>OY776126.1:4770000-7529174 GCA_963675135.1 Galeopsis tetrahit
CTCATTAATTCACAAAAAATCATAATAAAACGGATAGGGAAACAATTGTTTGAATCATGAACACGAAGACCATTAAATCTCAATCTTTTAGCTCTTCAAACATATATATGATCACACCTAAAGAACAAAACCAACAAATTAAACAAATTAAAGATAATTCACCGGATATAATATTAAAATGAACCATTGTGGACAAAAAAAAAAAAAAAAACGCTAGAATCTAGGGCACACACAATTGCACATATTAACAAAGAACAAAGTAACATAAATAAAACCCCTAGCACGAAATAAATCAAGAATATTACCTTACTCTGAAGGTTTTTTCAGCTTTCGATTGCGAGATTGATGCTCCCTGCTCCAATATTTGTAAATGAAAACACAATTTTCTTTTTTTAGAAAAGTAAAGTGCAAGTGTGAAATAGCTGAGTTAAAGTTGTCTAAACGGTTTTACCGAATCTTATTACACTAGTGCAAAATCGGCGTATTACACGGGGTAGGAAATCTAAACGGATGAAGAAGTTAGAGGAGAGAGAATGAATAAGAAAAAAAAAATTAAAAATTAAAATAGAAAAGTGAGAGAAAAAATGGGAAAGAGAAAAATATTTAAAAAAAAAATTAAAATTACAGAAATTTAGAGTTTTAAAAAAGAAGGCAGCAGGAGGAGATTCAAAATGATGCACCTCTCACTTGCTTTAATTATTAGATGTACCTCGTTAAAAATGAAAATAAATGTTGAAATCTATTACCTTAATTACTCTTATTAATTAGGGGTAAAATTAACAATAAAGTATTTAATACTAAAATAAAAGAGGAAATGTAGCTATAGTTTGTGACATCTAGAAAAAAATATGTAGCTACCCTTGTGGAATAGAAGGAGCAGTAACAATTATATAATGAAAATATATATTTTAACAATTACTACATAATGTTCATTCAAAATCCATGAAAAAAATTCACCCTCCCTACTCAATTTTGTGGGGATGAATTCTTCGCAAATTGGCCGCTATTCTTGTCACCATGCAAGGTCACGTGCATGGGAATTGGGACTTTTTTTTTTTAATCAATATAATTATTATATTATTATAATTAATTTAATATTATAGAAAAAAAAAAAAAAAACCTAGACTAAGTCTAGCCGCCCACATATCCGAATTCACTCAATTCAGATAACTGTCGAGCAAAATAAGTCCCTCACATCACGCCACCGGCGCCGCCGTCCGTCTCACCTTCGCCGGCGTTTGTCTCACCTGCGTCCGTCACTCCGTCCAACTGCTCGCGTTCCGACGTTTTCAGTCTCCACTCTCCAGCCCCATTTCATTGCTAAAAAAGGTGTAGATTATTGTATTCACTAGTTAAAATTTTTATGTACATTCAAACAAGTATTTCCCCATTTAAATTGATCCGTTTGTTATCATAGTAGGTTTAATAATTCGTGCAGTGTATTGGAGTATATTTATATATTATTGCTCAAGTGGGGAAAAGATGTAGGTAAAAAAATGGCAATTTTTGGAGCTTTAATGTTCTGCATAATTTCACCTTTAGATCGAAAGTTGAAACTCATGGATTTTACTTTAATTGATGAATTTAATAGATAATTCTGTTGGGAAAAAAAAAAAAAACTGGTCCTGGAAAACGGGCCGGATTTGGCCCGCACCTCCCACCAGCCTGTCTGTACTCTTATTAAACTCTCAGGCTTATTTGCTAGTGTGTATTGTTGGGTTGTTAATTTATAATTGCTTTTTCACGTGGTTGAACATTAGTTTCATTGCTGTTTATTTGCTTATTTTCCTTTCTGTCAGCTTTCTTTGATTTGAAATGTTGGCACAATAATTTCTGGGTTGCATTTTGCTTCTAAGAATTATATGTCACTTAGCTTCTGTTGTTAGTTGATTGCATTTTTTAATTTTAACTTTCTCTAGAGTACCAGTAGCAGGAAGCATACTACTTGCAAATTGAAATTGAATTCCTTGATTATTATGATTATTGTTTTTAATTTGGTGTGTTTATTGTGATGAACGTAGTTCTCTGTTGAAAATGAGTATGCAGAATAAGAATCATCCGTAGAGGGTCTTATTATCATTTGCTAGCTATGTTATCAGAGAATTATGGATGATCCTTATTTTGAATTTTAGGTTCAATTATTTGGTACATGTTTTGCTTTCAAAATCCATATTTTTCCTACAGAGTACAACATTCCTCCTTTTATAATTAGCTAGCTATGTTGTTTGCTTGACCAATGAATGTCAAAGGGAAGCATGAGATTGTTTACTGTTTATTTGCTATATGTGAAAAAAATTCAAGATCTACATTGACATGCTACACAAATTGAGTTTCGGCTTATCCCGTTTTGCATTTTTTTTTTAAATGACAGGACGAATAGATGAATGGTTGAGCACATTTTACCTTTGCTGATACAGGCTTAAGGTTCTTCACTTTCGAACATCTTCTCCGATCGATGGTTCAATTCGAACTATTTATATAGTTATCCTTAAAGGCTGAAACCCCAAATAGCTGGCCTGTGCATACTATGAGTTTTCTGATGAATATTTTGCATTCTTCTTCCTCATCCATTCTACTTAAACAGCCTTGTTTGCAATCACCCCGTTTTCATAGTCTTGGTTATTCTACTAAGGTTCGTGTGCACAATTCTCGTCCGATTCTATACCCGCTCACTTCACCCAAGCCCTCATGTGCACTTCGATTTTCCATTAGTGCTACAGATCAGGAGACAGCTGAGGTAGTTGAATTTGAAGATTTTGTTGAAAAGGATTGGTCGTTTCTTGATACGGATGATACAAATAGTGATGCAGAGCATTTGCAGAAGATAGATAGAATCATTTCTGCAGGAAACATCAAAGATACCTCTAATGTTTTGGTTTCCTTGAGCTCTGAAGCATTTGTGGATAAAGTCGTGCAGTCATACCCTTGTGAACAATTGCTTGTCGTTCATGATTCTCTTTTTACATTGGCATGCATCAAAGAGAAATATGATAAGGTCAAATGTTGGCAAGGGGAAGTGATAAGTGTGCCTGAGAAGTGGAAAACTTTTGATGTTGTGTTCCTCTACTTCCTCCCAGCTTTGCCCTTTGAACTTGGTCAGATTCTTGCAGCTCTTGCAAAGCGCTGTGTGCCAGGTAGTTTTGCAATCGACTTTATATTTTTTGTTGGATATTTGGCTATGATTTTTCTTGAAATTAAACCTTTGTTGATTTCATCTTGTGTAGGAGCAAGACTAGTAATCAGTCATCCCCAAGGCAAGCAAGTGGTCGAAGAGCAACAAAAACAATATCCCGATGTGGTGGTTTCGAGTTTGCCAGATAAAATGACTCTACAGACCGCTGCAGCTGATCATTCATTTCAAGTGGTGGAATTTGTGGACGAACCTGGATTCTACCTTGCTCTTCTTAGATTCAACGACGAATTGGAGAAATAGGTCACTGCATTGCATTTCGTGTACATGTACATCGTCCATTCCAATCTGCAAGCATATGGTGTTGATTTCTCTTATGAATTGTTAAATGTACCGAATTTGTTTATCCAAAAGTGTACATACTTATGCAGTTATGCCATATTAATTTTGGTTTGGTTGCACCCTCGATATACATCTCTTATTGTGTACTACATTATTTGTCATTGTTATTTTCTAAACATTTGTTTTTGGCATAGTTTGTATACGCATTGCAATTTTATAATTAGATATTGATTTTCATACCCTTTTTTTTCCCGACATATATCTCAGATTTTCAAAAAAAAAAGGAAATGACCTTTGAACTGTGAGTAAAATACCAGTTGTCCGCTGAGGTTTTTGAGACAATATCACGACCCCTCAAACTATAGTAATATTAAACATTTTTTCACGAGGAAGTCTTTGATATTATAAAAATTATAATTATTATTTAAAAAAATTACAAATGTATCCCTTCAATTCTAATCTTCTTACCCCATTTTCATCCCTATATGAGATTGAACTCCATTTTAATATTTGATTTACACTTAACTTTAAAAATATATATGATTGAATTAGGAATCCTTAAACCAGTGAATTTTGTTTACCTAACAAAATTGGAATGACGTTACCAAGGAAAACTGGTGCAACATCATTGCAATTCGGGTTCTAAAACCCACGGCTGCAACTGCACCCAGACAGAGTGTTAAGACCCTCCTGCCACAGTAGTTAATCCAAAAGAGAAATTTTAATTTGAAAGTGAAATCATAGCAAGCCAACAAAAGAGAGATTATCAAAGTTTTTGACAGTTCTAGGGACCAACCATGTGAAACAAGAAAATATAAAACCAAGGCAAGGCATATGTAAGAAAGCACAAAACCATATATCATGCCAGAAGAGTGCAAAGAAAGTTCACCTTATACAATTCATATATATCTAATGAAAATCCTCAATATAACTTCTCTGCATACGAAAAAAGAAAATATAAAACAACAATCAGGGTAAAACAGTCACCAAAACACACTAAAACACTGTAATTTTTTGAGACAGATTATTGAGCGAGAAATTACAGTCTCTCAAAGCTTGCATCACTCACCACTCAAAAGTTCCATAGTTCTGTAGGAAATAGGGAATAAAAACTCAAATGGGCATCATTGCTCATGTAATTTTCTCAGAAGATAGAAAACTGTATGCCGTTTGTTGTGGCAAACAAGTTGTATTCCTCAATCGAATCTTTCTCATTGCAGGAATGATCAGCGTCGGGAGAATTAGCAGGTGAGTTGTGAAAAGTATCCCCTGCAGTACCTTCTTTCAAAGCGACTTCATCAGCTTTGAATCCCGTTGAATAAGCTACAGGACCACCAAAATGGAAAAGAGAGAAACCGTTATTTTCCATTTCCATTTTATCCGCAGGCTTCCCGTTTTGTCCAGCATCCACCGCCACTGTCGCTGCTTCTGTAGGTTGTTGATCATGTGAAGCCACCTTGTGTGTAGTATGGGCAGCCTTGGGAGGCTCCTTTGTGTTAACACCATTAAACTGAGAAACAGGCTGGAAAACAGGCACACGAGCATGATTCAGTAATGGGGGGACCACATGCTGTAACTGCATCAACCGTGCATTTGCGTTGAAACCATATCCAAAAGTGTTGGCGAACAAATAGTGGTTGGAGTGGGGATAGGAAATCAGCCCATTAGTAGGAGCAGCTGGCCAAGATACTGGATTCTGATGGTAATAACCCATTGTAGGAGCCTGAAAGATAGGGTAGTTTATACTTTGATTATGCACTTGAGGAAGCACACACTGAGGTTGAGGGCCTACACTGAGATTTGCTCTCCCACTCTCATAATACGGGGTTGCTGCTTCCTTAAGACAAGTATCCAGTGGTTTCGTTCCTGCAGAGGTGGGTGCCTGGGTTGTAGCATCCTCCACAACTGCAGCAATCCCATTCTCCTCTGAATTTTGGCTAGACACTTCGGAATCTGATGTGGATGTTGATCCAAGGTTCTGAGGATTTGAGTATATGTTGGAGTCACCCTCGCTGAGGCACGAGGGGCACTTATTGATGTCACCATCCTCTTCTGCTACTGCTACAGCTTCCTTTGAGTAATCTTGGGGCTTCACTGTTTTATGAAAATCATTATCCTCATGGTTGGTTTGAATTGAAATACTTCTGACTGCATCACAACTGTTGGAACAACATTCAGGGAGTAGTTGATCAGATTCAGAAGCTTCGATTTTGATTGTGGATCTCAAGGTAACATCAGAATCAGAATTGCTTCGCACGTACTTCTTTTGGGAATCCAATGGTTCCCAAACTTTCTTAGTATTCAGAGGGTTGGCAGCAGCAATCTTGCTTTTAGGTCGCCCATTCATTTCACGTGCACACTGCTGCACTTGAGCATACTTTTTGCCACGATAGTATGGTTTTGAAATATCAGATGGAGGGGACTCCAACTTAGCATATCTAGGATCTCGCACCACCGGCCTTGATCGAAACTCGTGATGATGGTCGCAGTTGCAAGAATGGGATGCGTATTTATCACCTACTCTACTATTGCCGCCGCACTGGAACTTTTCGCTCAACTTGCTGCCATTTCTAACGTTAGACCTTGCAACATTACTTCTTAAATGCTTATTAAAGCCACCATTAAAGCTCCTTGTTGGTTCAAACCCATCAGTATGATATCTTGATTCATATTTGCTAACAGACCCATTCTCTGATAATGCTGAATCTTTTCTCCTATCAGACCATTTTGGGTTCAAATCCCTTTCTGAATCTTGACTGAACTTGAGCTTCCTGCGAGAATACTTGAAGTGATCGTATGGTAAAGAGGTGTTCCAATCTCTCATGTCAATAAATTCCCCATCCAGTATATCGTCAGAGGGATTCTCCACATTTGAATAAGTATACTCGGTCGAAAGTTGGTCATCCTGAATATCAGGGGACAACGGACTTGAAGGAGTGTCTTCACCTCTTTCACTAACCGACTCTCTGCCGCTGGCATTATTGGCCTCTTCATCAACGGGGGGTGTTGGTGCCTCCTCCAAAACATCAGTAACCACAGGATCTAAACTTGATTTAGCACCTTTCTTTTCACGGTTTTCTTTCTCTCTTAATCTTTCCTTCCTCCGCAGCTTTTTTTCCCTTTCTTTTGTCCTTCTGCGTTCCTTGCGCTCTTCTTCTTCACGCTTTTCCTTTTCTTCTTCTTCAAGTAGTTTCATCTGTAAAATAAAAATTGAACTAGAAATCAAATGTGTATCCTATTAATCAGTAAGAACCTAAGAAGGCCAACAGCTGAACCAGAACTTCACAATTATCATAGGTTAAACACCTGTTTTTCTAAAGTAATGATTTCCTTGCACGCAACATGGACACGTTCTTCCAGTAACTTCAAAGCCAGACACACAAAGATGCTGTGTGCATTTTGCCGCGCTGTTCCTTCTCTAAAAGCTTTTTCAATCTGCAGAAATTCCCCGTCAAATTAGTAATCGACCTACTGCAACCAAATGGTCCAAATCCAAGCACTGATGAACACATTAACAAGCACATTGACATGCGCATTCAGGAATAAATAAATTCATTTGCTTCATGCTTACTCTCTACAACAATCTAATTACAGTCAAGTAATGGGGCAAATTAGTTAGTTCACAAAAGATGCTTGCCAATGCAATCTTTGATTCAGTAATACTCATTCTTGAGCAGGTTAGCATCATTTTAATTTTTTAAAGTGAGCATTCCTTCTAGTAATTCAAAGAAATTCATGTATTGTACATACTTATCATATAAAGTCTAGTTTAGGAGTCCACGTGCATGGCAGACGTCACTATAATTGTAAATATTCAATGGTCAACACAAGTAGGCAAGGTGCACAGATATAATATACACATAAATATTTTTAACTAATAATGGAAAGATAGACAGAAAGAAAGGTGACATGCCTGTTCCTTAAAAATGACAGTTGCAGCATCTAGGAGAAATTCTCTAGCAAGCTCAGGACTCTTCGCATGTTTCTGGGGACGAGAGCATTCACCATCAAGCTCATTTCCGTCCTTGTCCATGGAATCATCATCCTGAAACAGAGTGGAATTAGTATAAAAATACAACGATAAATAAATTATAGATAAAATAAAGGGCTGCAGGGAAGGAACTAGATATGTCAAATGTAACAAATTCCTCTACACGGAAGTAACATAAAATCACTAGTTGACTACCTCTTCTTCTTCAGCCTCTTCTGCATGTTCAAAGAACCTTGTGATACTTTCACCTCTGTTGATAGTTACAAATCCATCGCCAACCACAAGCCTGCAATGAACACACTGTTGGCCTCGCAGAGCATGAGCTTTCACGCACAGTTCATTGCAGCGTCCATCCAATCTCCAAGCCCGAAGAGTAATATAGCAGGCATTCAGGCCACTTAAATCTAGACCATTCACTTCAACCCTTCCGCTCATACCAACATCTTCAAACTCAAATATATCAGATTTTCCTTCTCCAGTCCCGATAGCCCATTCAAAGTGATGATATATTCCAGATGCATCTGAAAACGTTTGATGCCAATCAGCCTGAACTGAATCGCGAGAAACCTGACAATTAAAACAACAAAATGCATCATGGTTCCAGAAATTTCAGTGTAGTTTTACAGAACTGGGCATTTTCTAGAAACAAAGGCATGAGAATCCAATAGCGGCATTGTCCAAAATAACAGACCTCATATTGGAAGGCTGTGTCTGCCACACAAAACCATATTGTGCACCGAGTTCCCCTTTTCATGCGCTTAAGTTCCTTCAGCTCCTTAAACTCACGTATGACATTTCTTCTACAGTCTCTGCAAAATCGTTTGCTGTCAAACCTGCAAACAAAAGATTCATATTTATCAGGACATTCAGAAATGAAGGGTAAGCCGAGGTTTAACCTAAGATGAGGAAATGAAAAATGTAACTCCTAGTCTCTTGCACATTATATAAGAATTAGCTACAAAAAAAAAAAAGTTTTTAGAGTTGCCAGTATTCAGCTGAATTATTTTCATTGTTAAGTATTTGATGGCAGAAACCCCTAAAACATCATATGTAGTTTAACTTTACAAACTTCTGTCCAGTGAACAGAATCGACAACATTAACTCCTCAGCTGTGTTATTTCCTTATTCCTTCAAATGAGTTTCCTTTGAGTGATAGCCCATCCTGTTTAGACAGTGAGTTGAACAATTCTGAAAGAAATCCAACCTCAACCAAGGAGTATCTCATAGCCCTCCCAAAAACATACCCCCCACCCACCAAAACCCAGTGCAACACACCTAAAGATATTGTAAAATAAACTGATGGAAACTCAGGCCTAACGTGAGCCAATTTCATTTGCATAACTATAGCAGGCAAGTGAAAATTCAAGTCCACATAAAAAGGATAAAACTATTAAAGTCCAAAATGAAAACCAGTAGACATGGTTTCACTGGGTTGAAACCTTTGAGATAAACAAAAACAGAGGCAGAAAATAGGATGCCACACCTATACATGAGCCTTTCAATGAAATCTTCTTCTTTCATCCTTAGAAGAGATTGCCGAGTTTCCTCTCCAAGTGCAGACCAGAAGTCCACCAAAGTCTCCACAGACAATCTGGCAGTATGAAGAGCACATGTTTCCCTTGTTCCATGCCCTCTACCATATCCTACAATACCTTGGCTTATCCATCCACGTCCACCTCCCCCACATGCATCAGGGTACAGCAGTTCTCGTTCCCTTTCCCTTGCACGTGCACTGTCAAACACCTGATTCAAAAAAAGCATGTAAACCAAATGTGTCCCCTCGAGAAAACAGAAGTCATATATTAAGTCACATCAAAAGGAGATTTACATTTTGAAGACCCTTTAAAGACTTTGAATAAAGATAATTGTCCAAAAGCGTGAGTGTCCCATCCCTGGCAGCAGTCAGTCCACCCCACGGATGGACAGATGGATCTTGAGTATCATCTTGACACCCATTGGCCATACACAAGTCTCCATCATTTTGACTATCTATGACTCTGACATTGTAAGGGCCTCCAGCTGAATCCTGCTGTAGAGACTTTCCATACATAACAATCTGCAAAAAGCCTTCAAGTAACAAGCCATTGCACCTAGAACAATACATGTTCTTACGAGCATGCTCAAATAGTGTCTGCTTATCTATCCTCAGAAGATTCTGTCGAGCTTGTGGTGTCAGCTCAAACCAAAACTGTAACAACACCAAAAATAGCATTCCATAAGAGTTCCAGTTAACTTGGTTTGCAGTATAAATAAATAAGACTTCACTAAGTCACTATATCAAAGAAATAACAGTTCATAGTACACTAAAAGAACCAGATCACTAACATGGGATGGGATTGAAAAAATGGTAATATAATGCTGTGCTCATTACTAGAGAAATTTGTGTACTTATATAAATGATGCACGTGTCATAAAATCGATACGGAATTAACGGAGAAGCTACTCACTGCAATGATTGGATGAATAAGTAATAACTGCTCTTAAAAACTTTCTAATGTGCATGCTGCTACAGTAAACATGAGTAGTTACTACATTGATTTGCTTCCATAAGCGAATGCATACTATTCACATTTCCAAAATCAAATTAGTAATTTCACTGTTATAGATATAGGCCTTGATTTTCCAAAAAATGACAAAACCAAACAAAGTTAGTTCTACAGAGTTTAACTTGAACTCTCATTTGGATCTGCAGAAATGTTACAAAACCACTTCCACTGAGGTTACAATCTTAAGAGCTTAGCTCCATAGCATATAACCACAAGAGATCCAAATTAGACTGTGAGCATCCAATTAAACAAAGAACCAAATAACTCGTAATAAGGTGGAGGGCAATTTTAATCAAACTAAAAAGTGCATTTACACATATATATACCTTCTGCAGCTGGTTGTAGCTCAAATCACCGCGATGCTGGGACCAAAACCCATTGCTAGAAATGGATGAACCATTCAGAGAACGGAACGGCAGCGTTCCATTTCCTGTGGATGGATTCGGGTGACTAGCATTAGTATCATAATTATCCGAACAAGTATTATTATTAATTCTCTGCGCTAGCCCTGGCATTTTCCCCTAGTTTCAATTTCTCCTAAATTCAATCCTCATCTCCATAAACAGAAATCCCCAGTCCAATCTCCGCCGTCTGATGCACACATAATCAATTACCGATAAAAAAAATCTGCAGAACGCAATTCATAGATCGGGAAACAGAAGAATTCCAGATCAATAAAACAAATGACCGAAACGATAAATCAACACAAATCCAAAAATAATAATTCAATCCGTAAGCGAAGCCTGTTTTCTGATTCACTGGATGGAATGAGATTGAGAATCTGCGGATGAATTTTATTTGGTGTAGATCGAGAATTTAGAGAGGAGGCGTGGGGGAGATGGGGGTTTTCGCTGATGAGATTTGGCACTGTGTGTGTATTGTGTATATATATAGAGAGAGAAGAATTGAGGCACAGATATAATCCACCTACGAGAAGAAAACATAGCGGGGGCCGATGCCGCAATTGATATTGGGTAAAATCTCTCTTTTTTACTTTTCCTATTTACCCTTCTCCACACCTACTATTTTTTTAAAACCTAGCATAACAAAATTAATAAATTTCTTATAAGACATTGAGACGAGTGGATTAAGGTAACTTATTTTTTATTTTTTGTGAGGTAACTTTTATTTTTATTTTTTGAGTGGTAACTTTTTTTTTTTGAGAGCGGATTAGGGTTAACTATGAATATTTATTTTGTTCCTTTTTGGCTTATTTTTAATATTTTCGGTATTTGTCTAATTGTATTTTGTTCTTTTTAATTTTCTAAAGTCTTGTTCGACTAACTATTTGAAATTAACACGTGACTTTCAGCATTTGCATTCCCAATTGAAAGACGTTATTATACATAAGTTAATAAGGCAAAATGCATTTTAAATACTAAACTTCCATGTATTGTTATTATATAAGCTATCGTGTATATATTTGTTTATATATAGCTCATGAAATTTCAAAGTCTCTTTATTAAAATAATATTTGAAACTTCACAAGTTCAAAATAAAATACACACATCAGAGCCATAGTAAAATAAACACCAGCATTTAGGCTTTCATAAATTTAATTTTGTAATATGTTAGTTTTTTTTTTTTTTTGTAATATGTTAATTAGTGATATCATAAATACACTATTGTTTTTCTATTAAGAAAAACAAAATAACAGCTTGTTAAAAGTAAAACTGTTGCCATTGTGTTGTCATTTAAAAAATATAAAAAATTGATGTTGACAATGTTGTCATTTACCATAGTAGCTATAATAATTATCTAAATTTATAATGTTGTCATTTTACGATTATTTCTGTTTGGTGGAATCATTTTATGAACATTTGTATTCACTTTCAATCTGCAAATTTTTTTGAGTTGCAAGACATTATATTTTTTGGATTTGTTAAAATATTATGTTTGGTTTTGTTTATATTTTACATTAATTTTAACTATTTTTAGACCCATAGTGAAAAAAAACAATTAATAAAGGTTTGATTCGGTAAAAAGTAAAAAAAAATGGCGCCTTAGACCGTAAAAAGATGGCGGGAGCCAAACAAATAAAAACCGACACAAAATTCAATGTTCATCTACACGTGGCGGTATGGTAGACATTACCAAAATGGCGCCCCGAACAGTAAAATAATGGCGGGAGCCCGACAAATAAACTTGACATAAAATTTATTGTACATTTTTCCAACCCATTTAATACACCGCCAACTCCAACCCGCCCCGCCCCCATCCATCTCTCTAAACAATAGAACCATATTAATATATAAAAAATCAAATATAGCCCTTAATAATAAAAAAAAATTACAATTGTAGATTGTCCCAACTCTCGTTTCATTGCATGTAGAACCACCTAGGTCACCTCTCTCCAATTTAACTCAAACACTTGATTTGTAACTAATATTTTAGTAACGAAATAATTAATACATTTTAATAAAATAACTACTACTAACAAACTAATACAAAGTGATAAACAACTAATGTTGTTAAAAAAATACATATAAAATGCAATTTCGCTTTAGGGTTTGTAGACTTTGTTCCCTCCTCCTTTCCAAGCCCCTCCATTATTTTCTTCAATTTGTTTGACATTCTTTGAAGATTTCCAACCCCCGAGATTAGGTTTATTTTGAAAAAAAAAAAAAAGATCGGATATGAGATATTACATTCTCTACTCGTTTTGTTTTGAGATTTAATATGCAAATATTCAAATTGTTATGCATACCTAAATATATACACTCTTAAACATTTGATTTAACTTTTTTAATAATAATTAATATTACGTCATGACTCTTACGCATTTAATTGGATATGAAATTTAAAGTTTTTCTTCTAACAATAATATAATACTCTCACATTACTCACTCGTAAGCACTGAATTTGACGTAATATATATTATTTTCGATTCAATATTCTAAAACAAACTTGTACTATCATGATTCATATATTCAGTTTTCCACTATCCGCCATGATCTCAAAACAATCATAGCCTGAACTATCCAAATCGTAATTGTCAGATTGGTAATCATTGTCACACGTGGATGGTTGTAAGGGAGACATGGATGATTCAATTATCCAATTTTCGCGGCAGAAACACCACGACACCTCCTCACACTCAACAACTTTTCCACCGCTTTGCTATCGCACACTTGAGTCTCATCAAGCCACAGATGATGTATCATCGTTGCTCCACCTACCACTAACGACCATATTTGGTTGGTTGGTAGTGCTCTTCAAAATCAATTTTAGGTGTTTGTGACGACAATCGAAATGGGCGTTGACATTAGTTTTTTTTAGTTCAATGCAATTTCAATTGCAAATTTCTTCCACATGACTTTATTGGAAAATGTATCTCTGGAAAAACATTGATTCAATAAAATATTTGCCCAATTCGAAGTTTTGGTGAATGAGAAAACATGTTAATGAGGAAGCAAGTATATAAGAACGAATTCACTTGTAACTTGTAAATTGCTATGATGTTACACTCCCTCACTTAAGTAGAGGGAACAAATCTACACAAAGTTGCTAAGAACGAGTATACAACTACACTACAACAAAGTATTTTGGGCACCAAGATTTTATGAATGAATGAACTCTCTCTAAAAAAACCCTAACCCAATTCACCCGCCGCCCACACACCCTACCGCAGCCCCCACCGCCCCCCACCCACTCCTACTCCCCTCTTCTCAGATTTGAAGGTATGTAGAGTGACGAAGGTTTTTTCGCTTCCGGCGTGCTCGCCGCCGCCGCCGTGTCAAGGGGTGTACCACCATTACCGCTCATCTTTCCTACACCATCTATATTCGAAATGGGTACAGATCTGTCTAGATCTAACTAGAGATCACCGTAACGTTGCCGCCGCCTCCGTCGCCTTCCACCACCGCCTCCGTCGCATACCACCGCCACTACAGCCGCCTTCCTTTAGGTTTTTTTTTCTCTTCAGTCCAGGATTTAACTTAGTTTATGTAGCCTTCTTATAGTGAATGGTAGGGTTCAACAGGTAGATTAGTCCTAACGGAGCCACGGTGACCGTTTGGATAATTTATCGGTTGTTCTCCTTTTTTATGGTTTTAGATAGATTTATTTTTATGTTTTTGTAGTGTTATGTTCCTTGTTTTTTACTTTCGGTTGCCGTCGGTTTTATCCGACTCCTCTACGCTATATGCGGCCTGCTGCCCTCTTTTGGGACCCCGTTTTCCCCTCTTTTGGGACCCCGTTTTCCCCTCGTTTGGGACCTGTTGAAGATTGAGACTTGAATGTCTCTTGAGAATTTTCGGTGCTTGGTGATCCTTTGGCTGTATGTTTTATCTCATTTTGTTTGATATGTTGAGACCTTAGTGTGGGGTGTCTCGTATTGAAGAATGAAGATCTGTGCTCTCTTGGTGGTCAAAGGTTTCACTCGTTTTCCTCTTCCTCGCGATTGGTTGGGGCAACGATGCCGAGTTGATTCGATGTGGTTTTGAAGATCTAGAGCTTAGAATTATTTTATGTATCATGATGTATTAATGATCTTGTAAACCTTCAAAAAAAAAAAAAAAAAACAAAGTATTTTGGAATTCAAACTTGAACTTAATGCGCATTAATCAGGTGATTTCTAGTTACGATTAGAGGTCATTAGTGATTAATAAGGTCATGTTCGAAAAATCATATTCTTGATACACAACTTGAAAAACACAAACACAAATTCTAGAAGTTGATATCACCTCTCAATTTTATTTTGCTCGTGTTTATTTCTTTTACTCCAGTAAATTTAAGTAACACCCCACTTCGTAGTAGATTAAGATATAGTGTCAATATTTTTGCTCATCCCTATTATATTATCGGAAACAAGTGTCATTTGGTTCACTAACATTAATATTTTTCATAGATTTTTATTATTAATTTTTTTCAAAAATTACCCCCACAAGGGCCACAACCATTTTAAAATAAAACGAATAATTATGGAAGCTATTGATAAAATCTACAAACACACAGCCTTAATTTGTTAGCTAATACCTTCTTGGCCACGATAGTCCGTCCCTCTCTATTGTAAATTTATGATAGAATCAACGTAAGACAATTTCATTAATCAAATTATAAGTCCATTTGGTCAAATATAACATCAACACCCATCGAAACATAATTATCTAGAAAATTCTAAGTATAATATTCAAAATGAAACAGCCACTAATTTGTCTGAATTAAAAGACACTTTTCTTAATTAAAAGAAATAAAATAAAGAATTAGCAAAATTTAGCTCGAAACAATTAAAACCCCTCCATTTTGGATGGGTCTCAAATAGACTGTTCTTATAAGAACTCGAGTCGTGCTTTTGACCCTTTTATTTTATTTTATATATAGTTACTATAATTAAAAGTGTAACATAGTATTAAAAAAAAGTGCAACATAGTATTTGAAAAGTGTAACATAATATTTTATTAAAAAGTGTAAGTTGCTATAATTGAAAAATGCAACACAGTATTAATGAAAAATGTAAGTCATTATAGCTAAAAAGTGCAATACAATATTATTAAAAAATGCAAATCGGTATAAATGAAAAGTACAAAACAATATTACTGAAAAAGTGAAATACAATATTAATAAAAAATGCAAATCGGTATAAATGAAAAGTACAAAACAATATTACTAAAAAGTGCAATACAATATTAATAAAAAATGCAAATCGATATAAATGAAACAATATCACAATTTTTAATGAAAAGTGTAAGTTATTATAACTGAAAAATGCAATACAATATTAATAAAAAGTGTAAGTCACTATAAATAAAAATATTATTATAAAATGTAAAACGCTACAATTAGAAAATGCAACACAAACTAAAATGTACAATATAACATTACTAAAAAATGTAAACCAATATAACTGAAATATGTGTAAGTCGCTAAATTGAAAAGAGCAACACCATATAATAAAAAAATAAAAAATAAAGTCAAGAGATAACTCAATTTCATATATGAGCTTGAGTATACCCAAAACTCACCCCTCCATTTTTTCTTTTTAATTTTTTACCTCTTCCCATTATGTATTCTCAAGCGACTCAAACATATGAGTGTTTGACCACATACAATGATGCTCTAACACTTAATTATACCTCATTTTATCCAAAAATTCTCTTCTTAATGATAATTAACGGACTTATGATCACTTCTCAATTTGAGTCGATTCGTGATTTTTTTGTCACTTTTTTAAATTTGTATAATAGTTGAATGAAAAGAATGCAAACTTAAAGGTTTTCGTCTATTGTCTAGTTTGTTAGTTTTCAAATCAATATCGTTGAAGTGCACGACTCGATTAGGTTTAATTAATTTGACATGAAAGAACGACTCAAGCCTTTACAAAAAGCGGCCCACGAAGAACATTCACACCATCAATTTTATAGTTAGGAATATAAAGCAATCAAATGTCAACTATTTTTCGGCAAAAAATAAAAATAAAAATTGATAATATAGTTCATTATCATTATTTGAAAGAGATTATTATACAATATAACATGCTTGAAATTTGGATCCATACAAATCTAATTATATTAAATCAACATTTCATAAAGATGTGATTTGTTATTAGCAAATATCTACTGTAATATGTAAATAATTATGAATAAGTTCGGTGCATGTCACCTAACTTTACTATAATATTTAAATTATATTTTCTCTTAAAACATAGTACTTGGGATGAGGCTTCATAAACTAATGAATCATATAATTTGTTAAATGAGATTCATGTTATCTTATGCATGCCGTTTCATACATTAATATCTTTATAAATCAATTATTAAACTACGCCTTATGTCTGGGTTCGAGTCATGGGGAGGGAAAAAAGGAATGTGTATTTAACTTCCATAAAAAAAAAAAAAAATTATTAAAATATCACATATTAAAAAGATATATCATAATATTGAAATTTATGAGATATTTTCGCAAAAAATATATATATATATATATATATATATATGTGAGAGTAACCCAATTTTAAAATTCAAATTTTTTTTTAAACAAATTAAGAAGATTAGTTTTTATTATTGCAAATGCATGTTGAGTTTGGTAGTCCATCCACATTAACAGGCTTCTCTAGCTATCAAATGTGCAACGTTATTTTCGAATTGAACGTATTTTCGAATTGACAGGCTTCTCTAGCTATCAAATGTGCAACGTTATTGACACTACGCTTAGTAAAAACAACTGTTACATTCGTGAATTGAGACAATAAATTCTTACAACCGATAATATAATCCCCAAATGGAGACTCCAATAGATCTCTCGAGTTAATGACATCGACTACTATTTTTGCATCGCCTTCCAATATGCAATTGTCTCTTGATTGATTCTTCAGCCATGACAAGGCTTCGAAAAAGCCTATGACTTTCCCCAATGCCACTTCCATGCACCCTTGGATTACTTTCGACCGGCCTCCGATTATGTCACCATGCTCATTCCGGAGGATAAATCCCAGTCCAGTCTGATTTGTATCTGCAAAGAAAGTTGCGTCAGTGTTTAGCTTCGTCATACCAGAAGAGGGGGTGTGCTAAAGAGGGCAGAGACGTCGTGAGTTGGGTGATCGCCTAAGCCCCGTAGTATCTCCTCGCGCAGCTTTCCATTCAATCCAGTTATTTGTCGATAGGTGAACTGCTGCCGCTGGGGAATTCATGTTGTTATTCCACACTTGATTATTTCTTTCCTTCCACACTTGTCCAAATACCATGGCGAAACTGGCGACAACATTCATTATGGGACTATGGCACATTTCGAGAATAAATTCACTCAGATTATTCGCTCTGTTTTCACATTCCAGTACCTTTGATTGAAGTTCAGCATTGGCCCAACAACCTCTAATATATTCACATTCTACAAAGAGGTGCCAATCATTCTCCGTGCCGTCGTTACACATGACGCATCGTGTCTCTTGTACAACTCTTTGAGTGTATAATTTATCCTTCGTATGTAAGCACCCTCGTCCGACTCGCCATAATAAGTCTTTTGTTTTTGGTGGAACATTGAGCCTCTAGATTTTTTTTCCAGTTCCCTTCGACCTTCAAGTCCGGGTTTAAAGTTGCACTCATGAGTAAGTGGTAAGCACTTTTGACACTATATTTGCCCCTATGGTCGGGTTGCCAGATCAGTTTGTCCATCGAGTCTGATGGTGGTATTGGCGTTCTGAGAATCCGTTGCACATCCAGAGGAACAAGTTCGTATAATAGGTCGATGTCCCAAACGCGTTCATTCTGGTCGAAAAGAGCAGATACTCTCAGATCCTCAAGACCAGGCACACAATCTGAATTGATTTGATCATTTTCAGAATCATTAAGCCACTTTTCATTCGACACCCGAATCGACTGGCCAGCTCCCAATTTCCATTTGAGTCCAGTCCGGATAAGCTCCTGGCTAGCGTGTATGCTAGACCAAGTGTAACTCGGATTCCAACCAAGCGACGCAGAGGTGAAGTCGCCTCTAGGGAAGTACCTGGCCTTGATGACTTGACATACCAGTGCCTCAGGTTCCATCATTAATCTCCATCCCATTTTTCCGAGCATAGCCACGTTGAATTCATGTAGGCTTCGGAATCCACGACCCCCATCTTTTTTATCCACACAAAGTCTCTCCCATCGCATCCAATTGACCCCCCTATTAGCTTGCGTAGAATTGTCCCAAAAGAATTTGTTAATCATCGTCTCCAATTCAGTTAAGAGGGTAGATGATAACAAGAAAGTTGTCATACAATAAGCAGGGACGACCTGAGCAACAACTTTGATTAACACCTCTTTACCCGCCTTTTATTTTATTTTATTCTTCCACCCTTGGATTTTTGCCCACATTCTCTCTTTAATATATTCGAAGATCTCCCTTTTCCGACGGCCAATCAAGGACGGTAAGCCAAGGTATTTTCCGGTGTCAATACTATTGAAAACTCCCAGCACCCCCATAATGTCTGTTTTGCGATTCTCAGCAACGTTGCGGCTGAAATAGACCCCAGATTTAGAGTAGTTAATTGCTTGACCCGAGATTCTTTCGTAAGAATTAAGAATTCCTTTTAGACATTGTGCCTCCTCTATCGTGGCCCGACAAAACAAAAGACTATCGTCGGCGAACAAGAGGTGGGTAATTTGGGGGGCACGACGGCATACCCCGGTTCCCCATCGATCTAGCATGATTCAAGGCTGCTGACAATCCTTCTGAACATAGAATAAATAGGTATGGTGATAAGGGGTCACCTTGTCGATTTTTCACCAGTAATAGCATTGTCACCAATTTTTTAATGAAAGTTACTAGATATAGGAAGTGTAAATAAAAACGCGCTTTATATCTATAGAACTTGCCAACAAATTTTGATGGTAAATTCTCTTAATACACTTAAATTTTAACATTCAATTTAAAATCATATTTGATATTTGTGTGCACTCAATTATACCATGCCATTGATATAATTCAGCCACAATTTTAACTTAATTTGGTGAATTCAAAATTCAATTGAATAATTGATAATATATTAAATTCCATCAAAATTCAATTGCATGCATACACACAATTTTATACTCCCTCTATCCACCAAACTCCAAAAGTATGCTCACTTTTTTTTATACATGTTTTTAAAAAAATTATATTTTATTTATAAAGAATATATTTGAGATAATGAGTAAATATATATTTAGTAGATACTCAATCTTGTTATTAAAGTAAAAAAAATATTAAAAAATAAACTATTTAAATAAAATAAACGTATTTTGTGTGGACATAAAAAAACAAACAAGCACACTTTTGGTGAACGGAGGAGTATAAAAATTTGCCTTCAATTTAATGTTTAACTCAATATTTGAAACATTTGTTGAAAGCCCAATTTCAATTGTATAAGTATTAACATAATTTTGAGATCTTCTAGAAAAAAAGGAAAAAATTAAAGAGTGAAAAAAAAGAAGAAAAGTACGCTCCCTAATCAGTAATCAGTGGAGTATCAATCAGTCTCCTGAGAAGTCAGATCCCACAATCACGAAAATCCCTCTTTCCGATGGCCTCAGCCCTATTACCCGGTTTGAAATACTCTGACAGCCTAACCGTCGTCGGAATCTCATGCTGCACCGCCGTAGTATGTGAAGCCATCTCGTGGCTACTGATCTACCGCACTGCATCCTACAAATCTCTCAAATCTACAATTGATAAAGCCTCCAAAAAGCTCGAGACTATGAAAACAACAGACGGAAACACCACATCCGCTAACATCCTTAAAAAATCATCCAAAACCAAAAAGATCGACCGCGTTGAAACCTCCTTGAAGGAATCTAGCCGTGACCTGTCGTTTTTCAAGTTCAAATCGGGCGGAGTTGTTGCCCTAGTTCTGTTCATGGTCTTCGGGTTGCTCAACAGTTTGTTCGAGGGGAAACCCGTCGCGAAGATTCCGTTCGTCCCGATAAGATTGGTACAGAAGATGAGCCACAGGGGATTGTCAGGGGATGATATGACGGATTGTTCGATGGCCTTTTTGTATTTTCTGTGTTCGATCAGCATAAGGACCAATCTGCAGAAGTTTTTGGGATTTTCTCCGCCCCGTGGAGCTGCTGGCGCCGGATTGTTCCCTATGCCGGATCCTAAGACCAGCTGAGGAATGGAATAACTGGATTTGGGTATTGGTCTATTTATTGGCTTTTTATCTGATTCTTTCTGCTAATCTGCTCATTATGGGATCATAAATGACATTATTGTCAGAACAATATTTCTACGCAGCACTTTCAATTGTTAGAATTTTGAATAAATTTATTTGAATTTTGAAACTATATCGTTATTTAGCAACATGTCCTTTACCATAGCCTCGTTTTTAATGACCAACACTTGATCTATGTGGAGATTGATCGGTCCGATTGCTTTGTTTATTTGTTTCTATTCATCTATTGATTATTGTTTTGATTTATAGATATTTGGGATTACTATTTTTGGATAACTTGCAAGGGAGTTTGTTTCATGTGGTTCACCTTAAGATGCTAGCCAGTTTTATTATGTATTTGAACACTGGTGGAGTGTTACTTGTATGTCTTATAAACTAGAGTTTCCATACAAGAAGCCTCAAACCTTGTGTCACATTTGGAATGAAGGTTTTGCTGTTTGGATGATGGATTTGAAGTCCATTACCATATCCATAATATCAAAACCATTGTGGCTAATTGGTTAGTTTGAATTATTTCTTGGAATAATTCATGGAGTCGTATTGGCATTCATCTTCAGTGTAGTGAAGATGAACGAATTGGAGGAGTGGCTTCATGGTCAATGGAGTGATTACATGTCTTTCTTATATAGTTGTCTATTACTCGATGTTGCTGAACTCCTAGAGATACTTTGAAGCAGAACTATTTTTAAGTTGGAATTGTTTTGTTCTGTTAGTGGTTCAAAACTAGACATGCTGGATGGAGTATCCTGAGCCAGTCCATGAATTTATGTTTTTGAGCTCATGTTAGTGTTGCAAGGGAATTCCCATTCCCATACAACACCATTTTCATGTTAGGATTGCTAGTTGTGGAACTTTATAGGATTTAATGGGTTTCCTTTATTCTCCAATTTTTTGGTGGTACCAAACAAGGGAAATGAAAGGATGCAATTACTATTATTTTGAACATTTCGAACATGAACTGTACTCTACTTATTCGTCAAACAAATTGATTCATACCATTCTCTTACAATCTATCTTTTGTGTGCTTTTGTGATTGCCGGTGCAATCAAAATATAAGGATTAGAATGAGTATTCTGTCTTCAAATTTATCCAAACTAAGGTAGAACAGATATTCTTGTCTTTTTGGAGGATGAATTTGAAAACTGAGCTTATTCGATTGAAATTTATCGCTTTCATTTAGATGGAGGTTTCTCAGTAGAGCGATGAGGTTTATCCTCACCACTGTCCCCACCCTGTTGCCAAGCTTAGACTACTGTGTTTTAGAGCTGGAAGTTAGATTTGTTCTAGCACGTATTTATGATGCTTTTTTTTAAAACCCTGAAAATAGGTCCACCTGGTCACTTGGTCTGAACGAATGTCTCAATAGCCTTAATTGGATGACAAAATTTTATATAAGATGCTATTATATGTGTGACGGGTTACCATCACATATATATTGTATAACCTGTGAGTTTATGACTATTTGAATCATGTTTTGTGTAAAGTGATGTTTAAATAACCCGTGAGTTTATGACTATCCAAATCATATTTTTGTGTTAAGTGATGTTTAAATATTAAAATGAAGTTCAATCTCATACATGAGACCGTCTAACGTAAGACTCTCCCTAATTGAATTAGTTTTTTAAGTCGACACTTCCCAATGGGATTGTGCGCCGAGGTCGAATGGGCCAGGTCAGGATAGTTTGCCATCCATGCCATCCATTGATAACCATGTACATTTACATTGGGTTTAAAATCCATCACATGGCTAACCAAATCATTTACGAATGGCTTTAAAATCCATTTCCATTTTGACTATATTTGTCATTAAAATTCTCATGTACTGTGATGTTGATGCATTTTTTAATTGAATGATTTGATTTATGCCTTTAGAGAGTTTTGTGTAAGAGGGGGTTTCATTTTAGTATTTACTATATTTTATGTTGCTTCATTTTTTTTTGCTCGCTTCTACAAGCTTGTTGAAAATATTATTTTCTTGATTTTTTTCTAGTTTTTTCTTGTATGTAGATTTAAAAGCCTTTTCTTTTCGTTTTTGGGCCTTTGTACTCAATTTAGGGCCTTAATGTTTTCTTATCATATGGAAAAGAAAAATTGTATACATTCATTTAGCATGTATGTGTGTGCGTAACTATATATATTTACCTGTTTTATGAGTGGAGCAAGGAGTTGCTTATAAGAATTTGCTCAAATTGAAATTTGAAAGACTTGCTGAAAATTGAAGGAATCACCTTTTTACACAACAGATACAAACAAGACGAAGTTAGAAATATGACTGATGCTACATATTTGACATCACCGGTTAGAAACATAAGAAAGCCAATCAAAGAAACTAGTAATAGAAAAAGGAAGTCCCTTATATTGCTCACAACCCAACCCAACCCAAACCAACTAGCACTACACAACCAAAAATCCTCTCCTACTAGTTACAGGTGCTAACTTAAGGTAACCTTTGATTAGAAACTCGAATCTCACAAGACATCAGTCGTCGTCATGTCATCATTGTCGAGTCCTTGAGACTTCTTAAGCTTAGCCACAAGAATCCACATGTTTGCAAGTTCGTTCTCTAGGTAGGCTTCTCTTTGTTTGGATTCCTCAACTTTCCTCTGCAATCCTGCTTCAAAATGATCCTTTTCGGCCAGTGCAGCTTCCAATGTATGCTCTCTTTCACGACTCTGGGCCAATTCTCTCTTGATATCCGAGGTCGGATCTTGCTTTTTGCTATAACCATCTTTCCGCCCGTTCCTGGTTGGAATCGTGGTGGTACGTCGCTGAACGGGCACCTTTTTTTGGGATTCCAGCTCGGCTGTTAATCTCCCATTTTGGTTCATTAGCTTTGAAACTTCTTCAGACAGAGCCTTCAGTTCAACTGCTGCAGCTGATGCTAATCCCTTTGCATATGAACTCTCATCTGCAAGTTTTCTGTTTCTTACCTCTAGTTCCTCCTTTAAATCCGTTAATTCAGCGACTTTCTTTCTTAGTTCTTCAGCTTCACTTGCCTATGAGATGTAACAAAAACATAAGATGAGCATGTTTTTCAAGTGATCTATCTTATATGCCAACCCTTTTAGTTTTACGAGGTAAACCTCTCTCTCTCTCTCTCTCTCTCTCTCACACACACACACACACACACACACACACAGATATGCACATATGGCTATTGAAGCACGTAAACTAATTCTGTCATTGAACATATTCTGTGGTTGATGAAAAAGATGACAGTTTTCATGCAAAAACGGGTTAGTTTTTATAATTATTCCATAATAAGTTGGGTTTCTAAAAGGAATCCTTTGAAAATAACAACGGATTGGATCAAAAAGAAAATATTGCAACTCGATAAGCATAAGCCAGTTCACTGACTTCAAACACAATAAAGAGCTAAGAGCTCAATTACGCTTCTAATTTATCCTGAATCATCCATTCATTATATCTCTCCTTTTTTTTTTAGTCTCATCCTACTAGTTTCAAATTATCAAATTTAAGATAACAAAGCAGTGCAATGCAAAAAATCTGCTATATCATAAGTTGCACAAAGTAGATCATCACAAGAAATGGAAACAGAACCTGAGCTTGTAGAGCCAACATATCATTTGAATCCTTCAGCACTGAATTCTCTCTGCCAATTTGAACATCCATGGGCGGGCTTCTACTTTCAGAGAAGCCTTGTAGACTGGTCAATGGATTGAAGTTTCTCTGTTCAACAGCATCGGATAGCTGTTGTCTTAATGTGACAATTGTTTCTTGCAACTCTTCACATTCCAAAATCTGATTAAAAGAAAATCAGTCACTATGTTTATAATCAAAATGATGAAAAGGTATGTAATAAATATGGCTGAGACAGGCTGGCACCTTTTGGTTCAGCTGCTCCTGTATTATACGATTATCAGCAACTTTAACCTGGAAACAGTAAATACCATGCAGAGTTTATTAGGAAATATATCATAGCGGGATTAACTTCATTCAACCTAACCATCCTATTATTAATTATTTCAACTGAATAAACCTAGTGCATCCCAGCACCATAAAGGGTGACTAGGCTCAGGCAATGAGCATTATAGCATGTCCATCTTAATGAAGATAGTGACACTACGTCGTATCAAAGTACTAATTTGTTTATGCATATAGCTGCAACTACAAGAAATTAAAGAGTTCATACAAAAAAGTTATTTTACCTCAAGTTCAAAAGACTTCTCATTTAACTGCTCCATTAGTTCAGCTACTGGCTGCAGTGTGAAACAGAAGTTACTATTCAGAGATGAGTTGAAATACTGAAGCACTTGATAGAAAATTGAAGTCTTAGATTACCTGTGATTCCTCCAGTATGTCCTTATGGCCATGAGGAATGATAGAATCTTCAATTTGCTTTTGCAGTGAGGCAATTTGAGTGTTTTTTTCATAGATTTCTTCTTTCAAATTTCTTATTTCCATCTAATAAGAAAGAAAAAAAAGATGTACTTTAGTATATGCAAGGAGAAATTCAAGAACAAGGATACGCATGAGGCACAAAGTTACCTGGATATGGTCCTTAGGATTTACTGCAGCCTCCTCTGATAATCGTTTCAAGGCACTAATGTGAAGTGCCACTTCACCAGACAAAATCTTATGCTGCTCCCTCAGAAGGTCAATTTCATCAATAGTCTCTATGCTGGCCTGATAAAATTACAATGACAACAGATGTGATTTTTAATAACATGAACAAGAGCTTTGTAAGCCAAGTATGTATGTACACCAGAAAATTGGTTGCATGAAGTCCGAGGAATAGGTAGCACAGTTTTCAATGGAGAGATCTATCAGAATTCAGAGGAAATGCATTAGAGTTCCTTATGGCGTACCAATGGAGTCTCTTGTTCCAGGTAAATATCTTCAGGCCTGAACAATTCCTTATTATGTTTCACATCAGCAATGTGGTCAGCAGGAGTGTTATCTGAGAGTAAAGAATGTCTTGCTTCCAAGTGAATATCAGCTTGAGGGGTCGAAGGACTACTCGTTGATTTGACTCCACTAGATTTATCACTAGAGCTTGCCAAGGCTCCAATGCCACTATCCCGTTTCTGACGACCCACAAATATAAGTTGGTTGAGAAACTATACAACTTTTATCACGGAACAGAACAAAAAGAACAGAAAATTGAATGAGAAAATTAAGATGTCAGCACTAGCAGTAAATGATCTTACACACCCGAGGCTTTAACCAGCTAAGTAGTCCATTCTTCTTGGTCTTTTTCTGGTCTCTCAATTTCTCGTCCACATTATCAGCATTGCCATCAAGAGAAACATACATGTCCATATTCTCATCATCCAGTACAAGGTCACGTCTTCTATGTGGAAGATAAGCAAGCTGTCACATCAAATGGAAGAGGGCAGAGAAACATTACGGAAGTACCTCATCAGAGAAAGACAGACTCAAGAGTCTGATCATCCACCTAGAACCCTAAATGATGGAAAGAAAGGAAACCAGGTGGGGAAGAAGGGGGAGGGGAGATCTGGGGGTTGTAACTTGCAAGCCAAAAAAAAAATGTAATAAGAACCTCTTCTTCTCCAAAGGAATGTCTTCTCCTCTGTCCTGGACGGTTTGAAAATTTTGGTGACTGGGAAGCCTTTGTAGATACAAGAATTAGTTTTGTCAGCCTCTGTATTCTGCTCATTAAAGCAGCTTTAGCTTCTTCCTCTTGTTCCAACCTTGACTGCAGTCGCACTTGACCATCTTCTAGCTTCAGGAGTCAGACCCCACAAAGCATTATTACAAGTTAATAAATAATAATCACATTTTATAGTAGATGAGAGCACATATATCGCTTTGGATAATTCCAGCCTTACCGATGAAACAATTGAAGACCATACATGAAAATATTTACATAAATGATGTAAGAAATAATCAATAACTTAAAAGTTACAATCAAAATTTTAGTAAAATGTATGATAATAAGAAACCTGTTGTGAATATATTAAAAATAATACAGTTCCACATGAAACCCAGGACTCAGAAAAAAAATCACCTTCTGTTTTAGCAGCAGAATGTCGCCATCTGCAGGGTCTTTTATTTGTTGGACTGTAACTATTCCTCTTTTCAATTGTTCCAATTCTTCCTTCAAACATCGAATTTCATTTTGATACTTTTTTATTAATGATTTCTCATCAATTATCTGCACGTTCACATGGTTGCTTCAATGAGATGATTAAAAAGTTGTTTGCATTATTGATGACTGTAGAGGACATACCTTGTTTTGAGCTGCTTGAATCTCAATATGTTTTGTCCGATGCGCAAACTTCAATGTGTTGTGTGTCTCCTCAGAATTGCTTGATGAGGGTGTAACTGTGCAAATCAGCTGATTCGAACATGCATAAGATAAGACTGCTTATTTCTTTCGACAGAAGCTATTAGAAATGATCACGAAATTAATTTAGCTTGCCACTCTAAGAGACCATACACTTGAAAAATAAAATATACATGCATACCTGATACCACTACACTGTTAACACAGGCACTACTGACACATATGCATATAATAAAGTTATTATGATTTGAACACTTACAGATACACGCCCATGACCACTAAGCGAGGACTGGAGCAGCCTCGTCAATTTGGAGTCTCTATAAGGTACATGTGCAGATTTC
This sequence comes from Galeopsis tetrahit, assembly GCA_963675135.1. Classification (NCBI taxonomy): domain Eukaryota; kingdom Viridiplantae; phylum Streptophyta; class Magnoliopsida; order Lamiales; family Lamiaceae; genus Galeopsis; species Galeopsis tetrahit. Next base: position 4,797,252 of record OY776126.1, read on the forward strand.
CCATCCGTTAATTTTGAAATAACCTAGTGTCACCACATATTAGATCATCATTATCAAAGACTGGATTAAGTAAACCAAATAAATAAGAAATAATTAAGGCGTTAAATGATTTGCCTACTAAAATAAATAATTGGCATTCAGAAAAACATTTTTTACTGGAAAGAAAAATGCCGAAAAATATAGGTATTATCCATGTATCCATGACTACAAAAGCGCATAGTTTAAAAGATAAATACAACTCCTTACACATTAATGTTCTCAAGTACATATGACCTACTGACATAGATATGCTCACATTGCTATTAAGAGCAGCAGGGGTGGGAAGAGTATTCATTTTTGGCTAAAAAACTTGTTGAGTACAACCATTAGTGATAATGCAATCACAAAGAATTGGCACTCACAGTTCCAAGAGTTAATAAACTCTTATTGATATAGGAACCCTCTTTTCTGCGCAAGCCTGTAGTCTCAGCCTTTGAGCTCTCAGAACCGGCTAGGTCAATAAGGTTCTACAAATATGAGCCAGAATATAAAGGAGGAGTTATTTAAACAATCAACATCATCAGGGCAAAGATCAATATGCTAAAATCTTCATACACTCATATGTAAGATAGAAAAATGTGCATGAAGGTTAAATACCAGCTGTGACAAGGTAACAGCCTCGCCTTCACAGTTTCCAGCACAGGGGCTACCCTCTACCGTCTGCAGAGGAAACATACTTAGCATACTGCCAGTAGAATCATGAAATTGATAACAGCAACAAAGCGCTTGAATTTGCATTCACTAAACTTTTCAATTTAGCAAAAAAATCATTAATTACCAAAGTGAAGATTGTATGACTTCTACTGCTTTGCAGATTGAAGTTCGTCGACCCCACATGCCTGTGCTCTGCAGTATGCAATAATGATCACAGATATTTGGGCATAAGAACATTTTGCAAATTTAGCATGCAATGTGGAAAAGGATGTGCCCATTCAGTGCTACATAAACTGATCGATCAGATTGATGAAGGGATTGTAATAAAGTACATATGCAATCAAAGAAAGCTGAGTTTCACCTTCTCCTGCTGCAATAAGGGATAGGGCATGGGCTGGAGATAATATGACTTCCTCCTTCACTCCTTCAACAAAGGTTCCCTGCAATCAATCAGACAAAATAAATCACCGAATTTGTTACGAAGCAAGTTTATCATCGTTGGTCGAAGGGGAAGAAGGGCGCAGGCCGTGGGCCTTAGTCCTTAGCTACTTATCTATTTGTTTATCTATTTCTGCATCTAATAATTAGTATTACCGTGGGCTTGTTTTCCACAGGCTATAAGTATTGTTTTAATGTTCCAGATTAGTTTATTGAGTTATTCAGATAATGAGTGATTGTGAGCGGTTGCTAGGCTTGGGATGGGATTTCTTGTTGAACTATGCTTTGTTATTGAGTGAATTATCCGCGCTACTCTGTTGCTTCTAACACTATAGTTCAGATCTTCAATTCATTTTGATGAGAGACTAAATGTTTCAGAAAAAGTGAAAATTCCACATTCCACTATCCATGAGAAGATTTATTGTCTTATTTGAAGGGGAATAAAACAGTTAACAGAAAGAGTGTTAGCCATAATATAATCCTTACCATAGATAGTGCATAGTGAACTGAACCTCAAAAGTAAGATTCATTTTCAATCAGAATAACACCAGTAAGATAACATGATAACATCAAAGATATATCAGAGTGAGAATGAGAGATCATGCAATGTAATTTCTTGAGTATATTAAAGCAGACGATCGAATAAAAAAACAATGAGAATATTACCTGAGAGTCTTCTCTAATTCTCAAATTTTGTCCAGCTGGATTTAGCAAATCATTGACAACCTGAAAGCAAGGAAGCCTAAAGTGTAAGTAAGATAATAATGAAATTTTGAAGATGAGTTTAATAAAAAAAAAAGGAAAGGAAAGAGATGCTTGTAACAGGAACAACAAATAGAACAATCTCAGGCAGCAGCGACATACAGGTGCAAGAGATTTTTTTAAGAACCAATGCTCTGTGGAATGGAGCTCAGTGCCCAGACAAATCAACATTGACGATATGGTTGACATTAGCGGGACAATAATGTAAACTGATGGGCTTGTGTTTAATAACTAATTAAGTTGGAATACAAGAATAGAGAGGAGTGGGATGCCAGAGGGCTTGACATACAACAAAAAAACTTTAGAAGGGATAGTATTATAGTAACAAGGTTTGTTACCAAAGTGAGATCATTGAACTAATGCATTTATATGATTGTTGGTAAAAGATGGGTGGGTGCCTTGGCACTCAACCACCATAGTCATAATCTGACATCATACATGAATCTCATCAATTCAAATACTTGCTTTATAACAGACATTGTGTGATAGAAATAAATTAAGCACAGGAAACCATGTTCACCAATCAAGAAGCTTGAGATACACTTAAAGTCTGACCTCATTGTAGATTTCCAAATATGAGACACGAAGGAGAAATTCCCGAGTTGGAGTCTGGACAGGTCATAAAACAAACAATAACCAATTATATTGGAAATTATACTTGAAGGATGCAACACACTCCAAATAATTTCAAGTACCTCTTGGATAATGCTGAAAGCATCTTTTACAGCCAATGGGATAATACCAGGAGACCTCTGATCACCCTATGACGCCAACAAAATAAATAAGGAAGTAAGCTTGATGTATGCAGTGTCTAAAGACACATGGATCAACACAGGCCATACATCCAAAAAAACATGCAGGAGTCCAAAAAACCCTTCTCGGATACTTAAGAAACTGTTTTGAGTCTATTTTCTATACATTCAGATAACTGCAGTTACCAACACTCAAAAATTGGTACATCATGAAATATTATTTGCAGAGGAAAACTGACTGATGAATTTCACTTTGAAGACGTGTAACTTACTACATCAAGTCAAGAAGTACATGAATAAGGAACATGTTAATAGAAGAAAGAAAATCATACAAAATTTCAAAACTTAATTGCATGCTACTTGGGTTCAAATATGGAAAGACTGAAAGAAAGCAGAAAGAAAAGTTCTTACATGCATGGTGTGAGTCTTCCCACTGCTAGTGACACCATATGCAAAAATTGTACCTATAATTTAAAAAGGAAAATGAGGAAAGGTGAAAATGGCCACTACTTTAAGAAGATCAAAAAACAAAGGGAACGCCAGAAAAAAAACATTTTATATTTATACTTTGAGAAGCTCGGGCTAGGACTTTGAGTGAACAACTATCATCCACGGATCCACCACCACTTTCATATAGCCAGGACTAAACTTAAGCACGGTAATAAGCATTACAAGTTTTGCAGCATGCACAGTGTTACTATATATCACAATAAATTTGGTCAAAGAGATATACCAGAGGAAATGGATGAATAACCGATGGGAAGATGATATATTTTGAGTCAATACATTCCCTGTCGTCAAGGATAACTTTAATTTGTTTATACTAATTGTCTTTTCTGAAGAATATTAGCTTGCCAATTTGAATTAAGTAGATTCTACAAAATAATAAAATATACAACAGATATGCAACCAAAACCTAAAAAGTTTGAACCAGATAATTACATACCGTTGATTCCTTCCATTGCACCATTAACAACATGCTGTGCAGCAACATCATAGACATGCCTTGTTGTGGTGGTTGGGCCAAAGACTCGATCTGGGAATCGTTATGCAAATTTTGAGTATCATAGAGATATTTGACTATTTAAACATTAAAGATAAGCAACAACTGCAAGTACCACCATTCATTTATGCACGATATAGACGTCTATAAACTAGAGTGTTGGAAAAAATATATATATATATATATATCGAACCGGAGTGACATTAGCATAGCAACCAAAACATAGGGACATAAGTCACTTGCTTGACAGGATAAATTTCAGCATGATTCACAAGACAATAAGCAGATATCTTTAAATTGGCATAACCTTTTATATTTTACAATATACCATCAAATAAACTATACTATTTGCATATCCCTTCTAAAAAAACTATACCATATGCATAAGCAATTGATGGATTATGCTCATTTCTCACAATAGAATCCCCATCCGCATACCACGCAATCTCCTCTCCTTGTCGAATTTCTCGTGGACTGCACATAAAAACCAAAAAATCATCAAAGAAGCTGCTAAAATCCAAACCGAATAAATAAGTTTCACAAAATTCGTTATCATTTACCTTAGTGGACGAAACCGCACTGTCACTGTAACATTTTCTTTAGTTCGCTCAGCGTCCAAAGATACACTTTCTGAGTAAAAGTATTGAGGTTTACTTCGAACAGATGACGATGCCGGCGAACTCTGGTCATCTATAGAAGGCTCCAAAAAATGACGAGATGAAGATGTCGTCGACGACGTGGGTGAATTGATGCTGACTACTGCTCTTTGACTAGGCTTTTTCGGCTTCAATCCTTGTCTAGAAGCCATTAGTTTACCTTATACAGCATAAAAATCATAATGAAATCAACAAACTTATTCCTAAAGGATTTTAAACCAGAACAAGTGAACTTGAAACAAGTAAATGTTCTTCAAAATTGGAGAAATAAGATTATCCATGCCAGAGACACGATGCAGCTTCAAAATTTTAGCTAAGCCTAGGAAAATTCAACAAATAAAAAAATTACCTAAAATCAACAACTCCTCTTCAGCTCAGTACCAAACGTTCATACATTTAAGAAACACTGAACGACAATCAAGTTATATATAATGCTCAATCCAAATCTACCAAAAAAGCTTAAACTAATATATCCAGATCTTTTCAAAAGATCGGGTGAGTTGCTGCAAAAAACATCATCATTATTATCGTTATCATGAATGATGAATAATCACTTGAGATAAAAATTAGGGATTTTGATTAATTGCTTGACTTTGAAGCGATGCCCTTTTATGAGGGGCAAGCATCTAGTGCTGAAGCAGTTGAACTTCTGACTATCATTCGTAAAAAATGTTATTTAGAGAGAGAAAAATTAGATGAAAAAGGCAGTCAGAAAGAAGAGAAAACTGTGAAAAGAAAGATTAAAAAAAAAAAAAGGAGAGAGAAAATATTTGTACCGAAAAAGAAGGGACAGAAAGGGGACACCACTAGTGCGTGACTAAACTGCCAATGCAGTTGTGTATGTACAGACGTATTTATACTCCGTATTTATTGTGTATTAAGGCGTAATGTACTTTTATTAAATACTATCTTACCTGTATTACGTGAGAAAATACGTTGACCGTATATTAACATTACATTTATGAAAATTTAAAACCCTATTGATTACACTACGAGTCTTTAAATGCATTTATTTATGATTTTGGAGTTTGGAACCTTTTTATAATAATAAGAGTCAGAATTCCACCATATATTTTTTCAAAAACATTTATATTAATATTTCATTCATATGAATATAGATAATTAAAGTAAATTTATGGCAAAAAATTGTGGAGATTAGGTTAAATTTAATTAAAATATATTTTTTTCGTTTCAAGTATTGTTTTACTACATGTCAAAAATATTATCACTACAATGCAAAAAATGCACTACTACAAGTTCAAAAATATTTTGGACAATAGCAATAATTTATTAGTGAAACATATCTAGACTTTTAATTAATGGATTATAATATATCGGATAAGGTAGATAGCTAATAATAAGAATTAGGTGTTCTAATTATAATTAATGGGACCTGATTATGCTTTATCCAACTAATTTTTTTAACAAAAAGAAAAAACTAGAAAATGATTGAACAACCGCAAAAGTGCAAAACCCCAACCTGGCAATAATGCATTAGTAATGCGTAAAATACACATTAAAATTTCCGTACTTCCAATTTTATATTTCAATCACGTCAATATATTTATCTGTAACAAATCTTTGCATTTTCATTCGCATAAAACAAACTTTTCATGCACTTTCTTTAATAAAAAATACAAATATATATTCAGACCTTCATTTACTTGAATTTTGATCACTGAAACTGTAAATAGACAAAAAATGCAACGGTAGTAGGACCCAATTATGAAAATATGCTTTCTCTTGATTAGTACACTGTACACATAGTTACCATAAACCTACATGTTCACATGTATTTAGTACACCGTACACATAATTACCATAAAACTACATGTTCACATGTATATAAAGGTGGGGTTTTTCACACCTAACGTCCATCCGTATGAATTGCACAAAGTCCATCTCTATCGATGATCTAATGTGCCAAAAATATTATTAGGTAGTCACTTTTCATTATGCTCCTCGGCAATGCAGCATATTAAGTTGTTGACAGCACATAAAATAAATCAATATATATGCAGAATGAGTATTAGATATGCAATACTAATGTAGCACGAGTGACATTGCAATTTTTTAAAAAAACGAGAGCACCCGAAAAACTTTGATTGAAATTTGAAGTTTTGAAGAGTCAAAACCCAATTTTTTTAAGTGAGCACACTTTTTTTTGTGTAATTTTCAGACGAATAATGACAAAAACAAATATTTTTTTATAAGACGACTTACCTACCCTCTCTTTCTTCTAAGATATACACTAAATAAATATTGTATCATTACAATAATATACACTACATTAGAGTGATAAGTTATACTTCCTCCATTAAACTGGAGCAAAAGGCTTATATTACGAAAAATATCAAAGATAACTGCCTTGATGTTGACGTGAGTTTCTTACTGAATTTAATTTATTCCGCAGAATCAACTTATTGTTTTTATATTACAAACTTATAATTGCATTCGTGTATGACAAAGATCTTTCAACAAGCAATGATACTACAGGTGTAAAAAAAAAGACTAACATATTAAACAAACAATAATTATAATTCCATGCATCGATACAAACAAATAAAAGTAATGGGCCTACATTATATGATTTTCAACCATACTTTGGACTAATTCAATATTTTTATTTAAATATTGAGGAAAAGACAACACTATAATATTACAATAAAATAAGAAAGGTCATCTTCAGTATTATAAAACATTGGCAAATGACGCAATTCTATTTTGTTAAAGCTTGAAATGAGATATTCACCTAAATATATACTCCAATAGCTGTATATTCGAGGACAAATGGAAATGTAGGACAGGGCCATAGGAATAAGAACGTTATCTATAGTCATGGTCCACTGACTATAATTTTAATTTCACAGGCTTCTAATAAATTTAAAAATAAAATAAAAAATCTAACAACCTGTCAACCCCCCCTAACCACCCACCCAAGAAAGACAAAGTCCGGGTGGCTACACCCTACAAAATAAAAAATTAAAAAAATCAACTCATTAGAAAATTTGAAATAATCGGAATGTGGAGCATCATACTTTTTCATACTAGGTAATATAATAGCGGACAATACAATGCAATCGAGTAGCAAAAGCAAAATGATAAGTAAAATTTCAGTTAAAAAGGAGTAAAGTTCAGTTACAAGACAAAATATTGGGATGGGTAATAAGTAACTAATAATACAGTAAAAGCATATTGGAATACGATTCTTTACTCTACCAAAATACACTTTATCAATGAAAAAGTTGATGTGAGAAGAAAGAACAAGAAAGAAAAGCTGCTTTAGAACAAGGAACAACCATTGCTTATATGCGACACTTTTCCAATTCACGAAGTCATTTCAGCAGCAATGCGGTGGTACGTGTGGTGATCGGAACTGCTATTAAAGCCGGGAATGAAATCAGAAAAGAATCTTAAAACCGCAGCTAGATGTTGTGCATCCTTAGAAGCGTTAGCTGCTTCAAGAAACAACGACGGCCGAACTGTGTTGACCTGAAAAATCCACCCAAATTTGTGTGTAAAAGGGAAATCACTTCACCAAACAAAATCAGTAGTGTTTCTTCAAAACATGGGATATTATAGTATATGTTACAACAGTACAACTATCTCTCTCACACACATAAAAGCTCTTCACAATTTAACAAAAAGTTCTGGGAAGAGTAGGCTGAAGACAAGATGGGTTTAAATGTACTGGAACATATAATGTTTGTCACTTGACCAATCATTAGGAAGAGCAAGTAGAGCACATGTAAGGGAGACCTAGGTTCAGATTTGACTATAACATGTAGTATTGATGATGCAACAAATAAAAGAAAAATAAGCAGGCATAAAGGTATTTTTCCATTCTGTGAACCATATATGCCTATGCCTTTGCCTTTAATAATTGCATCATGAAGAGATCAAAGAGAACAATGCGGAAATTGCATCAATTGTTTGAAACTTACAATTTGTGAATTCATGTTAATTTAGCTGCTTTATGAATTGATGTTATATTTTAGCTTATTTTGTCAGGAATACAGTTCCTAGTTATATTAACAGACTAAAAAAATACATGTATTTTAGCTTATGGCCATGCAGCTGGCAATTACCGTAAAAAGTTCAGGTAAAAACAGTTTAGGCACTAAATTATTACCTTATTCTTGCGTGCATATCGAAGAGCCTCAAGATAAAATCCATCTTGTACAAGCAGCAGAACATAGTCATGATGCAACAAGAGTTGTCGAAGCATATCCAGGCCCAGCTTCCTTATCTGAAGGTTCTGACGCCCAGATTCCAGTAGTTGCAATGCTACTTCTTTTGAAGGTTCAATAATCTGCAATGCATAGCATGCACTTGTGAGTATTCAATATTATTCGGGTGAACCTTCTAATATCCATACAAATTCAAACAAAATGTGACCTTATTCATGATAAATGATCCAAGTTGGGCATAACGCTCATCCCGGGCTAGTATTTGTACCATCAAGACATAGGTACTGGGATGCATCTTTAATTTTTCCAAACTAGCACTGCAATGTTGAGAAAAAAATACAAAACATATAAGCGACCAGAGTAGAGCTGTTATTCGAGCCGAGTCGAGCCGAGTATTTGAGGTTCGAGCTCGACTCGAGCTCTTATCGAGCCGAGCCGAGCTCGGCTCGATAACATTGTCGAGTTAAAAATTCAGCTCGGCTCGACTCGTTAACGAGTCTAACGAGCTTAACGAGCCTTCGAGTCGAGCCGAGCCTAACGAGCCTAATGGAAATTTTTACAAAAATTTAGTTATCGAGCCTAACAAGTCGAGCTCGAGTCGGCTCGTTAGTAAATCGAGTATTTAACGAGCTCGAGCTCGGCTCATTAAGCTAAACGAGTCGAGCCTTATCGAGCCTTAACGAGTCGAGCTGAGCCGAGTCTCGTTAAGGCTCGGTTCGAATAACAGCACTAGACCAGAGCAGAAGATCAACATCCTCAGCTAAGAGAAAAGGAAGCCATACGAAAAGCTAAATCCATATAACATTGCAAAATAGCTTATCAGGATGATTCTTTCTGTAGGGTTGTTTTTGCAACATTACCTTCGAAGAAACTCAACAATGATAGCCACCAAGTAAGATCCATCCCCTGCCATCTCTTCCTCAACTTGAGCAAACACAGAGCTGTATAAATCTGCAGGTGAAGTTGCAGCTGAAGAAGTCACTTGGTTTTGGTGCCGTTCAGAGGCATTAGAATTTGACGGATTGTTACCAGACCCAAGAATTTGAGACTGTCCAGCCGGAAGATCTTCACCACCTGATGTACCAGGCTCCAACAAGTACCCCCTCTCTGAACCAATCAATGAATCAGGAGGATTTGAGTTAATTATCGGACTACCATCAGGATCTGAGGTTCGGACATAAGATTCATTCTCAACGACACTTTCAGGTCCTTGCTTTATGACCTTTCCAGATGCATCTATTCCAGTCGTGGAGTCACTGACAGCTGGCTTGGGCTTATTTATATTGGAAGCACCTGATTGAGAAGTTTCTTCTGCTACGATCCTCTTGTAATAGCTGCCTGTTTTGATTGCATGCGAGTAAGCTGTGAATAAAACATCTATAGCCATAGCAACTACAGGCACAGGCCTCCTTTCCAAAATAATAGTTCGAATGATCCCCAAGCACAACTGTTTAGCCTGAAAAGATCCAAGATGATAGACGTTAATATTGCAGGGAAGATATTATGACCTGAAGAATGCTATCATCAACCGTACATTATAAAAACAATAGCCATATTTTCATTACTGAAATCATGATAGTCAATTACAAAATAATGAAAATAACCAACATATTTGATACACTTCATATTATTTTTTATTAGCACTATTATAGTTGGGCCTTTTAATTCAAGTTATTGAATAAATTGCCAGTGGGATTTATTGTTTAAAGCTTAAGTTAGGGTTTATATTGCTTTGCTTTTCTTAGTTAGGGCATCTTTGGGATCATTGATTTGGATGGCTTCGGCTTGGACGAGAAGTTTCCCGGTGTTCCCTTAGTTTCTTTTCTGCAATTTCAGTTTATCTGAGTCTTTCGTGTGTGTGCTCCCTTTCCTCTTTAGTTTTAAAAGGCGCGAGACGCTCAAGGCTATAGGTTGTGCACCTTTTTTTGTTTAGTCAGGCACAGTTTCTAACGTGCCTCAGTGCGCCTTGGCGCGCCTCTTTTACTTCTCAGATTTTCTTCACCCAAAACATTGTTTGTGTGAAAAATTTGAAACAAAAATAATTTCTTCCAAAAAATAACTTGAAAGAAAACAAAGGCAAATCTCATAAACAAGAAAACAATGTTGAATTTAGGGTTTAAGAAAAAAATTGGTAAAGAAAGGACAAACTGATAAACAGCGCCGCTGCCCCTATACGTAGGTTCTTTTCCCCTTTTTTCTTTGTGGGTCTTATCTCTACTGCTACAAGTTTTATTTATGATTAGAATGAGAACTGGACTATTGATTAATTGTTGACTTTGCTACATTTGATGTTTTTTCATGTTTACATTAGTTGACTTTTAGGTTTTATTATGTGATTTTATGTGTCAAATATGTTTTATAAATATATGAATAATGCTTAGTGAAAACGGGCAAGAGGCGCGCCTAAGGCACACACCTTGCATTTTGGGCACCAGGACACCTCTTGCACCTTGGTGTGCCTTTTAAAACTATATCCTCTAACAACATTCAATTGCAAAATAATGAAATGCTAAAGGCAGTAGCTGGCCTCATTTCACATCATACATGATCTTCCCTCGGTGGTTCTTTCAACCAAAAAAAATATTTTAGGAGTGTTCCATGTGATCAAGAACTAAATGTCTTTCCTTGAGGTGTAAGTGCACAGGTGACATCTGTTTGGAAGCCATAAAAAAATCATATGGTTGTACTCTTACCTTTTCTGCTTCCAATTTTCTTCTCTGTAGGAATTCAAGGATCGGTTGAACTTCTGAGCTACTGGCTGATATTGTCTGCAAAAGATCAAAGATGGATAAAATGAGAAAACACAAAACACCAGAAGTTATCAATCTACATGATGTTCTCGTTAGTCAGAACTTGCCTCCAAATCCAAGCTGATTTTCCAAATATATCCACTAGAAACATCACATACAAGATCAGGCACAAGAAAATTCCACTGATCTCCATATATAGTTACTTCCGTGTCAATGTCACCACTCAGGGTTTTTGATTCTGAGGTTCCAGAAGCTTTAGAGGCAGTTTGAGTGGATGCAACATTAGCTCTAGAAAACCCTCTCAAAAATAGAGGCAGTGGAGCAGAAATGGGTGATAGTGAATCTGAAAATAGGTCGTATATAATGACAACCTTTGCTTCCACTTGATGAACTAGTAAAACATTATCAACCACACTCACAGCAATTTTATTTGAGTACACTGGCAGAGAACCCTGAAAAACAAAAAGAGAACATTGTTGTAGAATATAAAGAAGAAATGGGCAAAGAGTACTAGGATACTGGGATTAGATGCCAAATTCTCATGACGCACTGAGGTTTATCATGATCAGCATATAAATTCCAAGAGAAGAGAGCAAAGTCCAAATGGAAGATTTTAGAATCCAACGATTGGTTAAACAGTTGAGAAGGACAATGCAGAGAATGCACTTCAGATAGAACAACAAGTTGCAAATAATTTTCAGCTTAACGATCATATCCTTATCTCATTCATAGCAGAAGGATTTCCACAAATGTCCAAAAGACCCACAGTGGAGCTTGAATTCTGCAGATAAGTAAGAAAACCTTTTCCCATGTTTGCTTTCAGGGGTAACCTAGAGTTAACAGCATTTAGAAAATCAAATGAGCCACTCTGCCAACCATCACATCTTTTCATACATTTCCCCAAGCATTTGGATACACAGAGTATCATCTAGTTTGATTTTTGGAGAAGAATTTTCTAGGAAATCTATTTGTATGTACTTTTATCTTACTTCTACATTTGTTCATATATTATCCTAGGCATATGGGGAAGAACCATGAAACACTCAGTTTACATTTCAGTTGCACTGAAGAGAAAATCCATCAATTAAACAAGTAACATGGTTTTCAGAAAACAACTTGCCTGTTGTACTACAGCATCTCTGTAAAACCTATAAGAGTGAAGTAGCATCGCAACTCTATCAAACTGCAGGCAATAAATTCTGCCATACCTGTAAATTAATGAAAGAGGTTATGATAATGCGGTGCCATCTCAAATTCTATCCACTAGTTAACAATGAGCTAAAAGGCTAAAAAAGTACATACACAGTGACAATATGGACATCTTCAGCAGCAAGAGAGGGATTCGTATTTGCCTGAGGTTTGGCCATCACCATCTCAAACTTGGGCAGGCGGACTATTCCAGCAGATGACAGCTATAAGGAAATATAACCGATTTGTGTCAGAACAAAGATATTAGTGTTGCTTGATTTAAAAGATTTAAAACATGTCAAGTTAATAAAAGAAAACCAAGGTTACAATAGGTGAAATAGCTTTGTTCTCATCCCGTGACATAAAAGAAACCAACAAGAGAATGCCCGTTCTTCTATATGCAGCTTAATAATTTCATAATCAGTTATTAAAGATTACTTCCAGCATAAGAGCGTAAATCAAGTAGGGTTTTAGGATAAGTTGAGAAATTAAATTCTCAAATAAATACAGAAACCATAATTACTAACATCATAGATACACAGTATCACTCAAAGTGTCAGCAAATCTAGGTATGAAAACAGGAAGATGAGCACAGATATAGGTGAGCACCTCCTACCTGATAACCAGTAAATGTCTTGCACTGCATTCCTGACGCAAGTACTACCAACCTGCTTTCATGAGTGTAGATATACCAGCTAACGCTCATTTTCTTTGTCTGGACTAAATGAAGGTTCCGGGACTCATTATTGTATGAGTATAACTCTAGCCCACTGCAATCACATATAACATGAAATAACTTAAACGGAGAGATAATGTTCTCACAAGCATACTTGCAGCAGGATAAATACATCATGCCTGAAGACAACACTTAGAGAAACGTGGACATGAAAATTCTCAGTTACAAGGTATATATTATTGTAGTTTCTCATCTCCAGAAGATCATACGAGAGAATGCTCCGAACTCAGAAGTACAGAGCAGATATCAGAAACAGCTAAATGCATGGTATGTTCCCTCTGGGGAGTGGGAAAACTTACGAATCTGTTATTCGGCAGCACACTTCAGAAAATTTTAAGACCAAGGAGGAGAAGGAGAATATAATGGTAGGATGAATAAGGAAATTTATTGCAATCCCCAGTGAAACATGGGTTTTAAGTAGTTACCTTGTTTTTACAAACACAATATCACAGGTTGGGGAATCTGTCCAAAAGAATCCCAGGATGCTTTCTGACTCAGACCTACACTTTTGACTAAGTGTATCTCCAGACTCTTTGTTCCAGATCTGGATCTCATGACTAGATCGCTGAATAGCCAAAAGCTTGAGATCTAATGAATAGCGAATAGAGAGCACAGGTCCTTCACGTATTGGATCAGATGAGGGAGCAACATAAGGGTCATATGGAGCACTCTTCCATGAAAAGACCTACATATTATATAATATTTAGTTGAAACAAAGGTCAACCTGCATCATATGAGCATGTTCTGTTAATTATTACCTGATTAGATGTCAATGAGAGAATTAGTTTATTCCCATCATCATAAAATAAACTCCTTGATCCGGGAACATGGCATCGTAGAGGTGGGTATTGAATGTAAACATGTGACAGGGCATTAGATCCACTGAAGCAAGAATGACTAGAAGAAGATGCCTCTCCAATCATGTTATTTAGTTTCTCTTCTTAATTATGCAACACTAAGACTTCAGCAGGATGGGTGTGGTGCGGTATATGTGTGGAAACAAACAAACCTTCTGTGTCCATTGGGGGGGGGGGGGTGTTATCAGAACAAGCAATATATAACAAGAAATCAATATTAGGTCTTGATTGAGCAAAAACAAAACTCTAACTGAAATAATCCTTACCAAGGAATTGGAGCCTACAGAGCTTATTGCAAGTATTTCCTGAAGTCAAATCTTACCTCTCAGCTGAAGCAAAAATAAACAGTAGGTCATATAAGAGAAGCTTGAGAAAAGGATGAAGAGAAAGATAATGAAAAGGGAGTATAGGAAATCAAGGTACATTTCTCATCACAAAAACATGGATATTTAAACCTGCCATACCACATTCTGCATGCAATTCTTCAAAACAATGAATTCTTTTGAACACATGTCTCGTTCAACTTCTGGAATCCTTGAGGAAACACAACTACCATATTGTTTAGCCTGAAAAATGCAAATATAAGTCATGTGTACTGAAATCTCTAGATGTATGCTTGCATTTTACAGGAAACCCTGTGATGGATGAGAAATTCAATAAGAGACTGTAAATTTGTCCTGGTTTCAGATAAACTCACTGATGTATAATTTTAAATAGAACTAGATCATCAATAAGAGTCTACTTGTGATAGGTGTGTTTTTCCTACAAATCTATGCATGTCATAATCAGACAATCCTCATTGTTTTTCAGCCACAATAGCCCATTAACGACGGATCTTGGTGTTTGCATCGAGCAGACAGCAAGAGGCTCAAAATCTGTCAATAACTAAAGCTTCATTATACTAGAGTTCAATGAGAAAGTATTTGACACTCCATATACTCAGTTCAGTACTTCGAATCCTTGCTTTTCAGGTATACTCCAAGGATTTTGAGCAAGAAAAACACAATCAAGGAAACCTAATTGTTTTCACACGATTACTCCAAATCATTTATTATTCTTTACTATTCCTAATTAACACACAGAAATTCGGAAACTCTGCGTAAGCCATTACATGATTCTCTACAATTCCTACAACGAAGAACAGACACATATATAAAAGAACGAATGAATACAGAATTACAGTTAATACAAATAAACCTGAGCTGAACAATTGACCAAAATCCGCTTTAGCAAAGACGTTGTAGCATGATTCTTATCCTTCATCACTGAATTAAAAAACCATAACAACAAAATCAATACATAAATACAATGATGGATAAATAGAACTTAAAAACAAACAAAGATGAAGAAGACGCCACCTTAGGAGTTGACCATCCCCAAAGGAAAAACGTATTCTACGTCGCTGGAAATCGAAAATAAGAATCCTAACTCTTAATAATAACAATGGGGTTTTTTCAGGTGCGATCTTCAAGTTCAACAGACTACAGTTCACCTAACCGTCTCAAACGACGACGTTTCACAGGTTTCAGAAAAATTGAATATGGGCTTTCCTACTTTGGTATAAGGCCAAAAGTTTCAGATTCATCATTAAAAGCCCAACTAGTAAATGGGCCCAAAATCCCACACTAGCAGATTTTGTTTTATTTTATTTTTAGAAATTGCTTATTATCTGCGTAAATAAAATTCGTTTTATAATTTGATTTGATATACTTCACATATTAATTTATTAGAAGATATAAATTGTGTTTTTTTATGTTAATAATATTTAGATAATGTTTATTTATATTTCGAGTATATTACAATTTGTAATCATTGATATCTTACTAATTTTATGTATGTACGTAGGACATTGGTCTATCACCTAATAATTTCTGATTTCTTTTCTACTGTGAAATCTAAATGGTAATTTTAATTTATGTTGTTATATGAACTATACTAGTAACATTACAATAATAGCTATATTATTCTTAAACTTTCAATCATGCATTATAATCTTCAGGGTGTGTTTGGTTCAATTGATTAGATGAGGGGTTGGGGTATATACCCCTCCAGCTTTGTTTAATACACTCCCCCTTCCATTTATTAATTTAAAAATATATATGAAATACCATATTTACCCCTTAATAAATGTTAGAGATACATATTCTCCCCTAACTCTAATTTCATCTTCTTCCCCAACCTCTCTACTGCCTCTCTCGATCTTCTCCTCCCCCTTTTTTTTCCGTTTTCTGCACTCCCCATCTCCATTGCACTGCACCCTAAATACCCTAACCCTAGAATTTCGCCACCACCACCACCACAACCACCACAAACAAATTCTAACACCCACAAAAATGAACATGTTTGATAAAATAAAATATCAATAACACTTCAATCGACACCATAACCACCGCCTCAAATAAAATAAAATAAAAAATCTTAGTATTTTTAACAAACCAGAGTCGACCAAAAACACTCCGGTCGACACTGGTTTGTCGCCCAAAAACACTCCGATCGACACTGATTTGTCGCCCAAAAACACTCCGGTCGACACTGGTTTGTCGCCCAAAAACACTCCGGTCGACACTGGTTTGTCGATCAAATTTCGAAAGAAATTAAAAAAAAAATTGAAATTTTCGACTATTCTTGACTGCTCAAAAACACTCTCGTCGACGAGAGTGTTCTTGAGCGACCAATAATGGTCGGTAAAAAAAAAAACAAACCTGTTCTTCGCCGGCGACGGCTTGGGGCGAGCGCTGGCGGGCCGCGACTGCTGGGGGCGAGCGCCGTCGGGCCGCGACGGCTAGAGGCGAAGGAGGGCGGCGACGTCGCTAGGCGAGAGGGGCGGCGCCGCCGCTTGTTACAGAATCACTACAAAAAAACTGCGAAATACCGACGGAATTTTACCGACGGATTGAAATCCGTCGGGATTACCGACGTATTACAAAAGTCAACCGATTTACCGACGGAAATTGTTTTCCGTCGGTATTACCGACGGAATTTATTTTCCGTCGGTAATTACCGACGGATATTCCGTCGGCAATCACAAAAAAAAAAAAAAAAGATTACCGACGGAAATTTCCGTCTCTAACCACAAAATTAAAAAATATATATTAAAAATATTTAAAAAATTAAAAAAATTATGATTACCGACGGAAATTTCCGTCTCTAACCACAAAACAAAAAAAAAATATATTAAAAATATTAAAAATATTAAAAAAATATTAAAAAAATATTTAAAAAAATATTAAAAATATTAAAAATATTAAAAAAATTGTGCAAAAATTAAATTATTAATTAAAGAAGAAATTTTTTTAGTTAGAAATATATGATTGATTAAAATATAAAATTTGTTGATTAAATTTGAAACATGTCTATTAAATTATAAAATTGTTGATTAAGTTAATTAGAAAATTATTGATTAAATTATAAAATTTTATATTAAATTAAGAAAATTATTGATTAAATTAGGAAATTTTATATTAAATTAGGAAATTATTGATCAAATTAGAAAATTTTATATTAAATTAGAAAATTATTGATTAAATTAGAAATTTTTATGTTATATTGTTTGGACATAATTTCTTTAGTGTTTATATCCATTTAGTTTATATGATAATTAAGTCTTTGCGTGAATTAATAAATAAACTAATTATAAAAAATAAAAAAATAAAACTACATTTACAATTTATAAATTAAAAAAAAATTACAATAATTACAAGCCACAAATTTAGTA
Organism: Galeopsis tetrahit; assembly: GCA_963675135.1. Taxonomy (NCBI): domain Eukaryota; kingdom Viridiplantae; phylum Streptophyta; class Magnoliopsida; order Lamiales; family Lamiaceae; genus Galeopsis; species Galeopsis tetrahit. Next base: position 4,814,992 of record OY776126.1, read on the forward strand.
ATTAATATAAGTGTAATCATATTTAATCAAAACAAAAATAAAAAAAATTATACATGTGAATTTTAGAATTTTAATTAAAATCAAAAAATTACATTTATAATTTATAAATTAAAAAGTTAATATTACAATAATTATAAGTCACAAATTTAGTGATTAATATAAGTGAAAGAATGTTAATTATTAAAGGAATTTGTTGTTTAACTTGTTTTGAATAAAAATATGATGCATGCATACATTAAATTATTAATATACTATTTGAAAATAAGATTCACACATATACAATAGTTATATAGTTATAAGTCACAAATATAGTGATTAATATAAGTAAAAGAATGTTCAATTATTAAATGAATTTGTTTAAAAAAAAGAGTAAAACATGTATAATAATATGAACTATTTAGAATTTTAATCAAAACACAAAAAATAAACAAATTAGATTTACTATATATAAATTAAAAAAATTAAATTTAAATTAGTTATAAATCACAAATTTAGTTATAGTAATATAGAAAGAAATTAATTTTGTGAATTGTTTAAAAAAAATTGGGTCGAAAATGAGTACATATACAATTAATATTACAATTATTAACGAAAAACAGACTTGTCCGAGTGGCGGGCGCTCCTCACTATGCGCCCACACACCCGGGTTCGAGTCCCATGCATGCCGCTTGAAATCTGCAATTAAATTCGGGCCCTCGCGGGCCTTACTGGGTGTGGGCCGGGCTGGGCCAGCCCGTTGGCCTGGGCCCAGGTTAATTTTTTTTTTTTAAATTTTGTTTTACCGACGGAATATAAAAAATAAAAAAAAATTCCGTCGATAATTCCGTCGGTAATTAAAAAAAATAAAAAAAAAAAAGAAAAAAAAAATCCGTCGGTAATTCCGTCGGTAGTACCGACGGAATGAAAAATTCCGTCGGTAAGACTTACCGACGAGGTTGGCACCGACGGAATTTTTCCGTCGGAAAACACTGTTACCGACCGAATTTCCGTCTCTATTTCCGTCGGTAAAACAGCTCTTTTTTGTAGTGAATTTTTTTAAAAAAAGAGTAGAGCGGCGGTGACGAACGAGGCGAGTGGGAGGGGGGAGTGCGACGGCGATGGGGAGGGGGGAGTGCGACGGCGAGGGGGGAGGTGGAGAGCGCCGGCGAGGGGCTCTGTAGAAAATGAAAAAAAAAGGGGGAGGAGAAGATCGAGGGAAGGAGGCGGTAGAGAGATTGGGGAAGAAGAGGAAAATATGATTAATCTATTAAAGGGCAAATATGGTAAATCATATATATATTTGAATTAATAAATGGAAGGGGGGAGTGCATTAAACAAAGCTGGAGGGGTATATACCTCAACCCTTAGATGAGATATACTATTTTTTCAAGCTTAATCAATTGTTCGGTTCAAGGGATTTAAGCCCGAGTTTTACATTGGGCCCGAGCTACTTTTGTCAATTATCCCATTCTGACAGGTTTATTGATCTAAGCTTGGGGGCTGAGTTTATTTGTCCAACTGTTATGGGAAATTAGGGAGTGATGTAAAATTTTCTATTATGGGTTAGTTTGGATTGGTGGATGGGATAATGTTGCATAAATTAACTCACCCCTCCCCTATGATTAATAATCCCACATATGCATGTAAAATAGTACAAAATTGTCGGGCCTTACATTAATCCCGGGCCATAATCAATCAAACCAAACATTTGATTCGTTGAGAATAAAAAGTCAATCAAGCCTAATCCGATCCAATCAAGCAAACCAAACTAGGCCTATGTCTTTACTTTTTGTAATATAAAAACCAATATGTCCTTATAAAGGTATACTCAACAACTCTATTGAATTACACAGTGACATTGTGTTTTATTGTTCAAATACGTTTTTTTTTTTTTAATTATTATTATTATTTGCTTATGTTGTTATGCACGTGTTGTTAAGGGTGTAAATGAGTCAAGTCGAGTAGTGTTGAACTCGAAATTCAATTGTTATACTCAAAGCTCAAAACTCAACTCGACTCGATTGAGCCTAAATTTTTTATACCCGATCTCGATTCGACTAGACTCAATTACTCGTATAATTTTAAAAATTAAATGTAAAATATATTTTTTCTAATATAATTAATTAATTACTCCACCAAATAAGTTCGACCACGACTCAATTACTTATATATAAATTATATAATTAATGCAAAAATAGTAAAAATTATCCAAACTCGGTTAGGCTCTTGAGTTTTTCGAGTTGAGTGTTTATGAACTTGACTCGATTAATTAATTCGAGTCGCTTTCGATCTTTTTTCGAATCGAACACGAGTAGTTCGCGAGTTGACTCAACTCACTTACACTTATATGTGTAGTTCTTCAAAATATAGAAATAATATGGAATATTAGGTGTGCCGTAAGATTTTGTTCAATAGTAATAATAATTCCATGGTAAAATTTGTTTGAAGTATAAAGTCAAATACATGTAGGCAAATATAACGAACAAAGATTAAATTGTTTACGTGAAGTTAAGAAGAAAAAAAGGAAGATGTATTAGAAAAATGAATTAGGGGTAAAATTGACTTTTGTCCCTTTAATCTTATTTATCATTGAATCCAAACACAAAATAGAACTTTTCGCTACAGTATAAACAAAAAGTAATCCATCAATTCAAACATGTAAATAAATTAAAAAAATTACAATCCAAGTTAATCATATCTTAACTTATCTATCTCATCCTATAATGCAAACAACCCCTTATACATACGCGTGATATTGATAGTTTGTAATTTTATTGTTCTATTTTTTTATTTATTTGTATCCAAGATATCCAAAGTTCATATGAATCATTTTTCGATTTTCTGTGCATTCCAAACTATATATGTATGGAGATTTTTTTTTTTTTTTTTGCAGAACTATGTATGGATTTAAGAGCAAAATTTATATATAATTGATGCATGCATATCGTGTAATTGAATTTTAGTTGACTTTGATATATTTTTAATTGTCATGGCAAAAGAGGCCAGATGAAAAGGTGGTGGTGTGTGGCAGTGACGGACCCAGAAAATTTCGGTAGGGGACCCGATTAACATTATTATAAAAATAAAATAATACGTACACATTATTTTCATCAAAATTTAACATTATAAAATTGTCAATACGTCACATTTCATTAAATTAAATTGATCGAATAAGTTGACTTTTGCTATGTTTTGGTAGAAGTTAATACTCCATCTGTTCCGTGATAACTTGCACATTTTAACCTATTCACTTTTAAAAAAAATTGAATTTAGTGGTGTAGAGTCAAATAAAAAAACATATTATTTTGAGTGATTTGATAAGGTGTGAGGAGGATTTAGTAGGACGTAAAATAGATTTAGTGAAATGTAGGGTAAAATGTAGACTCAATGAGTGACGATTTTTAAATAAAATAATGTTCGAATATATATTAATTTTGTGAATTATTTTTATATTAAGAGTGTTCAAATAATTATATAACATAGTATTAATTTTAATATGTGTGAAATTACCAAAATACCCCTAATGAATTTACAAAATTAGTGGGGGGGCCATGGCACTGAGTAGGTCCGACTGTGTGGGAGAGAAGGTAGTATGTAGGAGAAGTTTGAAAAAAGGAGGCTCCGACACTCTGAACATATTAGGAAACATTACTTGTGATCTAATTAATTACTTATAGCTGACAACATTAGTATCTTTCATTTCAATTTTTTATTTACCCTTTGTGATTTGAATTTTCTACAACCTAAAGTGTTTGGTTATGTTAGGACACATGTGTATGAGATATTCTTATATATGAGACGGGTTTGACTTAAAATTCATGAATTTATAATCTTACACAAACTGTGTTTTGAAGCAAAGTAATGCGTAAACTGTAAAGCAAAGCTCTGTATCATACTACATGATATTGTTTACATAGTTTAATTAGACCTAATTACATTAAACTCACCAAACTATATAAACTACTCCTTATATTCAATTCAAAATATATGTCATTCTAAGTTCATACATATTAAGAAATTAATTCATGATTGTACATCTTATAAAAAAATAACGCATTTATGTAAATATTTAGTTATCTTAAGGTTAAATTTAAAAGAAATTCAATTAATTTGTATTGAAAAGTGTAAAACGTCATAATTTATTAAAAAAAAAACAAAAAAAAGGTTAAAACGACTTATATTAAGAACAGGGGAGAGTATCATTTTTTTTTAAGCATAAACCCCTAAATTAAAATTTTTGGATGGTGTAAGCATTTAGATACGACATGTGTGATCATAAAGTAAAATTTATTGCAAATTCAATATCAAGATCATTTTGCATTAAAAAAAAAAAAACATATCAAGATCCTTTATTAGACACTGATATTTCACTGCATTAAGACATCAATGGTCATTGAATATTTCAATTAATTGGGCCCCAACAATCGTACATGTCCTTGAATGATTAGTTCATACGGAGTAAATTGTTAACAAACATTATTTTCACTTACACACCCCAGTCTTAAAAATTGTCCCAAAAATAATTGTTGATTTTAAGAATTTAAGAGATAAATTGTCATTAATTAAAAAAACTCATTTCTAAAAAGGACAAACATTCTAATAAATAAACTTAAATTAAGATTAATTAGTCATTTCATTTCTTAACATGTTAGGGGTGTTAGTAGAAGAATATTCAATGCACATATATCAGGCTTTTTATATACCACTATTCAATTTTTTTTGGAAGAAATTATCAAAAAATCATAGAAGAAGGATACTATTATCATATTACATAACTATTAATTTGTGGAGCTCTAATCTAATTAATCATATTTTAAAGATGAGTATCAACCATGAAACTCAGTTTCATGTATGATACTATCTCACATAAAATTCCCTTAAAAATAACACTTAAATAATTCAATTAAAGTATTACATAGGAGCAGCATTTTTCTTTTTGTAATTATTGATTCCCTTAAAAATAACACTTAAATAAAATTCCCTTAAAAATAACACTTAAATAAAATTCCCATTCTTAAAAAAGTATTGCAACAATGCAACATAGGGGCAGCATTTTTCTTTTTGTAATTATTGATTCCCTATAGTTTTAAATTTCATTGTTTTCGATCATGGTTGAAATCTCATTTTCCACTTTTTTTTTCTGAGCTTCTATGAAAGAACGTTCTCCTCTTAGATGTATTTTGGCAAACTGTAATGTTGTTTATTGTTTACTTTCCATTCCTATATACTTCGATACATTGCTATTCTTTTAAATATTTTTTCTACCCATGATATATATTAATATTAACATTACAACTTAAAAAAAAATATAATCCATATATTTATTTAATATGTGTGCATGTAGGGGTAGGGCAACTAATCCTCCTCACATTTTATAAAATATCATTTATTATGTTTACAATCCTAAATTTTACATATAAACTTTTAAATATTCCTTTATTTATAACATTAAAACAATAATTACTTATCGAGTAGTTTGAAATTTTTACACATTAAAAAAAAGTTAAAAATATATAAAAGAGATCATATTTTAAGACAAAAAAAAAAAAAAAAAGCAAGCACTGTCTAATTAGGGGAGGAGCCAGGAGGTATGAAATAATCTAAAAATCAGATGCCTTTGGTGGTCCAAGAAATTCAGTTTCCAAAAGTTTCGGGAGCTTCTACAGAATTACATTATATACACTCCATTCTTTCACCTCATGATTCGAACCCGAATCTTAAGTTTAGATAGTGATGCTCTAACCACTTGAATTATTCTACTTCGTCAATCAAGAGCTTCTACCGAGTTTTCAATTGTTTATTTGTTGGCAATATTTATTCTGGGTAAATCTTTTCAAAAGATTGGCAGAATACTAATTGTGGGGGCCCGTATTCATTTCACAATTTTCTTCCTCCACATCCTTCCATTGCGTCTTGTCTTATTTACAAAATATATTGTCTCATTTCACAGGTAGAATCCAATTGGATCCCATCAATTATTACTTGTTCTAAAATGTTTTTTTTTTCTTCTTTTTTTTTTGACGAAAATTCTAAAATGTTTTTAAAAAACTTAAATGTATCAATTTGATCTTTTTTTTTGCATTTTGTTCTATTTCGTTCCAAATTCATTGAAAACTATGAAACAACATTGTTTTGTGTCATGGCCGGACACTTGCGAGTCAATTCCGACATAAAAACAATGTGGCACGAAAAATTAGGACTAGATTAATACAATCATTTTTATGGGACCATTTTAAAAAATATGAAAAGTAACGAGACTAAAATGAACATTTAGGTCAAAATTAACTTAAATGGCGTCTTTTAATATTTTTGTGTTAATGCATCACATCTTTACACGTTTTTAATTCCAATTAGTTAATTAAGAAATTGATATACATTTTTATCCTTAATTTATTGGAATTTTATTGGAGGGTGTCGAAGCTCTCATGGTCTAGCTCCGCACTAACTAACCAAAATTTGTAAAGAAAGCGTGTTTAGAATTTAGATTGAAACAACTAAAAAAAATGTTAAATTTAACTAATAATGTTGAAGGTTACAATTAAATTGAGATTTGATAAAGTATTATGAGTTAATGTAGAATTTAAATAAAATTTGACAACAGATAATATAGGTTAGTCATATACTTTTCACATTTTTTTAAAAATAATTCTAAAAGAGTAATTAAATGTATCAATCTAGTCCCAAAAATTTTGCCACGTCGTATTTCCATTGAAATTAACACGCACGTGTCCGGCGTATGACACAAAATGGCAAATCACAAAAAATTATAACTAAATTGGTACATTTAAATTTTTTATAATCATTTTAGAAAAGGTCCCTCCACCCTCTAAATCTGTTCGATGAGAAATAACCTTTTTAAAAGTTTGAACTTTTAATACAACGAAATTATTTTAATCAAAATCTCAAATAAACTTGTGAGTTTAAGAATCTTTTTAAAATCCAACTCAATCAATATATGAGAAAAATTAATTGGGTTGTACTCGAGTGCATGTTGTGTACCCTATTCCATGTTGCACTTTTTAGTTTAATGACTTACACTTTTTGGTAAATGGTGTTGCACTTTTCAATTATTAAACTGTATAATAATATTTTTAGTAATAATTGAAAAGTGCAACACCATTTACCAAAAACTGTAAGTCAGTAAACTGAAAAGTGCAACATGAACTAGAGTGCACAACATGCACTCGAGTGCATACTAGACTTTACCAAATTAATTAGTTAGGTGCATATATATGATGGAGAGGTTAAAGCTCACCAAGCTAAGAAAGGGACTCTTCAATCCTCCGTATTTAACGACAGAGAAGGGGACGACATAATTGTGACTTTTTCTTCTTCAACTAATACTCCCTCCCGAAATATTTGCAACCAAATATTTAAAGACTTCTTACTTGAGCTAGGAGGTTCATTTGTTTATTTGTCTTAGCATAAATTGACTGATATATAAAATCACTTTACATAAATGGACAGGATATATGAGATGTTGCCTGAATTTTTATATTTAAGTTATAATGAGTTGAGTATTAAATAACTATTACACAAGAGTTCAACGAATATTTAAAAAAAAATTGTTAAAAAGAAAATTTTGGCAGAAAAAATCCACCTTAAATTTGAGACAAATTGAATTTTTTTCGTAAAAATAAATTAAAATAAAGATGATTAAAAAAAAAGTCGCAAAAAAAAAAAAAATCCATTTCAAATTTTAGATGAATTATAAATGTGTCGCAAATTACGACAACCTACAAAACTGTCCAATTAATTATGTTGATTTTATCTGTTTAACAAATTATGTTGTAAATTTGTCACAATTTATTTGCGACAGTTTTTTTAGCCGTAGCAAAACCTTTATTTTTTAAGTTATCGTATGATTCGTATCAATGCCAATTTGCCATCGGCTTAAATATAAGATTTTGGTAAACTTTCAAACAAACATGTTCTAATATTGAATTTTGGTAAAATTTAGGACAAAGTTAATGTATTTTATGTACTACTCCCTCCTTTCTGAAATAACTTTACATATACATATAGGTGGTCACGCAAATTAAAAAAAACGTAATAATGAGTAAAGTTTTAAGAAATAATTATGTGAACTTTTATGTATAAAGTAAAAAAAAAAAAAAATCTTCACTTGTGTGTATGTGTGAAACAAAAGTAATAATATTTTGTGTAAAATTGAGGTTATTGTAACTTGTGAGGGTATAGTTTATAAATGATTTTTCATTTTAAACTTGTGAAAGTTATTGTGAAACCTCAAAAAAAAAAAAATTATAAAAATTGTTGTGGAAAGGAGAAAGTATGATATTCTCCTTCCATATACTCCCTCTTCCCTCTGTGCACCAAAAGTGTGCTTACTTTTTTTTATACATGCTTTTAAAAAAAATCATATTTTATTTATAATGAATATATTTTGGATAACGAGTATATAATATATTTGGTAGATACTCAATTTTGTTAGTAAATCAGAAAAAATATTTAAAATTAAACTATTTAAATAAAATAAGCATATTTTTTGTGAACTCAAAAAAAGAAGTGAGCACACTTTTGGTGAACGGAGGGATTATATAAACAGGATACCCGGCCCGGTCCGGTCCTTGTAATTGAATTCGTCCATTTAATGGCTCAACCGCAAAAATACCAAGAGTACCTACACCCACATATTTTAAAGACTAGACCCCCACCTAAACCCATTCCCTGATGATGAAGAAGATAATTTACTATTGGTTGATAGAAAGAAAAAAGACCACTGAATCTCAAAACTTGGAATAATTAAGACATTTAATGCTCAATCTAATACTCTACGAAAAAGTCGAATGAGATCACCTGTTTCAATTTTTGTTTTCGTATTTTATTTTATGAATGAAAATGACACGTGTTATATTAAAAAATAATCAACATCCTATAATATTAGGAACGACACGTGTTAAAAATTCATTAGAATAAAATAGCAGTGAAACAGGAGAATTAATCGAATATATCCACACGGCCACAGATGTATATAATGGTCTGCCGTATGTATATATATATATATATATATATATAATGTTATAACCTAGATATATATATTTTATATCAATTAAAATCATATAATACTTTTTTTTCTTCAAAAGGGGCATATCATGTTTATAAACGTAAGGTTGCGTTTGGATAGAGGGATTTGATTTGAGGAGGTATTTCAAATGAAAGGTTTTGAAAATAGATGGATTTCAAATGACATGGTTTTAGTGAGGATTTGAAATCTCTCACAATTTAATCTAAAAAGTGTGTGGACACAAATCTAAGTATTTGAAATTCATTCATAATCCAAACATATAGAATGGATTTGGGTTGTGGATTTGAAATCCATAAGTCCAAATCCACCCAACCAAACGGAGCCTAAGGGTTAGCTCTCATTAGTTAATTCAATTTGGATGGACAGCTAAAGTCCCACCAAATTGTACAAGGTCATTCAGTACATACGTACAAAATGCCTTTTATATTGTTATTAGTTACCATTCTATAGTAATTGGCATTAAAATTAATTTTTACAACGTTTTCACAAATCACAACACCTACTTTGAGCCATCTTAAATTCAAACAAATAAATTGCCTTGCAGAGACTCTGATGAGACAATTCTTTATTTTAGGTTTGATGTTTGTGACCAACCCATCTGCTGCTGATCTGCATCCCATTAATTTGTAGGGGTTTCACCATACATAGTTGATAACAACTTTTTTATATATATATATATATCTAACGTTATGCACTTATGCCTTATATTCCACCCTACCTACGTGTACGTATATATATCTAATATATGCATGTACTCGTTGATATATTATATATAGATGGCGAATGAAATGATAAATTTCACAGGTAGATATTGAGCACACATAATAAAAAAGTAATAATAATAAAGTTTTAAAAGGTAATTTTGTAAATTTTTATGTACGGCAAATACTTAATACCACTTGATCCAATTTTCTAAATGGGTGAATGTTATCCATGAGTTATACTCCAATATTAGTTCAAATAGAGTATAGTATAGTTCAAATACAATACAATATTAGCTCACATATTGTATAGTATTAGTTCAAATACAATATAATATTAGCTCACATATTGTATAGTATTAGTTCAAATATTAAATAGGAACAAGTATGTAACTGGTTCACAAGACTCATTATGTAAAGTAAAGAAATGAGTTGAGTTTTGTGTATGTGTGGAAAAAAAAAAGTAATGACATTTGTGTAAAATTGAGGATATTGTGAGGATTGAGTTTATTCCCTAGCTTGTATGAAAGTTATTGTGAGACATCCTTAAAAAAGAAAGTATGAAAAATATTATAAACGACGTATAATTAAACATGATATTGAAAAATATTGACAATATCAACGACTTATAATTAGACGTAAAGTTGTAGCCATGTATAGAGGATTTTTTTTTGACATTCTAAAATAAAAACCATTTAACATAACACAAATAGATGCATGACCATAACACAAACCATTTAACATATTTAGGAAACAATGTTAATTTAAGAAAAACAATTTATTTTAAAATTATGATCCCAAATCTCTGTATATTGGCAAAAAGGAAATTGCAAAAAAAATAAAAAATTATCAATCATATTTGACGTTCTCTAGATTTTAAAAAATTAAAATAACACACACATATATATAGCACCGATTAACATACTCAATATATTAATATTGTAACAAAAAAAAATCCAATTAGTGTACATAATGTAGTAATTTGTAGAAATGTATATACTTTTTAAGATTTACCGGCCTACATATTAATATTGTAACAAAAAAAATCAAATAGTATACATATTAATTGTACGTATTTAATACTCCTGAAATTAATAATATTACAAAATCCTAAAATTTTACAAATTTTGTAGAGATCAAATATTGTACCTAATAATAAGTTTTGTCAAAAAAATTATAAAATATTACTCCACAAGCACTCTTGTAATTAATTTTTTCCACAATTTGATCATATTTGTTTTTAGTTTTTTTTCTTATCACTGTCCGTTAAATTAGGATATTTAGTGTGGATTTTGGGATCTCATTTTTCTTTGGAGGAATTTATTTTTTTCTAAATTAATGTCATTACCAAAATAAATACGGAATATAAATTGTTATGTTATACATATATTTGAGAATTTGGATAGATGACATGTGGCGTCAATCTAAATAATGTTACGTAAAATGTTACATCATTGTGTAATAGAAGATCTACAATGAAAATTGAAAATCATGCATGGTATAGCAACGGAGAATTAAAGTTGATTTTAGTATTTTAATATTCTAATCGTTCACCAAATCGGATTGAGTACCATATCGGGTGTCGGTTTAAACAGTAGGATCGGTTGGACCGACTGTCGAAACCGTTATAATGATCCTTACCTATATATATATATATATATATATTTTCAACATTTCTTATGTTACATTAACAAAAATATACACTTATATAATTAAAATTATGAAATAACTTATAAAGTTCATATTGAAGATCATGTTCACGAGATCTAATAAACGGTCCTCCTCTAGCACACGACAATCATGTTTAGGAGGGGATCCAAATTCCGTCGATTATGCGCACCCCTAGCTGGCTGCTTCAATCAATTCTTCAATAGACAAGGTGTGGTAATATTTGAAACTACGTACTACAATTAATTAATTAATTCAAGAAATAAAAAATCTATATATATTATTTTCCATTATTTATATAGGAGTATATATGTGCTGATGATCATTACCCATTTAGTTAGAGAAAAATCATGAGAATATATGTGATCAGGACCGTACCGAACATATTTATTTTGTATGCCAATGCACATATATATACATAATCAATTGTTGTTTCACTACTCAAGATGACCTAGAAATTAAATTTAATTCACTGACAATTAATCTTGCATGACTGATCTCCTTCTCATATAGATTAATTAAACTAATTGAAGGTTAAATATAATGATAATTAATTAATTATTTATATTTAATCCACACATGAATGTGGATAAAGGTAGGAGCATTATTGTATAACCTCCTATATATAAACAGAATACAGAAACTGGGAATTATGTGTTATGTATAATACGCATAACATAAATACATCTAGAGGGCACTTAGATTGTGGATGTAAGAAGGATTCATGCAATTCATGTGATACTACGAGGATCACAGTACATATGTGGAATTCAACCGGGTTCTACAATCTTCCGCTGCATTGAAAATTACAGATTGGTAATTCTAATTCTGTTTTTCCCAATTAATTAATTCCAACACTAATCGAAGATCGAAGCGAGTTACACTCCCTCCTCTTCAAAATATATGTCATAATAATTAAATAATTCTTGAACAAAAACATGATAATATATATAGATATATATTGCTCCCTCACCTCATGAGACAAATGCCACAGAAGAAAAAAGGGACAACATTTATTGATTTGCGAATTAAAGATGTAAATCCAAATTGAGATGATCAGTTGATTTGTGATATTCAGTAGGGCGTCCTGCAGTGGTGATAGGCGGGGACATGATCAGATGAGTGTGCGGATGGATTGGCAGTACTGCAGCAGATGGTCGAGGCGCCGTTGCATTCCAAGCTGCAATTAGCCGGGTATAGTTCACGAGGGCATAATGGTCAGTTTGAGTTTGTTTAGCGAGCTGGCGTTCCCTCCTGTGAGCGTTTTGATGGCCTCCTAGGGCTTGTGAAGTAGGGAATGTTCTCCAGCAGTAGTGGCATGAGAATTTCTTCATCCTCCTTTTCATCTCATAATGATCACTTTGCTCCTTTTCGTCTTGATGAACACCAGTACTAATAGTGTTGGTGGTGGTGGTGGTGGTGCCTCCGAACAATTTGCCAAAAAGCCTAATAGGTGGGGCGGGGAGAGACATAGACTCGACGACGTCGTTCAGTTTCATCAAGTCTCGAGTCTCTCTCGTGGAGTCCATGGAAATTTAGAGGGATTGAAAATTAAAAATGTGAAAGATGTAGCTAGCTATACGATGCATAAGATGAGATTTTGTGTTGTAGTAAGTAGTATATAATATATATGAGCTAGCTAGCTAGGGAGTTGCATGGTGGGACCTATATTAAAATTAATAAAAATTAATGCATGGTTACATGTTAGGGCTTATATATAAACCCTGCATCTCCTTATAAGTTCAAGTTTCAGCTCCTATAGTCTTCTACTTGTTGCCACTTCTTAATTAATATGCCTACCTACTTCAACTGCTCTAGCTGTACCTATACTATTCGTTATCATTTGTACGTCCAATTATATAGTACGGACTATATGTTCATTACCTAGCATATATATATATATATATATATATATATATATACTCACTTCATCCTACATAAATTTCATTCAGGGCACATATATTAAAAAAAGTGCAATAATGAATAAAATTTTAAGGGTAATTTTATAAATCTTTATGTACAAAGTAAAAAAGTGAATTGACTTTTATGTGTGGATAAGTAATGACATCCGTGTAAAATTGAGGATATTGAGTTTTTCATTTTAATGGTGTGAAAATTATTGTGGGACGCCATAAAAAATAAAGTGTAAAAGTTATTATGGAATAGATGAAGTATATCATTAATTGTGTAACTATGGAAAGAGAAAATTGATCAAGTATGAAACTTTTTGTACAAATATCCTATTAGGCATATAATATTAATATAATTTAGATATAATTTTGTATTTATAAATACTCTCACATGTAATCTTTTACATTTGTTCAATAAAATTATAGTTTCATATTCTCTATTATGGTATCAAGAGCCTCTCGGCTCACGCCTCAATCCCACACAAACCCTCGTAATCGTTGTTTGGCGTTCTTCGTCGTACAAAACCCACGATTACCAACCTCAAAAAGACAAGTTTCTTATTCTCCATAATTGTTGTTCGACGTTCTTGTCGTACAAAATTCACGATTACCCCAACCTCAAGAAGACAAGTTTTTTCTCCCCCAAGCTTCCATCCATGGCTGCTTCCCCACTCATCCATAGAAGCCTCGGCCCTCGCTTTCATACACCTTGCACCCACTGATCAGATAAGTTCACCCCTCTTCTGCATGCACCCACTATTCTACTAAATCCACCACCAATTCCACCAGTTCTGTCAAATACACTTACTGCTCTGATAGATCCACCACTGCCCCCAACAAACCCGTCCGATACACCCCCTAATCCACTAAATACACCCCTCGTCCCTCCAAGTCCACCTATTATCCCGATCAACCCACCCCCAACTTAATTACCAAATACACACCCAGTGCCCCCATTCACGTAACCGACTCTCTCACCCAACCCAATCCCCCTACCTAGGAACTCGGCTCACCAGATGCTATTTCGTAGTCATCTGCACCGCCATCACCACATCCTGCTCAACACAACACTCGTATGGTCACTCGATGCCAAAACAATGTCTCCGAGCCCAATTCGAGGAATGAAACTTGGGATTTGGTTCCCCTTGATGAATCTCAAAACATAATTAGTTCGAAGATCGTACTTCTACAAGTGCTCATATTGTCTTTCTTGGAGCTGATCCCATCTCATGATCTTCCAAGAAACAAAAATCAGTTGCTCATTCCTCTACGGAAGTCGATTATCCCGCTGCCTCTGAGTTCAATGCATATTGCAATTGACTAACATTTTGTTCGAGATCCGATCAAGACTTCTCAACTTCGATTTTCACATGTTTCGTCTGCGAATCAACTTGCTCGTTCTCGTCTAGCTACAACCACTTATGATCAAAATTGGACTTTCCTAGGGTGCTCCATTTTCAGGGGGCGTATTAGGCATATAATATTAATAATATTTTATTAATATTATAGTGCTTGTCCATTAGATATGGTTGAAAATATAGACTAAATATAATTTTGTATTTATAAATACTTTCTCATATAATCTTTTACATTCGTTTAATGAAATTATAATTTTATATTCTCCGTATATACAACACAAAATTTCATGATCATTTTCCCATTTTTGTTGAGGTTAGCTAGCTAGCAAGGTCCATGGAGTACGATCCGAGAGAAAAACTCGAGACCTGATTCTCTCTCTCAGCAGTCCGGCTTTTCGACAAATTATACGGAGGCACCATCGATCAGTCGGAAAACGACACGAAAAGTACTGATGATAGTACGGAGAGCAAGTGCAGGAGATCGAACCTTTCACAGGAGGGCGAATGCCAACGTACTCGCAAAACGAACTCAATGTGACCATTATGCCCACACTCGGCTTATTCCAGCTGCTTCGGCTCAGTCGGCTGATGATCATCAATGAAACGCCTCATAATTATTCATCGCCGTATACTGCTACTCACAGGCTTATTACTTTCTTTAATTAATTATTCATTTAATTTCTGTCACAATTTTTCTTTTTTTCATTCAAGAATTAATTAATTTGTTCGATAATCTCCGACCACTGTTAGCTCAGTTTAATACTCCACCGAAAAGTACTCATTATCTCTTTTTTTACCCTTTTTTTTTCTTTATCTCTTTACTAAAAACAATCCACTAACGTATATATGTAATATTATATTTTTCATTAGGCAATTAATGTACAAAATGGTGGGAGTATATATATGAGTGTGCATAGTAAAGGAATAGGAATTCCCGGGGCATAGAATTATAGAGAGAATAATATTTCAAGAAATTTATAATTTGTAGGTCAGTAGTACTTGAAGAAATTAAACAAAATAAATACGCTCTGATAGACCACAGTCTAATTTTTGTCGATCGAATTAAATGGGTGCATGAGTATATATCTAATCTAACACTATACGTGTCGAAGGAATTCATGACCACGTTGCTTTCTTTCCCCCTCTCTCCTCCCAATTCTTTACACTGCCTTTTTACTTATAATTCTATGGCAAGAGTTTGATTTTCAAGCTTATCTCTATCTTCTCAATTATTGCAAAAACTAACTTTCATATTATCTATTTTGGGTTGGTCTGCTATGGACTCGAGTGCATGTTGTGCACCTAATCCATGGTGCACTTTTCAGTTTTACTGACTTACACTTTTTGGTAAATGGTGTTGCACTTTTCAATTATTAAACTGTATACTAATATTTTTAGTCATAGTGACTTATACTTTTTAGTAATATTGTGTTGTACTTTTCAGTTTAATAACATACACTTTTCTTTAGAGTAGGGTGCACAACACGCACTCGAGTGCATACTAGACTTTACTATCTATTTTTTGTGGAGTTTTGACACAAAAGTTTATTTCTATACAAATTCTGAAACTGAAACTCAGCTTCTTTCCATCTCTCACTGTTTTAGTTGTAGAGATAAGAAAACATGCTGTATGTATATGCAAAAAAAATTCAATTATTTATTTTGGGTTTTTAACTTTTTGATATAATCTCTTGTTAATCATGCTTTGGGTGTGTAATTTCTCAATGTAGAATATTATTATTATTATTATTATACAAACTTTCTCGGTGAAGCTATCTTATTCTCCTTTCAAGTGTCAAATAGTGTATATTAATTATATAAGAGCATCTCCAATGGGATAAGGAATCCTAGGTGAATTTTTACCCTCCCCCAAAATTAAGGAAGGAGTGATTGTAAGGGAAGTGATGTGGCATGGGAAAAAGTATTTGTGTAGAAGTATTCCTAAAAAAAAAAAGAGAAAAATGGAGAGTGGGGGAATGAGAGCGTGAAGTCCAAACAGGAAAAAAAGGAAAGTATGGCTAAGGAGTGTACTTCACATGCGCGCTAACAATGTTTTTGAAGTTAATGCTATGCTTTGTTTATTTTATCAATTTCTTATTTTTTTATTTTATATAGCCAACATAAATATTAAATATCATGCTTTGTTTTTTAAAAATATTCTGTATTTTTTTTAAATTATATATTGTATGATTTTTTTTAGGGGAGCAAGTTTTAAATTATATAGTGTGATTTTTTTTAGGCGATCAAGTATGATTAGTATTTAAATTTTTCACATCATAGTAGTATTCAATTGTAAATATTAAATTGGAGTAAATAAAAATAGTTAATTTCAAAAAAAATAGAGGGAGTATAAATTATAATATTTTAATTATAAAATAAAAATAATGAATAAAATAATGTGAATAACAAAATATATATAATTGAAGAGTGGGACTTTTGAGGTAAAATGAATTGGAGGGGGTAGAAGTTTTTTGAGATAGGAGTAAGAAACTTTTGAGGTGGCACACATGTGTCAAACTTAAAACTCAAAATTTCTAACCTGCACTGTGGATGCTCTAAGAGAAGGGATAGTTTTGGGTGGGCCGTCTCACGGATCTCAGTCTCCCTTGACCCTCATGTAAAAAGTGATAATATTTGAGTAAAAAGTGATAATCACTTTTGTTAAAAACATTATCACTTTTTAATTAAACACAACTATTTTTTTTACAAACAAAAAATATGGAAAAAAAAAATGATTATCCTACCCAAAATTTTAATATATATATTTAAAATTAAGGGGATTCGTCTCACGGATTAAGACGAATCTTTATCCGTGATACGGTCTCACACAAATTTTTGACATAAGAGAATTCATCTTATATAGATGATCTTAAAATCTGCTTCTTTGACTGGTATTCTTGAGATATCCTCCTTCCGTTTCATAAAGTTTATCGTATTTTAAATTGTGTTTCAAAAAGTTGATCCTTTTTTTTTTATTTTTACCAATGATCTTCTCGAACTACCCCTATTAATATCTATTTTTTAAAAAATATATTAATGGTAGAAAGGTCAAAGAAAGGCGAGAAAAGAAAAGGATAAAGAGGAGAAAATAGAAAAATTAATGACAAGTAAATATGTCAAAAAAATATGTTTATTAATTATATACAAAATAAGAAATTAACACTGCATGTCAAAAAACTTTATGAAATGGTGGAGGGGGAGCATTTAATTTCAAATATATATTGAAGAAGCAGCAACAATCAAAGCCAAAATAAGCATATATAGAAATTGCAATGAGAGGATTATCAAAACTCATGTAAAGTCTAGTATGCACTCGAGTGCATGTTGTGCACCCTAATCTAAAGAAAAGTGTAAGTTATTAAACTGAAAAGTACAACATAATATTACTAAAAAGTGTAAGTCACTATAACTAAAAATATTATTATACAGTTTAATAATTGAAAAGTGCAACACCATTTACCAAAAAATGTAAGTCAGTAAAACTAAAAAGTGCAACATGGACTAGGGTGCACAACATGCACTCGAGTCCATAGCAGACCAACCCCAAACCTTAAACAAAGTCAAAAGAATCTTGTACGTAGCTAATTCAAGATTTGGGGGTACGTTAATCAAAGAAATTAAGGTGGCATTCTTGAGTCCACTCTTAGATTTTGCTCTAATATATTGTTACATTAATTGTTCAGGTCTATTTGAATGGGGATTTGATTTATGAATTTTAAATTTATCATTCAAATTCACTCCACTTGAATTATGGATGAATATTAAATACTTAGATTTGATAGTATTTGTGTACACCCGGTGTATGAGTACACACTAATTTCAATTTTAGATTTATATTTTATTTGCACATGCACATTTAATGAGTTCATCCTCAAATTACTTTTTTACTAAGGTTATCTACACCTGCTCATTTTATGAGTTTACCCCAAATTATTTCTTTTTACCACGATTATCTGCACCCGCTCTTTTTATGAGTTCACCCTCGATTTTTTTTATCACGGTTATCTGCACCCGATCATTTTATGAGTCCACCCAATTTGGGCATAATGATGAATCTGAAACTTTGGGCCTTATATGTAGAGAAAGTAAGAAAGCCCATATTCATTTTTACATCGGCCCAAAATCCCACACTAGAAGGCCCAAATTATAATACGATGATGAATATGCCCAACTAATAAATGACCCCAAAATCTCACACTAGAAGTCTAGAAGGTTATATTCACACTAATAAATAGACAATGTTTATGTTATATTCACAGGTTTCAGAAAAAATGAATATGGGCTTTCTTACTTTCGCTACATATAAGGCCCAAAGTTTCAGATTTTAATCATTTTATGCCCAATTTCTATATATGTATTATAATTTGATTCCTGTCAAAAAAAAAAAAAAAATTGTAATTTGATTTGGGAAAGTCTTATATGCAATCCTACACATCAAAGTGATGTGGTGCACTCAGTTTTTAACTTTTTTTTTTTTTTTGTTTATAACCGTTTTGTTCTGCTTTATTTTAACGCTTTTTTTTACTCTTTTTTTTATTGCTTTTTTCTGCTTTTTTGTTATCCGCTTTTTTCTGCTTTTTTTTTTTAATCCGCTTTTTTTTTTTTTAACTGTTTTTTTCTGCTTTTTTTTAATAGCTTTTTATTATTTATTTGTAGAATATGTAAACCCTAAAAAATATACACACCTTTCACTATGTTTGTCTTCACACCGTGGTCTTCCTCAGTTCCGGCCACCTGCTTCCACTCCAGGTTTCTCTTCCGACCGTCCATGGAGATTGTTGCCTCAGTTTATTGATGAAGTATTATTTGTGTAAAGTGGTAAACATTATTTGTAAAAAGTGGTAATCTCTAATACTGAAAAGTGGTAAACATTATTTGTGTAAAGTGGTAATCTCTAATACTGAAAAGTGTGTAAAGTGGTAATCTATAATACTGAAAAGTGGTAACTATTATTAGTGAAAAATGGTAAACATTATTAGTGAAAAGTGGTAATCTTTAATACTGAAAAGTGGTAACTATTATTAGTGAAAATGGTAAACATTATTAGTGAAAAGTAGTAACTATTATTAGTGAAAATTATTAGTGAAAACTGAAAAGTGGTAACGAAAAAATGGTACATATTATTAGTGAAAAGTGGTAATCTTTAATACTAAAAAGTGGTAACTGAGTGAAAAGTGGTAATTTTTAATACTAAAAAGTGGTAAATATTATTAGTGAAAAGTGATAAAAAAAAATTTTAAAAATTGTAAAAGGTGGTAATATTTATTAATGATTTTTTTTTTTTTTTTTTTTTGTAAAAAGTGATAATGTTTATTAATGAAAAGTGGTATTTTTAAATATTAAAAGTGGTATTTCTAAATATTGTAAAGTGATATTTTTTTTAAAATAAAAATTGTTGAAAAGTATTAATAATAATATTTTTAAAATTAATTTAATTAATATATGGAGTAATGGAGGACACAGGTTTCAAACATGAGACCTTCAATCCAATTTAAGTCATAGTAACCGTCTAATCAGGGACTACTTTGTGTAAATTTTATGTCTTTTTAAATAATAAGGGTTGACTAGTGGCATAGTGTGCACGGTGCACCCTACATACAAGAGACTAGACATGGGCGGTTTTTAACCGCCGAACCGGCAAAACCGTCAGTTACGGTTCAAAAATCGAACCGTAACCGGAAAATGGCGGTTCGGTTTCGGTTGCTAGTTTTTGCAAATCGAAACTGCTGGTTTTCCGGTTTTTTTTTTATTTTTTTTAATACACAATTCTTCTATTTTTTCTGTATAAATTTAAGTTATATAATTTTTATTAAATTCTAGTAATGTAGTTTCTAAAAAAAGAGTTGAAACGAACAAAAAACGAGCGAAAACGGAGTGAAAACGAGCAAAAAACGAAGAGAGAAAAAAAAAAAAACCGTCTAACCGCCGCCGGTTTTTAACCGAACCGGCGGTTTGCCGGTTCGGTTTCGGTTACAAAAAACACAAAACCGAAACTGCCGGTTTTTAACCGTAACCGGCGGTTTCTTCCGGTTGAACATGTCTACAAGAGACCAAGTCTTTGATTTGATATATTTTACATATTAATTTATTAGAAGGTTATAAATTGTGATTTTTTATGTTAATAATATTTAGACAATGTTTATGTATATTTCATATATTACAATTGTCGGCATTGATATCTTATAATTTTTATGTATATACGTAGGAGTGTACGACAATATTGATCCATCACCTAATAATTTCTGATTTCTTTAATTTGTGAAATCTAAAATGGTATTTTTAATTTATGTTGTTATATGAACTATATATACTAGTTAACATTACAATAATAACTATATTATTCTTAAACTTTCAATCATTAAAATCTTGATATTGATAGTTTGTAATTTTTATTGTTCTATTTTTTAATTTATTGGTATCCAATAAAAAAAATGCTAGATATGATATTGAATCAATTTCGATTTGCTGTGCATTCCAAACTATGTATGGATTTAAGCAATAACAGATTCTTATATATAAATGATGTATATCATGTAATTGAACTTTTAGGTGACTTTGATGTATTTTAATTGTCACCGAGGAAAAAGGCAAGATGGGGAGGCGGTGGTCTGTATGGATCATATTAAAAAGGAGGAGGACTCTGATACTCTGAACATATTATAAAACATTACTTGTTATTTAATTAATTACTTACCAACATTTTTTTTTTTATCAAGCAAAGAAACTTTTATTCAGATAAAATTAAGAGAACTTAAGACAGTGCACTACTGTTGGCACAAGATGTACCATTCAAAGCATTAAAAAAGGTGATCGAAAAGAACCAGAAAGTAGATGAACTCTCCAGCCTGAGTTTATTCCTCCAAATATTGTCTCGGGTTTCTGCTTCACTCCGTGAACGAGGATTTCTTCATATTTTTGTCAAAACAGTTGAACCAGCTCCACGTCCTTCCCTTGATCTCATCTATAATTTTCCGTGTATCCCATTCTCAGTTCTCAAATATTCTCTTATTTCGCCACTTCCACATCACCCAGACGATACTGATCCATAGCCCAATAGCCCTCTTGCGCCACTTTTTCCCACTCAAATAGTCCACTTACCAACATTAATATCTTCCATTTCAATTTCTGATACACCCTTTGTGGTTTGAATTTTCTACAACCTAAAGTGTTTAGAAATGTTAGGACATATATGTGTATGAGATATTCTTATATGTGAGAGGAGTTCATTCTATGATTCAGAAGTTCGTTCTACTCAAATTGTGTTTTGAAGCAAAGTAATGTTTAAAATATAAAACAAAGTTTTGTATTATAATGATACCCCTTACATAATTTAATTAGACCTAATTACACTCAACTCACCAATTATAATCATTAAAATTACACATGAATCATTAAGTAATTTTTCTTTGCACCAAAACTATATAAACTACCATTTTTTTTTGGGCATAAACCCCTAAATTAATTTTTTTGGTTAGAGTTCAACCATACATGATCCTATGGTGTAAGCATTTAGATATGGACATGTGCGAATTGGGATCATAAAGTAAAATTTATTGCAAATTCAATATCAATGTCCTTTGCATTTAAAAAAAAGAAAAGAAAAGAAAAGAAAGAAACATACTAAGATGGACAATTCTTACGGTAGTCACATTTTACAAAGTGACTACGCAGTCACTTTGTCGAATCGCGCCATGTGGCGTCGTAACCGTAAAAACGACCTTCTACCTGTCATACAAGTTTCAGTTATTTTTAGCATTATTTAAATTATATTTTGTTATTTACTATATTACCCTTCTTTTTAAATTTTATTTATATTTTACCTGCACCCACTAATTTAATGAGTGCACCCAATATGATTATCTGCACCCGCTAATTTAATGAATTCACCCCCTAATCATATTTTTACAACAATTATCTGCACCCGCTCATTTAATAAGTTCACCCCCAAATCATTTCTTTTTTACAACAGTTATCTACACTCGCTCATTCTATGAGTTCACCCCCAAATTATTTTTTACCACAATTATCTACACTCGCTCATTTTATGAGTTCACCCCCAAATTATTGTTTTACCACGGTTATCTGCACTCGCACATTTTATAAGTGCACCCCAAAATATTTTTAAAAAAATAATCACATTTAAAAGACTATATTATCCTTTTATTATTTTACACAAAATATAATAAAATAAACTCTAAAAAATCAATTCACCACCAAATCACCCATATTTAAAAAAAAGCGTAAAAATATAATTAATAAAAAACTATCAAAATTAGCCACAAATCTCAATTTTTTTCTTTTTAATTTTTCTTCCCCTTCCTCTTTTTCTTTTTTCTTCCCATTTTCAATTTTTTTTCAAATTTTTTATTTCCTTATTTTTTTTTCTTTTCCTTTTTAAATTTTCCTGTCTTTCTTTTCCATTTTTTGCATGTGTATTTTTTAAATTTTAATACAAAATAATATTATAGGTATAATTTTATTAAAGTCGATCGGCGGTGCACCTAAATTTTAATTTTAATTTGATGAGTAAAGGACCTGCCGGAAATCCATGCATGTCGGCGGGTGACCCAGCCACCACCATGCCCGACCACCCCCTCGACGGCGACGCTTCGGTCTCGGCCGCTGAAGCCCGAGACCCCTCCTCGAATCGCAATCGCGATTCTTCACTTCCATAACAATCGACATAATCTTCCATCTCGGCCACGATCCATGGCGGCCGAAATCCTCTCCTCATTTCGACCACCGACGCGACTACTTCGATCAATCTCCCTTGCGTTCGCGATCCAGGAGCTTCTCCTACATCAACGACGCTCGCCTGCAACACTCGGATCAACGCTGCCTCTCTCTCGTCGTTCATCTCTGTCCAAATCGAAGTTACATTGCTTCATCCGTCTTCTTCACCCTGCTCCTGCGCAGCCTCTTCCTCCGGCTGACGACGGCCCGACGGAGGACTGTGAGTATGTTGCTGATGGATCTCTGACCGGACGACACTCGGAGCCGGTGACCTTGCTGATGAAATCCCAAGCGACGACTACTGACCTAGGGTTCCCTCCCATTGGGCTAGGGTTTCCTTCAATTGGGCTTGGTAATGTGCACCCTCTATTTTCTTTAGTACACCCCGATCTGCACTCTCTCCACTTTTTTTTATGGTATTATTGGTATTGGTATTATTGATACTAGTATTACTAGTTATTGATTGCGGTATTACTATTAATACACTATTGAATTAATATTAATGATTATTTATTATTAATTGTGGTATTACTGATTATGTGAAATTATTTATTACTGATTATTATTATTTTTATGGTATTACATATTATTATTTATGGTATTACTGATAATTGTTTTTGGTATTATTGAATATAATTAGATTTGTGGAATTATTTGTTATTGTATGAGATATTACTATTCAATGTTCAAGATATTACTACTTACTGTTCATGGTATTACTGATAATTATTTTTTGTATTATTGAATATAATTAGATGTGTGAAATTATTTGTTATTGTATAAAATTTTACTGATTAATGTTCGTGGTATTACTAATTATTGTTAATGGTAATACTGATTACTGTTTATGGTATTACTGGTTATTACTTGTTGTATTAACGACTACTCCCTCCTTCCTATTGAAAGCTACCCAACTTTCCTTATTTGTTTGTCCCAATGAAAGTTACTCATTCATTTTTTGCCAAACTATTCTCTCTCACATTTGATTATATTCTTCTCTCTCTCAATCACATCACCTCTCGTACATCCCCTTATTATATCATATTTTTTAACCTCTGTGTCTGAAGCTCATGAGGTGCTTTCACTGGGACGGAGGGATTATAATAAAATCATACATATAATATTATTTTGTATTAAAACAAAAAAATATACCAATGAAAAAAAAAGTAGGAAACAAAAAAAACGAAGAAATAAAAAGTTTGGAATAAAAATTGAAAATGGGAAGAAAAATTAAAAAAAAATTGAAATTTGTGCCTAATCTCGATAGTTTTTTTTAATTATGTTTTTACAATTTTTTTTCTAAAAATATGAGTGATTTGGTGGTGAATCGACGGTAACTCGGCAATGACTCGGTTGTAGATTGTAAATGTATAAATTAGGGTTGATTTTATTATATTTTGTGTTAATTAATAAAAAAATAATATAGTCTTTTAAATGTAATTATTTTTAAAAAAATATTTTGGGGTGAACTCATAAAATGAGCGGGTGCAGATAATTGTGGTATAAAAATAATTTGGGGGTGAACTCATAAAATGAGCAGGTGCAGATAACTTTGGTAAAAATATAATTTGGGGGTGAACTCATATAATGAATGGGTGCAGATAACTATGGTAAAAAATGATTTGGGTGAACTCATAATATGAATGGGTGCAGATAACTATGGTAAAAATGATTTGGGGTGAACTCATAAAATTAGCGGGTGTAGATAATTGTTGTAATAAATTATTTTATTGTATAAGGATAAAAATGTAAATTTACAATAATATATTTTAATTAATTTAATAGAAAATACAAATTTATGATACGTTACGACACATTACGACAATACATATCGTAAAATTTACAAAAGGTAACAGGTCATCAAATCTAAACCTTTAGATTAGATTTTTAATGGCTTAGATTAAGTGACTACGGTAGTCATTACGACACGTTACGACACCCTGACTACATATAGAAGTTCCCAACTAAAATCCTTTGGAGATTGGACGTTGATATTTCACTGCATTAAGACATCAATGGTCATTGAATATTTCAATTAATAGGCCCCAACAGCCGTACATGTCCTTGATTGATTAGTTCATATATTGTTAACATTATTTTCACTTACACACCCCGTCTTAAAAATTGTCCCAAAATAATACTCTCTCCGTCCCATATTAATTTTTATAGGTATTCGGGCACAAATATTAAAAAAGTGTAGTAATGAGTGGAGTTTTGAGGGGTAATTTTGTAAACCTTTATGTATAAAGTAAAGAATGAGTTGACTTTTTTGTATGTGTGTAGAAAAAATAATGACATTTGTGTAAAATTGAGGATATTGTGAAGGTGGAGTTTATAAAGAGTTTTCCATTTTAAGGGTGTGAAAGTTATTGTGGAACGTCCCAAAAACAAAAGTGTGAAAGTTATCGTGGGACGGAGGGAGTAGTTGATTTTAAGAATCAAAGATATAAATTGTCATTAATTTTTTAAAAAAAAAACACACACATTTTTAAAATGGACAAAAATTCTAATAAATAAACTTAAACTAGGGTTAATTAGGAAATAATAGTGTGGCTTTTATATGCAACTATTCAATTTTCCGTGGAAGAAATTGAAAAAAAATCATAGAAGTAAGATATATACTTTCACTACAAAAAAATTGCGAAATACCGACGGAATTTTACCGACGGATTACTAAAGTCAACCGATTTACCGACGGAATTTGTTTTCCGTCGGAAATTACCGATGGATATTCCGTCGGCAATCCAAAAAAAAAAAAAGACTACCGACGGAAATTTCCGTCTCTAACCACAAAATTAAAAAAATATATTAAAAAAATTGTGATTACCGACGAAAATTTCCGTCTCTAACCACAAAATTAAAAAAAATATTAAAAAAATTGTGATTACCGACGGAAATTTCCGTCGCTAATCACAAAATTAAAAATTAAAAATTTGTACAAAAATTAAATTAATAATTAAAGAAGAAAAGTTTTTAGTTAGAAATTTATGATTGATTAAACTATAAAATTTGTTGATTAAATTTGAAACATGTCGATTAAATTATAAAATTGTTGATTAAGTTAATTAGGAAATTATTGATTAAATTATAAAATTTTATATTAAATTAGTAAATTGATTAAGTTAGGAAATTTTATATTAAATTAGGAAATTATTGATCCAATTAAATTTTTTTACATTAAATTAGAAAATTATTGAGTAAATTAGAATTTTTAATGTTATATTGTTTGTACATAATTTCTTTAGTGTTTATATCCATTTAATTTATATGATAATTAAGTTTGAATTAATAAATAAAATAATTATAAAAAGTAAAAAAAATAAAAATACATTTACAATTTATAAATTTATAAATTTAAAAAAAATTACAATAATTACAAGCCACAAATTTAGTAATTAATATAAGTGGAATCATATTTAATCAAAACAAAAAAAATTATACATGTGAATTTTACAATTTTAATTAAAACCAAAAAATTACATTTACAATTTATAAATTAAAAAGTTAATATTACAATAATTATAAGTCACAAATTTAGTGATTAATATAAGTGAAAAAATGTTAATTATTAAATGAATTTATTGTTTAACTTGTTTTGAATAAAAATATGATGCATGCATACATTAAATTATTAATATACTATTTGAAAATAAGATTCATACATATACAATAGTTATAAGTCACAAATATAGTGATTAATATAAGTAAAAGAATGTTTAATTATTAAATAAATTTGTTTAAAAAAAGAGTAAAACATGTATAATAATATGAACTATTTAAAATTTTAATCAAAACACAAAAAATAAACAAATTAGATTTACTATATATAAATTAAAAAAATTAAATTTAAATTAGTTATAAATTACAAATTTAGTTATAGTAATATAGAAATAAATTAATTTTGTGAATTGTTTAAAAAAAATTGGGTCGAAAATGAGTGCATATACAATTAATATTACAATTATCAACAAAAAACAGACTTGTCCGAGTGGTGGGCGCTCCTCACTAGGCGCCCACACACCCGGGTTCGAGTCCCACGTATGCTGCTTAAATTCCGCAATTAAGGTCGGGCCCTCGCGGGCCTTGGTCTGGGCCGGGCTGGGCCAGCCCGTACGTTGGCCTGGGCCAGCCCGTACGTTGGCCTGGGCCTAGGTGAAATATATATTTTTTTTTAAATTTTGTTTTACCGACGGAAAAAAATAAAAAAAAATTAATAAAAAAATCCGTCGGTAATTCCGTCGGTAATTAAAAAAATTGAAAAAAAAATTCCGTCGGTAATTCTGTCGGTAATACCGACGGAATAAAAAATTCCGTCGATAAGACTTACCGACGAGGTTAGCACCGACGGAATTTTTCCGTCGGAAAACACTGTTACCGACCGAATTTTTGTCTCTATTTCCGTCGGTAAAACAGCTCTTTTTTGTAGTGTTTTATCATTTTACAAAAAAAAAAAAAAATTGATGCCTAATGAATAAGATTTTGGCCTTTTCCAAAAAAAAAATACTTTTATCATTTTACTACATAACTATGAATTTGTGGAGCTCTAGTCTAGTTAATCATGTTTTAAAGAGGAGTATGAACCATTCAAATATTTAAATGATACCATTCAAATAGTTTTAAGTTGCATTGTTTACATGAAAGCTCATTCCTCACTTTTTTTTTTCTTTTTTTTTTTCTGAGCTTCTCTAAGAGAACGTTCTCCTTTTAAATGTATTTCTGCAAACTGTAATGTTGTTGATTGTTTTCTTTTCATTCCTATGTACTTTGATACATTGCTATTCTTTTAAGTGCTTTGGCACTCATGATAATAATATTAACTTTACTTTAAAAAAAAAAGTTAATATGTGGGCATGAAATAGGACGTATAACTAGCCCTGCTCCCCCACCCCCTAATCTACTTCTCCGTCTCAAAATGATGATCATATTTTATTTTTTATATAGATCAATAAAATATAATTTATTGTATTTACTGAATTATATATATAAACTTTTAAATATCCCTTTATTATTTAATAAGTATTTTGAACATTTTAAATCCAGTTTCCAAAAGTTCCGAGAGCTTCTAGAGAGTTTTTAATTGTTCCTGTTAACCTTTTTTTTTTTTTTTTTTTTTACGACGTCTCTTTTTATTTGTTGACAATATTTATTCTGGACAAATCTTTTCTAAAGATTGGCAGAATACAAATTGTGGGGGCCGTATTCATTTTCATAATTTCCACATTCTTGCTTCTTGTCTTATTTACAAAATATACTGTCATGATTTCACAGGTAGAATGGATCCCACTAATTTATTTTTTTTAAATGGTTTAAAAAAAAAAGTTAATTTTATGAATTTGATTACATTCTTTTGTAATTGCGCAGCAATTAGGTAGGTGGAGGGGACAACGTGATCACAAAAACTTATATGCAATATTGATAAATGCAATATTGACTAATTAAGTCAATTGGGGTGAAAATATTGACTTATTAAGTCAATGACTGAAAATATATATTATTGGGCCACCATTAATTCATTTGGGTTAATTCTTAATTTATTTGTCAACTGGCCCGCTTGTGTTCTAATTTTGATAAAAAAATTTAACCCGTTTATTTTGTCAATTTCTGTGATTTTTTAATCTTTTATTTTTTGTCGAACGCGGGATATTAAATGTAGTAATTCAAATCGTAATATGTAGTAACACACACTATTTTATGTAGTAATAACACAAACTATTTTATATAATAATACAAATTATTTTATTTAGTAACCCGTTTTTTTCTAGTGTTTTTGTTAATATAGTAACTCACATTATAATACGTAGTATAACATATACTATCGCATGTAGTAAACACAATAACCATGTTGTAATGCAAATCATTTGATAAAGTTACATATAGTAACAAACGCATATTCAATGTAGTAATTCAAACTGAAGTATGTAGTAACATATAATTTTTTATATAGTAATACCGATTTTTTTATGTTGTATTTTTTTATAGAATTTTTATTGATTAAGTAACTCACATTATAATATATAGTAACATATATTATTGCATGTAGTAATATAAAATAACTTCGATCCATAATAATAATTAAAGAATATTTAAAGAAATAGAAAATATTTAAAAATTAAGGCTGTCGTAAATTGCAGCGTTCGACCGCGGCCTCGGGTGGCCGAAAACTGCTCGGAGAAGACGACTAAGTACAATTTCTGCTAGTGGGTGTATTTATAAAAAATATTTCTGCTAGTGAGTGTATTTATAAAAAATATGAGTGTGAATTGAACTGTCAGTGGGTGTATTTATAAAAAATGTGGGTTGAACTATTATTGGGTGTATTTATAAAAAATGTGAGTGTGAATGACTTAAATGCATATATGCAATATTTCACGAAAGAGTAGTCTCATGATTGTGACTTTTCATTCTACAACAGTACAACTAATACTCCCTCTTTCCCAAAATATTTCCAACCAATTATTTAGACTTCTTACTTGAGCTAGGAGGTTCATTTGTTTATTTGATATATATTAAAAAAAAACTTCGCAGAGTTTGTCGTAAATTTGAAAAGAAATACTCCATATTTTTGTGGAAATAACATGCAATTTGATTCACTTTACATGAATGAACTGAATATATAAGACCACTTTACATAAATCGATTGGATATATAAAATCATTTTGCATAAATGGGTTGAATATATAATAAAATGTGGTCTGAATTTTTATATTTAAATTATAATGGGTTGAGTATTTGGGTTAAATAACTATTACACAAGAGTCCAATTAATATTTTTTTAATTAAAATGTTGAAAAAAAGAATTCGCAAAATTCACTGCAAATTTAAAACAATAAAAAAATGAAATAGAAACATCACAAATTTGAGATGAATTATAAATCAAAGTTAATGTATTTTATGAATCACGATATTGAATTTTAATGTTTAATTTATTTTAATTTAATTTTTAATTCAACATTTAATTCAATTTATTAAATCTCGGTAAATATTCATGTTATTCTCCTTCGGTTTACATAAATAAGAGGATGGTGGGCCCTTATAATTGAAATCGTCCATTTAATGGCTCAACCGCATATTTTAAAGACCAGACCCCCACCTAAACCCATTCACTGATTGATGAGAAGAGAGAGAAATTAAGACCACTGAATCTCAAAACTTGGAATAAAACTTTCAATGCTCAATCTAATAAACTAAAGTTGATGTTTCTCTAAGAATTCATAAACTAGTGTTTTCCATAAATAGATATCGTTGATCAAGTTAACCATACTATATATTTGAGGCAATTTATATTACTAATTCTCTATTAATATAATACTCTCTTGCAGTGACGGACCCAGAAATTTTCGGTTGGGGGCCCGATTAACATTACTATAAAGATAAAATAATACTTACCCTGTTCCGTGATTATTTGTACACTTTTTTTATTGGGACGTCCCAAAATTACTTGCACACTCTTAATATGAAAATACCCCACAAAATTAATACACTTTCAACATCATTTTATTTTTAAAATTGTCACTTATGTTTTAAGTACATTTTAATTTACACCTCACCAAATCCACTTTACACCTTACCAAAGCACCTAAAATACCTCTTATTTATCTTACATTACCAACCACTAAATTAATTTTTCTTAAAAAGTGTGTGGGTCAAACCGTGCAAGTCATCCGAGGACGGAGGGAGTATGTCGTAGTATTAATTGTACTCATTAAAAAAAATTATGATAAAATTGTCCATACATCTCATTCCATTAAATTAAATTGATGGAACAAGTTGATT
The DNA here is from genome assembly GCA_963675135.1 of Galeopsis tetrahit. Taxonomy (NCBI): domain Eukaryota; kingdom Viridiplantae; phylum Streptophyta; class Magnoliopsida; order Lamiales; family Lamiaceae; genus Galeopsis; species Galeopsis tetrahit. Next base: position 4,846,160 of record OY776126.1, read on the forward strand.
TCGTTATGTTTTGATAGAAGTTCATACTCCCTCAATTTTGTGATGACTTGCACATGTTAACCAACTCACATTTTAAGAAAATTGAATTTAGTAGAGTGTAAGATGAAATGAAGGAAAAATATTTCGAGTGATTTGGTGATGTGCAAAGGGAATTTTTAGTGAGATGTAAGATAAAATATGGACCCAAAATTAAATTAGTGTCAATTTTGAAAATAAAATAATATTGCAAGGGCATTAATTTTGTGAGTTATTTTTATATTACTCAGAATTTTTCAATAATTTTAAAATGTTCCAGTAAAAAAAGTGTAAAAATAAATATGAAATGAAAAAATAATTATATATGTGTGAAATTACTAAAATACCCCTAGTAAAATTTCAAAATTAGTGGGGGGCCCTGGGCATAGCGTAGGTCCGCCTCTGCTCTCTTGATACTTCATGTTATGAAGTTCAATTATGAATTATAAAGGTCGACATCTAATCTAATGGAGTATATTTTATATAAAAATCATATACCACTCTCTCCGTCACACAATTACTTTTAAATTATTTTTTTTCGAGACGTTTCATAATAACTTTCACGTTATTAAAATGTAAAATCTTTTATAAACTCCACCTTCATAATATCTCCAAATTTTACACAAATGTCATTATTTTTATCTTTAAATGGCATATCATCCTGTTTATAATACACATATATAGGAGCGTAGGGGTTAATTAGCTCTCGATCTCATTAAATTTAATTTGGATGGACAGCTAAAGTCTCACCAAATTGTACAAGCTCATTCAGTATGTAGGTACAGTGCTTTTTATATTGCAATTAACTACCATTCGTATATAATAATTGCCATTAATATTAATTTACAACGTAGTTCACACTTCACAATTACACCTACTTTGAGCCATATATCTTAAATTCAAACAAATAAATTGCCCTGAGAGACTCTGATGACACTTCTGACGACTTTCTTTATTTTAGGTTTGAAGTTGTGACCAACCGTCTGCATCCCATTAATTTGTAGGGGTTTCACCATACATATATATTTGATAAAAACTTTATATATATATCAACGTTATGCACTCGATCATTCCTTATATTATACCCTACCTATATATGCCTGTACTCATTGATATATATAGATGGTGAATGAAATGATAATATTTCATTCTTAAGAGCTAGTGTAAGACTCTCTCACGGAATGAGATTCGTGGGACGGATCTTTTTTGATCCTCATGTAAAAGTAACAATTTTTAAATAAAAAAAATACTAGTAATATTTAAGTAAAAAGTACGTGATAGTTTTAAAAGTGATAGTAAAAAGTGATAGTTTTACTTAAATATGAAGTATCATTTTTTTAGTGTTTTCTATTTAGACAATGTAGGGTTGACATGAGATTCGTGAGACGGACTTTTCTTGATTCTTATAAAAAATAACAATTTTTAAATAAAAAAAATACTAGTAACATTTAAGTAAAAAGTAATAAGTAATAGTTTTAAAAAAGTTTTTACTTTAATATGGAGTATCATTTTTTTTAGGGGCCGCACTTATGTGCAATATTTCACGTGAAATATTAGGATATTTAAGGAAGGGTCAAAATTCGCGGATCTGTAGCGGGTTTGACCGGTCAAACAGATATTTCCTTAAAAATCGCGCAAAAGTCGCGCGCAGGAGACTAACAGGATAACGGGTTTCAGGTCTATGTTACTATAAAAGTAATTATATGTTACTACAAGACCAAATATGTGTTACTGTAAGTACAAATAACACATAAATTGACGTTTCACAGGAAATATTAATATAAATTAATTCAAGGAAGGATAAAATAGAAATTTTTTTACTCTTAATCCGTGTTACTATAAATACAATTATATGTTACTGTTCGAACAAATACGTGTTACTGTAAGGACAAGTAACACACAATTGGCTTTTGAGTAACACATATTTGACCTTAAAGTAACACATAAAATTGTGTTACTATATAAACACAAGTGTATTACTTTATAGATAAATATGTGTTACTGTATAAATAAAACGTTATTATTGAGAGTGAATGAGATACACACATTAAAAAGACGAAGAACAATAATTGAAAACACGAAAAACACAACCATGATGAGTAGTTTATCAATCCCTACAATTACAAAGACATAACTATCAATAATTAATTGGAATAAATCTGTGTTATTATTGTTGATTTTTTTCCATTCAGTAATTCATTCAAAATAACAAATAACGATTTCTCCCATTGTTTCCAGATTAACAGATCGAAAATTTGAACAGTAGAATTGATAGGATTGAATTTTCTGAGTTTTTTTTTTTTTTAATTGAAGTTGAAATCTACGCGTAGGGGAGAATGAGAGAGAGGAGAATGAAGAAGAGGCTGAAGAAGAAAGAAGAGGGAGACGCGCATAGGCTAAAGAAGAAGAAGAGGAGACGCGGAGAAGAAGTCTCGCTGAAAAAGAAGAAGGAGACTGACTACCGGTTAAAAACATAAGAATTAGTCAAATTGCACCACAAGACTATTGTGAAATATTGTATATAAGTTTTTGTCTTTTTTTAGTGTTCTATTTAGACAATGTGGGGTTGACTTTTAACTTAATATGGTCATAAAGTGGGGTCCTAAAAAAAATCGTTATCCCACATAATTTTTCACTAAGGGTATGTTTACTTTTGGTTTTAAAAACCAGGTTTTGGATTTCAAAATCCAAAATCCGTTTTACTTCGGGATTTAAAAACTGGTTTTCAAAATCCACTCAAAACCACCCCTATCAAACATATTGATTTGACATAAAGTTATATCTATATAATATTACTCCAATCATTATATTCTTTGTCAACAATAATATAATAATACTATAATAATATAATAATACAATAATATAATACATTTAATCATTACACACTTAACTAATCATTATAATGCCATCAAACAATAATATAATAATACAAACTCATTCAATCTTACAACTTCATTTGACATAAAGTTAAATCCTTCACTATTCCAAAACCCAAAAGAAACACTCATATTACTATTTATCCGAATTTCAAAAACCTGAATTTCAAAAACTTGATTTTTAAAACCACCCAAAATCCAAAGTAAACACCCCCTAAAGCTATTATTGATGTAGTGGAACAGGAATGAAAAAAACATTGATTAAGGTTTAAACCTTGCACCTCTTACTTATGTTGTTTACCAACTAAACTAATTTATAAATCTTTTGTAGATTAGTTTAGTTGGTAAACAACATACTTATTAAGTAAGAGGTTCAATGTTCAAACTTCATACTTTATGTTAGTACGTGATTAATTTAGTAGGATAATCTGAATGTGAACTTAGTCAAAGCATTAATTAATAAACATATATTTTGTATGGATTTTACGTGTAATAAATGGATCAAAGTGATGAATATTGAAGAACCAAGTTGATGAACTATGAAGAACTGTAGTAAAACTTCTTGAGGATGTTTGGAGGAATATTTAGATCAGAAAGAAAATGTATCTCAGTTTTTGTGCATTAATTTTAACCTCCTCAACAATTCAGCCCAAGAGGGCTTATATACTAGCTTTGCGAGCTTTTTTGAAGGGCTTGGCCCCTAAGCTATTGAGCTGCTATTTGCCTAGGATCCCATCAACTAAAGGTGATGGGACAACCGCATTAAATGCGCCCCTATGCATAGGCGAGGATCGAGTGTACATGTTAAAAATACTTAACCTAAAAATGGGTTCGCTCATGGTCGTTCAGGCTCATGATCGCTTAGGCTCGTGGTCGCCCTGATTTGAGTCCTCTGGATGGGGACTTGACTTCCAAATATGGACCCTCACCTTGGTTTATGGTTGTCGCCCTTGGTTCATGCTCTTCTGCGATCACTTACGAATTTGTTGATTTATTGATCGAAGTTGACTAGCTAGTCGTCGCATGACCGCTTCCTTGGATACCTGTTGATTATTCAAATTCTGAAATGGTGACTAGCTAGGACTATACCTTGACTTTTCAAACGGTTAACTTTTTTACCGTATGTAACACTTCAATTTTCTCTTTCTCATATCTCTATTGAAGTTGTACTCTTAATTTTTTTTCTCTGGCATTTCTGACCTTTTAATTAATCTATTTTTGCTTTTTTCAAAAAAATAAATAAAAAACAAGTAATCTAGCTATTAGCTAATTAACATATACTCCACACTTTATAATTGGATAAGTAATAAGGAATACTAGGTACAGTTAGATCGAGCAGTTAAAGTAGGTATGATTAATTAAGAAGTGGCAACAAGTAGAAGACTAGGAGCTGAAACTTGAACTTATAAGCCCTAACATGTAACCATTAACTTTTATTAATTTTATAGGTCCCACCATACAAGCCCTCCAACTCCCTAGCTCATATTATATAGTACAACACAAAATCTCATCTTATGCTAGCTACTGCATCTTTCACAATAAAATTTTCAATCCCTCTAAATTTCCATGGACTTTGCGAGAGAGACTCGAGACTTGATGAAACTGAATGACGTCGTCGAGTCTATCTCTCGCCCCGCCCCACCTATCAGGCTTTTTGGCAAATTGTTCGAAGGCACAACGACCACAACCACAACTACGACCACAACCAGTACTATTGGTGCCCATGAAGACGAGAAGGAGCAAAGTGAGACGAAAAGGATGAGGATGAAGAAATTCTCATGCCACTACTGCTGGAGAACATTCCCTACTTCTCAAGCCCTAGGAGGCCATCAAAATGCTCACAGGAGAGAACGCCAGCTCGCTAAACAAACTCAACCTGACCATTATGCCCTCGTAAGCTATACAGCTGCAGCAGCTTCGGCTTGGAAATATAGTACTCGGCTCAGCTCGAATTATTCGCCCCGACCAGCTGAACTGCCAATCCATCCGCACACTCATCTCTTCTCTTCACCCCCTACTGAATATCACAAATCAACGGCTACGATGCAGCAAGATAATCTCTCTTTAGATTTACGTCTTTAATTTCATACTTAATTTCGCTAATGTTTAATAAATATTGTTATCCCTTTTTTCAGGGACAAACATATACTCCCTCCGTCCCACAAAGATAGTTACATTTGACTTTACACACAGATTAAGAAAAATCAATAAATTTAGTCAAGTTTAGTGAATATGTCAATTTTAAAATTGACAATAATGCATTTAATACTAAAGTACGTTAAAAAAGAAATGTAGCTATAATTTGAGACATTTAAAAAAAAGGAATACGTAGCTATCTTTGTGAAACGGAGGGACTATATATTTGTCTCAGGTGATCGAGGGAGCAATATATATCTAGCTGCTAGCTATTATCATGTTTTTGTTCAAGAATGTATATATTAATTAATATGAGAATTTATTCAATCCGCTACGTACCGCTGCCTATATATTAGCTCGCTACTTTTCAGTTTAATCTTTATATATATTAATTAATATGACTTAATGGTAGGTCTTACCTCCCAAGTTTACCTAAGTTCATAGATGCAAAAATGCTAAACACACTAAGGGGAATGATGTTTGTTTTGGAATTTTGAAATTCGAATTTCAAAATCTAGTGAAATCTAGGGATTTTAACAGGGTATGATTAACTTTATAGTATATGATTTATAGATGCTTATATAGAATTTGTAGTTATTTATAGGGTTTACTTTTGTAGGATTTATAGGTATTTTATAAAGTGAGATTTTGAAATTCAAATTTTACATACCAAAAAGAACATACCCTAAACGACCCTCCCAAATTCAGATTAATCACTCAAAAAGAGGAGGATGATATGAGATCTCTAAAGTCAGAATATATGAATTTCATTAATTCATTTATATAAATTTTCTACACTTCTTCCACTCATGGGTCGAATTATCACATTTACTTTTGGAAATGAGTTCCATAGAGTGAATAATTAGTATGAGTGAAGTTGCTTTCATTAGAATATGTGTGGGTGTGAGCCTCAGAATCTAATACCTTGAAGAATTTCATCTCATGTGTCCAGACTTATAGAGGAGTTTGAAATTAAATTCATTTATATTAATTTTCTTTTTAACAATTTATATATATATTCATGTTAACAATCCACACATATATATATTTCAGTAATGCATGATTAATTGTCAGTAGGTCATGAGTAGTGAAACAACAATTGACTGTGCCTGTGCGTTGGTAAACAAATAAGTATGTTTGGTACGGTCTGATCACATTCTCATGATCATTTTTCTCTAATTAAATGGGTAATGATCATCAGCACAAATATATAATAATGGAAAATAAAATTAATTAATTGTAGTATATAGTTTCAAATATATATTACCACTTTGTGGATTGCTCTATTGAAGAATTAGTCGAGGGACATGATCATTATGTGCCGGAGGAGGAACATTAGATCTCCTGAACATGGTCTTCTTCAATATTAATCTTATAGTTATTACTTCATAATTTTAAATTATATTAGTGTATATTTTTGTTTAGATATATAACATAAAAAATATATAGATAATTAATTAAGGATCACTCTAACGGTTAGACCGTCGGTCCAACCGATCCTAGCAATCGAAATGTGGTACTTAATCCGGTTTAGTCTACTGTTGGATATTAAAATACTAAATTAATTTGAATTCTCCGGTGCTATACCAATATATACCATGCATGATTAATCTCAATATATTCTCATTAATAAAACATCATAAAAAATTAGGGTTTGGTCCTAACATGTAACAATTGCCCCTCCTACACCCTAATATATATATACAAACACAAAATTTAATTCATCATTTTCAATCCTTGTTCAATTCTCCCATTTTTGTTGAGGTTAGGTAACAACTAATTAAACAAGGTCCATGGAGAGAAAAACTCTTTCTCTGATCAGCAGCCCTTTGTCCGCCCGGCCTATATATCCGGCTTTTTCGACAAATTATACGGAGGCACGCCACCACCGATCAGTTGGAGAGCAAGTGCTGGAGAACCTTCCCGGCCCACTCACAGGTCGGAGGGAACGCCAACTCGCAAAACGAACTCAATGTGACCATTATGCCCTCACTCGGCTTATTCCAGCTGCTTCGGCTCAGGCGGCTGATGATCATCAATGGAACAGCTCATAATTCATCGCCGTATAATACTGCTACGCACAGGTTAGCTAGCTTATTACTTTCTTTAATTAATTATTCATTTAATTTCTGTCACAGTTTTTTCTTTTTCTTCATTTTTTGTTCAAGAATTAATTCACAGATCTTTTTTAACTCATATTTCAAAATTTTGGGTAGGATAATACATAATTTTTTCCATATTTTGATTTGTAAAAAAAAAATGATAATATTTAAGTAAAAAATGATAATATTTTAATAAAAGTAACTGTCACTTTTTACTAAAAAATTATCACTTTTTAAATATGAGGGTTAAGGGAGACCCGTCTCACAGATCTCATTGTGTGAGACGGTCTCACCCAAGACTAGCCCTTAATTAATTTGTTCGATGATATATCCGACCACTGTTAGCTCACTTCAATCTTAAGTTACACATTTTAGTAACACTCTCTCTTTCTACTTTAATTTTTTCTTTCATATATATCTAGCTCACTTTCTACCTTTTTATTTTTTTCTAATCTCTCTACTTCAACATTAATTCACTACGTACACATGTAATAATATAATATTAACCACTGTGCAAAATGGTTGGATACTTGGATCGAGTATATGAGTGAGGGTAGTAAAGGGATAGGAATTCGGAGGGGGCATAGAATTATACAGAAAATAATATTGCAACAAAGTAATTTTTTATCAGTGAAGAAATTTAATTTGTATACTACTTGAAGAAAGAAATTAATACGCTTTTGATAGATCACAATCAAATTATTTTTCTCGATGGAATATTAAATGGGTGATCAGTATATATATATAAATGAGAAACATGCAGATTGCAGAGTCATGAGGAAATGAAAAGAAATATGGTTAGCTAGCCAGCCCTCAGTATAAACTTTATACCTACCCGGCCCCAAAATTACAGTAACACACATGCCCCCAGCTGCATGCAGACACAACATTATAAACTCGTGGGAAATTAAAAAAGATTTCATCCACTTCCACCAACAAAATAAGTATATAGCTAGAAATTTAGTATCTACCCATTAGTAATTACTAAAGTGATACAAAAATATTACATAAATAATAAAATTATAAAAATGATACGAAAATGTGTTACACAAGGTAACATATATACATAAAAATATTATATTTAGATGTTATAGTAGACCCTTTTATGTTGTGGTGTCCCTAGCTATATACTATTTCAGCTATACTTAATTTAGTATATTTAATGTAATTCAAAAAAAAAAAAAAACTTAATTTAGTATCTACACATGCAAGTCCCCTAGCTACCTCTGTGCGTTAGTTAAACCTGGAAATAAATTCTTACAGAAAGACCTTGAAGGTGTTAACTACTCCTATTTATAATGAGTTACAACGTGACAACCGACACTCATCTATTTTCTTCTTTATTCGGAGATTTATGTTAAAAATCTATTTTTTAGATTCTTTATTAGGAAATAAATCAATTTTATGTCAAATTAATGGAGAAAAAAATTATTTACGTCCCGTAATTTTTACCTTTTTTGAAAAACGTTCCAAAAAAGATAAAATTTTAATTTACGTCCCATAACTTTTTCAATTGCTTAATTTACGTCCAATTTTTGCTAAAAATCCCCAACTTTATGTAAATGGGACGTAAATTGAGCAATTGAAAAAGTTATGGGACGTAAATTAAAATTTTAATTAAAATGGGACGTTATGCGAAAAAGATAAAAATATTCAACAAACATGTACAATTCACTATAAAATTAATGTAGTTTATGTTATACAATCAAATAAAAAAAATAATTCATTTATTCATAAATTAACTTATTTTAATATAAAAAAATAATTTATTTATTCATAAAGTAATTAATTATTATAAAAATTAATTAACTTACCTAATTTATTATTAGAAAAATTATTAACTTACCTAATTAGAAAAAAATTATAATTACAATATAAATATTATAAAATTATTTATTTTAAAGTAATCAAATAAATATAAAAATTAATCTAAGCATTACACAAAGTAGGTCCACATATTTTTGTACGAACTAATATCAAATTAAAAATTATATAATAAAAATGAAAAAAAAAATTAACAAATTGTTAAAAAGTATATTGTTCATCATCATCTTTCAATTACCGTGGGTAAGGGGTGAGAATTTTGGATATATTTAAATATTTTTTGATTTATTTGGGAATTTTGGATATATTTGAATATTTTTTGATTTATTTGGAAATTTTAAATATTTATGAAATTTTGTATTTATTTAAAATATTAAAATAATTGTTAAGTTTTAATAAGAGTTTTTTGACCATTTTAATAAAAAAAAATTATTTGGGATTTTTATTATTTTAAAGATAAAATTTATATTTATTTGAGTATGTTAATTGATTTTTTAAAAAAAAATTTGATATTATATTTTTTTTGATATTATGAAAAATTATTTACTTATTTAAATATTATTCTAAATTTATTTTCATATATTTTAAAATATTGTTTAGTATTTTAATTAATATTCATAATTTATTTTATATTACTTATATTGTAATTATAATTTTTTTCTAATTATGCAAGTTAATAATTTTTCTAATAATGAATTAGGTAAGTTAATTGATTTGTATAATAATTAATTAATTTGTGAATTAATTTATGAATTATTTTTTTATTTGATTGTATAACATAAACTACATTAATTTTATAGTGAATTGTACACATTTGTTGAATATTTTTATCTTTTTCGCATAACGTCTCATTTTAATTAAAAATTTAATTTACGTTCCATAACTTCTTTAATTGCTCAATTTACGTCCCATTAACATAAATTTGGGGATTTCTAGTGAAAATTGGACTTAAATTAAACAATTGAAAAAGTTATGGGCCGGGACGTAAATTAAAATTTTAACTATTTTGGGACGTTTTTTAAAAAAGGTAAAAGTTATGGGACGTAAATAGTTTTTTCTCAAATTAATGGGTATGTTTCATATGGACTGTTTTAAGTGATTTTTAAAAACATATACTTAACTAAATTCTGAAGTAAAATTGGTGTAAGAATTTTAAAATTTAGAACTTTATTTTTAAAATCAAAAGTAAACACTGCCTTAGTGCTTTATCCGCATCTTCATCTAATTAACTCAACTTCCTATGAGCTATAGTTAAATCAAATTTATGATCAAAAAAATTAATTATCGCATAATATACCTAGTAGGCTAGTAGCAAATTAACATATGTTTAGTTGTCGTAAATGTATCCATATATTGACACATGTATGAATAAAATGTTCTGATATGTTTGTAACAACAAGTTTCATTAATAAAAAATAAAAGCGAAATTTGCAATTTCAAACTAAAGATCAAAATGAAAGGATTTAGATTACCGTATAAACTTATTATCAAACAGGTGATACGCACACATATTTGCATACTTCTTCGCGGGTCGGACTATATGCACCTCCATTTCGGTTTGATGCACTCCCCCGATAGATGCACCCCCTAAAATCGTTCCAAGATAGATGCACCCCCCAAAATGTCATAAATGACCCTCTCTCATAAAAATTCCTATTACTGTCCACACCCCCAAACCCTAATTTCATTTTCATCTCCATCTTCTTCTTCTTTTTCTCTACCTCACCCAAACCACTCCACCACCAGCACCGCCGCCGCCGGCACCCCCCATCGCCCCCATCCTCGCAGCCCTCGTCCCCACCCCGCCATCGCCCCACCCTCGTTTTCTGTAAAAAAAAAAAAAAAAAATCCGCCATTGCTTGCGGTCGCACGGCCGCCCCCGTCCCTCGAGTTCACCGGCCATATGCCCCCGTCCATCTGTTAAAAAAAAAAATTGCAGCGGCCACCCCCATCCATTCGTTGTGGCCTCCGCCACCGTCCCCATCCACCTCCGTCGTAGCCGCCCCCCTCCCTCCCTCTTCTGTCCGTTCTTGTAAAGAAAAAATGCTTTCAGCGACCGCGCGGCCGCCCCCTTACCTCCTTACTTCTCTCCCTCTCTTCACCGGCGTTGGCCCACGCCGCTCCTTCCACGCGTTAGCCCACCCTGATTCGCCGGCATTAGCCCCAGGTTTTTTTTTAATTTCGACACTGTAATGTCGACTATATGCACTCTTGTCGACAACAGGGTGTCGACAAGAGTGTATATGGTCGACATTACAGTGTCGATCGACCTTTGTTGGTCGACCATATATCCTCTCGTCGACAAAATGTTGTCGACTGGAGGATATATGGTCGGCACTGGTTTGATGAAATTTTAAAAAAAAAATTGTTGAATATGGTTGATTTGTTAATGGTGTTTGTTTTATGGATGAATATGTTTGATTTGTTGAAATTTTTGAATTTTTTTTATTTCTTGCTACCCGAAAAAATGGCGACGGTGACCGGCCGCTAATTTTGTTTAGAATAAGGTGAAAGAAATGGTGATAGGAGACTTAGGAGTGCATTCAGTAGAGGGGTGCATCTAGTATGCTGTATTTTAATTAAGGGTATTTTTTATTTTTTACACTATAATTTTATTAATAAATTGAAAGGGGGAGTGCATCTCTCCGAAATGGAGGTGCATATAGTCAAACCCCTTCTTCGCTAGTGTTCAAGACTCAAGAGGCAGCGGGATTTCTTCGATTGCGGTTTCTTCAATTACTTCATTTTCTTGGGTCAGGGCCCATATCCTTGCTTTCATGCAGATTTTAAAAAAAGTTCCTATATAACATAGGCCAGGCTATATAACCCTCCATACTTGTTAAAGTATACCCCTTCCATTTATTAATTTAATATTCATATAAAATACTCAATTTACCCTTAATAAAAAAAATCATTAGATAAATACACTCCCTATAATTGAAAACCTAATCCTAACCCAAACTTTTAGGGCCGCCACCTCTGACGACCTGATTCGGGTGGAATTTATACGATTTAGATGCATATTTGAAGCTCATTTGATGTTGATTTCATTGAATTATTGGTTGATTATCATTGTTTTGGTCAAAATAAGAGAAAGGTAGTGTTTTGTCGATTTTGTAGGAAAAACGATGTATTTTGGAAGCAAAACACCAATCATACTTCACTGGATCAAGAAGAGAAGCTGACCATTGGATTCGTCTCGAAAAACGGAGTGGAATGAAAAAACGAATCGAGTCAATCGGAGGTCGGAAGCTCGAGATACAACGGAACGAAAAATGACGAGGTCGGACCACATTTCTACCCACAGTACAGTACACCCACGTTTTTTATTAGTTCACCCACCGAAGGTTTTGGCCGGGTAAATCCACCCAGGCGGGTCACTTTGGCCCGACCATGCCCTATTCCATCAAAACCTTCATATAACTATTTATCGGGATTTCAAAAATCAGGATTTCAAAAATCCAATTTTTTAAACCACTCAAAGCCCAAAATAAATACCCACTTAGGGTATTTTTAGTATTTTAGGGGAAGTGCATGTACCGGGGAGTATACCTAACAAGTACGGAAGATATATAGCCTGGCCCATATAACATAGTCATTTGGGATGGAATAACTTGGGGGTTGAGGTATATACCCCTCCAGCTTTGTTTAATATACTCCCCCTTCATTTTTATTAATTCAAAATTCATGCAAAATACCAATTTTACCCTTTACTAAATCATGATAGATACATACACTTCCCTTACCATTTAAACATTAACCTTAAACCTAAAATTTCGTCGCCGCCGCGGTTGCCGTCACCTCCATCGTCCCCCACCGCCACAAACAAATTCTAACACCTACAAAAATGAACATGTTGATCAAATAAAATAGCAATAACACTCCAACCGACTCATAACTACCTCGAATCAAATTTAGAAATTAAAAAAAATCTTAGTATTTTTAACAAACCAGAGTCGACCAAAAACACTCCGGTCGACCCTGGTTTGTCGACCAAAAATACTCCGGTCGACCCTGGTTTGTCGACCAAAAATACTCCGGTCGACCCTGGTTTGTCGACCAAAAATACTCCGGTCGACCCTGGTTTGTCGACCAAGTTTCGAAAGAAAATTTAAAAAAAATAAATAAAAATTGAAATTTTCGACTATTATTGATTGCTCAAAAACACTCTCGTCGACACCCTATCGTCGACGAGAGTGTTCTTGAGCGACCAATAATGGTCGGGAGAAAAAAAAACAAACAAACATGTTCTTCGCCGGCGACGACCGCAGGCGGACCGCGGCGGCTAGGGGCGAAGGAGGGCGGCGGCGTCGGTGGGCGAGAGGGGCGGCGCCGCCGCTTGTTACAGAAATTAAAAAAAAAAAAAGCATAGCGGCGCGGTAACGGACGAGGCGAGCGACGACGACGGAGGGGGAGAGCGACGGCGAGGGAGAGGGAGGGGGAGAGCGACGGCGAGGGAGAGGGAGGGGAGAGCAACGGCGAGGGGAGTGCAGAAACCGAAAAAAAAAAGGGGAAGGGGAAGAGAGAGGCGGTAGAGAGTGGTTGGGGAAGAAGAGGAAATTAGGGCATGTTTGTTTTGGGATGGGAAATCCGGATTTGGGATTTCGAAACTCCACCCCGTTACAGTTTGGGATTTTGATTCAGGATTTCAAAATCCTACCCTATAAACCCTATAAATACCTACAAATCCTATATAAATACCTATAAAACCTATAACCCTATTCTATAAAGTTAAATCCTACCCTACATAAATTCCAAGACAAACACAAAACATAAAAAGCATTAGAATTTTAAAATCCACTAGATTTTGAAATTCGGATTTCAAAATCCTCCAAATCCCAAAACAAACATGCCCTTAGGGTTAATGGGGTGTGTATGTATTTATACATTTTATGAAAGGGCAAATATGGTATTTCATAAATATATTTAATTAAAATATATTAGAGGGGAGTGCATTAAACAAAGCTGGAGGGGTATATACCTCAACCCATAACTTGGCCCAATAGGCCCAAAATAAACTTTTTTTCTTTTTCTTACAAGGGTCCAAAATAAACTATAGTCATCTTTATTAGTAGTTTATATTTTCTTCTAACCCAATATTAAAATATTATACTCATTATTCATTAACCAAATTTAAATGATCTAGCACTTTACCCCCATAGATTGATATATATACAACCAGCCCCTAGTTGGAGAACTTTGCCCCCTATATTAATGTTGTGTACACCTGATTGCATGGACATGTTTCATGTAATTGGTATAATTAAACTTTAATTTTAATGTTAAAATAAAAAATTCAATTAAACGATTGTCCCCTATATTAATTTATGAGGGTGACTCTTGTATTTGTGTACATCCAATCCCATGTAATTGATATAATTAAACTTTAATTTTAATGGGAAAATTAAAAACAATCACTTAAAATTCAATTGAATATGATTTTTTTTTATCGGTACATCTTACATAAAATGTTTCAATCATTTTTCGGAAGGGGCATTAATGTTTATAATATACGGATTGAAATCATATGTTCACTTTTTATGTTCCACATTTTGTTCCACTATATGGATGATTGACACGTGTCATATTAAAAAAAAATCAACGTCCTATAATATTGGGGACGACACGTGTTAAAGATTCAGTACAATGGAACATCAGTGAAATACGAAAAGTGGAATGAAAGAATCGAACCGATAGGGAGGGTAGGGATTAGCTCTCATTAATTCAAGTTGGATGGACAGCCATTTATAATACTCTGAAGTCTTACAAAATTGGGTAGGGCCCTTCAGTACATACACAGTGTATTTCCTATTTGTAATTAAATATTAGCATTGGTACATAATAATTGCCATTAATTTACAACTTTGTTCACCGTTAATTCAACACCTACTTTGGCCCATCTTCAATACAAATAAATAAATTGCCCTAATACTCTGATGACGACTTTATTTTCGGACCGGTTTGATGCTGCTGTTACCATCCCTTCTGCTGTAACATCATAAGTTGCAAATCTGTAGTTGTTTTTTTTTTTTTTTGTTATTTAATTTAATAAATATATTTAAGAATAAATATTCAAAATTTTAAAATACAGACTTCAATTTTTATAAGTTCTTTTTGTGTCAATTTTAATCATTTCCGACCAAAAAAAAATAATCAATTTTCTCAAATCAATTATGGAATTTTGTGCCCTCCACTCAAATTGAACAGTGATTCGTCCCACCAAAATATTTTTTTTGGAGTTGTGTAATCAAATTAAGAAATTATATATATGAAGCAATAGAACGAGTTGGATGAGATGAATAGTTTGATAGCACATGCACAATCTTCAAAATCACTGAAAAATGATTAAAAAATCGACAAAGAATTACAAATTTGTTAATGCTTGAAAATGTATCGTAGAATTAATGGTTGTAAGTTGTGATACACGAAAAAAAAAACACTAAAATGATGAGCCCGACGATAGAGAAAAATGATATAGACCTTGATCATCAACTCACAGTAAATTAATCACTTGAAATTCGCGACAAGGATAGATGGATCAAAGTCGCGAAAAAGAACGTATTTTGAAATTTTGATTCGCGTAGAAAGTAAAATTGAAACTTGAAGTTAATTAAAGACTTTAATTCCGAGATGAGTGGTGGTTCAATTAGGAGTCGTGATTTTCGTAGCACAAACAAATTTAGCACGTGAGGTCCACGTAAAAATATTTACCGACCAAAATTGATAGTAGTATTTTAGAAAAATAATACTCCCTCAGGTCAGTTTTTACATTGATTTTGACACGAAAATTTAAAAAAATGATAAAATAAGGGTATTGAGGTTATTTCAACTTTATTAAAGTGATAGTAAGAATATTGAATAAGAAAAGGTTTTGAGATTCTTTTAAGTGTAAAAACTAATGTGAATTGGAAAAAAATGATGAATAATGATTTGGAACGAGGGAGTAACTAAAATTGATATCCAAATAATCTTAATGGATAAGATAAACAAAAAATAACTTAAATTTGATTCAGAATTTATGAGACTGTTTCATGGATATTTCATTTTGTTGAATTTAATTTTTAACACATGTCGTTTTCAAGATTATAGGATATTGATTACTTTTTAATATGATACATATCAATTAATTGACGTGGAATACCAAAAATTGAAATAGGTGGGAGAAGGTCATGCATTGAAAAATTAATCTAACTCCCCGGTTCTCTCTTCATAATTTTTTTGATGTAACGGTATTCGATCTAAGAACCGACTAATTAATTCGAAGGGAGGGATTTCGAACGTGAAATCTATAGAGGATCAAGCACACTCCTAAGTTCCAAACCTGTACAACTCCTTGGGTTGATTCTCTCTTCATTAATTCAATCATAAAAATCTAGCTAGGGTTTTGCCCTAACATGTTTAATTAATATATATACAACACAACATCTCTCTATCTTCTTTCACATATTAATTCATCAATCCTCCCCTTTGATCTAGCTAGCTAAACAAAGAAGGATCCATGGACTCGGAGAGAAACTCTCAGCTGCCCTTTATCCGGCTTTTCGGCAAATTATACGGAGGCACCACCACCACCATCACCACCGATCAGTCGAAAAACGACACGAAAAGTGATGATAGTGAGGAGAGAAGCTTGAGGAGGAAATTCGCATGCCACTACTGCTGGAGAAGCTTCCCTACTTCTCAAGCTTTAGGAGGCCATCAAAACGCTCACAGGAGGGAACGCCAGCTCGCTAAACGAACTCAACCTGACCATTATGCCCTCATGAGCTATACTCGGCTTATTCCAGCTTCGGCTCCGGCTCATCCCATGAATAATAGTCGGCTGATCATCAATCCAACGGCTCACAATTCATCGCCGCCGATCTTTCCAAGCACATCAACGGCTACCATGCAAGATCATCATGATCTTTCTTTGGATTTGCATCTTTGATTTAAATTATTCATCATTTTCTGTCACGAATTATTTTAATGTTATCCCTTTTTTCTCAGGTGAGGCATCTAGCTGCATGCTTTAATTTACCTTCTTTTTTTTATAATTTTATTGTTGGACAATTAATTAATTTGAAAATTATTTACAGTAATCTATATATGTGTGTGTACATAATTTATTTTAAAAGGAATTTTTAACATGCATAGATGTGCGTAGCTAGCTATGGCGTGTATATATAACTAGAATTAATTTAATTTCTAAGGTCGTAGTTCAACTAGAAATGATGATTGATCACATTTTAAATTATAATCTCGATTAATTAAATAAATGGGTGACTATATATACTTATATATGGTGTATTTTTAATTGTTTGGTCCCTGTGGAGAGCACGGAACAAGGTGTTCTCAAACAAGGAAAAATCGGAGAAGATTTTTGATGAAGTTAGAGCTTTGATTTGGAGTTTTTGGTTTATAATTACAAAAATTGTTCTTCTTTCAACTTTAATTATTGGTGTGCAAATCCTAGATTATTATGTTTGGAATGAGTGAATTTGGATTCAGGTAATCCCCAAACTGCTTCTTTTTTTTATACTCTGGTAATACAACATTTTTTCTTCCAAAAAAAACAAAAGGTCAGTATATATCTTATAACTATATTTTTTATAAGAACAAAATTTTTATTTCTTATAACTATATTTTTTTATAAGATGGTCTTATGCATAAAACGGTCTTATACATAAGACGAGTTTTATTACATGTATATTGTATGACCCGTAAATTTATGATCTTGTAACATATCAAGATTATATTTTAAAGTAAAGGAAGTGTAAATATTAAAATGAAAATTTTCCTTTTAAGGCAAAAAGAATTTATTAAAAGAAAGGGCATGAGAAGTACTAGCTATTAGCTAATTCATACAACACAACACATCCTAGGATTTGTACACCAATCAAGAAAAGAAAAAGAACTGGTACTTAGATGAGTGGAGAGGAGATCGAGCCCAAGATTTGATTCTAGTTTTTTCAAAGGATCTCGATTTTATTAAAAGTAGAGTTTTGTCTTATTTCACTAGTGACAACATCCTCTCATTATTGCTTCTCTAGTTAAAAGTCTTTAGTGACAGAAATTTGAGAATTAATAACAGAACCTCTCACTAAAAGTCAATTATCGTCACTAAAAACTTTTAGCTCACTAAAAGTCAATTATCGTCACTAAAAACTTTTAGCTAGAGAAGTTATAATGACATTATTTGTGTTACTAAAAGTTAATTTTCTTGTAGGATTTTTTTTTTAATTTTTTTTAATTTTTTTGATTAATATATTGGCCATGCGTGGTGGAGGTAGAAGACTAAACTTGTAGTTTTCCCTATTTAACCTACTTTTGTATCGATCTACATCTACACAAGATCCCTACCTCAGTTTGTGAGTAAAAAACCTTGCAATAAATTATTTCACCTTAGTAAATTAAAATAAATTCTTACAGAAAGACCCTGCGGGTTACTATATATCAACAGTAACAATGTTAACTATTTACCGACACTTCTTTTTCGGAAACATTTGTCATTCTTAGTGTTTCTTCAAATTAATTGGTGGGTTACCTATTTTATACACTATAAGGTAAATTGCATTTTATTGGATTGTTCTTTTTAACGTGAGAGTTTTTTATTAATATTAAAGGACTTTAGATCGTTATTCTGATCGGATTCGAACATTGTGATCGAATTTCTATCTTTTGTTGGGGTGTATTAATCAATAGAGGAGAATAAGATAAAATAAAATAAAAAGGACAACTAATTAATTAGGACGGAGAAGTACAGTTTATAGATAATTTAAGGTGGATTGAGTGTGATCGAGATTTAAATCCAATCAAAATTTTAAATTTCTAACTTGAATAAAACGGATATTGTAAATTTCTAATTCCGCGCGTCCAAAAAAAAAAAACATACCCTAACTGATGAACAATAATTAAAATTACCGGATATTTAGGTTTTTTTTTTGAATTGGCCGTGCGTGCGTGGTGGTAGAAGAACTAAACTTGTAGTTTTTCCAATTTCACAATCCTTCCACTATATATTATGAAATATAATGAAATAATAGATGTAAACAGTAGAGTAATATGATAAGGAGAGAAAATGTTATAGATTTATTACAAAATAAATAAAGTATATATCTAAAGTAGAATGAATAATATATATAGAAACAATTTAAAATGGAAAAAGTTCCCTATTTCATTTCAGCTACTGTACTTTAGTATCTACACAACCTCTCATTTATGTATTAATGTTAGTAAAATCTTGAAATACATAAAGACCTTGCAGACGTACGTACAGTTCAACGGTACTGTTAACTGTTTATTTATATCAAAGTGGAGGTGCGAGATCTAATTATGAACGTACCGACACTCTTTTAGTTTTCTTACTCTTTCGGTTGACTTTGACTGACATGAATAATATTTGAGCCCATTAATTAAAGCCCATACTGCAACTAAAGTAGAGCCCAGTAATTAAAGTCCATCTATTTCGACCCAATTATATCTTTAAACCTTCGGCCCATTCAAAAACCCTATCTTCCTCCTCCATTTGTACATGCTTTTATCTTACAATTCTCCATTTGGGGAAGAATTTGATCAGTTGCAGTGAAGATATTAGTGTGTTGCATACTTGCATGTCAAGTTAATAATAAAAGAAAATTACCACCAAGGTTACAATAGCTTTGTTCTCATCCCCCGTGCATGGCATAATAGAAGCCAACAAGATCTAGAATGCCCATTCTTCTATATGCAGCTTAATAATTTCATAATCCGTTATTTTAAAAAAAAATTGACTTGTTAAATCTTTCATAGCATGAAACTGGACCAAAATTTAAAAAAAAAATTGAAATATAGTGAACTAAATTTTAAAAAAATGGCAACTTAATAGACTTGAAAAAAAAAAAAAAAAATTAATCCTAGCATCTTAGAGGTGCATGGGTATTGAATATAATTACATGATGTGACTGATTAAGCAAGATTATATGACTAGAAGAATCGAAGATGTTATATATTTAATTAGTTTCTCTTGTTAATTCAGCAGGATAAAAAACTTGTGTGTCCATGTTGATGTTGTTATCAGATCAAGCAATAAATAACAAAGAAGAGTACCATCAATCAATATAAGGTCTTGATTGAGTAAAAACAAAACTCTAGACTGAAATAATCCAGATTTTACAGGAAATGTACCCTGTGATGGATGAGAAAATCAATATAATTAGAGACGGTAAATTTGTCCTAAACTCACTGATACATAATTTTAAATAGAACTAGAGACCCTGAATTAATAATATGTACATGCTGGTAATGATAAGTTACTTTTAATTCATGGAGTAATTCAATGCAAAAGCCTTCTGTTCTAGATATGGAAAATCCAGGAAGTGAAACTATCCAAATTACGACTACAAAAAGACTGATTACTTAATTAGAACTTGAGTTTAGATAAACACACGTACACTACTTGTGATAGCTAGGTGTGTTTTTTCCTACGACCCCAAGGAGTTGACCTAGTGGTGTAGGCTTGAGACTTTATGTTCCTCTCTAGGTCTCAGCTAATTCGAACCTCTAAAGTGCAAACAAGACCTGATACCCGAGATTTCAAAAAAAAAAAAAAAAGTGTTTTTTAATATTGATCCATCACCTAATAATTTCTGATTTCTTTTCTACTGTGAAATCTAAAAAGGTAATTTTTTGGATTTGTTGTGCATCCCAAACTATGCATGAATTCAATTAAGGACAAATTCTTGTATGCAATTGATGCATAGTCATATAATTAGATTTTAGGTGATTTTGATATATTTTTAATTGTTAATGAACGAACTAATTAATTACTTATAGCTGTCAACATTAAAATATCTTTCATTTCAATTTTTGATACCCTTTGTGATTTGATTTTTCTACAACGTAAAGTGTTTAGTTATCTTAGAACAAAATTGTATATGAGATATTCTTATATATAATCGAGACGAGTTTGTTCTATAATTCATAAATTTATGAACTTACTCAAAAATTGTATTTTGAAGCAAAATAATTAAGGTGTAAACCATAGAACAAAGTTTTGTATCATATATGACACGACTTCCATAATTTAATTACACCTAATTACACATGAACCTTTAAGTTAATTTCCTTTGCACCCGACTAGATAAACTATCAATTTTTAGCATAAACCCCTAAACTAATATATTTTTTCGCATAAGCCCCAAAATTAATTTTTTTGGTTAGAGTTCCACCATACATGATCCTATGGTGTGAGTATTTAGAAATGGACATGTATATGCGACCATAAAGTAAAATTTATTGCAAATCCAAAATCAAGATCCTTGGTAGATGGGACACTGATATTTCACTGCATTCTCGACATTATTAATGGTCATTGAACAATTTAATTAATATAATAGGGCCCAATCAGCTGAACATATATGTCCTTGCATGATTAGTTCGTTGTTAGGGATCCAAGTGGCAATGAATTAGTAGTAACATTATTCTAATTTTGGAGGGAAAAAAATTATTTGTCCCAAAATGATTGTTAATTTTCAAAATTTAAGAGATAAATTGTCAATAATTGAAAAAAAAAAAACACACACACACATTTCTAAAAAAAGGACACACCTACTAATATATAAATTTAAATTAAGATTAAATAGTTATGCTAAAAAAAAATATGTTGGAACTTGCAATTATTTTGAGATATATATTCAATTGTTTGATTGAATTTTTGGCAAATAGCAAATTAAATCATGATCTTCACTGCAATATAATCTAAATTTTTAAATAATAAATAAATTATCAACTTTAAATATTTTTGCAAATAAGACTTTTTGACAATCTCATTTTAGTCTGAATCAAACATTTTGAGATTAGATCAAGATTATAAAAATAATGATATTTAATCAAGGAGGTTTCATGCATGTCAGCTAGAAGTCTAAATTATGTTGATTTCGGGCATAAATGAATTTGTCAAAGTCCAATTTACAATAATATTTAAAATTACTAATTTATTTACAATTATTTAAAAGTTTAGATTAGATTGCAATTAAATAAAATGTTATGATATAACTTGGAATAAAATATTGAATGCTCAATCTATTTGTGGCAATTCACTAAACTTTAATTAACGATTTAATATTTCCAACCCTACTTAGTAGTCTTTTGATCACTTGAGTTATTTAATTTCGGAAACTTTTGCAATTTAAATTTGAAAACGAATAATTCACATGTTTGTTTATATTTGTCAACGAAACATCGATCAAACTTATTAGTTAATTATTAGAATCAATTAAACAGAGTGCACTCACACGCATGTTAATGCACTGTGTTACGACTGATTCTGTCAATATTTCAAATTATGCTATTTATTAATGGGTATATATGTTAATCAAATTATATGATGTCCCAAATTATAGCCACATTTCCTCTTTTACTTTAGTATTATAAAAGTAATTAATGCGCAGATTTTGGAGTATGAGATTTCAAGGGTAAAATTGACACATTAGCTAAATTTGACTACAATTATTAATTTTTCTTAATCTGTGTGTAAAGTCAAATGTGTCTATTTTTGTGGTACGGATGAAGTATGTTAAAGAAAACCGTTCGAAGAAGACAGTGTGCATGGTGGACAAAATTAAACTAACCACTTTTAGATGGTTAAAAGCTTACTCTTTGATTAATGTTTGGAATTCATTTCAGGATTGGAAATGAGAGCTTAAACTGGGTATTATACTCATTAATAAAGTTTTGTCGTTTCTAAATAAAAATGAACTAGAACTTTCTTTTTCGAAAGGTCATATAGTAAAGGGTACGTTAGGTCTCATTAATTCAATTTGGATGGACAGCCATATACTCGATCTAAAGTCTCACCAAATTGGGTAGGGCCATTCAATACGTACAAATGTACGATGCATTTTTTATTGTAATTAATTACCATTCGTACATGATAATTGCCATTAATTCACAACGTAAACATTGTTCATCGTAAATCCAACACCCACTTTTGGCCAACTAAAATTCAAACAAATAAATTGCCCTGCACAGACTCTGATGACTTTGTCTGATGACCACAATTTAATTATTTTAGGTTTAATGTTGAGACCAAGTGGCCAACCCCTCTGCTGCCGATTTGGATCCTATTAATTTAATTTGTACGGGTTTCTCAATTCTCACCATACATATTTAAATATTTAAAAAAAAATTAAAAGTGTGAAAGACACATCTTATGTGAATATCAAGAAAATATGAGAGACATAATTTTCAAATAATATTGGAGCTAAATAAAAAAAATCTACGCGTGAATAATGTATCCATCAATATAATTGTAAATTTAAAGTTTCAATATTTATATCCAACTTTGGTTACATCAAACGCATAAAAACACACATATATTGGCAAAGTATATATTATGTGCATCAATAACGTACACTGTGTCTGTACACTATTAATAATTTTGTTTAAAAAATTAATACTAAATTAATATTATTTGAAGAACTAATATTATTGTTTAATGTGTGCGCCCATGGCAAGAGGTGTACACAATATATATATGCGAGTAGTTATTACTAGTGCATGACCTGCGTACGGAGAATTTAAAATAAATACTCGTATTATATATCAATATGATCAAGTATATATTATATACTCCGTATATAGTATTAAAATTAACATTTTTCATCATTATTTTGTAAAAAGGTGTTTGTTGGAAGACGTGTGGCGGTAGAGAGCATATATATATTTTTAGGAACGTGAATTCAATAAAAAAATGTGACATCACAATTTTCTTCAAGTTCTTCAAATTTTGATGAGAACACTCCCGCCACAAATTCATTGAATATAGGTGGTACATAGAATATTTAAGGTGTACATATGAACATGTAGAGTAATATATACTATAAAATTATATACATAAAGCTATAGTCATATCTTGCATAAACATATGAACCACGGATTGAATGTGTGATATTTGGGTGCAATTTGTTTAACCTATACAATTGAAATTGAATTTTAATGAATTTAGTTAAATGTTTAGTTAAAGATTAAATTTAATAAATTGAATATTAAAATCCAAGTGTTCTATACACTAAATTGCATAGAAGAATTTACCTAGACTAATATGATCAGATTAGTTTATACAAATTCTTTTATGCACCTGTTAAAGAATTCCATAAATATGAACACTTGAGCTCTAAAAAAAAAAAAAAAAACTCAATTAAACTCACAACATAATAAAAAATATTAACTCCAACACAAGATATATATATATATGTGTGATAATTTATAATATCAAGAAATATAAAACAATACATAAAAGATTTAAAGTCGTTCGATCAATTTGATCTACATCCACTTTAAAACCCCCACAAATCAACTGTGATTAAGATCAATGAATTAATGTTACAAGATTCACCTCTTGCCCTTATAATAGAATTAACCTTCTACACTCGTAATGAAAATATTTTTACTTCACTCGTGATCTCACTAAAGAGTATTCTAAATTCGTAACATTTACAATGTTAAACTGGTAGAGTATTTATAATGATCTTCTATAATACTCCTAGTATTTTATTTCTAATTAGTTAGCTTATCGTGTTAGCTACTTGTTTCTACAAACCACATGTGAAATCATGATCTAAATGTTTGTAAGTGGGTGTTTTCAAACACTATAAGTTGCTTAAAAGCACTTATTTTTCAAATAAAATCACTTTTAGAGTGTTTTCAAACACAACCAAGTAATTAAGTTAATTTATTAAAAGTACGTGATTTTGGTGAAGCACCTCATCACCTACTTTTAATAGCTTATACGTGCTTCTCATCATTATAATAATCAATTTTACAATTTTGCCCTTACAATTTAAATAATATTTCATCTTTACCCATTACTTATCCAAATGTAATAAGGGTGTTTTTGTAAATTTATAAAAAAATGTGATTTGTTTTGTAAACACCACAACATCTACACAATTGATTAAAAGTGCTTAATTTTAAAACACTATCAACTTTCAATTTTATTGCAAAAATCAATTTTAATCACTTTTAATCAATCACAATGGTTTGAAAACACACCCTAAGTTACGTTCTCTTGAAGTTATAACTACAAACAGTTAATTAACAAACACCTTGTTGTATTTTCATTCCTTGTGTAACTTCTTCAAATGACTCTCTCATCTGAAAAATTCTCACTTGAGACAATTTTAGTGAAACCCCACTCTAAGACAAATTCGTTGAATATGGTGCAACTTCGGTGAACCCTCTACTGATCTAGTCCATTGAACCCTTTTCACTTAAAAAAATCAATTGATCCTTGTTTGAACAACTCGGGTGACCAACAACGACATAACTAATCTAACTTTTCAACTCATCTGATTAGCCTAGAGTCTACCTCATCTAATTTCAACTCAGCTGATTGAACTCAACTGACTTTGTCACGTGAAAACCTCACGGACAACTAGTTTACGCCAGCTCATCAACTTAGCTGATTTGCCTCTATTGTTTTACCAATGCACAACTGTTTTTGAGATAAACTCTCACAACACCACTTGTGTGAATTTTGTTAACAAGATTAATTGGATTAACCGGACAGTATATGCAACTATTGTGCAATGTTACTTTCAATAATTTTATTTTTATATATATAAATAAGGACAAGTGATAATGAATACTTCCTCCGTCCCAGAATTTTATGCACACTTTTCTTAACGGGCGTCCCAACATTTTTTGCACACTCCAAAAAAGGAAACAATAATACCCCTCCTTTATTTTACCTTTAGTCAAATCTCATTTCTCTCTAGTCAAATTTCTCACACCTTAGTCAACGAATTACCAATAATACCCCTCTTTTTATTTTACTTTACAAATCACTTTATTTCATTTTCTTAATCTTCGTATCGGTCAAAGTGTGCATAAAATTATGGGACGGAGGGAGTAATAGGTACATCTAGAGCAGTTAAAAGTAGGTTTGATTAATTAAAAAGTGGCAACAAGTAGAAGACTTGGAGCTGAGGTTGAACTTATAGGAATGTAGGGTTTATAAGCCCTAACAGGAGTATAACATGTAACCATGCATTAATTTTAATTAATTTTATAGGTCCCACCATGCAACTCCCTAGCTAGCTAGCTCATATATAGTATATACTACTACAACACAAAATCTCATCTTATGCATCCTAAAAAAAGCTAGCTAGCTACATCTTTCACACTAATTTTCAATCCTCCTCTGATCAATTTCCATGGACTCTGCGAGAGAGACTCGAGACTTGAACGTCGTCGAGTCTATCTCTCGCCCCGTCCCACCTATCAGGCTTTTTGGCAAATTGTTGGGAGGCACAACGACCACGACCACGACGAGTACTATTGGTGCCCATGAAGAAGAGAAGGAGCAAAGTGAGACGAAAAGTAGGATGAAGAAATTCCCATGCCACTACTGCTGGAGAACATTCCCTACTTCTCAAGCACTAGGAGGCCATCAAAATGCTCACAGGAGGGAACGCCAGCTCGCTAAACAAACTCAAACTGACCATTATGCCCTCGTGAGCTATGCCCGGCTAATTGCAGCTAGCGGCTCTGCAGCTTCGGCTCAGGCAGCTCGGTTCAGCTCGATCATTAATTATTCGACGTCCCGACCAGCTGCACTGCCAATCCATCCGCACACTCATCTCCTGTCGACACTGCCTATCACCACTACTCATGAATATCACAAATCAACGGCTACGATGCAAGATAATCTCTCTTTAGATTTACGTCTTTAATTTCATGCATTCGCAAATGTTTAATAAATATTGCTATCCCTTTTTTCTGGGACAAACATATATATATATTTGTCCCAGGTGGTCGAGGGAGCAATATATATCTATCTAGCTGCTATTATCATGTTTTTGTTCAGGAGGAACTCTCCCAATTTCAGATTAATCACTCAAGAGTGGAGGAGGATACGAGATCTCTAAAATCAGGGAGGGACCCTCCCAATTTCATATATATATATATATATTTATTTCTAATTTAAAAGTTCGAACAAATAGAGGGATGTTTAATTAATTCATTTATATAAAAAAATTAACACTTCTCTCTGGCCAAATTATAACCTCTAGTTTTGGAAAGGATCGGAGTTTCATCCAATGAATAATTTAATATGTGTGAAGTTATTTTTAGTTAAATTTGAACCCAAATGTAGCTACTGATCGAGGTGTAAGCCTAAGACTTTAATACCTTGAAGAATTCATCTCATCTAAAAGTAAGTCTGAACTTATAGCGAGAGATGTGTAAATTTATTTCATTTATATTAATTCCGTTACAATCCATAGGATGATTAATTCCGTTAACAATCCATATGATGATGGAGATTTCATGTGCCGTACATATATGTCTCAGTAATGCAAGATTAATTGTCAGTGAATTAAATTTAATTTCTAGTGAAACAACAATTGGCTATGTATGTGCGTTGGTAAACAAAATAAATATATATGTTCGGTACAGTCCTGATTACTTTCTCATTTTTCTCTAATTAAATGGGCAATAATCATCAATAATGGAAAATAATAGATTTTTTATTTGTTTAATTAATTAATTCTAGTAGAAAATATATATTGTTATACCTAGTCAAAGAGGTCAATCTTTGACAAGTCTATCCTAATCACCGGCTTATGTGGCGACGATCAGTCAACAAAGTCAAGCGACGACTGGTCAACAAGAAGAAAATGTAAGATAATTATTGTATTTAATATAGTTGAGTGTTCGCCCAAATATGTTGGCGAGCACATTCTAGTAAACTGCTCGCCCAAAGATGTTGGCGAGCAGATATATATCTAAGCCAGAGAAGGCAAGAGTTGAAGCTTTGGGAGATAAGAAGACGTGGCGACCAGGTTCTCCGGCGACCACAACGGCGAGTGACGAGTGGGTTTTTTCCAGTTGCTCGGCATCTCGCCGAGGACGACCACCAGAGGCGGTTTTGCATTAAATGCGCCATCCCATCACCTTTTCGGGCAGAATGAAGGTCCAATTCGGAGGCTCCACGTGTAAAGGACGGGCAGCCCCTAGAAAACAGTATATAATGCCCAAATGGGCTCATTTGTAACACAAGTTGAACATTCCACCAAATCTCCCTACCCAAAGCAATAAACTCTCCCAAGCTTCTAAAGCTTTAGCTTCTCCAAGAAGCTATATCTTGTGTTCTTGTGTGTTCTTCATCAAGTTCATCACAAATCATCACTTTAATCCGTATAAACACGTAATAACCCCCGTTTAATTATATATGTTTGTATCGTGCTAAGCACAGTCCACATCCAAAGTCAACCCGTTTATAGTGCATACAACATTTGGCGCTAGAAGGAGGGGATCCTTTACGTGTTCTATCATCAAATTTTCGTCCGATCAACGAGCGATCGGTTAGCAAACTCCCTGTTTCAAGCTTTAATCGGTATATCTACCGTTTAGAGCATCATCTACGATCTTTACTGTTCTTCGTGTTCTTGAACATTTTCAGTTTTTCGTAGCATATTTTGGAGTTTGATCTCCTTGTATTTGTGTTTTCAAGCTTCTTTTGTTATTGCTTTACTAAGACTAGTAGTTGTAATAGCACGTTCTTCTGCGTAAGAACTTTAATCTTTCGTTTTTTAGATCTTTACTCTGTAATCTAGAAAGACACTCTTTAAACGATGTCTAAGCATACTCCACAAGATAGGATCTCGCCATCCGGAGGGAACGAGCACCCTCCGGCTCCGGCAAATCCTTTTGCGAACCTAAACATGGGGGATATTATGAATGACCCCCAACACTTGAAAGACTTTTCAGACTTCCTCCTAGAGAAGAGGAGGCTGAACGAGAAGGAAGAGCTCGAGAAGGCCAAAGATAGGGCTTTCGTCGAGGCTCGCAAAAACAGGGGGAACGAGGATAACCATTCCTATCACTCACATCCCGTTCACCCCCAAGATAAGGGCAAGAACAAAGTTGGCGAGCACTCCCACAATAGCCAGACGGGAGACTCACACAGAAATTCGGTGTTCAACCGAATGAAAGACAATGACGGAAGGGCTCCTCGCCGAGTACCTTTCAACGTAGATGGCCGACCACATAAGGCCGACCACCACCATCGCACTGATCGAAGAGAGCAGGGCGACAGGGTCTCAGCTCTGGATCGAGTGGGACCTGGGAAGGGTTCGCGAACTCCGGCCAAGAGTTATCGCAGCCACCATTCAGACAGGCACTCGCCCAGGCGATCACATCATGATGATCGCCCAGTCGTATCCCATGGGAGTCGACGTGACGAGAACGTCATCCCACGAGCTCAAACTGCCGAGGAGGGGCAAATCGCCCAGTTCCTCGAAACCCAAAAAATAATGAAACAAGAGATGGACGCTCTGCGAGCAGAGGTGGTCGCCTCGAAGCAAGGGACCACACCGCCGATCAGTCTGCCCGCACCTCCACTGAGTGTTGCAATCCTTACTGCCCCCATTCAAAGGAAGATCCAAATGCCCTCCATGGCGGCATATGATGGGATGTCCGACCCCAGAGTACACTTATCCAAGTACTCCAACTACATGGCCTCAATCGGGGCAACGGACGCAACACAATGCAGAAACTTCTCCCTAACATTGGGAGACCGGGCTCATCGATGGTATACAACTTTGAGTCCCGGATCTATTACTTCTTTCCTTGAGCTGGGACACCACTTTCTGACCTACTATGGGTCTATTGCTGCTCGCCCAGCCTCAAAGCAACGTTTGGCGAACGTCCGCCAATCCCTGACTGAATCAGGCAAAGACTTCATCGAGCGCTTCGATAGGCTGGTGATCGATGGGGAGGCCGTGAACGATGAGACGAAGCTGATCTCAGCGGTTTCCGGTCTCAGGATAGGTACCAAGCTGTGGGAATCTATCCATCTTACTTTCCCCAGTTCTTATGCGGACTTCCGCACGAGGGCTGGAAACTTCATTCAGATGGAGGAGATAATGGACGCTGCCAAGGCTAACGAGCAGCCTGACACGTCCAAAAGAGTGTGGCCTAAGAAAAACACTAACACTGGGGAATCTTCCCAGCCCAAGAAGGCGACCACTCAAGCTGGCAGTGCTCGCCCAGCGAACTTCAGGCCATTCGAGGAGGCACCTGAGATCATCCAATTCAGGGAGGCCCTCACCGTGGATCCTAGGGGCATCTACGACGCAATAAGGGGGAAAAATCTGCTCCCCCAAGCAAAGCCCATGCATACGAGCGATGCAAATCTTGATGGTGGCAAATTTTGCAACTACCACAACTCTGTCGGCCACCACACCAATGGGTGCCGAGACTTGGTGAGAAATCTCTTCAAACTTTACAATGAGGGTAAGCTCACCCAATTCATCAAGTCCGGAGGTGGCAACGGCGACAACAGGGGCAAGAAACGTCGCGACGACAGCGGCGGCGACCTGCGCCAACAATTGAACCGTCCCAAGCTAACTCCTCCCATGCCAACGCATACTGGTGGCGACATCGATAATGTGGGAGGAGAATGCCATGTGATAGAAGGCCCTTTGGGGGGGACCCAATCCGGGGTCGCTCTGTCTGTTCGCCGGGCTCAGGGCGAACAGCGAGCACTCAACAACGTGCACCAGGTGTGCGTCGCTCCTACTGCCGAGAAGCCTCCTTCTCATCAAATCCGTTTCACGGACGACGACCTGAACGGCGTGGTGCAGCCAAACAATGATGCTTTGGTCATCACGGGAAAGATAATGGGAACCGTCGTCCATCGCATGATGGTCGACACTGGGTCATACACCAACATCCTTTTCAAGCATACTTTGGATGCTCTTGGTGGATATGCAGATTACATCGAGCCTTGCGACGATATAATCGTAGGGTTCGGGGACACGCGCAACCTTCCCATAGGGAAAATCAGACTAACTTTGGACTTGGCATCGTCAAAAGAGCCTGAAATGCACCATGCTAGGCAGCTCGACTTCTTGATCATCGACATGCCATCATCCTACAACGCGTTCCTAGGCCGACCTTTCTTCAGCGAATTCAAGGCGGCCGCTTCAACTTATTATTACTGTATTAAATTTCCAACCCCGGCGGGAGCTATAACCGTTAAGGGCGATTAGACACGGGCGAGGGAGTGTCTCGTCCGTTTTGCCAAACGTCATTCTAAGGAAAGCGCCATGGTTGGAAAGTATATTATGTGTCAAACTCAAACAGAACAAATGAACTACTTGGAGGGTCTTCCTAGCAAGTACAGAAAAATTGAAGTTGGGGAGTGCAGTCATCGTTCCGACGACCACCAAGTGGAGGCGAACGAGCACGCCTCCATGGAAGTGGACGACCACACCCCAATGGAAATCGACGAGCAGTCAGACCCGGGCGACCAGATCCCCGGCGACCAGTCTCCAGAAAACTTCCCAGATTTGGAGCCTAGGTTAGGCTTTGAGCCAAAATACGGAATTGAGGACCCTCGTTGGAAGGAGCCTAAAGAGCGGGCGACTTCAGCGGAGGACCTTGAAACCATCCAATTAAACGAAGCTCGTCCCGAACTCGAAGTATTCATAGGTTCAAATTTACCAGGACATCTGCGATCGGACATGATCGCATTTTTGAAAGAAAACATCGGTGCATTCGCATGGTCGCACGAAGATATGGTGGGCATTCCCACGAATCATGCCTGCCACAGACTAAATATTGATCCAACAAAAAGACACATCACCCAAAAGCGAAGAAAATTTGGGCCTGATAAAAGTGCGGCTTTGGCAGTCGAAATCAAGAAATTGATCGACAACAAGTTAATAGAGAAAACTGGAACCGATCCTGAGTGGTTGGCAAATCCAGTGCTCGTCAAGAAAACGACCGGGTCGTGGAGATTGTGCATAGACTTCACAGATTTAAACGACGCCTGTCCAAAAGATCATTTTCCGATGCCCCACATTGATCACCTAGTGGATAATACAGCGGGGCACGAGATTTTAACCTTCATGGATGCCTTCGCAGGGTACCATCAGATTGCAATGCATCCCGACGACCAGCGACATACGGCCTTCATGACGGCGCGTGATATGTATAGCTGGAAAAGAATGCCTTTCGGTTTGAAAAACGCGGGGGCAACGTACCAAAGACTGGTAAATAAGATGTTTGAAAAGCACATCGGTGAGATGGTAGAGGTCTATATCGACGACATAGTTGTCAAAAGCTTACGAAAAGAAGATCACCTACACCACCTTGCCATGACATTCGATATCCTAAGAGAGTACAACATGAAGTTAAATCCAAAGAAATGCAGTTTTGGAGTTAGCTCAGGAAAATTTCTGGGGCACTTGGTTAGCCAGCGGGGCATCGAGGCGAATCCAAGTAAAATTCAAGCAGTAATCAATATGCAAAGCCCAAGGAACGTGAAAGAAGTTCAGAGGTTGACAGGATGCCTTGCATCGCTGAATAGATTTATTGCACGAACGGGCGACCGTTGCAAACCTTTTTTCGACGCTCTGAAGAAAGGAAAGTTCGAGTGGACCGACGAGTGCGAGAATGCTTTCGAGAAATTGAAGGAGTATTTATCGGATCCGAAGGTCCTATCCAAGCCAGTCCCCGGCGAAATTTTATATCTATACTTGGCGGCCACTGACTGTGCGATCAGTTCAGTGCTCGTCCGAGCTGAGGGGAGCACACATCTGCCTATCTACTACGTAAGTCAAACACTGCGAGATGCGGAGTTGAGATACACTCCAATGGAAAAATTGGCGTACGCTTTAGTCATGAGCGTCAGGAGGTTAAGGCAATACCTGTTCGACCACGAGGTGGTCGTCCTCACCACTTTTCCTCTCCGACGAGCACTGCATCGTCCGGATACCGCTGGAAGACTTCTAAAATGGTCAGTAGAGATCGGACAATTCGGTCTCACCTACGCACCCAGAACGGCAATCAAGGGACAAGTGTTGGCAGAATTCATCGTAGAGCTCACTTTCCCGGAGAAATTGGCCGAGGGAATCGAGCTTCCTTGGTCACTGTTCGTCGATGGCTCGTCGACGAGCACCAAAGCAGGGGCAGGAGTTGTCCTCATCAGCCCAACCGGACAGGCGTTTGCTTCGGCGATCGAGTTCGAGTATCGGGCGACCAACAACGAAGCAGAGTACGAGGCTCTGGTTGCAGGAATCAAGATGGCTATGGCCGTGGGCGCTAGAAAACTGAAAAATTTTTCTGACTCTCAGCTGGTTGTATGTCAAATCACGGGCGAATACGAGGCTCGCGGCGATCAAATGATAAAGTATCAAGACCTAGTGAAAGGATTACTCGAGCAATTTGATCAATTCCACATCGAGCAAATCCCTAGGGAGGAAAATACGCAAGCAGATGCGTTAGCTCGGCTGGCCACTTCAGAGGGGGAGGCAATATTTTCAGAAGCAACCATCACCAAAATTTCTTCCCCGTCGGTGAACAGAGGTCAAGTTTTGCAGGTTGAAGCGACCAGCGACGAGGACTGGAGGACGCCGATCGTCAAGTATATCAAGACCGGCGAGCTCCCGGCAGACAAAGTGAAAGCAACCAGATTGCAACTCAGGTCCGCAAGGTACACAATTGTGGGCGACCAGCTGTACAAACGGGGTTTTTCAATGCCTTTGTTGAAATGCCTCGGAGAGGACGAAGCGAAGATCGTCATGCACGAAATCCACGATGGAGTTTGTGGAAATCATACAGGGGGGCAAGCGCTCGCTCTAAAGATCATAAGGCAAGGCTATTTTTGGCTAACACTGAAGAAAGATGCAATCCATTACGCGCAGACGTGCAAGAGATGTCAAGCCTTCGCTCCCGCCATTCACTCACCACCAGACGAGCTCATTTCGGTGTATAGTTCGTGGCCTTTCGCGAAGTGGGGGATCGACATCATCGGACCTTTCCCACCAGCTGCTGGGGGGGTAACTTTCGTCGTCGTAGCAGTCGATTACTTCACCAAGTGGACAGAAGCAAAGGCATTGAAGACCATCACAACGGGCCAAATGACAAGCTTCATTTGGAAGAATATAATTTGCAGGTTCGGCCTACCACGAGCGATAGTGACCGACAACGGACGTCAATTTACAAGTCAAGACATGATGGATTTCTGCTCAAGATGGAACATCAAGAAAATTTTTTCAACACCCTACCATCCACAATCAAACGGTCAAGTAGAGGCGATCAACAAAATCATCAAGCACACCTTGAAAGCTAAGCTGGATGGATTGAAGGGCAAATGGGCCGAAGAGCTGCACATGGTTCTGTGGGCATATCGGACGACCACGAGGAATTCTACTGGTGAAACTCCGTTCGCGCTCGCGTTCGGAACCGAAGCTGTCATACCAGCAGAGGGGCAAGTCCAAACTTTTCGGGTAGCAAATTATGACGAGCAGTTGAATAACGATGCACAGCTCTCCGATTTAGACTTCCTAGAAGAACGAAGGCTATCAGCGGACGAGAAGAATGTGGTCTACAAGCAAAGGTCAGAGCGCTACTACAACACCAAAGTACGTGCTCGCCAGTTCACTATCGGCCAGCTCGTACTTCGGAGGGCGACGGAGCAGTCCATTGGCATACTTGGCCCGACCTGGGAGGGTCCGTACCGAATAACGCGCACACTCCTAAACGGATCATACGAGCTTGAAGATCTCGAGGGCAAGCCAAGCAAGTACCCGTGGAACGCGGTCAAGCTGAAGAAGTATTACCAGTAAGTTTTTAAATTATTTCATATTTGTATAGTTTGTATTTAATCGTCATTTCAATTCAAGCAAAGTTTTAAATTTCCAGTAAGTTTAGATAATTTTGAAAGTTTAAGACAAGGCTCTGCGTAGCCATCTAGGATACAAAAGACGAGCACTCTTTCTTAAAAGATGCTCGCAAGGTAGTGGCAAAGGCGATCACTACCTGTCAAACAAGGAGTTCAACCGACGAATGGTTAACTCTAAAAAGACGAGCACTCTTTCTTAGAGTCTCGCAAAGGAAAGACGAGCACTCTTTCTTAGAGTCTCGCAAAGGAAAGACGAGCACTCTTTCTTAGAGTCTCGCAAAGGAAAGACGAGCTCTCTTTCTTAGAGTCTCGCAAAGGAAAGACGAGCACTCTTTCTTAGAGTCTCGCAAAGAAAAGACGAGCTCTCTTTCTTAGAGTCTCGCAAAGGAAAGACGAGCACTCTTTTTTTTAGATGCTCGCAATGGAAGACGAGCATTCTTTTTTAAAAGATGCTCGCAAGATAGCAACGACGATCACTATCTAAAGCATACGAACGAAAACAAATAAAAATAAGCAAACACATCATAACATAAATCGAGAAACAGTGACGAGGACGATCACTCAATATAAAGAAAATAAGCAAACACATCATAAGCAAAAGATTCCCATTCATCAAAAAGCCTTAGAAGGCTGTAATTACAAAAAAGGCCTTAATGGCCGAACAGTCCTAAGAAAAATAAAACAGAACAAGAAAACTAAACCACAGGAGCATTCTCCTCGGCAGGAGCATCTTGCTCGCCAGCTACCCCTTCCTCGTCCAGAACCTCCACTACAGCAGGGGCACTCTGCTCGTCCTGTTGGGTTGGGGAGTCTTCAGGCGGGTTGCCAAAGAACACTGGAACACCCAAGAGCCGAGGAAACTGGAGTCCCATTTTCATAAGAGGCAATAGGGGCAAACTTGACTCAGCTTTAGGACTTTCATCCATGAGGAGGTTGTCTATGACGCCTCCGAGCACAGTAATATCCGTTTCTGGTTGAGCCTCTCTGAGTTGATGAACAATCTCATGGGCGGTGAGGGCGACTGATAGAATAGCCGCACTTGCGGCGACATCATTGCTTTCATCCCTCTCCTCGGAAACGGCGACCAGCTCTTGCCGAAGTTTGGCCAAATTTTCCTCAGTAGTCATGGCATTATTTTGAAGAATGCCCACCTCGGCAGTCTTCTGTTTAAGCTCATTCTCGGCAGCAAGGAGGCGAGCACGGAGGTCTTCAATTACTTGAAGATCATCCTCATCTTTCTTCCGGACGACCTCAAGCTGGGCCTCAGATTCGGCCAGTTTGGTCTCAAGATCGACCACCTTTTCCTCCGAGGCAGCCAACTGCCTGTCCACGCCCGCTTTATCCCTCGCCAGGCGAGCGAGCTTCACGCTTCTCTCCTCGCTGATCTTGCGATTATCGTAAATTTGCATGCAAAGCTTCTCGACAGCAAAGGAGGCGCGGCTAATCTCAATGGCGACCTGCCTGGCATTCTCCAACGAGTTTTGATTGTCGACCTCCTCGACAAAGTTCGTGGTCAACGAACGGGGCATGTTCTTCATGGCCCTGACCAAGGGCTGCGGATACACCTCCTCGACGAGCGGATCCCGCG
This sequence comes from Galeopsis tetrahit, assembly GCA_963675135.1. Classification (NCBI taxonomy): domain Eukaryota; kingdom Viridiplantae; phylum Streptophyta; class Magnoliopsida; order Lamiales; family Lamiaceae; genus Galeopsis; species Galeopsis tetrahit. Next base: position 4,882,355 of record OY776126.1, read on the forward strand.
AGCGGTAGAAGCCGAGGAGTTCCTCGTTGAACGGTTCGGTAACCGGGTGCTCGACAAGCCTGTTTTTTGAAGAAGAGTTTTAGAAAAGATACTTAGAATTTATTCACATTTTTCTCAAGAGAAACTTACTTGGAAACCCGGACGGCGTCCCAGCCAAGAAGAGTTTTATCGCCGGGGGCTCTCTGTCCGGAGGACGAGCTCCCAGCGACATCTTGCGCCCTCGTATTTCGGCGAGGGGGAGATGGTCTTGGTGGTGGAACGGCCAGTGTTGGGGGCGAACTACCCCTCGGCGGGGATCTCCGCGGCGAAGTGTTCTCCTCGATATCGGGCCCTAGCCACCGCTCGGCAGCGTTTGGGCGAGCAGTTCCCCCTCGCGTTTGTTTGGCAGCTTTTTTCGGAGGCGCCGCCGCGGACTCCGGTTTCTTCCTCTTGCCCGAGCCGTCAACGATCTGACGCTCCCGGAGAGCTCTCGCCGCTCGAAGCATCTTGCTCGACATGATTCGGTCAAGATCGAGGGTCGGAGGGAGGTAAGTGATAACCTTGTCAGGAACCACTACTAAAAGAGCAAAAGTTCAGTTTTCGAAGAGAAGGATTATTTAAAAAGAAAAAAGAAAAAAAAAAAAAACTTGATGATATTTCTAATACCTGGAGGAAACTCTCGAGTAATGTGGTGGGGAGGTACTCTAAGGCCTGCCTGCTCGCGCATACACTCTCGGTTCAAAAACCGGCAAGACCTCTCCAAGTAGCGACGATTAAGCACGCAGCAAATATGATAGTGGAAGAGGGTAGTAAGACGGTGCTCGTCAGTCCTCGTGCGAGCAAGTTCACCTGCAAGAGCGAGGAGTTATTCAGTATAGACAAGAACGAGCAGAATTAAAAAACTTACCACGAATTCTCTGGTATTCAGTGGCGATAGGAATGCGTTCAGGTGATCCGTCTGGCCTGGCCGCACTTTTCCAGTCACCAGCCACCCACCACCAGTTGGTCTTCCAATCCCGGATCTTATTGGGGACCCCCTCGACCAGTTTAATATTATCACGGCTTTTTACATAGTAAAAACCATAGCCCACAGTTTTTCCGACCTCGGCCGCTTGAAGTAGGTAATTGATCTCCTTCGGGCTCAGCCAAGTGTTTCGACAACCATTCTCGGCCGCGATCAGGCCGAACAGGGTGAGGATGCCGATCAGGTTCGACCAACCATTAGGCAATATCTGAGAAGGGGCCACCCCCAAAAAGCGCAAAAAGTTTGTAATACTAGGGTGCAAGGGGAACCTTAGCCCTGCCTCCATCATGCCTATGTTGACGGCGACCATCCCCTCTGGCGGCTGGTCGGCCCTCTCGTCGGCACGAGGAACGAAGAAGCAGACATCGGCGGGCAGCTGGTACCTCTTGCGAGAGTTTTCCAAGTGGGCCAAGGAGACACTGCTCGCATACTCACATGCCGCGTACATCGATTCAGAGGCTGTTCGGTACGGGCGAGGAACCTCTCTCGGTGGGTAATTTCGGTAATATTCGAAAAAGGCTTCCCTGGAGAGTTCGTCGCCGTCCAACCCCTCTCGACCACTCAATATATCCTTTATGCTCGCTGCATAGCGAACAACCTCGTCATGGTCCTCGCGGAGGCTGCTCGATAGAGTCTCTTCGATCCGAGCAAGGTCAATCTGTTCGCCCACCCCTCTATCTAGGCTCTGATCGCGCAGATCAGAGTCGGTCTCATCATCGTCCTCGGCATCGTTGCCGGCATCTTCCCTATCACTTTCAGAGGACCTTTCTAGGTCGATGACCGCCTCCGGTATATTTTTGGGAGCTCTCGCGCTGAAGGGTTCGGGGGAGTAAATCCTAGTGTCCGAGGAGGATGCCCTATTCACTAAGACTAAGGCTAAGTCTTCGGCACCACCGGATCTGGTGGCGCCACCGTCCAACGGCGGAGAACCGCCACCGGAGCCACCACCAACCTCCATATTTTCTCGAGAAATGGGGGAGAAAGAAGTTTTCAGAGAAAGAAATGAGTTTGTTACCTTGATTGATGATCGGAAACCACCACAGACACGCCGGAAAAGTTCAAGGATTGAAGCTTGGACGAAAACTTGAAGAAATCCAAAAAATTGCAGGAAAGGAAAGTGAATTTATGAGGAAGAAGGCCATATTTATAGGCAAATATTTACAGGGGCTAATGTGCAAAAAGTGGGGTCATTTCCGCAAATTTCCAAAAATTTTGGGGTCATTTCCGAATTCGAGGTCGGAAAGTGACCCCACGCGCGACCTTTGAGGTCGGTACGCGCCCCACGCGCTCAAATTTGAAATTTTAGGCGCCAATCACGCATCTGACACAGGTCAAATCATACGTCACCAAAAGTGCTTCGGAAAGCGTGCTCGGCGTTGGAAACGAGGCGACCGCCTCCGTTTTACGTCATCAAGATTCCAAAATGGATTCGCTTGTCAAAAACAAATCTGAAGAGACGAGTACACTGCTCGCCTTACCATTCTACGAATGCGAAGAAAGGCGACCAGGGGGCAAATGTTATACCTAGTCAAAGAGGTCAATCTTTGACAAGTCTATCCTAATCACCGGCTTATGTGGCGACGACCAGTCAACAAAGTCAAGCGACGACTGGTCAACAAGAAGAAAATGTAAGATAATTATTGTATTTAATATAGTTGAGTGTTCGCCCAAATATGTTGGCGAGCACATTCTAGTAAACTGCTCGCCCAAAGATGTTGGCGAGCAGATATATATCTAAGCCAGAGAAGGCAAGAGTTGAAGCTTTGGGAGATAAGAAGACGTGGCGACCAGGTTCTCCGGCGACCACAACGGCGAGTGACGAGTGGGTTTTTTCCAGTTGCTCGGCATCTCGCCGAGGACGACCACCAGAGGCGGTTTTGCATTAAATGCGCCATCCCATCACCTTTTCGGGCAGAATGAAGGTCCAATTCGGAGGCTCCACGTGTAAAGGACGGGCAGCCCCTAGAAAACAGTATATAATGCCCAAATGGGCTCATTTGTAACACAAGTTGAACATTCCACCAAATCTCCCTACCCAAAGCAATAAACTCTCCCAAGCTTCTAAAGCTTTAGCTTCTCCAAGAAGCTATATCTTGTGTTCTTGTGTGTTCTTCATCAAGTTCATCACAAATCATCACTTTAATCCGTATAAACACGTAATAACCCCCGTTTAATTATATATGTTTGTATCGTGCTAAGCACAGTCCACATCCAAAGTCAACCCGTTTATAGTGCATACAACATATATTACCACCTTGTGGATTGGTCTATTGAAGAATTAGTCGAGGGAATCGAGGGAATCGGATCCCCTCCTGAACATGATCGTCATGTGCTGGAGGAGAATTGAACCGTTAGATCTCCTGAACATGATCTTCAATATTAATCTTATAAGTTACTCCATAATTTTAAATTTTATAGACCGGTCCAACAGATCGATCCTACTGTTTGAACCGGCAACCGATCGGGCCGGTTTGGTCTACGGTTAGAAGCCTGCGGGGGAAGGAATTCATCTTGTTGAAGCCATGAACTCAACTTAGCATCCCACCTAATTATAATTCCTACTCATATATCACTATACAAATTTTATAAGTACCACAACATATGAATTAATTATATAAATTGTTTCCTCAAGTAAGAAGTGATCATCCATGCATGCACAAACAAGCAATTGCAGTATTATAATAATATTTGGAAAAGCAATTAATGAGTGAAAAATGTCAAATTTGTGATTTTAGAAAGCAACGAAGACAGTTGAAGCAATTAAGCTATCTGCACTTAGAAAATTGTCTGTACAGGTACTAGATTTACTGTCCAATAACTGCAGATAACTGTAGCATGCATGACTTTGGACAAAAATATTCCATGAAATAAAATAAAATACAGGGGATAAAAGAACACATGCACATACATGTTGGGAAATTAAGGGCTAAACGAAAATAAATAAATAATACAATCACCAAGAATTTAACGTGAAAACTCTAAAATAGTAGAAAATCACGACCCACCAAAGAGATTACTATATGATAAATTTCTACAATCACACAAGAATTCTTCATAATTATATTTCGAGTCTACAACTCTAACTCTATTACAAGAGAATATGAGAAAATAATTTAAATTGAATCAAATACAAAACTAGAAGTGTATTGATTGGTACGTACGCTTGGAACAAAGACCCTTAGGAAATGTTTACTTTTGGTTTTAAAAATCAGGTTTTGGATTTCAAGATCCAAAACCCGTTTTACTTCGGAATACAAACGCATTCAATCTTACAACTTGATTTGACATAAAGTTAAATCCTTCACTATTTCAAAACTCAAAAGAAACATTCATATTACTATTCATCAGGATTTCAAAAACCTTATTTTTAAAACCACACAAAACCCAAAATAAACACCCCCTTAGACTTGTTAGAAAGTCCTCCCCTCTTTGTCCAATGTCCACAATCCATGTGGGACAAAGAAAAAAAATATTTCTTTCATTTTAACACAAGCTCAAATCCAACAATACAAACCCATTAGTAAACTAGAAAATCATAAATATTGGTACTATGACTACAACACAAAACAATGCACCCATCTATGAATTCAAGCCAACTTATTTGTGATCCAGTAGAGCTTCATCAAATTCATTTGTATATATAGTTGTTTATGTTTATAATAGATAAGATCTTTCACCAAAATTATGGTAACATCAAAATTAACTCCATAAATCATGATCATTCTACAACATTAAAAAAAAAAACATTTGGACACATAAATGCATACTTCGCTAGTGAGGTAGTGTTTAAGAGGCAGCGGAAGCAATTAACGATCCGACTGCAAATTCGCTCCCCGAATCTTCTCAATTCTTCGATTTGCGGTATTTTCAAAAGATTTTTATATAACATTGTTATGTTTGTGTACATTCAATTGCATGGTGTAATTTGTATAATTGAATTTTAATTTTTAATGTGAAAATTAAAAAATCCAATTGCATGAACTTGTCATTTGTAAGGATGTTTCAATCAGTATATTTTTTTTTCAAAAGGGGCATTCATGTTTATAATATACCTAGGTAGGAGAGTGGGGTTAGCTCTCGCATTACTCTAATTCTTACGACATTGGGTAGGGCCCTTCAAAAGTGCATTTCCTATTTGTAATTAATTACTATTGGTACATATATAAATAATTACCATTAATTTACGACTTAATTTGTTCACCGTTAATTCAACACCTACTTTGGCCCATCTTAAATTCAAACGAATAAATAATATCTGCTGTCAGATCTAGATCCAATTAATTTGTAGGGGTTTCACTTCACCACATATTTGACTACATCTTTTATATATATATTTGTCGACAATTGCTAGAAATAAAAAAACAGTAGTTTTCCAAAAAAAATTAACACTAGTAAAATCTTGAAATAAATTCTTACACAAAGACCTTGCAGGTTAACTATTTATTACTCCCTCAATTCCGAAATAACTTGCACAGTTTGGCCGACACAATTTTTAAGAAAAGATGATTTTTTGAATGATTTAGCAAGGTGTAAAATGAATTTGATGAGTAAAATAAATTTTATATAAAATAAGTGACAATTTTAAAAATAAAACAATATTAAAAAAATATTAGATTTATGAAATATTTCCACATCAAAAATATGAGTATGCAAATAATAATCACGGGATTATATCAAAATAGAGGCGAGATCTAATTATGAGTTACAAGTTACAACATGGCAACGTGCCGACCTCTTCTATTTTCTTATTCTCTTTCGGTTGACTTTGAGATAAATGATTGGGCGCGGCTAAAGGCACCCGGATTTCCTATGAGTACACTCACGTAGGATTTTTTTTGTCCTGCGGATGGTGTGAAAAGACGTTTTTACCCCTCATGTAGTTTTAAAAAAAAACGCTCGATGAGTACACCCATCTATTCCGGTTCACACGGAATTCATCATTTCACATCCGAATCATTCCGGATTTCCACCATCAACACCAAAACATAAAAAATCCTAAAAATTCAAAATTTCAACAACAAAAATAAAATCTTAACATGTTCGAAAATTTTACCAAAACAAAATTGAGATGTTCGAAAATTTTACCAAAACAAACCCAATATGTTCGAAAAAAATTTCAAAACAACTTAGATTTGTTCGAAAAAAAAAATCGAACAACTTGTTCGAAATTTTTTCCAAAACAAACTCAAGTTGTTCAAAAATTTTCCCAAAACAAACGCAATATGTTCGAATTTTTTTCCAAAACAAACTCAATATGTTCGAAAATAATTCCCGAACTACCAAAAACCCTAATTTTCCTAAAACTTACCTTCGACGACGTGCGTGGGTGGCTGGGTGCGATGAAGGGGAGGGGTGAATTCTTCTCTTATTCAACACAAAAATATTAAAACTCAAAACCTACATCTTCATCTTCTTAAACACAAAAAATTTAAAATTCTCCATTACAAAAATGAGAACAGGGCTGAAATAAATCTGGCCAAATCGATCGATTTCGTCGTCTGCCTCACTACATACAAAAAAATTAACCAAAAATGCTGCTAAAAAAAAAAGGGAAAAAAAAAAAAACAGATATGGAGCTTACATATTAGTTTCGAAATTAAAGAAATGGAGAAGGTGAGAGGTTGAAGGCTTCGTCTTCAACCAAAAATATTGACTGAACGAAACACCACCATGGCCGGAAAAATAGAAGACCCACCCACACCTTCATATCAGCGGCGGCGATGGATGGTGGTTGTAGGGTGGGAGTTTCTTGAGGGGATGACGCCGGAAAAAAAAGGAAGACTCACCGCCTCTGTGTTCTTGGGGGGTTCAGATCTGTGCCTCTTTCCTTCAGCGCCGCCGTGGAAACCCGCCTCAGCCGTCGCCTCTGTGGAAAACTCAACGTCGTCTTCTTCGCGGCGGCCATGGATTCGCCTTCTTCCAGCGGTGGGCGGCGCGGCGTCGGACGGCGGCGACTTCGTCTCCTTCAAGGGGGTCGCGACGGTGGCCCACGCCTTGCAAACGAAGCTGATCGGCGGCGGCCATGGCTTCGCCTTCTTCCAGCTGTGGGTGTACTGAAATGGAGAGGAAGAGAAAGAGAGAATGAATGGTTTTAATTGAAGGGAGGGTAATTTTGTATTTTTCACGTGGGTGTTCTCATCCATTTTGTGGGTGTTTTCATCGCGTGGGTGTCCTCATAGGGTCCTTGGGTGCCTTTAGCCGCACCCTAAATGATTTTTTGAGCCCAGTAAATAAAGCCCATACTGCAAATAACCAGACAAAAAAAAAATTGAGCCCAGTAATTAAAGGCCATAGTGAAAGTCCATCTATTTCGACCCAATTATATCTCTAAACCTTCGGCCCATTCAAAAACCCTATCTTCCTCTCATATATAAGCCGTTTCTCTTCTCCTTTCCTCTGCACCTCCATTTTTTTCTCCCAAATCACCCAGAGGCACCACAGAAACACCGCAAAATGCCGGCGGGTCACGGTCTGAGGTCTCGAACCAGAGATTCCTTCTCTCGACCCTTCAGGAAGAAGGGGCCGACTCATCTATCCACCTACCTTCGGATCTACAAAATCGGCGATTACGTCGATGTTAAGGTTAATGGCTCTATCCATAAAGGTATGCCCCACAAGTTCTACCATGGACGAACCGGTAGAGTGTGGAATGTTACCAAGCGCGCTGTCGGCGTTGAAGTTAACAAGCAGGTATGACTTGCTCGATCTGAATTTATTTTCTGCAGTCGCTTGATATTTTACATTTTATATCATCTTTATAACGAGTTGCTTTGTCTGGGATGTTGTATGTTGTTGATTCAACTATTTATGTATTTTATTCCGAACGGTTTTATGTTTTATTCACTGAAAAATTATGTTGTGAGTGATATCCTTATTGGCTGTATAATGTTTGCTTTTTCTAGGTTAAATAATTTTAAGGGATGATATCACTGAATGAATGGGTAGTGCAATAATTTGTTTTCAATTGTTAACGGAAATAAAAACATATATGCCTTGTAGGTTAAGAAACCTATATGATTGCATTATAGATTATGAAGACTTCGTTAAGACTAAACTAATTAGTTGTGATTTACTGAATTGGTTTGGTTAATGATACCTATGTGTTCTTGTGGATTGTACTACGTTTATGTTTACTGTGAAATTTCAGATGTGAATTGACTGGACTTGAACTCAATTAGGGCACTGTTCTTTACCGCTTTGCACTAATAAATTTAATTCGGGGTTTGTTACTTGTTTACACTGCACTGGAATTTGCTCAACTGTAAACTAATTGTTGTCTTGTTATTTAGTATCACTAAATTGGTATTCATATGCATTTCTTCTGTTTCTTGACTCTTTTTTGCTTGCATCTAATTCTTGATATATTGTTTCCATTTGATCATTGAGCATAGTTTATTAATAACATGTTGATTGTTGCATAATAAAGGTTGGAAACAGAATCATAAGGAAGAGGATTCATGTTCGTGTGGAGCACGTTCAGCCCTCAAGGTGCCACGAGGACTTCCTAAACAGGGTTAAGAAGAACGACATTTTGAAGGCTGAGGCAAAGGCGCAGGGTAAGATTATTAGCACCAAGAGGCAGCCCGAGGGACCCAAACCTGGTTTCATGGTTGAAGGTGCCACACTAGAAACTGTCACTCCGATTCCATATGATGTCGTCAACGATCTCAAGGGTGGATATTAAGTTGTTGCTACAAGTTGGGCATTCTCTAGTACTTTGGCCTTGCCTTTTTTATATTTTTGTCTTAGATTTGTGCCTTATTTACTTTGGAGGTGATAACTTGGATCAGTTTTGGAAGAATGATATATTGGACCTATTATTACTTGCTTTTGATATTTTGTTAGGACAAACCTTTCTTAATTGATTTTATGAAACCTTTGCTTGTTATTTTGATTTGCATTTCATGTACCAATTTTATGTACACCATAGTACCATACTCTGTTTATGTTGCTTTTTATGTAGTTATTAGTTATTACTGAGAAATCGGTGTATGCATTACAACTTTATGTAGTCATTTCTGATTCTCATGATATCGTTTTTTTACATGTCATGAATTTGTCTTCTCAAATTCCGTCTGTATGAATGTAGTATAATCAAGTAGAAGTAAACAAATTAAAATATTTTAATATGAATAATCAGGTTATGAATTTTTTGATATGCGTTTTGTCAATAAGTTGTTTATAAATACATATTCGTTGAATAATTAAAATATTTTAAGATAATAAATTTGGAATCGATATTTTATAATATTTCTTATTTTATCAAATTTAGCTTGTACATTTTTGTTTTGATAAAGTAATTCTAAATCTTTTCGTTTATACTTCCAAGAATTATAATTTTATTTGCTAATAGTTAAAAATAAATTTCATGAGACGTGATAGTGTGCAAAAAGTAATAGTGTTTAAGTAAAAAGTGACAATCATTTTTAAAAAAAATATTAGTATCACTTTTTACTTAAACATTATCACTTTTTTTACAAACCAAAATTTGCAAAAAAATATGGGTTATTCTACCCAAAATTTTAGAATATGGGTTAAAAGGGATCCGTCTCACATAAAAATATCCGTGAGAGGGTCTCACACAAATTTTTGCCCTCCTATAAGCTTCCTCTGTGAGACGGTCTCACACAAGTTTTTGCCCTCCTATGAGCTTACTTTTTAGCACAGATATTAAGAAAATAATAGATATAGTACAAGCAATGTGATTGGAAGAAGGAGAGAGATAGAGAGAAAAAGTAAAATATAGAGTGAAGTGTAAGAAAAAATACTTATCAAAAAGAGTATGTGAAGCTTATAGGCGCACAGACTAAAATGGTAAAATTGGAAACTTATAGGCGGACGGAGGGAGTATTAAAAATGACTGTAACATAGCGAACATATAGTACAATTATTTTTTGTATTTACCCATCTAGCGCTCCCGATAAAATATTTAGCGGTATTGTAGAAGTGTTATTTGAGTTGAGTACTTGAAGTTCGAGCTCGGCTCAATAATATTAACGAGTTAGGAAACAAGCTCGACTTGGTAACGAGTTTATCGAGGAGAGTTGAGCTCACGAGTAGCTCGATTCGTTTAACCGTTCTACTGGCAAGTCCAGGTTTGCCCAAAACGGTTGTGTAATTAAGGTAGAAATTCATGTATGATATACTGTATATACTTTTTTGTCCCTTAAGTTGTACCAACTTTGATTTTTGTCGTTTTTCGATTTTGAAATTAGTCTCTTATGCTTACAAAAATTTAAAATTGAGTTTTTATTACCTACCATCAAAGGTAATCATCATGTAATTACCTACAAATTGTTGGGCTTTGTCAGATACCTACACATCAAGTTTCAAATCGCGCATCTGCAAATCGGGTTCCGAATTGCGTTGGTACAAATTGGTCCCTAATATTTACTTTTGATTGTAGATAGTAATGACTAAAAAATCTTAAAATTTATAAATATAAGAGACTAATTTCAAAGTCGAAAAATTTAGAGGACAAAAATAAAAATTCAAAACTTAAGGGACAAAAAAAAATGTATTTTTCCTATTAATGATATAAACCATTAATATTAGTAATTTTTTAGAATCATAAATATTCCCTCCGTCCAAAATTTATAGGTTTAGTTCATTTTACATATCTTATGCGTCAGGTAAGAAGTTAATGATGTATTAATGTATGGAAAAAATGAATATTTTTATTTATGAAAGCATGCATTTTAAATTTGAACAAACAAAAAATAATAGTTACATATTTTCTCCTATTTAAAACATAGTACTGTGTCTTTTGGATTCATGTATATTAAAAAATAATTTGTTTATGTCATCCTTAGTTATTGTTTTGTATTTTTATTAAAAGATGAACAAGTTTATTAATATAAGTATTAATTGACTTTAATAGTAAATTTGAGAGAATATATAATTAATTTTATATTGAAAAGTGAGCCTCATATTATTTACAAAGAATATAAAATATCAAAATATTGGAGTATATATTATGAAGGGAGTATAAAGTTTGACTCAATATTAACTAGCAAGTAACTCCTCGTAATTGAAAAAAAAATTAGTCTACAATTGTAGAATAATAGTATAATATAGTATTTAATATATATATGTTTATTCTATATGGAGTAGTATTTAGTCGGAGTTTATTTTATTAAGAAAGTAAAAAATATTTGTAATTCACTCCATTTTTAAAATTTAATTTAGCCAATACACACAGATTATTTATTTATCCTTAAAAAAAAAAAAAAAAAGTTCGCAGAGTCGCCCGCCCCCTTCTATTAATGCGTGCTGGGACGAGCATTTCTTCGCTTTCTTCCCTACATTTGCTCTTGTTTTTCTGTAAAACCCTAATTCTCAAATCAATCGATCCCCATCTCTACTTTCTCGCCCTAGAAATCCCTTTATTCCACCATTTCTCGCTCCGCATTCACATGCAAAGTTGCGCGCTCTTGTCCCCAAGCAATCTGTCATCTTTAATTCACTCAATTTTCATCGATTAAAGTTCTCACAGGATCTTCAATACCATTTATTTTCCGTTGAATTTTGAATAAATTGATCTCCGGATTTTATAATTAACTAGGGTTTTAAGAGAGCAAGGCTGGCGCGAGGCGCAGTGCACCGGTGATGGCGGATCCGCCACAAGTCCGCCAACAGTTGTTTCTAAAATCTTGGATTTCTGCGGATATAGTGTTAGAAACGTCGTTGCAAGAAGAGAGTCTGGAGTTTAATTTTCGAGAGGCAACGAGAAAATGCTGAGTGTGGGGCGGGTGCACCTGCCATCTGATATACCGATTGTAGGGTGCGAGTTGACGCCCTATGTGCTTTTGAAGCGCCCCGATAAATCTATTATTACTGAGGATGTTACTGAGCTCAACCCAGTTGATGGTTATTTCTTGAAATATAGATGGTGAGCTTTTCTCAGCATTAATTTGTAGTATGATTTCTCCCTGTTTTGGTGATTGGAGGTATTCTTTTCTACTGTTAATTTGATTTACTTGATGTGCTGTTGGTAATGTTGAAAGCCTTGTGTTACTATGAAGTGAGGGGTTTGTTAATTGAGTTGTTGATACTAGTTCATGTGTAATACTGCGAATAATGTAATTGGCACTTTAACAACGGTGGCTAATGAATACGTTAGTTTCTATTCATTTAGTTTTCTGAGTTGTGTCTAATGTTTCAATGCTAGATTTTATACTGTTACTTTGATGTAGGCTGTTAAACTTGTTACTAATTTCTTGTACATCATGTTTATGCTTCCCACATTCATGTATGAGTAGATTGAAGATAATGTCTGCCTTCTGTTAATAGGATGGGATTTCTCTGCTGTTATTATCTTTTATTGTCTTTAGTGTGTGACTTTGCCTTCTGTTAATAGTTAGTTGTTGTGCAGTCGCTTTTGGAGCCATTAATATTTGTTGATTTGTCTCTAGCTTGTATTCTGCCTTGGTCAATGGTTAGTTGTTGCTTTGTGGTTTCTCTACCACTAATATCTCCTGCCTGGTACCGAACTTTATGCAATGACTCCCGTAGATAAGTGTTAATTATTGCAGTAAATTAGCTGCAACTTTTTCCGTGTTAGTTAACATCTGATTTCTATATATTTGAGGTTTTTACTCTTTCTTTCTCCCTTGTTGAGTTAGTTTTTGTTAGCTATCAAATTTTTGAAAAGAGGCGTAATTGTTTTGGCTACCACTTTTCACTATTTGTGATTCTTCCTTTAGATGCTTTTGTGTCATCAAGAACTGAATGTTTTGCAATGCCATCATGGCCAACTAATTGATATTCTACGCAGGTATCGCATACAAAGTGACAAGAAAGTTGCTGTTTGTAGTGTTCACCCAACAGAGCAAGCTACATTACAGTGTATTGGGTGTATTAAGGCCAAATTACCTGTTTCAAAGAGTTACCATTGTTCTCCCAAGTGTTTCTCTGATGCCTGGCAACATCATCGTGTTTTGCATGAGCGCGCTGCCAGTGCGGTCAATGAAAATGGAAATGAGGAGGAAGAAATTTTTGGGCGCTTCAATAGTACTGGTAGTACAACATCGGGTATGGTTAATATGAGTACATCTCAGTCAAATGGCACCACTACGCTATATCCTGCTGCAATAACTAAGAGTGGTGGTGAAACATGGTTCGAAGTGGGACGTTCTAAGACATATACACCCACAGCAGATGATATTGGTCACGTCCTTAGATTTGAGTGTGTTGTGGTAGATGCTGATACAAAGTTATCTGTTGGAGCTCCTGTTTCCTTATTAACTGCCCGTGTCATTCCAGCTCCATCACCCGCTCCAAGACGCTTGATTTCTGTGAATGGAATGGATGTGTCCGGGCATCTAGATATGGATAGTCGCATTTCTTCTGGAGGGACATTTACTGTGCTTTCATACAACATCTTATCTGATGCGTATGCTACAAATGAATTATACAGCTACTGCCCCACTTGGGCCCTTTCTTGGACCTACCGCAGACAAAACCTTTTACGAGAAATAGTTGGCTACCGTGCAGATATTGTTTGTCTTCAAGAGGTACACAACCTGATGGAGGATTGAATTATGATTCTCAGGGCCCTAGAAACTAATTTGGGTTTATGTTTTCCTTATTAGAATGTGTTGACATAGGAAAATATTTAGATGGTACTTGGTTTAATGTCTGGCTGTCTGCCGATATAGGCTAGCATGAACCTGTTTAAATGAACCTTAGCCTCTTAAAGAAGCCTTTGTTGAATCTGTTCTGCTTTGCTTATTATCAATAATATGTTCAAATGAGTTGAGGTTGATATGCCAGGGAAATCACTTTGTTGCATCACTCACCAGTTTCATGAGAACTAGTTGATATTTGCACTATTTGTATCATTTGGCAGTGTATGCCTTCTTTCCTTCGTCAACTGTTTTACCAATTGTTAATATTCTGTTTTACCAATTGCTAATAGTTGAAATTAGATAACTTTTTATTGGGCTGTTTCTTTCGAACCATTATACATTTCCCCTTGAAAAATGGTAATTGTTTCATGTTACTCATGTTGTTTATAGAATAGGATTTTTGCATTATCTACATGAAATGACAATGTGAATTTACAGATGCAGCACTCATGCGAAACCTTATCAAACTTTGTCTTTCTTGTTTTCTTAAATCATCTTTACTCTGTCAGGTTCAAAGTGATCATTTCGAGGAATTCTTTGCACCCGAACTGGATAAACATGGCTATCAGGCTCTTTTTAAAAGAAAAACGGCTGAGGTTGTTACAGCATCTTTAGACTGTGGATTAGAAATTCGTGCTGTTGTTCATGCTTTCCTTGTTATTGTGTAGGTTTTTAGCGGGAGCATTAATACACTTGACGGTTGTGCTACTTTCTTCCGTCGTGATAGATTTTCACATGTAAAAAAATATGAGGTGATGAAAGTACACGAACTACATCTAACATGCTTGGGGAGCTTACTCTTTTATTGTTTTAATTTTTGGTATCTTTTAATGTAGGTTGAGTTTAATAAAGCAGCACAATCTTTGACTGAAGCTTTGGTTCCCAGTGCACAGAAGAAAAATGCCTTAAATAGATTGTTCAAGGTTTTTATAAATATATAAGCTTATGCTGCCTTTTAAATATTGACTACGATTTGGTTTCTTATTTTCATGTGACTTTTTTTTTAGACACAATCATTTGATACATCTTTCATGCATACAGGATAATGTCGCTCTCATTTTAGTTCTTGAGGCCAAGTTCAGTAACCAGGGCATAGATACCCCTGGGAAGCGACAGCTTGTTTGTGTGGTAAGTTTTTCACTATAGATAAATAACACCTGCCATTTTGCTTCCAAATCAAATAAATAAATTATCAAAAGAATAAAAAGTTAAAAACTATCTGATCCCTGTCCTTTGCCAGTAACTTGAAATATTTGGTTGCTTGATTAGAGCAATTGTATGTAGAACACATATATCATGTAAATGATTTACTTATTGGTCTCTTTGGTCAGATGTTTTCTTATTATGTCAAATGACATTTGCCTTCAGGATCTTGAAGCTTAATATTATTCCCTGCAGTGCACTTTCATGTGTTTTTTATGTGTGTAGTTTCTTCACTAGACCTATAATATATGATGTCGACGAGGTGGAATTTCTCATAATAGAATCTTCTGTTTTATGTTTGAACACAGGCAAACACACATGTAAATATGCACCATGATTTGAAGGACGTGAGGCTTTGGCAGGTTTCTGTCTATGACTGTCCTCCCCTTTTAAGTCATTTGCTTTATCAGAGTTCACTTGTTTAAACTGCTTTTGACTTTGTTCATAGGTCCACACACTGTTGAAAGGCCTCGAAAAAATTGCTGCAAGTGCAGATATCCCAATGTTGGTGTGTGGGGATTTCAATTCAGTACCTGGAAGGTGCTGTAGTTTTTCTTATTCTTTAGTATGATACGTGGTTTCAAAGTTTTCCAGTTGAAGCAGTTTATGTCACCAAAAAGGTTAATTCTCTCTGTTTTAAAATACAGTGCTCCTCATGCCCTCCTTGCTATGGGGAAAGTTGATCCACATCATCCAGATTTAGCTTTTGACCCAATTGGAATTCTTCGCCCCAGTTCCAAACTAACACATCATCTGCCATTGGTATAATTAGTAGATCTCCTTCAACTGGTGAGATAATTTGCGTCTATATTTATTTATAATGTTTTTTGTCATGCTGCTCTTCAGGTTAGTGCATATTCATCCTTTGTGAGAGCTGGGGTTGGTCTTGCTCTGGAGCAGAGAAGGAAAATGGATCCTTCTACAAATGAACCCCTTTTCACAAACTGCACAAGGGATTTTATTGGTACTCATGATTATATATTTTACTCAGGTACGTTCTTGATAGTTCTCATTGAGCTCCTTCTTCTGTAGCTGGCGCTCTTTTTATTTGCTTGTCTTCTCTCTCTTGGCTGATGCCTGGATAGATTTTATCTGATTTAACATTAAGTGGATTTTATGAATTTGATTAAGAGCATTATTTGCTTTCTCCTTGCAGCCGATTCCTTAACTGTGGAATCTTTGTTGGAGCTCGTGGATGAGGATAGTTTGCGAAAAGATACTGCTCTTCCATCTCCTGAATGGTCATCGGATCACATAGCACTCTTAGCTGAATTCCGCTGCAAACCTAGGACTAGACGTTAACGAGGGGTACAATGTTTATTTGTTCTCTTTTGCATTTTTAGTACATTCTCTGTATTTTTTGTTGCTCACGAATAGATGTCTAAATGTTGTGGGAAGGCCAACTTCTAGATGTGTAGATGACAATATATTACTATGTTTTTAAAGTGACGAGGCACCTTAATCTTTAGTCTTCTACTTTTTAGCTGTTCCTCCCCCATTGTTTCTGTTTTGCCTGCTGAAATTATCTTCCGTGTGTCTCTTGAGAGTCTCAATCTAATTGTTGGGTTTACACTATGCAATAACATGTGTAATTTTTATCGTTTCGTGCAGGTTCCCCAACGAAGAATTTTAAAACAGTGCTTCCGAAGGGGGTGGATTTTACCAGTAAAGATCAAAGAGAAGTGATTGTAATGATAAAATGTCATTCTGCATGGTTGATTTGCCAGCTGTACTCCTCCTTCCCTTGTGGGATCCTCTGTATCATGCAACCTTTGTCTCATAGAAAGAAGAAATTATGATTTTTGCTTTGGTGTTACTTTTCTCCTCTACTCGAAATACAAATAATAGGTAAGAGTAACATGTGTTGTCTTTATGATCTTTTTTGTGCCCCTAATACCATCATCACACCTGAATTTTCTTTTTCAAACTATAGTCCTGGGCAGATCGAAACCTGTTGTCTTATTTCACAAGCTGCTAGTATTTTGTACTTTGGTTGTAGCTGCAAGCAAGTATTAGTTAAATGTCATTCGAGATGTTTCAGTCGACTACGATACGGTTCATCTTTACTTCAGTTATATATATAAAACATAATGAACACATTCAAGAATGTTGCATCATTGATTTTAGTTATGATGTTGTGAGCGAAACTAAAAACACCAGGTATGTATGTTAGGAATTAAACAGTGTGTGAAAAAGAAAAAAAGGTTTTAAAAGTGGTGGCTCTAACTTGGCCAAAACACACATTAAACAGCAAAAACAATACGACGTTACATATTGAATCCACTATCATAGATAGAACTCTATGCTTCTAAAAACTTTGGTTGCAGATTTTGTTTTGTTATACATACAAGGAATAATATCGTACGACTGCTGAAAGAACAAGTGCAGAAAGCCAGCCTATGTTATATAGGATTCTTTCAGGAAATATTAGTACACATCTTAATTACGCGTTAGAATCGGGTCCAGCTGGTTTTGAGTTTAGAAGCGGCTGCAATGCCTTCACCACGATAGTCATGTTAGGCCGAAAATCTGCTTCATATTGCACACAAAGTGCTGCCACAGCAGCCATCTGATATACAACAAAACAAGTAACACACTCAATAATTCCATATCATGTTATTGTAACTAAAGGGACAATTCAATAATTGTACCTTTGCAATAGCCTTTGGTGGATAATCTTCATTTAGCTTAGGATCCACACATTGCTTCACCTTATCTTCACTCAATCTTGGAGTTGCCTGCAGATAAAAATAAAACCGGATCAGTTTCAGTAACAAAAGGGAAGAATTAGACTGTTAGAAGAAGACAAAAGTGTTACCCAAGTAACAAGACTTTGCTGTCCTTTGGGCATAGTGTGGTCTACTGGCTTCCTTCCCGTGAGAAGTTCTAAAAGAACAACCCCAAAACTGTAAACGTCGCTCTTCTGAGTTATCTGTCCTGTCATTGCGTACCTAAATCACACCAACACCAACAATGTTATGTTAATGCATTTTTATGAGTATTACAAACTTTGAAGGGGGGCATGAGCATACTCTGGGGCGTGATAGCCGAATGTTCCGAGCACTCTTGTTGAATGCAATCGCGCAGCTGTGTCTGAAGACTGGTTTGTCAAGCTGAAATCAGCAATTTTTGCAACAAAATCATCGAACATAAGAACGTTGCTTGATCTAACATCGCGATGGACTATTGAGGGCGAGCATTTTTCGTGCAGAAATTCGAGTCCTTTAGCAGCACCATAAGCAATCTTGACTCGTTGACTCCATGTAAGAACTGGACCAGGTTCTGCCCCTTGCACCCCTTTCCTACCTATTCATTTCACAACAATCACAAATTTGAATACAATTCATTCCAAAACCAAGGATTTGTTGTTCCACTTCAACATACCATGTAACACATCATGTAAAGAACCCATTGTAGCATACTCATAGGCCAAAATTCTGTTGTTCCCTTCAAGGCAATATCCAAGCAACCCCACGAAATACTCGTTCTTAAGCCTCGAAACCATAGATAACTGCACGACGACGTAACATTCCATTTTGTTTAGAGCAACAAACAAATTGTTGAAAAAAAAACAGAATTAGTTAGTTAGTTACCTGTCCTGCAAAATCAGAATCTGGTTCAGGGGATGAACTGGTGTCTAGCCTCTTGATTGCTGCTTGTTGACCATCTTTGAGTTTGGCGTAAAAAACACGTCCGTAAGAGCCCTCTCCGATCAAGGCCTTAGCCCCGAAATCCCCTGTTAGGCTATTCAGCTCATCCAATGACAATGCCGGTATCTCAATAGGCAAAACTTTCTGCGGCGGTCCATTTCGTGCACCAGATCTTGGTTCTCCTCTTTCGTTGCCTTAATTAAACAACACACAAATTCATTCATTGATTTTATTCAAGAGAACTGAAAGAATTTCGTCTCATCTAAAAGTCCAAATTCTGTCTCATCTAAAAGTCAGAACTTGTAGACAGGTGAGAATTAATTTTTTGTATATTAATTCCTATTAAAAACATTGAATAAATAGAAGAGAAATGAGAAATAAAAAAAGAGAGACCTCCGGAATAAGGATTGCCGGCCTTAGGCGGAGCAGTGTATTGGTTGGTCGGAGGACCGCCGTAAGGTTCCTCTTCAGCACCTCCGCAACACAACATTGTTGAATTCTAAGGTACAGCAATACGCAAACGACGTCGTTGCAGGATCGACGCTCACATTTGCAATTGAAGCTAATTGAGAGAGTCAATTCCTAGAATTATAAGATTCAAATCATCTATGTATTTTGAGACAAATTGAATTTCCACACGGATGAGAGAGAGAGAGAGACAAACCTGTAAAGAGAGAGAGAGAAAGAGGAGCAGAAAATGGAGGTACGATGAGAGAATGTCTCTCTCCTGTCTGTCTCCAAGACTTGTTCTGTTATGTTTTTTTACGAGAAAGACGCATGCAAATGCTCTTTTTAACCGTTAAACAAACCTACGTGCAAACCTTCATCTTGCACGTCTCCCTCCTAACACAACCATGGGTGGGCGCCCATAATTCACTATATATCCATTTCTTTAAATTAATGGAACCTTAAAGTGCATGTCTGACCTTCTAATTTCATTGGTGATTCATTTTGTATTACAAAGTTTGGTACATAACTCAATACCCATTCTATAAATGTTGACTTCAATGATTACTTATAATAACTATCCTTTAAATAAAGATGTTTATCCGGGCTAGGTTAATAGGGTCAGTCCATTTAAATTCGATCATTTTTTGCTCGGACTGATTAGCCAACGGGCTAATAGGATCAGCCCGTCAACCTAAATAAATTAATTTTTATATATATTCTGATTTAGTAAAGAATAAAATCAATCACACCCCACATTTAATATTTTGCATGACTCATTAGGTCCATACATGATATAATGTCTCACATTTCGATTGACCAATCAATGAGTATTACTTTATTTTAATTTTAACTATTTCAAAGAAAAATTATTCTGAATTGTTGATAGAGATTTCATAAAAGAATTAGGACACAATTAAAAATTATTACTTGATTTTGTGATTCGCTGACGCTGCAATCAACATGGAAGCGGAAGCTATAAAAAACCGTCAGCACTGAAGCCACGACATAAATTATGTTTAGGAAAAAATCAATTTTTTTGAATTTTTTTGTTTGTAGCCCATGTCCCACTAGGTTAGGATTAGATCTTGACTTTTGTCGAACCGTTAAGAGCAAACCGGATTGCGCCCTAGCCCATTCAGCCAACAGGTGTATAGGGCTAGGGCCAGCCCTAGCCCGAATAACATCTCCAAGCCCAAGCCCACGACGATGTCGATACATACTTTTGTCGCATCTCTTGTTTATATACGTGACAAATGACAGATTTTTCTCTTGGTTCCCATTACCATTTTCTTTAATCAAATTTCATTTCAAAACATTGATTCATTTAATTTGACCTTATAGAAACAATATTTTTGAGGAAATATGCATGTAAAGAAAGTGCACATAACATCTCTGCATATAAATATCAGAAGCTGCCTGCATTCAAGAACATCCATCACGTTTGCCATTCAAAAGGAAACCTTCTCCAGGCCAACAAAAAACGCAAAAACTAAGTACCTCAAATACCATAAATTAAACATAAGCATCCTCAAACCAATGGTATAGCTCTACGGCCATGTGAGATACAAAAGGCGGGCATAGACTTCACCCGAGCTGTACAACCTACAGTTTCCATATCCGACCCGTAACCCTAAGCTTCAGATCTTTACCGTTGCCAGAAGAAAAGTAAAGTGCCAAACTTTTTGGAATGATAAGTCCATCTTGACTATCGCGAACTTTCCTGTGACTATCACGGATGCTCCTTGGAATGCCTTGCCATACTAGTTTACGCCCATTTGCCCCAACTTCCAAAGTGTAGTTAAACTTTCTTGCCTCATGGTCTTCACCCATGAAACGGAGGAAAGCCATATACACGGGTGATGTTCCTAATAAGAAAGCCTCGAAGTGCAAACAGAACTGTCGTCCAAAGCAATTGAACACCTACAAGTAATAGTTGTAAGTATTAGGATCATAACTTTTCAGGCACTTTTAAAAGTCGTATGTAACATCATCAAAATTACGGTTCTCATTTTGCCACCCCGACTAAGTTACAGTCCTATTTTTCTTTTATTTACCCATATGTATATCAATTCAAGCAAAATGTGTTTTGAACATTATTGTCATATGCAACATCATCAAAATCAAGAACTAAATGGAACTATTAGGCATAAACAACTTACAGTTAGCATCCATGTTGCGTTTTCTACTTCACCAGGATTCGATTTGACATATCTATGGTTGAAAGTACATCCATCATGCATATCAACCGAATGCTCCTCCTTTAGGTGAGCCACGAGGAACGGAATGTCACCAGTTACACAGCACTCAGAACTTGCGTAAGGGCAGCTGTAGGGTCGAAATGGGCAATGTTTTTCATGTTTAACCTTGCTGTAATACGGAAATAAATCATGACAGCCAAGACTTTGATATCTGCAGTGAAGTTCCAAAGATTCGGCCACTTTCTCCAAAGCTAAACACCTTATGTTCCCAAGATCAAACCGACAAGTCGGGCAGCATTTATTAACTCGTTTGCAGTTTGCACACAAAGTGTGGCCATTTGGACACTGCATTAAATGAAGAAGTTAGATATAAAATATAACAAAACATATTTTACGACAAACGTTCAAAATCAACCTATTTCAGCTGAAGATTTGGAGAACCAACCTGATGAATGGGAGGATACATCGAATCCTCACAATTAGGGCACTGAAGAAGCTAATGAACACCATGTACCCCGTGCTTTTCCAACTTTGAAACATTAGTTTTTACAGGAATACCCCCACTCTCTGCCTTCATTGTCGATATCTCATAATTCGTATATTTCAAACGCGATTCAATTGCCTCTTTGCAAGCACTGCCCCCAGGAGCCATTAGTCCAAAACTATTCTAGCCCAGACGAAGAAATTCAACACTCAACTAAGTAAATAAGCTATCTACTCTTCACATTCAACACAACATATAGCCTGCAATAGAAAACAGAAATCGAATCGAACATCAAGATTGGAGAATACAACATATTCAATATCTAGGTAGGTTGTCAATTATGAAGTTATGAAACAGACAGACATGACCAACACTACAGTCAGTATTTAATACAGTTGGTACTCTATGTTGATAATTTATCAGCTAGGACCCCCATCCTACACACATCATTTGGTGGGGTTTGGTAGATTATAAAACTAACTTAGATCAGATTAGATTCCACCACCAAACTCAATACAAAATCAGAAACAGATAAAGCTTTCCTTGTCAAGAATATAGCTATGTTGCTTTCATGACATGTAATCAAAAAGACACTCAGAAAGTTTAAAAGTTTTCACATGAAACAACTTTTTTCCATGACATTATAATTTGATACATAAATCGACAAATTGCTACACTTATGAAGATACAAAAGTGACACAAGGATTAGTACATTTGAACTGATAGCTGAACAACCATGTTAAGGATTTTTCTTCACCATCCACAACTAATATTCTGTGTCCTATAAATTTAAAAAATTAGATGAATTCAAATTTCAAATTGACATGATTAGTTAGTTGTTGACAAAACTATCTTAATCATCAACATGAAGACAGCCATGAGCCATCACCTCAAAAGCAGCCTCTTCATAGGTGGCAACAAAAACAGACGAAAAGAGATTAACGCACGGTATGTGTTTGTAGAAAAGTCACACAGAAGTCATATATTAAAAAACATGATCAAATTTAAATTCACTCGAAATCCTCATAAACAATCATTTCCCATGTGCATCAATAGTTAAACCAATGAAACCCATATAGGAGAAAAGAACAACAATAAAAACAAGCCTATTCTCACATTCCCAGAAATTTTAAAATGCCAATAATGGGAAAATTATTCAACTCAGATGAAACCAGAAAACATATCAAGAAAAGAGAGAAACCCATTACAGATTTTAATCAACGGTGTCGTTTCCAGTTCCCAATCACCAATACAAACAAAAAAGCCCCGATCTTTATTTCTCTGTCAAGAATAAAACAAACATACCCTTGAGCAGAACAAACCAACTCGAGATCTTCAACACCAGTGTCCAGATTAACACCTTTTTGCTCAAAATCAAGCAACCACCAATACTATTTGAGTCTTACAAAACGACATCGAAGCTTAAAAAAACAAGAACAAGACAAAAAATTGCAAGAATCAACGCCCAATTTTAATTTTCCTTTTTGTCACTCATTTCACCTCTGTGGCGACTAAAGGAGTAATTTGGTTATGGGGGTGTGAACAGAACAGAAGGGATTCCAGTTTTAATTGTTGGTGTGTTTGGCTTCCACTCAAATCTTTGAAGTTTAAACTCAATTTGTCAGTTTGAAGTCTAGCCTACTCATCTCCCTATTTTGTGCTCTTTTTTTTGTTCCCAATACTATTTAAATTTTAAAATTTTAAATTAATAGTGGCATTTCTCTTGTTCAAATACTGCTATATTCGTTCGTTTTTACAGAAAAATCTTGTTTCAAAATATCTGTGCCTTTTGATTTTTCAAAAAATATTAAATATTTTTCCAATTGTGGATTTTTCTTAATTTTGTGATATGTAAATTAAATGTTCATTAATACGATTCACTTTATTTGTACTAATTTAAAGTTATTTGACACAAATTAAAATGATCATTAAATAACAATAAATATATATTTAATGTGTCATTGTTTATATATACTGTATATGGTCATTTAATATATATTATTAAAAATGGTAGAAGGAGAAATTTTGAACGTAACATTTAATTTTTTTTACATTAATGTGAAATAACAATCAATTTAGGTTAAATATTCTTTTCTAGAAAAACAAATAAAATAGGTTAAAAGTGGGATGTGGGGAATGGCATAGAGCAGATAAATGTGACAATTAAAATTCATGTATTCAAAATTTCGTTACAACTTCTTGATAGAGCCAAGTTGCATTAAAATTGGCTTAGTTTGCTACTAGTCGGCTGCGTCATTAAAAAAAATGCACTTTTTTTTGTGTGTGTGTGTTAAAAACAAAAAATGGGGTTCATAAAAAAAAAATCCACATATAGGATTGAAACTTGGAGATAGGGTTGGCAACGGGGCGGGTATGGGACGGGTTTGGCCTTTCTCAGGATCCGTCCCGCCAAACCTTTTTAGACCCGTTACCCGCCCCGCCCCGCTTCAATACCCGCCAAAACTCGCTCCATTTTGCCCCGTAAACCCGCCCCGCCATTACTTTTTTTTAATCTATTTATTTAAAAAAAATAGTACATTAAAATCAACTCTTAAAACTACAATAAAACATCAATTCCAACATCAAATAAAACATAAAGTTATAAACAACTAATCACAAAATAAATAAATAATCTAAGTATCTAAGTCTTTTTTTAAAATAGAGTAAATCGGCTGCAATTTTAGAAGCCATCTTAAATCCGCATAAATAAAGTACAGTAAATCAATAAATCTTAGAACCACTCTATATAATCTAATTAGTTAGAATTGTTAAATGCCTTACTAATGGAGAGGGGAGAATTAATAAATTAATATATATATATATACGGATCGGGGTCGGGTATATGTAATCCCATTACCCGTCCCATACCCGGCGGGTATTCGTTGACCGGGTATATACCCGCCCCGGGACCCGTTTGACCGGGTATTTACCCATCCCGTACGGGCCGAATTTATGCGGGTCCGAGTTTTTACCCGCCCCATTGCCAACCCTACTTGGAGAACACAATTAAAGACTTACATTCCACGGGTATATACTAAAACACTGTCTAATCCGTCTAAAAAATTGTGGTTGGAGAGCACAATTTTTTCTACGATTAGAAAGTGGTTATAGACAGTGTTTTAGTATATACCTGTGGAATGTAAGTCTTTAAAAATATAACTAATGGCTATGAGGCGCATTGTGAAAACGTTTTAGTAAGTACCCATGAAAGGTCGGCTAGTAAGCGCGTTGTGCACTGCGTCTGTTGCCACGTCAACAACAAGCGTGAGTTCCGAGTGTCTAAATATACAGTATACATAAATATAATATAAACACGTTAAGCCACGCCTCTACTTAATACAAAATAACCTCAACTTTCACTCGTCTCAAAAACGGAAAACGTAAATTAGTCTATCTTTTTAAAATTCAACCAAAACGTTTAGTTTCAGTCTAGTTTTTTTTTTAATAACAGTGTATCCGTCTCAAGGGTAGTTTGATTTGCTCTTAATTAATGAGAAGTAACGACAAATTATATATTCACAAAATGCTCGAGTTGAATGATCTGGCAGATGAGGTGGATAAATAATAATGTGTAGATGGGCCCTAAAGTTGGGCTAATTGAAAGTTGGAGATACATTATTATTGGGCTAAAATATTGGGCCTTACAGATAGGATGAGCCCTACACTACAGCCTGTACGACATTATCCATTAGTTTGCTTTGCTTTCAGTGACAACATTTTAGATTTATGTTGCAGTTAGTATTTATAAAAAAAGTATGAGAAGTTTAATATATATAATGCCTAAGAACTAGATATCATTCTAGGAATTGAATGTAAATTAATTTTTTTATTTTTTTGGGACGTAAATTAATCAATTCACAAAATTATGGAACGTGCATTAATCTTCTACTGATCATTCAAGTCTTTCATCAATCTTAGGACGGTACCTCGATCAATCAATACGAAACGAAGGTTTGGGGTTGAGTGTTAAACAATTGTTCCACATTGGATTAGCATTGAAGGGTTATGGGGTATAAAACGGGGGTAAAATTATGCTGGCAGATGCAAATCCCAGTCATAACATGCTTGGAAATCACATGATCTAGATTGTTACACTATTCAGATTAACAATATGGTTGCAAAAATGAAACAAATTCAAATACATTTAAAAAACTGGTTTTCACAAATTAAAAATGATATTGGTGAGTACCTACCTGTGATTTGCAAAACAAATGCAATGAATCATCAATGAGCATATTGAAGAAACAAGAGTCTTGATTGTTTACTATAGATAGTTCTCTGAGATTGACAAGATTTTCGGCTATTGAGGGTGTAAATAAGCTGATGTAGAACGAGTGGCGTTGCAATTTCTGAAGAAACGAGAGCATCCGAAGAATTTCTGAATTCTTGAAGTTTTGAGAGCCGGAACCCGATTTTGGCGTGTGAGCACACTTTTTCGGGTGGAATCGATGCTACGAGTCAAACTCACAGCTTTGCCGTGATGTGTGACGCTTTTTGGCCAAATTCCATCGTTTGAGGGGTCAAAAATGCGTTTTACTGTTTTTTTGGGTGTTATTTTTGCAATTTTTAATCGTTTTAGGGTTTTTCTGTAATTTCTGAACTTCGTACCCTAGGGTTTGATTTTTATTCTAGTTTTCCAGACATGGTGGAGTAGTTTTTTTGAAGATTGAAATATTATTGAAGAATTATTCTTCGTTTTGTCAAGATTTGGGTATTATGTGAATCAACGATTCTTGTTATTTGTTCTTTGATCAGGCACGCTGCATTATAAGCTCTTGATGTTGCCACAGTTGGATACACTCAAATTAACAAGCCGAGTGAAGAAGTCATAAATTGAAATTTGGTCACACCATATATAAGCTGCTATCATATCCTTTTAGTGTTAGATCTTCGAGCCTACCATATGTAGCCTGCATTTAATAACAAACTAAGACTGTGTGACTGTACCCTTCCAAAATTCGAAACACACATCCATAAATAATATTCCGTATAAAATTTTGAGTGAATTGCAAAATATATATATACATATAATTCTATTATTTTTTGTTTTTACTTTTTTCTCTTGAATTTTGTTAATTAATTTGTTACAATTAATATGCCATCTCGATCTACAAACAAATTTCATGCAGGGACTCAATTAATTAATACTGTACTAGTTTTTAAAATTAAATAATGTTATATCAAATCTGCATGAGAATATAATTTTATTCATTTTTAATATATTACAATAGTTAAATAATATATTTATCTTAATATTTAAATTAATTTATACAATTAAATATTCAATTAGTACATTAAATTATAAAATTAAATACTGGAGTATTATTGATTTTATCAAAATCATAAAAGGTCAATAAATTTATAATTTTTAAATATTACTTTTATTTAAATATAAAATTAAAAAACACATAATTACAAAATAATAAAAAATGGCCCAAAAGGAGTATGATGAGTGGGGATTGATCAATTTGACCCATTTTTTAGCGGAACTTCTCCAACTGGATTCGACATTCCGTCGTACTAGCGTATCATTTTTTTATTATTTGTATTTGTATTTTTTTTCAGTTTGTGTTCACTTATATTAATGTGTCGAGAAAAAAACTATTTACGTCCCGTAACTTTTACCTTTTTCGCTTAACGTCCAAAAATAGTTAAAATTTTAATTTACACCCCATAACTTTTTTAATTGCTTAATTTACGTTCAATTTCTCCGGAGTGACCAAAACAACGTCGTTTCTATATTAAATTTGAGGATTTCCGGCGAACCTTTTTAACTCCGGCGAATTTGGACCGTAAATTAAGCAATTAAAAAAAAGTTATGGGACGTAAGTTAAAATTTTAACTATTTTGGGACGTTTTTCAAAAAAGATAAAAGTTACGGAACGTAAATAGTTTTTTTCTCTAATATGTCCGTGTTATATGTAGCTAGATAATACATGTATGTCCGTATTAATATATAATGTATATTTTATTGTATTTTACGTTATTTTAACACTGTCATTTCTAACACAATAAAAGGTAGATTAAATAAAAGAAAATAAACCTAGGACCATAAGCTCACAGGTCGAGTCAGAGGCCGGAGTGCCATTAAAACATTGTCTGGGAAAACCCTCCTTAGGGATAAAACCCAGATCAAGGAAAATGGTACACTCCTCTACAAGTCAATGTCTATAGAAAACAGAATATAGATCATTATTCAGAAATGATAGTAAAAAGTTTGGGGGGAAAGCCCCTCCAGACACAATCAAGGCCAGTCTTTGCCACAGCATCCGCCGCTTGGTTGGCCTCTCTAAAGACATGTGAGTATCTAATGTGCATATCCTGTGTAAGAGGGTGCCTTGCAGACGCCAAGGAATAGAGGGGTTGGTGCTCATAAGAGTGTCAATAGTAAGGGTCGAGTCCGACTCAATCCAAAGGAAGTGTCATCCCTAATCATAAGCATACTTGATGGCCATAAAAGTAGCTGCCAGCACAGCCTCAAGTGGAGGCCCCAACCTACCTTTAACAAACATGCTAAAAAGGTATAAAAAAATTAGTTTGATGAATAATTAATTGGATAAGTAATTTAAGAAATTAAGATGTGAAAATATAAATGAGAGTATTTGGTGCGTACCTGGTCTGTTTTGCAAAACAAATGCAATGAATCATGTTCTGAACAATATTTATCATCATTCTCCGTTGATGATGAAACTACACTCTTCAGCTTTCGGCAATTCCTGATCTCCATCCTTTTTAATAGAGGAAATTCAATGCTTTGAATTCTTCCTTTACAAAAAGATGTGAGCATTGGAAGATCATATAGAGTCAGACTTTTCAATTTTGGAAAAGTAATACGATGATTAGTTTGTCCATTTTCTTCTTCTTCATTCAACAACACTACTTGCTCCAACATTGAGCAGGACTTTATTTGAAGGCTTTCGAGATTGTTGAAAGAATGTGAAGAAATTTGTGAGGTAAAGATGCCAAATGGAAGTATTTTTTCCATCAGAGGGAGCTCTGAAATAAACACATGTCTCAGTGATGGAAATTCAAGAGCAAATTTCCAGTCACAAAAAGCCTTCAACTTTGGTAGATATTGGAGCCTTAGCACTTCCAAGTTGATAAATGGTGACCTTTCAACCTCATCGTCTTTGTCTTCGATCACTTTTACCATCTCACGACACCTTACAATACTTAGATCTCTGAGATTGACAAGATTTATGGCTATTGAAGCTGAAAATAAGCTCTTGATGTTCCCACAATTGGATACACTCAAATTAACAAGTCCAGTGAACAAGTCAATTGGGAGCAGTTTGCTTGAACCTTCTCCTTGTAGATGTAAGGTTTGAGTGGTCTTTAGAAGTTGGTGAATCCAATCTCCTATAATAACCTCTTCTCCCAATTCCAGAATCATCTCTCTCTTGTAACTTCGTGGTACCTCAAATCTCCCAATCTTTATGCAGAATTCAACAACATTTGGTAGATGAATCTGTTCTGCAGCTAAAGATGCATCATTTATCTCAATTCTCAATGTAGTTAGATTGGATAAGGAATTAAGCTCACACAGAGCTCTCGATTCCCAATTCTTGAAGCTGTACATCAACGTCAACTCCTCCAATCTAATCAACCTTGATATTACTCCTGCTGCTATTGTCTCCAGATTACCACAATGGCAAATGTGTAACAACTTCAACTGATTTAACCTTCCTATCTCTACTGGTAACTCCTTGATAGAGGGACACCATTCACAATAGAGGATTTCAAGACTTACCAACTCACCCACAACTGATAAGTCCTTCAAGGATTTACAATTTAATAAGATCAACGTTCGGAGAGTATTTAGCAATTGTATATTGTGCGGTAGGGATCTCCAAGTATATTTACTGATGGACAACACATGGAGCTTTCTAGAGCTTTCACAAAAATCATCAGAGAGTGAATGTACTCCCTCGATCAATAAGAAACTAAGTTTTGGAAAAACCGACCCTCCAGGAAGCGTGATTTGGTCTACCCTTGTACTGCCGTGATGAAATAAAGAAATCCAACTGCAATCAATGCTGCAATTATTCCAGTTAACATTGGGATCCATCAACCCTTGTTTAGCCGCGATGAAAATACCAACATCACGAATAACATCGTGCATTTTCACATAGCTTCCACCAATGCTACTGTCCATTAGCAAAAAACGATTTTTTAGCATTTCGACTAATGTTTGCACTTTATTCCTTGCAACTTGCACACTTCTTATTCCTTTAAACATGCCTAATCCCCAAGCATAAAGACTCAAGTTGGATATAAGAATGTTACGATCTTCTGGGAAAAGGCAGCATAATAGGAATATTGATTTGGCATGTTCACTCTCCAATAAGTCGTAGCTTAGTTTAAGAGGATTATAAACTTGAGCAAGAAAATATGGGATGTCTTGTGGGTTACAACTTCATAATTCCTCCACTGCATTTTCCCAAATATATTTACTTGTCTTATCTTTGAGCGCTGCACCAACAGTTACAAGGGCAATCGGCAGACCTTTGCACTCTCGTACGATTTCTAGTGCTGTAGGAAACAAGCTTTGATCATCGGCACAAACACCAACTTTTTCTTTGAAGAGAGACCAGGCTTCTTCATCCTTCAAAATTTCCATCTGAAAACTCTTTTCGACATTCATTGCAGTGAAAACATCCCTATCGCGAGATGTTAAAAGAATTGTGCATTCCTTGTTATCAGGTATTCCCAAATCCTCTAAATTGAGTGCATTCCAAAGATCGTCCAAAACTATGAGAATACTCTTGGAATTCTTTATTCTAGCACGTAATTTATGTGCTCTAGCTGCTAAGCTTCCAACTTCCAACCTCAAATCAAGTAATTCAGCCATATCTTGCTGAATTCTCAACATGTCTACTGGTTGACTAACAACCACCATCACGATTTCATCAAATAAGCCTTCTCCCCTCGCTCTGCTCGTGATCTTTTTGGCCATAGTAGTCTTCCCCACGCCTCCCATCCCACATATCCCCATCATGCTCACCTTCTTCTCTCTCAAAGTTGCCATGATGTCATCTTCAAAATGTTTTCTAGATTGAAGCTCACAAGTCTGTCCAAGAGGAATTGATGCCATCGCTACTGGGGGAGGAGGATGAGATATTTCTCCAAACTTACCACAAGCATCTTTAAGCTCTTTCATAGCTGCAGCCATCTTGGTAGCTTTTCTACTTAATGAAAAACGCGACTTGATTGCCAAAC
Organism: Galeopsis tetrahit; assembly: GCA_963675135.1. Classification (NCBI taxonomy): domain Eukaryota; kingdom Viridiplantae; phylum Streptophyta; class Magnoliopsida; order Lamiales; family Lamiaceae; genus Galeopsis; species Galeopsis tetrahit. The sequence continues at coordinate 4,913,191 of OY776126.1, forward strand.
AACCACTTTTCACATTTTGAATTTCAGGCTCAATAGTTCCGCTCATGTTTGCTTGAATGTTATTGACATCATCAAGCCAAGCCACAACTTGAGGTACAATCACTTGAATGTTCCTCCTGGCCACATCTACTTGCCCCTCGACCCCAACCTTAGCGTCATCCAGTTTTTTAGCTTCATCCCTTAGATTCCGAATGTTAGCATTGAAACAACAAAGATAGTTGAACTGACGTTTAATCGGCTCAGCAATGCATTTTCCGACTTCTATAGCTGCCGCTCCAACTAATTCTGCCATTTCCTCTCCCTTTCTTAGTGTAATTGACGAATTAGTCTGGTAACAAAAAGTGGTGGTACCACATAATTAGTTAATCAAACTTTTTAGTAATATTTGCTTACAATTTTCAACATACATCCGAAAAAAAAATTAACAATAAAAAAAATTACAAAAAAAATAATGAAGGAATATATAAGACCAATCCAATTTTTTTTATGTGACATTGAGCATTCCTATTGAACTTTTCATTTTTTTTTTCTGTGTTTCTTTAATACTCTATTTATTTTTTCTAGACAACGCAGTATTCTCAAATCTCAATGGTCATTCATATAAAATTTGTATGATTTCTATATAGTTATTGATTTATAAGATTTACTTATGAATTTAGTAAGATTCTAACATTTATTAATTTTATTTTTAATGTATATTTTGTAGATATGTCTTCTCAACATGAGAATGATGACACAACTTCATCTAATAATACCTAATAATACCTAAGATAAAAATGACAATGCTTTTGTCATTAAAAAGAAAAGGCAAAAGACATCAATTGTGTGGAATAATTTTGAGGAATTTTTTGTTCATTCATTATAAAATTTCAACATGTTTTATAATATTTTAGGGGGCTCAACATGAAGATGAGATTATTTTGAAAAATTGATGTATTTTTTTTGTTGTAATTGTTGAAAGAACATTATGTTTTTTTTTTTGAACATTTGTTATTGCTCACCCACAATTCAAGAAATGGAATGGTCAATTTAGTTCTTTTCTTTTCTTTGATAAAATAATTGGGCTGTCCACTTTTAATTAAATGGTAGCCCAAAACATTCTCCAGTTTTAATAAAATGGGCTAACATTGTTGGCCCAAAAAGTCTCCACTTACTCGGTTTGCTCCCGATCACAATTTCTTCTTTCTTTAACGTAAAGGAGGGACAATGTCACAATGGACAACGTAGGACCGTTAGTGTCTGTAAGAAATTCAAATAAATTTATAATATATTTTAAGTTTAATTTGTCAATTAAAAAAATATTTGAAACATGTACTCCATGGTAAGGTCTAGTATGCACTCGAGTGCATGCTGTGCACCCTAGTCAATGTGCACTTTTCAGTTTACTGACTTACACTTTTTGGTAATGGTGTTGCACGTTTCATTTATTACTCATTTACTAAAAAGTGTAAGTTAGTAAACTGAAAAGTGCACATGGACTAGGGTGCACAGCATGCACTCGAGTCCATAACAGACCAACCCGTACTCCATAGTATAAATTTGTAAATTTGTTATTCATTTGAATTTAGGTAAATATTTTCAATCCACTCTTAACTCTAGAGGCTGCAACATATAATTGTCTATGCATGAACATGTTTCAGAAGGTACACACTACACATCTATCATGAAAAGAGACTGACCCTTAACTTTTATTTATCGTCATTGCAAAAGACAATAGAATAAAAAATTATCTTATTCAAAAGTTTATGGGAGTCGTGTCATCGTAACACTCAATATTATTTTCAGAATAAAAACTTTACTACCAACATTCCTTCCAAAATAAAAATGTGTCCTCAATAATGTAATTTTTAAGTCTGGTAACAATCAATCTAGTTACATTATACAAATCGGACTTTAGGTTAATGTTCTTAAGCAACATTATATGGACACATATTTTTTAGAACTAATCGATGGTCTGAGCATGACGTTTTCATATAGTTCCATTCACATTTTCTAAAGTTTTTTTATTCTGATTTCATCAAAATTCTGATTTTCAAAACATAGTTTGAGAATGACGTTTTAACACTTTGGAAAAAATAAGTGTTTATTTCTACTAATTTATGAACAGTGTCGCCATGAGACCATCTCACTTTGAATAAGATAAGTGTTTATTCGTACTAATTACTGTTAATGGTATTACTGATTACTATTTATGGTATTACTATTACTCGTTATTACTTATTGTATTACCGACTATAATAAAATCATACTTATAATATTACAGTAAAACCTCTCTATAGTCATATCCTTGGGACCACAAAAAAATATTCCTAAATGGGGGTTATTCCTAAATAGAGTTATAAGGTTTTTTTTTTTTAAATGCATGTATATTATATAATGGTATAATTAGTAGATACATGTACATGATGTAATGTGTTGAACTTAATTGAACTAATTTAGTCACGTAATATGAAAAGACAATACTCAAGAGTTACCCACCATAGATGCATGTACTTGCTTTTGATTGCTTTAATTAATTTTTTTCATCTATAAATACTATGTATAATACATTTTTTTTTATCAATTACATCAAATCAACATTTTCTTCACGCATATAATGGCACCAAAAATAGAAAAGAGAACTCAAATGAGTGAAAAAATTCGTGTGGACGAGCTAATGCGCACACGTAAGTTGAAGGATAAGGTTAAACACAAAAGATTAAATCATTGTCACAATCAACCTTGAACAAGTATTTTAAATCAACTTAAATCTATTGTAAAATTATATATATTATTATGATTTATTCCTAAATGGAGGTGTATTTCTTTACGTTGGGACTTGAAAAAATATGAATTATGACAATATAGTTTATTCCAAATTATAACTTGTCCCAAGTTGGGACCATGAATTTTTATTCCTAAAGAGAGTTTATTCCTTAATAGAGTATTCTTTTTGAGAGATTTTACTGTATTTTGTATTAAAATTTTAAAAAATACACATGAAAAAATGAAAAAAAAAAAAAGGAACAAAAATGAAGAAATTATAAGTTTGGAATAAAAACAGAAAATGGGAGAAAAAGAGGAAGGGAAAGAAAACTTAGAAAGAAAAAAAATCAAGATTTGTGCCTAATTTCGATAGTTTTTTTTTTTTTTTTAAATTATGTTTTACGATTTTTTTCTAAAAATATGGGTGACTTGATGGTGAATCGACGGTAACTCGGTAATGACTTGACTACAGATTGTAAATATACAAATTAAGGTTGATTTTATTATATTTTGTGTAAATTAATAAAAGGATAATATAGTCTTTTAAATGTAATTACTTTTTTAAAAATATTTTGGGGTGAACTCATAAAATGAGGGGTGTAGATAAACGTGGTAAAAAATAATAATTTAAGGTGAACTCATAAAATGAGCGGGTGCACATAACTGTGATAAAATGATTTGGGGGTGACCCATAAAATGATGTGTACCGGTATTTTGCATGTACCCGAGTATCACCCTACAAATTAGGGTTGATTTTATTATATTTTGTGTAAATTAATAAAAGGATAATATAGTCCTTAAAATGTAATTATTTTTTTAAAAAAAATTCTGGGGTGAACTTATAAAATGAGCAGGTACAGATATTAAAAAATAATTTTGGGGTGAACTTATAAAATAACGATGTAGAGTAACATATTATTTATTTGCTATCATGATGTAGAGTAACAAATAAAAATAACAAGTTGTTATATAAAAATAAAAATTAAAATCGAAGCAAACAAATACACATGCATGGAGTTCTTATTTATTTTGAATTAATTTGTATGTTTGGATTGATTGATTGAATTTCACAAATTTCATGGTAGTTTATGCTAAAGTAGTTTGGATTATGGGATAAATTGAATTTTATTGTATTTTTTCTATAAATCCGATTTTGAAAAAGTTGAAGGGCAAAAAGGACTTTCTACCATGTCTGGACAAATAAATTTACCCCCACCCTGGACTATAAATCACATATATGTGGGTTAAAATAGAAAAATTGACTCAGGCTCATGCAATTTCTCGGACTTTAATCTATCAAACCAAAAATAGAAAAAGTTGGGACAATTAAATCTTAACGTATTCACCTTTTCTCTCAAACCAAATCAGCCCTTATATAGCAAAATGTAATAATTAAGGAGTAAGAAGGGTTTGTTGATCTCTTTGTATAACTTGTAGTATCCTTCAATGCTTCTTTTCTGCAAATAATAGAGAAATTAGCATCAGCTATATATAGCTAGAAAACACAAATTAATTAATAAAAATGTATGCAGGTACCTGTATTCATATGATCGATCAGCAGTTAATGGGATGAGATTCTACAAATTATACCAACTTTTTTATATATATATATATATATATATATATATATATATATATATATATAAAAGATGATGAAGAACAAGAAGAGGGGTATATAAATATATGTATTCTAAAGTTGAACAATGTAGTAGAAGTATTCTTTAATTGTAAAAAGATGATACCAAACTCTGGTAGTGGAGTATTCTTTAATTGTGAAAAGATGATACCAAACTTTGATCTCACTTGTTTTATATGCTCAGGGCGGACCCAGGCACATAATTCTTTTTTTTTTTTTAAATATATATATAAACAATATGCTTCATTACATTATACTACTCCCTCTGTCCACTAAAAGTGTGCTCACTTTTTTTTATACATGTTTTTAAAAAATTCATATTTTATTTATAAAGAATATATTTGGAATAACGAATAAAAAATATATTTGATAGATACTCAATCTTGTTATTAAAGTAAAAAAAAAATTCAAAAGTGAACTATTTATATAGAATACACGTATTTTTTGTGGACCTAAAAAAAGAAGTGAGCACACTTTTGATGGACGGAGGGAGTATATCTCCATCAATTTCATTATGCTCATTTCAATGGACATAAATTTTAATAAATATTGATTAGTTTATGTATATAATAGATAAGTTGGTGTATATATAATAGTATAGATATTGTGAAATTCATTTATATTTATAGACAAATTTTCTCCTTCTGAATTTTCAGGTGTAATGGGAGAGAAAGATGTGTTTTTAACTTTTTATACCTTGGTTAACTACAATTATTTTTTATTTTTTTAAAATTTAAAATACAACTTAACTTTTTAAAATTTGTAATTTGATATATGAATTATTTATTTGTTGCAATTTGGACCCTGCACTGCAGTACATATATAATTAACTGCAATATATATATATTGCATGCTTATGAATTTTGACTTCTCTTTAATTTCTTCTACAAAAGTTAGTCTATTGTTTGCTCTTAATTTTCCTACTACACTGCAGCTTCAAAGATCTATTGGACTCCCTTTTGCAAAATTGTTAGCTGATCGATCAGTTTATGAACAACAAAAATAATATGTCCATTAAATGGTCTAGCTAGTGCCTTAATACACACACCAGTACTCATAATTTCCCACATATCAATCACTAGTAATTCTACACATACAGTACTTATTTTTAGTTAATTTCACTCATCACTACGTACCAAGAAGAATGTCAAGGTGAAGGAAATCTCCCCCAAACATTGCATCATTCAAGTCTTTGGTGCAATAATTATTCAAATACATGCACTCCATTGTTTAATTTGTCCAGAAAAAAGTAAGGGAAAAATAATTATTCTATGTTATCATCATACTTTATACAGATTCATCCTTGTATATATGTTTCTTTCTTCCATGTCAATTTGTTGTTATTCTTTCACAATTACTTTGTTCACCAATTTTTAAAGGTTCATGTGAGTGCGGCGTTTTTCGTCGACACTGTGGAGATGAGTTTCGGTGCCATTGTTCATGATGTTGAAATCAGCATACTAGTTATCTTTGAAAAAATAAGAGAAAATATATTTTACCTCAATTGAGGATTTTGATTTAGCCTATTCAATATATATAAAAATTACAATTAGGGTTTACAGAGTAACCTACAAGTAATTACAGATATGGAAAATATATATAAATCTCTAAAGATCTTTGACTAAATCAATTATGGATTAAATCATTATTCCTATTACCCCTCTCAAGCAAAGCGGATGTGGAGATACGCGAAGCTTGGACCGAAAGAATTCAAATAGCTGTCGCGGAAGACTCTTGGTGAATATATCAGCAAGTTGAAGATTTGAGGGGACAAAATGGGTAGATAGACGACCCGAAGCAACCATTTCCCGAACAAAATGATAATCAATATCAATGTGTTTTGCACGCTTATGAGCCACCGGATTTTGGCTAAGAAAGAGCGCAAACTTATTATCACACATGAGCTTTGGTGAAGATGTAGGCATGGCATGAAGTTCACGCAAAAGTAACGTGACCCAAATAACTTCAGAGGCAGCATTAGCCAAAGCCCTATACTCAGACTCACAGCTGGAACGAGAGACAGTGGGTTGTTTCTTAGCACTCCAAGAAACAAGATTCAGACCCAAATATATGGAATAACCATAAGTGGAGCGGCGAGTGTCAAGGTAACGAGCCCAATCAGCATCAGAGTAACCCAAAAGATTGAGAGGTCCACGAGTGAAATCCAGACCAAATGTAAGCGTGCCCTTGACATAACGAAGAATGCGCTTGACAACCTGAAAATGAGCAACAGTGGGTTTCGATTGAAACTGACTTACAGTGTTCACAGCATATGATAAATCCGGCCTAGTTATAGTGAGATATTGCAACGCACCCACCAAAGAACGAAACTCAGTAGGATCGAAGTGAGGATCACCATACTCTGTAAGAATTTCCGATGAGGAAAGGGGAGTAGACACTGGCTTGGCATCGAGAAGAGCAGATCGAAGAAGGATGTCTCGCGCATACTTGGACTGACCCAAGAAGATACCAGATTTCGTATAAGTTACCTCCAAGACGAGGAAATAATTCAGCCGCCCTAGGTCTTTAATCGCAAATTCACGACGAATTCGAAGAATAATACGATCAATAAGCGACTGGTCACTCCCAGTGATAATAATGTCATCCACGTAGACAAGTAAATAAAGTAAAAAACGATCTTGGCGAAAGACAAACAAAGAAGTGTCAGATTTGCTTTCAAGAAAACCAAGACTTACCAAGAAGGCACAAAAGTGTTGAAACCACGCCCGAGGAGCCTGCTTCAAACCATAAATCGTCTTATTTAGCTTGCAAACAAAGGAAGGACGAACATAATCAATGTAGCCAGGTAGTTGCTCCATGTAAACAGGCTTTTGAAGAACACCATGCAGAAAAGCATTGTTTACATCCAATTGACGTAATGGCCAATTATTAATAATCGCCAAAGAGAGTATGATACGAACAGTGGAAGCTTTGACTACAGGACTGAAAGTATGATCGTAGTCGAAACCAGGAAGCTGAGAAAACCCTTGAGCAACTAAGCGAGCTTTATAGCGATCAATAGAACCATTCGCCAAATACTTGGTACGAAAGACCCATTTAAAACCAATAACATTTTCAGTAGCAGGACGAGGGACCAAAGTCCAAGTGTTGTTGGCATGAAGAGCCTTAAGCTCGTCGTCCATTGCAGAAATCCAGTGAGGTGATTTTGCAGCTGATTTGAAACCCTTGGGCTCCTTAGAAGAGTGTAGAGTGGAAAGAAAACCACTATGAGCCAAGTAAGAAGTTGAAGGAGGATACTTTGGCTTGAAAATGCCATCCTTGGCACGTGTTCGCATAGGATGAGTTGATACCGAAGCAGGTGGCGGCAAAGGGGCTAATGGCGAAGGCGGAGGCGAGGCTGGTGGTGAAGGTGGCGGAGAGGCCAGGCGCGCCGGAGATGCCGTAGACGTGAGATCCGGACATGCTGAACAAGGAGTCGAAGCAGCCAAATCCATCGGAACCACTGCTGGACTCGAAGGCGAAGGAAAAATGGGAGCCGAACCAAGATCCCTATAAGCCGAAAAATCCAACGAGTCGGCTGAAGAGGACCGTGTGGAAGGTGCAAAGGGAAAATATTCCTCATCAAACCGAGCATGCCTGCTAATGTACAAACGAGACGATGTTGTATCGAGACAGCAAAAACCCTTATGCCTGGAACTGTAACCCAAGAAAACACAAGGAATACTGCGAGGAGAAAACTTGTTAGCAGCATAATCTCGTAAGCATGGATAAACTCTACATCCAAACGCATGAAGATTACCATAATTTGGAGGAGAGGAAAATACCAAATGAAACGGTGATTTATCGGATAACACAGAAGAGGGTAAACGATTAATCACATAAACCGCAGCACCAAAAGCTTCAACCCAATATTCCATAAGGACAGATGAATGAAACAACATAGATAACCCTGTTTCTGTAATATGTCTATGTTTTCTTTCTGCACGGCCATTTTGAGCAGGGGTGTATGGACAAGACATGGTATGTAGAATGCCACAATTTCTGAAAAGGTCTTGCAATTTGTTATTTGTGAACTCGGTACCCCCATCAGATTGAAAACGTTTGATAGTTGTGGAAAATTGATTTTCGACCAAAGTTTTGAACTTAACAAACGTATCATAAAAGTCTGATTTCAAACGAAGCGGATAAAATCACGTAAAATGAGAGAAGTCATCAACGAAAACCACATAGTAGAGAAAACCATCACAAGATTTCACAGGAGACGGACCCCACAAATCACAATGAATAACATCCAACAAACGCAAAACGCGTTTTTCATTATTGATAAAAGGAAGTCATTTACTTTTAGCCAACTGACAAGAAGAACAAGCAAGAGGCCTAGGTAAAACAGAAGTAACTGACAAAAAACCAAGTTTGTTCAACAACTTAATAGTATCAAAATTAACATGGCCTAAACGACTATGCCAAAATTCAAAAGAGGCACGTGTACGACGATTCCATAAAGCTGCCACCAAAACCGCATGACCACGCTCCTAGTTAAACGAATTGAACTCGAGCTCGATTTGTTAGATTCAATATCAATTTTTTTTTTAATTCCATTAAGCTCGTTAACGAGTCGAGCCAAGCTCGATTTTTGACTCGTCAATATTATCGAGCCGAGCTCGACTCGAGCTCAAACTTTAAATACTCGGTTCGACTCAAATAACAGCTTTAATAGACTAATTACATGTAACATTATGTAATTTATAATTAATTCTATATTAATTCACATCAATTTCATAATCATAATAATAAATAAAAAAAAACTTAAACATTGTTGCAAATCAATACACATCTCGTGACAAAATTAAGCTCCTTTTTACCTGGACAAATATTTTTATACGATTTTCTTTTATGTACACTACTGATTAAGGTTAGATATAAATTCAGAGAAGAAGTAGAAATGAAATTTTCGGCCATAGGACCACGACTATCGAAACTTTGAACAATTTTTTGTTCTAGTATGACAGAAAAATAAAGAAAGTTAGTGCATCAGAAAAATAAAATGGAGGCACGAACAAAGATAGTCACACAAAATCTACCTAGAACAGTTTCATAACTTCACAAAATATACCTATTTTAGTTCCACGATTCACGAAATATTGTAGTTCCATAATTTATGCACAAAATCTAGGTTTCTACACAAACATTCAAGTGTGTATAAATCACATTTTTCAATTTGTAATGATATATTTAGTAGTTTGGGAGAGGGCAAGGGCGTATATTTTTTTCTAGTCACAATAGTATGTTGTGTGCACTAAATTGTACAGTACAATTTAATCACCATTTCGACTTGATTCTAATATGGTGAATCAAAATTCATTTGAACAAATGAAAATATATCAAAATTACTTAAAATTCAATGGCATGATTTGCATTATGCATTCAATTGCATACATAAAGTTGTGTTCACTTTTTTATCTGTTTGTCCAAAAAAAATATTACTATTATTTTGGAAACAAGGAGTACATTGTTTATTTTTTCTTAAAACATGTGGGAAAAAAAAGTGAGTATTATTTTCCAGAAAACCAAAAGTAAATATGTATTAGTGTAGTGGAAAATTGGAATAGTAAAAATACAATAGAGGTTGCGGGAGAGTGATGCTGGGAAGCGTATAATAGAAGGTGAAAATCGTTGATTTCAATAACGAAATATGTGAATAGACACAATATCGATTAAGGATGAAACTTAAGATTTTTTAAATATATTTCTCCATCTCATTTTACACTGCGACATATTCTATTTAAAGAATTTTACAAAGTAGTAGTCAAAACAATTAAATGACAGTAAATTAAATGGATTTGAAAGGATTCAATAAATTAATTTAACTAAATAAACTCTTCGATTGCAGCTTCATTCTCCATCAGAGAGTATATTGATACAAAAAAGACCATGGGGAAGATAAAGATAAATCTATGAAATTAGCTAGAAGGGAAGAATTTAATTGCACAAAACTAGTCTATTACGACATGATTTAGATATATATATCTTTGCATTAAAGAGTAATTTAAGATATGAATGATAATTGTAATTTTGTATGGGTTGAGTACTTCTTTCACTCATCTTTATAAAAGTTTATTAACTGTTAAAAAAAAATGTAGTATTGATATTTAAGAAAAAAAATAGAGAATTATACTATTTTAAGATTTTTAAAAAAAATAAAAAATAATAAAATGATAAATTTTTTTACGAAACTAAACATAATCAAATATATATGTACTACTAGGCTATGTTTGATAGCTTAGATTAAACTTAGATCGCAAAAACTTATATGCAATATTGCATACATGCAATATGACTAATTAAGGTAAATTAGGTCAAAATTCGTGGGTCAACGCGGGTCAACATGGGTCAACACGGTTCAAAGCGGGTCAACCTTAATTAAAATATTTATTTTCACTCTAATATACTATTATTTTACCACATGACCAAAATTATGTTACTACAAGAACTAAATTTTGTCACTACAAGGTCAAAAGTGTATTACTACAAGTCCAAAAATATTCTGGACACTTATTTTTTGAGAGCAAAATTACTAAAATAATTTTAATTTATTCGGCTACTACATGACTAAAACAATGTTACTACAAGACCAAAATTTTATCACTACAAGGTCAAAAGTGTATTACTACATGTTCAAAAATATTTTGGAGACTTTATTTTTTGGTGAATTTTTCATAATGTTTTGACATGTAGTATTAAATTTTTGGCCTTGTAGTGGTAATATTTTGGCCTTGTAGTAACAATATTTTGGTCATTTAGTAAACCACCTGTTTGCAACCCGCGAATTTTCTGGGCAACCTGGATCCAGGCTTATGACCCGCGAATTTTTTTAAATTGACTTAATTTGATTTTTGGACATAGGGTTTTGACTTGCCTAATTAGAATGGAATGCATGTATGCAATATTTCACATAAGACTAACCCAACTTAGATTAACTATATATCATTTTTATTGGTTGTTTGATAACTTAGATTAAGGGTAGATTATGCTTTAAAATTTATAAAGTTTAGTTATCATCCTAATCTTAAATAATCCATCTTTGCTATCAAACATGCCCCTAATGGTTAATTAGTATTGAAATCTGAAATCATGAATTTGGAATGGAAGAGAAATGAAGCAAAGAACTGGACCTAGTAGTTTGTATGTATTTCCATCAAACATTTTCATTTACCCGCCCAATATAAAACAAACCACCCAAAATACACTCGTGCACCATCGCCTCCGCAGCTCCTCCACACCTTCACTGTCGCCGCCGGCACCGCCATGGAAGACGATGATCAGAGGGTCGTAGATCTAGTTAAGGAACTAGTGCATCGGTTGTTGTACACCTCCTCTCATTCCGACATTCAAAACCCTAACGCCTCCGCCCCTACTCAGCAACAGTATAATCAAGCCGTGAAATACTCAATCCGGATACTCTCCAGCCGCATGACGCCCTCAATTGCGGCTGACGACTCCGCCATGGCGGAATCTATCAAGCGACGTCTTGCTACTGCGGGTAAGTCCTCCGATGCCCTAACGTTTGCCGATCTTTACTCAAAGTTTTCGCAAAAAAATGGACCCGGAAGCATTAAGAATAAGTGGGCTGTACTCTACTTGCTTAAGACTATATCCGACGATCGGAAAACAAGGAAAAATCAGTTTCCGAGTACAATTTCTAATGGGTTCTTGGATTCTGCGGTGTCCGGAGGGTTACCCAAATTATTTGAGAGTGATGAGCGGAGTGGTAGCTCTGGGGCATTTGGGAAATTGAGTAATAATTCGAGTGCTGGAGGGTTTAATAGTGGTTTTGATGATGTGAGGGTATTGCCTGACAATGTTAGGAATTTGAGAGGTTTAGGTAACTTGGAGAAACTGGAGAATAATCGAGGGGACTGGAATTTAGGTGCTAATACAGACAATTTAAGTGGTTTGAGTGATAATATGAAGAAATTAAAGGGTTTAGGGGACAATTCCAGGGGTTTTAGGACAAGGGAATTTTTGGGGAAACAATACAGTGGAGGCATATTGATGATGTCAAAGGACCCTGAAAATATTCGTGATATGGCCTATAGGGAATTTGCGGACTTGATTAAGGAGCAAAATGAGGTTACAGAAGTGATTTTGGTGAGAGATGTGCTGTATGCATGTCAAGGAATTGACGGAAAATATGTGAAGTTCGACGAAAAGGCAGATGCATATGTTCTGCCAGACTTAGTTAAGGTGCAAAGGGCTACTAGGATAATGGTCCGGAAGCTCTGTGAACTTGGCTGGCTGTTTAGGAAAGTGAAGGGTTATATAACAGAGAGCATGGATCGGTTTCCTGCTGAAGATGTTGGGACTGTTGGGCAGGCATTTTGTGCTGCATTACAAGATGAATTATCTGAGTACTATAAGTTACTTGCTGTGCTTGAAGCACAGACAATGAATCCAATTCCATTGTCTTCAGAAAGTGTGAGCTCTGGTAACTATCTTTCGTTGAGGAGGCTGTCGGTTTGGTTTACTGAACCCACGGTGAAGATGAGGCTTATGGCTGTTTTAGTTGATAGCTGTAAGGTCTTAAAGGGTGGGGCCATGGCTGGGGCTATTCATATGCATGCTCAACATGGTGATCCTCTTGTCAATGATTTTATGAAGAGGCTACTTCGTCGGGTGTGTTCCCCACTCTTTGAAATGGTGAGGAGTTGGGTTTTGGAGGGGGAGCTCGAGGATTTATTTGCAGAGTTTTTTGTCTTGGGTCAACCAGTGAAAGCAGAGTCTCTTTGGAGGGAAGGTTATCGTCTCCACGCAGCGATGCTTCCCGCTTTCATCTCTCAGTCTCTTGCTCAGCGAATTTTGAGGACGGGAAAGTCAATTAATTTTCTTCGCGTTTGTTGTGAAGATCAGGGTTGGGCTGATGCTGCAACAGAAGCGGCAGCTGCAGCTGGGACCAGTACCAGAAGAGGTGGTCTTGGATATGGTGAAACTGATGCACTTGAATCTTTGGTTACAGAAGCTGCGAAAAGGATAGACAGGCATCTGTTGGATGTCATGTATAAACAGTATAAGTTCAAGGAACATTGTCTTGCCATCAAGAGGTACTTGCTTCTTGGGCAAGGTGATTTTGTTCAGTACCTAATGGATATCGTTGGTCCGGAGCTGAATGAGGCTGCCAACACCATAAGCTCGTTCAAGCTAGCTGGGTTGTTGGAAAGCGCTATTAGATCATCGAATGCCCAATATGATGATCCGGATATACTTGACAGGTTAAGGGTGAAAATGATGCCACATAACACAGGGGATAAAGGCTGGGATGTGTTTTCTTTGGAATATCACGCTGGAGTTCCACTAAATACTGTTTTTACAGAATCTGTTATGTCTAGTTATCTTAGAATCTTTAACTTCTTGTGGAAGCTTAGAAGGATAGAGCATGCACTGATAGGTGTTTGGAAGATGATGAAACCAAATTGTGTCACATCTCGGTTCTTTTCTCAGTTACCACATGCTGTTAAACTGCAGTTGGTATTGACATCAAGGAAATGCCAAGTCCTCTGGGGTGAGATGAATCATTTTGTTTCGAATCTACAGTACTACATCATGTTTGAAGTCTTGGAGGAGTCGTGGTCTGAATTATCAAAGGAATTGGAAGCAGCTAAAGATCTTGATGACCTACTTGGAGCTCATGAGAAATACCTATATTCAATTGTTGAAAAGTCTCTCCTTGGGGAACGATCCCAAAATCTTAACACAGCTCTCTTTACTTTATTTGATCTCATATTGCGCTTCCGAAGTCATGCAGACCGACTTTATGAAGGGATATACGAGTTGCAGTCGAGGTATGTACCTTTTTTTCTCCCATGAAAATTATTGCACACATATTGAAAAGAAAATCCTTTCGATTGACATGTGATATTTGTAAAACGTTGTAGAACCACGGACTCCTCTAGAGATAAAGCCAGAGTGCTGAGACCATCAAGTAACAAATCTTCAAACTCTGGGCCAGGGCTAGGTGAAGGCAGGAAAGACATAACAAGACGTGCTGGGGAGTTTCTTCGAAATATGGGACAAGATATAGATGCAATTGCGAAGGAATATACATCTGTTTTTGAGGGTTTCATTTCTCAATTGCCCATTCAACAGCATGTTGACTTGAAGTTCCTAATGTTTCGACTAGACTTCACTGAATTTTACAGCCAGAGTCAGTTAAGACCCAGCACAGGCGTGAAGCTTTTGTTGTAGCAACTAGCTCCTTACTAGAAGTGTTAAAACACATTCCAGATTATCTGTAGCATGTTTCAATCTGTCTCTGCTGCACACTTGTGAACAAATACAGTGTTTTGTGTTAGCTTACATTGGCTCTGCCTGTATAGTGTTGCCTTTAGGTGTGTATCTTGTATCTTCACATTTGCTTCTCATAGGCAGTTTCTGCATTTTATGCTTATAATAATTGTTGACCTGTATCTTTCTTTCTTAATCAGGAATGCTTTTGCAATTTCGAAAATGCACCCAGCTTTGGTTAAAAAGACGGAGCTGAAGGTATGGCCCTGTTGCTGAGTTATTGTGCAATACAATAGCTTAGTCTATGCCTTATCCTATTTGGGTTGTCTTGGTGTGTTGGTTTTTCATATGATTTTCCTAGTGGTAGAAGAAAAGTAGTTATTTGGTGGGGTTGTCTTGGTGTGTTGTTTTTTCTTATGATTTTCCTAGTGGTAGAAGAAAAGTAGTTATTTGGTGTTTGTTTTGATGATTTCTCATTCACGGCGTATTTTTGCCACAGGCAATGTTTGATTGTGCTTTCGATTGGCTATAAATGATATGAGGTGAATGCGTTGTTTCATATGTTTCTATTCGTATATGAATGTGTTTTCTCAGATTTAGTGTATTTCTTTACAATTAGACGACTACTGGTGGCCGTGGGTGGGTCACACTGTTGTTTACCTCAGCCTTTTGATGTAGGGATTCTAGTATGATGTCTTCATCATGGACAGTTTATATCAGAAAAATGTTTTGAGTTATTCAGTCTGTGCCATAGTATCATTTTATCCGATTTGTGGGGTGGCAAATCAAGTTTCTAATCCTATTAAAAGTTCATTCTGTTGTTGTTTGGCACTGTAAGTTGCACTAGTTAAAATCATGCGAGACTCTGTTTGTAACAAGTAAAATTGCATTTTGAATCCATCCTGTACAAAAAGGAGGGTTATTAACTGAAATTCATCAGCCCTCTTCTTCCATTGTTTTGCTTACATCGTCAGAAGAATGCTATAGTTTTTGGGTAGGCGTTACATTAAGTTTGCACCAAGAAGCAGTTTGAAGTGTGATTATAATTACAAAAAGATAAACAACGTTGATAGCAAGCAGTATACACAAATTAATCCTCAAAGTTGGGGCGGCGCAAGGGTGTTTTTAGGCGCACTTATCCAAGGAGAGCCAGCAACTGCAAATCTCCACAAGGCCTTAACATGCTCTTCTGAAGCATACGCGATACCAACTCTCGGGCCAACAACTATCTTTTCCGGCTCAGGTCCGTCCCAAATTTCCAAACCACCTAGTAGTTTCAGACATTTAGCAATAGTTTAAGTGGGAGTTCCCTAGCTAGCTTATTTATACAAAGAGAGCATACCAGGAGTGTAAAGAGGATGACCAGACCACTCTGTCGAAAGCCCCAACGCTTGCCCAACCTGCCCTAGTTCAAAACAAATCCATTTCTTTCAATTGAATTAGAATATACTGGAAGATTAACCAATTATTTAAAATGTCTACAAATTTGACGAGTTTGCTCATGTTCAAGTTTTGTATTTCGAAACACCCTAAATTCCATCCTAGGCAACAAAAACTTTCAAGAAAACAAATCAGATATGTTTCTTAAAAAGATAACTTGATTCTCCAAAACCAAGGGTATATCTGAGAATGGAATGAAGTATTGTCAACATAATTAGTGGGTTCTTCTAAGCTTCAATGTAGAATTATTGTCCTTAACAAATGTCAGGTTCATAACTTGAATTGTAGATCGCATAATAAAAAGGTAAAGTCTAGTATGCACTCGAGTGCATGCTGTGCACCCTAGTCCATGTGCACTTTTCAGTTTACTGACTTGCACTTTTCAATTATTACTAAAAATATTATTATACAGTTTAATAATTGAAAAGTGCAACACCATTTACCAAAAAAGTGCAACATGGACTAGGGTGCACAACATGCACTCGAGTCCATAGTAGACCAACCCTAATAAAAATGGTCTAATCATATATATGCAATATATTGACATCAATAATGTAGATACGAAGTAATACTTTACCTTTCCTGGTCCAGCAAGAAGAACAGGCTTCTCCGATTTTATACCACGCCGCTTCTGGATGGTCTCCAGTCCTTAGAACAAGTATAACATAGGAAACTTAACCATGTGCTAGAGATGATAAAACCAAATCTACAATGTTTATGCTTGAAACTAATTCTGGTTAATACTAGGAAAAAAAGACATGCAATGGATATCATACTATTTAGTACTATTACATAATTAATTGGCATGCCATATAAGATCATCTTTCAGTTTAATACTAGGAAAAAAGACACCTCGAATGGTTTCTCCACTTGTATAGCAAATAACCAGGTACTAAACCATGAATTTCTTTGAAAAACTTACCGCTGACGGGAGCACAAGCGCGAATGAGGACAGCTGCACCAACTCCTTGCTTGTCTGCTACCACATTCAGCATCATATGAAGACCATAACAAAGATACACATAAGCATGCCCCCCTGCTCCAAACTGTCAAGACAATTAGCAATCAGCTTTTCATGTTTGAACTCAGACTTCATCTGTAAAACATTGCACAATCAGCAATGTGTGCGACAAGAAAAAGCACAGCAGCATTGCATTAAGATGATGAAAAAGGAGCTGTTTGCCTTATACTCCCTCCGTCCCGTGATTACTTGCACACTTTCCTTATTGGGACGTCCCAAAATTACTTGCAAACTGTTAATATGGAAATATCCCACAAAATTAATAACCTCACAACATCATTTTATTTTCAAATTTGTCACTCTTTTTTTCCATACATTTTACTTTACACATCATCAAATCCACTTTACACATCGTCAAATTACCTAAAATACCCCTCCTTTATCTTACGTCATCAACCATTAAATCCACTTTTCTTAAACAATGTGTCGGTCAAACTATGCAAATTATCCTGGAACGGAGGGAGTACATAACTTCATACGGGGAACAACAATGGATGGCTCAATAATGAAAACTGGGGAATGAAAGCCATTATAGAACCCTCTTGTTATACACCAACACAAACAAGTTTTGTTTTACCATGAAAATGATTCAGATCAATAAAGCAGAAGATATAATATAATAGGGGAAATCAGAATCTCACAACGGGGGCTGTCCTTGCAGTAACCCCAAATCGACCGTGGCAAGCTGAGTCATTTGGCCTGTAAGCTTCAACCTTTTATCAAACACATTCAATGCACAGATTATCAATCCTGAGTCAACTCACCAAATTGAGTAATACATAAAGTGGAGACACAATAGCACATAATACCTCAGTAATTTGAAGAACAACGTCATCTTTCTTGAGATATTTCCCCAGAAGGCGCGGGGCAAGTTCAAGGGCATCAATTTGGAAGAAATCCCGACTCAATATTGAACTTTTTTCTAAATGATTCAAAGAAATGGATGCCACGGGCTCTATCTCATCGTCATGAGAGTTAGGTTTTGCGCTTGACTTTGGTTTTGGTTCGACTTTGATCGACTTTTTAACGGTTCTTGATGTGTTTGTGATTCTGATTGCTTTATTGGGGCGTTGAATTCTCTTTTTCTTGTTTACAGTTGGGGTTAACTCTGTGTTGAAACTCAATGACTCCATTGATGTAATTTGGAGTAATTTGAATTGCTGTCAAAGTTTCTCCTTTTTGTTATTTTTATTTTACCAATAAAAAAAAATAGTGGTAAATGGGTCGGGTTTATTCTAGATCTTTCCAAAGAAAAAATTCCCCCAAAATAATGGTAAATCTCTAGACCCTTCTATTTCTATATATTACTCAATACCTACACAGTTCTCATTGCTACACATATAGTTCAACAGCCTCCATTCACTCTCAGCAGTTTCCAGAATCACCAAACTCCAAACTCAGTTCAAGAATGGCGAAATTGGGAGAAGGGGACAAGCGGTGGATCGTTGAAGATCGTCCCGACGGCACCAACGTCCACAATTGGCACTGGGCCGAAACTAATTGCCTTGAGTGGTCTCGAAAATTCCTCGAAAACCTTCTGTGCAACAAGTCCCCTCTCTCCGGCGAAGGAAATCTCTACATAAAAATTGTGAGAATCGATAAACTTGAGGGCGAGGCGTATGTTAACATTCGCAAGGGGAAGATTATACCAGGGTATGAGTTGAGTTTGGTTCTCTCGTACGAGGCTGAAGCCAAAGGTAGCGACGGCAATTCGGTGATTTTGAAAACTGAGGGTTCTGTTGAAGTGCCGTATATTTCCGATGAGAACGCCGGTGAGGATCCCGATATCAGAATTACTATTAAAGACGAGGGCCCGATTGGGAAAACTTTGAAGGAAGCGTTCATTGCGAAAGGGAAACCCTTTGTGTTCGAGAAAATTAGGGAGTATGTTACTGCAATGGCGAAAGGTGGGCCCGCTAGAGAAGATTTGGAAGTGAAGAAAGTTGCGGTGAATAAACCGGCTTCTGCATCTGCTGCTGTGAGTAATAATACTGCGGTGGCTCCGAGCACGAAGGAGGTGAAGAAGAAAGAGGAGAAGAAAGAGAAGAGAAAGGAGGGGTTTAAGACTATTACAATGACCGAGAAGTTTAGCTGCAGAGCCAAGGATTTGTTTGAGATTTTGATGGATGAGAATAGGTGGAAGGGGTTTACGCAGAGCAATGCAAGAATTAATAAGGAGGTGGGAGGAGAATTCATTATTTTCGATGGATCCGTTTCGGGGAAGAACCTTGAGCTGCAGGAGGGGAAGTTGATTGTCCAGCAATGGAGATTTGGGAGCTGGCCTGATGGCATTATGTCCACGGTATGTAGCTAACAACTCTTTTAAGTTTGAATACTCTAGAAATCGTGAATGTTCAATGGTGATTGTCTTTTTCTAGTGTTTTTGTTGTTCTAAATGCTAGTGTTTCTCAGTTGAATGTATACCGGTGTTAGTTGTGGACCTGTGGTGTATTAGGCGTGTTCTTTAGAAGTTCGGTGTTTTTTGTTTAGTTGATATGATTTTATGTTAGGGCAGTATTCCCTTGTGTTCTTGGGATGTTCTCAGATAATTGTGGGAAAAGAGAAACGAATTGTGGTACTAACTGTGTGATTTCAGTCCGGCCATTCTTTGAATTGTATGTAACGGTGGCTTCTGTTTTGATGTTTTAGGGCAGTATTTCCTTGTGTTTTTGAGAAGTGTGTTGGTATAATGTTCTCAGATAGTTGTGGAAATTAGAGTCAATTGTGGAAGCAACTTTTTGATTTCTATCTGGCCTAGTTGAATGTATGCAACAGGGACATCTATTTTGACATAATCTGTAGATGTTTGTTCTTGGGACATGTCTGATTTCGCATTAACGAGTGACAATAGAGACTGGTTGGTGGAGAATAACTAAGAGTAGAATTTTCAGTTTGGGTTAATTGCACGAAACCCCCTCGTTATTTGGAAATTGCACGTAACCCCCGTGTTGTTTATTGAATCAAGCGAAAAAAAAGAACTAGTCGGTGATTTTATCATTTTTCTCTAGTTCACGGTAGAGTCTCTAAACTTCAACATTTGAAAAAAAGGATACAGGGAAATAGGAGAAACCAACCATTAATTCATTTCTGAAAAAATGGTAGAATTTGCTTGATTTAATAAACAGTAGGGGGTTTCAGGCAACATTTCCAAACCACGAGGGGGTTTCAGGCAACATTTCCAAACCATGAGGGGATCTTGTGCAATTAACCCTTTTGGGATTTCAGTTCTTTGCATTTGTGAATCTTGTTGAGTTTCTTTTTGGGTGGAAAGATTGAAATCCACAATAGTAAATTCATTGGTAATTGTTTGGATTGATTAATTCGTTAATGGATCTCAAGATTCATCACTCTCATTTTGAACTATCTTTTGAGTTATTTCGGTGAATTTTGTAATCCTCTCTGAGTTGGATGGATTTCCAATTTGTAATCATCTCTTTACTATGTTTAATCGACCAAGATTGTCAATATAATGTAATTCTAGATGTTAAACTAGAGAAGTGTTTCCCGAGTAAGCAGTTTGGTGATATGATGTAATCTTAACCATTTAGGTACGCCTTACTTTTGAGGAGCCCGAACCTGGCTTGACAGTTGTGAAGCTCACACATACTGATGTACCGGAGGAAGACAGGTTAGTTGTTCTGGCCACACCTCATCTCATATATTCTTTTAAGGTAGTAAGATTTGTGATTCCTGATGTTATTATGACGACACAGGTATGGCAATGCAACTGTGGTCGAAAATACAGAGAGGGGATGGAGAGATCTTATCTTCCACAAAATACGGGCAGTTTTTGGTTTCGGGATATGAATTTTGTTGTCTTGTCTTTTCTTTGTCTTAGTACGACTATGTTGGTTTTCAGTTGACCACAGATGTGTTGGATCACAATTAAGAATATTGATATGGGTAGAACCCCAAGTTTTATTGAAGCAATGGGTGATGGATGGAGCTTGAACAAGAGTGACTTTTGAATTTCGGATTTGATTTGAACTTGTTTAATTTTCCATTGTTGTCTACGTGTTAGTTAGTTTTATGTTGTCTTTAACATCTTCTTCATGCTTGTTCTTGAGCTGAGTTAATGAGCAAATGGTGGTGCTCCATTATTTTGAAATGTAGGGGTGGTTATAGGGCGATTACGCTCAGTGCCGAGTTTAACCTTTTGTAGACATATAAATTTGTTGTGGTGTTAAGGTATAATATCAATTGAAACTAAGTGACGTTATTTCTCTCTCTCTTAGGACTGTTTTTGATGGTTGGTGTCACTTCGAACAAACCTGTGTTTTATTGTATATATGTATGTGTAATGTGGGTGTAAATTAACACTTTTAAATAAACCCCTCCAGCTTTGTTTAATACTCCCCCTTCATTTTTATTAATTCAATATATATATATGAAATACCAATTCTGCACTTTTACTAAATCATGTTAGATACATACACTCCCCTACAGTTTAAACAAACCCTAAAATTAGGCAGCCGCGTTGCCACCACCACCACATAAAATTTAGAAAAAAAACATACTATTTTGAAAAAACACTCCGGTCGACACTGATTTTTCAACTAAAAATACTTCGGTTGACACTGATTTGTCGACCAAATTTAGAAATAATTTTTTTAAAAAAAGTTGAAGTTTTCGAGTTGCTAAAAACACTCTCGTCGACACTGATTTTTCGACTAAAAATACTTCGATCGGTCGAGAGTGTTTTTGAGCGACTTAAAAAAAAAAAAAAAAAAAAGCAAATCTGTTCTCAGGCGGAGGAAGGCGGGGGCAAGATGGACCGCGACGGCCGATGGAAAGCCAGAGCGGCGACGAGCGCTGGGGATGGGCTGCCACGGCCGAGGGAGAGCCGAAGCGGCGGCGAGCGCTGGGGGTGGAGCGGCGGGCCGGCGGCCTAGGGCGAGTAGAAGAATTACAAAAAAAAAAAAAAAGATGTGCGGCGGAGGTGAGGAGGAGGCAAGAAACTAGGAAGGAGGAGAGAAGGGCGTTGGCGAACGCAAGCGGCGGTGGATGGGTGGTGCCGACGGATGAGAAGAAGGAGGAGAAATGTGGGAAGAAAAGAGAAAATGAAGAAGATGAGAAAATTAGGGATAGGGTTGGGGCTATAAGGGGTGTGTATGTATCTATACAATTTTACTAAGGGCAAAATTGGTATTTCATATATATTGAATTAATAAAAATGAAGGGGAGTGTATTAAACAAAGCTGGAGGGGTATATACCCCAACCCAAATAAAAATACTGAGCAAGCCCATAATATTCAAGGCCCAATCCACGAACTCCATCTTCGAAATTACTAGTTTAGCCTTGGCTAGGTTTGGCAAAAGGGCAAATGTGGGATGTATATAAGAAGGAAAAATTGGGAAACAATGAATCCATGGTGTAAAGCTCAGAATGAGGGGGGTTGCAGTGAGGATGATAATGGAATTCTGTGAGGGTGGTTGCCCCTCTCTGCAACCTCAATGACTTCCAACTAAAATAATCAACAGCCCCTTTTGTTATCTGGAAACTGTAACAGTAATAATATTTCGGGGGAGTGCATATAACAACGCCAACTCTTTCTCTCTCTCTCTCTTGTAAGTTTGTAATGGATGGGGCTGTGATGATAATTCGTTTATTGTTGGTTTTTCTGAGCTTGATAATCGGGCATCGAGAAGTACCGACCCGCATCTTGGCGGGGCAACCCGGATGGCATCTGATATCGGGAATGCTTTCCCTTTTCGATTGCAACCGGAGATTTTGCAGCCATGGCGTGTTGTTGGTTTCTCGGTGCCTCATCATCACCATAGATCTGAGCCTCCAATTCCCCTTTTCAGTTTCTCAATTTTTTATTTTTTTAGTTTTGGAATGATGTGGACACTTTTGAATTAAAATCGGGACCAATGTACCTAAGATCATCACAAGAACCTGAGGGCTTACTGGCATGGTGTAACACTTAACAAATGAGATGTCTTTCAAAACTCATTTAATTAAAAGTCTAATAAGGCCTAATTGTAAGTGTAAATTTAAATAGAACTATAATTATAAAAGGTTTAAACCAGGTTGATAAAAGACCTGAGCATATTTTCTTTTTTTGGAGGATAAAGTTACAGGAGAAATGAAAAGTCTCCATTCCTTTGAAATATTACTCCCTCCGTTCAATTTTATTATGCCCACTTCTCCGGGCACGAGTTTTAATGAATATTGATTAGTTTATGTATAAAGTAAGTTGAGGGTATGATGGGATATTGTGGGGTCCATTTATTAGATAAAGTGATTGTTTATGAATAAAGTAAGTGACAAAGTGAGTAAATAAGTAATGTTAGGAGAGTGGAAATAAAGTAGTATGAATAGTATTGTTTCCAAAAATGGTATGGGTATAATAAAATTGGACAACCAAAAAAGAAAAGTGGGAATAATGAAATTGAACGGAGAGAGTATTTCATTTCAATCTTGAAAAATGGTAGAGTGAATTGTCGACTACGCTAACTGATGTGCCCTTTTGCTTATGGACTGCGGTAAATATGTGAATTTACACACTACAAATTCCTTTATAAGTCAATAATTCGTTTTTATCATCTTTTATGACTTTAATTAAAACAAAGATTGTTGATAAAAACTTAGAAATAACTAATAAGTAATAAAAAAGAATTAGAAATAAGTAATAAAAAAATAATTCGTCGCCTGAGAGATTCGAACTCTCGCGGGGAAACCCCATGTACTTAGCAGGCACACGCCTTAACCACTCGGCCAAAGCGACAATGTTGTTAATGCCGAGTGGAAATACTATATTACGTATATTATATCTTAAGACTTTTTTGTGTTTTTAATTGAAGATTTGACCTATATGAAATGTAGAATACGTCTGTGGATGATGTGAAATAAATAAAAAGGTGTCTTGTATTTACGTACACAATACAATTGTGTTACATTTACACTTACATATATATGGTAACAACACTTTGGAGAATAAAATGAAATGTTCATACAAATTGCTGTATCATTAGTCTCACTTCTTCCATAACAAGCCATGCCTTATGCCCTCCTATCACTTCTGCTTTCATTTCCCCATCTTTCCATATCTGCAAGTGCAATCCACCACTTTCTCTCATACATTCATAACTAAATCAAAACATTAATCACACTACCATATATTACCTGAATCGTCGGCATTTTCTTCAAGTGTCGTCGCAAACAAGAACCAAAGGTTGTTAATTAGTACGTAAACATGTGTATGAACAATCAAGGAACGATTATTAGATCAAACGACGAAAAACAGAATCAACGTACAGAGATGTTTCCCCGCTTCACCAATGCCTGAGGTACATTGTTCACATCCACACAGCAAAATTTTACCCTACAATACAATCTCACTCAAAAATGTCATGTTTGTTTTCAGAATTTGAAATTAGTACAAATCATATGCAAATATAACTCAACAACTCACTTTGTATCATATTCAGCAGCTAATTTCTCCAATTTAGGCTTCAAATATATGCATTTTCTGCACCAATTTGCCATCCTGTCAACCAACAAAATTACATACCTATATTTTAGCATTCTTACCTATTTTATTAAAATTGTCTTCTTAATTTGTCACAGCTCTTTAAACTATATCTTATAGCAGATTTTTTCATCTTATATAAAATTGACCATTAGCCATCTAAATTTTTTTTTTTGTATTTTCGAGCTAATTGCAAGTTGAAAAAAGGACTATAGAATTGCCATAAATGCAAAATTTGAATAAAATAACCTAAGTTGCATTAAAAAAATGTGGATGTGCAAATACTATAACTCATCAAGAATCAAACACAGTAATCCATACGTCCCACAATTTTAACACTATTTTTTTATTCGTCCATTTGTTTGGACGTTCAAAAAATGAAACATTTTCATAACCCCTACCCTCACAGTTTTAAAAAAAATGTATACACAAAATGATACTCCATTAGTTTTACTTTTAGTTCAATCATTTACTATACTTTCTTAATTTGTGTGCTCGTAAATTGGTGCAAACATTTATGAAACGGGGTGAATATAAGGAAAACAGGAAAAGAAGAAAAGATTAATAACCAATCAACAAGAACAGGCTGTGAGAGCTCTTTAGCTTTGTCCAAAATCTGATCAAACTGTTCAGAATTTTGAATGGGCTCCATTTCCACTACAGATGGCTGGGACAATTCGGGCCAGAACGAAGATGCCCTAAAATCCCTTTTTGCTGTCTTTCTCCACTCACTACTTTTGCTCCGATCGAACCCGAACCCGTTTGATTTGGGCAACAATGAACCGGACCCGGAGCTCCGCGACTGATTTTGCGGGTGAATTTCTCTGTAGAGAATGTGTGGATTTGGTGATAATATTGACATGCTTGTTTGTGATTACTCTTTTCTTTGTTCTGAAGAAATAAAAATGGGGGCCAAACTAAGGATAAGATTTTAAAGTATGAATGAATGAATATCTTCAGATTTTATTTTTTGGTCGACATAAAGTTTGTTCACACTCGTTTTCTTTTACACCAAATATATTAGTATGTAAATAAAATGGTTCTTCGTTACCTATTCTTTTCTAAATAATCCACTTTGATCATGTTATCAATATAAATAAAATGGTTCTGTTTCAGCATCAGGTTTTATTTAGTTAAGTAGATTTAAGATACTTCATCAATTAGCTATAAAGGTTTTTTTTTTTTTTTTTTGGAAAGAAACTAATTTAGCTGGTGGAACATGGATCGGAGGTTCATTTCATTCATGAGGACTTGCAAAGTTCGTACTTCGAATTAGTTACATGGTTGACATACATCACAGTACAAAAAGAAAAAATATTGATAATTCTCTTACATTCCAAAATAAAATTACTGAAGAGGGAATACGTCGTCTATTCCGAGTTCAAAGCATCCGACACTACCTTGGCATCCACCTCGACCTCAACAGGTTCATAACCCAACTGCTTGATCCAAGAAAGTGCCTCAACTAACCCCATAGCTTCACCTTCATCTATCCGGTAGAGGCCCGATATAACCGATGATCGACATCGTAAGAAGTTACCTCCATCGTCATGGATGATAGCGCCGATCCCAATTTCCAACGTATCAGCAAAGAAATCGGTATCCATGTTCCTATGTGCATGAGGAGTATGATATTTGGGTGGAATTGGTTGCACCTATACAATTAGAATTTAACTTCAATAAATTGAGTTAAATGCTAAGGTAAAAAATTAAATTGAGTAAATTAAACATAAAAATTTATGTGTATTTTTATACACTCACCTACATAGAAAATTTTATCTTTTATAAAAGACACAAATGCATAAGTTTCATTTATAAAAAAATTAGAGAAAATGAAGATATCTGAAAGCAGGGCCTAAACAAACAAATTTAAGCCCAATATAGCCCTCTGTGGCGGGCTGAAACTTTCCTGCAAAAATTCTTCAGCCCAGCCCATATACAAAAACTGGACCCTTTTCCATCTACTATTGTATTTAAATTTCTATTTTTATTGTATAATTCTTAAATTCAGTATTCAATAGTCGTTGTTCTTTGTATATAATAAATATCTATTTTATAATAAATTATAAAAATATGACATTAAAATAGAATTAATTAAAAGACCATAAATACAGTAACATGACAACAAATGAATTGGATCATATGCATGCATAGTACATTCCAATGTGAAGGGTGGGTAGAAAAGTAAAGTAGTTGGAAGTATTCTAATGCGGAGTGGGGCCTTCATCTCCATAACTTTGAAACCTAATTTGTTGAATAAAAATTAGGAATTGTTTGACTACTCTTGTGAGTTGTAACACTATTAATTATTTCAGTAATAGTTAACACATATTCTTACTTCTATATTTCTACCATGCCTTTAATATATGAAATGGGCTTGTGTGAGTTTTTTTTTAAATATTCTCAGACCCTCCCGACTCAAGCTCAAGACCAGATAGCGATGTTCTAACCACTTGAACTATTCCACCTCGTTTGAATCTATATTAAATGTATTTGTATCTAGTTATATGAAATTATGAATACTAGTAACCATTTTTTTACTATAAATCTCATGTGGGAAAAAAGGTAGTCAATTAAATGGTTAACTACAAGTTGTTATCCGGACCCAAACTTACCGAGTTGGTTGAGTAGTATTCCTATGTTTGGTTGTAACTTTTTAAATACATTCTTGTTTTGGAATCGTGAATTATTATGATTTAAAGTAGAAAAAAAGAGTATTAATATAGGAAGGTTATTCTAAAATACGGAGTAGATAGTTTTGCATAGAAAAATATTTTTTCTTAGAGATTATGTTTGTTGTGGAATTTTGAATTTAATAAGTTTACTTTCAATTATGAATATAAAAGTTGGTGTAGTCGTGTAATTCTATTAAAAAGGTTGGTTTCATTGTCTTAATTATTTTTAAAAAAAATAGGTGCGTGTAGTTGTTGTATTAATTGAATAAAAACCCACACAATATTTAAGCGGTGACTCGTAGAGATGAAAATTGAAAAGTGCAGTACAGGCAAGGAAGGTTTTTTTTTTTTTTTTAAATATTATGATTACTCGTGATCTTCGATAATAATTCTCACATTCTACGTCAATTCACTTTTTTAAAGTTTATTATTATCTCGTGGAATGTAGGTAATAATAAAGAAAATGGTCCAAATATGATATTTGGTCTTCTTGCTCAAACAGCAAGGCAGGCCAGGGTCTGCTTTGGATTTTTCCTAAGTTTTCAAATTACTAATTTGAATACTGCATCCATATATTTGAAAATTCGTTTCAAATATTGATTTTTTAAAAAAAAAGAAATTTATTATTCAGCATGTCCCCTGAATTTAATGTGACCAGTGGCGTAATCCGTAACCTGATCAAGAGTGACAATTTTAATGTTTCATTTTGTGTATTATTATCAGCTTTATTAATATGTGTTATATTAATAAATGATATCGTTTCATACTACTAAGGACGACACGTGTTAAAAATCGGTTGAATAGTTCTCTAAATCTAGCCGTGTCACACCATTTTTATTACATAATTATTAAGCTCCTGTTCCAGACAATTTGTGTACAAACAAAATATGCTATTTCAACTTTTCAAACAATGAAGGGTGGTCATTCATTAATATATCATACATTAATTCTGAATAATTTTCCACTTTCTACACACATGAATAATTCGAAACCACCCAATTTCTCCACAATTATTACGATTTCGATTGTATTAGGTTTATACGTACTTTTCATTTAAACCTGAATTTAATTTTAAATCAAACCCTTTTAATAATATAATATGACTCTATATATAGGGAAGAAGGTACATACGACTTAGGATAAACAAAATTTATCACAATGTTAGTTGCCAATTTTAAAACAAATGTCAATAAAAAAATTGTAATATTTTATGAACGTGTAAGGGTTAATGGCAATTGTCACTAACCTAATTTTCTATCAATTCATTTAAGTTGGCGAAGACGAGGTCCACGTTGACACATTTCATGTACAAATATTACGTACGGATTGGAATTCAGTCAATTAATAATAATTGTTTCAATATAATTATTTTACACCATTTTTTCATTAAATAATTCGTCTCTAAAGTTATATGAATTGAGAGGGAAATTAGTGATACCTTCATAAGTCACAACACATGCCATGAAAGTATGAAACATCCCACATACTGTACTTCACTTTAAACACAATTATTATTATTTTTTATATATGATTTGCAATTATCTAATGATAAAAAGTTCAATTTTCTTGAGTCACTAATGGCTTGAGTGACATATATCTCCCATAATCCATGCTATATTATTCCGTTAATTCGTTACTTTTACACGTTTCATCTTTTAATAAAGGAGTGGGGAATTTAAAAATAAAAATCTTGATATTCATATAATTAAGTTATCTTCTACTTATATCACTCTATGATGAATCATCACATAATCAATATAGACGGAATACTACCCATGTTCTTTGTTATCTGTTTTATTTTATTTATTCATATAAATCAATTATTCATTATAGATTTATTAATTGTGATCTATATAAATAAATAGGAATATAAAAATGAAAACATTTGGTAAGGGTGGGTAGTATTGGTTTTTCACGAAAAACATTTAATTTGAAAATAATTGCCATTAGGCCATGATAAGTGATAAGTCATGTTAAATAAATAATTAATTAATTAAATTAGAGAGAATTTATTGATTTGGGGACAGCGTGGGTGGAATTCCATAGAATACGACAGAGGTTAACAGGTGAGGTCTATGCGCGTACACGTGTACTCACCATACTGGTTTCCCCTAACGCCGACGGTGGTGGCAATTTCGTTATTTACTCCAATATTAAGCCCCACTTCGTAAAACCACCTTACATTCTATCACCAAATTAGCAAATTCACCCTCTTTTTCCCCTGCTTTTTATCTCCGTATAAATCGAGTTTGAAATTTAGAGAGGAGCACACTCTTAAATTTCAGTCGAGATGTCGACGCGAGACTAAAGTTGAATTATGAATGTTTTTTTGTCTTATAACTGATTTAAATTATTACTCAAAACTTTTTTCCATGAAATACAGAAACAGAGTTGCAACAATTGACACTTCAAGTGGAACACAACTCTCTCTCTCTCTCTCTTACTTTCTCTCTCTACATTTGAAGAAGCAAGAAAGAAGAAATTTGTGTGAATATATTTTGTGGAATTGCGAAAACGGAGGTGGCGACATGGCAGATATAACGAAGTATGCACCCATTAATGGCGGAACTTTGATCTCAGACTTCAAATCCTCCTTCTCTCTTTTCAAAACCAGAAAAACAGTTACTTTTGCATACGCCTTCATCTTTATCTTCATCGCCTTCACCACTTTTCTTGCTTTTGCCCCCTCTTCAAACTCTTCTTCTCCGTGGTTCTCCAACATTTTCACTTCTCACTCTTCATCTCCAGATCACTCTGACGGATCTCAGTTTTCCTCTATTTACTATTATTTTTTCCCAAATTCATCCCCTAGTAATAATGATAGATCTCCAAACGCTGCGTTTTTGCCTCATAATTCCACGAATTTACCCCCAAAACCCTCTCTAAATGCTACAAGTGAAGAACCGAAGCAAAATCAGAGCCCGGTTCATGATAAAAGTGAAGAATTGAAGCAGAATCAAAGCCCGGTTCAAGATAAAAGTGAAGAATTGAAGCAGAATCAAAGCCCGGTTCATGATAAAAGTGAAGAATCGAAGCAAAATCAGAGTACGTTTCATGATAAAAGTGAGGAATTGAAGCAAAATCAAAGCCGTGTTCATGATAAAAGCGAAGAATCGAAGCAAAATCAGAGCCCGGCTCATGATAAAAGTGAAGAAACGAAGCAAAATCAAAGCCCGGTTCAAGATAAAAGCGAAGAATTGAAGAAAAATCAGAGCGAAATTCATGATAAAAGTAATGGGACAGTGAATTCGTCTGTTGGTGAGAAGAATTTAACTTCATCTCTGGTGAAGCAACAAAACAACAATGGTGCGGTGAAAAATCATAGTGATGATTTGATAAAGTCTCTAATGGAGTGTGATATGTTTGATGGAAATTGGGTGAAGGATGAATCTTATCCACTCTACAAGCCCGGTTCTTGTTCTTTAATTGATGAACAGTTCAATTGTTTCCGCAATGGTAGGCCTGATAATGGCTACCTCAAGCTAAAATGGAAGCCTAAAGGCTGCACTCTTCCAAGGTTTGTTTGATTCTCAATTTGTCTCTCAATAGTTTGTTTTCTGAATTTCATGATCCCCTTGATTGTTTGCATATCAAATTATTCAATTTGGGTCGGACTATAGATATCTTAATATAGTACTCATTGATTGATGTTGGATAATTAGGTTGGATGGGAGCCATATGTTGAAAATGTTGAAAGGAAAGAGACTAGTTTTTGTGGGTGATTCATTGAATAGGAATATGTGGGAATCCCTTGTTTGCATATTGAGAAACTCTGTGAAGGATCAGAAGAAAGTTTATGAAGAGAAAGGGAGGCATCATTTTAGAGACGAAGCTTCGTATTCCTTCGTCTTTGAAGTAAGTTTTACGAAAATAATTAAAAATCTTGTCTTCATGGTAGTTTATTGATGAATTTGTGTGATGTTTATAGGACTATAAATTCACAGTGGAGTTCTTTGTATCTCCCTTCATTGTTCAAGAATGGCAAGTAACAGGAAAAAATGGTACTAAGGAAACGCTTCGACTGGATTTGATGAGCAGAGCTGCTGAAAAATATAAGAATGCGGACATCCTCGTCTTTAATACCGGACATTGGTGGACTCATGAGAAGACTTCCACAGGGTATAAACCATTATAACTTGTATCATTGTCTATTTATGTAGTATTTGTTAGTAATTTGAATTGATGCATGATAATTGATGTAGGAAGGACTATTATCAAGAAGGCAGCCATGTGTATAGTGACTTGAATGTTCTTGAGGCTTTTCGCAAAGCTTTAACCACATGGGCGAGATGGGTCGACTCCAAAATCAATCCCAAAAAGTCACTCGTGTTTTTTAGAGGCTATTCAGCATCGCATTTCAGGTATGGTCAGCTCGAGGGTTGGATCATGGATGATGCTCTAATGCAGGCAAAAATAGTTTTTTACGGGACAATACTTTTTTATATACCTAGACGTAGACCACATTGATCCAATTTGGGAAAATTTGGCCTATGTTTACATAAATTTAAAAATATTGTTCTTGATTTACTTGGAATCAAGCCTGATCTTCAGTCCTCACGTGCGATTTTTTCCCGATTAGCGCTACATTTGCATAAATTAGAAAGTATTGTCCTTAATTATAAACCCGTAAACATAATGTCCTTGTTTTGCAAGCCCCGAGCGTTACAGGCTAAAGAAAAAATTCCCCTCTTATGCAAGTAGATTTAGCTAGAAAATTCAAAACTTTATTGTTAACAATATGTTTTTCTTGCCTTTTGCTCATGAGATAAGATCAATGTGTTGGTGTTTTTCTGACTATATATAATTGCTGGTGCAGTGGTGGGCAATGGAATTCCGGAGGGCAATGTGACCACGAAACGGAGCCAATAAAGAACGAGACTTATCTGACTCCGTATCCAACCAAGATGAAGGTTTTGGAGAAAGTGATGAAAGGAATGAAATCAAGTCCAACTTATCTTAACATCACGAGAATGACAGATTATCGAAAGGACGGGCATCCATCAATATATCGAAAACTACACATGAGCGAAGAAGAGAAGAAAACGCCCTTTCGTGTTCAAGACTGTAGTCATTGGTGTTTGCCTGGAGTGCCTGATGCTTGGAACGAGGTCTTGTATGCACAACTCTTGGTAAAACTGAAGCAAAAGCCAGAGTAGACGGAAATTCTTCAACGATCACGCGATCAGAGGCTTCCGTCCATTCATTGATCGGATTATACGATGATGCAAGAAGCACCACCAGTAAATACTCACACGTGAAGAGAAAGCTGAGTTAATTGATCAGTAAATACTTTAATGAGAGTATAGATACATTATACATGAAACCAACCTGGAGAAGATCCAAGAAATATAGTGTTTCTATAAATAAGAGTATACTGTATTATTTAATGAGCAGGAGAGAGATTAGTGGAGTTAGTAAACTTTAATTATTTTGTATGATGATTTAATTGGTCTAGATTGAATCGCAAATAGTGTAATTCATATTTATTAATTATCGTAATTTATTTTACTAGTACAAATCACATCATATAATGGAGTACAAATCTCTAATTTTAAATGGGGACACCGTAACTGGACGGTGA
Source organism: Galeopsis tetrahit (assembly GCA_963675135.1). Classification (NCBI taxonomy): domain Eukaryota; kingdom Viridiplantae; phylum Streptophyta; class Magnoliopsida; order Lamiales; family Lamiaceae; genus Galeopsis; species Galeopsis tetrahit. The sequence goes on from OY776126.1 coordinate 4,946,003, forward strand.
AATTGACTCCTCTAAATTAGTCGGTCCTTAAATTGGATATACGTCAAAGTTTGCATGGACTACTATATCCGATGATAAAATTTAGGAACCGTAGGCTTTCTACAATGACATTACGACGTCAAATTTAATTAAATGGGGATTTGATTTTGATACTTAACAGGAAGCTACTTCACTAGTCTTGAATTGAATAAAATAATTGAAAAGTTTGACGCTTTTAGTTAAAATTTCAACAATCACATGGAAGATGCTTTGACAATTATGTATGTGATGTGCAATAAGTGAACTTTCATTACCCCAAAATTGTCGGTTTTGGCAGCCCTTTATATTCAAAGGGCAAATGATAAATATCACAACTTATATTCTCTTAAATATTAAAAAAAAATGTGATCTTAAATTTTAAGTACCACTAATACTATATACCCCACACAAGTGTCGGTGGATTCCGATATGCGACATTGGTAGTTTTATGGAGTTTGATTTCACTTGTACCTAAAAAAAAAACAAAACAATGTAATTAACTTAAAATATACTCCCCCATCCTTCCAAAACTATTCGTTTACTTTTTGTACATTTATTAAAAAATATAGTATAGAATCACACTTGTATTTACCTGGTACAATTGAATCACAATTTTAACTTTATTCGAATTTTATGAATTAAAAATTCAATTAAACAATTGATATCAAAATTACTTTAAAAAAAGTTGAAAGAAAAAATAGAAAGGGTACAAAAGAGAACAAGTGGAGATAAATTGTTGGTGTTACAAAAAAAAAAAAAAAAAAACCTTATGTAACTTTTGAATACACTGAGGGAATATATTACTAGTAATTTGGTTGAAATCGGCTAACTAAACTAAATAATTTTAATCTACAATATTGTAAGCACTATAATGACTAGAGATGTCTATCGGGTTGGCCCTAGCCCTATAGGGTCAGCCCTACAGGGTTACGGGCTAAATGGGTTAGGGCCTTAACCGGTTCATATTTAACGGGCCTACAATTGTTGGGACCTAACCCTAACCCTAGCGGGCCACGGGCTAAACGGGCCACTAACGGGCTACAATAATTTTTTTTCTTTTAAAATTAAATGTCTCAATTGGCACATCCAACAAGCAAATAAAATAGAAAAATACATAATTAGTTAATGATCAGTAAATGAGAAAAAAAAAGTATAATTTAAACACAATTTTAGAACTCATTGGTCCTTAATATGACCAAATAAAGCTAAACAAATATCATAATCTAATAAAAAAATAGTAATAATGACTGATGGATGGTAATGGGCTTCTTAATGCTTATAATTATAGTTATTGGTCAAATGACCCAAAATTTGTTCTTATGTTATTTATTAAAAAAAAAAAAAAAGTAACAACTCGGGCTAGCGGGCTGGCCCTGTAGCCCTGCGGGCTGGCCCAGTTTAGCCCACGGGCTAACCGGTCCGGGTCAAAAAAGCCCGGTTTTAAACGGGCCTATAATTCATGAACCCTAACCCTGTATTTTTCAGGGTTAAACGGGCCAGCCCGGTTAGCCCGGCCCGGATAAACATCTCTAATAATGACACAGAAACATTTTTGTTACAATTCATTATACAAATAAATAAATTTCTTTATCTTATCGTATGCATTTTCCTCTTAAAAAATTGCTTAACCTCTATGTGTTATATGTATTTTAAATTAAATTTTATTACAAAGAGAGTCCTCACTAACATGAATCGCAGGATGGTTCAAACTTCTCTCAACTGGGCTGGTTAACATGGGTTGGTCACTTGGGCTAATTTAACTCCCCTAATTACAATTGGGCCTATATTGGGCTATCTTCAGAAAATGGGATTTCTTAATCTATTGGGCCCTTCTACACAGAGGCCCTCATAATTGGTCTTTCAAACTCGGATCTAAATACAAAAAGTGTTTTGAAGGTCCAAAACACAACATTTTTCATGAAATAATTCATATTTTTGTAAAGGGAGCGGTTATAGACACCCACCATTGTATTGAGGACACCCACGAGAAGTTTTTTTTGGAAAAGGGAGTATGTAAATGGTCTATTTTGCCCCTCCTTAAAATTAAAAAAAAAAACAGCGGATGAGTACACCCACCACTGTATCTATCGCGGGAAGAGTTGGCGTCGATCAACATTCCACCTCCAAAACTTTCCAAAAACGCCGTAGACGATTTTTCTTGTGAAAGAACTCGAAAATGGCCGATAGTGATGCAAAAACGACTCGTGGGGGTGCCAAATATTCATTAGTAAGTTGTTTAGCATGTTTTCAAGGTTTTTTAGTTTTGAAAAATGGAAGTTTTTTTATGTGTAGGGTTTTGTTGTATTTTGGTAGTTTAATCTTGTTTTTTTTGCATAATATGAGTTTATAATGGTATCTAGTTTAAATAGGATGCATTTAGGACATACATTTTGACAATATGAATGACATTTGCTTGAAACGAAAAAAGCCCTTATTCGCGTCTGGTTTCGCGAAGAAGACGACGATGTTCATGTTTTTTTTTCGAACATTGGTCATTTGTTTTGAAGACAATTTCGAACATTGGTCATTTGTGTTGAAGAAAATTTCGAACATTGGTCATTTGTGTTGAAGTTATTTTCGAACATTTGTCTCTTGTTTTGATGTTATTTTCGAACATAGGTCATTTGCATGGAATAAAATTTCGAACATTTGTCTCTTGTTTTGATGTAATTTTCGAACATTGGTATTTTGCATGGTAGTTATATTCGAACATTTGTATAATTTTCGAACATTTTAATTTCAGGATTTGAATGATGATAAGGATGATGTTTGGGTGGATGAATATGGAGTCGAAGAGGAATATGATGATGATGATGAGTGGTTGGAAGAATCTGCTATTCAACAAACTGAGAATGATGATGATGAGTGGTTGGAAGAATCTGCTATTCAACAAACTGAGAATGATGATGATATGGATCGTGACGTCCAGGATCGTGAAATAATTATGGATTACACAGACGTCTTCACGAATATGGCTTTGTTTGAGTCTCGTGACGCACTATTGTCTTGGGTGCGTCGTACGGGAAAACAACACAACATAGTTATTGTTGTGAAGCGTTCGGATAATGGAAAAGGGAATAAAAAGGCACGTATTTTCTTAACTTGTGAGCGTGGCGGTGCGTATCGTGAAAAGAAGAAGCCCGCGACTCCTAAGAAGAAGGCTAAGAAGAATGAGGGGGAAGAAGGAAAGAGAGGAAGGGTTACGGGCACCAAGAAATGTGGGTGTCCGTTTTTGTTGAAGGGTACAGAAGAAGCTCAATGTGAGTGGAGATTGGAGGTGAAATGCGGTACACATAACCATCCAATATCCCATTACCTTGAGGGTCATTCTTATGCCGGCCGTCTAACTACCGAGGAAGAGGAGTTCGTAATTGAAATGTCCAAATTACACGCTCCTCCTAAATCTGTATTGTCTAGGTTGAAGACGAAGAATGTGCACAATCACTCGACTCTTCGAACGATCTACAATGCAAGGTCGAAGCATAGAATCCATCGATATTGTGGACGTAGTCAGTTGCAATATTTGATGAGTCAACTTGTCGAGCACAAGTACTTTCATGCCACGCGAAGATGTGAGAAGACAAACACTCTTAACGAGTTGTTTTTTGCACATCCCGTCTCACTCCAATTAGTGCACGCTTTTCCAAAGGTCCTCATGATAGATTGCACATACAAGACGAATAGGTACCGGTTACCTTATTTGGAGATTGTGGGAGTTACATCGACTGGGATGACATTTTGTGTTGCGTCGGTGTACCTAATGGATGAGAAAGAAGAGAATTATCAATGGGCATTGGAGGTGCTTCGAGACGTGTTGGGCTCATCTTCTCTTCCGGATGTTATTATCACGGACCGTGAACTTGCATTGATGAATGCGGTGGCCAAGAAATTTCCAGAAGCCCGTCATTTTCTTTGTACATTCCACATTGATCGGAATGTGTTAGCCAACTGCAAGGGTGAATTTAAAGATGTAAAAAAATGGGAGGTATTCAACTTTTATTTCAACCGTTTATGGAGGTCCGATACCCCGTCTGACTTTGAAGAAGCTCTTCGAGAGTTTAAGTCCAAATTTCCAAAGAAGCCAGTGAATTACGTGTTGAACAGTTGGATTACCCCTTATAGAGAGAGGTTCGTAAGGGCTTGGACGAATGATTTTATGCACTTTGGCAATACCACAACCAACAGGTATGTTTATACTTTTGTATTTATTTAAAGTAATTCTTTTATTTTGTAAGTTGTTTAACGTTAACGTTTTAAATTTTCGCTTATCAGGGTAGAAAGCCAGCATGCCGCCTTGAAAAGGATGCTTGGCAATTCATTAGGAAATTTTGAGACATGTTGGGAGAAATGCCACACTCTATTCGAGGCATGCAATGTTGCAATTAAAGCCTCCTTCGAAAAGAGTTTGAATGTGGCCCAACATAGGTTCTCGTCAAATGTTTTTGATTATTTACGAGGGGTGGTGTCATTGGTGGCTCTAGAAAAGATCTTTGATGAAATCAAGGCTATCAAACAACCTGGATTTGATCCTAAAGAGTGCCAACATATCTTGAGGAAGGTATACGGTTTGCCCTGTGGTCATGAGATCGAGGAGTATGTTTACTGTGACAAACCGATACCCGTGAATGCCATTGATCCCTTCTGGAGGAAGCTGGATATGGAGTCTACCCCAACCACGACACTCGTGGATGACCCTCCTATCATCCATAACAAAAATCGGTTTGAAGATGCCGTAGACGATATGGCTGAGGTGTATAAGTGCTTTTCTGCGGAGGAGCAACTCATCTTCTTGAAGCGTATGAGGGAGCTTGCAAACCCCGAGACTACGACTCTTATTGAGCCACCCCCTAAGGAAGACACTCGTGGTCGACCCAAAAAGGGAAAGGGAAAGGGAAAGGGAAAGAACATGAAGAAGTCTGATGCGTCCACCAAACGTGAGCCGAGCCTATTTGAGGTAGTAGAGAGTCAAGTTGCAAGTTGCTCGGTACAAAAGAAGCAGGTGGTGATCACAGTAGATAACTCGCTCTCATCCCCGTCCTTCCAAAAGAAAGGGATTCCAAAAAAACAACCGGTAATTCTCAGCCCTTGCATGTTTATTTTGGTGTTGTTGTAGATGTATAATATTAAAGTATAATATGGTTGTAGATGTGTTTATTTTTTTGGTTATGTGTAGATGGGTGTATTTTGGTTGTAGATGTGTTTATTTTTTTGGTTATGTGTAGATGGGTGTATTTTGGTTGTAGATGGGTAAAATTTTTGGTAATGTGCGTAGGTATCCCGTCGGCGTACCCGACAATCCCAAGGAATGGACTTCATCGGAAATTTACCGATCCAGCATCAACCGTACATTATCGACGTCAAGAACGTTAAGGGTGACGGACACTGCGGTTTTCGAGCAGTGGCTGGGCTTATGGGATTCGGTGAAGATGAGTGGGCGAGGGTTCGGATGGACTTGATGAGCGAACTGTCCCGCAATCTAACGTTGTACAACAACGTGTTCTTGTTGAATGATTACGTCCATGTTGTGCTTCAAAAATTGAATTGTTTTACGGAGTTTGCACATAAAAAACATTGGTTCGGGTTGCCGTACATGGGATATCTAGTGGCGTCACACTATAATGTGGCGGTGGTGGTTCTTGATACCCGTCTATCCCTTACGTATCTGCCGTTCAACAAAGAACCTCCTCAAGAACCGAGGAGTATTTGGTTGGGATTAATTAATGAGAATCATTTCGTCCAGGTATTTGATTGCATTAATTTAATGAATTTATTTACACGTATATGTTGCATATTTTATAAATAACACATAAATCTCGAATGCGTGTAGGTCATAATGGGTGCTGGGCGCACTTTGCCCCCGGTCATTACTTCGTGGAAGCATGAGGGTCAACACATTTCAGACGGATGGAAAAATGCATATGCGTCCAGAGGAATTAATTAGATGATAGTGTATGGACGTAGTTACCATCTTTTTGTTAGTTTTTGTGGTTAGAAACTTTGGAATACTTTTGTCTTTTTTGTGTAATTTGTGTACAAATTGTCAACAAACAACATTCATAGATAATTTGTGTACAAATTCTGGATGTGTAATATTTTTGGAACATGTATACGGTTTCAGGTTTCAACGTTACAATTCCTCTATTTTTTGGAACATGATTTGTGTAATTTAATTCCTCTATTTTTTGAATGGTTTATCGTGCTTGACTTTTGAATGAGGCACTACAATTGTGTTAAAAGTATAATATGGTGTATAAAACCTATAGTTGGGATCATTTTTTAAAAAAATTGACTTTTGTTCGAAAATAAGGTCCCAACAATAAGGCCATGTTCGAAAAAAAGGTCCCAACAATAAGTCCATGTTCGAAAATTGGTCCATGTACGAATAAATGTTCCCAACAATTGGTTAATGTTCGAAAATATGTTCCCAACAATTGCTCAATGTTCGAAAATTTATTCCGCGTGTTTTACTTGGTCGAATTTTAAACCAAAAGTTGTTGTAACGAACTCTTTTTCGAACATTGGGGCCATGTTCGAAAAAAGGTTCCCAACAATTGGTTAATGTTCGAAAATTTGTTCCCAACAATTGCTCAATGTTCGAATATTTGTTCCGCGTGTTTTACTTGGTCGAATTCTAAACCAAAAGTTGTTGTAACGAACAATTTTTCGAACATTGGGGCCATGTTCGAAAAACAGTTCCCAACAATTGGTTAATGTTCGAAAATTTGTTCCCAACAATTGCTCAATGTTCGAAAATTTGTTCCGCGTGTTTTACTTGGTCGAATTTTAAACCAAAAGTTGTTGTAACGAACTCTTTTTCGAACATTGGGGCCATGTTCGAAAAAAAGTTCCCAACAATTGGTTAATGTTCGAAAATGTTTTCCCAACAATTGCTCAATGTTCGAAACTTTGTTCCGCGTGTTTTACTTGGTCGAATTTTAAACCAAAAGTTGCTGTAACGAACAATTTTTCGAACATTGGGGCCATGTTCGAAAAACAGTTCCCAACAATTGGTTAATGTTCGAAAATTTGTTCCCAACACTTGCTCAATGTTCGAAAATTTGTTCCGCGTGTTTTACTTGGTCGAATTTTAAACCAAAAGTTGCTGTAACGAACAATTTTTCGAACATTGGGGCCATGTTCGAAAAACAGTTCCCAACAATTGTGTCAATGTTCGAAAATTACTTCCGCAAATACTACACATGTTCGAAAATTGTTATTCTTCGACAAATTTGTCCCGAATGGTCTTCATTTTTTCGAAACAAGACGACGTAAATACTACAAATTTTCGAACATAGTGGGTGTACTCATCAATACACCTTTACCACGTGGGTGTCCTCATCCGAAATTTGTAAAAACAATACAACATTATATATAAACCATACTATAACATTATAAAAACCATACAACATTATATATGAACCATTCAATAAATACAACATAACATTCATAAAGTAACGCCTCAACATAACATTATATATGAACCATTCAAGTTACCATACATGTTAAAACACTAAATTATCATAAAAGTAACCATACATGTTAAAAATGTTACATTGTCAAGTTTTTGTTCAAAATGATATAAAACAAGTAACGCCTCAAGAATGCCTAGCCCTTCCACGTCCCCGACCCCTTCCACGTCCACGACGTGCACTTGATGATGATGGTGCCTCTTCTCCTACGTCATCCGAAGTTTATCCACCAAGCTGCCTCACAACTTCTTCAACCTTTTGCATTACCCCATCCATTGTTAATGGCTCGTCGTTCTTCCACTTGTGCAACAACATGTTCAACTCAGCCTTTGCAAAATCTACCAAGTGCCATGACTCGACCCTACGTGGAGGCTCACGAGGAGGAAGTCTCCTGTTAGAAGGATTTGAAACGAAAGGACGACCGTTGGCGAGGTACCAATCGATATAACCATCACTGCAATCCGAATCTTAGATACAACGCTCACCAAGTCTATCCTCCGTAAGCATGTGTGCGTCCCACGTAGAAAAGTACTCCGCCATAGCACCCCACACTAGCTTTGTTTTCTTGGATGTGGAACCGGTTCTCTTAACACGGGCAGCAAGCGGCTTCTCAGGAACGGTTTGCACGTACCCGAACTGTCTGAGCACTCTATCCGGCATGTACGGCTCAACAATATCTCCGCACACAATGCACCCATGAAAGTAAGATACCTCATCCAATGGAACATTTTCTCGTACGGGGCGATATGGATTCCAGTTAACCTACAACACCAAATTAAATAAAAAATGCGTATTTATCTTAAAAACAAACAAACAACAGACAAATATAGATAATTTGGTTAGTAACGTACCTCGCTTGCTAGGAGGGTATCTAATCGCTCTCTAAAGCCTCTTACTCGGTCGACGCAAGGGCCTGTATGAGCTTCGGGTGCATAACGCATCGACAGTGGATCCGTAAGGGCAAAGTCTGGATTATGAGGCGGCAATATCAAAGTAGGGAAGTGCTCATAAATCCAAGCCTACAAGTACAATATTATTAGGTCAATATCAAACTCAAACATGAAATATTAACAAACTTATTTAAAAGACTTAATACCTCCAATAACGTAAGGTAACCACCAATCTGCCTACACTTGAACTTTGACGCCATCCCCAATTGTCTATACCAATAGGCAAGTGCTGCGGTACCCCAAGCATAGTTAGGAAATTCTGCCATGTCGTCCATATACTCCAACCACTATACGTGAACACGAGTACCACTTTTGTCCGGAAATAAAGTGGTCCCAAACATGTACAACACAAACGCTCGTGCTGAATACAACACCTCGACCTCGTTGTCCGAGGACATCATGGGCACAAAAGTCTCCCTTAGCCACGCTAGCTTCACAGAACCCCCTCGTTGCCCACTTAATGCTTCCTTGGCTTCTACTAAGGTTAAACCCAAATATTTCATCAAATAATCTGAAGCCAAAATATGTTCTTCGGAAGTAGACTGCACCGGGAGACCATTAACTTTCAAACGCGTGATACAGTAGACATCATCAAGAGTGATTGTCATTTCCCCGAAGGGCAAGTGGAATGAGTTGGTCTCTTCGTGCCATCTCTCAACGAAGGCTGTGATAAGGTTCTTGTTTGAATATTTGTAAGCTGCACGTCTAATATGAATCAATTTAGATCCTCTCAAAAACCTCCGCCAATGACGCCAATTCTTTTCATCATCGAACTCCCAATTCAATAGTTTGGTCACATGACAGTGACACTTCAACACATCTCGCTCCTCATCTAACCATATGTATTTGGCTACATGCTCTTGGAAGCTTGTGAGAAGGGGAGGTGAGGTTACAATTTGCCGATCAACTTTCTCAACTCTTCTTTCTTTCTCTCCCTCATCGTCTCCACCACTGGCTCCCTCCGCCTCTCCCTCATCCTGTTCCTCGTCCTCTCCCTCATCGTTGCCCTCCTCCCTGTCTTGATCATCTACCTCCGATTCTTGTGGAACGACCTCTTGTGGATTGGCCTCTTGTGGAACGGCCTCTTGTGGAACGGCCTCTTGTGGAACATCCTCTTGTGGAGCGGCCTCATCGGTAACATGTTGCTTCCTTTTCCTGTTGGAAGCAGTCGGCCGAGCCCTACTAACACCCTCTAAGAAAACATGAACAATATGAAACAATTAGCAAACAAGTAATGTTTGAAACTGAAACCCCAACAAACAATCAATCAATGTTCGAAAATGTGTTCCAAACAAACAATCTATGTTCGAAAATTATCCCCCAACACATAAGCCATGTTCGAAAAAAAGTTCCCAACAAACACGCCATGTTCGAAAAAAAGTTCCCAACAAACACGCCATGTACGAAAATAAGTTCCCAACAAACATTCCATGTTCGAAAATAAGTTCCCAACAAACACGCCATGTACGAAAAACAGTTCCCAACAAACACTTCATGTACGAAAAAAAGTTCCCAACAAACACACCATGTGCGAAAAAAAGTTCCCAACACATAATACATGTTCGAAAATTATCCCCCAACAAACAAGCCATGTGCGAAAATAAGTTCTGGACACCTACTCAATGTTCGAAAAACCAGAAGTAAACGTTTAATTTCTTCCTAAACCATGCCAATTAGATGCCCATTGGTTTATTTCCATCCTAACACATCAAATATTGATACATTGTACCCATAAACATGATTATAACACAAAAACCTACCTTAATCAACACATTCATGAATTAACACAAAATTCAAAAAACAAAACTTAAATCATGAAACCCTATAACAATAGAATCAATGTTTCAACAAGAAAACACGTGTTATCACAACACTAATTCTAAATATAAGCAAGAAGAACTAACCTTTAACCATTTTTGCAAAAAAGAAAAAAAAAATCGACGTCCTCTTCTTCTAAAATAAACGACGCGCCGCCCGTGTCTCTCTCTATCTTGTTCGATGTCGCCGGGGGTGTCTCTCTATCTTGTTCGTTGTGGCCGTGAGAACGGAGAGAGTGGGGGAGAAGTTTGGGGCAGAGGGGGGAGAAGAGGTGGAGTGAGGGAGAAGATGTGGAGTGGGGGAGATGGTGGGTGTACCGAAAGAAGACAGTGGAAGGAGGGAAATTAAGTTGGGGGGCAATTTTGGCTTTTCCCCGTGGGTGTCCTCATCCGAACGGTGTGTGTCCTCATCTCGTGGGTGTCCTCAATACAATGGTGGGTGTCTATAACCGCACCCTTTTGTAAAATCAAGAGAAAACGTTTATTAATTAGAGGAGCAAGTGCATTTAAAAAATTAGAAGGTTCGGCCCAATAATTGGAGTTTGAAATAAGATGTTACCTACAATATTAACCTCATGTATGATAAGTTATAATATATTTGTCCAAAATAGATGTCTAATTAGATTTAAAATAATACTTCTTCCGTCCATGAAATGTAGTCACATTGGAGTGGGGTCAAGGTTGTAGAAATCGGAAATCAGAAATTGGACGTTTTCTGTCCGCCTAGCGCCTAGCCGCCTAGGCGATTCGATTTTTTTTTCCTTTTTTTTTATATATACAGAATTATAAAATTATTAATAAAGATTAAAAAAACTAGTAATAACTATTATTAAGATTTAAGACTAACAATTAACATTACGTCTAACAGTAACAACTAACATGAATTGGATGTACTCCTAAAAGGTAGATGATTCGAGTTTTGGGAATTGGAACAAAAAATTACACATATATAAAATTTAGAATTTACCTGTGGACGACGGCCGGCGCAAGGAGCGGAGCAGAGTGGTTGTGGCTGCGCGCGCAAGGAGGCTGGCCGCTGGACGCAGGCCGGCGACGGAGGTTGGCCGGCGATCGGGAGTGTTGACGAGCAGCGGCGCAAGAAGTAGAGAACCCTAGTTTTTCACTTTTTCCCAAATGTGTAATTACTAATTCCCGATTGTAAAAACTAAAAAGTAAATAGTTTTTTTTATGGTGCAAAACTACGCCGTATTATACTTTGGATTAAAAAATTTAAATTTAAAAAAATAAAAAAATAAATCGGAAACAGCCGCCTAGGCGGCGTTTAAACGCCTAGCCGATTATATTGGCCGATTATCATGAAATCGCATCGGATAGCACACGCCTAGCGCCTAGAACCGATTTCTGCAACTCTGAGTGGGGCACATGTTTTAAGAAAAGAGTAGATAAAGTAAGAATATTGTAGGGTATTGTGGTTCATTGTGAATAAAGTGATTGTTTATGAATAAAGTTAATGGCAATTTGAGTAATTAAGTGAGGGTTGAAGGATGATAGTTTTCATAAAGGGTATGGGAGTATTGGACTACATTTTGTGGACAAAGAATATAAGACAAATTAGACTACTTTTCATGGACGGAGGGAGTTGTTAGGAATTACTCCATATACAAGAATTAATTCTCACCCTCTCTACAAGTTCGAATTTTTAGATGAGATAGAATTTTTTTATGGTATCAGAGCAAACCACTCATAAGTCATCACACAAAAATACAAAATACACATTTGATATGTGCATATCAGAGTATTTATACTCATCACACAAAAATACAAAATACACACTTGATATGTGCATATCAAATGACCGTAAAACACACTATTTACAATTTAATCTAGACCAATTAATATATACTATTTTTTTTCCATAATGTTATATGCTTCGTATCATAATGATGTCAAGAAGTTGCAATGTTGATGGAAGACTATGAATATCTGACTAAATCATGATACAAAATAATTAAAAGCCAAATGAGCCGAACACATAAAAACCAGACAAAATCATTTCAATCAGCAATCATACGAAATGTGAGACACAGCTTTAATTTTGTAATAATTAATCCTAATAATCTATACTTAATTTGTTTTCTAGACGGAATCAATTCAATAATAATTATAGCAACCATTGAGCACTCGATAAGATTTAATTATGGACTAATATTTCCAACTCATTCCAATTTATTACAAGTTTAATTTGATTGAACATTCTAAGCTTTTGAGGAAACGTCTTTAACTTGTTATGGTATAATTTATTTATTATTAATTTTCTTGTCATTCTGTCCTTGTGAATTTTCTAGAGACAACTTTCCTCTCACTTCGAAATTAAGTGTAAAAAAAAAAGTATAGTAATTAAATTTTTTTTTCTGTAGTGTTTATTGATTTTAAAATTTTAATAATATATTTATATTTCCCAAAAATATATGGATTTTCTTAAAGGGCATTCACGACTCTTATTGTTAATAACCAAATACCCCTACCCTTTGAAATTTATATATAAAAAAAAAGGTGTTTATAGTTATTTGACAATTAAAGTCATACCTAAAAAAGTATTTGACATTGTAATTGGTGGTTTAGTATAGGTGAACATATTTATATAAAACTAATTATTGTTGCTGTTTTAATTAAAATAAATTATAGTGTGATGGGTGACAATGTTTAATTTCTTCACAAACAAGTCACGCAATCATAATGATTGAATGAAAACAAGTTTAATATTTTGAAGATTACATCATGTTGAGCATGCCTGATTTGCAATATAGGATATTATAGTTATGATTAATGGTCAAATTATTATGTTTAATAATCAAGAATATTTATATGTACGTATATTAATAAATACCATGTCCAATGTATTTTCGAAAGGTGTTGCACTTCATTTATATTTGGTAATATGTATTTGAAAGGATCTAACTTTGAATTATTATTTTAATTCATTGAAATATCCCAATATCAATATATAAACAAATGATTGGAAGATATTGACCATTAAATAATTATTCAATAATGTGAAATTAGATAATATGTCGGTGCTATGTTGTCATAGTATATATATTTAGCTTATCCTTCAAGGATATTACAATGCAAGTATGAAAAAATCTTTTTTTCGAAAGACTATTTAAATATACAAATTAAAGAGAGACACATATATATAAATTTAATTAGTTGTGGTGTGATTATTAACATGTAAACTAGTGAATCACATTAATCTAGCTAGAATAATATATTACAAAATGCAAGCCATTACGCAGACTGGTAGAAGAGTTTGAACTCAATTGCACTAATATGTTCTATCAATTTGAATAATTAAACACAAGATTTTATTAACATTAATGTTATTGCATAATTAACTGGTTTGTTAAAGAATTTTGAGTTCTCACTTCTCAGCATGTCAAGTAAAAATGACTTTTGCCAAAAGACAGTTAAGTCTACTAGCTCGTTCACGTCACCACAACGACTAATGAATTAATAAGACAAGGACACACCACCAAAAGACAGTTAAGTCTATTAGCTCGTTCATTATTTTCACCTAGACACTTTTGTTCGCCCGTCTAATAAGTCACCTCCTGATTGGCCTAGTCAACAAGCTCACCCCACATAATTGTCCATCGGGAATGAACAACCAACTCGACCGATATTAGACAACTTAATCATTAATCAAACGCGTATCCTCGATCTAAAGACACGAACAATGTAATATATATGCAACTTATATTTGCATGTACTATTTAAAAAATCTTTCACCAAATTAATAAAAACAATCTAAATATACAAACACTAACTACTCTCTCAAACTTTGAACATTGAGATTGGTCTCACTTGGCTAGCCAATTTTGATCATTTGCAAATATTAATCTCATAACACCATCATTATATTCTAATGGCATGTGATGAGTAATTAGTAAACAAACATGGAAATCATATCATCATTATATATATTTAACCATCCACTTTGATCATTACTTTCTCCTATCCATTAAAAGTTAAAAAAAACAGTTTGAATCTTGTCTATTACGATAATGTTCAATTATATATAATTTCAAAATTACATATAAATATATATACTCAAGTTATTCATCAAATGTTTAATTAACCTATATATTTTTTTTGCAAAATAACGCAATATATTTAAATAAGAATATTCTAGAAATTATATTATTCTATAATTATTAGGAGGAAGAAAAGACAATATCTTTGTTCTAAAATCAGAAGCTAGTTTCACATTCATGGTCAAATTATGAATGCTGTTCCAAACTATGTCCAACAAAATTCATCAGGACAGAAGCAGCCTATGACAAATCAAAAAATCCTTACGAAAAACCCATAAGATAAAATTCCCAAATATATCTACAAAAGAAAATCGATCCAAAAAAAAAAAACTACTAGACTTTTTTTCCCCAAATTTCCAACTATTACTAATAATTAATTAATCAAGAAGCGGGTTGTTGGGGATTGGCATGCGGCGGCGAAAGTGAAAAATGTTTATTCGGGGCGGCGGAGGCGGCGGCTCCGGCGGTGGTTGTGACAACTCTTTCACAAGAAGGACACATAGTGAGGGTTGTAGCAGGGCGTTGCATGTAAAAAGGCTGAGAAGCTTTAAGAGCTCTTAATTCTTGAAGCTCTTTTTGCAGCCTCCTATTCTCTTCTGTCAATGTCTCACAACACCTTTTTAAATACTCACAATCTACTTCTGTCTGCTTCAATTTCGTCCTGCCAATATCATAAATGTACCAAATTATTGTCTCTTTTATTTTGTCACGAGAATATATATATAAACAATCGAAATTTAAATATTTAAATGTACCTAGCTCTTCTGTTTTGAAACCATACTTCCACTTGACGTGGACGAAGATTTAACTGCTTTGCAAGTGCTAGCTTTTGCTTCTGCATACAAATTAAAATTACAAAATAAATTAGTAATTCGGATTTTATTATTTCATATTTCTAAATATTATTAATCAATAAACACACCTACTTACATAATGAACGTATGTTTACTTATTTTGGGACATAAATCACTTTTAAAAAATGTAGTTGTTTCACAATTAATGAATCACACCAATATACGTATTTTTTCATAACTCTACACGTACTTATACGTAGATTCTTCAAGAACAAATCTTACTTATTTTGTGCATAGGAGCGACACGAAAATTAAGAAAATGAAATATATTGATGTATATGGTACAATAAAAAAGGGGTATTATTGGTAATTTATTGACCAGTTGGTGAAGATTTGACTAAAGTTATAAATTGAGTTAAGTTGTGGACCAAGTAAAATAAAATAGGGGTAATATTGATAAAAATTATGTGAATTATTTATTTTTTTAGAGTGTACAAGTAATGTTAAGACTAACTTTAAGGAAAGTGTTCAAATAATCGGAGTAATTCACATGAAATATCAAACTTTTCAACACAAGGTTAAATTGGTCAATTTCTAAGAGTCAGCCACCCCGTTTTAAAATTAGTCGGTACTTGAATCAGATAAACGAAGCTTAGAAACAAAAAAAGGGAGTGGGAGGATTCTTACAGGGTTGAGGGTGTTGTGTTCTTTGAAGCTTTCTTCTAGAAAGGCAGATTGTTCTTTAGTAAGCCTTAGTTTTTTTCTAGAACTTCCATTTTCTTCTTCATCGCTTCCTCTAGAAGAAGCGCCTCTATCTTCTTCATTATTCGCCTCAAAATCCCTCTTTCCCCTTGCGCTTCTAAACACAGAAAAATCCATCTGAAAAGAAGTCGAAAGCGACGCCGTTTCATGATCCCCTCCATCTCCAACCTCCGCCGCTTTTCCGCCCTCACCGCCCACTTTTTTTATTAAAATAAAAAACAAAACAAATCAGATACTTATTTAATTTATTTCTCCCTTATTAAAAAAAAACAGAACAAAATTATTTACATACGTTTGTCGGAAAGCCAAGAGAAGGGGAACTTGTTTGGAGTGTGGGTTTGGTGAACCGGAGAGAAGGGGAGAAGGTCGAGCTGAACCGGCGGATCTGACGATGAATCGCGGCTCAGACCGCCGGTTCTGGCCGGTTCCATGCAGAACCCCAAATCTTTGCCCAAAATCTTGTGGGATTTTTCGACGAAGGAAAAGGGCTTTGGGGTATCGCCCAAGCTCAAAGCTAACTCCATTGGAATTGCAGAGAGAGAAAATTGAGAATGGGGAAATTGAAAGAGAGTGAGAGGCGATTTAAAAAGGAATGAAGTTGTATGGAATCGGAGGGTGCAGTGAATTTAATGGGCTTTTTTAATTATGAAATCCAAAAAATAAATTAATTAATAAATGGGGGGGGGGGGGTTCAGGGGTTGACAAAGTGCACGTGAATCTATATAAATAAACTGCGACTACACAACGGTTCATACCCATGACTGTGTGCTAGTGTGTGTTCTTTTGAGGGGGAGAGGGGACAGAGAATTGGAATTGGTTTTGTCCAAACACAGAAGAGTGCAATCATTTTTATTAGTTTTATATGCTTATATTTTAATACATGTAATGTGAATTATTAAATAATTGTACTCTCTTTTTTCTTTTAAAGTTTACACTTATTTCTGATATTGAGGTTAAAGAATATACTCCCTCCGTCCCACAAAAATAGTCACATTTGACTTTACACACAGATTAAGAAAAATCAATAAATGTAATCAAATTTAGCTAATGTGTCAATTTTGCCCTTAGAATCTCATACTCCAAAATCTGTTAAGCATTAATTACTCTTATTAATTAGGGGTAAAATTGACAATAAAACATTTAATACTAAAATAAAAGAAGAAATGTGTCTATAATTTGGGATATCCAAAAAAGGAATACGTGGCTATCTTTGTGGGACGGAGGGAGTAATATTCTCTCAGTATAAATTTATTATGTCGATTTCTTCGAGTTTACGTTCATTTATTCGATACAGATTTTAGTGAATATTGATTAACTTAGGTACAAAATAGATAAGTTGAGAGTATGATGACATAAGGTCCACTTATAAATAAAATAATTGTTTATAAATAAAGATAATAGTATTTTAAATAAATAAGTGGTGGTTGGAGGGTGTAGATAAAATAGTGCAAAATAATAAAATTGGACAAATAGGTAGCGAGTTGTTGAAGTAAAAAGTGATATGAAAAAAATATATAGAAAAAAATGTATAGTGAAATAATGAATTTTATCAAATAAAAAATATAAATATTAAACTAAAAAAATGTAAACCTTGGAAAGATGTACGGAGTATAAAGTATTATTTACGTATTTGTAATTTGATTTGAGTGTGTTACGGAGTATATTATTAGGCTTTGGAGACAAACATTCGGCAAGTTGTAAAGTTCATGATATTAAATTATTAATTATAGGAGTATTATATTTATTGGTAGGTGTAAAAGATCATGATATGCACTATAAATTACGTTTGATATAATTAATTTCCGTGTTTCTCAAATGATTAAATAATGCAATATGGTGGAGTAGATTTTATGCATTTATTATAACCTCATTCTATCCATGAGCCGATTCTTATTTGTTAAAAAAATTAGACAAAAATTTCATTATAAAAAATGTTACAGTAAATTCATTCTCTTCTCTATTATCTAATTCAAAAGCCAAAAAATCCATTACCTTAGTTAACTATATTATAATTCTATAAATGAAGTGAAATTAAATCTGTAATACGGAGTATATTTTTTCCACATATAATAATACGGAGTATTTTTTTCCTGATATTTTCACATATTTTAAAATAAAATAAAAAATTGTAGTAAAATTAAACAAAAAAATATATTAAATTCATTTTTGATCAGTTGATTGTTAATTAAAACTAAAAGAAAACTGAAAAGCAACTAATTTTTTTGTTGAAAATTAAACGAATAGAAAAAACAAATTGTGTTGTGAACAGCAGTAGGTGGCAAATTTGTCACCTACTATTCACATATGACAATTTTTTTTATTATAATTAATTCAGCTTTAGAGAACAAATAAAATTGTGCCAATTTTCCTTCATTTCTTAAGCGTTGAAGTCTATGATTTTAGTATTTGTATATTTTTCTAAAACCATTTTTTTTTATAGGTCTGGCATATCTACACTTAAAAGTAGACGGCTCACAAAAATTATAGGTTCAAAGAGATACTAATTGTACAATAATTGAAAGTTTACTGTGATTAAAGTTAGCTCAATAAAAACACAGTCATTTAGCAATATAAAAGTTCATATTTTAATTAATGCTATTTTCAGTTTAATTAATATCCGTAAAAGAAACTGAGTTTAATTAATCAACCCAATTTTTTTCTTCTTCTTATCTTAATTGTGCATATGTCTCATATTTTCATCGTGTTTTGTAAATCATTATTAAAATGGTTCAAATGTGAATTTTATTTTCTTATTTAACATTCTATTCGTCAATTTACATTTTTAACAGTATTATCATTTTTTTTAAATAATAAAAATTCAAACATTAATAATGAGAAATAATAATTAGATTGTTGAGTATGCTAGATTTACAGCAGCCGTATGATATAAGGAACAAAATTCAAAATTATATGGTAAGCTATAAATTGTTGACTGGAAATTTGTATAAGTAATGGAGTAATTTGGTTCCAGACGTTTTAAAGTGGTCAAACGAAAGAAAAATACTCCTAATTTTTGATTTAGAGGCATCAAATCAAAGTCGAAGAAAATTAAATGAGAGGAAAATTGAAATGATTTGACTCTGAATGTTGATCGACGGTTGCCTGCACGCTGTCCTAATCTGACCCCAAAAGAGGATACATAATATGTATACCCATACCAAATAAATCTAACACCTTTTCAATTTTGTAATTCTGGTTTTTAGAGGATGGATACTTTAATTCTTCGTTACTCGTGTAGTCGTGTTTATTCCGATAAGGTTTATTTGTGTCCCGATTTTTTATTCGATTTGATAATTTTATAGCCCTAATTTTTTTTTCTTTTATATATCTTCTTAATATATAGCCTTTATTTGTCAAACAAATCTAACATGACCAGTAAATTAAAGTTGTACTCCCTCCATTCGCCTATAAGTTTCCCGCTACTTTTTGGCACAGATATTAAAAAAAGTGATTAAATAATAAATACTCCCTCCGTCCCGGTATAAGTTTCCCCTTTCTTTTGATTGTTTTGATTAAGAAATATGATTAAATAATAGATGTAGTACAAGTGATGTGATGGTGAGAGAGAAAATAATAGATGAGTGTGAGATGAAGTATGATAAAATAATAGATAAAGTGTAAGTGATGTGATTGGGAGAGAGAAAATTATATGCCAAAAATGGAAAAATGTGAAATGGGAAACTTATTGTGGGACATCCATAAAAGGAAAGTGGGAAACTTATAGGGGGACGGAGGGAGTATATTACAACTAATGTGATTTGAAGAATGAGAGAGATAGAGAGAAAAAGTAAAATATAAAGTAAAGTGTAAGAAAAAGTATTTACCAAAAAGGGTATAAGAATCTTATATGCGGACGGACTAAAATGGTAAAATGGGAAACTTATAGGCGGACGGAGGAAGTAATATTATTCTTTTCGTCAACACTTAATATATAATTTTTTTAATACATAGATTTTGTAAATGAAAATATGTATTCCTTAATAGTAACTATTTTCGCTCTTTCATTTCTGTGATGAATTCCACCACAATATGCTGAGTTTCTACATGACATCAGTAGTATTGGTTGTGATTTTCGCTATGGTGGCTGATTGCAATCGACAATGGCCGACGGTCGGCAGGAGTGCGACTGGTGCTGATAGTTCGCAGAACGTTGGTTCTTTGTCAAATGTGAATGATCCGATCTCTATATTTCACATTCTGACAATTTCGAAATAATTTTGGTAAGTCATCCTCTCACTGGTGACAATCTTATTTCCTGAAATAGATCAATGATGCTTGCGTTGAGTTCTAATACACTAATTCAATAATTTTTATTTAAATTATTAATATTTTTTAAAATAAATGTGGATGTAGGGAGTTTTAAGAATAATTTAGATAAGCATTTTACATGATAGTTTTATAGAAAGTATTGGAAAGTGAGTAAAAAGTATTAAAAATCATGGAGTATATATTATATTCATCATTATAATATAAATAAGTTATATTTAAGTAAAATGTAGTCACTTATTATCATTTTTTACTTAACACATTTAACAAATATAAATTTCGGAGAAAAAAATTGTCAAATCAAAAAATCTCAAGTATGGATAAAAAAATATATGTGAAATGACCTTGCACACGTTTTTATCACCACTTAATTTTACAAGAGTAATTCAACCAATCAACTTGATAAAATAAAAGCTAGCTCTTGGTCGAGAATTATTCAATCAAAATGCGAATAAAAATGAATACAAAATAATTATAGTAATAAAAGAAGATTGATGACAATACTTCATTTTTAAATAAGGTAATCATTACCCTTGCTTAACTCTCTCTCATTATACCATTGTTCCCTTAAGTCATTCTCTCATTTCACAAAACATTATTTAAAAAAAAAAAACTTTAAATTAAAACACAACATTAGTAGTGTGATCAACATGAAGATACTGTCCAAGAAAAAATAAATAAAAAATACATGAAGATATTCCAATTAAAAAATAATTTCATTCTAATTCACGTACGTTAAAAAAAATGAAAACAACCACCAACTAAATAGCGAAAGACATGGTTGAGAATTTCACGAATATATGTATTTTTTAATGAATTACGGGGTAACAGTTACAGAGAATTGCATTATCCGGTTAAAAAAATAAAATTGTATTAACATGATTAAAATAGAGTGAATAATATGTGTACTCCAGAAACAAGGTTAAAACAAAAGCGCGCACTTTTGAAAAGAGTAGAAAGTTTGGTCGGATTAACATGAATTTTCACCATAACTAACGCCCAACCACATGTTATTACTTCAGCAGACAAGCTTCCCACTTTTTTGTTATTCCTAGGTAACTACAATATTTATTTTTAACTTAATATAAAGAGTTGAATTAATAATACTCCCTATATTTCCTATTAAGTGTCCTTTTTAAAGAATTAAAATCAACTTAAAAGGATGCATGTTTTTACATAATTATATAATTTAAATTTTTATATATGTAATTGAGTGCATATATCATATAATTGAGTTTTTCATTCATTGTAATTAAGTTAAATTATAACTCAATTTCGTGCATTTAAATGCATACAAGTGTAACTCGTAACATTATATAAGCAGGCATCAAAAAAAAAAAAAGACAAAAAGGAATTTATCTCAGGTTAAGCAACTTTGAAGGCAATGATATAAACATAGGAATTTCTGCAAATTCCAGAGAAACGCCGTATATATACAAATAAAAAATCTAAAGTGTTGATAAAAACGTATCCAATAAAGCAGCCACTTGACTGATGGGCCACTTAATTAATACATAGCTATATCTTCTTTTTGGTTTGTACGTTTCATGTAATTACATGCAATGATGTAAAAGTACTGTAGTCTGTAGTATAAATATTGTCAAATACTTCTATACACATGCATCAAATATAAACTCAGACTCACACATGCACCAATTGCTCCATTTAAATGTAAAACTAATTTTAATTGAAATTTGATGAGTATGAATTTAAAATTCGTGCATATGACCTATATAAGACTTGATTTTAGTTATTGGTCATAATTAATTATCTTCACTGAACATTATTAACTGTGTACTAATTATACGATGTAATTGGTGTAGTCGAGTATGTTACCCTAATCTTAGTGGAATTCTTCTAACAGAAGATTAGAACCAAATTGGTTCAAGATTGACAATTAATTATTAATTGAGCTTAAGATAGATATTTAATTCTATAAAATAAGGTTAGAAATTATGGGGAAAATATAAGTAAATAATTATAGGGTGTAGGTGGATTATGAATAAAAATGGGTGTGGTCCCACACAAGAGGCGTGAAGAGATATTGCAATAAAAGTAAAGACATGATAATCTATGTAGAGGGTCAGATGTGTGATCATGCTTTTTGCAATTATTGAACTCATGCACCCTTACCTTTAATCATAACTATCATTACCTAACTCCCAATTTATATCCATCACATTCTTTAATTCTACCTATATCCAAGCCTTTTTCATTTATTTATTTTTTCAAAAAAATATAGTATTACTTTCATCATCAATTTTATAATTTCATTTAAATGAGTCATTGAGTAGTATAATTTTATAAGAGACGGATGGAGTATTATATAAATTTAATTAATAAAAATAAGAGTGTTTACTAAGTACTCCATCATTTTATCATGTTGGTATTCAAGTCAAGTTCTAAATTTAAAAAAAGTTTATATATTTTTAACGATTTAATTATATGGTTTATCTTATGCAATTCAAAGTGAATTTAATATCGTATTCATTTCATGTCTTATATCTTTTTTTTGACAGGGATTTCATGTCTTATATCCATCACATTTATTCATTGTCATCAGAAAACGACTCTAGTGGTTGAACTGAGTAAAAGTCATCATCACAGTAGTGTTTTATTCATACTGATTATATAAAAAGAATTACCGATTGAAGAAATTTTAGGTAAAAAGAATTAATACTATCATATTTCACAATTAATATTATTTTTTTTCTTTTTTACAATTAACGTACACAATTTTATAAATAAAAATATTTTTTCAAGTATGAACGAAGGAAGTGGAGCATATATGATGGTGATTTTTGGCAAAGGGTGGTATAAAATATATTTTCTATAACTGAAAAAGTGAATTTTGTTTTTCCTCTTTTTTATTAATTAAAGTAAGATAAGGTTAAAGGCGATAGAAAGTGCCAAAAACCCCGTTCTCACATAAGATAACAGAACTCATTTGGACAATCATAAAATTTGAATAATTATCTTTTTCTTTCTTCTTCTCAAAAAGTCGTTTGGTCAAGCTTATCAATCACACATTCATGACTTTACCTCATTGAATAATCATTATATTCTCATTCAAATATATTGTTTGAAATTTTTATTTAACTACCTAACTATCAATATTGCTAAGAAATTAATTATGGTCTTTGTACTATTATCATCATGTTGATATAAATAAAAATGTAAAATAAAGTTCTAATAGTATTAATTAATATTTGATTTGGAGGCACCAACATTTTTTTGTACGTTCTGTACTAATAAAAATGAAATAAAATGTTTTAGTTATTCGTCTCTTTCATTTTTATTTAATCATATCTCATGGAGTATATATTGGTCAAGTTTCATTAGTCTGTGTGAGATATATCACCTGCCTGCCAGATTCATCTGTTGTCAAAAAAAGTTATTAATGTAGCTACCAGAAAGTAGATAACCAAATTTATTTTCTTGACTTTGCTAGTCGAAGTTAATTCACGAAATCGTTGGATTTAATAAGAATTGGTATAACATGTTTATATTGTTTTTTATTTATAATATTCTTATACTTAAATGGGTAATGTAAAATTTGTAATCCAATGTTAACAAGCAAGATGGGTGAAAGAGATCACGTGAGTTAGGCGTGGAGGAGGTAGTAGCATTTATTCAGATGGGACAGCGGCTGCACCGCATAAGCAGACAAATTCCGCTCCAGTAATCATTAACTCTTTCTCTCCCTCCCTCTATCTCTATATGTATGTACCTATCTTTTTAGGCAAACTAAATCATTTCCATTATTTTATCTATTTACCCTTTTTTTTTTTTTATCTTTTCAGTAAAAAGTAAACGGATTGTTTATGGCTACAAAAGGCTAAGGAGTTGTTAGCGAGTTCTATAAACAGTTTAAAAGCACTTTTGAAAAGTAAAAATTGTGAGAGGGCAGCTTTAAAAAAGTGATTCTGAAAGCTGTTTTTAGTGTTTCAAAACACTCCCTAAATATACTCTCCCATCTCGTAATTACTTATATATACACATTCATGGGCATAAAATGTAATAATAAGTGAAGTTCTAAGGATTAATTTTATAAAATTTTATGTATAAGGAAATGAGTTGAATTTTGTGTATGTGTGGAGAAAAAATAATGACATTTGCTTAAAATTAAGGATATTGTGAGGGTGTAGTTAAAAAAAAAAAAATCATTTTAAGGGGGTAAAAGTTATAGTGAAACTTCCCGAAAAAAAAAATATAAAAGTAATTACGGGACAGAAGGAATACTATATAACCAAAATTCATCAAAGTATGTGTATGGCATTACAAAAAATGTGTAATAGTTTAACGTATATAAGCTTGTATATCTTGGTTGATTCACTTTTCAAAAAATGTAAATTTAGTGAATGTGACCTCAAATAAATAAAGGGTATGTTTGAATGATTTTGATTAAGATGTAAAGGAAATTTTGTAAGGGGTAAAAAATATTTAGTGAGGATCTAAAATGAATAATAATTTTAAAAATAAAATGATGTTATAAAAATATTACTCCATTTTCTAGATTATTTCTATATTGAGACTCGAGAGTGTGCAACTAATATTGAAACATTCAAATAAAACATGTTTATAAGTAATCACGCAACAAGAGAGTAACATTTTAATTTCAGCAAGAATATGTTTATTTTGAGATTTGAAATTTGAAATTGAAATTTTAAAATAAAACATCTATCTATTTTGAGATTTTAGATTTTGAATTTTACATCCAACCTTATAAATTATTCAAAAGTGAATTCTATAACAGCCAATACCTAAACTTTATATAAACACCTATCAATTACTCCCTCCGTCCGTCTATAAGCTTTCCATTTTATCATTTTTGTCCGTCTATCTATAAGCTTTTCATACCCTTTTTGGTAAATATTTTTTCTTACACATCACTTTATATCTTATTTTTTCTCTCTATCTCTCTCCTTCTTCCAATCACATCACTTGTACTATATCTATTATTTAATCATTTTTCTTAATCTATGTGCCAAAAAATAACGAAAAACTTATAGACGGACGGAGGGAGTATATTGCAAGAAATTTAAATCATAACTTACTTAAATTTCATAAACAAAATCCATACTACAATTGCATGTATTAAAATTTACAAAAAAAATTCTCAAAATTTCAAACAAACACATACATATACAGTAAAACCTCTCTATAGTCATCCTTGGGACCACAAAAAAATATTTCTAAATGGGGGTTATTTCTAAATAGAGTTATAAGTTTTTTTTTTTTTTAAATGCATGTATATTATATAATGGTATAATTAGTAGATACATGTACATGATGTAATGTGTTGAACTTAATTGAACTAATTTACTCACGCAATATGAAAAGACAATACTCAAGAGTCACCCACCATAGATATGCATGTACTTGATTTTGATTGCTTTAATTTTTTCATCTATAAATACTCTGTATAATACATTTTTTTTTATCAATTACATCAAATCAACATTTTCTTCACGCATATAATGGCACCAACAGTTTCATGTGAAGAAGCTTTAAGCTTACTCGACAAACGCACACGCAAGTTGAAGGATAAGGTTACAACACAAAAGATTAAATCATTGTCACAATCAACCTTGAACAAGTATTTTAAATCAAGTTAAATCTATTGTAAAATTATACTCCATTATTATGATTTATTTCTAAATGGAGGTGTATTTCTTTATGTTGGGACTTGAAAAAATACTCCCTCCGTCCGCCTATAAGCTTCCCATTTTACCATTTTGGTCCGTCCACCTATAAGCTTCTCATACCCTTTTTGGTAATTATTTTTTCTTACACATTACTTTATATCTTACATTTTCTCTCTATCTCTCTCCTTCTTCCAATCACATCACTTGTACTATATTTATTATTTAATCACTTTTCTTAATCTTTGTACCAAAAATTAACGAGAAGTTTATAGGCGGACGGAGGGAGAATGAATTATGACAATATGGAATTTATTCCAAATTATAATTTGGGACCATGAATTTTTATTCTTAAAAG
This sequence comes from Galeopsis tetrahit, assembly GCA_963675135.1. Classification (NCBI taxonomy): domain Eukaryota; kingdom Viridiplantae; phylum Streptophyta; class Magnoliopsida; order Lamiales; family Lamiaceae; genus Galeopsis; species Galeopsis tetrahit. The sequence continues at coordinate 4,972,137 of OY776126.1, forward strand.
AAATTTATTCCTTAATAGAGTATTTTTTTGAGAGGTTTTACTGTATATTAAAAGATATATTTTAAAATGAGGCGAAAATATATATTGATATAAAAAGTTAATATTGAATTTTATTTAAAAGTAGTGAAATTTATCTTTAAATAAGTGGTCGGAGGTAGTATATACTGTGTACCCTGGGCATAAATATGGTGATTGAAACAACAAAAAATAGAAATAATAATTGGCAAGTGATTGAAAGGTCTTTTAGCCCATTGTCTTGTCCTTTTCTCCTACTGCATCTATCCTTTCTGTCATCAATGTCTTCACCTATTTCCTTGTAACAAGTACTATAATTTTCTTCTTCAAGAAAACTAGTAAAAGAAATACTCTATATACCCCCTCCGTCCGCCTATAAGTTTTCCATTTTACCATTTTAGTCCGTCCGCGTATAAGTTTCTCATACCTTTTTTGATAAGTACTTTTTTTTACACATCACTTTATATATTACTTTTTATCTCTATCTCTCTCCTCTTTCAATCACATCACTTGTACTATATTTATTATTTAATCATTTTTCTTAATCTATGTGCCAAAAAGTAACGTGAAACTTATAGGCGGACGGAGGGAGTATTAATCTTCAATTAATTAATATTCACAATATCTTCAGACCTATTGGTAATTATTTTTCGAACTTGAAATTTAGAGAAAAACGAACTCTTAAATTTTAAATTTACACCACTAAATCAATTAACTTAATGTTTGTAAATCATACAAACTGCTTTTAGAATCATAACCCCTTATATGTATTTCATTATTCTCTCGTCTTTTACTAAAGTTAGTTATCAAATTTGTGTTTGATTTGTTAATCATTTATTTAACAAAATTCAAAATCTCTCCCTACTTTATTTATTTATTTTTACATTTTTTCTATTTCTATACTTCTTTTTTTTTACTATATATTTAACTATTTCTACCCTTTTTTTCCCTCTACCTTAACAAATCGTTACATATATAATAATACACTCTAATAAATATATAATATAAAAAAATTAACAACTTTTAGATGGATGGAATATTTTTCAAATCATACTTCTCATTCTCTTCAAAAGTTATTCATTTTTTTTATCACTATCTCTATTTATCTTCTTATTTTTTTTTTTCTACATTTCTCTATTTTAACAAATGTAATATTATTTTATTTTATCAATATATATATAAAAAAAATGAATAACTCTTGTAATTGGAGAGTACATTTTAAGTTAGAAAAAGATCAAAAAAGTAAAAGTGATAGAGGAGGGGTTTCTTGAAATTGTGAAAGGCATTTACATAAAAAGATCTCATCATAATGGGATGATTTCTTGATATCAGGGTTTGTACCTTCATACCCAACAACAACGCAGGCTTCCATCAAATCACTTATTTATTTTGGGATTTTCAAAGATTTTCTGATCCAATCTTGGTTATATAAATTTTAAGGCTGTAATTTACAGAAAAAATTAAAGTTTTTTATTTTAATTTTCTTCCAAATAATTGAGTTGAGTATCTCAACCTTGAGCTGACATATTGTAGCTTGTTTTTGGCAGAAGATTTATTATATATAGACCCTCTATCTCTCTCTCTATATATATATATTCTGCAGCAATGGTTAGTCAAAATCTGTAATCATGACTCTTCTGATATCTTGTGTCAGTGTTTTAAATTTTGGTTTTTACAGTTGTTTTTATGTATTTTAAGAAAAGATATAGTTACAGACAGGAGAATAAGTAGATGGACTCTAGGCTTCGTGCATGCCGATTATTTATTCAATTATTTATTAAATCAATAATGATTGAAAAAATATAGAGTTTATTTTGCACTCCATTTCGATTCTGGTATAGCACGAGTGACACTGTAATTTTTTAAGAAAAAAGAGTATTCGAAAATTTTGAATTAATTTTTCTGGAAGTTTGAGAGGCGAAACATAATTTTTGCAACTGAGCACACTTTTTCAGATGGAAACGAAGCTCTGATTAAAACTCAGCTTTGCTGTGATGTTTGACGTTTTTTGATCAAATTTCATCGTTTGAAGGATCGTTTTCTTATTTTTTGGTGTTATTTTCATACTTTACAATTGTTTAGGGATTTTTGTGTAATTTCATAATTCCGTGACACTAGGGTTTTGTATCTTAGTCTATTCTAAACTTTTTTAAAGTCAGTTTTGAAGATTTTTATATTATTGAGAACTTGTTCTTCGTTTTATGGAGATTTGAATAGTCTTTAAATCAACCAATTCTAGTTCTTGTTTGTTTTGTTCACACGTAATTGCATCAGATTTTTACAATGTGTAACTGTAAAAAAAAATTGAAAACGTGTTTAGGGATAGTGAATTTAGGTAGGACATGGAAGTATAAATTCACGTTGCACTTCAGTTATTTTTTCATTTTTAATTTGTGAAAATAGAGGATTTTTTAATCAACGAAACTCAAATTTAATATTTGTGAATTTTATTTTATTTGTAATATGATTTGGATATGATCGTTTGCCAACCAGGCACGGGTCTTTTAATCTAAATGTTTATTTATTCTATATATATACATGTTGTACTCTTTTGGGTATGTCTCGTACCCTTTGGTTTTTATATAAATTTTATTGACTGATTGATTTTATTTTTTTAAATCTAATCATCAAATTCATTATCTGACAAATCAAAAGATCATTTTGCCTTATTTTAAATAAATAAAGTGACATATAGGAGTATTAATTAAGATGTTAATTATAAATTGATGCACGATCATATCTCTTATGCGTGACTCGAAACAAAATCATGAAACACCAATAATTAAACCAGCTCCATATACATGCAATAAGGCTGTATAACAAAAAAGAATAATCATATGTTTCCAGAAATGTAATTATTGTTTTATTTTTTAATTTTGAGCTTTAATTCCATGCATTGAGTTAACGAGTAATAATACACATAGTCATAGTGTTCAAAATTGTTCTATGTACGTAGTAAAAGAATAGACTATGGCGATAAAATTTTGAAATGAAACAATATTCTTTAGTAGTTCATAAGAAAATATACATGGCATATATTTAGGTTTAATTTAATTAATTTAGTGTGTATTTTTAAACCATTAATTTAATTATTTTGTTAAAATAATGTAATTAGATAATATTAGTTGTTTTATCAAAAAATACAATATACTCGACCGTTAAAATTTATTATGTTCATTTCTTCGAATACAAATTTTTATTAATATTGATTAGTTGATATATACTCCAAAATAGATATTGAACAGAAGGGATATATATATATATATATATATATATTTTGTTATATACAAGGATGAAAATATCGGTATCGGTGAAAATATCGAGACCTTAAATTTATGGAAATATCGATGGATATATCGATATCGAATATCGATATCGGTAAATTTTAAAAATTGTAAAAATTTAATAACAACCCTTTAGTACATAAAATCAACAAAATAATTTGAATACATTTTATATCTGTGATAAATTTATATAAAATATAATATACAATGTTATTTTGTATGACATTTATCGATATTTTTTGAAATTTATTGACATTTTCTCGATATTTTACCGATATTAGGCTCGATATTGTTATTGTCTACCGATATTTATCGATATTTTTAATTTTTTTACAAATATCGTGGAAATATCGATTCTTCCCAATATCGATATCGGTGACCCCGAAAAATGGATATATCGAGAATATATCGGAGATATTTCCGGATATTTTCATCCATGGTTATATACATTATATCCGGTTAAAAGGCCAGCCTAAATTTAGTTGACTAGTCAATTATTCAACGAAGAAAAGTCAAGGTCATCAAGCCTAATCGGCCACATCTGTGACGAGCATCCAGTAAAGAGGCGAGCAGGGTAAGCATACGTTTAATAGTCAAAGGTGTCTACGTGGCAGCGAACAGGAGTCTTCATGTTCGACGAGTAAGAGTAATGTCATTAGCGAATAAGGTGTCTTGAAGATATAAAGAAGGCAGTTAAATAAGAGGATCCAAGTCTGAGTGCTCGCCTTAAGTACAGAGTACTAGAGTAGAGCAGCATTTACCGAACAAAAATGGAAACCATCGTCCGAGCATTATCGAAACAGAGGCGTTGCATGCGTTGTGGTCGGCGTCAAGTATGACGATGGATGGGACTTAAAGTGGTTGATTACAGAGATATTTGATGTAAAGCAAGTGCATTAAATGCAGTGAATGATTACATTAATATATAGCAGCTGTATTTACATTTAATATGAGATATATTAAATTAATATGTGGATTAATGCTGAGCTGCAAGCACTAAATGCAAGCAAGATTGTAACCTAGTATAAAAGGCCATTGAGGGCATCATAAAAAGATTCGAAAATTCATTTGAAAAAGAGGCAAAACCCTAAATTCAGCTTCTCCGGAAAGCTTGATCAAAGTTCTTCAATAAGATCTCATTGTTCTTATTAAGAGCTCATCAAAAGCTTTCTTAATCATCTTTCGATCCCTAAAAGACCATTCATATATAAATAATAATGTTTGTAATCATTTGATCAATACACTTCGACAAAAAGGGTTACAACATATATATATATATATATATATATATATATATATATATATACTCAGTTTTTGTTTCGTTTTGAATAAATTAATTATATATTATCTTAACAATTTTTTTATTAAACAATTTGACATTAATATATATTAATTATATTCAATGGAATTAATACCTCAAAATAGTCGATCCAAAAATCGATTAATGAGACTTAAAAAAAAGCCGAATTCATGTCCACCATCACCCCCACACGTGATACAATTTACATCAAATGTGTATATATATACAGACATTTATATGATGAAGTATTGAATACATAGGATGGGATATACACTTTAGCGTGTTAGTTGATTTATTAATTATAATTATAATTATAGCTAAATATATATATATATATATTTAAAATTAAATAAAGGTATCAAGCTATAGTCGCCCTAAGAATGTAAATAATATTATGATCAACATGCAATGTAATAATTAATAAGCAATAATCATCATACACTAATTAATAAACCTAGTCTCAAATAAAAAGTAGTGTAATTAAAAATTCTATAATATTTATTTATATAAATTAAGAGAGACAACATCTCATGGCATAGAAGTATCCTTTGTTCCTTTGTGGGACATAATGATTGGTTATTTGTCATGCTTTTTCATTCTATTTAATAATTATGATGAGTATTACAACTATATAATAATCATTGTTATTACAATCATCATTACCATCATCACATATTCACATGCATGCCTTTTTAATCAATTAAACCTGGGATGCTATTTCTTGTTACCAAACGAAGAGACACCAATTAACCCTAGATTTTGCATTGTGTTTGCCTCAATAATTATACTCCACGCAATATTTGAGTGAAATACAATATTTCATCGGTTGAAATTTATTAAATTTATAAATAAAGATGACAATTTAAGTTTAAAAATTATGATTGGAAAGTTAATATAAAAGAATGAGAATAACTTTTTTTTTTCTTTAACATGCGAATAATATTATTTTAAAAAAAGGAATTAAAGGAAAATAGTATTTATCAATTATATATATCATATATGGAAGTAAACGAGTTTCTAGATGAATAATTTAATGGTAAAATTACAAGGAGACACATTGATAGTGTAAAATTAAACTATAAGATAATCGTGAGAGATATTAGTGAGGTTGCTTTAGAAATTGACAAACAAGAAACATCATTACTTAGGTGGGGTGAAGTAATTAAATTAACATGACTAAGTTAATTTCTACGTTTTTCTTTCTAAACAAAATGTAACCTTTCACTTAACAGGGATTTATTACTAATCAACATATAATCACCTCACTGTTTAAAGTGGATAACCAAAATCATACAACCATTTAATATTGAGGTGCACTAGTTGCACCGCGATGTACAATTAATTAGAGTATTATTCATTAAAAATGATAACCAATTAATATTTTTCATTAAAATAACTTACTTAAATTAAAAATGCACTTAAATCGCATAATAATAATACATATGATACCTAATATTGTACCTTAATGATTTATCACGGATTATTGATCATGGACCATTGATCCATGTGCTTTGTGCAAAGTTTTTCCTCCAATCACGTCAATAAAAGACTACCATAAATTAAATTAAAGTTTATGCATGAGACCTTAATTACATCAAAATAGTGGATACATTATAATTAACCATAATGTAAGTGTCTTGTGCAAATTACTCTAAAACAGAAAAACTGAACTTGTGGGTGAACCATTTCTAAAACAGATTGAACTTTAAAAAAAAAAGAAAGATGATATATATATATTAACCATTAAACGAAAGTAGAATTTTTCAAAAATACATTCACATACAATTGTTTTTTGGCTGTAACTTGTAGGAAATAAAAAAAGACCATTCCCCACAATAAAAGGTGGGGAAAAGTATAGATTGATGGTGAGTGAAACTAGGGCTGATATTGATATTCCATTCCCTACCTTTTTGTGAATAATTGTAAGGAAATAAAAAGGGAAAATTAAATTTCTTTGCAATGATGAGTTTATTTTTTGACCAATTTCTCTTTATCACAAACACCTTTGCTCGTGTGGTCTTTAGTTAATCATCATTTTTTTTTCTTCTTTTTAATTATTTTTAATATTTTTTCCTTTGTCTCACTACTAGAAAAATGGCTTATTAGTACATTAATTTTAGTACACTAATAAAAAAATGTAATGAAACCTAATTTATTAGTACACTAACTTTCTATAATCTAAAACTACATAACTTTATACCCTATTAACACACTTATAACAAATTGTCATAATATAATACACCCTAATAATACAATATTAACTAAATATCTATAAAACATAATTATGACATTGTGAATAGTGTCATATTATTTATTATAATTAAATTTTGAGCAAAAATAAGATTTAAACAAATTTAATATGTAAAAGAAAAAGGGAAAAAATGAACCGTCAAACATAAAATTAATAATATTAAAACAATAATTTAATAATACTATTTAATAAGAATCTTTTTAATATCCAAATTCATCTAAAATCTATGAAGGTGCCATAAATTGAATCAATTGTTTTAAAAGCATTAAAGAGGGCAAATTGGGAGAAAAAACTCGATCAGGATTCAATCATATATATTTATGTTTCTTATCTTGCTCTGTATCTGTTTCTTTTCTTGCTCTGTTTGTCAAAGGAAATTTTATATTTTATACTTGTTTCTTTTGATTTGATGGATAATTTCAAAAGTGTAAAGTGTATTCATAAATTTTTGTATTTGGTGCAAAGTGTATTCAAATTTTAAGAAATCGTTAAATTAGTTATGCCCAAGTCATTTTAGATGAACTTGACTATTTCTCTCAGCCTTATTATAGAGTTCTTCTACCAGAAATGTTGTATTGGGATGATACGCTAGATCTCTTTGAATTATTTGATATGCTATTTTTAAAGTTTAATGGATCGATATAGGGTTGTTTTTGACACTCTGCTATTGATTTCAAAATTGATTTGTCTGGTAGTTAGCAGGTTCATTACTCATAATCTAATATTGATCATTTGAACTAATTGAATTTTTTTTATATGTCATTACAAATTTGCTCAAGACTTATAAACATTGAGACGAATTCCTATGAAATATATAAAGCTATCCTTAACTCTAAAAGATTGCTTAATTTAATTTGGATGAATCTGACTAAATTTTTATTGAATTTCTCTTTATTTTTATTTTCACATTAATTGAATCAGATTTTCTTTTAATGTATTTTTATTTCATTGAAATTTCTTATTTTCTTAGGTACTTTTTTATTTATCATCAAGATTAGATTATTTCAGTGTACAACATTTTCATTTGAACTTGTATTAATTCCTATGGAATAAATTAAGGTTTCAAGTAACTATTGCTAATATATATATATATATTCTTGCACAATTGTGATCAACTTGATCAATGCGTATAACTATTTCTTTAGAATATTGAAAAAGAATTTATTCTAAAAGTAAATATGAAAAATTTTAGGTCATTTAACCCGTAACATAACTATAAACATTAAGTAGCTCATTACGTTATTATTACTATTTTTTTATTAGATTATGATATTTATTTAGTCATATTAAAGACCAATGAGTTCTAGAATTGTGTTTAAATCATACTTTTATTTTTTCATTTACCGATTATTAACTAATTATATATTTTTCTATTTTATTTGCTTGTTGGACGTGTCAATTGAGACCTTTAATTTTTTTTAAAAATTTATTGTAGCCCATTAGTGACCAGGCCGCTAAGGTTAGGGTTAGGTCCCAACAATTGTAGATTTGTTAACTATGAACCGGTTAAGGATCAAGTCCGTAGCCCTGCAGGGTTGGCCATATCGGGTTATGGCCAGCTCGATAGACATCTCTACCTACAAATAGAGTAGTATACTAAGTAATACCCAAAAGGAAGAAAAAAATCAAATCTGAAATGGTCCAAACTCGGACTGGACCAAAATTAACCGGTCCGGTCTCCGGTCCACCCATCTGGGTAGGGGTGTAAGTGAGTCGAGCCTACTCGCGAGGTACTCGTGCTCAACTCGAAAAAAGATCGAAATCGACTCGAGTCGAGTTTCGAGCTACTCGAGTAGCTACCGAGTTCGAGCTCATAAATACTTGGCTCAAAAGGCTCGCGAGCCTAATCGAGCTTGAAAAATATTTACTATTTTGACAGTAATATATAATTTATATTTATATACGAGTAATCGAGTTGAGATCGAGTTTATTTTAGAAAAAAATATGTTTTAAAATTAATTTAAAAAATTATATAGGTAATCGAGTCGAGCCGAGCTCGAGTTTCTTATCGAGTCGAACTCGATCTTCAAAATTTTTGGCTCGACCGTGTCGAGTCGAGTTTCGAGCTTCGAGTATAACAATCGAGTCGAGTTTCGAGCTCAGCACTACTCGACTCGGCATATGTGTAGATTTCGGTCCCGATCCGATTTTGAACCGGTTCACAACACTTGCTCACAGTGTAATCGGTTGGACTGGCGGTCTAATCATTATAGTTGGTTTTCACTAGTTTAATCTGTTTTGTTCGATTTTAGGTGATTCAATCGTAAAATGAAATTATATTATTGGACAAACAAAAAAAAATGAATACGAGAATTTCATTTTGGGACGGAAAAAGACTATTTTATATAATATTCTTAATTTTTCATTTCTTAAATATTATTATCTTTGTTAATATATATAATTCATTAGGATAAAATTTTAAAAGTTTTATCTATTTCAAAAGCTTAATTGATTATTAATTTTATTTAATATCTAATATAATAAAAAAAATTAAAAATCCTATCTCCTTTAATATTATCTAGGTTAATATGGCGTATTCTTAATTATTAATTATCTATTTTTAAAGGCTTAATTATTTATTAAATTATTTAATAGATATTATTTTGAAGAAAAAAATGCGGGAGATAACCCGCCAACGATGAAAAAGAAAATTGGATCGTGGTCTAGACCTTCTTCCACGAACAATCGCCGTTTAGCAAATCAAAACCTCTTTTTTTAAACTGTCTATCAAAACCTATTTTTTACCCGTCAAAGGTAATTTTGCTCGCGCTTGAGTCTTCAAAATGAATTCTAGGTATAATTGATGTCTTTGAATTAATTGATTATTTATTTTTTTATTTTAGGAGCAAGATTTGGATTTACTCATTGTAGAAATAGCTGATGAGGTACGTATTTTACATTTTTTTGTTATTGGATCATCGCCAAACTTGACTCAAGAATTGAATACTCAAAGGCGGGAGTTCTTGAGTGGATTTATCTCCTTTTGAGTGTTTATTTTATTAAACAATTTGTATTTGTAGTTCGAAAATTACATATTAATGTTAATTTTTCTACTGGATATATAGAACTCCTATTTGATATGCTCTTATTTTTGTTTCCTCTTGGTTTTATATACTGTGATAAATAAGTACTCCTTGTGTCTATAGATTTTTTTTTAATTAGGTAAGAAGATATTTATTGAACGATTGAGTGAGTATTTCAAATTTTCAAGGTTTGATACTCAATAACAGTGTTTTCATATCAATCTCAATTTATTGCTAAGGCAGAAAGTTGATTTTCTTTCTCTTTTTTATAGTTAAATACTGGAATTGATGATAGCTATTAAACACTACCGCTTACAAAATGCCTGTAGAGTTTCAAACCTTTTGAATAATGAGCAAAAACTCTGGATTTCTTTGTTTCTCGATAATATCAATATCTTCACTAGTTTATGTGCATGAGAATCATCAATGTTAATGCACTATTTATCTCCACTAGAAAATGAATGACAACTATTATATGGTTTGGACTGTATGGATAATGTTTGTTTTGTTTGTGCAGAAGATAATAATCTGTTTTACAGGACTAGGGGAAAAAAGTACACCGAATTTTTTTAGTCTTTCAAATGAGTCAATTTTGCAACGTGAACAAGAGTTCATCCTCAAAATGCTCAGGATCAATTTCACATGTTAAATTATTGGGATACAAATATGAATTGATTATCTATATTTCTTTCTTAAATATAATATCATTAGTAAGAAAAAAAAATTCCTGTGTCACATTAATTTTTCTTTGTTAATATTCTGTAATTTGCAGCAATGACATTGGGAACTCAAGAACATAAGGCCTCAAACTCATAAAAGAATTATAATGAATGTACAGGTAAACAAGTCCACTCATAAAAGAATTTATAATGAATGTACAGGTAAAAGTCCTTGGGAGGAATCAAGAGGAGATGATGAACATAAGTTAGGGAGAATCAAGATTCGAGATCATGAATGAAAGCTATAGAACTTTATTTCTTTAAAATAATATATATTTTTTTGTTTAAATATGTGATTGAATTTATTTTTTTGTTGAAATAGGTAATGGAATTGCTGTTAAATTTATGAAAAAAGTTCAACAACATCCCACTTATATCAAAGTGTTTGGGGAAAGTTGGATTTAATGAATTTGGTCAGCCAATAGATGGCGATCAACATGTGAAAGATTGGCGTGGAATGTGCAGTGCCAAGGAAAGAAAAAAATGTTATGTTAGAGGTTGTAAAGGTAATTAGTATTCTAAAATCTCCTTGTTATAATTTACAATTAATTTTATGTCCTCATATCATGTTTCTACTTTTTGTAGGTAAGGGTGAGAATATTTGGATTTTTTCAAAAGGATGGAGATCGATTGATTAATTATATCTAAAGATTTGAGGGTTAAAGAGCCTCAATTTAGAATTTAGTTTTCTTTTCTTCTAACTTATGCAAAGATTATATTGACAATTTTGTAGAATTTATTTGATGTAATTTCACAAAATATTATCAAGTATTCGTGTCTAGTAAAATGTGCAATTAATTTATTTGTGATTTTCAATATTATTTCATGCTTAAGAATGTTTTTTAATTTACTATTTATTGTTTTAATATTATTATAAATTCTTATTATTGTTATTAGTCTAATTGCAATTAATATATATAAATGAAACTATCATGACACTAAATTGCGTATTATTAATTAATATTATAAAATAATAATAAATTAGTTTTTTTTTTTGGAGGAATAATAAATGGATTTTAAAATGAATGTATCTTGACATTTAATAATGTAGTATTAATTAAAATAGAAAATTAATGATAATTAAAAATAATTTTAATAATAATTTGACGTGACATTTAATATTGCACTATTAATTAATATTAACAACTTATATGATTAATTAGGTGTAGGCTAAACTACATATTCATGACATTTAAGAATGTATTAATACATTGATATCTATTATTACATTAACTTAGAGGACACTTTAAAGAAATGTCATGATAAATAAAGTGTATTGAAAAGTGGTTTATAAATACAATTTTAAATGTCAAGAAATGCCAATTTTCTAGTAGTGTCTCTTTCTCCTTTTTCTTTATAAACTTTTTTTAAAAGTATTTAACCCTTTGAAAATTGACAAAAACTTGTATTATAACAAATTAAGAAAATGAAATAATAGTTCACGGGTCAAATCGAGTTGAAAACTGATCAAATAGATTTTTTTCAAGAGGTTCACGCAAGGTAAATCGAAAATTTTGATTTCAGTTTTGTGCATGTTATTATAAGGATAAATACATGTTATTTCAATAATATATATATTTTAATAGTAATACGTGGATTTTATATATAAGTAATTTTTTATGTTTATTTTGCGAGAATTTTATGAGAGGCTCTATTTGATTCGACTTCGATATGAATTCTACATTTGGAATTTTTTTTACCACTTACTTACATGGAACTTATTGCACGTATGTTTTTCTTTAGGAAATTTGTGATAATTGGGTGTGCTACATTATTTTTCCCACTTCATTATTGGCAGCCACTAAAACCCTTTTATTCGATCTACAATTCTCAGACTTTTTAAGCAAAGCATTTTATCTTGATCATGATTTGAGGCCACTTTGTCAATTGTCATCATTGTTGTAATCTCCAATATGCCATTTAATCATGGGTGATTAATTATAAGGTAAGGACAATCAATTCCAAAAATCCAAGAAAATAAAGCAAATATGGGACATAATGAATTTCAACTTTAGCAAAATAAATTAACTAATCATAATTCAATACTGAGTTCAATTCTAATATATGAACATTTCAATGGATGTTCTTTAATAAAACAGTGGTTCAATCAAGAATTTGTCATGATTATCAATAATTTTGTTTATTTTTATACAATTAAAGACTACCGGTAAAAATATCTTTTATAATACATTACAAGATAACATTCATGTTTTTATTATAAAGTATATTTATTTTTATTATTGAATTGTCCACATAAAGTTTATATCCCATGCCTTGGACTTGTCAACTTCTTATTGGTGGTTTTACTATAATTTTATATAACTAATAATCATTATTTTGTACTATATTTCAATATATCATCATATATTTTTATCACTATTTCCATCATTCGTAAATATATAAAAAAATCCTTATAGTAAACAAAAAATTCCACACCAATCACCTTGGGCGGCGTAATTTGACTATAAATAATTAAGAGCCCACAAATTAATAATTAAGTGGGCGCTTGCGAGTTATTTTAATTAATTAATGAATTATAGCATTAAATTTTGACTAATCATCACAATTATATTGCTAACTCTACCATATTACTACATGATCTAAAACCCTACCATATCACTATATCACCAAGAACTATATATTAATTAATTATATGTATAATCCGGCAATTAGGACCATAATATATAATTTAGCATTAATTAACGTTGCTCTAATTTGATTTTACCACTATCAACAGCCGCCTGCGGCGGCAGCCGCCGTAGGCCGGCCCTGCCTTTTGAGGGGGTGATTAAGAGAGTTGATAAAAAATCCCCGACCTAAATCAGGCTAATTAAGCCTAAACAGAAAGGGATTATTGCTAATTAATACTCCCTCCATTTTTGAATAAGTGTCACTTTAACATTTTTCAACAAATTAAGATATTAAATTGTGGTCAATATTACCCTTCATTAATGATAAATAATTTTGATATTAAATTTTTGTTTAATAAAGAATGTGGTCAAGAATGTATGTGGTATTCATATGTAAAATATTTATGATTTTTCCATGATTTATGCTACTACATTAATTGAAATTGAAGGCAAATTATTTTATAAGGGTAAAATTGTCAAAATTGAAGAAAAAAACATAGAATGAGTCAATGACACTTATTATAAAAATAATTAAAATGACAAAGTGACATTTATTTAAAAGTGGAGGGAGTAGTAATACTTTAATTATTATACGTTTTATTGGTAGGAATAAATCATGGATAGACCCTAAATCTATTTAATTAATTTTCTTCAAAAAAAAAAAATCTATTTAATTAAGATGGGCTAATAATTTTTTTAACTCTTTGGGTGGATAAAGTCTGAAATAATTTTGGGTCCTGCAGTTTATATTGGGTTTACTGATGGGCCTGGGCTCCATGGTTTGCAGATATTAATTGGCATTTTCAGTTAGCCCATACCAAGATTTATATGTTTGCTTTATGGGTTTAGGGGTGTTTAGTGATGAGTTTGATAGGTAAACCCATCTTCTCTTATGTTTGGTTTTTAATAACTTTAAACACTTTGATCCGCATTTATAATTTGACCCGATATTTATAAACTAGATTTCATGGGTTTAGACAACCTAGCCTCCCCCTTAGGTTTATCTAGCTAGCCTCCCACCACATCTTAACCCATCTTATTCCAATCCATGAAGCAAACATGCCCTAAGTGTATTATGTGGGAGTGTGAATAATAATAATTATTTAATGTACTCGTATGGAATTTCATTTCTTAGAAAATGTAAATGAGTGGAAAAGAGAGGGAAGAAAAAAATATTTTTAAAAATACAAAATTGTTATAAAATTAAAAAATGGAGACGGAAAAAAGGTTATTTTGTGTCGTTGAATTAGATGCAAAAGAGATATATACTTGTCTGTTCTATTTTTCCTAAGCCTATCAATGAAATATGAATATCCTTTTTTTAAAACTTTATTTATATTTTGGGCCTTGTAGAGGGTTGGTTGCTGACATCTCCAAACCCAATAAAGATTTGGGTGGGCTGGGTCGAATTAATTGTTGGGCGCGGCGAAAGGCACCCAAAGATACTATGACTACGAGGACACCCATCGGAATTTTTTTTGTCATAAGGGTGATGCGAAATGACGTATTTACCCTTCTGGTACTTTTTATAAAAAAATCCGCCGAATGAGTACACCCACCGCTTCTATTTCATGACAAAATCATCTCCACCACCATCAAAATAAACACCATTCTTCAACAAAACACAAAAAATCAACAAAAATAATAAAAAAATTCTTAAGATGTTCGAAAATATTAACCGAATAAAGTTAAGATGTACGGAAATTTTTACCCAACAAACTCAAGGTGTTCGAAAAAAATTCATGAACAACTTTCATTTGTTCGAAAAAAAAATTGGACATCTTGTTCGAAATTTTTTAATGAACAAAATCAATATGTTCGAAAAAATATTCAAAACAACTTAAATTTGTCCTAAAAAAAAATCGAACAAGATGTTCGAAATTTTTTCAAAAACAAAAACTGAATGTTCGAATTTTTTTTTCAAAACAAACACGGAGTGTTCGAAAATGTTTCCAAAACAAACTCAATATGTTCGAAAATAATTCCCAAACTTCTAAAAACCCTAAATTTCCTAAAAACCCTATTTTTCCTACAATTCCTAAATTTTTTAAAAACTTTCAAAAATCTACCTTGAAACGAGTGGCGGCGAAGGCAGGGGCGACGTCGGCGTTCGTTCGAAGAAGAAAGTGGGCGGCGACGTGGGAAGTGAAGCGGTGCTGTCGCCGCGTGGGGAGGAGAGGGGAGGAGCGGTACCGCTAGGGAGGGAGGGGTGATGGGCGGCTGTGCCGATTGGGAGGGAGGGGGAGGTGGGTGCACCCTTTTTGTGTTTGAAAATGTAAGAAATGGAGGAATATAAGAATTTAATTAGGGTTTGAAATGAGAAGGTTATTTTTTAGATTTTCACGTGGGTTTTCTCATTCATTTTGTGTGTGTCCTCATCACGTGGGTGTACTCATAGTATCCTCGGGTGCCTTTAGCCGCGCCCTGAATTATTTTAGGCGGTGGTTGTGACTTGTGAGTGTAGTCATGGGCCTTAACAGATTTTGGGCCGAGGTCCAATGTTTATTAAACCGAATTAGGGAATATTTAATACTCTATTCGTCATTTGAAAATTATTTATTTTATGGTTTTGGGTGTTCAACAAAAGTTACTTATTTTTTTATTATACACCATCTCTCTCTCTATATTTTCACTTTCGTACTTAACTCTATTTTATTTTATTCAATCTCTTCCCACCTTAACAACCTAAAAAAAAAAAATTAAAATTATATATTTTTTAATACATGTATCAAAAGTAATCAGTAGGTTGCCAGGTTGGGAGAAGTAGATTTTTGTAGGCAGTCACCTCCAAAATGATACTTTCACATAAGTCCACCAAATGAGGTGACCTTTACCCAACATTGTTTCTTGTTCGATTGTGCTTATCTTTTATTGTTTTACTTTGGATTTTATGCCTCATGATAATATATATTTGACAAAAAAGAATTAAACTTAAACGGTGATAAAAGTTAGAAGTTAATTTCAAACAATCACATACAAATATAGTTTAACATAGGTACGAAACTGCAATAAAATCATAACTTAAACATTCAATTCTAATTAACTAATTTAAAAGTTATAATAAGTTAAATTAATCAAATCTGGCTTAGCAAACTGGTCATGGATCTTGCTTTGACAACACCAACTTTGGTCCTTTTCTTGGCAACCGGTTTCTCCTCCTCCCCCTCCTCGGACGGTGGCGCACGACCAGTCTCACGGCCTTTCCCCAGGTGATGCTGACAGAGAGAGTAGCCCACCAGCGTTGGGTGGTGGCACCGCCATCCCCGCCCGTTTACGCGGCTGCACCGCGACCCTTCCATCACCACCGTACCTCTCTCTTTCTTCATTTTCTCTCCATTTCTTTCAATGCGCTTCTTCAATGGAACAACTTTGTACTCTTCTAATATTAGTACATTATAATCATCAATTTATAATGAATACTGCAATAACACATGATCATGAACAATTATGTACGAGTATATATATATATGTGTGTGTTTAATTACCTTGGATAGAAGGCAAGGGTGGAATTGGATGGAGACTTTTAATAATTTTCCTAAAAAAAATTAACAACATTGAAATAATTAGAATGAGCAAAAAAAATTAACAACATTGCAAGGAGCTAGCACAGAAGAATATTAGATGGGGACCAGTGGTATGTGCCCATGCACCACATCCACATGGGATCAATATTGTTTTTTCTCCAATATAGAAATCTCAACAATCAGTCTAAAAAATAATGAATTCCACTTTAAAGTATGAATATTAATTAATAGAGTGTTAAATCAAGAACATGTAAATGTATTCATTTAGATTAAATATAAGTTTAACTTTTACACAATAATCCAACTGAAATAATAAACATTCTCTCTCCTCCTAAGAATTAACCATGATTGATATGCTAATTCTAATTTTTGGTAGTGGTTATATATCATAAAGAAGAAGAAAATGAAGACGTTTGGTTTTGACCTGATGTCATTATTTGTTTCCATTGATCTGAATGTCTCATGATCTCCAAGCTCCTCCTCCTACAAATTAAAAAAATAGTTAAAAGCTGGATTTATTTACTAGAGGCGTGGTTCATGAGTGCAGAGTGCTGCAACAGTACTGAAATAGTAATGAATACCTTTTGTTGAGGGAAAAGGCATGTGTTGTTTTGGCTTTGGGGTTGATCGGACGGTGGCGGCGCCTCTGATGGTGGGGAGTGGAGATCTGCCAAACGCTTTCTGATCCTCATGATTATGTTGGTGCAATTTGCAATTGCAACAATATATAGTAGTATAATGGAAGAAATTAAGCCAAGTTTTAGAGAGAGAGAGAGAGATCACAAGAAAAACATGCCCTGTAGATGAGTGTGTTGCGATTATATGATAATGATATGCTTTCTGCCTATCTCTCTCTTGTATAGTTGTATTGTTGGGGGTTCTCTCTCTAACTTTTATTTGTTGCACCACACACATCACTCATGATGATATACATATTTTATTTCCGTGAGGAACAGAAATAATTTATGGGAGATGGTACGTGCGACGGCTACACAGGCACGTGTGAGAGATGAATGGTTGGAGGGTTTGGTCACCGGCCACCGGATTTGAGATATGGAGGAGGAGAGGCATGCCAACGTGGAGTGTGTTTGTTTGGGGGTGTGTGACAGTGAGTGCATAATAGAGTAATAGCTCACGAGGACTTTAATTTTGTTCTCCCTCCCTCCCACTTATTTTTTTTAAGTCTTGGGTATCGGTCCAAAAATCGATTAATTTTGGGGACCAATTTTATCGTTCATTTACGGAGTTTTTGTTTAAAATCAGAGTTTTGCGCTCTGTATGAAAAGATCTCGTAGAAATTGTTTGCACTCCTAAATTCCAAGCCTACATCATTAGTCAACTCCTTGGTTCCCTACCCTCCATTTATTTACAATTTTACAAACATTCATTACTTTTTCACTCATAAAAATCAATTTACTTCCATTAACAACTACTTTGCCCTTCATTTGTAGTAAGTGTAAAAGTAAATATCATTTTATTCTTAAAATTTGTGTCACTATTTATTTTCAAATAACACTATGATGTTACACCATTCGACATATGTCCCTGAGGAAAAATATAGAAGACACTAAAATTTAAAAAAAAATGTTACTCACTTTGTTCCGCACTAATTTATTTTGAACGTTCCCTCTTAAATGACAAAATTGACCGTGTCTCTTTACCTTTTTTTTCATTCTTATTTTTTTTGTCTCTTTTTTATTTTTTACCGCTTTACATTTTCTTCTTTCTATATATTTCCACCTTTACTGTCCACTACATTTTTTAATCTATATGGAAAAAGCAAATAAAAACTTATGACCTGATAGAGGAGTGTAATATAAATGGATTGATTCTAAACATCTCTATTTTAAATAAAATAAAATTATTTTATGGTATAAGAGCTTACACTCAACCACAAAACGTTAATCTGGTTGAATCTTGAGACGATGCCATGATTGATCAAGATTTCTTGTTATTCTTGATTTATTGGGCTAGAATTAATGTCCATCGACATGTTTTTAAAGTTTCAATTCAAGACAAAATATATATGCATTAATCTGCACCAACTATTGGTAAGAAACTCATTACACACCAATATCAGGAATCATTGTTGTCAATTTCATCTAAACACTCAACTTTATCAACATGACGAAGTTTAAAAAACATTAGTATTACAATGTATTCAAAAGACTCTTTCCAACTTTATCAAATCAAATCAATTTCCTCTTCTCTTGGATAAGTGCCTCAGCTGCACATGAGGAGTTTCGACCAAAACGACCGCCTCATCGTCCCCTACAAAAACCCAATCAAAACATTATTCGGTTGTTTTCAAATATCACTACAAGAAAATTGACTTTACAGAAGTTTGTAATTATAATGACACGATTTATGTCATAAAAAATTCTTACATTTTCCGCATGATCTTTCAACTTGAGCCTGTCCTCAGGGCCTAACTCCTCCCAAACATGAGAACCAATGCCATTCAAATCCCTTTTAACACCATGTTTGGAAGCCCCAAGGTTTGAAATATCAATAGAAAAACAAGCATCACTAAATTGATAACTAGGCATAATCAAATCCTCTGTAACAACACAAACAGATTGTTCATCCTCATGATCATGATCAACATTCTTGCCTTCAATTCCCTTCATAACTTGTGAAAGCAGCTCCATCACTTCACGTTGGCAAGACTTAGAATCCGAATGCGATTGAGTCCCTTTAACAGCACACGAAACATGAGCGTCGAACTCACACAACCTACAACGATAAAGCCACCCGCTATAGCTAGGCCCATCACACAGATCACATTGGAAGTCATAAGGAGGTCGAAGCTCCAATTCGAGCACGTGAGGGTGAGACGAAGGAATCTTAACCGAAAGAGGCAAGGCCACACATAACATGTGGCAGTAAAGGGAGCATTTGGTGCAGCTGTAGTAGAAGCCATGAATGTGGCTTCCACAAGCCGTGCAAGCATTTGATTGGTCTGTGATGGACTGCAGGGTGAGGTTATGGTTTTGATCAGATGGGTGCGTCACCATTTTAGGCATGGTGTAGCATACCTTGTGAAGGGAGAAGTTGCAAAGTGTGCATTGGTAGAAGAAAGTGCTGTTTCGTGCAATTGTGTGTTTGCAGGCTGAACAAACGCGACTTTTGTGAAAGCGTGGATCAACGTACTGTAGTGGATGCTCGTGGCTGAAATGTTTACAGTTCTCTTCCATCGCGACTACGATTTTCGGTTTATTTGGTTTTTCGCCTATATTTACAGAGTGAGTGCCATTGCCAGCCATGTCCATAAGCTTCCATTTGGCAATAATGGGTCGATTAAACCAAGACACTCAAAACAATTAAAATCAAGTGTCACAAACTATGTCCAATTTATACTATAATAAAGTCTAAGATTGATTATGATATGTAGCCGGCCATTAAAGCTTCATAATATGGACTAAATGAGCATGTATTTTTTTCTAATATCCCTCTATTTCTTCATGGTTACTTATAAATACGTCGAATGAGATCACTTGTTCCAGTTTTGTTGTTCCACATCTTATTTCACTATGTGGATAATTGACATGTATCATATTAAAAAAATAATCAACGTCTTATAATATTGAAGGCGACACGTGTTAAAAATTCAACTGAATGAAATACCGGTGGAACAAGAAAAATGGAACAGAGGAATCGAGCCGTAAATACATACCCGCTTGTACCCAAATCACTTTTCACTTCAATAATTTTTTTTCTTTTTATTTTAATAAAGTTGAAAGAACTATATCCACATGAATGTAAACTGATTTGGAACGAAGGAGTATAGTATCTTTCTAGCATAGCACATGTTTTTTCAAAGAATCTAGACAAGTTGACAAATTTTACATGTGAAATAATAAGCTAGGAAGCAAGTCCATGGACGGAGCCAGTGGGGCACTGGCCCCCTGGAATTTTTAAAATTATTAAAATTCAATATCTAATTATTTTTTTTTTTTAATATTTTATAGGCGTAATTTTAAATATGAGCAATATAATGCAATTATTATGAAAAAAATAAAAATTATGATGGATGACATATAAATGAAAGATGTTCATATCTAGAGAATCCATCAAGAAAGATGGTTGACTTTATATCATTGCATTTCTAAGCTTATAGTCTTTTTTTTTAATTTTTTGATAAGGCATTTCTAAGATTAAAGTCAACTATATATACGTGTAGGCTTATACTTTTGTGAGTCTATTGAAGTCAATGCCCAATATTCTTCAATAAAAGCTTATGCAGTTAGCTGTCATATAATTTCTCCCACTTGCAATAAAAATGAGACTTTCAATATATACCAAGCCCAAAACCTTGACCACTTCATTAGTTACACAAATATTCACAAAGTAAAGAGAGATTGTAATTTGTAACAAGCAATGGAGTACAAGCATTTCAGCCATGACCACACACTAAGCCTCTACAAAGTCCAATCCGGCCAGCAATTCCAATGCCACGGCTGCCAATCACAATGCCACGACTCGATTTTCGCCTGCTGGACGTGCAACTTCTTCCTCCACGAGCATTGCGGCAATGCCAACCGATACGTGAAGCATCCGTGCCATCCAATGCACCCTCTCGTCCTCATGCCGCGCCCCACCTATTGCAGCTCCACGTTCCTCTGCAATGGGTGCGGCGCTGCAGGAGGCGCGTTTTCGTATAGCTGCCCGTTGTGTGAGGTGGATCTGCACATCCCATGTGCCTATTTGCCACATAAGGTGAAACACCATGCACATCATCATGATGTAAATCTCACCTTCAAGGCAGCAGAAGAGAAGAAGAAATCAATTCAATATTGCAAGATTTGCACAAAGGAATTGAGTTCTAATTACTGGTTGTATTATTGTGATAAGGATGAGTGTGATTTTAGGGTGCATACTTTTTGCGCCACTACTGAGGTCCAAACAGGGTTGTATCAGGATGCTGAGGTGGAGAGGATTCCGGTCAACGCCGGTCAGCCGGCCGCGGCGGGGGCCACTGCCGAGCAGGTTCTTGTGGACATGTTTATGCAGATGCAAATGGCTCAGCAACTTAACCAGATTTTTAAATAGTTTTTCTTATTTTTCTCATTAAGTAATTACTTGCCCAAATGTACTTGTTCTGTTTTTTTCTTCACAAAATATGCAATTTTTTTACAATATTTAAAGTGTGATCCGTTGACCAAACGGAAAAGATGAAGGTAGATATATGTTCTTGTCCAATACAACTTGGAATCGGTACTTTATTGCTATTTTTTTTGGTTTCAAAATTGATTTTTCATTTTATAAAATGATTAGTATATGTAAAACTGATTTAACAACATTGCAATTTTTAAAAAAACAAGAGTACCAGAAAAACTTTGACTGAAATTTGAAGTTTTGGGAGTCAAAACCCAATTTTTGCAAGTGACCACACATTTTCAGGTGGAAACAGTGCTTTGAATAAACGCACTTCGTCGTGAGGCTCGACGTTTTTTGGTCAAATTCCATCGTTTGAAGGGTCAAAATTGCGTTTTATTGCTTGTTGGTGTTATTTTTGCACTTTTTAATTAGTTCAGGGATTTTTGTGTAATTTTTGATTCTTGTGACTTTAGAGTTTCATATTTAAGCCTTTTTCAAACATTGTGGATGACAATTTTGAAAGTTTTAATGTTATTGAAGATGTGTTCTTCGTTTTATCAAGATTCGGGTATTTGGTTCTTGTTCGTTTTTTTTATCACGCACGCTGCATCAGAAACCGTCCAATCGCAGGCCTAGTATTTGTTTTCAATTTATCTCTGTAATGGAAAATCCTCATCACTTACCAAAAGAGTTATCAAGACTATTTCAAACTATACCTATAATTCTTGACATAATATTATACAGAATAGCTATTGACTTAATAAAACTAGTTTCTTATTTATACTCAACATCTCACCAAAACCACCAAAAACTTGTAGAAAACAGAGAAAATGGAATACAAACATTTCAGCCATAACCACACCTTGACCCTCTACAAAGTTCCAATAGGCCAGAATTTCCAATGCAATGGCTGCAATTTACCCTGCAACGACTCGATTTTCGCCTGCTGGACGTGTCGATTCTTCCTCCACGATCACTGCGCAAACGCAAACCGATATGTTAACCATCCTTCGCACCCGCAGCACCCTCTCACCCTCATGCCGTCCCCCACATACTGCAGCGGCTCGTTCCTCTGCAACGCGTGTGGGGCACCGGGAAGCTCGTTTTCTTACAGCTGTGCACTATGTGAAGTCGATCTTCATCTCAATTGCGCGTATTTGCCTCATGAAGTTAGCCACAACGCGCATCAGCACGCGTTGCGTCTCAGTTTTGGCTCCTCTGGGAGCCAAAACTGCGTTGACTATTGCAAGATATGTCGAAAAGCGATGGAGTTTAAGCATTGGTGTTATGTGTGTGAGAGGGTTGAGTGTGGTTTTCGTGTTCATACGTTTTGTGGGACTAGTGAGGTGACCCCGGGGCAGTATCAAGATGATCGACAGGAATCTCGTCCTGTCGATCAGAATGGGCGCGTGGATCAGATCCACGCGCGGACGGAGCTGACCCCGGAAGAGGAGGTCATGCTTGAGATAGGTAGAATGAATATGGAGCTTCAATTGGCTCAGGGACTTGCTAATATTATTGCTTATCGCAATTAATTACTTTTATGTAATATTGAAATAATAATGTAATATACCTGTCTTTCTTTCTTTCGATGTTGCTATTACTATTTCATGTCTCTCTTGTAAATTGTAATGAAATAATACTCGAATAGTAGATTTTCGTCAGTTCACTTCTATATATCTATATGAACAAGCTAAATAGATTTCAGGTAATCAAAATGTACATGGACAAGAATTGTTTTTCCCAATATTCATTTCGTGTTAATAAGTGTAATATGTGTATGATGGTGTTTAGTTACAAGTAATTACAAGTGTAATTTAATTAATACGATATTTAACCGTTCAAAGTAAACGATTATTAGGTGGGATAAAACGTCATCTAGTAGATAAACATGGTCTAGTGGTAATTAATTATAATTATATGTGCATCACAAACAATTGTTCCCTTGTCAAAATTTATTACTCATTTTTTCTTATATATACATTCAAAATTAATAAGTAGGTTTAGTCTAATATAGACGGGTGTACACGGTACACTCAAGTTCTATTATTATTATTATTTTTTTTTTTTTTTGCTTTATTCCATTTTTTAGGCTTATTTTTTTTCCTTTTCTTTTGTTGCTTTTTCTTGTTTTTTTTTTTTTTTTTCCTTTAACACAAAATTACTAAAAAGTGTAAGTCACTGTAAATAAAAATATTATTATAAAGTGTAGAACACTACAATAGAAAAGTGCAACACCGTTTATTAAAAATTGTAAGTCACATAACTGAAAAGTACAACACCAAAATTAACTGAACAATAACGAAACAGAATAGTGCAAAAACGTGTAACATAATTATTACTATAAAATATAAATCACTTTAACTTAAAAATGTAACATTATAATACTAAAAAATATAATTAGTTATTAATGTTACACATTTTTATTAGGTACTACTTGCACTTTTGTTAAAATAAAAAATTGTTGAGAACAAGAATCTAAATGTACTACCATTAGGCTATAACTAAATCATGTTAAAAACTTGCGCAATTCTTCTATATATAATTTATTTGACATAAGATAGATATGTAAAGTAAAAAATAAGAAGATGTCCGTAAACAAAAAAATAAAATAAGATTGAGCAAGCATATTATATAGTTGGACCAGAAAATATGGCCCTGGCTATATACCCTCCAGCCTTGTTAAATTTACTTCTGATTTTCGTACCGTCTAAAATATCATACGTTAGATGTACCCTCAACAAAATACCTAATCTACCCTTATAAATACATTATTCTTATTAAATTATAAACATTAATTTTTTTCTTCATCCTCCTCAACACTCCACACCTCTTCTTCTTCCTCCCCAAATTGCCGCCGCTGACTCCAGTGTCGTTCGCCTCCCCCGCGCGCTGCCCCTTCCTTGTCGCGCACCGCCATCGAAGGTCGAAGGTAGGGTTTTTCTTCTTCTTTTCTATTCACGCAATGCGGCGGTAACCCCTTGCCCAGCGCCGCTCGCCGCTATCTTTTCCCCCGCGCGTCACTCGCCGCAGTCGACCAGTAAGTTTAGGTTTTTTTTTTATTGTGCAGTGGCGGCGCCGCCCCTTCCCACTGCAACCTCCTCCCCCACTCTCACGGCGGCCGCGCGACCGCCCCTTATTTTATTTTTTTTCCCTTTTCTACGATGTTCCCGTCATTTTTTTTTTCGACAACTCTTGATCGATAATATACACTTTTAATTTGTCGACGATAGTGTATATTATCGACCAAGAGCTGTCGAAATTTTTTACTTTTCAAAAAAAAAAAAATTCAACAAGGAGTTATGGATGAAAAACACTCTTTTCGATAAATCAGTGTCGACACGAGTGTTTTTCGTCAATAAACCAGTGTCGAAAATGTATTTTTTATGAAAAAATTTGAAGTCTTGAAACTATTTCTTTAGTTGATTGTTGGGGTTTAACACGATAAATAGTTGATTGATGGGATTATAACATGATAAATAGTTGTGTTTAGGCTGCCAAAGGTGGAGGGATTGTCGGTGGCGGAGGCGGAGGCCGCGAAGTTGGGGCGGCTGCTTCACTAGAGTTAGAGTTAGGGTTTAGGGGAGTGTATATATTTTGATATATTAATAAATGGGTAGGGGGAGTATACTTAACAAAGCTGGAGGGTTATATATAGGCAGGGCCGAAAATATCTATCCTTCTTAAGTTGGACTAGTTTCAACTGGATAGGGTCTGACTATATGCACCTCCATTTCAGTTTGATGCACTCCCCCATCACTCCCCCGATTTATACACTCCCCGAATTTTAGGTCACACCTCCCCTCAAATGTCATAAATACCCCTCCCTTCATAAAAACCAATTTACTACACACATCCCCCAACCCTTCATCTTCTTCATCCTTCATCTTCTTCCTCCCCATTTCCCCCAACCCACCCCCTCCTCACCACCACCCACCAGTCGCCGGCGACGCTGTCCACCACACCCACCCTCGCCGCGGCCGCCGGCCGCCCCTCCCCTCCGTTTAAAAAAAAACTGAAGCTTTGCACTCGCGCAGCCGCTCCCGTCCGTCGACCGCCGCGGCCGCCCCATCCCCCTCCCGTCCGACGCCGACCCCCAGGTTTGCCCCCTTCCTCCCCTTCCTCCCATCTGAAAAAAAAAAAAAAAACAGAAGATCTGCGGCCGCGCGGCCGCTCCCTCCCCACCCCCTCTCCGACGCCGATCCACCCCCAGCCCAACCCAGATTTGCCCCTCCTCCCAAGGATTTTCTGCAAAAACCCGTTTTCTGCAAAAAAAAAAAAAAAAAACAGAAGATCTGCGGCCACGCGGCCGCTCCCTTCTATCGGCCGCCGCAGCCGCTCCCTCCCCACCCCCTCTCCGACGCCGATCCACCCCCAGCCCATTGGAGAAATGGAGTGCACCAGTAAGTTTTTTTTTTTTTTAAATTCGACCCTGTGTTGTCGACTATATACACTCCCGTCGACAACAGGGTGTTGACGAGAGTGTGTATGGTCAACAACACAGTGTCGATCGATTTTTGTTGGTCGACCATATATCCTTCCGTCGACAACATTTTGTCGACGGGAGGATATATGGTCGGCACTGGTTTGACGAAATTAAAAAAAAAAAATGTTAGTTTTTCTAATCGATTTTTGTTGGTCGACCATATATCCTTCCGTCGACAACATTTTGTCGACGGGAGGATATATGGTCGGCACTGGTTTGACGAAATTAAAAAAAAAAATTGTTAGTTTTTCTAAGTTTTGATAATGGTGTTTGTTAATGAGTTTGATAATGGTGTTTTAGGGAGAATATTGTTGATTTGTTGAAATTTTTTCATTTTTTGCTACCGGAAAAAATGAAAACGGCGACCGGAAGCCGGAAGTTTGATTTAGGGAAAGAAGGGGGGTGCGTACAGTAGGAGGGGTGCATCTAGTACCCTTTATTTTATTGAAGGGTATTTTTGGTTTTTTACTCCATTATTTTATTAATAAATTAAAAGGGGGAGTGCATCTCTCCGAAACGGAGGTGCATATAGTCAGACCCACTGGATATGATGACCGGCCCATATATTTCAAGCCCAATAAGCCCAATTCAGAGTAGATAAACTCCATTACACCGTGGACGTGGATTCATCACACCAAGAACTGCATTATTAAAATAAAAAGGGGAAAT
This sequence comes from Galeopsis tetrahit, assembly GCA_963675135.1. Taxonomy (NCBI): domain Eukaryota; kingdom Viridiplantae; phylum Streptophyta; class Magnoliopsida; order Lamiales; family Lamiaceae; genus Galeopsis; species Galeopsis tetrahit. The sequence continues at coordinate 4,999,138 of OY776126.1, forward strand.
ATTAAAAAAAAAAGGTTTCGCTCTCTTACACGATTTCTCTCTCATCTTCCTTCCCAAAAATCCCCTATTCGAGACTTTGATTTAGGCATTGGGCCAGAAATTGTAGTGTTATTTTCCTCTGATATAGTGATATTAAAAAGAATAGAAAAAAAAAACGAAAATCGAGGTCAAGGTGAAGAGCTAGGTACGTGGAGATTACCCCTTTGTGCGGATTTCCTAAATTTTACCTTATTCTATATGAATTTCATCTGAATTTCTTGTTATGCGTATCGGATGTTTAACTGTAGGGTTATGAATTTCTTGATTTCGTTATTTGGGTTTTCTTGAATTTCTTGACGCCTCCACATTTACGTTATGTTTGCAATCAAGAAAGTTCTATGTTAATTTACTTCATTAATTTCTAAAATGATGGGAATCCTATGTTTGATATATCTGTGTGCAGGTTCTCCCTATTTCAATTTGAATTGATATGTATACAGTTTGAATTTTAATGATAAACCTTGTTAGGAAAATGAAGTTCATTCCACTACAATTAGATTTCAGAAGTTTATATTATAATGGATTATCTGTGTGAAGTTTAGCATTTGGAAATTCTATCTTGTAGTTCAGAATGTGTATTTCATTTTCTTGTTGCAGGCAAGATATAGATCAAGATGACACCTGTTTGTCCTTTTACCAAGGCTTCTCGGCCTGATGATGCATTTGGAAAGAAGTCCAGTGAAAACCAAAATAAATCTCAGCCAGTCAATGATAACAAGTCCCAGCAAGATGCATCGATTTCTCCAAAATGCCCTTTTGGATATGATTCTCAGACTTTCAAGCTGGGTCCTCTCAGCTGCATGATATGTCAAGCCCTTCTTTTCCAATGCAGCAAATGTATGCCGTGCTCCCATGTATTTTGCAAGTAAGGCACAATGTTGAACCGAATGACCTTTTCTTTTTTTGTTGGTTTTAAGATTTGTTTCTTTACTAATAGTTTTGATCGATTCAAAACCAGAGTGTGCGTATCGAGGTTCAAGGACTGTCCTTTATGCGGTGCTGACATTGAGAAGATTGAAGATGATCCAAATCTTCAGGGTGTGGTTGACCGGTTCATCGAGGGCCATGCAAGAATCAAGAGGTCTCAAGTTGATCCTGACAAAGAAGAAATAGAAGGTGATAAGAAAACAGTTATATACGAGGATGTGTCAGTTGAACGAGGTGCTTTTCTGATGCAGCAGGCTATGAGGGTAAGTTGTGAACTCACTTTCTGTTGTTTTGCCATTAATGGTTCACATTGCTACATTGTTTGCTCACTCGCTTATAAGAGCTGTTTATTTTAGTTCTTTATGTTATCTGTGTCATGTGTAGGCACTTCGTGGTAATAACATGGAAAGTGCAAAATCACGGCTTAGTGTATGTGCTGAAGATGTTAGAGAGCAACTGCAAAGGACTGGAAACACTCCCGAGTTATGCTCTCAACTAGGTGCTGTTTTGGGTATGCTTGGCGATTGCTGGTATGTCTCTCTATTTATCCTTTCCTTAGGTCTAGACAATGATTTTTTTTAAATGCTCCTTTTTTTTCAGAGAAAAAAAACTGCTTTGAATATATGTATTCAATATCGTATATGATGGGTTCTTTTTATTTCAGTCGAGCTACTGGTGATCCTAGTTCTGCAATTTCTTACTTTGAGGAGAGTGTTGATTTCCTTAAGAAAGTACCTGAGGATGATTTGGAGGTAGGCAATTGTAAGATTTGTTATAATTCTGAAACGGAATCCTTCTGGACTGGCACATTATAACTTCTGCATTTTGGTTTTGTGCAGATAACACATACCCTTTCGGTCTCTCTAAATAAAATTGGAGATCTGAAATACTATGAGGGGGATTTACAAGCTGCACGGGCCTACTATTTTCAGGCATTGGATGTTCGTCGAAGTGCAATCAAGAATCAGTCAACTGTTCCTTCTCAAGTGAGTTACTTAAACAACTTTGTTGTGGTTGTTTTGTTTGTTTGAAAGATGAACAGTGTGTTTTGTATGGGACCTGTATAAACAGTTTGCAAATAGTTACGACTGCCAAATTGAAATCTGTATATTCAATCTAATCTGATTAGGTGACGAGATTTATAGTAATTTTTTGAAATGGATCACTCTACGTTTTAGTTAGTCCTTAATACAAGTCTTACAATGTTGTATCTTCATAAATTATGTATCTCCTATTACAAAGTGCTTAAACGCTCATATTAAGTGTAATTTCAATTGCACTTTCCTTCTTCAAGGTTTGAGGAAGGAAGTTGGGTTTCCAAAAAAAAATGTTTAATATTGTCGTTTAGCTTGTAGGTAGGGAAATTTCTTTTCCAATTGGTACCTATTGCTCTAACCTGTGTGTAAATTGTACGTACTTCCTTTGTTTTTCTACTCATGTGTTAACATTGAATTCGGGATATAATCATTGATCGTGGTTTGAGTGAATGGTTGTTTGCTATTTTCTTCAACATGCTCATTTAATATTTGTGATTAATCCAGGTCATAGATGTAGCCGTATCCCTCGCTAAAGTGGCTGATGTTGATAGAAATCTGGGAAACGAGGATACAGCGATTTCTAGTTTCCAAGAAGCCATAAAATTACTGGAATCATTAAAGGTCGAAGAAGTTGGCCTTGAACAACGGGTATGTCTATATTTGAATATAATCTTGCCGAGTCCTATTTCTTTGACCTGAAATTAAATTAGAGCCTTTACTTGTTGCAGCGCCTTTCGGTACTGGAATTCCTCAATAATCAGCTTGGGAAAAAGTAGCACGATTTTGCTGTGATTAAAACACGATACTTGGAGCCGTGAAGCAGTTGAAGAAACAAGGAGGTCCGGTCCATGGTTTTAATCTTTGTTTCTATAATAAAATCAAGAGACACACGGACTTGTTTGTATTGTAAATGTCTTAGAAAGAAGTTGTAGAAATTAGTAGCATATGGAATTTCAGATGCACGACACGCAACTCTCTCTCCCAGCAACAACTAAATTGCTTTACTTCCAAAGTGCCATGATGATGATGATGATGATGAAAATGAGTTATAATGTTTTTTTTTTTATTTCTAGTATTTACATTTTTGCTATTATTGGAAATGCAATTTGCACAAATGCTCGTGATTTATGCCACTTGTATAATTTGGGGTGCGGAGGGGATCCCCTCTTGTACAATAGGGAAGCTCTTGGATTTCACTAGACATGTTCATACAATTAAAACCACACAGTTTACGGCTAAAAACCGTTGATTACAGTTACGGTTTTGAACCATCAGTTTCAAAACCGAACTGCAGGTTTGGGTTTTTTTTTTCGCTCGTTTTTTGTTTGTTTTTCCTCATTTTTTTAGAAAATAAACTACTACATAAGAGATTAGAGAGGTTGGTGTGAAAAAATGAGTTAAAATTGAAGTATTTATAAAGAAAAATGTGTAAAATTGTCGGCTTACCTGTTAGTTTCGATTTAAAATTTTTGGAATTAATACCTAACCTTAATCTTAAGGTTACGGTTTAGTTTTCAAACCAAAATTGACAGTTCGGCAAACCAGTGGTTAGAACCGATTCGTCCGGTTCCGATTTTGTCTAGATTCCACACACAAACACATATGTTAGGGAAATTAATACTATTATATACTGTAAATGAATTGATTTTACCTTTCATTTACAAGTTTGGACTTTTCAATGAAACAAAATTCAAACGTGATATTAAGAGTTTAAACTTGCTAACATCTCCTGTTAAAAAAGGGACCCGGATCACTTGCAACAAAAGTAATAGAGTACAAAATAAAACACCAACTTGGATCGACAGATCAATATTTTTGAACAATACAATAATTCAATCTCAAATGCCGTGTACAAATGCGCCAGTGTAACTAAAATAGTAGAGATTCAAAATTTGTGGTTTTGAGCATCAATGACCTGAAATCTACAAACAAAATTTCCCAGAATAATTATCTAAAATTCTTGTAGATGAGGAGACAAAAAATTTCGATATACGGAAAAAAGGAGTCAGGCGTAATCAGTTTGTAGTGTCAAATCCTGAACGCCAAGGTCATGGTAGAGACCATGAACGTATTGAAGAATCGGTTGATCGTCCATTCCCTGCTTCACCTGCAGAATCAAAGCCAATCAATTCGATTATACGATCAGTAAGTCGTACATATGAGGTGGATAGAGAGATTGTACGCACCAGTAGTGAAATGGACCCAACAACGTGGCCAGGCACCACTTCCCAGAAACGAGCCTCAGAAACCTCTGCAATATCTTCACGCAAACTAACCTAATCATGAATAAAAACACACACATTTTTGTCAAGGCAAAAGAAGCTCGAATTTGCGACTTGCGTTTTTGATAAGTGAACTCGGTTTTACCTGTCTCCAGCATTTGCTCAAAGCGGAGGAGGGAATACTAGGGGGTGCCATCTGTAGAAGCACACCACCCGTGGCTTTAAAAAGTGGCATCACCAGCATAAATATGGTGACTGAAACTAGTCCCAAACACAACACCTCGGCATTGTTAACACTACCATAAAATTTTGACAACAAAATTAGTAAATTAGGGAATAAAAACACAATATTTTTTTAAACATGCAGCAACTTACCCGAGGCTGAGCAACCAGGACGCTAGGATTAACCCTGCACTGGAAAATGATGGCACATAGAAGCTTATTATCTAAGAATACCAAAATGAGTCCAAAACAGAAATAGAGAGCATGTCATTTCTTATACCTGCGGATGGAATCAGCAATAACGTGTAAACATATAGAATGATAGTTCATATCTTCAGCTTTTCTGTAAACTGCAAGACCAAATAGTTATATTAACTAATATGAAGGAACCTTATTTTCAGGAAAATAATAATAATCTGGAGTGAGGGGATTATGAAGCAGTTGCAGATATAACCATAAAAAAAACTCATAGCTTGCAAGACATAGCCCAGAATTGATATTTTCCTAGTTCATGCCCATCGTCATACCAGCTAAATGAGAATATTACTCCCTTTGTCCCACAGAAATTTGCACAGTTTCTATAAATGGATGTCCCATACCAATTTGCACACTTCATAAAAGGAAATATCTTCATAACCTCCACCCTCAAAATATACTCTTATTTACCCATATGCCATTACTTTTTCACACTCAATCTACTTTTTACTTTACTTTATTAATAAAACTTTACAAAACTACCCCTCAAAACATTACTCTTTACACCTTTTCTTACATATTTCTTAAATTGTGTGCCCACCCAGGTGTGCAAGTTCCTATGGGACGGAGGGAGTAGTAATTATTAATAAATAATGATCTGCATAATAACTGACACCTGTAATATACAAGAACCCCTATGACAGAAACATTGGCAAGAACTTTCAGTATAATGGCAGGGAAGTTAATTTATGGCATAATGACAGAATGACTCGATCTGTAAACAAGGCATAACTAAGCGATGTCTATCCTTCATTTTCTGCATTCATGTATCGACATAATAGCAGTGATACAAAATCCTTGTGCTTAGTTCATGGTAAGGAGAGTTTTACTTTTATATTGAGAGTAGACTCAATATTTAGTTGGAAGTTCATTAGATGCCTTTCAATTTGTCTACGATAAAGTAGAATTTCTAATCAAAGTCAAGTCTTTTCTGTTCTAGGTCTCATCAACTGAACAAGATATGCAAGTAATCATGCGAAAACTTTAAATGGTGACACAAGATTTTTAGAGAAAATTGAAAAGGAAAATAACTCAAACGTGGACAAGACACGCACCAAGATTGATTCGGGCATAATTCCTGAAGAACCAAACACCAATAAGATTTACCAGCAAATTGGCAACAGCTGAGATGATCAAATAATGCCTAAAAATGATACAAATCAGGAGACGATTATAAACATATAGATCAACAGAAACACATGTATCAATAAAAGAGTAAAAATAATGAAAAATATAAGGCAGCACAACTTTCAAGTGCTGAGGAATGTTCACCGTAAGAGAAAAAACTAACAAGTAGAGGTCTAACATCTCTACATTTCCTAAGTGTTTTCTGCTGTCAAATTCTAAATTTAGTTTGTGATTGTGGTGACTAGAATTCCAATATTAGGAGTTATATCAATTGCATTAACATAGACCATTGGCAAGTCAAGGAGTATTAACTTGCCCATTTTCATCAGTGTCTAAATACAGGTTGCCTTATAGATCCCATCTCTGAACTAAGTCATTATCTGAAATATTATTTTTTTTCTTCTATATAATGAGTCGCATGAAGTCTAGAAAAGAAAAGAAAAGAAAAGAAAAGTGAATAACCATAGTAAATTGGTGAAATGCAAACTTACTTGTGCTCAGATTCATCTTGTATGAAAGCGTGAAGTGCTTCCACTGCCAAGGAGAACGACAAAAATAAAAGAAATAGCTGTCTACACAAGCACCATACAAGTGAATGAGTAGGGTGACAGAGAGAAAGACACAGTAAGCAAAATATATTACCAACAATTTAGATCAAAGATACAAAACGGCAGAGACACAAAATTGTGAAATCATTCAGATGACTCACCATTTCACACCAAACAACATTTATAATTCAAGGAATCAATTGACAACAAATAAAGATAAGTACTTACAGCATTGGTAAAAGCAGCTAAAACTTCTAGCCTTTTGTACCTATTAGAAAAAGATAGGAATCTCATCATTGCTTTACTCTTTTCTCTTCTATTTACCTAAGTCATAAGTCTATAGTTCAGCAGGACTTGCATATAAATGTATTGGAACAAAACATAATTTTTTAGTAAGAACAATGCATCCACCATTAAAAACTTCATCCACACATAATATATGGCATCCTTAATCATAAGAAATCACTTCCATAAAGTTTCAGTACAAAATTCCAAAAAAGAACAGGTTAATTGATCTGTGACAAATCATACCCATATGAGTATACACGATCTGGCTTTTGCCGAGAAGCAGCCATGGCAAACAACGAAAATGACAAGAGCCCACAGCCGAATGTCAAATGAAATGCATCAGATACCAAGCCTGAAACCACACATAAGAAACAAATTATGAAAAAATAGAAGCTAATCAATGAACAAAAGACTGATCCCATCAAACTCCACAAAATCTCATCTCATATAATATAAACTAAAAAATAATGTAACGTAAGAAAATCTAGATTTCTCCAAGACTCCAAGACCAGCAGAGAAAGTCTAGCCTCTTCCATTTGCTCAATATAGCAGATGAGTCCTAAACCCATTAATCTTCGTTACTATAAATGGTTTTTTGAGATGACACGGTCTATAAACTCTGAGAGTTGGGCTGACAATAGCTTAAGCAATATGCAGAACACCTAGACCACAATACAGTGCAACTTGATACCACAACCAAGAATCTAAATAGTCAAATATCATATCCTTCTACAAATATAACCAGAGAAAGATTTCATATTTGCTTAACAGATTCGTGCTACCTCAACAATTACACACCCTTCAGCAGCTTCACATCATTACAACCTTTTCTATTCAAAATTTTAATTTTCTCAAAACAAGGCACCCATTCTACGCTTGATACCAATACTAAAGCCAAAAAATTCATACCAATACTCCCCGAGAAGAGGCCAATGAACAGCTCAGCAGTTGAATACGCGACATTAAGCGAAATCAACATAAACAGCCGCCTCATTGGCTTGTTTCCAGACCTAAATCCTCCCAAAATCAATGAAACAAACGATAAGGCTGAAACTTTCTCATCAGTTTCCTTCGAGTATGAAAATCTAGAACCCGGCAAATAACTTCCCGGCGGCATATCTATGCTAGACACATTGCGCAAGAGCACAGGTCGCGGAGTTTTGGGGTCAACGGCGGCGTTTTGACGGAGCGATGCTTGACGAGAGTATGCAAATCGGCGATCCGCGTTTTCTCCGAAATCGAAATCGCCGGTGTACGATTTGTTACCATCAAACGCCGCGTTTTGATAGTTCGTGCCTGGAAAACGCGAATCACTGGCCATCCCTTGTCGCAAATTCAATAACAGCTCTTAATTTACAACGTATTCAAGATTTTCAATTTCACATAAATATAGAAATCTGCAAACAAAATTGTGAAACGTAGATGGATTTGCCGTCGTTGGGCCTTGGAGCGTCAGTGGAAGCTCCCAGTCAAAGTCAACGAAAAACCTTGGGCCAAGATTTTAGGTATTAACAATTCGCCTCCCACATTTGGTTATTTTTACACTTTTACACCCTAAAATATTAACTATTTAGTTTCAAGACTGGTCCTTTATCTTTTGTTTTTCATAATTGTTGCCCCCGCTTTATTCTTCTTTATAATAGAGGGTTTTTTTTACTTTCGTCACTGGCACAATACAATTTCCCGCCATGGCAGTAGCACCAATGGCGGTAGACTCAGAGAATGGTTTGCTCCACAGGAAACAATCGGCCTACAACTATTTGGTAAAACCTAGAAGAAAAATCTACCCACTATCTAAATTATGTTAATTTTAACTTGCAATTTTCTTAGTCTCCATGAAATTAACGGTGTTTTTTGTTCATTTCTTTTTTTTAATTTTCGGCACTATTTCTCATGTTCTTGAGGGCTATTGATTTGCAGGATGAGAGCTTTGTGATGCAGGCGGAGGTTTACAGAGGGCAACAGTACAGTCAAATTTACTTTGCAAGACTTCATCTTATGAGAACTCTCCTTTACTCTCTTATACCCACCTGGAAACCCCATTTACCAGGTACCCTGTTTTTTCACACATTTTATTTGGAATTTAAGTTGATTTTCAAGTTAATTTTTTGGCTTTGTTTCTTTCCAGCTCTAATTTTTATTGCAGATTTTCTTGATTTCCCTTATGTGGGCTCTTACCTTTTTTTTTTTTTTTTTTTTTTTTTTAAGCTGAAGAAATTAGGAATCTTTTCTAGGGTAGTTGAAATATGTATAAAAGTGGATTTATTGCTGGATTTGCATTCACTATGTTGTTGCATACTTGTGTTTATGGTATTCAGCTTTAGAGATATGAAGATATTTCTTTATCTGATTGTTTACTTCTTATCTTGGTTAATCCTTAAAAAAAGGAACAGGAAGGAAAAAGGGAAGATGAGTAACCATTTCCGTCTCCTTTTAGTTATTTGTTGTGTTTTTTTTTTTTTCTATTCAAAATTTCAAACCATGAACTTCAATAATGCGCTGGTTTCAACTGAGGCAACTCCAAAATACTTATTTGTTACCTCTATTTAGTTTCCCAAACCTTGGTAATTAAGAAAAATGAATTTCATGCTCTTGATTATCCATTTTTAGTCAAATCATGAAACGGAATTCAAGCAGTTTAAAATGTGGGACTCACTTCTGTAGCTGTGCTCTCATGTGTGGTATTTTTCATATTTTATCTTTGCATGAAAATCTGGGCTTCTGTCAATAAGAATTATGTTAGGAGGGATTAATCTTTGATTCACTTTTGTTTGCTGCAGTTTGTACTGTGCTAGGACTGGAACATGAAAAAGACTGCATTGTTGTTGGAACTCTTTATAAGCATATGAAGCTCAAACCTTGTATACTTGATGAGTATTCAAAAGAGGTACTGAGGTTGTTAATCAACTGTGTATAATTTATCTTTTTTTTCAAGTATGAGATTGATTCTCCATTAACTTAAACTTATGGCACACAGCGGTCAGCAAGCCCGCTAGTAAAACCCCATAATTTTGTGCACTCAGACGATTATCTAATTCTGGAAGACGAGAGTGGAAGAGTGAAACTCCGTGGAACCCCTCTTTTGCCTTCTGTATATGTGACAGGTATGCAACTAACTGCTTATTACTTTCACAATTGTCAATCTGAGAATGCCTTGGATGTGGCTATTTTTCTTCTATTTCATTTACTTTGAGACCAGTTATACCCTATGGAGATTGGTTGTTACTTGTTAGGAAAAAAAAGTGTTAAACTGTTAAAGGAGAAAAACAATAAATAGATCAGCTAACACTTGCTTCTACTAGGTCTGCCCTTTGAATTATGTATCAGAAAGTATCACCTAATTTTTTATGTCAAGAGAAAAGTGATTGAAAACTTAATTTTGATATTAATCACTGTTTATGAGCTGTTTGCAGGTTTAGTGGTTGCATTGCATGGAAAAGAAACTGGGGCTGGAGATTTTTTGGTTGAAGATATCTTGGAAGCTGGCCTTCCTCATCAGATAGAGCGACCAATTGATTCTGGTAAATGAGCACCATTTTCATGTTAATTTCAACCATAATTGATTTAAGGTTGCTTCTTAAAAGTAGCCAGGGTGAAGGAACCACAGCAATTTATGAACTCATCACAAATGTAAATGTATTAAGTGAATATAAAATCTGTTACTCTGTTTTTCAGTCGATGTGGTGTTTGCATCATAGATGTATATTCTTCTCTAAATTGATATTTGCTGGATATTGTGTTCATGTTTCTGTGCAATTTACTTATATGGCTGCCAAATGGATCAGGTGAGGATAAATTTGTTGTTTTTATATCGGCATTGAGTGTTGGGAGCAGCTCCGCAAATCCTCTCCACTTTCAGCTCTTTGTCGACCATATAACTGGACACCTAGGCGACGAAAATGTTAGTATACTTATAACATACTTCATATCTGACATTTTTACTTATCTGTTACAAGCCTATACTTTGCCTTTGCATCAGGAACAAGGCATTGCAGCTCAGATTGTTCAAGTTGTTATTGCTGGGAATTCTGTTGATCTTCCTCGTGGGCTTCTTAATGGTCAGGTATCACTTTGATGCTCATTAATCTACTGTAAGATTTATCTTTCTTCAACCTCGTGTTCTTTATCATTCCCTCTTAATGTGTATTGATCCAAAATGACATCTATTTTGAATAGGGAGGGAGTATTATTTATGTTCAACTTTTTAATTATGAAAATTTTGGTGGAACCTGCTTTTCACCAACACAAGTTTTTGTACAAGCAAGCAGACAATGTCTTAATTATTCTGTTTGCGTATCATGCACAGTCTTCTAAGTGGGAATTTAAACCTGGGCTTCAACATTGGTTACATTTCAGTGCTCGCATTATTTCCTTCAACAAATACAATCTAATGTGTCATTGGAGTGTCCACTTACGTTTTTTGTCGTGCCTTGAACTTGATTCTTGCAGAACTTGACTTCAAAGGATCAGTCTAGACTAACCGAGCCCATAAAAGAGCTAGATATCCTACTGACTCAGGTAATTAATTGTCCACACTTTCTCCCAAAAAAATAAAAGACAAGCTACACTTTTGATATCTTGTGCAATGTGCAGATTGCTGCAGGGATACCGATTGATATAATGCCGGGAACCAATGACCCGGCAAATTTCTCTTTGCCTCAACAGGTGTCTGTCACACTGGATTCACTTCATTTATATGGACCATGTTATTGTTAACTTTAACCCTTTTTCTTCTGTTTGTTTGCAAGCCTTTGAACAGATGCCTTTTTCCTGGAGCAGCTGCTTTTAACACTTTCAGATCTGGCACCAATCCTCATTCCTTTGAGCTAGACAATGTTAGGTAATATGCATCATATGTGCTAAATTTTTTGTTGAAATTGAGTTGATATTTTTAAATTCCACATTTTCTTCAGGTTTCTCGGGACATCAGGTCAGAATATTGATGATCTTGCGAAATATTCTGAGGCGAAAAGTAAACTTGAATTCCTGGAAAGGACATTGAGATGGAGGCACATTGCACCAACAGCCCCAAATACTCTAGGTTCGAGCTTCTTCCTACTGTAATTTCTATTCGATCTATAGACGTCTTTACATTCATTATAGCAAATTGAAATTGGAAATGCCATTCCAATGCAGATCAGCGTGACCACTATGGCTCATATAAGTTTGTTAATGAACACAAAATACCACATAAGGAGTTCCTCTTATCTGTTATGCAAATTGTTGAATTCGAATTTGTTCCTCTTCAATTCTGCAGGGTGTTATCCTTTCACTGATAGAGATCCATTTTTCATCGATGCGTGTCCTCATGTCTACTTTGTTGGTAATCAAGATAAATATGAGACTAGCTTGATCGAGGGTAATATTTCGTGTTATTATTTCTGTTACAACTATTACTCTGTTTAGCTCTACAGAGAAATATAATCGGCTGCCCTGAATTTCAGGATCAGATGGGCAGGTGGTAAGACTCGTTTGCATTCCTAGATTTGCTGAAACGGGAACTGCCGTGATGGTAAGATCTGAAAATGTTCAAACATAATAACTGGACTATGTTCTGAATAACTCTGTTAGGTTTTGATTTCAGAATTCCATATTTGCTAAACAAAATTTACCTGCTCGTGCAGTTGAACTTGAGAAATCTAGAATGCCATGCTCTCACTTTCGGGACTCAGTTCGGTTCATAAACGGGAGGTACTTTTTTTACAAATTACGGCATTGATGAATCTTGAATATGGTTTTATCGTGAAGAATGATTGCTGAAATTTTTTGTACTTAAAAGTTAAATAATGTTCTTAATAGATTAAATATTCATAATTATGCTAACTATAATGCTCCGTTTTTCCCGTTTTTAGCGCGCCTGCCCAGCTTGTCTGAGATGATACTTTACGCCCCATGCTACTAGATTAATGTCACACTACTCGGTTGTCTCTCTGTTGTTTTCAAGTGCCAAAGATTTTTACATAATGACAACAAGAGATCACATAGCTGATAGCTGTAGTTAACAGCAATTTCTATCTTGTAAGAGTCACTTTATATTCACAAAATTTCGTAGTATAGTTATGTAATTCCTTCTGTCAAAATACCAACATACAGTATCAGTCTTGTTTGTGCGACTGAAAGTTATGCTGTGTTAGTTTAAGACTTTATTACCTTAAATAGTTCGATGTGGGATATCTTGCATGTGACATCTTCTATAGATAGGGAGATGGCAAAAAAATGTACAACCAAGTATTATCTCAAAATAATTTGAATAACAAAAGAATTTCATTAGCTTTTAAATAAAAAAAAAAAAACAAGCCAAAACAAAGTACAATTGAAGAAATACAATTACATCATGAGAATTGAGAACCAAACAACAACACAAAACCTCAGTCACACAGCAAACAATTTCAGATTTTGGATCAAATGTCTAGAATCTGGCCTGGATTTGATCCACAACACTCTTATCAACCTGGAAAGCCTTGGCAAGAACATCACTACTGACAGCAGGGTTCGACTCGAAAACTGCATTAGAAACTGTGATCACTCCCGGATTCTGGCTGCTCAATGCAGCAATCGCAACAGCATTCGTCGTCCCCACATTGTGCTGGAAGTGAACAAGCCCAACTGGAAACACAAACACATCACCTTTCTGAAGAGTTTTCGTGATGAGGCCATTACCAGGATTAGACGTAACAAACCCCACCTGAAGCGAACCCTCAATAACCGTCAAGATCTCAGTGGCTCTGGGGTGAGTGTGGGGCGGGTTGATTCCCCACGGGGCATAGTCCACACGAGCTAACGAGATTCCTAGAGTGTTGAGCCCTGGCAACTGGGTTACAGTCACTGGGGTGACCTTTGAGCCATTAGGATTTGAAGTGTTTCCAGGAATGTGGAGCCCAGTAAACGAGAAGTCGTCAGCTCCAACCGATGCAGGACTCTTGCAGGCCTGGCCATTCAGTCTTGCTGAAAATTTACACAAAAATGATAAGAATGCATATTCAGAAGTAATCGTTGTGTAACAGGAAATCCCGACCAGTTACCTGAGCTAGTTGAATCTGCGACACAGAAATCTTGCAACGGGTGTTATACCTAGTCAATCTTTGACAAGTCAATCCTAGTCACCATCTTACGTGGCGAGGACCAGTCAACAAAGTCGTGTGACGACTAGTCAACAAGACCAAGAAAATGTAATAGATTTAATGTATTTAATATATTTAAGTGCTCGTCCAAAGATGTTGGCGAGCACTCTCTTAGTTAGCTGTTCGCCCAAGTATGTGGCGAGCACGTGCTTATTCTTAGATAAGATGTTTTAAGTGTTGAAGTCTTGGGAGACAACATGGAGCGTGGCGACCACTCTCCTCGACGGCCCTCCGGCGACCACCATGGCCCAGCTCCTCGGCATCTCGGCGAGGACGAGCACCAGAGGCGGTTTAGCATTAAATGCGCCATCAAATCACCTTTTCGGGCAGAATGAAGGCCCAATCTGGAGGCTCCACGTGTAAAGGGCGGGCAGCCCTCGAAAAGCAGTATATAATGCCCATTTGGGCTCATTTGTAACACAAGTTGAACATCCCACCAAATCTCCCTACCCAAAGCAATAAACTCTCCAAAGCTTCTAAAGCTTTAGCTTCTCCAAGAAGCTATATCTTGTGTTCTTGTTGTTCTTCATCAAGTTCATCACAAATCATCACTTTAATCCGTATAAACACGTAATAACCCCCGTTTAATTATATATGTTTGTATCGTGCTAAGCACAGTCCACATCCAAAGTCAACCCGTTTATAGTGCATACAACATTTGGCGCTAGAAGAAGGGGACTTTTTACGTGTTCTATCATCAAAGTTTCGTCCGATCAACGAGCGATCGGTTAGCAAACTCCCTGTTTCAAGCTTTAATCGGTATATCTACCGTTTAGAGCATCATCTACGATCTTTACTGTTCTTCGTGTTCTTGAGCATTTTCAGTTTTTCGTAGTTTATTTTGGAGTTTGATCTCCTTGTATTTGTGTTTTCAAGCTTCTTTTGTTATTACTTTACTAAGACTAGTAGTTGTAATAGCACGTTCTTCTGCGTAAGAACTTTAATCTTTCGTTTTTTAAATCTTTACTCTGTAATCTAGAAAGACACTCTTTAAACGATGTCTCAGCATACTCCACAAGATAGGATCTCGCCATCCGGAGGGAACGAGCACCCTCCGGCTCCGGCAAATCCTTTTGCAAACTTGAACATGGGGGATATCCTTAATGACCCCCAACACTTGAAAGACCTGTCGGACTACCTCCTGATGAGGAGGAATCAGAACGAGAAGGAAGAGCTCGAGAAGGCCAAAGATAGGGCTTTCGTCGAGGCTCGGAAAAACAGGGGGAACGAGGATAACCATTCCTATCACTCACATCCCGTTCACCCCCAAGATAAGGGCAAGAACAAAGTCGGCGAGCACTCCCACAACAGCCAGACGGGAGACTCGCACAGAAATTCGGTGTTCAACCGAATGAAAGACAATGACGGAAGGGCTCCTCGCCGAGTACCTTTCAACGTAGATGGCCGACCACATAAGGCCGACCACCACCATCGCACTGATCGTAGAGAGCAGGGCGACAGGGTCTCAGCTCTAGATCGAGTGGGACCAGGAAAGGGTTCGCGAACTCCAGCCAAGAGTTATCGCAGCCACCATTCCGACAGGCACTCACCCAGGCGATCACACCATGATGATCGCCCAATCATTTCCCATGGGAGTCGACGTGACGAGAACGTCGTCCCACGAGCTCAAACTGCCGAGGAGGGGCAAATCGCCCAGTTCCTCGAAACTCAAAAATTAATGAAACAAGAGATGGACGCTCTGCGAGCAGAGGTGGTCGCCTCGAAGCAAGGGACCACGCTGCCGATCAGTCTGCCCGCACCTCCACTGAGTGTTGCAATCCTCACTGCCCCCATTCAAAGGAAAATCCAAATGCCCTCCATGGCGGCATATGATGGGATGTCCGACCCCAGAGTACACTTGTCCAAGTACTCCAACTACATGGCCTCAATCGGGGCAACGGACGCAACACAATGCAGAAACTTCTCCCTAACATTGGGAGACCGGGCTCATCGATGGTATACAACTTTGAGTCCCGGATCTATTACTTCTTTCCTTGAGCTGGGACACCACTTTCTGACCTACTATGGGTCTATTGCTGCTCGCCCAGCCTCAAAGCAACGTTTGGCGAACGTCCGCCAATCCCTGACTGAATCAGGCAAAGACTTCATCGAGCGCTTCGATAGGCTGGTGATCGATGGGGAGGCCGTGAACGATGAGACGAAGCTGATCTCAGCAGTTTCCGGTCTCAGGATAGGTACCAAGCTGTGGGAATCTATCCATCTTACTTTCCCCAGTTCTTATGCGGACTTCCGCACGAGGGCTGGAAACTTCATTCAGATGGAGGAAATAATGGACGCTGCCAAGGCTAACGAGCAGCCTGACACGTCCAAAAGAGTGTGGCCTAAGAAAAATACTAACACTGGGGAATCTTCCCAGCCCAAAAAGGCGACCACTCAAGCTGGCAGTGCTCGCCCAGCGAACTTCAGGCCATTCGAGGACTCACCTGAGATCATCCAATTCAGGGAGGCCCTCACCGTGGATCCTAGGGGCATCTACGACGCAATAAGGGGGAAAAATCTGCTCCCCCAAGCAAAGCCCATGCATACGAGCGATGCAAATCTTGATGGTGGTAAATTTTGCAACTACCACAACTCCGTCGGCCACCACACCAATGGGTGCCGAGACTTGGTGAGAAATCTTTTCAAACTCTACAATGAGGGTAAGCTCACCCAATTCATCAAGTCCGGAGGTGGCAACGGCGACAACAGGGGCAAGAAGCGTCGCGACGACAGCGGCGGCGACCTTCGCCAACAATTGAACCGTCCCAAGCTATCTCCTCCCATGCCAACACATACTGGTGGCGACATCGATAATGTGGGAGGAGAATGCCATGTGATAGAAGGCCCTTTGGGGGGGACCCAATCCGGGGTCGCTCTGTCTGTTCGCCGGGCTCAGGGCGAACAGCGAGCACTCAACAACGTGCACCAGGTGTGCGTCGCTCCTACTGCCGAGAAGCCTCCTTCTCACCAAATCCGTTTCACGGACGACGACCTGAACGGCGTGGTGCAGCCAAACAATGATGCTTTGGTCATCACGGGAAAGATAATGGGAACCGTCGTCCATCGCATGATGGTCGACACTGGGTCATACACCAACATCCTTTTCAAGCATACTTTGGATGCTCTTGGTGGATATGCAGATTACATCGAGCCTTGCGACGATATAATCGTAGGGTTCGGGGACACGCGCAACCTTCCCATAGGGAAAATCAGACTAACTTTGGATTTGGCATCGTCAAAAGAGCCTGAAATGCACCATGCTAGGCAGCTCGACTTCTTGATCATCGACATGCCATCATCCTACAACGCGTTCCTAGGCCGACCTTTCTTCAGCGAGTTCAAGGCGGCCGCTTCAACTTATTATTACTGTATTAAATTTCCAACCCCGGCGGGAGCTATAACCGTTAAGGGCGATCAGACACGGGCGAGGGAGTGTCTCGTCCGTTTTGCCAAACGTCATTCTAAGGAAAGCGCCATGGTTGGAAAGTATATTATGTGTCAAACTGAACAAATGAACTACTTGGAGGGTCTTCCTAGCAAGTACAGAAAAATTGAAGTTGGGGAGTGCAGTCATCGTTCCGACGACCACCAAGTGGAGGCGAACGAGCACGCCTCCATGGAAGTGGACGACCACACCCCAATGGAAATCGACGAGCAGTCAGATCCGGGCGACCAGATCCCCGGCGACCAGTCTCCAGAAAACTTCCCAGATTTGGAGCCTAGGTTAGGCTTTGAGCCAAAATGCGGAATTGAGGACCCTCGTTGGAAGGAGCCTAAAGAGCGGGCGACTTCAGCGGAGGACCTTGAAACCATCCAATTAAATGAAGCTCGTCCCGAACTCGAAGTATTCATAGGTTCAAATTTACCAGGACATCTGCGATCGGACATGATCGCATTTTTGAAAGAAAACATCGGCGCATTCGCCTGGTCGCACGAAGATATGGTGGGCATTCCCACGAATCATGCCTGCCACAGACTAAATATTGATCCAACAAAAAGACCCATCACCCAAAAGCGAAGAAAATTTGGGCCTGATAAAAGTGCGGCTTTGGCAGTCGAAATCAAGAAATTGATCGACAACAAGTTAATAGAGAAAACTGGAACTGATCCTGAGTGGCTGGCAAATCCAGTGCTCGTCAAGAAAACGACCGGGTCGTGGAGATTGTGCATAGATTTCACAGATTTAAACGACGCCTGTCCAAAAGATCATTTTCCGATGCCCCACATTGATCACCTAGTGGATAATACAGCGGGGCACGAGATTTTAACTTTCATGGATGCCTTCGCAGGGTACCATCAGATTGCAATGCATCCCGACGACCAGCGACATACGGCCTTCATGACGGCGCGTGATATGTATAGCTGGAAAAGAATGCCTTTCGGTTTAAAAAACGCGGGGGCAACATACCAAAGACTGGTAAATAAGATGTTTGAAAAGCACATCGGTGAGATGGTAGAGGTCTATATCGACGACATCGTTGTCAAAAGCTTACGAAAAGAAGATCACCTACACCACCTTGCCATGACATTCGATATCCTAAGAGAGTACAACATGAAGTTAAATCCAAAGAAATGCAGTTTTGGAGTTAGCTCAGGAAAATTTCTGGGGCACTTGGTTAGCCAGCGGGGCATCGAGGCGAATCCAAGTAAAATTCAAGCAGTAATCAATATGCAAAGCCCAAGGAACGTGAAAGAAGTTCAGAGGTTGACAGGATGCCTTGCATCGCTGAATAGATTTATTGCACGAACGGGCGACCGTTGCAAACCTTTTTTCGACGCTCTGAAGAAAGGAAAGTTCGAGTGGACCGACGAGTGCGAGAAAGCTTTCGAGAAATTGAAGGAATATTTATCGGATCCGAAGGTCCTATCCAAGCCAGTCCCCGGCGAAATTCTATATCTGTACTTGGCGGCCACTGACTGTGCGATCAGTTCAGTGCTCGTCCGAGCTGAGGGGAGCACACATCTGCCTATCTACTACGTAAGTCAAACACTGCGAGATGCGGAGTTGAGATACACTCCAATGGAAAAATTGGCGTACGCATTAGTCATGAGCGTCAGGAAGTTAAGACAATACCTGTTCGACCACGAGGTGGTCGTCCTCACCACTTTTCCTCTCCGACGAGCACTGCATCGTCCGGATACCGCGGGAAGACTTCTAAAATGGTCAGTAGAGATCGGACAATTTGGTCTCACCTACGCACCCAGAACGGCAATCAAGGGACAAGTGTTGGCAGAATTCATCGTAGAGCTCACTTTCCCGGAGAAATTGGCCGAGGGAATCGAGCTTCCTTGGTCACTGTTCGTCGATGGCTCGTCGACGAGCACCAAAGCAGGGGCAGGAGTTGTCCTCATCAGCCCAACCGGACAGACGTTTGCTTCGGCGATCGAGTTCGAGTATCGGGCGACCAACAACGAAGCAGAGTACGAGGCTCTGGTTGCAGGAATCAAGATGGCTATGGCCGTGGGCGCTAGAAAACTGAAAATTTTTTCTGACTCTCAGCTGGTTGTATGTCAAATCACGGGCGAATACGAGGCTCGCGGCGATCAAATGATAAAATATCAAGACCTAGTGAAAGGATTACTCGAGCAATTTGATCAATTCCACATCGAGCAAATCCCTAGGGAGGAAAATACGCAAGCAGATGCGTTGGCTCGGCTGGCCACTTCAGAGGGGGAGGCAATATTTTCAGAAGCAACCATCACCAAAATTTCTTCCCCATCGGTGAACAGATGTCAAATCTTGCAGGTTGAAGCGACCAGCGACGAGGACTGGAGGACGCCGATCACCAAGTACATCAAGACCGGCGAGCTCCCGGACGACAAGGTGAAGGCGACCAGGTTGCAGCTCAGGTCCGCAAGGTACACTATTATTGGCGACCAGCTGTACAAACGGGGTTTTTCAATGCCTTTGTTGAAATGCCTCGGAGAAGACGAAGCGAAGATCGTCATGCATGAAATCCACGACGGAGTGTGTGGAAATCATACAGGGGGGCAAGCGCTCGCTCTAAAGATCATAAGGCAAGGCTATTTTTGGCTAACACTGAAGAAAGATGCAATCCATTACGCGCAGACGTGCAAGAGATGTCAAGCCTTCGCTCCCGCCATTCACTCACCACCAGACGAGCTCATTTCGGTGTATAGTTCGTGGCCTTTCGCAAAGTGGGGGATCGACATCATCGGACCTTTCCCACCAGCTGCTGGGGGGGTAACTTTCGTCGTCGTAGCAGTCGATTACTTCACCAAGTGGACAGAGGCAAAGGCATTGAAGACCATCACAACGGGCCAAATGACAAGCTTCATTTGGAAGAATATAATTTGCAGGTTCGGCCTACCACGAGCGATAGTGACCGACAACGGACGTCAATTTACAAGTCAAGACATGATGGATTTCTGCTCAAGATGGAACATCAAGAAAATTTTTTCAACACCTTACCATCCACAATCAAACGGTCAAGTAGAGGCAATCAATAAAATCATCAAGCACACCTTGAAAGCTAAGCTGGATGGATTGAAGGGCAAATGGGCCGAAGAGCTGCACATGGTTCTGTGGGCATATCGGACGACCACAAGAAATTCTACTGGTGAAACTCCGTTCGCGCTCGCGTTCGGAACCGAAGCTGTCATACCAGCAGAGGGGCAAGTCCAAACTTTTCGAGTAGCAAATTATGACGAGCAGCTGAATAACGATGCACAGCTCTCCGATTTAGACTTCCTAGAAGAACGAAGGCTAACAGCGGACGAGAAGAATGTGGTCTACAAACAAAGGTCAGAACGCTACTACAACACCAAAGTACGTGCTCGCCAGTTCACTATCGGCCAGCTCGTACTTCGGAGGGCGACGGAGCAGTCCATTGGCATACTTGGCCCGACCTGGGAGGGTCCGTACCGAATAACGCGCACACTCCTAAACGGATCATACGAACTTGAAGATCTCGAGGGCAAGCCAAGCAAGTACCCGTGGAACGCGGTCAAGCTGAAGAAGTATTACCAGTAAGTTTTTAAATTATTTCATATTTGTATAGTTTGTATTTAATCGTCATTTCAAGTCAAGCAAAGTTTTAAATTTCCAGTAAGTGTTAGATAATTTTGAAAGTTTAAAACAAGGCTCTGCGTAGCCATCTAGGATACAAAAGACGAGCACTCTTTCTTAAAAGATGCTCGCAAGGTAGTGGCAAAGACGATCACTACCTGTCAAACAAGGAGTTCAACCGACGAGTGGTTAACTCTAAAAAGACGAGCACTCTTTCTTAGAGTCTCGCAAAGGAAAGACGAGCACTCTTTCTTAGAGTCTCGCAAAGGAAAGACGAGCACTCTTTCTTAGAGTCTCGCAAAGGAAAGACGAGCACTCTTTTTTAGAGTCTCGCAAAGGAAAGACGAGCACTCTTTCTTAGAGTCTCGCAAAGGAAAGACGAGCACTCTTTCTTAGAGTCTCGCAAAGGAAAGACGAGCACTCTTTTTTAGAATCTCGCAATGGAAGACGAGCACTCTTTCTTAAAGATGCTCGCAAGATAGCAACGACGATCACTATCTAAAGCATACGAACGAAAACAGATAAAAGGCAATTTAAAAAGACAAGTATCATAACATAAATCGAGAAGCAGTGACGAGGACGATCACTCAATATGAAGAAAATAAGCAAACACGTCATAAGCAAAAGATTCCCATTCATTAAAAAGCCTTAGAAGGCTGAAATTACAAAAAAGGCCTTAAATGGCCGAACAGTCCTAAGAAAAACAAAATAAAACAAAGTACAAGAAAACTAAACTACAGGAGCATTCTCCTCGGCAGGAGCATCTTGCTCGCCAGCTACCTCCTCGTCCACGACCTCCACTACAGCAGGGGCACTCTGCTCGTCCTGTGGGGTTGGGGAGTCTTCGGGAGGATTCACGAACTCCACCGGAACTCCCATGAGTCGAGGGAACTGGAGTCCCATTTGCACCAACGGAAGCAAGGGGAGCTCGGTTCCCGGCTGAGGATTCTCCTTCATAAGGAGGTCGTCCAAAAATCCGCCGAGCGGAATCACATCCACTTCCGGATGGGCATCCAATAGTTTGTAAATAAGCCCGTGGGCAGTGAGCGCCACCGATAACATGGCCACGCCCCCAGCAAGCTCAGTAGTCTCATCTCGCTCATCTATTGCATCCGCCAGCTGTTGCCGAAGAGTGGCCAACTCCTCCTCATCATTTGCGGACTTACTTGTAAGAGTCCTTACCTCGTCCTCGGCAATCTTGAGGCGAGCACGGAGACGTTCGATCTCTTGAAGATCTTCTTGATCCTTTTTTCGAACAATCTCCAGTTGGGTCTCAAAGTCGGACAAATTAGCCTCAGCATTGGCCAGTTTGGTCTCGAGGTCGACCACTTTTGCCTCGGAGGCGAGCAGTTGCCCTTCAACAACTGATTTTGCCTTAGCCATTTGAGCAATCTTTGCAGCCCTGTCCTCGCTAAGTTTGCGGCCATCAGCAATCTGGCTGGCGAGCTTCTCCATGGTGT
Source organism: Galeopsis tetrahit (assembly GCA_963675135.1). Taxonomy (NCBI): domain Eukaryota; kingdom Viridiplantae; phylum Streptophyta; class Magnoliopsida; order Lamiales; family Lamiaceae; genus Galeopsis; species Galeopsis tetrahit. Next base: position 5,021,415 of record OY776126.1, read on the forward strand.
AGGAGGCTCGACTCAAGTCAATGGCGACCACGCGCGCATTTTCCATAGCATTGTGGTTGTCGACCTCTTCGATCAGTGTGGTCGTCAACGAGCGGGGTAGGTGCTTCATCGCCCTCTGGGCGAACAGGTTCAGAGGCTCCTTATCGACCGGGTCTCGCGACCGGTAGAAGCCGAGGAGATTCTCGCTGAAGGGTTGGGCGACCGGGTAGTCGGCAACTCTGTTGAAAAATGAAAGAATTAGAAGAAAAATACTTGGGAAAAATTTCTAAAAAATTTTTCTAAGCCCTTTTTGAAAAACTTACTTGGCAACCCTTGCGGCTTCCCAGCCGAGGAGTGTATTATCTCCCGGAGCCCTCTGTCCGACCGACGAGCTCGTCGCAGTCTCTCGCGACCGAGTACTTCGGGGAGGAGGGGAAGCAACAGTTTTGGGTGGAGGCGAGTCACCCCTCGGCGGAGGGGATCTCCTCGGCGAGATCCTCCTTTCTCTAGCCGGCACGGCCCTCTGCTCGGCAGCAGGTGGGCGAGAAGTACCCCCTCTGGCCGATCTAGCGGCTTTCTTTGGTGGAGCCCCCGAGCTCTCCGCCCCTTTCCTTTTCTTGCCGGCGCCATCGACAATCTTGCGCTCTCGGAGTATTTGTGCCTGTCGAAGCATACTGGTCGCTTTTAGGCGCTCGACTTCGACGGTTGGAGGAAGATAGGCGACAACCCGTTGAGGAACCACTACTAGATAAAGAAGCGAGAAGTCAGTATCTTCGAAAAGTGAATTTTAAAGAAACTTGAATTTTACCTGGAGGGAACTCTCGAGTGAAGTGATGAGGAGGTACTCTGAGACCTGCTCGCTCACGCATGCACTCCCTGTTCAGAAATCGGCAAGACCTCTCCAGGTAGCGACGGTTGAGAACACAGCAAACGTGATACTGAAAGAGAGGAGTGAGACGGTCGTCGGCAGTCCTCTTGCGAACAGTTTCACCTACAAAAAGCGAGGAGTTAGTCAGTATAGAAAGAGCGAGCAAAAATAAAAATAACTTACCACGAATTCTTCGATATTCAGTCTCAATAGGAATGCGATCAGAAGATCCATCCGGCCTCACTGAACTCATCCAGTCCCCGGCTACCCACCACCAGTTGGTTTTCCAATCCCTAATCTTATTGGGAACCCCTTCAACCAATTTGAAATTATCTCGGCCTCGTACATAATAGTACCCATGGCCTACTATCGCTCCGGCCTCGGCCGCCTGAAGAAGATAGTTAATCTCTTTCGGGCTAAGCCACGTATTCCGACATCCGTTCTCGGCCGCCACCAGGCCGAACAGCGTAAGAATGCCGATCAGGTTCGACCAACCGTTCGGTAAAATTTGCGAAGGGGCAACATTCAGGAAGTGTAAAAAGTTTGTGATACTGGGGTGTAGGGGGAACCTAAGTCCTGCCTCCATCATACCAATATTAACGGCGACCATGCCCTCTGGCGGCTGGTCGGCCCTCTCATCCTCGCGAGGTACAAAAAAGCAAACATCGGCCGGCAATTGATACCTTTTTCGAGAATTCTCGAGCTGCGCCGAGGAGACTTTACTCGCGTACTTGCTCGCTTCGTAAATCGTCTGGAAAGCTCCTCGATGCGGACGAGGAACCTCTCGAGGAGGGTTTTCGCTGTAATATTTATAGTAGGCCTCCCTCGAGACCTCGTCGCCATCCAAGTCCTCCCTACCACTCAAGATATCTTTTATGCTCTCCGCATATCGAACAACTTCTTCATAGTCCTCGCGGAGACTCCTCGACAAGGTCTCCTCGACTTGGGCGATTTCTAACTGGTCGCCCACTTCTCGATCCAAATCCTGATCGTGCAAGTCAGAATCCGTCTCACTGCCACCATCCTCGGCATCACCCTCCTCGGCATCGTTGCCAACATCATCCCTGTCAGAGTCGGAGAGATCGTCGACGTCGACGACCACTGCCTTTCCTAAATTACGGACACTAGCATTTATAGGTTCAGGGGATTGGATCCTAGAGTCCGACGAAGACGCCCTCTCCGTCAAAACAATGGCTAGACGATCAGCCTCGCCGGAGCTAGCGGCACCACCATCTAACGGCGGCGAACCACCACCGGAACCGCCACCAAAATCCATTTTTTCTTAAAGAAATGGGGGAGAAAAGAGATTTAAAGAAGAAAATGAGATTTAATTACCTTTTTAAATCGGAAACCACCACAAAACACGCCGGAAAAGCTCGAAGTTTAAAACTTGGACGGAAACTTGAAGTTCGAAAATTTGCAAAGTGAAGAAAGTATTTTTGTGAGTAAGGAAGCCATATTTATAGGCAAAATCGACCAGGGGCCTAATTGCAAAAAACGGGGTAAAATCCGTAATTTTCCCAAAATTTAGGGCCATTTCCGAATTCAAATTCGGAGAGTGACTCTCACGCGCGACCTTTGAGGTCGGCACGCGCCCCACGCGCATTTTTCAAAATTCGAGCGCCGCCCACGCGCCTGACACCAATCACATCATACGTCATCAAAAGTGCCTCGGAAGGCGAGCTCGGCGTAGGAAACGAGGCGACCACTTCCATTTCACGTCATCAAGATCTCGAAATTGATTGTGTTGTCGAAAACCATTTTCACCAACGGAGAAGATGATCACACTGCTCGCCTTTCCATTCTACGAATACGAAGAAAGGCGACCAGGGGGCAAATGTTATACCTAGTCAAAGAGGTCAATCTTTGACAAGTCAATCCTAGTCACCATCTTACGTGGCGAGGACCAGTCAACAAAGTCGTGTGACGACTAGTCAACAAGACCAAGAAAATGTAATAGATTTAATGTATTTAATATATTTAAGTGCTCGTCCAAAAATGTTGGCGAGCACTCTCTTAGTTAGCTGTTCGCCCAAGTATGTGGCGAGCACGTGCTTATTCTTAGATAAGATGTTTTAAGTGTTGAAGTCTTGGGAGACAACATGGAGCGTGGCGACCACTCTCCTCGACGGCCCTCCGGCGACCACCATGGCCCAGCTCCTCGGCATCTCGGCGAGGACGAGCACCAGAGGCGGTTTAGCATTAAATGCGCCATCAAATCACCTTTTCGGGCAGAATGAAGGCCCAATCTGGAGGCTCCACGTGTAAAGGGCGGGCAGCCCTCGAAAAGCAGTATATAATGCCCATTTGGGCTCATTTGTAACACAAGTTGAACATCCCACCAAATCTCCCTACCCAAAGCAATAAACTCTCCCAAGCTTCTAAAGCTTTAGCTTCTCCAAGAAGCTATATCTTGTGTTCTTGTTGTTCTTCATCAAGTTCATCACAAATCATCACTTTAATCCGTATAAACACGTAATAACCCCCGTTTAATTATATATGTTTGTATCGTGCTAAGCACAGTCCACATCCAAAGTCAACCCGTTTATAGTGCATACAACAACGGGCTAGGCTCGTAAGCAGATACGAGGAAGCCCAAAGAGAGGGCGAAAAAGGTCATCAGTAAGGTGATGTGCTTATCAGCCATTTAGCAATAGAGGAGTATAGATAACAGAGGAATTGTGAAATCAAGAAAGTTATGTTTCTTTTCTTGATTTAGGACTAGTGATGAGTTCTATTGAGGCTGCTTAACTGCATCAGTATTTATAGAGGATTTTCAGACAATATTCTACAATCTTAGGATGTCATTTCTGCTAAATGGCATTTTTAGGCGCCGCCCTTGCACCATGAAACCAATTATGTGCAAGCACAACAGTCTTGCCATATGGGACAATTTGCCAAGAAATGGTCAAAGGTGGCAATTAGACAGAAATCTGGCAAGTGAAAACGGCCATTTGGAGGCTCTAATGTTATAGTTTATCATGAAAAGATTGAAAAATAAATAAATGTGAAATTCAAAATGATATAATATTTTCTTAGATACACATCAATGCCATGGAATTATTTAAAGAAGAGAAGTTAAAGTAGTTTTGCATAGTGTTAATATGTGTTTTAATTTACTCTTGCAATCAAACATTGCAGGATTTCAGCTATAGCTACTGCTAGTCAGTTGGATTCCTCTATTATAACGATATTCCATCGTAGATTCCGATCAATAGTCTGTTTTCCCTTGCATCGAAATAACGTTGTACAGAAAAACGAAAAAATTGCCTAACAGAAAACGATGTCCTTCAATCAGAATCTTGAAAATTTTTGGACATTAGCTTCCTTTTTTGCTACATGAACAGGATTTTTACACTGAACATTCTCACTGTCTGATGATGTTTTAATGGGATCAGTGGCTTATTATTATTATTGTAGTTCATCAAGCCATAACATAATATCTTAAGCTAATATTAACAACTGTTAGATAATATGGGATGGCTGAAAAATCTGCTATAATCCAAATATCCTAGAGTTCACTTGTTCTTTGCTCATTTTTTTGCTTGAGACTGGCTCTACTTTTTTTCTCGATTATAGGAATTAAGAGAACGACGAGTAAGTCCATAATATAGCCATTTTTAGTTGAAGAGGGAAAAAACTTGCACTTAATTTGGAAGAAGAACAATGTTGAGATACAATAGAATTTTTTCATCTGAATTTCAACAGAACAACAAACTGATACCATAATAAAGAATAGATATTACATCACTCAAGAAATTGAACTTGCCTATTAATTTCAACAACAACAGACTAAAACCTTAAACAAAAAAACACCACACTTCTAGAACTTGGTTTGAAGCTGATCCACAACACTCTTATCAACCTGGAAAGCCTTAGCAAGAATATCACCACTAATAGCAGGGTTCGACCCGAAAACTGCGTTGGCAATGGTGATCACTCCAGGGTTCTGGCTGCTCAATGCAGCTATAGCCACAGCACTTTTATACCCAACATTGCGCTGATAGTGAACAAGTCCGACTGGAAACACGAAAACATCGCCTTTCTGGAGTGTTTTTGTGACCAACTTGTTGTCTGTATTGGAGGTAACAAAGCCTACTTCCAGGGACCCTTCAATGACTGTCAAGATTTCAGTAGCTCGGGGATGAGTGTGAGGAGGGTTGATCCCCCATGGCGCGTAGTCAATACGAACCAATGAGATTCCAAGAGTGTTGAGTCCTGGCAGCTGGGATACAGTCACTGGGGTGACCTTGGAGCCATTTGGGTTTGATGTGTTTCCGGGAATGTGGAGCCCACTGAAGGAGAAGTCATCTGCTACAACGGATGCAGCAGTCTTGCAAGCCAGGCCGTTCAGTCTTGCTGAAAATATACACAAAAATGGTGAGAATACATTTACTTACACAAGTAATTATTGTGTAACAGGAGATCCGAACTGGTTACCTGAGCTAGTTGAGTCTGCAACGCAGAAATCCTGCAACGGACTAGGCTCGAAAGCAGATACGAGGAAGCCTAGAGACAGGACGAGTAAAGTTATCAGTAAAGTGAGGTGCTTGTAAGCCATCTGGAATGGAGGTGTAGAAATAACAGATGAATTTTGAAATCAAGAAAGTGTGTTTTTTTCCTGCTCAGAAGCATTAGTATTTATAGAGGATATTCAGACATTATTCTACTATTCTTAGATGCCGTCTTTGCACCATGAAACCAACTACGTACAAACAACATTCTTGCTGGATGGACTAATATAATTCCCAAGAAATGGTCAAAGATGATGAATAGACAGAAATCTGGCAAGTGAAGAGGGCCATTTGGAGGCTCTTATGTTTGTTTATCAAGAATTGGTCATCATAATTGATAAGAAACGTTCACAATTAAACAAGGATGAATAAATTTAGATATATCTACTGTAGTCAGTTGGATAGAGGGTGTCTGGTCCTACATTCCGACAAAAAAGTATATTTTGATGATGCGGCCGCATGCAACTTGCATCAAAATAACTTTGTAAAGTGTCACTTAGACTAAATATAGCAAATTTAGCAATGCAGTATAAGTAAAAGGGATTCTTGCATAGGACATTCGGATATTAGCTTCTGGTTTTTCGATATGAACATCTGAAACCCCTGCCTTTTTAGCTGCTTGAATCAGGGAGTCTGCATACAACATTCTTTAATCATATACATGTATAAGTATCTGATGATGTTTTGCTAAGTAGGGTGCATAGGTTATGTTTGTTTTCCTTTTGGCTTGAAATTGATGGATCTCGAATGCCATGCACTCATTTGAGTATTACATCCATGTTTAATATTATGAGATATATGTGGTCAAATCGGATATCTCAACTGTCCCAGATTGAATTGCAAATGGTGTGTCTTTCAGTCTTTCGATCATTTAGTATGCACACAATCGAGTGTGTTTTGCGTGTTGGGTAAATTTTTTGTTTTAAGCCTGATTAGGGTCTGATAAAATCATATTTTTCTTAAGCATTAACAACAGTTGGATGATAAAATCTGCTAAAGTCCAACTATACAACAGTTGTAAGGGGGATAAAATTACTTGCACTTAAATTTTTTGGAAGAACAATGTTTAGATACAATAGAAATTCTCAGACTTTGAACAAGACTAGAAACTGAAATTCAGCTATTACATTACATCACTCAATAAATTAAACTTGCCTATTTCAACAACAAAAAACATAAACCTTAAACACACAAAACCACCACACTCCTAGAACTTGGCTTGAAGCTGATCAACCACACTCTTATCAACCTGGAAAGCCTTAGCAAGAATATCACCACTAATAGCAGGGTTCGACCCGAAAACTGCATTAGCAATGGTGATCACTCCCGGGTTCTGGCTGCTCAATGCAGCTATAGCCACAGCATTTTTAGTCCCCACGTTGCGCTGATAGTGAACAAGTCCGACTGGAAAGACGAACACGTCGCCTTTCCAGAGGGTTTTTGTGATGAACTTGTTGTCAGGATTGGAAGTAACGAATCCTACTTCGAGGGACCCATCAATGACTGTCAAGATCTCGGTGGCTCGAGGGTGGGTGTGAGGGGGATTGATCCCCCACGGTGCGTAGTCAATACGCACCAAGGAGATTCCAAGAGTGTTGAGCCCCGGAATTTGGACTACATTGACAGGAGTGACCTTAGAGCCATTGGGGTTGGATGTGTTTCCAGGGAGGTGGAGCCCACCGAAGGAGAAATCATCCGCTACAACAGATGCAGCGTTCTTGCAAGCTAAGCCATTCACTCTTGCTGAAGTTGAACCATACATATACAAGTTAGTTAGTTCCTTACAAGGTACTACTCCATATAAAGACACTTTTTTCTTTTTTTATGTATAATATGTTAATCAAAAGGTGGTTCATGATTCATGATAAGCTTATGGTAAACATAGTTCATGCGAGACGTACTCCTTAATTAATTACCTGAGCTAGTGGAATCAGCGACGCAAAAATCTTGCAAGGGACTAGGCTCGAAGGCGAATGCAACCGAGGTGAAAGACAGGGCAATTACCAGGCTCACTAAGATACTACTCTTCTTTGCCATTTCAATCGAATGAATTAGCTGCAGATTGAATGAAGAAAGGTGTGGAATATAATGGAGTGCATATTCTTGGTACTAAGTTAAGTATTTATAGAGGGGAGGCTTTTCACAGTTTAATTTGAATTGTTTTTTTCTAAATTCAATACTCAGGAAAAGCCGTCCATGCACATAATTAACTTGGATTGTTTTTTAAGCTTTTGTGGGGATAATGTTTCATTTCTAAACTGACTCGACTTATCTTCTTTTCTGTCTCTATATGTTTGGAAAGTTAAAGTTGGTTAATGATTCTTGATAAAAGACCAAGTCCAAGAGCAAAAATCTATAGTTAATTCTTAGACAATATTTTAAAGGATGTCTTAATAGTATGTTTGATACTCCCTTGTCATCTAATTTGATCATTTCAAATCCACATATATATTAATTCTCATAATTTTGTGTCACCAGAAACAGTCAAACAATTTCAAGTTATATTAATTGGGACGGCAACATAACAATCGATGGATAATTAGAATAATATTCATGGGGTTATTATTACACCAAGTGTGTCTTGCTACCTAGCTATAAATAGGAACATTGCTTATAGTTACCACCATATTCATTCACAAATAATCCCCTGCAGCTACATTTTCTTCAAATTTTAATGGCGATAAAACCCGTCTTCTTAAGCATCATAGCTCTTAGCTTCTGCATCGCCTTCACCTTCGCCTTCGAGCCTAGTCCATTGCAAGACTTCTGCGTCGCTGATCCCACTACCTCAGGTAATTAATTAAGGAGTATGTTTTGCATGAACTATGTTTACCATAAGCTTATCATGAATCAAGAACCACATTTTGATTAACATATTATACATTAAAAAAAAAAAAGGTGTCTTTATATGGAGTAGTCCCTTGTAAGGAACTAACTAACTTGTATATGTATGGTTCAACTTCAGCTAGAGTGAATGGCTTAGCTTGCAAGAATGCTGCATCTGTTGTAGCGGATGATTTCTCCTTCAGTGGGCTCCACCTCCCTGGAAACACATCAAACCCCAATGGCTCTAAAGTCACCCCTGTCAATGTAGTCCAAATTCCGGGGCTCAACACTCTTGGAATCTCCTTGGCTCGTATTGACTACGCGCCGTGGGGGATCAATCCCCCTCACACCCACCCTCGAGCCACCGAGATCTTGACAGTCATTGATGGGTCCCTCGAAGTAGGATTCGTTACTTCCAATCCTGACAACAAGTTCATCACAAAAACCCTCTGGAAAGGCGACGTGTTCGTCTTTCCAGTCGGGCTTGTTCACTATCAGCGCAACGTGGGGACTAAAAATGCTGTGGCTATAGCTGCATTGAGCAGCCAGAACCCGGGAGTGATCACCATTGCTAATGCGGTTTTCGGGTCGAAACCTGATATTAGTAGTGATGTTCTTGCTAAGGCTTTCCAGGTTGATAAGAGTGTGGTGGATCAGCTTCAAGCTAAATTTTAATGAGAGTTTTGATTGTTTTAATTTCAGTGTGTTGTTTGTTTCTTGATTTGTTTGCCGGTAAGTTAGTTTAATTTTGTTGTAATCCGATTGCTACTTTTTCCAACATCTCTTGGCCTTGCAATTTTTTTATTTGATATCTAGTAGGGGTAGAGTTGTTATTTTGAGACGAGTACTTGAAGTTTGAGTTCGGCTCGACTCGTTAACAAGTCTATCGAATCGAGTCTAATGGAATTAAAAAAAAATAAAAATTGAGTCTAACAAATCGAACTCGAATGCAACCCTCATTTAACGAACAAGTCGAACCGAGCTCACGAGCAGCTCAATTAATTTAACAACACTAAGTAGAGCAACACACAAAAGGTGAAAAAGAGGAATCAAATCGGATTCTGTAACCAACACTTTTTAAAATTTTATCAAACAATATAAATTATTTGAGCTTGTTTAATTAATCGAGCCGAGGTTCATTTTTTTTTTTTTTTTTTTCATTTCATACACAAAAATTTGTTTGTTTAATAGTAGTATAAATCTATATCAAATCAAGTTTAAATGAACTTTAATTTTTTTTAAAAAAAGAAAATTAGAATTTTTTTTTTAGCAAAAAGGTAAATAAAGAAAATTAGAATTTAAACCTTGAATTGGATCCCACTAGTCATGTGATAAATCAAATCGAATATTGAATTAGTTGGCTTAATTATCTACACCATTGCATGGACATGAATCTTTTGACCTATAAACTCTTAATTGGGAGAACATCACACAATAAAACTAGCTACTTTCTTCAATGGGTTTGGTCTGCTATGAACTCGAGTGCATGTTGTGCACCCTAGTCCATGTTGCACTTTTTAGTAAATGGTGTTGCACTTTTCAATTATTAAACTGTATAATAATATTTTTAGTAATAATTGAAAAGTGTAACACCATTTACCAAAAAGTGTAAGTCAGTCAACTGAAAAGTGCACATGGACTAGGATGCACAGCATGCACTCGAGTGTATACTAGACTTTACCTTCTTCAATACATTTTACAGTATTTTATTAATTTAAAATGTGAAAATTATTTTAAAAAATAAAATAATTATTTAGCGTAAGTGTTGTCAGCACTCAGCAGAGAACATGGGACAATGGGGCTATATGCATAAAATTCAATGTCTAACGGCTATATTCCTTTAACCTAATAATCAAATCCCTTTAACGGTCCTTTTTCCTTCACACAATAATCCAATTTCATCTACTCCCTTAAATTTCCCTCTCCATCTCTCATCCAATTTCAAGAATCCTTCACAATCCTCTCTCTCTCCTCATCCCTTTCTCTCTCTAGCAGCCACCATCCTCTCTCTCTCCTCATCCCTTTCTCTCTCTAGCAGCCACCACTCTGTTTAAGCTACATTTTCTTGACAATGGAGAATGTTGATCCTAATACTGCTGCTAGAGTTCAACACGTGGCAAAAACATCCTCGGATCAGCTTCTGAGGAAGTTTGCTGAGGTGGATTCTGATTCAAACGACGACGTTTCAGCTAAGGAGCTCAGATTAGCTAAAAGAGCTAAAACAAGAGTGACGAAGAAAGAGACCAATTCTAAGAAGAGTTTAGGTGAGAGAAAATCACTTCTTCCTCCGGCAGCTTCTCGGAAACCGGCGGCGGTGCTCATCCGCCGCCTCGGAATGAGTAAGGCCAAGTTCAGACCCAGAGAATTCAACAACAAGTCAATCATCATTGCAATTGAAAAGGTAATATTCAACATTTATGTTCCTTATACTTACTAATATGTTTCAGTTTGAACGAGTTTTAATGTAGAATTGTTTATTAGTATTGGAGAGAGAATATTTTGTTTGTGCGAAAAAATTTAAGGGAGATTTAAAAAAAAAAAGTAAGAAGACAAATGTTCAAATAATAACGAGACAATTGTTTTTGTACAAATGTTCAATTCATAATATGGGACGGATGGAATATTTGTTTTGGAGTTTATCTTAGGACAAACATATTGTGTGAATCGGTTTCAGTTTTGTATTTTGTACGTATTTTTAAAATGAATCTTAATTTACTTATTATAATTCTTTAAGATTTTATTTTTTGTGATACTTACATTGGACATGGTTTGTTGTAGACATGGCGTAGAACTATTGAAGGGGCTTCAAGGGTGCTGATGGAGAAGAAGCATTACAATCGCCATAAACGCCTAATTAACGACTCCAGTAATAATTAACACCATATATATAGCATCTATTTATACATTCATTTATTTATCTTTTGTAAAATTGATTCTTTTTGTTACAGTACTTTCTTTGTTATGAGTGTTTATTACAACATTCAATTCAATTGTTGAATAATTTGTCTAGTTTTTCTGTATTTATATAAAGCCTGGGCTTTTCTGTAGTCCAGCCCATATTCAGCCCAATTGGGCCTAACACTCTTAAGTCCAAATATTCTTGTTGTTTGATCAGTTAGTACTTGGAAAATTTACCAAGAGTGAGCAAAGTAGACATTCCGAACGGTTCGGAAACCGACGGGTCCCCGTATATAAAAATATGAAATCGAAATTGAACCCTGTAAATGGGCTAGCTGGTTACGATTTTGGAATCGTGGTTTGGCTGGCTAGTTTCACTTTTTTTTTATAATACTAATAAAATAAAATAAACCCATGGAACCATCAGTTCGTGCATCCAAACTGCTAGTTTTTGCATTGATCTCGATCATCCATCACAAAAATATTACCGTTGAAAATTGAAAAAGAAAAAGGTTACCAACTAGATTAAATCTTACTATTTTTTTACCTTTTTTTTTACCAAGAATTGCATCTAATATGAAAAGGACAGAGGTATTATAATAATGTCAAATACATAATGCAAGATTGAACTACATTTCACGTTTTATGATACTTTGGAAGTACGCTTTTTGCTATCTTGGTTTCCTTGGACATGTGACATGTGATCAAATTTACATTCATTTTTTTAAGATTAGCAAATAAATTGTTGACTCATTAATTCCAAACAATATTTTTCCTTTAGATATTCTTCATACGAGATGATAATATTAATTTAGTCGTATTATGTTTTAAAATGTCACCCAGATATGTTAAAGAAATAATATATCCATTGACAAAAATAAAAAATTAACAAATAATTAATACAATGTTGGCTCTTTTTTTTTTTTTTTTTTTTTTTGAGATATTATTCTCGATGCAATTTTATGAGTAGATATTTTCAATAGAGTTGTATTTCTTGGCATGATGCTTTAAAATGAAACTTCGATATTATAAAGAAATCATTAGTCTATTGAGGGTTTTTAATTAGATTATTTAAAGAAAATGACAAATAAATTACTGGCTTTTTACTCCGTGACAAGACTCCTTTTTCTTTGGAACATTCTTGATAAGACTTTTCAATGTAGTTGTATACATGTTGCTTTGAAATGAGGCTTGATATATGTTAAAAAACATCAATCTATTGAGTTTTTCTTTTTTACTATTTATCCCGCTATACTAGTGAAAGACTCACTGTATAAGGTGAAATTGTAAAATATATATAAAGAAGATATATGTGATGGAAGAATAAAGAATAATATAATCGGAGAAATGGTCAATAACTACTCTAATAAATTAATTGCTCTGAAGTTTTAACTATAAGATGAGGGTGCAAACAATTTATAAGTGGTCAAGTTCATATACAGCGCAAAATTCTGACTTTAAACGAGTCCCCGTAAATTGACGTGAAATTGATCACTCGAATTAATCGATTCTTGAACCGGATAGCGAGGCATCGAAAAAAAGATGAGGGTGTGCAGGTGAGATAGCATAGGATTGGAAAGATTTGAAAAAAAAAAATTGGTCACGAGTTGTATGTGTTAATTAAAATAGTGAAAAGAACAGTGCCCTGTTCAATACCCCCACCATGCATTCATTTGTTCTTATTGCAAAAAGAAATGCATCGTTTTCACATTCTCTGTAAAAGTGCAAAAACTTGTGTCTTTCTTCAAAAAGCGCAAAAGCGTTTTTGGAAAAGCGTCAAGATTATGTGAATGAGAAAACCTAGTATCGTTGGAATAAAAAGTCAACGTTAACTATGAATTAATTAATTCAATCTCAACTTCAGAATTGTGTCAAGATTTAAAAAGAATAATAAAAAATATGTTAAAATAAATACTAAAAGTACTCCGAAGAGCAGAGTTTTAAAAAAAATATATACTCCTATGACTTGTGGACAACGATTGAATCATTAAAATGAGTATCTAATTATTCAAATGTGTTTTTTTATTTTTCTTATTTGAGCCCAAAAGTATTATTAAAACTTAAAAGCATTTTTTTCTTCTTAATTTGCATATTAAAATAAAATATAAACTTATGAGAGGGCGGTCGCAAAGTCCGTGAATGCATTCATATAATATTTCGTAGCAACTCTTCCATCTAGCTCCTATCATTATTGTTTGTACTTTGTTGTACATTAATAATATGCACACACGTACGTTTATTATAATTATTATCACTATTATTTTCTCCGTCACACAAAAATTTACACATTTGTCATATTAAGACGTTTTATATTAATTTATACACATCAAAAAATGATACGTATGCATAATATTTATCCATATAATATATACATATTTACTCATGTGTCTACCATTTATTTATTATAAAAAAAATTATTTGATCTCACTCGTTATCAATGGAATCAGGGTTACATCCAGCAAAAAATATGTTGAAGAGTTAGCGTCGAGCTAGCAGAAAATCAAAGTGTCTCAGAAGCTTGGTCTAAAATTCATGAAAATTTGATTTTTTTATGATTATATCGACAATAATCCAGTAAAAGGATGATTAATCAGAGTAGGCTCAATGGATAGCGGTTGGATGGGTGGTTAGGACACCTTATTTTTAGAGATAAAGAAGGATGTGAGCTTTTTGTACGACATATGCCCACTTTTTTTGAAACATTTCCGATCGCTTTGATAGACGGCGACGAAATTGTTAGAGCGAATGTTCCTTATCGAATGGCAGAATCCACTATCCCTAAAACCTCTAACTATTACATTTTTTTTTTTAATTTAATGAAAATACCTTTAGAAGGGAGAGAGTATTATTTTGGTCAAATCTCCACTTCCTCCCAATGTCATAAATTTCTTGCCAACATCAACCCGATCCAAAAAGCACCATTATTCACATGGGAAGACTAATGATAAACTTTTGACTGTATTCCATCGGAATATATATATATATATATATATATTTTTTTTTTTAAACGTATCAGAATGAAATATATCAACTGCGACAATTAATTTTTTTTTTTATGTATACTTGTACAAATTATTATTTGAATTTCATTTAAAAAAAAATCTATAGACATTTAATTTATAAAAAAAAGTAGAAAATGGAACATGGGATGACGTGGATGTTTATCAGCATTGACTTTTATAGAAGGTGAAAGACTGAAAGCAGAAAATAGGCACGAGCACGAACCTACTACTAAAGGACTAGGAGACAAATAGCATTAATATAGTTTAATATATATTAGTAGAAATAATAATAATATGAATATTAATGTTAAGGAAAGATATCGACCTGACAAAGACATCAAACATATTTGTCTTTAATTAAGAATTGTTTTAATGTTTTTTAAATACAGTAAATGTCAACATTACTTATCTAATAATGTACGTACCCAGTAATATTTAAAAAAATCAATCAAGATATTTAAAATTTGTTATGTATGCCAAACTGATAAATCAATCATTTTTAGATCAAAATATTTGATTTTTAAAAATAAAATCGACAAAACTCAAAGATCATGATGATGGGCAACACAACAGTGATGTGAGATTATGACCTTAAGATATAAAAAAAATTAAAAAATTATGATATCAAGATATTAAAAAAATAAAAAACTATGACATCAAGATATATAAACAAAAATACTGGGAAAAAAGAGATAAATAAGATTTTTTTAAAGGGAATAAATAAGATAAGTTCACATATTTTATGTGAAAAGTTATTAAATTAAGAAAATTAAGGCAAAATAGAGAATATGATCAATAGAACTGTGAAAGACAACTACTATTTAAAAAAAATGCAAACTCACACTAATTTTAATTAAATGTGATACTATTTTAATTGTAATGTGTGCTAAGAAAAATAAATAAAAGTTTCATATTCCCTCTTAACATGAAATACAGTGGAGTTTCGTTTTATATTTGAAATCATCTCAAATAAAACATTTTCTAAAAAAAAAAAAAAAACATAATTGTATGAAAAGTTTCAATATAAAAAAATTATTCATCAATCTTACCATCTATATGGACATTATATATGTGTTGTCGAAAAATAAACAAATGTATTGGATTGCAAAAAATTTAAAAATGTTACATGGAGTTATAAAGAAAAAAAAAGTTATAATAAAAAAAAAATATTGAACCCCTATTTAATGCTAAAAATCAATATTAATGATGAGACTCAACAATCATTAAATATGACTATTTTACTATTTTAAAAATATAAAGAAAGTGAACTATAATTTGAAAAAAAAAAACAAATAAAAACGAAGTAGTGAAATATCTTTTTGAGACGAAGGTGTAAGTCTAATTTTTTTTTAGTATGAACAATTCTGTAAATAAAAACATTGGTTTCCTTAACATGCTAATAATACACCCACCATTTTTATTTTACACATTTATTTTATAAATAAAAAAATATTGTTTAAAATTAGTGTAGAGTGAATCATATTAGTTTTAAAAAAAGGATTGGTCTGCTATGGACTCGAGTGCATGTTGTGCATCCTAGTCCATGTTGCACTTTTCAGTTTACTGACTTATACTTTTTGTAAATGGTGTTGCACATTTCAATTATAAAACTGTATAATAATATTTTTAGTAATAATTGAAAAGTGTAACACCATTACCAAAAATTGTGAGTCAATAAACTGAAAAGTGCACATTGATTAGGGTGCGCAGCATGCACTCGAGTGCATACTAGACTTTACCTTAAAAAAATCATATCATTAACTTTTGACCGAGAGAGAAAAATTTGTAAAATTAACTAACCCTAAGCCTAATCTAAAAGGGATTTACATTTTGTTATGACCATAAAGATTCTTGTAATATCTGAAATTCAGTTTTAATTATTATGAGCATTATCAAGATAACAATTTTTTTTAATTGTTAAGAGAATGATTATAAGAGCACTACTATCACATACACAATATGTACTGTACAATGTTCCACCTGTATCTGCAGCTCCACTTATCATCAATAATAAATAATAATAATAATAGTAATAAAATTATCTAACTTTATTACTCCATAAGAGCTGCTTTCTTTCCCCTTTCTATTTTCAAAAACCCTGTCTGCAACTGCAACGTCTCTCTCTCTCACCCCACAAGTTTCTTCACATATCTGCTCCCTCTTTTTATTTTTAGAAAAAGATTTGTGCTTTGCGTATAACTTTGATAGCCCAACGTACAATTCCCTCAAGTTTCCATTTATCCACATTACTTGTTTTAAATCTTGTTCTTGGAACCTAGTGTTTGTAGTTTTCTACATTGATAAGTTCTTTCTTAGATTTATACCTCGGTTACTCTGTCTGAAGGTGTTGGAGAAAACATTTGTGAGTCTCTCTACTGAATTTTTTATTCTTGAAGTTGTGATTTCTTGCTGTAATAAACAATAGGGGTATGTTTTTGGTGTCTGCAAAGGCAAGGTTTTTATTTTAAAAGTGAAATAATGACTCTGTGGTCTCATATTTTCTTGATTTGATTAAAAAAAACGTTTCTTGTTGATCATAGTTTTGCCGGTTTTTCTGGGTTTTAGTGGGGGTTTCTTGCACCATTCAAAAATTGATGTTTTGGGGAATTTCTGTCATTGGTCAATTTTCAACTTTTTTTTTTTTTGGTCTGACTTGACCAAATTGGAAAATTTCACTTGATTCTTGCTTTAAATTGGGAAATATTCGTTTCACTTGTTCTTTAATTCTCAAATGCACAATTGTGAGTTACAGCTGTTTTTCATGTGAATTGTGATCACAGATATTTGTATGTGGATTAAAAGTAGGGCTTGAATAGAAAGAATTCATTTGAATAGTTCTTGCTTACTGTTTTATTCAAATTCATTGTAATAAATGATTGGTTTGTGTGGAATTAATATTAATCATGTGCATCAACCTCAGAATCTTTAGTGGTTTGGAAGGAAATGAGGGATGTTTTCTTGGTTGGGAAAAACAGCGTCATCTTGTTTAAGCCCTGCGGTTCAATATGCCCCTATGAGCAGGGATGATGATGAGGACTTTGGAGGGGGCGACGACGCACTTCTATGGTCTAAAGATCTTGAGAAGCATTCGCACGGGGAATACTCGTTTGCAGTTGTGCAGGCGAATACTGTTCTTGAGGATCATAGCCAGGTCGAAACTGGTAAAGACGCCACCTTTATCGGTGTTTATGATGGCCATGGTGGCCCTGAAGCGTCCAAGTACATTTCCGATCATCTGTTTAAGCACTTAAGAAGTGAGATTTCTTCTTGTTCTCTTTCTGTTTGTATTCATTCTCATAGCACTTTTTGACTCTGATGATTTGCTGTTAAAGATAATTGAATTTGGAAATGTGCATATTAGTATCTATGGTGTGTGTATTGGCTGACAAAGTAATGAAACCTCGGATAATTAAAATCGTTACAGGGCGATCTTTGCTAAACTTTCCTTGTAATTAGCATGTTTTTACCTATTGTCTACTTAGTTGATTGGGAATTTGGGATGGCTAGTAACCTTCAAAGGACGGTGATTCAGCTCATCCACTGCGTAATTTATGTCCAATTGGTAAAATTCGATTCTTCGTGATTTAATGTTTTTGAGCATCTTTGACCACATGGCTGTTAAAGCATCTCTCAAGCTTGTCACCTATTACAGGACTTGCTCGAGAAAATGGAGCAATGTCTGAAGACGTACTTCGGAGTGCGTTTTCAGAAACAGAAAACGGTTTTCTGACACTTGTTAGAAGAGCTTATGGAATTAGGCCAGTAATTGCAGCAATCGGCTCTTGTTGTCTAGTTGGAGTTATCTGGCAGAAAACACTATACGTGGCTAATTTGGGGGATTCCCGAGCAGTAATGGGATGCGTAGACAGATCAAATAGAATTGTGGCTGAGCAGCTTACTCGAGACCATAATGCTAGTATGGAAGAAGTCAGAAAAGAACTACACAATTTACATCCCGAAGATTCACAAATTGTTGTTATGAAGCATGGCGTTTGGCGTATCAAGGGCATCATACAGGTTTGCCACTAAACAACCCCAAAAAGTATCTAGAATTGCTGTTTAGTTTATATCTTGTTTATGAGGAATGGGAAGTGTTTGCAAAAGAATCACTTTTAAGTATCAAAAGCTGGTGTATGGCTGCTTCTCAGAATCAGCTTATAAGTGATGGTTTAATCAGTTAAAAGCTGCACAAAAGTGTGACCATTGATATCTTATTACATGTTTCGTCTTTTCAGTTTTGTGTGTGATGCACGTCGCGTATTTTTCTCTAGGTATCTAGATCTATTGGTGATGCTTATCTAAAGAGGCCAGAATTCGCCCTCGACCCAAGTTTCCCAAGATTCCACGTTCCAGAACCTATACGTCGACCAGTTTTAAGAGCTGATCCAAGCATAACCACTAGACCAATAACACCAGACGACAAGTTTCTTATCTTTGCATCAGATGGTCTGTGGGAATACTTGACCAATCAGGAGGCCGTCGAGATTGTCCACAACAACTCAAGAGTGGTGCGTACTTAATATTAACATTCGTCGTCTTTGCTTAAACCATGCATTTCTTCTCGTCATGATTTTAGGTGCTTTTTTCGTTTGGCAGGGTATAGCTAGGAGGCTTATTGTAACAGCTTTGGAAAAGGCAGCGAGGATGAGACAAGTGGCGTATGATGAAATAAAGAAACTCGATCAAGGAGTGAGGAGACACGTTCACGATGATATTACCATCGTTGTCATCTTCTTCGACCAAGACCATGACACAACGTTGAATAGTAATGGAACGACTGCAGCGCCTGAACTATCGGTACGTGGATTTGTGGATGCTGTTGGACCTTCAGATTTTAATTTTTCATAATGTCCTCATGTAACATGCTTGTACTTGCTACTTGTTCTGTTTACTTTGTAAGAACAGATGATTTTACCGTTGATTTCTAATGATGTAATAATGTGTTTGTATTCTGATGTATTATTATTCTTCCTCTGATAAAAAGAAAAAACAACACTTTTTGGACGAAATGGAAGAATCAGGAAATGTGTTGATTATTGCAGCAGCCTAAAAGGTAATGCAGCACTTTAATACTTTATGAATGCTAGGTACATGGTTCGATTTCATCCCATGTTTTTTCGTACATTTTTTTTCGATAAGTACGTAATATTAACATTTTCCAGTATTGGAAGGATCCGTGAGATCATGAGTATAGTATTAGTTCACATATTGTATAGAATTAGTTCAAATATTAGATAAGAACAAGTTACATGTATGTAATTGGTACACAAGAGTACAACCACTGACTTCACATGTAATGCAACTAGGAAAATTAGTCTAAAAACCAAGAAACCTGCAATGAATATATAAATACATTACAAAACCATAGTATATAACAAGTAAAATCCAACAAGAAAACAAAAATAGTGCCAAAGGAAATCACATGAGCCCTTGATCCAAAACCCAAATCATAAATACCATTGGAAATACACAAGTTCTCTACAAAACTAACATAATTAAGAATTTTTAAAAGAAAAAATGAAAATATTTCCATGTCCATAATTCAAATCTCAAAGGTAACGAACAACTCGACAAAAACCAAAGGGAAAGCAAATGAGCAGCACAAGCAAACATGTGATGTGTATAAATCTCTTCGATGCTCTTTCCGACGAGTTTTATCTAGAAGCATTTTCTGTGAACGATTGAAGGACCAGACTCGTCGTATTCTGCTTTCGCTATCCACATCTGCAATCAACAAAACGAGCAAAATCAGTCAGCGTAAATTCTTCAAACAGTCAAACAGACAAGCTCACGAGCCTAATCGATCTTAATACATAAGTTTACCATATTACCCTTAATGTGGAGTATTATTTACGAATATAGTCTAATTATAAATAAACTAAAAAACAGTAATTATACTTATAAGGTAGCTATACCTGCTGGAATGTGCTGAGAGAGGCTAAGATCGACCCTCCGATCCAGACACTGTATTTTCTCTCGGGTGGGGCAACGACCTTGATCTTCATGCTGCTGGGAGCAAGAGCCGTGATTTCCTTGCTCATCCTGTCAGCAATACCCGGGAACATAGTGGACCCACCACTGAGGACAATGTTACCGTACAGATCCTTCCTGATATCAACGTCACACTTCATGATAGAATTATAGGTGGTTTCGTGAATACCAGCAGCTTCCATCCCGATCATGGATGGCTGGAAGAGGACCTCAGGGCAACGGAACCGTTCAGCACCAATAGTGATGACCTGTCCATCTGGAAGTTCGTAGTTCTTCTCGACAGCGGAGCTTGTCTTCGCTGTTTCCAGCTCTTGTTCATAGTCGAGGGCAATGTAGGCTAGCTTCTCCTTGATGTCCCTTACAATTTCCCGCTCAGCTGTTGTGGTGAAAGAGTAGCCTCTCTCTGTCAGGATCTTCATCAGACTGTCGGTAAGGTCACGTCCAGCCAAATCGAGACGAAGGATTGCATGAGGGAGAGCATAACCCTCGTAGATGGGGACTGTATGGCTCACACCATCACCAGAGTCCAGAACAATACCTGTCAAACGAACCACATTGTGTCAAGAATTGTCAATCATTTCTACAAATTATCATGTTTTTCTGTTACGAGACAGGTAGGATTCAAGATTTGATCAGTAACATCAGTTTCATAACAAAATATTGCAGTCATACATCTCTTTATACGTAAATAATATCCATGAGCCAGAATAAGACATTTTTCTTTGTAATCTCTTTATCATGATGCAACATCTGATTATTATTCTTAACAAATAAAAAAAATAAACAGATGAAGTTAGTATTTTCCTTACCAGTTGTACGACCACTGGCATAAAGAGAGAGAACGGCCTGGATGGCAACATACATGGCAGGGGTGTTAAAAGTCTCAAACATGATTTGAGTCATTTTTTCACGATTTGCCTTGGGGTTAAGAGGAGCTTCAGTCAAGAGGATTGGGTGCTCTTCTGGGGCCACACGAAGTTCATTGTAGAAGGTATGATGCCAGATCTTCTCCATATCATCCCAGTTGCTCACAATACCGTGTTCAATTGGATACTTCAATGTCAAGATACCTCTCTTCGATTGAGCCTCGTCCCCAACATATGCATCCTTTTGGCCCATGCCAACCATCACACCCGTGTGACGAGGGCGTCCCACTATACTGGGGAACACAGCCCTTGGAGCATCGTCCCCAGCAAATCCAGCCTGAGATCAATGTGTTAAGACCCATATTATATTATATCTTAACTGATTTAAAATCCAAACTTGTAGTGTAAAAAAAAACAAGATTTGCTTGATCAGTAGTGGGAAAAGTGGTTACCTTGACCATTCCAGTTCCATTGTCGCAAACAAGGGGCTGAATATCCTCTGCTTCTGCCATCTCTTAATATTACCTGGAGAAAAAGTAACAACTGCAACATTACACGATACGAATATAAAATTTGTGCATCTGAAATCATGTCAATCAACATCAAAGCCTCAAATAAAAGTTGATCAAGAAAACATTGAATCATATTTGATGGCAACAGCATCTGATGTGCATTCAGAGAAAATCATTCACAAACTTTCATTCCAACAACGATGTCACATCGAATCGGATTGGTGTCCCTCGAAAACGCAAGATCCATCTAGCGGGTCCGATTGGAGCCACTTGATGCTAACTATTTTCGACAATGTGAAGAATTTTTCACATGAACAAATTTTAACATGGCTGATAAGATTTCACAATCATCTTCCATTTCAAAATGCAAAATCAGACACTAGCAAATCATTGTCTCTAACTGAAATTGGTGTTGACTCAAACGCTGACCTTAATCAACCAAACGCTCAACTTCTAAATATAGACAAACAGCATCCTCTACTCAATCAAACCAATTATTCTGAAATTTACAAATTAAAAAAAGATCCCAACAAATGCAAGCAAAATAAAGCTTCCAACAATAAGCAAGAACTATAAACACACGATCTTCACTAATCAGCCTCATTAAACGACACATAAACACAATCAGTTGAAAATTTAATCACAATTCACAAAACCCAGTAACAGATCCACGAATACAAGTCAACAAAAAGTCCAAATAGCAAGATCCCATCATCCCATATCAAGAACACGATTAAAAACCCATCTTCACACAGATCAAGAAAATCGAAAACTGTAAATAGAAGAAAAATTACTTGACAAGATTCAAACTTTATTCAAAATGAAAATGAAAAATCGAATCTTTGAAATGAGATTGAAGGCAAAAGACTCTACCTTTGAGGGGTCGCTGAAAAAACTTGTTGAAATTCTCTCAGCGAGATAATGTGGACAGTGTGTAAGAGCTTTGTTTTCCCCTTGGTCTGAAAGGCCGGCCCTCTTGTTTAAAAACCGGGAGATGAAACCTCAGCCCCACATGAAATTCAGCTGAAATGAACCTCAAATTCATGATGAGGAGATCTGAGCCGTTGGATTGATATGATTTCGATTTGTGGGTTGTGGCACCCACGACAGCACCACATTGATGGTCAATGTAGCTGGCTGGCTTTTGCATGGAGTGCAATGTGAGGACGGATATACCCTTCACTTTTGAAGGCATTTCCAACTCTGTGACGGTGCCCTCTTTAGTCTTTGGAGGCTAATATTGACAATTCACAAGTGTGTTTTGTATTAAATTTAATATAATCTTGAAATTTTTATTATAATGTTAATTATATGTATATCACATATGTCATGCTAGTAACATTCTGCAATAATAAAATATGTAGGAAAATGAATAGGTTTGTCTTTTCGTAAGATTAATCAGACAACATTTACTAAAAGAAAATATTTATAAAAAGATTGTAGTAATAAAGAGTTTCTACTCACCA
Source organism: Galeopsis tetrahit (assembly GCA_963675135.1). Lineage (NCBI taxonomy): Eukaryota > Viridiplantae > Streptophyta > Magnoliopsida > Lamiales > Lamiaceae > Galeopsis > Galeopsis tetrahit. The sequence continues at coordinate 5,044,337 of OY776126.1, forward strand.
TATTAGTGAATACGTTTCTGATAAATTTCATTATTTTGTCAAGTAAATGATGGATTATTGATGTGGGATGCCAGCACATATAAATTAATAAGAATAGAGCTAGCAAGTCATCTCATTTGTCATGTTTTTATATGTAGGATTTGAAGGATATTATAATATGGTAAATATGACTATTCAGATTCTGATAGCTAGAATTGATTAAAAAAAAAAAATTCAATCAGGGAGTTAATTCTAACCTAGTTCCGACTTTTAAATATGATAAAAATTTTATGTTATAGATCAAAGTTTATACTTGCTCGTTTTGAATTTAAATCACGCTAAAAACAATTACACTTGTATTAAACTGTTCACTCGATGGACATGCTCCTTAAATTGGTAAATGCGATAATTCAATCCACGGATCAAAAAATGCTCGATCCTATAAATAAGATTAAAAAAATTCAAGATCTAACTTTATTTATTTTAGTGGAATACTATACAAATGCTTTCATCATGACACACATACATACATGTGTGCATCATAAACAAGATTTCAAGTGGTGGAAAGTATTAAAGTGCAAGAAATCCTGGTTGTAAAGTAAAGCAAAATCTTCGTTCAATGGGGACTCTCTCTCTCTCCTCCCAAAAGGAGACATAAATGCATCATAAAGCCAATATGATTTGCAGATGCCATTCTCTCTATAGCATCACCGTTGGGCTGTCTAACCTTTGCTTATGAAAAACTTAGTTCACACTATCGTTTTCCCCTTAACCAGATAGATATTAACTTGATTCATTTTTTCTATTTCTTTCATATTATCAAGTTTTTTTTCTAATTTGAGTTTGATGGTTAAAAACTTGAAGTCAACATTGATTCTCTCTAGTCTATCAACCAGATTGGACTTATACAGTTCCAGCTAATTGTTAAGACGTGTTTGGATGATTCTAAAAACTATTTTAATGCTTAAGTTAGATTAGAGTTTATTTAAAAAAGGACAATTTTTTCTAATGCTTACTTCATGTCCTCTATTACATGGATATGGCTTCTAATGTTCAATTCCCTGTCTTATATCAGTTATATGATTAATAAATCAAAGGTCAAGACATGGTCTTTTTTTTTTTTTTTTGAAGTCTCGGATCTTCATTATGTTCATTAATTTTAGGCGTTTGTAGAAGTAAAAATGTAATTTGGGAGATGTATTTTGTGCACATAATATAAGGTACAGAAAGAAATTAAAGAATGAAGAAAGTGAATAGAACAATCCCAAAATTCAATATAGCATTACAAACTTGTAGTATAAATTACAGCAGGTGACTAAGAATCAAACAAATGGAAAAATACAATGAAGCATTTGGCCTCCCTCCCTCCATCCAAAACTCAAATCATAATACCATGAATTTCTATAAATTAATACAGAAGGTTTACACAAGATTGTATTGTTTCTCCTCTGTTAAATTCAGAGAAAAATAAGAAAAACAAATAAGAAGCAGCATCAACAATCTGTGAACTCATAACTTTAAGGACAGTTTTGTCTTAGAAGCACTTTCTGTGCACAATTGAAGGGCCAGACTCATCATACTCCGATTTCGATATCCACATCTGCAATCAGAATAAAAATAAAGATTAGTTCAATCCAAATGCGATTCGTTTTTTTGGTGTTTATACGATGAAGTTAAGATAAATTACCTGCTGGAATGTGCTAAGAGAGGCCAAAATCGACCCTCCGATCCAGACACTGTATTTTCTCTCGGGTGGGGCAACAACCTTGATCTTCATGCTGCTCGGAGCAAGAGCTGTGATCTCCTTGCTCATCCTGTCAGCAATACCCGGGAACATAGTGGACCCACCACTGAGGACAATGTTGCCGTAAAGATCCTTCCTGATATCAACGTCACACTTCATGATAGAATTATAGGTGGTTTCGTGAATACCAGCAGCTTCCATCCCGATCATGGATGGCTGGAATAGAACCTCAGGGCAACGGAACCGTTCAGCACCAATAGTGATGACCTGTCCATCTGGCAGTTCGTAGTTCTTCTCAACAGCAGAGCTCGTCTTTGCTGTTTCCAGCTCTTGCTCATAGTCGAGGGCAATGTAAGCTAGCTTCTCCTTTATGTCCCTCACAATTTCCCGCTCAGCTGTTGTGGTGAAAGAGTAGCCTCGTTCTGTTAATATCTTCATGAGGCTGTCTGTAAGGTCGCGTCCAGCCAGATCAAGACGAAGGATTGCGTGAGGGAGGGCATACCCTTCGTAGATAGGGACAGTATGGCTGACACCATCACCAGAGTCAAGGACAATACCAGTTGTACGACCACTGGCATAAAGGGAGAGAACGGCCTGGATAGCAACATACATGGCAGGAGTGTTGAATGTCTCGAACATGATTTGAGTCATTTTTTCACGATTGGCCTTGGGGTTGAGAGGGGCTTCGGTTAAGAGGATCGGGTGCTCTTCTGGGGCCACACGAAGTTCGTTGTAGAACGTGTGATGCCAAATCTTCTCCATATCGTCCCAGTTACTAACAATACCATGCTCAATTGGGTACTTTAATGTCAAGATACCTCTCTTGGATTGAGCCTCATCACCAACATATGCATCTTTTTGGCCCATGCCAACCATCACACCCGTGTGACGAGGGCGTCCCACTATACTAGGGAACACGGCCCTTGGAGCATCATCCCCAGCAAATCCAGCCTGATAACATTGAGATCAACATAACAATGTGTGAATTAAGACTACCCTTTTCTTGATCCAAACAGAATTGAATTAAAAACTAATGCATATCATTTTATCATGGGATAACAATTGAATAAAATTGCAATCAAGATCATATGACAATTTAAATTCAACAAGGTTACCTTGACCATTCCAGTTCCATTGTCACAAACAAGGGGCTGAATATCATCAGATTCTGCCATTTCTTAATTTTCTCTGGGAACAAAGTAAATTATTAGACAACGCAATAGCAAAAAACACAACCAAATATCTAAAATCATGCCAATCAAAAAAAGCTTATGCTAAAAAATTAATCAACATCTAATTTCACATCAAAATTGAACCAGTTGACGCAGAATTTCACTTTCAATAGAGATCTAAAAATAAAAATCAAGTATACAAACATAAAATCTTCCACTAATAACCCTGAATCGAACTCAACAAAGTATGGATTGTCATTTGACTTCTTATTCGAGCAAAATCGAAACTACCCATTTGCAGATCCACCAATCAAGCTTCATATGAATCACAAATAACCAACATAAACACAAGCACAAACACTTTGAGATCAAAATCAAGAGAAATCGAAACTTAAAATTGTACCTTTTAGACTCGTAGAAAATGGGTTTCTCTCTCTTGTGAGTCTCCCTCAACGATAAATGTGGACTCTGTTTTTTTGTGAGAGTGAAAGTGCCCGCCCTCGAGTTTAAAACGACTGAGTGAGGCTCATCGACGGATGAAATTCAGATCAAATTCGTGCTTCACGCAATCACAGCCGTTGATTGCTATGATTTGATTCTGTAAGGTTGTGGTACCCACGACAACATCACATTTGAGCTGGACGCCTTTTTGCATGCACTTCTACTGTGAAAGACAGATATACCCTTCACTTTTTAGCTCATTTCCCACCTATATTTTTCAACTTTTTAAGGACAAATTTAAATCTCTTTTTAATATTTTTTCTTTACATTACATCTAAAATAATAATATCAAAATTTACAAGTCGAATATTCAGAAAACGCATTTAAAAGGTCATAACCAGCCCTAATACGAAAAAGAAAATACAAAAAATAATTTTAGAAAATACTGGTTCAAAATGTGATCAAGTGGACTGTCTATTTCATTGTGCAATGTTCCATGAGTTCAATTTGAATCGTCGTTCCACTTCTAGAAAAAATATTATAATTGTAACTTCAATTTTAAAAGTTGTGTCTTATTTTATTCCTACCGATCGACAAATATTCAATCCATAAACGGTTTCACATCAACATCTATATGTGATCCATGATAATAATGATAGGTTTATATTTTTGTTGTTTTAGTCCGGATGTTATTAAATGTAAATGGTATGGAAACAATCTCAAATCCCCAAAAAAGACTTTAGGGAAACCCTAAGGGCACATCGGTCACACCACAAGAAAACAAAAAGAATCAAAATTCCAACTTTTGTTTGTGCATCTATTATTTTTCTTTTATGGGTGGGTGGGGGATAGCGAGGGCAATGATAGATACCAACATTGGGGGGGTGAATAAAGTAATGCATTTTCCAGCACATCATTCCTCCGTTTCCAACAGTCTGGCCACCATGTCGTCCACGTGGATCCAACCCTTTTTCTTTCTTTTAAGGTCCAAATAAATGTATACGGTCAACTTACATATTTCGATATAGGACTTACACATTTTTTTATACATACAATTATATTAAGTCACATTTTTACGATAATATTATATCATATATTTTAGTTATAGTGACATTTTACAATCCAAACTGAGTTTTTTTAATAGAAGTACTTTCTTTACCGTCCAGAAAAAATATTACGGTGATGTTATACTACACTATTGAATTATATTGAGTCACTTTTCAATTTTAGTAAGTGACATTTTCAATAATATTATACTGCATTATTCAGTTATAGTTAGTAGAATTTTTAGTAATATTACCGTAATAATATACTACATTTTTCAATTATAGTGAGTGACATTTTTTACTAATATTAATTATATTATATTTTTTAATTATAGTGACTGACATTTTTTATCAATATTATACTACATTTTTCAATTATAGTGACTAACATTTTTTAGTAATATTATATTATACTTTTTCAATTATAATGAGTGACATTTTTCAGTAATATTACAGTAATAGTATATTGTACTTTTAAATCATAGTATGTGATATTTTTCAGTAATATCCTACTGTATTTTTCGATCATAATGAGTGACATTTTTTTTAGTAATATTACGGTGATATTATATTTTTCAATTACTATATATTTATAGTGAGTTAAGTTATTTCATTGGTTATGAAACTTTCAATTGAATCCAACTCAAATTTTGGCGAGGCTGCACCGGTCAACTGTTGGATGTAAACGTGCAGTGCACATTAGTACATTACTTAGAAATGAGAGACTTAATAATAAAGGGTGGGGCTAATAACACCCCAAAAAATGTTATACACACCCCAAATGGTAAACACACCCCATTAAAATTTAAAATTCATTTTTTATTACTATACACACCCCAATTATTTCCTATTTACCCTTCAACACTTCTAACTAATAAAAATTAACTAAATCTTTAAAAACATATCAAATTTAAAATTTAATTAACAAAAAAAATCAATAATACAATAAAATTACGTGTAACGTTGAAAATATAAAAAAAAAAATCAGCTAAATTTTAAAAATCATTTAAAAATGGAAAAATCAGTTAAAAAATTAAGAAAATAAAAAAAATGAAAAAATAATAATTAAATCTAAATTAAATCTAAAAAATAAATCAAATAAAATAAAATAAAGAATTAATGATTATAGATTATTTTTTAAAAAATAAAAAATAAAATAATAAAGAAAAATCAACTCAATATTTAATTAAAAAATAAAATAAAGCTAAATAAAATTTAAAAATTTCAACTAAATTTTAAAAAATAATTTAATCAATTATATTTTTAATATTTATAATTAATTCTTTAGATTTAGGAGATTTTTAATTTTTTAGATTTTATTTATCATTATTCGAATTCTTATTTTTAATTGATTTTTTAATTAATTATATTTTACGATTTATTAAAAAATTACGAATTTATTTATTTTTAATTGATTTTTGAATTTTTTATTTGAATAATTTATTTTTTTCTTTTTAAAAAATATTTAACTTTTTCAGATTATTTTTTAAAAAATATTTGATTTATTTAAATTAAATATTTTTAAGATTTATTAATCTTTTAAAATACTTTTCAGATTTTAATTACATTTTTTAAGATTTTTTTTTAAAAAATTGTCTTTAATTTGTATAAGGATTACTTAGGCATTTTACAATTATCTATTTTTATTTTTAAAATGATGGGGTGTGTATAACATATTTTGGGGTGTTAGTAGCGGTACCCATAATAAAATAACTAAAAAAAATGTGTCGAGACAAAAAAATATTGATTGAGAATATTCTATTATATACAAATATATTTAGAGATATTATATACTATATATCTGTATGATATCCTCTGTCTAATTTTATTATGTCCACTTCTTCGGGCACGAGTTTTAATGAATATTGATTAGTTTATTCATAAAGTAGATAAGTTGAGGGTATGATGGGGTATTGTGGGGTCTATTTATAAATAAATGATTGTTTATTAATAAAGTGAATGGCAAAGTGGGTAAATAAGTTATGGTAGAAGGGTGGAGATAAAGTAGTATGAATAGTATTATTTCTGAAAAGGGTATGGTCATAATAAAATTGAACAATCAAAAAAGGAAAGTGGGAATAATGAAATTTGACGGAGGGAGTATTTTATATATCTTTATTTTCCTTAATTAGAGGAACAATTCTTATTTCTCAATACCCTCCATCTCGATAACCATCACGGTTAAACCACTGAGCACTTCTTCCATCAATTACCCCTTCCCCAAGATAATCCACTGTCGTGAGCTTCCCAAGCCTTTTTTTTTTCCACCATCATACCTGCACTACACCCCCTAAACTGGTAAATACACCCAACACACCCACTGATCTAATAAATCCACCCAATACACCCACCGATCTGATAAATCAACCCACCCAAATGCCCACTCCCAAATCTCACTTCACCATCTGTATTAGTCCCTGCGCCTACTCCACTCCCACCCTCTCCATCAAACTCATACATAAAGCTATTTTTTTCCACTCCTTTATGTAGTCGTTGTTCGCCGTTCTTCGTCGTACAAAACTCACGACTCCCACTCCTTTTCGTAGTCGTTGTTCGGCGTTCTTTGTCGTACAAAATCCACGATTACTCCAATCTCAAGAAGACAAGTTTCTTCTTTCGCGTAATCGTTGTTCGACGTTCTTGTCATACAAAACTCACGAATACCCCAACCTCAATAAGACAAGTTTCTTCTTCCCCGTAATCGTTGTTCGACGTTCTTATCGTACAAAACTCACGATTACCCCAACCTCAAGTAGACACGTTTCTTCTTCCCCGTAATTTTTATTCGATGTTCTTATCGTACAAAACCCACAATTACCCCCAACATCAACGAGTCGTACGGCTAACGCCTCGATCCGAAACCCTCCCCTGTAGTCGTTGCTCGACGTCCAGCGCCGTCTAAACTCCCGACTACCACCCTTAACCGTTGCTCAGCACCAAACACCGATCAAAACTCACGGTTGCAACCCTCTCACGGTAACCAATTTTGGTTAAAACAACCATGCACTCACGAGAAGCTTTCTTCTCCAAAATCTCCATCCATGGAAGCCCATGCAAACTCCCCAAGCAACCACACTGCAGTTCTAGTAAAAACACCCCCTGCCTACAGCTTCGAGTTTCACATGTTTCGTCTGTGGATCAACTTGTTGATGCTCTTACCAAGTCATTTTCTCATTCTCGCCTACAACCACTTATGATCAAGATTGGACTCTCCTACGGTGCTCCATCTTGAGGGGGCGTATTAGGCATATACAAATATATTAAGAGATATTATATACTATATCTTGTATAATATATTTTATATATCTTTATTTTCCTTAATTGGAGATTTAGGATAGATACGTTTTGTATGTATAAATACTTACTTCCTGTACTCTTTACATTCATTCAATGAAATTATAATTTCGTAATTCATTGTTTCTCTATATATTCTACGTCAAGGTAATGAGTAATTATTGAATTAAATACTTACTATTCTCGAGCATTATAAAGCAAATAGAGTTTTTTTTTTTTTTTAATCTAATTTTTTTGTCTAAATTGTATGAAAACAACACGATGAGTGGATTTTATATATGAGGTCAAAGACAACAAGCTGCAAATTAAAACTTCAATAAAATCCTAAATATTATGTGGTTATTTGAGTGCCAACGTAACTCTGTTCTTCCAATTTCCGAATATTGGGAAATTGATGTATTTTTTGGGGTTAAAGCCAACTGCCTTATCTGTTTTGATTTATGGTTGTATTTAGTTTACATTTCAATATTTAATGGAAAAAAATATAGAGAATTCAAGAAGTTACAAATTATAATCTTACACGAAAATTAAGAAAAAATGATAGAGTAAGAGTATTGTCGTCCTTTTAATTTTATTAAAGTGATAAAGTGAGAGCATTGCGTAAAAACATGTAATCTCGAAAGTAAATAAATGAGAATTTTAATGATTAGAACTTTAAGAAACTCCCCCCTTTTTTTAAGACAAAAATTTAATGTGGGACTGAATAAAAATTAATGTGTGATTAATATGAACTAATTTAATACTCCAAAATATATTTCCCCTCTTCTTAACTTGGGCAATATTCCCCAAAAAATAGCCCACTATAACAGCCCGCGATCCATCAAACATACTTAAGATTTCTAAATATATGGGCTTCAGCCCAATCTATTACATTATGGCGTGGGTTATTTGCCCCTATGAATGATAAATGCACCCCCAATACACAGTATCCCTCAAACACACACCTACGATAGATGCACTCCCCTCAAATTATCTATTATATCCTTATCTCTTAAAACTATATATGATAAATGCATACCCCCAAGCCCTAGTTTTCCTCTCTTCTTCCTACCTTTTTCTTCCTCCCACCATCTTACCCACCACCTTATCCCCTGCCGTCCCGCCCCACCCAAACCGTCGTACTCTTTTTTTTTTTTAAATTATGCAACACTGCAACACACACAAAGTGGCAACGTCCCCCTCGCCCTGCGCCGCCGCCACCCTGACTGAATCTCACCTAAGCCGGCCGTCGTCTCCACCTTCTCTCCCGTACGCTTGTTTCTTCAACATGTAGTTTTTTTTCGACAAGAAATTGTCGATTTTTCAATAGGGGCGAAGGTAGGACGACGATGACTGCTTCTCCTAGAATTAGGTTTAGGTTTAGGATTAGGTTGTGTTTAAATTTTAAAAAGAGTATATCTATCATGATTTTTTTATTTTTTTTAGGAAGGTTTACAAGATTTATAAGATCATAACGAAATAAGATAAAACTTCACGAGCAAGATCTTGATCTTTAAATCACTGCGGATCACCAGGTATTGCATTTGCTATCCCCTCCAATCGTGTGAAGAGGAAAAACGTGTGTCCCCTTTGCCTTAAAAGACGTCAAAATCTTCAACCTGAAAGACAAATAAAAATACAAAGTTTCACCAAGTACCCCGATCCCAAGGACTCTCGAGTCGATCTCGGAAGAGCCCCATCTCCAAAAAAAAGTTCCACAACCACAACGATTCCATAAAGGAAAAGAGCACGCACCACAAGGGGCAACAGAAACCAGCAAGCAAAAACTAAAAGACTCAGAATCTAAACATCTATACTAGTAAAACACCATAAAACGAACTAAAAAAACAGTAAAAGAGGATCGACGAGAAAAGTACCCAAACGGTCATCGTAACTCCGTTATGGATGAAATATTTTACTAAGAGGATAAATTCGGTATTTTACATGTATATTTAATTAATAAATGAAGGGGGAGTGCATCTAACATTCATGGAGTAGCAAATAACCCACGCCTTACGTTATTTGAAGATCTGCAAAAGAAGAAAGGCCCGGCCCATTTGTTCTTTTTCTTCCATAGAGTGCGGTGTGGAGTCTTCCTGGTGGACTCGCTCGTTTCTGAGTCGCCCTTCGTTTCAGGGTCGCCACTCCCTCAATACAACCTAAAACGAATGAAAAACTAACAATTTTCTCATTCTTCTTCACTATAATGATTTGCGAAGATGAATAAAACCACCAATTTAGCGGCAGGAATCAATTTTCCAGCTAACCCTTTTCAACTTAGAACATGTCTTTTTCATTGCACTCCTGTTTCGGAACGCAGAAGACGCCCCCAATGGGATTATGTAAGCCCCTTTATCTTTTTTTTTTTTATGATATGGATGTATATTAGCATGTTTATTTGTGTTAAACGGATCATGAAATTTGATTTGGGGCTGTTTTCGTGATAGTGATTGCCAATGGGGATTTCCTATTTGTGTTAAATAACGTACGAATTCAGTGATTAGGGTTGAAAATTGATGTGCAATTATGTATGGAAGTATGTTTCGTTGGACTTGCTACATGATTGTACTTACTTTTTTATGTTTGCTATGCAGGAAAAAACTTTTGGGGGTTCCACAAAGGTTAGTTTTATATTTCCATTTTCTCTTTTAATCTTCCTTTGTATATTTTGTAATGGAAATAAGTTAAAGGGCTCTATAGGCATAGCATAATGATCAAATAGGAATAATACAGTTGTTTAAGATATACAGACTAGGTTAACACTGTTTTCGAGTGTTGAAATTTTTGGTCGTTTCGTAAAGAATAGTGTTGATGAACTGAGGAATTTACTTAAATGATTGCACTAACTATGTATCAAAGGGAAAAGATTGGTATGACAATGTTGGAGAATATAATCTTGGGGAGAGAAGAGATTAAAGATGCAATTTTTGTCAATGTACTCTTCCCACGCCCCTTAGAAATTTATGGAAGCCATTAAATAGCTAAGCAAGTTTTGCCTTATTAAGTAATTTGAAAGTTTTATTGCTGGAATCTTGTGGTTTTCTTCCAATTCATAATGTAATGCAATGTTGCATGCGCATTGACAAAACTTCTTTCAGTAAGGGCATGTTTGATATCTAAGATTAGGATGATAATTAAACTTTATAAATTTTAAAGCATAATCTACCCTTAATCTAAGTTATCAAACAACCAATAAAAATGATATATAGTTAATTTAGATTTAATCTAAGCTATCAAACATGGCCTAAGTATGTAGAGAGGCTAAAACTATGTCTATGTTTAAAAATTACTGTAAACTGTTTGTTGTTAGGGAGTAACCGACTGTGGAGTAGTTTTACGCCTTTATCTTATGTGTTTGTCAATATAAAATGTCAAGACTTTTGAAATGTGCTTATTGAGCCAGATCTTGTGCTTGCTGCAAATTTTATCTGCAGAAATTTAACCAATATCGAAAAAGGCTCAGGAAACAGAGTGTATTGCGCAATGTCAGTGAATTTGCAGAACACTTATTTCAGGTAATACATTCGGTGAATATTCATAATTTTCCGTTTCACATTTCTAGCTTGATGCCTTTTTATTGTCAAATCCCTCTACCCTCCCTTCAAACCTCTCCCTTTATCCAATCCATTTTTTTCTGTATTTTCTGAAACTTGTCTGGGATAAAAAAAAAGATGCCAGAATGTGAAATATGTGGAGTTGAATAAAATCCATAAATAATTGATCTTCCAGTTTGTATCTCACCGCAGAAATGATGGATTAGAGGATGCTTTTGTTAGAACCCTAATGGCCGTTGATTTCTTCTTTTTTTAATATCCTTCCTGTGATTTTTTTTTTGAACCAGAGCTGGCGTTCAGACAGGGATGAGTCCGAGCAACCCCCAGGTCGAGAGAGTTCATGGTTCCGACCTAATTCCAGGGATGATGGATTTGAAAGGGGAAAGTCGAGAAATCGAACAACACAAAGGAGTATGTTCTCTCTTTACCTCAATAATTTACCAGTGAATTGTCAGAAACCTCGTTCACCTGTCTGTTTACTTATATGATAACGAAAACTTGTTTTCTCATTTTCTCGATTTAAATAAGCAAAATGAGCCCTTCTCTGTCATTATATTCAAATTGAAATCGCTAATTCCATATTGTGTATAGCTCCTCTGAATATGATAACTTTTTCCAGGAGATTTTGATTTTGTTGATGAATTAGATGAATTTGAGACCATTTTCCGTTCGAAGATGGGTGGAAATGGATACTCGTATTGGTACTTTACAGCAGGCAATAACCCACGATTTAGGAACTCATCAAGTTACTCTAGTCGGAAATATGAGTATTCTAATAGTTGGAAATATGAGTATGATGATGAATATGAGGACTATTATTCAACAACAGAGACCACCGTGGATACCTTGAGATCCGACAGGCTTGCTTTGGGACTCAGTTCGTCTGGCCCATTAAACCTAGAAGATGTTAAAAATGCGTAAGATCTCATTTCAAATTTCTCTTCCTTTGGACTACAGATGTTGATGGGGTGGATTAATTCCTTGTTTTTTGTGATTCAATGATTTTAATAAACGGTCATTTTCAGATATCGAGAATGTGCGTTAAAATGGCATCCAGATCGTCATCAGGGTTCTTCCAAGGTATTTCTTTCTAATTACAGATGTGTTGTTTCGTTCAAATGATTGCCAGTTTAGATAGTTGCCATTGATCACGACTAATGCACAGTTGCCAATTTTGTCGAATCTTTATAATTGATGCTTGCTGCTACAAACTTCTATTTCTGAAATGAATAATGGATGTACACAGGTTGTTGCAGAAGAGAAATTCAAGGTTTGTAGTGCGGCATATCAATCTTTATGCGATAAACTGGCTCTACAATGAAGATCGATCTTGCATTAGAAAACACAGTAGTAGGATAAGTTATGTATTATAGGAATTTGTTTTAACATGTCGATGAAGAGTTATATATATTTTTTCGGTTTTCTTTCTCCTATCATTCGATGCTAAGTGAATCTTGGCGCATTCTTACCCGTGTCCTTTCACTTTGAATAATTGTAATGATGAATGGTCCATCCTAAGGTTGAGTTCAGGCAATGTATTTGTACCCGGGGGCTAATTGTGCTCAACTGCCTATGGTCGAGGTTAAACTACGTCTACGGTTTGTTCATGGTTCGATTTGATTAGCTTATAATCGTTTCGTAAAATAACATGTTTAACCACTTATAAGATCTTAAAATAAACTATTTAACGCTTGAGTTATAAGTTTGTTAACAAATCATCTGAATTTACAGACATCATCTGAGGTAAATAAGCATTTCACCTCAAAATCATCAAAAGATAGTTTTAAAACTGAAAATTATACTCACATTTTTTGAATTGATGAGTGGAAGTATGAACAAAAACTTAAAAGGACAATTGATGTGACTCATACTGATCGAACTGTAGGAGTCATTTTAAAAAGAGCAAACAAGAAATCACAATGGAAAGTTTACTAATTACCAACTCATTTTTGTGCAATAAGTGAAGAAGAAAACAAACCTACTCAAATCATTTATTAGTGGGGTGGGTCAGGGTAGCTACAATAATCCATACTCTAGTTTTCAAGCACGATGCAAATAAAATTGATTTTTTTTTTCTAATTTCTCTCTATTAAAGTTTTTTTTTTAAACTATACAATAAGGGTGTGTTTGGTTCAAGGATGAAAATATCGCTATTGCAATAAATATCGCAACCTTAATTTTACGGATATATCGATATCGCATATCGATATCGCAAAAAAATTGAAAAAATGACGGAAATCTTATTAAAATCTTGAAAATTTAACATGAAAATTTAGAGATTATTAAAACATACTATTATACATGTATTCCATTCAAAAATTATTAAAATTATATGTTTAAAACAAACATATCGATAATAAATTATATAAATATTGGCTGACGAAAACTAACAACATAATATCATATAGAATGATTAAATATACATGATGAAATACAATTAATATCAAAATGATGACATATGAGGTTCAAATATAGTAGGTGAAATGACATCTTTGTCCAAACAACATTGATAAAATACAATTAAATACTGATTGACGAAAACTAATTGACAACATAATACAATACAAAATGATTAAATAAATATACATGATAAAATACAATTAATATTAAAATAATAACATATGTGGTTCACAAATAGTAAGTGAAATGACATATTTGTCCAAACAACATTTATACTAACTCATCACATTATAGTAATTTATGATGTAGTTATGCACGTGTAATTCATATGTTTAAACAAAAACTACTAAATATATGAGGTGAATTGAGAATATATTCGCTTGCACTATTAAAAATAAAATAAAATATATAATTTTGTACATATAAAAATAAAATTTCAAATAAGTTTGCGATTTTTTCAGATTTTGCGATATTGTGCGATATCGTGCGATATATCCGCGATATTTTTCGATTCCCGTCCAATTTTACACTACGGTTGAACGATATCGATATCGACATCGATATTTAGCGATATATCCGCGATACTCGGGAAAAAATACATTAGACCCCAATATCCATATCGCAATATCCAAATTTGCGATATATCCGCGATATTTCGCGATATTTTCATCCTTGGTTTGGTTTGGGATTGACCCATCCGAATTTGGATGGGCCATCCCCTATCCCATCTATTCTCACCATCCAAATACTCATCTCAATACTCATTCACTCCTATAATACACCTATATACCTATTTTTATACAATCACATTACCATTTTTTTATATTAATTACTCAATCTCTCTCCTACTTTTTCTTTCGTACATTTATTCTCTCTCCTACTTTTTTTTCTACACATTTATTATCTCTCATACTTTTCTTCCTTACACTAATTACTTCACTAACAATAATAAAATAATATAACAACACTATTGATTTGACATAAAAGTTCTTCATCCATATCTATTTTTCAATCTCTATTTAAACACAATTTTTATTCAATTACTATTTATGGATTACCCTCATCCATATTTTTCCAATCTCAATCCCCATCCCCATTCCATCCACCACAATTCCTAACCAAAACAGCGCCTAATAGAATGAGTCAATGAGATATTAACTTTCGAAAGCACATGATATGGCCACATGAGTTGCTTTAAAAAGAAGCAAAATTAGCATTGAAGAGAAGGTTCAAAGAAGTCAATTACTAGATTGACTCTCCGATTTTTTTTTTTTTAAAAGAAGCAAAATTAGCATCGAAAAGAAGTTCAATTACTAGATTGACGCTCTAATCAAAAAGTGAAAGTTGAAGTCAGTAGAGCTTCATTTGAATTTACAAGTTAGAAGTTAATTTTTAATTTAGTTCAACACATAAAACCTTTAAGTTGACTTAATCCATCCTTAGATAAAGATATTTTGATACAAATAAAAGTGTAAGTACTTTAACTTCTATAATTGAAAATATAAGTATCCAAATTTTATCCTTCAAACAAAATTTCATGATTTTATTGAGCTATTTAAATAGAAGGCACTATTACTATATGGAAAGAGCCCACAATTAAATTAGGTGGTGTTTGGTTTGGGATTGATTTGGATTGAGGTGGATTGGGATTTGGGTAATCCATGAATAGTAATTGTGTGTAAGTTGTGTTTGGTTAAGGATTGAGAAGTAGGGGTAGATTTAATTTTATGTCACATCAAAAGTGATGTTATAATATTTTATTATTGTTAATAGTGAAAGAAAAGTAAGAAAGAGAATAAAGCAGGAGAGAGAATGAGTGTATGAAAAAAAAGTAAGAGAGAGAAGAAAGTAGGAAATAAAATAAGTGATTTGATTGTATAAAAATAGGTGTATAAGTGTATTACAGGGGTGAATTGGTATTTGGATTGAGAGAGATTGGATTGGGATTGGGCCAATCCAAATACGGATTGGCCAATCCCTTACAATTTTAATGTAAAAAGTTAAAAATTCAACCAGAACAATTAATAATTTATTAACAGTTTTACAATAGGGTTAATTGCAAATTAAATCACCACCTTTTTCTGAATTGCAATTTAATCTAAACTTTTGAATAATTGCAAATAAAATCACCACTTTTTAATATTGTTGCAATTTAAACTTCTTGATAGTTTCATTTATGCCCTAATCTAACGTATCTAGGTTATGTGACGCCTTAATGATACAACATTGTTTTTTATTTCGATCTAATCTCGAAACGTTAAATTCGAACACAAATGGTATTGTCTAGAAGTTTAAATTGCAACAATATTGAAAGATGGTGATTTTATTTGCAATTATTCAAAAGTTTAGATTAAATTGCAATTCAGATACATTTGGTGATTTAATTTGCAATTAACCATTTACAGTATACACACAATTGTCATTTATGCAAGAATTCATCAGGTAGTTGACACTTGACGAACCGCTGAACTACAAAACAAGAGGTTGGAATTGAAAATCTTCTTTCTTTTGTCAAATCGTCTTCAGCAAGCTTCAGAAATCGCTCTCATGGCCTTTTCAATTTCAATTCAGAGCCCATTAGCAATGCGCTCTGGCCGTACGGCGTCGTATCCACTTTCTTCCTCACTAATTTCTCTTGAAAGTACGGTTAGAAAAGGTTGCGGCTGCAATGTTCCAACTGGGGTTAGGAAAATACGCAGAAATTGGAGAGCAATGGTGCAGCAAACCCTAGAAGGACCTTCTGCTGCTTATGCCAAAGAAATGGAAAGACTCTCCGCTAAGGAATCTCTCCTTCTTGCTGTGAGTTTAGGAAATTCCCCCCTTTTCGTTTATTTTGTGTTGCTGATTGTATTCTTTTGATTTATTGAGGAAATAAGTTTTGGGCATGATTAAGGCCCTCAATTTCACTGTGATTAGGAAATTATTGCTTGATGTTACATACATATAATCTGCCTATAGTGTTTTGATAAATGTTTAGGCTTGTGTTTAAGGGGTAAATTAGATAGTGCTAAAAGAAGTTGAAAATGCAAAGTATCTTGGAGATAAATTAGTCACTCTGAAGCTATGTTTATTGCATCATTGTGTGTAACAAAAGTTTTTTCAGTTCAAAGATGCTGGAGGATTTGAGGCATTGGTGACTGGAAAAACAACGAGTATGCAACGAGTTGATGTGAACGAGAGAATAGTTAGCCTTGAGAGGCTGAATCCAACTCCACGACCAACAACGTAAGATGAATAATTTGACAATGGATCAATGTGGAATAGTTTATCAATGTGTGTTCATTTCTTGTTTTCATCTGTATATTCAGGTCTCCTTTTCTGGAAGGTCGGTGGAATTTCGAGTGGTTTGGATCCGGAAGCCCAGGGCTCATTGCTGTTCAGGTTTTGTCTCAGTAAGTTATATTTTACTGCCCGCCAATTACATTTTGAAGATATTATAGAGGGGCACGAGGATAGAAATTTTTAAGTTCCACTACTTGTAAATTTGTTCTACTGATTGGAGATGGTACTGCTGGTGCTAATAACAATATTTTGCAGGAGGCTTCCTCGGGAATTGGCAAATTTATCAAAAATGGATACATCGATCAAGGATGGATATGCAACTATTTTCGCAAGCCTGAAATTATTAAATTCAGTATGGACTTGCACTTCTTTGGATTTAGCAATATTTGAACCTTTAATTTGATCAGTTGCTGAATGAAAGTTTTATATAACTTGTCTGTATCTAAGATGCTAATAAGAAAAGACAGTGATTATTAATTATGATGAAACTGATTGGTAACTCTCTTGAAAAGACAACAATTGAAACAACATTTTTGAAAGAAATGACCGGCTGATTAAGATTAGTTTATTGAAGAAATTATTCATTTTGGGAGAATTAAACTAGGTGAAATTAACTTGAATTTTGATTCTTCTTTAAAACTTACGTGTTAACAAATATCCGCAGATAGAAAGCAGGTTTATTGTGACGACCAAGCTATCTGTTGAGGGACCACTTCGAATGAAAGAAGAATACGTGGAAGGGTTATTTGAATCCCCAAAAGTTAATGAAGAATCAATACCCCAACAGCTACGAGGTGTTTTTAGTCAGGCTGCTAGCACCATCCAGCAGCTTCCTGTTCCCATCAGGGATGCTGTGGCTGCTGGATTAAAGCTCCCTCTAGGTGACCATTTAATTTAATACTCACTTTTCAGTTTCAATTTTCAACAACGAATCATGCATGTTTTATCTTTCATTACAAGTTTAGTGGTGTTACTTATTTAAGTATCATTAACCTTAGAACTAAAACCATACTTCTGTTTTATTAAGAAGCCGAATGGTAGCTTCTGAATATGTGTTTTAGTATTTTTCATTGCTTCTTATCTTTTCATTTTGCTTAACTCGTGTAATTCTAATTCAATTTATAGATTTTATTTTAACTCGTCATCTCCTTAATTGTTGACAGAGGCTCAGAACACTTTGTGGCATCTTTATTTTATCTTCCATTCGCTTTGCCTCTGTCCCATTACTTATCCTGCATCATTTTTTCTCAAATAAAAAATACTCCAGCTTTCATGCGGTTGCCAATCCTACTATCCGTATTTCAATTCCTTCCAGAGGATTTTCTGGAATATTGCTGGTGCTATCTGTAATTTCGATGTTTCTATTCACCAAGTTGCTTATAATGTTTTTTTTATTTTTTATCATTTCTTCAGGTGGCTCATTTGAGAGGCTGTTCATGATCTCATATCTAGATGAAGAGATCCTCGTAAGTTTTTAAATTCTTCTCTCTCATATTTAGTAGCTTGAAATCTCGTACTTGATGCTATGCAATTATACTTGCATTCATATAATTCCGTGATATATATTCTGGAAAGAAATTGATATTCAATGAATCTAAAGTCAAGTTTGATTTCTCCAGAACACTTTGATTTACTCATACAGTCATACTCAACATTGAATAGGGAAGTCTGATATACGCTTTTTCTGCATATTGCATTCTGAATTTTCCTATAATTTTTTAGTCTGTATGCATGCCCTTAGTCTACAAAACTCGTATTTGTGTTCCTGCAATTTTAGCTGAAGAGAAGTAGTCCATTGGTCTACAGCCAAGAAAGATAGGTTTGCAGATTCCAATATTAAAATGTACAACTCCTCTTGTCTCAAATCAGTTTTCACACTTTTTTATTTATTTATCCCACATTCGTTTTCACACTCAAAAAAAAAAAAAAAAAAAAAGCTTCTCACAACTGATCTGGGACAGAGGGAGTAGTACATATGAAGCAAAATCTTCTCTGCCTAGAATGCATGATAGTCAGAGGCCTTTAACATACATGCTTACAATTTGAGGTCCAAGAATGGTTAAAACTTAGTCATAGATGATAACTCTCTGCAATTCTTCTGGTAATTTCATTACATTGCTGTCTCATCTAATCTCAATTTATTGCATGCAGATTATACGGGATACTGCTGGAGCTCCGGAAGTTCTTACACGATTGGACCCTGGACCATCCCCCGTGGTAGAATCAATAACCGAATATGAAAGTTGACGACATCTATAAGAACCAATACTCCGATACCAAAATAAGAATCAATGATCCTGACCTTCTAGAGCACGGAAAATGAAGCCTATCCCGTTTTCTTTCGCGGCTTCTTAAATTTCCTCTTATTTACCGTTTGATCAGCTACTCTATACTTTATTGTTCTATACATATTGACACTTTTGCTCATCAAAGAATTGGTAAATAACTTTCTTGTTTAGTGTATGCAAGTTAAGATCAACTAGGGAGTAGTAGTTGATGAAGGTTACAACTAGTAAGGGGTTGTTACCAGAGTTGGTATTGAAAACCCTTCTTGTTCACACCTCTTTCTAGAAATTATTAAGCAAAAAATTCATCATTTTAATGGGAAACTATTTTTTCTCTATTAAAATCTTGAATAGACAAAGTGTTTAATGTGAACGCTGAAAGCGCGATTTTACTGATGTTGACATATTCCTAGGACTATGGATGATCAAATCTTAGTAATTGTTAACTTTTTATTTATCTTATCTTTTTTCTTCCTTTAAAATATTGTATAACAAATTAAGGGTGAGTGAGGAAGTCACAAATTTTATATGCATTCATTTGCGATTGATCCACTTCTTGATTAAAATAAAAGATAAAATGTGTTTGTGTGTGTAAATTGTTGTGTTATTACTTTATAAGCGTTATTATTAGAATTTGAAAGAAATTGTACAGTGCAACTAATGCATACAAGTGTGATTTAAAAAATATTACGAGGTAAACTTACAATTTAATTCATGTATTGGTTCATCTTCAATATGAACATGTAGTATAACATGGATTTGCAGTGGATAAATTAAAATATAAGATTGTAATATGAAAACATATTTTCTTTTTAATTTTCCCATATTTAATTTATTGTGATGTCCATTATTTTTAAAGAATGTTTGGGTTTATTCTGTAGCACCATTTCTCTATGATTTGGGACATGGCAACGTCTTAATTTGGACTTGTTTTCATTGCCAATTAATCAAATCTGATTTTGATGTAATGATTAATGGACAACGTGCTTTTTTTAATTGCAAATTGGTGGATAAAATTAATTAACGTAGACTTTGATATTTGTAAGTCAATATTAAAAGATTGGTATGCGAATTGGGTTTCCATTATTGGACCCATAGCCTCATTCTGTCATGTCTGCACTTATTATTTAATTTTATTTATATATTTTAAAAGGAGTAAAATAATTCACAATATACTCCTTTTAAAATATATAAACAACTCTCCATTTTGTTCCCTTTTCTTCTTCAACCTGAAGAGATGGTACCAACTTGTTTTACTAAAACAATATGTTTAAAAATCGATTATTCCTCGTAGTATCATAAGCACCAAAATTTTATTAAATTTTAAAAGTATTGTATATTATATAATTCTAATTTTAGAGATAAAGAATATAAGATAATATCTTCAAGATTTAAAATTATCTCTTCCTTTATCCTCAAAATTTGAAGTAATTCTATCTTTTTTAAATATGAAAGTAAAAATAGAGTTTCAATCTCAAATGAAATAAGTCATAAACGAATAAATTTTGGTAAATTTTTTAACACAAGTAATTGAGATCCCCATATTACAAGTTCATGTATTTTGAGAGAAGAATTAAGAGATCAACTAATGTTGTAATCCACGAATATTTTTTAATAAAAATATGTTTACTTTCTTTTCTCTAACATTTTGACTTACAACTACAATTAAAAAAAAAGAAGAGGGAGTAATAAAAAAAACTGAAAAAATGGAAACCCATTTGGTTAAGATATGGCATGATCAAAGATTGCAGAGTTATTCAACATGTTTGATAATGTTGGATAATTATAGATCATCATCACATTGTCTTAGAAGTTGCCAAGAAAAAGTAATTAAAATGTTGAGAAAACTTGTGGATTATCAAAGTCATGGAAGCAAAATGGGGCAATTAATATAATATTATATAATCGTGTTAAATTTTACCAACATAAGATATGATTAAAAGAAGACGAAAACCAAAAAATATAGAAATGAAACCTATGTGCAAGAATTCAAAAAAGACAATTATAGAACATAAATATTGCTCGAAAAACATCCAAACAAAATATTTATTTACATAAGAAATTAGAAACAATTAAATCATCAAGAAAATAGCTAAACTAACTCGATCATAATTAAAAGAATGGAATATTAAGTAAGTAATCAAACAATTTGAGTCTCTCCAAACACATCCATCTGAGTAGTACTTTCTAAAAATGGAAAGTTTCCATGATCATCATCATAACTAATTTGTTGCAAGAATCCATCAAACTCACCCAAGAAACCACCCCCTGAATTTGCCCCACTCCATATTTCCTCTTCCCCTTTGATCTTCTCTCTATTAATATTAAATCCAGCCCTCATTGCAATATTCTTGTTTGGTACCGCAAACACTCTTCCCTCCTTCTTTCTCGAGTTTTTCGCGCTTTTCAGGTCGTCGTTGTCAGTGGGCTTTCCGGTGAGCCTTTGCACAAGCTCCCTGAAGTTTTCAGCATCAGTCTTGATTATCTCCGGAGCAAATATGTGAATTATTCGAATTTTGGGCTTTGATTTGGATATTATTTGTGATTTTTTATGCATGGAGGATAGAGGTGATGATGGTAAGGGCGTGTTTGGGGAGCAAATTTGATTCTCCATGTTTAGCCCTTCCATGAAATTCAAGAATTGAAGGGTTGTGAATTTTGTTGAGAGTTGGTGTAATGGTTTGAAAAAAGAAGAGGTGGGATATATATATACACATACTAATAATTGGACAAGAATATGGAGAAAACTTTAATAAGAAAAAACAAATAATTAGATGTCTATCTGTAGGCAAGGATTGGATGAATAAAGTATGGAAAGTACACAAATAAAATGGTCCCCAACTTCTTGATATTCTGTGACTCCATGCAAATCAAGGGTGGTTTAGTACTTGAATGGCAAATTGGGTTCTACGGAGGGAGATTAAAAAATACGATAGAATAAGTTGTTTACTTAAAAAAAAAAAAAAAAGATGATTGAAACAGACGAAAAAAGAAAATCGTGAAGGAGTATTACACAGAATTACTAAGGGCTGGTATCTTATCAGAATACATTTGTCAACTTGTCTGATTGAGGAGTTCTATTTATTTTATTACGGCTTAAATAAAATATTGGGTTAATTACTTGCTGTCATTAATTAATTAATTGTGTTTAGTAAATTGGTTGGTCTCCCTTTTTTATAGTTAAGATTAATTTCTTGATTCAGATTGCAAAATTACCAGCTTATATAATTCATTGGAGTTAACTTTATTGTGTACATATGTAAGGGTACTGGATTTTTCAGTGTTTCAGAAAAATATGGCATATATAGCTAGTACTGAATTAATTTGCACTACAACAACTCTTGAATTTATTATTTTATTATATATATACATGTTCCAGAAATCAACATCATGTTTTCAAATCTCTCCCAAATGATATGAGAATTTAATATTGAGATTTTATGTAGTAAATGAGTTAGTGATATGGTGGTGAGCACTATCACCATTAATATCAAACTCGACTTTTGAAGTCTTTTTTTTAATATATATATAATAAATATATGTATAAATAATAATGGTATAGTGTTTTGCACATCACCAAATTGCTTTTGTATGATACATTATTATAAAGGATTAAATTATATTTAAACATAAAAAATTGTGAATATATACTGAAGTGAAATATTTCGTGTATACGTGTAATATAATTTTCTTTATTTTCAACTTAATTGTTTCCACTGAAAGTCTTTATTGCTTGTCCTTTTGTATTTATATATATTGGAGTGAAAAATTCCCATAGCCGGACTCATGGAGCTATCATATGTACTCTCCGAACTTTCAATTTCCCGACAATCCACCATCAACAAAATTATTTTAATTACATTCCTAGATTTTTTTTTAGAAATTAAAAAAAGTAGTAGCAATTTGGTCTTTCTCATTTGGCTTTTATATTTGGTCTCAAGAAAGTGATTTGCACTTGTGTTTATAGACTCTGATGATGTCATTAGTAATTAGTTGGCCGACCAATGCAAATTAAAGAAATATATAGCATTTTTAGTTTTAGTTTTTGTTAATATATAAAAAAAATCGAATCGAAGTTCAACCGACCAGTTCGGAGGTTTAGCCGATGGCCGGTTACAGGGGTCAATAAATTGTTGGTTTGATCGGTTCAACCGTTTAATTTTTTTTATATGTAATTTCAAATTTTTGATAGTTCACATTTTTTTTTTTTGAGGGTGATAGTTCACATTTAATTGTTCAGATATGTCGATAGTTAAAATCTATCAGTCCATGACTGATTGTAAAATGTGTATTGTAATTTATACTCCCTTCCTTCATTTATAATTTTTTTCATTTTGTTACTTTGATCTGTTCGTATGTAAGCTTCTCATATTATTTTTTGTAATATTTTTTAATTCTTATTTTTGCGCTTCCCTTTATATTTAAAATTTCTTTATCTCTTTTAAAAAGTAACGGAAAACTTATAAACGATGGCAGGAGGAAGTATTTATTTAGTACTATAAAGATTGTTGAGAGCATGATATATATTAGCCGGCTATGTGTGTGTATTATAATCCGAATCCTACATGCACGTATTTGATGAGATTTTGGTAGCATCATGGCCGTTGGATGGGCACGTGGGTGTCAGATGATATGAAAAGGCCCATCATGCATAAAGGCCCAATATACGTATCTTAAATGACGTCAGCACAGACACGAGCCTCGTGTGCCGGCTGGGCCGGCCCACATGCCCCACGAATCATTTTCCGAAATTGTGCCACGTGGCGAGCCCTGGCGCTGGTTAGCGTGGACCGTTTCAAACGTGGCTCCCATTAGCTTTCTGGCAGTTAGGGCGCAGATCTAGCTGGATTTCCTGCTACTCGCTAACGTGCACGGTTCAATTTCAATCATTATATTATTTAACTCTTATTAGTCATATATTTATTGTTACTATTATATGGGATTTATTTCCTTTCCCTTTGGGCACGTTTGGTTTAATTGATTAAATAGGATAGATTGTTTTATCCCAATTATTCCTATGTTTGGTTTACAGGAATTAAACTCGTGATTAAAATAGGCCCGAAATTATTATCCTTTCTAATCATTTATTTGAGTGTTTATTAGTCCCAAAGAGAAAGTGGGATAATTTAATCCATCAATCCAAACACAAATCTCAATTCAAAAAATAATGCAATCCCATCTAATTCTATCCTACCTTATCTATCCCAACCTGTAAACCAAACATGCCCTTTTGGTTTTCTATTGGATTTCACCATTTATTTATTAATAATGTTATATATATATATATAATATATATTTTATATGAGTCTGCAGCCACTATTTGATATGGGTAAAGTCTGCATGCTGTGCACCCTAGTACATGTGCACTTTTCAGTTTACTGACTTACACTTTTTGATAAATGGTGTTGCACTTTTTAATTATTACTAAGAATATTATTATACAGTTTAATAATTAAAAATTGCAACACTATTTACTAAAAAGTGTAAGTCAGTAAAACTGAAAAGTTCAGCATGGACTAAGGTGCACAACATGCACTCGAGTCCATAGCAGACCAACCATTTGATATGAGTAATGAGTATATGCAATTCAAGTCATTCTTAATATCAAATACAATTAAACCTTGATGAGATGCTCACGTTCATCAGATATAAATTGAAATAATTAGATTGAATTACGTAAATTACATTCAAGTAGTTTAAATTTCCTAATCTTGTAATTTCAGATTTTATCTCTATGTTTGTGACAAATATATATACTAGCATATAAAAAAATATTACTCCCATTTTGGAACCAATACAGGGAACAACCTTAAAACCTGGGACTATTTCCTTTATTTTATACTCTTAGGGCATGTTTGATTTAATTGATTAAACAAGATAGATTGTTTTATCCCAATTATTCCTATGTTTGGTTTACAGGAATTAAACCCGTGATTAAAATAGGCCCGGAATTATTATCCTTCCTAATCATTTATTTGAGTGTTTATTAGTCCCAAAGAGAAGGTGGAATAATTTAATCCATCAATCCAAACACAAATTTCAATTCAAAAAATAATGCAATCCCATCTAATCATATCCTACCTTATCTATCCCAACCTATAAACCAAACATGCCCTTATTGTTTGATTTGCCGGATAGGATAGATATATTAGGATAGGATAGGATTTAGTGGGACAATTTGAAAAATTGATTTAAAATTCATGTTTGGATTGATGGATTAAATTTTAAATTTTAGTGTCAAATGTTAAAAATACCCTTTGACATTAAAAGATATGTATGTG
Organism: Galeopsis tetrahit; assembly: GCA_963675135.1. NCBI lineage: Eukaryota > Viridiplantae > Streptophyta > Magnoliopsida > Lamiales > Lamiaceae > Galeopsis > Galeopsis tetrahit. The sequence continues at coordinate 5,069,794 of OY776126.1, forward strand.
GCAAATTATAATTACTTTAGTTGGTAAGGGCAGTATAGTCAAATCACATCATTTTTATTCTCAAGGACTAATTAACTCAACTTTCCTCCTAAACTAATAATATATCATGCATGTAGGTGATTAAGTGGAAAAATAATACCGGACTATAATTAATCTCAGGCCAATTTCTAACAAATCAAACATGAAAATTTCATGGATAAAATAATATTTCCTACCCAATCCAATAAACCAAACAACGCCTACACATATATATATGTGTGGCTGATTGAAGGGTAAACAGCAATTTTACCAACATAAATGTTTTTTTTTCCTTTTCTTGCAACTATAGTTTAATTCTCCAGTAGTTAGAGTGATTTTTTTAAATAATATAGCCTAATCTTAATATTAACCCTCAATTTTATTCTTGATTTAATATATAGATATTCACCCATTTTTTTTTTCTCAATTCAGGCATGTTGTACCGATTTTCGTCGGGGTGTATTAATTAAACGATAACAAACATTATCATTTATATATGAGTGGTGTTTTACGAATTAAAAGATGATCAAAGATGTTCTTGATGAACTCTTGATATTAGGATTTTGTTCTTAGTGAAGAACTTGAGAGAGAAGCTTGAAATTAGGGTTGTGTGTTTAAGAAAATGAATTCGGATCTGTTTATTAAGCCTTCAATGGACTTATATACTAGGTTACAATTTGCATGCATTAATTGTTGGCAGTTTAACATTAATCCACATATTAATTGAATATACTTGTTATTTAATGTAAATATAGCTGCTTTTAGTGTGATCATTCCATGCATTTAATGCATCTACTTTGCATTAAATGTATCTACAACCAGCAATTTTAAGTCTCATCCTTCGTTGTACTCGGCGGCGATCATACCACTTGCACCGCCTTTGACTTGTCAATGCTCGGAGGCTAAAATCCATAGTTGTTCTGTCGCTGTTGCTCTTACGGCGAGCATCTGGACTTAGATCTTCTCATATAACTGTCTTCTTCATATCTTTAAGATACCTTATTCGCAAGGGCGGAGCCAGAAAAAAAATTTAGGATGGACTTGAAGCTTTAAAAAAATATAGTACAATTTTTTTTTACATAAGTTGCACCCTGCAATTTTTATTCGATACAATTCATCGATAGAGTGATGTTTACTTTGAATTTGATTGATTTAGAAAATCATCAAGATAAAATTTGTAGTATATATATATATATATATATATATATATATATAAAAGTGATATTTGAGTGCAATTTATTGCAGTTATTGGAGGTCTATTATTTTCTCAATTTATTGCACTTATTTAGGTTGGAAATGAAGTTGTTACGAGTTGTACTATCAATGAATACGTGTTGTCTAAAATACTTGGTGAAGAAAAAGTGTTATTGAACTCTACTTTTTCGTCACATAGATAAAGAAGAAGATTTTGCAATGATACTAAATTGATTGTTACAAAATTAAGAATCATGTGTTGGAGGTTCGAATAATTTTAAGTAAAAATATTGAGAATAATATATACATTCACTATATGATATTTATTAAAATGTTCAGTTAAAGTCCAGCGTAATACACGAATTCTATACTAGTAGGTAGAGATGTTTATCCGGGCCGGGCTAACCGGGCTGGCCCGTTTAACCCTGAAAAATATAGGGTTAGGGTTGATGAATTATAGGCCCGTTTAAAACCGGGCTTTTTTGACCCGGACCGGTTAGACCGTGGGCTAAACCGGGCCAGCCCGCAGGGCTACAGGGCCAGCCCGCTAGCCCGAGTTGTTACCTTTTTTTTCTTTTTTTTTAATAAATAATCGAAGAACAAATTTTGGGTCATTTGATCAATAACCATAACTAGAGATGTCTATCGGGCTGGCCCTAGCCCTATAGGGCCAGCCCTACAGGGCTACGGGCTAAACGGGTTAGGGCCTTATCCGGTTCATGTTTAACGGGCCTACAATTGTTGGGACCTAACCCTAACCCTAGTGGGCCACGGGCTAAACGGGCCACTAACGGGCTACAATAATTTTTTTTCTTTTAAAATTAAAGGTCTTAATTGGCATGTCCAACAAGCAAATAAAATAGAAAAAAACATAATTAGTTAATGATCACTAAATGAGAAAACAAAAGTATAATTTAAACACAATTCTAGAACTCATTGATCCTCAATATGACAAAATAAACCTAAACAAATGTCATAATCTAATAAAAAATAGTAATAATAACTAATGGATGATAATGGGTTTCTTAATACTTATAGTTATGGTTATTGGTCAAATTATCCAAAATTTGTTTTAGGTTATTTATTTAAAAAAAAGAAAAAAAATGTAACAACTCGGGCTAGCGGGTTGGCCCTGTAGCCCTGCGGGCTGGCCCGGTTTAGCCCACGGGCTAACCGGTCCGGGTCAAAAAAGCCCGGTTTTAAACGGGCCTATAATTCATGAACCCTAACCCTGTATTTTTCAGGGTTAAACGGGCCAGCCCGGTTAGCCCGACCCGGATAAACATCTCTAACCATAACTATAAGCAATAAGAAGCCCATTACCATCCATTAGTCATTATTATTATTTTTTATTAGATTATGATATTTATTTAGCTTTATTTGGTCATATTAAGGACCAATGAGTTTTAGAATTTTGTTTAAATTATACTTTTTTTTCTCATTTACTAATCATTAACTAATTATGTATCTTTAATTTTAAAAGAAAAAAAATTATTGTAGCCCGTTAGTGGCCCGTTTAGCCCGTGGCCCGCTAGGGTTAGGGTTAGGTCCCAACAATTGTAGGTCCGTTAAATATGAACCGGTTAAGGCCCTAACCCGTTTAGCCCGTAGCCCTGTAGGGCTGGCCCTATAGGGCTAGGGCCAGCCCGATAGACATCTCTACTAGTAGGTGATATTTGAGTGCAATTTATTGCACTTACACAATTGACTCTAATGTTGATTAAATATTAAATTGAATAAATTAAATATTGAAATTCAAGTGTATATATAGAGTCAATTGCATAAGAGAATTTGTTTTAAATAATTACATAAATTACATTAAACATTAAACTACCATCAACTATTCCATGAGTTCGTATATGTCAAGTTATATTTCTATTTTTTTTTTTTTTACGGAAAGTTATATTTATATGTTTGTGACAGAAAATATAGCATATAAAATTGTAATTTTTTTACATATTTTTTTTGGAATTTCGGGAATTTTTGAGTGGTAATCATCGAAAATGGTGTTGTCGACGGTCGAAAGTAGTAGTTTCGGGGATTTAATTAACTGCAGAAGCAGATGAAATAATTAGGCCAGGGAGAGAAGATAAAATTTCAGTTTGCAAGATTTGGAAATATAATGCAAGTTTTCCTAATCTTTGTGCATAACACTATACTAAGTCAATGGTGGGGGTACAAGTTCTAAACTATGAACAACGGGGGGTAAAGAACATCCAAAATCAATGCCAATATTTTGCTATATGTTCACAAATATTAACTGATAATGGGACATGGTAGAAGATAGAACAAACCTCGATGCTTGAATCAGTATTTCTCTTTTTCCCCTTTGCAACTACAAAATCATGAAGATTGATTGGTATTTTTTCTTGAGTATGTAAGAAATAAAAATTATTAATGCCATTCAAATAAAAGGGTGACTACACCTATACTACTGCATGAAGTATAAATCTCAACCAAGTTGAGGGCAAACAACAATGCACTAACATGAAGTTATGTTTTAATTTATGTTAACAACAATGCATTTCATTTATAAGATTAGTCCCAGTATTGAAAAGCTCTAAGAATGAAATATATTTCGACGGTGTGGGCTGTTGGGCTTGACAATTAATTATTGGTGGCCGACCTAGTTCAAGCTACACGACTCATTAAATTAGATAGAGGGGATTAAATTACACGTTTTTAATTTAATTCACACGATTATTACTTTTTTAATTTAGTTCATTAAATTTCAAAAAAATTTGTCCAGAAGGTAACTATAACATCCACAAAATAGGAGTATACAATCACATTAGGATTCAAAAATTCATTGAAGTTAAATAAAATTATAAAAATATTTAATAAATTTTCAAAAATAATTAAATAAAAAATATAAGAATTTAAATTAATATGAAAAATATAAATAAAGCCTATAAAAAATCACCTAAATCTTCAAAAATTAAATAAAGTTAAAAGGGCTTTTCTACGGTAAGACAGGCTGTTCGCCCTGTCTTACGAAAGGCATCCAATGAAAATTCGCCACGTCATTTAACTTCGCCATGTGCGATCGCCATTTGTAATCTTATTAAAAAATTAATTTTTATGAAAAGAAATGTAAAAATACCAAAATGACCTTATGTATTTTTTTCACGATGGATTTCTTTCTCTCTCCTTCATTTCGAATTGAAGCCCCTGCTTCACCATTGTACAATCGTCGCGCGTCGTCCAACCAAGCGCTGCCTCACTGTGGCAGCACATTTCTGTCGATGTTGCTTGCCCGATGAAATTATATAGCGTCATCCCTCTGAATCGTCATCCGCCGATTTCGTTGGCTTCGAGTTGATGTCGCGCAGTCGAAAGTCGTCGTCCCTCTGAATCACTATTTTCTCCTATAATGATTGTAGAGGCCCTTGCAATGCCTAAAAACCCAACTGGAATATTGTTGTATATCTATAGCTACTTGTTTAATCATTGATCATTTGGAAAGTTTCTGTACTTGAGACATGGGAATTAATATGCCACCGGAGTATTGTTTGAAGTTTGAGAGTCAAGTAAATGTATAATCTCATATGTTGTAGACAATGAAAGTGAACCTTAACGTTCTCTGTTTTCATCTTTCTTTGCCCACTCCATATATGAGAGCTATGCCTTTTATCGAGAAATAAGAAAGTCATTTTTTCTGCTTTGTACGCCATACAATCCTTCCGCCAATTAATGCACAATTGCGGTCGACACATCATCGTCTTCTACGGCCAGTCACTGCAGATTCTGATAGCCGCGGGAAATAAAATTCTTGAGACAAAGAATTCAAGAATGCTCTGCGAAAAATGGTGCTAGAAACTGACATTTTGGGTTGCTGTGAAGTGGAAGATGAATGGGTTATGGTTATTAGATTAATTGATTAAAATATTGTAATTTGATTAATTTTGTAATAGAGTAGTAATTGATTTAGATGTATTATTTAATGATTTTTATTTTAATAATAAGGATATTTATGTAATTCTATAATTTAATATTTTTATTTATTTTAAAATAAAAGGATATTTTCGTCATTTTATATATATTAATTTAATTTATTAGTAGGGCGATGCAGTGCGATGGCATAATGCATAGAGCAAATGCACTAATGCGAAGAGCAATTATATAAATTAAATTTCATACGTCAGATCAACGATCTAACGGTATTTGAAATATTGCCTTTTGCAAGACAGGGCGAAGCCTGTCTTACCATAGAAAAACCAGTTAAAAATTAAAGAAAGTTGGCAGTGCAAGTCAAATTCTTTCTCTCTCTCTCTCTCTCTATGTGTAATTCACGAAATATTAAAGTTTCGTAGGTGCACAACTAGTTAATGATTAATTCATTTTAACTTAATGTATCTCACATGGTAACGACTCAGTTTTATTTTACACCAACCGATAGTAGATCAATTCATCTACTCCGGTTAGAGTTTTCTAAAATAAGTATTGTGCCGCAAAACAAAAATTCTAAAATCACAAGTAGAATGGAAGTACCTCTCACCATGTGTTTAATAATCTTAATGTTTTAAGTTATACAAATCCCCTTCGGAATATATCACAACAAGGGTTTTCAACCAATTATCGTCGCTACACATCAAGATCATCATCCAGAACACAAAATCAATATTATTATTCAGCAAACGAAATTGAAATGTTTTTTACTTTACCACTACATCTAGTTTTTTCACCCTCCCATAACAATTTAATAAGCATTCCCTTGAAGCTCATTATAGACTTTGGGACAAAATATGCATTGTGGAAAAGTTTTATCCAACCTCTACTCAAGAAGAATGAGAATGGATATGGCTATCAAAGCTACGAAGGAAGGGGGCGACGGCTACACAATCGAGGGGTGTCCTGAACGAGTGGGAGTACACATAAAAGGTGTGTGTGCCCTCCTATTATAATGAGCAGACCTAAAACATGTTTTGGGCCCTATAACATATCTGATGCAACATAATTTCAAACCATAATAAGTTGTATCATACTTTCATCTCAAAATATAGTAAAGGTAAGATATACACACATGCTGATATGCAAATGCAAGTTGCAACAGAGTTATTCAACCAGGAATAACATTGATAGTTCCAAGAGAGTTATTCGACAGGGAATAACATAGATTTATTCAACAGACAGACAGGCACTTGAGAACATAAATAACTAAAACCAGACCAAAACCAAATCTCCTACAACAACAAACCAGAAAACCCCTCCAACATTTGGGGGGCAGGGTTCCTACTTTCACCAAATCTAGAGCTTATTATTGTACCAGAACACACCTTTATTCTTCTCATCTTCATCTGGCGCAACATACACGCATTCAGTCGCTTCTCTCCACACGGCCTTATAAACTGGCGTCCCATCATACTGGTAGTACTTACCAAGAATCGGCTTAATCGCCTCAGTGGCCTCCATTGCATGATAGTGAGGCATAGTCGAGAACATATGATGTGTCACATGTGTGTCGGTGATGTTATGGAACACCGTGTTCAGAATACCGTAGTCTCTGTCAATGGTGGACAAAGCTCCCCTCAGCCAATCCCACTCTGAGGAATCATAATGAGGCAGCGAAGGGTGAGTGTGCTGCAAGTATGTGATCAGAACAAGAAACCCATTAACCACAAGCAACGGGACACCATACACACAGACGACCCAAAGCAGTCCTTTAGCTAATGCAAGACGATATAGCACGAAGGCTATTGCAAGAATGCCAACATCGGAGAGGAGGATCTGAGCACGCTCACGGTCTGAATAGATTGGACTTTTAGGGTCGAAATGGCAAGCAAAACGATCGTAAGGTCTGCCTGAGACATTTAACAGGAGATACAAAGGCCAACCTAGGGTGAACTGAACGGTCAGTATGAGGATTCGACCGGGTGGGTTGTTGAGGTACTTGGCTGACCAGCCGAGTGCTGACTTGGTTTTGGGTACGAAAACTTCGTCGCGCTCGAGTGAAGCAGTGTTTGAATGGTGGCGACGATGGCTGTATTTCCAAGAGAAGTATGGGACCATGAGGAATGAGTGGAGAACTAGGCCGACTGTGTCATCTAGCCATTGGTAGTCACTAAAGGCATGATGGCCACATTCGTGGGCGATGACCCAAACGCCGGTGAGAACACAGCCTTGGCAAATCCAGTAAAGGGGCCAGGCTACGTAGGAGAGAGGGTGGGGGAGTAGATGGAAATAATTGGTGGCGATATAGTAAAACAGAGAGGCGATGGTGAGGTCATATGCGACGTAGGAAAAGGAACGGGGGATAGATCGCTGGAAACAATGGGGTGGGATGGCTTTCTTTACTTCCCCAAGTGTGAATGGAGGCTTTGTGTGGGGCACTCTTTGGAGTACGTCAGGTTTCGACTTCTTGCCCTCAGGAGGAACAGACATTCGCCCTCCACCACCCATTGTTCGGCGACCTGAAAAGCATGGAGCAATGTCAGATGATGCAGCTAAAAAATATTAACAGATCATATATAATTTACTCAAGAAAAGAAAAGGAACGTGTAATTCCAACAACTGCAATTTAGCAAGATTCAATTTCATCAAATTTTAAAACCCAACAACCATAACAAGTAAATAGACTCGAGGAGTCATATTTATAATATGAATACACCATTCAATTTTTTGCATCGATGATCAAATTTCTCAAAGTTGATCAATTCAGTAATATTAAATTTCTCAAAGTTGCAAATACATCATTGCTTGGTAAGAACATTTTTTACCAATTTGGATGTTAAAACGCATTGATCATGTGGAAATCTAGATGTATAGACAAATTTACTCTAGAAAAGAACAGGAAATTATAATTTAGCAAGCCCCAATTTCATCAAATTTAAAAACACAACAATCATAACAGGCAAATTGGCTCAAGCAGTCACACACACACACACACACACACACACACACACACACACACACACACACACATATATATATATATATATATATATATATATATATATATATATATTGTGTATAGACAATTTATGTTTTGCATAGATAATCAAACTTTTCAAAGATAATCAATTCCGTAATATCAATGCTTTAATAACTTGACTTATAAGAACAACTTTTTACCAATTGGACGTTAAAACAAATTCATGTGTACTATTAATAGTAAATTACAAGTGTGAAAGCTACAAGTTCTACAGCAGACACTGAGTTTCGTGATTGACAACAGAAAGATACTAAACAACAGAACATAATAAATTGCATTTGCTGACTAGCATCTAATTCAATAAAAGTATGCTGAACTGATAGTTACCACGAAAAAGTCTTGCTTAACAAATATTTAAAGCTATACATGTATACCCTACATTAAAACAGCACATTGAGGGAGATCCAATAATTAAAAAAATATATAAATGTCCAACATGTAAATCATGATGTCTTCAGAACAGCATAAATTAAAGGACATCTGTGTAACAATAATCCTAATAGCCAATTAGAATGCTTTATTCCACATCATGAGTTGTCAACTATATGAAAAGGCAAATGAATAAATTAAAGGATTTGGACCAAGTTGAATGATAAAGTAGAATTAAAATTCTTGCTGAAGCAAATATATTTATGTCAGTCTTAAATATTTCTAAATAACAAATTAACAATAATTATACATCTAGGATGTGCCCACAGTTTAAGCCAAAGGCCAGCACCAGCAATCTTTGAAATTAAACCCAATATAGCATTGAATCTTTCACTAGCCTCACATTTTCCAAATTATAAAATAACACAAATCAGGTTAAGAACCAAACAATATTACTACTCCAAACAACATATAAAACAACTATAGGAAAAATTTAAGTAAATGTTGAAAGTTCACATGAATGAATGGGGTTGGAATAGTGGCATGCACCTATATTTTCAGAAAAAGTAAAAAAGTCTTGTCCCATTTGCCAACTAGCCATGTGAACTGTTTAAGGCTCAAACAAATTTCACTACCAAACAAACATTCACTGAAACAAATATCGGCCTCATAAATAATAAAAAGACAATGCAAATTGACAAAAAACTATTTAATATAATATATACACCTAGTATCAAGTAAAAAACAAGGGCGGAGAGCAGCCCACCGTATTTTTAAATATATATATATATATAAATTTAAAAAAATTAAGCCAATCCTGTCATATATTTTATTTTTCTTTTATTTTGTATACCGTATTTCACCCTTGGGTAAATACCCAGGTGAACAGAGATCACTTTTTATAATAGAATAATTTCACAGCTTCGGATATATATACTACTACTACTTAAATAAAAAAAACTAGCAAAAGCCGACCTCAAAGCACATGTATGATGGATGCCTAAACAAAAAAGGGGAAGCTTAAAATCCCTGTCAATTTTTATAAGGACAGAATTGGGACCATCCTCCAAACCACAAAGATTTCTCAAATGCATAGGTGTATAAAAATATCTACCATTTGTTTATACAAAATCAAATAGTACTCCACTATTTTTGTATATGATTATAATGGTGACACGTAGCCAATGACGTAGAATGGGGCAATACATCTATATCAATTTTTTCAATGCACTTATTTGTTCTCCTTTTTATTTATTGGTTTATAGAATAAGTACTCATAAAAATTCATAACAAATGCGAGAATCTTAAGAAAATCTGGATATGCTAAAAATAAGAGGCAAATCAGATTTTGATGAAAAAAATTAATAAAATAGAGATCATGCATGTGATGTCAAGGTTGTTGAAGAAAGGAATGGCATATTTTAAGTTTTTCTGGCACCAACAAAGTCTGCAAAAAAACTCAATGTTTATGTGATGAATCTACTTTAACCAGTAAAAACAGAGAAACAATAAATGAATAAAAGCTAAACAGAAAGAGCAATTTATTTCTTTTAAAAAAAAAAAAAACAGCTGCAGACGGAAATAAATGCAGATCCCGTAATAAATCAGGGCTTGAAATCATCCGAGACACCAAACTTCAGATCCAAAAAATCCAGCAACATTAGTCTACAGTCTAATTTCAAAGTCATGGAAAGAAAATCACACAAATAACTTGAATCCATAAACCCAGCTTTTAAAGGTGGAAGCTATCAGATCAGTTATTTTCTCAGCTCCAATTAACATTTCCACAAATTGCAAATAATCGAGATCCATTAACGATTTACTTTTAATCAACAAAATCAGAACACTAATCCCCTAGCTTATTCCAACAAAAATGGAGAGCAAAATCACCCAAATTCAAAACAATTACGCCGTCTGCAACCCAAAAAATATTAAGATCTAAACACATTCCTCGCGGAACAGCAAATCCATAACACAACATTTTGAAACACGTATATCACAAAATCAAAACTGGCAGAAAATGTACCTGAGAGGAAAACTAGCTGGTTTCTTTCTCTCCCTTGTTTTTTGTTGCGTAGTAGTGAGAAAGAAGTGAGAGTGGGGTGAGCGGCCGGCTAGGGATATATTAATAGCCGAATTTACAGGGGTAGAAATGGAAATTTGCAATGCGCATTACTGGCTATTTAAGTTTTTTTTTATGTTTCCCTCCTCAGTTCGGTCCAAAAGGCGGGACCCACCTCAAAATGTGTGCCTCTGTCTTATTTTATGGGACCCACTCCTCTAAATGCTAGCCTAACTTCATAGGTTGTTTCTGCGTGTTATAATTACAAATTTCAAACCATTTCCTTTTTTTTTTTTTTTTTAAAGCACCATTTCGATGATTTTTAGAATGAAAAACTACACCGGTGAATTTATTTTAGAGGGTTTTAAAAATCGATTTTTGAAATTCTGATAAATAGTATTCTTTTCGTTTAATTTTACTATGTTCATTTCTTCAAATTCAAGTTTTAATGAATATTGATTAATTTACGTATAAAGTAGATAATTTTGGAGTATGATGGGATCTTGTGGAGTCCATTTATAAATAAAGTACTTGTTTATGAATAAAGTTAATGACAATTTGAGTAAATAAGTTATGGTTGAAAGGTGGAGATAAAGTAGTATGAATAGTGAAATGAGATAATAAAATTGGACAGCCCAAAAAAAAAGTCAGAATTATAAAATTGGACGGTGGAAGTAATACTTGTGTTTCATTTAAATTTTGAAATAGTAAAAAATTTAACTTTATGTCAAATCAATAGGTAAGACTTAATGAATTTGTATTTTATATTATTGTTAGGTGAGATTATAATGGTTAGTTGATTGTATATTATATTATTGTAGTATTGTTATATTATTGTTAAAAAATGTTATATTGTTAAAAAATATTATAATGATTGAAGTAATATTATGAATAAATAACGTTATGTCAAATCAATACGTTTGATACGAGTGATTTTAAGTGAGTTTTGAAAATCGATTTTTAAATTATGAAGTAAAATAGATGTAAGATCATAAAACTCAATTTTTAAAATCAAAAGTAAACATCACACGTGTGAAAAATCAAAATATTCAGAGTTTACCAAAAAAAAAAAATGATATAACAGTAATAGTGGTGACTTAGGGTCATTTCATTAAAAAAGCCAAACTCGTAAAGATAAGATGGGTAAAATTAATTTATTTACATTTTATTAATATTTCTTGTACTTTACTTTATTAATGAGGAGAATTATTTCATCTATTATTTGAGAAAAAGGCCTACGAATTGATGGCATAAAATAACTTTATTTAATCTAAAGTCTATGCATATAAAAATGAGTGAAATCAATCCTAGTACTACATTAATTTCTCTTATGATGTTCTCTTTATAGTTGTATTGTTTGATTGGTAATGTGAATATGATTATTATAATTATTTGGGTTGGTTTATCTAAATTATATTGAGAAAGAGTCAACTTAGTTGTTTTTATTTATAAAACTAGTACATAAGAGCATTTTTATTAATATACTTTTTTTACCAAAAAATCTAAGGAATGGTGATTCCTCAAGGTAGCAAATAATAGAAAATAATATACACCAAAGAGTTAACATAGTGATGTAAACTTTAAATTTAAAATTGCTTCTCTCTATTTCTCAAGTCGAAATTTCTAAAATGCAAACAGAAAACGTGAAATGATCAAACAACGAAAAAACTAATGGTATAAATTTGAACATCTTTTATATAAGATTTTATCAAAAAAAACTAAAAATCCACCACATTTATACAAAAATTTCACCAATTATTTACCTAAAATATCATTTTATTACGGTTACTATTGTCATTTTCCTCAATCCCATCCCTGACCTCTATTGGAGGTGCTTACGAAGATTATTATTTACAAATGCATTAAATATACGGTAATGATGTGTATACAGAATCTGTATATACAGATTCTTTTTTTTATTTAATTAATGTTTTATTAATTATTTTATTACCAATATACCCTTAATTGGAGATAATGATTAAATATTAATTAAATAAATCACGCATGTTAATCTCTGTTGCATTTACGCTAATCAAGACACGCAAAGGGGCATTAAACACACAAACTGTCATTAAATTAATTCCCCCCATACACATAATTATGGCACATCATCATTACCTATATTTAAACCATTAACACCATTAATTTTGTTTGAGTTTATTTCTTCTCCATGAATAACCAAATCTTCAACCTTGCTACCGTTAAAAAAAAAAAAAAAATCTTCACATTTTTAATTTAAGTTGATTGAAATAGATTTGATAGAGATGGTTTAATTTTAATTTTAATCTAACAAACGCTAATTTAATTTTAATAAACTTTAATCTAACAAATATTTAATTTTAACAACCTTAGTGTAAAATTATGATTTTTTTAATCTCTGCGTGTAAAATATTTAATTTTAACAACTTTGGTGTAAAATTATGATTTTGTTAATCTTTAAGTGTAAAATATTTCATTTTAACAACCTTAGTGTAAAATTATGAATTTTTTAACCTCTAAGTGTAAAATATTGAATTTTAACAACCTTGGTGTAAAATTGTGATTTTTTTTAATCCCTTAGTGTAAAATATTTCATTTTAACAACCTTAGTGTAAAATTATGAAATTTTAATGCCTAAGTGTCAAATATTTTATTTTAACACTAATAATTCAATTTTCGTAATTTAAGGTGATAATTGTAGAGTAGTTAATTTAATTTCTAACACTAATAATTCAACACATTGAAACGAGTAATCGTAACCTTAAACCCTGAACGGTGAGAATTGAGTAGTCGAACCTTAATAGGTGTACATTATTGAATTTAAATGTGATCAACACATTGGAAATTAAATTAATGAATCATAAGTGTACACAATTTGAATTTAAATGTGATCAACACATTGAAACGAGTAATCGATCAACCCTAAGCCCTAAACTTTGAACCCTGAACGGTGAGAATCGAGTAGTCGAACCTTAAGTGCACACTATTGAATTTAAATGTGGTCAACACGTTGGAAATTAAATTAATGAATCATAAGTGTACAATATTTGAATTTAAATGTGATCAACACATTGAAACGAGTAATGGAACCCTAAACCCTGAACGGTAAGGAATAGTCAAACCTTAAGTGTAGACTATTGAATTTAAATGTGATTAACACACTGGAAATTAAATTAATGAATTATAAGTGCACACTCTTTAAATTTAAATGTGATCAACACATTGAAACGAGTAATTGAATCCTAAACCCTAAACGCTGAACCCTAAACGGTGAGAATCGAGTAATCGAACCTTCAGTGCACACTATTGAATTTAAATGTGGTCAACACATTGAAAATTAAATTAATGAATCATACGTGTACAATATTTGAATTTAAATGTGATCAACACATTGAAACGAGTAATGGAACCCTAAACCCTGAACGGTGAGGAATAGTCGAACCTTAAGTGTACATTATTGAATTTAAATGTGATTAACACACTGAAAATTAAATTAATGAATCATAAGTGTACACTCTTTGAATTTAAATGTGATCAACACATTGAAACGAGTAATTGAACCCTAAACCCTCAACGGCGAGAATCGAATAGTCGAACCTTAAGTATACACTATTTAATTTAAATGTGATCAACACATTGTAAATTAAATTACTGATTCATAAATGTACATTATTGAATTTAAATGTGATCAACACATTGAAACGAGTAATCGAACCCTGAACTCTGAACGATAAGAATCGAGTAGTCGAACCCTAAACTGTAACACCCAATAATTTTAAATATATATATATATATATATATATATATATATTTATTGACATATTTTTTTTAAATGGTAGTTTAATATATATAATTTAGAATGCACTCATTACATTTTAAATATTACGGAGTAATATAATATAATTTTCTTAATTGTCTTATTAAAGAAAATATAATTTGTTTAAATTTTATTTTTCAAGAATAGTGTAGGTTTAATTTGACGAAAAAACATTAAAATTTACTTCTTTTTTAATAATATTTATTATCTTAAATAAATTAGATAATTTAAATTTTTTAAAATTACTCAAATAGTTGTTTATGAATTTCCTAAAATTACTACAACAAATCTCACTTAAGATTCGATTCTTTTTTTTAATAATATTTGTTATCTTAAATAAATTAGTTAATTTGAATTTTCTAAAATTATTCCAACAAATGTTTATGAATTTCCTAAAATTACTTCAATAAGATCCCACATAAATAAATTTAATCTTATCATAATAAATAAAGATCCAATCCTTTTTTTAATAATATTTGTTATATTAAATAAATTATGCAATAAAATATATGATAATTTAATTTTAATAATATCTAAATAAAGTTAATCTTAATTTTAATAATATTAAAATATAAATTTTATACGATTACAATTTTTTTTTACGATTGTTCTTTTTAATAGTCAAGGAAATTTCAGTCATGGTGTTTTAATGCTTTTTATGGTTGTGTAAAACATTCTGTTAGAAAGATGATTTTTTTTTTTTTTTGGAATGTAGAAGATGATGTTCGGATAGAAGAAAGAGACGAAGAAGAGGGTTTTGGTATGAGACTCTAACAAAGGAAAAATAAATTTTAATTAAATACATTGAAAGTTGTATTGATGTAATTATTACTTACCTTGAAAAAATAAGAAGAGAGAGAAATTTGAATTAAAGGTATATTAGTCATTCTAGCACAACTTAAATCACAAATTGACGAAAATGCCCCTATATGTACATATAGATTCTGTATGTTTAGCACCACCCTTAAATATATTAAAATTTATTCAAATCGCATGTTTTCGTATTGTATTTTGGTGAAAATAGAGGGTAATTGAAACTGCACTAGTTTTTCTGGTATTTTTTTTTTTTTTTTAAATTGAATTTTAAAGTGTGAGATGCATAGTGATATTCATCTAAAAGTTACATTCAAATACAATAAAGAACCGCTCGAATTGCAATGAATTCATATTTTTATTTGAAAATTTTATTATTAATATACAACGTGGATATCAATTATGAATATATATATATATATATATATATTATATGTGTATATTGCATTTTGAGAGAAATTTTATAAAAGAGTTTTAATTTATTAAAATATGGTTTGATTGAGATGGGACCTTATATAGTGCTTACCATTTTTTTCAAGATAGTCTAATAGGTAGATGTGACGTTTTTATAGATTTTTTTAATACTTTTGAAATTTAAGTAGGGTCCCATTTAAGTATTACTAAAATCGCCAAAAATATTACTTCATACTAGATCAGTTCGATGAAAGCTCCTCACGAATTTTGCAAAAAATATAATGAAATGTAATTGAGAAAAAGAAGAATATATAATAAAATGTAAAATATAATAATCTGTAAAAAATAATGAACGATTTTTATTATAATGGACGAAAAATAAAAGTTCAATAGTTTTTCACTTAATATTCATACTTTGATGACACGGAATTGGTGTTTGTATATACATACATTGCAGGGAATCTACACCCATTTTATACTATCCAGAGCAGTGTTTTTCTACGAAATTGACATGACAATCTATCTAATACAGTACATAATCTTATGGGTACTCAGAATGGAGACAGCACATAAATCTATTTTTCCAGGGACGCTATTCTTACACATGATTTTTTTCTAAGGAGTCATTTTCAGCCACTCAATATTTTATTTTATTTAAAATAAATAAATAGTTACGTGACTAATTAATGAAGTGTGCATAGATTTAAGCAACCAGACCTATCTTAATTGTGCGTCATTTCTCACATTATTCACATTATTCGAATTGCTAATACTTTACTTGTGCGTCATTTCTCAAATTATTCGAATTTGAAAAATTGAGTAAATATTGACGTTTTGAAATATTAATGTTTAATTCTATCAAATTCAACATTCCAAAATAATGTTAAGTATTTAAATAAATAGTATCGACCAAAATACTAAAAAAAGCTTCATTCAAAGGCCCAAAATGAAATAAAGTACGGATTTAAAAATAAAATAACATGATATTAAATTTATCAATTAATTTGTAGACTTGAAGAGTCGATGATTATGGGCCTCCAAGTAGGCGAAGGACTCGTCTTCGGCATCAATACTTGTGTGTTGAAAAAATTATGTGTTAAATATAACTCTTTCATAATTTAAAATTAATGTTAAATTGATTACTTTAGAGTTTATAGTGACGAATTTGGATAGTATTACCTAAAGATTTTATATACACAAACTCAACCCCCACCGGCCACCCCCCATCATTACTAACTTGTACACTGATAATTGTCATCTACAAAATAATGAATGTCCACATGTCTTTATCGCTTAGTACGTAATCTTATTATTACGATAAAATATTGTGTGAATCATTTACATTAAAAAATTAAAAAATATTTTAGTTATTTTACCATAAACGATAACTTTAAGACAAATGTATGATAAAACTAATTTACACTAGAGTAACTCTCTTATTAATTACCAAATAAAAACATGTGTAGTTACGCTTACCAAACGACATATCAACACGAAAGATTTTATAAAGGAATGTCAAATCTATATATATATATATATATAAATTATATAAAATATAGTTAATTAACGTAAAAATATGATAAAATTTTATGGATCAAACTCGAATTAATGCGACTCAAGTTTAATTAAAATATATTTTTAATTTCAACTCATATATATATATTATCTTACTACATGATCAAAATTATGTCAAAACATTATCACTTCAATGTCAAAAGTGTGTTACGACGTCACAAAAACTTGTATGCAATATTGCAACAATATTGACCAATCAAGTCAATTTGGCCGGAAATATTAACTTAAGTCAATGAGCTGGAAATATTGATTTATTAAGTCAACGGACTCAAAATATATGTTATTGGGCCACCATTAATTTATTTGGGTCAATTCTTAATTTATTTGTCAGCTGACCCGCTTGTATTTTAATTTTGACTGAAATACCTGACTCGTTTATTTGACTTGATTATGTTATTTTTTATATTTTTTGTACTTTATTTCTGAACGCGGGTTTTATTTTTGTCTTTTCGAATCATTTTTTTTTCAATTCATCTTTTATTTACAATCTCTCAAGCGATTGGCGATTTCTTCCTCCGACGGCTTCTCCCGCGGTTGTGACGATATTTTTAACAGAACACTATTAAATGCAGTAATTCAAATTGTAATATGTAGTAACACACATTATTTTATGTGGTAATAACACAAACGATTTTATATAATAATACAAATTTTTCATACAGTAACATATTTTTAATCTTGTTTTTTTTTTTATGTAGTAACCACATTATAATATGTAGTAACATATATAATTGCATGTAATAATACATAATAATCATGTTGTATACACACTATTTTATTGCAAGATGATACAAAGATATTAGATCATTTGATAAAGTTACATGTAGTAACAAACTGTCAAACACAGCTCAATGTAGTAATTCAAATTGTAGTATGTAGTAACATATACTAATATTTTTTATGTAGTTATACACGTTATTACATGTAGTAATAACACAAACTATTTTATATAGTAATACAACTTCTTTTATGTAGTAAAATATTATTTTTTTTTCTAGTGTTTTTGTTCATATAGTAACTTACATTATAATATTTAGTATTAAATATGATGAAAATCATTTTAAATATTTTAATCATTTGATTTATTTTTTAGCACCAAGCTTTTATTGAAAGAAATAAAAAATACTGATTTTTTTTAATAATTATTCTATTAAAAATTAAAATATACAGTATATAAAGATGAAATTAAAGTGTCAGGAGGTGTATTTAGTAGACCAGGGGTGGGGCGGGTGTGTTTGGTAGTGCAGGGGGTGCATTTAGTAGATCAGTGGTGAAATTAAAGTGATGGGCTGAAGTATTTATTTTGACTTGGACTAAACGGACTTAGAATTTTAATTTTGATCTAATTGGATTGAGATGCATGCATGCAATATTTTATCCAAGATCACCTCTTATGACATATCTAAAAATATTTATGAACACTTAGTTTTTAAGTTAATTAGTCGTAATTTTTTGAACATATAGTATTATATTTGTAGTCTTGTAATAATAATATTTTAACTTTATAGTAAATCACATGCTTGCAACTTCCAATTTTTTTTTTTTTTTTTGAGTGACTCGAATTTGGATCCATGGCCAGTAATTTTTTAAAAATTATTTTAATTAAATATATTTCATGTTTAAAACATGTGAGTATATGCATATTTATATAATCTCCATGTACATTTTTGGGTAGGAGTGAGATATTTTTGATAGGATCATTGTCAGATCCAGAATACTAACATATGTATAATTAAAATATTTATCTATGTATATATATATATAATATTAATATTAATTATTAGATTTGGCAAATACATTAATGGATCAATTGTTGAGTTAAATATTAAACTAAATAAATTGAACATTAAAATCTAAATTTGTTTACGTACTCAATTAATTTTTTTTTGAGAATTTATCTTAATCAATTACTCCGTATTACATTTATTATTAATTTAAAAAAAATTAATATATAAAATATAAATATATATAATATATAGGGAGGCCCCGTACCCTCAAGGCTAGTTCCGTCCTGATTACCGACTCATACCTAAAAAGTTGGGTGTATTTAATTTTTGTGGACGTACAACAGAATGTGTATGTTTTTGGTTAAACAAATTGGTGGTGTATTAATTTTGTATCCCACATATTTGAAAAATGTTTTCAACAATTGAAATCACGAGGGAAGCCGATATACTAATAATCAGATTGAGACGTGAAAGTTACATTTCGTCCGCTTCACATGTAAGGCGAAATTAGAAAGTAATTAAGGATCATTAAAATTTGAAATATGATGTTCAACTATATATACCCAAAATAAGAGTTGAAAAGCTAACAAAAAATATAATTTAAGCCATGGCTATATACCCTCCAGCTTTGTTAAGTATACTCCCCCAACACATTTATTAATTTAATAATCATGTAAAATACCTAATTTATACTAAAATATACTAAAATGAATCTAATAAATACACCCCCTCTACTTTTTAAACCCTAACCCTAATAGCAGTCATTACCGCCCGGCCAACACCACCACCAACACATTTTCAACAAAAAAATTAAAGAAATTTCAAACATTAACAAAAAAATCACAGAAATTTCAAACCCTAACAAAATTATCACAGATTTCAAATCTAAAATAAAACATCACAAAAAATTTAAACCATAAAATAAAAATTAAAAACATATTTTCGACAAACCAGGGTCGACCGGATGCATTATTGTCGACAATAATGCATCCGGTTGACACTTGATTTGTCGAAAAAAATTAAAAAACATTTAAAAAATTTCGACAACATTTAATCGAATAGATGCACTATCGTTGACAAAACATTGTCGACAATAGTGCATCTATACGACAGACACTGGTCGGTCGAAAAAAAAAAAAAAAAAGAAATTATGTTGTTCAACAAGCGGTGACCGACTGTTTTGGCGTGGAGAGAGCGGCCGCAAGAAGAAGCGGTGAGTTTTTTTTTTCTACAGGGTGTGGTTGTTTAGCGGGTATAGAGAATGGAGGGGGAGGGCGGCCGCTCGAATACAGAAGAGAGGGGGTGTCGAATCTTGTGGGCGACGGGGCAGAGAATGGAGGGAGGGGGGGGGGGACGACACGACCGTTTACAGAAGAGAGGGGGTGCATGACACTTAGCTTATGGGTGGCCGGCGGGCGACATGTCTTCAGCGTAGGGGCGGTGGGGGTGGGAGGAACGAGTGATTTAAGGTTTTGAAAGAGAAGATGAAGAAAGCAAAAGATAAATTAGGGTTTTAGTAATTTTAGTGGGGATGCATTTAATATATCTTATTTAAGAGAGACAAGGGTAATTCGAGGGAGTACATTTATCATATGTCATTCTTTTGGGAAGTGTATGTATCGTGGGAGTAGATTATATTGCCTGGCCTATAATTTATTTTACTCAATATTCATTTAAGAATTGAAAATTAATTTCAAACATTCTCATTTAACTCTTTAAAATATTTACATTTGGGCCATGAAATTGCCAGTCCACGACACTACACAATTTAAAAAGAAGGGTTGAGGTATATACCCTCCAACTTTGTTAGATACACTCCCCTTTCCATTTCCCTTTCCATTTTATTAATTAAATATGTATGTAAAATACCATATTTACCCTTTTAGTAAAATGTTGTAGATACATACACCTCCTCACTTAAAACACTAAACCTAATTTTATAAAAACCCTAGTCCTAATTTTGCAGTCGCCGCCGCAACTTTCCGACAGCCTCCACCTCCTCTGCCGCCACAACCTCCGGCGTCACCCATTCAAAATAAATTCAGAAAACTAAAAAAAAAAATAGTTTTTTTCGATCAACCAGTCGACACTGGTTGGTCGACCGTAGAATATATCGTCGACTAATTATAGTCGACGAAAAACACCTTCGTCGACAACATTGTATCGATAAAATTAATTTTGGACAAGAAATGTCGACCAAAAACATTATGGTCGACAAATTGCTGTCGACCACAATTTTTTTGGTCGATATTTCTTGTCCAAAATTATTAAAATAAAGAAAAAAAAACAGAAAGAAAGAATGTTGCAGTCTTGCTGAGAAAGAAAGAAAAGCGGAAAAAAGGGAAAAAAATTAGGCGGAGGCTTACCGTGGGGAATACCGTTGGAGAGAGAAGAGGGCGGTGGGGAGGCGGCGGCGGCGCCGCTTGCAGAAATGAAAAAAAAAAAATATGTTTCAGCGCGGCGACGGAGGGAGAAAGGAAGGAGGGAGGAGTAGGGGGAGAAGGTGGATACAACGGTTTGGGTCGGTGGAGGAGGAGGCGGCGACGGCGCTGGGCGAGGGGGCGCCGCCGCCGCTGGTTACAGAAATGAAAAAAAAAAAAGAGAGTCGGGCGGCACTAGCAGGCGGGCGACGCTGGAGGCGGCCGGCGTTGGAGGCGGTGGGAGAAATGAGGGGGAAGGAGAGAAGAAATGAGGGTTGGGGGAAAGAAATGAGGAAATTAGGGTTTTTATTGGGGGTGTGCATTTATCACACCAATTTTTAAGTTAAAGGGGTATAATAGACAATTTAGGGGGAGTGCGTCTATCTTAGATGTACTTTAATGGGAGTAAATGTATCGGGGGAGTGTATTTAACAAAGCTCGAGGGTATATACCTCAACCCTAAAAAGAAATAATGGGTCTAGCACAGGTAATAAATAAAAGCAGCCCATGTTTGTATCGGAAATAATGTTTCATGACGTAATTTTATAACATTATTTTATTCCTTTTTAATTCCATCTACTCCATTTGTCACCTAGTTAATTATTCATTTTATTATTTTTATCATTCATTACTAATTTACTTATATTTAAATAGTAAATTACAGTTTAAACTATCTTTTTAAAATATCAAAATATTACATTAAATGATATTACTTTAATAATATTAAAAATAATTTTATTACTTATAAAATTAAAAAGTACTTTCTCCTATTCAAAATATAAGTCATTTTAGATCAATGCAAATATATTAAAAAGATAGTTAATTTATCATTTTATTCTTAATTAATGTTCATACTTCTCAATTCTCATCAAAAGAAGAACACATTTATGTAAATATTTATTAATCTCAAAGATAAATTTTGAAGAAATGCAATTAATTTGCATTAATAAGTGTAAAACGTCACTATAATTTACAAAGAAAATGAAAGATCACTATGAATATCAGAAATAATGTATTAGCTACACTCACATTTATTTTTCATAATGCCGATAAATCACACTAAGATACTCTTTTCCGTGATCAAAAAAAAAAAAAAAAATACTCTTTTCCACTTTTTTCTCTATCTTTTTCTTTTATATCATGCACTTTAATTTAATATGGAGTACAACTTTTTTTTAGTACTCAGTAAAAAAAAATTAATATTCAGTATTTGTTTAATACTCCCTCCGTCCAATTTTATTATGCCCACTTCTCCGTGTACGAGTTTTAATGAATATTGATTAGTTTATTCATAAAGTAGATAAGTTGAGGGTATGATAGGATATTGTGGGGTCCATTTGTAAATAAATAATTGTTTATGAATAAAGTAAATGGCAAAATGGATAAATAAGTGATGGTAGAATGGTGGATATAAAGTAGTATGAATAGTATTGTTTCCGACATAATAAAATTGAACATATTATTATTTTTAAAATATGTAATAAAATAAAAATAATATTTTTCCATTAAAAAAACTAGAATCATTATCGTCACCATTTAGGTTATAGTTATCATTATCAGTTTACACACGTAATGGGGGCACGTGTCGATAACTCACAACAGATACCTCTTTGATTGCCACGCAAATATTTAATGCCACCACTCCAAAATTCCTAGGGTACATTACCTCTATTTATAAGCACACATATGTCCTATGATTATTCACAATTCACTCCCACATAAATATATAAAAAAAATCATTTAATTTGATATCAAAATGCAACCTGCTAAGGAAAAGGCAGCTAATGCAGCAGCTGCAGCCAAAGCTGGAATGGACAAAACCAAAGCCACTGTGCAAGAGAAGGTAAATTATAATTAAACTAATTTTTATTTATTTAATTTTTTTCTCAAATTAATATGAAATTAAATATATAGGGTGAGAGGATGACGACCCGTGACCCGCTCCAGAAGGAAATGGCTACTGAAAGGAAAGATGAGAAGGTCCTGGACGCGGAGCTCCGGAAACAGGCGGAGGAAGCCAAAAACGCCGCCGCTAGGCAGGCGGCGGGGGGAACTCTTGGCTCAACCGGCCCGAATATTGGTGGGGCTCGGACTGGACACGGGTCGGGCGGTAACATTTGAAAATGGGTTGAATCGTATGTGTAATAATAAAGCTAGCTTGGTTGATCACGGCTAATTTATTAGAAAAAATAGTGTGATTAATTAGGCGAGAATAATGGTTTAGTGTTTTTAAGTATGTTAAATTTACTGTATGTGTCCACAGTTGTTGTATGTATGTATTGAAATAAATAAAGTCAGTTGTAAAAATGTTTTCAGTGTTGGTTAATATTTTTATTCATGTAATAATAATACAACAATTATGAGTATTGTCCAATTAAAATAACATTAATTATGGATCTCAATTTATGAGAACGATTTCAAAGTGAATTATAAGAGAGAGGCGTGTAAACTCAATATAAACATTTGTACTTAAATTTCAATCCCAAGTACCTACAACATATGTAAAAGGTTAATTTTAAAAACAAATATACATCTATATATATAAACTCTATAAACATAAAATTAAATGTGTTCTTGCTTCAGGAGTTGAAACACTAGATGCACAAGAAATTAAACTAAAGGATTGATGATTGTAATTTGTCATGAGATATGATTTTGTGTTTAAAAGCTAAAGTATTTATGACCCTTCATAAATATAAACAGGTTTAGAAAATATGATTGATTTTGTTTGATAATTTATCTTTGAATATAATATGCGACTTTTTTTTTTTTTTTAATGAGAAAAATTCCTTTAAGGAACACCATGGAACGGAGGAGTATATTACACTAAATCGGAGTATAATATTTTAATTAATTAATTGTTTGATAATTTCGTTTATTAATTCAACTTCAACTTTAGACAAGCATTATCCCTAAACTTTAGCTTTAAACGGAGCATTCACAACAAGAGATGGTACCCTAATTTTTTTTTTTTTCCATTTTTTATTACGAAGGCTGGAATGGAGAAAACCGAAGTATACTATGAAAATTAATAATGAAATAATTAAACAGGGCGAGAGACCATAATTCCAATGCTAGCTCTACAGGACTCTAAATACATGAGCAAATAAAAATAATAACGCGCATTCCGTCTAAACTTAATTTTTACGAATTTTAAAAAATATGAATTATTTATGTATAAAGTAAATAGATAAAATATATCTTTACAAATTTCAAAATTTTTTAATTACTTTTATATAAAATAAAAAGTAAATAGCGTATTAGTGTCTAAAAAATACATATTCTCATTTATAAAAACGATGCAAAATGAATACGGAGTATTTATTAGTTTTAGGAATTATAACGACGCATAAAAATAATAAACGAAATTAAAATAAGAAATTCAAACACAACACAAAGATTGACCAGCGGACGCGTGTCCCAAGCCCACGGAAGTCGCTCCTATAACACTACACGTGTCTTTCACCTTCAACGTGTCACCATTACCAGAATCTATTTAAGCTCGGTTAATCCCCTTTCCTCTACATTCTACTCCATACAATTCTCAACTCTAAATAACAAGAAAGAAAAACTATTCAAAAACTCTCTGAAGATGCAAACAATCAAAGAAACTGCTGCAAATGTCGCCGCATCTGCTAAATCCGGCATGGACAAAACCAAAGCCACCGTTCAAGAAAAGGTTATTTCAAAGATCTATCCCTTATCTGATCTGTGTAAAAAGATCAATTCTTTATATATATATTTACACATCTTTTTTTTTTATCACAGATGGAGAGGGCGACTGCACACAATCCAATGGAAAAAGAGATGGCTACTGAAAGAAAGGAGGAGAAGATCCACCATGCAGAGCTCAGCAAGCAGGAGGCGATGGAGCAGAACGCCGCCGCAAAGATGGCGGCAAAAACGGGCGGCTCATACTCGTATACTGCCGCAGGGACTACAGGACAGCCCACCGGCGGCCACCAAATGTCGGCGCTTCCGGGGCATGGTACTGGGGCACCCACCGGGGGCCACGTGACTGAGGGGGCTATCGAGTCTCATCCTATCGGCACAGCAACTGGCACGGGGCGGCCGACCACCGCTCATAACACGCATGTTGGCGGTGGTGGTTATAGTGGTTAGGAGGAGTTTAATTAGGCCATGGTGAAGATGAAATGAAATGTGTTATGTTTTATTGCAATTTTTGTGGATTTAGAATTTGCATTTTGATCAGTGTAAACAGGTTAGTGTGAGTAACCTTGTATTGGGTGGTTTTGATTTTCCTCTACAATTTAATGTTTTTTGAAGCTGAAGAGAGAGAATTTCCTTTTCCTTTTCTGGGTTTGTAGAACCTTGAATATAATTAAAAAAAGACAACCATGTACACAACTAGTCCCTATTGCAGGAGGAGGTAAGAACAGCAAAGAAATCCACAAGTAAAAGACTATTAACTCAAATCACAATATGCAACACAAGTAAGGAACAAAACTGCAACTGAAAACGAAACATGTCTAAAAATAATGATCTGCACAAAATATGTGAACCTTGTTCAAGGAAAGATGATTCCCCATAAGTGAAATAATCATAACCCTGTTTTCCGTAGCTCAGATGACCCATGGGCAAAGTGGCACCTATCTCCAAAGGTGCAAACCCCTTTCGCAAAGTTCCCACAAAGCTTCGTCTTGAAGTTGCTACCCTGGGTAGGCGGACCCCCACCGTTGTAGGCTTTCGTAGCGGAGCCCATGTTACCGATAAGCTCTCTCACCATAGCGCTTGCTTGCTTAATCTGCTCAAACGTACCCTCGAGCTCAATGTTCTTGAGGTTGGGGTCTAACTCGTGGTCTCGGATAGATAGCTTGGCTCCTGTTTGTCTGCAGATCTGTTTTGAATTCCCTCCGCCTTTCCCGATTATTGGACCAGCTAGGGACGCGTCCACGCTGATCTTGGCAGTGGCCGACACACCAAAACTGTCTGCAAGTCCAGGTGCAGGTGGCAGCTCTGCTCGAGCACCAAAGTGGGGAGGAATGCCTGCAGTTGCGTATGACCCCTCATGTGATTGTGCAATGTGTTTACCAAGCTCCCTCTCTCCATGAGCGAAGTGGCATTTGTCATTGAATTTGCAACCTTCGGGACTGTTGAATTTGCTGCATAGTTTGGTTTTAACAGCAGGTGGAGCTGAGCCATTCTGGCTGGGCACTGCCCCAGCTGCTGTTCTGGGGACGGGAGCAGGGGCGAGGTTCATCATCTGGGCCACGACTTTATAGCCACCAGGAACAAAGTGAAGGAAGTGGCAATTCTCACCAAAGGGACAACCAGCCATGCTGCAGAAAATTGCAAGATTAAATCATAAAGTTGCTGCGTGAATTCTGGTGCAGCACACCTGAACTTTTTAGGGCACAAGAAAATCCATGGTGCATATTCATGGGGGGAAAAGGAGTGCTAGCAATTCAACTTAATTGCCTAAAGTTTTCTAGAGTTGCCAAAATATCAAGAAAACACATACTCATCTTCCAGAGAAACAATATTATATATATTACACCTACCATAGGTATATCATATATGTATGATTTGCATGCGGACAAGCAAGATTGAAGGGTAAACTGATGATAGCAGAAGGTCCCAACCAAGTCCTCTGTGTTGTATGATGTCCGTTATAGAAATTTCATCACGACTCAAATACATTGGCATGTTATTATCTCTCCTTTTTAAACTCAAAATAAATTTGTATGTCTATAAATTTGATTTGCAATTACAAATACTGAAATTGTGATTCAAGGTAATTTTGTATGAATAGTTTTGGGGTTAAGAAAAGGGACAAGGACAAGCTGAAACTTCGTCTTATCTTGTAGTATGAGAAAAATCCCACAAAAAATCAAAATAGAAAAAAAGAATACCTATTCCTATGTCGCATTCAACCCTCTTACAGGGGAAGGCAACCATTATTTCTCGTAATTAATTTCTTAAAAGCTTTAACATTCTATATAAATCTCTCCTAAGGTTGATCCAAATTGAGTACAGGTGCAAACAAGAGGAAAGCAGTCGCTATATAAAAAATAATTTAGCACTCAAAGAACTTGTAATGTTAAATTAGCCACCCCTAGTAATGGGACCTTTTTTTATGTATTAGAACATGACTAGATTTGCGTCAGATTAATATAAATGAACATTAAGATTCAAATTTTATATTATAGGTTGAGATTTGAACCTGAAAAACTTCGTGCATGGCTTCGATTTGCTGCCTATACCACTTGATAAGGAGTCCATTTCTGTTGCAAAACATTAATTACTATTTACAGTTAAGCTCCTCATTGATTGTTACCTTTATTAATACCAGAATCTAGGAGAGATCATGTTTATTTATTGGTAGCATTAAATTTTAAACGAATTCAAACATTATTATTACTAATAAAGTTTGACAGCTAATTGCCAGAAGGAGAATGCAACCAGATCAGACGGTATAATGGATTCAAGAAAATGAACACTTAATTACAAATTTCTTGACCAAATTAAACTACAGAATTTCAACTTTTTTGTGCAGACCTGGAACACAAATTCTTCTTTGAGGGCTGACAACTTTAACATTTGGTTTAACAGCTGCTATCAGAAAATAGCTAAATAAAGATCCACAAATTTGTATGAAACCTAACAGGACGTCAAGACCCAGAATTCTTTCAAATTAAATTCGCAAATACATCTAGCTGAGTAGCTGTTACGAGCATTAAAAATACAGTAATTCATCAATCCTCAAAAGTAAATCAAACAAGTGAAAATATCACAGATTTAAATAAGTAAGCGTCACATAAAACACATTCATTCGCAAATCCAATACAACATTTAAATCTCCAAAAATTATCAAAGAGAGTGGGAAAACCTGGTTTAGATCTCTTGAAACCGCAATTAGCCTTCTGACCGAATTCACCTCTGCCCCTCTTGCGCGTATCCATAGCTCCGAAGCTCGCAAATCGAAGCTAAAAAAATAAAAATCGATCCTAGCACCACCAGAGACAGGGATCACGGCAAAATTCGGCGGTGAAATTTGGGGAATTTGAGGAAGTGATTGCAGGAATAGGTGAAAATCCCAAATTACAGCTAGGGTTTTCCTCGAAGAGATAGAGAAAAACGGTACAGCAAAATAATTGATTATTGTTATTTTCATCAGTGATTTTTATATTGCGGATATTTTTCAATGTATCAATCAAAGTTAAGAAGTTTTGGATTCCGCGCGCGATTTTTTTTAGGAAAAAATCGGAGATGTCACGTGCTCTCAGATCATGAAATCTACGATGCACGTGCACTAGACTATTATTAGTATATGGACTTATAGTGTATATGGGCCGATATTTTCCAAGTGAAGGTCCAATAGATTTATATTTTATTGGACTAGATTATTTGCACCTATAATAATTAATAAATACATTATATATATGAATTTTATTATATTTTTATTTTATGTATGAAAATTTCCATACATACTTATTACCAATTTAAACTTATACCCCTAATTGAATGACAGATTTCTCATTATCTTTTTTTTACCCATTTGATTTAATATAAAGTTGCATTAATACATACTCAAAATTTCAAAATAATCAATCTGTCCAATTTCATTATCTCCTTTTCTTTTTTTTGTTATTAAATTTCATTATGTTCATTTCTTTTTTTTTAATAATATTATTCACATCACTTTATCTTTACTGCTCTAAACTTCAACTATCACTTATTTATTCAAATTATTATTTAATTTATTTATAAACAATGATTTTATTAGACTATACAATACCCTTAATCTACCTACTATATGCATAAATTAATTAATGCTATTAAATGAGCATTATAATTTATATAAATTAATGTTCATTAAATGAGCATTATGTTCATTTCCCCTTTTAAAATAATATTATCCATATTACTTTATCTTTATTGTTCTGCATTACAACAATCATTTATTTACTTTTTTTTATCAGTAAAGTTAACTTTTATAAATAGCAAAATAGTTTTTGGGTATAAGAAATACCCTGATATAATATTAATTGAACAATCATTTATTTACTTACATTGTTATTTACTCCCTCCTTCCCACAATAACTTTCACACTTTTCTTTTCGGGACGTCCCACAATAACTTTCACACCCTTAAAATGAAAAATCATTTATAAACTCCACCCTCACAATAACCTCAAATTTACACAAATGACATTATTTTATCTCCACACATACACAAAAGTCAAAACTCATTTCTTTACTTTATACATAAAGTTTTATAAAATTACCCCTCAAAACTTCACTTATTATTACACTTTCTTAATTTTCGTGCCCATCAACCTATGAAGATTAATATGGGACGGAAGGAGTACTTTATATACAAAACAATCACTTTATTCATAAATAGACTCTACAATACCCTTAATCTACCTACTATATGCATAAAATAATTAATACTATTAAATGAGCATTATAAATTTTTTATATATTAATTAATATTCATTAAATGGGCATTATAAATTGAGAATAATAAAGGCACAATAGTTGTTTTTTGTCCATCCTTTTCACTTTTTATTAAATATAACACATATATTTTTTAACCAAAGTATGCTCATACCTTATATTTTTCTATCAAATTTAGCACATAATTTTCTTTTTCACACCCATAATTTTATTTTTAATTAAACGTAGCACATACTTTTACGTTTTACCAATTTTAACACATGTCTTTATCTAATAAATAAAAACAAAAAGGAATATCTTAAATATGTACCAAATCAGAGATTTGTTTCATAAATAATATTTCACATAAACTTTCCTTAAAATAAAATGTAATGCATAAATCTTGTACTCCCTTCGTCCAGTAAATTTTGTTCAAACCTATTTTTTAGTGCACAAAGTATAAGTTTATTCTATTTGAATAGTTAACTTTTGAGTATTCTTTTCTACTTTATTAATAAGAATGAGTATCTATCAACAATATTTTTTACTTGTTATTTTACATATATTTTTTATAATTAAAATATGATTTTTTTTTTAAATGTGTATAAAAAGTGAGCAAAATTTGACTGATGGAGTATATCCTAATTGATTGATGGAGTATATCCTAATTGATGTTATATCTTTCGTTTCTCATTCTCCCTTTTTATATGGGAACTCTTTCCATGGAATAGATACACCCTCCATATTGACAAGTTTATTTTTAATTAATACTCCTAGTCCAATTTTATTATTTTCACTTTCCTTTTTTGGTTGTCCAATTTTATTATGCTCATACCATTTTTGAAAATAATACTATTCATACTACTTTATTTACATCCTTCTATCATCACTTATTTACCCACTTTGCCATTCACTTTATTTATAAACAATCATTTATTTACAAATGGACCCCACAATACCATATTATACCCTCAACTTATCTATTTTATGAATAAACTAATCAATATTCATTAAAACTCGTGCCCAAAGAAGTGGGCATAATAAAATTGGATGGAGGGAGTATAGTAAATGGGATTATATTTTTTTTAGTCCATTAAGTTACCACAATTTTGAATTTAGTCCATCAGGTTACCATTTTTTGAATTTAGTCCATTAAGTTTCGATTTATTTTGATTTTGGTCCAGTTACCTGCTACAGCAGGTTTCACAGGTCATTTTTTAAAACACACCCCATAAAATGATATACACACCCCAAATGTTAAACACACCACACTAAAATTTAAAAATAATTTTTTATTACTATACACACCCCCACCTATTTCCTATTTAATAAATTGCCAAAAATAATTAAATTTAAAAAAATAAGAATTCAAATTTATATGAAAAATATAAATAAAACCTATAAAAAATCGTCCAAATCTTCAAAAATTAAACAAAGCTAAAAAAAGAATTAATTGATTTAAATAATTTTGAAAATTTAGTTGATTTTTTACTATTTTTAAATTTTATTTAGCCTTATTTTCGACATTTTTTATACAAGTTAGAACGCAAATAAAACATTAATAACGAAATGGAGTTTTAAATTTTTTTTTTTAAATATTTATTTTATATTACATGAACCTACTAACACCCATGAATTTTATATACACTCCAAAAGTTAAACATAAAAATTAAAAAATCTAATATAGTTAAATAAAATCATAAACATGTTTAATAAATTGTCAAAAATAATTTAATTAAAAAAGTTAGAATTTAAATTAATATGAAAAAAAATATAAATAAAACCTATAAAAAATACATAAATCTTCAAAATTTTAATAAAGCTAAAAAATTAATTAATTTAATTAGTTTTAAAAATTTAGTTGATTTTTTAATACTTTTAAAGATTTTTTTATTTAATTTAATAATTTTTTCAAGTTGATTTTTTTAATCTTCAAAAATAGTAAAAAAATCAATTAAATCTTCAAAACTAATTAAATTAATTCATGTTTTTAGCTTTGTTTAATTTTCGAAGATTTTAGTGATTTTTATAGGTTTTATTTATATATTTTATATGAATTTGAATTCTTACTTTTTTTTAATTTAATTATTTTTAGCAATTTATTAAATACATTTATGATTTTATTTAACTACATTTGATTTTTGAATTTTTGTGTTTAACGTTTGGAGTGTATATAAATTTATGTGGTGTTAATAGGTTCATGTAATATAAAAAAATATTTAAAAGAAAAAAAAAATTAAAACTCTATTGCTTTATTAATGTTTTATTTGCATTCTAACTTCTATAAAATACGTCGAAAATAAGGCTAAATAAAATTTAAAAATTATAGAAAATCAACTAAATCTTCAAAACTAATTAAATTAATTATTTTAGCTTTGTTTAATTTTTAAAAATTTAGGCGATTTTTTGTAGGTTTTATTTATATTTTTTTATATTAATTTAAATTCTTACTTTTTTTTAATTTAATTGTTTTTAGCAATTTATTAAATATGTTTATGATTTTTTTTAACTACATTTGATTTTTAAATTTTTGTGTTTAACGTTTGGAGTGTATAAAATTTATGAGGTGTTAGTAGGTTCATGTAATATAAAAGAAATATTTTAAAGAAAAAAAAAATTTACACCTCTATTGCTTTATTATTGTTTTATTTGCATTCTAACTTCTATAAAAAACGTTGAAAATAAGGCTAAATAAAATTTAAAATTAGTAGAAAATTAATTAAATCTTCAAAAATAATTAAATTAATTATTTTAGCTTTGTTTAATTTTTAAAGATTCATGCAATTTTTTATAGGTTTTATTTATATTTTTTATATTAATTTGAATTCTTACTTTTTTTTTAATTTAATTATTTTTGACAATTTATTAAATAGGAAATAGTTGGGGGTGTGTATAGTAATAAAAAATGATTTTTAAATTTTATTGTGGTGTGTTTAACATTTGGGGTGTGTATATCATTTTATGGGGTGTGTTTTAAAAAATGACCTGTGAAACCTGCTATAGCAGGTAACTGGACCAAAATCAAAATAAACCGAAACTTAATGGACTAAATTCAAAAAGTGGTAACCTGATGGACTAAATTTAAAATCGTGGTAACTTAATGGACTAAAAAAAATATAATCCCATAGTAAATTGTTTTTTTGTACCAGTTTAGCTTTCCATGTAAAATTATATTTAATTAATTAATGAGGTATGATTAATTAATAAAGATAACTTATAAATTATGAGTACTTTTATTTTTTAAAAAGAGTGTGATTAAGTTGGAAGAAATTGTAAAAAAAGAAGGTTAAACCGTTATTTATTTATGAACATTGAACGGAGAGAGAGTATTGTTTCAAATATTTTCTTTAAGCATATTCTTTTATGTTCAAAAGCTTCTTATTTGTTCCATATTAAATTCAAAATTTATGTAAGATTTGCAAATTTTCCCAAATTTAATACAATATTTTTTATATGCGATCAAAACAAATAGTTTTTATTGCATGTTTATTTCTAAAAAAAATTAATACTTGTAAATTTCATATTTTCTCTTAAAAATGTTATAGATATTAAAATAAAGTACGTTGTAGAAACTATAGAGTAGTGAGGGTTTTGTACTGCCTTCAAAGTTCAAACATCATTTACTCTTCAACTCTTATGAATGAAATAATTAAAGTTTATTTTTTCCTACTTAAAAGTGTTATTTGCAATTAAGAACAATCATTTATGTACCAATTAATGAATAAATAATCAAGCTACTGCAATAGAAACGTAAAATATTAATACCGATAAATTAAGGTAACCAAGTACTGGAAAAATAATCATGTGGAGTACAAAATTAAATTAACAAAAATCATTAATAATTCTTCGAAAGAGGTGAAGGATAAAGAACGGAATCAGCGAGCTCTTGATTCAACTTGAACGGAAAAGGTGGCATACCCTGACAAGGAATCTCCGGCATGTCATTTAACATTGTAAGGATATTAGCCCGAGCTTTACATAACAAATCAATATTTCCATGAATTTTCAGATTTGAAATATTTGTAGAAATTTGATCCAATACATGAGCATTACGCTCCACCAATCGCCATCCATCGTCACCGACGTTAGTAGATCTGTATGAGGGCCTGGTGCCCGAAACATCTTTTTTCTTGCCACTCTTAGCCACTCTAGTCCATCTGCAACGTATCACAATATCCCGGATCGTCTTGCCAGTTAAAGCTTGAGCAATGTTAGCATAACAAAAAATAGGGGATTTTGAGGCATGTTTTTCGAGCAAATATTCAAGCACCGATTGTTCCTCGGATGTCCAATTGGTTGACATACGAGGATTACCGATAACACATTCCATAATGGATTGCTCCCCAAACTTGATATCTCCTTTGACCCCCTCTTGACATACTAGTGGAAATAATGACCCTTATTTATACTAAAAATATTGCAGCTAATTTATGTGGAAATTAATGGGGGATTTATATAATCACAATGTGCTTTTATTTATTTACAAAATAAACGAATCATATTCAATCCAAATAAATGGGGGAAGTAATGAGAATTGAAATAAAAAACGAGTCAATTTATTTGCACGAGAACATATGGTAAGTCCAAAAAAATAGATTAAGAAAGAAAAAAGATGTTGTGCATCTAGCACATGAAATTTAGTAGAATTCTAATAATCTTATTGACTTGTAATTATGTGTACTATTTATGCTAAAATTTGCCTACGTGTCACGACGTTTGACTTAGACATTAACGGTTAGATTATTTAGTTGATGGAACTAAATAAAAATATAAAATACGAAAATTAAAGAAGATAATAAGATTTGTGGCATATAAAAATTAAAAAATTGAGGTTAAAAACCACGGGTGTTTGTTTTGGGATGGAAAATTCGGATTTGGAATTTCGAAACTCCACCCCGTTACAGTTTGATATTTTGATTCAAGATTTCAAAATCCCACTCTATAACACTATAAAAGTCAAATCTATAAATACCTATAAACCATATATAATTACCTATAATCCTATACTATAAAGTTAAATCCTACCCTACATAAATCTCAAAATAAACACAAAACATAAAAAATATTAGAATTTTAAAATTTACTAGATTTTGAAATCCGAATTTCAAAATCCTCAAAATTCCAAAACAAACATCTCCAAGTGATTGCTGAATGGCGTTAAGGCTGTGCCGATGTACTATGTTTTACCACCACCGAATGGCGTTAAGGCTGTGCCGATTGCTTCTGTCAAGCCGGGCCATTTGCTACCGGGCCTATAAATTTGTGGCTCAGGCTGACCCTAGGTAGGCTGTCGGGCCATCACTCCAAAATGACTCATTTTTTATTATTGTTTAAAAATTAAAAATATACTAAATGCATAAAAACTCATTCTAGTTGGGTCAATAGTCAATGCCACAATATAAAAATGATTTGAGTAATAAATAGTCTGGGCTTGCATATTACATATTTGGGCTTTGGAAGGTCCATAAGAACGCAATTGGGCTTATTAGGATGCTTTGTTTTACTAAAATAAAAGGGTGGGACTATTTACACCTCCATTTCGGTTTAGAATACTCCCCCGATTGATGCACCCCCTGAAATTTGTCAGAATAGATGCACCCCCTGAAATTGTCTTAATTACCCTTTTCTCATTTTTATCTATATAATACAACTTTACTTATCACACCCTCCCTCAAACCCTAATTCTCTCTTTTTTTTTCTTGCCGTCGCCGCCGACTGCCTCCGCCGGCCACCTCCTTCTCCCTCAGCCACGGCCGCCGTCGCCGGCCGCCTCCTTCTCCCTCAGCTTCAGCCGCGCCGCCTCCATCTCCCTTAGCCGCGACCGCCTCCTTCTCCCTCAGCCTCAGTCGCGGTCGCCCCCTTCTCCCTCACCCTCAGCCGCGGCCGCCTCCTTCTCCCTCAGCCGCGGCCGTGACAGCCTTCCCCTCCCTCCCCTCGTCGCGGCGGCATCCCTTTCCTCTCTCATTTCTGCAATTAAATTTTCTTCAACCCGATCGAAGATGCCGCCCCGCCCCACCCCAGGTAAGTGTATCGCCGCCGTCGTCTGGTAAAGTTCAGTCGGCGTCAATTTTGATTTTTAGTTTTTAGGGTTTTCTGCAATTATAAACCTTTTTTTTTAATTTTCGACAACATAATGTCGACCATGTAACCTCTCATCGACAGACGGTCGTGGACGAGGGGTTACATGGTCGACGGTATGTTGTCGAAAATTTTAAGTTTTTTTTTTAAAGGTTCGACCTTCCTAAGTCGACCATATAAACTCTCGTCGACAACCAGGTGTCGACGAGAGTTTATATGGTCGACTTAGGAAGGTCGAACTGTTTAAGTTTTTTTTGTATTATTCTTTTCGACAAACCGGTGTCGACAATAGTGAATATGGTCGACACTGGTTTGTCGAAATTTTAAAAAAAAATTGAAATTTTTTAAGTTCTTTAATTTTTTTTGTTTGGGGAGAAATTTTGTGTTTGGTGGTGGTGGTGGTGGGATAAAACTTAGGTTTAGTGTTTAAAGGGTGAAGGAGGGTGCACCTAGTATTAGAGGTGCATTTAGTAGTGTAATATAAGTTAAAGGGTATTTTTGATTTTTTACACCATTATTTTATTATTAAACTTAGAGGGGGAGTGTTCTAAACCGAAATAGAGGTGTAAATAGTCCCACCCAAAATAAAACAGTATATTGAGTTTTTTTTTTTGGGTTTGACTATATGCACCTCCATTTCGGAGAGATGCACTCCCCCGATTTATACACTCCCCGAATTTTAGGTCACACCCCCCTCAAATGTCATAAATACCCCTCATCCATAAAAATTCTATTACTACCCACACCCCCAAATCCTCCATCTTCTTCCTCCTCCATTTCTTCTTTCATCTTCTCTCCCACCCCTCACCACCACCGCCGTCGACCTGCCCCTCCACCACCCGTCGCCGGCGACGCCAACCCCTCCCTCCCTCGCCGAGCCCGTCGCCCCCCACCCCACCGCCTGTAAAAAAGAATAGATCGCGGTCGCGCGCGGCCGTCCCCTCCCTCCTCCCTCGTCGAGCCCGTCGCCCTACCCCCAACTGTAAAAAAAAACAAAAAAAAGAGCAGATCGCGGCTGCCCCCTCCTCCCTCCTCCCTCCTCCCTCCAACGCCGACACACCCCACCCCACCAGGTTTCCCCCCTTTCTCAATGTTAGGGTTTTCTGCATTTTTGCAGAAAATTGCAGAAAACCCTAGTTTTTTTTTTCAATTTTCAACCGTATAAGGTCGATTAAATACACCTTCGTCGACAAATTGTTGTTGACGAGAGTGTATTTGATCGACCTTACATAGTCGAAATTAAAAAAAATTGTTTTTTTTTTAATTTTCGACCATATACATTCCCGTCGACAACGATTTGTCGACGAGAGTGTATATGGTCGACACTGGTTGGTCGAAAATTGAAAAAAATTTGTGATTTTTTTGAGTATATGGTCGACCATTTCTGTTTTTTTTTTTTTTGAGTTGATGGTCGTCGGAAATGGTGTTTTCGGCGACCGGAAGTTGTAAATATAATTTTAAATTAATGAAAAAATTAGAATTTTGAATAGAGAGAAATTGCAATGTAAAGTAGAACAAAAGGAATTTACAAATAGATGTAATTAAGGGGAGATATTACATTCTCTATTAATATAATGCATATTCCACAATAACAATTTGTATATTACATCCCAAAATCAAATTTGACCCGTCCTAAAATACCTAGGTTATGCTTTAATATTTTTTAAATGAACTTTATAAACCTAAGAATTAGGCAATAATTAAATACCTGAACTTTATAAACCTAAGAACTAGGCAATAAATAAATACCTGAACTTTATAAACCTAAAAATTAGGCAATATTTAAATACCTATGTTATGCTTAAAAAAAAAATTTGAAAAAACTTTATAAAACTAAGTTTAGGGATGTATTCAATTGATATTCTATTAGATTTTTTTGAACTTTAAAAAGTAGATGAATTTATAAAATTCATAGAGTTCATATAGAGTTTGATTGATTTTTTTTATTGACTTATATGAATTTTCATAGACCTGATAGAATTGTGAAATTTTTTTTTTTATACATTTACATAGATTTTCATAAACTCGATTGATGAGAATAGTTTTTTTTTTTTAATGTGAAGTGTTTTTTTAAAATTAATACTATTATATATATAAAATATATTTTACCAATATATATATATATATATAAAGTTTATATATTAATTCGGGACGGATCGGATACCCACGAGTCGGACATAAGACCCATATTCAATACGGGGGCGGATCCGACTTGACCCAAAGCTCACATGGTGAGGTGGGTACCCGAATCAATATTGCCATTGCTACTTCTGATTTTTCGTCTTCCAAGTTCTTTGAGAGAATCCGTTCAAATCTCTAGTTTTTATAAGAGATTTTGGATAGTGAAATTTATTTATATTTTTTAAGGATAATCCAACAAAATCCATAGAGTATTAAAATTCGCCAAAGTCTTGTATGTACTCAAGTACACCATGTACTTGAGTAGACTTTTACTAGTCAAATGTTGACCGTTGACCGGTCAACGGTCAAACTTTGACTTTTTTTTCGATTTTTTTTTTGAAAAAGTGTATGTATTATAACTAAAAAGTGTATCTTTGTTTTTTTAATAAAAAGTGTATGTTACTATATTGAAAAGTGCAACATTGTTTTTAATGAAAAATGTATGTTATTATAACTAAAAAGTGTATGATATTATAATTGAAAAGTGTATGATATTATAACTGAAAAGTGTAAGTTATATATATTAATGAAAAGTGTATGTTATTATAACTACAAAGTGTATGATCTATTAATGAAAATTGTATGTTATTATAACTGCAAAGTGTATGATCTATTGTAAAGTGTATGATCTATTTAATGAAAAGTGTATGTTATTATAACTAAAAAGTGTATGTTCTATTAATGAAAAGTGTAAGTTATATATTAATGAAAAGTGTATGTTATTATAATTGAAAAGTGTATGATATTATAACTGAAAAGTGTATGCTAATGATACACCTTTTGTTTATTTGTACTTGCACTTTCATAATCTAGAAAAATCGGTGCTAAATTTTTTTAAAAAAATTATTATTAATTTTACACGTTTTATTATTTTTTTACTTGCACTTTTATTACTATTAATGATATTATTAGTAAGTGCAATTAATGATATTACTAGTACTTGCACTTTTTTTACAATGTATAAAAAAACTGTTGCTAATTTTTTTTTTAATTATTATTAATTTTACAAATTTTATTATTTATTAATTACACTTTTATTACTATTAATGATATTATTAGTAAGTGCAAATGATATTACTAGTACTTGCATATTTTTTTATAATGTATAAAAAATTGTTGCTATTTTTTAAAAAAATATTATTAATTTAACAAATTTTATTATTTATTAATTGCACTTTTATTAGTATTATATACCATTTAGTTATTAATTGTTGTACTTTTATTAATGATACCGAAAATGGTGCTATTTAGTTATTAATTGTTGTACTTTTATTAATGATACCGAAAATGGTGCTAAAACTGTTAAAATAAAATAAAATTCCGAAAATTGATAAAATTCCGAATGGTGCTAAAACCAAGGTTGTAGAAATCGGAAATCGCCAGTCGGGCGTTTTCTGACCGCCTAGGCGATCCGATTTTTTATTTACTTTTTTATATTTTTTTAATTTTTTTTTAAAAATACATGAATATTAACACTAAAAAAATAATTTATTTATGTATTGTTGATTTGTTTCCCAAATTCACATTTGTAAATGTAATTGGAAATTTTTTAGTTTATTTTATTTATTTACGTGGATGAAACGACGTAGATTCGAATTTTTAAATTAAATTTTTTTTTAAAAAATTCCGCCTAGGTGGCGCCTAGACTGCCAGCCGCCTAGATGGTCCGATTAGTATAAAAGCCAGCCGCCCGCCTAGCGCCTAGGCCCCGCCTAGGCCCGATTTCTGCAACCACGGCTAAAACTGTTAAAATAAAATAAAATTCCTAAAATTCCGAAAATAGTTAGAAGTGGGATTCGAACCCGAGACATGGTGATAAAGCAATCCAAGGATAACCACTAGGTTACAATGACTTTTGTTAAAAATTTTATTATTTATCCTATATATAATTTATATTTCCTATATAG
Organism: Galeopsis tetrahit; assembly: GCA_963675135.1. Taxonomy (NCBI): domain Eukaryota; kingdom Viridiplantae; phylum Streptophyta; class Magnoliopsida; order Lamiales; family Lamiaceae; genus Galeopsis; species Galeopsis tetrahit. The sequence goes on from OY776126.1 coordinate 5,109,681, forward strand.
TTGGACTCAAGTACACCGTGTACTTGAGTACACAGCAGCCCTATCCTTAAAATTCATAGGCAGTTGAATACTAAAATTTTTTAAAGACTTTTTAAAATACATATTGAATACCTCGAAATTTTTAAAGACTTTTGAAAATTCGATTTGAATACTCCAGACTTTGAAAGTACAAAAAAATCCTATAAAATCCACTACCAATACAACCCCTTAGACTTGTTAGGTATGTGTATAGTGTGAAGTGTAAATTAGTGCATGGGTTGACCTCAAAATTTTAAAGCATGTATATATTTTAGTATCCGAATATTTTTTTTATTTTATATTATTTGAAAATTGTACGAAAGCAATATTATAATTACACTTAAATACTCTCTCCCATCCATCATTCAAAAATGCAAGTTTTCTTAAATAAAAATAATAACTTTTCAATACATTAATACACATCTCACTTTTTACTTTACATATTTATTTTATATATAAATAATCAATATTTCTTAAAATTTCCAATTAAAATATTAACTACTTTGATGACATCTCCGATACAAACCTCACTTATGTACAAGAGTTTAAACTCGGTTAGTTGCATTTTTTTTTTAATTATAATTTGAACTAGATAAATATTCTCTGTAACAGCTTATTCGTTTTTCCTTCCAATATTGAATACTTAAAAAAAAAAATTGCGATTAGTTAGAAATTTTAAAAAGTTTAGATGACTTTAATTTAGTAGGGCTCAACAGGGGTAAAACAGTCATTAAACAAGTGCAGTATGATCTGCCAGAAAGAAACCCCCCTGTTTAGTGTTTACACTGTCTTAACGGCACTTTCTATGCCCTCCTAAACAGCAGCAGCATAGTTTCCATCGAAACCCACTTCACAACACATATTTAGGCCACCCTCTTCATAACTCACTCCACCCACCAAAGAAAAAAACACATCGTTAAAATCAAAGACATTTCTCTCTCTCTCTGCAATTCAAGAAAGGTCAGTTTTTTTTTTTTTCAATTACATTTGAGAAATGAGCTTGATTTGCATTTCATGGGCGTGTAGAATGTGGGTTTGGATCCTTGTTGGTGGAACACATCTGTGGTTTATGGATTTGTCATTTTTAAATATAGATTTATGCAAAGATCTTTATGGCCTGTCGAATGTTATTCCTGTTTTGTATTGAAAATATTGTGATTCATGCATTTTGTTGTTATTTTTTCAGCATTTAGCATTCTTGTCCATTTGAATGTGATTTTTTTTTTCCTGGTAATTTGTGGGGTTGATGTGGAGTTTAGTTTTGTTTTTGTTTAATGGGATTGTTTTGGGAAATTTCTTATGGTCCAATGTACCTAATTATAGTACAATCGTTGCCCTAATTGATAATTATGTTAGTGTTTTGTATGATTTTATAGTTGAGAAGAAGCTCTAGTAGAGCTACATTATTTCTGTTCATGAAAAAGAAAGAAAAAATCATCTTGCTCATAAAATTGAGTACAAACTTATAGCTAAATAAGGTTTATTATCATTCTTTCTGCTTATACTTTATGATGTCCCTTGTCTTCAGACGATTCGTATTGAAAACACAAGAATTTCGTCTCAAATTTGAAAAGATATGGCTGCAACTGCAACTCCTGGGGCACAAATCGTGTCACCGAAATCTTGCATTTCTGCAACTCACAGAACTTCCACATCAAGAATCTCATACTTTGGCAACGAAACAAAAGGCTTATTTCAGACTAAGTTCAGGAGCTTATCTTCTCACCCAACTACACAACCATTTCCCAAAAGCAATGTGTTAAAATCTGAAAGGCATGTTATTAAAGCAATGTCTGGAACAAGTGATAAGCAGCCTTTGCCAGGATTGCCTGTTGATCTCAGAGGTACGAGTTGTCGATTTCCTTTGTAGTTCTACTATTGCATAAATTTTGTCAAGCATGTAGTGATTTAATTGCGTATATATTCTTGTATGTATGCAGGGAAGAGGGCATTTATTGCTGGTGTAGCTGATGACCACGGTTATGGATGGGCAATAGCGAAATCTCTTGCAGCTGCAGGGGCCGAAATTCTCGTTGGGACATGGGTGCCTGTAAGTACAAGAGCTTTGTGATATCGTGTCGTTTTATATGTGTATGTCCTAACAACGCCAACCTTATCCTTCAGGCACTAAATATCTTTGAGTCGAGCCTAAGGCGTGGAAAGTTTGATGAATCACGAGTGTATGCAGACAGCCATTTATATCTACGAACTTTACTTCTCTTAATATGCATTGTCTGTGGATTACAAGTGTTTTTGAATTTGACTTTGTAGGTTGCCAGACGGTTCGTTGATGGAAATTACAAAAGTCTACCCACTGGATGCTGTTTTTGACTCTCCTGAGGATGTTCCTGAAGATGTAAGATAATTTCAATGAATTTTCCAAAGATAGGTAGATATTTTCATTAAATTATTAATCATTTTCTGCTGTGGCACAGATCAAGACAAATAAACGCTATGCGGGTTCTTCAAAATGGACTGTGAAGGTCTCCGTCTCTAAACTTGTCCATCTTATTTTGTCCAATAAACCGGAATCTGAAAAAAAATGTATGCTTGCAGGAAGTTGCTGAATCAGTGAAGCAGGATTTTGGAACTATCGATATTCTTGTCCACTCACTTGCCAACGGTCCAGAGGTAGTGCCCACCTCGTTTTCTTGCAATTTATCCTTGTTTTAAAATCACTATTTGTTAAAATTGTTTCAATATTGCTTGTAGGTCACTAAGCCTCTTCTTGAGACATCCAGATACGGTTATCTTGCAGCTATTTCTGCTTCAAGTTATTCCTTCATTTCTCTTCTCAAACATTTCCTTCCCATCACAAATCCAGGTACGGAGTCCCTTTTCCACGTCTTGTTGATTTTCCATGAAAGAAAATTGGTATCGTCTATTAATCTGTTTTCTAATAGGGGGTGCTACGATTTCCCTGACATACATTGCATCGGAGAAGATAATTCCAGGGTACGTGTATCTTTAATTTATCGAGCTAAATGTAAGCACACATGTTTTTTCCTTGTTGGATTACCTTGTGTTTTTATCGCAGGTACGGTGGTGGTATGAGTTCTGCAAAGGCTGCTCTTGAGAGTGATACTAAAGTGAGTCCTCCTTTATTCATTGTTGATCTTGATAATATACTTATGCTAAAACAATGTCTAATGTTAAATAACCACTTGGTTGTTAAGGTACTTGCTTTTGAAGCTGGAAGAAAGCACAACATCAGAGTTAACACCATATCTGCAGGTACTTTCATTTCCTGCAGTTGCTACAATTTACTTCCTGAGATTGTAATATCTATTCGTTTTCTAATTATTAATTGACGTACTTCAGGGCCGTTAAGAAGCCGTGCAGCAAAAGCTATTGGGTTCATTGATATGATGATCGACTACTCATTAGAGAACGCACCCTTGCAAAAGGAATTAAGTGCTGGTGAGCTCTCTCTCTCTCTCTATATAAGCTCTTTAGAAACTTCAACTTGCTCTAGACAGACAACGGGCCATAAACGAAACAAAAACTTCTATGAATCTGGTTCACTTAAGTTTTATGGTGAACTCGGTAATACTGTTTAGCATATGAATTATCATTGTTTAGTGATTCTGAGAAGAATAACAAATAAAATCAAACATTTTTTAAATAGTACTAAAAGGTAGCACGCGACTGTAGACCTTCTCATAAAACGAACTTGTGCATGTTTATCTACTAACCTGGAAAAAATAATGAAAACAGAGGAGGTTGGAAATGCTGCTGCTTTTCTGGCGTCGCCATTGGCTTCAGCCATTACCGGAGCTGTTGTTTATGTCGACAATGGCCTTAATGCAATGGGAGTTGGAGTGGATAGCCCCGTTTTTAAGGACCTTGATATTCCAAGATCCAACAAGAATTAAAGACATGGAGTTAGTTACTTTGAGAGGTGAAGATAAACATTTATGACTTTGTGAAACTGTTTTGTTTACAAACTTATGATCAAGCTCTTGAATGAATCATTTAGACAGTTATTCTTGTTCTTCACTAGCTACTTGCGTTGTACTAAAACTAAATCAAATAATTAAGGTGGCTCGTCTTTTTACGAATGGATTAGTTCACATGTCATGCTCTATCTAATACTCCCTCCGTCCCATTATAAGTTTTAACTTTTCTTTTCGATGTTCCACAATAAGGGAGTATGTCAATGCTCATATAGATAGTAGATTACACACACAAAAAAAAACATTATGTCGTAGAATTTATATTATTAATCTTCAACATTGATTTGAAATAATTTTGCAAGCATGCATAGTCTAAAACATAAAAATAATTTTGTTGATCTGTTAATTACTTGTACGACCAGCACAAAAACTCTAGTATATACCAAATAATTTTATGAATTGAACGTAATTATTTGTACGACCAACAAAAGTAAAAATATAAACATATATACAAACATAATATAGTAGTCTAATAATCTGAAGTCATCGATCACTCAGGGGGTTTCTACGTACAAGGTAAGACTTCCGTTTAAAATGATGAAAAAAAAGACAATAAGTAAGCGAAATTATATACATCTACTCCGGAAAATCAAACGACAATCAGCAAAAGCGACTTTGCAACACCTAAATTTACTTTATGCTTCAGCCAGCCAAGGAGTTATTTTGGCATACAAAATTAGCCTAAAATAAAATATTGGTGATTCAAATAACTGGTCAAATTAGTTTTCTCTTTCCTTTGCGAATAGCAGCAGCCCGAGCAGCGGCTTTGTTGTCACTTTCTGGAGAATCTGCAACTACAGCTTGCTCCTGCATAACCAAACCTCGATTCCTGGACAGTTTCCTTATAGGTGTTGAAGGCAGTTGTTCTTCAGCTCCTTCATCTTCTGAATCTCGTTGATCATTATTCGTGTTGTCCATCTCAACCCTATGTGGCATTAGTTCCTCTCCCACCTCAACAGAATCCAACATTAACTGCAAATTGGGATTACCCAGGAATTTACAAGTTTTAAGATTACAGTTTAACACGCAAAATAATCTTACAAACAGAAGCTCCTGCATTAACTAGGTACCTTCCAGTCACTAAAGTCGAATCTGAATATAAAATGGCTGTAAGTGACCTCCCCAGATAGAATTGCATCAGCTCTAGGAGCATTCTTTAGGGCTGTAGAAAACAGTGATCAATTAATGCAAACGGAGGATGAAGAGGAAAAAGTTAAGAAAATATGTTTCTTATTCTACTTGATAAGAGTGAAAACGAACTGCTTACCAACAATATGATGTCCAGCTTCATCCACGGACACCACAACACGCCCATCTTTAATTAAAAAAGATAGAGCAAATAAATTTTCCACAGTTTGTGCAAAGGATTTCCGGTTTAATATTAGATTTTCAAGCCTTGCTTTGCGCTTGCTTCTCAAAATGTCAAAGATAGTGGCCATATTTATATCAGTGTCTGTTTTCTTCTCTTTATTAGCTTGAAAAAGCTGCAAAAAGAGAAAGTTACAGATATCATCAGGATATAGCTACATTATCTGATGTGGGAAAAATTTCCCCACAAACCAGTAAATAATTTGTGAATAGGAGGTGAAGAATAGAGAACTATCAAAGCTTGTTGCTTTGTTTTACATTTTACCTCTTCAGGCCGTGAATTTTCGGTTGGTTTTGCACGTTTTCTGTGAACCGCAGTCTTACGTTGCTTCATTTCAGTGTTCATGGGACCAACCCTGTCAGAAATGATGAAGATAATTATGTCTGCATACTGTCGATTCAAGAAAGAGAAAAAAATGAGGAGTATGAGAAAGATGATTACATCGTACAACAACCAGGAGCACTCCTGAAAACATGAGAGACCACTTTACCAATGTCTTTCCAGCGAATCAAACTGCTAGCCTCATTTTGGCTACTGCTTGATCCACCATCCTGCCCAAAATCCCTGAGTAGACAATTAACAAAATCGGCAGGCGTCACACCTTCACTGTTAAATGCTTTAACAGAAGTCACCAATGTGTTTGTAATGTCAAACAGAGCCTCAGCATCTGAAACTTGTTCCCTGGGCTTTTGTACTGTATGCATGGCAAAGAAGAAAAAAAATTACACTAGATACAAATAATAAGAAGTCACAGAGATGGTGCTTTCAAAATTGACAAGAAATAACCCATGGTTTGGATTTTTACATCCCAGGTCTTCAAAGCCATCTCACTTATGCACAACAATGAAGAGAATACACATGAAAAATCACAAATTTGAAACATTACCTAGTTGATGCAAGTTATCAACTTCTTCAATCATTGATTTGAACTTTTCTGAATTAACCCTTGATAAATCATCTCTCTCATCTGCATAAGAAAATATAAATAGATTGTGAGAGATTTCAATTTAAAAATGAAAACATCACCTATACAAGTCGTAGTGCATTCATTCATAACAAAGATGAAAGATGCAATGCAACCTTTGTGTAAGAAACTCCTTCTACAGTTTTTCGTAAGGTACAAATTAAAATGATACAATAAATCATGCTTATGAAAGACAGAAGTCACAGAACCCCCTATAATTGCACACACATTGCTGAACAAAACAAACTCCATGATGTGGGACACAAAATACTAATTAACCAAGCTCTAACTAATTTATCATCATCTTATATGAAAATTCCATAAGCCCATATCAAAGAGGAGATCAATTATAAATTACATTAAACCAAGTTTCTTATGTTTGAAAATTGTGTTAACTCAGCGATAATTTTTACTATTCAAACGCTGCATACTCACGGACGACCCATAAAGAGTATTCAAAGTATAAGATGATGTTAGGGGACCAAGAAACTTTGAATACAAACAAAACACGAATCAGACACTGGAAGCTTAGCAAATTCCCGGAACAAAAAGTTAACGAAAATATAACACAAAAGCATAAAAACGAAACCAACTCAATTTACCACTAATCCGGTTCTTGAATCTGAGGTATTTTGAACGAAGAACCCTGCGCTCACCAACATTCCCCTCAGCTTCGTCTCCATTACTTGTACCTTGCGCTTCATCGAAGTTCTGCGCACTGCTTCGAGTAGCCCTACGGCTATCGTTCAGTTTTTCCGTATTAACTGCTCGCACCATTGTTGATCCTTTGATCACTCATAAAATTAGGGTTGCGAAATTTAAATTCGAAAACCCTAAATTGAGGTTTTTGAATTAGCAACAGCGAAAAATCGAGGGTTGCAAATTTAAGAAAAGCGTATAGAAGAAGAGGGATTTGTTTGCCGCTTGAATTTTTTTTTATTTTTTTTGAGAGTACCGCTTGAAATATTTGAGAACCCGCTTTGGTCAAATTTTCTCCCCCTCAAAATATTTGACAACCCTCCCTTCCACAAATTTCTCATATTCTTTTTATACAAAAAAATAAAATAAAAAATAATAATAATACTAAGATATGTAAAAAAGAAGAAGAGGAGAAATCTATTCCATGAAGGAGTGTGCACAAAGTGGTCGAACCGGAACCTGCCTCGCTCTATCAAAATTTAGAATTTCGAGTTTCGGTTCGATTCAGAAAATTTGGATTTTTTTTATTTATTATTAGATTTTCTTAAAAATTTTATATATTTTTTATTAAAACATTGATAAAATTTAAGAGCTTTAAATGAATCCACACGGATATTGATTTGGAATGTTTTGTATTAATTTAATACATTAAACGTCAAATTATTTATGTACGGATGAACTAAAAAAAATCGATTCATCTATTTGAGTGGATTCCGATCCGATCCTATTTTGGACCTGTGCACACTTATAGGAGTATATTCTTAATTTATTGGGATTGTGTCAATTTCCTAAATCTAGTATATACTCTATAAACAAATTTGTGTCAATTTCCCAAATCTAAGATATAATCATAAATTTATTGATATATGTGAGGTATGTACTAAAGTTAACTTGTCAATTTTAGAAAATTTAATTGTTTTCCCGGCAAAAACTGTTCGTTAAATCGGACCATTCGTTTACAATTTTGTAGAAAAAAAATTAAATATGACATTTTTATTGTATTATATCACAATTTTTTTGAGTATTTAGTGTGAGTATATATAATGTCTGAAGGGTATAGATTAATATCAAACGATTTTAGTATATGTGTCGCGAATTTAGCATATAATTATACTTATAGATATTCGTATTATTACGAAATCAAACACTAAATATTATTACGAATTTGTTATATTAGTGAATATATTTCATGTTGAAGGGCTCCATTAGTCGAAGAGACGAGAGAGAGGAGAATGTGGCTGCTGCAATGAAATGCATGGATTAATGAAAAAAAATCTATGAATATGTAACCCCCCAAAACTTGCACCACATTGTCCCACCAACATATATCATCAAGCAGAAAAGAACCACTATCCTAAGCCCCCCTCCCTACACGTGACCATAAATAAATACATCCTCTACTTGCTATTCCATTGTATCGCCTCCGACGACATCACCCTTCTTACCAGGTCATCCACCCGCATCAAAAGAGGAGGCCATTCTCCGGTCCTTTCTGTTCCCCGATAGCACATCAATCATTCCCAGCCTCGAGTAATCGATACCTTCATTGACCGGACCTGCAATTTAGCCGTTGAAAAAAACATGGCCACTCTCCCACCTGAAACTGTGAAATTAGGGTTTGCATTGAATACATATTCCGTTACCCAATATCCGTAAAATTGGGTGATAATGACAAATCATCTAGTCCAGATATGAAATCTGGATCCGAGTTCAAGGGAATTATTCCTGACGAGCCTAAAGGAGCAACTTCGTCCAAGTCAAACGGGCAGGAATTGTCAAATTCAAGAATTCCAGCTTCAGAAAAGGAGGATAACTCATCGAACCTCAGACCAGGGTCAATTGACATCACTGGTAAATGTTGGAATACTTCATTAGTCGTTACATGGGCATCAGTATGATCTTTGCTTGTTCTTCTTGATTTCGATTTAGAATGCTTGCCCGACTCAGAAATTGGGAGCTTGTGTTTCCCCAAAGGCGGTGATTGTGGAGTCCAAGCACTTGTGGTGAAAACTTGTGATTCTCCACCCGAAAAGCCTTCAAAATGTGCCCCTGAGGCAGCAGCAGCTCTGTGGATGACATAGAAACATCAGTCAATGATCCGGATTCGTAGAGAGAGGGTATCCAACAATTCTTTTATATATCACAATTCCAAACAATAAAAATAATTAATAAATAAGATGCCAAGCATGGTTTAATATTTATGAGTCTTAAATTGATAGTTTCTGTCGCAGGCCCCACATTAATAGTTCCTTTTTTTTAGGTACAGAATCGATATGAAAAATCTTTCAGATAAAAAATTGATAGTTAACTTTCCAACGCTGAACCAACAAATTAAAAATTGCATGCAGAATGAATATCTAAATCAGAGGATATACCTGAACTGGCTCTCAACAATAGCACTGGCAGATTTGAAATGGCGCCTCTCTCCAGCATACGTCTTTAAAGATGTGGGAGTTTCGGAGCCAAGAATCGAAACATCCACAACAGAGGGAAGAGGTGGAGAAGCTTCATCCTCATCCCCCTGAATTTCGAGACATAAATCCAACCTCTCTTGTTCCACCAAGTGTTCCCCCCTCTGATTGAGGATGGGTAACCTGTCATCGGTTTTACGACTGGACTCAAGAGCAGCTGCCACTAACTTCCCGCACTGATGTAAATTAGGAAATTCCAACTTTGCTGGGTTTTTTCCCAATGAATTCTCGTGGTTGATGGTACAAGCAAACAGCTTCTGAGACGGATAATATCCGTTTTGAGAAAACAAGGCGTTGTTCCTATGGATGGAGCGAGAGGGATTCCTCCACGCAGCAGAGAGCACAGCAAAGAAGTGCTTTTGAAGAAGTGGTTCATGATCAGGTTGTTCAGAAGTAATGCCAAGCAATATCCTGATGTTATCCTAACATTGCATAAGATAATAGAATAGATACGAAAATTAGAGCCTATCGATTAATGAAAAACCAATAACACATTCACTACAACATACATCTGTTTTAATGATACTCCCTCCAATTCTTTTTAGATGTCATTTTGGGTTTTATCACACAAAGGATATTCTTTTATGCCAAAATTAACCCTAATTTAATGACAATTAACCTCATCAGTAGCTTGGAAAGTGGAGAATAGATTTAATGATGGTGGAAATTAATTAGGAGTAAACATGGTATAATGGGAGAAAGAAAACTCAAAATGACAATTATTGAGTAAATAATCTAAAAGGATATAATGACGTCGAATTAAAGGGAGTATTAAATAGGAAGTACCTCGGTTACTCTAAGCGGACCTTTCCCTGAACCAATGCCAGCAGCTTTGTCATTATTCATAGTCTCACTTCCAGAGAAAACATATCTTTGAATTAGTTCCCTAAACCTCTCAGAGCAGTGGGCAGAATGACGGTACCGTCCCCGATAAGATCCACCATGAGACATTCCATACAATATTTCAGTTGCCAAGTTCCAATTTGGGCCATACTCATGAACGGAAGCACATAATGCAGCATCTTCCGTTGGTGACCAAGGATCGGGAGAAGGGAGCTCCTGGTGCCACATGTTCCCTTTTTTTTTTAACTTTTCTGGTTTTATTGTGAAAACACGTTTCAGCGGGATAACAGGTATAACAAGTTTTCCACGTGTCTTGGCTCTACTTAATTGCTTAAGTTCACCATCAACAAAACCATTATCACAAATTTTCAACTCCTTAGGTTCATCTTGATGCTTGCCGGAAGTTTTGGGATTTAGAAGCACATTGGAAGACTTCAATTTTTTAGACTTCTTTCTGCTTTTCTGTTCATCATCATCCAAAGCAGGCTTACGTTTCTTCGCCTGAGTTGAGCAGGGAGATAAAGCGTCTGATGATGTGGCCATATCATCATAGAGTAAAGCATCATCCATGGACGCTGGTTCTATTGATGATTCTTCCTTTATAGAGATGGATTTAGAAACTAGAGCCCCTTTCTTCAAAGATTTGAACTTGGCCTTTTTGGCTTTCTTCTTCGATTTTGGTTTGGGAGCAACATCGTTCCTGCTTTAAGAAAACCAATTATAGTGGATGGAAAAGCAGGACGAGAAAAGTATAAAGAGTCACTGAACGGGGGAGGACCATAATCGCAATAAAGCATACTTTCTACAAAAGACAGGATTCTAGGAGTTCTTTTGCTTTAGACAAACCATCAAGTTGATATATCATATCCTGGTGTTGTGATAGAATTAGGACATATCACTCTAATATAATCTAGGGATTTAATCATTCCCCATACAATATTATATGACTTAGTCATAAGTAAAATCTAATAAATAATTTGCCAGTATATACTGATCTACCCTGACTACATTTGTTTTGGGAGAAGTCTGGATTTTGAAATCCAGAGGAATTAAAAACCGGTGAATACTGAATAATAAATAAATGTGTTTGTTTTGGGATGTTGGTAGGGTGAATAGTGATTAATGCTGTATTATATTGTATTGGGTGAGAGAAAAGTAGGAGAGAGAATGAGTTGGCGAGAGAGAAGTGATGTGATTGCATTGTGTGAAAATAGGTGTGTAGGTGTATATTATAGAAGCGGATGTAAAAGCCAGATTTGGTTTCCATCATGTAATTAAATCTATCAATTACTCGCCAATTTTAACTCTAATTAAAAGTACAACATATTTAGAAGGATATGTTTTCTACAAGAGCACAAAAAGACAATACTACTCCCTCAAACTCAAAAAGATAGTCCACTTCCATTTTTAACACCGGCCAATAAAACACATTTATTATGCATGAAATTCAGGGTTTTACCTTTAAAGTTCTAATATACCCTTACTTATTGAATGACAAAATGAGAAAGATGTATTCCAATATACCTTAAATAAGGGTATTTTAGTATACCCTTCTAAAAAGAAAGTGGTATATAATTTGAGACAAACAAAAAAGGAAAAGTGGACTATCTTTTTGAGACGCAGGGAGTAATTTAACGGTGTTGTCCATGCTACCCTGCTGTGCACTAAACAGCAGGGTAGCCAAGCCAAAATCTAATTTAACATACATCCCAATGTTCACCCCAATCGACAAAATTATAAAGTATTTCAACTGAAAGACCACTTTGTGAATTGTGAGACAAGGTCATAGATTTGATGACATATACTCACCTCGGAGAATCTAAATTTGCATATTCTAAAGCCTCCTTCTCCTGGGCTTCACGTTCCAGATCTTCCATCAACTATCAGAGAGAGTATTAGATCAACCAAAAAAATGGCATGCATATTAGGGTGAAAAAATATCTCTAATTTAGGAAATAAATCAGACAATGTACAAGTTCCAGGAAAAGTAGCAAATACAATTAGTTACTTCTCAATCTTCAATAAATATTTGTAGCCACCATTATCCCATACCTGATGTTGTGCTAGTGCTTCAACTTGCTGTTTGTATACTTCAGTAGCAAAATCAGCATCCCAGCCTAGCAATAATCACAAAATTGAGATAAAGTACATACCAGGCTTACATAGGTCATATGAATGGCACACAAAAGAAAAATAAAATGTTCATAATACCAAAGGGAATTATTTTAACTGATATTTCTAATGCAACTGACACTTTACTGAAACAAAAATGCTCGATAGCATCAGGACATTAAGAGAAAAAGATGTAATATTTGCAAAGAAAATAGAAAATGTTGATAACTGCATATTGAGTAAGTACATACTTTCGTACACCAACGGTTCTTCATCATCATCAATTTCTGCTTCCATATCATCCTTTAACTTCTCGATGCGGTCTAGCTCCCATTCAGTTTCCTCCCGCTGAATATGGGACTCAATTGCAGTCTTGTCAATGATTGGGTCCCATAACTCAAGAAAACGTATTGCATATCGATCAATTGGGCGTAACTGATTCTCAAAAGTTAAGATCTCTTGTCCTGCCGCAGCTGCAGCTGCAGCCATCTGTTTGACATCAGCCAGCATGTCAACATCATCATCATTACTGTGAGAAGCGAGGGGCACTCCTTCCTCAATTGGAAGAATTTCAGTTACCACATTGTTTTCATCTGATTTTGTAGTCAAGGCAACATGTTCAGCAGGACCATCCTGCCCATCAACCTTCGTTTCCTCATCATTAGCAAGCTCATCATCCTCTAACTTCCCAACAGCTTCCTCAGTGAATTCTTGATTATCAACAGCCTCTTCTTCTTCAACTTTCTTCAACGCCATGTAGTCTGCCTCATCTTCAGCATTCTTCAAAGCAGCCTCCAAATCCACATTAGACAAAGTCACATCAGCACCATTTTTAGATGCTTTTTTGGTTGGTACATCTTCTTGGGAGACTGTCCCATGCCCTGAAAACAATTCTATAGGATCCAGTTTCTTAAAGAACTCTGTATTGTAGCTTCCACCCTGTATAACCAAATCGTCAAGAACACGCTTCTGATTAGCCTTTTTCAAAATATTCTCTTCAATGGTGCTCTCACTAATCAACCGATAAATGTGAACTTCACGTGTCTGGCCTATCCTGTGACACCTATCTTGTGCCTGTTGATCCATGGCTGGATTCCAGTCACTATCATAAAAAATCACTGTATCTGCCCCAACTAGGTTGATGCCTACACCTCCACTACGTGTAGACAAAATAAAAAGAAATATTTTTGGATTTGTGTTAAACCGCTGCATAAGTGTTTGCCTCTCTTCAGGCGGAGTGGAACCATCTAGCCGCATGTAAGTGTAACCATACAGATTAATGAATGCCTCCAGAACATCAAGCATCTTTGTCATTTGGGTAAATATCAGAGCCCTGTGACCGCCTGATTTCAGTCGTCTGAGCAGAACTGCAAGCTCCTGCAGCTTACCACAGTCAAATTGGATGAGTCTCCTATCCGGAAAGTAAACTTGCCTCCGGACAATAGCAGGCCGAAATGGAGTAAGAAGAGGGGGGAAAACTTGTGACCATCGGTCTTTAGACCTTTGGTGGATAAATACGGGTGATCCACCTTTGCTGCACCAGCAAACTGGCGGAGGGGCACGTGCGGCAGGTATTGCAAACATGAAACTTTCAATCAGATCCGACATCTTTTTGAATCTTTCAACAGGTGATAGCACGATATCTGAAAGCTTGGATGAGTAAAGATAAGATAAAGGATTCTGCTTCTGACGATGAATATCATGGACAGGATGTTTTACACTGATGAGCTCCCGAAGCCCAGTGGCATACATGGGTTTTTTCTTGCATCTCAAAGAATTCCACCATGCAGTAGCCGCTGCACGCTCCTTCATTTCTTTCAATCTCTCATTCAATAGTGACTTCTGAATCTCTTCAAATATGCTTGCCGAATGCATGTTCTTCTTATGTTTGGGTACAAGGAAATTTTCCTCCAAATTGAAAAGGTTTACACGTTGCTCAATCAAACTTGAAGGAGTGGCAATATTTTGAACTTCTTCACTCTCCCAAGAAGTCATGGAGAAATCTAGATGGGTAAACACAAACCCTAAACCACCAAGGTCAACAGTTGAAAATGGGCCAGGCTCAAGCATTGAGCAAACTAGAGAACTCAATTGCATGTCGATCCCAGTCATATCAAAGGAACTAACAATTGGACGGCCTTCAAACAAGTCAGGATGATTGCAGACCTTACGAAGTTGCATGATAACACTGATCATTCCAAAAAAATTAGAACTAGCTAGAGTAGCTTGAGTTTCAGAGCTAGCAATAAAGTCCTCATACAAGTTGCGCTGCCTCCTTGACAGCCTACAATATATAACATGTTCATGCTTCATAGGAAGCTGCTTCTCGACATCCCTTTTCAATCGACGAAGTAAAAAGGGCCGCAGAACATTGTGCAGCCGATCGACTACTTCTTTGTTTACTTTCTCTTGTCCCTCTACCATAACAGATATAGGATTACTGAACCAGTCCTTAAATTCTTGGTGAGATTGAAAAATGTGTGGCATCAGGAAATGCATCAGAGACCAAAGTTCCATAAGATCATTCTGTAGTGGTGTACCGGTTAGTAGAATACGCCTTTTGGAGTTAAAATTAAGTAGTGTCTGCCACCTTTGTGACTTCCAATTCTTTATCAAATGAGCTTCATCCAGAATCAGATACTTCCACTTCTTCCTCTTGAAAACCTTCGAGTCCTGGATAACAAGCCTATAAGTCGTTATGCAAACATGAAACGAATTAGGTTTCAACCATCCTTGCCTCTTTATCCTCCGCTCTTTCGCACTTCCGAAGTAGGTCAATATTTTGAAAGCAGGACACCATTTAAGAAACTCAGTCTCCCAATTGAGCATGACACTAGTCGGAACAACAATGAGATGTGGACCCCATATTCCTTTCTCAACAGCTAAATGAGCAAGCAGAGCAATTGTCATAATTGTCTTCCCCAACCCCATCTCATCAGCAAGAATCCCATTAAGTCTCTTCTCATACATGGTCACAAGCCAATCCAAGCCAATATGTTGATACTCACGCAGAGGATACTTTAGAAGAAAAGGGAACTTTGTTCGTACTTGTGTCGTTGAGAATGTGTTGCCAGTCGGTTGTGCTGACCTGGCAGCAGCTGCCGCATCAGCTATTATATCTTCACCCTGGGTATCTTCTCCAGATTTTCCCGGACATTCAGCTTCACCTTCCTCTAGCTGGGGTGATATATCCAACTGGCACCCATTAGTTTCGTTGCCAGACTGCCCAACTGCAGAGTTCCCCTGCTCTGATGAATCTAACAACTCCTCAGAACCAGAAGCAGACGAGGATTCAAAGTCATCTTCCACATCACCGTCACAATCCTGATTGATAAAAGAAGCATCAATATCCAATCCACACTCTATAAGAAACAAAAAAAGCCACTCTTCAACATACCTCTTTATACCTTGCAAGTAGCTCTTCTATGGAAATTTCATTGTCCTCCTGCAAAAGTGCAATCTGGAAAAGAAAATATTTATCCTCTAATTTGAAAATGTACGCATATCTCTGGTTGCCTATGAAATTAAAAACCAACATATTGAAGTGTTTCAAATGCAAGAGCATATAATTAATTAATGATCTTACCTCATCTCCAGCATTATTTGACTCAGCATTTGCTAATTCTTCCTCCTCCTGAAGTGTTGTCTCGTCATCCTGGATACCAACCACAGGTGTCAAATTAAGACATTAATACTTAACCAAATAGAAGACCATGATTGAATGGTATTAACATGCTAATCAATGGATCCAAAACACATGACTCAGTTTTAGGTTTGATCTGGCGCGGGTTCAGTATGGGTCTTATGTCCTTTGTATCTTGGACCTGACCCATGCCTGACCCAATGAAAACCTTAACTAATAATGATATGCTTATCTTGGACCTGACCAATGCCTGACCCAATGAAAACCTTAACTAACAATGATATGTTACAGGTTGACTGAAAGTGAAATAAGAATATCATGAAATAAGGATAGATTTTTATGTTACAAACCACCTTATAAATTTTTATGTTGCAGGTTGACTGAAGGTAAAATAATGATATGGTTCAATCCACAAAATTTTACAGGAGTTGAACGTAAAAGAATAGAAATAGCAAATGCCATCACAAAAGAAAACAAAGGTGCTAGGCAACAGAAAAGAAAATGTTTAACCGTCAATAAAAAAAAAATTGCTTACCATGCCATCTTCATTTTCTTCTCTAGCTGAAAGAACGAAATCATCATCTTCCTACAAAAAATTGAAGCAAATTGCTATTCATGACAATCCAATTTTTTTTAGTGCATGCGCTATAGAGAGAACAGGCAACAGCTAGAAAAGGTTGAAACTAAGATTACCACGAGGAACCATCCGAAACTATACAACTTTAGAAATTAGAAATAAGCACACACAAAAAAAAAAAAAAGAGTCGGTTCAGTTAAGCTGTATGGTTTAAACATTCATGCATATATATAGGGGGAGAGAGAAAGATCATTAGCTTTAGAGCATCATGAGTAGATATCCAACATCTAAAAAAGAGGTCAAAACCATTTTCTGCTATAAACTTGATCGGTAAGTTGCAGTGTGCACAGCATTAATAGAATCGAGCTGATATTCACATCCATATCTCAAATGCATGTTCTTACTTGTTCATCATTGAATTCATGTGACACCTGCTTCTTCTCTGATTCAGTTAGTTTCTTCAAAGAATTTCTCCTTGTGTACTTCTCAACCTGAGGGCAATGGTTTTCTGGCACTGGCAAAGCACCATTACTTTCAACCTACATAAATCAAACAAGGAATATTAAGTTGAGTATTAGACATTCTTTACAACTGGCGCAGTATACATAAACACATACAACTTACACAACGACGACCAGATTTCACAGGAAAGCTGTCTTTCTCTATTACAGTAGTACATTCCGTATCATCTTCTTTTCCTGAATAAGATGAATACAGAAGTTAGAAAGGAACAAAAAGCGACAAGATACATACCAAATTCCTAAACTCCTACCATTGTATTCTTTCAGCTTGGTTTCTTCAGATATATTTTCATCCTTTTCAGGGCTCATTTCTCTGCTGACTGAGCAACAATTATATTAATCAACAGTGGACAGATAAATTTGCCATATACTTTCAGAAGGATTAATATTACACAACTAAATTTGACAGAAATTGTCAAACTTCTGCAACTCTTTTTTCAGAAACATGGACAACAAATACGTTCTCTGTCTTAATAATAGTACAGTGGCTTATTGGTGTCTCAAAAAGAAAGAAGACCTAGATTGACTACTACGTTCGTGTTAGTGTTCAAGATGTGCATGACCGTAAATCCAACATGCCACTGTAATGATGCCACTCAACAGTTGGCTAGCACCAATATAAAAAATATTTCAAGTTATGGAGATGATACAATGCAAAGCATAATTGAATGTGGACTTAGTGGGTGCTTCCTATTGATGCCACAAGAGTAGAATTCAGTCCAGATAACTTCTCAAATAGACAGTGTACAAGGATCTGGGATAAGTTGACGAAGTGGACAATTTGTACAGAATTTAATGTAGCAATGAGCATAAATGGCAAGATACCTTCTTGTGCAGCATAGCGTTGGAGTATCTCCTCCAGAGGTAAATCAATTTCACTTTGTAGGGCTGCCAGTTCTTCTTCCCTCTCTTCTTTAGTGATGAGTGCTTCATCTACCTCAACAGTACGCTCATCATCTTCCTAATGTCAACAGAAGGAGATAATGTATAAGAACTGGTAACATACTACCAGGTCCCTACTAGAGACACTGTATCCATAAAGTGTATACCAAATTTTAACAACTCTGTCAGAAAACAAAAAATCTAAAGAGATTATTGCAATCAGTTCAGGCATAAATTCAATTTCTACAAGCTTAAAAACTAGATGGTCAAGATGTCCCATGGATGAAGACATGATCCTCTGGATTCCAATAAGACATACCATCAGCCACAATGTATTCACAAAGTGCATACTTATAATTATAGAGATAAATATCATATTATCAACAGAATCCTTCAAGAAACCGTTAAAGGTGGAGTATATTGTAATCAGTAAAAAGCAACACTTATAAATCTAATTTTGAAAGCCTCGCTAACTTGTCAATCAGAATCACTTAAGCAGTCCCATGGTAACAACCAGTTAAAGGTAAACTGGATATCAGAGCAACAAGAGATAACTCAAGTGGGAGTTTCATACAAAAATAGGAAGAGCGCCGAATCTGCTGCGTTTTTTTATGGATTTTACTGTCCACAGTGCTACAGATAAAGTTTAAGAATCTCAAGAAAGTTAAAATACTGCTTGGAGTAAAAAAACTTACGGATTCATCACCAGACTGTAAACCATAATCTTCGTCTTCAGCATGGAGATTTGACTGGGATCCTAGCATTATCAAAGGGTTTAAGAATCACCGAAGCTACAAAAAATCAGCAGTAAACAAATGTCAAAAAACTGACGCCTTACCAATATCTGATTCAGAAGCTCTTTGATCAGTTTCATCACTTCCTTTCAGATAAATATTAGTTTTTGCTTGAGTGTTGCACGAGATAGATGGTCTGCTAAGAGTCTGTGGACTGACAAGATTCTCAGCCAGCATTGATGAATATCTAAAAGAAAATAGTGTGGAATGTCAATATTTTCATACATACGAGAACGCAGATTTAGCTATGAATGGGAACAATAAATAAGCATGAATCTGCTGAATTCATCTCATGCTGAAGTGGAACCTCCTTAGGGATTTAATTTTCGCAATAAAACCTCAAGGCAGATATCCAAGAGATATCAATGAATATGACACCTTTCAGTTTGCCCAAGAAGGAACTCAAGGTGTTTATCAAGTGCTTTCTTCTTCTTCTCACCAAGTTCTAACTGATGCTTGTATAACACCTGCGTCAACCATGATAAATGGACGTTCAGACACGGACAGCTGTGAGGATAAAAGTATAACAAAGCAATTTTCTGAAATAACTTGCCAGCTTTTCTATTTTCGTCCAGAATTTCTTCACATCCTTGGAGATGTTAAGAGCAACTTTTCTCAACTTCTGCTCTTCTTCCTGATCAATTTGGTAACTTAGAATTAAGAAATAGCAGACACTTAAATCAAGCAAAGTAATAACATCAGCCAAAAATGAAAAACTAAGTGTCAATCTTTTCTTTAAAAAACTCTCCAACTACATGCATCTTAAGCTGTAAACAAGAAACAAAAATGTGCACCTTTACTTTCTTCTCCCCTCTAGTTGCCTGGTCAAGCATGCCCTTGCTGGCTCTTATTGCAACTTTTTTTGCCTGAGCAAGTTTCCATTTCCTCTCTGACTCAAAGTCCTAAATTGATAAAATCATTAGAAGGGAAAGCTCAGAAAGTTTAAAACTAAGGCTGTAAAATAAGCATAGTGTTACCTTTGACAACCAGGCCATCTCTTCCAAAACATGGTCCCAGTGTGCCTTAGGACGACGGGGTTCTTTCGGAGCATCAAGTGCCTACCATTTAAAGTAAAAAATGTCAGTAGACTCATACGAGTTACACTATATAAAAGAAGATCTTTAAGATCAGTTAGTCATATCAAGGCATTCAATTGTTTGCTCCAGCTTTTTTCATGCTTCAGCCACTAGTTAATTCAAAGAAAGGTAATTCTATATCTTCTTAATTCCAAGATGATATCCCGCATACAATAAAGTCCAGCACAGGTACAATCTGGCCCTAATATAAACTCAATATATGAATTTTGCAATTTGGAAGAGTTCAGAAAACATAACTACAAAATGGACCAACTTTAAAGCTATGGAAATAGAAGATAATAATGGGATAATCTCCAGAGGGATGATAGTGATACGGATTTCCAATTTAGATCACATCTCCAAAAAAATCTTTAGGATACTAAATCTCCAGAACATCAACTCTAATAAATGTCAAAGTTAGGTTTATGACTCGTATTGGGCATGTCAATTGGAATTTCAGCAATCCAATTTTTAGTGTGCATTTCTTAGACAGAAGTTTGAGAATGCTTAATGTTAATGACAGATGTTACACAATAAACCCAATTTGTATGACAAAAAATTGGAAATAAACTATGTTAACCTTCTGCCGCTTAGCCCGCGAATCATGGTCAAGTTTAGACCTTGGACCCTTTGAGGCCATGAGTATTCCAAGATGCCTATCTCATAATTTGCGCTACAGAGGAAAACAAAAAGGGAAACATAGGTTAAGTCACCTAAAAATAATTGTCAAAAAGTGTCAGATGGTTCAAACTTAACCGAACAAAGTACATCATGCAAAAAAAAATGTCAATGAAACAGGTAAAAATGAAAAATGTAAAAGAGAAGTATAAATTTTACGCAAACAATTGTAAATCAAAAGATAAAATGCATACAAAAAACACACACGATCACAGATTGCACTAACTAATTCCAAACCTTTCCTTACAGAAAATGCTTTAAATAATGCCTATAATCATGTTGTTTCAAAGCGAAGAACAGGACTCAAAAGATTTGCCAAGTAGAGATAAAGAGAAAGCAATAAACCGTGCTTCTGATCAAAATAATCCAGATGGACAAGAGTGCAAAGCTTGAGAACGCAATGTACCTTAGCATACACAAAATTACTAATAACACCAAATATAGTAGCAGGAAATGCACAAGCACAATTAATCTATCTTGTAAGTTTACAAGACGAACAAATTAGGATAAGCAAAAAATGGGATGCAAAATCACATTCAAAGTTTATATTGGTACATAATGCAACTCGTAAGAGTTGCCTAGTAGATACCATAATTCCAAGAAATATGGGGAATAGATTGGGACTTAGATACAACATTGGGATATGTCCCTCGCTTCATAAAGAAAAAGGCAAAATTTCTAGCCTGTAAAGAGAGGAAGCCAAAAAACTCCTTTAAAGATTCACTAGAGGAATAATATATATATATATATATATATATATATATATAAAATCAGGGATCCTATAAATGGCAGAATCTTATAAACCCCAATAGAAAAATAACAGATGCAGGAACAGAAAGGCATCCCAGGAATGAGAAGTAACAAAAACTTTAACTTGTATAGCAGAAAGTGGACTTTAGCCGTATGATATTGCAAAGTATTAAAAAAGATTCTGGTTTGACATGAGCAAAACTTCAGTAAACATTCTAACTTCTGAGTTATACACATCTAGTTGGACAAAAACGACAAAAATTACAATGATAAATCTCTAAAATTATCTGAAACATGCTATTTCATAGTCTGCAGTACAGAAACCTCTAGTTCATGTTGAATAGTAAATCTTCCTTTTATCAAAGTGGTCAATTGTTAAAAGCACTTGGGTAGCTCAAAGAACTAAAGGTAGCATTCACAATATCATATCAAATACTACGAAATTATCAAACATTCCTTAACTATATGTGATTTTGGTTTCAACTGCACAAGGTCAAAGTACCCAACTCACTGTTTCATCAATAAACCAGAAAGAGAAGTAGATGGGTTCAGCAGACCTCATAGCATATTCACACTCTTAACTCCTACGTGAATTTAGTAGTTCTAGAAAAGAGAAAATGCATCAACCCTATGAAAATATGTACTTGATTGAACATCCCATTATCACAACAACAACAATAGCATTCTAGCATGCAAAATTTATCCCCTAAGTGATGAGAAATCTTAATGAGTTTCACAGATGTCTTGAGCTCCACGAGATAGTCCAGCAGCCACCATCTTTTTAAACATCAGAATGGCTTTTGATATCACCGATTAAATAGCATTACTAACTCGCGAGAAACATAATGTAACTTAACTTCCATGATATAAACCACTGAAACTCGTTAAATTCATATATAAGCTATGAGGGATTTAGTCGCAAGATCACCATACTCGAATCAAGGCTTCCTCATTAAATGATAGTCAATGTACATCTCTTAATTGTTGCCCTACCACCGAGCATAATATCTCTCCAATGTTTTTATCTCACACGAGTTCAAAAACTCAACTTAAGTTATCTCCCATATGTTCACCTTAAAATTGGCATTTACTTATACCTCAAGCTCATAACTCCAATCTTATCGCATAAGCAATTCACTAGCTTTCTTCAGTCCATGCACATATTCCAAAAAAAGTAAAATAATCACCCATGCAGCAGCCACTCCTTTGAAATATAAACTGGAATAGAATAGAAAAATAAATAGCTACAACTCAAACCTCAAAATATTGCAGCTACTCCAGAAAAGAAAAAAAAAACGATCTTCTACATATGCACAAAGTATATTACACATCGAACATTTAATTAAAATAATGCCCAGGAAAATTCAAAACCACCCCCTTTGTAATTCCAAATAATCAAACACAAGGCACCATAACCTAACAGCAAGATATTTCAAAATCATTAGCCTCTACTTCCCGTTCAACAAAAGTCAAAACCCTTAGCCAAACATTAACGGTGCATGCAGACATTTTCTTGACAAAACAAAACCTTGAAGGAGAAACATTACACTCAAGAAACCTTAGATATACACCAGAATGAACAAAAACGTTAAGGAACAGGGCAACGTGAACATTTAAACACAAAGCTTCAAGAGTCATCGGAGTGGGAGCAGGCCTATAATATACAATCAAGAAAGAAAAAAGAAAAAAACAATAACCCACACATTCTACAACAAAACACCATAAACTCACCAAGATTCTATCTTCTTACTCACAAAGCCCCGGAAAATCTCCACACAAAAACGAATTCCCGCCTCCACAGCAAGAATGGAAACAACTGCAGTGTTTACAGAGACTGGAAGATCTAGAACACCAAAAATTGGGAAAAGAAATAAAGACTCGAGGGCGTTCTAGGGTTTTCTGAAGCGAAGCGCGAAAAAGTTCGGGTTAAAGCTCGGTGCGTTCCGACGAGCCTCAGATCCGGAAAAAATACGTATACGGCAGTATATGTATCGATCTGTGTAAGTAAATATATATATCCTGCGAAACTAATTATATTAAAATACAAGAAAAAATTATTTCCGGAGTTTTTAAAAATAAATTGTGAGAATTTTGAGGAGGAAAATAATAAAAAGAAACGCAACGACTTGAAGGAAGGTGTATGTATGGAGTCTTGACTGGTGATATGGTGCGGTAGGTTTAATAGTGTGGGGGTGATTAATGAGATCGACGGCTGAGATTTGTTTGTTATTTACGCCGGTACTAGTTGCGTACTTGCGTGTTGCTTTGTGAAATGGAAAAGGCTATATTTTCATTTTTTATAAGAGAGAATGAAAATCTTGATTGGAAAAGAGAAATGTTACATAACTCTGATTTATATGACTGAATAAATCAATATTAAATTTACTAGTATTTTTAATGTTTTCAACAAACAATAGTCCATGCATTAAACTTTTGTGGAGAGAAATGAAATCTTCCACTTAGAAGCAACTATTTACTTTGGGTTCTTTATTAAATATCATATGTATGTGTTGAAATTGATCGTCACAATGTAAATAAATTTTCTTTGTGAATGGAGAAGATTGTAATAAAATTGTTAGGGTTAAAGAGGAAGGATGTGGAGTGGCAAGTGTGAGGGTTCTTGGGAAGTGGCGGAGAAGAATGGGACATGGGATACAGCGGAGGAGAATGAGACATGGGATACAGCTGTACCCGAATTGATTTTTTTTTTATTTAAAGTATAAAAAAAAATTATAAGATAATTAAGTTGTAAAAGGAGAATGGGACATGGGATACAGCTGTACTCGAATTGATTTTTATTTTATTTAAAGTATAAAAAAAAATTATAAGATAATTAAGTTGTAATAGATCGTGTCTTGCATCCCCATTCTTCCATGCTAACTAATTAAAAGCAGCCCAAGCCCAAAAAAAAAAAAAAAAGTCAGTCCAATAAACTTTTAAAATGAATATACTGAAGAGCGCACTCCTCACTAGGATTGTAAACGAATCGAAGCGAATACCACACTGTTCGATTCGTATTCGTAAAAGTATTCAAATATTCGTATATTTTTCGAATAATAAATTCGATTCGATATTCGATTCGAAATTTTGTATAGAAAACTTGTAAAATAACCAACATATTTACCTAATAAAACACTAAATAAACAAAAGTTAAATTGATGATTTTGTTGTTTCAACTCTCATTACAAGCCACAAATTCAAAAGTTTACATTAACATTGACATAAATAATAAAATACAAAATTTCATAACAATTTTCAAATAATAAAACATCTCCATCAACCGTGAGAACAATCATTCTTCACAACCATAACTGTGTTATTGTGTAGTAGATTATTTTCTTTATTGAATATCTATGAGTTGTAGAGCACCACTGAATAGTGGATGGAGAAGGGGTGGGTGTGTTTGGAAAATAAGAGAGGAAGAGAGTGATGATTTAAAAATGAAGGGGTATTTTATAACTTTTTACGTGGATGTCCTCATCTTATGGTGTGTTTAGCAAGTGGGTGTCCTCAATAGGTCCGTGTGTATAACCGTGGCCTTTTAGAATTTTCGATTTTGTGTATTTGTTGTCTATCTTGGGCCAGTTGGGCCTGATCCACATTTCGGCTGGGCTAAAAACGAATTGTTCCATGTTTTCTTAGATTTATGTCATCTTTTACATATTTGATTTTTTTTTTTTCTATTTGTATTGCATCATGTAATTTTTGAAATTTTGTGTTGTATTACATTGTCAATTGTTAAATTTATGTCAGATAATATTTATAAAATCTAGTATTCACATGATTGCTTTAAAATGTCATTTTAAATGAAATATATGCATAATTTTATGTTATAATGATCTCAAATTTTTCCCTCTCAAAAAAAAAAAAAAAAAATCTCAAAATTTTCAATAAAAATCTTTAAGATATATTCAAGGTTAATTCTATAAAACTAAGATGCAATATTTTCATAGTTGACACCAACAAACATAGCATAAAAAAAAAAAAAAAAGCTTTCACAGGTTGGTTCAGAATTTAGTATAAATAGCCCTACGCCAATTGGGCCTGAATCCCAAGCTACCTCCAAATCCAAGGGGGTGCCGTCATTTGCACCTATGTGGAGTTTAGATACACATTTAAAAAATTACTGCAGTAGTTACACTTTCAATACGAAAAGAATATATTACCATTAACATTCAAATCTTAATATATTTTTTTTTTTGACAATTTCAAATCTTAATATTTAATTAAGTAGATACACCACCTCTACCCAAGCATCATTTGCACGGTCAATCAATGTTGAAAAAAAAAACTCAAAAGCATATAAAAAATCTTAGAAAATATGAAAAATTGATATATTTTGATAAACCAGTATTAAAAAAAATATATATGAATTTTACTTTTCATAAAAATTGAAAATTTTCGATAAAAAGTAATTAATTTTTTTAAGTTTTTATTTACAAGAATAGATCGAGATGCACTACATTTCGACAAATTAGCTAATGTCGAAATCTATACTACTTTTCAACAATAAATAATCGAACAAAAATAAAAAGAAAAAAAGTCATTGTTTGACTAGACAACTACGTGAAGGCATGGAGGGTGACATGGCGGGCGAGGATGAAGGGTAATAGGGAAAATGGTCAATAGAAAGGTATGGAATATAAAAGTAATAGTTGGGGAAAATGGAAATGGTATGGATGCAATGGAAGAAAATGAGAGGGTGAGATTAAAGTTTTGGGTAGTTTAGATAATTAAGAGAGAGTGTATACTGTAATTTCAGTATTTAGCGTGTAAGATAATGGTGGAAATCTAACATTCAAGAAAGTGTCAGTGAGGCAATAACCGTGTACAACATTCAAATCACCTCCACTGTAAAAGGGT
Organism: Galeopsis tetrahit; assembly: GCA_963675135.1. Lineage (NCBI taxonomy): Eukaryota > Viridiplantae > Streptophyta > Magnoliopsida > Lamiales > Lamiaceae > Galeopsis > Galeopsis tetrahit. The sequence goes on from OY776126.1 coordinate 5,135,897, forward strand.
TTGACTATATACCCCTCAAACTTTGTTAAGGACACTCCGCTCTTTAGTTTATTAATTTAATAACCATGTGAAACCCTTTTTACTCTTTTAAGTAAAATACTATTAATAAATGCACCCCTGCTACTAATTACACTCATTTAACCCTAACCTTAATTTAAGTTCAGCCGACACCGTCACCATTTATGGTGGTCAACTTCATTAAAAAAATAAAAAAAACTGAGAAAAATCTCAAATTATTTTTATAAATTTCGACAAATCAGTGTCGACCATATACACTTCTATCGACGGGAGTGTATATGGTTGAAACTAGTTTGTCAATTTATTTTTTACAATTTTAGGTCGATCATATACACTCTCGTCGACAATAATTTATCGAAGAGAGTGCATATAATCGACTATGGTGTGTCGAAAAAAAAAACATACATGCTTTTTTGCTTTTCTTGCACAGAGAGAGAGAGGGCTTGGGGGCGGCTGGGGTGAGAGGTAGAGATGACAAAATGACCTGTCTCGAAGATGTCCCACGCGATTTGGACTCGCTCTGTCCTGCCCCATTATGAAAATGAGGCAGGGCAGCATGAGTTTTCATCCTGCTCTGCCCCTCCCTAAATTTAATATATATATATATATATATATATATGTAATGAAGGAGAAGTGGAGCTCGTGAAAATTTAATTTTTATGTAAAAGTTATTGTAAATTTTAACATAAAACTGTCAGTTGATTTGATTATTTAGTTGTTCATTCTAGATATGATTTTGTGGATTTTTAATATTGAGTTTAAAGGTGAATTTTAATATTCAGTTGATTTAATATTTAGTTTAATATATATATATATATATATATAATGAGACATGGTGCAGGACGGGATAGGGCTCAAAATGCTGCCCATTATCGATTGTGGGGTAGGGCGGGGCAGAGCTTAAAATGCTGTTTCGTAGCAGATTATAGGGTAGGGCGGATGCGTATATGCAGAGTAGGGCTTAGAATGCTGTCCCGTAGTAAATTACGGGGTAGGGCAGATGCGTATATGCGCAAAGTAGACTTGGATATTGAGATACCTTCTCTGCTATGCCCCATTGCCATCCGTAGTGAAAGGAGATTAACCAAATGACACAAAAGAACGGAAGGGAGGGAAGAGAGAAGAAGGGAGAGAGTGGGGGCAACAAACGGTGATGGAGAAGGCGGCCATGGGCATCAGGTTGTTGAGAGTGAGAAATGAGAGAGATGATTTAAGGTTATAAATTAAGTTTTGGGAGGAGTGTTGTTAGTAAATGTATTTTATTGAGAATAGAGTATTTATGAAAATTTTGGAGGGAATCTAGCCTAATCTAATTTGGTGGGGAATCCCAATAACAAAGCTGGGGGTGCATATAGCTGGACCCTTGTAAAAAGTCCAACAAAATACATACGGCTAAAGCCCAACTGAATTCTATCCTTATCCTAAGGCCCAACTCAGCGAAATTAAAATAAAATTCCTTTAAAATAACAATTCATCAACTCTCTCTCCAAACACACAGCAAACAGAGTCTAACCAATTTCAGCGTTCTTTCTTATCACTCACTCGGAGTTTTTTCATCGCATTCCCCCACCCACCACTCTCTCTCCCTCTCTCTCACACACAAAAACACACACAGAGATCTCCATCCTTGTTTTGTTTGGAAACGAGCTGAATTGAGTAAAAGGTGGTAAAGCTAATTAACTCCGGAAGCTTTTATTGGAAATCACTTCTGCTAGCTCATCGGAATCTTCGTCCCCATGGATCCTGAAGGTTCTGATACTACAATTCTGTTTTTTTAGCTCTCATTTCTCTAATTCCCGCACTTGCATGCATGTACATGTAGGCGCTGAATTCGATTTACTTTTTTCTTCATTAATTCCTATTTTAATCGTGAATTTGTATGCGCTGTTCTTATCCGATCGGTTTTTGGAAGTTTTTTTGTTTTGGGAAAGTGTTAGGGTTTTACAATTCTACGAACTTGTTAATTTAGGATTAATGTCATATATGATGCTTTTGCCAGGTTTTAAGTGAAAATCGTGCTTGTGAACTTAAAACTTGATTTAATTAGGCTGTGTGAATTTTTTCCCCAACTCCTAAATTTAGAAAATATGGATTTGATTCAAATTAATTTCTGGTGCAGGTGAAAATCCCCAAACACAAGATGTTAGAGCCCCTGTAGAAGGCCAAGACCAAAGTGATATGAGTTTAGAAGAAAAAAACCTTGCTCTGGTAGCATACAAATCAGTACTTCGAGCTCTCATGGCTCAATCGGACGAGCTATCATGGGTAAATTTTCTATATCAAATGCTAGTTCTTACCGTCTTTCAATTCTGCTTATCATTTAGAATGGAACTCTCCTTCTAAGTTGATCATATAAAAAATTGACAAGGTCTAATGAAATGAGTGGACTATAGTTAATTAGATCAATTCATTTGTTTCACCTTGCTGTATCTTTAACACGGATCACCCCACTATTTATGAGACAATTGATTGTTTTTCGATAAAATACACTAAAACTTTCAGTGATCTCATACCATAATTAATCCTAAGTTTTATAAGAGATAGATATAGTATGGTAGAATCAGCTCTGGAATTTCTTTAAGTTGTTGATTCTTGATGTCCTTTTTATGCAGGAGAAGGAAGCTGTGATCACGGAGCTGAGGAAGCAATTAAATGTATCAAATGACGACCACTGCGAGATGCTCAAAGTGGTGAAGTCAGATGACCATCTTCGTCGCATCAAGAATTTGAGAAAGGGGGCTAATGCTGTATGCATAAACTTTTACTCCACAATACAAATTAGACTGAAGACTAAATAAAGTCAATTTTGTCATTGATTTATCTCTTTTCGTTCGAATTGCATAGGTTCAGCCTGTTTCTCATAAGGATGTTGAGCTCCAGAATGTAGCTAATGAAGTAGCTAGACCGACAATTTCTGCAAAACGGGCAAATGATCAGAAAATGCCTGGATCAGGAAATGCATTTGGCGCACCATCACCCTCGTTGCACCCTCATTCAGTGGCTGTTGGCGTCCCAACTTTGGAACCAGGACCTCCTCCAAGATTTCCTCCAAGGCTGAATATGGTATGCATGAACTATTATAATATGAATTGGATTGAAATTTATATAAATAAAGTAAATTTTGTCTCTTTTCTCTCTTATTGCATAGATTCAGCCATTTAAGATGGTTGGTTGGAGACTGTGGATAAGATGGTCTGCACCCAGTAACATTTGCGAGGCAGTCATAACTGGATACAATCCTGAAAATGTATGTTCTTTAATATGATTTGCCTAAAAGAGAAAACAAGAATGAAAGTCAATGTCATTCGTACCGTGCATTTCAATAGAAAGATGACGAAGGGAACTCATGACAAATCACTGTTTCATCACCCTAATGTTTTTGTTGGTTTTTGATGTTAAATCACCCTGTTCGACTAAATCTTTTTTCCAATCCGATACTTTGTGAAAGTAAAGAGAGAGCTTAGTTCTATGTCTGATAGAGATTCTTTAGGCGGATGGACTTGAATTTTCGTTGGCTGAAATTTTATGATTTTTTCAGGGCCAGCATTCTTTAATGTATACTACCGGTAGGACAAATGCAACCGTGGAATGGATTGACCTCAAACAGGTAACAGTCTTTTGTTTTAAATAGCTCCAAGTTTTCTTGCTTTTTTGTTTTCATCTACCACGTGTAGCATTACGTAGACTCTCATAAATGCGTCGTATTTTTGTCTTGACGTACATCTGATATTGGATTAGTTACCAATTTCAGTTTGCATGGATCATTAAAATAGAATCATATCTAAGATATATGCTTCATTTTGATCTGGAAAACAATAAAATTTTAAATGGCTAGTTCATCATGTCCTCATGTATTTCAATACGCCAAGTACCCATCCATTTCATTTAGCACTAATGTTATTACCTTATGTATCACATGTTTTTAATTAAATTCTAACATGCAATTGAATTGAATCTTGTTCAATATGGAATTGTCATCTGTCCTGTTAAAACCTATACGATTCTAATCTTGGTTGCAAACTAATATTGGCACAGGTTTCTCCTAAGGATATCAAGTTCATGGGTCCTCACGTTGATCATAAAAAACCTCAACGATTTCAAAATCGTAAGCGTGGAAGACCACCTAAACGTGCTAATGCAAAACCAACATCAAGCAGTGAATCTGCTAATATTTACAAAGGAGGTATGAAACAACTTCCAAATTATATTTGAATTATATGTCACAATACTTATCTCTCCTTCCATTAGATTTGATGTTTGCTGAAGTTCAACTTACGATTTTACTCACTTTTTCTATGGCAGGCGAAAAAAATGCTCGAAGAACCTGAAGTTGATCTTATAGAATTTAACCTGTTCTCCGAAAATGATCAAGGTTGCAACAAAACTAATTACAAAATACTTGCATAGCTTTCTTTACTAATTTCATAATATTTGGGGCGAACTCATGAATTAAAAGTCTGAACATAAAAAAAAATCCTATGTATATGATGTGTGTTGCATTCAATCTGATATATATGTATTGAATTTCAATGTTTTTCTTAGGTTGTGAGCATCCACATGGGAACGAGCAGGCATGAATTAATTGGAAGGCTTTGAGGAATAAATTTAAGAATTTGTCGATTCTTGTTTGTATTGATTAGAACTCGTTGATTTGTTGTCTGTATTGTTTTCTAGAACTTGTTGTCTGTATTAATTATGATAAGTTGAAACTAGCTTGTTTGCACTGTTTCAATAGATGAAATGAATGGTGATTAATCTTATGTTCTGTATGAAAATATTCACTAGTAAAATTGAAAATCAAACCAAAATCTTTAAAATTAAATTTTAAAATAAAAAATCAAACCATATTTTATATTTTAGTTTCGTTCAATTTTATTTTTATTATTTTAAAGTTTAGTATTTTAAAAAAATAAAAAATAAAAAAAAATTCAAAGTTTTAAGTATTAAAATCTGTGGGTCAGGTGAATTGGGCCTTGCTCTAAATCTAAAGCCCAATTCAATTATAGTCTAGAGCCCAAGTTAGCGTAATTAAAAGAATTTTGCCTTTTTTTCCCTCTATAATTCCGATTTCTATCAACTCGATATCCAAACACGACACCACAGCAGTGCACCAAGTCTTCGCAATTTCAATTCACTCGGCGCACTGCATTTATGCTGCTTCCTTCCCTGTAGATCTCCGCCACCCCCTCTCTCTCCTCTCTCCTCTCTCTCTCTACTCCTCACAGATCTCCATTCCTCTTTCACTCGTTTGCTTCAAAACGAGCTGAATTGAGGAGCACAGGGTGGTAATCAAAGCTAAAGCTAGCTTCCGAAGCTTTAATTTCTTCCAAATCATTTCTGCTTATCGGAATCCTCGCCTCCATGGATCGTGAAGGTGAAGCTACTACAATTCTGTTTTCACCTCTCAATTCTCTAATTCCTGCACTTGCATGCATGTACATGCCGGCGCTGAACTCGATTTACTGTTTTCTTAATTGATTGTGAATTTATATGCTCTGTTTTCATCGGATCGGTTTTTGGAAGTGTTTTTTTTGCTTGTTTGGGGAAAGTGTTAGGGTTTTTCAATTCTGCGAATTTACTAATTTAGCATGATATGATTATGCTTTATTTATCCAGGTTTTAAGGATGCGGGTGTGAAAATCGTGCTTGTGAATTAAGTAGAAACTCGAAATGATTAATTAATTCAATTTAATTGTTTAATTAAGCTGTGTGATTCTTTCCAACTCCTGAATTTAGTATATGGATTTGATTATTGATTATTGATTAAATTAAACGAATTCATTTCGGGTGCAGGTGGAAAAAATCCCCAAAACCAAGCTCTCACAGCCCCTGTATCTGTATCTGATCACAAGCTTTCAGTGGATGCATACAGACAAGTTATTCGAGCTCTAAGAGCTCAATCAAACGAGCTCTCTTGGGTATATTTTCTACCTAAAAACACTCACTAAAATGATTAGTTAATTTGAATAAATCTCTAATTGTTCAATTAAAATTTTGAAACAAGTCAAAACTGTGGCTCAATTACAAGTGTGACTCTAATCTAATCAGAAGTCTTAATTGTAAGAGATAGATAGTATGTAAGAATCATCTCTGGATTTTGTTAAATTTGGTTATTCTTATGCAGGAGGTAGAAGGCACGATTACTGAGTTGAGGAGGCACCTCATGGTGTCGAACGAGGAGCACCGGGAGGTGCTCAGTATGATCATGTTCAGTGACAAACTTGGTCAGACCAAGAATCTGAGAGAGGGAGCTGGGGCCGAATATGTAGCCACTCAAGCTGAAAATAATGCACTTGGCGCGCCTTCTTCTTCATCATCGTTGCGCCCACATTTAATGACTAATGCTGTATGCATAAACTAACTATTATGATTGAGGACTAAATAAAGTGAATGTTGTCACTGATTCCTCTCTTTCTTTTGTGTTGCACAGGATGTTATGGAAGACTCATTTGGGGTTGGGCTCCAGAATGTAGCTAACCAAGTAGCAAGCCCGACAATTTCTGCATTCGTCGCAGCATCACCGTCGTTGCGCCCTCATTCAGTGGCTGTTGGTGTCCCAACTCTGGAACTAGGACCTCCTCCAGGATTTCCTCCAAGGACGAATATAGTATGCACAATCTATTATAATACGAAATAATTAGATTGAAAATTAAATTAAGTCAAATTTGTCATTGATTTTGTATCTTTTCTTTCTTATTGCATAGGTTGAGCCAGCTATTGCCCCACCAAAAAAACTCGTCAAATATGCTTCTCTAACTGACATTTTGGATGATTCGCCTAACAGAAGTCAAAATACGGCGATTGGTTGGAAAGTGTGGAAAAAAGACTCTGAAGACAATAACCTCTACGAGGCTCTCATAACTGGATACGATCCTATACATGTATGTTCTTTTCTCGGTTTTTCTAGCGTAAGAAGCATCCCTTTAAAGTGTATTTAATAGGATTTGCCTAAAAAGAGAAAACAAGAATGAAATACAATGCCATGGCATTTCAAATAGAGAGGTGAAGAAGAATGCATGGAACTCATGATTAATCACTATTACATCACCCTAATGCTTTTGTTGGGTTTTTTTTAATGTTAAATCACTCTGTTCGACTAAACCTTTTTTTCAATCCGATACTTTGTGAAAACATAAAGAGGGCTTAGTTCCATGTCTGATATAGATTCTTTAGGCAGATGGACTTGAATTTTCTCGTTGACTGAAATATTGTACTTACGCCACTTCTCTTGTATGAATCATATATTTTTTTTCCATGGTTTTTCAGGGCCACCAAACTTCAGTGTATAACATCGATAGGCCAAATGGAACCTTGGAATCGATTCACATCTTAAAGGTAACGGTCTTTTGTTTTAAATAGTTCCAAGTTTTCTTACTATTTTGTTTTCATTTACCACGTGTAGCATTACGTAGACTCTCATAAATGCGCCGCATTTCTTGATTAGTTACCAAGTTCAGTTTGCATGGATCATAAAATAGAATCATATCTAAGATGCTTCATTTAGATCTATCCAAAAACAAATAAAATTTTAAATTTGCTGGCTTCATTATGTCCTCCATCATATTTCAATACGCCAAGTACTCATCCATCTCGTTTAGCACTAATGTGATTACCTTATACTCCATATAAATCACAATTTTGTAATTAAATTCTAACTTGCAACTGAATTGAATTTTGTTGAAAATGTGACACACTTTTCTTCTTTTCCCCTCATTTCTAGTTGCCAAGGAAAATACCATGAAATTACAATCTGTCCTGTTAAAAGCTATATCTAATCTTGGTTGCAAACAAAAATTGGTGCAGGTTGCTCCTAAGGATAAGGGTCATGCTGATCATAAACAAGGCCAAAATGACGAGAGCTCTAAGCGAGGGAGGCCACGGGGAAGACCACCGAAAAAATGCTCGAAGAACCCAAAGTTGATCCTATAAAATTTAACATGTTTGTAATGTTTACAGGAAATTGTTGTTTGTTGTTTTTATTTATTTCAAGAACTTGTTGTTGTTGTTTGTATTATGATAAACGTACAATTGTATGTCTATTTATACTGAGATGTTTGAATGTAAAATCAATTGACAAAGTATGCACAAACATTGTGATAAATATCTTACAATGTTTGTACTTATATATTCTCCATTTCTTTTGTTGTTGGGAAAAATTGCAATGTGAGCATATAGGACATGCTTTATTACCAAACAAATCATAATGATAGATACGTACAAAAACAACTCAATTATTTTTCCTATCCAACTAAAAATAGGTTAATATCATATTTTTCTTAATTTGAAAAGAATTCCCCTTTCTTTCAAGTTTACATAAAATTGTGTATATAACAAAATTATGTGACGCAACATTTCCCTCAATATTTGAATGAAAGACAGTTGAATTTAAGAAATTGCGATAATTTATTTATATGTATAAATTTAATATTATAAGAGAGAGAGAGAGTTAATTTTTATAGAATTGAAATATTCAGCTGGGCCATAATGCATATTTACATAATTAAAAATATACTATACTCACGCACGTATATATAACCGAACCCGATATCACACAATCCGGATGGTCCAATTCGTTACCCCTTTTTTGATAATTTTAAAATCCCTAGAAAATACTCCTTTATTCTTAATTTTGAAATTAAAAAAAAAAAAAAATCAGATATATATATTGCCGCGTAGAGACAATCGCTATACACTGCCCATAGCCCGTATACATATTTCCGCCGGATCTGAGCTTTGTCGGAACCCATCGGTGTTTTTGCGCTTCCTCTAAAAATCCTATAACGCCCGGAGTGTTTTTGGTGATTTGATGGTTTCAAGATCTTTCAGACTCTGCGTACACTCAATTGTTTCCATTTGTGCTGCCGATAGGTGAGAATTCGTTTTAGCCGAGTTTTTCTGACGCTTTAAGAGTAAAAAAAAAAAATCTTGGTGAATTTAGGGTAATTTTCGTATTTTTGTTGCAGAATGTATGTGAATGTTTGCAATTTTTCTTTTTAATTGTAGATGAGAAGGATCTGAATCCTTTCGCATGACCCTTAGAACATAATGTTTAAAGTTATTCTTGGTCTTGAGACTTGCAATCTGATCATTGAAAAGGATGAATTGTTACATTTTAGAACCCTATTGTTAATAATGTAATTATGAGATGTTTAAGCACTACTAAATTAGCAGCTTATAGTGTGTGAATAATTAGTGGAATAATTGTGAAATGTTTGATATCATGAATTTAGGAGTTACTGTTGAATGTGAGTGAGTGTGTTTGTTATGGGGACAATACAACATTGCTTTTAAGATGGTTTTAGAGACATCTTTATATGAAGTTCTCATTTTTGTCAAAATTCATAGGTAATGTTCAAATTCTTGTGTAAAAGATTTTTTCTCTTTCTTTGTGTTGTTATATGTGGGAGTTTAAAAAGCTACATCCTTTGCAGACTCCTTTACTTATAATTTGCTATTTATCTGTGTACTTTATGCAGCTGAAAAAAGAAAATTTGTTGGTTTATCGGTGAACATAAATTGGCGTCTCTGGAGGATTCAATGGCAGGCAATGGCCTGCCAACACTGGGCCGTGTGAAACTAGTGGATTTAATACCCTCGGAAGGTCTTCCTTCAGATTTGTACAAATTATCAGTTTCGACTCTATCGCAGTCGCTGGCTCAATATTCAGCTGCAATTATCCAATTTCCTTTGAATGATGGAGCTCTTCTAAGGTCTTGTCTTGAGTCGTCACGTCTCTACTTTCATCATAAACCACCCTTCCCTTCTGCTGATAATCTTCAGCATGATGACTCTCGTGAATGGTGCAAGACCTCTGGTTACCGTGCAGACCCTCATGTGTGGGAAGAGACTTATGATTTTAGACCAGGGCTTACTCCTACTGAACCCAGTAACGAAATCGAAATACCTCCAGCTGGCTTAATTGATCTATTTTCTTTACTCGGGAAAGCATCTAGAGATATCTTGGATGCTATCAGCTTTTACCTTAATCTTCGCAGTTCTCCATTCACTGAAATACTTGATAATGTTCCATTAAGAAACGGGGAAATATCCTCGTCCACAGTGTCTCTCTCTTGTCATGGGAGGCCTTCTTTTCAGGGAGCACAACATCATAATTTGACTACACAAGAAAATGGTCACATGGATATGTTCTCAGATCACGACTATCAGGTTGATAGAACACTTCTAACTCTTCTCAAGTCAGATAAGGCAGGTTTGCATATAAGAGATTTTCATGGTAATTGGGTTCTTGTGGATGGTGATCTTGGGCCTCAAGAAGCAATTGTGTATCCTGGTCTTGCCTTATATCAGGCAACTGCAGGCTTTATACATTCCGCAATGCATCGAACGGATATTAGTAATCTTCAAGGTTCTATGTATGGGCGTTCGACTTTGGCATTCAAACTCATGCCTAAATCCATGACCAGTCTCAGTTGTTCTGAGATGAGAGCTGCTGGGCATGGGGTTGAAGCTCAATTCCAGCTTCCTTTACCAGTCGACGACTTCATGCAGAGATCTACCGATCAACTTCTTAATCGGAACAATTTTGCCAATTTAATTTTCCCCCCAGCTCAAGAAGGTCGGTGCAATTTCATTTACTCCTTTCTGTCACTACTTTGAAATGTATGTAGTTTTATGTCTTAATGCAGATAAGTAGTTGGTAATCAATGTACATTACTGTTGTCTGGATGTGTAGGATATTCTGTTAATGTGTTTACTGACACTTATTATACGTGTCGATTCCCAGCTCTTTCCTTAGTGGATAGCATCAATTTTTAATTTAATAATTATTTGAATTTAACATGGAATGGAGCATAGTTTCCTTAGTTGCCTTAGCAGTATAAACGTAAATTGCATGAAAGAGGTAATAGATAGAGTGAAATATATAAATATGTCTGTTGACGTTTCAAAGCATTAAAAATGCATGGACTTTGAAGGACAGTTTCGGAACTAACATTCTATTTTTAACTTTTTGCTGTTAATTTAGTGTACTGGGTTATGGCTATGGATCAAATTGCTCATTTGATCTCTAGATTTCTCATATGTTGAATCCCATTGTCCATCATTGCTTCCTATATAGTTTATCTTGTCAATATGCTTATTGCTCTCAGTAAGAAGTTTATAACAACAGGTCCTTGGATCGATGAACTGCTGGTACAGGATCTATAAAGCCAATGATGCGGAAGAAGAAGAATAATCTGAGATGTAAGCCCCTTCCGCCTTCGAAGAGGCTGAGGCTCGAGGCTCAACGGGTCTTGAAAGAGAGGGTTCAGGACATTGCTGATAAAAAGGGCATCAAGTTGAGGTTTTGCACGTTGAAGGAGTGCGAGAGTCACATCCACTCGATGGATAGTCCGTGTGCAAGTGTTAGAATGGAGATTGGATGGCCACCTGGGGTTCCATTTGTGCACCCACATGATCTTCCAAATAAGGCGAAGATTGGATTCCTTGAAACCTATGAACCTGGATGGTCTGAGACAAATGATGTAGAGTGAACTTCATTGAAACCAAGCTATTATTTCGACAAACATGGTAAGTGCGTTTCTTAGTCCCTTTTATTTTCTCATTTGTTTTTTTCTCTCAACGTGGTCTTATTATTTCCACCCTTTTCATTAAATATAATTGACGAACATAACTGAGAATGTGCTTGGAAGAATGACTTGAGAGAGATTTTGACAAATAAGGTACTTTATTAAAAGAAGAGATGGATCAAGGCTTCGTTAAAACCTTATTCCGTAAAACCCTAGGGAAAAACCGGAAATAAGGAAAAGGAGTACCTTAGATACCATCCAAACCCCAAATACGAAAATGAGATTAAGTGTGGTTAAATTTTGTGTGGGGTTTTCATAGTCAAAAGATATGATACAATTGATGTTATGTTTGAGTAACATAATTAGCATGGTTTATCTGAATGTTGATGTATTTTTACTGAAAATTTGTCATATACTTTTGTTTGTCGACCAAGAGAGAAGAGTGCAATGATAAACATTTGTAGTATGCATATAAAATCTTGACCAAGTGAACAGTGCATATGAATAATGTACTTTTACAGTTTTACCAATATGGCTAGAGGAATCTGTGTGTTCTGAACTTATCTTCTTTCTATCAGTAGTGTGATTCTTAATATTGTGAGGCCAGCTTTTAGTTACCTAATTACTATTGTAAGAAATATTCGTATGAAACTTATAGTCGTGGTTGCCCGTTTCGCAGGAATCCAATCCCATAGCTTCTTCTTAGTGCGAGTTACGACATCTATTCTGCGGTTCACAGCTGCTAGGCTTGGAGTTGCCTAATTCCATGAAAATTTTGTACTCCTGTGTCATAGCAAGTTTGGTCTTTTATATACAGTAGTCTTGTACTATTATGTATGATGGTCTTATTTTATCATGTAAAATTTTAATTAATTATAACAAAAACAATGTAATGGAGTCGGATGATATACAGGGTGTTTTGCATACATATTTACTATTTAGGCATACGTTTTCGTTGTTTTTCTAATACTAATACATTATATGGCAAAAATATGATATATTATTGTTCATTATATACATGGAGTATGATACCTATATATGGTTCCATTACTATATATGCACCAACTTCTAAAATTCTCTATAACATAACTTAGAGATGAAGCACCAAACCCTAGTTTTATTCTTTTATTTTTCGTTGTTTTCTCTTCTTTATCTTCTTTGTCTCATTACATGTCCCTTCGGGGACATCCCGTAAAATTGGAGCGATACAGAGAAGATTGATGTCCCCGAAAAATTGGAGCGATACAGAGAAGATTAGCATGACGCAGCGTAAGGATGACACGCATAAATCGAGAAATGGTCTTTCTTTGTCTCATTACCAACTTAATCTCTTTGGCGATGAAATTTTTTGGCAATATTTTTACCTTTACATTAGTTTCATTTTGTTTGTGTTTCCTATTGATCAAACACTGTCACAATCATTTTTTATTTTTTTTCATTTTTGGATCTTATGAAGGTCATTCTGTGGAATCTATTTCGAAGTAATTAAAAAATAATATATAAAATTCAGATATAATTTAAAAATATATTCGAAAAAATGACCATTTTGAATTCGAGGCATTATTGGGGCCAACTCTGTAATTTACCCTATAATTATATACTGTAATACTACTAAACATGGACATATCAAGCATTTAACTAATAGAGACATACGAAATCTACTATTTTTCGTGTCATTTATTTCATACTCATGTTTTAATTATTGGATTGTTACGTAATATAAAAATCTTAGTTAATACTCCATTAAATAAAATCTAATGACACGAATTATATATATAAACTAACATATATAAATGTGAAATTTCATTTAAATACAAGTAATTGCAATCTAACAACATGAATCTAGATTTAAAAAAACACACTAATTAATGAGATAGAGATTTGTATACGATATGTGGGGGGACCGATAGACTGTCCCGGCCAATTGATGAAATGAATTGCAATATCACCTAAGTAATCTTATCTTGTGCATGGAAATTCACGAGTGACCAATTACATTAATATCACTTCTTGATAATTTTTTACATTTAAAAATAAATTTGAGTTTTAACCAAGTGTGCATAAATGAAAGCTACTTTAAAATAATACTCCCTCCGTCCCGCGATTATTTGTACAAAATTAATATCATTTTGATTTTACACTTTATTAAATTTACTATTTTTTTTTATTTGTATGTTATTGTACATGTGCATAAAAATTACGATGGAAGCAGTAGTAAGTAGTAACCATGTAATATACTACAAAATAGACATTAATGGACTATATATGATTTAATTAGTTTCCTTTTCATGGTAATAAAAACAGTACTAATTGTCTAACTCCTACAAAGTGCATATAGAATTCAGCACTGCAGCTTTCTTTACGAAATTAAAGTTGGGTCATGGAATAAAGAACTTCTGTCCCATGTCTCATTATTTTTCTGTACAAATATATCTACCTAAAAGTAACTATATATATATATATTCTTTTTTTCCCCATAAATTACTTAAATCTTATTATCATTCAAATTGAGAGATGCATTTATATAACCCGTGAGTTCAAAGTAATAAAAAAAACAATGATATTTAAAACTAAGAAACATGATATCATTATATTATTTTGGAACTATCCCAACTATACCCATCTTGAGGGCCAACATTAAATCAAGATTTTTCATTACCACAAACTTGCATTTGAACATCCATATTTGAAGTTTGAACATTATCTCAATCAAACAATAGAATTTGCGCAAATTAACCCCATTGAAAAAAAGATATCTAATAAAAAAAATCTAATTAATCAAGTTACACTACAAAAAAAATTGATCTTTAATGACAGAATGAGAAAATTTTGTCATCAAAGACCGTTTTCTTGTAGTGTCAAAAGACAGAAAAAAAAAAAAAAAAAGTCAATATTATATATATGTGTGACACACAATTAAACACTTCTAGCCATCATTTCTTGAAACATTCTGTAAGATTCTTGCTTCTCCAATCTGAACTTCTCATGGCAATTTGCAATGAACAAATCAGCAAGTTTATCAATTTCATTGATGGAATGTTGGTCACCTTTTTCCTCAAGCCATTGGAGGTACTTGGAGAGTTCGTTGGAGTGATCTTGCATTTCTTTAGGGCATGATGTTTGGAGATCAAACACATTGTTATTGACATGGTGGTGGTCGGAATTAGAGGCCCAATTGTAGTGGAGCCTAAAAGAGCCAAAAAAAAGCTTTGTTTGCTTCTTTTTGTTTTTCAAGGTTTGGAAGTGTTTGAGGAGTTGGATTATGAGGGATTTGGCTTTGGAGAGGGCACGATAGATGTGGGAGAAGAAGAAGGTTTGGAGAAGGGTTTTGAGTTTAATGGAGGAGAGAGAAGATGAAGAGTGATGAGAGAGAGAGAAAGGATGAATGGAGTTGAGAGTTTTGGAGGACATGGTTAGTTTTGTGAGGAATGGAATTAATGTGTTTTGATTGTTGGAATGGCTTATATAGAGATAGAGGATCTTTGGTAATTTAGTAGGTGAGTTAAATAAAGTGACATGCTTCTCTTTTCTTTTTTATACTCCCTCCATCCTACAAAAATAGCCACATTTAACTTTACACACAAATTAAAAAAAATCAATAAATGTAATTAAATTTAGCTAATGTGTCAATTTTGTCCTTAGAATCTCATACACCAAAATCTGCTAAGCATTAATTACTCTTATCAATTAGGGGTAAAATTGACATTAAAGGTAAAATATGAAAATGTGGGTATAATTTGGGACATAAAAAAAAGGAATACGTGGCTATCTTTGTGAGACAGAGGGAGTATGAAAATTTTGAAGGTAAAGTATTTTGTACAATTTGTGTATAGTTATTGTTGGTAAGAACTGATATTATTGTTCAAATTGTACACTACATAATACATTTTCAATTTTCAAGAAATGATACTCCTCTTTTTCATCAGCTCTATTAAAAATATTTATTCTATTATATTTTTTAATCTTTGTATTCAAAAGCTATATAAAGCGTCTTTCAGAATTAGGAGTACACAATTAATACATATTCTAGTGTGACGGTTCGATTTTACTGTTTCACTTTTCGTGTTTCATTGGTATTTCATTCTACCGGATCTTTAACAAGTGTGCATCCAATATTATAGGACATTGTTTTCTTTTTAACTAAGATTCAATATTTGGCCACAATTCTATAGTGGAAGTTTTTGCCTTTGAAACTTGGGTAGGTTAGTTGGAAAAAGCTTCTACTGCTTTATTTAGCTATGGAAGTTTTTAATATATTTTGATGAGTAAAATAATTAAAAAAGAAAAAGAAAAAGTGAAGAGTAAAAAATAAAAAAAATAGAGGGGGGTCAGGATGGCCCCAAGTCTTGCGGCTGGGCTTTAGGAATCAAAGGCAGAAACTCGAAGAGATAAACCAGCCTCATTCTACGCTGAGATAATATTACAAAATTAATCTTTATTTTATTATATTATTATTATTATTATTAATCTCTCTCTTTCTAACCTGTCGTGACCAGACAACAACTAAAGATCAACACCAATTTCCACACTAAAAACCTTTATTTACTTTCAACATTTAAAAGAGATCAGCATTTTCAATCTCAATATCCTTGTTTATTACATATATTGGTAGTTAGTGAGTGACTTGTTCTAATTTTTTTCAACTATAGGGAATCGGCGCCTCTATATTCCAGATATATATATATATAATTCATAAACTTGCAATCGTCATTTTATTTATAAAATTTAAAGAAATTAAATTGTTTAATTAAATTATTAAATAGGCATTGAGAAGTGAGAACATTAGTCCAACTAAAATGAGCCATGTTTATGTACAATTAATTAAATAAGTGTACAATTAATTAAATAAGTGTACGCTTTCTGCAGTGCAGACTAGCAATATAATCCATCCGCGATATGATCTTACCTAACCTAATTTTATAATTTATTTATCCTCCTCCATGTTTTCCGCTTAATTTGCTAAAGATAATCCTTTTCTTTTTATTTTCTACCATGCTTTCTTTTCCTAGTCAAATTAATAGATAGGTTACAAAAACAAATCTCACTTCGATTTTGTAATTACTTTGATTAATTAATTGTTTCCAATAATTCACACACCTAATCTCATTAACCCTATTTTTCAGGTCAAATTCTTTTTTATTTTTGACATATGTGTCTAACATGATTTTTTTACACAATTTTTTCTCTTCCACCTATTTTGTGGGGAAAAGGTTTCGCGTTTAATATACAAAATCTGATCGAAATTATCTTATTTAAAAAAAAAAACCACATGGGACACATATGTAAAAATTCTGATTTTTTTGGTTTAGAAATTAGTTTTGAGATTTATGCATGTGTCAAAAATTGACAATTTGTATATTTAATGCAATTAGGCATAAATAACAAGATCTTTGGTGTTTTTATTGATCCATTGTTAGTGCATTAAATTGATTAAAATCCAATTTAATTAATTCACAAGAGTAAAAAATTATGAATATTTAATAAATTGCAGCATGTTTCGAACGTAATTGATCGACCAAGGTCACAAATTAATGTAGTTGTCCATATATATATGATTTAAAAATTAGGGTTGGAATACCCATAATAAATCTAGCTATTTCTTTGGCTCTATAGTTTGATCTACAAGCAAACATATATAAGTAATTTGTTGGAAACTTCGATTAAATAAAGGGTAATTAATTAATTAAATAGAAATAGATTAAAACAAAACACAACGTACAACACAATCCAAGCTGACACAGGGTTATTTTGGAGTCATCACTCCTAGAAATTGTCACAAGATTCTCCCTCGTGATCGAAGATATTTAATTTAGGTTATTTAATTAATCTCAACACTAAAGGGATCTTAGTTAATCAATTAATTAATATACTAGAAATAAATTACTAGCTAGCAATATTCTAACACGCAGTATGTACTATGTAGACTTAGTAGTGTTAGTATGTCACAATTATGCGACAAAAAATAATATTATTTGGCCCCTTCTCTCTTTTCATATGGACTTATACTAGTGATATAATTAAGTTTCATACTAATATAACTAAAACATGCATTAAATTTACTCAAAAAAAGTGAAAATGAAAAATACGGGCATGCTAATATAACTTGAACGTGCGACGAGGAGCACCATGCACCGAATGCATTTGAAAACTTACTTATAATAATTGTTTATAATGTTTTTAGTACTAATTATATACTAGAAAGTATTTCGAGTGGGAAACGAATTAATGTTGTAGTGCATTAAACGCATTGGATAATATAGGTAAAATATAATTAATAGATTTATGAACCTCTGCAAAATCAAACATAATTAAATTAAGCTCATGATAATTTTCAAATAAACTTAAACAGTACTCCAATATGTTTGACTCAAGTCAATTCATTTACTGCTCTAATCTTAAGTACACAATTAAACATTAATTAGTTATTGGTGCTTGACTGCAATTAAGACATATATTAATTGTCAAATTGCAGGGGCTAAAGAGCATCATTTCCAAAAACTCGAGGGCCAGCTAGCAAATTCAGTAAAAAAAATTATCCAATTGAAGCATGAATTAGGTTAATTAAGAAGCTCCTATTTTTTATTGATTTCCTAATCAAAACATAAACACAACATTTTTGTAATAATAATTCAATTTTAATCAACGGAACTTTGTATTAACTTAATTGCTAAAAACAATAATTTAATTATGTAGATGCATTTCATATATAAACACAAAGCAAATAATTAGAGTAAAAGTTGGAGAATCTGGAATAACATCAGTGAAAATTAAAGTTACCAGAACAGGGAACTAATAAATATGAAAACATGCACTTTAATCCTGTATTGAAAAGTTGAATATAATCTGAATTGGAAGATAACACAGTAGTAACTTTTTTCTTTATTATATTCTCTGGAATCCTTTTTTCAACATTATGGAAATTTCTACAATATTAACTTTTTGGGCACTTTGAATAAAAAAAGAGGAGAAATTCTCCAATTTTGATTTCTTTTTCCCTCCTTTTATTTTCAAAACAGTGTTTAATGGAGTAGTATTCGTTTCCACATGTTCGAAGATAGTGTTAATATATTTGGAATTTTTTAAATATTACATCTCTTAAAAGATAAAATAAAATTACTCAAAAAGTACGCAATACAAAATCAATCGTGACTCGAGCTTGTGAAATACGAGAAGAGATTGAGGAGAAAAAATACGAAAAGGGAAAGATAAAAATAGAATAATAATGACCTTATTTATGAAAAAAATACATGGATCAGGTTTTGTTCACATTAACCATACCTTAACATCATAAAACAAGTTTGATTTCCTCCAAAAATCCCATCGAAGCCGTGCAAGGCCCACAACAGGGAAAGCATGAGGTCTGGATTAAAGGCCGAATTATTTTAGGTGTGTGTTATATATAGGGGTGTGCAAAGTATGGTTCAGACCGATCAAACCGACCGAACCAAACCAGACCATTAAATATGGTTCGGTTTTTGGTTTACGGTTCGATTTACGGTTTTTAGAATTGATTTTTTTTTAGTATGGTTTGATTTACGGTTTTCACTAATAAAAAACCGCAAAAAACCGAACTTGTTTTATATATATATAAAATATATATTATATAATATTATCTAAATAAATATTATAGATTTATAATTTTTATATTATATAATTTCTAAACTAGTAAACTCAAGATATTTTTCAAGTCCAATTGCCCAAAGTCAGAAACCCTACTCATTCTCTTCTATTAGTATTTAGCGCTTCTACGTGCATGACGCTCTCAGCTCTCACAGTTTCACTCAATCTGAAATCTCGAAGAAGACAAAAGTTTGTTGTTTCTTTTTGTGGTAATTTAGGTTGTGTTTGGATGGAGGAATTTGATTTGAGGAGGTATTTCAAATGAAAGGATTTAAAAATGGGTGAATTTCAAATGACATGGTTTTAGTGAGGATTTGAAATCTCACTCAATTTTAACTAAAAAGTGTGTGGACACAAATCTAAGTATTTGAAATCCATTCATAATCCAAACATGTAGAATGGATTTGAAATCCGTAAGCCCAAATCCACCCAACCAAACGCAACCTTAGTTATTTTTAACAACTAGTTTGTGAATGTTGTAATAGCATTTCATCTATTCGAATTATATTTTGAATTATATTTTGAATTATTGGGATTTCATTTTGTCTATTCTATTGAGATTGTGTTTTACAATTTTATTAATTATTGTGTATAGGGAAAAAAATGAGCAAAACTACGGTTCGGTCAAAACCGACCGAACCGCCCGAAATATTATGGTTTCAAACCGAACGGTTTTTATAAATACGGTTTGGTTAACGGTTTTTAAAAAAAAGAACGATTTATTGTTTGGTTTACGATTTACGGGCGGTGGTTAACCGAACCATGCACACCCCTAGTTATATATCCCTCCATTTGTTAAATAAACTCCCCAGTCCTCCCGTTAATTAATTTAATATTTATGTAAAATATTCAATTTGTCATTTTAGTAAAAATTCAAGATACACTCTACTCTAAAATTGAAAACCTAACTCTAACCCTAATTTATGCAGCCGTCGTCGCCATCTCCGACAAACAAAACCCTAACAAAAATCCAACAGAAATCTAAAAAAAAAATTGACATATTTTCGACAAATCAGGATTGATCGATAATGGTTTATCGAAAATAAGGTATATGTTCGACAATAATGTGTCGAAAAAAACACTCTCGTCAACAAGATTTCGTCGAAAGAACAAACAAAAAATAAATTAAAATATTTCGCAAAAAAGTGCTCGAAAATAAATACTATCGTCGAGAAATTATAGTTTTTTTTGGAAGAATAAATTATAGTTTTTTTTGGAAGTATATGTATCCTAATGAGTTTTAGAAAAAAAAAAGGTATAATAAGATTTTTGGGGAGTACATCTAACCTATAACATATGCAATTTTAGTGGTGCGTGTAGGGAGTATATTTAACAAAGCTGAAGGGGTATATAAACCAGGTCTTATTTTAGTTCTTCCAGTAGGCCCGTTAATGCTTGGTTTGGTAGTCAAAGCCCATCGTAGGAAACATGGGCCTAACATTATTTGTCAAGTTAATTTCCAATAGACAAAAAAATCAAGAAGTTTGTTTCTTAAATACTGCCGATTATTTATGCTATATTCTCATTACCAAATAATATCAGATGATTCACCAATACATATCTTTGTGCAATAATAATGTAAATGTATTGTATATTTGAATGTATTGTACAAAAATTAGAAAATTATAACACGTATAAAGAATAACTTTTCAAGGTAAATGGACCATTTCAATTACTTGCAATATGCAAATTGTTGTGATGCTTAGATAAGGCATTTTTTAATTAAATATTATTTTTAAAATTTTTAAAAAAATTTAGTATTAATATTTGGTTGGATTTTATTAAAATATATTAGAGCGTTTTTTGAAATGACGCTTTGATTTGAGAATAGTGGGAGGGCACCATTTAAGACGACGCTCTGCTGACTGACATTCTGTAAATTCCTGACATTTTAAATAGTTTTTATAGTTTTATATATGATTATTTCTTGTATATGGGATAAAATTATTGTTAAATGCATCTCAAACATTATGTATTAAAATTCTTCGATATTGATTTTTTTTTTCCCCTCCTTTTATTTTCAAAACAGTGTTTAATGCTATTCTTTTCCACATGTTCGAAAATAGTGTTAATATTTTTGAAAATTTTAAAATATTACATCGCTGGACAAATAACGTGAAATCACTCAAGAAGTATGCAATACAAAATCAACCATGACTCGAGCTTGTGAAATACGAGAAGAGATTGAGGAGAAAAAACACGAAAAGAGAAAGATAAAAATAGAATAATAGTGACCTTATTTATGAAAAAAAAAATAGTGTTATGGATCATGTTTTGTTACCATCTTATGACAATTCAAAACAGGCCACGGATAAATGCCCCCTACAATTTATATATATATATACTACTGGTGTGCTGAGTTAATCCACTCCTAAATAAAAAATAAACATGTTTTTTGCAGTACTCTTCCACCTTAAATTTAGTATTTCTTTGTAATTTATTATTTTTCATGTTGTTATTATTTATTTGATCATATTATTATATGATTGTGTAGTTATAATGAATATATGTGTATTATATTTCATTTTTGAGTTTTTTTTTTTTTTAAATTGCGTTTACTCAGCATTGGTTTGCCGAGTTTTGTGAGATTTTTCGAAAAAAAGTTCCACGTTTAGAATAAAAACTTGACCAACTTTTTCACGTTTTGATTCAAAACTCGACCAACTTTTTCACGTCGACCAACTTTTTCACGTTTTGATTCAAAACTCGACCAACTTTTTCATGTTTTGATTCAAAACCAACTTTTTCACGTTTTGATTCAAAACTCGACCAACTTTTTCACGTTTTGATTCAAAACTCGGTCAACTTTTTTACGTTTTGATTCAAAACTCGGCCAACCAGTATTAAATCGACAAAAATCCATGTTTTGTCGTTTCGTCTCCCTCTGTCCTGTTTTGTGCAAAAACCAAGTTTATCCAACGATTGGAAGTCAAAATCATTCTCAATAACAACTACTCCCTCCGTCCCCGAAAAGTTTGCGGGTAATATTGGACACATGATTTTAAAAAAAAAGTGTAATGATGAGAGTGTTGAGGGGTAATTTTGTAAACTTTTATATATAAAGTAAATAAAGTAGGTGGGTACCAAAAGTAATGACATGAAGGGTAAATATGTGTATATTGTGAGAGTGAGAACTGTGATGATTATTTCTATTTTGGGTATGCAAACTTTTGGGGGACAAACAAAAAAGAAAAGTATGAAAACTTTTCAGGAACGAAGGGAGTATTAAACAACAAAAACTAACCTACATATGCAAATCAAATTTAAAACATAAAAAAAAAAAAAAAATCTAAACCCTAACTTATTCATGAACTGTCAAGAACACCTAAAATAACATACATATAACATATATCACAATCTAAAAACTAATCAAACATTTAAGCTTTAACGATTAAATCAAAACAAGAAAATTAAAAAAAGTGGGTTTTTGAAAAATTGGGTGAAGTCAATTTTTTTTTTTTAATATGTATTAAAGTGTTGGTAAGATAAAAAGATTATTTATAATATTTTATGGGGAGTTGAAATCATATTTGGAGGTGAAGATATCCTAAGGGTAAAAACAATCAATAATAACATTATAAAACAAGTTAATTTCCTCCAAAAAGCCCATAGAAGCTGTGCAGAATTCAAGACAATTTAAGGCCGACAACAGGGAAAGCATGAGGCCTGGTCGCCTGGATTAAAGGCCGAATTATTTTGGGTTTGACTATATGCACCTTCATGTCGGAGAGATGCACTTCCCCTTTCAATTTTTTAATACAATAATAGGATAAAAAACTCAAAATACCCTTCATTATATATACAGTATACTAGATGCATCCCAACTGAATGCACCCCACATTCATTTCTTTCACTTTTTCCTAACCCACAACTTCCGATCGTCGACGACACCATTTCCGGCGACCATCAAATTCAAAGAAATACAGAAATCAACATATACTAAAAAAATCACAATTTTTTTATAATTTTCGACCAACCAATGTCGACCATATACTCTCTCGTCGACAAATCGTTGTCGACGGGAGTGTATATGGTTGACACGGTTTCGTCGAAAAAATATAATTTTTTTTTTCGTTTTCGACTATGTTATGTCGATAGAGTGTGTTTGATCGACATTACATAGTCGAAAATGAAAAAAAAAATTAGGATTTTCTGCAAAAATGCAGAAAACCCTAACATTGGGAGGGGGCAAATCTGGGGATTTTCGACTATGTTATGTCGATTAGATTTCGGTCCGGTCTCCGGTCCATTGAATTTTATGATTCTGGTTTTTCGGTCCGGTCCGATCTAAGACCGGAATTTACCAGTCCGGACCGGATTGGACCGGAAAATCTAATTTTTAAAATTTAAATTTTTTTTTATATTCATATTTTTTAGATTTTTTTAATAATAAAACTATAATTATTATAAACTAA
This sequence comes from Galeopsis tetrahit, assembly GCA_963675135.1. Taxonomy (NCBI): domain Eukaryota; kingdom Viridiplantae; phylum Streptophyta; class Magnoliopsida; order Lamiales; family Lamiaceae; genus Galeopsis; species Galeopsis tetrahit. The sequence goes on from OY776126.1 coordinate 5,159,478, forward strand.
ATAAAATTAGGAATACTAATTTGAAAACTTCTAAAATATTACTTTCATTAAAACTCTAAAAAAATAATGGATGCACAATAATTGATGAGGGTGTGAGGTAAATGTGTTGAGATCTATTACATTTTTTCATACACAAATTCATCATTTTTGTTCTCGCTTTCAAAAACATAAAAAAAACATGAAAAAAAAAAATCGGTCCAAACCCGGAACGGAAAATTCCGATCCGTTCTTCAGTCCACACATTAGTGTCGATTCCGGTCCCGGTCCGGTCCGATTTTGGACCGGTGCACACCCCCAGCGGGCGCAAAGCTTCTTTTTTTTTTTTTTTTTTACAGAGGGTGGAAGGAGGCAAACCTGGGGGTCGGCGTCGGACGGGAGGGGGAGGGGGCGGCCGCCAATCTGTATTTTTTTTTTTTTACAGGCTGCGAGGCGGGGGTGGAGGGAGAGGGAGGGGGAGGGTGAAGGTGGGGTGGGTTGTAATATGTATGTTATGAAGGGAGGGGTATTTATTACATTTGAGGGGGGTGTGACCTAAATTTTTGGGAGTGTATAAATTGGGGGAGTGCATCTCTCCGAAATGGAGGTGTAAATTGTCAGACCCATTATTTTAGTCGTGGGTTATATATCCCTCCATCTTTGTTAAATATACTCTCCTCCCCATTTATTAATTTAATATTCACATAAAATATTTATTTTACCCTTTAGTAAAAATTCATTAAATAGATACACTTTCCTCTAAATTTAAAAACCTAATCCCCTAATTTTTGTAAAGACATATTTTTTACAAATCAGTGTTGATATCGAAAAAAAGATATATGATCGATAATAATGTGTCGAAAAAAAATACTCTCGTCAACAAGAACAAATAAAAAATAAATTGAAATATTTCGCCAAAAAGTGCTTGAAAAAATAAATTGAAATATTGTCAAGCACTTTTTATCGTTTTTTTTAAATGCTTTTACAGTTCAGGTGGGTCGCGGCGTAGTTGCAGAATAAAAAAAAATAGAGGGTGGGGAACGACGACGTCTTGGGTGGGGCAGCCTATGGGCGAGGGAGGAGGGGCGGCTTTGGCGACGGCGTTACCGGGCAGAGTTGTAGAAATAAAAAATATGCAAGTTGGAGTGGTGTGTGGTGAAGAAGAAGAATGATGAATAAATTAGGATTTTTGGGGTGTATATGTATTCTAATGAGTTTAAGGAAAAAAAATAGTATAATAAGGATTTTGGATGGAATACATCTAACATATACAATTTACTTGTAACGGGGGAGTATATTTAAGAAAGATGGAGGGGTATATAAGCCTTAATTTAGTTCTTCCAGAAGGCCTGTTAAAGCTTGGTTTGATAGTCAAAGCCCATCGTAGGAAACATGGGCCTAACATTATTTGTCAAGTTAATTTCCTATAGACAAAAAAATCAAGAAGTTTGTTTCTTAAATATTGCCGATTATTTATGCTATATTCTCATAACCAAATAATATCAGATGATTCACCAATACATATCTTTGTGCAATAATAATGTAAATGTATTGTATATTTGAATGTATTGTACAAAAATTAGAAAATTATAACACGTATAAAGAATAACTTTTCAAGGTAAAAGGACCATTTCAATTACTTGCAATATGCAAATTGTTGTGATGCTAGATAAGGCATTTTTTAATTAAATATATATTTTTTAATTTTTTTAAAAATTGAGTATTAATATTTGGGTGGATTTTATTAAAATATATTAGAGCGTTTTTTGAAATGACGCTTTGATTTGAGAATAGTGGGAGGGCACCACTTAAGACGGCGCTCTGCTAACTGACATTCTGCAAATTCCTGACATTTTTAAATAGTTTTTATAAGTATATGATTATTTCTTGGTAAAGTCTAGTATGCACTCGAGTGCATGCTGTGCACCCTAGTCCATGTGCACTTTTCAGTTTACTGACTTACACTTTTTGGTAATGGTGTTGCACTTTTCAATTATTACTCCTTTACCAAAAAGTGTAAGTCAGTAAACTGAAAAGTGCACATGGACTAGGGTGCACAGCATGCACTCGAGTCCATAAGAGACCAACCCTTATTTCTTATATATTCTATTATTAATTATTAATTGGATAAAATCATTGTTAAACACATCTCAAACATTTATACTGTATTAAATTATTTTCTCATCATTATTAATTGTTTTTAATACTTAATTAAAAAAACAGCTAATTAATGTGCAACTTCAAGTACAAAATTCGTTCTTTACATGATTTCATAATGAAACGATTTGATGACTCAAGATTCACGGTGTAGTGGAGTTTGACAATCCAATTCGCTTCAAGAAATAGAAATAATTCCATACTCTATTTAAGCAGTTAAATAAAACAATGGTAATAAAATTGAGTAACGAACATATTTGGGAAAAAAAAATGTTTACAAATATGTGTTCAATAATCGATCAAAATTTTAAAAGCTTTCTTATATTTAAGATCACTTGGTAATGAAATATTGAAATTGTTCCTCCATGCAGTGTGGAAATGACATTATACAACCCCCAAGTCCCCAACCCTCCAAAAAAAAGGGAAAAAAACTAGAGAATATATTCTACAAGCCACAATATGAGGTTCTCTTTGGCTGACTATATGCATAAATCAACGTGTCTTGCATTATTTAGTTTCCGGGTCTAATTTTACTTGCATAATTCATTATTCTTGTAGAAAATATAAACTAATTTGGGAAGAAAAGTCCCATTTTTAAAATCAAATGTCTTAAGAGAATAATATATATAGGGGTAGATATTTCATTTTTTAACAATGTTTTGAAAAGAATAAAAACCCATACACCAAATAAATTTTAGAAAAAGACTTGTGTGAAACAATTTTACGGTGAGACCATCCACGAATTAGCATCCATTATTTTTAAAGTGATAAAATGTCATACTTAAATTATACTTCATTTCACCGTGAGACGATCTCACACAAGACTTTCTTCAAATTTAGACACATGAGTTTACTTGGCTTCAATCCATTCATATAACTTAATTATCATAGTGGAAATACGCCTTATGTCAAATCGTCTTATACAAAATTTCTTCTTTGAAAATCATATACTTTCTCCTTTTTGCAATAATTTCAATTTATTCATGCTTTCAATATAAAAATAACATACAAAATTAATACCTTCACTAAATTGTCACTCATTTTAATTTTGCATCACTAAATTTCTTTTACACCCCACCATATTATTATTTTAATTATTTCAAATTTCAAGATAAAGCATCTAATTCTCTTGCTGGTTGTGTCAGTTTCTTATACACAAACAAATAAATAAAGAAATGTAACTTTTGAATCTTGTAATGGGGTTGGAGACAAAGACCTATCTCTCCATGATCACATCGACCTTATTCTTTTTTCACATCTTTCATCACTCTCTATATATTATTTATTATTATTCAGTAGGTACTTGCTCAATGGAATCCAGATGTGAATTTTATATAGAAAAAATAAGAGTTATTTAGGACCTTGAAAAATAAAATAATAATAATAAAAAAATAATGTTACAAATAATGGCGAGTAAAAACAACGATTTCTATGCTTCTTCTAAATTAATTCTTCATTTCCGTTCAAAAAACAAATTAAAAATTCTTCATTTGGTGAGTCAATTATTCTTCATTTCCGTTCAAAAAACAAATAAAATAAATCTTCACTTCCGTTCAAAAAACAAATAAATCAAACTTTTCAAGTAAATTGGAACATGATTAGTGTTGAGTTTTGATGCAGCCAGCCGGTAATACACTCGGATTGTACACTAGCTCAAACTCCTCGTCTGGCGACAGTGTATGATGTACAAGAATCTCTCTCATCCCTACCGTCTTATAACACACAAAGAATCTCGTATTCGTCGTACTAAACTATATCAACCATCGTCATTAATATATTATCACAAGATCATGATTTCCGACGCTAATCAACCATGCATGATTTCCGGTAACAAGAATGGTAAGTAAATCGTCTAGAAAAAAGGTAAAAAAATATAGAAATATATGAGTGGGAGAGAGAAAGAAAAAGAGGTAGATGTAATTGGATTTAGAATATATAATACAATTGGACTTGTTGGGTCTATACGTCGTCTCCGTTGAGATTAGACAACCAACTACTCATGCACTTGGATAGTTGGATTGTACGTAGATGAGGATGACCAAAAGGTGGAGAGTGTGTTGGGCTTAGGTCCAAGTGTTTTGGGCTAAGACCTTAACACCGAGTGGCTCATAGGCAACATGTTGTCCTAATTGCTTATATCTAATTAAGACATCGTCACACTCTCAAGACAATTGACATCGATTTTTTCTTCTTTCTCTCTGTGAAGTATAACCGAGAGTTAGTGTGAGAGTTTTGAGATGAGTGTTACCAGACGTAACTTTGGTCTTCCTCTCTACCCATCCCCGCACCTGAGTCGGTGCCTGTTGAATCTCAACGGAGACGGTGAAGAGACCCATTGACCCAACAAGACTAAATCCAACAAAAACCCACATAAATCCATTACAATTAGAGTACAAAGAAAACTAACAAATGATAATTATTAACTATAACGATGAAGTGCAAAACACTTGTCATTATCGTTGATGGTATTCGTATAATACGAGAGGACGGCATCTAATAAATAAAATAGAGTTGAATTATTAGAATATGTGCTTGTTTTTTTAGGGACAAGAACAAAATATATCTATAATGGGATATAAATACTTTTCTTTCTCACTGTCCAAATAAGGCAGGTAATATTATAAAAACATGTCCCTTGAGAAATCAAAGGGGCAAAATATATGTATTGTAAATTGGCATTGTGACCTAATAGGCCAAATGCCTTTTCTTATTAATGAATCATCATGTTCTTGATCTGCAGTTTCAAAGTGCTAAAAGTTGGATTTTTCTTTTTTTCCACGTCTGATTTTATATTCCATGTGTCTCATGTGGATGACACTGAAACTCGACCTATTTTAATTTGATACTTTCATTTTATGATTTTGATGTTGCGTTAATTAAAATGCGTTAATTAAAAGAACGAACAAATAAGAATAGTTGATTCAACGAATACCCGAATCTTGAAAGAAAGAACTCGTCTTCAATAATATCTGATACCACTCTGATGCAGCTTGCTGCTCGCATGAATCAAAAGAACGAACAAACAAGAATCGTACCCGAATCTTGAGAAAAGAAAGAACTCGTCTTTAATAATATCAAAATCTTCAAAACTACTTTTATTACAATTCTAGCTCCCATTTATAAGGAGTCAACATGAATTCTCCCTCACAAATCATGCTATAATAGAAGGACGTTTATTTTGTAAGAATAAAATTAAACTAGGAAACAAGATTGCTGCTAATTATCGATCACAGATTAGAAAACATAATTATCAATTACATTCTCCATTAGATTTTTGATGTATTAATATGATACGGTAACCACATCAGGTACTATGCATTTAAAAAAAATTGTCACGTCAATTCAAAACTGATTGTAACCGGTTAAATGATTAAAATGTTGAATTTTAAAAACTAAATAACAAAGACGAATCAGGAAGGTCAACATAGATGCATCTTTCTTTATAGAGTCACATCTAACTGGACTGGGTATAGTGATTCACGACAAATAGGGTGAATTTGTGAATGGTCGTTCGGTGGTGATGAATGGTTGTTTGAATGTTGAAATAGGATGTATTTTTATGAGGCACTATCTTGGTTGAAGTCAGAAAATATGGATTTTCTAATAGTAGAAAGTGATGCAAAGGTAGTAGTGGATGCTATTAACTCCACGGATCCATTCGACTCTACCTTTGGAGATTATATGGTTGCTTCGGTCACATTTGTTTGACGGAGTGCAAATATTGTTGCACACAATTTGGCTAGGCAGTCTCATTTTTTTTTTTAATAATCCCTCTTTATGGGTAGATCCACCAGACTTTATGGTTGAACTATCAATTGCAATAATGAAAGTTAATCTTTCTTGGTTTGAAATAAAATAAAATAACAAAGACGAATTTAATTCTACCATGTGAATTTTTTTGCGAACTTAAAAGAATAAATGAAACCTTTTGCCTAATACCCTAATTAAGACCTCTACAAATTCTCTCACATCTTCAAAATCAAATTTAAATGTGTTAAATTGTAAAAAAAAGTACAAGTTTTTTAATTGCAAATATTAGAGTTTGTTAATGAAATAGGATAGGCATCGGAGATAACTATACAGTTGTAATTCTAAGGCGTGTAAGGTTGTGTTTGTAGTTTCTTAGTATCATCGAATGTCAGCTCAGCTAGGATTCATTTGTCTTGAATTGACAGATATACAAGGGGGATTAATAATGGTTTAGCAGCTACAAGAATCGTGTGCATGTACGGCAGAATACTATGTTACTATACACTTAAAAATACACTACCAGCTACTACAAAATAAGCCGTAATCCTCAATTAATAATTTAACAGTATCAAAATAATATTTTGATATTACGTGTAGAATTAACGGTGTCGTATTACACTAGGTTTTGCATTCACCAAATGTACCGTGCACTCACTTGCATTAGTAATTAGTATTCATGGAACAATATTAAATGATCAGTATTAGACTATTAGTTATTTTTACAGAACAATATTTTGATATTACCTGTAGAAAAAAAAGATTAGATTTTTAACTTTTTATTAGTAGATATGTTAAGATATTTATGATTAAATGATATGTCAAGTGTCAACGATCATAAATTAAATAATAGATATTGTTTCTTTCAATCGATCTATTTTAACAAATTGATTCTTAGAATATTATTGAAAATGGGGTCATTTAAATGAATAGAGGTGATAGTAGATTTTATCTTGAGGTTCATTTGCTTAAAATGTTAGGTATATGAGCAGAATATTTGCTTTAGGGCAGAACAATTTTGCCACCGATTCCCATTATCAATGCACTTTTTCTTATGTGAAACACGTTTGCGAATCTTATTACACATTTATGCTTCATGTTATCCATTAATGGAGCTTCTTTACATCTAATTTCTCAGCTTTGTTAGTAGATTATAAATCACACCTGAAAATAAAAAAAGAATAATCATCATGCGAAATAATTAGCTACAGTAATTTCTTGCATAAAATATATTTTTACCTTTGTACGTACTTTCGCTTTGGTTTCGTCAATGCCTCATTTGTTCTTTCTTATCCATTTCATGAATTGTTTAAATATTCATTCTTATATCTGAAGATTTGTAGCATATAAAAATAAGAGTTTCCACTACAGATTCCTGTTCACCTATTCCTTCTCGGTTTTGCTGACCACGTGTTTGATGAAAGCTCTGAACCAACCAGATTTGAATCTGGACTCTCTCTTTTGAAGATTAAACACACAAACACACACAGTTTGTTTTCTGCACAGAAATGAAGAGGATTCAACCGAATTATGGATATCCCTATGAGTTTGCTCCAGATTTTCCAGATAATTTCCCACAAAGCTATGGAGCTCTGCAACAATCTTCATCAATGGAAGCTCATAGTCATCAATCATCATCAGCTGGAAACGATTCTTGGCCTTGTAATTCTTCAAGTAGCATCATAAGCAGGATAGGATCACCAGCCTCTGCTTTTTATGCAACTGAACTTTACATGGGACTATCTCAGTGTGATTTCCAAGAAAGTAGCTCAAATGGTTCCTCTCAGCAATCCAAGAATTCATATTCAACAACTTCGCCGTTTCAACAATCTGGAAACGGCTTCTTCCGAGAATCAACGGCTGGAGATGGACCCAATTTCCAGCCTCAAAACGGCCAATATAGAAATTCATTTAGCCTTAATGTTTCTGAGAGTGATCAGTTACTACACCTGAAAAACAAGCTTCTTGGTGATTTTGATGATTCAAATAGGAGAAGCCCTCCTGTTCCCTTGAATCCACATCAGGATCTTGAAGTAAGTATTTCAAGAATTCGTTTAATTTCTCATTTATATGACTTGTTTCAAACTAACTCAATGATATTTCCAAAAACAGGTTTCACATAATCTGTATGCTCCTCATCTTGCACAAATGAAGCAGTTTAGTAGGCCACCGGGATTCCTTTCGATTACAACGAGTAATAGCTTTGGATCACCTGCACCGGTTTCATCAAGTAAGGCGCGGATTAGATGGACGCAGGACCTTCATGATCGGTTTGTTGAGTGTGTGAATCGACTTGGTGGCCCTGATAGTAAGAACTCTCTCCAATCAACATATTTTGAATTAATCAGTATTTTCAGTTCAAGATTGTTGAATTTAAACTCCATTCATATAACAGAAGCAACACCAAAGCAGATACTAAAGCTGATGGATACTGAGGGACTCACTATTTTTCATGTTAAGAGCCATTTGCAGGTATACATTAAGTCCAGTCATTTCTTGAGTTTTCTGATTACTATTTGTTTCAGAATTCTGAATCTTTTTTTTTCATTTCATTATTTGTTTCTTTATAGAAATATCGTAGTGCCAAGTACATACCAGAATCTGTGGAAGGTAATTAAACACATTCTTGAGGCACTCAAAATTTTTAGTCCTATATGGAGATGAATCTAGTTTAATTTACTTTTTCTGCAACAGCTGGAAAATCCGAGAAGAAGAGTAATGCAAATAATGCAGCACAGATCGACATCAAAACGTAAAATTTTTATCTATTTCACAATATATAATGTAGCTGATCAAACATCATTTGTAGCTGTTTAATTTCAATATATAGTTATGTTATTACATCCCACTTATGTTGATGTTTCTTATAAGAATTCGATGATCATTTGCAGTGGTACGGAGCTTAAGGAAGCTCTCCAAATGCAACTAGACGTTCAAATGCGTCTACATGAGCAACTAGAGGTAGCTCAAATATTTCCCCTCTTGAGGTTTTTGCTACAGAACAAAGGGACACTGACTTTTTTAGTCCTGTTTTTTGTGTAGATTCAACGGAATTTACAAATTAGGATCGAAGAACAAGGAAAACAGCTACAAATGATGTTTGATCAGCAACAAAAAACATCACAAAGTCTCATGGAAACAAGGAATACAAATAACATATGTCCTAAAACTGCTAGTAGTAATAGCTTAGGCACCACTGTTGAAACTCCAGAGATTCTTGTTTTAGATGATGATGATATGCTCTTCCCATAGAAGTTTCTGTTTTTTTCTCGAAACAGAGTCAATAATTAATGTAACACGTAAAAGAAAAGAAGAGAAACTTTCTTGAAGCAGTTTACTGAGTCTTGAGAGAATGTTACACTTGTAATGCTGTGATCATCTTGTGTCGATACAGAATACATGGATGCATTAGTTGACAGACATGTTTCGTCTTCGCCACACGCATCTTGGGTTTGTTTTGCCTCGTGTGTTTGTATTTCAATGGTTCATGAGTTGGTTGCGAACATGAAGTTAATATAACCACTTGACGAGTTTAACAAAAGATGTTAAACACTTGCACGAAATCACACCCGCAGCCCTATTGTGCCGTTTTAATCAAACATGAAACTTGGCCTCCCAATTTGATGATGAACCTTGTTTAAATCCACACTCAAATGATGCTCTAAATTTAGTTTAACCAAAGGATCAAAGTTGTAAAATGGGCCTTTGATGATTAAACTGTAGAATCATGGGCTGGCCAATTAATATTATTGCCCAAGTTTCATGATGCACAAAGTGTACATAATATCCACGCATGCCACACAGGGGGCATGGGGCGACGGGGGCGTTTTCGTAATCTACGTGCACTTCATTTTGCACAAATGAAGTTGTTTGGTGGGCCACCTGAATGCCCCTTGATTACAACGAGTAATAAACTAATTCTTACATTTCTTGTTTTGAAATCGACATACGAACGTAAAATTAATTCTTATCCATTACACACGTACTGTGTTTTTAATTTACTCAAAAGTCAAAACTAGCATTTCATTTCATTTCAATGTTTATGTTTCTTTTTTTTTTTTTTTTAAATCAATGTTTATGTTACACGAATTGGATGCTGTTTTATTTCTAAACTGGTTGTGAACATGGAGTTGAAACTTTTATAAGAATCAAAGTATCACGTTGAAATAAAGAATGTTCATGCAATCATGCCCTTGTCAATTTGAAACCATTGCTGTTGTACACAAGATCGTCCCTCGTAATGTTAGCTCATTTTAACTAAGCCAAAATTACTAAAACTAATTAACTACTAAAAACCACTTTACAGTTATAACTACTCTAAAGATAAAAGAAGTGTAAAAGGAAGTAGCACTTTTACACCTATGTGTTAAGCACTTTCAGTACATCTTGATACCCCCTCCTCAAAATGGGCATGTATGTTTAAAAGCCTCATTTTGATCTTAAGAATGTTGAAAGGAGACGGAGCCATAGGCTTAGTCATTATATCAACCAGATTCTACGCAGTAGGGATGTGAATTAGTTTGAGCACACCTTGTTGGATCTTCTCCCTTGTGAAGTGGACGTCTATTGAAATGTGTTTAGTTTTATCATGGAAACACGGATTGTGAGCCATTGCATGAGCAGATTTACTATCAGTGTACATGGTGGCTATTTGAGGAAGCTTGATATGAAGATCATTTAAGATATAAATGATCCATTGAGTTTCACAAGCGGTTGTCGCCATAGCCCGGTACTCAGCTTCGGCTGAAGATCTTGCCACAGTCTTTTGCTTTTTGGTCTTCCAGGAGATGAGGGAGTTGCCTAGGTAGATGGCATAGCCTGTGACGCTTCGTCTAGTATCTTGGCATCTCGCCCAATCTGAATCAGTAAAAGAGTGTAGTTTAAAATCATTATTAGAAGAGTAGAAGATACCTTGACCTGGGCTGCCCTTAAGGTATCTAAGTAATCGGTGTACAACTGCCATGTGAGCTGTATTTGGCTTACTCATGAACTGGGTAAGCACATGGACATAATAGGATATGTCTGGCCTTGTGACTGTAAGATATAATAACTTACCAACGATGCTTCTATAAGAAGAAGGGTCAGTAAGTAGTGGAGCATCATTATTAATAAAAGATTGTTTTTGATCCATAGGGGTAGAACATGGTTTGGATCCCAAATAGCCACACTCATGTAATAAATCTAAAGTGTATTTTCGTTGACACAAATGTATACCTTCTTTATTTCTGGCTACCTCAATACCCAAAATATATTTCAAGGGACCAAGATCCTTTATTGTGAATTTTTTGTGAAGATAATCCTTTATAAAAATGATATCTTTTAAAGAATTTCCAGTAACAATTAAATCATCCACATAACAAAGAACGACAGTAAAAGAAGTGGTAGTGGTTTTAGTAAATAAAGAAGTATCAGCCGCAGATTGAATATAACCAACAGAAAGAAGAGAATCAGAGAGTTTGTTAAACCATTGCTTTGAGGCTTGTTTTAATCCATATAAACTTTTATTCAGTTTGCAAACCATATTGTCAGTGTTATACCCTGGTGGTGGTGACATATAGACTTCTTCACTTAAAACCCCGTGTAAGAAAGCATTATTTACATCAAGTTGATGTAGGTGCCACTCTTTAGCAACAGCTAAAGCAAGTAAAATTCTGACTGTGGTGATCTTAGCTACTGGTGAAAATGTGTCAAAGTAATCAATACCTTCTTGTTGGGTGTAACCCTTAGCTACTAATCTAGCCTTATATCTCTCTATAGAACCATCAGAGTTATATTTAACTTTATATATCCATCTGCAACCAATAGCGTGTTTATTTGGAGGCAGTGGTACAAGTGTCCAAGTATTGGTCTTTTCCAAAGCTTGGAGTTCTATATCCATGGCCTTTTGCCAATGGACATCTTTCATAGCTTGTTTGTAAGTAGTAGGTTCTATAATTTGAGAAATGTTTGAAGTGAAAGAGAGAAAAGGCTTAGAAAGTCTACTGGTAGTCAAAAAATCTGAAATGGGATATTGTTTACCCATTCTAGTAAAGGTATTAGCATTAGGTCTTTTATGATCAACAGAAGGAGGCAAAGTGGTATGATAAACATCAAGGTACCAATCACCCTCTTGGTGTTGATGTCCTGCAAAACACAGTGTGAGGACAAGAAATTCACTGAACAACTAGAGTATCTAGTTAGATGAGATATGGATAACAGGTTATGATTGAAATCAGGGACATACAAGACATTGTATAATGTTAAAGAATCGCTTATAGCTATGTTTCCAATATATGTAGCTGTAGAGATGGCATTATTAGGTAAACTAATCTTTATGTTTGATTTAGATGGTGGAGAGGTAAATAAGGTGAAATCTGATGTCATATGATCTGTAGCGCCTGTATCTAAAATCCAAGTTGAGATTCTAGGGCCTAGAGTATTTGAGCAGAATTTCATACCTGTATTGTGAATCTGATCTGGTTGGGATACAAAGGCCCCAGCTGCAGCAGGAGTAGGGGAAGCTTCTTGGCCTTGCTGTGTCTTGGTATAATTCAAGAATTGTTCAAAAAATTCTTGATTGAACAAGGGGTTAGAAGCAGCAGGTGCCTCTTCTTTGGGAGAAGGCTTAGCCATATTAGCAGAAGAATTATTCTCAGTTTTAATCCTAGGGCCTCTAGGTCCTTTCCAACCAGGAGGATAGCCAATCAATTGAAAACATCTATCCATAGTATGCCCAGGACCACCACAATGACTGCATAAATGAGGCTTCCTCCTATCTTTAAAGAATTTAGGGTTAGGTTGTCTAGCAAGCATAGCTACAGATTCAGGGTTAATTGGAGGAGGATTGTTCAGGGTTCTTTGAGACTCCTCTTGCAGTAATAAGGAAAACACTTTGGCTAATGGGGGAAAAGGGGATGCCAAGAGGAATTGACTTCGAAGAGCAGAGTAAGAATCATCAAGACCTATTAAGAACTTCATGACAGCATCTTGTTCTTGAGTTTGAGAAATTTTCTTAGGGAGATCACACACACAGGTCTTTAAAGCAGTACAAGAACAAGATAAAATTGGCCTGAAACTTAAGTATTCATCCCATAAACTCTTGAATTGATTATAATATGTAACTAAAGATTGACTACCCTGAACTATGGTACTTAAACTCTTCTCAAGATGATATACTCTAGTTCCATCAGAACGAGTATATCGAATATGAAGTTCATCCCATACCTCTTTAGCCGACGAAAAATATTCCAGAGTGTGTTTGATATCTGGGGAAATGGAGTTGAGGATCCACATTAGGACCAAATCATTGGCACGAACCCAAGCAGCGAAAATGGCAGGATCATCGTCTTCAACCGGTTGAGGTAAGGAACCATCAATCAAGGGCAATTTGTTTTTGACACTGAGCCCTCGTTTCACAGCATGACTCCAAGAGACAAAATTCGACCCAATTAAAGGGTCAAGCACAATCGCAACAGCCGGATTGTCATTGTGATGTAGAGCAAGAGGCGATAGAGAATTTTTGGCAGGGTCTAAATTTTTGGGATCGGGTGCCATTGAATATCAAGAAAACAAAAAATCGCGATGGAAGAAAAATTGCGATAGAGAAATTTGAGGGGAAGGCCCAAGAAAATAAAATCAGGAGCAAAGAATCTGATATTTCAAAGCTAAGGAGTATAGAACTCAGAGAGGGCCCTTCAATTACAGAAGGAATTTGGAAAATTTGAAGCAAAGAAGAGGAATCAAAAGTGAAATCCCTAAAAATGAAAAATCTTCTTGATAGACAGCAAAGAAGAAATCAGATATCCCAGGAGGACGGCGGAAACATGATTGAAGATTGAACCTTGAGCGTATCTACTAATCGATCAAGAATGTGTGGAAAAAAAAAAACTGATACCATATGGAGAAATAAAAGGAAATACATGAATTGAATTTCTGGGAAATGAGAATACAACAACTGAAAAAGATGATGTTGAATTACAGACTTTTCCCTAATATACTAAGCCAAAATTACTAAAATTAATTAACTACTAAAAACCACTTTACAGTTATAACTACTCTAAAGATAAAAGAAGTGTAAAAGGAAGTAGCACTTTTACACCTATGTGTTAAGCACTTTCAGTACATCTTGATACGTCTTTATACAGAATATTGTTGATGACATTAGTTTTAACTGAAACGTGATGAATGTTAAGATTTAAAATACGTCCACTGAATGCATATGAGAACACGCCTTTTTCATCCTATGCTCAATATTACAAAATTATTGTATATATGAAGTATGCCGGATTTAAGATTTTGAAAATAAAAGAACCTTAGAAACTCTATAAATTAATACTCATTTATTAATTAAAAGAGTTAATTAATCGATAAATTAATTGTACACAATTGTATCTTACAAATACCATAGTTTTATCAATTAATGTTATTTTCTTTAATAATAGACATAGAACTAAGCCTCCCCAATAGGGCCCAAATATTTTATTTTGGGCTTCTAATCGGCCCAAACAAAATAAGTTTTTTTTTTTTTAAAGAAAATTTATTTTTATTACTAATTTCCTTGTAGGTTTGAAGGTTTCTGTAAAACCCTTGACAATGGAGTGCTTCCTCTTTCTTCAAGCTTCCCCCAACTGAAAAACCCTCTATCACCAACAACAGCTTTCAAGAAACAGATTAAGGTGAGAAACTCAATACTAAAAAGACAATCTTTTTCCTTTCTTGCTTCAAATTTCATGTACCTCTGATTCCTGTCCAAATTTAGGGAAGCAAGATGAGCAGATTACAGAATTTTAGACTGCCCCATATTCTCAAATGGGCTTCTTTATCATGTGTACAAAGTAATTTCACATCACCAAAACCCAATTTTTATGCTAATGGGTCGTACCTTATTTTACAATGCCTTAGATTTTATGGATCAGAGAGTAGTGTTAGTGTGAAAATATCACGCGGTGTAAGAAAACAAGTTCAAACTGCTTTAACAGAGTACTTCCATTTAACTAGGAATCTTCGTATAATGGATGCTGAGAATATGAGCAAGAATGCCCCTGATTTTTTTGATAAATTGTTGAGGAAAGTGGATTTGGATATAGATACTTCAGGGGTTGGGCGGTCTGTTGCTCGGTTCTTGAGGTATCATCCGGTTAATGAATTTGAGCCGTTTTTCGAGAGTATAGGCTTGAAGCCCTCTCAATATTTGCCCCTTCTTCCAAGAGATTTGATGTTTTTAGCTGATGATGAATTGTTATTGGAGAATTATTATACTTTGTGTACCTACGGCATTGAACGAAATAAGATAGGAAAGATTTATATAGAAGCTACTGAAGTTTTTCGGTTTGACTATGGTGTTCTGAAATCGAAACTTCAATGTTTTGAGAATTTGGGGCTAAGACAGTCTCTTGTTGCCAAGATTATTGCTTCGAGTCCTTATCTTTTGAAAGAGAAAATTGTCAATAAGGAATTTATCGAGGTTCTTGAAAAGTTAAACAAGGTGGGGATAGATTATGTCTGGCTTGAGCAGCATTTGTCTGTAGACGATTCTTACAATTGGAAATGTATGCTTCGGCTAATGGGCTTGTTTTATGAGTTGGGGTTTAGTGAGGAGCAAGTTGGAGAGCTGTTAAGACAGCATCCGGATCTTATGCTCGAAGACTCTGGACATATTACGTCTATTTTAGTCGGTTTAATGTGGAAATTTGGATCAAAACTGAGCGATGTACAAACTATGCTGCTCCAGTTTCCTCAATTATCAGTTTCCAAGTTCACATATAATTTATGTAATTGCTACAGATTTCTTGTTGAAATAGACATGGATGTCCAATATATAGGAAGGATTGTTCGTTCAAACTCGGTACTGCTGGGTTCGTGTGAACTCAAACGAGTAAATAGCTTATTGAGTTTATTGAGCTGTGGGAAGGAAAGGGTTTGCCAGTTGATCAAGGAAGACCCTTTCACGTTAAAGAAATGGGTCCTTGGTGTTAAAGTCGAACCTCTTGAAGTGGATAAAAGGGCTGCAAAAATTAGGATAATGAAAACCCAGTTTTTGTTGAAACTAGGTTTTGAAGAGAAGTCGAAAGAAATGGAAAAGGCTTATAAGGCGTTTAGGGGCAAAGGAGGGGAACTTCAAGAGAGGTTTGATTGTTTAGTGAATAATGGTTTAAGTCGTGAGGAAGTCGTGGATATGCTCAAAACATGTCCGCAAGTTCTTAACATGTCCAGTGAGGTTCTTGAGACGAAGATTCAGTTTTTTGTGAACGATTTGGGGTATCGGGTGTCTGATTTGCTCACTCATCCGAAAACTCTTTCGTACACGATGGAGAGGCTGAAACTTAGACTTTTAACGTACAAGTGGCTTAGACATGAACGTGCAGTGCATCCAAAGTTGTCGTTAAGCACTCTCTTGTCAATCTCAGATGAAGGGTTTGTGAAATCTTATGTAAATTCTCATCCTGAAGGGCCAGATTTTTGGGAGAGACTGAAGAACGAGGTCGATTGTAAGAATTGAAAACACATTTTCTGGCTTGGGAATTTGCAGTTCAACTTCAGCCTAATATGGATGTTAAAGGCAAACCATGCTTAAGACGAGGTAGCATTTTGAACTTGTCTACATTGTGTTCGTCTAGTATTCTTGATATTGGGTTCAACTTGCGTTTTCCCTTATTCTTGGTGATGTTATCGTGCTGCCATTTCTGTTTCGTATTATTATTCTGGTAACTGCTTTCTAGAGATAGGGTTGTTGAAATTGCTTTTGAAACAAAGTACTGTAAGTTGGTTTCCATATCTAGTTACAGAAGCATTTTGTTCATGGTTTAATATCCTGATTCCTGTGGCAGGGAAATTTGACGAAAGCTGATGCTGGTTCGACAATGCAGGTGACGCTCCTATACCATCGAGCAGAAGAGCTCATATTATCAGGAAATGGAATGTTTGTTTTAAAAATCAATGTGAAGCCTTTAGGTAAACAAGATGCAAGATTTTCACTGTTCTTGGATTCGCAGAGCGCAAGACGATGACGATTATTAGTTTTCGTTTATTTATTTCCTAATGATTCTCAGCTAGGGATCTTTGTACAAGTTAGGCAGAGTGTTGTAACTTAATCAGTAGATATATTCATATTGTGAAGATTTATGAAAGATGTAGCGATTGATAAACTCAATATTCATAAATGATTCTACTCTTGCTGGAATCAGATTTACAAGTTACAGCTGATTCCTTTTTCTGGTTAAGGATTTTTTTGAGGATAAACTGACAAAACTAACATTTATATTTGTCACTAATTGTACTAACATTTAAAAATTCAATCCTCCAAATGCAATTAGTGGTAAGATAAATCCTTTTTTTGGGGTTTGTCTTTTTTTTTTTTTTTGGAACTAGTGATCCAAACATATACAAGATTCATTGCCATGTCCATATAGAGCGCAAAATTCTGTTTTTAAACGTAAGGTAAAGTCTAGTATGCACTCGAGTGCATGTTGTGCACCCTAGTCCATGTGCACTTTTCAGTTTACTGACTTACACTTTTTGTAAATGGTGTTGCACTTTTCAATTATTTACTAAAAATATTATTATACAGTTTAATAATTGAAAAGTGCAACACCATTTACCAAAAAGTGCAACATGGACTAGGGTGCACAACATGAACTCGAGTCCATAGCAGACCAACCCTAAACGTAATCCCTGTAAGTAAACGGTGGGATTGGTCCCCTCGAATTAGTCGGACCGGATTCAAAAAAAATATACAAGATTCATTACTTCATCCAAAAGACCAAGGTTGCGAAATGGGCCTTAGAAGACTTGAATGAAGAATGGGCCGGCCCAATGAGTATTCTGAGCCCATAAGCCCATTGCTTTGTTGCCCTAAATTCAGACAAAGAGGGCCGTTGGCCAGTGAGTCCCATCCACGTGTGGGGCCGAGTCGACAAAATTTTGATTAAAGGAGATCTTTTATGGGGTTTCTAAAATTCAACAATCAAGCAAAGAATATCAATTTACTGTCAGGTCTCAATGTGTGATTGTCATTATGAGTACCAACTACCAATTGATGCATAATTTCATTTTTATGTTTTAAAACATTAGTTACTCATTCAAAATTACGGCTTAATGTTCAGTGTTATTGGGTTCATATCATTATTTTATCGACATGATAACGATACGAAAATTTGATGTCGTGTCGAGTTCGTGTTGAACTTATATTGACCAGTTAAGTACATTAAAATATGAAGAGAATACTTATTATTAACATAAGACAACACGATACGAAAAATATTGTATTGTATCAACACGAAAATTATCATATTTGTATCGTGTCGATACGAAACACGACAAAATAATACAAGTCCAGCATTCACTGAAGTTGGTGGTTGAAATATTAGATCGATAGATGTATTAAATTAAAGATATTCAAAAGATAACGATATAAAAATGATGAGTAGTGGTCCATAGAAAATCATGGGGTTCACCAATAGTTTAACTGAGCTTCACAAAGAGTGAATGCAGATTTAATATATTTGAGATTTTTATCATACAAAAAAAATGGAATAATAATATTCTAATCAATAAACAAATCATAATAACAATATTTGTCGTTGGACCTAAGTCTAATCAATAATAATAAACATAACCAACATGAAGGCTAACTACTAACAAATCATATATTCTATATTAAACTAAGCATGATGCTAAACAAATACGCCATGTTTATCAAATTTACAAATTATATTAGAAAGAAATAGATAAAAAATGACTAGTCCCATTTAAATAGCCCTGTTGTCAATTTTAAGGTTCTTTTTTCTCCCACTATTCATTTCTTCCCCTAAAAAATCATTACAATAAACTAGATATAGATTTATTATGGATTAAAAAAAATAGATTTATTATATTTCCTCCATTCTATAATACTGTTTTTAGGTGAACACTCATAGTAAGTAGAGTTTTAAGGAGTAATTTTATAAACTTTTATGTATAAAGTAAATGAATGAGTTAATTTTTATATCTGTGTGAACAAAAAATAATGACATTTGTGTAAAATCGATGATATTGTGAAGTCGGAGTTTATAAAGAGTTACGTCAAAAAATGAAAGTGTGAAAATTATTAGGGAAATGAGGGAGTATTTATTTTTCACTTATTTTTATTCTATTTAAATACCCTTGTAACTGCACAGAGAATCCAATTTCTTATTTCGCCTTTAATTCTCCCTCTCCTCCCCTGCATACTTGAGCTGATTGGTTTAGTTAATTCTCAACCTTTCAATGTGAAGAAAAATCAATCTTTTCAAATCTCACTTCATTTGCTCAATCTCTTTCTCATTCCCGGTTGTTTTCTTGATCTGGGCCTTCATCTTTTCCTCTTTTCTCAGATCAGTTTTGATTTTTTCTCATAATTTCACTGATAGTTTCATCAAAAGTTTCTCTCTTAACTTCCATTACCATCGAAACGTTCATGCAAGTTGAAAAGTACATCTGGTTAGTGGGTTTTTATATGCTGCTTCACTGATTTGATTATATTCTTGAAAATGTTTGCTTTTATTAAGGATTCAATAGTCATCTCTTCTTTCATTTTGTATGTTTTCTCTGTTTGTTAGTTTTGATCATAGATTTGTTGTGGGTTTCCTCTTTAATTAGTTATCTGATGTAGTTTTCAAAGTTGAAGAAATAAATCGATTTTGATGTATAGCCTTGTTACTCGTTGATTGGATAAACTTGCTAGATGTTGTACAATTTCTGAGCCCTGATGCTGAATTTATGTTGTTTTTCTGTTCAATTGGAACTTGATTTAGATTGTTTTCAGTGTATGAAAGGATTAGATTTTGTTTGTGATTTCTTTCTGTGTTCAATTTACTGGTTTCTATCATTTTGTTTTTGTTTGTTGAACTTCTGAAATCCTTTCAATAGGATATACTTTTAGATTCTTGATTTGCTTACATTGCTGCAGATTTATTATCATTTCGTCGAAAAATCGAGTTGAAAAATGGGTAGAGGGAGGGGAAAAGGGAGGAGACAGTCAGTGGTTGCTGATCATGATGATACCGCGAGTGGCGAGGACGAGAAGTTGCCAGTGAGGAGAAGAGGAAGGCCACAAAAGCCAGTGAAGAGTGATATTGAGGAAGAGGAGAAAGTTGTGAAGATAGACAAAGAAGAGGACGACGACGAGATTGTGGAAACGAAAAACACATCATCATTGAGTAAAAGTACAAGAACTCAAGCTGTTGCTGAGAATGGCAGGAAGAGGAAGAGACCTTCTTCACAAGTAAAGGAAAATGCTGATCAGACGAATGAGGAAAACATTGTTGGGAACAAAGCTAGTGCTACTACTGATTTGGTCAAGCCCGTTGGGTACAGACAAAACGGGAGCAGAAGGAAAAACAAGCCTAGGCGGGCTGCTGAAGTTGGGGTCGAGTGCAAATGAAGATTTTGTTGCACATTGCTTTCCTTTCACTTGAACTTGAAGATTTTGGTAATGTTTTTGAGAAAATTTCTTCAGTTGATGGTTTTTGATTAGTATATTAGATGGCTGGTTGTGATTCCTTACATGAGTATTGGTTTTGAATAGCCGGAATCTTTTGCTCTTCTAAAAAACTATATTTTTGCTATATATGTACTCTTATGGATTCAGCTAATGGTGAGGTGTGCCTTTCTTTTCCTATTTCTTTTGAATTATAAATGCATTATAATATAGTGCTCCTAAAACAATTCTTGAGGATCTAAGGGAAAGTGAGTGAGAATCACTTTTTTTTCAAAAGCTTCCTCTCACAGTTCTTGAAAAAAAAAAGTGATTCTGAAAGTTGTTAGCTGTGTTTGCAACACACCCTAACAAGACAAAGGTGTGGAATTTGTGTTTTGTGTTGATTCGAGGTAGATAGAGAGGAAGTGCACGGACAACTCGTCTCGGATCTGCCCATGAAATTCAGGTAAATTGTTCATATTAGGCTATTAGCACAGTAGCTCATTTATCATTCTATAACATCTTTGGTTCAATGGCCTTTCTATTAGGCTTAAGAGTCAAGGAGTATTATGAGAATATGTTGATGTGGTTTTTGAATTTAGATAATTACATTCGAGGACAATATTTAAGTAGGTATGTGCCAACATTTGTCATTGTTTCTTTTTCCTCAATCACAGTTGCTTCGTTTTGGACTTTAAATCATTGCATTCGAGGAACGCCTGAAACTTTGGTCGTAAATATTCATTTTTCTGTCGAATGCTTGACCAAAAAGTAGTCTGTTTAATGTTTAACTTCAATATTTAGTACAGTTAACTCATTCTGCAGCTGCTATATTAACTTTATTCGCATTTTAGACCATTGATCTTGAACGGCTTGTGGTACTGGTTTCGTGCTCGTATTTTATTCTCACATTATGCGGTCGTTGCATTTGTTTCGAACTGAAGGATTTTCTTGCATAAACAGTTTCTTGCTTTCCTGAAGATCTTGAATCTGATATAGTCGAAATCAAGTTGTTTAAGTTTGTTTGAAATAATTTTTTTGCATCTTTCATGCATAGAAAAAGATGAGCAATTGTTTGAATGAAGTTGGGCCTTGTGTAGTTCAAACTGGAGATCTTTTGACCCATTAACAACCAAGCCCAATTGTAAAATGTATGAAATATTTACGAATTTGGGTCTGGTATTTATTTTTGGGCGCGGTTATACACACCCACCAATCTATTGAGTACACCCACCAAACATTTTTTTCATATTTCAAGACATGTGAAATGTCACATATGCCCCTTGTGTGAAATTTATTTAAAAATCGAGGATGACTACACCCACCCATTCCATTTAACTATAGAATCATAAAACCGTCATCACCAAAACAAACACCATACTTCAACCAAAAAAACCATACTTCAACCAAAAAAAACTACTAAAAACACAAAAAATTCAACAAAATTAAAAACAAAATTTTTTTTAAGATGTTCGAAATTTATCACCCAACAAACTCAAAGCTAAAATGTCCGAAATTTATCACCCAACAAACTCAAGTTGCCCGGAATTATTTTTCGCACAAACACATATTGTCTTGAAGTTTTTTTCGAACAAACACAAATTGTCAGAATTTTTTTTTCGAACAAACACAAATTGTACGAAAATAATTTCTAAACAACTTCCAATTGTTCGAAAAAAATCAATGAACAAACTAAGAAAACCCTAATACACATTCAGATCTGTAAAAAAATTCAAATATTCTAAAAACCCTAATTTTCTAAAGTTACCGGTTGCGAACGGCGAGGAGGCGTGCAGTAGTGTTCGCGGCGAGAAAGCGTGCGCGGCTGGGCGGTAGCGTGCGAGGCTGGGCGGTGGCGTGCGCGGCGAGGCTGGAGACGCGACGGAGCAGCACCTTCTTCTTCTCCAAAACCGAGGCGGGCGGCGACGGAGAGGGGTGCGAACGGGCGGCGACCGCGTGGAAGGAGGCGGTGGCGTGGGCTGCGCCCTTCTCCATCAAGTAGGCGGCGTCGACGACCGACGTTAAGGAGGCGGAGGCGCGACGGAGGAATGAGGAGCGGCGAAAATGAAGAATTGTGGGTGGGTGTACTGATTTGTGGAGGATAGAAAGGGATTTAGGGTTTTAATAAGAAGAAGGGTATTTTTGAATTTTCACCGTGAGTGTACTCATTCGAACTGTGTGTCCTCATCGCGTGGGTGTCCTCAATAGGTCGGTGTGTCTCTATAACCGCGCCCTTATTTTTTTACTTAAGTATGGCCAATCAATTCACTAGGGGTGGCCGGTGGGGATTTTTTTTTTTAATTTTATTTTACTATAATATTATACCCCCTTAATCACCTGAATCAATTTTTTTATTTGGAATCAGATCAATTTATCAGAATATAATTAATTGTGTTATTATTAAACTACGTACTTGCACAGGTAAGTTAGGACTCTGACAAAAAAAAATGTGTAACATTTGAATATAATACTTTTTAATAAAACAAGTACGGAGTAATACTTTTTAAAACAACTAGTAGTATATAATATTTGCATTGTGCAACCGAAAGTTGTTACAGATGAAAATTAGTGTGTTACAAATTTACAATACTAGTATGTCAGACACATGTTTTAAGTCTTCAATTAATTACACCAAATAATCAATTCTTCAAATTAGGGTTATATCTAGGTTTAAACTTAGTCTTTGATTAGTGCATGTTAAGAATTTTTCATTAATCAGCCAATAAGGGTTTATTGAGAAATCTAGGTTTCATATCACAAAAACTTTTTTGATATATTTAGAGTTAGCAATTTGGGTCCAACCAAGTATGGATTGAACTCTAAAATTAGAGGTCCATATAGAATTGGGCCCAGTTGGCCCGACCCGATAGCCTTGACGGACCTAATGGGCTAGGCTGAATTTGACCCACAGTCCATGAGCAGTCGGGGTGGGACTATTTACACCTCCATTTCGGTTTAGAACACTCCCCCGATTGATGCACCCCCTAAAATTTGTCAAGATAGATGCACCCCACTCAAATTGTCCTAAATACCCTTTTATCTAAAAAATCTATTTACTAAACACACACCCCTAATTTTCCCTTCTTCTCCGATCATTCTTCACCCTCTTTTTTTTTTCTACTCCCTTCCCTCTCTTCTAGTCGCCGCGTCCCTCCTCTGCCGTCGCCGCCCTCCCCTCCCTCCTCCCCTTTCTCAAACTGCGTACAGCAGCAGAAACAAAAATAAAAATAAAAATTCAACTCCCCTCCTTGGTCGCCACCCTCCCCTTCCCTCCTTGGTCGCCACAAAAAAAAAGGTGAAGGGGGTGCATTTAGTAGTGTAATAGGACTTGAAGGGTATTTTTAGTTTTTTACCTCATTATTTTATTATTAAATTCAAAGGGGGAGTGTTCTAAACCGAAATGGAGGTGTAAATAGTCCCACCCGGACAGTCGGGTCCGATCAATATTTTTTCTTTAGTCAAATAGATAATTAAAATAAGTAAAATATCTTATATTTAAATATTATTGTATTTTTATTTTATTTTAACTCTGAAATTTAAATTTATGAATTATTTATAATTTTATTTGAAGTTCATAGTGTAATGTTATATTGGTTATAACCATTTATGAAGGATATATAGTTAATACATCATATTGCATATCTTTAATTATAATTATTTGTATAAATAAAAATTATATATGAGTATGTGGTTTATATATATATATATATATATATATATATATATAATTTTTATTAAAAATATTTTAAAAAAAAATATATTTTATAGGTAGGCTTGCTAGCCCAGTGGGATAGAATGGATTAGATTGGGCTCACATTTTATAGGTCGACTAATTCATGAATCGGGCCGATCCAATCCATAAATATCACTTGGTTCAATAGGCTGGGTTGAACGATCCAATTTGACAGCTCTAAATATATTTCATACCTGAAATATAAGTAATTAAGGTAAAATGAGGGTAAAATTTTAAATGTAAAACAAACCATTTATTTAACACACGTACTACCCATTTATTTATTTGGTTGAAAAGAGAATTCAAGATTGATATTTTTCGAATACATTAAACAATAAAAAGTGGAGTATACATTCTCTTCTTTGTAGAGTAAATTAGAAACTACACATCTTAGTTACTATATGTAGCAATTATGCTAAAACATTGAATTTTTTGAGATAGGTAAAACTAGGTCTCAAGAATTGAGTTGTACCTTGAGAATTAGCCATAACAAGTAATTCTGATAATGATTGGTTAATAATCGGATAAAGTACAAGTTTTTGGTTTAGCTGGTTTTTTTTTGAGACAGGTATCAAATAAACAGGGTAAGAAAATCTATCAGTAAAACTACATTTTACTTAAAAGGGAAAACATAAGTAAGAACGATAAAAATCTATTTTATTATTTACAAAAAATAATACTCCACTATCAATCATTTCAAAATTTGAGATTATTGGGGAGACAAAAAGTTTAAACCTTTTTTTTTCTTTCTTACAGTAGAGCAAGTCGGTATTACTAGTTGGTACAACCGGCGGATTCAAAATTTAGAAATTGGGAGTATACAATTTTAGTTGTCGAATTTCTTTTGAAACATTATTATTTTTTATTTTACCTAATAAAAAATAAAAAAATTTCAATCACTGTACCCCAGATTGATGAATAGATCCGTCTTGGTACTCCAACAATAAAATGACTCTGATTTGAAATTTTAATATGTGTTCAGAAGTTCTACTACTATATTCTTGTTGGATTGATTTTTTTGAACATTTTAAGGTACAAAAGGGACTTGTATACCTTCAATATGAAAAACACTACATAAATTTAGTATTACAAACCTAAAAATATAAACTTAGTATAAACTTAAAATTTATAAGTGTGTTTTTCTTTAGATTTTCAAAGTTATAATTAGTGACGGTGACTTAGTGGGATTAATCTCCAAAGTTATTAGAATTTTGCTAAAAAAAAAAGTAATTTAATTTGAAATATTCTAAATGATAAAATGAGTTACTTTTAATATAAGTTTTTTATTATTTTTTTTAAAAATATTTTCAACCCTTCTTCATAACTAGAATCAAGACCTCACGAATTAAAGAGTGTTAGCGTTATTCAAAGTCACTTTTTTTTTTTGTTATTTTTACTAATCGATACTTTGCTTTACAACTTGAAAAAAATCTACCTTTTAATAAATTTTAATGAAAAATATCAATTTTAAACCTTATTCAAAATTTAAACAGATGACATTACATAAATTTTGGATAAATTTTGCTTGTAAATATACATACCATAAAAACGACAGTTCAAAGTAGAATAAAAAGTGAAGGGTTGAAAAGCTGCAGACAAATCTTTCCCTCTCTGTTTCTGAGATCTCTCTCTGCTCCATTATTTTGACAGATGTCTCTTCACAACAGTGCCTTTCAGAAATCATCCATTATTACTCTGCATCTCTTTTTTGTTGCCTCCAAAATTGTACTGCAAATTCATTTTATTTATTTAATCATTATTATTCAAGTATTTGTACCCTTTCAAGAATACCAAAAACAGAACCCACTTTCACCTAATATAATAATCCTATGGTATAAAGCTATAGTAATAGTATATAAACACTGGAGTAATTTTTTATTTGTGAGTGTGTGTGGGTTTCTGAAAAAAGAAATGGATGGGTTGTACTTGTAGATATCAAGAATGGAGAAAGGCTCATCCCCCTCCTCCTCCTCCTCTTCTTCTTCAGCTAATGGCTTCAACTTTGGCAACAAAATCTACTTTCAGGGTGGTGGTGGTGGAGCTCCGCCGTCTCCGGCCATGAAAGGGCGGAGCCCGCCGAGGTGCCAGGTGGAGGGCTGCAGAGTAGATCTGAGTGATGCTAAGGCTTACTATTCTAGGCACAAAGTTTGTGGTATGCATTCTAAGTATCCTAAAGTCATTGTTGCTGGCCTTGAGCAAAGGTTTTGCCAGCAGTGCAGCAGGTCTGTTTTCTCTACTTTTTTTTTTAATAGAAAATTCAACCAGTTTTAGTATATTTATATGATTGAGTTTTTCTTTTATAAGTGTTGTTTACTTGGTTATATTCTTGTTTTTGATTGTTGTGATGTTTGTGGACTGGACTCTAGTGTGTTTGAATTAGCTCATTTCCTGATTTTAACAGACATGAAATAGTTGAATGCTCCTTGAAGCTAGAGGTTTAGCCCTACTAATTTGGACTAGTATAATTTAGATATGACTTTTTAACTCTCAAGCAAGTTTTTGTCATGATTTTTGGAGAGGAGTAATATGTAGTGGTGTGAAATGTAGTTCTAAAGATTTCATATCTATGTGAAAGTTTGGTTATTGAAGTTGGGATAGTGAAATAAGGTAGAATGCAGATTTTGAGAAACAATAGCATACATATTCAAGATCCTAGTTTTATTTATGGGCTTCAAATTAATTGAGAGTAATAGCTTATGGGATTAGCTGCTTGCTCCAGGTTTCATCTATTACCTGAATTTGACCAAGGAAAACGGAGTTGCCGGAGGCGCCTTGCTGGCCACAATGAGCGCAGGCGAAAGCCGTCACCTGGATCTCTCTTGTCTCGAAACCTTTGTCCTTCCATGATTGGTTAGACATCAACATTGCTTTCAAATATTACTCTTTCTATTTGCAGACTTGAGTAATCATGGATTCATTTCAGGGCACAGTAGCAACGCTGAGGGCTTTGTGATAGACTTTGGCAGTGCTTACCCGACTTTCACTGGAAGCCCCTCGTCGTCTGAACGAGGATTTGGAAATCAACTTCCATGGCAGAGGTACAACAACTCACAAGATTCTCTATCAACTCCTAGGCCAGCAGATTGTTTTAATGGGGTTGTCGACTCCACCAATGCTCTCTCTCTTCTGTCAAATCAGCCCTGGTCCCCAAAAACCCGAGCCTCGGGTCTTGGGGTAAACTGTTTACTTGGTACAAATGGTGCAGCCATGGCACAACCATCAGTAAATCCAGGTGCTGCTACAATTGGTTCGTTTGGCTGTTCGTCTTGGTGTTTGAAGGATGACCAAGGTGATAGCAGTCTGCATGAGATGCCCCCTGATCATGGTCTTGGACAATCGTCTCATCCCAACAACAGTCACTATATAAGTTTATCTCCTCCGCAACCAAATGAGGGACAATTCCACGAGCTTGATCATCCAAGGGCTTATGATTCTCCAGTCCAGCATATGCACTGGCTACTCTGAGTTTGTGCGACCAATCTCGTTTGTTCAATTATTGAACTACTTTAATCTGTGTAATGTTGTTTATGTTGACGTACTCATTCGTCTGTTGTATTGAACCAATATGGAACTTGAAACTGCTTGTCTGAACTAGTCCCTGTTATCTTTGATCATAAATGCTGTTTGTCTTGAAATTGCTCGTCTCAAGTGTCCCCTTCATGCGAAATTAGTACTCCTTCCGTTCATTTTTATAATTTTCATTTGAGTTGGACACGAGTTTAATATCGGAGTTTAATATGGGGTATAATTTTCTTGTAAATTTGGAGAAAGAACAATCAATCCTGCTCAGATGGTAATGAGAAAAATAGGGAACTCTGAATTTTTATTAAGGTGAACCCCCCAATAATACTTATACAACGCAAGCATCTAAAGAGATCACTATTTTTCCAGTAAGTTTGATATGAATTTGGCAAATACATGTGCATTTTCTGAGAATCTATGTCACCCAAACATAGACGCCATGAATTCTCAAGAATTAGTGATATCAAAAAAATGATATCAAGAAAGACCATGCTGAGGTAGGAAGTAACAGATATCTTGGATGCTTTAACCTCCAGCTCCTCGTTTCTGATCCACTATGGTGACGACCAAGAGTGTCCTAAAAATCAGCCACGTTCCTTGGAAGTTGTCTGATCCATTACAATGTAGAACAAGTTAAAAAGCCAGTCCCTATTGGCATTAAATCTAATGGTCATCTTCATTAATCCCTGGGCAGTTGTCTACGAGTGCCTCTGTTGACTCATACTGAAAGCGTACAAGGTGAACAAATTAGATGCAACTCCAAAACATCAGCATTTTAGTTGTGTAATTTTATTTCCAATAATTAAACACCTAATATACCTGACATCCACAGAAAAGGCAGTAATGGAACTCGTTTCTTAGCTTCAGCAATATATCTAGCAAATCCTGCATCAGAGAGAACATGTGAGTAAAAGTGCAGAGATATAACAAAGTATGTTATGAGATGAACTATCCAAAGTATGTCACAACTACACAGAGAATATGACTCCTGATTTCTACTGAGACAAGACTCTAATAGACTCAAATGATACCTCGTTCATAATGCTTACCAAGATATAACACACACTGATTCAATAAGTAACCAAAGTGCAACCACAATTAAGCATGAGTTTCAACAGATACTGTACGAACAATATAGGAAGTATCAGGCATTAACAAATTAGCTCTCAGTGTTAATAGTTGAGTAATGCCTTATATTTTTGATGAGTAAGGCCTTGTGGCAGAAGTGGTTCAGATGTTTTAGCCCAACCCCTATTTTCTTCAGTTCAACTTCAAACACTCAAGATTGCTCATTCTCAATTTAGATTACAAGTAGATCTCAACAGTTACAATCAGTCTAGTCACCCTCCCTCTATACTCATTCATAACTTTTAAAAGAATCTGTGGTATATTTATATTTTCATAGTATAATGTGATTGCTTAACTTCTAGGATGCAAGATAAAAACTGGCAAGCATCATATAAACTCTTTTAGAATATTTAACACAGATGCTATCAAGAATTTCAGAACTCTTACAGAGCATTACACTCACAGAGAGAGAATTATCAACAAATGTACCTCTTCTGTAATTACTTCTTCCTCTTCTTCTTCTTCTTCCTTTTCCTTTTCCTCGCCCTCCTCGTCCTTCTTCTCCACCTCAACAACATCCCGATTTTCCAGCTGCGCTAGCACAGCCTCAGCCTTTCTAAAGTTCACTACAATTCTCCTTCCTTTCCACCGTTCTTTTTGGTGATTTCCAAAAACCTCCATTAACTCAGCCTCTCTCCACTTCTCTCTCTCATATTTTTCTCTCTCTAATCTCATCTTCTCTACGCTTGGATCTTCTTTACCAATTCCTCCCCGGCCCCTTCTGATCTCCGGAATAACCGGTTCAGCCCTCCCAGAGCCTTCCTTGCCTAATGCAGAGCCAGGAGTGTAGCCCATTTGTTTTAACATTTTAAATCCGATATTGGATTGTGGTATTGCTGAACCTAAATTTTCCAATGTTTGTTTATCCTCTTCTAATTGCTTCCGCTTCCGATTGATCTGTAACTGCTCCTGCCAGCTCCGGGCTTTAGGTTTCTTTTTCTGCTCCATCCAGTTTGGGGCTTTGGATTTCTTGTTCGAAGAATTCGAAACTTCAAGATTAGTACCAGAACCCTGATAAATTTAATACCAGTTCAGAAATTTGAATGTATTGTAAATGAAAAAAGCAAAAAAGATACTCCAATATTCATGGCGCACAACTATGAACAACAATGACTATAACATCTAGAGTTGCCAACAATGATCGGAACAAAAGCATTAAGAATAAGACGATTAATTAACAGGGTTTCAAAATTCCAGAAATTTCTGGAACTGGGGATTTAAAAGCACAATAAGTGCGAGCTATGCACATTAATAGTGGGAATTTAGGCAAGATTAATGAATGTGTATGCACAGTAACAACACCTTTTTTGAGGAAGATTGAGAAGCTTCTGGCGGTATAAACTGGGAGAGGTCTCCCATATAATCATCATCTTCTTCGGCTCCAGCCATAAAATCTCTCACCTCCAAAGACTATGAATTCTGATCACACAACGTTCAATTTCCAGAAAGAAGTAATCACTCGCAACGGTGATGAAGTGTGTTTCTAAGTTCTAACCCTAAATTTTTTAAAAGCCCCAAATTCAAT
Source organism: Galeopsis tetrahit (assembly GCA_963675135.1). Taxonomy (NCBI): domain Eukaryota; kingdom Viridiplantae; phylum Streptophyta; class Magnoliopsida; order Lamiales; family Lamiaceae; genus Galeopsis; species Galeopsis tetrahit. The sequence continues at coordinate 5,189,679 of OY776126.1, forward strand.
TGTAAAGCAAAACATAATCAGGCAAAATTGCAAAGTGGGTAAAGAGTAAGGCAAAACTAATCTTATTCCGATGTTGAAACTTGAAAAAAAGAGAGATTTATATTTGTATTTTTTCTTCACTACACGTACATTTAAATTGAATGTATATTACTCAGCTTTGTTCCAGAATTCATCTAGTCGTTAGTCTTCGATCTATCGTCCACCTAGCGATTTTCGACTAAACATATTTTCCAGAGTTTAAATTTGGTTCAACAGATCAAACACATTTCTTCAAGTGGAATAGACGTTCCGAATAACACACGTGGTTTTGCCATGATATATAACATTTTTTTTTTGTAAAATTCTATTGTGTAAGGGGTGAAAACTGCATTTTTTTTTACTTTTCAGCATCATTTTTGCAAGTTTTAATTTATTCAAGCATCTCTTTGCAATTTTTTGCTTTTATTTATTAGAATTTCGTGTTTACTATTTGAGAATTATAAGATAAAATAATTAAAAATAAAATACTAAGCAGCCAACTAGGAGTATGTTACATAGTCAATCGTTGAAAAATTAAAGTCCTGATCCTAGTCATCAATTTGAAGATGACTAGTCAATGGACGACCAGTTAACTTTAGTCAACAAGTCAATAGGTTTATATGCTCGCCGGTGGGCATATATGAAACGAGATATCGCGGAGGATAAAATCAAGGAAGTATTCCTTGATTGAAGATAAGTCCACATATTAGGTTCAGAGTTATGGGAGACCAGCAAGCATGCATCCTGACGAGGGTGGATGCAATCACTCCTCCTTGCCCCCAAACGAGGACAAGCTTAGTATTAGCAATAATGTGGTAAATTTCATTCGAGGCGCATTTAATGCAGTTATTCCATCAACTTTAGTCGATTGAACTCTGGGGCGAAAAAGAGTTTGCCAACTATAAAGACATGTAGTCAAAATTCCACTATATAAGTCCATTTGGACGGAAGAAAATAACAAGTTGAAATCAGTGCAAAAAAATCGAAACACACTCTCTCCAATCTATTGGTTCTCTCAAGCTTCCTCGACAAGCTTCATCTGATTTTTCATTATTCATCACTATTGATCATCTTTGATATATATACATAAAAGTCCATTAAATGTATATATATATATATGTTTGTTTGGTGTTTGATAAGTCCACATTCATAAAGCTCATTGAAAAGCACCTACAACAGCGTCGTCTAGGTCCCGACTAGTCGTCAGGTGCTAGGCGGTGTCAATCCGTTCGACTATCAATTTTCGACTTCTGCAACCTTGCTTCTCATTCTCACTCTAAGTATCTTGTTTTTCTTTTTTCATTTTTAATTTGTTTCGCTATAAATTTTCTATTTCATATTTTGAATTCGAAGTAAATATAAATAATTGAATACTAAAAAATTACAATTCGTCCAACAACAGACGTGTCAATTGCAGTCTACTCCAATTGTGGAGTATAAGCATCAAGTATTTGCAAGCACAATTCGTCCAACATCAAGTATATCTTGTCCCTCTCTAGATGCATTCCATCTTTTGCTGAGAAAACATGGATTCCATTCTTCACTTCAATCCAGCTTTGTCCAGCCACTTTCTTCACCCCTCTCTCTCTCATCAAACTTCTCACACTTGCCACTTCTTTCCAGTCACCAGCAGAAGCATATATGCTGCATAGCAGCACATGAGCCGCTGAATTCCAAGGATCAATCTCCAGAATACTCTCAGCAACGCGCTTCCCCACTTCAACGTTCCCTCGAGTTTTACAAGCTGCAAGCAATGTTTTCCACATCACAATATCAGGTTCAAACCCCATTTGCTTAATAAAAGCTTCTGCTTCAAGAATACGAGCAGCTCGAGCCAGCATGTCAACAACGCACGAAACATGCTCCCGTGTTGGGACCACCCCATGTTCTCGTTCCATAGATTCAAACAACTGCATCCCTTCCTCCACCAGCCCAACATGACTACAAGCAGTCAGCACTCCAACTATTGTCACTTGATTAGGCTTTACGCCTCGTTTCTTCATTCTTTTGAAAAGGTCTAGAGCTTCTTCACCTAAGCCAAATTGTGCGTACCCCACAATCAAACTACTCCACGATACCACATCTGGATTTGTCATCCAGTCGAAGAGCTTTCTAGCCCGTTCAAGGCACCCACACTTCACATACATATCAATCAATCCATTCATGACCATGATGTCATAGTCGAGCCCATTCTTCACCGAGCAGCAGTAAACTTGATCCCCCATTTCTAATGAGGCAAGTTTTCCACAAGCCCCCAGAATATTAGCTAGAGTAATATGATCAGGTCTCCCATGATATAGCAGCATTAGTCTAAACAATGAGAAAGTGTCAGCAACCTGTTGATTTTGCATGCACATAGTCATTATAGCATTCCAAGAGACTAAATCTGCACTGTCTCGAATGTTATTAAACAGTTTATACGCATCCATATGATCCGAGCAATTAGAATACATTGTAAGTAGTGTATTACACACGGGGAGGTCCATATCAAGTCCAATCTTGATAATATACGAGTGCACCTGTTTCCCTTGAGAAAGTGTAGACGGACCCGTGAATCCACAAAGCAAAGATCGAACAGTAATATCATCTGGTGCTGATGATGAATGCCTCATCTGGGAAAAAATCGTCATGGCTTCATTTGCATCACCACCATATGCAAAGCCCGCTATCACTGCATTCCAGGATACTATATCAGGATTTTTTATCAGCTCAAATGCTGATTTTGCTGAATACAAGAAACCGCATCTTGCATACATATCAGTCAGAGAGCAACCAGCAAAAGCATCACCTTCAAACCCACATTTGATAATTAACCCATGTATCTGCCGCCCATATTCTATCTGGCCAAGGGAGCCACAAGCACTGAAAACACTACCGAAAATAAATTCGTTTGGATGGTATGTACTCTGAGAGAGCATTTCCTTAAAGCAACTCAGAGATTCCAACTCGTAACCAAGTTTTGAAAATCCAGCAATAATCGAACTCCAGGAAATCAAATCCTTTAACTTGATGCTGGAGAAAACATTACACGCCTCGTTTATTTGACCAAACTTGCTATACATTGCAATAAGGGCGTTTTGAGGTATGAGGTGGGAACCAAATTCAGATTTAATTACCTGGGAATGTAACTGCATCCCCAGAGAAATACTTGAACAAGCTTTAATCACGCTTCCAAACGTAAAGTGATCAGGCATAAAGCCAGAACGCTGCATTTGGATATACAATTCGACAGCTTCAACGCCCCGACCATTCTGTGAGTATCCAGCAATTAACGAAGTCCAGCTCACGATATTCCTCTCCCACATATCATCAAAGACTTTCCTAGCATCCTTTGTTGAACCACATTTTCCATACATATTGATAATATGGTTCTCAAGAATCATATGAGGCAGCAACTTCGACTTCAAGACATGTTTATGAATTTTTCTTCCATATTCTATTGATCTCAAAGATGCACATGCAGAGATCAAATAAGGGTATGTGTTCGAATCAACCATGTAATCTGCATTCTTTTCAAAAACGTCAAAGGCCTGAAGAGCATCTTTGAAAAGCTTTCGCTTACACAAGGAGCTTACATAATCATTAAACGACTCTCCATTCTTGAAACTTGGATGACTAGCAATATGAATGCTACGGTCGATTTTTCCGTGGGAAAACTTCACAGTAGTACGATATATTTTCATCATTATCTCGGAGGAAAAGGACCAATATTTTACCAACCCATAACAGTGAAGCCACTTATATTATTTTGCCTTCTAAGCTCAGAGCAATGCTGCTGCGACAACACTTGGCTATATGAACTGGTATTCCTCCAAAAATTTACTTAGGCAATTCATCGAGCAGGTAGCGTGCAATTTAAAAAGCTTAGTTCCATACACGCATTTTCCAAGATTAAAAAGCCAAAAACAAAAACAGTGAAAAACTGATAGATTAAAACAGAGTATCCAACCAGAACTCTCAAATCCACAAAATATCAGAATAATCTCAAATTGAATTAACGGATATATAATAGGGAGCTCTACTATGAGTTATAGTTCCCTCAGTCTGGGGGCTAAATTGGTCATTTCCTTTGCATTATATAAAACCATTAAATATATGCACGCGCCAATAACAACATAACCGTTTTACAGCTGAATCAAGAAACATTCTTTCTCTGTTCTTCTTCTTCTTCTACTCAATCAACCGCTTCTCTCTCCTCTCTCTCTCTCTCTCAGAGGTAATTCCAATGTATTTTTCTCTCTCTAGCTCTCCACGAAGCTGCAATAGTGTATATAGGTGTTATATACGTATTTATTTGCAAATGAATTACATTACGTATATGAAATTATGTATACCTACTGTGTGTGTATCTGCGCGGAATTTCATTTCGTCGGAAAATCTGTTTTGAATTAGAGGTTCTTCAACTTGTCGTTGGAATTTCATTTCGATTATAGCAATATTGGATTACCCAAGCTTTATTCCTCTGTTTCACTTATTAAATCTGTGAGTTTAATATTATTATATAATTTAACTTGATATTGAAGTTTGAAGCAGAATAGTGTTGGAAATACTTTTCTTGATTATCACATCTTCCATTATGCGAAGCTTGATCCAGTGTGGAATTAACTTTTACTTTGTTTAATTGTGATATTAATCATTTCCTTAATTTTGTTTTTATTTGTACTCAGAAATTTCGAGAAGAAGAAAAATGGGGAAGCATTTGATATTTCTGATTCTGACAGTCTACAGTGCAATTATGGGACTCCAATCTTGGGCTACCACCGATTCATCAGAGAGTAATATGATATGAATTACATGTTAATTTCTTGAATATTCGTTTATGATGAAAGATTTTATATCCAACTTATGTAATGCAGTTGAAGCTCTTCAAAATCTGTTTGTATCCCTAAACCGGCCCGTCCAGCTGGAAAATTGGAAATCAGAGGGTGGAGACCCTTGTGGTGAATTCTGGAAAGGAGTTGAATGCTTTGAATCATCCATTATCAACATGTAAGTTCTTCATTTTCGAGACTAAATAATTGAATCATCACATGAACTGTGTATATAGTGTCACATAACTTCTTAGATATTATCCTTTTCAGGAAACTTCAGGGTCTGGGGCTAACTGGAACTCTTGGATATCAGCTCGACAACCTGAAAAATCTGAAGCACATGTATGCAATTTTAGTAAATTGTGTGTTTATGTGATGGATGGATAACAAGCTTCCTTCTAACCTACTTTCACTTGATTTTATTAGGGACTTTAGTTCGAATAACATTTCAGGCGAAATCCCATACAGTTTACCTCTGAATGTCACATCCCTGTAAGGCACTCCACTTACCTTGTTGTAAAAACAGATGGCAATTGCTCATGATTTTTTTAATGTGTAATTTTCTGTCTGTTCAATGTGTATCAGAAACTTAGCTGATAACAGATTTAGTGAAAGCGTTCCGTATTCCATAGAGAAGATGAAACATATCCGGCATCTGTAAGTAGCTCCTGATGATATGGTTCTGAAACTAGCTTGATTACTCGTTGGACTGAGTCTCGCTGTACTTTGTGCAGAAACCTGAGCCACAACTCGTTATCGGGAGCGTTGGGAGACATGTTCAATGGCCTTGAGCATCTAAAACTAATGTAGGGAATTTTTTACATTTTACTAGCATTGAACTCATTCCCAAATTCTGATAAATGTGGCCTTCTTTCATCAGAGATTTGTCGTTCAATAACTTCACAGGAGATCTGCCCACCTCGTTCAAATATTTGACAAACCTCACGAGCTTGTGAGTTTCTTGTTCTGAATCCGCATGATTTTAACTCTTACAATTGCAAGAAACTGAACAGGAATTATTGCAGGTATCTACAAGGCAACCAGTTAACTGGATCAGTAGTTTTCTTGGCTAATCTCTCGCTTACTGATTTGTACGTCTAGTAAATTGAAGCTTCAAAATTTGTTCGATTCTAATGCAGTTGATAATTCACACTCACTGGTTCCATTTTCAGGAACATTGAAGATGATCATTTTAGTGGGGTGATTCCACAAAACTTTCAAAATATAACCAACTTGAGGTATGCTGTCATGTATCCATTCATCATCTTCTGCACATTCTGATTTAACTGTCTTTATTCAGGTTAGGGGGCAATAAATTTGAAAGACAAACAGACTATCCACCATGGAAGTTTCCTATGCCGACTGAGCAGAATATCAGCAGTCCACCAGCAACAAATTTAAGTGCCTTTGAGAGCTATCCTTCTCAAATAATAGGTGTTCACAGAAAGAAGAAACCAAATGTAGTTGGAATAGTTCTAGTGATTGGTGGAGTCGCCCTGGTTGCAGCATTTGCAACTCTTGCGCTTTTCATTAACAGGAAACGGACACATCCAAAGGCACTTAGAAGATTGGGGAGCCGTCAAGACTCATTGAGGTCTCTACCTATTGATTCAGTGCAAGGTGGGCTATTAAAGTATTTATATATGTGGGAAAGATTAAGGTTTGTAATTTAAATTCTTATTATTTTTTGGTTTGTTAGGCATAGATTACACATCAATGAGTGGACATGGCAGCCCACATACATCAGCGTTAAGCTCTTCCCCGATGATTACTCCCTCTCGTTTGCCTCCAATTCGAACTAAAACGCTGAAAGTGTCCAAGAGAAAGAGTTTCTCTAGAAATAGAGTGCAGATTAGTGCAAAAGTTTTCACCATAGCAGAGCTTCAAATAGCAACAAACAGCTTTAGTGAAGAAAATTTCATTGGTCAGGGATCCCTTGGTTCTGTTTACAGAGCAGATTTTCCAGATGGCACGGTAATATTTTTGAAATAAGACTATGTATGTGATTATTGTAATACTTCTATTATTTTTCTGACTTGTGTTTCGTATTGATAGACCATGGCTGTGAAGAACATCAAAACCGTGCCTCTATCTATTATCGAAGAACAGCAGTTCTTTGATGTGATAAAGAATGCATCGCGTTTGAAGCACCCTAACATTGTCCCACTTCTTGGTTACTCTATGGAGCATGGGCAGCATCTTCTCGTGTATGAGTTTATCAGGAATGTCTCTCTTGCTGATGCTTTACACTGTATTGCGTACAAGCCTCTGTCTTGGAGCATACGCCTTCATATCGCTCTTGGCATTGGAGGAGCTTTGGAGTAAGTATTTATTAAGAAATAATTGTCATTTTTTCTTTTCAAAGTGATGAATCTCTTACATTTTTTGTTTGTTTGTTTCTCAGGTACATGCATTCATCATGTGCGCCACCTGTTGCACACAGCAACTTAAAAGCTGCCAATATCTTGCTTGATGAAGATCTTTCCCCTCATGTTTGTGATTGTGGCCTAGCTGTCTTAAGGCCCCTTTCCAGCAACCATGTTAAGCTAAAGGTACTCTCTCTCTCTCTCTCAATTTATACAAGTTAAAATTAAGGGCTAATTCTGGAAATTTGCATTAACAGGCTTCTGAAATGGCAATTGCCGATAGTGGCTACATTGCACCAGAACATGTTCATCCTGGCACTGGTAACACAAAGGCCGATGTCTACGCCTTTGGTGTTTTGCTTTTAGAGCTTTTGACAGGAAGGAAGCCCTTTGACATGTACATTGTTCATTACTACCCTTGTCTGTTACTCTAAAGCTTAATCAACTTGCTTTGGTCTCATGAAGTAACCTCTCTCTCTCTCTTGCAGCTCAAGACCGAAAGAAGAGCAATCCTTGGTGAGATGGGCTTCATCCAAGCTTCATGACAGCGCATCTCTAATACAGATGGTTGATCCAGCGATCATGAGAGCACTTGCGTCAAAATCTATTTCTCGTTTTGCAGATATTGTCTCTTTGTGTATTCAGGTAATCTGAATCCACACTGACTGTATATACTGTATAACATAGTTTTAATCAGGGATTGTTAAAGGAAGTCATATGTGTATCTTTCCCTTTGTAAAAAAATCAGCCTGAGCAGGAATTCAGGCCCCAAATGAGTGAAGTTGTGGAGTCCCTGAAGCGTTTGCTGGTGAAGCCAACAGGCGACGAAGTCACCGAACTAGACTCGTTCGATCGCTCTTTCAGGTCAACCAACAGCAAGTTCTTTGGTTCTCCTACTCAAAGCTACTATTCTGTATAACCTTCGCTTTCAACAGTAAACATTTCTAATGCTCTATAGTACTGATGCTAGAATACGGATATACCCAGAGACTAAAAACATGGTTTTTTAGCCAAAACCAGAAATTTGAATGTATAAGTCCAACCTTGAACTTCTCAAACAATAGTTCTCAGAAACTGACTAGTACAATTTTCAATTGGAAAATTAAAAATATATCTAAATCACTTAAAATTCAACTACATACAGAAATTTATCATAGCAAATACATCAAAATGTCAAATGTCAAAAATTACGGTTATCAGATATTGCACTGTCGGCTACTCCATTTGCAATAAAAAGACTTATTTAAAGTTACATTTTGTTTTCGATAGTCTACAGTCTTCTTAAAGAAGTAACTAATTGTAGGAAAGTTATACAACATTCAAGCCACTAGTCAACAGTGTGTTAATCTCTCCGATAACATTGACTGGCCTTCCATCGAAAAGTCTTGAAAGTGTAGTCTCAGAAAGTTTCTTCAACTCCCTCGTTTTCACAAGAGCTGCTTCCTGCAAAACAGTAAAAAATATTTCAAAATAAGTCCCCAACAGTTGTGTTTTTAAATAAAAACAACTCCCTCCGTCCCAAATCAGTTTTCACACTGATCTGGACACACGAAAACTAAGACAATGTGATAAAGTAAGGGTATTGTGGTCTTTTCAACTTTATTAAGGTGATAAAATAAGGGTACTATGTAAGAAAAGATAATGGCATAGAGGGAAAATAAGTAGGAATTTTGAGGGTAAGAGCTGTGAAAAACTCACTTTTTTGGGGTGTGAAAACTAATGTGGGACGAACTAAAAAGGAAAGTGATTATATGAACAGTTCCTTAGTTGCAAGGATATGTATGAATGCAGGAGAGTTCCTAATATCAGTCTAATATGATTATATGAACTTACTTGTTTTGGCCACGAGGAAGACAACGAGTTTTGCAGCTCTAGGCGTTTCGCATAAAGGTCCTTCAATCCCTCCTTTAACTTAACCTCATGGTGTTTCTTCTCCTCCAGTGTAGTCACCAAACGATCCAAAAATCTGAAAATTATTAACAATACCAATGGATTTCTTATATGATATCAATAGAGCAAACTAGCAAAGTATGGGACTTAATACAGAAATCTAAGAGCTACAATAATAGCAGGAAGACACAGGTGGCAGATGAATGCAGACAAAACTGCAGTGGGAAGACCATTCTGAAGGATTAATTTGGTTACGGTGACAGAAGAATCAAGTGGAAGTTCTAAATTCAGAAAGATATATCAATTCAGATAAGTGGTCGCTACCATTTTTTCACATGTAAGCATAGTAACACAAGAACAAAAAAACAGAAGAAGACTAACTTATCATAGAATATCAAAGTAAGACAAAAACGTATAAAGAGGGAGTGAGAGTTTGGAGTGAGACTATTGATACCTTTTGGAGTTGAGTATCATGATCTGGTCCCGAGTTTTTTTATTTGTTAATTTCGAAATTGCTAAAGATATGTCGGACAGCATTCCCCGAATTGAGTCTGGACTGTATTGCTGGAGCACTAAGGGAGCTACTGCTTGGACTTGATGTTGTAAAGACAAAGTTTCTTCATTTGTCAATTCAAGCAACCGTTGGTTCAGAAATGCTTTAGCCTGATTTCAGCATTACAAGTAATAAAGAAAATATCCTCTTAGCAAAAAGAAGTTAGAGAAAAACAGTTCACAAGGACACAATATATTATAGTATAATTATGGTTGTATATGACCTCAAACAAGTCATCAAGAATCTTATTCCTGTACTCAGTTTCCAAAAGCGGGCTCTTTTCCTGGTTACTTTCAGTTTTAGAATAATGATAGGTTGGACCAGATTCTGTGGGAGCGCTTAGCATGCCAACATCTTCAGCCCCACCAAACTGTGGATTTTCGACACTTATATCCCAAGAAATATCAGATGGGGCCGTCAGGACTTCTGTGTTTTCCAACATCTGGTGAGTCTGAGCACTATCTTTATGAGGGGAATCAGGCAGAATATCACTTGCATTAACAATTTCATATGGACCCAATCCATTTCCGTTATCTTCCATTTCGATGGTACCAATATCCCAATCGATGTCAGGGCTCTCCATAGTAATATCCCAGTCAATATTTTCAGCTGCAAAGTCTGCCGCCCCGGCTATGGCTGCAGGTTCATCATGTGACACTTGAGCACTAAGAGCATCAATGACTTCAGGACTCACAGAAATGTCAAGGGAAGGGGGATTTTGGCGAACATATATCAGATTTGGCAACACGGGACCAGGAGTTTTCTGCAATGCAAAATTAGTTTAGAGATGAGAGGAGATAAAGTGATAAAGCATATTTTGGTGAACATATATCAATTTGAAAGTTTCTTTACATCCTTCTCCGTGTGTGCATCTTTAACGAATGTTGAATAGAACTCAATGGCCATTGAAACAGAATCACTGTTCAATACTTCTAACATCTCATTAAAAGTGCTTGGAAGAGACGTCATGGCTGTTTCTAACAACTCTGACCTGACATTAATACCCTGCAGAAACAGATGTGAGTTGTATGAACAAGCTGCACAAGCAAAAAAATCACAATGCAAAGGAAAAAAAAAGAACAGTTTGAATCAAGAGCAAAACCTGCAACCCAAGCTCCTGACAAGCCTCTGAATATTTCGCCGCTGAAAGAGCCGCATTTCTTTTTATATCTGCTTCCCTCCGCTCTAATTCCACAAGCTGATGTTGACTCTTTTGGACTTGCTTTTTCTGATATGAGCTTTACATTTGAATATAAAATGAAAAGAAAAATGTTGAGAAAGAAAAAGTGATAAAGTGGCTGGACGTAAATGGTATGTTTTTATAAGAAGAAATATAGCAGACTTGTCTCACATTTCATAGTTCACATTTTGGACCATTATCAGAGCAGCCTCGCCGAGAAATACATGATCTTTTTCATAAGCATGTACAATGGTCTCCCAGTCACCCTGTCAATATTGGGAACATTTTTTACCAACTGGTGAGAAGATGTTTTGATACAGATGGAGAAGAATAAGCACATATATTTAAGGAGAGTGTCTCTAGATATCTTACAGCAGCACCTGAAAGCCGACCAAAAATATTACGGCTTTCTGGATTCGACTTCAAAAGGATTTCATAAATTTTTTTTGCTTCCAAGTAGCCAATCCCTGAAAAAATATTTACAATAGGTGATTACGATAGTATAACCACATTAAACTTTTAAACCTACTGAAATTCCTAGCCCTAAGCCTGCTGTCCGCCTCAACCAAAGAAACTTCAGTTCCCACGGCAAATCAAAACTGATCATATGTAAACAACTGTTTACCCCTACAACATTTTTTTTAAAGCATCCCCACAACTTAAATAGCTAGAATCATCAATTTTTAGGTCAACTAACTCTGTTCAAAGATTTCAAGAAAATTAAGTTAATCCACATCCTCATGCAACATTCAAGTCCTTTTTCTTCAAAAATTGCAGTCTAACAAATACTATAATCATCACGATTTAAGAAATTATATAACTGATCCTGTTAAAACTAGGGATGAATTACATGTAGTAAAGGTACAGACAACTAAATTAATTACAAAAAATTGAAAACCTTCGAGGTCGAGGGTTTGGAAAAAAGGATCAGCGTCTTTCGGCAGTGAAGCAAACAATATTGCAATCTTCGCCTTCACAGCCGCCATTCGCTTCCGCCAATCCGCCGGAATTCTCTTCCGATCCACCAGCCATTCTTCAATTCGACAAAAAACATCAATTCATTTGTTTCCATTTGACGGAAAAAAAACAAACCAAAACAAGAAAAATTAAAAAAACTGAAGTCAAATTGTTTAATATAACTAGTGAGTTTACCTCCGAGACGAGCAAGTGCTATGTCGATCGGGAGGTTCCGAATTTCATCTTGATTTTGCATTTTCTTAGTCTGTAATTTTGGTTTTACTGAAGCAAAAATATGTAAATCTTCGTGCTTGCCTTTCCTAAATTTTCTTTTCAGACTTCCAGTTCAGTCTTTCGGTTACTCTATGTAGCACTGTAGTATATGGAGTATAAGCATTCAAGTTGGGCTTGATTTAAAATGGGCTTTATGAAGCCCATTAATCAAGTTTGTGTGTAGTAATGATTTAAATTTAGAAATTACAAAATCCAAAAATAAAATAATATTTTGAATTGTTTCCCCATAAATTTTTCATTCTATTTTTATCAAACAACTTATATTATTTTCTTTCAATCATATCACCGATAATACACAAATAATACATTTATTATTTTATCATTATCCTCAGTTTATGTGAAAAATATATAGCGAAATGGAGGAAGTATTTATATATGGAGTACAATATTATTTTATTAAATTAATATTATTAATTTTATTCACTGTTGTTTAAATATTACTCCATTTAATATGTTCATAGTTTCATACTTCTTAGTTTCCGACACTTTTGCATAATTTGCTAGAAAGTGGATATATGCACCATTATTTACCAAAACCTTATACAGACAATTGTAAGATGGAAGGGAAAAGAGATTTTTTTTTTTTAAAGGGTTAGGGACTTAGGGTATATACCCCTCCAGCTTTGTTTAATGCATTCCCACTTCATTTTTATTAGGGTTAATTGCAAAATAAATCACCACCTTTCATTTATTTGCAATTTAATCTAAATTTTTGAATAATTGTAAATAAAATCACCACCTTTCAATATTGTTACAATTTAGACTTCTAGACAACTTCATTTGTGCTCAAAGTTGACGTTTCGAGATTAAATCGAAATAAAAAACAATGTTGTTTCATTAAGGAGGTGTCACATCAGCTAGTCACATTAGATTTGGGCACAAATGAGACTATTAAGAAGTTTAAATTGCAACAATATTTAAAAGTGGTGATTTTTTTTACAAATATTCAAAAGTTTAGATTAAATTGCAATCCAGAGAAAGGTGATGATTTAGTTTGCAATTAACCCTTTTTATTAATTCAATATATATATGAAATACCAGTTTTACCCTTTTACTAAATAATGTTAGATACATACACTCTACAATTTAAAACACAACCCTAACCCTAACCCTAAAATTACACAGTCGTCGCCGTCATCGATGTCGCCGCCACCACCGCCGACGCCACTATAACATATAAAATTTAGAGAAAAAATCTTAATTTTTTTAATAAACACTCCGGTCGACACTGGTTTGTCGACCAAAAATACTCTGATCGACAGACTCGACACTGATTTATCGACCAAAAATACTCCGGTCGACACTGATTTGTCGACCAAAAATACTCTGATCGACACTTTTGAAAATTTCGACCATTATTGATCGCCCAAAAACACTCTCGTCGACAATAGGTTATCGACGAGAGCATTTTTGGGCCATAAATAATTGTCCAAAAAAGGAAAAAAAAAAAGAACAAAACAAAAACAAACCTGGGGGTGGGCCGCGACGGTCCGGGCGCTAAGGGTGGTGCGCTGGAGTATTTTATTGGTAGGGTCGCGACGACCGAGGGCGAACCGGAGCGGCCTTTAGCGCTGGGGGTGGGCCGCGACGGTTGACAGAGAGACGGAGCGGCGGCGAGCGGATCGAAAGAGAAGAATTAAAAAAATGAGGCAGAAGATGGGCGGCAGAGGCAAGAGGTTGGAGAGGGAGTGCGACGGCGAGGGGAGAGTGAGGGGAAAGTGCGACGGCAAGGGGGGTGCAGGGGGAAGTGAGACGGCGAGGGGGTGGAGGGGGCAGTGCGACGGAGATGGGAAGTGTAGAAAACGAAAAAAAAGATGGGGAGGGAAAGAGAGAGGCGACAGAATGAAGTTGGAGAAGAAGATGAAATTAGGGTTATAGGGGTGTGTATGTATCTATAACATTTACTAAAGGGACAAATATGACATTTCATATATATTTTTGAATTAATAAATGGAAGGGGAAGTGTATTAAACAAAGCTGGAGGGGTATATACCCCAACCCTTTTTTAAATGATGAAAGTAATTATAAAAAGGGCGCGGCTAAAGGCACCCAGATTTCCTATGAGTACACCCACCAAACATTTTTTTAATCTTCCATATAACATGTGAAATGTCCTATATACTCCTAGGGTAAATTTTATGAAAAAAACGAAGATGAGTACACCCACCCATTCTATTTCACAAAATTATCTCCACCACCACCACCACTAAAATAAACACCATCCTTCAACAAAAAAAATTCCAAAATTGCAACAACTGTTCGAAAAAAATTTCAAAACATGTTCGAATTTTTTTCCAAAACAAACTCAATATGTTCGAAAAAAATTCCAATCAACTCAAATTTGTCCAAAAAAAAAGATCGAACATCTTGTTCGAATTTTTTTCCAAAACAAACATAGATTGTTCGAAAAAAATCCCAAAACATCCAAAAACCCTGATTTTTTCACAAACTTAAATTTCCTAATTTTTAGAAACCTAAACTTACTTGAAACGGTGGCGGACGAGGAAGGAGGACGACAAATTGGCGGCGTTGATGGTGGGGCGTCGATGCGAACGGGCGGCGTTAATGGTGGGGGCATCGATTTCGTAAGTTTTTCTCAAGAATGGAGGTGGGCCCACATCATGCAGACCCTCCATCGACTGCGGAGGAGACGACGAAGAAGAGGACGACGCGCCGCCGGTGGCGGTCTCCTCCTCTAATTTCAGTTTGAATCCGTCCATTGATGATTGATGCGAACGGGCGGCGTCGCTGCGGACGGTGTCGCGGTGTGAGTGGAGAGGGAGAAGGTGGGCGAAGGCGTGATTGGGGTACTGCGAACAAGACGGGGAGGGCTGCAGCGGCGTGGCTGTTGGTCGGCGGCGTTTGGGAGGGAGGGGAGGTGGGTTCACCCTTGTGTGTGAAAATGTAATAAATTGAGGAAATAAGAATTTAATTAGGGTTTGAAATGAGAAGGTTATTTTTGAGATTTCCACGTGAGTGTACTCATCCGTTTTGTGTGTTCTTATCGCGTGGGTGTACTCATAGTATAGTTGGGTGCCTTTAGCCGCGCCCTTATAAAAACTACTTAAAAATGATTTTTTATTTAAAATCTATCAGTTTAGTCAGGCCAAACAAAATGTATATACTTATAATTAGGCCACGGTTATACACACACAGATCTATTGAGGACACCCACCGAATAAACACACGCATCGTATGATGAGGACACCCACTCTGAAAATTCAAAAATACCCTTCCCCTAATAAAACCCTAATTCTTTCCCTTTATTCACATTCCTTCATTCTTATCAACACACCCACCCATTTTCCTTTCTTCATTCTCGACGCCAACGGAGGGAGGCCGACGCCGACGGAGGAGGGTAAGGCCGACGCCGCTGGAGAAGGGCGCAGCGCACGCCCCTCCTTCCACGCCGCCGCCACTGGAGAAGTGCGCGGCCGACGCCGCTGGCCGCGGGCCGCTCCTTCGACGCCGACGCCGACGCCACTGGTGTTGAAGTGCGCGACCCTTTCGCCGCCTCTCCTCGTTTGCCTGAAACCCACTGCCCCAAGTCCCGCGTCCGCCCCTCCCCGTTTGTCCCCTTCCCCGCCCTTCGTCCGCCGCCCTGGTAAGTATAGTGTTAGGGTTTTAGATTTTTATTTTATTTTTCCGTAAGAATTTAGTTTGGATCTGTATTTTTTTATGAAATTTTGGAATTTTTACAGTGTTTGAGGATGAAACATTGTTCAATTTTAGTTTAGAATTTGTAATTTTTTATGAAATTTTGGGATCTGTGGTAGTGTTTCGGTGTTTTAGTACTAATTTATACCGTTCGAAAATAATACATGAACATTGACCCAATGTTCGAAAATAATACATGAAATTGACCCAATGTTCGAAAATAATTTACAGTTCGAAATTAAGTTTTGAAAAAATGAACTTTGTCCGAGATTGTTTTTCGGACAATGTTAATTTGTCCAAAAAAAAATCCCAAACACATCTGCCCGAGTTTTTTTTTCGAACATTTGATGTGTTTTCAATTTTATTTTTCGGACATTTAATCATTTTTCATTATTTTTTTTCGAATATTAGTTTATCAAAATTATTGTGTGTCAGAGTTTTTTTTGTAATGGAAGGATAGTTGTTGTTTTGATGTTGATGATTGGGATGATTCCTGTGTGAAATTTAAGGGGTGGGTGTACTTATCTTCACCTTTTTTTTTTTAATTTCATGAGAGGTATATTAGACATTTTACCTGTTCTTTAGAATGAAAAAAAAGTCAGGTGGGTGTACTCAATAGATCCGTGTGTGTATATAACCGTGGCCTATAATTAAGCCCAATGAGGCCCACGGATTTGTTATATTTTTTTTTGAGCCCAATATTTTAAAACCAAGTAAGCCCAATAAGGCCCACACATTTGTTATCAATTTTCTCATCAATTCCATTTTCATCTGTGCTAGCTCTCTCTCTCTTCTCGAGCAAAGGACTTGACGACAGATCTGAAATTTTCGTATTCATCATCATCAGGTGAGCTCCTCCTTTTCAGTTTTGTTCTCATACGTACTCTCAATGATGAGATTGACAATTTCTTCCTTTTATGTTTCTATTTTCCCACTAATTTGTGCGAAATGGTGTGTAAGATTCTGATTCTAGGGTTTGAAGTGTTAGGACTACGAATTTATCAGAAAAGGCTTGAACATGTTTTTATTGCTTAATTTTGCATCTAAAATTTAATGTATTTGGTTGTGTCATCGACGGGTGCTGCACATTTGACTTAACGAAACCTTTGATCATACTTTTAGGAACTCTGGAGTGCTAAAAATTGCTCATAGGTATTACCTTTTAATTGGAGAAAGTTGTTCTTTTAGTTATGTCATATGCTGATGGCTTAACGAATTGTGAGCCAATGTATTGAACTTCTCTTAAATCAATTTTATGTTTATTTACAAATATTTTCTTCACCTAAGTCCCTGTTCCAAGTACACTGTAGATTATTTTCCCGGTAAACAACATTAAACAGAGCTGATCACCCCACTAAAAGCTGACACCTGATGTTTGAGTTCAATTGGATTATGGAATGATATTCGTGTGTGGAGCCATGTGAATTTTCGTGTGTTTATTATATAAATTATGTATGGATTTATTCTTATGAATGCTTATTTCTTCTATTGCTCTTTACTACATCTCTAGGTAATCACCCTTCGTTCCATAAAAACATTTTTACTTGCATTGTTTGTTCTCGTTTACTTTGCGTATTTAATTGTATCCTCCGTCTTTTCTCTTTGTTAAACTGTCTGTCTTCAGAATTGGGTTGGCCTAATTCTTTCATTAGGACTGACTTTTATTTTTTACGTGTCTTCCTTTTAACAGCCTTTTTTGTATCAATTAAAAGAAAGCTAAGATGGATATTGAAGACCTTAAGAAAATGGAAGATGAACAGAGTCCTCTTACAAAAACATTAAAAGGGGCAACTGCGGGACTAGTTGTTGGCACTGTTTGGGGTACCATTGTTGCTACTTGGCATGATGTACCTCGTGTTGAGAGGAGAGTTGCACTTCCTGGTTTGATCCGGACACTGAAAATGATGGGCAACCATGGAGCAACTTTTGCAGCTATAGGTGGAGTCTTCATCGGTGTAGAGCAAGTAATGCAGAATGCCCGGATGAAAAGAGACTTTGTTAATGGAGCAGTTGGAGGATTTGTTGCTGGTGCTACTATCTTGGGTTTCAAAGGTGAATCTCTCGCCTCGTTTCTTTTTTGTGTCTTGTTATCTATGCAGGTGTTCATGAATGCTTATTTCTCTGTTTGTTCATTACTAATGACCTGAGGTGAGGAAGTCCACGTCTCTGCTAAATTATCCTTGTCAATCTTACCATTTTGTTGTTCAAACTTGAAGAAACACTTATCGATATGGGAATCTTATCACTTGAAATTGACTGTTATCTAGCATGCTGGTACACACTGTGGGGTTTTCTAATGTTTGAGAGCTCGGAAAATTATTTGTCATGTAGGCATATTCTCCAAGAAGGGGTAACTTGTTTAATGATTTGCTTAGATCTCAAGTCAGAAAATGGTTCATCATGCATGCACCTGATATTGTTTTATTTGCTTGCATCTAGAGCTTATTTTGGAATATGAAAAGGTTTGGTCCTAGGCCCTGTAACTGAAATTATGTGCGTGTCTCTGTATACTCACCTCTAGCCTGTAACATATGTTTAATTTTCGTTGATGGGTGTCTATAATGTTTTTAAATTCACCAGGCAAAAGAAAATAAATGGTCGAGTAACAAATATTCCAGACAGTTTTGAAAATCTAGTCCTCCTTTTGTCTTTTATATAATATGCCATTATCTTTGGCCATTTGTTCTGTTGCTTAGGAGGAGTTGGTATATTACATTCCGACTGAGAATTTAAGTGATGTACAATTGTACATCATGACCTAATATTTCATTATGTACACACTACGCAGGGAGGAGCATTTCAACAGCTTTGTCTGCAGGAGCTGCCTTTGCAGCTGCATCGACCTCCATTGACGTTATAGGTTTCAAGAAACACGACGAGCACAAGGAGTATTATGTTTACACCCGTGAGAAAAGGCCTAATCCCAATGTTAATTAGTTTAATCCCCGGTATTTTCTCCATTGTGCTGTTTTCAGATCATCAATCAATGTACTGGGCTTGGTTTTCAGGGTTGCTTCCCCCTTTCTCACCATTACAGATGCTGAATGAATGGTTTAATAAACACGCTGCCCTTTCCTTGGCTTTCTTGACACAACATTGTGGTCAAAACCATTTAACATGTAAAAGTTGATTGTGTTGCCTTTTATGCCCTTTCCTATACATATATATATTTCTTTTGGAGTTACCAATTACTACCATATTAGAGGGATATGTACAACCCACGAAAAAATTGAACTAACATAATATATCTTTATGTTTTCCAAACATAAATTTACCTAAAAGTCTAAAACAATAGAAAGTAACCTTTTGAGCTAATATTACCACTCCATGTGCATCTGCCTTCTGCATCTAGCTTGCTGATGTTGGTTTGATGCAATTCACTGAATATAGTTCCATCATTTATTTACACATAAGCAAGCGTATTCACAAAATTATGCACGGTTACATTTATATGTATAATTTATTTCCTCGAATTTTAAGTAATTATTGATTACTAATATAGAGAAGATTAGTTTGAGGGTATTATTGAGGTATTGTGGAATCCAATTATATATGATGTGATTGTGTATGAATAAATTGAATGACAATTTGAATAAATAAGTGATTTTGAGGATGATAATAAAAATATTATACTTTTAAGAAGCATATATTAAGTTTCGATGAACAAAAAATGAATACTCACACATACAAATTTTGGACGGATGGTAGTCTAAAGAGTGAAAATAAAGTGTGAATAGTATTCGATGATTAAAATAGAAGTGTGAATTTTGAAATTGGCACTCCAATATTTTTATTATAAAAAAAATGTTGTTTTTCTTAAAAAACAATAGAAGAAAGTGGAAACATTAATAATAAAAAGTGATATCCAATCTCATTGCATTCTCCATGCCACGTGGCAGAAAACCATTCATGCTCCTAAATTTCATAGGCCCCTTCGCTACAACTAGACAAGCAAACCAGAATCCTTTCTCTCTGAGAGAGATATGGCAGCGATGGCTTACTGTTGCCCCTCAGCATTCTCTTCCCGAAGGTATTATTTTTCCAACGCTAATTCTTCTTTTTAATCTTCACCAACAAAATTAATAAATTATACTTGTAAATAAATTTCTTCATTCATATTTTTACTGTTTCCTAATCGTGATTCTGAGTTAGCGTTGGTTGGCCTTGCTGCTAATGTGGATAGTTAAAAACTTAAAATTTACTCCTACTGAAGTTAGTTTTGCCATAATTGAAACACAATTCTTGATTTTACCATACATGTACATATGTTGTTATTGCTCACATGAACAAACTAAGAACTTGGATAGTTACTAAGTAGGATTAATAAACTAGGAATGTGGTTTCAGCATTAATTTGGCAACATCTTGGTCGTCAGTAAGAACACAGACATGGAAACAACAACACAGAAGAAGCTTAGTAATAAAAGCAGAAGTGGATTTTGTGGACTCGGATAAGGCTAAGAAACTAATAGCAGTAGAAGGGTATACAGTTTTAGATGTACGCGATAGAACTCAGTTCGAGAGAGCCCATATAAAGGATTGCTACCATGTCCCCTTGTTCATCGAGAACAAGGACAACGACTTAGGTACGCACGCTTTACTTCTTGTTTGAATCGAGTAAACGAAGCAGTTAACGAGTTTATCAGACCATGAGTGATTTAGTTTGTATGCTGAACAGGAACTATAATAAAGAGAACTGTCCACAACAATTTCTCTGGCCTCTTCTTTGGCTTGCCTTTCACCAAACAAAACCCGGAATTCGTTCAATCTGTCAAGACCCAGTTCTCGCCTGAAACCAAGTTGTTGCTGGTTTGCCAGGAGGGGCTCAGGTAAAATCCCCTCTTAGATACAATACTTTCTCATATGACTTGAAAATTAATAGTATGAAGTAACAACGACGTTGCATTTTAACGAATTTTTAAGGGCAACTGCTGCTGCCGACCAATTAGAGAGAGCAGGTTATCAGAATTTAGCGAGCATTACATCAGGCCTCCAATCTGTAAAACCTGGTGAAGAATTCATACCTTAAACTATACATATGTGTCTGAGAGTTGATTTACTAGTAGTACAAGTAATGAAAGAAGTCGGTGATTGGTGCAGGGACGTTTGATTCGGTTGGTTCGACTGAGCTGCAAAATGCAGGGAAAGCTGGTTTGATTACAGTTCAAGGCAAGATCTCAGCAGTACTAGGGACTGTTCTTATCTGTAAGTTGTCAATAAGCATTTATTCATTATCTCGAACATATTCATTGCTTCGATCGATCTAATAATATTTATTGTGCAGGCGCTCTTGTGTTCGTTACCTTCTTCCCCGATCAAGCAGAGAAGTTGCTTCAGCTTGCTGGAGTAAGCTAGTAGTAGTCAGCCTCTGCTGTTATTTTGAGCAATTTGCCTTTTCTTGTAGAGGATTTTTTTTTTCTCCTTTTTTAGCCAAGAGGTTTGTTGTTTGTTCCAAATGGAAATAGAATACATGGAGATCCGTAAATCACTGTAACTTTTAATCATGTGGATTCCCAGAATTATGGGGATCAATCATTAAGCGTAATTGTTCATTCCATTCCAATCTTGTAGCAAAATGGAAAGAGATGAGAAGACAAATATTTTTACATAAAGCATCAAAAACTTACAACAACAATATTAGTACAAATTCATTACAAGAAGCTGGCCTGTTCAACAGCAATCTACACGACCTGATTTGGTGTCTGAAGTCTGGAAGGAAGCCTCCAGATTACAAAAATGGCGAGACAGGAACTTGAACGGCTAGAGTATCAATTTGAAGGGGGGAAATTCTGGAAATATAATCGATTTTCTGTTGTTCTGCTCCACCTACAGCACGTGCACTTATTCACCCGGTGAGCAGAAAAGCTGTCGGATGTTTCCAGATGCTGTATATTCACAATTAATCAATTTAGAAACAAAATTCCTACCACATCTAACATTAACATAACATGATGTCCATAAGAGACGGCATCTAGGTGTATATAGGCATACCATATAACCAGTCTTTAAAACAGGCATGGAGAGCATTTGATAATTCTCGTTTCCGGCTCTCTTCAAGTTGAGCTTCCCTCAGGATTTGCTTAACTTCTACCAAACTTTGGTGCTGTGGATCGAAGAAAAACGAATCAAACCGTTATTGTTAGTTATATTTGTCATGACGAAAAACAATGCCCCACACCATAATGAGGGTAAAGGAGTTGGTTAGACATACATTTTTTTGTTGTGATGCAAGGTAAGGGTCAGGTAAAGGGAATGGGTTGTGTTTCGTAGAGCCAGCTTGTTCACTTTCCAACCAGTTTGGAATCTGATGATTAACCACATATTAGTGAGTGCGCCATAAATTCACAGAACAGACAACAAGAATTCATACTACCAAATCCAGGATTATATACACAATGCACAACATATACGATATTTTATCACTAAACTTGCTGAGATAAAAGTGCTTACCACAAAATTGGTGTACTGATCTGGCTCTAGGCACGCAGCAGATTCAGCTTGGGCATCCGAGACTCCAGCAGGATGAGATATGGAATCATGAGGATCAACCACTCCAAGAGCCACAGGTTCATTCCACTTGTTGATGTTAGGCTCGATTCCAACTTGATTCATGTGTTCTTCCAGTTGTGAGTAGAAAGTGTTATAAGGAGCCACCTGTTGAATGAATCTCATATAAAGCAATGGAAAAGGAAGCCTAACTGCGAAATCTCATTCAAGAAAAATGGTAAAAACCACTTCAGTAACTCCTTTTGAAGGTTAAGAAGATCAACAAACTTAACTACTCATAAGTTCATCTATCCAAGAGGTATGCTGCTTGGACGATTTAAGCACTAAACATAAGGCAAGTCTGACCTGCAATTTATGATTATCACCGACAATGAGGGGCTGCTGATTAACCCCCAAAAAGAATAGGCACTCCCGGCAATTCGCAATGCAGATACGTTTAGCTGCAGTGATCAGATGAACACGTTCACAATGTTCAACTCTAACAGCCTGTACAAGACAAGTATTTATCAGTTCTACTTTTATTAAAAGAAAATTGTAACTATGCATGCTCCAGATATTACGTATGGAATTATGATCTTTCGACCATTACTACCTTCCCAACAGCTCCAAGGACAATAGTCGCATCAGAACATCCGTAGACTGTTGCATATCTCAGGGGTGCCAAAATGTAAATTACTGATTCATGGCAATTTACAACCTGGGCAAAGAAAAAATAAATATAAGTGGCAAGAGAAAGTTCCAGTAACAAATTCACGGAATTCAGACATAAGGAATTGTAAGAGGGCTGCGAGAAGCACCAAAAAGTAAACACTAAGTAGTGTAACAAATAATGATCCAAGGCATATAACAGCCTTTTTTCTGTTTTTCTTTGTGACATTGGGCAGGAAAGACATTTGAACT
This sequence comes from Galeopsis tetrahit, assembly GCA_963675135.1. NCBI lineage: Eukaryota > Viridiplantae > Streptophyta > Magnoliopsida > Lamiales > Lamiaceae > Galeopsis > Galeopsis tetrahit. The sequence goes on from OY776126.1 coordinate 5,212,811, forward strand.
TTGAAGCAAACCAAGAAGTATATTATCAATTTCAAACTGATCTAACATCTCATGGTAAGGAACAAAAGAACTCATGCTAACAGGCCACCTATTGCAGATACAAGTGTAGCTCCTCTGCTTTTCAGAGCATGAAATGCATGTCCTTGACTATTTTATAGAGTTTACAGATGAAAACACTTTTTTCACTAAATAAAGAAAACTGGCTTAACACGCCCCTGTAGAGAATTCAGTGACCACCATGTCCATGCAAAGTAAACTTATTGAAATTTCTTGCTTAAGTTACAGAAATGAAATAGGATAGAAGAGGACATTTGGGAAGAAAATGCAGAAGAATGTTCACCTTCACTGATGTGCCCTTGAGATCAGATGCTTGCTTTGCGCATGATGATTTGGAGATTCCCTCAATTAAACTTGGACCTCGAGTACTGCTTGAGGGCTTTGCAGAACTTGTGCTGACTTCAGCCATAGTAACATCCTGATCAGAAGAATTACTAGCCACATTTTCTTTAGGAGATACTCTATCAGAAATATATTCCATGGTAGAGGCTATATTTTGAAGAAGCCAATCTAGAACTTGTGATGCAGGAACTGGAGCAGCAGGCATGTCTGGATCTGAATTTGCAAAAAAAGGAGTATACTGACTCAAGGGTTTTCTCTCAGATCCCTTTTCCCCAAAATACACCAGAAACCCAAGATGCTCAAATTTGTCCACAGATAGAACCTGGAAGAATGGATAACTCAACTCTTCAATGTGAAGATTAACATGGTGATAGCAAAATGTTCATAAATGAGTTTAGACAAAGATTCATGCACCGCCTATGATACTTAACAAAAGAAATCAATTCCACACGATACAACATGTGCGATAAATTTCACGTACCATAGATTGATCATCTTCCCCTTCCACAGCATCTGCCAAGAGGGAAAGAATGTTGCCCAGGTGTTTCTGCAGATATGACAGCTGATGAGCCTCTTCATCAGCTTGAGATGGCATAAACCTCCGGGTGTTGCTACGCACCAACTGCAATTGGCAGAACTATGATTACTGGCAATGATAATAAAGTCAAATACAAATGCACACACTAAGGTGGGTGGTTTATTTATGCTAGGCCTAAAATGTAAAAATAACTCATAACTGCTAGAAATTACTTATAAAACCAATTAATGTAAGGCAGTGAGTCTGCATTAGACTATGGTCCAACGAATTCCCCACATTATATCTTCAGTCCAGTGTAAGACAGAGAATGTTCTGGCATCAATCTATAGAATTGGTTACAGAAGTATTTTACATATACAGGCAGTGAGAGATATCCTACAGAGATGACGTTCAGTTCATCAAGATAAACTGAATACTAAAGTATCCTACTCAACATTGCACCTGAAATTCGCACTTTTACCACAAGGAATCACATACTTACAAACACTTGGCAGAAAGAACAAAGTAAACCGAAGACAATGAGTACAAACACACTCCAGACCCAAGAAAATTAAATCCACATTGACCAAGCATGTGCAATCGACCAAAAAAACACTCCATTAAATCCGAAACTAGAAATCGTCACCTGTAACGGCGAGAGCACAGACAAAAACCCATCAAAAGCTGACGTAGAGGGCCAAACGTCAGCAACAGCAGCAGCATCCTTATGTCCTTTCGGCAGCAACCTCTTGTAATTCTGGATATACAAATACACAAGCAAATCAAACACGTTCACTCCGATCTCATCTATCTCTTCCGGAGTCCTAGCCTTCGCCAAAGGATCAGAATCGTCATGAAGTACGGCGGATAGGGTTTCGATCAGAAGACGTGAATGTTCGACGGGAATTTGAAGGACTCCGGCTAGGGTTTCAGTATTAACTCGAGAATTGGAGTTTGAAGAAAGGAGAGTGGATTTGAGATGCGATAGAGTCTGCGCGGCATCGGGGAAGATGAGTTTGGGGATGGGTAGAAGGCCGTGCTCGAAAGGCTCCCGGCGAGGGTGGAGGTGGTAGGCAGCGGAAGGGGTGGATGGTGGTGGTGGCTCCGAATGTAGTTCAGCAGCGGCGGAGGAATCTGTCATTGCGGCGGCGCGTGGATCTAGCTGGTCAGAAATGGAAGTTTGGGAGAGTGAGAGTATAGAAGAGATGTTTTGGTTGAAATTTTAAGACCACCGTAATAGTAATTCGGGTCAGGATCTCGACCCGTATTGAGTCCCCGCGCAAATGATATATGAAATGAAACTACATATACATACATGGCGCATTCAGAGCCGTTGTTTCATTTATTCCACAGTTCAAAAATATCTCAGTTTTTGTATGAAATAAAAATGAAATTATTATTACTATAATTGTACTAAAATAATAATATATTCGACCCTAAAAAGTTTGCATATTCAAATTCTAATGTAATTATGTAACTTTGCTTTTAGAATTAATCCACTATTTTATAAATTTATTATTTAAATAGACTCAATTTTGATAGAGTAAATTAAGTTAGATGGATAATATGCTCGAGACACTACTTATATAGTCTCTGCAAACTCATCAGAGTCAACAACAAGCTTCATAGAAAGATGCTTTCATGTTTTTTTCTTGTTAGTTTGACTTTTTCCATTAAAACTTTCTCCATTTTTACGTGAATCACAGTATAATTAGAAGGGTAGCTTGGAATAATAATTTTCTTCAATCACTATTTAAGTTGATTCTTAAAGTATGATCAGTATATTCATATTTTTTTGTTCTAACTTCAATTGATCCTTCCGTTAGTATATGTTGTGATTGGTTTTCGAGCCCTTTGAATTGGATATTAAGACATCAAAGAAATAATTCTATCTATATTCCATTGAAGAAGAACTAATAAAAATGATATACATATTAAATTAAAATCGAAAATTAGTTTCGGGAAAATGGGTAAAATTAACTTGGGACTGACTATTTACCCCTCCAATTCGGTTTAGAACACACCCCCGATTGATGCACCCCCAAAATTGATGCACCTCCAAAATTGAGTCAGGATAGATGCAACCCTCAAATTGTCTCAAATACCATTTTGTCTCAAAAAACTATTTACTAAACACACACCAAAAACTTTAATTTCTCCCTTTTATTTTCTCCTCCTATTCCCTTTCCTCTTTTTCTTCCGGCCACCGCCCTTCCCCGATCGCCGCCTCCACCACACGAGTCGTTGACAGCCGACCTCCGCCGCGGCCAACGCTCCCTCTCCTCTCCCTCCATTTTTTTATGTGAATTTTTCCCCATCTGCCCCGTCCACCAGTCGCCATGTCCCCGGCCTCGCTGCCATGGCCCCCATCCCCCGCGATGGCTCAGCTATTGGCTACTGCCCTGCCCTCTCTCTCCCCTCCCCTCCCTTTTTTTTTTCTGTGTCCGCCCCCCGTCCGGCTGCTACTCTCCCCGTCCACCGACGTCACCTCTCACCCACTCGCCGCCACCCCGATCTAAATCCAAGACGGCACTGCTCAGGTTTGCTTTTTTTCTTCCTTTTTTTACTGTTCCCGTCGTCATATATAAATTTCGACCATTTGTTATCGACGAGTGTGTATTTGGTCGACCTAAAATGGTCGATTTTTTTTCGATCAACAGGTGTCGACCATATACAATTTCGTCAACAAATTGTTGTCGACGAGGGTATATTTGGTTGACATTGGTTGATCTAAATTTATAAAAAATTGTGATTTTTCTAAGTATTTTTGGGAATTTCTGATTTTTTTTGGTTTGGTGGTCACCAGAAATGTTGTCGGCGGCCGTCGGAAGTGGCGGTTTAGGGAAAATGTGAAAGAAAAGACAAAAGAGGGTGCGTTCAGTAAGGGGTGCATCTAGTATGATGCATTTTAGTGAAGGGTATTTTTGGTTTTCTACACTATTATTATATTATTAAATTGACAGGGGATGTGTTCTAAGCTGAATTGGAGGTGTAAATAGTCAGGCCAATGAACTTGGGTCATTAACTCATTATTTGTGATAATTCAGCCCAAATTGAATGGCCGGGCTATATACCCCTCCAGCTTTGTTAAGTATACTCCCCAAATACATACACTCCCCCAAAAAATGACTTACGTTAGATATACTCCCACCAAATTACCCAAATCACCCTCTTCCTCAATGGCATATGTTAAATGCAGTCCCCCATTAAAACTCTAATTCTTCCCCCTCTCTTGGTCTCTCTTCTCCCTCAAACAAATCCTTCACCAAGCCGCCGCCCCTCCAAATCGTCGGCCACGGCGCCGCTCCTGTCGCCGGCACGATTGCCCCCGCCGCCGAACCCCTTTACTCGTCGCCCCACCCCAGCCTTCGTCGACCGCTGCCCCTTTTCTTCTTCTTTTTTCCTGCCATGAAAATAGGCCACAGAGGTCGGCCACCTCACAGCCGTTCCCAGGCCGTCGTGCATCCAACAATCGTAGCGCCGCATCCGCCCTCCCTCATTCACGCGGTCGGCCTCCCCTCTTCTTCTTCTCTCTCTCTCTCTTTTTTTTTTTTTTTTAATTTTTGCCTTGGATCAACCATGGAAATAGGCCATGTAGCGCTGACTCCTCCCCTCTCTTTCGCTGTGTCCCGCTCCCCCTCTACACATGAAAGCCCGCCCAGGTAAGTCCTCTTTCTTTTTCTTTTTTTAACTTTCAACGAACGCATTCGGTCGACACCGGTTCGTCGAAAATTTTATGTTTTTTTTGACAAACTAGTGTCGACCGAATGCATTATCGTCGACGAAAATGCATTCCGTCGACCCTGGTGTGTCGAAAATATATTTTTGATTTTTATTTTATGTTTTAAAATTTCTGTTTTAAAAATGGGTTCGTGTTGGTCGTCGGAGGAGGCGGCGACGACGATGACAGTGACGGTAACTATTAGGGTTAGGGTTTTAAAATTGGGGGAGTGTATTTATCATGATTATTTTAATATAAGGGTAATTTAGGTATTTTACACGAATATTATATTAATAAATGGAGAGGGGAAGTATACTTAACAAAACTGGAGGGGTATATAGCCAGGGCCAAACAATTGAATACCTAGGTTGTAGCCCAAGGTTGGAGTTTAAAGCCCATGACTTTCTTTCTTTAAGGTGGGCTAAAATCACCAGAGCCATAAGGCCCATAACAAATTTGCTTACTTAAATTTTCCTTCAAATTTCAATTTTTTAAAAGAAAAGGCTTCACTTACATCTTGGTTTGCAAATATTTGGACTTTTCTAGTTGGCATTAAAAAGAATTGAAAGTTTGTACAATTTGACTCATGAAAAATTATGAGCTGTGAAATTTGACTCGTGGAAAAATTATGAACCTTGAAATTTGAGTCCATAAGATTCCTATTTTAATTTGGGATAGTTTTCATCTAAACCTAGTTTAAGTGAACTTTATTTTTTGAAGGATCATTTAAAAAAAATGTTTGATTTAATAGTTGTTCTTTTTAAATTCATTAAACGGACGACATTTTGTATGTTAAATAGTAGAACAAAGTAACACATAATATGCCGAACCGTAATACTTAAAAAAAATGGTTCATACAATTTTTTACATTTACTTTGATATTTTATTGTAGTCAATTGTTTGTAACTCGTAACGTGTTAACTGATGATATCCATAATTGTTATACACAAATTAAAATAGAGGACTAGAACTAAAATTTGATTTACATCGTGTTCAGCATATTTCTTCTTCTTTGTGTTTCGAGTTTTATACCTATTAAGTATTAAGTCTTGATCTCAAATAAATTTTATAAGTAAAATATAAAAATAATTAATTTTAGCTTTAAATTTTTATTGAAATTTTTTTGTCTCATTTAAAAAGTCTGAACATGTAAGAAGATGGAAAGTTAATTATTGTATATTCGTTTTCTACTGCAATATTTACGGTCCATTCTTATCTCATACAACAACTTGCATGAATTATCGAGATGCAACTTCATAGGATCCTAAAGCTGGGATCGAAAAGGGATGTTTCCAAATGGGTCATTTCACGTTCCAAATTTTCTATCAATCTTTCTATGATGCTTTTTACACACATATTACATCGATTTTTATAAAATCACATCACAACATCTCGTACCTGTACTTGACTCGACTAATTGTGTGAAATGAGTTCACGCAATTGAAGAAGAACAACCGAACAAATAATGGAAGAGTAGTCATGTCAAAGCAGAATGAATGCGGCTGCGACCTGGCCCAATTCCCCCATGGCCAAATGCTTATGTTCTTTCAATAATTTCAACAATTTCCATAAATAGAAACCATGTTGTAGACCCTACACATTACTCTACTCACAATATTTGGTAACCCCAATCTTGGGGGGTCCTCCCCCTAAACCTTAACTGGACCCACGTGCTCATAAATCCAATCAGAATTATGGTTCTTTTTTCTAAATTTAGCCTAAAGTTTTAAGCCCACCAAAATTAAATATCATCCATCAATCAACGCATGTTTGCTCTCTTAAAACTTTCACATTGTGTTTTATTTTTATATATATTTAAAAAATAAAAATTGATGACTCTCATGAAAAAGAAAAATACAATTATTTGTATGGAAAAAAAAATTGCACTTGAGCTTAGTTAGATGAAGTAGACCAATAAAGGTAAATGCTTGTCTCCTTGAGATGTCATTTCTTGTGTCGCCAAATGCATACTTTAATAATTTGTGGCGAATAGATATTGCAAATTAAATTGTTTGATCGTTAAATAACTTGAAAATATAATCAAAAAGTTTAAATTCATAATTTTTTATTACTGCAACTATTAACTCAATTAGACTATATTTTAAAAAAAGAGTGTGTATGAAAAAATTATGTACAAGAAAGATTAAAACATGACAGAATTTGTATTTCAACGACCCATAAATTAATTAATTGCACCCCGTCTCTGACCCCTTCGCCCCCAACATTAATGGGCATAATACAGTTGAACGAGAGAAGTATATTTTATCTTCCTGTAAAGAAAAATAATATATACGACTCTATTCCCCCATCCGAATCATACAATATGTATATAAATTTACTAATCCGTACGTAGAAATTGTTTTAACCATTTACAATGTTCCTTACAGTGCTAATTAATGGAGTTTTGAGTTATTAAACTTCTAGCTCTTTTTAAAATTTTACGATGATAATTCGCTCTTAAATGAAAATTTCGATAGTCCTTGACAGTGTGGGCCGTAGAGTTGGGGACTTTGGGAGTGTCCCTTTCTTGAAAAATAAAATAGAATAAAAGGATTTATAGTATTTAATTGTTCATTTGTTTATAGAAAAAATACGACTTTTCACATATTGTCACATGATACATCAATTTTATGCCAACATATCCCTAAATTACTCCTTCGTACTACACCAGTACACCACTAGTCTTGTATTGCTCAGATTTGTTAGATATATTTTAATTTCAAATTGTTTACTTCACTGAAATATGTAAAATGCTTTCAAAAAAAAAAAAAAAAGAGTAATGAAAACTAATAAGTTCATATGAAGTTTGTTGATTAAACATAATTAAGAACAATTAATCAAAATATAATTAAAGAAGTACACAAACTATTAAATTACTATATGGAAAAAGTGCAATGACAAGCTGGGTGCACGGTGCACCACGATGTTAATCGTTTGGAAATTTAGATTTACGTGAATTTTATCCCATTTTATACTCATTAATGAGTCTAATAAAATTTCATACTATATAATAAGATCAATTTAGAATTTGTTCAATTAATGGAGTTAGTTTTCAATCTCAAATCTGTGAATAGGTCCATACAATATTTTGTTATATAATACTGACCATCTCTTAGCAATGAGAAACTTGAAACCATTCTTGGACCTTTTAAAATAATAAACCTAACAAATATATAAATCAATTAAAAAAAAAAAAACTAGTGAATAATTTAGTGGACTAATTAAGTTTCTTGTTAAGGAGAAACAATCAAAGTCTAAAGGGAATAATTTATTTGGTAAAATGTGTCGTGTCAAATGTCTATGGTTGACATAAACCAATTATAGATTGCCAAAATTAATTTAAAAAATCATATTGGCGGTTGCTCTTATTATGAAAGGGTTATGCAAATTAATTAATTGAAGGCTCAAACTAGCTAGGAGGTTTAATTCATTGAATCTGGATATGTTGCTTAATACTTCCCCTAACTACTTTTTTTATTTTCCTTTAAATTTCATAATTATTCTCATTCTCTTTTATAAAATAATACTTATCTTCATTCTTATATCATCATTTATTTATTAAAATTGTTATTCATTTTATTTATAAATATTTACTGTATTATAAGAGAACCCCATAATAATCGACCCATCATCCCATCAACTTATATGTTTTATATTTAAATTAATTAATATTTATTAAAATTTGTGTTCAAATATAGGAGTATAATGATGGAGAGAGTTCTTATTAATGTTGTGCATGAAAATGTAACACGAATCTCATTTTACGAGAGAACTTTAATTAAATTATTTTTATTTGCCAAATTAAGTATTGCGAAACAGTCTTATACTACAATGTATAATTATAAAAAGAAAAACCAACATCATATATTTAACACTGGGCAAAATCTATATATTAATTAAAGTATAATATAAAAATAAGAACATGAAATACATAATTTTGTCAGATTTATTTAGTCAATTCATCTAAAAGTTTAAACTTGTAAAAAGTCGGATAATTATTTCTTGTAATTAATTTCCTAATAGTTTTCGTATAGTTGATTTCACCATTTCTTGATGAAGTAGTTAGTTACTCAATTAATTTCACTATTTTTGAAGAAACACGTCTGTTGACTGTTGTGTGTTAAAAAAAAACAGGCGTGCTCAGTTTATTTTCTTTTAAAATAAAAAAAATTGAATATACTCACGGATTCTCCAATACAATACAATGATTGATTGTGTTTGACTAATACAATGACAAATACTAATACAAATATAAAATAGAAAAAAATACCCATTGACTATGAAATAAAGGGTTCTTTAAACCAAAACAAGATTTGGTGACCTAAATATATCAGAGAGATTATCTAGGCGGCTTCAAACTTTCAAAGAACTAGCTTACCATTTTTATTTTTATTTTTGGGTAATTTACTTTGCCTTTTTATAAATTAAAATAATAGCGTGATGGGCGCATATGGATATTGTTGATATGATCTTTTTTGAAAGTAATATTCATGTAATTGATATGTAATTATAGCTTTATAGTCACATTTTATTGATTAGTGGATTGTAAACATTTTATACATGTTGAATTTTATTTTATTTAATCTTCGAATTTTTTATTTTAGAGTTGATATCTATATAAAGTTTCAACCTTAGACATCGGAATTATCACATTATTTTAGGCACATAAAATACAAGAAAAAGTTTGTAATTTTTTAAATTAATATATACTTGTTCTCTAAGCAAAAGCATCGACTTGGCCAATTAGGAGTAGGTGAAAGTATTTTAACAGCTTATTTTCATTTAGATTAAGACTTCAAATCTTCTAAATAAATGATTAGATACTTATATAATAAAACTGCAGGTATATTTACCTAATCCAAAAATTATTCCAACCACATTTCCACATTTTAATGTTTATTCAACATAAAGTGTATCTGGAAAGAGAAAGAGGAGGAGGTTGAAGTGGGGGCAAATTTGAGGTACGAATCATATTCATTAAAATATTGAACGATTTTCTTTAAAAAAAAAAAATTATATTCTCGCCACGAATATTTTATTGCCAATTTTTTCCTTATATTCAAAATTTATTACAGATGTTAATTAACCTACTAAAAAGTTATTACTATTTTATATAATGAAATTTATAATATAGTCCACCTTCCATTGACCTTTTAGTCGACACGTATAAACATAATACTGATTTGGAGCGCAATGTTGAATTGCTTACATTAGAACCAAAATTTAACACAAATTAGTTGTTTTGGTACAAGGTATGAATGATATGGGTATGAGTTGACTAACTAATTGATGTACAAATCAAAATCATAAAGCTTCTATGTTTTTTTTTTGACACAAAATAAAAAATGTTGTATATATAAAATATGCAGTGAAAACTTGAGATATTACATAAAAGAGAAAAGTAAGCAAATTAGAGTATTTTAATTTTAGGAAAATGGTGAGGGACTCAAATCACCCGGGCGAAACACAATGTTCATGAAAAATTAACTATTTTACTCATAGTACAAATTTTGACTGAAATGTGCTCATGAGGGTATTTCATCGATTTTCATAAATAAGTCTTTCACTCTGAGGTAAGTCGGATTATTTAGCATTGTCCATAATTTTAATGGTGTGACAATTATTGTAATAAAAATATAACTATAAGGTTGCGTTTGGTTGGGTGGATTTAGGCTTATGGATTTCAAATTCACATTCCAAATCCATTCTACATGTTTGGATTAGAATGAATTTCAAATACTTAGATTTGTGTCTACACACTTTTTTGTTAAAATTGAGAGATATTTCAAATCTTCACTAAAATCGTGTCATTTGAAATTCATGTATTTTTAACTCCTTTCATTTGAAATGCCTCCTCAAATCAAATCCCTTCATCCAAACACAACCAAGAAGAATTTTGAAAATTATAAATAAAAAATGTGTAGTGAAAACTCGCGTGTATAACGTAAGAGAGAACAATACGCAAAGTTAAGAGTATTTTAATTTTAGAAAAATGGTGATGGAGCAGATACACCTAAGTGTGAAATACATTGTTCATGAAAGTTGATTATTTTACCTCTACTACGGAGTATTATTATTTTTACCGGAATGTGCTGATGAGGATATTTTCGTCAATTTTCCTGAACAATGTTTTTCACCTCGGGGTGAGTTTGACTATTTAGTACTGCCCATAATTTTAAATATATTACAATTGTTGTAATAAAAATCTAACTATGGAGAAAATTGTTTGTGGGTTTTGTGGACAAATTTTTTATTTAAGAAAATGGACAAACGTGAAGCTCTCACAGGAAAGAACATAGAAAGTGTACTATTTATTTGGTTCGAATATTAACATTTAATTCAGTATCAAATATTCAAATACAACAAGATTATAAAGTCTAGCACCATTGCATCAAAATATGCCTCTTAAAAAGCTTAGACATCATTTTTTATATAAAAACAATTGTATGAAATGATGTGAGATGTGATGTTTTGAGATATATTATTACTTTAAAATTAAGAACAATACAAAAACTGCAAAAATATCAATCAAATCTCATTTCTTATATGAGAACACTCTGTGTTAAAAGATACTATGTGCTATATATCAGAAATCACAAATCAGTCGTCCGTGATTAGTTTTTTCCTTCGGATTTCAAATCAGTCTTGTCAATGGTGAATCATATGCACTATATATTTGAATGCCATAATTTTATAGGAAAAAGAAGTATACGGAAATGCTTTGTTTTGCTGAAAATGGGCACACATTCAACCCTTTAACATTTCTGATAACTTGCTTTTTTTTGTGTAATTCATCTTCTTTATAACCAAAAAGTGATCTCATCATTAGTCTTCCAGATGATATATAGGAGTATGTAGCTTCTACTATTTATAAAAGGCTAATACATGAATCATTACATACATATATTTGATTTTTGATATGAAACTCATCAATCATACTATATTGTATCATGTTACAAATATTTGCACAATTATTTCGTGTGAATTTTAACTCCATATGTATTACTTATAAAAATCCCCCATTTTTTCTTAAATAATACTCCATCCATCCGTCCCCGGATCAAGTTATACATTTAAGATTTACATACTCTCTCAATTTTACTATAAATGATATTTTAGCTTTTCTGATAAAATTAAGAAAAAAAATGTAAAATTAAGAAAGAAAATATGGATGGTAAACATTCCATATTTCATTTTATCATAAAGGCACATTAGAAATTATTAGTATTTTCTCTAGTTAAAAGGAGTGTAAAATCGGACAGAGAAAATAATATTTATAATGTGTAGTAATATATTTTATCATAAAGGCACATTAGAAATTGCACATTAGAAAATAATATTTATATTTAAAAGGAGTTTACAGGCCTAGTATATCTAATTTATACATAAACTAAATAATATTTATTAAAACTCGTATACGAAAAAATGTGCATAATAAATTTCGACGGAGAAAATAATATTTATAATGTGTAATAGAGTATTGAAGTAGAGAAAGATAAAATATAGTGAAAGGTAAAAAAGAGAAAAATAGTAAAATATAGAAAAAAATAGTGATATATTAACAAAAAAAAATGATAATTAACTTTTAAAAATCATTCAAAATTATAAAATAAGTAACTTGACTGAAAAAATTACTCTTTTCGTCCATTTTTATAATTTTCATTTGAATATGACACATGTTTTTTAAAAAAAAATTGTTTATACAAAAAGTGGAAATTTATGAGTAGAGATAAAGTAAAAATAAAGTAGTATGAAAAATATTTCTTTTTAGTAAATGAGAATTGTAAAAATGGACATATAAAAAAAAAAAAAAAAGAGAAATATGCAAATGGATGGTGGGAATGGTTAAAAGTAAAAGATGGGAAATAAAAAGATACAGATCGATGAACCCAGTTTTATCCCCGTTTTGGCAGATTCCACCACTAGTTTGTTTCCATAGTGCAAATCAGAAAGATTCACAAGTCATTCAACGTTCCATCAGTCAAATCGCCCCATCTAATTTTGAAAACTCATGTGATTCATCTATAAATATATTATTGATGTACTACAATTCACTATAAAAGTATAAATATAGAATTTACAGTAGCCCACTGAGTGTTACATATACTTTTTAGATTCATCATTCGTGTGCGCGAAGTTTAATATGTAAGATCGTAAGTTTATTAGAATTAAATGAAAAAAAAAAAATTATTCTTGGATATGATCTTAATAAACACTACAAAAAACACCTCAATTAACAACCAATTAGAGACCGTAAAAATGGTCTCTAAACGCATTAGAGACCGTTTTGAGACCGTTTTTGGTTGGTCACTATTAGATTCGTTTTAAATATCTTGAGACCGTTTTCATGTATCGGTCTCAAATTATAAACCGATTTTTTTAGGTCTCTAAATTGTAGCGGTCTACAAACAGTCTTAAACAATTGGTCGGCCCGAACTTTTTTCGGGCCCTGAGACGGTCTCAAAACGGTCTTTAATTTAGAGACCGCCACATCCGGTATCGAACCCCGACTCACGCGCCCGAACTAAACCCACACCCGCCCTGACCCACCTTATCCGAACCGAACCCACAACCGCCTTGACCCGACCCGAACCCACACCCGACCCGAACCGACACACCCGACCCCCATACCCTCCCACACCCACTTTATTTAAATGACCATTTATTTGGTCTTGGTGGGAATTGATCCCGGGTGGACGGGTGCCCATTACTGGGCACCCACCACTCTGACAAGTAATTGTCTTGTGTAATTTTTAAAATTAATTATATATATATATTAATTAATTTCTTTATTATATACTCTCTCTATTCCACTATAAATTCCACAATAAGTTTCTCATTCAATTTTTTTTTTCATATTATTTTTTCTCTTCTCCTTCCCTTTCTCAATCACATCACTTATATTTTATTCATAATTTTATTATATTTAATCTCATACTCATCTAATATTTTTTTCTCATTAATTTATTTCTCTTATCTTTTAATATTCTAGTATCAATTTTTTCAAACAAAATCTCAAAATAGAAAAACCAAAAAATTACCTTAACTTAAATTCGGTGGAGACGATTGATAACCAACAGGCGACGACGAAGAGGCGGCATCAGCGATATCTTCTTAAGAACAGAGACGGAGTTGGATTCATCGCGGCTAGTGCCGATAATTTGGGCCCGATCCGATGGGCTGGCTCGGTCAACCCAAAACATAGTATGGGTTGGGCTCTAAAATTAGAGGCCCATATAGAATTGGGCCTATTTGGCCTGACCCGATGAAACCGATGGGCCTAATGGGCTAGGCTGAATTTGGCCCGCTGGCCCATGGACAGCCCGTTTGGCCCGATCAATATTTTTTCTTTAAACAAATAGATAATTAAAATAAGTAAAGTATTTTATATTTAAATATTATTGTGTTTTTATTTTATTTTGACTTTGAAATTTGAACTTGTGAATTATTTATAATTTTATTTGAAATTGTTATAGAGTGTAATGTTATACTGATTATGACCGTTTATGAAATATGTATAGTTAATACTTTAGTATTACATATTTTTAATTATTATTATTTGTATAAATAAAAATTATATGTGAGTATGTGACCAATACAACATTTATATATATAATTTCATGGGCTGGGCTGGCCCGCTAGTCTAGTGGGCTAGGATGGGCTAGGTTGGGCTCACATTTTATAGGCCTGACAAATTCATGGGCCGACCTGACCCAACCCACGAACATCGCTTGGCCAGATGGGCCGGGTCGGACGACCCAATTTGCCAGCTCTTGTCGCTGCAAGAGAGAATCGCGAGGGCCGTGAGAAATTGCATAGGGTGAAAGTGAAAGAGGCGGTACAAATGAATTAGGGTTTATAGACGGGTTACAAACGGGTTTATAAATGGGTTAGAGACCCTATTCACAAAACGGTCTCTAAATGAGCGGGCAAAAATGGTGGTCAAAATAAAATTTGGGAATTGGAATTCTTAATACCAATTAAAGACCGCTAATGCGGTCTCAAAACAAAATTTAAAATCAAAAATTTAATTTCGGGTTAGAGACCGCCAATACGGTATCTAAACGGTCTGAATACATAAGATTAAAGACTGAAATGAAATCGGTCTCAAAATTCGTAATTTTTTCAAAATGGTCTCAAATCAGTCTTTATTTGAGACCGTTTTATGATGGTCTCAAAACTTTGGTCTCTAATTTAAGCATTTTTTGTAGTGAAAGTTGAGTACATATAGTATGATTTTAAAATGTTTGAAATTTGTAGTTTAAAATGAAAAAAAATATTTTATTACTAAAGTAGAAAATTATGAATCTAATTTGAGACGTTCATTTTTAATACAATGATGAATTAAATGGGACGGAGGGAGTATAAGTTACGTCAAATCAAAAGTAGGGTATATATGAGTAAGGTAGAGCACATAAAAGAACCCAGCTTTTGCAACATCATGCCCTTTTTTTCTTTTTTACCCAAATCTGAATCAAAACCCATACCCGAATTTTAATTAAACACAAAGCATCAACCAAATTATTATACATATAATTAGTGCATCACCTTTCACTTATTATCTATCGATCGATACTGGCACGATTAATACTTCACATTTCTTGCACGACTTTTGCAGATCGATGTAGTTAATAGGGAATACATATCAAAACTCTAGATAAATCATATATATAACAATAGCTTCATATTTTAATTTGATATTATTAATTTTACAATAGTTTTAATACACATCACAAGGCTCACAACATGTATTAAATGGTATCACTAGTAAATTATCTTGTGACATGTATACTGCCTCAAGGTTAAGTAGACATGAAAAAATTCAGGGAGCGCTCGGTTTTATATTTTTTAGTAGAAATGTTAGAGTCAAATAAGACCGGTTCTATATGAGCCTGTAATTTTTGAGCTTAGTCCACACCGAGTTTCGAATTGATCGGGCCAGCCCATTGAATTGGGCCCAAATTATCGGCTCTAGCTAGGAGCAACCCACTGATCTAAAATTCTCGCCAAACTTGAATGGCGAGAGTTTCGTCACCTGTGGATTTTCTTATGAATTAATTTCTAAATCCCCTAAACACCAAATTGACAAATGATATATTGATTCAAAGCTATCTCCGAGCTAGGAGCATATAATTTTCCAATAAAAACTTGGTTAAAATCAATAGAAAATCATGTTGTTCCGATCATGATCGATAGTTATTCAAGAAAATTACATTAGCTAGTCTCATAATTTCAAATAACATTTTATCCTGTTTGTTGAAAATTGGGCAATTTAAAGACCATAATTTTAAAAATTGATACAACACTTGACTAATTAATATGGTCCTCTAATTACACAGACAAAAATTGGTGAACATTTTGATTTTGGAAAATATATTCTTCGAGGTGAAAACAATGTGAATTAAGCTCTAGAAACTGGACTAATTGTACACTTTACTCGTTCACAAATGTTGAGTTAAACACTATGTAGTTCTAGAAAGTTTTTTTCAAAAAAAAAAAAAAGAGTGTATTTTTTTAATTCTTGTAATGATTAAATTTAAGACCCGAAGACTAATATTTTCAAATAAAGAATTATCAAAGTTCAACTGTTACGCATTGAAAGATATTTAGTGTAATTTTTGTTTAGATTTATTTAGTTCAATTAATTTTTTGACCTGTCACATTGTAAATTAAAATTGTGATTCAATTGCACTACGTACATAATTGAGTTTTGACATCATTGTTCCAATCAAGTCCTCAACATTTCACTTCATCATCATCATATATAGGAATAGGACTGAATGAGGTTATTGATATCTTATAAGTGAAAGAAATTGCCCTAAGCAAATGTCCTTTTTCACCATTCAACATTCGTACACCTGCATGAAAATGTCAACAGTAAAACATTTTATACATGTGGAATGAGAGAGAAGGGCACAATAGTCATTTCACAACCCAATAAAAAATTGAAGGAATCCAACTGCGGCGTGTTCTCATTATGAATCAATGGTGCGGTTTTAGAGAGAGAGAGAAGAGAGAGAAAACAAATGTGTTGGATTTCATAAGAGACTACCGCTCGGGGCTAGCTAGCTTTATCTATAACTCCCACCTAAACAATTAAAAAAAGAAATGTAAAAATAAATAAATATCATATCATTATTATTTAATTCATTGCAAAAAGTCTTGTTGAATTTCAGAACCTTAATATAGTCTTTGTCTTTTCCTTCATTGCATTCAATTCTTTGATTTCTATCTCCAGCTCCCATCAAATCCCCACCCCTTCATTAAACCTTAACCGACTGCTCTCTCTCTCCTCTCTCTCTCCAACTTTTGTTTATATGTATTGAATATGATGATCTGGGATTTTAATTCAATGAATTGAAGTTATGAGAATTATGTATAGGTATTTATAGGGCAGGAGTAGTATATGGGGTTTTACTCATTCAGCTCAAAACTAGTACTCTCCCATGGCTTCCAATAAAAATACCAATAATAATAGTAACAAAGAAATATTGGTGCAACAAGATCAATATCATCAGATGCATCATCTTCACCATCAAAATCACCACAACAATCAAATATCGTTCGCCATGATGCAGTCCGCTTCGTCCTCCTCCGCCATTCCTGGTGTTGGTACTAGCTTCAACATGTAAGATTTTTCCTTTTTTTTTTTTAATAAAATAAAATTTGTTCTTGATTATTTAATTTAATTTAATTTTATGCAGAAGCAATGATTCGGGGGCGTATGATCTGGGGGAATTGGATCAAGCTCTTTTCTTGTATCTCGACAGTCAAGATCATTCTGCTCAAGAAAATAGGCGTAACGCTATGATCTTGCTTAATTTATTATATATGCTTAATTTTAATTTAATAGTTATAGAAAAATCCAAATGTTTTATGGTAAAAAGCTTATACTCAAATCTGATCAGATTCTCATGGGGAATTGGTGTTTGGGGTCATAGGGAAAGTATGTTCAATGAATATGTTTGATTGTACTTTTTTTGACCAAATTAAAAAAAAATGATAATTCTGCGTTTGTGAATTTCTGAAAATTGGGTCCACGGCATGTAACAAACTTCTCTGATACATGAATTTCTGCGCAGACTGATTGTACTATGAACAAACACAGATTGGTTCTTGGTTTCATCTTTTTCTGTTTCCTTCATTTGCATCACTTTTCTCCCCTATAATTATCATGTCAGAGAAATTATTTAATTTCTTATCCTAATGATTGTTTGCAGAAAATAATACTGGGATGAGGCCACCAACTCTCAACATTTTCCCTTCACAACCCATGCATGTAGAGCCACCTGCAACAACATCAAAGGTACTTAATTATTTTTAATTTGTTTTAATTAGTTGTTAATTAGCAAAATTGTCTTTTCAAGAAAAAATAATGGGTTTGTTAAATGGTTTGGTAGGGAAATACAGGAGGATTAGTTGCTTCTCCATCAAGCAGTGGTTCCAAGAGATCATCTGAGCCGTCCATGGAGTTATCTAACCCTAGAAATGATGAACAGGCCAAAGCTGTTAAGGTTGGGACATAAAATATCATATTGGAAGATTCTTGTAAACTGAGATTTTTTTGTACTATTAATTAAAAAAATTGGTTTTTCTGTTGTTGTTGCTTTCTTTGTTATGGCAGCGTGAGGGAAACCGCAAAGGCCCTACATCAAGTTCTGAACAAGAAGGACCAAAAACACCAGATCCCAAGGTAATTTTATTAATTGCTATTTTTAAGAATAGCATAAATTTGTTTCCACTTGCATGTTTCTTCTTCTTTTTTATCTTAATTAATCTTCATATCCTTAATTCATGTATGTACAGACTTTGAGGAGGCTTGCTCAGAATAGAGAGGCAGCTAGAAAAAGCAGGCTTAGGAAAAAGGCAAGAAAAAATTAATCTTTTTTTTATATATAATTTAATTAAATTAAACCACATTAATTAATAAATCTTGATTAATTTTGATTTCTTGCAGGCTTATGTTCAGCAGCTAGAGACAAGTAGAGTCAGGCTTACACAATTAGAGCAAGAGATCCAAAGAGCTAGATCCCAAGTGAGAATTATCTCCTATTTTAATTTTGGTGTTTCCGTTTCGTTGCAAATGTGATTTGGGACACGTTTAATTTCCATCGAAAAATCCGCCGCTTCAAATCGACGCGTGTCTTTGTAGCGTTAACACGTCATGTATTTATTGGTAAAAATATTAAATACATGAATTGAATATAACACAACATTATATTAAATACCAAATTGAAATATATATGAGATCTAAGTGACATGAATTATTGATTTTTTTTTTTAAATATTATATTTAATTTCAATTAAATTTGTTTTTCTACTAGGGGTTCTTTTTAGGGGGAAATGCAAATTTAGGAGGAGACCAAGGCCTTCCTGCTGGTATGAGCAACATGAATTCAGGTATTTAAATAGTCAAATTTAATTTGAAGTCAACTAATTAGGAGTAATATTTTTCTATATGTTGTCTATTCGACTAGTGACATAGAAACAAATATTCCTCCTAACTTTCAATTATTTCCCAGCTTACTTATTTAACTAATTATATATGCTGAATATATTCCAGACACGGCAGTGTTTGATCTAGAGTATGCGCGGTGGCTGGAGGAGCACCACCGCCTAATGGTGGAGCTCCGTAACGCTGTCCACGAACACTTGCCGGAAAACGAGCTCCGTGTCTTCGTGGACAACACCTTGGCACACTATGATCAGGTAATGGCCCTGAAGGGCATGATCGCAAAATCTGATGTCTTCCACCTCGTCTCCGGCACGTGGAAGACTCCGGCTGAGCGGTGCTTCATGTGGATGGGAGGTTTCCGGCCATCGGAGCTCATCAAGGTTTGTTTAACACAAAACCCTAATTATACAAACAATTATTATAAGAACAAAAAGTACCAAAATAAGTGGAATAATTGTGGTCATGCATGATGGGCTTATAAGTCATATATAGGATAATGGTTTTTTACCAGCACTGCACTGCACAACATCTATTTTTAAATTATATGTAAACACAATCAATAAAATAAAGACACATAGATACTGGGCAGTATAATGGGGTAAAAAGGTAAAAAGAAAGTTAAAATGTCGTACTACAAAAGAAAAATGAAGTTGGAGACTTATATAAATAGGGTTTCTATATATTGTAATGATATAATTCCTAAAAAGGAATGGTTTGTGGGTATAGATTATAAGACGTTAATGGCATGAATTAATTAATTAGGGACAAAGAATTGTGAAAATTAATGTGTGTGGAAAATAGGGAGGATAATGACGAAATAAGGATCATGGGGGTTTGCCTGTTAAGGCGAGAAGTTAGGTTTTGTTCACAACCTGCCCATAAAGCCTATGTTGGTACTACTTATTTGTGGATACACACACTTCTTTTTTATTCTTGCACGCCTTATTTCCCTTTAATTCATGACCCTTATCTTTTCTTCACCCCCTAACGCCACCCCACCCCATGCTGGCCCATTCTCCCCTACACGAAATCTTATTTTTTAAAATATTTTTATTTCGTTTCACATAAGTTTTTAACACACACTCTACGTGCGTTATTATTAAGATAGACAAAAAATTGTATGAGTCGGCCTCACAAGGTTAAAACATGTGAACTTTATTGAGCAATACTCGGCATGTGGGACCCTATAATCAATTTTTTTTTTTCATTTTCTTATTTTAGTAAGTAATTTTAACACAACTAAATTACTTTCATGGGCTTTTTCTTTCCTTATTATATTTACTTTATCTCCTCTCTTCTATTTTATTTTTTTATCTATTTTATTCATTTACAAACACTAGCTATATGTGGATGGATATAGTATAATACTATGAAATTAACAAACAAAGTTAATGAAATAAGACTATGATCATACTCTCTTGAGAATTCATACTACATTACATTTCAATTTATTATATCAAAGAAAATGAATATAAATAAATATTTAATATTCAAGATTGATGATAAAATTAATTAATTATTTGTAATTGCAGATAGTAGTGAATCAAATCGAGCCATTAACGGAGCAACAACTGATGGGAATGTGTGGAATTCAACAATCAACTCACGAGGCAGAAGAATCCCTCTCACAAGGCCTTGATTCTCTCACTAATTCCCTCTCTGAAACCATAGCTTCAGACTCTCTCACTCTCCCACCAAACATGAACACTTACATGGCTCAAATGGCCCTCGCCATTAACAAGCTCTCCACTCTTGAAGGCTTCGTTCGTCAGGTACGTACGCAACTTAATTTTTCTCTATAATTAACATTATATTACTAAAATTAACAATATTTTTTCTAATTAATTTGTGATAATAATTAAAATGGATTTTAAAGATTGAAATTGTGGGGTATATTGATCCAAAATAAGGTGCATGAATTTCTGTGAAGTAGAAGGCATATATGCTCCAACTTCAATATCAGTTTTTTCACAGCCCATAAATAGTGGTGGGACAAATATATCCTTATCACTGAGATATCAGGCCCATCATGTCTGATGTCACTTTCTAACCGTTTTGACTTAAAACAACACCAAATTGACCATCTTAATTACTATAATGTTTTTTTAATTAATTGTTCCATAATATATGACTTTCTAACTTATTTAGACTGTAAATATGAATTACATTTTTTTTTTTGAAAATTACGATTTTTTTTTAAAAAAAAATATAAAAAATAATTGTATGATCAAATATAATACTCCAATTTATTCTTATATGCCCTTATATATTATTGGTGTCCCTAAATAATTTATACTTAAAACTTACATATGGTTTCTAATAATGAGACCAACTTATAAATTGTAAGATAATAGTAATACAAACACATTATTGTGAAGTTGAGCCCAATAAAGAACTCAAGTACTATTTTAGTCCTAAAAAATATTTATAATATTTAAATCATTATCTTTTTATTACAAAAAGGTGAATGTGCATGTTATTTAAAGAGCTAGACCTCGATCCTATTAAAAATAAACACGTTTGTAGATAGAGTTAACATTGACATGAGAAGTGATTTTTTTTTTTAACACATAATTCAATCAAATTTAATTTCTCAATCAATGTTTGATTATGATCAATTGGTCGACACGTACCTACTAAATAATTTGACATTAATCAAATCAATCAATACAATAGTCATGCATTATTCTAAACCTACCACGAATTTCATACCTATTAAATTATTTCAATGTAGAAATATATATGCAGTAATAGTCATAATTGATTAATAAAAACCCTAAAAAGTCAACATTACACTCATGATGTTGTAACTTGTACACAACACATAAGTTTCTGATTTATTTTTCATACATATATATAATTTTATTTCTTGATTCAAGAAATTAAAACTGTGACTCAATTGCAGGCCGATAATCTGAGGCACCAAACCCTTCACCGGCTGCACCAACTTCTGACCACCCGGCAAGCGGCTCGGTGTTTTCTGGCGATCGCGGAGTACTTCCACCGCCTTCGTGCCCTAAGCTCCCTCTGGGTGGCGCGTCCACGCCAAGAATAAATCTCTAGCTAGCTGTGGTATAATCTAAGTATTTTCGAAGATTTATCTTTTGAAAATTATTATCTACTAGTTTAATTTCTTTTGTTTTTTTCTTTTGCTGTTAAATTAAGGAGATGTATAGATAGTTCCAACAGCCTATAATTAAGTGGTAGAAGTAGTACTAATTTTTCTAATTTGTTTTTTTTTTCTCCATTTACGTTTTATTTAGTTCTTGCGCATGACATGTCACGGGGGTAAATAATTTATAATTGCTGGCTTTTCAAAGAGAGGGGGAGATAGTTGAAAAAAACTCATTCTTGAATATCTTATTAATACTCGAATTCATACATATTAAAAAAAGGTCAACTAATATATACTAATAATTTTTTGTATAAAATTACTAATGCACCATTTTATAAGTTATTAATGAATTATTTATTTCACTTATATCATGAAAATTAAGAAAGGGACAAACTTAAAATAATCGTGATCAATTGCGTAATTGAGGGCACACAAATACGACTCTACTCAAATATAATAATTACAAATTTTCGTAAATTATGTAGAAAAATAAAAGGGTAGAGAGAGAGGGGGAACTGTTCCTGATCTTTGTAAATTATGTGGGGGAGTCAAACAATAAATTTAATGTAAGAAAAAGAGTTGTTGCTGAACATTGATATATAAATAAAAATTAAATGGTTTTAGAATATCTTTAAGCTGTAGTTGGTAGTAGGTACCTTTATTCAACAGAATTTGGCTTCATTTTATTTGTTTTTTTCTTCTACAACCACCCCTCTTTCTAATGAGTTTTTTTTTTTTAATAATTATTTTTAAAACTATGAATTTTAAGCAGTACAAGATTTCATGTTTTAATTATATAGGTGAACTCTAATTAATTAAATTACATACGAAATTAATAACAATAAAGATAGTGCTTCGGTATGGACTATGGAGTGGGGAGAGCCGAGAGGGGCAGACGAAGGAGTACTTGAAGGGGTATTTTAGTACATTCAAATATTACTTTTTTTTTTTTATCAATTACCAAATATATATATTAAATAAGTTTTACACTGTTTTTTTTTTTTTTAATTTAAATATTTCTTTACACTCGAATGAAATAATTGTGTTATAAATAAAAAAACTTATATGAAGATCTTATAAATGATAATATGTTTCACGTTTATTGGAGTATATTTTTATGACTCATGTGTTATTGAAGCCTTATCCAATCAAATTTTGAAAGAAATATGACTCAAATATTAACCATCCCGCATAAGAATCTCATTATTATATTCTCAATTCAAGCTTTTATTAGTACTCTTTCTTTTCACATGGTTAATTAATTGATTTTGTTATCAAAATAGAAACGTGTTTTTAGAAATTTAAGGTAATCATTTGTATTAAAACTAGTTTATCAATAATTTATCATTTTGTTTTTTCTAACTATTTCATTTTTATGCAATAATGAACTAATTGAATTAAATCATAAAATCATAATTAAAATTTCTGCTTCCACAACTCACATCCTCACCTAAATTCAACCATAAGACATTTCAATCTTCTGAATTCTATATCTTGTAAACACAGAAAATAGGCAAAAAGGCTGAAGATAAATATTACTCCCATTTTTTCCCACTTTTTACAATTTTCTCTCAATTATTCTTTCTTTCAGAGCAATTTTAAAAACAATTAAACTCTTATCTGAATAAAAATTACTCCGTATTATGTTTTCTTTTAATTCATTTCCTCTGATTTTATTTATTTATTTATGATTTCTTGTTCGTCCTTGTGATAAAACAGACGTACAAATAGTCTGGGCCTAAAGTTTTAGTAACCCATTTTCCAAATTAGTGTCTCAAATAGCCCATCTTCAAATGTTCCTTTTGTCCTTTAATTTTTTTGGTCCATTCCATGGGCTTTATGTTTTTCTTTGTGTGGATTTTGTACTCACCTCAACTGTGTTCACTCTCCTTATTTGTTTGTTCATAAAAAAAGTATGCTCATTTTTTTTATAAAAATAATCACTTTATTTTTATCTCACAACAACTCCACAACACATTTTATCTATTTTTCTTAAAAATTGTGTCTAGCTAAAGAAACATAGTTTTCATGGACGGAGAGAGTATTTACTAGTAGTTCGAGTAATATGAGCTGAATAGCTCCATTTTACTTCAACATACATATTTTATCACGGATTGCGCAAATATGTTGTATAAATATACAACAATGTGATCCAACATTTGACAAAATTCATTGAAGTCCAATTCCAATTATATAGATACAATCAATTGCAACCTAAATATAACTCCTAAATATTTATTAGCTAATAATAGCTACGCACACTCATATATAAATATATATATATATACCCAAATGAGTTGTAAAACGTGTGTAATAGTTAGTAACTTATATTTATATAGATTTAATTATATGCTATGTAAGAATAACACAGCAATATTTGTGTACATATATGATTCATTTCTACACATTATATAGAAAATTAATCTTGAACCAAGATTTCAAAAATTACTAGTCCGTAACAACTATTTCAAAGCAGAGGAAAAACAGAAAGATTTAAAGGGAAGGTTTGCATTTTGGCAATGGGGAACCACACAAGCACTTGTTGTGCAAGAATTTTTCAGGCTTCAAATCCTGCAAGCTGCCACCCACCGGAATCTCACCGCACAGCCTATTGTAACTCACATCTACAGAAATCAGATCATTAACCGTGCTAAAACCCTTCGGAATGCTCCCATAAATCTTGTTATGACTCAAATCCAAGTTTCCCAATGCACCTGAAACCTCAACCTTGGACAAATTGAACTCAAACAGGTTCCTAGAAAAGTATGCATTTCCTAAACTCTTATTCTTCCCCAACATGAAGGATAAGTCCCCTTGCAACCTGTTGTTAGAAACATCGAACAGACTGAAGTTTGTAGAACCCAACTTTTTAGGAATCGGGCCCGAGAGCTGGTTATCAGACATGTAGAGGTAGAAATCCTTTTGCTTGAAATCTGCAAAAGATTCCGGGATGCTTCCGGTGAGCCTGTTCCGGTCTAAGAGCAGACCGCTGAGCTCCGGCAGCTGGGAAAGGGTGGCCGGGATGGAACCTGTCAAACTGTTGAATGATAAACCAATGTATGTTAGTTTCTTGAGGTTTCTAAGGAAATCTGGAACTGGGCCGGTGAGAAGATTTTGTCGGAAATCGAGGAATTTGAGGTTGGAAAGCTTGGCAATTGCTTGTGGGATTGGGCCTGTGACGTTGGCGTGGCGAATTGTGAGGCTTTCGAGGTAGGGGAGGTCGCTGACGGAGGGCGGAATCGGGAGTTTGAGTTTGAGGTTGGCGTCGAAAAGAGTGAATTGGATAACTCGGCTCGATTTTTCATGGCATTTGATTCCGTACCATTCGGTGCAGCAGTCGGTTTTTGGTACCCAGGTGATGATATCGTATGGATTGTTGAGGTCTTTCTTGAGTCGTAGGAGGGCTTTTTTGTCATTTGGGTGGCACTTCTCCGAAAATGAGAGAGGGGTAAGGGAGAGGATGAGGAGAATTATGTAGGAAGTTGCACCCATTTTTTGAGTTGAGTTCATCTTCTCAGTGTGGAGATCTACTTATAGGCAAGCTAATCAGGGTCAAATTCGTCAAATTGTAAATATGTAGTATGTTTGTTTTCAAAATATGTGAATACTAGCTAGTTCAAAGCAATTTAGTAGATGTAGAACGAGTGCTTATAGTTGCGCATGGCTTCATAATGATGGTGTCTTCCAACACAGTGTCACTCCAATTAGTATTAGTACAAGACATTTATCATTTTTAACATGACACATGTCAATAAATCAAATAGTTAAATGAAAAGTGAAACACTAAATCTGACACATGTGATCCCATAATCTGATATTAAAAAAAATAAAAATCTCATCTTTCAACATCCGGCCCCTAAAATACCTGCAAGTATTCTCTCAATATAATGGAAAAAACTCATTATCCAATGACATGCCCCTAAAAAATCTGAAAATTTGCAATGATATTATCCTTGCTTATTACTCCATGGCCATGGGGTCAAGAAGGTTTGTCCCCACCCACCCACGGCGTGGGTATAAAATTGTAATGATTTATTTCTATTATTGTGGTTGTTATTTTGATAAGCTAGGGAAATTGTAAATCAATTGAAAACAAACAAGATACATTACAAGAAAATTTACTATTGACAGAGTCTTTATTTAGGAAAATCTTGATCAGGTCAAGATTTCACATTATACAGTACACTTAATTATCAATTTGCATATAGAATTAGGATTATTTGCATTTTGGCAATGGAGAACCACACAAGCACTTGTTGTGCAAGAATTTTTCAGGCTTAAACTCCTGCAAGCTGCCACCCACCGGAATCTCACCGCACAGCCTGTTGTAACTCACATCAACAGAAATCAGATCAATCTTGCTCAATCCTTTCGGAATGCTCCCATAAATCTTGTTATGGCTCAAATCCAGGTTTCCCAATACACCTGAAAATTCAACCTTGGAGAAATCGAACTCAAACAGGTTCCTCGAAAAGTATGCATTTGCTAAGCTCTTACTCTTCCCGAACATGAAGGACAAATCCCCTTGCAGCCTGTTGTTAGAAACGTCGAACAGATTGAACTTTGCAGAACCCACCTTTTTAGGAATCGGGCCCGACAGCTGGTTATGAGACATGTAGAGGTAGAATTCCGGTTGCTTGAAGTCTCCAAACGACTCCGGTATGCTTCCGGTTAGCCTGTTGTAAAGAATTGTAAATGAGAGAGTATTAGTTAGAGTAGTTGTTCTGGTTATAACGAATGAGAATCATTTTCTCCATTCAATTTCAATTCTACATTTCTCAATTCTCTTAACATGCATTCTATTCAATTTCATTCTGTAAAAAAAAAAATCTTTCTTGTTATGAAATTTCACACCTGTTCCGGTCTAAGAGCAGACCGCTGAGCTCGGGCAGCTTTCCAAGGGTAGCCGGGATGGAGCCTGTCAAACTGTTGTATGATAAACCAATGTAGTTTAGTTTCTTGAGGTTTCCGAGGAAGGACGGAACAGGGCCGGTGAGAAGATTCTGTCGGAGATCGAGGGATTCGAGGTTCGAGAGCTTGGAAATTGCTTGTGGGATTGGGCCGGTGAGGTTGGAGTGGCGAATTGTGAGGCTTTCGAGGAAGGGGAGGTCGCCGACGGAGGGCGGAATGGGGAGTTTGAGGTCGGCATCGAAGAGAGTGAATATGATGACTCGGTTGGATTTTTCGTGGCATTTGATTCCGTACCATTCGGTGCAGCAATCGGTTTTTGGTTCCCAGGTGATGATATCGTAGGGATTGTTGAGGTCTTTCTTGAGTTGTAGGAGGGCTTTTTTGTCATTTGGGTGGCATTTCTCTGAAAATGAGAGAGGGATAAGGGAGAGGATGAGGAGAATTATGTAAGAAGTTGCACCCATTTTTTTAGTTTGGATAGGATAGGGGTGAATTCATCTTCTCATTGTGGACATTTACTTATAGACTAGCTAAACAGGGTCAAATCCGTCAAATTGTAAATATGTACTACTAGGTTTCTTTTCAAAATGAAGAAAATCGAGAATATGTGAATAGCAATTTAGTAGATGTAGAACGAGTGGACTACATTTCATGCTAATTAACCACATCCGGCGAAGTCCAATTATTTGCCATTATTGTAGCTATAGTAATTGCCACTTTTAGTTCATGTTTCAAAAGAAAACGTGAGTATAGTTGCACACTTGCACATGGCTTCATAATGATGTTGTTCTTTAACACTGTCAACTCGTATTATTATAAAACATTTATCATTTTTAACATGACACCATAAATTAATTAAATGATCAAACAAAAAGTGAAACACCACACATATGTGATCTCATTCTCGAATTAAGGGGAAAAAAATCTCATTTCCCAACATCCGGCCCCTAAAAAATCTCATTATCCAATGACGGACCCCTAAAAAATCTGGAAATTTGCATTGATAATTCATCTTGTGTTGTGGGATGACAGCTAATATATTACTTCCTCCATCTAAATCTAAGTGAAAGTTGTCAACTTTCCCTTTTCGTCGTCTGAAAGCTTTCCATCCATTTTTTTGTAATTATTCTCTCTCACATTTCATTATATTTTTTTATCTCTCAATCACATACCTCTAATACATCTACTTATTATATTAGTATTTTTTAACCTCCGTGCCCGAAGCTCATGGGGAGCTTTACTTAGGACGGAGGAAGTAATATAGAGCTCAGTTTCATGACCCATTAGGATAGGGGTGAATTCATCTTCTCAAGTGTGGAAATCTACTTATAACAAGGGCGCAAGGATAAAAATATCGGTATCGATGGAAATATCGAGACCTTAAATTTATGGAAATATCGACGGATATATCGATATCGAATATCAATATCGGTAAATTTTAAAAATTGTAAAAATTTAATAACAAACATTTAGTACATAAAATCAACAAAATAATTTGAATACATTTTATATCAATGATAAATTTATATAAAATATAATATACAATGTTATTTCGTATGACATTTATCGATATTTTTCGAAATTTATCGACATTTTCTCGATATTTTCCGATATTTTACCGATATTAGGCTCGATATTGTTATTGTCTACCGATATTTATCGATATTTTTAAAGTTTTTACAAATATCGTGGAAATATCGGTTCTTCCCAATATCGATATCGGTGACCCAAAAAAATGGATATATCGAGGATGTATCGGGGATATTTCCGAATATTTTCATCCTTGCAAGGGCGGAGCCTCCTTTCCACCCTAATTTTTTTGGATTTTCTATTATATATTCTCCGTTTCGTAATTACTTGTACATTTTTTTATTGAGACGTTACACTCCTTTAATATAAAAATACCCGACAAAATTAATATCCTCCTAACATTATTTTATTTTCAAAATTATTTCTCCCTGTTTATCTACATTTTACTTCAAATATCACCATGTTCACTTTACACCTACCATCAATCCATATTAGTTTTTGTTAAACTATTTGTAAAATATACATATTTAACTCTTTACATAATTTAAAATTTCAATTAAATAATCTCTAAAAAAATTCAGAATTTAACAACAAGGTGCAACTGATTCACGTGTTATGCAACACTAAATAAACAACCGCAAGTGTACGGTGTCTATTGTAGCGTGATAAGCACGAGGTCGATCCCACAAGGAGGTTAAGCGTAAAAGTGGTAGTTTGCTAGTCGAGTTCTAAGTAGACGTGATCGATAATTTGAGTGGTGTGAATTACTCTAAGATTACCTAACAATGTGTCATCAATAAGTAATGAAGAGTAAATATGAAATCGATCAAATACCATGCAAATCAATAAAACGAAGGTAAAATGGATAAAAACGCAAAGAAGAAAAGGTGGGTTCCAAGGCAATTGTAGTATTTAGACGTCCGTTTATGAGAGTTATCTCGTTTAAATGGCCATTAAGGTTATCTCATATAGGGTGATCACACAAGAAGAATTAATTAATCTCTCGATCTAATTAACCAAAGGCGCAATGCAACATAGACTCGTATCTCTACCTCACAAATGTTACACCACCTAAAATAGCTCCTAAGATCATTCAAATCCCTCTCCGATAATTAATCCTCTCTCGAGCTCATAATAATACCGGGTTGCATGCTTGCATACGATTAAATGGAATAAATCTCTCGATCTTACCCCAATTAACAATGGATCAAGCAAATCATCATGGCCACTAACAACATGTTTTACAATGGATAATTAAACATGCAAATAAGAGATAAACACCAATTAAAGCAAGAAATTACTCATAAACATTAATCCAAATCTCTACAATGCCTTAGAACCACAAATTGTTTAGCTAACTACTAGCATAATGAAATTACAAAATCCAAGTGAAATAACTAAATAAAAAGGAAAAGAAAGAGAAAGCTTAGTCTAGAATGTGGTAGAGAATGGAATTTGAGAGCTATTGCATCCTTTCTTCCTTGATTTGATGAAGAATTGAGAGAAAAATGGCCAAAACACCTCCAAGTATGTGTAACTATGTGTGGATTGGGGGAGAATGTCTTGGATTTCAAGAAAGAGGGTTTATATAGTGTTGGGGTAGGGTTTGGATGGACAATTTGCAAGTTGGTCCCTAAAAAATGGTCAAATTATGAAGACGGCACCAAAATTGAAGTTGGGCATGGGTGGAGCTCGGCCGTGCTGGCGGGTGCATGATATGAAGAGTGCTCGGCCGAGAGTAATGCTCGGCCGAGGCACACGGATGCAAGGGACGATGGGAGCTCGGCCATGGCCTTGTCTCGGTCGTGGCGCGCAGATGCAGGGGCGAAGGCGAGCTCGGCCGTGGCCTTGTCTCGGCCGAGGCGTGGTCGACCAAAACTTCTCGGTCTCGAGATGCAGGTGCTCGAGCGCGCTACTCGACCGTGGCCTTCAAATCTTGTCTAGGCAGCAGCTCGGCCGAGCAAGGTGCTCGGCCGTGCCCTCTCTTCAGCCAAAATGCTTCGGTTTCGAGCACCTCTTGCTCGAGCACTCGTCTCGGGCGTGCTCTCGCTCGGTCGACTTCGGCTCTTTCTCGTTTCGTGCATATCTTTCGCCTCGGATGTCTGATTGACTCGATTCCTTTGGCTATTTCACTCCGTTTTTCGAGGCGAGTCCAACCGTGCACTCTTCTTGTTGATCCAGTAAAGTATGGTTGGTGTTTTGCTCCAAATTCCATCGTATTTCCTACAAAATCGACAAAACACAACCTTTCTCTCATTTCGGCTTAAACAATCATATTCAATGTATAATTCAATGAAATCCACATCAAAGCATGCTTCACATGTGCCTCTAAAACGTGTAAATTCCACCCGAATCAGCAACCGTATGCTCTAATTACGAGACTGATTCACTTTGTTTTGACACCTCTTATTACCACTGCCTCTTATTACCACTGCCACGAACGAACAAACATTTCAACAATGAACCATGTTAAGAGTGTTATTCGAAACAAATTAAAATGAAGAGCTATTAATTTATCAGATTTTATAGTTGTCAATATTAAAAGAAAATTGTTTGAAAACTTATGAATTCAATTGAATAAAAATCTGCAACTTATGTAAAAGAAAATATTATTTTTTTATTGCATTCATTCCAGTTCACCCTGAAAAAAAAAAAAAATTGGCTCCGCCTTTGCTTATACACTAGCTAATCAGGGTCAAATTGGTCAAATCATGTTTCTTTTCAAAATGAATTAATCGAAAATATGTGAATACTTTTTGTAGATGTAGAACGAGTGGACGACATTTCAGGCTAAAATTAGCCACATCCGGCTAAGTCCAATTATTTGCTATTATTGTAGCTATAGTAATTGCCACTTTTAGTTCATGTTTCAAAAGAAAAGGAAAACGTGCTTATAGTTGAGCATGACTGGCTTCATAATGATGGTGTCTTGTAACACGTGTCGCCCATATTAGTGAAGTTGAGTGCCTAGGCGCTTAGATTTAGCTTGCGCTGCCTGCTCTGAAGCATGGATAACTTAGGAATGTTTTCAAACACTACAAACAGCTTCTAAAATCACTTTTTTTAAAGTTGTTTTATCATAACTTTTACTTTTCAAAAGTGCTTTTAAGCTGTTTATAGAGTTTGCAAACACCCCATTAGAAGCTTAGAAAGAAGTGTCACAAGGATAAGTCGGAGCTCCCTAAATCCTTACCCCAAACTCGGTCGATAGGCGGTAGGTATAAGATCAGCTATTTGAAGATTTGTTTGTTAAACTGTTGAGGGAAGGTGTTAGGAATTAATATACAAGAATTAATTCTCAACCTCACTACAAGTTCGGACTTTTAGATGAGACGGAATTCTTTCAGAAGGTCTGATGCAACGAGTGAACTAGATCGTGTCCTAAATAAGTTAAATGGTCAAATAACGATATTATCCTTGTTTATTCATTTTGGTGGGATGGGGGCCAAGAAGTTCGGACTTTTAGATGAGACGAAATTCTTTCAGAAGGTCTGATGCAACGAGTGAACTAGATCGTGTCCTAAATAAGTTAAATGGTCAAATAACGATATTATCCCTGCTTATTCATTTTGGTGGGATGGGGCCAAGAAGGTTTGGGTATAAAATTGTAATGATTTATTTCTATTATTATGGTTGTTAATTGTTTTGATAATGGAAAATGTAAATCAATTGAAAACAAACAAAATAAAAAACAAGATACATTACAAGGAAATTTACAATTGACAGAGTCTTTATTTAGGAAAATCTTGAGCTAGCCAAGATTTCAAATTATACACTTAATTATCAATTTGGAATTAGGATTATTTGCATTTTGGCAATGGAGAACCACACAAGCACTTGTTGTGAAAATAGACTGTAGAATCCAACTCCTGCAGCCTCCCACCAACCGGAATCTGACCGCACAGCCTGTTGTAACTCACATTCAGAGAAATCGGAACAATCTTGGTCAATCCTTTCGGAATGCTCCCATAAATCTTGTTATGGTTCAAATCCAGGTTCAACAATGACTTGGAAAACTCAGTTACTTTGGAGAAATCGAACTCAAACAGGTTCCTGGAAAAGTCTGCTGTATTTAAACTCTTATTCTTCCCGAACATGAAGGATAAGTCCCCTTCCAGCCTGTTTCTAGAAACATCAAACCAAGAGAAGTTTGTAGAACCCAACTTTCTCGGAATCGGGCCGGAGAGTTGATTATGAGACAGGTAGAGGTAGAAATCCTTTTGTTTGAAATCTGCAAATGATTCCGGGATGCTTCCGGTGAGCTTGTTCCGGTCTAAGAGCAGACCGCCGAGCTCCGGCAAGTTTCCAAGGGACGCCGGGATGGAACCTGTCAAACTGTTGAATGCTAAACCGATGTAGTTTAGTTTCTTGAGGTTTCCGAGGAAAGACGGAACAGGGCCGGTGAGAAGATTGTATCGGAGATCAAGGAATTTGAGGTTTGAGAGCTTGGAAATTGCTTGTGGGATTGGGCCTGTGACGTTGGTGTGGTGAAATGTAAGGCCTTCGAGAAAGGGGAGGTCTCCGACGGAGGGCGGAATGGGGACTTTGAGGTCGGCTTTGGAGATGTCGATTTGGATAACTCGGTTGGTTTTGGCGTCGCACACGACTCCGTACCATTCGGTGCAGCAGTCGGTTTTTGGTTCCCAGGTGATGATATTGTAGAGATTGTTGATGTCTTTCTTCAGTTGTATGAGGGCTTTCTTGTCATTTGGGTGGCACTTCTCTGAATATGAGAGAGGGGTAAGACTAAGGGAGAGCAAGAGAAGAAGAATTATGTAGGAAGTTGCACCCATACTTTTTAGTTTGGATAGGATAGGATTGGGGTGAGTTCATGACATGTACTTATAGAGAAGCTAATCAGGGTCAAATTCGTCACATTTTTTCGTCATTATTTGATTTAGTATTTAATGGATGAATTCTAATACTTAAATATGTATGTTTGTTTTCCAAATGAGAATGGAATATCCTAATATCATGTGAATGCTATTATATTAGATCTAGAAATAGTGGGCTAGCCTCATCCGGCTAAATCCAATTATTTGCGAATTTTGGGCCATATGTAGCTGTAGTTGCCACTTTCCAGCTCACATTTTAATGCCAAAAGAAAACGTGCACATAGCATGATGGTGTGATTGGTGGGCTCCCTTTGATTCACTCCAAAAAAAGTATACTAGTGTCACTTTTAGTATCATAAACAATTATGGATGATAATATAAAACTAAACCATGGAAAATAGTAGTATCATACTAACTAATAAGCAATACAAAAGTATGTACCAATTTTTCGATACTATAAAGGACATTTCTTGCTCTGGCGTTGTCTATAATATGAAAAATTAAACAAGCTAGATTGAAGATCCTATCCGCGTGATTTGGACTTTAATATATAGAGATTGAATGATGTGTAGGAGTGCATTTTTTAGTCCTAGAATATATTCATCTCGAGTAAAGGATATGAATACTACCTAATTCATTGACCGATAAATGTTTTCTTTCATAATTTTGTCTAATGACAGATGAACTTACATATATAGTTTTGATGTAAAAACACTTATAAACCAATGGAACATTCCCTTTTCTTCTCCCACAGCCAACTACTCGATACAATAATTTATTATCCTCGACATTGGAGAGCAAACCAGAGGTCGAACCCTTGGCAAAGTTATGCCAGCCCCTCTTTCATATCAACAGTCACATTCCCTCCCTCCCTCCGGTTTCCATTCAAATCACTGAATCAATGCAGCTGATTCACGTATTATGCAACACCAAAATACATAATCGCAAGTATACGGCGTATATTGTAGCGTGATAAGTACGAGGTCGATCCCACGGAGAGGTGTAGTGTAAAAGTGAAGTTTGTCGATGGAATTCTAAATAGACGGCGATCGATAAGTTTTAAATGT
Source organism: Galeopsis tetrahit (assembly GCA_963675135.1). Taxonomy (NCBI): domain Eukaryota; kingdom Viridiplantae; phylum Streptophyta; class Magnoliopsida; order Lamiales; family Lamiaceae; genus Galeopsis; species Galeopsis tetrahit. Next base: position 5,247,361 of record OY776126.1, read on the forward strand.
GAAATTACCCCTAATTATCTACCCAAAGTGTCACAAATAGACAATTAAAAGAGTAAGAAGGAAATCGATCAACAAGTGCTCATGCAAATTACAAAACGAGAGAAATACGGTTAAAGCTCGATTAAGAGAAGTTAGGTTCTAAAGCACATACAATACTAATGAATCCATCTATGATTAACTATCTACTCAAGTGGTGTTTATGCTTTGTCTATAAAATTGATCACAAAATAGTAAATTAAAAGTCATTTCAATCCAAATAATCCAAAGGAAATGTCACACAACTTAGTATCTTTACCTAAATTGCATCATAAAACCCAATCAAGCTCCTAGGATCATCACACATCTTCCTAATCATTGATCATTTTTCAATCTCTCAATAAAATTAGGTCAAATGCTTGCAATCAATTAATCAAAAGAGATTTCTCAATCGAATTTCAATTAACCAAGATTAACACATCACTATTGTACACTAATGACATATTTTTGCAATGAAAATCAAGCATTCAAATAGAATTAAGCCACACAAACACCAAATAAGCAAAACATTAATTCATAAACTTCATCAAAAGTATTTACAAGCTCTAGAACCAAAAGTGTTCTAGCCAAGAACTAACATAATCAAATTAACAAAACCAAATGAAATAACTAAATAAAAAGAGAGAGAAATAGATAGCTTAGTCTAATGTATGGTGGGGAATGAAATTTCAAAGCTAATGGTGCCTCTCTTGCTTGAATTGATGAAGAATTGAAGAAGTTATGGTCAAATCACCTTCAAATGTGTGTGTATGTATGTGTACAATTTTAGGAATTGGGGGAAGGTGTGATTGAATTTAAGAATGAGGGCATATATAGTGTTGGGGTAGGGTTTGGGTGCAAGAATTGCAAGTTAGTCCTTCAAAAATGACGAAAATACACAAAATGCACCGAAAATGGGGTGGCACGGCCGTGCAAAACGGGATAATGGGTTGAATGGGGCTCGGCCGAGCAGGCGGCTCAGCCATGCTGGGCGTGATGGCGGATTGGATTGGCTCAGCCGGGCAAAGGCCTCGGCCGTGGCATGCATTTTTGAAAGATCACTTGAGCTCGGCCGAGAATGGGCCTCGGCCATGCCCTCTCTTGGCCTCAAACTTGCTGTGTCGAGAATGGCCATCTCGAGCATGTTGCTCGACCGAGGCGTGCAGGTGAGATGCTGGGGTCAGCTCGGCCGTGCCTTGTGCTCGGCCGAGGCATCTCGCGGCCTCAATTTTTCTGTTTCGAGTTCGTCCAACTCGAGCTCTCTTCTCGGCCGTGGCATGCGGGTTGGGCATGGGCTGCAGCTCGGCCGTGCTCTCGGTCGGCCTCAAAGTTTATGTGTCGAGCACGCCTTGCTTGATCCGCGTGCTCGGTCGTTCCTCTCTTCGACACTTTCTTGTTTTGAGCATATCTTTCACCTCGGGTGTCCAATCAAATCGATTCTTCTTGCTATTCCACTCCGTTTTTCGAGACGAACCCAATGGTGCACTCCTCTTTTTGTTCCAGTGAGGTACGGTAGGTGTTTTGCTCCAAATTCCATCATTTTTTCCTACAAAATCGACAAAACACAACTTTTCCCTCATTTTGGCTCAAATCATCATATTCAATCCATAAATCAATGAAATCAACATCAAAATGAGCTTGACATGTGCATCTTAAGTGTGTAAATTTCACTCGAATCAAGCTAAGGTTGTCTGAACAACCTGTAACGCCAACGTATATAGACTAGTTTCCTTTCCTCTGATTTAATTTATTTATGGTTTCTTGTGGGGTTATTTGCCCCTCCAACTATATTAGATACACTCCCCATCTCATTTATTAATTTAATAAGCATGTTAAATACCTAAACGACCTTTTTTAGTAAAATAGGTATATTAATACACTCCCCCTCCAACAATAAGAAATCAGCCACCGCCCCACCTCCGCTGCCGAAAGAAAGTCACCTCCCCACCTTCGTCGCTCGAATATTTTCGACAAAACTTAGAAATCTAAAAAAAAAAAATTGACTATAGTTTGTCGACGAAAAACAAAACTCCCTTGTCGTCAATATTTAATCGAAAGAAAATTAAAAAAAATCAGAAATTTCGACATAAAATTATCGACCATAAACATTGTTGTCGACAATTTCATACCAAAAATTAAAAAAAATAAATAAAAAAATCAGAAACCATACGTGAGAGGCGGCGCGGGTGGCATCATGAGATGGGCAGTCAGCGCGAGGAAGAAAGCGGTGGTGGTTGACTTGAATCGTATTTTTGCACACTTTTTACAACTATACGATCCCCACAAGCGTATGGGTTCGTTAGTAGTAAGATAAGTGTCCCAAGTAGAATTTCGTTCCAAGGACTTAATTGAATGAAAATGAGTCCCTAAAGTTGCAAGTTATCATGCTATTGTAGTAACTAAATGATGTTGTTTGAATTTTCGGGAATAAGCACAAAAATATTAACTAGATTAACTAAGGTATTGAGAACTAGTAACAAGAAATATCAATCTATCTAACTTTCGTTGGAAAGTGCAAGAGAGAGTATTGCCTCGGGTGTTTCCGTTTTGTGAGCAATTAAGTGATCTAGTGAACCAATTACATGATTTTACTACGAATTTGGGTCAAGCTAAAGGCTATCACATATGTGTGCAAACCCCCTCGAAAGACATAGGTAAACATCGTGCATTGATTAGCAATTATAGGATCTAACCAAATATCATAAGCCCCTAAGATAGTGTTTCATAAGCACTTTCAACACGGTTACTAATGCTTATGAAATGCCCTCTCACCAAACTCCTAGACGACCTCTACTTGTTTAGTGTCTAAGGTTGTCGGTCTAGCCATTAACCCCCTCTCGGGTTAGCTAATTACTAATTAACTTCTATTCAATTGACCAAAGCTCACACTCACACTCCCAATCATGCTACCCAACTCTCGTTGCAATAAACATAATCGAACATGCTTGCTAATAGGGTTGATCAACCAAATGAATCATCAAAGTACAACCCTAGAAACCTAAACACCCAAATTATAAGCTAATCATGCAATTAATCCACAATTACACTAAATTCTCATCAAAACATCCACACCCAAGGCAATTAGAGATTAGTCCATGGTTCTTTGAGAGAATCCCATGGCTATAACAACAAGTAACATCAAACTCATGGTGAAATAGCAATAGAAATGACAATTTAAAAAAATACCAAATTGAATTGCAAAATAGAGTAATATCACCTTGATCATGAAATTGTAGCTACAATATGATGAAATAAGCAAAGCCCACTTACAATCCTTGATTGAAAAGGCCAAATTAACTAAACTCTAAGCTAATCTATGGAAAACTAGAAGAAAACTATCTCAAAACCTATCACTATGTGTTACTATGTGTAGAGTCTTCTCAAATGTGTGGAATCCCCCTTCAAAAACGAACTTTGGGTCTTATATACTCTTCCAAAAGTGTTGAACACGTGCCCATAAGTCAAAACACATTTTTAGGCGAAAATAGAAGGTCACACGGCCGGATCGGGCAGCTCGGCCGAGTCGGGCACTTCTAAAAGCGTGTAATGCGTTTTGTTCACTCAGCAGCTTGGCCGAGTCGGGCCTTAGAATATTTTTCCACTTCTTCAGGCAACTCGGTCGGATGGCGTAGCTCGGCCGAGTTGAGAATCATTCCAGATTCTGGATTGTAATTCCACTCGGCCGAGTTCTGGAGCTCGGCCGAGTCGTGCCTTAAACATATCTTGAGCATTTTTTTCAGGCCACTCGGTCGGATGGTGTAGCTCGGCCGAATAGTGGAGCTCAGCCGAGTTGCAAGATGTTCCAGATTCTGGACTCTTTTTCCACTCGGTCGAGTTGCCTCTTCCATCTTCTTTCATGCACCATTTCCAATTCGTGGCTCCGATTGGCTCGATTCTTCTTGCATATGCACTCTCTCTTCATCTTCTTTCATCTGACATTTTTCCCAGATTGATTTCTTCGTGTGATTTGCTTCAAAACTCATCGTTTTTCCCTAAAAACAATGCAAATTAATCATGTATCAATAATTCGATAACAAACTACTTTTATATAACTTTTGCAGTCTTAATACGACAATTCAAGCATATTCACACTATAAATTCATGCAATCTCACCACAAATCAGTGGTCGGTGTGGGAGGGGGAGGAGGAGGGGCGCGATTTGCAGAAAGAAAAAAAGGAGGGGCAACGTATTGGGTGGAAGGAGGCGGCAGCCGGGGTGGTGAGAAAGAAGAAGGGGAAAAATAAGAGAATAAATTAGGTTTTGAGGGGTATATATATCCCAATGATTTTATGAAGGAAATGGCATAATAGGTAATTTGGGGGAATGCATCTATCTTACGTCTGTTTGAATTTAAAGGGGGTACGCATATCAGAGAAGTGCATCTAACATTCATGGAGTGGGGGCATATAACCCAAGCCGACGAACAATAGTCTGGGCCTACTGGTTTGTGTATAACCGTGGTCTTTGGTTTAGTAACCCATTTCCTATAGGCCACGGTTATACACAAACGAAGTTATTGAGGGTACCCTCGTATGATGAGTACACACACCACGAAAAATTTAAAATACCCTTCTACTCTTAACCCTAATTTTCCCTCTATCTATCAACCCCCCTCATTTTTTGGTTACACCCACCCACTCTCCTCCTCCTCCCAAACGCCACCGTCGGCCCTTCACGACGAGTTTGCATTATGTGTTTGAGAATTTTTTTTCATTTCCGATTTAATTTGAGATTTCACGATGAGGGTGGGGTATGATTCTCGCGTGAAACGGGGTTGGGTGTACTAATCGCAAGGATTTATTTAATTTTAATAAAGGGTAGAACTGACATTATACATTCAATTAATTTGTAAAAAAAAAAATTGATGAGTATACTCAAAAAAACCGTGTGTGCGTATAACTGTGGCCTTTTCCAAATTAGTGTCTCAAATTGTCCATCTTCAAATGCTCCTTTTGCCCTCTTAATTTTTTGTTCAATTCCATGGGCTTTATATATTTTACTTTGTGTAGATTTTGTATTTACTAGTAGTTCGAGTAATATGAGCGGAATACCTCCATTTACTTCAACATACATATTTTATCACGAATTGTGGAAAGATGTTATAAATATATCACACGTGATTTTATCAACACACTCCTCTTAAGTATAAGAGGATCGTAGTAATAAAAACAATGTCCGGTCGATCCACGAGACTAGAATGCTAAGTAGCCTTAGTGTTATGTATTGTTCTTTGAATATAGTGAAAAATCATGTTTTGTGCAAGAATATGTAAATTAAACTCCAAATTAACAACTAATGATAAGCAATAACCAATGTGATAATGATAAAAATCAAGTGATGAGAGGTAGTGTTCGGGTGTTCATCCTTGTGTGGAATCGATGTTAATAGTCGACTTCTATGTGCAATTCATTGGATGGAACTTGGTAGAAGCAATCACTAATGCATATGTCTCATAAGGCACCTAGGATCGAGAGGATGAATAAAGGTTTTCTTACCCATGTAATCACACAAGTGGGGGGGTTCCACTATATCGGGGGGTTCCACTATATCTAAATTAAACTAAATTAATCCATAATCATGTTTTTCTACTTGAATACTAACAACCAAGCTCCTATGGCCTTCTCACTAATCACTCAAATTCTCATTCAAGCAATCAATGTAGATAAACGGGGTCTAATGAAAATTACTCAACTCTCGTTGCGATAACCCAATATTTACTCATTCACTCGATTCCCAACCCTCAATTATACTCCACTATCTATCCCGATTAACCAACTCTCGTTGCATTAATTGAGCTTCACATATAACCTACTAATTGAATTCTAGTAAATGATCTATCAAAACCCATAAACCTAACTGACGCAGCGCAAGCCTTGATCTTATTAACGATCAAGAACAACGAACACATAAATCGAATGGACGATAATTAACCGAAGGGACGAAAATTAACCGAAGGGACAATTATAAACCGAAGGGACAAAACCATATATTTTATTAATCAATTCAACTCCCTAATAACATTCTAGAACTCATCTATTTATAATATGAAATATACTTGGAGAATAAGAAACATATAAATACTAAATATAATAAAATCAAAACAAATCTCCTAAATATAAGCATAAATATCTAATTAAATATTTGATATTAATTTCCATCAATATCTCCATCATTAACCAATATTCCCTCCAATGAATTACACAATTAAAATTAAGTTAATAATACAAATTTCATCACAAATTAAAACATCCAAACACTAGTCAATAATTAAATTAACAATTTGAAAGCAAATTTATGATATTGAGAGTATGGGCTATTATGTTATTTGGCCCAGTGAATTTTATTCTAGGGCAGTTTGTTAGGCCCATAAGTTAGTTTCTTGTTTCCATATTTTACGCCAATTTTGTATATATATTCTTGATTTCCCTGTTAAACAATACGCATTATGAATATCAAGAATACATGTTGCGCACTACTCTTGTTTTTATCATGGTATCAGAGCAGGAATTCTGATGATTCTCATTGATGATCGAAATTATTTTTTTTCCTTCTGATTTTTTTTCTGGACATTCTCATTCACGCCATGAAAGGCGCTAAAGTGGATGAAACGCCAGGTGATTCCGGCAGCGGCTCTAAGCAGCCACATGTCGTGAATAACCCCATGTCGGGACAAACACAGGTTGGGAGTGGACCGATTTCGGTACCTAGGCTCTCGGCAGGACAGCCTGCTCTTATGACCGAGTTCATGCGAACTGGGATAGATGATGGCGCGTTGTCCTCCGCAAACATGGCAGATATGCCGATCAATTATTTGGAGTCGTGGATCATCGACTCGGGAGCAACTGAACACATCACATGCAATAATGAATTCTTGTGTGACGTCGTCACGACCCATTCGGAATCACCGGTGAAAATTCCGAATGGTGACGTAGTATCTGTTCGTGCAGTCGGGAGTATTAAATTTAAAAACGGGCTGCAACTTAATCGAGTTCTTTACTTGCCACAATTTCATTGCAATCTTCTTTCGGTTCGTCGACTTGCATATGATTTGAATTGTGTTTTCACGTTTTTTCTGAATTTTTGTGCAATACAGGACTCACGCTCGAGGAAGCTGATTGGAGTGGGTAGACAACGTGATGGTCTATACTATTTGGAATTCTCAAAGGTTGGAGGGTTAGCTTTGGCTACTGTTGGAAACTTAGGTTTATGGTATAAACGGTTAGGACATGCTTCAAATGGAAAATTGAAGTGTATTAGTTCCTTGGACAATTTTTGTGAAGATATTACTTTCTGTGATTCATGTCTTCGAGCAAAGCAAACTCGGTTACCTTTCCCTACAAGCACTATTAAAACTTCATGTTGTTTTGAGTTGATTCATTGTGATATATGGGGGCCTTATAAATGTGAAACTTTCGTTGGGGCACGATATTTTCTCACGATAGTTGATGATTATAGTAGGGGAGTATGGGTATTCCTCATCCGGCAGAAATCTGACGTTGCCACACACTTGATCCAGTTTTGCAATATGATTCAAACACAATTCCATAAGCATGTTCGACGTGTTCGCTCAGACAATGGTTTGGAGTTTCAGACATCAATTTTATTGCAATATTATTCAGATAATGGGATAGTAACTGAAAGCTCGTGCACTGATACTCCACAACAAAATGGTGTTGTGGAGCGTAAGCATCGACACATATTGGAGGTGGCACGAGCTCTTCGTTTCGAATCAGGGTTGCCAATTGAATTTTGGGGGGAATGTGTTCTTACGGCCGTTTATATCATCAATCGCCTACCATCCCCAGTAATTTCCAACAAAACACCTTACGAAATTTTGCTTGACAAACAACCAGTTTATGCTCATCTTCGAGTATTTGGGTGCTTGGTATATGCACATGATAATCGAAGGAAAGATAAGTTTGATGAAAGGGGGAGCGCTTGTGTGTTCGTTGGTTATCTGAATGGACAAAAGGCATACAAGGTTTTTGACTTAAAAACTCACAGAATTTTCAGCTCTCGTGATGTTACTTTTTTCGAGCACATCCTACCTTTCAAAGGCAGTGAGAGTATGGACCTCCTGGTAGCTGTTCGCAGGGCCCATGATCGAACGCATGGCACACAGTCTGCTAACAACCAGATTCTAATAACCCCTCGCCCATTTATTCGACAGGCAGTTGTTCCTTGCAATGATCCCATGCAGGCTGTTGTTCCAGCCCATGAGTCGCGTGCCATCATTGAGCCGGCCACCACTCAAGAATCGCCGCCTCAAGAACCTCGTCGAGTCAGAAAACGTCCAAAATATCTTGATGCGTACGTCACTGATCTTCCACCTTCTATAGACCATGCACAACCCACTTCCAATTCAGTAGCCTCGACGGTACACCCTTTATCTAATTTCATTACTTATGATAGATTTTCTATTGCTCACAAGGTATTTCTAGCAGCCATCACATCTCGTGATGAGCCAAAACACTTCTCCCAGGCTATAAAAAATCCATTGTGGCGAGATGCGATGAAAAGGGAGATTGAAGCATTAGAAGCAAATGGGACATGGACCTTGACTCACCTTCCACCCGGGAAGAAAGTCGTCGGTTCGAAGTGGGTCTACAAGATAAAATACAAGCCCAATGGAGAGGTGGAGCGATACAAGGCTCGCCTAGTTGCCAAAGGGTTTACCCAAATTGAGGGCATCGACTTCCATGAGACTTTTGCTCCAGTTGCAAAATTGGTCACAGTCCGTTGCATGTTAGCTATTGCGGCTAAAAGAAATTGGATTGTGCATCAATTAGATGTAAATAATGCTTTCCTTCACGGTGATTTGCATGAAAATGTCTATATGAATATCCCCCAAGGCTTTGCAAAGGATGGCGACACCCGCGTTTGCAAGTTACAAAAATCCCTCTATGGCCTTCGTCAAGCCTCTCGAAATTGGTATGAAAAATTCACTCAAGCTCTAATTGCCATCGATTTTCGTCAATCCCATGCCGACCACTCTCTTTTTATATTCCGAAAGGGTTCTATTTACGTTTCCGCACTTATTTATGTTGACGATGTTATATTGGCGGGAAATGACGCTGCCCATATTACATTTGTGAAACGTTATTTGGATGACAAGTTTAGCATCAAAGATTTGGGTCCTTTGAAATATTTTTTGGGAATTGAGGTTGCAAGATCACCTGAAGGATTCATTTTGAGTCAACGAAAGTATGCATTAGATATCTTGGAAGAGAGCGGTCTTCAAGGTAGTCGTCCAAGCTTGTTTCCCATGGAACAAAATTTGAAGTTGCGTCCGGACGATGACAGCCCCCTCATTGATGCCATGCCATACCGAAGATTAGTCGGTCGTTTGCTCTACCTCACTGTCACTCGGCCGGACATAGTCTTCGCGGTCAGCCAACTAAGCCAATTCCTGAGTGCACCACGCCAAACCCACCTTACTGCAGCCCACCGAGTGCTACAATACTTGAAGAATGCGCCGGGCCAGGGTATTCTTCTCACGACTGTTGATGATTTCTCCATTCGAGCCCATTGTGATGCTGATTGGGGCGGATGCCCTTTCACACGTCGATCGTCCACCGGCTACATTATACATCTTGGGGGCTCACCGGTTTCTTGGCGCACCAAGAAACAATCAGTGGTATCTCGCTCGTCCGCCGAAGCAGAATATCGAGCCATGGCTACGACGGTTTGTGAAGTTGTTTGGCTTCGTTGGCTATTACGTGATTTTGACGTAAAACAAATCGGTCCTACTCCATTTTTTTGTGATAATCAGGCTGCACGACATATTGCACTCAATCCCGTCTTTCATGAACGAACGAAGCATGTTGAGATGGATTGTTTCTTTGTTCGGGAAAGAGTTACTTGTGGTGATATTCAACCAAGTATGGTGTCGACAAATGACCAAGTTGCGGATATTTTCACTAAACCGTTGGGCGCTGATCGTTTTCAATTTCTTCGTGGCAAGTTGGGTGTTCGAGATCTTCACACGCCAACTTGAGGGGGAGTATTGAGAGTATGGGCTATTATGTTATTTGGCCCAGTGGATTTTATTCTAGGGCAGTTTGTTAGGCCCATAAGTTAGTTTCTTTGTTTCCATATTTTACGCCAATTTTGTATATATATTCTTGATTTCCCTGTTAAACAATGCGCATTATGAATATCAAGAATACATGTTGCGCACTACTCTTGTTTTTATCATATGAAAGATAAACAATAAAATATGAAATTAAGGGAAAATATCACTTCAAATTCAAATGGTCTTCAAATCCTCCTATGCTTGCAATAAAATAGAATACTACATTAAAAATTAAAAATTAGCCAAGAGAGTGAAATTAAACTAATCTATTTGATTGAGTGAAAGTGTGAATGGGAGGAAGGAGGGTTTCCCCCAATGCGTGCTCTGTTCTGCGCCAGTGTGTGGATTCGCCCTCCCCAGCTTGGTTTATTTTTATTATTATTGTGGTTGTTATTTTGATTTTTTGTATAAAATTTACTAATGACAAGAGCCTTTAAGTTCGTAATTGAGGGAGGCTTTTCCACTCAACTTGTTTATTTAGGAAAATCTTGAGCCAAGATTTATTTCAAATTACACACTTAATTATCAATTTGCATCACAAAGAAGAAAAAGCATTTACAATTATTTACATTTTGGCAATGGAGAACCACACAAGCACTTGTTGTGAAAATAAACTGTAGAATCCAACTCCTGCAGCCTCCCACCCATCGGAATCTCGCCGCACAGCCTGTTGTAACTCACATTCAGAGAAAACAGATCAATTTTGCCCAATCCTTTGGGAATGCTCCCATAAATCTTGTTATGGTTCAAATCCAGGTTCCCCAATGACTCTGAAAACTCAATTACTTTGGAGAAATCGAACTCAAACAAATTCCTGGAAAAGTCTGTTGTACTTAAACTCTTATTCTTCCCGAACATGAAGGATAAGTCCCCTTCCAGCCTGTTTCTAGAAACATCGAACAGAGTGAAGTTTGTAGAACCCAACTTGCTGGGAATCGGGCCGGATAGTTGATTATGAGACAAGTAGAGGTAGAAATCCTTCTGCTTGAAATCAGCAAAAGATTCCGGGATGCTTCCGGTGAGCTTGTTCCGGTCTAAGAGCAGACCGCCGAGCTCCGGGAGCGTTCCGAGGGACGCCGGGATGGAACCTGTCAAACTGTTGAATGCTAAGCCAATGTATGTTAGTTTCTTGAGGTTTCCGAGGAAAGACGGAACAGGGCCGGTGAGAAGATTGTATCGGAGATCGAGGAATTTGAGGTTTGAGAGCTTGGAAATTGCTTGTGGGATTGGGCCTGTGACGTTGGTGTGGTGAAATGTGAGGCTTTCGAGATAGGGGAGGTCTCCAACGGAGGGCGGAATGGGGAGTTTGATGTCGGCTTGGGAGATGTCGATTTGGATAATTCGGTTGGTTTTTTCGTCGCACTCCACTCCGTACCATTCGGTGCAGCAGTCGGTTTTTGGTTCCCAGGTGATGATATTGTAGAGATTGTTGATGTCTTTCTTGAGTTGTAGGAGGGCTTTCTTGTCATTTGGGTGGCACTTCTCTGAATATGAGAGAGGGGTAAGGCTAAGAGAGAGCAAGAGAAGAAGAATTATGTAGGAAGTTGCAGCCATACTTTTTAGTTTGGATATGATAGGATAGGATTGGGGTGAGTTCATGACATGTTCTTATAGAGAAGCTAATCAGGGTCAAATTCGTCACATTTTTTCATCATTATTTGATTTAGTATTATTTAATAGATGTAGAAAGAGTGGACAAGATTCATGCTGAAAGCCTCATCCTCATTCTCATCCTGCTAAATCCAATTATGTAGCTGTAGTTTCCACTTTCCAGCTGACGTTTTAATAAATAGCAAAATAAACGTGTTGTAGTTGCATATAGCATGATTGGTGGCCCCCCTTTGATGTCACGGGCAGGGTTGCAGAAATCGGCCTAGGCTCCCCCGGCCACAGCAATTAGGGAAAATCGGCTATGGGGTTGGGCAGCGATTAGGCGGCCGAGCTGCACAAGCTATGCAAAATAATACAGTAAAATTTAAGTATCCATAATCGTACCAATACAAAAAAGGACATTTCTTGCTCTTACGTTGCCTATAACATGAAAATTAAACAAGTTAGATTGAAGATCCTATTTGCGTGATATATAGAGATCGAATGATGTGTTGAGTGCATTTTTTTGTGGTCGATTTCCCCCATTCCCATTCGGTTCCTCAAATCCATCAACCCCTTGATTCTCGACTTCCTCCTCGACCTCTTCTACAACCGGATTCTCTCTTCGGTTCATTCTTTCCAACTCTAGTCTTCTCCTTTCGGCGTTCCTTCTTCGACAATTGGCTTCAATCTCCGGATCTAAGGGTAGCACTTCTTGGTGGTTCCTCCTAGATCGTGTGATCATAAACCATGTCTATCAAAAGAGCAAACGAGAGTGAGAATTGCAAATAAGATCAAAGTAACAAACACAAATATTTTTGGAATTTTGCAAATAAAGAAAGCAAGTAAATGTCTAAACTAAAACTCTCCTAGCCTACACTCTAGAGCTTATAAAAACCTCCCCGGCAACGGCGCCATAAACTTGATACACGTGTTATGCAAAACTAAATAAACAACCGCAAGTATACGGTGTCTATCGTAGCGTGATAAGCACGAGGTCGATCCCACGAGAAGGTTAAGCGTAAAAGTGGAGTTTGCTAGTAGAATTCTAAATAGACGTGATCGATAATTTGAAAGTTGAATTACTCCTAAGATTGTCTAACAATGTGTCACAAATAAACAACGAAAGAGTAATGACGAAATCGATCAAATAACATGCAAATCAAGAAAACGAAGGTAAAATGGATAAAAACGCAAAGAAGGAAAGGTGGGTTCCAAGGCAATTGTAGTATTTAGACGTCCGTTTATGAGAGTTATCTCGTTTAAATGGCTATTAAGGTTATCTCATATAAGGTGATCGCAAAAGAAGAACTAATCGATCTCTCGATACAAATTAATTCAAAGACGCAATGTAATATAAGCTTGTATGTCTACATCACAAATATTACACCATCTAAAATATCTCCTAAGATCATTTGATTCCCTCTCCGATAATTAATCCTCTCTCGAGATCATAATAATACCGGGTTGCATATTCGCATACGATTAAATGGAATAAATCTCTCGATACTACCCCAATTAACAATGGATCAAGCAAATCATCATGGCCACTAACAACATGCTTTACAATGGATAATTAAACATGCAAATAAGAGATAAACACCAATTAAAGCAAGAAATTACTCATAAACATCAATCCAAATCTCTACAATGCCTTAGAACCGCAAATTGTGTTGCTAGCTACTAACATAATGAAATTACAAAATCCAAGTGAAATAACTAAATAAAAAGGAAAAGAAAGAGAAAGCTTAGTCTAGAATGTGGTAGGGAATGGAATTTGGGAGCTATTGCATCCTTTCTTCCTTGATTTGGTGAAGAATTGATGAAGATATGGCCAAAACACCTCCAAGTATGTGTAACTATGTGTGGATTGGGGGAGAATCTTGGATTTCAAGAAAGGGACTTATATAGTGTTGGGGAAGGGTTTGGATGGCATATTTGCAAGTTGATCCCTCAAAATTGGAGAAAATACAAGTTTGGCACCGAAAATGAGGTAACTCGGCCGAGTTGAGGTCACTCGGCCGAGTGGAACACTTAAAGAAACGTGTTAGCGATTTTGTTCAGTCCTTACTCGGCCGAGTAAGCTCACTCGGCCGAGTGATGTCCAAATCCAGTGGCTACGTAAATCCTTACTCGGCCGAGTAAGGTCACTCGGCCGAGTGCGCAGTAGAGCTCCAACTCGCAGATTCGGCCGAGTAAGGTCACTCGGCCGTGTGCGCAGTAACACCCAAAGTTGCAGATTCGGCCGAGTAAGGTCACTCGGCCGAGTTGCCTTGCACCTCGATTTCGGCCTTTTCTCGTTTCGTGCATAACTTTCGCCTCGGGTGTCGGATTGACTTGATTCCTTCGGCTAATCCACTCCGTTTTCCGCGACGAATCCAACCGTGCACTCCTCTTTCCTGTGCGATCACTCGTGGTATGTGTTTTGCTCCAAATTCCATCGTTTTACCTACAAAATCAACAAAACACAACCTTTCTCTCATTTCGGCTTAAACAATCATATTCCATGCATAATTCAATGAAATCCATATCAAAATACACTTCACATGTGCCCCTAAAATGCGTAAATTCCACCCGAATCAAACTCCCCCAAACTTAAAATGTTGTTTGTCCTCAAACAACTAAGCACTTAAAGCAATGAGGGTGGAATGATCACAATGGAATATTCAATGTAATTCACACATGCAAAGTAGGATGTAATGATATCTCTTTCTCAAAGTGCATTTTTCAATGAAGGTCGTAGGCTCATTATTGCAATTCACACTCATGGATCAAAGAATGCACAAGTACACAACACATTGTGATGGGAAACATAATCCAAATGCTCAAGTCTTCTACTCACATGATGGAGTGTTTCTCTCAAACACACAAATAAATTAAGGATGTTAAAACACTCATCAACCAAGTCATGCTATGCAATCACCATATGCTTGCCCAACTTCTACTTTCTACACACACTCAAATGCTCAACAATGTGATCAATAGGACTTTATCAAGGATGTAACATTGGCTCTTTGGTCAAGGTGGGGTAAATTTGGATGAAGTAACTCATAAACTAGTGGGGAGCGAGAGATAAAGACGCATAGACACATCTCAAAAACTTCTCAAGATAAAGTTACAATTGCGCGGATTGCAACTCAAAAACTCTAACTTCCACAATTTATTTGTTCTCTTTTAAGCACATTCTACACCACAAAACCATTGAACATTTTTTTTCTTTTCAAGCTTTTGGGGCTCTTTGTCTCTCTTTTCTTTTCCCTTGATTTTCTTTTCATCTTTCTCTTTTTCTTTCAACTTTTTCACTTTCTCCTTTCACCAAAGATATTAATTCAAGCATATGTTTTCCACTTTGTCTTTTGTCCCCCACTAGATGTAGGTATCAAAGGCTAAAAAAGGCTAAGTGGTTAACATTGTAGTTTGCCAAGAAAATGAGGGATTAAGCTCAAGGGGCTAACTACGGAAGATTACTTCGGTTTTGGGAAATTTTGGCTAAGTGACTTTTCTTAGAACAAGATGGCCTATATCACATCACATCATCTCACACAATCATGCTTTCAAACAAGAACTTAGGCAAGTTCTAGAATCACTAGCAATAACTTAGTCCACTCTCAAATGAACTAAATCGGATTACATGCTCGATTTAAGGCTCAATTCTCACCGGTTTATTCAATAGGACTTTCACAATCATCAAATGTTCCCAAACAACAACACATTATGCACTCATGCCATCAAAGAACACAAATGTGAACACAACATGATACTATTCTCCAACACCAATTATGCATACATTCAAAGCAAATAGATATCACCACAATTACTCACAATGGATTCCAATGACTATCCATGCTCACACTTCACCAAAAATCCACTACCCAACATATGATCAAAACCAACTTAAACAATATAATCATGTGAAAGCCAAATGTGCGCCGGTGCAAAATGTGACACAAGTAGAATGACGAACCGGTGCAAGGGTAACAACTAGTAGAAAAATAAAAGAAAAATAACTCCCCCAAACTTAGAATTTTACTATGTATAAATTCTAAGTTTGGGGCTACAAGTTGTTACCTCCCTCCTTGCACGTCCAATGCTTCTTCAAAGATCACCATTGCAACACTTGCTTCCCCTCTCCAAAGTTTGTTTTGCTTCCTTCTCCATTCTTCAAGATATGATGTCCATAGTATTCTTCATCCATACCTACAAAATAAACCAAGCTATCAACACTACTAAAGCAATAAAATCTTGGGTTGCCTCCCAAGAAGCGCTATTTTTAACGTCCTATGCCGGACGGTTCTCCTTGAGGGGAATATCAAGTCACCCCCTTGTCATCCTTGTTCTTGTTTTTGACCTTCTTGGCCCATGCAACTTTCTTAAGTCCATCAAAACATCCACTAGCTAGCCCATCCGGCTCTTCAATCATGTTATAGGAGGTTGATGCCTCATTCACTCCCAAACTTGCACAAGTAGCTTTTCTTGATTTGGGGGAGTTTTTGGAAAAAACTCCCCCGAACTTGGCCTTCTTGCCCATCTCTAATTCATCGTCTTCCACCTTGGGGTTCTCCTCCACAGTATTCATCTTGGGCTCTTCTTCTACCTCCTTTCTCATGGGTATTGGGGGATACTCTCCCTTGGGAAACCCATACTCTCCATTCTCATCATTTCGGAGCTTGATAGTTCTAAACATGTCAATTGTAACTATCTCTTGGTTCATTCGAAGCTCCAATTCTCCATTCCTCATATCAAGTTTGGCTCCTCCGGTTGCCAAAAATGGCCTTCCCAATATCAATGGAGTGTTTTTGTCTTCCTCCATGTCCAAAACCACAAAGTCTACCGGAAAGAGAAATTTGTCAATTTTGACCAATACATCCTCCACTATACCCAAAGGGTATGTCATAGACCTATCCGCCAATTGGAGGCTCATTGTGGTTGGTGTGATCTCTCCTAAACCAAGTGATTTGAAGAGTGACAATGGCATGAGGTTGATGCTCGCTCCCGAATCACATAGGGCTCTTAATGTACCTCCATCTCCAATAATGCATGGTAAAGTGAAGGATCCGGGATCCCTAAGCTTTGGAGGTAGCTTAGCTTGAATTATGGAGCTACAATGTTCGGCTAAATGCACTGTCTCATATGCCTCTATTTCCCTCTTATGTGACATTATCTCTGTTGGGATATGAATCCTAGAACAAGTCCTAAATGATGAATAAAAGATAAAAGATGAAGTTTTGATAAGCCAAAAGAAGACTTGAATATTTTCTAAGTATTGATTGATCTAGTCTAGTTGAGTTGAAGTCATCTTGTACAGATCAGTAGAATTCACAAAGACAAGTACAGTTTTATAATACAAGTATTATTGAAAGATAAGTACGATTTATAAGTACTTCATATATTCATATTTTATTGTATATGTTAGATTGTTATTGAGTTATAATTGTTGTATAGAGCTCATGTTTTTATATGTAATAGATAGATTCATTGTATAGTTATAAGTTGACTAAGCTGTGTTATAAAAGCTTAATGTAATGTAATAGTCTTGTTAGGTTAGATGATAGGACTAGATTAGTTCTATTAGAAGTCTACTGCACAAGAAGAGAAGACCAGTATACTACTCAAGACAGGTGGACTACAAGTCAAGTGCATCTACTAGACTACACAAGACAAGTTATCATGAAGTTAGTTACAAATACGCGTGAAAGATAAGGATGGAGAAGTTAGTTATGGAATAACTAATTCGTAACAAGAAACGCATGTATAGATAAGAAGATTCAGTTGAAATCAGTTATCAAGAAAGGTTGGTTACAACTACCTGAATTCTTGAAGTTCGAAGTATATAAATACTTGAAGAAGTTTATCGTTTTGAAGACTACTGATAACCGAGATACTGATTACTGAAATATTGATACTGCAAGTATTATTGAAGATTCAAGTAAAGTTTTCTCTCAGAGATTGAAGTTCAGAAAGTGAAGCTACACAAGACAAGTGAAGATCAGAAGGCTACTACTGAACGAAGAGAAGTTTTATTTTCTTTTGTTGTTTCAAGTTGCTAGTTACTTGTAAAATAGCTAGTAAGATCGAAGATATATCTGGAGATATAATCGAGAAGATCTAAGTCTTATTTCTTGGGACTTAAAGCTACAAGAACATATTACTCCATTGGACGAGTTAATAAGAATTTCACAACTGGGTTTGTGAGAGTGGATGTAGACAAGTTGTCGAACCACTATAAATCTCGTGTTCGATTTACTTTACTGTTTTTGTTTGTTGTTTAATTAGCTAATTGTTTAGTTGATTGAATTACATAACTGATCTAGACTAGTTGAGTATACATAAAACAGAGTTCTCTAATTAAGTTGAGTATAAACTTTAATTGGGCTCATTGTTAATTTCGTATTCCGCACAGTGTAATTCTGATATATCGAAAGATTTTAGAAAAGTCTATTCACCCCCCTCTAGACATTTTCTTTAGCTTCCCTCGATATTAACTCAACTTAGGGACCTACAAGTGGTATCAGAGCAGTAGTTTACGAACTGCTGTTTCTTGATAACCGACTTAAGACTTAGGGTGAAGTCTTGGTCCTTGATTGTTCTTGTATACGTGTTCTTGATCATATTCTTGTAACATCTGTTTTCGTGCTCCCTGTTCTTGACTTATCTGTTATTCTTGATCATAACTCTACTTAGCACTTATTTCTTGAAATCATGTCTCTTGAGATCAGCGCTAACAAGCTACCGAAGTTCCAGGTACAAGACTACGACTATTGGAAGCTAAGGATGGAAGCCATCTTCAGCTCCACTCACGACTTAATGATCTCCGTCGTCACTGAAGGTCCAATTGTGACCATGATCCCCAATACTGCTGCCCTTGACCCAAATCAACCAGTGGGTACACTCGTCAAGAAACCAAGGTCAGAACTAACCTCTGAAGAAATGAGACAGAATAATTTGGATAGCTTGGCCAAGAATTACATCTTACACACTCTTCCTAACGAGTATCTAGGAAAAGTGTTAAAATGTAAAACTGCCAAAGAAATGTGGGATCGCTTAGCTATCATTTGTGAAGGGACATCCCTAATCAAAGAAAGCAAGCTTTCTACTGCAGTCCAAAGATTCGAATCATTTCATATGAAAGCTGGTGAAACAATAGACCAGTTGGATACTCGTTTTACTAAAATCATGAATGACTTGGAAGTCCTTGGTAAATCTTATACTCCACGTGAAATCAATCTTAGGATTCTCAAAAGCCTTGATAGTCGATGGAAGATGGTAAAAATGCTTGTTAAGAATACCCAAGATATAGACGTATGGACAGCAGAAACCATGTTTCAAACTCTAAAGGCCCATGAGTTTGATCTAGACGAAGATGAACCCATAGTAAGTAGTGACAGAGAACATGTTGTATCTAAGAACGTTGCTTTTAAGGCTAGTTCGTCTAAGATAGACAGGTCTAAGACTAAGACTAGGTCTGCTTCTGTGAAAGACGAGTTAGATACTGATCTTAGTCTGAAGGATCAGGTAAGCCTCATGGTTAGAAAGTTTGATAGGCTGAATAAACGTTTCGGAAGATATAAGAAGTTCTATAGAGAGCATAGAGGGTCTGCTTCTAAGAACTCGTCTGAGACCAGACGAGACCGAAACTCGTCCGAAAGGAGAGACGAAGTCTCGAAAGGTAACAGACAAGATAGAGAGTCTGATGGTAGAAAGATTGCTCGTTCTGATAGACGTGATAAACGAAGGAACAACTCTCCTATTAAAAAGGCTACTAATGATCTCTTGTGCTATAACTGTGAAAAGCCAGGTCACTACATATATGAATGTCCAGACCTGAGTACTGATGATCGAGAAGAACGCAAAGCACGAAGGGAAAGAAGATACAACCGTGGTAAGAAGGCAATGATGGCCAATGATGACTCTGACTCTGACTCAGACGAGTTGCCATCATCCTCATCTAGCTACCCGTCTGAACCAGATCACGATGAAGCTTTCATAGTAGATGATGGTCTATGCTTCATGGCTAAAATCGACCAAGAGGTATCATCTGCTACTTCCTTTCAATCTTGTGATGAATCAGATTCTGATGAAAGTGACACTGCCAGTAGTAAAGTAGGGAGTAGTCTTCAGCACTCTACTAGTGCAGTTGAAGACGACCTCCTACTTGCCAACAAGGCATTCATTGAAGTCAGTGACGAAAACATCATCTTAAGACAAGAAATCATTGATCTTAAGGAAGCTCAGTTTAAAGTAGATCCTAATATAACAGTCCTAAATGAACGCTTGCAAGAAGAGTTGAGTCAACTCAAAGACAAGTGTGCATTGATAAACAAGTTGTATCAAGACCTACTTAAAACACATGCTACTGAGAAACATGAATTCAATGTTTTACAAAGCAAGTTCAAAAAGCTTGAAGAACGTAATAAGTTCTTAGAAACCGAGGTTGTCACTTTAGACCTTAAACTTACTGACCTGGTTAACTCATCTAAGGTTAACCTTGAACTGTCAGATAGGTATAGGGCTCCTGCTGACAAGACAGGCATAGGTGCTAAGACACCCAGCTCGTCTACTCAAGTTCCTAAGAACCCTACTATTTTCATCTCAAGCTCTTTGACTAATGATAAAGGAAAAGAACCAATAATATACGATATTGGAACTTCATCTAAAGGTACTGTACCAAAACAAGCTCAAGTTAACATTCCTATTACCAAGGGAGGTAAAAAGAAAGTTAACAACAAGCCTGTTCCGTTTAAGACAAGTCAACAAAGGACTAGGAATCGTGGACGACCAAATCAGGTCAGATACGAGGATTGGTATCCTGAGGAGACGAGTACTAAACTAGTACAAACTAGACGACAAGAGTCTAGACCTCCTTTCATAAGGCAGTCTCAACTCTACTCGTCTAGACCTAGACAGGAAGGTCCAAAATATCGTACACAAGCTGTTCTATATCCTCCACCTTTGTCATATGATATCAAAGGAGAAGAAAGACCTAAACATGTCTATAAACCGTATGGACCTAATGCATACAAACCTTACTCTGACTATCATAGACAAGTGCCTGCTCAAGTAGAGATTAAGTCAAAAGGCTATCTCCAAAGAGTAGACCCGAACTCAACTGATAGGCCAGATAAGGACAACAAGGTCTTATTTTGCAACAAATATGGTCGTAAGCTCAGAAGATCAAACTTGTTCAGGACTCCAATGTACATTTGGATTCCATTGAACTCGACTAACCCCCCAGGACCCCAATAAACAAGGAGGGTACCTAAATTATGAAATATCATCTGATGCAGGGTCGACTCGATCTATACAAGAAAGGTGGCTCAACAGGAGAAACTTGGTACATAGACAGTGGCTGTTCGCACCACATGACTGGTACCAAGACTCTCTTATCAAACTACCATGAGCAAGAAGGACCAAAAGTGATATTTGGCGATAGCTCCATTGCTGTTACTAAAGGATTTGGTTACATTCAGAATGGAGACATAGAGATTCAAGATGTTTCTTATGTTGAAGGCTTGAAATACAATTTACTCTCTGTTTCACAATTTTGTGATCGTGGATACAAGGTGCAGTTCAAGAGTCAGAAATGTGAAATCATTGACAAAAAGACACACACAGTCTTACTGGTCGGCATTAGACAAGGAAGTGTGTACATAGTGAACTGGAACAGTTGTCCGAGGGACACCTGTCTACTTACTAAGAATCCTAAAGAACTTGGCTGGCTCTGGCATAGACGCCTCTTTCATCTAAACTTTAAGGTTCTTAATAAGATAGCCAGAGACTACCTTGTGGAAGGTATTCCCAATTAAGTCTACTATAAGTCACATGTATGCACGTCCTGTCAAAAAGGTAAACAGGTAAAGGGTTCTTTTAAATCTATTCCATCCCTCTCAACCAGTAGAGTTCTTGAACTTCTACATATGGACTTACATGGCCCAATAACTCCTCCAACTTTGAACGGTAGAAGGTACACACTTGTTGTGGTAGACGACTATTCTAAGTTCACTTGGGTAGTCTTCTTACACAAGAAGAGTGATACACAAACACTTTTGCCTGATCTGTTGAAGAAGTTACAGGTTGAGAAGAATCAGTCAATTGTCAAGATCCGTAGTGACAAGGGTACTGAATTTATTAACTGCTATATTAAAGAATTTTGTTCTAAGCGTGGCATCCAGCACCTTACTAGTGCAGCTAGGACACCACAGCAAAATGGAGTAGCAGAACGAAGGAACAGAACTCTTAAGGAGGCCTGCAGGACCATGCTGACAGAGTATAATACGCCTCAGAAATTTTGGGCAGAAGCCATCCAGGGGTGGCCCTGAGGCAGGGCGAGAAGGGCGACCGCCCCGGGCCCCGAATTTTTAGGGGCCTACTTTTTTATATATATAATATTATAATTAATATTTTTAAAAAAAATTAAAAGATAAATATAATAATTAATGTAAGTGCATAAAAGGTAAAAAAAAATATTAATAATCTAGCATTAATTGTATTCTTGAAAATGATCATGACTTTAATACTAAACACAATTATTTATTTTTAATTAGTAATTAATTATTAATATCTAATTAATAAGCTAGCATAGTACCTCTTTAATACTAAACACAATTATTTATTCCTAATTAATAATTAATTATTAATATCTAATTAATAAGTACCGATTCCTATAAATTAGGATATGCATTTCTCTTCTATATTCCATTCCATTCAATTTCAATCTATTTTTTATTTATTTATTTTATATAATATATTATTGCATCCAAAATGGTTTATCTCATTTGGAGATTCAACATTCGACTTTCTCTTTCAGTGTTTCAAAGTCCACAATCACGGTTATATTATTCACTTGTTTATTATTTTATTTTATTTTTACTTATTGAATATTGATTATTTGACTTGTTGTTGTTTTTTTCATTTACTTTTAGTTGAATTACTATTTATTGTCATTTAGTTATCAATTTTTACTTTTTAATATAAATATGTTTTCTAAAAAACATGAATTTTGTAGTGAGAAAAGGCAAAAAAGAAAGAGATTTGAACAACTAATTTTATCACAAAAATGAGCATTGGATAAACTCTTTTAAAAAAAATTAGGACAATCGAGTCGTTTAAAAGACTTGAATGATAATGTTAATAGTGGATCAGAGTTAAACAACATAAATGTAAATAATTTGAATGGACAAACTAGTCATATAGTGGATGTAGATATAAATAATTCAAATGAGGATATAAATGAAAATGAATCTAATATTGTTAATGAAGAAGTTTCTCTAAATTAAAATTGCTAAAATGTACCGATCCACTATGTCACAAGAAAGATTAAATGGACTAACAACTTTATGTATTGAAAAAGATATGCTAGAACAAATTAATTATGAAGATATTATTGAAGAATTTGCTTCTCAAAATGCTAGAAGAAGTCATTTTAAATGATTTATTTTTATAACATTCATTCATTTTTAATATGTGCATACGTATTTCACTTATTTTATTTGATGTTTTTTTTAAAAGTTTTTGTAACATTCATTCATTTTTAATATGTGCATACATATTTCACTTATTTTATTTGATGTTTTTTTAAAAAAGTTTTTATAAATTCATTTATTTTTAATATGTGCATACGGTATTTCACTTATTTTAGTTGATGTTTTTTTTAAAAAGGGGCCCATTTTTTTTTTCGCCCCAGGCCTACAAAATCTCAGGACCGGCACTGAAGCCATCAATACTGCATGCCACTCACAAAATAGAAGTGCTATCAATAAAGCACTAGGTAAGACGCCCTATGAGGTATGGAAAGGTAGAAAACCCAGAGTGTCATATTTTCATATATTTGGATGTAAGTGTTTCATCCATAACAATGGGAAAAACAAGTTGAATGCATTTGATGCTAAAGCAGACGAGGGGATATTCTTAGGATACTCCTCGACTAGCAAAGCATTTAGAGTATTCAACTACTCAACCCTTTGTGTGGAAGAAACACCACATGTGGTTTTCGAAGAATCTCAACAGGACTCATCTACCAACAAGATCAGTGAGAAAGTTACTGAGCTAACTGTCGAATCTGACAAAGACTCAGAGGTATATGAATCCGTTCAAGCATACAATCCATTCATGAAAGCTCTTGAGTCAGATGACCAGAAGAAGGTAAGTGCTCAAGGTAACTCTACTAGACCAGTTGACATGCCTAAGCTAGTCGACTCGTCTACTCCCATTAAATCTTCTGATGATAATGATGTTGACATGCATGATGCTGTACATGATATAGATGATAGTACTATTGTTAAGAATAGAAATACATGGAAATCAACGCATAATACTGAAAATATTATTGGTGACTCTACTGTTGGTGTTAAGACTAGACGACAACTCTTTGAGTCGCAAGAACAATCTAGTCCATCTCTGTTTTGCTGGTGTTGTTTCCTCTCATCTATCGAGCCTAAAACCATTAATGAGGCATTGGCTGATAGTAATTGGATCATTGCTATGCAAGACGAGTTGAATCAGTTTGTTCGAAATGACGTCTGGGAACTTGTCGATAGACCGAAACATCATAATGTAGTTGGCACTCGATGGATTTTCAAGAATAAGAAAGATGAGAATGATGTAGTTGTTCGTAATAAGGCTAGACTAGTCGCCCAAGGCTATTCACAAGCTGAAGGCATCGACTATGATGAAACATATGCTCCTGTTGCTAGACTAGAAGCCATTCGATTGTTCCTTGCATATGCTGCTTACATGAAATTTACTGTATATCAAATGGATGTTAAAAGTGCATTTCTTAACGGTATTCTTGCGGAAGAAGTGTATGTTGAACAACCCCCAGGTTTCGAAGTCAAAGGTAACCAGGTATACAAATTAAAGAAGGCCTTATATGGACTAAAGCAAGCTCCAAGAGCCTGGTACGATACTCTTTCTCAATTTCTATTAGAAAATGGTTTTACTAAAGGCAAGGTAGATAGAACCTTGTTTAGAAGACAAGAAGGGAAAGACATTTTACTCGTCCAAATTTACGTAGATGACATCATTTTTGGTTCACCTAACAAAAGGCTGAGTGAAAGTTTCTCAACACTCATGCAAAGTAAATTTGAGATGTCTATGATGGGTGAAATGAATTACTTTCTTGGACTTCAAGTAAAACAGACCCCAGAAGGGATTTTCATAAATCAAGCAAAATATACTCGTAATCTACTAGACAAGTATGGTATTAAAACATGTAAATCTTCTGGAGTACCTATGCAACCTACTTACAGGATGGATCCAGACGAGAATGGTAAATGTACTGATCAAACTCATTACCGTGGTCTTATTGGTTCATTACTCTACTTGACTGCTAGTAGACCTGATATTGCATTTTCTGTTGGTGTATGTGCTCGTTTTCAAGCCAATCCAAAAGAGAGTCATATGGAAACCACTAAAAGGATTTTGAAATATTTGAAAGGAACCATCAATCGTGGTATATGGTATCCTTCAAATGATGATCTATCTCTAAGTGGCTACTCTGATTCTGATTTTGGTGGTTGTAGAATAGATAGGAAATCTACATCTGGTTCTTGTCAATTCTTAGGCACAAAACTCATTTCATGGTTTTCGAAAAAGCAGACAAGTGTTGCTACCTCTACTACTGAAGCCGAGTACATGGCTGCTGGTAGTTGTTGTAGTCAATTATTATGGCTTATTCAACAGCTTAGAGATTATAATATTTGTGAATCAAATGTTCCAATATTCTGTGATAGTAATAGTGCTATTGCCATTACACAAAATCCTGTTATGCACACACGTTGTAAGCATGTTGATGTGAAACACCATTTCATACGTGATCATGTAGAAAAGAAGGATATTCGCATGGAAAAGATTCATACTGATTTTCAAAGAGCTGATATTTTCACAAAACCATTAGCTGAGGCCCGATTTCATGAATTATGCATTAGTCTAGGACTAATTGATCTTGATCCTACTAGTATATAGCAATGTTCTAACCAGACAGGTACAGTCCTAAGAAGAAAGGAGAAATAGACAAGTTACCACAAAAGGCACAGAGCACTCATCTACTCACTCAACAGACAGGTATACAAGGTCAGACAAGTTGACCAAACAACCCGATGAGGAAGCTGGTAAAGCTGAGGGTAATACTAAGGGAATAAACATTTAAGGGGGAATCTTTGAATTCTTAAAAATCCTTGTGTTGACTCTTTAGTTTGGTTACAGTCATCTTGTTTGAACCTTGATCATTGATTTAAGTTGATATTCATTCTATATATTCTACTCGACTATCTGTCGTACTAAATAAAACAGGTACATAAAGCTGTTTGACGTTCAGACAGATACGCACAGTCGAAGGGGGAACTCATCTGGTGGACATAAGACTACTCGTCTTGTGCCATTAAGCCTACTCGCCTTATGAAACTTAGTCCTACTCATCTGTTCTGGATGGACTCGAACAGACAAGCTAAGTTTTCTTTGATTTAAATAGGATATGTGTTAAGGTGTTTACTCGAAACAAATTAACGATGTTAAAGTAATGTGATTGTGTTAAAATTTGGAAATCCTAGAATTGGATTTATACACCACTAGTTAATGAGGTGTACACATTCAATTCATGCCAAAACACGACCTAGATAGGTCAGATGAGTACACTCTTTAATTTTGCAAATAAGAGAGGCGGATTTCAATTTGCACAAAATCAATTCACATTTTTGTCTCGGTTCCGTAACCGAATGCCAAAGGTCTCAACCGTTGGATCTAATTTTTCAATCTTGACCGTTGGATCAAAAATTCAGTTTTAAACAAAACCCAACACTTGCACACGTCTTGCCTCACATTTTTCATAACTCTTCTACTCGCCTAACAGTGATTTCCTGCATAATCCGTTGTTTGTGTTCATTACAAATCTTTTAACATGTCGATTCGATCTATCTTCGATGTTAGTACCAACATACAGGCACCGTTTGATCTAGGCAGATACATTAATGACAACAAGGTGCATGTTGAACCGTCCCTGTTTTTTGGTGGAAATCACACAGTCGGAAATGAAGAAATCTTGACCAAGTGCACAAGATACGGGCTAAAACCCTATTTGGAGGCGTTTCCTAAGGTTGTTCTGGAGGAGGAGGTTCTGGAATTCTATGCTAATGCCAGCAGAAGAGGAGATGTCATCGAATCTTTTATCGGTTCAAATCGAGTGGAAATCACTCGTGAAGCTCTTTTTGAAAGATTGAGGTTGCCCATCGGAACGATTGATGTGGAGAAGTATGCGGAAGGGCAAGAGATGAGATATTTAAGCATTTTCTGTGGAAGGAAGATGAAGCTGAAACCAGATGGTAAAGCTATTACAGCCAAGAAGGGTGAGCTCCTAGAAAAATATCGCGCTCTACTAGACATAGCTAGCAAGATGCTTCTATGTGCCACTGGGTCTTTTGACTCAGTCACCCAAGTCAAAACAAGGATTATGGCAGCTATCTATGATGGAATTACTGAGGGTAATTGGTTTAAGTTAATAGCTGACAGGATGATGCACTTCGAAAGAAGTGTTAGGGTGGATGTTGATACTCGGAACTGGGTAGTCTCTCAAGCAGTTGGTTATGGAAACAAGCTGAGCATATTACTCCCACTGTTGATGTCCAACAAGACCACTTGGAGCAAGGGAAAGCCATTTCATCCTCTTAAGTTCTATCTAAAGAAAGAGGCTCTGAAGAAGCAGGTTGTTGGAAGGCCAGCTGCTCCTAGGCAGGTTCAATTTGATGAATCTGAAGTGTTGCCGTATGCGGATTCGGATAGTTCTTCACAAGCCGGGTCTAAGGAAGCTGAGTCCAGTGCAGACGACTCGGAGAAGACTCAATCGGATGACGAGTCAAATCAAGAGGAGGAGTCGAGTGACCAAGTTCCTGAGATGTATACTCTTGTGAGAGTTGGAACTCCACCTCCACCAGAAGAGTCGAGTCACCAGGTTGGTACCTCTTCACAAGCTTTGTCAATTCCTTCTCTCTCTCTCTCTACTGTTCGAACCAAGGCTAGATCACATCGATCTAGGCCTCGTCCTTTATCCTCAACCTCACATGTACTGGCGGCATTACCGCTTAGAGCCAGTCATCCCCAAATCACTCCCAAACAAGATACAACTGATACTTCTACAATTGTCATACCTGACCAAGCCACATCAGAGCCCACAGACACCACAGCCTTTACTCCCTCTCCCTCACCAGAATATGGTGAACCCCCCAACCCATCTACTTCAGACAAGACGCCAGTTGCCACTGCAACAGTTGAGTTAGAGACCCCATCTACTCAGGACCCGTCTGTTGTTAGATTTGAATCCCTAGTGTATTATCCAATGTGTCTACGAGAGAAGAGGATTCGTGCTCGAGTTTCAAGAAATCTTCAGAAGACGCTCTCGACTCTTGACATCGACACAGCTTCTGAACAGTTTGAAAAGCTAGTCAGGATTTGCACATGGTTTGCTTTGAAGAAGTCTTCTACGGATGATCTTTTTGAAGTCATTCAAGGCATGGGCGGAATCTCCAATTTTATGGATTGGGAGATGGAACAGAAAGAAAATAGTGGAGTTAAGGATCACTCCGAGCTATTCCCTCGCAAAGCCCTGGTTGATCTAGTCAAGAAGCTTCTGAATATTCCAGATGGTGTTATTGAGGATGTATTTGCTTTTGACGTCGGAACCCAGACTGATCTGGTGGAAGACGAGATCAAGCCAGAAGTAGCTGAGATAGCAGTCCAGACTTCAGAACAATTGGAAGACATTGCTGAAAGTGATGAAGATGAAGTCGACTCACTCATGCTTGGTAAAGAAGATGATGAGTTCTTGGATGCTGAGATGTTTGATGAAGAAGAACTCAAAGTCGTTGATAATGTTGTTGGAACTTCCAGTTCTACTCAAGCTGTGCCAGACAGATTTCTGGATGATTTAAAGACTGATCTGAGAAGTGTTGTTCATACTGCCATAGACGAGTTCTTGAACTTGAAAATGAAGGATGTGCTAATTGCACAGAATCAGTCACTTGTTGACCAATCTAGAGACTTATTTGTTGGTGAGATCAACAAGATGGACTCGACTTTCCGAGAAGAGCTGTTTGCTCAAGTTGAAGATTTTCTGAAGAAACAAGTTGATGTTTCAGAAAAAAGATCAATCTCTTTTGCTCGATCGCTAGCTGAAGAGTCAAGCAAAATGGAGAGACTCTACAGTGTTAAAGTTGTTATTGCTGATGAACAGAGAAGGGAAGCACAAGATCAGTTGGTGCGTTCTCGGGCTGTTCTACATGAGTTGACTGAACAGAATACTCTTCTTAGACAGACGGCTACTCAATTGAAAGATGAACTAGTTTCCTGTACACAGAAGTTGGAACTGGTTACTGATCGCTTAGACAAGATGAGCCATGCGGAAACGCATCAGAAGCACATTGAGTCAGCTGCTGAAGCAATGAAGGAAGCTTTGAAAGAGGAGATGACTCGCTTTACTTCTCTTTTCACTCTTAAGGCAAGTGATGAAGCCAAAAAGGGGGAAGAGACAAGTAGAATTGAAGATATAGTTGTAAAATCTGCTAGTACTGAACCGGAGATGAAAGCTGCTGCTATTGCAATTGAAGAACTAAGAAGGCCTAAAAGAGGCAGATTAGTGAAGAAGGCAGATCTAGAGCATGCTGAAACTGAAAAGCAGAAAAGATTAGAGAAAGGTAAAGCTGTTGCATCGTCTCCTGAAGCAGAGATTCAGACCAGACGAGTTAAGAGGAAGCTGAGTATTGAAGAACCTACTGCTACTGCTGTAGTTGAGAAGAAACAAAGAATTGCTGATGATGAGATTCATTATGCAAGCAAGAAGAAAATTACGAAACATATTGAAAGGCTACAGAAGTTGAAAGCTGATGAAGACAAGATGGAAGACAAGTTCATTGATCACTTCATAGATAATGAGCATAGAGCTGAATGGATTGAAGTGAAGAGTCAATGGGAACTTGATCATTGGATCATCAGGAAATATGGTGATGCTGAAAGCCAAGATGAATTATACTCTTTATTTGACAGGTTCATGGAAGGACAACACAGGAAGTTATGGCATTTAATCCTGAGGATTTCTGCTAGTGCTAATTTCAACATTCTTGTTCCTGAATTTCCTAAATGGAAATGTCCCATGACAAGCTCAGGAAAAAGGGTTGATGTTAATCAAATCAAGAAATTCGAAGAAGAGCTGCTAGATAAAGAGAAGATTGAAGATGAAGATCATGTCAGTCTAATTCACAAGAGACTCCTTGATGCATTCTGTGTTCCAAATCCAGAAGGAGGTACTCTTTCAGATTAGTTTTTGTTTGTTTGAAGGTTAGTTGTTTTTTTTCTCTGATATTTTGTTATTCAAAGTATGTGTAATCTACTGATCTATTTTGAATGAATGAAAGATAAGTACTATTTGATGTTAAAAGACAAGGTAACTACTTAACTAGTCTACTAATGAGAAAAGATTCAAGTAGTTTTGGCTTCATCAAAAAGGGGGAAATTGTTGGGATATGAATCCTAGAACAAGTCCTAAATGATGAATAAAAGATAAAAGATGAAATTTTGATAAGCCAAAAGAAGACTTGAATATTTTCTAAGTATTGATTGATCTAGTCTAGTTGAGTTGAAGTCATCTTGTACAGATCAGTAGAATTCACAAAGACAAGTACAGTTTTATAATACAAGTATTATTGAAAGATAAGTACGATTTATAAGTACTTCATATATTCATATTTTATTGTATATGTTAGATTGTTATTGAGTTATAATTGTTGTATAGAGCTCATGTTTTTATATGTAATAGATAGATTCATTGTATAGTTATAAGTTGACTAAGCTGTGTTATAAAAGCTTAATGTAATGTAATAGTCTTGTTAGGTTAGATGATAGGACTAGATTAGTTCTATTAGAAGTCTACTGCACAAGAAGAGAAGATCAGTCTACTACTCAAGACAGGTGGACTACAAGTTAAGTGCATCTACTAGACTACACAAGACAAGTTATCATGAAGTTAGTTACAAATACGCGTGAAAGATAAGGATGGAGAAGTTAGTTATGGAATAACTAATTCGTAACAAGAAACGCATGTATAGATAAGAAGATTCAGTTGAAATCAATTATCAAGAAAGGTTGGTTACAACTACCTGAATTCTTGAAGTTCGAAGTATATAAATACTTGAAGAAGTTTATCGTTTTGAAGACTACTGATAACCGAGATACTGATTACTGAAATATTGATACTGCAAGTATTATTGAAGATTCAAGTAAAGTTTTCTCTCAGAGATTGAAGTTCAGAAAGTGAAGCTACACAAGACAAGTGAAGATCAGAAGGCTACTACTGAACGAAGAGAAGTTTTATTTTCTTTTGTTGTTTCAAGTTGCTAGTTACTTGTAAAATAGCTAGTAAGATCGAAGATATATCTGGAGATATAATCGAGAAGATCTAAGTCTTATTTCTTGGGACTTAAAGCTACAAGAACATATTACTCCATTGGACGAGTTAATAAGAATTTCACAACTGGGTTTGTGAGAGTGGATGTAGACAAGTTGTCGAACCACTATAAATCTCGTGTTCGATTTACTTTACTGTTTTTGTTTGTTGTTTAATTAGCTAATTGTTTAGTTGATTGAATTACATAACTGATCTAGACTAGTTGAGTATACATAAAACAGAGTTCTCGAATTAAGTTGAGTATAAACTTTAATTGGGCTCATTGTTAATTTCGTATTCCGCACAGTGTAATTCTGATATATCGAAAGATTTTAGAAAAGTCTATTCACCCCCCTCTAGACATTTTCTTTAGCTTCCCTCGATATTAACTCAACTTAGGGACCTACAATCTCCTTCAAGAATTTGAAGTAATGTGGTATTTGTTCAAGAGCTTCGGCGAAAGGGATGTTGATATGGAGTTTCTTGAACATCTCCGCAAACTTGACAAACTTGCTATCCAAGTTCTTCTTCTTCATCCTTTGAGGATATGGGATGGGCATTACATTTTTACTAAACAAAGGAGGGATTGCCTCCCCACTCTTCTTTTCTCCTTCTTTCTTTTTCACTAAGCCATTATCTTTGTCAACACCCTCGGGTGCCATTACCACTTCCTCCTCTAACGGCATCTTGGACCCTTCGTAGCTTGTCCCACTCCTTAGCCTTATGGCGTTGCATTGCTCCTTAGGATTTAGCTCCGTGTTAGAGGGGAATTGCCCCGGAACGTGTTGCTTTACAATGGCATTAGCAAGTTGGCTCACTTGCTTCTCTAAGGCTTTCACATTATTTGCCACATTTTTTATCATCTCACCATGCTCATCAATTCTTTGCCAAGTCTTGTTTGCATTCTCCCTAGTTTCTCTCATGAATTTCGTGGTTTCCCCCATAAAAGTACCAAACATATCCTCCATTGATGGCTTTGATGAAGACTCCACAATAGCTCCATCTCTCACATTGAAATTTGGAGGTGGGATGATGGCATTCCTTGTGTTGGCATAAGAAAAGTTCTCATGGTGCCTCAAATTCGGATGATATTGGTTGGAATTGGAGGGACTTTCATAGGCTTGCCTATCGTTCCAACCTCTCTCTCTAAATTGCCTATCCCTTTGATTGTTCATGTAGTGGGCTTCTTCATATTGCTCGTCACGTGGCCCCACTAAAGCTTTAGCCGTCATAAGGGATATCAATTTATCCACCTTGTTGGAGAGTTTAGCATTCTCATCCAAGTCTTGGGTTGAAGCAACTTTCCGGGCTTGCCTTCTCTCGGATGGCCATTGATGTCCGTTCTTTGCCATCTCCTCTAGAAGCACATAACCTTCATCCGTCGTCTTTCCAAGCAAAGAACCTCCACCGGCCGAGGCATCCACCATCCCTCTCGTTCGATGGTCCATCCCGTTGTAGAAATAGCAAATCAATTGATCTCTTGAGAACCCATGTTGAGGACAACTCCGTATGAGATCCTTGAAACGTTCCCAAGCCTCGGCTAAAGACTCATCATCGTCTTGCATGAAAGAAGAAATTTCTCCTCTTATCTTGATGGTCTTGCTTGGAGGGAAGTATTTCATGAGGAAGGCATCCACAAGGTCGGCCCAATTTTCGATCGTCCTTAGATCAAGAGACATGTACCATTGCTTTGCACGATCACGGAGAGAGAATGGGAACAATTGGAGACGGATGTAATCTTGAGGGACTCGATTGATCTTAACCGTTCCACTTATCTCTAGGAATTGAGATAAATGGAGGTTAGGATCCTCCTTTGACAACCCTCCAAATTGGTTGTTTTGAACCATCATGATCAAGGCCGGCTTGAGTTCGAAATTGTGAGCATCTACGGGTTCTCGACCCGCTCCTCCATATGGCCTCGGAATTGGGCGGAAATGATCTCTTAGTACCCTTTGTGGTCGATTTCCCCCATTCCCATTCGGTTCCTCAAATCCATCAACCCCTTGATTCTCGACTTCCTCCTCGACCTCTTCTACAACCGGATTCTCTCTTCGGTTCATTCTTTCCAACTCTAGTCTTCTCCTTTCGGCGTTCCTTCTTCGACAATTGGCTTCAATCTCCGGATCTAAGGGTAGCACTTCTTGGTGGTTCCTCCTAGATCGTGTGATCATAAACCATGTCTATCAAAAGAGCAAACGAGAGTGAGAATTGCAAATAAGATCAAAGTAACAAACACAAATATTTTTGGAATTTTGCAAATAAAGAAAGCAAGTAAATGTCTAAACTAAAACTCTCCTAGCCTACACTCTAGAGCTTATAAAAACCTCCCCGGCAACGGCGCCATAAACTTGATACACGTGTTATGCAACACTAAATAAACAACCGCAAGTATACGGTGTCTATCGTAGCGTGATAAGCACGAGGTCGATCCCACGAGAAGGTTAAGCGTAAAAGTGGAGTTTGCTAGTAGAATTCTAAATAGACGTGATCGATAATTTGAAAGTTGAATTACTCCTAAGATTGTCTAACAATGTGTCACAAATAAACAACGAAAGAGTAATGACGAAATCGATCAAATAACATGCAAATCAAGAAAACGAAGGTAAAATGGATAAAAACGCAAAGAAGGAAAGGTGGGTTCCAAGGCAATTGTAGTATTTAGACGTCCGTTTATGAGAGTTATCTCGTTTAAATGGCTATTAAGGTTATCTCATATAAGGTGATCGCAAAAGAAGAACTAATCGATCTCTCGATACAAATTAATCCAAAGACGCAATGTAATATAAGCTCGTATGTCTACATCACAAATATTACACCATCTAAAATAGCTCCTAAGATCATTTGATTCCCTCTCCGATAATTAATCCTCTCTCGAGATCATAATAATACCGAGTTGCATATTCGCATACGATTAAATGGAATAAATCTCTCGATACTACCCCAATTAACAATGGATCAAGCAAATCATCATGGCCACTAACAACATGCTTTACAATGGATAATTAAACATGCAAATAAGAGATAAACACCAATTAAAGCAAGAAATTACTCATAAACATCAATCCAAATCTCTACAATGCCTTAGAACCACAAATTGTGTTGCTAGCTACTAACATAATGAAATTACAAAATCCAAGTGAAATAACTAAATAAAAAGGAAAAGAAAGAGAAAGCTTAGTCTAGAATGTGGTAGGGAATGGAATTTGGGAGCTATTGCATCCTTTCTTCCTTGATTTGGTGAAGAATTGATGAAGATATGGCCAAAACACCTCCAAGTATGTGTAACTATGTGTGGATTGGGGGAGAATCTTGGATTTCAAGAAAGGGACTTATATAGTGTTGGGGAAGGGTTTGGATGGCATATTTGCAAGTTGATCCCTCAAAATTGGAGAAAATACAAGTTTGGCACCGAAAATGAGGTAACTCGACCGAGTTGAGGTCACTCGGCCGAGTGGAACACTTAAAGAAACGTGTTAGCGATTTTGTTCAGTCCTTACTCGGCCGAGTAAGCTCACTCGGCCGAGTGATGTCCAAATCCAGTGGCTACGTAAATCCTTACTCGGCCGAGTGCGCAGTAGAGCTCCAACTCGCAGATTCGGCCGAGTAAGGTCACTCGGCCGTGTGCGCAGTAACACCCAAAGTCGCAGATTCGGCCGAGTAAGGTCACTCGGCCGAGTTGCCTTGCACCTCGATTTCGGCCTTTTCTCGTTTCGTGCATAACTTTCGCCTCGGGTGTCGGATTGACTTGATTCCTTCGGCTAATCCACTCCGTTTTCCGCGACGAATCCAACCGTGCACTCCTCTTTCCGGTGCGATCACTCGTGGTATGTGTTTTGCTCCAAATTCCATCGTTTTACCTACAAAATCAACAAAACACAACCTTTCTCTCATTTCGGCTTAAACAATCATATTCCATGCATAATTCAATGAAATCCATATCAAAATACACTTCACATGTGCCCCTAAAACGCGTAAATTCCACCCGAATCAGGTGCCCTTCTATTTGGCTAGGGTTCTCTTCAATTGGGCTTGGTAATGTGCGCCCCCTATTTTCTTCAGTACACCCCGGTCTGCACTCCCTCCACTTTTTTAATGGTATTATTGTTAGTGGTATTGGTATTACTAGTTATTGATTGTAGTATTACTATTAATACACTATTGAATTAATATTAATGATTATTAATTGTGGTATTACTGGTTATTGTTTGTGGTATTACTGATTGTGTGGAATTATTTATTATTAATTAAGGCATTACTGATTATTATTATTGTTTATGGTGTTACTGATAATTGTTTTTGGTATTACTAAATATAATTTGATTTGTGAAATTAGTTGTTATTGTATAAGATATTAATGATCAATGTTTATGGTATTACTAATTACTGTTCATTCCTTCATTGTATTACTGATAATTATTTTTTGGTATTACTTTATATAATTAGATGTGTGAAATTATTTGTTATTGTATACAATTTTACTAATTAATATTAATGGTATTACAGATTACTGTTCGTGGTATTACTAATATTTTTTATTGGTATTATTGAATATAATTAGATGTGTGCAATTATTTGTTATTGTATAAGATATTACTGATTATTATTAATGGTATTACTGATTATGGTTTATGGTATTACTGATTATTATTTATTGTACTAGCGACTATAATAAAATTATACATATAATATTATTTTATATAAAACAAATTTAAAAATACTAAACAAAAAAAAAGGAGGAAAAAAATGAAGAAATAAAAAGTTTGAAATAAAAAATGAAAATTGAAAAAAAAATTAAAAAGAAAAAAAATTGAGATTTGTGACTAATTTGATAGTTTTTTTTAATTATGTTTTTACGATTTTATTTTTAAAAATATGGGTGATTTAGTGGTGAATCGACAATAACTCGGCTGCAAATTGTAAATGTATAAATTAAGGTTGATTTTATTATATTTTGTGTAAATCAATAAAAAGATAATATAGTTTTTTAAATATAATTATTTTTTAAAAAAATATTTGGGGGTTAACTCATAAAATGAGCTGGTGCAGATAATTTGGGGGTGAACTCATAAAGTGAGTGGGTGCAGATAACTGTAGTATAAATATAATTTGGAGGGCTGAACTCATAAAATGAGTGGGTGTAGTTGTAAAAAAAATGATTTGGGGATGAATTCATAAAATGAGTGGGTGCAGATAACTTTAATAAAAATATGAATGAAGGGTGAACTCATTAAAATAATAGGTATAGATAAAATATAAATTAGGGGTACGGTGCATACGGATGCACACAAGTGTTACCCTTATTTTATAATTAAATACATTAAATTTTCTAAAAGTAGATTTTAAAAAAATGGTATCATTATTTAATGGTTCAGGCGCAAATAAAACTGTCAAAAAGTCTAATTTACAATAATATTTAAAAAGTTGGATAAAAATTTGTATGAGACCGTCTCACATCCTTTTAACTCATATTTCAAAATTTTGGGTAGGATCACCCATTATTTTCTCCAATTTTTTTGTTTATAAAAAAAGTGATAATATTTAAGTAAAAAGTGATAACGTTTTTAACAAAAGTGACCATCACTTTTTAGTTAAACACTATCACTTTTTGCTCATACATTATAACTTTTTATGCAAGGGTTAAGGGAGATCCGTGTGAGACAGTCTCGACCAAGACTAGGTCTTAAAGTTGATGATTTATTTACAATTATTTATAGGTTTAGATTAGATGGCAATTGAACAAAATAGAATGATTTAACCCCTAAAACTATTAAAACAAATAATTAGGGGTGACAATTTTTGACACGATACGAATTCGACATGAAAATTGTGGATTAGTGTTAATTGGCCTTACACGAAAATTTTGCGTCGTGTTCGTGTCAGATTCGTGTCGACCCGTTAAACGATAAAATAATATATAGAGATTGATTTCATCCACTCAAGTTTATTTAGGAAAATCTTGGACTAAGATTTCCTGAAATTACATATTAAAGCATGCAGGCTAGGTGCATTTTGGCAATGGGGAACCACACAATCACTTGTTGTGAGAGAACCTTTCAGGCTTCAACTCCTGCAAGCTTCCACCCACCGGAATCTCACCGCACAGCTTGTTGTAACTCACATCTAGAGAAACGACTCTGGTATGCTTCTGGTGAGCCTGTTGTAAAGAATTACAAATGAGAGAGTATTAGTTAGAGTAGTATTAGCTATCCAACTTTCTTTTTTCGTCTGTCCCAATGAAAGCTATCCATTCCTTTTTTGGTAAATATTCTCTCTCATATTTCATTATATTATTCTCTCTCAATCACATCACCTTTAATATATCTATTTATTATATTAGTATTTTTTAACCTCCATGCCCGAAGCTTATTAGGAGCTTTCCCGGGATGGAGGGAGTATGAAAGATAATGATAGAGTTGTAGGGAGGGCTTTCTTTGTCATTTGGGTGGCACTTCTCCCACCAAGGATAAGAGAGCTGTGAAAAAGACAAAAGAGGTATGGAAATATGGGAATTTGCCATTTTTTGGAGTTTGGATAGGGTGTTATTCATTGAGTAGCTAATCTGCAGGGTCAAATTCGTCAAAATTGTACTCCTTCCTTTCTAGTTCTAGTGAAAAGCTACTTAACTTTTTTTTTTTCATCTGTTCCAATTAAACCTATTCATTCCATTTTTTGAAACTAATTCCCATCACATTTTCATTATATTCTTATTTCTCTTAATCACATCATCACTAATATATTTACTTGTTATATCATATTTCTTAAACTCCGTACACAACTGGATGTCCGGAACGAAGGAAGTAATGGTATATTTTTATTATTATTGTGGTTGTAATTTCGATTTTTTGTATATGGATACATTACAATAAAATACTTATGACAAATGCCTTTAAGTTCATAATTGAGGGAGGCTTTTCCACTCAACTTGTTTATTTAGGAAAATCTTGAGCCAAGATTTATTTAAAATTACACACTTAATTATCAATTTGCATCACAAAGAAGAAAAAGCATTTACAATTATTTACATTTTGGCAATGGAGACCCACACAAGCACTTGTTGTGAAAATAGACTGTATAATCCAATTCCTGCAGCCTCCCACCCACCGGAATCTCGCCGCACAGCCTGTTGTAACTCACATTCAGAGAAATCAGATCAATTTTGCCCAATCCTTTGGGAATGCTCCCATAAATCTTGTTGTGGTTCAAATCCAGGTTCCCCAGTGACTCTGAAAACTCAATTACTTTGGAAAAATCGAACTCAAACAAATTCCTGAAAAAGTCAGCTGAATTTAAACTCTTATTCTTCCCGAACATGAAGGATAAGTCCCCTTCCAGCCTGTTTCTAGAAACATCAAACAGACTGAAGTTTGTAGAACCCAACTTGCTGGGAATTGGACCGGAGAGTTGATTATGAGACAAGTAGAGGTAGAAATCCTTTTGCTTGAAATCTGCAAACGATTCCGGGATGCTTCCGGTGAGCTTGTTCCGGTCTAAGAGCAGACCGCCGAGCTCCGGGAGCGTTCCGAGGGACGCCGGGATGGAACCTGTCAAACTGTTGAATGCTAAGCCAATGTATGTTAGTTTCTTGAGGTTTCCGAGGAAAGATGGAACAGGGCCGGTGAGAAGATTGTATCGGAGATCGAGGAATTTGAGGTTGGAGAGCTTGGAAATTGCTTGTGGGATTGGGCCTGTGACGTTGGTGTGGTGAAATGTGAGGCTTTCGAGATAGGGGAGGTCTCCGACGGAGGGCGGAATGGGGAGTTTGATGTCGGCTTGGGAGATGTCGATTTGGATAATTCGGTTGGTTTTTTCGTCGCACTCGACTCCGTACCATTCGGTGCAGCAGTCGGTTTTTGGTTCCCAGGTGATGATATTGTAGAGATTGTTTATGTCTTTCTTGAGTTGTAGGAGGGCTTTTTTGTCATTTGGGTGGCACTTCTCTGAATATGAGAGAGTGGTAAGGGAGAGGATGAGGAGAATTATGTAGGAAGTTGCAGCCATATTTTTTAGTTTGGATAGGATAGGATTGGGGTGAGTTTATGTTCAGAGAGTGGACATGTACATATAGAGAAGCTACTCAGGGTCAAATTCGTCACACTTTTCAGGGACGAAGGGAGTGCTTAAATATGTATGTTTGTTTTCCAAATGAGAATGGAATATCCGAATATCATGTGAATGCTATTATTATATTGGGTTGGTCTTTTATGGACTCGAGTGCATGTTGTGCACTCTAGTCCATGTTGCACTTTTCAGTTTACTTGACTTACACTTTTTGGTAAATGGTGTTGCATTTTTCAATTATTACTTATACAATTTAATAATTGAAAAGTGTAACACCATTTACCAAAAAGTGTGTAAGTCAGTAAACTGAAAAGTGCACATGGACTAGGGTGCACAGCATGCACTCGAGTGCATACTAGACTTTACCTATTATATTAGATCTAGAAATAGTGGGCTAGAC
The DNA here is from genome assembly GCA_963675135.1 of Galeopsis tetrahit. Classification (NCBI taxonomy): domain Eukaryota; kingdom Viridiplantae; phylum Streptophyta; class Magnoliopsida; order Lamiales; family Lamiaceae; genus Galeopsis; species Galeopsis tetrahit. The sequence continues at coordinate 5,286,920 of OY776126.1, forward strand.
TCATCCGGCTAAATCCAATTATTTGAGAATTTTGGGCCATATGTAGCTGTAGTTGCCACTTTCCAGCTCACTTTTTAATGCCAAAATAAAACGTGTTGTAGTTGGTGGCCCCCCTTTGATTCACTCCAAAAAAGTAGACAAGTGTCACAAGCGATACAAAATAATACTAGTGGATTGCAATTTTGCAAGTAATATTTGGACAGAATGTCCGGTGGCTCAAGGTGAGTATGGCATTAAACAATGATTTGTTAACACACTTTTTACAACTTAGTATGATACTTGAAAATGAGAAACTGTGTAGAAAGATAACAACGAGTTTGTGGGTAGGTGACGAAATTTGGAGGAGCAGGAATAATAAAGTTTTTCCAAACATGGAATCGGTGGTGAAAAGGGCAGTAGAGAATATTAAAATTCAACTGTGGTCGTGGCTAGAGGAACGTGGTCTCATCAAACCGAACTCATCCATAGTGGCATGGTGCGTAGATCCATATACGAGTATAAAGTTGGATATGTGAAAGGAACAGGCAAATATGGTAAGGGAAAGGGGCAGTGCGCTGGGGAGTTGTCACACAAATGAATAGTCATGATACATTATCGGATATGAATACTACCTACTTAATTGACAAGTAAATGTTTTCTTTCTTAATTTTGTCTAATGACAGATGAACTTACATATATAGTTTTGATTCAATAAAAACACTTAAACCAATTGAACATTCCATTTTCAACGATCGATTAGCCTCGACACTGGAGAACAAACGAGAGGTCGAACCCTTGGCAAAGTTAAGCCGGGACCCTCTTCCATATCAACAGTCACATTCCCTCCCTCCAGTTTCCATTCAAAGCACTGAATCAATGTAGCTAAGGTTGTCTGAACAACCTGTAACGCCAACGTAGTTCCAGGGCAACCCCTTATTCCAGTCCCGAATGGCAAGTAATGATAATGCTGTCCTCTAACGTCCAGCTGCCCGTTCACACTCCCATCCGTAGATAGAAACCTTTGTGGCCTAAACTCGAGTGGGTCGTCCCAGTAGTTAGGGTCCCTGTTGATGGCCCAAACGTTGACAAATAGTCGAGTCTTGGCCTTAATATAGTACCCTGCAATCATGCAGTCTTTGTTGCACTCCCTAAGAATTAGTGGCCCTGTGGGGTGCAGCCTTAGTATTTCTTTGACAATGGCTTGAAGGTATGGGAGATTCGGGATGTCTGATTCTTCGACTAGTCTGTTTTTGCCTATCACAGAGTCGAGTTCTTCGACTGCATTTCGCAAGATGTTTGGATGATTTATTAGCTCTGCTAGTGCCCATTCCACTGTGATTGCTGATGTATCAGTTCCAGCAGCAAATAGGTCCTGCAAAACATAACCAAATGTCACTAAAAAAACATGCATCCCTTTCATAATCATTAAAATGAAATGCTATTTTTATTACCAGGATAAATGCCTTGATGTTCTCTCTTGTTAATTTAATCTCAGAACTCTCATCTTCAGCTTTATCAAGTAAAATGTCAAGCAAATCCTTCACAACTTCCCCCTCCTTCGACTTCCTTCTTTCGTTTTCATGTTCGTCTATGATCTTCTCCATCATGTGATCAAACCTTTCTCGAACCTCCTTCATTCGCTTTCCGAATCCCTGTAAATCCAAACTCTTGCAGAACCAAACATAATCAGATAAGTTAAACTTACCTGTCAAGTCAACCGTTTCTTGAATCAGTTTCCTAACAACCTCGGCTTCATTTTCGTCTCCAGAACACCTCTGGCTCATTATCATTCTTGATATCACATTGTTTGTCATTTTAATAAGTTCACACCTCAGATCAACCGATTTCCCAGCCTGTTTGAGCAACAAATCAACGAGGTGCTTTCTTTCGTCGCGCCTGATTGGCTCCAGCAGGTCTAGTGTCTGTCCGCCAAGAAGCTGAGACATACAAAGCTTCTTCATGAACTTCCAGTAACGTCCATACGGAGCAAACGAGAAGTCTTGAGAGCCATAAGTAAGGTAGTCGACTGCAGCTGTCTGGGGGCGATCAGCAAAGGAAGTTTCGTGTGTTTTGAGAAGCTCTCTGGCCATATCAGGCGTCGAACCAACTAAGCAAGGAATCGAACCAAGGTATATGTGGACTAACGGGCCGTAGCGCGATGAGAGTTTAGCTAGTGCTTGGTGAGGTATTGGAGCCACAAGATGGAGATGGCCTATGATTGGCAGAGCTAGAGGGCTCGGAGGAAGCCGGTTCGATTTCTTGAAAAATGATCGGAGTATAAGGGTGGAAATAAGCCAAATGAGGAAGTAAATGACATATTCCCAGAATTCAGCCATTAGATAGTGAATGTGGGATTTCTATATGCTGATCATTCTATTTATAAATAGAGTTTCTTGCCATGTCCTGTCAAAGGCCGGCAATTTCTGAAAACGGCTGAGTAAGATACTCCTCTTTTTTGTTTAATTATTCTGTATCTGACTTATGCATTTGGTTGTTTTGTTAGCCTGAGGACTTGGTCTTAAGCAGGATAAGAAAACAAACAGACAACAACTAGGTACAACTTATACTATTCCTTTACCTTAAATTAACACTAGGTAGAGTACAAATATAAGAGCAAACTAGTACCTGGCTTGAGGATCTGATACTGCACACTTGATATGAGCATAATAACCACACTTGGCACAAAAATAAACAGCCATACAGATGGAGTGTAAAAATAGAGTGAATGCGGATGGTGTACAAGGGTGATGGCATTGGGCAATGAAGCACACAATTATGAAAGCGACGAGAAGCCAGGATTTTGGGTCCCACAGGCCCCACACATGAAGGAAGCCGAGCCGCTGATGACCATCAAGATTGTTATCTGCAATGCGCATAGCAGGTCCACAGTTGCTGTCAGGGCATTCGTTCATCGTACTCCCGCCTTTTCTCATGCATTTAACACAAGACGAAGAGTGAATTCACCATTCGAATGAGGCGACCCCGTGTGTGGAGGATTTGACCAACCAATTCATTGGGGAGATTAGAGCAGATAGGGAGTGCAAGCACTGAACAACCAACACTTGCATACGGAGAATTTCACATTTTTTAATGTCAGAATAACAAGTTGATGTTGTGTTGCATGAGATAATAATTTTATCAAAATAAATGGATTGTTTAATTATATGTTTTAAAATTCTTCATAAAGATTTATAATTATCTAAACTTCTAGTAATTTTTAAGCTTTCCAAAGAAAAAAAACTTAATTTTTTACAAAAGTTGGTTTGAGTAGCTCAAGAACTAGTAGTACGTCTTACCTATATCTAAAAATTTGGGGAAGAATTCGTTGTCATAATTTGAACCTTCTGAGAAATATTGTTACTCATTAATTTAGAAGGCAATAATTGATCAATAGTCTATACTTATCATTCTCATCATAAATAAAAATTGTAGCAATAGAGAATAAGATACACAAAGAAAAGGGGGGGAAAGAAATAGTGGCAACAATCTTGTTTCTCACCTTCTTCTTTCTTTACCAATTATTTCTCAGTTTTTAAAAAAAAAAAATACGCAAGAATAAAGAATCCCAAGACATTTCAAGCATTTTTATTAAAGCAATCTAATTTTGCACTTATGTAATAAATTAATAGTAATTCATAGTACATCAATAAACCTGAAATTGGCATATATGGAAGCTCAGGCTCAACAAAGTACAGAAAAGGCTTATTATTGTAACATCCTTGTTACTATTATTAAAAGTACAGAAAAGGCTTATCATATCTACATCAACGGGAAATTGAAACTTACTTGTTCGATTTTGATTCTCTACCATAGCTATTACCTACTGCAGTATCAAAGTCATCTCTAATGAGTTGCAGCAAAAAACAATACTAGTAGTCTAGTACTTCATACAAAAGTTTGATCATCAAGAAATGATCGCTGAACCAAGAATTCAGCCATACTTCGCCAGTCAGATATTCAATCTTCGTTGACAACCCCCTAACCCATCCTCAACCTAGATTGAGGCCATGAAGAACAACACGAAAAGTAAACCAGACCAAGACTTACCTCATTGACATCAATGTCTTCACTCTCTTTTCTCTTTCGGCTTTTTTAGCAGACGGAGTTCTCTTTAGTTTACGCAGCTCTTCCATCACCACTTTTTCGACAGTGTCAATGTTGATCAAAAGTTTCTTTTGTGGAGTTAAGCAAGAAGAATCTCCATCCTTCTGATTGGTGATATTGAGCAATATCTTTGGAACTTTTCCAATGCTTGGTGGACAACGCCTAAATCCAATAGTGGGGTATGGGGAAATCATGGATATATCTTGCTCGAGTTGAGCAACTGATGTAGATGCAGACGAATCATGAACATTCCGGTCCTGGAGTATAGGACTCTCAGTTTGTAGGCCGTCACATTCTCTCTGACACCTTCGTCTTCGTTCAATTGCCTGTGTAGAGAATCATCTTACATTATCAAAAGTTAAAAATTGATTGCTAAGTGCTAATACCTACTCGGCTACTCAACCTTGATATGATAAGGGAATATTAAATCCAGATAGGAACCTGTTATATCCGAACCACAAAAAATCATGCAAAATGGTACAACAAGTTTTGATCCAAAACCCAAGTCAATCATAAGCAAAGGAGGTAAAAGATTACCTGTGATATATGAAGATCTTAATAATTATTTTCTCAATGGCACCACTGCAACTCAGTAAGAAAAGCTGAATCCTATTCTCATGGAATTCAGGGGTAATTTTATATCAAGATCCACATTTGGAGTTGAAAGATTAATTAGGATTTAGGACATATGAAAATAGAAATACGAGGCAATATGCTGAAGTATTAGCAAAGAAGCCACTCTTCTAAACATCTAGCAACAATGCATTCAAACACTCTGTGATACATGAAAAATAATCAACTCAAGTGTTTTATTGTGAGAATTAACTATGGAAACTTCCCAGACCAGCGAATGAAAACATAGGGGACGGTTGACATAGGTTTATCACTTTATCGTGTATCTTACACTTATCACAGCCAGCAATCAGTAACAAACACATTTAAAAAACATGATGATTTATTGATTTATGCATTGTGAGATCATGTTGCCAAAACTATCCTACTCTATTAGGGCTAACGCACATAACAATTTATCAATATGATATCACAAGGAAAATTATTAGATTATAAAATAGACAACTTTCTAATTAAACCGTGAACTGCATTTAAAAAATCTTGGCAAATCTGCATCAATCTCCTTTTCAAGCATAGGGCCATAGCACACTTACACTTTTAACCCAAATAATCAGTATTCAAGAAAGGAACAAAAACAGAGCACTCAATAAGCGATTACTTTTAATCAAAAAAAGTAAACAAACAAACAAGTATATAAATATTCCAAATAAATGCAACATTACCTTAACAACAGCCGTAATATCCTGAAGAGGCCTCCTAGGATACCAAGCAGGCAATATGCTGCTTCCACGTCCACGGATACCACGCCGTGCACGCCCACTTCCCAGCATTGGAGACATGTTTTCTCGCCCTCTGCTCAATGCTGATGATCGACTGAAGTTTGGGGAACCTCCAATTCTAGGACTTCCAGAACTACCCCTTCCGAAGGGTACTCTTATAGGCCCAGGTGTACCCACCATTGCCGTATCTCTCCAACGAAGAGGAGTTTCGGACGCTTGATCATCGGAGTCATTCTCTCGGATGAAAAAGTCTGAACTACCCCTCCCACCATTTCTGCTGCCAATGCTGATATACCGCCTCCTCCGATTGATTAACTCGTCAAAAATGTCCTCATCATGCCTTGATATTCTGTCTCTCGTCTCTGGCATCCTACCAAAGATTTTCATGGAAACAATATCTTAATTCAGTTATTTAATATACAAATAATAAGTATGTGAATTAAAATGTTATGTATTAGATTCTGATTCTGCGCATTCAACCAATACAGTTGTTAATTTCCTCTAATAAAGAAGAAATACAACTACACCATAAATTAAAAACACAAACGTAATTCTACTTTTCTGAGATAACAATATACAACATGGTTTCTATAACCAAATGAAAATCAACGCATCAATACACCCGCACTCCATACAGAAACAGACAAAGAAACTAAATCTTGAAACAAAAAAGATCAATGTATGAATCACGCCATTTGTAAGGGTTAATAAGCATAGACACATCAACAGTTGAGAGAACTGAGAAATCCGCTAACATTCAGATGAAATCATGCCATATGGATATGGAACTCAACTGAAACCCCCAAATCCAAACGCAGAAACAAAAAAATTACCTCGCAGGTTAAAATCTTCTCGGAAAATGCTTCTGAACGCCTCAATCTGGAACTTAGATGCCTACCTTACCTACCAAGGGTTAGCTTCTCGGCTGCTGAAGAAATGGGGAACTTTTGGTTGGGGACATATGAACTGGCAAAAAAATTTGAAATGAAATTTGAGCGGCATTTTAAAGCTTGCAAAACTGAAATTTGTTTTTCAAAAATTCATTTTCATAATTGGTGAATTTCAAATTTCTGAAAAATTCATTTTCATAATTGGTGAATTTCAAATTTCGCTTAGAGCGGGTTGAGTAACTGTAGGTTTGTAAAGACATTTTTGCCCCTGCATCACTTGTACAAAATAATTTATGTGGATTTTGGTAATTATTTCATGGATCTTATGACAGAGTGTCTTTTTAAGTAAAATAATTTATTACAAATTTAACCTTATGGACAATTAACTATCGAATTAATTACAAATTTATAACATAGATGTTACATTATTTAAAAATAGGTACATTTTTGTTTCTTTTAATTCAACTGAGCAAATTGGTTGGATTTGAAAATTTGTTTCTTGGCCCAATTATTAGGCCCATTATCCTATCATATCTAACCAGATTTTTAAACAAAAAAATTGGTGGCCGACACCAGATGGCACATTAAATAAATTGAATAAATATATAAGACACTAGCTAGTATAAAACACACATAATCAGAACAAAATGAATAATTATATAATGATGTCAAATGACTTAGGCAGGCAACGTGGGTCGATGGAGAATATTAAAATACAAAATAAATATTGAGTACAATTTTACTTTTAATGTAATTATTAGAGTGTTAATGGGTAATTTTATTATAAAATTTTAAAAAATTTAATTGAACTGAGTGTGAAGTGGTCTTAAAAGTAATAACATAAACGAAAAATATGTGTATATCAAGAGATTGAAGATTATGAAGGTTATTTTCATTTCGAAATATACAATTTTTTGCGAATCGGACTTTTGAGACCAAGATAAAATTAAATAAGTGATGTAGCACGAGTGGTGTTGCAATTTTTGAAGAAATGAGAACATTCGAATAAATTTTTTAAGTTTTGAGAGCCATAACCCGATTTTGGCGTGTGAGCACACTTTTTCGGGTGAAATCGATGCTACGAGTCAAACTCAACGTTTTGCCGTGACGTGTGATTTTTTTGGTCAAATTCCATCGTTTGAGTGGTCAAAAACACATTTTATTGTTTTTTGGGTGTTATTTTTGCAATTTTCAATTGTCATGGGGTTTTTATGTAATTTCCTAATTTCGTACACTAGGGTTTTCGTTTTTATTCCCTTTCCGAACATTGTGATTTGTGAACGCAGTTTTGAAGATTTTGATATTATTGAAGACGAGTTCTTCCTTTTCTCAAAATTCGGATATTCGTTGAATTAACGATTCTTGTTTGTTCGTTCTTTTGATTCAATAACTGAAGCTGAGTTTTAAGTACAACACATGGGATAAAGGGGTTGGGCTGATGTTCATATCAAATAAGGGTGTGTTTTGAAACTCTATAAATTGCTTCCAGAATCACTTTTTTTCAAAAGCTTGTGAGATGGAGCTTTAAAAATAAGTGATTCTAGAAGCAGTTTGTACTCACCCTAAGCAATTGATAATCATTCAGTTTGGCAAGAAAATCATTTCAGAAAATATTGAACAAATTCAACTTGATCAATATTTATTAAATTAAATTCAAAATTATAGTGATGACCACTCGACACTCTAATTTCCTCTATATATACGGAGTATATTTTAAAATGCTTTCTCTCTTCTATAGGTGGTACTCAAAATTTCTTATATTTACCTTTTGTCATTTTAAAAAAAAATTGCATTTCTATATTCTTTATTTTCTCTCATTTTTATTTCCCTCGTCTAATTTTAAATTCTTTTTTATTCTTCCCTCATCTTCATTTTCTTTCTCTCATTCTATCAATTCTCTTTATTAATTAACAATTTTACTATAAATTTAATATATACACACATTTTTAAAATATAAAAATTACATTGAATTTTAATAAGCAACTTTTAAAATATTACCTTAAAATTAATAATATACAAAAATTTCTTACAAAGACGATGTTTTTGTTTCGTATGTGATCTCGATAATTATAGTTGAATTTAATTATTAATTGGAAAAATGAAAAGTCTTTGTTTTCTTGTCTTTGAAAATGAAAAAAAAAAAAAAAAAATAATAATAATAATTAAAGAGAGATACTATTCTCAAATAACTTGATTAATTGTCCATATGTTGTGAGTTGATTTATTGATCCTAAAGTGTAGAGATAAGCTTATCTTTTACTCCATGAAAATCTTTTTTTTTTTTTGCAAAGATGAGCATATATTTTGAAGGCGGCAATTCAAAAATGTTGAGGGGCTCAACCAAAATCAAACCGACTGTAATATGGTTATAGTTTCGATTTCGGTTACATTCATAATCGACGATTTGCTGATTAACCACGGTTCGATTGTGAAAATTCATAATCGTAACGGAACCACCTTACGTACGATTTTGTTTTAGTTTTGTAAATGAAACTATCGATTTCGATTTTTTGTCATCGAAAAAAGTATGAAACTTTGGGGTTAATTGCACGTGAACTCGTGTAAGAAGAAGCAAACCCGTGTAACTAACAACCCCAATTCATTGTTTGCAATATATAGTGGACCAACTTTGTCCCATTCTTAGCAACTTGCATACTTTTTCATTAGGCCCACTCCAATAAAGTTTTCTCATCTTTCACACCACGTTTATCCTATTTCTCACAGTATTCTTGCATATTATTTTATAAAGATTGGGAATAAATCAAGTTGAGACGAACGTATATTGTTCAAATTTGTTTGTGATTACGAATAATTAGTATCTCCTAAAGCTAAGACTTATGTCCGTTCTGAATAAATAATTATATGTGGCACAAGTTCAAACAGATAGGTCCGTTGGAGGCAGTGACGGACCCAGAAATTTTCGATAGAGGGGCCCGATTAACATTATTATATATAAAAAAAAATGTACATATTATTTTCATCAAAACTTCACATTATAAAATTGTCAATACGTCACATTTCATTAAATTAAATTGATCGGATAAGTTGACTTTTGCTATGTTTTGGTACAAGTTAATACTCCCTCCGTCCCGTGATAACTTGCACATTTTAACCGATTCACTTTAAAAAACAATTGAATTTAGTGGTGTAGAGTCAAATAAAAAAACGTATTTTGAGTGATTTGATAAGATGTAAAGAGGATTTAGTAGGATGTAAAATAGATTTAGTGAAATTTAGGATAAAATGTAGACCCAAAATGAGTGACGATTTTAAAATAAAATGATGTTCGGATACATATTAATTTTATGGATTATTTTTATATTAGAAGTGTTCAAATAATTATAAAACAGAGTATTAATTTTAATATGTGTGAAATTACTAAAATACCCTTAACAAAATTACAAAATTAGTGGGGGACCCACGGGCCCCCATGCATCATGTAGGTCCGTTACTGGTTGGAGGCCCAATATCAAAGACACTCTTAACTAAAAGGTGCTATAATCACCTAGAATTATCAAAATATCCTAGGTATAAATAACGTATAAATTCATCATTTTCATTAAGTAAGACATAATTTTATCACTTATAGTAACATTTAGTCATCTATCTTTTCATTATATATCATAAGAAAACTGACTTGAGCGTCGGAGTTTCCGCACGGGATACTTCCCGACATGGCTTTTACAGGTTCATTAGATTGAGTTTTGATCAGAATATTTAGAGAAGATGAAGACTCGAAAGAGGATATTTTCGTCCGCATCAGTTTTGGAATACTTAAGTTTGAAATATTTAATAATTAATTAATATCTCTGGCAAATTGACTAGCTCAGTTAAATTTTATTAGATCAATTTTGAATCGGGCATCACATCTTTCTAAATCATTAATCGAAAGCCAAACTATAGATAATTAAATACTTAAATGGATGATAATAATTTAAAAATATGACAAAAACTTGGGTTAAAAAAAAAGTAGAAATAGGAGGATGAACGTTGACAAAAAAAGAGTGCAAATTTTTATTATGTTAGAAAAAAAAATCTTATGATTAGGAACTCAAATAAAATAAAAGAAAAATACATACTCCTAAAATTAAAATATTATTACTGTAAGTTCTGACCAATCATCCCTTGGAAAAGTCTATAGATAGAAATAAGGCTAATTCGGGGACAAATTAATAGGGTCATCAATGATGTTGGAATGTGAGCAAGATATAATATCACTAACCAATTCCAAACAACATGTAGGCCCATTTCAAAAGTTTGAATTAATTAATTTAAATGAAAATATGATATTAAATATCTAATTACAAATAAATATTTGATAACTTGAAAGATAAAAGATAAAAGAAATAAAGTTTTTAATTTAAATGAAAATATGATATTAAATATCTAATTACAAATAAATATTTGATAACTTGAAAGATAAAAGATAAAAGATAAAAGAAATAAAGTTTTGAATATTCTCATTAAGTTAAAGTTTGAATTAAATGATTGAAAATTATTTTATTTTTTTACTCAAACTTAGTGATAATTTTTTTTGGTAAATTTAGCATCAGGGTTGGAGATGTCATAAAATAAATAATACTAACAATTTTGAAAACAAAGTAGTGTAGTTATGATATTAATTTTGTACTTATGTTATATGTATATTGATATCGTGTAAATAATTTTGAAAAAAAAAAAGGAAAAAAGTGCAAATAATTATGATTTTAAGTAGGCCCAATATTGAAAATATCCTAAATTGTGTAGCCCACCCACACATTGTATTTTTCTGTTCCTACCAAAATAACAACAGCAATAATGAGAATAATAATAATTCATACTAGTGAGGAAAGGGACTAGTGCGCACCCCTATACAATTGACATTACACCTTTCACCAATGAACATACTAAACTAGCTACTTAAACTTAAACTTAAACCTATATTCTATCCAGTAATAATATGTAAACACCACAATACACTTTTGAATTTATACATAATCTTCTTCCTTCTTCATTTTCAGCAGAGTAGGATACTGATTCATCGCTTAATTTTGTAGCATTATTAAACGAGAAGGCGACAGGTATCGTGTGTTTGATCCGATGGTACTACTTCCGAAAGGCAGAACATTTGCAATTTGCTCGACTATCGTTAAGTGTCTGCAATATAATTAACAAGAAAATACAATGTGATGAACATATGATTGATCAATTTCTATACATGTTGTGTGTGTGAGTGTGTGAATTATACCTTGTACTGTTTTTGGAGGCCTTTTATGTAGTCAACAGCCAAATCTAACATGTCTGATGTGTTGGTTTGCTGCAGCATGGCACAAATCAACCTTATTTTTCTAGAAAATTCATAAAATTTGATAGAAAAATACTTAAATATTTATCTAATTTAAAATGGTCATATATACCTTATCCATATTTGGAACAAGCTCCTGCAATTTCCTCATTCTTTCACTAATTCTTGTCCTTCTCACCTGCACTATACATACCAGATTATAAAAGCGAACAATATCATACCAGTGGACATAGAGTGATTGAGATCACGTATTTTACCCTCTCAGCAATGCTTCGTGGATGAGTAGCGCAGCCCCGTTTCGCGCGAACTTTGCAAGGAACCGATTCGTGAAGATGCAACAGCTTCTCCATAGCAGCCATTTCAGTTGAAGTCTTGGGTAGACTCAAGTGATGCGACAAAATATTAGGCCTATTTCCAAGCTCACATTTCTGTTTCAACACACAATTTCCTCTAAAATTAACAATTGAAAACAACATTATATATATGTAATCTAATGCAATATTCTTACCTCAGTATTACCAAAAAGTTTAAGATCATTATCCAGCTCCCTTTTGATACTACCACTAGTAGTGAAATTTTCTGCAAAATACGAAGAATCGTTCCAAGAACCAAACGGAAATCCAGAAGTGAAAAATAAACTGTCACCGCTGCTATTTCCGACCTTTCCTTCCTCAAGGCCATTCGTCCCCGTATTTTCGCTCACTTCTTCGGTGATTCGCGACAACATTCCTAAAGAAGAAGGCAGCCCAGACGAGAAGTTCATGTGATTGTTTAACCTACTTGAAGACTGACTTAAATCTCCACTACTACCACCATAACTTCCAATACCTCTTGCCCCTGAATAGCCTACAAATAATACATTTACTTTTATTATTTAGCATTCATCAATACTTAATTATGAATTTCTGGATGCTATTTAGTCAAAACAGACCAAAATATATCTCAAATAGCATTTCTAAGGCAATTAACTTACACATCCATTTTTAGCCAAACATAAACAAGATTCCTAATCTATCACTAACATAACAAAGACAAAACTCATGATTAAAAACAGCAAATAAAAACTAAAAAAATAATGTACCATTTTGAGAATTGAGGTGAGAGAAAAAACCAGCTGGTGAACTGTTCTGCCTCATAGGACTTGACCCAAATTTACCCTGTTGCCCCTGCCCATCCACCCCAACAACTGATGAACTCACACCTCTATACCCAAATTGACCTCCACTTTGGGGTGGCAGCTGTGAATCCATTGCAGTAAATCTGTTTACAACAGAGGCCTTACAATCATCATTTTCAGGCATTATGTGCATGCTATTTACCTCATCAGAACACAATCTTGAACCCAAATTTTCACCTCCAAAGGTAAAATTTGCCATCAAAGAAGTGGGAGCTGATCTAAACCTCAAAAGCCCAGAACTAGTTTGGCTGCTGTTATTATTACAACCAAGTTTGAACTCTGTTTCCGAATCAGATTCCATTAATAGAAACTGCTTCTCTGTATCAACTGATGACACTGCCACCCCTTCTTTCAGCTTGAAATTGGGAGGAAATATAGAGGGGGAATCAGAAGATAATGCATGGGAATCACCATACATTCCCTTAGAATTATATCCCCTAAGATAAATTCTTGCAGTCTTTATCAGAAATTAAAGGCTGAAATCTTGTTCTTGAAGCAAAAAGGACTACTCTTCAAGAATTTCTTGCTCAACAAAGATGGGCCTCTCTGCCAAGGATAAAGATTAAATTTTTTTGTTGTATTTTAGTTAAAGATTGAAAATTTTGATGTTTTTTGAGATGGGTTTTTTTTTTCTTTGTGGTGTAAGCTTATAGAAAGTGGTGTAGATGAGTTCTGAGAGAGAGAGAGAGAGAGAGAGAGAGAGAGTTTAGAAAGAGAAAGCAAAGTTTAAAAGGAGGAGGTAGGTGCAGACTTTTAGCCTATAGTTCCTTCTTTAAGACATGACCTTTGAGTTTAAACTAAATTTATGGTACAAAAATTTTCCATTTTAGGGTTTGTTCCTAGGAGATAAAACTATAACCAAAGGACAATAGAATGCTTTGGCGGTTAGATTAAAGAAGTGTTTTTTTTTTTAATTAAAAAATAAAACTTAATTTTCTTGACTTTCGCACTATATCTTCAAATAAAAAACGATTAATATTTGTGATGTTATTGGATGCACTATATATTCTAATACTCCCTCGTTCCTCTATAAGTTTCTCACTTTCCTTTTATGGATGTCCCACAATAAGTTTCTCATTTCATATTTTTCCATTTTTGGCATATGATTTTCTCTCTCCCAATCACATCACTTACACTTTATCTATTATTTTATCATACTTCATCTTACACTCATCTATTATTTTCTCTCTCACCATCACATCACTGGTACTACATCTATTATTTAATCATATTTCTTAATCAAAACAACCAAAAGAAAGAGAAAACTTATACCGGGACGGAGGGAGTACAATTCAATATTTTATTTTATGTTATGTTGAATACTTTCATTATTTATCATTTTTTAAAGTAAGATTTAACTACTATTACGCGGCTAGAGTGTAAACTCAACTAACAAACAATCACACAATAACAATAAAAAGTACTAAATGCAAGGAATGTATAAACACGCATATTAAAAAAATAATAAAAATATCAAATACAAATAAAATCGAACTTAATATAACCGATTGATGTAATGTAATGATGTGTTTTTGACTATTTAAATTTTGTAAAAAGAAAATGCTTCTACAGTATGGTACTTTTCTTGGAATTATTCGCGCACAGCCATATCAATGATGTCAAAATAAATTACAAAATAATTTTTTTTAAAATCTTATCTTAAAAAGTCAAAATTCCATTCAAGAATAAGTTGGGGTGGTAAGGAATCAAATGAAAAAGGGCAGCTAATAATTTATCTAAATAAATTCATTTCGAAATGTATTCTATATTCTAATTATATCTTACAAAATAGTGGTAGTAGTATTTTATTTATAACGAAAATCCCTTGGTTATAAATTATAATTGAAGCCTTTCGTAAAATAAAGCTTCAAGCCCGTGAACAATTAAACGAGCATGAATGCGACATATTTTGTTTCCGACAGTATCTTATTTTTAAAATATCATATAATATCATGTGTTTAATCAATATTTTCTCTGTTAAATTCATTATGCGGATACGTATTTTAATAAATAATATTAATTAATTTATAAATAAAGTAAATAATAAATTAAATAAATAAATGGAGGGTGAGAATAAAAATAATAAAATTGGACAAAGAAAAGTAAGAATAATGAAATAACGGATGGTCTAAATCATATATTTTGTATACGTATAATGAGAGTGTTAAAATGAGCTAGTTGGTGGAGGAAGTGAGTATGACAATAATATCATAATGTTTCTTCTATGATCATATAAATATATCTAAAAAAAAATATTAGTGACAGTGTACATAGCTACTATTTAGATGTGAAAAATTTTGTCGTAATTAATTTAAAAAAATTTGTGGTTGACATGAATTAGCAATAAAATAATTTTGTCATGGAATTTGTTGCTATACACTCGTGATTAACATGTTTGCGACAAATGTTTTACGATGAAACTTATATTTTCGTCGCTAATATTTTGCGATAGAACTCGTATTTTCATCGCAAACATTTGCGATAAAATTAAAATATTTGTCGTAAACATGTGTAGCCACGGGTGTATAGTAAAAAATCTCACGACGAAATTATTTCATCTCTAACTCATGTTAACAATTAAAATATTAGAATTAACGACGATTTTTTTCGCGGCTAAATTACAGTTTTCTTATAGTAATATCGTAATTATTTAATTGGGGGAGCATATTCTATGAATTCCATATGAAATAATTGAAATTAAGAGCAAGAGAGTCAGCTGCCAAAGGTTTGGTATTAGCTGCGCATCAGATTCAGACACTGTGCACATCAGTGCCCCCACATGAATGAGATCACTCTAAGGACAGAGATAAAAGATAAAAGAACATGAATCAGAATATCAATTATATGTGTATATATAGTAGATATATAATTGAAGAATTAATCTAAGATATTCAAAATTGATAAGCATATAATATACTGTAATAATTAATTGGAAAAGTATTAAGGCAATTATAGGAATAAGAATATTATTCTTGGAATATAAACTAGATTTTAATTTAGTTGTAATAAAGGACTACAATGTCGACTAGTCATATATGTATAGTGATTGTCATTTATTGATAAGCATTGATTCAATACTATTATCTCAAAGTTAGTATGATCGATTAAATCGAGATTATAATGATATCTAAACCATATAAATTTTAAAGTATAATCTATCATTAATTTAAATTATCAAATAAATACATGTAATATCTAATTTAGATTTAATCTAAACTATCAAACTTCAAACTACTAGCTGGTATAAAATAGTTTTTGACATTCTTATTTACACTTTATACCAACCAGTACATAATTTGTATAAAAACTGATTTCATATATAAAAAGTATATACAACAAAGTTGATACTATATGTTATGCAATTTAATGAATTATATAATGGTCCCCTAAGAAGAAAAAATAAAATTGTGGGCACCTATGTTTTATGGCAGTAGTATAGCTACAAATTTTAAGAATTTTTTTTAATAATACACTACAAGGAGCATTTAATTCAAATATTTGGGGTGGTGTTTGTATGGATGAAAACATGGATACGTGTTGGTGCTTTGGCTTATATTTATTTATTATTTTCATAACCTTGTTTTTTACTTTTATATTTTGGCCACATTCTACTTGGGTTTTCTGCAGATCTTCCGTGACTTATATTTCTGATTTTAAGAAAAAAAAAACATAATCAAATATGAAAGATAAATCACACTAAATTTTGTATAGTAGGTCAAATAAAGAAAAAAAATCTTGATTTTAATCTCTTTGCCTACTCAAAATTGAAAATTAAGAAAAAAAGTGTTTAAATTTAAAAATATATATATTGGGCCCGTCACCACAGGGCCCATCAACTAAAATGAAGGTTCAGATATTTTTCAGGCCCTGGCTATATACCCCTCCAGCTCTCTTAGATTTACTCCCCCGATTAATGTACTCCCCATAAAATGTCATACGTTAGATGTACTCCCCTACAAAATACCTAATCTACCCTTATAAATACATTTCCCCTATTAAATCATAAACCCTACTTCTTTTTCCTACCAACACTCCAAACGCCGCCTCCTCCAAGCACCGCCGCCCTCTTCCTCGTCACGTGCCGTCGAAAGTGATTTTTCTTCTTCTTCCTACCAACACTCCAAGCGCCGCTGCCTCCAAGCACCGCCACCCCCTTCCTCGCCGCGCGCCGCCGTAGGTGATTTTTTTTCTTATTTTCTGTGCGACGCGGCGGCGCCCCCTTGCCCAGCGCCGCCCGCCGCTCTCTTTTCCCCTCGCGCGCCGCTCGCCGGTCGTCGCCTTCCTTCCGCGCGAGCAGGTAAGTTTAGGATTTTTTTTTAAAAAAAAATTGTTGTGCGGCGCCGCCCCCTCCCTCCCACGACAACCTTCTCCCGAAACTTGAATCGGCCATGTAGCACTGCCTCCTTTCCCTCTTTCGCTGTGCCACGCTCCCCCTTTCCACACGACAGTCCGAGCAGGTAAGTCCTCTTTTTTTTTTTAACTTTCAACGAACCAGTGTCGACGGAATGCATTCTCGTCAGCAAATTGTTGTCGACGGAATGCATTGTCGTTGACAAATTGTTGTCGACGATAATGCATTTCTTCAACACTGGTTCGTCGAAAATTTTAAGGTTTTTTTTTTCGACAAACTAGTGTCGATGGAATGCATTATCGTCAACGATAATGCATTCCGTCGACCCTGGTTTATCGAAAATATGTTTTTGATTTTTATTTTATGTTTTAAAATTTCTGTGTTGAAAATGAGTTGGTGTTGGTCGCCAGAGGAGGCGGCGGCGACGACAACTATTAGGGTTAGGGTTTTAAAAGTGGGGGAGTGTATTTATCATGATTATTTTAGTTTATTTTAATATAAGGGTAGTTTAGGTATTTTACATTAATATTAAATTAATAAATGTAGAGGGGGAGTATACTTAACAGAGCTGGAGGGGTATATAGCCAACGCCTTTCAGAAAAAAGTGGGCTTGCAACAAACATGGGCCTGTCGGGCTGCTACTGTGAACTTCTATCAAAACATAGTACATGACTTTTCTAATTTATTATTCAGAAAAACAAATAAGAAATCATTATAATTCAAAAAATAAAAATAAGACCAAATCATTTTTTTAGAACAATTTATTTATATTTGCTTCTACGTTTCTATCTCACGAATTTTCATCTACTCGTAAAGCAAAGTTCTGCCTAGGCGCCAGTTGAAAGAATTCACCAACGATCCCATTTTATATTCAATACGAAAGTTGTTTATTAACAGAAACAAAATACAATATGGAAAGTCAGTTGAGTAAAAAATGAATGAGAACCATCATTTTAGAACGAAGGGAGGATAACATTACATGATTAATATTTATACATGCATCTCCCAAGAGATTTGGGATCTAAATATGTAATTTCCCTACAACACAACCACTCTAAAATCCTACGAAAAAAAAAAAAAAACTACTTAATTCCCCCGTCTTGCAATCATCTAATCCGATCCAAATTATCGCAAACCGTTCGCATCTTGGGTCGGAGCTCCGGATCTTGTTCAGTACAGTTCAATGCAACATGAAACGTCGCAACTACTTGTTTCTTGGCATGAGCCTCATGCAAGAGACTAGGGTCAATTATCTCAGACAAAGGTCTCTCTTCTCGAAACACCTTCCTCACCACCCTCTCCAGACCCTCCTTACCCGGGGCCCGCCCCGTAAGAATTTCCATAAGCAATATTCCGAATGCATACACGTCATCTTTTTGGCTGATCTTGGGGCCCGAAACTCGACCTTCTGGACCCGTGTACACATTGGTAGATGAATGGTTTGAAAGTGGAAGCTTCCTAGAAGTTGCATTTTGGGGTCTTGTGACACCGGGTGGTACGAGGCGGAACAGTCCAAAACCCGAGATGTACGGTTTTAGGTCATCGTCAAGTAAGATTTTTGACGATTTGAAGTTTCCATGGATGTATTTTTTAGGGCTACATTCATGAATGTGCATGAGACCCCGGCCAGCTTCTTGAGCAATTCTGAGTCGAGCCGCCCATGATAATGGAACCAAATCGTCCCCTGGTCCGCCTGCACGCTCAAACAACAAAATCAAAAGAAATTCAACATTCTTGGGCCGATAAAATTCAGAATCATAAAAACAGACAAGAATATCACGTCTCATATATTGATGTGGGCAAAGAACATTAACTACGTATCCTACACAAAACAATGAAGGCTAAAGTTATGTCTAAAATAACACGAATACTCCACAGACGACGATTTGATAACTAACAAGGAGTAGATCCCACCTTGAACTCCAATTCGTACTGTAAAATTTCGTTACATAATACGATAACAGAGACAGTGTAATGCCAGGAATCGATAAAATCTGGGGTATTCAGCTAAATATGCATGAAGATCAATGCAAGAAGTAAAGCAAGCCAAAGTTGTTATGTGTGACTGTTCAATAAAAATAACATAACAAACACTGTTCTGTCTAATTATCACTCCAGAGATTATCATTGAAGACTAATAGCAACATTATCCCTTAATTGTTAGTCATTATTCACAAAAACTCGAATGAGACATGATACAAGTTCGGACTTATGAGATGAAATTATTTCACAGTATACCTCAAACTTTTAGATGATACGAAATTTTTTCAAACAGATATGACAATTGATAATAGAAGAAAACAAAGTAAGTAAACAAGAAATATGGAGTAAAAAAAGAATGCAAATTCTCACCATGTAATGCATTATACAAGCTTCCATTCTTGATGAAATCAGAAATCAGCAATTTTTCATCACTAGCATAATAGTAAGCCCTCAACCTAACAATGTTGGGATGTTGCACTTTACCAATGGCCTCCACCTCAGCCTCAAACTCCTTCAACCGCCAAACGACGTCGCTTTCACTCAGCCGCCTCACCGCCACCACCACCGGCGCCGCCACCCCCTTTCCACCAACCACCACTCTGTAAACTATCCCACTCTTACTTTTCCCCAAAACATAAGCTGATGCCCTCAACAAATCCTCCAATTCCAAACTAAACCCTTCATTAACAACAACAAATTTACCCTTTTGCCCTTCATCACACCCCATTCCCATTCCCAGCACCACATTTTCTTTCCCCAATTTACCCTCCCCTGTTTTCCATTTCTTCCTAATCACCCACACTGAAACAAACACCACTCCCACCACTAACGAAATCCCGGAAATCACGGAAACGGTAACGGAACCGCCGTTAATCCTTCTGTTATTTCCGACGGGAGATTCAGGGTTTTCAGGGTTATCCAAAAACCTAGGGTTTTGAGCTTCTGGCATTGTGCAAGAATTACTCAACGGAAACCCACAAAGATTTAAATTCCCTGAAAATGCGGTGGGGCCCTGGTTTAACAAAGACCCCACCTGAGGTATTTTTCCGGTGAGGTTATTATGCTGGAGATCAAGGCTAACCATCACCGGAAACCTGCCAAAACTCGCTGGAATCTCACCGGAAAACGAATTGTACGATAAGTTCAAAGTCCCTTCCAAATGGGTTAATTTGTTGCCTAGGGATTCAGGGAGGGAGCCATTGAAATTATTTGAAGATAAATCTAGATGTACAAGGTTTTGCAGGGCGGAAATCTGCTGCGGCAAGGGCCCACCGAAAGAGTTGTGTGAAAGATCAAGAATGTTGAGAGATGAGAGTGCCCCAATTTCTGATGGAATGTAGCCGGTGAGATTCTTGTTTGAGAGTGAAATGGAGGTGACTTTACGGTAGGCGCGATCGCAGGTGATTCCGGCCCACTTGCAGGGAGTTGGGTCGGATTCGGACCAAGAGATTAGGACAAAGTTCGGATCTTTAACAATGGCGGCTTTGAGGGCTAACAGAGAAAGGCCATCTGAGTTGAGTGAGAATGTGAGAGAAATGCAGAGTGTGAAGAAGTAGAATAAGTTAAAAAGACACTTCATTTTGCATAAAAATTCAATCTTTATGAACAAAAAATGAGTCTTTTTATAAGATTGAGGAAGAAAATCAAAGAGTTTTGCATGTGAAGGGGCTATGTTAGACAAATGTTGAAACTATGTGTCTGCAAATGGGGCAGGAGTTGCAGAAAGAATGTGTTATGGAATGTGAACTAATGTGTGTATTTGTGAAGATGATGAGGGAATTGATAGTACTCCATTTTGTTTACAATTTGAATGAATGAATGAAGTAGGTGTGTGTGTGAGTGTGACTGTGATGATATTTTCGAGGTTACTTAGTGAAGGAATTAATATATGTGGACAGATGAGTTTTGAATTTTCTTTGACTAATGCAGCTTTTAATGAGTTTTAACTTGTTTTTTTGCTATTAATTTCTTATTTCATTGGGATGTGAGAGGTGTAAGAGAAATCTTTGAATTAATTTTTGTGTTGTCTGGACTCTAGACAAGTCTTTTTACATGTGATGAAAAGAGATACCTCATACAGCTTCGATTTTTGTTCTTGGTTTAATTAAAGTGACATTTCAAATCCCTCCTATTGTACAAAACCGAGTTTAGGTGAAAATTGGAATGGAGTATTATTTTTGCAATTTTTTAAAATTAATGCTGAACTAATACAGAGACCAGAGTACTAATTAATAGAATACACAATTAATTCAAATGATGCGGTTAAAATACATTACTTTGTGTTTAATTGTTTTAAATACCTATTTTTTGAACGAGGTGAAATAGTTCAAGTGGTTAGTGCACCACTATCTAAACAGCGAGGTCGCTTCATAGGTTTAGATACCATTTCATAATTACATTAAAATTTTAATATCTTGATTAATATAAAATAAAAACTCAATAATTGGTGCCGTTTAAAAAAGAAAAATGTAAAAGTAAGGGATGAAATATAATGTTAAATAAAATACTCCAAAAGAAGGGGTATGTACTATAACTACCACATTGAGGCTAGAGCAAATACTACTCCTATCATTTTTTTTGTCTCCATGTTTGGGTGGCCTGAGGTACATTATTGTTTGTTTTCTGGATGAATAATTTAAAGAAAGAAAAAAAGAGGCTAAAACCAATTTGATATTTAAAGAAAACTATAATAGTAGTATAATATTTAATATTTTCATAATAACTAATTTGAGTAGAAAATAGAAATGAAGATATGATATTGTCCTTTTTGTACAATTCAACTGATAGAGTACTTTTTTTTCTCGTTCTGAGATTAGTATATTATTGCATTATTTGCATGTACCAAACAATTAGTACAATATTCTTTGAAATGGGGCGTCCGAAATGTCTATTTTGCCCGTGTAGCCGTGTAGGAATAAACGGAGGGTGATAAATATATTTTTCATATAAATATAACTTCATCATAAATTATACTTACTCCATCTACCTACAAGTTTCTCGTACATTTTTTAATAAAATTATCTTTTAATTTTTTATTCTTGCACTTTATTTTATGTAGATTTATCTTTTTTTTTATCTCAATGACATCACTCATAATTTAATCATTTTTTTTAATTTATGTGTTCAAAAGTAGTGGAAAATTTATAGACAAACTTATAGAGTAATATTGATTTAATACTCTATATGATTTTTTTTATATATAATACTATTAACATAAAGTATGCTTTTTTTTCTCAATGGAGAAGTAATTTGCAATGAAATTTAGTTGATGAACGTCAAAATCGCATAAAATGTGTTGCCAAAAGTGACTTTTGTCAGTAATTTAGATATGAAATATTTTAGCAAAATTATTGAATTGTCCGAGGACTAATTTGAAAATAGAAAAGATAGTGGTGTCGGGAAATCATGGTGTTAAGGGCACATGCTAAATTCTGCTTTTTCAGAGAATCAATGCGCATTTATAGGGACCATTTGGTAAATTCAAAGAGCTATCAATATTCAAAAAACAAGCATTGAAAAGGCCAGAGCTATGTACAAAAAAGAACTTGCTGAAAGCAAGAAACAATCGATGAAAAACAGCTTTTCATTGGGAAAAAAAAAAAGTGTCGAGTAAAGTTTATCTATCACATCCTTTCTTCCATTTTTCTAAATTTCTTTTATCCATTCATACAAAATCAATATTCTCATATTTTATTAGTTTTTTTAACGATTCTTATATTTTTATTCATTATTTTTTTCGTTTCATATAATTTTTTACATTAATTTGAACACAAAAATTAAAGAAAGTAAGTGTATCATGTCATCTTTTCAATTTTATTAAAATTATAAAATAAGAGTTGTGTAAAAAAAAATGGATGAAAAAGAAATTTGAATGCAAGAGTTGTAAAAAAAATCATTTTTTAAGATTTGAAATTGACAAAATGAAAATTGTGAAAATTGATTTAAAATGGTGGAAACAATATAAACCACTCTCTTATTCTTTGAATATTTATGTACATTGATATCATTTTGATTAAAATGAGACAAATAAAAAAGGAAGGAAGAGTACTAACTTGAAATAAATTACCAATCGTTACTAAAATAATAATAATAATAATAAAACTATTGAAAAAAAAAGAGGAAAAAGAAACAGTACAGGCCTTAGCTGATTGCCTGGGCTTCACATTATGGGCTAAGGCATGGCAATGATGGCTGGTTCATTGGACCGTTGGAATACTTGGGCCCAGAAGCAAGGCCACGGATAAATGACCCCCCATTTATTATGTGTTCACCCTCCACTCCAATTTAATTTTTAAACTAATGGGTAAGATGACCATTCTACCCCTTAGGTGTTGAGTTCACCCCCACTTTAAACAAAAAGGCTTTGAAATCCTCACTTCCTCCCAAAACTATCGTCCCTTCATGTAAAAAAAAAATGAAACCTTTTAATCTTAATCTATGAATCCAACTTGAAGAAACTTGATAATAATGGTTGAAAAACGAAGTGTTCGTTACATACATTTCGTTTTCGTTTTTTTTTCTTTCAAAAAATCGCTTTTTTCAAAACTCAATACTGGTTCACCGGGAATTGCACTATAACTCGGCCAACCCTACCAAGTTTTAAGCTCTTTAGACAACGAAAGATTTCACGAGTTTTCTCAACTTTCGAAAAAACTTTCCACATAATGTACCAAATGTCGTAACAAATTTCCACATAATGTCTCAAATTTCGAAAAACACTTCCACATTATGTGTCAATTTTCGAACAATAGTTCCACACTATGTCTCAATTTTCGGAAAATAGTTCCACATTATGTCTCACTTTTCTAATTTTTTTTCTTTCAAAAAGTAGCAAATTAAGATTTTTATTTTATTTTTGTTTAACAGAGGTTGGTTGATGGTATTGAAGATTACTTAGAGGAATAATATGATGAAGACGAGCATGGCAAATCTGCGAATGAGGGAGTTTGTCACCGAGTTTTGTGCAAAAATGTGGAAATTTGTCACCGTGTTTTGTGCAAAAATGTGGAAGTTTGTCACCGAGTTTTGTGTGAAAATGTGGAAGTTTGTCATCGAGTTTTGTGCAAAAATGTGGAAGTTTGTCACCGAGTTTTGTGCAACAATGTGGAAGTTTGTCACCGAGTTTTATGCAAAAATGTGGAAGTCTTGGCCGAGTTTTGTCACCTAACTCGACGAACCAGACTCGAGAAGGAACAGAAAAATCCATTTTCGACTTTACGTCTCCTAATGCCCCATTTTATGCAAAAACCAAATTTCTTCAACAACTAAAAGTCTAAATCATTCCCAACAACAACTATTAAACAACAAAAATTAATCTATATATGAAAATCAAATTTTAGAATGTAGAAATTTGAAAAAAACTATTATAAACCCTAACTTACCTTTGTCCATGGAAGAGCAAGGAGTTGGGGCCGTAGGCGGCGGACGGCACGATGGTGGAGCTGCAAGCGGCGGCGGCCGGTGGCAGGCAGCGACGGTCGACGCAAACAGCGGAAATTGCACGATTTCGCTTCAAGTGGGGTTTTTTTTAATTGTGGGTGAACTCAGAACATTTTATATTGTATATTAATTGTAGATGAAGGGGAAAAGGTTATATTTGGTATTTCGTAGGGGGGTGAACTCATATTTTGGGGGTGAACTCATATTTTGGGTGAACACATAATAAATGGGGGGGGCATTTATCCGTGGCCCAGAAGCAATGCCACCCAACTCTGGGCCTATGGCTGTTTAAATCAGGCTTGGCCCAATCATTTTTCTGTACCCAAAATTTGGGGCCTAAGTCTGTTTAAAATGGGTTTGACTATATGCACCTCCATTTCGGAGAGATGCACTCCCCTAATTTATACACTCACCGAATTTTAGGTCACACCCCCCCTCAAATGTCATAAATACTCCTCCTTCATAAAAATTCTATTACTACCCACACACACCCCCCAAATCCTCCATCTTCTTCCTCCTCAATTTCTTCTTTCATCTTCTCCCCCACCCCTCACCACCACCGCCTGTAAAAAAAAAAAAAATTGTGGCCGTCCCCTCCCTCCCTCGCCGAGCCCGTCGCCCCCCCTCCACCGCCTGTAAAAAAACAAATTGCGGCCGTCCCCTCCCTCCTCCTCTCTCCCTCGCCGAGCCCGTCGCCCCCTCCCTCCGACGCCGATACACCCCACCCCACCTGGTTTCCCCCCTTTCCCAATGTTAGGGTTTTCTACAAAAATGCTGAAAATCCTAGTTTTTTTTTTTTTATTTTCGACCAACCGTTTCGACCATATACATTCCCGTCGACAACGATTTGTCGACGAGAGTGTATATGGTCGACACTGGTTGGTCGAAAATTGAAAAAAATTTGTGATTTTTTTGAGTATATGGTCGACCATTTTTTTTTTTTTTTTGAGTTGATGGTCGCCGAAAATGGTGTTGCCGGCGACCGGAAGTTTTGTGTTAGGGGAAGGTGAAAGAAATGAAGGTGGGGGTTCATTCCGTAGGGATGGTGCATCTAGCATAGTGTATATTTAATGAAGGGTATTTTAGGTTTTTTTACCTATTGTTTTATTAATAAAACTGAGAGGGGGAGTGCATCTCTCCAAAATGGAGGTGCATATAGTCAGACCCGTTTAAAATGAGGCTTGTTCAGATTATTTTAGGCCAAGTTATATACCCCTCCACACTTTAAATATACCCCCTTCTTCATTTATTAATTAAATATACATATAAAATATCCAATTTACCCTTTTATAAAATATTCATGAGATATATACACCCCCTCTAAACCATAAAAAAATAATCCTAACCATAGTTTTTGCAACAACCACCAACCTCCGCCGCCATATCCGACAATATCAAAACTAAAAGCTCAACATAAATCACAAAAAAAAAAAAAAAAGAACATTGATACATTTTTGACAATAAGGTATATGGTCGACAATAATGTGTCGACAAAAAACACTCTCAAAGAAAGAAAAAATAACAAAATTGAAATATTTCGACAAAATGTGCTCGAAAAAAAACACTATCGTCGATACCCTTTGTCGAAAATTAAAAAAACAAACCTGCGATTAGAGTTTAGGCAAGGCGTGCGACCTTTGATAGGGGAGGAGGCAGCGGCACTAAGCGAAGGAGGGACGGCGTCGCCGCCGATTTATAGGCATAAATTAAAGAGGGAGGAGGGCGGCTTGGATAGGGAAAGGCTGGGTGGCTCCGCCGCCGCGATGTTGCAAAAAAGAGGAGGGTAGCAAACGGCTGCGACGACGGAGCTTGTGTGGTTAAGGAGAGAAATGAATAATGAAGAAGGTAGGAGGAGGTTTGAAAAAATTAGAGTTTTTAGGGGAATATTTAACATATACAATGGTGTATTAGGTATTTTAGGGGAAGTACATCTAACATAATCGAGTGTATATTTAACAAATATGGTGGGGTATATAGCTTGGCCGATTATTTTTCAGTCAACACATATGCTATGTGTCCGGTCGGCCCAAATATTTTGGGCCAAAGGCTTTCAAAAGGGTCTGGTTGACACTGGTTGGTCGAAATAAAAAAAAATTGTGATTTTTCTAAAGTATTTTTTTTTGGAATTTCTGATCTTTTTTTTGTTTTATGGTCACTAGAAATGGTGGCGACGGCGGCTGGAAGTGGTGGTTTTAGGAGAAAGACAATAGGAGGGGTGCGCCCAGTAAGGAGATGCATTTAGTTCCATGTAATTTACTAAAAGGGTATATTTAATTTTTCATCCTATTATTATATTAATAAACTGATTGGAGTAGTGCATCCATCTGAAATGGAGGTGTAAATAGTCAGACCCATTTCAAAAATCTTGCAATTATATGCCGTCCAAAAGAAGGCCCAAGTTAATATGCACTCCCCTTTTTTTAGTCAATATAATCACTCAGACCAAAACACCCACCATAAAACTTACTAATTTGAGCCACATTAACACTTATACCGGTCCCAAAAAACAACAATTTGATTGAAGGTTTTTTTGTTTGTTAAAATTGCATTAGTTGAACGTTGTTAATTGAGCAACAAAATGATACTGTATATATTTATACTCCCTCCTATTCTTTTTAATTGTCGTTTTAAATTTTTTAGAATTAACAATTTAATTGACGTTTTGTAAATTTATCTCTAATATACCCCTTTATTTCTTTAATTATGTAATTAATGGATAAGAATAAGTTATCCATCATTTCCATAAAATCAGGCATGCACCCAATTAAATTAACAGTCATTTATTTATTTATTAAGGGCATATTAGGAAAATAATTTATTTCTTAATATGTGTGTGGAGCTACAGGACGTCAATTAAAAAGAATAGGAGGGAGTAGAAATTAATTTTAGTCATTTATAAGCATCCATGAATTAAGATTCAAGAAAAAAGTAATATAAAAATACATTTACTTATTTCTTGATTTATGTGCTGAAAAGGAGTGGGATATAGAGTGAAAAAATTCATAGCATCTAGTCCGACCAGGAATCCCATTCCCAGGATAACGTTGTTTACACTTTTTGGAGGGATAAAGGGCGAGAGAGAGATTTTGGAAAAGTGGGTCCAAACTCCCAACGCAATCCCTCTTAAAAGAGGATTTCTGATTAGCACTGACAAATTTTTTAAAAGCCAAATCCATTTTTACACTCTGCACACACACATGGATTTTCATTTTGATTTTCACCGCCATTGATTCGAAGCTTTCACATTGTGCCCACCCCTGCTATTCTGGGGGAAACAAGCAGAGGAAACGAAAAAGAAATTGAAGTTTCAACAACTGATTTGTAGTCCCCCCAATTTCTTCTTCTTACTCGGAGTTTTTGAATAATTCTGCAAAATTAGTGAAATCTCTTTGAATTTTAGCTCAGTTGCACCCTTTAACCACATGTTTTGGGCTGAATTTGGTGCATTTCGCGCTTAATTTTGGTTAATTTGGAAACTCGAATTTCGGAGAAACTGCAGAGTCGCGATTGATAAAACAAAAAAAAAATTGGTGAATTGCCTTGAATACATGGAACCCGAAGCTGAAGCAACTCAACCGCAATTTAGATCCGGCGAAATGGGGTTCCTGTTCGACGAAATTCACGGCTCAATCTCCGGTCCACCGGTATCAAACAGCAGCTCGTTCACGGCGCTTCTCGAACTCCCGCCGCCGCAAGCGGTGGAGCTCTTAGTCAAGGAAGATTTCCAGGGAAAACATCTTCCACCGCCAATTTTCCCTTCTAATATTGACCTAATTCAGCGTGCATCAAAGTTCTCCGTCTTCGCTTCAGTTGATAATTCGCTTCCACCGATTTCAAACTCGATGAAGCCTGATACAGTGAAGCAAGAGCAATTGGAGTCGGAATCCCACCGGAATTCTTCCTCTCCGGCAGTTTCCGATCAGCCGGGTTACCGAAAGGAGGCTGAGAAAAAGGTAAATTATCTCCTTCATTAGAATACCTAATTTATGATAAAGCAATTTAAAATTGTGCATTTGAGTAATAATTTTGTAAATTGTTTCTCTCAAAGGCGAAAGAATCGAATAAAAAGAGGAAGAAAATGGCAGCAAACGAACTTTCAGAAGACGGTGGCGAGGAGTTGCCATACGTGCATGTTAGAGCTCGCCGTGGCCAAGCCACTGACAGCCATAGCTTAGCTGAGAGAGTAATTGTCTAAATTGCATGATTAGCCTCTAATCACCTAGATAATCTTGATTAATAGCCTTAAATTGCAATTGAGTTTGTATTAAGTATCAAATTTTGTTCTTATCAGGCTAGGAGAGAGAAGATCAATGCCAGAATGAAGCTATTACAGCAGCTGGTCCCGGGATGCAACAAGGTCAGTTGTCAAACTCTGTCCACCCTCCATTATTGGTAATTATGGTTCATTATTTTGGTAATGATGATTAGATTATGCTTGTTATGTGTAGATAGTTTCTTAATCATGTAATTAGTAATAGATGTATAAGGAATCGCTTTCAACTTTTCAATTGCGAAAAGGAAAGAAAAAGATGGTGGTAGCATCAACAAGTGGTGGGGCTCTGTTGAATAGTCTCTTTCAGCACCTCTGAATTCTTGCATTGTGTTTTAGCCTTTTTGGCCATTTGCTTTGGTTCGTTATCAGTCCTCTCGAGGGCAATTGCTCTCATTTACTAATCCGCGTTATGCTTTCGTCCATATTTCTTGACAAGAAATGTGAGCAAATTATTACATGCAATTGGGTGCATACCGTATAATTGGATTTTAAGTGATTTGAATATATTCTCAATTGTCCAATTGAATATTTAACCTATCAAAATTGTGGTCAAATTGCACCATGCAATTGAGTTCACCCAAGTGTGACTCAGAAATGTGATGGATTCTCTCCATTTCCTTTTGTAAATTTCTTACATGCCTATTATTGTGTGTGTCGTACTTTTTTTTTAACGCATACTATTATTACATGCCTTTCTCTTTCCAAATTTACAAGAAATTTGAAATGACAAGGGATCATCTCTGAGCTGACAGGGAAATTTAAAGTCCTCCTCGAAATAGTTATGATTTTTTTATATAAATGATCTGTCTTTTAATATATTTGTTTAGTAGTTTGATTTATTTGATCTTAGAATAGCTTCTTCAAGAGATAGGGTCAAAACTGTGTTAAAGAGGTTGGTTGGAATTAGGTCTTAAGACTCTTAACGAACTCGGGACCACTACATTAAGTAAATTGACTCATCCTTTAATCTAGGGGAAAAAATTAAAATTGTCTCTCTTGTTCAAGGCTTTCTCATTAAGATTCAGGAACTATGATCACCAACACCGAACAACACGCGATGTTATTTAATAGAAGAACCAAGAAGTTAATACTTCGTAAAAAATTGTTTTCTGATTCTGGTGAAGCCAGTTCTATTGGACTTTAAGATGTTTGCAGACTTATCTTTACCTTCTTCTCTGTTTCCTTTAATCTTCTCCATATTAATTATTGTAATATTTAAGAAATTGAGTGTGTTCAATGCAAATAAAGATACAGTATTGAAGAATGAAGATTGAAACATTAGATCAGCATATTGCTGGAGGTGAAAAACAAAAAGTCTAGGATAATACACACTTGCCTCTCAGTGTAATTTGTGGCAAGAATTCATCTGGAGGAAAAAGGACTAGTGAATAATCTTGTCAGAGTTTAAATTCAATAGTTTGCGGTTTTTTAGGTCATGAAATTACCCATATATGGCCCTCACTTCAGCGTACCATTTTTGTACAATTGATCTCACTCTGTCCCATTTAATGCATTTAATTGTTTCTAGTTTGAAATTTATGTTGTGTTATGGTCCATAGCCTATTAATCTGACAGAAGATATAATGTCACTTCATATTTTGACTTACTTCTTGTAATAGAAGTGCTTATCTCCAAATCCGATTTCATATTTGCTAAAATCAGCTACTCGCTATGTCTGTTTTCTCCATGTTGCTCCTATTAATATTAATATGAGTCTTAGTTTTGGTGTTACATTTAAACTATTATGAACTGTAAGTTTGGTTTTTTGTGGATAATAACTAGGAAGAAGTTACTGATACTCCCTAGTAGATGCAATATATAACCTTTATTGGTGCCTTTATGTGGTGCTATCGTATAACGGTACAATCTGTTTCATCAATTGTGTGATAAATGTTGCATTTACTCCCTCCGTTTTTTTTATAAAATGTTTTAGACTTTTTTTTTCTTGTGCATAAATATAAGATGTTTTAGATTTTTTACAATGTTTATTCCAATTATGCCCTCCTTTAACTTTGGAAAGAATTGAAATTTAATGTATATTATGGAATGAAATTAATTTAATTAAAAACCTTCTTTATTATCTAAGGGTATATTTGTCAAAACATACCCTTTCTTAATTCTAATAAATTTCTCTAAAACATCTTATAAAAAAAAACGGAGGGAGTATCTCACATGTAGCTACAGAAGTTAATGATTTAGTGTTAGTTATCAGAAAATGTACGACCTTAGTTATGGTGAAAGTGATAGAGAAATAATAAAAAGGTGTCAGTTGTAGGGTCATTTATGTTCTTCCCCAACCCTGCATTTCTTGATCAGGACTATCTTTCTGCCTGTAAAGAAATCAGTTTTTGCCCTTTCTTCTTCAGATCTCAGGTACTGCAATGGTGTTGGATGAGATAATTAACCATGTCCAAGGACTTCAACGCCAAGTAGAGGTGAGATGCAGCACTTTGTTGCCACTTTCTCATGATGTTATAACGAGTTGGATCGCTAGTATGTGGAATATGTTGGCACTTGGCATTGAATGACAATTCGTGATATATATTTTAGCAACAATAGGACTTTCAACACACATAGTAGAATGAGGATTGAATAACGAGTTTAAATTAGTTTTCCAAAATAAAATTCCAGCCTGCCAAAGTGCGTATTTGGCAGTTCCAAGTTTTAATTAATTTCCGACACATACAGATTCTATAATGAAGTATAGTCGATTCCCAAACATATATAATAATAGAAAAAATGAAGAGATGATTGAGTAGTTAGTTGTCTTGTACCCTTAGCTCTATATTTCCTCAGCTGATTCGAGCTATTTTTCTGATGTCAGTTTCTATCCATGAGACTTGCTGGTGTTGACCCGAGAATTGATTTCAACCTTGATTCGGTCTTGACTGCTGTAAGTATTATTGAACTTGTGAATTCTCTTCACAATAGTCAATTACCTGAGTTTCTTTGTAATATATGATTTCTTATCTCTAACCACCTGACCATTAACTATCAGCCTTGATATTAATGTAGAGTGGATCCTCAAACGACAATGGCTACACGGGTATCTACCCTGAGGGACAAATGGACCAGACCAGACAACCACAGTATGAACAGCTGTGGCATTGTGATGAACTTCAGCACTCTGTTTGGGGCACAGAAATAGACAACTCTAATTTCATTACTTCTACAAACCCTCTTCTAAATTACGACTCTTCACCAAATTCAGGTAACAAACAGTACACACGTTTCTCTTTTGTTGACAAAATCTTGGATGCAAACTGACTTTACCTAAATCTTGTGTTGGCACAGACTCTCTGCATTCGAGTCAGCTGAAAATGGAGCAGTGAAGGGGTTTTTCGAGCTGGGTTCGTCTGTACATACGCATATCTGTTATATTAGTAAATAAATATCTTGAGAAATAGAGGTGATCTTAGCATTAAGCTGCTTAGTGTCCATCAATGGTATTGCTACAAGCTGGATATTAGTTTGCTATATAGATTGGTTAGCAAGACTAACTTAGAAAGCCATCATTCATCACATGATGTGCCAGATGTGATTGATTCAAATGTATAATAATAATAATAATAAATAATTAGAACATCTGTATTAATTAATTTTATGTATAATAATTAATCAGAACATCTATTATAATTACTTTTATCTTATTTTTCTAACAGATCGACTGAGTTTTGAATTTTGTAACATATAGCAATCAGTTAAATCTTGTTTCATCAATTTGATCTCGCTTTTGTTGTTATCAGACAATTTTGAATTGAGTGAAATATCAATTATATATAGGATAAATAATAAAATACTTAACAAAAGTCAATTTTAAAACCATTTCCTTTGGTTTTAGTTGTTTCTTTATAACAAAACTTAATTAAAAAATAAAATAAGATTTTTCACACCACAATTCACAAAAATATGGTTTCACTTTGATTCCAAATTAAAAAAAGGGAAGAGTTATCAACACCCCAAATAGTGTTATTCATACCCCATATTTATTTGGACAAAAATAGACATAATTAAATTTACTAAAATATCCTTTTAATTTTTTTTTAAATTATAAACACTCCTTAATAATTATAATCACACCCCATTCTTAAACTGTATCTCATTTAACCCTCAATCAACTATTTTTACTTTTACATAAAAAAATTAAAAATAACTCTATTCTTAAAACTCTTCCTTTATACATAAACCCTATCACCATACACTCACATGATGAAATAATCACAACAAATATGATTATGGAAGAAGAAAACGTGATGGAGAACATAATATAAGTATATTTAATATTTTTTACACTTTTTTCATACATTTTTTTACACCATATTCATTTTTTTGCTATACCAGTCGCCGATGTGTTCGATCAGAATCGTAGTCGAACATAACACTGTATGTACGGCCGGAATGGCCGAACGTATCATTATATGTACGGCCATTTCCGGCCGAACGCAATTTCCCCCAAATTCTTGGATATTGTATTCAGAAGCTTGGTTTTGTGGTTTCAACATCAAACAAACAACTACTGGTTTGTTTGGTTTGCTTTATTTATATATATATATATATATATATATATATATATATATATATACACTAGTGTAGAACCCGTGTATTACACGGAATTTTAAATATATTTTTAAATATTTAAAAATAAATTTTATTTATTTACTTAATTTAATTTAATTTTTTATATTTTTATAATTATATTTAAAAAAAAAATTCCCAGAATTATAATTATTTTGTTAAAAAAATTTAACATTTTTTTCAATTATATTTATTATAACCTTTTATTATACTTAATATAAAAGTTTAACTAACATAATATTTTGAATTATACAAAATAATTACACTTATGTTAGTTAATTTTATAAAGAAAATGTATGAGAAACAAACTAAATGAGACGTTGACATTTAATAAACATGAAAACAACTTTTTAAAAAATTATAAAATTTCGAAAACAAACAATTTAAGTAATATTAAAATAGCTCTTAGTAAATTGTAAGTTAACCTTCAATATCAACCACAACACCTTGCATTTAATAAATATGAAAATAACTTTTAAAAAAATTATAAAATTTCAGAAACAAATAATTTAAATAATATTAAAATATCTCTTAATAAATTGTAAGTCAACCTTCAATATCAACCACAACACCTTAAATAAATAAATATTTTAGTTAATTACAAATTAAATCATAACCTTTTCCTCATTTGCAATCTAATCTAAACTTTAAGATAATTGCAAATAAATTACAAACTTTAAATATAGTTGCAATTTAGTCTTTTTGACAATTTTAATTGTGTTCGAATCTAACATAATTTAAACTTCTTAATGACATAACAACACATTAATAAAACAATATTGTTTTTCAATCAAACCAAATATCAAAAGGTATGATTTAGGGACAAAGTAAACTTGTAAAAAGTCTAATCTGCAATAATATTTAAAGTTTGTGATTTATTTGCAATTCTTTTAAGGTTTAGATTAAATTGCAAATGAGCGAAAAGTCGTGATTTAATTTGCAATTAACTCTTTTTAAAATTAAGAACTTCATTAAATTATGACACATAAGCCAAATCAACCACAAAATGAAACATAAGCCAAATTAACCACAAAATGACACATCATCAATTTAAACTCCCTATTAGGGGATGTTTGCAAACTCAATTGGTGGTGCCAGAATCACTTTTTTTTAAAGCTGCCCACTCACGGCTTTAGCTTCTGAGAAGTGCTTTTAAGCTGTGAGTAGAATTTGAAAACACCCCCTTAGTATATAAGGGGATTCTATATTATAGAAGTAGTGTATTATGTATATATAACAAATTTGTTAATCTTGTAAAATAATATAATTATTTATATAATAAATATTATGTATAAAATTATATAATAAGTTTTACATATATATTTTCGAGCTCAATTTTTTTTAAATACATTAAACTTATAATAAATTTAAAATAATTATAGAAAAAATTACTTGAAATATAAGATAAAAGTAATTATAAAATACAATTTAATAACTAATTAAATAAAGAATTGTACACCCCAATAAAAATACATTTTAAAAAAGTACATTAAATAGTTCAAAAATAAATTAAACTAAAGAATAAAATGAATACTACAATAAAGTTAAGTAAATAAAATAAAAATTAATTTAATTAGGGAATGTTAACATAATAAGAAATAGTTAATAAGAATATAATATTTGAAAAGAGTTTATGAATCATATCTTACTCAACCAATAACTTAATTACACATCATACTTTTTAAAATTAAGAACTTCATTAAATTATGACACATAAGCCAAATCAACCACAAAATGACACATAAGCCAAATCAACCACAAAATGACACATAAGTCAAATTAACCACAAAATGACACATCATCAATTTAAACTCCCTATTAGTATATAAGGGGATATAAAACAATTGGTTTAGTTGGAGATAATATTTTTACGCCAAAATCAGCAATTAACAAAGAGTAGTTGGTACATACATATACAAGTGTACATACATCGTTCGGCCATATATACAGTCGTGCAAATATGCTATGTTCGGTCATTTTCGGACGTGCATTTTTTTAGTTGTGCGGCCGTTACAGCCGTGCGCAACAAGGAGTGCGCAACCACGAATCTGACCGAACACCTCCATTACAGTAGCACGAACAACAGTAAAATGACGCAAAAACGAGACTCAAAACACCATTTTAGCATATCAAATTCAATTTTTTATACAATCATTTCACAATGTATTTAACAATTAGAAAAATAGTGTTCGATTGTCACTTCTTTTTCAAAATTTTTACCGAATTTTTTTTGGGTTTTGTTGATAAAGGGGAAAGGGTTAATGGGGTGTGTTTAGTAAGAATAGAGTATTTTGAATGGAGAATGAGATTTTGAATAAATAAGGGTATTATAGAAAAAGAATGGGGTGTGTTTAGTATTTTAAATTGATTTTTAAATTTTAATAAGGTGTGTATAACAATTGGGGTGTGAACTATTTGGGATAGTACCTCCCATTAAAAAACTGTAGTTGTGAATTGTGATGATGAATTCAATTATCACTCTCTTCGGAATCCATTTGCTTCTTCCCCTAGCTCCCACTCTCCTCCAATCCCGATCCTCCACGTCACACTTCTCCATCCTCGAATCATTTCCCCCCCTCTCCCTCTCCGTCCTAGACTACGGCGCCACTGCCACCGGCCACCAATACGACACCGTTGCAATCCAGTCCACCATCAACCACTGCTCCTCCGCCGCCGCCGTCCACCTCCGTCCCTGCCATGTCAATTTCCCTCCGGGGAAGTACCTAACCGCCACGTTGTACCTAAAATCCGGCGTCATATTGAACATATCGCGAAACGCTACTATCCTCGGCGGCACTAGGTTGAACGACTACCCCGAAAAGCAGGAGAAATGGTACGTGGTGGTGGCGGAGAACGCGGAGAATGTGGGGATCACTGGCGGCGGCGAGGTCAACGGTCAGGGTTTGAAGTTTGTGACGAGATTCAACGAGAAGAAGAATGTGATGGTGAGCTGGAATGAGACAGGGGCGTGTTTGGGTGATGAGTGTAGGCCGCGTTTGGTTGGGTTTATTGGTTGCAGAAATGTTAGGGTTTGGGATATCAGCTTCAATCAACCGGCTTATTGGTGGTACGTTCCGCTTCCAAATTGGTGCCTTTACATATTTGGTATTTACATTACTCGTTACTTCCCAATCCTTATTTCTTGCCTATGGTTCAATTTTCATGAGGTGGAAACTATTGGCTGTATGCTCATTCTCATCTGGTGAGTCTTTTGTGCAATTAATGGGTAGTAAGTAGTAACATTGGATGATATTCTTAAACTTCTTGATCTGTGTGAAAATGGAAGCAAGCCTATCTTTGTGGGACGACGGGAGTGTGTGGTTGTAATGTAAGTGCTACTACATTGAAGTCAGTAATGCTCTCGTGTTGTTTTCGAATTGCTTGTAGATGTACGTCAATAAACGAAAATTGCATATTTTGCTCGTCTACTTTTGTGCACACTGTGAAGTGATGAATTGCCAATGTGAAGTAGAACACAGGCTCTTGTGATAATAGTTGATAAGAAGGTTATATGTTACTTTTGGTATGATATCTCCTATTTAAAAAGATTCAGCGCGTTAAATCCACACACTGGTTAGCAATCAGTCTTGCAGTCGTGAATGAAAAGGAAGATGAAAGAACTTAAAATAAGAACCTATTTGTAATTCAATGATCTGCTTCTCTTGTCTCAATATAGTTGTCCTTTTCCCTCTATTACATTACAGCTTGCACATTGTTCGGTGTCAAAACACATCAATTCATGATGTTTCAATCTACGGGGACTTCAATACGCCTAACAATGATGGTATAGATATTGAGGATTCAAACAATACGCTCATAACTCGATGCACCATAGATACCGGAGATGATGCTATATGCCCAAAGACGTATACTGGTCCCATTTACAATCTCACTGCAACCGACTGCTGGATTAAAACTAAGTCTTCAGCAATCAAATTTGGCAGTGCTAGTTGGTATCCTTTCAGAGGTGTGGTGTTTGACAATATAACTATTGTAGATTCTCACAGAGGCCTTGGATTTCAAATACGAGATGGAGGTATGGTAATCTACATTCGGTTCTTGTCTGAGGCCATCTTATGTAGCTTATGACGTGTATCTTAATTTTTTTGACATTTCATACACTGTCACGCCAGCAGAACTTGCTAGTCATGTGCAACGATTGCAAATTTTATTTTGCAATTAGTCATATTATATCATTTGTGTGATCTTTGTCTTCGTATATGTGCCTATGCAGGGGATGTTAGTGATGTTACATTCTCAAACATTAACATCACCACAAGATACTATGACCAATCATGGTGGGGTAGAGCAGAACCTATCTACATCACAACATGCCCAAGAGACGGCAATTCAAAAGCCGGTTCTATCTCTAATCTTCAGTTCATAAACATCACAGCAACATCTGAAAATGGAGTGTTCTTATCAGGATCAAAAGGTGGAGTTTTGAGAAACCTGAAGTTCAGAAATGTCAATCTCACATACAAAAGGTGGACGAGCTATGACGATGGGCTCGTGGACTACAGACCAGGGTGCCAAGGGCTAGTGAAGCACAGCAGTGCAGGGTTCATGATGGAACACATTGATGGCTTGAATCTTGAAAATGTGAACATGATGTGGGCAGAGGAGAGGGCGGAAAAGTGGAATAATCCTCTCCATTTTCGTCCTTCGACTGTGAATAATATTTCATTGTTGAATTTCCACTCTGGATTACTGTACCAACAATGATCCAATTATCACTTGCCTTGCATTATGGTCTGTACAGTATTTATTGGGAAATTGTGCTCAAGATTGCTTATTAAATTTGATATTCAGCCTTAAACAGTGATATTTTTGACAATATACAAAACACATTATCATGATCAATAATAATATGCTCTTAATGAGATTAAACACACAAATAAGAGTAATCCAAACAGATATCATAGAATTTATTTCATAAACATCACTGTTTGGTGAAAATATAACTAAGCATCCACCATTTGAGCCCCAATGGAAAAAACATCTTCCCTAGTTCACCCCCTTTAATTTAAATTGGGGGGTGGGGGGTGAAGTCTTGACAAGAAGGGGGGGCATTTAACCGTGGCAGTTGGGCATTGTTCCCAAATTTTTTCTTTAGATGGGCTGTTCAAATGGTGGCCCGCAACAATTAATTTGGGCGCAAGCTATATACCCCTCCAGCTTTTTTAAGTATACCCCCTCCCCATTTATTAATTTAATATTAGTATAAACTATCCAATGTGCCCTTTTAGTAAACATTCATAAGATAGATACACCTCGTTTAAAATTGAAAATTTAACCCTAATTTTTGCAGCAGCCACCAACACCCATATTTGCCGCCGCCGACCCACCACCACCCAAATATTTCCAAATACAAATCAGAAACTAAAAAAAAAAAACTTTAAAAAATAAGACATTTTCGACAAACCAATGTCGATCAAAATAAAGCATACGATCGATAATAACGTGTCGAGAAAAAAAACACTTGTCGATAAGATTTTGTCGTTTTTTTTTTTTTAATTTTCGACAATAAGTGTTGAAAATAAATACTATAGTCGATAACAATTTGTCGACGATAATGTTTATTTTCGACACACTATTGTCAAAAATTTTAAAAAGAAAAAAAGAGAAAGAGAAACCTGTTAACGGAGGGGAGGCAGAGCGATTTTTTTAACTGATTGCGACGGGGAAGGAGGAGTGGCAGCGGCGGCGGCGCTGCGAGTGAGGGGCGGCTCCGTCAACGATTGTTGTAGAATTTTTTATTTTTTATTTAAAAAAGAAAAAAGGGGTTGTGCACCGGAGTGGGGGACGACGGCTGGGGCCGCGCACAGGGTGGGGTAGGGACGGTGGAGCTGCGGGGGTTTGTTGTAGGAATGGGAGAAAAAAGGGAGGGAAGAGGGGGTGGCGGTTTGGTGGAGGGGGAGGGGAAAAGTTACTTTTTTAGGATTTTTTGAAAATTGAGGCCGAAGGAAGGAAATAAGGAAAATGAGGAATGATGGTATTTTAGGTAATTTGAGAGGAGTAGTACATCAAACGTTTGCCACATTGAGGGGAGTACATAAATCGGGGGAGCATACTTAACAAAGCTGGAGGGGTATATAGCGTTGGCCTTAATTTGCGACTCTGCATTAGTTAACTGAGCCAAACAATTTAATTGTTGGCCGAACATCCATTTTTACTCGTTTTACTCTCGATTTCGATTTCTTCATTCGATTGACTTCACAAAAAATTAGGTACTCAATTTCAATTTCTTCTTTGGATTGACTTCACTAAAAATTAGGTAAGTGTTTTGCTTTTAAAAATGTTCAATTTGACTCTAATAGTAATGCTAAAAAGAATTGTCCCTATTTGTAAGAAGGTCTATAAAAATGACCCTTAGAGTAAATAATCTCTTCTTTAATCAAGTGTAATTAACTAAAAATTAGTAAAAATAACATAAAATTTTATTAAATTAAGATTAAAATGCTAAAAAAAATCATGTAATTTTTACTGGAATCATGTACAAGTATTTTAATAAGTAGATTTTTGTTACTTTTGTCTGCAACTAAATGAGAGGTAT
Source organism: Galeopsis tetrahit (assembly GCA_963675135.1). Taxonomy (NCBI): domain Eukaryota; kingdom Viridiplantae; phylum Streptophyta; class Magnoliopsida; order Lamiales; family Lamiaceae; genus Galeopsis; species Galeopsis tetrahit. Next base: position 5,326,883 of record OY776126.1, read on the forward strand.
TATATTACAACTTTAAATTCAAACCAGATGCAAAGTTTTAAGAATCTATATTTAATCATAAGAAAAGCAATGCATTGTGTTTTTCACGAAACTTCAAATTAAAGCTTTGGACTTCAACGTGTTGCACGTTTAAGCAATTAAATATAAAATATTTCATTTATCACACAATAAGACAGAAAAATCACAATATTCTCAATTTTACACAAATGTCAATACTTTTTCTTCACATATACATATAAGCCAACTCATTTCTTACTTTTTATATAAAAGTTTACAATTGTTCATCTACTTATACAAAATTATATACACATAAGTCAACTTATTTATTTACTTTTGTAAAATTACCTTTCAAAACTTCACTCATTATTTGACTTTTTGAATATACATGTTCACCTACTTACAAAACTTATTATGGGCCGAAGAGAGTATACACAATAACATGAAATTCCACCCTCTTTAGAATGAAGTCATGAATTTGTAGGTGTGTATGGGATGCTTTTTAACGTAGGGAGGGACTATTCTAAAGCAGCTGGAGGGCCCCAAAAGTAGTCTTCTTCTTTTCTTTTATTTTCCTTTGGAATGATAGAAGCATTATTATAGTAAGAAAAGAGATATTCGTATGATTCTTGTCTTGCTTGGAATGACAAAGAATATATTTTCAACTTTCTTCTATATATACAACTAATTATGTTACTAACTTTAAACCACATTTCCCACTTCTCTGCATAAATTAAAGAAGAAGAAGAGTTTTCAGGTTCTCACTCCTCTCTTTCTCCCTCTAATCTTTGCCTCAACTTTGCATGCATGCATGTTTGTTTTAAAAAGAAACATGATTCAAATACTAGCTAGAGTGACACTGTTAATGTTTAATTTTTATTCACATTAAGTGATTAATGAATTTTGAGAACTAGATACTTTTATGAAGTTTTCCTTGTCATTTTATCTATTTTAAAAGGTAAAGTCTAGTATGCAGTGCACCCTAGTTCATATGCATTTTTCAGTTTACTGACTTACACTTTTTAATAAATGGTGTTTCACTTTTCAATTATTACTAAAAATATTATTATACAGTTTAATAATTGAAAAGTGCAACACCATTTACCAAAAAAGTGTAAGTCAGTAAACTGAAAAGTGCAACATGGACTAGGGTGCACAACATGCACTCAGGTCCATAGCAGACCAACCCATTTTAAAATACTACTCCCCCGTCCCGTAATTATTTGCACACTTTCCTTAACGGACGTCCCAACATTATTTGCACACTCTAAAAAATGAAATAACTCACATAATTTTTACTTGGGCCCACAACTTAACTCAATTTATAATTTTAGTCAAATCTCCACCCACTTTAGTCAATGAATTACCAATAATACCCCTCCTTTATTCTACCATAGTCCATACACATCACTATATTCTATTTTCTTAATTTCCATGTCGGTCAAACCATGTACAAAATCCTGGGACGGAGGGAGTAGTTTTTTCATCGTAATTCTAATTTTTATACTCTCTCCGTCCCACAAAGATAGCCACATATTCCTTTTTTGGATGTCTCAAATTATAGCCACACTTCCTCTTTTACTTTAATATTAAATGCTTTATTGTCAATTTTACCCATAATTAATAAGAGTAATTAATGCTTAGCAAATTTTTTAGTATAACTTTTCAAGGGTAAAATTGACACATTAGCTAAATTTGACTACATTTATTAATTTTTCTTAATCTGTGTGTAAAGTCAAATGTGGCTATCTTTGTGGGACGGAGGGAGTAACATATAAAAGAATTAATAATTGAATGATCTATTGATCTTCCATATACTGTATATCTGTTTTACTTTTCGTATTACAAATATTCATGATCAGGTTGCAACATGACTATAACTGATGAGGCTGAGAAAGCGATCATTAACTGTTTTGAGGCTGTGTTGAAGAAGAAGGATGATTCTGAGGTGGTGCTGAAGAAAGCTTTCCAGGACCATGACATTACTCATGTTTCTGCAGATGATTTTTTTCGTTTAATGAAGCAAGTTGATCTGAAACAAACTGATGAGGAGGAGGTTAAGGCTGTTGAGGAGATTAAGGAGACGATTCTCCGGGTCAAGCTCGTATCCAGGACTCAAAACCAGCAACAGATTAACTGCGATGAGTTCATCAACATTATCAAGTAAGATATCAAATTGTGAAATTTTCATTTATTTTGGTATTGCGCGCGATTCTCTTTGTTAATGATGCACACCAAGTGTATGCTAAAATGCACATTCTATAAACACAAGAATTGGGTTTATACATCTTCAATATCTTTCCATCCACTAAATACTCCCTCACTCCCCAAGTTAAGCTTAGGTGATGTTTACATTAGGTTGTTTTGGGTGATTTTAAAAACTGGTTTATTTATTCTAAAGTAGGGTAATATTTAACTTTATGTACAAATCAATGCGGAGGTTTAATACGTCTTGTAATTTAGGTCTAATTCATTTTATATCCTTTAAGTTTTCACTTTTTTAATTTATGTCATTTTTTCATTAAAAATGTGAGTATGACGCGGAATGAATTAAGACTCCCGTCAAATAGTCAAATTTATGTCCTTAAGTTTAAAAATTAAAAATAATAACTAAAAAATTCCATAAAATTCTATTTGGATTAGGCCTAAGTTTAAAATAATTTTTTCTTGTTTAATATGTTTGTTTTTTTGTGGTTTCTGAAAACTGGTTTATAAATTCGAAGTAAATCGATGTAGGATCTTAAAATTTAAAACCTTATATTTTTTTTAATAGAAAGTAAACATCCCTTTATTGTTTGTACAAGTTTTAAGAAATACGATGAGGAAATTTTGTTTTTGGTCCTTTAAGCTTAAGTGATTCCAAAATACATCCTTAAGTTTATATTTTATAATTTTTGTCCTTTAAATTTATACTCGCAGGAAAATCTTAAACTCGTCAGAAAATTTGAGGGTTCCGACCAAATGTACAATTTTGGTCCTTTAAATATATTAAAATCTAAAAATTTGATAAAATTTTGAAAAAACAACGATTTTTGTTGCAAATCTGTTTTAAAACATCATTAATTTTTTTTTTTTATCAATTTTTCAGATTTTAATATATTTAAAGGATCAAAATTGGACATTTAGTTGGAGCCTCCAAATTTCCGACGTGTTTAAAACTTTTCCGGTGATTTTAAACTTAAATGACTGAAACTGGTCAAAAAGTGACTAAAATTAAGATATATGATGTATTTTGTAAAGTTAAAACTTAAATGATTTATTTTGAAATCACTCAAATTTATTGGACTGAAAAATATATTTTATTGAATATAATATTTAGTGTGTAGAGTGTTATTGAAATAGGAGGAGATATGAAAGATAAAAGGTAAAGAGAAAGGTAGGAAAGAGAAAAGATAAAGAGAGACATGAAATATAAAAGATAGAGAAATAGTGAACAAAAAAAATAAAAATTGGTAACTTAATAGGAGACATTCAAATTGTCAAAATAAGTAACTTAAAGAGGGATTGAGAGAGTATTAAATTTCATCATAAAGTTGTCGGACATGGGGTTGGTTTTTTGGCATTGATAATGGTGATGTATATGCAATGCAGTTACTAATTAGGCAATTGTTTGTTTCATCACATAAATTATTTCAGTTTATTTCTAAATATTTAGACTTGAGTCGTGTGTTGATTCCTATGGCAAGATTTATGTTCTGATTCAGAGAATTTATGTTAGATTAGATTTAGTAGTATTGGTTCATTTACAAAAGCACTTCAAATAGGTAAAATGAGTTTTTCATCACCTTACACATTTGTGGAATAACTGCAGATTACTTGTGAATGGGCAAAAGATTGTTTTGTATGGCAAATCAGGAGTGGGGAAAACGTGGATGGCTCAAAAAATAGCTGGTCGTGCCGTAAGAAAAGGCGTTGTGGCGATTTGGGTGTATATGAATAGGATTTATGAAGGCCTAAGTCTTGAGAAGAGCATTGATTCTCAATTGCCTTTTGAAGATGCCAAAAAGAAGCACGAGAAGGAGAAGGAGAAGGAGAAGGAGAAGGAGAAAGGGAAAGGGAAAGGCAAACAAGAGGAGTCTGAGGAAGCCAATGAAAAGAAGAAACGCGACGAAACTGAGGAGATGAAACACGAAAAGCCGATGAAGAAGAAGCTTCTTTTAGTGCTGGATAATGAGGGAAGTAAAATGAAACTCAACTGGTCTGAAGTTGAAAAAGATGGCAAAAAGAAGGTTTCTTTGATGTTGGATGATGGCCAGAGAGAGATGGATTTGGGTGCCATCTTAGATCTTGATGAATATGAAGAATTCAAGCTTCTCATCACTAGTGAAAAGCCACCAACTGATTCAGAGAGTGTTGGATTGATGATGAGGCCGTTGACCTTGAACGAATCGAAATTATTGGTGTTTGGACAGATGGATGAAAAAGTGGTAGCTGAGAAAAAAGAATTAGCTGAGTTCTTCATTAATAAGAGTGAGGGACTTCCAGCTGAGATGCTCTTCATAGCAAGAGTTGTGAGTTGTTCGGAAACGAAGAAGCTGCGCGAGTACAAAGAGATACTCGAAAAGGAAAAAAGTTCAAATTGGGGAGATGTACTCATCAAAGGGTACGACAAGCTTCCTAAAAGCGTCATGATCGACTGCTATAGCTCCGAGACTCGTGACAGACACTTCCTCCATCGAGGTGGGATGGTTAACTTCAACGAGCTGATAAGCTACTGGATAATCGAAGAGCATCTTGGCCACTTTGATCGTATCGAGGATGCTTACGAGGAGGGGTTTCGTGTCTTAATGGAACTTATGCACTGTGGCCTGCTCGAAAAGCAAGAGGGTGACTATGTAACACCAAGTGGAACAAAATTCAATTTTGATATCCATGATAGAAATGTTTTTTATCGAAAAATTCATCGTGGATTGGGCGAAACTTACGATATGAGGCTCGGGAGAGTGACGTGGGCTAATGGGATGATAAAAACAATCAGCAGCAGCGAGCGAAAGGTTCCGAAGCCATCGACTTCGACTTTGTTCCTCGATGGTAACTATATTGGTAAGAAGTCCCCTGCTGATATCTTGTTTAAGTCTAGCAGTGAGCTTGACACCCTTGCTAATCCCATTGACCAGGAGGGGAAAAAACTCCCTCCACCTGAAAACTTGTTTGGGTCTCTCACTGAGCTTCAAAACTTTGCTATCTTCAGACCAACTGGCCAACACTTTCAATGGCCAGTCGGAATGAAGAAGCTCCGTTTGCTCGTGCTTCGAGGCTGTCAATATTTGAACAGCCTCGCCCCTTATTCTCCATTGAGAAATGAGAAAAAAATTCCTCCAAAAACACTCTCAAGATCTCATTCATGCCCAGCTTTCCCTCAAACACATACTCATAATAATCCTAACACGCCCCCTTCTCTATCTCCGAGCCCTGTCGTTTTCCCTAACCTGGAGACAGTAACAGTTCTTGAGATATCTGGTCCTAGTTTATTATCTGAAATCCCAGAAAATCTCTTCAAAACAATGTCCAACCTCAAAACACTTGACATGTCTCATCTCCCCATCAAGAAGTTGCCTTCACCATTCTACAAGCTAGAAAAAATCGAGTTTCTAACTCTCAGAGGCTCCCACAGTTTCGAAGAACTCGAAACTTTAAGTAAACTCAAAGATCTTCAAATGATTGATCTATCTGGCTCTACGTCCTTCGTAAGGTTCCACGACAAGAACCTTCGTGCGAATAATAAGCTTCAAATTCTTAACCTTTCCGAAACCAAGATCAAAACAATACCCTTGATCAACTCCAATCCACTTCTCAAGTTCATCTCACTCAAGGGCTGCACAAACTTGCAGAGGATACGCAAGATCAACAGACTCGAAAAACTCCAGATTTTCGACATATCAGGTGCCACACAGGTAGAAGAATTCCGTGATGCATCTTTAGATAATCTCAAAAGCCTCGTGATTCTTGATGTTTCACGCACTGCAATCAGACGATTACCTTCCAACGTCTGCAATCCTCGATATCTCTACGTTCAAAGTTGCCTCCACCTCAAAACACTCCCCCCCATTGAGGACTTCACCAAGGCTGAAGTCATTGACATCTCATATTCTTCTCATCTGGAAGAGATTAGACCAGAGTTCTTCAGTAAAATGGGATGCATTACAGAGTTGAACATCTCGAAAACAAGTGTCAAGCACCTCCCATTCCTTTCCTCTCTTGGCTCTCTTCGTCGTTTCCTGCTGGTTGATTGTCAGCACTTGGAGAAGCTGGAAAAGCTGAGCGCCTTGGAGGAGCTTGAATTTCTTGATCTTTCGGGTTGTAAAGATCTGATGGAGATAGACAGCGATTCGTTCGACAAAATGAGTTGCCTCCAGTATCTTGACGTGTCTGGGACCAAGTTGAACCAGTTGCCATCCTTGTCAAAACTCATGAAGCTTGAAGAACTGTACGTTAGAGATTGTCCAACTATAAAGGAGCTGAGAGGCATTGAAGAACTTCCAGTGCTCGATATTCTGGATTATTCGGGAACTATCATAACGCCAACGCCTTCTTTCAGCAATCCTGATCGTCCACGTGTTGTACATGGTGTGGACATATACAGTGTTAATCACCAAGAGATGTTGATCAAACTTGGTGCAAGATCTGAATGTGATATGTGTGAATCAACTGATCAGCAGAATGTGGAATATCTGAGGGAATGCAAGTGGAGCATTTCAGCCATTTTTGGTGAGAAACGGGGCTCATCGGTGCATGGTACTCATTTTCTTCAACTGTTGATGAAGCATCCGTCGTTGCTGTCGAAGGAATTGAGGCAATTCCATTTCTTGGTGCATCCCATGGAGAAAGAAGCAGCCTTATTGGAGGCTGATAAAACACTCTATGAAAGTGAAGTTGCTTTAAGAAACATCTACTTTGAGCAAGTTTCTCAGGAAAAGATGGAAAGGTGTTTGGAGATACGAGATTTCGACAATGTCCCTCCATTTGTGGGAAATCTGCTAAAACAAGCTCAGTTTGTTGTGCTCATTGATAATGCATTTTTCAAGTCTTTGCTTGATTTAGGTGTTGATAACATCATGGACATGAAGGCCTGCTGGATTGAGAGGTGTGATCAATTGGAGCATGTTATTGTTTCTGAGAAAGAAGAAGATAGTAAGAAACCAGAAGCGTCTACTAAAAGGAATGGCGATCAACCCGGAGAACCGGCCAAAAGCAAAGGCAAAGGCAAACTGGGAGAACTGGCCAAAAGCAAAGGCAAACCGGGAGAACTGGCCAAAAGCAAAGGCAATCCGGGAGAACTGGCCAAAAGTGAAGGTGATCAAACCGGAGAGTTGGTCAAAAGTGAAGGCGAACCAGGAAAATCGGGAGAACTGGCCAAAAGTGAAGGTGATCAAACCGGAGAGTCAGCCAAAAGTGAAGGCAAACCAGGAAAACCTGTTGAAAGCAAAGATGAACAAGAAGAGTTGACCAAAAGCAAAGGTGAACTAGGAGAACCGGCCAAAAGCAAAGGTGAGCCAGGAGAACCGGCCAAAAGCAAAGATGAACCAGAAGAGTCGACTAAAAGCAAAGGCGAATTAGGAGAACCGGCCAAAAGCAAAGATGAACAAGAAGAGTCGACCAAAAGCAAAGGCGAACTAGGAGAACCGGCTAAAAGCAAAGATGAACCAGAAGAGTCGACCAAAAGCAAAGGCGAACCAGGAGAACCGGCCAAAAGCAAAGATGAGCCACGAGAACCGGCCAAAAGCAAAGATGAACCAGAAGAGTTGACCAAAAGCAAAGGCGAACTAGGAGAACCGGCCAAAAGCAAAGATGAACCAGAAGAGTCGACCAAAAGCAAAGGCGAACTAGTAGAACCGGCCAAAAGCAAAGATGAACCAGAAGAGTCGACCAAAAGCAAAGGTGAACTAGGAGAACCGGCCAAAAGCAAAGATGAGCCAAGAGAACCGGTCAAAAGCAAAGATGAACCAGAAGAGTCGAACAAAAGCAAAGGCGAACTAGGAGAACCGACCAAAAGCAAAGATGAACTAGAAGAGTCGACCAAAAGCAAAGGCGAACTAGGAGAATCGGCCAAAAGCAAAGATGAGCCAGGAGAACCGGCCAAAAGCAAAGATGAACCAGAAGAGTCGAACAAAAGCAAAGGCGAACTAGGAGAACCGGCCAAAAGCAAAGATGAACCAGAAGAGTCGACCAAAAGCAAAGGCGAACTAGGAGAACCGGCCAAAAGCAAAGATGAACCAGAAGAGTCGACCAAAAGCAAAGGCGAACCAGGAGAACCGGCCAAAAGCAAAGATGAGCCAGGAGAACCAGCCAAAAGCAAAGATGAACCAGAAGAGTCGAACAAAAGCAAAGGCGAACTAGGAGAACCGGCCAAAAGCAAAGATGAACCAGAAGAGTCGACCAAAAGCAAAGGCGAACTAGGAGAACTGGCCAAAAGCAAAGATGAACCAGAAGAGTCGACCAAAAGCAAAGGCGAACCAGGAGAACCGGCCAAAAGCAAAGATGAGCCAGGAGAACCGGCCAAAAGCAAAGATGAACTAGAAGAGTCGACCAAAAGCAAAGGCGAACTAGGAGAACCAGCCAAAAGCAAAGATGAGCCAAGAGAACCGGCCAAAAGCAAAGATGAATCAGGAGAACCGGCCAAAAGCAAAGATGAACCAGGAGAACCAGCCAATAGCCAAGGCGAACTTGGAAAGTCGGCCAAAAGCAAAGATGAACCCGGAGAACCGGCCAACAGCAAAAGTGAACCAGAAAGTGATACAAAGAACAATTTTACTGATACTCTTGACAAGTTAGAGATTTTATGGATTTCTGATGGTTTGAATCTGAGGAGTATATTCAGCGGAGAAATTAGCTTCAAAAATCTCAAGTCTTTATACCTGGAATATTGCCCACAGATCTCCACCATATGCTCCTCATCCTTGCAACTACAAAGCCTTGAAATCCTTTACATCAAATATTGCCAGAAGTTGAAGACTTTGTTCAAAGATGACACAGCTCAGCTCAAGAATCTAACAGAGCTACATCTATGGGGGCTACAAGACTTAAAAAGAATCGATCATGTACCGTCTCTACGCACTTTAAGAGTCGGAGAATGCCCCTTGCTCGAACATGTCATCAGTGCATCAACTCAAGGCCATGATCATCAAGAATTCAAGGGCCACACACTTGAGACTCTCCACATCAAGTTTTGCGACAAACTCAAGACTATTTGTGAGTCCTCACAAGAAGATGCTTCGTATTTCCCAAACTTACAGGAGCTAGAGCTTTCGGGCCTACCAGAGCTCAAGGAAATCGCGTGCGACGCACCACCATGTCTGCAGCGTCTGAGAGTTAGTGAGTGCCCCTCTCTACAACACATTTTTGACAATTCTAACAATTTTAAAGATGTTAGAATTGTGGAAGTGAAATATTGCGAAGAATTGAAGACAATCTTCAGAGTTGGTGGATTAGATTTGACCCAAGTAGAGAAGATGGAGTTGCTAAGCTTACCAGAGGTGGACAACGTCAATGACTGGAAATTGCCTTCAATCGAAAAATGCACGATATGGGATTGTCCAAAACTGTTGGGACATACACATGAGGAAGAGCCTCGGACCCATGAATCAAATGATGCAATAAATCTTTAAACAGGTCAGTTTAGACTTTTGAGTCATAGTTTATGCTACATTACATCCCTTATAGCATAGAAGATACTATATGTTACCTGTGTCATGAATCATATACAAGTGATTCTTGATTAAGAAAATATGCATTTTGTACGAGATTTGTGTTTGAAAGTTGATAGTCTTTATTGAGTTATTCCAACTCATAACTTCGAATCATTTGAATGTCTACTAAATATGTATAGCAGGAGCAAAGTATATTTTTGTTATTTATTTTAATTTTTAATTTTTAATTTTATATATTAAATTTATAAAACACGTAAATTATGTTTTGGAAAAATTCAATTTTTTTAAGTAGTTTGTTTGTGGCCTGTTAATGGTCTATTTAGCCGATGATCCTCTAGATTAGGGTTAGGTATACAAATATTGATTGAGATGATTTTTTTTTTTTTATTTGAAATTTTCGATTGAGAAAAATTCAAATATTGATGGTAGGGGGCAAACTGAAGATTGGATAAATTGCTTTCAGTATTTACTCAAACCTTAAGGGCTCAAAATAAATACTAACACTTTCGCAACGACGTCGTAGTGCCCTCTCTCAACTCGGATCCAAAACAACCTAAACACAAAATAGGCCAGCAGTCTCTCACTCTCATTCGCTCTCTCCACCAGAATGCCGCCGTTTAAGCAATTCGCCACCGCGGCGAACTCTCTCCGAGCCCGACGCAGCCCGTCACTTCGAACCCGTGGAGGTGGACACGGCCCGAGTCGTTGGACTAGTCCGGGCCACGAGGATCGACCCAAAGGCTTTGCCTTCAGCCGTACGCCGCCGCCGTCGGGAGTGTCGCGGAAGTGGGAAGATTGGGAGCTTCCGTGCTATCTCACTAGCTTCCTCACTATTGTCATCCTTGGAGTTGGCCTCAGTGCGAAGCCCGACCTCACGATTGAGACATGGGCACACCAGAAAGCCCTAGAACGGCTCGAAGCGGAGGCGGCCGGGGCTGCTGATTCTGATTGAAGAAGGTATCTATCTTTTAATTACCGGTTTATAGTGTTACTTTTCTTCACGGCGGAGGAATTTCTTCATGAATTATGGGGGCTTGTGCAGTGAACTGTTTGGAGAAATAAATGTTTTTTTTTTGTCTTTGGAATTTGAAACATGCTGTTTTCCATGGTATAAATTTACTTTGATTTTGAGAATGCAAATTTATTGCTGGTTAATTTAGCTGGAAATTATGATATTGTATGCGTGCTTAAGAATTTGCTTTCCCGTTGGATTAACTTATGTTCAACATCTGCATTTGATGAATTTGAAGTTTTGGTAAGGCAAATATTGCAAAATTAGTAGTAATTCCCCTGGTGAAATTGAGCGTTTTCTCGCACCCTTTTGACTGTATGCGATTGTTGGCTTAACACATGAACACTTTAGAGTAAGGAAAGCCTTAGCACTAGAGTTGAATTTATCGATTTCCCATGAGTTGTTTGAGTGCTTGCGACGTAATTGTTGAGGAAAGGCACGACGAAGAGAATTCTTGATTTGAGTGATTCATATTCACCAAATATTTACCAATCATTCATCATTCTGAACCTGCTAAATCATAACAACATACCAAGAAAAGAAACTGTCAGGTTTCTCCTGGGAAAATACTGATGGAAATCCAGCTTTTCTTTACGATGTTTTCTGTGAACCTTGTTCTATGTAGTTGAAAGAGAGAAATGCTGACCTTGTTCTGCTAGTCCAGTTAGATGTTAAGTAAATAAACCAGGAACTCTACATGGTCACGAATCACGATGTTTATGTTTAGGTTGTGTGAGGTTTATGCGTCACCACTCGTTTCCTGCATCTCCATTGTTATTGTAAGAAAACAGTTTGTTTGGATCCATAACTGATAGTGTGTTTTCATTGAATATGATTCATTACAAAGATTGAAGCTGATTTACTTTGAGGAAGATAGTTCTAATAATCCTCTGTTTCCTAGGATGATATCAATTTCTAATACATTAGACTCTATCTTTTTACTTAGAATACACTAGGCTCTACCGTTTTCATGAGGGTTTCGAAGATCTACTTAACCTAGTATCATGTCTGCCTTGTTGAGCAACAGGGGGTAGAAGCTTGGAGGAAGAGTTACCTGAATTAGGAATGGTTTTAAAATTTGGATAAATTCAAGAAAGTTGAAATGTAAACTGAATTTTGTGTTTTGGGGTTTTAGGAAATAACAGTTTTATTGCTCCTTTTCCCTAATAAGTCAAATTGAATATTTTAGACTTCAACTTAGTATAGTTCAATCTTCAAGCAAACTGGATAACATTCAAGAGACTGTCTTGTTGGGATGTGCCTAGGGGTGTAAATGAGCCGAGTCAAGTAGTGTCAAGCTCGAACTAGACTCGATTAGAAAATTCTAAACTCGACTAGAACTTGATCGATTTTTTTTTTTTTTTGGAGCTCGAGGAAAAACTCGAAATACTCCCGCTTATGTCTTGACTCAATATCTTAGATATCATTAATAAACATTTTTTTAATTTATAATTAAAGTGAATTTGTACTATAATAGTATAATTAGCATATAAAATTGTGTGAGCCTTGGGCCCCTTGGCCATCCCTATAGCTAGTGAAACTTGGTGTTGTGGGTACCATGAAGAAATAAGGCCCAGTTTTGTAGGCCCAAATGGCGAGCTTTATTTGGGTGTTTTTTCACAACTGGACTCAATAGACACATGGATCTGATCCAAAGGAAGCGTGCAGATACTTATTGCATATGGTTTTCCATGTTTATAAATTTCGTGAAGCTCGATTTAATTAATAATTAAATGAAGTCGAATAAGAAACATAAAGCTTTGACTTTAAACGGGATTCATGTAAGTGGACGGTGAAATTGGTTTCCTCGGATTAGTCGATCCTTGGATCGGATAATGTGGCGTACTGGCGACTGGCGTTAACAAAATAAGGCAAATAAGAAGCGTGTTTTTTATTTAACTCGGTTTTATTCGTGCTTTCCATAATTTTAAAACAAAAGATTATGATTCCAAAATAATCAGATTTATTTATTAAATTCAACGCATTTGACAGTTCCTTGAATACAAAGGGAAATAATTGGGAGGCAGATCCTAGATACTATAAAGTTGTCAGATTTTTTTAATTATTATGTCTTTAAATTAATATGCTTTGGCATGTTCAATTGTTTTTTTGGCCAACATGTAGAAGCTTCGTTTACATTCAACATTCAAGTGCCCTCTTTCTCCCTCCCCCATCTCTACACTCTAGTTTTGTTACATTAAATTAATATTTATGGCTTTTAATAAAATACACTAAATTTACCCAATTATAAAAATTACAATTAATTACAAGGTTATAATGTAATATCATACATTTATTAAATATTAATTTAACATAAAATTAAATTTTATTCTACTTGAATCTCAAAATAAATACACTGTCATTATTATTGAAATTCGCTAACCCAAAAAGTTGGCTCAGTGGTGTAGGCTTGGGACTTAGAAGTATGTTTCTCTCTAGGTTTGACTTTAAATAGGACCCTCGCAAGTGGACGGTGGGATTGGTACCCCGGGATTAGTCGATTCTCGGACCGGACACCCGAGACTTAAAAAAAAAAATTATTGAAATTCGCTGCACCACTTTTTTAAATAAATAAATTGGTTGAATTAAATATTAATGAGCTCAAGCTGAAGCAGTGCAGCAGCATAAATATTAGTAATTCTACTGATGAACTGGAGCGCACAATATCAAAACTAACCCTTAATTTTAAATTTATTTTGCCATCTTCATCGAATGACTATTAAAAAGAATAATTCATTAATTATTATACACACATCCATCCAAATTCAACCGCCTTTTTCTGGTTGGGAAATAAAAAAAAACAGCAAACAATTATTGAAAATAAAATTATTGGAGGTCTCTCTTGGATTTACTTATCTGAAAAATTAAGGCAAATAGGCAATAATAAGAAAGAAATTAATTATTAAAATGAATAGAATAGGGTGGTGGTGCCAGGTTGGATATGGAGTAGGGGTGGTCGTTGTCGGCGAAGCTTCATGGGTCACAGCTGATTTCATTCTTGACTACACTGTACACACCTTCTTTCCTTTTCATTGTTTATTTATGTACGACAATAAACATTTCAGATAAAAAAAAATTAAAATACTTCTAATTGAATATTATAATAATTTTTTTTAACAATAATATTACAATAAAATTACATTTAAAAAAAAAAAGTAATCAATTCTAATTTTTTTTAACAATAATATTACAATAAAATTACATTTAAAAAAAAAAAGTAATCAATTCTAATCCGATAGCCATCTTTTTAGTTTATTTATCTCTTTAATCCTTTTTATTACTAGTCTAGATCGTTTGGAATTGAAATATGATAAATAAGTGTGCATATTTTGAAATTTAGTACTAAAATTTAACGTTGGACAAACACAATTAATCTACCATTGCCTGACATATTTTGTCAGCTTCATTCGATTGAAAAATAAGAAATATATATCGGTTGCAAAATCGTAACATCAATGAATTAAAACGTGATATTCAAATTTATAAAATGGAAAAAATATGTGAAACATCAAAATTAAATTAAATTTATAGGTGATTTTATTTTTGTATCAACTTGTATATGTAATCTAATTTTCACCTTACGTATAAATAAAGACTATACAATTACTGATTGTCAAAAAAAAAAAAAAAGGGACTACACAATTACTGTGCCTGCTGAATAAACTATTCTATTTTTTGCTTTATTTACAAAAAAGAAAAAAAAAAGGGAAATGCTGTCTTCCGGTCAGTTTCCCCACCGACACCACCGACACTCTTCACCGGTCGCCGCTTGCCACTGCCCTTGTGCGCAAAACTAATAAAATAAAGTACTTTTTTTTTTAGCCAAATAAAATAAAGTACTAATTCACTCATAAATGATTTATTTATTTATTTTGAACGTGTTGTAAATTTATAAATTCATTATATCTGTCCACCTCTTTTTCATTATTTAAAAATGGATCCCTCTCCCGCACTCCTGCACCACACCACATTCCATAATTGCGCCTGCCTGCAGTGCCAGCAGTAACAGAGTTCTCAACACACCACACATATATTTAGTCACATGAAGCTACTGCTCTCCACCTCTTAGAGAGAGGATTTCGTGTTCATACCAGAAGAATCTTCTTCAACCTTAATGCTGTTCTTCGCAAAAGCTTCGGTAAATACCTGATACACACCTTTTTACTGATTCCTTTACGATATTTATTAGAACTCGCTTTCGCATCTTTCGATGCACTTTTTGTTCGCTCTTTTCCTTTTCTTTGTGCTTCGTTATCCGCTCTTAGATCTTGTCGTTTTGGAAGAATCTGATCATTTTGCGAGTTTATTTTATTTTTCTCAGTGGCGTTTAGCTCTCGATTGTGAAATGATAAATTTGTAGTAAGTTACTTTTGTTGCGGCGGTTGAATTGATTTACGGAAATTGTGCATCTCCGAAAGGCGGTTATTATCGTGCTTGTGTAGAGACTGAAACCGTCGGCATACATCACTCATTGCCGCGCCTTAAATTCCGGTGTATATTTTTACTCGATTTTGCTGATTTTAGTGCCTGTTTGGTGAAGAAGATTGAAGTTGGGAGTAAATGTTTCTTATGCTGTTGATTTTCTGCATTCGTTGAAGTAAATTTTATGTTCTGTTTCTTCTGATCTCTGTGTTTCCCCCTTTAATGGTTTTAT
This sequence comes from Galeopsis tetrahit, assembly GCA_963675135.1. Taxonomy (NCBI): domain Eukaryota; kingdom Viridiplantae; phylum Streptophyta; class Magnoliopsida; order Lamiales; family Lamiaceae; genus Galeopsis; species Galeopsis tetrahit. The sequence continues at coordinate 5,342,193 of OY776126.1, forward strand.
GCTTGTTTTTCCTTTTCCACATGTTGATCCGAATGGAGTGAGTAACTTTCTGGATATCGTTTCCGAGCTGCAATGTTGCTCTGCTAAATCTCTATATTTATTGAGTTTAAAATAAACTGCCAATCAACTTCATAAATGATCATGCTTGTTTGTCGACTAAAAAATTCAGATTCAACAGTAAAAATGTTTCCTGCTTTTGTTAATCACTGGTTGTGCGGTGCCTCTCTAATTTGTTGGTTTCATTCTTATTCAGTTATAAAGGGGGGAAATTCACCATGAAGGAAGCCGACAAGAGAAGGGTCCCAAACAACAAAGAAAAAAGCCGTTCTGCAGGACCAAATACCAGGGATCGTAAGCTGCAAGAAAAGAAAGCCGGTAGAAACTTGAAGGAAAAAGAGACTGATGTCAAACCTTCAACTCATAAACTGAAAAGCAACACGGATTTAAGTGAATTGAAAAACGGTGCAGAGCCCTCAGAAGCTTTTGAAAATGTTGTCATAGATTATGTGGATGATGAAGTCGTGCATAGTACCCAAACACTAAAAAATGATGAGAAACAAGGCAATGAAAAATTGAGTGGGAATATTAGTGATATGGAGATTGTGGATGACTCTGATGCTGAGACTACTAATGGATCAGTTTCTTCTCATGGAGATTCACAAACGGCTGATGAGGATAAAGCAGATAAATTTACTAAGGTTGGAGTTAACTCCTCAGGCTCTGATAAGAAAATAAACAATCAACAGATCAAAGTTCTGAATCAGACAACTAAGAAAGGATCTGAAAAGGATCTTCCTAAGTTGACATCCAAGAGTTCAACTGATAGCTTGAAAAATATGAAAGTTCATCCAAAACCTCTATCGGTTTCCTCTGAAGAGGCTGATGGTCAATCTCTTGAACAGGACAATGTTGAGGCTTCCGTTGTAGCTCATACTGTGTGTAGTGATGACAATACAGTCGATACTGAGGAAAATGATAAGGGAGAAGACAAGGCTGCATTAGATCAAAAGATTGAGGAAATGGAAACCAAGATCAAGAATCTTAAAAGCGAACTTAGAGAAGTTGCAGCTCTTGAAATATCACTATATTCTGTAGTTCCTGAGCATGGTAGCTCTGCACACAAAGTGCATACACCTGCAAGGCGCCTTTCTAGACTCTATATTTATGCTTGCAAATATTGGTCTCAAGACAAGCGAGCTACTGTGGCTAGAAACACTGTGTCTGGGCTTGTTGTAGTTTCTAAGTCCTGCGGCAATGACGTTTCCAGGTCAGTATAATATCAGCTTCTTCTGGTAATGCAGTGGAAAATCCTAAATCTCATGATTCTCATGTATTGTTTTATTTAGGTTGACCTTTTGGTTGTCGAACACTGTTGTTCTGCGGGAAATTATATCTCAAGCATTTGGGAGTTCCTGTCACTCCAGTACTCAAGCAAAAGTATTTGAGTCCAGTGGAGGTGAAACGAAGCCTTCTGCACCTAAATGGAAGAATAGTAGTGGGAGTAAACAATTGAATAAGCAGGGTTTATTACAGTTTTTCGATGATTGGCAAGAAACAAGAACCTTCACTGCTGCCTTGGAAAAAGTCGAGTCCTGGATATTCTCACGGATAGTTGAGTCGATATGGTGGCAGGTTATTCCTTTATGCCCTGCATCTGCAACTGTATAATAATTCTTGATTTGTTAATATGTTTAATCAAGTTAAGTATTGCATGTTAAATTGTTAATCATTTCAAATGTAGTTGGTAAACAATTGTTGTTGAATTGCATTGAATTGATATGGAGATACATGAGTTATAGTCTCTGGCATCATAATTATCTGTCATATATTACTGCTATTGAGTTTTCTATCTACAATTATTGAGACCATTTGAACTCCTTTATGCTGAAGTGCTGTTTGTTTTGGTTCAGACTTTGACGCCTAATATGCAATCACCTGTTGGTGACTCTAGAACAAACAGAGGTTCTGAAAGGTTACTGGGTCCTGCACTCGGTGACCAGAAACAAGGAGATTTTTCCATTAAGCTATGGAAAAATGCTTTTCACGATGCCCTGATAAGACTTTGTCCTGTTCGAGCCGGGGGGCATGAGTGTGGTTGCTTGCCAGTTTTGGCTAGAAAGGTGAGTAACTGTAATGCTGTGATTCTCCTTCTTGGCTTACAATCCATTTATGCACTTCCTGTGCGGGAGACGTGTAATATGTAAACATGAGCTGATTTATTATTATTCTTCATAATATAGCTTTCCTCAGCTTCTATTCTTAACCTTCTTTTTTTCGGCTGCACATGCAGTAGCATTAACTAATCAGATTTATACATTTAAATAGGTGATGGAACAATGTATTGGCAGGCTAGATGTGGCCATGTTCAATGCTATACTCCGTGAATCAGCCCATGAGATCCCTACTGATCCGATATCAGATCCAATTGTGGACCCCAACGTTTTACCTATTCCTGCTGGAGATTTGAGTTTTGGGTCTGGTGCTCAACTAAAAAATTCTGTAAGTGCCGTACTTCAGTCTCATGTTGGATGTACAGTTGCTTGAATAGTGCCAAGAGTTTTTGCATTCTCTATGCCTTCAAATATTTAAGTATTTGTTGAAGTAAATTTCTATGATTTGGTCAAAGCACTCATTTGTTGTGCCAGTATCAACCATATTATGAAGGATTTTGTGGCGGTCTTCCTCATGAAGACATTGGATAACTAAGATCCTTTATGGACTCATGATTAATCCTCAATCTTTCTGATACATAATGCTAATTGCACTCCCTCAGGTTGGAAATTGGGCAAGATGGCTGTCTGATTTTCTTGGCATGGATAATGATAGTTGTGCAAAACACGAAAATAAAACCATGGATGATGATGATAAGGTCACCGAGGAACCAAAGAGCTTTCCACTTCTTAATGCCTTAAGTGATCTTCTAATGCTTCCCAAAGATCTGCTTATGGACCGGACAGTAAGAATGGAGGTCAGAAACATGATTTTTTTTTCTTTTTATCCTAGCATCTTCGTTGAACTCTTCCTATCTGTGTACTTTACTTGATATTGATCCAATGTCTTTCGTTGTAGGTGTGTCCATCAATTAGCCTTCCATTGGTTAAGCGAGTACTCTGTAACTTCTCTCCAGATGAGTTCTGTCCTGATCCTGTTCCAGGTGCTGTGCTAGAGGCACTGAATGCTGAGGTATGTTATTGTTTACTTTCTGGACTCTCTATTTTCTTGTCCTTGGAAATATACCGATTAGCATAACATTGTTTACTATCTCTAGATATATTCGTTAACCTTATTCAGCTTAGTGATGCGTCATTTAACTAAATTATGTTTGTCCAGATACAGGTTTTAGTCGCAATTTTTTGCCTTAGTTTATTCACTCTTCAAAATCTCGAAAATCACTTCATCTGGTGACAGATCATGCTTATTTATATGTCAAAATGTTCACTTCTGAAGGACTTAAATTTGCAAAAATCTTCCATGACTAGACTTAATTTTTCTTATTCGATGGATTGCTTATTCTTCGGATTACTACTCTAAAAGATGTTCCACTAGAACTATCGATCTTTGTTATTGCTTCAACTCATATTTCCCAAGAAGTGGATGTCCCCCTAATAGTTCCCATTAAATTAAATACACACATTAAGATACAAAATGCTTCTTATTCCTCAACAAAAAAGAAGTGTAGAATGAATAAATACCAGAAGGTTCCCACACAATATTTTGAAACATAACAAAAACTGAACTGTGGCTGAGATGTTACATTTATGGACTTAAATAAAGATGCAACTCTTTCTTTCTACATTCGCAGTGCATCATAGAGCGTAGATTGTCTGGACCCACGACGACTAGCAGCTTCCCATACCCAGCAGCTCCAACTACATACATGCCTCCTTCCTCTTCCGACGTGGCAGAAAAAGTTGCAGAGATCGGTGGAATATTGCACTTGTCAAGAAGTGCATCTGCTGTGCAGAGGAAGGGTTACACAAGTGATGAGGAGTTGGACGAACTGGAGTCTTGTCTCGCATCCGTTGTCGATAAATTACCACCGTCTCCAACTGCTGTTATAAGTGGCAAAGGAAGTGATCGAGAAGTAGGCTGCGATGGAGCCAACACTAGGTATGATCTTCTTCGTGAGGTGTGGCAAACCGCATAACCAAGACATGTGTATGTTACTTTGTTGTATGTTAAGTTATTATGTGAAATTTAGTTCTATACATATATTATATATATATGTGGAAAGAAAACCGAGCGAAAATATAGATAGAAATCAGAGGTCGTCGATTTGGTTTGTACATTAGCTTCAAACGTGCTTCTTTGACATTACAAATGTTTTTTTTTTTTTTTTTTTTTTTTGTCATAGACAAATTGCGTAATCGAACTAAGCTGAAAAAATTGGATCAAGCTCAAAAGCTACTCTACCTAATTCAATATTGCTCGAAATACATTTTATTATTTAACTTCTACAATATATAATCATCCAGATATACAAACGTCGGTTGGGTTGGGAAGAATTGCCATGAACTCTTTTTATCAATTTTATTAAAAATTCAGTAAATAATTATTTAAATAAATTTCAACATTGGGCATCTATCACATTTGGAGCAACAAAGGACCCGGCCCACTTATTATGATTAAATGGGCCGGCCCAACCAATATTAAGCAAGATGATGATATGTTAAGATTTATAATTGCTAATATACAAACAGATAAGATAATAAATATATCACTCTTGATTAAATAAAACCCAAAATAGATACAGTACCAATTCCATTGTAAAGAAACAAGATAATTAGCATCAAGTTCAGACAGCAACTGAACTACCAACATTACCAGACAACTCCAAGCCTTGAAAACTAGTTTCCAATGACTCAAGTGCTTTAACAACCTCACCCATCGACGGCCTCTTTTCCGGCATAACAGACGTGCAACGTAGCCCGATTTCCAGGGCTTCCGCCATTGCCTGTTGCGACGAGCTTGAAATCTTAGGATCAAGAACTTGCTGAGCCCCATTAGTGATGTTAACCTTTCTTCTTACCCACTTCACAACATCAACACAAGCCTCCCCCGATTCCTTTCCCTCCGCTTTTCGACCCGTTATAAGCTCTAACAGGACGACCCCAAAGCTATACACGTCGTTCTGTTCTGTCGCCTTCTTCGTATGACCATATTCTAAGATGATAATGATGATGATGTAAGATAATATTAGGCAGTTAAATATCAATCAATTCAATAAAAAGAAATGAATTTATACCTGGTGCTAAATAGCAAGACGATGGAGATTCTTTAGAAATTACTGATTGGAATGTATTATCTCCAATGATATGATCTAAAGCAAAGTCTGTGAGCTTTGGTTGGAAATCGGCATCCAGAAGCACGTTGTTCGCTTTCAAGTTTCGATGAAGCAAATGCGGGGTGTAATCTTTGTGAAGATACGCGAGAGCTTGAGCGACACCAACGGCAATCTTCAATCTTACATTCCATGGGAAATTGAAATGGGGTTGGCCTATAACATCTCCTAGACTTCCCATTGGTAGATACTCATATATCAAGAATATGGTATCATCAGAATGGCAAAATCCTAGGATCTTGACTATGTTTTTGTGTCGAATCTTCGCAAGATTCCTCACCTCGTTTTTCAAAGCTTTCGAAGATTGGCTAGCAAAGTTTAACATCTTCTTCACCACAACAAGCTCACCACTCGGCAAATTCACCACATAAACGCGCCCAAAATCTCCACCACCTCCTCTCGCCGTCTTTTCATCCATTGCCATAAGCAAATCATGCTCAGTTACTCTAAGAGGATAAAAGAACACCGATCTCCATAACCCCAATTTAGATCTTTGCTTATAAGATCGAAACAGATAAAATCCAAAGGCAAATAACATAAGTGCAAAAGCTAGAGTTATGAAAACTAATGCACATGTCAATCCAGCAAAGCCCGACATTTTGTGATTCGAATTGTCGTTCAGACAAGCAGTGGGCAATCCCGGACCACATAATCCCGGATTTCCTTGCAAGAACGAAGCTGGAAGGCCCGAAATCAGCGAATACGGAACTCTACCAGATAACTGATTGAACGAAACATTGAACAAAGCAAGTTTCAGTTTTTCAAGTTCTTGTGGAATTGAACCTGATATATTGTTCTGAGAAAGATCAAGGTACGTAAGGTCTGGAAGATCGGCTAAAGATTCCGGGATTTCACCAACAAAGCTGTTATTCGCCAAAGACAACGAAACCAATTTCCGACATTTTCTCACCTCTGGAATCCTTCCAGACAGAAAATTGTTGGACAGATTGATGATACTCATGACAGGCGAATCACAGAAATCGGGAGGAAGCTCGCCGTACAAATGATTCAACGAAGCAGAAAACCGATACAAAGTTGCTACTTTTCCAACACCCTGAGGAAATCTACTAGTGAAACTATTGTTATCTATCTGAACATGCTCTAATTGAGCAGCTTCTGATATTGAATCTGGTATTTCACCACTAAACATGTTGTTTTCACCTCTTATGAGCTTAATTTTAGGCAAAGTCCAAATCCTAGAAGGAAAATTCCCACTGAATCCATTGTTCTGAACTTCAAACCTTTCAAGATTTAAGCATTTACTAATGGAGTTATTCAGTATCATGCCTTTAAAGAAATTTGTATGCAAACTAAAGCTTACAAGCCCTTTAGCTTCACAAACTCCATCAGGAAACCCCCCAGAAATCTTGTTTTGAGAAACATCAAAAGAGATTAAATTTGGGAGAAACAGCTTAACAGCAGGTAAATTGCCAGTAAGATTATTCCTAGAAAGGTCTAAAACCATCAAACTGTTTAAACCATTAAAAAAATCAGGAATTTCACCATAAAAACCAGAGCTTTGCAACAAAAGCTGTTCAAGTTTACTAAGTTCACCAAAACTAACAGGAATCTCACTAGCCAAGAATGGATTGTTGGACAAATCAAGAACCTTAAGCTGAGTAAAATTACCAAAAACCCCTGGAACACTACCTGAAAGCAAGTTGCTTCCCAAGTTAAGAACTTGAAGCTGCTTCAATGACCCAATGCTTTCTGGGATTTTCCCCTCAATGTGATTCCTGCTAAAATCAAGAACTTCCAATGGCTTGAACAGAGAAATTTGCTCAGGGATTGTGCCCCAAATTAGGTTATTACTGAGATTTAAAGTCACCAGAGATTCACATTCAGAGAGGTGAAGAGGGATGGGCTGATTAAAGAGATTATCAGCAAGATTAAGATGAGAGAGACTAGAAAGCTTGCATATTGAAGCAGAGATTTCACCAGAAAGATTCAAGCTTTGAAGAGTGAGAGAAGAAACCAAAAATGGGGCTTCATTTGTGCAAGAAACTCCAGTCCAATTACAATGGTGAACACTTGTGGTGTTCAACCAACCAGAGAGAATGTTCATGGGGTCTTCAATGGCGTTCTTGAATTGAAGCAAGATTTCTGGTTCAGAAAATGCGGAGCTCACTAGGAAGAGAGAGAATGTAAGTGAGAGAAAGAGTGTGTTTTTGCAGGCTATCGCCATTGGAGGGCAAAGTGAGCTTTTTTTTTTTTTTTTTTAATGGAGTTTGAAGATTTCGTTACAATTAAGAGTGAGTGAGGAATGTTGGTTTAGAGATTTGAGGAAGAATATAATACTAAGTGAGATGAAGATGGGTCATGGGGTTTTGAGAATTAATGAGCTTCTGAAATTGTGTAATTTTCACTCTTTGTGTATTTCCTTTTCAACAGAATCTGATATTTTTTGGGATTTAGAAGGGCTGATGTGCAATTTTTAAAAGTCAGAAAGTCAATGATGACAAGAAGTACAGATTAGGACAAGTTATTTACGATTGATAAATAGGCTGAAATTAAAAAATTCCCTAGATATATTTTAAAAGACAAAAATTTATACTCCTATGAATTTTAAAAAAAAAAATTAAGTATCAGTACATAGTATATAAAGTATCATTCCTATAAGAAAGTGTTATTGTTTGATCATTTAGAAATGAACATCATACAAAAGTTAATCAGTGATATACATACACACATAAAAGAATAAAATGGATTTGAGAAAAAAATAAATGGGCAGTAATAAAAAGAAATATGGTCCTAATAAATGTTCCATTTAGATCAAAATATTATTATTGTTGTTATATTAAGAGAGATTCATATTTACTTTATTGTGTACTCCTTTTGTCCTAGTAAGTTTTCAACACAAATTTGATCACTAATTTTTTTTTTTAAAAAGTGATAAAATAACAATATTAAAATTATTTCAACTTTATTAATTAAGGTAAATAAGTACTCCAAGTTTTTTAAAGTAAAATATATGAGAAACTTCTTTTTTTATTATTATGAAAATTAATATGAGACGATTAAAAAAAAAAGTTTGAAATTTAATGTGGGACATTATGTTACAACAATTTTCTGGATAGTAAAAAATAAGATGAATAAATTAGATGGACAAATATAGATAAGACAGATATGCAATGAAGAAAAAATATGAGCATCCAAGAGTAGGCATGTCCTCGAAAAAGGCCAACTCACTTTTATAATTATAGCATGAATTTCACAATAGTACTACTGTTTTTTTTATACTCTTGTGTGGAGAAAAAATTACGATGATTTTTTATAACATAGAATCCTATGAGGCATCAATTTTTGTAGTTTTTTTTTTTTTTTTAAATAAGGGATTTGACATTCCACCGACCTATAATAATATGTGAAAAGTAAACCCTAATAAATTTCTTGAAATCACCAATTATTTATTTGAGTTGCAAAATAATTTTTGTATTTTTCCACTTTGATACTATTCATAAAATGTAGGACTTTAAATTTTAACTATGAAATCGCCGATTAGTGTTTGAAAATAATGTTAACTATGAATTTAAGTTTTAAAAGAAATGCCAATTAAAAACTCAAGCTGGAATCCAGTATAAAATAAAATTTTAATTAAACACGTGAAAAGCACATTTGAGTAAGTGTATAAAAAATAAATAAATATTTAACTTCCATCAAAAAAATAATAATAATAATAAAAAGATACACTATTTTTGGTCACAAATTGATGTTTTTAGACTTTGAGTTTCAAGTTGTATTTATTCTTAGAGCATTGACTATGTTTACTATTTTAAACAATTATACGATAAGTAAGAAAGAAAAAAAATGACATTCATATTTACCATCGTCATTAGCACACTGAAATGCGATTATCGTGTCTAATTAAATTAAAGAGCAAATTGGCTTTGTGAAAGAAAAAAATAAAAGATTAATTACTTACTATAGGCAGAAAAACAGTCTTACTGCAGAAACCTGTTTTAGATATTATACCCGTGACCCTCTCATTCAGACTCTCATGTCATGACAAGATATACGTATACATTTTTTTTTATTATTATTATTATTATTAAATAAAAGAAAATCTTACTCATTTAAATTAAATAAAAGAAAATCTTACTCATTTAAAAATCTACTTCAAGCATCTAATATTATTTACACACTAATAATAAAGTATAATTCATATTATCTTTCCTAAAAAGTAATTTTATCATTTATTTTAATATTAATAAATATTTTTTATATTAAAATTTATGTAATTAAATATTAAATGTTTAAATAAATATGAGACGGGATAAGTCTATATTAATTAATGTTATGTTTCATAAAGACCTTCAATATTTAACTAATTCGTAGTACATTATTATTTAAAGGAAAAAAAAAACTCACACCTTTTATAACTCTCATTAACAATGCCATGCCTTATAAAATTATTTCATGATTGTATGTAGGGCAATGAAAATCATAATATATGTCACAAAAAGTAAGAAATCCAATAATTAGTGATTAAGTAAGGTGCAGAATTTTTTATGTTATTATTTTGGTTATCATCATTTATTAGTATAGTAGTATCATATGATTGTCACATGTTGAAAAGTTATTTGTTAATCATTTCTTGTAATTAAATTACCACCGTCAGATTCGATTACTATATTACCACTATAATCACTATATCAATATAAAAATGTATTAGTATTTTGTTTTATATTTTATTTACTTTATTTATAAAAAAATAAATAATTTTTTTTTTTTAAAAAATTATATCTTCAGATCCATCAATTCACAAGGGAGTAGGAGTATAATTTTTATGGTCAGATCCATCAATTCACACAGTATTATTAGCACCTATTTTGTTATAGATACAAATTCATATTTACAAATCTCAGCATATATGGACAAAAGAAACTCCAAAATTGATTTTATTTCATGGTAAATAACTAGAGGTAATTTGAGTTGTCTCAATAAAAAGGGTATTTTTTAGTAAATAAATAAAAAGGGGCTATTTTGGGGTAAATTACAAGTTGACTTTCAAGAGAAAGTGTATTTTCTTTTCTTTAGCATTTAAAAAGTGAAATATTGCATTGCAGCTTTAGTATGTGAGAATCTAAAGCCAAAAGTTTTGGTCTGTTCAATAAATTCTTTAAGGCTCACATGATATGACACATTTGTGAAGTCTAATTTTGTCACACCTTTCAGGATGCTTTTTCTAATTGGACCATATCACAATTCACAAACCCCAAAATAATAATAATAAAAAAAAGTATTGAATTAAATTAATACTTCAGCATTTTACTATAAAATTAAACTATATATATGTGTGTGTTTTAAATAGTGTGTTTTATATGTTAACTATTTATTCTCTTTTAAATAGTGAGATCCTCGGAAGAAAAAGAAAAAAATAGGAAAATTGCAACAAGCTTATGGCAATATTATGGGAAATTTGGAGAAGCAGGAAGGAACACAAAACATTTTTCAGGGGAAGAATTGTCAATGTAAAAATCAGTGGAAAACATCAAGATAATTTTATGAACGTGGGTGGAAGGAAACGTAAATTAGTAAAAAACTAATCGGTCTCGACATGGTGTTGTGATACATATATTTGTGTAGATAGCTGACATGATTTTTGGAAAAACATTAAATTAAAAAGCACGACGTGTACTATGATAACGTAGAAATGTACGAATTGAATAACCCTTGTACTCAAAAGTAGCCTTTTACCGTTTAAAAAAAAAAATCTCTTTTAAAACTTGTCTAAATAAAAGTATTCAGAATCCATTTGATCAACTAGATTTTTTTTTATGCAGTATATATACTCACTTCATGTTAAGCTAAATGCAGTATAATTTAAAAACGTTTTACACTAAGCTACTTATTTTCATTTTTGTCAATAATCTACTACTTCTCTTCTATTTTAATTTTTTTTTTATGTCTCTCTCTAGTTTCCATCTTTTATACCCTTCAATCTCTTGCATTTCTTATTTCTTAATTTCCTACTTCAATCTCTGCATTTCTTATTTCTTAATTTTCTACTTAAATATTCCATTATTCATTTAATATTATTATTATTTTTTAATTGTGAAAATAGTAAATAGGTAAAAAAAAAATCGTGAAATGGAGGGATTATATGTTTTTCAAGAATATATTAGGATGGAGTACTATTTTTGTGTGTTTGAAAAATGAGCTGTTTAAAGCCGGCCAAACTCTCATTTATCAGAAAATTTAGGCTTGCAAGTGGGTACCCAAAAGTGTAAAATTAAGCCAAAATTCGTTTAATTTTCAATAATTTAAAAAGCATAGGTAGTCAAATAGAATGATCGAGTCAAACAATTTCAGCAGTCCAATATGATTCTCTAGTCTAGCTCAATATCCAAACATGTCTTGGTATTCTTCAACACCCCTATAAATAAAGGTATAAAGTGATGGACCTTTTACGCCACCCTAAAATATTATAATCATGGGGTATATATTAAACACATTTAACTATAAACTTCAATATACTTTGTTATAACAATCCAAATATTAGAATCTAATCTTGATCATAACTCATAATCGCATCCCTTCAAACCAATCTCTATATTTGCATCCCTTCAATTTTGAAAAAAAAAAAAAAGAAAAAAGCCACAAAAGAAAATTTGTGTAGACATTTTTTTTAATTGAATATTTCTTTCTCAAAAATTTACAAAAGAAATTTAGATGATGAACTCATGGATCAAATTCAGTGGATTACGTTTATGAATATATTATTGCGAATAAGGAATGTGTATTAAAAGAAAAACGAAAGACTTAAAGTCACAATGGCCGAAACATTAAAATGGGCATAAGGGGGATCAAAAGTATCGCCTCACGGCAAGGTTTATTTCATTGTCAAACCCGGTCAATGTGTCAACAGTGAAATCCTTGGAGGTTAGGGTTTATTTCATTGTCAAACCCGGTCAATGTGTCAATAGTGAAATCCTTGGAGGCTCTAACCTTGAACTCGTCGATAACGTTTTTCAAAGATTGTCGTTTCACCCTGGACTAGAACGGAAAGTAATCGCGAAAGCCAGATTAAGGGCGTCGTCAGCAATACTGCAGCAGGCACAAGCTCCTAGGAGTTGTCCGAGGGCTCATCCATACAAGCATCGTAAATGCCGAAGAAGAAGTTGCTTACTGGGTTCGAATCGACTCTGATAGCCGAGGAAGGATCCCTAGGGGCGCACGAGGCCGGAGGTCCTAAGGGAAAGGCCTCGACCGTCTTTTGTGACGGATCGTACCACGGAGGTCGTCACAAGGTGGTGGTTGTGGGTCCGAAGGTGGCGAGGCCTATCCCTTAGTCCAATATAATTGAGTATTCAATAATTGAACAACTCCACATTAGTATTCAAACCTCCTCGTTTTACTTTAAAATGTAATTTGATAAGGGTCATAAACTCACCCATCAAGAAATATGTATCTCAGGTATGAAACCGTCTTATATAAGAAGTGGTATTCTGCAATCACAAACACTCCAGCACAAACGAAAGACCAAGAGAGAAAATTCAGTTCAACCAGGGGCTGTATAGCAGCATAATACACTCTTTTACGAGGAATCTAATCAACAGCTTCAACCACCACATAGTAAGGGAGTGTTTGCAAACTCTATTCACTGCTTAAAAGCACTTCTCAGAAGCTAAAGTTGTGAGAGTGCAGTTTAAAAAAAAAAAAAAGTGATTCTAGCCCCTCTAATTGAGTTTGCAAACACCCCCCTAAGTAAATCGAAATACAGCGTTTACGTCTCATTTTTTATGGACAAGTACAACACCCACAGTCACAAGGCGAGATGAAACGAGAGGCAAAATGCACACAAACAAGACGGAAGAGTAACAAATCAAACGACATATCATTAAAGCCATCAAATAACAACTTACACACTGGAGCAAATAGAAAGAACATGGCTAATTGGCAAGAATCCATAGAATGCAAGAAAGCACAATGACAATGTACAATGTGTGAGCATGATATTTCCCTTGCAACAATTTATCTAGATCTTATCAAGCTTTTGAGATTTAACGACAGGATTGGCTTTCGCAATAGCATCCTGCCCAGTAGCCCTATAATCAAACGGACAATCATGCTTGTCAGAGTAACGATGGATCGAGCAGAAGAGGTTTTCACACTTGCACTTGAATCCCGTCAAGCCAACGCGCTTGGAGCAAGTGGTGCACCTGTTCGGGCCCTGCTTAGCCTTCGTCTCCAAATTTGGGACCACCATCGACTCGGGAGATATCTGTGGGGGTGTGGCCTTAATCTCGACAGGTCCAGCTTCTACATTAGTGATAATAGGCACCTTTTCGTTGATACTAGAGCTGCCATTGACAATGTCCTCAATTGAAGATGCTGCAAGCTTGGCCTGCTGTTGGTTCAAAATCATGTCTTTATGACACTTGGAGCACATGTTCATCGTTGTAGCACTCCCGAAGAAGCCACAGTTCTTGATGCAAAGAATCGGGCCTTCTGAAGCTTGGCAACCAGTCTCTTTTGTGGATTCCATAATGCAAGTTTCCTGGCATCCACATCAATATGTATCATGTAAGAGGCGGTCGAAAAAGATACAAGAACTACTAAACAATGCAATTTAACCACTAGAAAAGAAAGAACCTCTGTAGTTAAACACCATTGAATGGAATTCGAGAGCATACATACAAATTATATCGGCATTTCAACAAACATTGATAGGAAGAAACAACGAATAACTATAACATCTAAAGCCAACGCCACAACCATTGACTCAAAGGATCTACCAATAAACTATAAGATCTAGAATTTCTCATCTATCTACGATATTTGCAGGATAAATCATTCAGTTATCAAAGCATCTTGCTAATATCAAACCATATAACAAAGACCTATTTATCTCCTATCAGCAATACATAATTATGTTAAAACTACTCATGATGGATACAAACCACAACAGAATTAATCTGATACCGAATTAGTAAAAACTTTTACAAGTACAAAGAAGATATACAGAAGAAAGACAAACACAACTATGTTTTCACAATTCTAGTCTTAACATGATGAATTGTTCAACTTTCTCCCAAGAAATTTCAACTATTTCCTCTCTTATCAGAATTAATCAAACCCCTAACTAGAACAAGTATAATTGAAACTTATTTAATTAAGAAAAACCCCAAATACCTTTACAAAAAGAATAAATTTCAGGCTTTCAGCACATAAATCAAACATCACAATAACATGCTGATAAAAAAGGAGAGGCTAGCCTTATTCAAAACCAATAAAGTCCAAACATATAACCTGCACACAATCTTTACAATTTTCCTTAAACCACTCACTCCAAAAACCGAATAATTCAGTACAATAACTAATAACAAAGATATAACGAAGATTTCAGATTTGAATCGATAAGCTTTTGGCCGATCTTGACTTGGGAAAATCGACCCAAAACTTTCCGGACAAGTTTTCCTGATGAACAAGAAACGAAAAGGAAAACCAAAAAGATTCAATTTTTACGCAAAATAGACAAAACCCTTGAGCAGATCACAGCAGCGGCTGCAAATTCTATCAAAAAACAAGAATTAAGCGTAAACAATACCTCAATCTAAGAGATAATTTTAGCAAAATCTATTGAGAAAAAAGGGCACAAGATGAGAAAGAGACTCTGGTTTGATTATTTATTTCAATAAAAAAATTCCGTGTACCACCAAGAATTTATAGGAGATATTGAAAATTAGCTTTTTCCATAAATAAAATAATACATGACAAATCAGCCCAGATAATTTGCGTATATTTAAGACTAGTCCCTAAAAAAATACTAAATCCAACAAATTTTACCCTCTCTCAATAAAAGTTAATCAAATTTCCTTTTTTATCTGTTCTATAAAAGCTACCTATTTTATTTTTAAGAAACACTCTATTTTACATTTTATTATTATTATTTTAATTGCATAAAGCCATAAATTTTAATACATCTATTTATTTTATTAATCCCTCCCAAATTAACTTTCATATTTACTGTTCACCCCTTTTAAAAATATATTATAATAAATAAAAATTTGAGATATAATATAATTAAATATAAATAAGTGAGTTAATTGTGTGAATATATGTACCATAAAAATAATGACATTAAATATAATATTTTAGATATTATATGAGTGGATTTTCTAAAAGACCAGAAAAGTAGGTGTGAAAGTTTCTTTGAGACGGATGGAGTATAGTTCTTAGGGGTGTATTGATTGTGGATCCTGTAAAAAATTTTGTACTTTCAAAGTTTGGGGTATTCAATTTAAATTTTTAAAAGTCTTTAAAAATTGTGAGGTATTCAATAGGAATTTTAAAAAATCTTTAAAAATCTAAAAATCTTTAGGTATTCGACAATCTAGAATTTTATTAGATTCTCTTAAAAAAATATATATATAAATAAATCTCACTATCCAAAATCTCTTATAAAAATTAGAGATTTCAACGAATTCTCTCATAAAACTCTGAAGACGAAAGAGTAGGGATGACAATATTGACCCGACCTCGCCGCGAATTAATATATAATTATATAGTGTGTATATATAATTACATATGTATATTTTTTTTATTGGTAAAATATTATATATATATATATATATATATATATATAATATTAGATAAAGTCTAGTATGCACTTGAGTGCATGTTGTGAACCCTAGTCCATGTTGTACTTTTCACTTTTATCGACTTACATTTTTTGGTAAATGGTGTTGTACTTTTCAATTATTACTAAAAATATTATTATACAGTTTAATAATTGAAAAGTGCAACACCATTTACCAAAAAGTGTAAGTTAGTAAAACTGAAAAGTGCAACATGACTAGAGTGCACAACATGCACTCGAGTCCAGGCCAACCCATAATATTAATTAAAAAAAACTCTTCACATTCAAAAAAAACATGAAAATCTTAAAAAAATAATTGAAAAGTGCAACACCATTTACCAAAAAGTGTAAGTTAGTAAAACTGAAAAGTGCAACATGACTAGAGTGCACAACATGCACTCGAGTCCAGGCCAACCCATAATATTAATTAAAAAAAAAAACTCTTCACATTTAAAAAAAACATGAAAATCTTAAAAAAAATATATATTTGACAATCCTATCACTATCAAGTATGCAAATGCATATAAATCAATAAAAAAAGTCAGTCAAAATGAACTCTATATTATAAATCCATCGTAATTTTTAAATAAAAAAAAAATTCAATAGAATATAAGTTGAATACATCCCCTTTAATTTTCGTGTCCAAACACTCATGAGTAGTTGTCTCGGACTGAATACGGTTCCAGTGATATTTTCGACAGAAAATTTAAGCGAAATTGGTAAAAAAAAAAAATTGAATCTCAAAAATCATAAAGCAACCGAATGATATTTGATAGTTCGTATAAACTATAAATATTAATAAATTCTATTTTGGGATTTAGGTGTGCAAAATAAAGTCATGATTTCAAATTCTTGTGTGATTTAATTTTTTTTTATTAATGATAAAAGTGTATTTATTTTAAAATTTTAATATGGTGAAATTTTAATTTATGTTAAATTTATTAAAAAGTTAAGAGGAGTAACAATAGATTTATAGGTAGTTGTAATTGTAAAAATGAATTGAGTGTGGAATTTAAAATTCAGATATTTAAACCTTAACTTTTATGAGACAAAGATTGTAAAATTTTAAATTATTGTATGGTTTTAATGTTAATATAATTTGAGTGAGGCTCGTGCACTCGAGTATAGAAACTGGATCCAACGCGCATACGTATTAGTAAATAAGGAATTATTATAGAAATCAGATTGTGGTCTAATGGTAATCTCACATTTATTATAGCACAATATAGAAGACCTCCTATTCAGGTTTTCAAAAAATCTGCAAAATAACCAAAATATTCAAATTTGAATCAATTTTTTAAAAAAATTAAAAAGAGTATGAAAAAAATGTTAGCCCATCTAATTTGTTAACCAAGTCAGATTAGATCAAGGAAATCACGCCTAAGGCTCCTGCCCAATAGTTTAGCCTATTTTCCCCGTGAGAAAGTAGAAAAACTCACGAAATATTGAATATTGAAATCTAAAAAAAAAACATAAAAGTTGAACAAAAGTATGAAAAACAAATCCCTTTCAAATGGTATCATGATCAATTAATACATTACGTATATTAAAAATAGGGCCAACTCTAAAATAATTTTATGACACGATTTTTTAAAAATACATTATGTTTTAAATTGATGTTATTTGATATACACTTTTTAACGTGTGTTCATCCATCGATGAAATTGTGCTGAAAATGTAAATTATTTATCAGATTTAAACAAAGTAATAGGCTGCTCACTTTTAAAAAAATTAAATAAGTCGTGTTATAATTACTATTGAATTAAAAGGTTATGTATGAACCTTACAAATTATAACATAACAGTAAAGATGGATATAAAATTTTAATGAGCAAGTCTTAATAACTAAACATTATACTCTCCCAATTTATCTTGTTAAATTATTTATTTCATCATTTTAGCATCCATGGTTAAGTTATACTCCCTCCGTCCGTCTATAAGTTTTCCATTTTACCATTTTTGTCCGTCCGCTTATAAACTTCTTATGGGTAAGTACTTTTTCGTACACTTCACTTTATATCTTACTTTTTCTCTCTATTTCTTTCCTCTCTCAATCACATCGCTTGTACTATATATATTATTTAATCACTTTTTTTAATCTTTGTGCCAAAAAGTAACGTGAAGTTTATAGGCGGACGGAGGGAGTATTTAATCCGTTCCATTGTACCATAAAATGGACACACTTAAAAAAATATATATATAATAAGTGGAGTATTGAAATTTCAAAGAGTTGGTCCAGTGATGTATACTTGAGAATTATGAGTATGCTCCTCTCTAGCCTCCTCTAAGTTCAAATTCAAAGTGGGCAAACAATTGTGGCACAAAACCACAATATTCCTTTACAAATTGGAGTAATATTTTTTAAAGTTACCAAATTTAATTATTTAGGTGAAAAAATATTTACTAAAAACCAAAACCATGACCCACACACAGAAAAAAAAATCCAAAACAGCTGGTTTTCTTCCACTGAAATTCGAAAAACGAAACCTATGGCTGTTTCCAAAACTTTGAGTTATACAGGCAGGCAGCACCTGGTTTTGTTTTTTTCTTCGTTTCCATTAAATAATCCCTAAATTTCCCTATATATACACCATAATCAATATCATCATTCCGATCAACAAATCAATCATCTTTCATTTCAATTATCGATTGCATTCAAACACAGAGAGAGAGAGTAAAAAAATGAGTGGAGCAAGTAGATCTGGTTGGGTTGTAGCAACAAGCATTGGAGCAGTGGAGGCGTTGAAAGATCAATTAGGGGTTTGCAGATGGAATTACGCTTTGAGATCAATAAACAATCGTGCTAAATCTTACTGTCAATCGCACATTCCCAAATCATCGTCTTCTTCTTCTTCATCTGGTTCTAGTGAGAGAACGATGATGATGAGAGAGAAGATGGAGAGAAGGGAAATGGGTATGAAGAAAGTGATGGATCTGAATTGTTGGGGTCCTTCTACTGTTCGATTCTGAATCCCCAAGTTTAATTAGCCGCCATTCATGTTTTTTTTTTGATATACATTAGCAAATACAAATGTGACAAATTCGGATTATTGTATCTGAATTTTAGTAGTTGGCTTCTTGTTTCTGGAGATGTATAAGGAACAACTGGTTAATTATTTATTGATTACATGAGATTTTGAGATTATTGCTAAAGCAATGTATAATCAACTTTACCTCGACTTGTTAGTACTAATTTTCTACCTAACCACATCCTTCTATGGACCAAAAGGTTCAAAACCAAAATCCTAATCCAACTTATGTTTCGAACTAATAGCAAAAAAGACTATGGTGAGTTCATCCCCCTTAACTCAGTCCAATTTTTCTCCATAAATTTTTTGACATTTTGATTTAAAACTCGTCAATTTTTTTAAATTTTAATTCAAAACCTGGTATTGAATTGGCCAAAACACATATTTCATCATTTCATCTCCCTCATCTCCTTTTTGTGCAAAAACTATAGTTAATTAATCGAGGAAAAATCAAAATCATTCAATTATTAAACAACAAAAATTAGTCTATATTTGAAAATCAATTTTTTTTTTTTTTTATTACAAGTTAAATACTCATCCTTTTTCAGGACCTAAAATCTAGGTAGTGGTCTAACAAAAAATCATAAATACTAACATTCTACCGAAAGTGAAATACATAATAATGTGGCCATGTGATGTGGGGGCATTTATTTAACCGTCACCTTTAAAGAGCTCTTACGAAATAACAACTACTGGGCCTCATTTTGTAATAGTTGGGCCTGTAAAATAAGGCCACGGATAAATTCACCCCCCATTTATTATGTGTTCACCCTCCGCTCCATTTTAGTTTTTGAATTAATGGGTAAAATGATTATTTTACCACATAGGTGTTGAGTTCACCACTTTAAACAAAAAGGCTTTGCAATCCTCCCTTTCCCCATAATAATGTACCAAATGTCGTAACAAATTTCCACATAATGTCTCAAATTTCGAAAAACACTTCCACATAATGTCTAAATTGTCGGAAAAAAATTCACATTATGTATCAATTTTCGAACAATAGTTCCACATTATGTCTCAATTTTCGGAAAATAGTTCCACATTATATATCACTTTTCTGAATTTTTTTCAAACAGTAGCAAATTAAGTTTTTTGTTTAATAGAGGTTGGTTGATGGTAAGAAAGATTACATAGAGGAAGAATATGATGAAGATGAGCATGGCAAATCTGCGAATGAGGGAGTTTGTCACCGAGTTTTGTGCAAAAATGTGGAAGTTTGTCACCGAGTTTTGTGCAAAAATGTGGAAGTTTGTCACCGAGTTTTATGCAAAAACGTGGAAGTCTTGGCCGAGTTTTGTCACCTAACTCGACGAACCAGACTCGAGAAGGAATAGAAAAATCTATTTTCGACGTTTCGTCTCCTAATGCCCCATTCTATGCAAAAACCAAGTTTCTTCAACAATTAAAAGTCTAAATCATTTCCAATAACAACGAAAATTGCACGATTTCGCTCCAAGATGAGTTTTTTTGAATTGTGGGTGAACTCAAAAGATTTCGTATTGTATATTAACTGTGGGGGAAGGGAAAAATGTTATATATGGTATTTTATGGGGGTGTGAACTCATATTTTGGGAGTGAAGTCATCTGAAGGGTGAACACATAATAAGTAGGGGGCATTTATCCGTGGCCGTAAAATAATTATTGATAACATTTGGGCCTATAATATAATAGTCTCTCCTTACTCCTATATAAGAGTATCTATAATTTTTGATTTTTTGTCACAAATTAAGGAATATAATAAAATGAAGTGACGACTGTGACGTGATAGAAAATGAGAAAATAATAGATAGTATATTGTAATAAAATAATTTTTAAAATACTATAAGTAATATAATGATTTTTTATTTTTGAAAAATGGCTTCATTGGTAACGTTTGGGCTTACTATAGTAATAAAATATTGGGCTTCATTGCGCAATATTCACCAAATCTTCAACGGAGGAAGTGGAACACTCAAAATTTAGGCGCGCTGTGGCGGGAAAGAATCACCCCCAATTCGCATCACTATAAATATTAAATTCCCCATCCCCTTTTCCCAAAATTTTCTCTTCATTTTTCTGCGCTCAGTAATCTGCACCTCTGAATTAGGTTTCCCGAAATGGGCAAGAGAAGTAAAACTAGGGTTACTGAGGAGAGTATCGAGGAAGAAGATGAAGAGATGCAGGAAGAACAGGAATATTCCCACGGATCCTCTTCTTCCAACGGAAAAAGCTTGTATGAGGTATATCATATTCCGATTTTACTTTTCTCTCATAACGCTAAATAAGATGTGGAGTAGCTTTATCTGGAAATTGATATGATTTTTTCCACTGATTTTCCCTTTGCCCTAATTACGTGCTTCAAAATTATTGTTTCTTGTTTGCAGTTTTCTGACCACTATTGATTCATGAAAAAGGAAACTGTTTTAAGTAGGATGATATTTTGTCTACGGGAATGCGATTTGTACTAAGAGTTATAGTGACAATTCACTTCTAGGCATGAATAAATATTTACTCCATTTTGTCAAAAGATGCATAGAGAAATTGAAATCGGCCTTTTTGTTTTGAAGATTTACATCAGTAGTTGAATTGGGAAAACACGTTTCAGAGCTTGGTACAAACTGTCTCAATAACGATTTTCTGAAAAAAAAAAATATCAACACCAGTGATAATTTAAGTTTTCATTTTTCTTCTTCTGCAATAGGATTCACTAAGAATATTTTTGTGATGCATAGTTTTTGCTGGCCACCATTATATCATGCTGGACCAAATAGCCTGATTTTTTCCTCGATATTTCATTTCCATTGTGAATGTTATTTGTGTTTTCTTCATATTGGTGTTTCTGCCCCAAGTAGTGATATCATGAAACCTGTCCTTTTCTAGATTCTTGGTGTAGACAAAGCTGCATCTCAGCAGGAAATTAAGAAAGCTTATTACAAGTTGGCTCTGCGTCTACATCCGGATAAGAATCCTGATGAGGTAATTTTTCAGGCATTTTATGTTTGGTTCTGTTACTAACAAGCACATCTGGCCATGGCAAGATTTTGATTGTTCAATTTCTTACGTAGGAGGCCAAGGAAAAGTTTCAGCAGCTGCAGAAGGTTATATCTATTCTTGGTGATGAGGAGAAACGTGCTGTATATGACCAGACTGGCTGTGTTGATGATGCTGTAAGTTGATTCCACCTATTCTTGATGTAGGGATGCTTCATCTGAGCTAATGTTGCCTGTGAATTGGAAATTCATAGGCCTGTAGTATCTCGTGTTTTATGTGAATTGTTGAGTCATGAAATCCATCTTCAAAATTTGTTCTAATTGGACTGGTCTGAAAGATTGAAATATAAGTTACTGACCAGTTGGCTGTTGCTTACTTCCTTCCACATATTTTGTTCATGAAAATTTCTGAAGTTTCCAAAATGACAGTTAATGATGTGGGCGAACTTCTTAGCCAACATGTATGGAACATCAAAGACTTACTGAACCTTAGTTTCTCAAAAAAAATAATGTGTCCAAGTTGGGCTTATTAAAATTGCCATTTGCTTGAGATTACCAATTTACCATCAAAGACTTACTAAACCTTAAGGAAAGACTTAATTGCATTTCTCTTAAAGGCCTCTCTACTCAATACTTCTTTTCTGTTTAACAGGAACTTGCTGGAGATGTCATCCAGAACTTGCAGACATTTTTCCGAGCCATGTATAAAAAGGTTGTTCTGCTGACATGTTTCGTAGCTTTCTCGTTTACTAGTTTAATGTGCTTTATTAGTGAACATATATTCAGTACTTGGATATCACTGGCAGGTCAGTGAGGCTGATATTGAAGAGTTTGAAGCAAACTACCGAGGCTCTGATTCTGAGAAAAAAGATTTGCTTGATCTATACAAAAAAGTGAAGGGCAACATGGAGAAGTATGTATGCCTCAATAGCATGTTTTGTTTTATCTTGAATTTGTGCACATTCATTATCTGATTGGATTTGTTTTCAGGCTTTTCTGCTGCATGATTTGCTCCGATCCTATGCTTGATTCCCATCGCTTCAAGGATATCATAGATGAGGCTATTTCTGCCGGTTAGATGTCTTTTCTATGCATATAATTACTTTCCAAAGTATCATAACTTCCATGTTTTTGGCCCACTTGAACTCCCTATGACCTTGG
The DNA here is from genome assembly GCA_963675135.1 of Galeopsis tetrahit. NCBI lineage: Eukaryota > Viridiplantae > Streptophyta > Magnoliopsida > Lamiales > Lamiaceae > Galeopsis > Galeopsis tetrahit. The sequence goes on from OY776126.1 coordinate 5,365,274, forward strand.
TAAAGGTGTAATATAGATTATTCCTAAATTAATATTTCTTTGTTCTTGTGCACATGTGTCTGTAGGAGAATTGAAGTCCACCAAATCGTATGAGAAATGGGTAAAGAAAGTGTCTAAAACAAAACCCCCCACAAGTCCATTGAGACCGAGAAAGAAGTGAGTCACATTCCTTCTCTTTCACTGTGTCTTTCATTAAGTTTTCTAATTCTGATTTGATACCTAATACCTGTGAATTACTGAAATACCCCTTGCAGATCAAAGAAAAACTCGGAAGATCTGTACTCAATAATAGCTCAACGACAAAACGCGAGGAAAGGCCAGATTGATTCAATGTTCTCATCTCTTGTTCACAAATATGGTGGAGGGGAACCAGTCCCAGAGCCAAGTGAAGAGGAATTCGAAGCTACTCAAAGGAAACTTGAACGTCGAAGATCTTCCAAAAGAAAGTAATTATCTCATTTGGTCTTATACTTACTTTCTTACACCAACTCTTAAAATGAATTATCTCATTTCCATCTGTATGATATAAGTATTCTCTCGGATGAACTCTTGTGTGTTTATGCAGAAAGCAACTGATTTGTATTTAAATTTGCTCAGAAATGTTGCAAAGATTCTGCTTATTGAAGTCAATGAATTTTTATTTGGTTTACGTGCATTATTTGACTATAGTTTATTCTTTTTTAATTTACGTATATCAATGATAAATTAACAAATTAATGATGAATGGTTCTATTGTTGGACCCCGACAACCCGTACAAATTCAGAATTTGGACAAGTTGATTGGGAACCTGAAGAACAAACCAATTCAGAAATTGGACACGTTCTTGAAGTCCTTTCTAATGAATCAAATATAATTGAAAAATATTTTGCTGTAGTAGACGTTGTTGTAATGAAATATAATCAACAATTAGGAGAATAAAAGGTACGGTGTATAAAAGAAAAAAGAGAGAATTTGGAATTATAAGCTCACATACATTTAACATACATTTGTGAATGATTACACTCATGATTTCTGAAGAGTCAGAGTCAGCTCAATCAGACCTATTTGAAATAATGATAAATGGTTTGTTGATTGTTTCTCTAAGTGATTCATAATCCGATTTACAATTCACCATCACACACATATATATATATATATATATAATCAACTCACCATCACATAAATCGTCGCCGATCGCCGCCGTTTGTTCCAGTCTTTTGTTATGTAATTTTTCTTTGGTTCTTGTTACTTGTTAGGGATCAATGGAGATTTTACCCGTAGCGAAGCCACGGTGGCCATTCGGGTATTTTTTTCGTTGATCCTGTTTACTGTTTTCATAGGTAGTTTTTGGGTGTTTGCTTAGTTTATGTTACTGTTTTTCATAGGTAGTTTTTGGGTGCTTGCTTAGTTTTATGTTTTGGTTTCTGTTTTGTTGTGCACGTCCAGACTTTGCAGTTGTGAGTTTTTTTGGTGGTTGGGCTCTTTGAAATAGAAGAGCCCTGGTGCTTTGGTACTATTGAATTGGGTACCCGGTGGAACTTTGTCTGTTTATTCTGTTTTCTATTCTTGATTTGAGAACACCTTAGTGTGAGGTTGTCTCATTTAAAGATTGAAGACCTGGACACCTGTTAAGGCAAAGGGAAACTCGCCTTTCCTTTTTATGCGATTGGAGTGGACGACGATATCCCCGTTTGATTTGAAGATCAAGATTTTAGGCTCGTGATTTGTAACTTATTTTATGATCTTGTAAACCCTACATAAAAAAAACAATTAGGTGAAATCAACTTTTAGGATAAATGAAATACTCAATATTAGGCCTACCCTACCGACAATTCTTGTTCTCTTTTGAATTTATACTTTGTGGACCGACATATTTATATAATAACACCTCTGGACTGGTTCACCAAACAAACAACTGTAGTTTTCACCTGACTATGACATTATAACATACACGACCACATCTCCACATTTTATATTAATTTATACTACTAATATATTAATAACATTCTTTTAAAATTCTTTTTGGTATATATATGTCCAACTCATACATCACCATAACACAATAAAGCAGCCATCTTAGAATTTTCAAGTGTGATAAATCTTTCTTTTAATTTTAAAAAATAAAACTTGTTCGTGTTAGGTAATTAGCCTAATAATGATAATTGAGTCCTAGTTTAATTATGTGGAGGAAAAGTCACGGCGCCATACAATTAGGCTGATGTACAACAATAATATCAAATCATATTCAACCTAACATAGTATATGGTTCACAAAATTTCAAATATAGTTAAACAAAATTTCAAAATTTAACTATATAAGGGGTGAAAATATTTAGTACCAAGAAGTAGAGTAGGGGGCAGGGGCCTAACAATGGGGGCAAGCTAGAACTTTGCCTAAAACGTAACTATATGTGGAAGGAAAATATTATTTGTACCAAATAAGGTTATTGACCCCCATTTAGGGGTAGGGGGACTAGTGAATAGTGAAATTAAACATGACCATGATACCGTTTCCAATTTTCCATTCAATTTTAATATTACAATTTTTTTTATTCGTTTTTAAAAAAATAATATTATTTGCACTATTTCATCTTTATTTTTCGATCATCATTTATTTATTCATAACTAATTATACAACTAATTTATCACTAATTAATATGGGCCGACAAAATGATCCTAATGAATTTTAACCGAGGGAGTCGTTAATTTTCCTAATAGGTCGAAATAAATGATTTAGTTTGAATGAACAGGCAGAATTATGTAGCCAACTTTAAACTTATTCTCGAATAAAATAGAATATTGTCCACTATCAGAAATCTAATTAAACAAGTCATTTGCATATTTAAATTAAATCAATTATAGTGTGCGGAATTCTTCTCTCTTTTTCGAGTTACATCGTGAAAGTGGTCGTATTTTTTTCTTTTGGGATGTTACATATATATTTTTGTTAATTATTTATAGATTTAATTAGAAAATTATTCATTTGAGAGCATCTAATTAGAAAAATATAATTTGACTCGGATAGGCCCCTATACCTATACAGAGTATTCTATATGAATAAGATTGGGAATGACTTTTGTGGTGGCTCATAAAATTTGGGTGGATAGAAATTTGAAAGTTGTACGTACAAATGTCAAATTTGCATTTAATTGGGTTGGTAAGACGTGCAGTCAACAAATTCGTGGTATCTAATTCAACTTAATTATGTGGCCCTTGAGAAATTTGCCTTTATTTTATGTGACCAAAATATTCCACACCATACTTTTAGCAAATTCATTATTTTTTAGGGAAATAAATCGTAATTAATTATGCAATAATTAAGGGCATCAAATTATTTTAATAGTTTCGACATAGAATTCCTCTTATTAATTATGTGGGTCCTTCAGAAATTGGCATATTGCCTTTATTTTATTATTTGTGACAAAAATATTCCACACCAAACTTTTAGCAAATTCACAGTTTTTTAGGGTGATAAATCGTAATTAATTATGCAGTTATGGAACATGTGCACTTCATTCCCTTCTAATTTATCTATTGAGATCATCGTATTGAATTTCTTTATAACGGGGTTATTGAATGCTCCGTTGACACTATAAAATAAAACGTAGTAACAAGTATTAATGAAACATCAAATTATTAAAATTAAATTCTCATGTAAGTTATGTACTGTATATTATTAGTTTTATTGTATAGTTTTAATTCAGTTTTGCTATTAGTAATAAACATTGGTAGTTTCATTAAGAAAATATTGGAGTAGTTAATTGTTTATAACCAACTCTAAATTAAAATTATAAATTCTTATTAATTTTGAAATGTTTCACGTGCACGCTGCATTTGGATGGAGGGATTTAAGATATGAATTTTAAATTCACAATTAAAATTCACTCAACATGTTTGAATTAAAAAATAAATATATGAATTTTAAATACTTAAGGTTTTAACTCACCTTTTATTTTAATTAAAATTGAGATTGTGTTTGGACGATGGAATTTGATTTGAGGAGGTATTTCAAATGATAGAATTTAAAAATAGATGAATTCCAAATGATATGGTTTTAGAGAAATTTAAAATCCTTTCAATTTTAACTAAAAAATGTGTGAGCTAAAATCTAAATATTTGGAATTCATTCATAATCCAAACAAGAAGAGTCGATTTAAAATCCATAGATCAAATCCCTCCATCCCAATGGAGCTTGAGAGAATTTCAAATCATCACTAAAAAAAATCATGTATTTTTAACTCATTTAATTTGAAATGCCTCCTCAAAACAAATCCCCTCATCCAAACACAACCTAAGACTCCATTTGGATTAAAGCCGGCAATTTGGGCACGACCCAATGGGCTGGCCCCGTCAAACCAAAACCTAGTATGGACTGGGCTCTAAAATTAGAGGCCCATATAGAGCTGGACCTATTTCGCCCGACTCGATTGGCCCGACGGGCCTAATGGGTTAGGCTGAATTTGGTCCGTCGGCCCATGGACAGCCCGTTTGGCCCGATCAATATTTTTTCTTTAGGCAAATAGATAATTAAAATAAGTAAAGTACATTATATTTAAATGTTATTGTGTTTTTATTTTATTTTGACTTTGAAATTTGAACTTATGAATTATTTATATTTTTATTTGAAGTTGTTATATAGTGTAATGGTATACTGGTTATGACCATTTATAAATTATATGTGAGAATGTAACCAATGCATAACAAGGTATATATATATATAATTTAAAAAAAAAAAAATTCATGGGCTGGGTCGCCCCGCTAGCCCAACGGGCTAATATAGGCTAGACTGGACTCACATTTTATAGGTCCGACTAATTCATGGGTCGGCCCAACCCGACTCTGTCCACGAACATCGCTTGACTTGATGGGCTGGGCTGGACGGCCCAATTTGCCAGCTCTAATTTGAATGGAGAAATTTAGTTCTATGAATTTTAAATTCACAATCAAAATTCATTTAATTTGTTTGGATTAAAAAGTAAATGAAGGGATTTTAAATCCACAATCCAAATCCACTTCATTTGTTTGGATTAAAAAGTAAGTGAAGAAATTTTAATACATATATTTGAGCCATCTTTTTTTAGTTCCATTTGGATGGAGAGATTTGGTCTATGAATTTTAAATTCACAATCCAAATTCATTCAATTTGTTTGGATTAAAAAGTAAATGAATTAATTTCAAATACTTAGTTTTGAGTCCATTATTTTTTAAAGTTAATATTGAGAGAATTTTAAATTCACACTAAAACTATATCATTTAAAATCAATGTATTTTTAAATCCTTCCATTTAAAATGCCTCATCAAATCTAATCCCCTTATCGAAACACAACCTGGGAGAATTTTAAATCATAGCTAAAATTAGGTTGTGTTTGGATAGAGAGATTTGATTTTAGGAGGCATTTCAAATGAAATGAGTTAAAAGTACATGGATTTCAAATGACATGGTTTTAGTGAGGATTTAAAATCTCTCTCAATTTTAACTAAAAAGTGTGTGGACACAAATTTAAGTATTTTAAATCCATTATAATCCAAACATGTAGAATGAATTTGAGATGTGGATTTGAAATCCATAAGCCCAAATCCACCCAACCAAACGCAACCTTAGATTATTTGAAATCCATATTTTTTAAACCTTTCCACTACAATAAAGTGAACTTTTAGTGACATAAATTATGTCATTATAGCTTCTCTTACTAAAAACTTTTAATGATAGGAATTGACTTTTAGTGACAGGATTGGTCATTAATTATCAATTTCCTATCACTAAAAACTTTTAACTAGAGAAGCAATAATAAGAGAATTTTGTCATTAAAAATCGTTTTTCTTGTAATGTTCATTTGAAATGTATCCTCAAATCAAACTCCCCAATTCAACCCAACCTAAATATACTCACATATAAGTAGAGCTGTTATTCGAGTCGAGTCGAGCCGAGTATTTGAGGTTCGAGCTCGACTCGATAACATTACCGAGTTAAAAATTGAGCTCGGCTCGACTCGTTAACGAGTCTAACGAGCTTAACGAGCCCATCGAGTCGAGCCGAGCCTAACGAGCCTAATGGAAATCTTTATAAAAATTTAGTTATCGAGCCTAACAAGTCGAGCTCGACCCGACTCGTTAGTAAATCGAGTATTTATCGAGCTCGAGCTCGGCTCATTAAGTTAAACGAGTCGAGCCTTAACGAGTCGAGCCGAGCCGAGTCTCGTTAAGGCTCGGTTCGAATAACAGCTCTACATATAAGTGTACACATATCGACTATCTCAATTTCAAAAAGAAAAAAACACGATCGAAGTCAAATTTTGAGCTTTGAGATTTCTAATCAAGCCGAATTCGAACTCGAGACTACTATACTCAATACTCATTTGCCCTTAATTGGGAGAAACCCAAATTGAGTAAACAAAGTTTTGGAAATGAAAATGGGAATCAAAATTGGGATCCATGACCATAATAGCACAAATAGGGAATGACTTTAGAGCCTAAATTGGCCACTTTTTTAAATTTAGGGTGGGGATGGTGACATTATAACTGCATTATTCAGTCAGTCATCCATAGATTTTCATTAACATGAATCTCACTCATCTTCACTCTCTCTCTCTACACGCACGTGTATTTGTGAAGCAACCCAAATGAAATCTATGCATATATATGTCAATTATGGGTTGATTTACTTTATTTCTTTTAATTCCATCACATATATACTTGCATGTGCACATATTAATTATAAATCGTAAATATGTGCATTCTCATATCAACGTCACGTGAATGTATGAGAATTTATAATAAAAAGTATCACCGAAAGATGTAACGTGGAATAAAAGTCTATATTGAGATAATTTATTCCATAAAGTAATAGATTTTTGATGAAAAAATTGGTAAAATGACTCTATAGCTTTAAAATATGTGGTTTAAAAAAAATTGAAATTTCATTCTAAAGTAGAATAAACCGTGGAATTTCAATATTGTTTTTTTCAACTTCAATTCCAATTAGAAACACATGTGACATATAGCATGTGTTTGCAACTTTTATGAGGTAGGCAAAATTACTTTTTTTTTTATTTAAGCTGTCTCTTGACACTTTTACTTTTTAAGAGTAATTTTTCCATTTTGTTGTGAATAAAAATATCTGGATATTGATTTTAAAATAAATTTAATGATATTTTCCCAAAGTAATTGATTTTCAAATTACTGAATTTTAAAGCAACAATAAATTAAAAAATTCACAGGTCGTAAGCATGTGGATTACTACATGATCAATATATTATTACTAAAAGATCAAAATACTACCGCCACAAGATCAAAAGTATACTACTACACGTCAAAAAAATTATGACAAATTCGTCCAAAAAAATTAAGTGTTCAGAATATTTTTGTAGTTGTAGTAGTAATACACTTTTGATCTTGCAGACAGTCATGTAATAACATAGTTTTGATTATCTATATTTACATATATGAAATATTTAATACTGTATAAGTTTTTTATCAATTTATTAAATCTTTCTATTCCAAATAATGCATCTCTATCATCACATTAAATATTGAGCATAGAATAGAATGTATCAAAAGGAAAGAAATATAAAAAGTTGCATATAAAAAAATTTAGGCAAAGTGAAGGAGAAGTAACCATTAAAGACTCCATTTTTATTTTATTTTTTCTCTTTCCTTATCTGGAGGCGTGGTATTTTTCTTGGTGAATTTGAGAGTGTGTGTGGCCCATCGCGTTTTTCTTTTCTGATTTCGTCTTTAATCAGGTAGGTTAATTTTCTCCATAACCATGGTAGCTTTAATTAAGCTTGATTTATGTGTGAATCACTTTTGTGTTTTTCTATAGTCTGTTGGACTAATCTAATAGGCATACCCCACACACACACACGCATTATACGGTATAACTTGCCGTCATAATTGTTTTGTGCACTCTACAGTTTCACAAATCCATCTTTGAAGGTGTCTAAATTCCAATTTATTTCCGGTAAATTCAAAAAGGGATTTTGAGGAGAAAAGGGCTTGTTCTTGAAGATTTGCGGTCGGTGAATCTGTGAAAGCTGACGTTTCTTGCTGCTAAATTAGAGGTAGGTGAGCTGAATTACTGATTAATTTTGGTTTAATTGAGAATGAGTTGACCCATCTGAAGATTCTGGGTTTAAAGGGCTTGTTTGATGGAGACTGGAAATGATGATTCCAAGTTTAAGATGAAAGATTTTGAGGCCATTGAGCAGATTGGGAGAGGTGCTTTTGGAGCTGCATTTCTTGTTCTTCACAAAATTGAGAATAACAAGTGAGAATTCCTTTGTTGTCTTTCTTTGCATGCATTGATTTAATATTTTCACATTTTTTGCTTAGCCCTACTCATGGTGGAGGGTATTTTGGTGATTTGTGCTCAAGGGCTTCTACCAGAATTTACTGTTTCGATTTAGAATCTTTACTCATGAATTTATGAAGAAAATAGCCAGTGTTTCTTGTTTTTGGAGAAGGGAATAATAGTCTTTAGTCAGTGAATTCTTTGTAAGCTGAATGCTTCTTTATCCTGAGCAGCATGAAATTCCCAAAGATGTGGTGTTTTACTGTGAATTATTTTAGTCCTTGAGTTGCTTTATTGTGAAAATCACTAGTTAGTCCTTGAATGGGGAGAGGAAGTTAGGAAATGTGCAAGTATCTTGTTGTTTGCAGTAGCTTGTGCATTTTTAATGTCGCTTGACTCGGAGACATCTCTACTCACGAATAGTTTTACGAAGTGAATCTTAGTCTGTTATTGATCCTTGAGTATTTTGGAACTGAGCCATTTTGAAGAAGCTGCAAATATAAGTAGGCATATAGGAATATTGTCGTGAAAATTTCTCTCATGTGGTAACCATGTAATTTTATCAGTGTATGATTTTCAAAAGGAGGTTAATTAGTTCCATCATCTCTTGCAGGTATGTTCTAAAGAAAATTCGTCTATCTAAGCAGACAGAGAAGTTCAGGACCAAAGCATTCCATGAGGTTAACTTAAATGCTTATGTTGTAGGGTTTTCGGGAAAAAAGTCTGCACTACAATTGAGCCTGTCTTGTTCAATTAAGTTATAGCAAAAAAAAAAATTCTTCTCGCTCATTTCTGTGTGTTTCATGCTTTTTCAATCATCATACATACCTTCTGGTTAAAAAAGTGCAATAATCTCAATATAATTATTCTGCTTTGCCTGCCTCATTTTTACGTGATGTATCTAGCACCAAAAACTGTTCCCTAATTAAAAGACATAATATATGATTTTACTGAACAAACTAGCCTGTTAACTGAGAGCATATATATTTCAGCTGAGATAGTAAACATCTTTGTACTTATGAAGGGGTGGATATATATTTCGGTCATGTTGCATGGTGAAATTTTCTTCTTATTGATTCTGGCTTCAGTGTTGATTATGATCTTGAATAATAAATAGCTTCAGCATTTTTCTTCAACGTATTATAACTCATGACTGTCTCTTGTAACAGATGAATTTAATTGCGAAACTACACCATCCATATCTATTGGAATATAAAGATGCTTGGGTGGAGAAGGTATAAAGATTTTGTTAATCTTGATTTCTGCGTTGGAAGCTACCTCTGTATTCTTAGGTTTCAAATGTTATTTAGCAAAAAAGCTTGAAACTGATTCTAAAGAAAATATTTCATTTTCACTTTTTTGACAGGGAAACTGTATATGTGTTTTGACCAACTACTGTGAAAATGGAAATATGTAAGTACATGGCTGAACTTCAACTTGATCAATAATTATTTCAGGATGCTTTATGTAATATATATGGATCATTCTCTAGCATAAATAGAAACTGTGCTCGTAACGTATAGAAAATTAGAGTCCCGATGTTATCTAAGGTAACTAAATAGTAAGTAGAATTATTCACTTTATTGATACAATAATCAAGATTTGCATGATATGATCTTAGATCTTTTTTTTCTCAAAAAGTTTTACGGATGTATAAGTTCATTTAAGACGATGAATATGTATAAGACAAATGTCATCCACTTACATGACACGTGCTTTTTTTGAAGCCATAGAATTAGATGCATCCCGCTGAATATTTTTTCTATATACAGATCTGATCTTGTAAGAAAGGCAAGAGGAGCATATTTTTCAGAGGAGGTAATTTGGTTGATATTCTTCTGTAAAATCTCACTTATCCACATTAGCTAAGTCATACTGACTGTTCGATTTTCTTCAATATGCCCCAGAAAATATGCAAATGGCTAACACAGTCGCTATTAGCTATCGACTATCTGCATTCCAATCGTGTCCTTCACAGGGATCTCAAGGTTTGAATTTGATATTTGATCATCATACCATTTAGTTGCCACATATTAGTTCGACTGCTTCTGACATGACTCGTTTCTCAATTACAGCTGTCTAACATTTTCGTCACAAAGGAAAACAACATCCGTCTTGGTAAGAAGGCAAAAGCAAGGAATTGATACAATTTACTATAATACCCATTATTTTCTTCATTTGTTCACCACTGTGATTTACAGGTGATTTTGGATTGGCAAAACTTCTCAACGAGGAAGGCCTTGCCTCATCGGTACGATTATATTTTTCCAAAACTTTTAAATTTTACTGGCACAATGTCCCATTTATATTTGTCCAAACCTGCAAGTAGTCTAAAACTTCCCTGTCTGAAACTAGGTTGCTGGGACTCCCAACTATATGTGTCCAGAAATTCTTGAAAACATACCGTATGGCTATAAATCAGACATATGGTCTCTTGGTAATGACTAATATTTTGAGAATCAGTAAGTTCATATCTTCATGTTCTTGCGTCTAAAATGTTGTGTTTCCTATATCCAGGTTGTTGTATGTTCGAGATTGCTGCACACCAACAAGCATTTAGAGCTCCCGTAAGTTCAATCTATTGTACATGCATATTTGCACGTTTTTATATGGAAATGATGCAACATTTTTTCGAATGCTGTATTTTGCTGAAATTGGAATATTTTGAATGAAATAGGACATGACTGGACTTATCAACAAGATAAACAGATCTTTGATCTCTCCGATGCCTATCGTATATTCCTCCACTCTGTAAGTTTTCTCAAAATTAAGAAACACTTGCATTAGCCGTATAACTTTCCACTTGTCATAACAAAAATGTAACTCATATAACGACTTTAATGGTCTCAGAAAACAGATTATAAAGAGCATGCTAAGAACGAGTCCGGAACACAGGCCAACGGTAAATTCTTAATTCTTTACCTTGTTCGTTTGCTCGTATTTTCAAGAAACCCTATTGCAGTAATCTAACATATATATGCACACATCATAGGCTGCTGAGCTGTTAAGACACCCACATTTGCAACCGTTTCTACTCCGTTGCCACAATCCATCTTCCGTGTTTCTCCCGGTGAAGTCTCCGTCCCCCAGCAGCGGGAAGGAAAAGACGAAAAAGCCCTCCCCAAGTAGCCCCAACAACGGGAAAGACCACCAAGAAAGAGAGGCGAAACTAAAACAAAGGGAGCTGCTTCCGTTGTTTGAAGAAAGCAGTAATACACAGTATCAGAATTTACTGGACGGTGATGCCTTGATCGAGGATCTTCTCGAGACGAAGAGGGTGGACCCCACGAGCTATTCCGGAAAAATTTCTCATGACAGTGAAGACTCGAAGAGTGGAGACACGTGTGAGACGACTGCTTGCAATCGAGACGAGCATGACAACTCCGATTCTTCTTCGCTTCAGGAGGAGATTTCTGTCGAGAACGCTACGAAGAACGAAAAGACGACGACTGTGGAGGACAACATTGTATCACAGTCCGATGAAAACGTGCCATTGGCCAAAGTCAACGTAAGTTCTGAAGCTGATGGAGAACTGGAAACGAGAAGCTCATCCAGTGTTGAGGAAAATACGGGACACACTGAGAGCTGTTTGGATAAGGATCCAGTGAAAGTTGAAGAGGATATCTTGAGTGATTTGAAGCAAAGCAAGATAGTGACGATCAACGATCTGTTGTTGAGTACGCAAGCTGCGATCAGTGGTGAAAGCGATGGGAAGAGGGAGAATCCAGGTCAGCATAGAGCAGAAGCTTTAGAGTCTTTGCTTGAACTGTGTGCAAGATTGCTGAAACAGGACAAATTCGACGAGCTAGCAGGTGTGCTAAAAGCATTTGGGGAAGAAGGTGTTTCGTCTAGAGAAACGGCAATCTGGCTCACAAAAAGCCTGATGAATGCTCAGATGCTAGCTAAAGATTCCTAGTTGTATGAATTTGAGAGATGAGGTCAAGAGACTTTTGATTCTAAGGTTTTTGTTGTAAAAATCAGTTGTGTTTTTTTGGTTTGGATTTGTAAATTGTTTGTTGAAATGTGGTATGGGATTTTGAGGATTGAATCCTTCATTAGCTGCTGAAGGCATTTCTGTGGACTGGTTTGTTATCTTATTTTCCAAATGAAAACAGATTTCTTATACATAAAATCTCTCATTTCAATTGAAAAATATGGATCCTAACTGAATTATAGAAGCACAAAGCTTTTGGAAATCATTACTATATTTTAACCACTCCTTAAAATATGCCTTTGTATTTGCTATATATAAACATAAATATCTGATTATTAAATTCAACAATAGAACATGCATTATTTTATAAATCGATACATAATTGGGGAATGCTTTGATTGGTGCATAGGAGATAATGATAATGAAATATATTCCATTATGAAGATGAACTATTAACATCATAAACATAATCATGATATATACTATACAAATTTTTGATGTCTCACCAATTTGCCAATCTAAACAAATAGATAAATGTAAAAGGAAAGATGTCCCATCGGACACTTACAATGTATCTATATCTTCTATCTTTTCTGATCTGAAAAAAAAAAAAACAATCGATTTTATATGTATTTGCTTAAGATAATTGTTATCTCAATGAATGATTGCATCGTATTGTTTTAATTATTAATTTTTTTTAGTGAAAAACCATAGAAAATCCTCACTATTTAAGGATATAACTATTTTCATTTGAAAATTTTCGTTATGCAATTCTCCTCTATTTTCTTGTAGTGCTAAAATATATAGTACACATCTCATGATTATTAATCATTTTTAAGTGATCTCAATATAAGTGTTACTCCCACCATAACTTCAAAATTGTTCATTTGCTTTATGCTCATTGATTAAAAAATATAGTATTATATATGTGGCAAATTGTTGAAGTAGAGAGGGATATCTACGGAAAAAAAGTAGAGATGTAAAAAAGATAAAATATTGAGAGACATAAAAAAGAGAAAAATAATGAATGCATAAATAAACAATATTTTTCGATGGAACGTCCAAAATGTCAAAATTAGTAACTTTCGAAGAGATGGACGACCACATGAAACTTATGTTTATATTCAAAATCGATAATTGATAGTATATATATTTTTTAATAAGGTTAGGTCCTATTTTTTTTTTTATCTTTAAAAATTCTCCATCATTGTAATGAGAATAAATATATTCGAAAAATCAACAAGAATTTACAAATTATAGTATTTTACTTTGATTGAGATATATAACCTACAATTTCTTTCACAAATTTGTGGATCCCATAAACCTTGGAATAAAAGGCAAATAATATGGTAGGAAAGAATTAAGGAAAAAGATAGTAGTAATTGTTTCGATTAAGACACGACCACTATATAAATTGGGACAATTCCATACTACAAACCACATTAAATTTCATATTTTCTCTTGCAACAATCATATTATTTGTCACACAATATTATTATGGCAAATTTTGGTAAATCTACCATCTTCTTCATTTCCATAATTTTGGCAATGGTGACTGTATTTCTGTCGTCAGCGGCGACGGCACAAGATCTTGCAATGGCGCCGGTGCCGGAGGAGGTTGCCGGAAATGGCTTTCAACTTCCAGTTTCTAAAATAGTTTTATTTTTTCCAATTTTGTTTTATGTTTTCGCAAATCGAGTGTGTTAATTAAACATTGAGTGATCACGTGGCTTGTAATTTTTTATTTTTCTATGCGTGTGATTTTAATTAATATTGTTTGATTATTATGTGACATGAGATTTGCTGTTTGAATAATAAAATTTCTGTTTTCTATATATTCTTCATTAAATATTGTGTGAATATTAATATGCGACAATACAGATCCCTGACAAAGACTTGCACGAGACAGTCTCATCATAACACATCATACTATTACTATATTTCATTTCATAACAAAGTTTTACTAAGTATCATACTAGCAACATAAAATTTACATACATATTTACTAAAATTATTAAGAAGCTGAGCCCTTGGATTCTTGAATATCAAGCTGATGCTCTGCAACTAAAATACAAGAATCTCCCTCTAGAGATGCTGATGATCTTCCATCTTTAAATAAGTCTTTGGGAGAATTAAGAATGTCAGTAGAGCACTGTACATCTGGAGTTATGCCAACCTCGTCGATGGCATGAAGTGCTGGAGACAGATACTTAGCAACGGTAATGAAAAGGGCCGATCCATCTTGTAATTCCGTTACACTCTGCAATCAAATATTCGTTTAGTCTAGCTAGCATTTAGGTACGTAACCTCAACCAAGAACAATCAAATGTTCGTCTATTGTGTAACAGATTTGCAACTATCACTTTATAGTGAAACAACTAATACTGTTTAAAAATACCTGTATTTTTCCCTTGCCAAAGGTTCTATTCCCAATGAGGATAGCTCGACCATTGTCGTGGAGCGCCCCTGCAAGAATCTCGCTGGCACTTGCACTCCCTTCATTCACCTGATCCACAAGAAATTAAGCTACAACTCAATTTGAAGGATTTGAATTCAGACATGGGATTTTAGATTGAACTTACAAGGACAACAAGGGGATCATGTGTTAAAGCATGCCCATCGATCATGTTAATAGGTAACATGTTTCCATCTCTATCGATAGTGTTCACTAGTGTCTCCGTTCCATCTAGCCAAATCTGAGCAACGTCGAGTCCTGCTGTTACTAAACCACCCTGGAGATAGCAATGATGATCAACAAAATTCACAAAATGTGGCTGAAACATAGCAAAAGTATGAAAAATATGCCCCGTGAACACACATACAGGGTTGTTTCTCAGATCCAAGATGTACGATTGCACGCCTTGATCCTCCATCGCGTGAATTGTGTTCTCCATCTCGATTGCAGCAGTCTGTCATTTCTTGAAAATCTTTAAAATGTTCATTTGATAGCCTACTTACTTGGTTGCATGCATTATTTACATAATATTGCCATATTAAGCTTGACATATAGAAATTCCATGGAAAAAATAGGAATTTATGAGGCATAATATCAACCAAATACGCGTTGAGACGCTCATTGAAGCCAATCAGAGGAATGAAAGAACGAGGCTTACAATTCTTACACGAGGAAAATCACAAAAAACATGAACAAGGGAAAGATTTAAGACGATGTAATAGGTAGGAAATACCTGAGAAAAACTCGAGAGCTTTACATAACCAGTCTTCGATAGGTGTCCATCAGGTGCTCTATGGAGGATGACAGCACTAGATATAGGGGAAAGATTAATTACTTCACGAGGTATCTTAACCTTCAAAAAATCGAGTTTTTTTCAGCATATTAGCTAACTGCATTCCGAGAAATGGATGCCTAATTAGAAACACATGTAGTGGATATATACCTCTCTCACACAAGGACTCCCCAACTCATCAACCTGGTCAGTACAATACAATGCAGGTAAAAAACGAGATTTGATCGTGAACTAAGGTTTATACACGAAGCTGTAATAGCTAAACGTACGATTTTTACATGAAAAGTGTGGAATTCTTACAGTGTGAATTTTAACAGTAACAGTTGTTCCTACACGTCCCCTGAGCTTCAGGGCGGCTGCTTCACTGGCTACCCCGTCGAGTTTTTCACCTGATGTGCCACGTGATTAGAAACTTATACATGTAATTTATTTGGCATTTCAGAGGCCGATTACTCCACTTAAAACAAGCCTAGTGACATTCATTTTACGCTAAATATTCAAGTGTATGCGGATTTTCTTCTCAAAGTGACCATTGAGAAGTTTAGCAGTTGAGTAAAGTACCGTTTATTTCCATTAGTTCGTCTCCTTCGTGTATACCAGCGCGTGCAGCAGGGCCATTCTCTATGCATGACAAAACTACCTAGAATACATATATTAGAGCATATAAAATAGAGGCCATAACACATCCAAATTTGTAATTATGCACACTCCGTTTCTCCAACAAAAAGAAAAGCAAATAAACTTCCCCCAAATTTGATGAAAATTCGTAAAATCAACTCAATCAGTGTCGATGTAACCCACCAGATGCCCCGTTTTTGGTTCAGCATTGACGAATAAGCCAACACCTTGCAAATTCCCATCACTTCCTATTCTAAAACTCTGATACTCCTGCATTTAATTATACTAGTTTTGCATTAGACAGACGTTTTCATAGGCCAAAAAGGATAACGCGTACGACTGAAAGACAATACCAAAACATGGAAAACTACGGATACCTTAGGACTAATAATACGAGTAAACGGATCACCAAGAGTGGAAAGCATCCCCTTGAGTTTGTTATAAGCAGCATCTTCTGATCTCAGTGGAAACATTTCAACCATTGTCTGTTGCAGTTTCATGTCCCAATCTATATATACATCAACCCTCATATCAGCTTCCCAATTAAGAAAAATTGTTTTACAAAAGACCAACTCAAGAGTAAACTGATAACACTCAATCAAAATTCAAACACTCTTTTTCCTCTCTCTCATATGAATTAATCAAATTTAAACTTTATTTTCCCTTGTAATTACCTTGATGATTGAAAGTAGGATCAACAAAAGTCTCCCTAATCAAGCCCCATGCCTCCACAAGTGTTCTCTGAACTGTATTCACCTGCCAAGTAAGAATCAAGACAACACCTTTAATAAACATTCATCTATACTTCCTCAAGAATCAAATCAAGACACAATTTTTAAGACCTATTTGATCACCTCACGAGTATGAGAAACAGGAAATGCCACTGTTAGAGATTCTGCGGAAGCTGGGGAATCACAACACAAGGAAAAGGACAAGGAGATGGCAGCAGCAAAACCAAAAACTCCTCTCCCAACATTTTTAACCAAATCTTCTTCATTTACAAAACATTGATTGCTCTTTTTCTTGCCCAAACACTTCACTTTGTTTCTCCAATCGTTCAACCTCGGGGGAAATCGACAAGAAAAGATGAGTTTTGAGATGGGTTTTGATGAAAATCGCGAGAAAGTGGACAAGGTGCAATCAAGATTGGAATTTAGGGCCTCCATTTTCATGGGGGGTTCTGTTTCTTGCAAGAATTTCCCACTACTATGAAAAGAAAGTCGGTAGAAGAATTGGAGGGAGTGTTGATATGGGGTCCACACGAATCTTTCATTTTTGTGGTGGTTAAATCTGTTGCGTGTCTCAGAGTATCTTTGTGAGAACGAATCCTGGGGCTCTTTGCCGTTGCTACCAGTGGACTTAATTTAAATATATTTATTTATTTCATTTTATCTTAAATTAACAAGAAACTTCAACCATGAAATTAGCTCGGCTACTAAACGGAGGGAGTACAACTTATTGTTGCGGAGTGAACACAAAAATGAAACTACTTTACGGGTATAGTTTCCATCTGGGCTGGGCCTAAACTATCCATCTTACGTAGACCGAATAATGGTTTAATGGGCCAGGCTATATACCCCTCCATACTTGTTAAATATACTCCCCCAATTTTCGTACCCCTAATTTGACCTAGGTTAGATGTACACCTTTATGAAATACCTAGTCTACCCTTTTACACATTAAATCAAAATTATAGATACACTCCCCTCAATTATAAACAATGAAATCCTAATTTCTTTCATCTTCCTCCTCACTCAGCGCCGCCCACCGCCTGCTGATCTATCGTCCTTGTGCGCCGCCGTCGATCAGGTAGTTTTTTTTTTAAAAATTTCTGCTCGCAGCGGCGGCGCTCCCTCGCCCAGCGCTCTCTTCTCCCCCGTGGGTCGCGCGCCGACGCCACACTCTCCTTTCCGCGCGCCGCCTCCTCCCTCGTCAAGCGGCGGCCGCCTCTTTTTTTTTTTTTTTTTTTTTTTCCTTTTTTCTATAGCAGATTTCTTCCCCCTTTTTTTTTACAACTTCTGGTCGATCATATACACCATCTTCGATTTTTTTTCCGACAACTTATGGTCGACAATATACACCATCGTCGAAAAGTTGTTGTCGACGAGAGTGTATATGATCGATTATAAGTTGTCGAAAATTTAAAAAAAATTATTTTTTTTCGACACACCAAGCAGTGCACCAAATTGATTATTTTTTAATTTTTTCTTATGTAAAAAAAAATAAAAAATTTAATAATGCCTCAAAAAAAAATTTGATAATCAAAATTGTACCCCCAATTCTAAATTTAATAACTTTTGTACCCCCATATTCTAAATCCTAGATCCGCCACTGACACCAAGGTCGACCATTGTCGACGAGAGTGTATACGGTCGATCCTGGTGTGTCGAAAAAAAAAAAGAATTTGCGATTTCTGAGTTAGTTTTGAATTTCAAAATATATGACATGCATTGCATGGGTACCGTGGTGGTGTCGGCCTCCGGCGACGACAACTGTGTACGTCATTAGGTTTAAGGTTTATAAGTTGGGGGAGTGTATCAAACATGTGGTATTTTATTAAAAGGGTAAATTTGGTAATTTACATGAATATTAAATTAATATATGAATTGGGGAAGTATATTTAACAAGTATGGAGGGGTATATATATAGCCAGGCCCAATGGGCACTTGAGTAATTAGGTTTTGGGCCGTCCAGGCTTAATGGACAAACTTAATAATAAAAAAAATTGAAGTCAACTTATTACTGTAACTTTTAATCATTAATAATTATTTTATAAAATCAAAAGGTATATGATACTAAGATTTACACGTAGAACAAATTTTGTGCCACACAGTAGTTTTTTTTTTTTAATCCACAGTCACTATGTAGACATGTGCACCAAATAAATTTTGTACTTCAATTGTTATATTGATTGTAATCATAATTCATAGTTGATCCCAACATGTTATGCATGAGAGTAGTAAGTATCAATGATGTGACTTAGATCATCTTCTCCAAATGTATTCTAGTAGAGTTAAATAGAGGTTTCCATACATTGAAGTGGTGAGATATTTATAAATATTGCATACCTGAGGACATTAAAGTCATTTTACACATAACTAGGGCACATTTGAGTTAATTAGAGTTCCTTTGACATTGGGCCTCCAATGGACTTATAATTTGTTTGTGCTCGTATTACTTATAATTACTTATTCGTTCCCGACTCGAACCCTAACTTTAGGAGATGATAACCATAATCCCTATAATGAGGGGAAAACAAACAAAACATTATGGGAACAAAAGGCATCTATCTACCTTGTACTAACAATCATTTACCTTTAGTAAGAAAAGAAAAGGCAATGATATAAGTGCATTTTGCCAACTTTTTGAAAGAAATAAAAGCGACTAATTACCTTAATTAAAGTATGCATTATTACTTCAGTTTAGACAAACTTGTAAATAAAAACCCACAAATCTAGCTATATAAAGACTATTATTGGCATCTTGCGATTCATAGTTTTCTTATTAATAGGAGTGTGTGTGTATATAAAATTATAACTAATTGTTTTACTTTCATTCCTTTTAATTTGTATTCACATGAATCATATTTTTGGACATTATTTTGAAAACATCTTTAATTAATTAACTAGAAATTTTAATATGTTAAACAAAGTCTTAAATTAATTTGTGAGTTTTAATTTTTTTCATCTTACAAGTTTTCTAACAAAATTTAGTGACAAAGTCTGACATGCGATTATAGTCAAGGACCTCAAGGTAACTAGTGACAATCTCATAGTAGAATATTGTAATAAAGAGACAACCTTTTTGTGTGAAAAAATTGTGATACATTAATAAGAATATTAGAGTATGAAAAAAATAGAAAAATAAAATAAGGGGCAAATTAAATAGTCAAGATTCTCATCACCTGTGGATGTTAGCATTAAAATGACATCTGAAAGTGCCTGAGCATAACAACTGACAAAGGGGATTGTGTCCAGAAAAGTGAAAGGAATTCTCTCATCAATATTAAGTATGGGCATTGTGAATAGAATGGAAAAAAAGTTAAAAAAGAAACAAAGACAGTCTTTTCCAAGGATATGAAATTGAGACGTCAAGTAGTAGATTTTCGTGCGATGGACTTGTGACATAGTCACATGGGAGATCAAAGTTATCCAAGAGATTTGGACATATATATTAAGAAATATGATAAGATAAATAGTTGCATCAGTGTGGGAAATAATATGATTGAAAACGAGAAAAATATATTTAAATGTGAAAGCGCCAAAATCACCTATTTATAGACGTAAGATACTTTGTAAAATGAAAATTAAAGAAATTGCAGAATTTTATAAAACGGTAAAATGAATGTTCAAACTTCAAACTATCGAAATTGGGTTTTGGATCCTATACATTACGACTTTGAGTCTTGACCGACTCGTCGTTTTCTTTTAAAAAAAGTAGATAAACTTTTGAGCTCAGAATCAAAAGTTTATATTGAAACATGCGATTAATATTTTTTTGTCTATTTTACAAAAATAATAATTAATACTCCATATATATGTAACTTGGAAAAATAAAAACATATTCTTCTTCAAATTATGAGTAGATTAGAGACAAAAATTAATAGTCACAACCTTTCAAAAAATTAAAAAGTCACAAAATAGTCGACTATATAATGACAAAAAATGAGCAAACGAGAAAAATGTGTCAATTTAGGAACAGCCATTTTAGTCACTAATTAATTAATATTTCATTAATCTCCAACCCATCACTAATCCACTTTAATTATATGACACTTACAGATCTATGTTTAATTTCCTTTTTCATTGTTTTCATATATAATTAAAATCACTTACTTTTGTTTCAATAAACTAAGTTTCTCATTTTGTTAGAATTGGCGTTCCAAGTAAAGTTTCATACTTCATTTTTTAATAACACATTTTTTTTTTCTTATCAATCTCTATCTTTTATTTTTTATATATCTTTTTATATCAGTATACAATTCACTGCACATATAATTAATATTATAATTTTTTAAATAAAAAAAAACAAAAAGTTTAAGGCAGAAATATATCTCTCGTGACATATAGAGTCTAGAGAAACCTTAGGGGGAAAGGGGGATCTTACTAAGAAGTTGGTGAAAGTGCTCTTTTTCGAAAAGGAGATGTTTCCCCTTTAATTTTTGGTAAACTTTGACAAAAACATATTTTTTCACTTTTTAATAATAATTTTGTTTTATATTTTATAATTAGAGAAAAGCTGTTTAATTATACTATGCTAGTTTTTCGTAGTCCACGAAAAGGTCCACATAATTATATTTAATTATGTGAAATATGATTGGTCGATCAGTCTTCGTAGATATATAAAGTCTTTGAGGTGGTTTTGATTGAGCAAACAAATTCAACCAAAATTCATAATGATTGCTTTATAGTAGTAGTTCTATGCTGATTTTTTTTAAAAAAAATTTGATTAAATACATCTTATGAAATTATTATTTTTTTGAAGCCAATCTTATGAAATTATTAAAATCTGATAACTGGTCATGTTAAACTTTAGGCAGTCAAAATAAATTAAATACGGAATCAATTAATTTTTAATAATTTTACCGTAATACCCTCGTTAAAAGAATTTAGACAGTTAAGACTTGATTAAATACATTTTATGAAATTATTTTAAAAAGTGTGATTTTAGTTAAAAGAATTTATATATTACTTACTAATTTATAATATTTAGTTTTGGGTATTTTTAAATTTTACCAAATTCAGAATATTCTGAATGTGTAGTGACACTTAATTAAATAATACGGAGTACTATAAAGTAAAAAAAAATTACATGGTGCAACTAATACGTGCATTCTTTTGAGATAATAAGCATAAGTCGTGATTAGATTTGGAGAAAGAAAAACCTAGATTTTGTATCTCTCTCTTAAAAAAAGCGTTACTTCACGATGAAGATTTTATCTACACAAATATTCCAATAACAAAGATAATATATGAATACATTTAAATTGGGGAATCTCTCAATATTAACATCAAAGATAGATAGCTTTATCAATCAATTAAAGTAAAGCATATTTCATGGATAATGATAAGCGCAAAAGGAGATATTTGGGATATACAATCAAAATAGTTTTTTTTATTAAAATTTATTACTTTCGTAGTATTAATTATATAGTGATTAAATAGCTTATATTATATATTCATCTTTTTCAAAGGCGCGATCATGAGTCAAAAAAATGGTTTTTGCCCTTTACCTCTTTATCTTTTTTCCCCAACGGGGCCTATATGAACTAAAGTTGTCTCATGAATTATACAAAAATTAAACACACTGAAGCAGGGGCATTTCTGACATTTCACGTCTATAGTATTTTTATGACTTCTCATAACTATTGCTACGAATAATTACATCATAGAATCATATTCATACGAATAATAACAACAATAATGAGACATAAAAAAATAGGAGAAATGATACCAATTGAATTGATGAATTTAATTACCACAACTAAAAGTGATGAAATTTAAATATTTAAACTATTTTAAAATAATGTAACGTTGTATATATATAATATATATATGTACAAATTAAATGCTTGTGTCTATCAAGAGCAGACCTATTTCTACACGCACGAGTGTGTCTATGACTCTATATATATAGATATACATATGTTATATGTGTGTGTAATATCGATTGGAGGAGCTATTAATTTAAAATATATATTCTTGGGATTGGAAAAATGTTAAATAATAATAATTAAGATTATAGTAATTAATTAGTAATATTTTAGGGGGGTGGGGGGGACAAAGTTGTCTCCTTTGTAGAGGAATATGAATACAAAGAGAGGATAAAACATATACGCATAATTCCTCCTTGTTCGGATTCTTGGTCTCCCTGACAACACCCCATGCAATACCATGCACTGCATTATTTTCCATGTATACAATTATATTATACCACAAAATAAAGCCATTTAGCAGAAAAAAGTACAATATGGACCTTGGGATTTTAAGCCATCAAGAGAATACAAATAGAATAAGACGATCTGGATATTAATTGGGATAAGAGTTTCACAGAGAGATCGAAAGAAAAGTGAGTGTGGGGGGTGGGTGGGTGGGTTAATTTTGTCCACCTACCCCATGGTAGTGCTCTGTCTTGATTTGAGATTGTGTAAGTTTAATTTGACTCAAATTAATTTGTATTTCGTAGGGGTAGACGTAGTTAATTAAATGGGTGAAATTCGAATTTTAAATCAAACACCCCTTTAACGTGTATGTTGGTATGTATTTTATAACACACTCAAAAAATATTCTCTCCGTCTCAGTGAAAGCTACCCAACTTTTCTTTTTCGTTTGTCCCAATAAAAACTATCCATTTCTTTTCTGAAAACTACTCCTCCTTACGTATTTCACATCACCTCTAATACATCTACTTAATTATTTTTATGCTCTCGAGTAGTTTTCAACGGGGACGGAGGGAGGGAGTATGATACAAGTCATACTAACACATTAAAGTTAAGTAGGACTTTTCCTAGTGTACGTCCTACATGGTAAAAATTTGGTTGTTTATAAGAAGTTCTCTTCACCCAAAGGAAAAAAAAAACGTTACTCTTAACTAGCAATATTGGTAGGGAAGGATGGCAAGATATATAAAAGAGTACGTTTGGAAGCAATTGGTGGTATTGTTTTTAACTTAGGTGAAAATATTAAAAACAACAAATAAACAAGCCGACATAGGATTGAATTAAATGAGGTTGCTGCCTTGAAAAGGGTATTTTCACCCTTAATTAAATTAAATAATTTATACATATGAATGAACAATTCTTGTATGTAATTGTCCAATTAAATTTTTTATTCGATCAACACACAAGTAAAAAAATATTACAGTATGTAATTATCAGTGCACACAAGTGTAACTCTTAATTAATTACCCGTGGGTATATTTGAGAGGAGTTAGAATCTAGAGGACAAAAGGCAGGAGGGTTTTTACACAACAGATGAGCTTCTCTTGTCTAGACAAAAACAACCTAATTGCTTTCATAGTATTCCCCACCAGCAACATTATTTTTTGTCAAGAAAAAATGTGATTATATATGTTGTGTGTGTGTACTGAGAGGAGAGATAAAGGGTGTAGGTTGCAGTCAAAAGAGTCATTGAAATGTCGTTTCAATCTACAGTTATATGCATCAGAAGGGATTATATTATATGGGCAATCTATTGGACGAAACAGTGTTTTTGTTGGGAGCTATTAATATATATAACCTCAACTGATTCAAGCTTTGGCTCCACACTATTTAAAGCTTCCTAGTAGCTATTCTTCATGCCCTTAATTTAATTCCCCCATGCTTTAATTTCTTTTTTCATCATCATTTTAGTAGCTCCCACCAATATTCATTCAATGACAATGTCCCTCTTGTTTATATATATACAAGAGTAACTTATTGAATGAATTAAATTAAAACCAATATATAGGTTTTAATTAATGAACACACTCAACTACTTAGATAGACCTAACCACCTGATCGAATTGATGTTCAATTGATAAATATGACCTAGAATTTGTTCTTCTACTTGGTCATTTTGAACATTTTAAAAGGTAGAATAGTCTTTTGATGACTACGCCCATTGTACAACCTTAGATTCTACAATTTTTTTAGTGTTACCCTGCATAGTACGTGCTTTAATGTATTGTACAGTACAATACGTTAAAATACAATTGAGAGGCAGTGCTGGCCTACAATGGTTTAATATATTATACAGTACAATATGTTACAATACAATTGAGAGGCAGTACTGCCCTATGATTTAATGTATTGTTTTTGAAAACGACAAAGAATTATTCATTAGATCAGGAATACCCCAAATAGTTACATCATTCGAGTTACAGGAAATAGGAAAAAAAACTAAATGTTGGAAAACTCTAACTTAAACACAAAATAGGTTCGCTAGTCCACTTCTCAAAAGAATTTAAATGAATTAACAGATTGAATGCTTTGAACCACCTGTATGTTACTAGTTTAATTTTCTCCACAGTTCTTTCTTCGTTGAATTGTTTCCCTTTGAATATCACTTCGTTCATGCTGATGTATTGTACAGTACAACACATTAACTATGTTGTCATATTCATTGTACAAGCTTAGATTGTACAAATTTTTTAGTATTACCCTACATGATGTATGTTGTTTTAATGTATTGTACTAGAATTTGATTCAAGTTGGTCATATTTTAAAAATCTAGAAAGGAGAGAATAGTCTTTTAGCTATGAGTACCAAAATCTCTCTCTCTCTCACACACACATGACACAAAGAAAGGTAAATAAACCCACAGAGAGTTGGCTAATCATTTGGTTTGAATAATTTAAAGGTAGCTAGTGAATCTGATATGGTATATGTTCCATCCATGACCAGGCCTATATCTCCCACTAGCCAAAGCAAAAGGGCATCATGTACACCCTAAAAGCTGGTGTATTTGCAGCATGAAAAGCCTACATGTATATAAAATAAGGGTGCTTCTAGGGTATATATATAGAAATCTCTCTCTTCTTTCTTTGATTCTTTTGGATTAGTAGAAAAAATGAACACTCTCAAAGACAAAAACACCTGGAAAAGTTTATTGTGTATCCCACTCCCACTTATATATAAGCTTGCTTGGACCATTCACACACACATGCACACAATTTATTATAAATATATGTTTATACATGTATGTATATATTGAGGGGGGTGGGGTGGATGGGGGGGGGGGGAGCCATGATGATTCTCATGATCATCACTATGTTCTCAAATCAAAGATTCACTAACCATACACTATCCAGTTGCTATATAGATGTAAAGGTTTCACTAGTATGCACAAAAAGTGATTTTTTGACTAAAGAAAATAATCTAGAGAATCTAAGTAAAAAAAAATTAAAAAAAAGAGAGGAACAAAACTATTAATTGATCATACTTTTGATCAATAATCAGAAATTAATAATTTGCAGCAAATTAACCTTGAATTGATTATTGAATATTGTAATAATATACATATATATGGTGAAAATGCAAGATGTGTTTTGCATAAACTTTGTTCCGCACTTTATGGGGCTATGTTTCCCATGCCCACACTGTCTCTAAATATAAGTTAGTTGCTGTAATACCTAGATATAAGCAATCAAATATTATCATAATTGTTTCTTAATTATCATAGGCAAATCTAGGACTCAACAAACATTTTACTTCAAAAAGTTTCATGAACTATTATAATTAATTAATTAAACAACGTTGAAAATTATAATAAAGAGTTATAAAACCATATAGTATACAGTATATTTCACCAACTCCACCAGAAATATTCAAGTCCAAATTCTGGTTAATTTTTTAAAAAGAAAAGATTTACATGAGCTGCTTTGAAAATTAAGCTATTAAATTAGTTTTAAAAAATCAACAACCACTGCAGGAAAATTAACTTTTATTGACGAAAATTCTGTTATTATAGTTTCTCTCGCTAGCTAAAAGTTTTTAATGACATAAATTGACTTTTAGTGACATATTCTGTCATTAATTCTTAATTTTATGTCCTAAAGACTTTTAACTAGAGAAAGAATACTCAGAAGATTGTGTCACTAAAAACCAGTTTTCTTGTCATTCTAACTTCAAACATCTCGATTTCTCAAAATGCTTCTTTTTTAAAAAAAGAAAATGAAATATTCACACATATATATATATATATATATGATATATCCAACACATAATTAAGTAAAATCAAGAAGGAAAACAAAAGCATGCTACTCCATTAATTAACAAATTATCCCTCTAATTAATTATTAATCCAAGAAAAGAAAAACTCAAGTAAAATAGACCTAATTAGTTATCATCATCTTGCTCAACTTCAGATGCAGGCTCGTCTTCCTCTTCGAATCCATCAACTCCATAAGCTCCATGGCCATGTCCGAATGCCTTAATATGATCTTTCAAAGACCTTTTATGCTTAAAATCAGACCCACAAATGCAGTACCAAAGCTTGCCACAATTCTTCTCATGAGTCCTCCAATCGCCCCTCACCGCGAAAGCCTTGCCGCATTTCCTGCACATGAAAGGCTTGATTCCATGCTTTCTCTTGTAATGTGTTTGAAGGGTACGGAAGTCTTTTAACGGCTTTGCCCTGGGGTGGTCGATGTTGTTCCTGCACCCCGGGGCACAGCAGTAGCAGGGAAGCCGAAGCATGCCTGTTGGTTGGCTTCCTCTAAGAGATTCCGGCCCTCTTCGGTATTGTGACCCATGCCCCCACATATGCATCTGCCAAATTCAATTGAATTAGTACGTTTTATATGAACTACGTTTATCATAAACACAGCGAACTCAAGACCCACATTTTGATTAAGACATTGTACCTGACTCGTCGCATTAGTGACCTGTTTATATGACGAATCATGTTTTCAATCTCAAATTGCTAGTAACAACTGTAAAACTTTTTTTTTTTTTTCCTTTTGTTAAAGTCATTACCATTTTCCACTTGACCAATATATTGAATTTTTTCTTGTCATTTAATTTAAATTTGTGCAAGTGTAAAATAAGGAGAATGTAGGAAAATATTACAATTTCAATAATATATGTGAAAATTTGTCAATTGTTATTTTAGTGGTACAAAGGGAGTATCACTTTTTAATAAATCTATTTCATATTGAAACAGCTAATATTACAAATTACTTAAGTGAAAGGGAAAAATAAAAACTCTGAAATTTTTATTGGGAAAAGAAAGACAGGAGAAGCAGGAGAAATTCAGTGAGGGAGTTTGACTTAAAGGAAAAAATCAAGAAATTAATTAAAGTGTTTGAGGGAATTGCATTTAATTTTGACATTTGACATAAATTAAGATTCGGTTAATATTGCAAATTGTAAAAGTAGTCTTTTCCCTTTACCTAATTTAGGGTAAATTTTTTATTTTTTTTAATAACAAGATTTAGGTTCTTTTTCATTAAAGAAAAGGATGGGGTGAAACAAAACTGAAACCCAGTTTAATTTTCAGATTGTTCATCTTTTTCATGAAAGAATTGAAAAAAAAGAAAAAAAAGAAAAAAAAAAAAAAGGGAGGAACAATTTCCAAAGTGGGACTACTATTGAGGTGTAGAGACAAACAAGTCTTTGTTCAGAGATGATAGTGAGATATGAAAGTTTAGGTATGGGCTTTTCAAGTACTGTAATTTTTCACACACACAAACACACACACTAAGTGTGTGAGAATCAATTCTGTCCTTTAGATCAATCTGAAGAAGTTTTAGTCAGTAATAGCACAGATTTCAAAGAGAGGAAAAAAAAAAAAAAAAGCATAAGGAACATTGCCTGTGTTGTTCAATCACATTTATTAATAATAATAATAATATAATTAAATAAAATAAAATTGAAGAATGTGCATGTGGGAGAAAAAAGGGTGCACCTGCATGTTGTTGTATCTATTGAAGGTTTTACAGCAAACTGGACAAGAAAACTGAGTTGGACCAATCAGAATCTGTGAAGGTGTGGGAATCCAGTACTGTCCCTTGTTTAGTCTACACCCTGAAACCTCCTCTTCTTGATCTTTAATCTCACCGGCGGCGTTTTGGTCGGATAAAATGGTGGCGAGGTCGGCGGCGCTAGGGTTTGGTAACCCTATATGTAGGGCCACTGTCACTTCGGATGATTGATTAATGTTGGTTGATGAGCAAGAGGGTTGTTCTTGTTGTTGTTGTTGTTGTTCGTATCGTGAGAGGAGGGGGAGGGCTTCCCGGAGAGGGGGGGAGGAGGGTGGGGTGGCGGCGCCGTATGCGGCGGAGGAGGAGGAGAAGTGGTGGTGGTGGAAGTAGGGATTGTGGAGGTGTGGGTGTGGGTGTGGGTGTGGGTGGGGGGTGTATTTGAATAGCCATTGAGAATAGGGATCAGACATAGTGAAAAAGGTGGGAGGGAGAGGAATTAAAATGGTGGGATGCAAGAAACTGACTTTATAGAGAGAGAGAAGAGAGAGAAAGGGAGAAGAACAGAAAGACACAACACAAGTGATAAGCATACATAAATTTAAAGTTGGAGGACATGATTAGATTTTAAAGAATCTAATTTATGAAAAAAGAGTGCACCTCTTTATTACACCATAAATTGAGGGGGAAAATAAATAATAATTTTGTACAACTTCATTCATGTATAAAGTAAAAACAAAATGAGTTTTCTTTTATTGTGTATTCTGAAGATATAGTTTATAAAGAATTTTTTATTTTTTGTATTCTGAAAATATAGTTTATAAAGAATTTTTTATTTTAAAAGTGGGAAAGTTATTGTAATTTTTCCTATTCTTTATTCTATTTTGTATTGATTGTTGTAGGTTTATTTCTTTGAATTTCAATTGAGTTGCCACCAACTTTTAATTGTATTCAATTATTAATACTCCATCAAATATTTCTTTTTAAACATTAAATTTGAGCATATGACATGATGTTTTTCTATTCCCCGCGTAACTTTTATGTTGGTGAAATTAATTTAATTCAGGGTTTTAATTAGATCCCTGTATTATGGTAATACTTCTCCCTTTTTTTTTTTTCTTTTTTTTTTTCAGAATTACAATGATGATCAGTTGACTTGATTAATTCATTTCTAAACATTAAATATTAGTGGGTGACATAAATTTCTTTTTTTCTCTTTTTTTTTTTCTTTTTTTTTTTTTTGAGGCGGGGCCTTGAGAAAATAGTTTTTTTTTTTTTTTTTTTATGAAGGTTTGTGAAAATAGTTTTAGGTAAAAATAACATTAAAAATATACTCCACATACATACATAATAGTCTATCAACAGTATAAAATCATACTAATATAGCAATTAATATGCATGCAAAGACATAAGAGTAATTACTAAAGAGTAATGGTTACATTGAAAAAATAATTATAGCAATATTACTTATAAAACATGACAATACTCCTATTATTATTTGTAAATATAATTATTCGATAAAATTCAAATATTTATATACTATTATATTTATTTATGTAATATTGTACCATACATGCAGTACAATACTCTAAAATTAAAATAGGGAAAGGGATCTTGAAGGTCTCAAAAACCTCATCAGTCGTATTGATTCATAAAAACGGCATTACTCATTTTTGTTTATTTTGTTCATAAATACTTACAACAACAATGTAATAATAATGACAAAGTGGGATAGGTCAAGTGGTTAGAGCACCACTACCTAGGTCGTCCTGGGTTCGAGTCATGGGGAGAAAAAAAAAGAGATGAGTATTTAACTTCCATAAAAAAAAAAAATGTAATAATAATGTATTACTACTAGTTAACATAATAATTTAAAGGTAACCAAGTGATGTTGACCATGTGATCCAATTTTGACTTGCGGTTGTTTTTGTTTGCATGGAGCAATATTACATACTCCATTATAAGTTTTTATGTTGTATTCATGGTGATAGTTCTTTTTTCTATTTCTTCCAAATTACAGATGAGGAGTTGACTTGAACTTTAAATTTTTATTCATTAAATACGAGTAAATACTGCAGATTTCTTCTTATCTCATGTAACTGCCGTGCTATCTAATCATTAAATACAATCGATCGAGTGACATAAATTTTCTCTTTTTTCCATGTGACCGTCATGCCCCCATAATTTAATTCCACGGAAAGAATCTCCGAGCAAGACTCAATTTTCAAATTACATGTTTAAAATTTTGTTTAATTTGGATGATTATGTCAAAACACCTTATAATAAGATAAGTTGAATTGCATAGTGATCGAAACTGAGTTCTAGAGTTGGGTTTTATTTTGTAGGTAATAAGTTCATGAGACAAGACTTAATTATGAGCTGAATTTGAAGAGAATGAAGACCAGCCTAAAGACTTGAAGATCTAGAAAACCATCTTTTGGATCAACAAGTTGTTTTCTAAGCACAATTATTGAAACTCGTCTTGATACTTAGCATTTTGCTTAGGTATAGGATGAATTGAAATTAAATCTATAAGATGAAGTGGTCTTTTGACAAGACTAACTTGTTGTGGAAGAAAAAAAAAAATCAGTAAAGTTGCCATTGTACTTGATAACTCAAGGTTAAGACAAGTTGCCACAAAGCTAATAAGCTAAAGATGAATTTAAAGTCAACTAAATAGATAAGTTGTAAATATATTTAACCAGCTTACATGGACATGTCAATAGTCCACAACAAATGTACAAAATTGACACAAAGATGAAGACATTAGAGCAATTGGAATGTATTTCGATAAAGATAAATGATTACCTTTAAACAACATAAATTATTCTATGAGCAGATCACGAGGAAAAAAATTTATGTCAATAATCGTATAGATTTGAATTTACTCTCAAATGATAATATTGAATCTCTATAAATACAAATATTTACTGGTTACATAAATTCTACTAAGCTCAAATGATAATATTGAATCTATATAAATACAAATATTTACTTCATAACAAGGTTACATAAATTATACTAAGTGACCAAGTAATAAATAATCACAATAATTTTCAACAAGAGAACATTGAGCTTTCAATTAGCAACAAAATATTCTCAAAATAAAAAGAGTAAAAAACCCTTGCCAATTTTCTCCTCGTCATTTTTTTGCGAGAGCCCCCTCATCATTTCTCGAGTTACAGCGAGGGTAAAATGACACTAGTCAATTATCAGAATGTCCCTAGAGTTACCCTCGTCTAGTCGAGGTCTTATAATTCCAGAAAAAATCAAATTCCAAAATAGGGAGTACTTTAAAACACAAATTTGTTAAAAAAATATTTTCCTCATAATCGTTTTTTTTTTTTACTGTTCATGTTAAAATGCATTTCTTTCATAAAACTTATGCAAACCTAGTTTACAATTTTTTATCAAATATTGATAATATTTCCGAAGGAAGGTTGTAGAAAAACAATAAATGTTCCTATCACTGGCATTTCGTTTCTAACTATATTTTACAAAAAATTAAATGGTGGTACTGTTTTTCATTTGTCCACAAGCAAAAATATAAGAAATCCCCTGAAAATGGCAGCACAAGAGAAGCATATGAAACTAAACCTAACATCATAAAAGAAGAGCTTTCTAACTACAGAACGAATCAAGATAAAATGTATTCACTATCAGATGAATTAATCAAAACGACGGTTTTAAAAAGAAAAACGGGTTCTGTGGGCGATCAAAATCGGAATAGTCAATAACATAAACCCATAAGATACAAAATGAGAAACACATTATGAATGAAGAAAACATGCCATGTGATGCTAAACCTAAAAGAGGATACACATGAATTGAATTAATTTCAGCAATGTGATATGTTACTACTATGTAGAAACATTCTAAACAAATTTGTGAAGGAAAAACTAGTTAAGGGACAAACATTCCACACTCATCATGCTATGTAAACCTGTTCATCATTTCTATAAGCAGAAAACTCTGATTCCACAACTCTGTGGTACAAATTAAAAATGAAAAAGCCAACCAAACACGTTTTTATAAAGATATTTCAATCCTACTTCCATAGTTAGGCAGCTAATAAATATCAGGTCAAATGTTGAGCTGTGTACACTCAACTTCCTTGTCCCTCCAGAAAGAAAAAATCATTCTTTACCAGCTTATATTTTACTCATTTATAGACGAGGGAATTAAAATTTTAGCCAATTATGCTATTATGGGTTTTCGTAGTCGAGGCTAGGGTGGTGCAGCCTGATTTGAAGATACAAGCTGGTACAAGTTGATAAATTGTTTGTTTTGTTGGTACAGGCTACGGTGAGTATTGATGATATTGTAGATTATACGGGGCAAGAAAGATTAGGGTAGAAAAGAATAAACTAAGTAGTGTCCTAAAATATTACTCATATCATTTGTTCTTTCACAAGTAACTAAGAAAGAATTAGGTTCAATTAAACCTGCAGCAAACACCAAAAATCCATTGGGAATTAATCCAAGCCAAGCAAATCCAATGCGAATAAAGAATTGATATACGATACAGATTTTTTGATTTTCTCAACTAGATGCAACCACCACACCATACGAATTCCCTTTACATGATATCCAATTCAGAGCACTATTATCTCAGTACAAAAACATATAAAAACTACGGTAATGAGATAAATCATTAATGGGATAGAAACAAAGACGGGTTAAGGTAATGTAGATCCTAAAAGAGACAAGTACAGACAAATGGGTGCAAACAGCCACTAGCCTCTTCCTGATTCAGTCCATCACTTTTTTAGTCTGCAAAATTAACAAAAGCGAATTCTAAGTCACACTATAATGTAACCATGAAGAAAAAAAGGCAAGAATAATATCTCCACAAAATTAAATAATTCAGTCATGACAATTTAGCCTGCAAGATTAACAAAACTGAAACTTAAATCACAGCACAATGCAATTACAATTATGAGTGACGTGAAAGAAAGGAGGTTTGGCGAGAATTATATCTCAGTCAATGAAAGTTTGGACTTAGGCAGCAACTCTGGAATTATAAGCAATTTAAATACTTCAGACATCAAACTATTATACTGAAAATTTGAACGCAAGAATAATGTAAATTAAATACTTCAGTCATCACACTATTATCCTGAAAATTTGAGGGGGAAAAAAGGCATAATGTAACTATGAGGGAGATAAAACAGAGGTAATTCAGACAAGAATTATATCTCCATTAATAAATGGGAACAAGAAACACCAGAACTGCAAACAAATTGAATGACTGAAGATCAGGAGACTGAAGATCAGACGATATCTATGGGAAACAATGACAAAATCACTATGGTTTTAATCCCAATTCTTGAAACACTCATATAAGTAATGCTCTAAATGGACTCTCTGATACTAGATATTGGAGGCAAAAAAATACCTAATCATCATCCCAAAAGCTTACTTAGCATTATAAGACGGATAGCCTGGGATAAGTACATTGTAAAATATCCTATGACATCATTAGTTTCCATTGACACATTTTTGTCAAACATTTTAACACAGACCGAACAAACACAGAAATACCAAGATAAACCGAAGCAATTCATCCACAAAAAATACATAAAAACAGACAACTCAAATCAAACCAGAAGTCAATAAAACTAAAATAACAGAATTATTATTTAATGAATACCTGTTTACCAGCATCACTTGCCAGTATTCATCATCAGAGTGATGTTATCCCCTTTCAACAAAATCCTACCAAGTTCCTTCCTGACGTTCTTCTTGATATTGACCTCCTCGGCATCATCCAGAACCAGATTCATGTACTCATCAAACCCAATTATTCGGCCTTCAATCCTCAGATCCTTCTGCTCAAAAAGCCATATCTGAATGCGTGCTTTGCTCTGAAGATACCTGAAAATCAGGTTAATAGGTTGGGTCATAATCCGCTGTACTTTGGTGCTCGCCATGGCTGCTGCTCGTGGTCTCGATTGCAGAAATTTCTTGCGCTGTTTTCCCCTCTCTCTCTCTCTCTCTCTCTCGCTGCCAAAAGCCTAAAACCCTAGAATCTTGAGAACTCCCGCTCCTTTTGAGTACGGCTTGGGCTCTTCTGCACTGTTTTAGTCCAACAAAATGGTAAGGTCCAACTCTTAATGGGCCGTTTTTTTCGTGGGCTTGAACCCAATTTTATTTTTAATATTTTGAGGCTGCCCAAATTTATTAATGGGTTTGACTATTTACACCTTCATTTCAGCTGAGAACACACCCCCTTATTTATAAGACGGCAGCTGTTACTGTAGAAATCAGGTTTAGGTTTTAAAGAT
Organism: Galeopsis tetrahit; assembly: GCA_963675135.1. Taxonomy (NCBI): domain Eukaryota; kingdom Viridiplantae; phylum Streptophyta; class Magnoliopsida; order Lamiales; family Lamiaceae; genus Galeopsis; species Galeopsis tetrahit. Next base: position 5,400,029 of record OY776126.1, read on the forward strand.
TGAATCAGAGATAGAGTTAGTAGTGGAGGTTTATTTAGTAGTGTAATATTATTTAAAAGGTATTTTGAAATTTCACACTATTTTTAAATTAATAAAGTTATGGGGATTGCATCCTTTATTAATTCACAAGGAGTATTAACAAATACTTAGAGCTGTTATTCGAGTTGAGTATTTGAGGTTCGAGCTCTTATCGAGTTAAAAATTGAACTCGGCTCGACTCGTTAACGAGCTTAACGAGCCTATCGAGTCGAGTCGAGCCTAACGAGCCTAATAAGTTGAGTTTGAGTCGGCTCGTTAGTAAATCGAGTATTTAACGAGCTCGAGCTCGGCTCATTAAGTTAAACGAGTCGAGCCTTATCAAGCCTTAACGAGTTGAACCGAGCCGAGTCTCGTTAAAACTAGATTCGAATAACAGCACTACAAATACTCAAAGATGAAAGGGTAAATTTGTAAATATATATTAATCATTATAGAACACTAGATATTCCACACCTTGGACTAATTTTTTTTAACAAGTGCTAAAGCATTAATTTATGGTATTTTTACCTTCTCATGTGTAATTCGTGAAGTATCAACACGGTTGTAGGTAAATATTAATTTTTTTTATCACAACATAGTATCATATTTGATCAAAACTTTCTATATAATTATTCGATAAAATGTAAATATTTTTATACGTAAATCACTATGCAATTCATGATATTGTATAAACAATTACTACAGTTTATATTTAATTTTAATACAAAAAGAGAGTGTTCGTCTGAAGAAGAAGAGAGATAATATCTATCTATCTACTCTTATATATTTGCAAACTTCTAAGGTGCCACATGTCACCATTACACATCCCTTCTATCTTAAACTTTTCTTAAAATCTCTCCATTTAAAAAATCCTCAACTCTCATTCATTTACAATTTTATCTTTTAATCTCAACCATCTATTTTAAGTTTGAATCTCAACCATTTATCCTTATGTTTTACTCCTATATAAACCTCAACACCTTCTCATTTGAACCATTCAACTTTTAATATCTAGACTTTCTCTTCGATCTCTGAAATTCTCCGGTAATTTTTTTTTCAATCGTTCGTTGAAAAACAAAATCCGGTCATCAATTATAAATCTCACTCATTTCTCTTGGGTTTGTCATCCCAAGTAATTTTTTTCGTTCATTACTCATTTATCTCGAGTTAACATGTATTGTATATTATTGTATGAGATATTACATAGTTTTATTCTTTTATATTTTCGATAATTTTAGTTTTGCAGGTTCCAAAGATCGCATGTATATTTCGATAGTATCATCGGCTTGGATGAATAATGGATGCAATTTCTCAGATTTTGAATGAAGAATGACAACATCGTTTTGTTTAGGTTTCTCAAATTATAATGTATACAGTTTTATAGATTAAGATTTGTAAATTTTCCAGTTTTATGGATTAGGAGTCGTAAATTCTTAACTTTTCGATGATCAACATTTGAATTTTTTTATGGATTTTTGTAAAAGATTTATCGAAATGTTATGAAATTCATAATTGATGCACAAGAATTTGAATCAAGGTTTGTGGAATTAACATGTATATTAATAGGAGTTAGAATTTAAGTCTTACAAAAAACCTAAAAACTCTCAATTTTTATATTTAATTTGATTTTCTCATTTCAAGGATGATTAGAGGTTTTCTTGAATGGATTAATATTTATTAATGTTGCATTGCACACCATGCATACATTATATTATTGTTTGATTTCATTTTTACAATAATTTTTAAATTAAAAAAATTAATAATATAATAGTAATGTTTGTAGTGATTTAGGATCTATAATTTCTATCATTTTAAAGCATTGCAAAACGATAGTCTAGAAACCCCATATTTATTCAAAAATCTACTAAATCATGATAATTAAGTACATAAAATAATCTAATATACCATATATAATATTAATTTCACTTCAAATAAAATTTCAAATGTTAATTATACTATATTTAATCCAACGTTAGTTAGTCAATTTAATATCAACTAACCATTATATACGTTTAAAAATAAATAAATATATTTTCTGCCTATTTATAACTCTTATTATCAATTAATTAAGACTATATATTAATCAAATATATATTATCTTCTGTTATGTAGATTTGTTTTATTTTTCAATTTTTACCATCAATATAAAGCTAAACACAATTAAAGAAATATAATCTAATTTTTATAATATATCAAATTTAGATTTAACTTTTTACCAATCAATTTGTAATGTACCTTTTATATAAATGACTCAGTTAGTGGAGTCAACACATTAGATTGAACGTTTTTATATTATATTATGCAATGCAATCTAATCTAATTTATGATATTTACATATTCTTAATTTTACTAAAATTATAGAAATAATAGGGCCGGCATAGAAAGTGCACATATTATGTTGCATGCGTAAATTATCCTATGTATGATATTTAATTAATTTTAATTTATATTATATTAAATTTCAATATAATTAATTAAATTGCATACTAATTACAATTATTATCCTATATGCTTTCATCAATTATATAAGATCGATTAATTCAATTAATTAAATTTATATATTAATCATCCTTGAAATGAGCAAATCAAATTAAATATGAAAATTGAAAGTTTTTAGGTTTCTTTTGTAAGACTTAAATTCTAACTCCCATTAACATACATGTTAATCTAATTTATGATATTTACATATTCTTTTACTAAAATTATATAAATAATAGGCAAGAATCGTGGCATTGAAAGTGCACATATTATGTTGCAGGCGTAAATTATGTTATGTATGATACTTAATTAATTTTAATTTATATTATATTAAATTTAAATATAATTAATTTGATTGCATACTAATTAGAATTATTCTCTAATATGCTTTCATCAATTATATAGATCGAATTAATTCAATTAATTCAATTTATATATTAATCATCCTTGAAATGAAAAAAATCAAATTAAATATGAAAATTGAGAGTTTTTAGGTTTTTTTTGTAAGATTTAAATTCTAACTTCTATTAACATACCTGTTAATCTAATTTATGATATTTACATATTCTTTTACTAAAATTATAGAAATAATAGGCAACAATCGTGGCATAGAAAGTGCACATATTATGTCCTTAAATTAGAATTTCATAATAAACCTACATTTATTGACATGTTGACGGGTTTTCATGAGCCATAGGAAAATAAATTTGAATATAATGAAAAGAATATAAAAATAAATTGGAACATAATCATAATGCAAAGATTAATTGATTGTTTTTAGTGAACCATATGGAAATAAATCTACATTTATTGACATGTTGGCTATTTTCGACAAGCAACGAATATGGAAATAAATTGGAACACAGTTCAAAAATTTATTGACTGTTTTAGTGAACCATAATTAATTAAATTCGAACATAGTGCAAAGATTTTTGGTGTTGGATATATTGACTAATACACATATATTTAAATAATTGACATGTGCTTAATTTTTATTTTATGTATTTAAAGTAATTTAAAATTTTTAAAAAATATGTAAATCTAAATTATTGACTAATACACAATGAACATAAGGAACTTTTAAAAATCTAGAAAATTGAATTTTATGAATAAATCTTTATTTACGGACATGTTCTTAAATTAAAATTTCAAATTACATGAAAATAAATGTAACAGTGATTATAAAAAATAATAATACTCCGTAATTCGTAAAGGAATAATATACATACTATTTGAATTCTTAGATTTAATTATTCGATCGATTAATACGACTTTAAATTTGACAGTGATTATAAAAAATTATATGGAAATAAATGTGACAGTGGTCACAATTATGACTTTCGGTCAAATTTATTATTTCCTCTTTTCGTCCATAATAAGTAGTCTCATTGAAAGTAAATACATGTTTAAAAAAAATGGTAGATAAAATATTAAGAGTATTGATAGGGTACTGTGGGGTCCAAATAAAGTGATTGTTTATAAATAAAGTTGATGATAATTTGAATAATTAAGTGATGGGGTTGTAGGGTGATGATAAAATGATGGTTAAAATAAAGTGTATAAAACTACATTTTATAGATAAAGAATATAAAACAAATAAGACTATATTTCGTACACGAGAGAATACAAAAATTAATTAAGTGGCCCAACTTCATAATCAACCCAATTGTTTATATAAAATTGAGGGTACAATTATACCCTCTGATGATTAGATACGCTCCCCTTCTCTATCTATTAATTTAATAATATTAATTATAGAATATCCATAATACATTTTTTTAGTAAAATACCACTAAAGTATATGTAAAGAAATACCTGATAAAGACATTGAATTGAGATTGCACAATTTATTTGCAGAGTATATGATGCATGGTCCGTGTAGTGCTGCGAACGGAAACATCCCTTACATAGTAAAGACGAGCTATAATAAAATATTTTCAAAGAAAAATATAGATCAAATTACTATCGACAAGAACGAGTACCCTTTTTATAGGAAAAAGAACAATGTTCGTTCAGTCAACATAGGGAATGCAACTATGCAAGTTTGGACAAACTTACGAGGACACCAATGGTTAATAAATCTTATTTTGAGGCACTTAATTGAAGCCTAAAAGATATAGTTAGATTGATGAGGTACTGAGGCTAACGAGGAACATGAACACTTGAAATTTCAATGGTAATAATACATATGACGAGATAGCTGAATTCTCAAAATGGATTTTGAAAGTTGGCAATAAAGATCTAGGAGATGGTGATGAGGGTTTTGCGGATATTAATATTCTTGAAGAGAATTTAATTTTAGATGCATGTGATTCGGTTGCTGCTATAGTTGACATCAATATTTACCGATCAATCTCTAATAACTTTGGTACGAATAAGTATTTTGAGGATATATTTATACTTGCTCAGACACATAAAAAAGTTGAAAGTATAAATGAGACGATGATACCTGATGATACAAGATAATATTTGAGTTCATACAAAGTTTGTCCATCAGAATTTAGACCCGGTGGTATGAGATGTGTGTTTACAATTGACTTTCTGGTCTACCAAATTATCGATTAGTTCTAAAAATAGATATATCTATAATCCTAATTGGGAACATTGATCTGAAGTCCGGTTTGTGCGCAATGAAACTTGACTGATTGTTACAAGACTTGGAGATCACATCATTGAAGGTCAAATTCCTTTTGAAATGAATGTTGGTAGTAAGGTATTTATCCGGAAATGACATTGAGTGTTTTGGATGATACGGCTCCCGTAAATTTTTTCGAAGAAGACAATTTTCCATTCTATTGTCTTTTACAATGACAATAAATAAAAGTTAATGTCAGTCCCTTTCCACGATAGGTGTGTACCTTTCAAAATCTGTGTTTACACACAGACAGTTTTATGTTGCACCTCTAGAGTCAAGTGGATTGCAAATTCTTTATTTAGATTCAAAATGAAAAAATATGTAAACATACAACAAATGTTGTCTATAAGAATTTTTTTCGTAATTTGTAATTTCTTATACTTTTTTTTATTAATAAAATTATATAATTTCTTATAATTTTTTAAATATATATATATGAGATGTAATTTATATTGCTAGAATATTTTTTTATCTTTTAATAGAATAATAAATTTATGTCTATTTTCAAATTTATTTTTATTCAATATATTATAAATTTATTTAAATTCCGCGTGTCACGCGGGTCTAATGCTAGTTAGTCAATAAACACTTATACAGAGGATCGTAAAACACGGAGACAGAGTGTTTGTAAAAAATGGGAGAGAGACAATAATGGGGGCTAGGGTTTTTTTTTAGGGAGGCAGAGTGTTTTTTCTTGAAAGAATAAAGTGGGCGGGGTTGAATTATTTTGGGTTTAGGTTTAGGATTAGCAATTTAATTTGAGTTTGGGTGTTAAAAGTTGTTTTAATTTGGGTGGGTTTAGTAAAAAGTGTGATCCCAAGTTCCCAACTACAATTATATTTTTTTTAATTAAAATGGATGTGGCGTTTATTGGTGAAGAGTTTATTAACAAAAGAATATTAATATTTGTGAATACAATTAATATTAATAAACTAATACACATTTTAGTAAACACAAAACAATCTCAAGATGAATCAAAGGCCTCATCTCATACTGGTAGGTGGTTGACTACTTCATGATTAAACCAAATTGAAATTTCATTCATAAAAAACATCCATAGATCATAAGGTACAAAGACATTGTGAAACATAACAAAGAAAAAACAATTCAAAACTTGCATATTGCTTAAACTAATAAAGGAGCAGCAACCCACAGGACTAAACAATTCAAAACTTGCATATTGCTTAAACTAATAAAGGAGCAGCAACCCACAGGACTAAACGTCTCGTGAGATATAAACTTCATCGCTATACTAAACGAAGCAGTTGATATATAGCATTACTCCCGTTCTTGATTTTGGTTATGCCTATTCCTTTTCACCATCTTTGTTCTTCTTTTTCTTCTCACTTTTCTTCTCACTTTTAACTGCAGAATCCCCGTTCTCTGCTTCCTTATGCTTCTTTTTCTTCTTTTTCTCAGATTTCTCCACATCTGATGCTTCTACTACAGAGTCCTCCTTTTTATCCTTCTTCTTCTTATCCTTCTTCTTTGACTTCTCACCATCAGAAAGAATAACTTCATCTCCACTCTCTTTCTTCTTTTTCTTCTTCTCTTTCTTTGCTGATTCAACAGCTTCCTCAGCTTCCACCACCTTGGCTTTCTTAACAGCAGCTTCTGGTGCAGGACTTCCATCAACCAATTCTAATTTCCTCTTTCGCCCCTCCTCCTCTCCTTCTTCCTTATGTTTCTTCTTCTTCTTTTTCTCAGCCTCAACACCATCACTAGTAGGGGGCGGCAGTTCCACAGCAGCAGCAATTCCAGCAAGCTCAGCTTCCCCACCAGCAGGTAAAACAACAGGGGTGCCCCTCAACCACTCAGCTGGTGTTTTCTCATTTGGTTTCCCATGCTTCTCCAACTTCCCCTCAGCAATAAGCTTCTTCTTCATTGAAGCTCTAGGACCCAACCCCCATTTCCTAGGATAAGTGTCCCTATCCATCACAACCCTCTTAATCTTCGCAACAGTTCCATGATCACAAGTAGCCATCACTGCAGTAGTCATTTCCGCAATACCTAAAGCAATCGCCTCACCCTTTGTGGTCATCAACACCACCTCTTCCCCAACATCAATATCATTCTCAAACCTCAACAGCCCCGGAATCATCAACTTCGCACCATAGCAAATTGCATTCACAGCCGAATCCTTAAGCACAAGCCTCTTATAACTAGTCAAGAGCACCTCCAGTGGCATAATTGCCCTCCTCAGATAACTTTCATCTCTATAGTTATCATAAACCCATTGTGCATCCATCACATCATGCATAGTTACCATATTATCCTTCTCCCCCATAATCCCAGACCTTACCCTCCTCAACTCCTGCATATGCGAACCCACACCCAGTAAAAGCCCCAAATGCACACACATTGTCCTAACATAAGTACCAGCCTCACAAGAAATCCAGAAAACAACTAAATGCCTATCAACATCATACTCAAGAAGCTTACTTTCGTAAATAGTTCTAATTCTAAGTTGCCTTTTAACAGCAGAAATCAAAGGAGGTCTCTGGAAAACCGCACCTGTTAGAGTCTCGAGTGCTCGGGCAACCTTTGCAACATCAGGAACTTTTGAATGAAGTCGAGCAACGCAAACGTACTCTTTCCCCGCGCCCTGCTGCGATTTCACCAACCGAGTGGCTCGGTCGATGCAAACGATCAAATTCCCAGTGACTTTCGGGTCGAGTGTGCCCGAATGCCCGGTTTTCTCCACGCGTAAAATGCGCTTAATCCAAGCAACAACTTCATGAGAAGAAGGGTTTGAAGGCTTATCGAGATTCAGAACACCATATTTGATGTACTCGGCTAGGGGTCGTTTCAAAGGGGAGTAACCGCAGGACAGAGGGGTGTAGTGTCCGGTTCGAATATTGAGCTTTTCGTAGTTTTTTAGTAGAATCGGCCATTGGGAAGTGTCAATGGCGGGAGCATAGCTCTGTGGCTTTATCGAGAACTCAACATCCTCATTTTCAACATCCTCCTTGGCCTTGCTTTTCTTTTTCTTCGACTTCTCGGAGTGAGAAAGCTGAAGTTCGGCCATGGAGATGGTGAGAGAAGGAGCTCTATGAACTCAAAATTTAGGTTGAAGAAGAAAGAAAATGAGGGTTTTAACTTTCAAGAGGCGGAAGGTTACAGAGGCCTAGGGTTTAGGGTTTTGATGGAGGAGGTGGTGGTGGAGAAATGTTAGTGTGCGGTAAGGCGCATGGAACACTGTAAGAGGCCCATTATTCAATGGGCTGGTTGATATATTGGGCTGCGAGGCCCACTATTTAATGGGCTAAAAGGTCCATTATTTTTGGGCGCAGGATATATACCCCTTCAGCTTTGTTAAGTATACTCCCCAATTATATAAAAGTCTATAATTCCTTTTTTCCTTCTTTCTTCTTCTTAATTTAAAAAATCCTAAAACCTAACTCTTCATATCCCCTTTTACCAAACTACCACTTAGAGCAGAAAATCAAACCAAGCTATTCGATACTCGATTCGAGATCGTTCGGTAAAAGCTCGTTTGAACTCGATTTGACATAGATATCAAACAAGCTTGAACATATATTTACGTTCGGTATGGTCCAAAGCTCGACTCGAGCTCGATAAGTAAAAAAAGATAAATTTAGAATAAAAATGTCAAACTACTCGAGTTAGGCTCGTGTTCGGTTCGAATAAAGCTCGTTCAAGCTCGGCTCGTTTAATTATCAAACAAGCTCAAACACTAATTTCAAAGCTCGATAATATTTCAAACAAGCTTGAACAGCATCGCGTTCGGCTCGGCTCGACTCATTTACAGCCCTACTGCCACTATCGCCGCCTCACGCCCAGCCTCATCCTCCCTCGGTCGAGCGTTGCTAACCCTGTGCACCGACACCCTCATCTTCCTTTTCTTTTTCTTTTTTTTATACTGCAACAAACCTCTCACCCCTGTGCGCGATCCCATCCGTCAATCTTTTTGTTTTTTTTAATGTTTGCAACAATCGGCGACACTCCTCCTTCGCCTAGTGCCGCCGTCGCTCCTCCTCTGCCGCTGCCACCGTGAAAAAATTGCTAGCCATTAGCATATTCCTTTTCTTTTTTAAATTTTCGACAATAATGTGTCGAAAATAAACATTATCATCGACAAATTGTCAAAAAAAAAAATTAAAAAAAATCGACGCGACGAGAGTGTTTTTACTATTATTGTCGAATATATATATATATATATATATATATATATATTTTTTAATTTCTAATTTTTTTTTGGTGGTGTTGGCTGTAAAAATTAGAGTTAAGATTTATGTTTTCAATTTTAGGGGGTGTATCAATCTAATGAATGTTTTATTAAAAGGGGCAAATTGAGTATTCTACATGAATATGAGAGGGGAAGTATACTTAACAAAGTTGGAGGGGTATATAGCCTGCTCCCTATTTTTGGACTGATTATTGGGCCGTAATTTTATCGGCTGGACTTTTTATATAACCCAAGAATAAAAATCCAAGCTGCCATCGCACTTTAGAGCTGTAAACGATTATATAGCTCTAATCTTGTTTTGTACAATTCATTAAACGAATGTATAGTTCTATTTTATTCTTGTTTAAAGCATAGTGATGTATTAAATGAGACAATTTTACACCTGACTTCTTCAACTTTATTTATCCAACTTCAAATATTATGTACGAGTATGCAATATATCATTCTACGAGTAAATTATCTTTAACTATCAAGCTCGAAAAGTTTTAAGCTCGAAAAGTTTTACATTATATTAAGTTGAACATCAATTATTAAGTTGGAATAACATCAATTCAAAGCCTGTGATTAGGATAGAGATGTATGGGAAAAAATGGTGGAAAGGAATATAAAATGAAAAAGGTAGGATAGATAGTGAATGTTGTCAAAAAATAATGAAATGAGTAATGTTCGATTCAATGTTCAAAATGATAAAATGAGTCATTTTCAAAGGAATAAAAGGCGAATAAAAATTATATTAAAGAGAAAAAGAAAAAATCTAAAGTTATAAGTTCACAAGTTGAACTAAAGTCCGGGGCGCTATTAAAATTTTGCTCGGAAAAATTCTAGGGATAAAACCCGGGTCAGGGGAAAAAGGTACCCCCCTCTAAGAAATAAAAAAGTACTCAGTCGTCATAATCACGGGCCCAAATGTCCTCTTGTTCTCGAGCAACACTGTTCAGCTCCTCAATAAAAGCAGCCGTAGTCGTAGATACATGTGTGAAGTCATGATTGGCTCGTTCCAGAAGGTGGGCAAGAGTCTCATGAGTCTTCTTAATAGTACGCTTAAGCTGGAAAAATACCCTAACATAAGTGGAACCTTTCGCTCTAGTAGTGGCCTTCCGGACTGCCACAACCAAAGGCGGAACCATCCGTGTGACAAGCTTGATCGAGGAAGTCGACTCCCAAGTAAGGTCCAGATGACCCTTCTCAACCTGTATAGCGTCCTCCAACTCCAACAGTTCTTCAAAAGAACGGTTTCTGACAAGTGATGTGTCCAAGTTCTTCTTGAAGAGCGTCCCAAAAGAGTTATTCAACTTAATTGAGTAGGTAGTTCCCATAATTGGATCTCCATTTAGAAAAAAAAAAAATATGAAGACTGTGTATTATATTTTATAATTTATATCCCCCCTTATTTATAGTTAAACACTTATGTATAATATTGTATATACATATTATGTGAGAGATGAACCGTTTTAACAAATGTCAAATTAAGTGAGGAGCGAAAAGAGTTGCAAGTATATGTTCATGTATTAACACGGATCTTGACACCCTCATATGTATAGGAGAAGAGCCATTGAACTGCACATACACATATATGATATGTGTGTGATTCAATAGTTTTTCATACACAAGGTCTTCCTATACATGAGGATAACCTCTACCGTATCAACACAATTATGTAGTAACACAAACTTGTTATTACAATAACAAATATTTATCTTTATAATAGTACATACCTGAAAGAACTTAACTCGAGAGCATATTTTATTTGTTTATTTATTTTTTAACTATATTTTATAATTTAATTATTTCTCCTATTATTTTTGTATCCACTAATAAAATATTACAATATTACTTTTAATTTGACAATAAAATTACATTCAATCATACTCCTAAATCTCTATATAAACACAATTTAAATATAATTACAGTTTAAAAGGGAGCTCAACCGCAAATTCAGTAAATAGAGGGGTATTTCGACAATTAAGATAAATTTGAAAGGAAGCTCATATATATATGCACCCGCCAGCTATTCCCCACTTCCATGCTCTGCCCTAATTTCTGCGAAGTGCGACAGAAATCCAAATTCGAAAACGAGATTTTCCGCCTATCGTATTTGTTGTGCTTTAATATTATTACATAGGTTGTAACCATTTGTTGGAAAGCCTACTACAATGTCGATGAGTCGAAGCTTAGGAATTCCGGTGAAGCTTCTTCACGAGGCGTCGGGGCATGTGGTGACGGTGGAGCTAAAGAGCGGGGAGCTCTATCGTGGAAGCATGATTGAGTGCGAGGATAACTGGAATTGCCAACTCGAAAACATCACTTACACTGCTAAGGTAATTTTAATTTCTGAAACTTCACTATGTTTAAATTTTATTAGATCGGTTTAAATTTTTTTTTTTTAAAGTTAATTTTTGTAAATTTTCTGTAGTCTATGGTGTTAATTTTATTGTTGTTCTGTTGTGATTTATAAACCCTAGGTAGATTGCTAAAGCCCTAGAAGAATGTGGAGTAGAGATTTATCTATATATATATTTTTTAATTTGTTGGTATGTTTGGTGAAATTGAGCTTTTTAAACATTAGATAGATTGCTAGGCCCCTAGGAAGAGTTGCTCTTAAAACCTAAAACCTAGGTAGATGCTTAAGCCTCGAAAGTTGTTTGTTTGGAACTGTCTTCTGAAAGTCTGTTACTTCATGTTGTGAGGTCTGGAATTTGAAGTTTCCTACTGTTGTTTATTGACTCTTAATGTGTTCCTAGTAGCTACTTTTTTTTGGTTTGTAAGCCTTAGTATGATTATGATTTCAATTTATTGCTGAGACTTTAGGTAGACCATAGTTGTTAAACCACAGGGGTAATTTACATATTCCCCTTTTGTGGTTGAGAGATGATTTGTATTTTATTTTGATCAAATTGATGAACACACAACTAAGTCTACCCAGGGTTTAATGATTACAAGTAATCTCAATAAAATGAAAACCTTGTGATAATCACACGTTAGAACAGGAACAAGTGACGATGTTACTGGAGCCTATATTATGTAGGATGAGAGAACCGGATGCGTTAAAATATAACAACTTAAAATGTTTCTAATTCAAATGGTGACTCTGAGAAGCTAGTCTCTAGACAAATAACTATATCGAGTGATTGTATGATTGCAGATGCAGTGTGCTGCTTGAGTTCTCCCTTTCAGGTTTCATATTAATTTTGCATTGCTAATCTGGTGATGTATAATATTACAGGACGGGAAGGTCTCACTTCTTGAGCATGTGTTCATTAGAGGCAGCAAAGTCAGGTATACACAATTCTTTTTTGGGAGTGTTTATTTGCATCAATAATCTGGATTAATATTAATCATTAACTTTTTTATCAGGTTCATGGTAATACCAGATATGCTTAAGAATGCTCCAATGTTTAAGCGCTTGGAAGCAAGGATCAAAGTACATTCTGTTGCACCCCATTTTCCATTTTGGCTTATTTTGTTTATTTATTTGCTGATTTGTTTCATTATCACCTTAAAGGGCAAGGGTTCAGCACTTGGAGTTGGGCGCGGACGTGCTGTTGCCATGCGAGCTAGAGTAAGTTGTTCTTGATGCTGTTCTCAATAACATGTTTTGTCCGAGCATTCCTTTTTTATCTACAGATCAGATTTATGTTAGATCCTAAGGGTGTAGTTGAGTCGAAATGAGCCAATAGACTGCTACCAAGCTGAAACACGAGCCTGCTTATTCATTTGAGTTTGTGCTCAATTTAAATTCAAACTCAAAGAGTTCAAGCTCGACTAAGTTCAATCAATCAATTAATAAGACTCAACTCAAGCACTTGTATATATAAATAACTCAATATATAATAATGGTAGAATAATAAAATACCCTAAACTAGATTGGAGGTTATTAAGTGGGGGTATTGTCTAGACTTGACTTGGTTAACTTTGAGAACGAGTTTCAATTCTGTTACTCTCATGGTTGATTATCTGATTCTTGAGCCTCTCTTTGCAGGCTCAGGCTGCTGGCCGTGGAGCTGCCCCTGGTAGAGGTGCGGTGCCACCTGTTCGGAGGTGATTATACCTATGCGATTTGCGTGGCAGATGCTCAGTTTCTTTGTTTTCACAGCCCTAGCAAGATTTGTAGTGTATACTGATAACTTTTTGCTTGAGATAACTGGGAGGTGATGTTTTTCTAATGGCTGTAATTGCAACTATTGGTAATGTTTAGTAGGTTGAAAATGCTACTTATACTTGGTTCACTTAAAAATTTCTGCATGGACTTTGCTCTAAAATATGATATACTCCAATTTTTACCGTAACCAGAAATTAATACTAGTAAACTAATTTTCATCGATAAAAATGCCATAAACAAGTCGGTCTACTGTAATTTTTTCGAATTCTGAAGCAGAAAAGTCCAAAATTGCATCTAATAGACAGACCCCAAATAAAAAAATAATAAAAAAAATCAGTACAAGTGATTAAGTGAAAGACGTAAATTGCTTCTTTTTAAACTCCACCTGTGCATAGAGCTGTTATTTGAGCAGAGTCGAGTATTTGAAGTTTGAGCTTTTATTGAATCGAGCTTGGCTTGATAACCTTGATGAGTCAAAAATTGAGTTCAGCTTGACTCGTTAACGAGGCTATTGAACCAAGCTCAGCCTAGTGAATTTTTTTACAAAAAATTAGATACCGAGCCTAACAAGTTGAGTTCGAACCGACTCGTTAGTAAATCGAGTATCTAACGAGCTCATTTAGCTAAACGAGTCGAGTTGAATCTCGTTAAGGCTCGGTTTGAATAACAACACTACTGCACCATCTCAATTCAGAAACTGTATACTCCAAGAAAAAAAATACCTAAATTAGAAGATGTAGTGGTTTCTCAATATGTGCTTGTATAAGCTTTTTTCCTGGTAAAGAAAAATCAGTTTATGCTGGTGAGAAATAGTTTATTTGAACTTGTGCACAAATTTCAATAATTAAGCAGAGATTATTTTAGACAAGTTAAATGTTCCAACGTTATACAACAAAAAAAAGAGTACAATCATCATGATACACGTTTTCATATTTCGCCAAACTAAAAGTAAACCAATGCCAAATCCCCAATGATATCTACGATACCAGAAAATATAATTCGCTTAATGCTACTCATCTTATCTAGTCTCTGAAGAATTTTGGGGGACGGTAGTCTTGGAAGGTGCGACTTTGGCCGGGGTTGATCGCTCGGACTGTGTGAACTTAATCAGGAATTGCATAAGTATTGTGACAACAGCTAAAGCAATGGCTGAAAAGGTGATGCCTTTCCATGAAGAGAGAAGTGAATAACGATGCGTAATCTTTAAGGCACCCAAGATGAGCAAAATCCCCCAAGAAGTGGTGACCTATTATTGAAATAGCGGATTCACAAATATTAGATATATGAGCTGTTGTCAAATTCAAAAGAAATGATTGGCTCAAGTAATTTACCAGAAGGGATTTCACCGGGCGACCTGTGTCTTGAAATTGCTCGCCAAAGGAATTTTCAGCAATATGCTTGTCCAAAAGTTTATCCTGCTTGAACAGATGCCCCCTTTTTAGTAACCAAGATGGATTTGTGATAAAGAAATGAATATAACCATTCAGGCATATAAAAATAAAACATTCTAGCTTCTTCTCCACGTGTACCAACATCTGCGTAAGGCCATATGCTAGGGATATCTCAAGCTCCACAGGCTTGAGAAATCCAATAGGCCATGGGACACGTGGAGACACCTAGAGAGAAGATAGACAGTCTTTTTAAATATGCTAAAATGGTTCTTTTTCTGAACCAGATGAGCATTATTTTGCTGGCTTCATCACAGATTTTTTATTTATTTTTTCAAGTGAAGGGCGGACAGGACTAGTAGGAGAGAGCTGAAAATGAATGATCAATAAGAAAGTATGCATCACCTTGGCAACAAAGGCATCCTTGCACCACTGAGCAATAGCATCATCCGTTTTCGGTAAGTCGCTCATTAGGTGCCGTTTAACATGGACATGCAGCTAAACAATATCAAATATCAGCATCACTAAATTTAAAAGAAATAAATTCTAAACATTGTAATTTGAGAAAAACTTGTACATTAGACAGTCTCATACATGACACAGGTTCTCATCCTTCATAAATTTGATGATCCATGAGCTTATGACCCTACTTGAGTCGTGTTTTGAAGCAAAGTAACATGTAAATACTAAAATGGAGTCCGTCTCATACAGAAGACCGTCTCACACAAGACCTCCTCTTTTAATTTAGTTTTTTTGGTAGTATACTAAAAAACAACAAAGTAATCTACAGAATAACACTTCATAAACCATTATACATTACAGTAAATCGATATCCCTGTTGTACCTAGATGATTTTTTTTTTTGACAGGATGTTGTACCTAGATGATGAGATTATATGTTCAATCAATTTTTTCCAGACTGAAAAATTTCCACCAATATAACTATATAAGCTTTGCACATAGCAAATACGAACATAACACTGTATATTTGCATTGAAAATTCGGTACACCATGAAAAGCTACATGAAGTCTCATCAGTAACTTTAAATTTGCATAAAATTGAAAGACCAAGACCAACAAATCTCAAACGTACACACCAAGTTCTGAGTGATAAGATTTTGCAGGCTTACCACAGAAGATTGCCCTTTAAAGAGTCTTAGCATGGTTGGTGCAGGAGAGGTCTTGGGAATAGCAAGAGTAATATCATAAATGGCTGGAACAAATGAACGCATATGACTTACTGCAGTAACAAAACCCTGTAAATTGCACCCCAAGGAAAAAAAAAACCAACTGCTGAGTAAATTAATAAAAATTGATTGATAAATTGGTATGCAAATTATAACTTCACAAAAGATGTGAATATTTCATCTGAACCACATGCTTGTACCAAAAACTGTTCAGCTTACATTCACTAAGACACCATAAGGCAGCTCAAACACTAACAAAGAATTTAAGTTGAAATTATCCAAAGAGATACATAGAGTCTAGAATTGGCAACAGTTCTTAGAAGCAAATCAATTTAGAACCTTTGTACGAGGAATCAAAACATTTCTTGGAACAGGTAGCCCCATTGAGGATGCATATTCTTGAGCAGCCAAAAGTTTGGCCTGTGTGAAACGAGTACCCTCAACAAAAAGTGCTAGCCAAAATGGTTGGGGATAATCCCTTAGCCGCTGAAGTCCCGACTGCAAGAGATTTTGATTGAATTATCATTTCAATTCATTAGGCAGCTCAGCAATCCAGGAACACAGGCAAGAGAAACAGTATTTACTTAGTAAAAGAAAACATGGAAATAGTAGTAAAGTTACCAATGGTAAAGTTTTTTTTCCTTTCAATAATACCTTTAAGGTGTTTTCATCCTTTGCCCAGCTTCTTTCAAGAAAGAGATACTCAGAAAACCACATGGACCATCCTATTACCTTCATAAATTGGAAGCATAGTTGACTATGAGATATTGCAAAATTACAAAAATAACAAGGAAAGAGAATAGAATAGCATAGATAGCCAGACAATTTTTGCAACAGAAGAAAAAGTTATAGCAAGTTTGGCACCTTTTAAGGAATATGTCGGAATTGAAGGGAAAACAAAAGCTCTTACCAAAAACAAAACTGAATACTTTTGACATAGTCCACTGACTCTACTTACCACGTACTATTTGAGCTAAAAATATAGTCAACCTTTAACCTCAACAACCAGTTTCATCATTTAAAACTTTGAGGGGTTACTTGCCAGAAATACAGATAGATAAATTCCTAATGTGATATAGCAGACAATTTTGATTCAGAGGAGGCCAGGTCATCTACTCTGTTGTACACAATTGATCAATTAGATGCTGCAAAGATATTAAATTCATGATAAACTAAGTTAAAAACATTGCAAAAGCTTAAAATAGGCATCCACAAACTATACAAGGCAAGATGGGCCTAAGGCAAATAAAAGGCTTCACCTTTAATACCGTAGCAACAAGTTCATCATTTGTATACTTACAGGAAGGAACTTTGATGATTTCTTCGTAACAGCTAATGTGCTACCAAGGCAACCTGATCGCTGTCATCAGAAGGTCCAAGAGTCAATTGGTAAAATCATCCCAGAGAGGATGACAATAAAAGCACATGATAGCAAAGAGAGAAATTTCATTGTTTTGGTCCCCTGTATATCACTACTCCATTCACATACAGACACTACACTAACCTAGTTTATATTTTTCTATATGTTTCTGCACATGTCTAATGTGTGAATCTACAATATCACTTCTTCACACACACCACACACACACACATCATACAGATAGTCGCTGACTTAGTAACACACACCAATGAGATGCATTTGTGTTCTATCTTAGTCATGATACCCAAAGACAATAATCTGTGTTTTTGTCGAGGTAAGATGTAATTAAAGAGAGATGGTATAGGAAATTTCAGTAAAGAAAAACAGACACAATGACTCATAGAGAAGCTTAAAGAAGAAAACAAACCTGAGCCAGAACCCATCCAACAAGCCAATCAATGTCACTTCTGTGATTACATGTGACAAGTGCATGTTCTGTACCTGGAGAAGTTACCAACGGACAAACAAATAAATAAACAACTCAAGCAGGTATAATTAAGACTTTAGAGGATAAATTGCAAATCAAAGCCTATAAAACAATATATTCTTGTCTTACCCATTAGATGAAAGGTTTCAGAATCAGTGTACAATTCAATCTGCAACCAAAATACCAGCATGAGAAAAATGATTAAGATGAAAAATGTAATCCATATCCTTTTCCTCTAACTCGTCACACAGTAAGTACAGACTTACTGTACAATTCAAAGTTATTTAAACATGATAAAGAGATGCAATTATGCGACTTAGAATATGGAGTTATACATCAAGCTCTTCTTGTATGATCAAGACGACACCCAATGAATGAATGGTCATCAAACCGTATGAAGGCTTAAAATTCCAAATTGAAAGTACAAAATTACTGATACCTCCACGATACATGAGCCATTCAGATATGGAAATCTATCTATGAAGTGCAATGCTAGCTAACATCATATGATGCACTGTTACATTCATAAAGGGCAATAACATATCTAATTACAGTATTTAAGTGTATAGCATTGCACCTTAACACCAGCCCACCAATCAACGAGCCACACGAGTTCCAGCCAGAGAAGTTCAGCCACAATCCTATTTATCGTCCTATAAGTGTTCTTTGAGAATGGCCTTATTAGCACAAAGCAAATTGCCTGCAAAAATTATAAAGGCATCCTTCACATTTCTTCTGTATTCAATAAGATAACCAAGAACAAGTAGATAATTTTTTAAAACGTAAATCGCATAACTCATTCTAGCAAAAAGATCAAAATGGAAACACCTAGCTCAGCTAAGACCGAAAATAAAATCCAAACATCCACGCTGAAAAGGAAAACAGACCTGAACAAAATTGACGACGAGGCCGGAGATGAAGAAAATAACGCCCACGAGAACAATCATTACTGCAGGTGGAATCTCCATGGTTGAGGATTACTTCGCCTATACTCCTCAAAAATTGAGCTTATGGTTCAGAATTGTATTTTTCGAGGAGAAAGCTGATAAATAGCAAAGAAATTAGGGCAAAAATCTGGGTAAATGTGCAGAAACAATATCAAGATTTAAATTCATCCATAGATGAAAACAATCTGTATGAGTACTAACTATTTATGAGTATGAGTAAATAATTGGTAAATCGTTAAAAGTTTATGGATAGTGAGAGCAGAGTAGTTTTGCAGCAGCTGAATACAATGCAGAGGCGCATTCAATACGTTTACAGGCGGAGAGAGAGAGAAAACGTTAATGGTGGAATTAATGAGAAATGGAGAGGAGAAATGCAAGTATTGTGTGCAATAGAGTTGTACCGTACAACTTACATTAGTGTCAGTCAGAGAGAAGTGAGTTATAGTAAATCTAAATAGCTAGTGGCATCTTATTAATTTCTTAATCTAAATTGACCCTAAACAATTATTCAGAAATTATTTTACTCAAAATATGGTGAAAGCATCTAATTTTTTCATGATTGCTTCAAAAAAAGAAAGAAGTTAGAAAAGTGTGATGGTGTTTTTTTTTTTTTTAAATGAAGCATGTATATTTATGTGAACATTTTTTTTTAAAAAAAAGTTACATTTTATATGGACAAAATTAATATTTTTTATAGTATAAATTCCACTCAATACATTAGCACCACAGTAGTAAACACATCACATTTATTTGCCTATGCTATTTTGGGAGGGGTGGTGGGGGCGGTTAGGAGATTTTAGTAGTTGTACGTATTTGATATTTAGAAGATTCAAAAATAAAAAAGTGCAAAAAAATTTCATATAAAATTTTACTTTGATTTTAATTGAGAACTTTTTATTAGAAAGTAGAATTGATTTCCCAAATTAGTAAGTTCTGAACTGAATATAGAAAAAAAAAACTAATGATCAATTCATTTCTGTTTATATTATTTTTGTATATATATGAGTATGGGAAGTGGGACCTGTAACAAGATTTGTGGTTTTTCGAACCCAGGACCTAAGGCTTAGGTAGTGGTGCTTTGTCTGTAACAAGATCTGTGGTGGTGCTCTTTTGTTTTATCAATTTTCTTTTTCAGTTATTTTATTTAATATGGTGGGTATAAGTCAATTGGGTGAATGAATCTGCAAATTTTCAAGAGTCAGTGATAATTGGTAACCAGTTTTGGTGCCAAGTCATTAATTAGCTTCACCAGCTAACAAACAACACCTAAAAATAACGCTTCTCCATTTAATTAATGGTTATAAATATAATGATATTGAAACAAATAAAAGGGATAAAACATACAACTTTCACTTGTCTACATATTTTAGGCCACGGTCGGTTTAATACTAAATAAACATCTTAATCAAGAAATGGTCCGAACGCCCAACTTAAAGCATTACACAAAGCCTAAGCCCACAATAATTAAATGTAGGGTTGACTATTTACACCTCCGATCCGATTTAGAACACATTTTCTGTCAATTTAATAATATAATAATAGTGTAAAAAATAAAAAATGCCCTTCTAGCTAAATATATGCACCTCTCTTACTGAACGCACCTGGCCTACCCCTACTTTTTGCAGAAGTAACCCAAAAAAAAATCTTAACCACCACCACTACTTCCGATCACCGCTGCCACCATGCACTTTCGACGTACAATATCATCCAAACAAAAAAAAAAAAACTCAGAAACTCAGATTTTTTTTATAATTTTTGACACACTAGGCTCTACCATATACACTCTCGTCGACAAATTGTTGTAAGTGAGAGTGTATATAGTCGAGCTTGGTGTGTCGAAAATTATTAAAAAAAAATCGACAACAATTGGTTGACCATATACACTCTCGTCGACAACAATTTATCGACGAGAATGTATAGGATCGACCATGATGTGTAAGGCCAGGGATGATTTTTTTTTTCTAATATGATAGACTTATTTGGAGGGAGGGAGAGAGTGAGGGGGAGGGCAGAGGCAAAAAACACAGAAAAAAAAAGAAGAAAAAGAAGGGAGAAAGAGATGGAGGGAAGAGAAAAAGAGAGGGAGGGGGGCGAAGGCGGCGGACGATGTCTTGGATCGGGGTGGGGGGGAGGGGGCGATGACAATGGGGTGGGGGTGGGGAAGGAGAAAAGGTAGAGGAAAAAGAGGAGAAATTAGAGTTTTTACGTGGGGTGTGTCTAGGGAGTAGTATTTTGAGATAAAAATGTATTTATGACAATTCGAATGGGGTGCATCGATCTATCCAGACAAATTTTAGGGGTGTGTGTTCTCAACGCAAATGGAGGTGTAAATAGTCAGCCCCTTAAATGTATTGGAGATAAAACATAAGTTTAATTAAGGGTCAGGCTATATACCCCTCTAGACTTGTTAAATATACCCCTTCTCCATTTATTAATTAAATATACATGTAAAATACTCAATTTATTCTTATATAAAATATTCATTAGATAGATACACCCCCTCTAAACTCTAAAAATCGAACCCTAATTTTTACAGCCACCACTAACTCCACGGCTGCCGCCGCTATCTCCAACAATACCAAAACAAAAAACCCAACATAAATCACCAAAAAAATGGCATTTTTTCGATGAACCAGTGTCGATCGACACTGATTTGTCGAAAATAAGGTATATGGTCGACAATATTATGTTGAAAAAACACTCTCTCTTCGACAAGATTTCGCCGAAAGATTTTTTTTTTGAAATATTTCAACAAAGAGTGCTCGAAAAGAATCACTCTCGTCGACAAAATGTTGTCGACGAGAGTGTTTATTTTTTAACACTCTGTGTCGATAAAAAATTGAGATTAGGGTTTAGGCAGCAACATCGCTGGCTAAACGAGGAATGGGCGCGACTTTGGCGAGGGAGGAGGCAGCGGCGTCGCTTGGTGAGGAAGGGGTGCCTCCGCCGTATTGTTACCGAAATTAAAAAAAACAGGAAAGAGGGGGGGGGGGAGGAGGAGGGGTACGACTTTGGTTAGGGGAGGCGGCTAGGCGAAGGAGGGGGGCGCCGCCGCCAATAGAGTTACAAAAATTACAGAATAAAAAGAAGAGGGAGGGTTGGGCTGTTGCGGGCGGTGGGAGAAGGGAAGATGAAGATGAAAAATGAAGAATAATGTGAGAGGAGGGAGGAAGAAATTGAGGTTTTTAGGAGGTATATTTAATATATATATATACTCCCTCCGTTTTTAATTAAGTGTCATTTTGTCTTTTTTAATATTTTTAAAATAAGTGTCATTCTACACTTTTTTTCTTGAATTTTGACAATTTTATCCTTATACATTATACTCCCTCCATTTTCTTTACCTTGATTTAAGCTTTTTTCCTTTTGAATATAGTATTATAATATAAATCATGGATAAACCTTAATTCTTGTATACATGAATATCACCTAAATAATGAACACATTCATTACTAAATATAAATTTAATATTAAAATTAGTTATCATTAATGAAGGGTAAAATGGTCCATGATTATATATCTTAATTTGTTGAAAATTGTTAGAATGACACTTAATTAAAAGTGGGGGAGTATATTTTAGAAAAAATGGTATATTAGATATTTAAGGGGAATACATCTAACGTAATCAATGTTATGGAGAATTCATAAATCGGGGTATATTTTACAAATATGGTCAGGTATACAACCTGACCCTTAATTAAAGCATTACAAAAAGGCGTAAGCCCACAACAATTAAATGTATTGGAAATAAAACATAAATTTAATTAAAGCATTACCAAAAAGGCCACGCTCTATTTTTATTTATATGAAAATATAAAATATAGGGTCTGGGTATATACCCCTCCAGCTTTGTTAAGTATACTCCTCTTTCCATTTATTAATTTAATAATCATATAAAATACCTAAACTATCCTTATAATAAAATGCATGATAAATACACTCCCCTTCCACTTTGCAATCCTAAACACTAACTCTAATTGAGGAGCCGCCGCTGCTGTCGCACCACTAGAAAAAAAAAACTTAGATTTTTTTTAAAATACATTTTTCAACACTGATTTATCGACGAAAAATACTCTTTTCGACAACTTTTCGATAACATATGGTCGACAATATATACTATTGTCGACAAATATTTCTCGACCAAGAGTTGTCGAAAAAAGGTAGAAACTTGCCACAGATAAAAAGGAAATTTTTTTGGAGGGGCGGCCAACGTCGGCTATGGGAGTGAGGGAGGCGGCGCCGCCGCGTGAGCAGAAATAAAAAAATAAAAACAAAAAACCTACCTGGTCAACGGGGGGTGAGGGAGGAGGCGGTGCGTGGGGGAGTAGAGAGGGGCGGCGCTGGGCGAGGGGGCACCGTCGCCGCGAGCATAAATAAATAAAAAAAATCACCTGGCGTCGCCGGCAACGACGATGAGGGGGAGGAGGAGGGGAAGGCGGCAGACAGGCGGGCTGGGGCCGGCGGCGTGGGGAAGGTGAAAATGGTGGCGACTACTTGGAGGGGAATGGGAGAAATGAGAGAAAAGGGTAGAAATAGGGTTAGGGTTTTGAATGGGGAATGTATCTATAATTTGAATTAAATATGTAAATGGGCATATAATTAGGTATTTCGTGGGGTACATTTAACATGTGTGACATTAAAGGTTACAAAAATTGGGTTATATTTAACAAGGCTGGAGGGGTATATAGCCAAGGGCGCGGCTAAAGGCACCCAAGGATCCTATGAGGACACCCACATAAACTTTTTTTTTATCACTAGGGGTATGCGAAATGTCTTTTGTACCCCTCCTACACATTTAAGAAAAAACCAGATGGATGAGTACACCCACCCATTTCATTTCACATCGGATCCCCACCATCACCACCAAAACAACAAAAATCCTCATCAACAACAAAAACAATAATGGCGGAATGTCATACAACTTCGACATGCCAACAACAAAAACAAAAAATAAAACTAATCAATCATATTTGGGACAGCAGCCGACATTGCCAATATCACCAAAACAACAAAAACCCAAAATTTCAACGAAAATAAAATCTTAATATGTTCGAAAATTTTACACAAACAAAATTGAGATGTCGAAATTTTTTAATGAACAAACTCAATATGTTCGAAAAAAATTCCAAAACAACTTAAATTTGTCCAAAAAAAAGATCGAACAAAGTACGAAAGCCAGGATCTTTCAGAAAATGGATTCCTATTCGAGAAGAGTGCATAAGTGGATTCCTATTCAGAAAATGGATAAGCTTACACTAACCCGTCAATTTGGGATCCGATTCGATATTTTCCTGGGGAGGTCTTGGGAAGGAATTGGAATGGAATAAGATCGATTCATACAGAAGAAAAAGGTTCTCTATTGATTCGAGCGCTCTTGCGCCGAAGATGAACGGGGCTAAGCGATCTGCCGAAGCTGTGGGATGTAAAAATACATCGGTAGGGGAGCGTTCCGCCTTAGAGCGAAGCCTCCGCGCGAGCAGCGGTGGACGAAGCGGAAGCGAGAATGTCGGCTTGAGTAACGCAAACATTGGTGAGAATCCAAGACAAACAAAGATTGTTCGAAAAAAATTTCAAAACAACCTAAATTTGTCCGAAAAAAAAGATCGAACAAAATGTTCGAAATTTTTTCCAAAACAAACACAGATTGTTCGAAAATATCTCCAAAACAACCTAAATTTGTCCGAAAAATCACGAACTTCTAAAAACCCTAAATTTCCTAAAATTCTAAAAAATTTAAAAAATCCTACCTAGAACGAGTGGCGGTGGCGGAGGAGGGAGGAGGGGTGCGAGCGGCCGCGGCGGACGAGGGAGGAGAAGAGGCGGCGACGTGGGGAGTGAGGGCGGCGCTGCGCCGCGACGACGTTGGGAGAGAGGGCGGCGTTGTCGCACGTGTTGGGTGGGGAGACGGGGACGGCGACCGCGAACGGGGAGAGGGAGGGGCTGCGGCCGCTAACAGCCGCGAAGGGGGGGGGGGAGAGTTGCTGCGTAGTGGACGGCGTGGGCCGTCGCGACGGAGTGGAGTGGTAGGCGGCGATGCAGCGCTGCGCCGACGTGAAGAGAGAAATGGAGGTGTAAAAATGGAGGTGGGTGTCTGAATATTAGAAGAGAATGAACGAGTTAGGGTTTTAATTGAGGAAGGATAATTTTGGGATTTCCAGGTGGGTGTCGTCATCCATTTTGTGTGTATCCTCATCGCGTGGGTATACATAATACTCATAGGATCTGTTGTGTGCCTTTAGAAAGGCGTTGGCTATATACCCCTCCAGCTCTGTTAAGTATACTCCCCCTCTACATTTATTAATTTAATATTAATGTAAAATACCTAAACTACCCTTGTATTAAAATAAATTAAAATAATCATGATAAATACACTCCCCCACTTTTAAAACCCTAACCCTAATAGTTGTCGTCGCCGCCGCCCCCTCCGACGACCAACACCAACTCATTTTCAACACAGAAATTTTAAAACATAAAATAAAAATAAAAAACATATTTTCGACAAACCAGGGTCGACGGAATGCATTATCGTCGATAAATTGTCGTCGACGATAATGTATTCGGTCGACACTAGTTTGTCGAAAAAAAAAACTTAAAATTTTCGACGAACCAGTGTTGAAGAAATGCATTATCATCGACAACAATTTGCCAACGACAATGCATTCCATCGACAACAATTTGCCAACGACAATGCATTCCATCGACAACAATTTGCCAACGACAATGCATTCCGTTGACAACAATTTGCCGACGAGAATGCATTCTGTCGACACTGGTTCGTTGAAAGTTAAAAAAAAAAAAAACATGCGCGGACTGTCGTGTGGAGAGGGGGAGCGTGGCACAGCGAAAGAGGGGGAGAAGGCAATGCTACATGGCCGATTCAGGTTTTGGGGGAAGGTTATCGTGGGAGGGAGGCGGCGGCGTCGCCGCACAGCATAATTTTTTTTTTTTAAATCCTAAACTTACCTGCTCGCGCGGGAGGAAGGTGACGACCGGCGAGCAGTGAGCGGCGCGCGAGGGGAAGAGAGAGCGGCGGGCGGCGCTGGGCAAGGGGGCGTCGCCTGAACAGAAAATAAGGAAAAAAAAATCACTTACGGCGGCGCGCGGCGAGGAAGGGGGCGGCGGTGCTTGGAGGCGGCGGTGCTTGGAGGAGGCGGCGCTTGGAGTGTTGGTAGGAAGAAGAAGAAAAATCACCTTCGGCGGCACGCGGCGAGGAAGAGGGCGGCGGTGCTTGAAGGCGGCGGCGCGAGTGTTGGTAGGAAGAAGAAGAGGTATGGAGTGTTGGGAGGAGAATAAGAAAGAATTAGGATTTATAATTTAATGAGGGGAGTGTATTTATAAGGGTAGATTAGGTATTTTGTAGGGGAGTACATCTGTTAGATGACATTTTAGGGGGAGTACATTAATTGAGGGAGTACATCTAACAAGGCTGGAGGGGTATATAGCCAGGGCCTTTAGAAAACGTCATTTACATGATTCTCTTCCCGGGCCCATTAGTATATTGGGCTTAATAAAAGTATAGCCCAAGATTCGTCTCCAGATTTTGATGTCATTGACAAGAATATGATTGTATACTCCTATATATCTGAAAAATCCTAAATCCCATTCATTTAGGAAATCAAGTCGAGATAATAGAATATTAGTACTACTTATATCAAGTTTGGAGAATTAATATTTTATGCAAAATTTACGTTCATGAAAAAATCAATAAATCATGTACTCAAAATTAAATGGATCATCAAGAAGCTAAGGACGCCCAGACCCTATAGGACGAAAAGATATCAACAATCAAGAAATATCAAGAATGTACTCAAAATTGAATGGATGATCAAGAAGTTGAGGACGCGCAGGCCGACTAAAAGACATCAACAATCAATAAATTTCAAGATTATTCAAGATGATTCGTCAAGAATTCCAAAGAAAGAAACGAGTTTGATCGTGAAGCAAATTATTGACTCTTCTTCCGAGGAGGATTATACAAAAAATGCACTGTTTTCTGACGACATCGCCTGCAACTTTTTTCCATCAGTACATTTCTCGTCGGTAAATTTTACCAACGGATTAATTTTGATATCCGTTGGCACTACCGACGGTCAACGATCAAATATCCGTCAAGAAATCCGTTGGCATAACCGTTGGTATTTAAAAAAAAAAAGTTTAATAAAAATTATGTCTATCGGTAAACCCTAAACCCTTAGAAGACCCGAAAAAATCAGGGAAGAACAAAAAAATTAGACACATGTTGATTCCCATGCAGTTCACCTTTAAAATCAGGAAAACCGAAAAATAAGTATTATTAAAGGAAACATGAAAGAAAATTAATAACTTATTAAAAAGGTTAAATTTTCAAATGATCAGACATAGAAACATATCAAATCACGTTTCTTCCATATTCGTGAATTAGTCGCCATAGAAAGTGCAAGAATTTAATCTTAGTCAAGTAATCTAGGTCGAGTTCAACTTTAGTCTTATAACTTTACACTTTTTAAATTTTAGTCCTGATCGTATCAATTTTAATCCCTTTTGACGGAAATTTTGAAAACTCTCTAGAAAACCCATATGAGACGCTTGCATGTGACTGATTTTAGATTGGGTGTTTATAATTTTCCGGCCATTATGCTCACGTGGATCAATTTTTTGCTTGTGTGGCAGTCTACATGTGCATAATGGTCGAAAAATTATAAATCCCTAATGTGTGCGCCTAATGTGGGTTTTCCGACAAGTTTTCAAAATCTCCGTAATAAAGGACTAAAAGTGACACCCTCAAGACTATAATTGAAAAGGCGCAAGGTTACAAGACTAAAGTTGGACTTGGCCTAAGTTACAAGATAAAAAGATTAAAGTTGTGTTTGGATGAGGGAATTTAATTTGAAGAGGTATTTCAAATGAAATTATTTAAAAATAGATTCAAATGACATGGTTGTAGTGAGGATTTAATATTCTCTCAATTTTAACTAAAAAGTGTGTGAGCAAAATTCTAAGTATTTGAAATTCATTCATAATCCAAACAAGTGGAATGGATTTGGATGGTAGATTTAAAATACATAGATCAAATCCCTCCATCCAAATGTAGCCTAAGTGAATTCGGAAAGACAAAAAGGGAGATTAATTTACAAATGGTCTTAAACTTTTATTTTTTTAATTTTGGTCCTTTCCGTCTCAATTTTGGTCCTATGTGTATCAATTTTGATCATCTTGCTGATTTGTAGAAGCCATACAAACAAAACATGACACATTGCGTCCTTGTCATATTGCCACGTCATATTTTTTTTTTTAGTAAATAATATTTAAATTCAAAAAATACATTTTATCCACACAAGAAAATTAATTAAAAGCCCTTAATATTAAACTTAAATTTTGCACCTTAAATTTTTATTGGGCTAGTTCAGCAGATTTTTTTTAAATCTACAATTAATATATAACCAACATTAGGAGAACTATATCATGTTTTCCATAAATTCAAATAATTAAAACACTGCTTATAGTATATAATATTTTGTTTAACCTAAAATTTCAAATAATTAAAACACTCCTTATAGATCTTAATCATTTGATGAGAAAATTTCATTTTACGTCCTGTAACTTAGGTCTAATCCAGAATATATCCTTTAAGTTTTCACATTTTCAATTTACATCCTAGGGTGTCCAATTTACATCCTTTTAGGTTCAATTTACGTTCTTTCCATCGGAAAATTGGAAATCCGGTCAAATAGTCCAATTTACATCCTTTATGTTTGAAAATTATAAATTAATAATTAAAAAATTCTGAAAATATCATTAAAAATTAAAAAATCTCATTAAAACTTATAAATGGTGTAAAATAAATATAAAAAATCTAAAAAAATTATAAATTCTACAATTCAAAAAATCTGAAAATGTGTAAATTTAATTTTTTTTTCTTCTAAAAACTCTTAAAAATAAAAAAAATCTATAATTTCTACCATTCAAAAAATTTGAAAATGTGTAAATTTAATTTTTTTTTTCTGAAAGCTCATAAAAAAAAAAAAATCTATAAATTAAAATTTTAAAAATGTTTAAAATAAAAAATTTCATAATTTTAAAAATATTGTGAAAATGAATTTGGGAGGGTTCCAAAATCGATCAAGGTGTGGAACTTCCACTCAACCTCGACGGTGAGTTGGAAAATCTCGTGGGACCCAAAATTATTAGGAGTTCGAGCAAAACTTTATTTAATGAAATGTTAATAATTTTTATTATTCTTATTAGATTTTTAGAATTAGTAATTTTTTTCATCTATACATTTTTAATAAATTAATGAGATTTTTTTAGTTTTTAGAAATTTTAATGAGATTTTGAATTTCTTAATTTTTAAATTACACATTTTTCATTCTTTGAATTGTAGAATTTTTATTTTTTGTATTTTAAAAATTTTAGAATTTTTTATTTTTGTTTTACACATTTTATAATTTGTAATGTTATTTTTCAAAATTTTATTGATATATTTTGAATTTTATTTACACATTTTATATTTTTTAATTTTAAGGAGATTTTGAGATTTTTAATGATATTTTAGAATTTTTAAATCTTTAATGGGATTTTTAGAAAATTTTAATTATTAAATTTTAATTTTCAAACTTAAAGGATGTAAATTGGACTATTTGGCCGGAATCCCAATTTATTCCTCACATTCCGGTGAGTTTTAAAATTTTCCGGCGGAAAGGACGTAAATTGGACCAAAAAGGACGAAAATCGAAAAGGTGAAAACATAAAGGATATATTCTGGATTAGGCCTAAGTTAAAATGAAATTTTCTCATCATTTGATTGACTCTTCTATGGGGACTATATTTTGGCTTGTCGAGTCTTGCTGACTCATTTCACGAATGTTACATTATAGCTAGATTTGTACTCTAGCCAGAAAAGTAAGAAGGGAATAACCATCAAAGTTGCTAATATAATATTCATACAACAACAACACAGTACTTGTAGGCTCGATAACTCTAGCCAGAAAAGTAAGTAGGAAATAACCATCGAAGTTGCTAATATAAATTTTATTACAACACTACAACAGTTGTACGATAAGAAAAGGAACGACGTTGAAACCATCGCAATTGCAGGGTTTTGGCACCACAACCACACAATCTTCAGCGGGAACTTACTGCATGCTTCTTTATCACGACTTGCGCTTTGATGGAGGCTCTCGGACAAAGTTGCAACTCTTCATTTATCCTGAGAAAATCACTGTTTTCTGCAACGTCAACCACGACGTCCATGTTTTCCAGGTGCGTGGCCCTCTTAAGCAAAGTCCGGGCCAATGCAAGCATCAGTTCACCATTCGGATCAGCAAAGTTTACAATGGAAATAGTCTTCAGGCGCGATAAATCACACTTCAAATCTCTCCCTTCAGTTGGATCCTGAATGGCGTAATTCTAAAACAAAACAAATTAAGATAAAAGATCGATTTTGCCTGAATCTGAATTCAAACATCGAATAATCAAAGGTTGTGCAATATCACAATAACAGATATGCTTTGTTGTAACTGTTCGAGTTTTGTTGTAATTGGGTTGGAGTACCCTTGTACTCCATTTATTGTTACAATTTATAGCTGTTTCAAAAATAAAATAAAAAATCAAGTGGTAACAAATTAACTCAGAGAATCAGTTACCATGTATAAATGTAGAGCAGTTTAGCTCATCATTTAATTTAGATCAATAAATCACAGTTTTAATTTTTTCTATTCTTCATTTTTCAACCACATTTATGTAACTGTCAATTATGTTCTCTAACATTTGAAGTTAAAATTAATATTAAAATTTAAAGTGAAGATTGTGATGCGTTATTTTGGATGTCTAGCATACAATATGTGTGACAAACATTTCCAAATGTAGAGAAATATATATGACAAATTATAAGTATTAATGCAAATATCAGAACATGAAAGCTTACCCCTTGTGGAGCACAGCCCTTGATGACCAATGTCTCAAGGTTTGGTGAAGATTCGAGCAAGACGATAATGCCAAAAATAGTACACTTATGACATTCAACATGATCAGCAGTTACTACCAAAAGCTCTCTCTTCGATTGTGGAAGCATACGTCCAGTCAGTCGTATTAGTGATATAATCTATAAATAGACAAACAGTAACATAAATCAACAAACAGTTACTTCCACAAAACATGGTTCATGACATTCAAAACCCACGATTGTCGCGCAAATACAAATTCCATTGACAATATAGACCAGCTTTAATAATATGAAATGTATCATTTTTAAAATGACATATTTAGAACCCCAACCATCAAGTCCTAAGAAACATATATAGAAGAATGTTAAAAGCATGAATCAGTAGAGATGGACCTGAAGGAAATGCAATCCAACGTAAAGCTCCTTGACGTGCTTTACGCTTTCAAGGAATAGTTCAGCATCATGCATCAGATCCAGACCGTTAGAAACCCATGGCAATCCCTGGAAATCAATATCTGCTCTAACAACAGATTTAAAATTTTCATCCAGCAGCTGAATCTTTCTTCCCACCTCAGGCAGTAAAACATCCAAACTATATATATACGGAGCTGATATTTTCAACGAAGGCGCATCCTTCTCATATTCACTGGGTACTATTTTTAGACTGTGAACAATTGGAGAATTAACCTCCACGCGATCAAATCCACGACAACTTTCTAAGATCAAGGTATGCAAAAGAGGACAACTTGATAATATTTCATCAAGTAAATGCTCTTCCACAAACACCAGATTAAGATGTAAATTCGTCAAAGATTGCCACTCAATTTTTTTTTCCGAATCCAAAATGCATCCTATCACACTTAACGTCGTCAAGGACGAACAACAGTACATCGCCTGAGGAGGCTCATACAAAACTTCTACACAGAATAGATGCAAACTCAGTTTTTTCACCTTATTTTCCACAGCAAACTGAACCCAGGCCTCAACATCAGAAGTAAAAGTTTTATAGTAAACACAACTGACATCAAATTTTTCCAAATAATTCATATTACGAATAGAAAGTGTCCTATTAACCCAGGACACAAATTTTCGCATCTTTTCCAAATCAAAACAGTGGTTCCGTAATTGTAGGTTTGGCAACTCGGTCCATAGAAATTCCCATCTTTTCGACAACACCGAGGTAACTGCAGCTTCTTTCAGATTCAGAAAAGTGAGAATTTGAACAACTAGTGAATCCGGCAATTCAGTAAACAGATCAATCTCCATCTCCTTGATGCGTTTATTCCCACCTTTATCATTTTCTTCTTCTCCAAACCCTAGTGTATTTTCAACTGATCCTTGATCACCGTTCATGGCGTTAATTAACAATTGAAAGCTCAATTTAAGTGGATACTAGCTATCACCTAGCTCCCAAAATCAAATCTTTCTTAGGAAAGTTGGATGTGTTTTTGGTATTTAGGGCTAAATTGCAAAGGAATTGCCTTGGGCGGTGATTAATGGGTTCGGTGGGAAAGGGTACGTGTGCACTGCAGGAGAGGGGTGAAAAAGAAGGGGATTTTAGGGTACGTGTTTTTGTAACTAGACTTGTACCTTATAGCAGTATCTTTATAACTTTGTCAGTTCCCTCGAGTACCAGAATTAATAAAATAATCTTTTTCCGTTAAAATAAAAATACTATTTGCCCCTTATTGGCAGGTGGGTTTGGAGAGGGATGAATGTAGAGAATGCTTTATGGATGAGGGTTCTTTTAGTCTTTTTTCTTTGTTTTATTAATTGTGGAGTCAACTCTTATTCTTTCCAAGATTTGTAATCCTAGACGACTATGTTGTAAGAAGCTTTGAGCAATAGGGTCTGGTTTATCTTTGGTCAGTTTATGTAATTCTAACTCCCGTGGTACTCAATAAATCCCTTTTTCCGTAAAAAAAAAAAAAAAAGAAGATGTGGGGCATGCATTAAGAGACTGTCTATTTATATCCAGTTTGGTAGGATAGATTACTTCAAAATAGATGGTTAATTAGATTGAATATAAATATTTAATTAGATTTAAAATGAATTTTCTACTCAACGCACAAAAAGATATTCAATTGTTTGCATATCAAATGACTTCAAAAAAACACCATTTACGAATCAATGTGAACCAGTTAAGATATACACACTTACCATAAATAACTCAACATATTTTTTAATACATATTTAGTATATTGAGAGGACAACCCAGAAGAATTAATTAATTAATACAATCAAAGCATTAAAAGCCAAAGAATCTTTGGTTGATATGGATATTTGGTAGTATATCATATAGAAGTAATAGAAAATTGTATTTTGTTAATTAACAATGAGGATATACATCAGCTTATATACAAATTGAGGATATATTCACATAAATGTAAACGATTGACTAATTACACAATATTGGGCGAGAGTTAAGGGCAGGAGTTAAGGGAGAGTGCTTAATCACAGGGATTATGTTTTGTGTCTAATACGCCCCCGCAAGATTGAGGTTCCATCAGCAACAACAATCCGGGAACGAAGATTTTGAAAACGTGTTCGGGGCAACGACTTGGTGAGGATATCCGCAAGCTGATCTTGAGTATTGACATAAGCTACTGTCAATACACCTTTCTGAGTGAGATCACGAAACAAGTGTAGGTCGATTGCAATATGCTTCATCCGCGAGTGTTGCACCGGATTGAGTGCTAGGCGAGTAGCACCCATATTATCACACAAAATTCGGGGAGTGGCAGGTGGGTTGAGATGAAGATCCGAGAAGAGATGACGCAGCCAACAGACTTCAGATGCAGCAGTAGCAAGTGCTCGATATTCAGCTTCCGTTTGGGACTGGGCAACCTCACGCTTTTTGCGAGACCTCCAAGAAACAGGAGTGTTACCAAGGAACACTACATAGGCCGAAGTCGATTTGCAATCAGAAAGATCCCCACCAAAGTCCGAGTCGGAGTAAGCTGAAATGGCGAGAGTCGACGCACGATGAAGGAGAAAACCATGATGCAATGTGTGCTTTAGATAGCGAAAAAGTCGCTTTACCGAGGCCCAAGCATCTGCCGTTGGAGCCAACATATGTTGTGCTAGACGATTGACAGAAAAAGAGATGTCCGACCTAGTCATTGTCAAATATTGAAGGCCCCCAATTGTACTTCGATACTCAAGAGGATTGACAGAGGCAGAGGAAGTGACAGGCTTGAGCGAAGAGCTAGGGAGTTGAAACTGGTTTTACCCCGTCCATGTTGTGGCGCCGAAGGAGATCAATTAAATATTTGTGCTGCGATAAGAACAAGCCTTCTTTGCATTGCGCGACTTCGATGCCCAAGAAGAATGACAAAGGACCGAGATCTTTTATTGCAAAAATGGACTGAAGGTGCGTGGTGAGAGCAGCAATAATCTTATTTGTAGAACCTGTTAACACTAGATCATCCACGTATGCTAAAACAAATAACCTCTCGCTGCCATTGTTGAGAGTGAAGAGTGATGAATCTGCTTTGGATCTCTAAAGACCAAAACTCTGAAGAGCAGCACAAAGAGAGTCATACCAAGCTCGAGGGGCTTGACGAAGACCATAGAGTGAGCGACGGAGAAGGCATACGTGAGAGGGGTGCGATGTATTCACAAAACCCTGAGGTTGGTGCATATAGACAGGGACATCAAGATCACCATGTAGAAATGTGTTACTCACATCAAGTTGGCGTAATGGCCAATTGGAGGAGATAACTATCGTGAGAACCGTGCGAATTGTTGCACGTTTAATAACAGGACTGAATGTTTCCTTAAAATCAATTCCCGGGCGTTGATGAAACCCCTTAGCCACCAAACGTGCTTTGAATTTATCCACATAACCATCTGGTTTACGTTTCGTTCGGAAAACCCATTTACAACTAATAATATTACAACCCGGAGGAGGAAGGACCAAATCCCACGTACCATGTCGTTGTAACGCTGTGAACTCTTCAGCCATAGCAACACGCCAATGAGGAATTGATAGAGCTTTTTTAGCCGTAGAGGGTTCAACATCAAGAGGCAGCGGATGTTTGGTTGCAGAAAACAGCCTCTTCGGCCTATGTATATTATTTAATGCACGAGTGCGCATTGTATGAGTGCGCTGTTGAGGAACTTGGGGAGGCTGGGGAGCAGGCGGTGGTGCACGTTGGAGTGGCGTGGCCTGGCCACTGGGATCGGGCGAAGTCTGAACTGCAACTAGGGTTGGCAATGGGACGGGTAAAAACTCGGACCTGCATGAAACCGGCCCGCACGGGGCGGGTAAATACCCGGTCAAACGGGTTCCGGGGCGGGTAAATACCCGGTCAACGAATACCCGCCGGGTATGGGACAGGTAATGGGATTGTATATACCCGACCAGAACCCGACCCGCATATATATATATATATATATAATAATTAAAAAATATATAATATATATATTAATATAATAAATATATATTAAAAAACTTAATAAATTCTAATTTTAGGATTTACACACGCACATATACTTTCTACCTTTCTAATTCGAGGAAGAAGACGTACATGAAGAATTATCTATCAACGAGTGTTGAGAATTGAGATATTAATTGAGTTATGCATTTGATTTTATTAGAATAATTTTGCATTGAACAATATGTATGTTTTTTAAGATTTTATGTTCTATTTGATGTTGGAATTGAT
Organism: Galeopsis tetrahit; assembly: GCA_963675135.1. Lineage (NCBI taxonomy): Eukaryota > Viridiplantae > Streptophyta > Magnoliopsida > Lamiales > Lamiaceae > Galeopsis > Galeopsis tetrahit. The sequence continues at coordinate 5,435,427 of OY776126.1, forward strand.
GTTTTATTGTGATTATAAGAGCCGATTTTAAATGTGCTATTTTATTTAAATAACAATTTTTTTTATTAAAAAAAAAGTGATGGCGGGGCGGGTTTACCCGCCGGGTTCGCGGGACGGGACGGGGTGGATTTTGGCGGGTTTTAAGGCGGGACGGGGCGGGTAACGGGTATTATTTTTTTTTGGCGGGGCGGGTCCTGGGACAGGTCATACCCGTCCCATACCCGCCCCGTTGCCAACCCTAACTGCAACAGGCGACGGTGGCTGTGGAGGAGGATCGCCAATATGAGAGTTGGATTGAAGAAATGGCAAAGTGATTGTAGCTGATGGCCGATCAGTTGATGGTAATATGGGTTGCAGCAGTTGTGGAAATTTATCCTCCAAGAAGCGAACATGGCGAGAAGTGAAGACTCGACCAGTGGCAATATCATAACAACGATAGGCGCTTTGAGACGTGGAATAACCAACAAAAATGCACTCGGATGAAGGTGGATTTAATTTTCCAGGGACATAAGGACGAACCCATGGAAAGCAGAGGCAACCAAAAACACGAAGCTTCATATAATTTGGTTCCGTTTTGAATAGAGCCAAGAATGGGCTTCTGTTGTTGAGAACGGGAGTGGGCATCCGATTAATTAAGTACACAACAGTTTGTAAGGCAAAGACCCAAAATTTATTGGGAAGACGTGCATGGTGTAGCAGGGCACGACCAATTTCCAATATATGCCAATTACGACGTTCAACAATGCCATTTTGTTGAGGCGTGTGAGGAGCCGTAGTGAGCCAATTAATACCCATATTATTAAATAAGGGACGAAGTGCCTGAAATTCTCCACCATTACCAGTAAAGACATTCATAATAGAATTACCAAACTGCTTTTCAACAAGAGGCTTGAAATTAGTAAATATCGATGCAACTTGAGATTTGGCCATTAACGGAAACAACCAACACTACAAAAAAACTGCGATTTAGAGACGGATTAGATACCATAAACACTGTCTCTAAACAGGTTAGAAACGGATTTTGGAACCATTTTCTATCTGTTCCTAATCACATGGTATCTAATGTCAGGAACGATTTTCTAAATTCCGTTTCTAATAAGAGACGGATTTGAGACCTATTTTTTTTTGGTTTATAATGAGAGACGGAATTTGACACCGTATATTCCCGTATCTAAACGATGAATGACCCGTTTTATATCCGGGTTAAAAATCCGTTTCATTCCGTTTCTAATAAGAGACGGATTTGAGACCTATTTTTTTTTGGTTTATAATGAGAGACGGAATTTGACACCGTATATTCCCGTATCTAAACGATGAATGACCCGTTTTATATCCGGGTTAAAAATCAAAACGACATTTTATCGTCTCTAAATCCGTATCTAAGTGATAAACGACCAGTTTTACATCCGGGTCAAAAATCTGTTTCAAATGTCGTTTCTATTTAACAACGACATTTTATCGTCTCTAAATTCGTATCTAAACAAGGAACAACAACCTAATACATCCCAGCACAATCCCAATCCAGCCCGACCCCATCCCAATCCCAATCCCCAAACCCGACCCCCAAACCCCTCTCCAACTATTAAATTGACCATTATTTTGGTCTTTGTGGGAATTGAACCCACTATTAAATTAACCATTATTTTGGTCTTCGTGGGAATTGAACCCAGGTGGGCAAGTGTCCATTATTGAGCACCCGCCACTAGGACAGATAACTCTTTTATTTTATCTTTTAATATTAATTGTATATGTATATTAATTTATTTCTTTCACATGTATTTAAATTATAACTTTTAAATTTGTAAATGTAATTTTTTATTAATTTCTAAAAATTGTAATTACTCACCGCCGTCAAAAGCATAAGTTGTAAAATACTAAGAACGGTGCATAATATTTTAACATATATAATTAATTGATTAATTTGTAACTTTAAAAAATATATAAAAAAAATTGTTATTGAATAATTTTAATGGTAAAAGTTTATAAATTCAAATAAATTAATTAAATTACATTTAATCTTCATTTTCATATTTCCCTTCATCATTGTCGTCATCATCTTCTTCTTCATCATATTCATCTTTATTCTTGTTATCCTTCTCATCATCATTGTTTTCAATTCCCAATCAAATCACTATTTGTAATTGTTAAATCTAAAAAAATATTGAAATCTCCCTCAAACACCTTCAGTATCTATTTTTTTTAAACTTCTTTGTAGTGTCTTCCACCTAGGATCTTGCCTTTACTTCGATCCATTGTTACTTGTTATGGTCCTCTTGGATAGGTGATGAACATCCACAAACTTGTAATTCGAATGGATTTTTTTTCTAATGAGGTGTGATCAAACCAATCACATTTGAATAATAGTGGCCCTTTGCTAATCCACAAACTTGTAATTCGAATGGATTTTTGTTTGGATTTTTGTTTCTAATGAGGTGTGATCAAACTAATCACATTTGAATAACAGTGGCCCTTTGCTAAGATCCCTTAAATATCACATTTGAATAACAGTGGCCCTTTGCTAAGATCCCCTGCATTAATTATGTATATATATACACTAAGACTCGCATCTATGTTTGCATTTAAGATATTTTGTTCTTCTGGTAGTAATGGTTGAATATACATCCTAATTCACACAAATATATTATTATCAATAATAATTATAGATTGAATAAACATGGATAAAACTACTTCTGCACAATTCAATAACACGTATGTATTCCCCACATGCCTAAAACACCTGAAATCCTTAATTTCCACACACATTTGAGTAGGCTCGTTGATCCAACTCTACAACCCCGTAATCGTCTCACCCATATAACACTCTATTTTAATTTAATGAAGTTTTAATATATAAATCATGACACGAAATGATATATTTTTTAAAATTTTATAAAATTAAATGAATTCAATTTCTATAAATTAAATAATTTATTGTATCTCTTCCAAACAACTTTTAGACTAATTTGTATTACTCCCAAACAACTTTTAGACTAATTTAGTAAAATTAAATGAAATAACTTTTAGACTAACTTGTATCACTTCCAAACAATGACTTTTACAATTTGCAATGCTTCACGTATTTATACTTTTTCTAAATGGATGATATAATTTTTTTTTTAATCTAAAACTTTTTAAAAAATACTATACAAATTTCTTTATAAGTTTTAATAGTCAAGATATTTAAAACCTTTTAAAAATTATTAAATGACACCGTACACCAGAATCAATTCTTGGAATATTTTCATTAGAGAATCAATTAATATATATATTGTCATATGGAATTGAAGATATAATATAATATTATTATTATAATATCTATGACTATCCTAAAATATATCTACATAGTATTATTCTAACATTTATGTTTATCCATACATAGAAGATATATTAATTGATTTTTTTATTTTTACTAATTATTAATTATAAAAGAGTAATAAATTAATTAATATAACTTAATTCATCCGTCCATATTCTCAATTCTCTCTCTCTCTCTATATATATATATATATATATATATATATAAGGATTTATATCTCCCAAATTACATCTAAAAAAAATTCACTTTCAAGAAAAGAATCCTCTCTCCCTCTCTGGCTCTCTCTCTCTCTCTCACTCAGTGTCCTACGGTTTCGGTTTCAAATACTCCTCGTGTGGCATTACTAGTAACTTACGAGGAAGGGCGCGTCGACGTTGTTCACTTAGACCTCCGATTGAGGATCCCCGTGACCTCCGATTGAGGATCCTCGTATACACAGGATACCTCCTCATGTCGTGTCGTCGTCCTATTGTGTCGTCGCATTTTCCTTCGTCATTAAGTTTATTTTTTGAACAATTTAATGGTTTGTTTCTTTATTTTAGAGATGGTTAGATTTCGTATCACAAATTTCGTGTACACATTGTCTCGTTTTATATTGGGGAGAAAAAATTGAATGTTTAGAGACGGTGGTATACGTATCTAATCCGTATCTAAAACTCTCGAAACTGAAAGTCGCGTATCTAATTCGTATCTAAAACTCTTGAAACTAAAAGCCGTATCTAATTTGTTTATAATGAGAGACGGTTTTATTTTCGGTTTCAAATCTCGATTTTTTAACAAATCCGTATCTATTATAGACGGATTAGGTGTCCGTCTCAAAATTTTGGTATCAAAATCAAGCTTTTTTTGTAGTGCAACAATATCGAGAGTATAAATCAACATACAGTAAGAAATACTTTGATCCATCCACAGACTTTTCGGACGTAGGCCCCCACACATCCGCATAAATATAGTGAAGCGGATGTAGCGCAATAAATGATGTATTATTAAATGGCAGTTTTGTAGCCTTGCTCAAATGGCAAGAAACACAGTTATTCTCCAAGGTTTAGGAATTATTCAACATTGGTAAATTAAAATAACGGAAAATTAAACGACTGGTATCCACAGACGGATGACCAAGTCTAGCATGCCAATTCGAGGGAGAAGTCTTGACACCAACAACGGCTTGGACTAGGGGTGATGGCAAATGATAAACCCCATTCGAGCAAGAACCTTTAATCAGTACCGCCCCCGTGCTCCGATCATTAACATGAAAATAATTTGGAAAGAATTCCATTGTGACATTATTATCATGAGTGAATTTGCTAACGGACAAGAGATTTCTTTGTGCTTTAAGAGCCAATTCGTGTTCATAGAGTAGGTCATGGAAGAGCCAATTCGTGTTCATAGAGTAGGTCATGGAGTTCCTCAAATTGAAGAGAAGTCTCACGGGTACGGATGGGACCTACAATCGTTGCATATTCGGGACCCAAACCATTAATAACAAATAAAGTAAGATCATCAGAACTTACAAGTTGATCAATCAAGGCCAACTCATCAGCTTTAGACTTGATGTAGTGGAGATATTCAGTCACCGAGCGATCATCAATGGTGATCCGATGCAGCTCGCTTTTGAGTTGGTTTACACGAGATCGAGACTTGCCGGCAAACATCCGGGTGAGGACTGCCCAAGCCTCAACCGCAGTGGATGATGATGAAACAACTGGCAAGATTTCAGGGGCAAGGGACCCAAAAATGGCCGCAAGGAGCAGTTGGTCTTGTTGAGTCCATAAGCGAACTGCTGCGGCGTTAGAACCGTCTTCACGGCTAGTAGGACAGGGCTGCGATTTGTCAATGAAGCCAAGGAGATTATGACCACGAAGAAGGGCCATAAGATGAGCACGCCACGATGGATAGTTTTTGTGGGTCAACTTGATCGGAAGATCATGACGAGTAGAAATAGGCACCAAGGTCGGTACCGTTGTCGCCGGAGTTGCATCAGTGGGAGCAGCCATGAAATCAGTGAGTAAATGAAGGAATTAAGAGGGATTCTAGGATCAGTTCTCTACTGATACCATATAGAAGTAATAGAAAATTGTATTTTGTTAATTAACAATGAGGATATACATCAGCTTATATACAGATTGAGGATATTCACATAAATGTAAATGATTGACTAATTACACAATATTGGGCGAGAGTTAAGGGCAGAAGTTAAGGGAGAGTGCTTAATCACAGGGATTATGTTTTGTGTCTAATATATCAGTACTCTTGTATAGGAGAAATAAATTAGTTAAATAAGTGGATCTATTAAATATTTATATTCAATCTAATTAACCATCTATTTTGAAGTAATCTATCCTACCAAACTGGATATAAATAGACAGTCTCAAATTTTGAACAGTCGAAGAGCCACTACAAAATATTGCTCAAATAACGAGGGGTATTTCACCCTTGCTATTTGGCGAAGGATTTAAAGAGGGGAATAAATAACGAGGGATTTGGCGAGGGGCGGAATCACACTCGCTATTTAGCGAGTGGAAAAATATGCCCTCGCCAATTGGCGAGGGATTTGGCGACGGCGTGTTGTGCACTCGCTCATTGGCGAGTGCATTGTGGCCCTCGAAAAATGGCGACGGTTCCCCACTCGCTAATTGGCGAGGGGGTTGGGGCCCTCGTAATTGCCCTCGCCTATTTCCCAATTAAAACCCTCTCCTTCTTCCCCAAATTCGTACAACCTCCTTCACCCCCAAAAAAAGAAAACAGCCGCGGAGCTTCCTTCCATAGTCGTATTCGTCTTACGATCTATCGTGGATCGTAAGTATTACATATCTTATAATTTTCATTATAATGAAATACATAATTATTCATTTTCAAATTAATTATGTGTAACAACAGGTTGATGCCTTCGGGTCTAATCTCGACCACCATCAGACATATCATGTACCGGAATATGGAGGTTGGCGCACACACATTCGGCTTGGTATCCCCAGGTGTACTTCAACGGTGGTGGGATACATTCCAGGTATAATTTAATGATGTTTAACATATCTATTCATTCACATCTTGTTATAATTAATAAAAAATTTTTGGCAGAATGAGGTTACGTGGGATCCAGAGACTACTGACACTGCATTAGTGTACAAGCTCTTTCTTGAGAGAGCAGCAAATCGATACAGTGACATGTTGAACCACTACAAGGGATTGTGGGAGCATGAGAAGAAGAAGCCGAATTGGGACAACGATGTCTGGGAGCACTTGGTTCGCCACTGGAATGATCCGGACACAATTAAGAAGAGTGAGCAGTGTCGGAAGAACCGTCTATCAGAGCCTGGAGGCCCGGGTACCGATTTTGCTAGACATAAAGGGGGATCTTGTGGGGCAGCCGAGGTGGCCAGACGGATTGTAAGTATTTATGTTCAATTATATAAGTAATTAATTTGAGTTCATTTTAATTAATTTAATTTTATGTTCTTCAAAATATAGGAGGAGAGGACGGGACGACCAGCTTACGACTGGGAGATTATCGAATATTACCACCGTTACAATAACGGAACGTACACATACGGGCATATAGGTGATATTCTGGTAAGTGTATACATATATTATATTAAATATAATATTTAATTGTATTGACATGTATATTAACCAAATTTTACATATGCACAAATAGGATCAGGTGCAAGAGGAATTGTCACATCTCACCCAGCCGTCATCTGATCATGATCCTTCAGATGATGGTTCCAGTAGCCAGACCCCACCCTTGCCGGAAATGTCTGAGTTGTACGTGAAGAAAGTTGGAAGATCTCACGGTCGCGTGAAGGGTCTTGGGCAACTAGGAAAGAACAGACGTGTCACTTCTGGTCCTGGTGAGGCATCTTCCGGTACGACGTTTGGACGATTTAGTCAGGCCGACATCGACAATGCTCTTTTGGAAGAGCGGAGGGCTAGTGAAGAGAGAGAGCGTCTCATACGTGAAGAACTGCAGCAATCAGTCACTCAGACGGAGGAGCGCTTACGTCAAGAGTTTGCTGCTCAGATGGCATCACAGATGGCATCAATGATGAGACAGTTCAGAAGGGGGTCGGGTAACGGGAACGGGGATGATGATGATGATGGTGATGATGACGCTGCTGAGGATGGTCGATGATTGATACATTTTAAGTTATGTTGTCTTGTTGGATTTTAAAAAATTGATGAAGTTGTTTGGGATTTTTTTTTGTTATGTTGTGTACTTGAATTGAAGTGAACGTACGAGACAATGTTTTATTTTATATGGTTTTAATTCATATATATTGCTTGTGTGTGATTAATAATTAAGTATTGATCTAATATATAAATGAATTGAGTTAATAGCATATAGTTGTTAAATTAAATTTAGTAATGAAGTAATATATAAATTAATTGAGTTAGTAATCTATTCAATTAATTGATTTAATTAATAATAAAAGAATAAATTTGAGTTAATACATACATAAGTATAAATTATTAAATTTAGTATTAATGAAGGGATTTGTTAAATAAATTGAGTTAATTAATATATATATATATATATATATATATATATATAAGTGTAAGTTATTAAATTTAGTAACGAGGGGTTTGTAAAAGAATAACATATAGTTGGTAATTTATTAAATTAATTGAGTTAAAGAATAAAAACAGAAATTAAAAGGGATAAATATATAATGCATTTGAAATATTACGACTAAAGCTCCTAGCCTAATTGGCACACGGGGGCGCATAAACTCTTCAGAATCCGGGAGGTCGCGAGTTCGACCCCCCATGCGCGCGCCCAGGTGCGAAAAAATTGAATAAAGGGTGGCCTGGTGGTGAGGGGTAAGGGTAGTGGCCTTAGAGACCTGGGTTCGAAACCCAGGTCTGTTTTTTTTTTAAATCTAGCGTATTGGCGAGGGGCGTCGCGCTCGGAAAAAGGCGACGGCGAGTGTGTTTGGCCCTCGCCAATTTTCCCTCGGGATTTGGCGAGGGCACCCTCGCCAATAAATTAGCGAGGAGCAATTAGGCGACGGCGACTGCCCCTCGCCTATGCTGTCGCCAAATTGCTTAGTGAGGGCTTTACCCTCGCCAAAACCCTCTCCATATGGATGGTTTTTTGTAGTGAGCAGGTGTCTGCTGTTTTTTTCAGCCAGGCCGCAAAGACCACAAGAGAGGTCTTCCCCGTCTCCAAGCACGTGTCTTTTCTTCAATTCCAGCCGGGTTGGTAGCCTTTCCCTAAGTATCTCAAACTAGCTGATTAAGAAGGTCTAATTCCCAGGAGAATAGACCCCTGCGCTAATGTATATTCCAGTGCCAATTAAACTCCATTTTGCCAAAACACTCCTTATAGTATATAATGTTTTGTTTAACCTAAAATTTCAAATAAAAATTAATTCTAAGTAACAAGTTGCAAGCTAGGGACTAATTGGCATGCAATTATGAACAAGAAAACAAGCTAGTACAAATATGATATAGTTATACATCTGCATAATTTATATAGCCAGAAAAGTAAGTAGGGAATAACCATGCATCAAAGTTGCTAATATAATATTCTTACAACAACAACACAGTACTTGTAGGCTCGATAACTCTAGCCAGAAAAGTAAGTAGGAAATAACTATCGAAGTTGCTAACATAAATATTATTACAACACCGCAAAAGTACTTGTACGATAAAAAAAAAAGATGAACGACGTTGAAACTATCGCAATTGCAGGATTGTTGGCATCACAACCACACAATCTTCAACGGGAACTTACTGCTTCTTTATCACGATTTCCGCTTTGATGGAGGCTCTAGGACAAAGTTGCAACTCTTTATCTATCCTTAGAAAGTCACTGTTTTCTTTAACATCAACCACGACGTCCATGCTTTCCAGGCTCGTGGCCTTCTTAAGCAAAATCCGGGCCAATGTAAGCATCGGTTCACCATTTGGATCAGCAAAGTTTATAAAGGAAATAGTCTTCAGACGCGATAAATCACACTTCAAATCTCTCCCTGCAGCTGGATCCTGAATGGGGTAATTCTAAAACATAACAAATTAAGATAAAAGGTCGATTTTGCCCGAATCTAAATTCAAAGATCAAATAATCAAGGTTGTGCAATATACACAATAACAGATATAAGGCAGTGGTAATAACAACTTGCTTTTAAGGGAAGAGGAACTACTTATGTTCAAATTATGTAAAAAAAGAAAACCTAGTTTTTAATCACATGTAATGCATGTTCCTTGTGATAATTGGGTTAGAGTACCTTGTACTCCATTTTTCCAGATTATGTTATAAGAAGTTCTAAGGGACAGCCTCAGTCGTGACTCGGCTTGTCTACTTAGCAGTATCTTTGTAACTTTGTCAGGTCCTCTCGTGTACCAGACCTCGAGTACCTCTGGTACTCGTTAATAAAATAATTTTTTTCCGTTAAAAAAAAAAAAAAACCCTTGTACTCCATTTAATGTTACATTTTATTGCTGTTTCAAAAAAGAAAAAAAAAATCAAGTGGTAACAAACTCAGAGAATCAGTTACCATACTCCATAGAGTATAAATGTAGAGCAGTTTAGATCAATAAATCACAGTTTTAATTTTTTTCTATTCTTCATTTTTCAACCACATTTATGTAACTGTCTATTATATTCTCTAACATTTGAAGTTAAATTAATATTGTGATACGTTATATTTTAGATGTCAAGCATACAATATGCATGTGTGACAAACATTTCCCAATGTAGAGAAATATATATGACAAATTATAAGTATTAAGATGCATGTAAGCCACAAAATTGAAACAAAATATTGCAACACATTAATGCATAGTATATCAGAACATGAAAGCTTACCCCTACTGGAGCCCAGCCCTTTATGACCAATGTGTCAAGGTTTGGTGAAGATTCGAGCAAGCCGATAATGCCATAAATACTAGTGTTAGGACATTCAATATGATCAGCAGTTACTACCAAAAGCTCTCTCTTAGATTGTGGAAGCATACGTCCAGACGGTGGTATTATTGATATAACCTATAAATAGACAAAAGATATACCAGCTGGTAAGACCAAATGTTACAAATGTCTAACATACATAAATTCTTTTTAATTACAGGGTTCATGACATTCAAAACCCACGATTGTCGCGCAAATATACAAATTAAAAGTTACGTGAAGAAAAATACCAAATCAGCAGTTTCAAGCACGGATCTCTTCAAAATCATTTTATACCAAGTACCAGAGATACTCAATAAACCAGACTATTAACACTCAAAGTTTGTTACAGCTAGTATAGCCTAGGATTACGACACCAATATATATATCTTGAAAAGAAAAGGACTCGAAGAAACAAATTAAAAGCATGAATCAGTAGAGATGGACCTGAAGGAAATGCAATCCAACGTAAAGCTCCTTGACATGCTTTACGCTTTCGAGGAATTCTCCAGCATCATACATCACATCCACACCGCTAGAAACCCATGGTAATCCCTGGAAATCAATATGTGCTCTAACAAGAGATTTCAATTTTTCAGCCTGCAGCTGAATCTTTCTTCCCACCTCAGGCAACGAAACATCCAAACTGTATATATACGGAGCTGATATTTTCAGCGAAGGCGCATCCTTCTCATATTCACAGTCTACTATTTTTAGACTGTGAACACTTGGAGAATTAATCTCCAAGCGATCGAATCCAAGACACTTTTCTAAGATCAAGGTATACAAAAGAGGACAACTTGATAATATTTCATCAAGTAAATCCTCATCCACAAACACCAGATGAAGATGTAAATTCGACAAAGATTGCCACTCAATTGTTGTTTTGGATTCCATAATGCATCCTATCACACTTAAAGTCGTCAAGGACGGACAACAATACATTGCCTGAGGAGGCTGATAAAAATCATGTAAACAGAATAAATGCAAATTCAGTGTTTTCACATTATTTTCCGCAGCAAACTGAACCCAGGCATCAACATCAGAAGAAAAACTTTCATAGTAAATGCAACTGATATCAAATTTGTTCAAATAATTCATATTACGAATAGAAAGCGTCCTATTAACCCAGGACACAAATTTTTGCACCTTCTCCATATCTAAACTGTAGTTCCGTAATTCTAGGTCTGGCAACTCGGTCCAAAGAAATTCCCATCTTTTGGACAAGACCGAGGTAACTGCAGCTTCCTTCAAATTCAGAAAAGAGAGAATTTGAACAACTAGTGAATCCGGCAATTCACTAAACAGATCAATCCCCATCTCCTTCATGCGTTTATTCCCACCTTTATCATTTTCTTCTTCCCCAAACCCTAGTGTATTTTCAACTGATCCTTCACCGTTCATGGCGTTGATTAACAATTGAAAGCTCAATTTACCACCGACGACACTATCACTTCTAGCTCCCAAAATCAAATCTTTCTTTGGATATGTTTTTGCTATTTAGGGCTAAATTGCAAAGGAATTCCCTTGGGGGGTGATTAATGGGTTAGGTGGAAAAAAAGAAGGGGATTTTAGGGTTAGAGATGTGAATGTCTTTAATACTATTTGACTATTTGTCAGGTTCCCTGAAGTACCAGACCTCGAGTACCTCTGGTATTCGTTAATAAAATAATCTTTTTCCGTTAAAAAAATACTCAGTAAATAAATACTATTTGACTCTTATTGGCAAGCGGGTTCTTAAGTCTTTTTTTTTTTTGGTTTTATTGTGGAGTCAACTCTTATACTTTTCCAAGTTATGTAGACTATGTTGTAAGAAGCTTTGAGCATAGGGTCTGGTTTGTCTTTGGTCAGTTTATGTAATTCTCACTTTGAAACTACCGTGGTACTCAATAAATCCCTTTTTCCGTAAAAAAGAAGAAGAAAAAAAAGATGTGGGACATGCATTTGGTGTTGGTGGGTTGGCTTGTGAGAGTAGTAGTAGATCTTTTTCGATAAAATTGAGTTTTCGTTGGGAATGGGTAATTTAGTGAGATTTTGAGAGGATTCGCGGGTTGAGGGGCCGGGTGGCAATTTAAAGGATAGATTTTTCAATCTTATTAAGCTGTCTTCACAAAAAAGGTTGTTGGCTAGGATGAGTCATTTTGTGGGTTTTTAGGTGGAAGAAATTATTTAATGCTGATAAGTTGATTGAGTTTTTGGTTTTTGGCACTTCATGAATTTGCAGGATCAAAAATGCTGCTTTTGTTCCAGATTCCTTCAGGCGGATATTACTCCGACGGCGCTTTGCAATCTCCCCCTATAACTGCTCTTGTAACTCCTTAAAGTATGTACATCTAGTACTCCGTTTCCGTTCAATAAAAAAACTTAGAGGGGACATGCTTGAATCTACTCTTTTCCACCAATTCTTTGATTTGCAATAAAATGTAATTAAAGTTTGTTTTTTCCTTTTTTTTTGGAAGGAAAAAGAGATATATTACCAGAGTACCAGTAGTACTCAAAAGAGTGAATCACTGAAAGTTGCAGGAGGATAGAAAGTAACAAAACATACATAAACACCAGGTCATAATCAAAGAACAGTTATTCACACACTAGTCTAGGTGTTGCGCACCAGTCGTGAAAGGAGGCAGAGGCTGGGCAGTCTTTGTGTTGGGAGAAGATGCTCTCCAGGCCTTGGCACGAACTTCGTCGAAGATTTTCTCCAGTTTTGGCTCCTCCTTCGCAAATACTTTCCCATACAAACATACACCAAAGACATTCCACTATGAATTTCTTTCTTTTGAATCCAAAAAGGCCACAAAATTGATGAAAATGTGCTGCAGGTTTGTGGTGTATTGCTGAGTTGGTGTTGAACCACGAACTACATAGTTGCTTCAGTTTGCTAGACCACCTGCATTCGAAGAAGAGGTGATGGATCGACCCCTCCTCATGGCCGCAGAGAACACATCGACATTGCCAAGAATGCCATGCAAGTTCATATTCATATTAATTAATTCAAATAATTCAAGTCCCTATTGCACAGGTTGCTAGGAACGTTCGTAGACGTAGTCCTTTTTGTTGGGTCGAACTTCCGTCTAGTGTGGAATGCCTTCCTAACACGTCCTCTACGTGTTGAGTCTTAGTGGTGTTTTTTCTTTAAAGTAAAATTAAGATTGAAAAAGAAAAACGCTTTTAGATCAGATTCGTTGTTGCTGTACATGGTAGAAATCAGAAACAAAATAAGAAATTACAGCCTCTAAATTATGTCATGATGCACATTTGAATGTGCTAACCCTGAAGCAAACAACCTCTAAGGAGAACTATATATCATATTCCATACATTCAAATAACACTACAAAACCGTCGCAAAATGTATTTGCGACAAATATGAATTATGCAATTGTTCCATTGTGTCTGTTTTTTGCAGTTGATAACTCTACCCAGAAATTAAAGTAACTAGGAAATAAACATCAAAGTTAATAATATAAATATTCTTACAACAACACCACAGTTCTAGGCTAAGAAAATGAACTATGTTGAAACCACTTGCAATCGGGTTGTTGGCACCACAAATATACGCAATCTTTAACGGAAAACTACTGCAGCGTTATCACTATTTGTGCTTTGAAGGAGGCTCTCGGATAATGTAGCAACTCTTGATATATACCGTAAAAGTTGCTGCTTGCATTAATTACGATATCCATGTTTTCCAGAACCGTGGCCCTACTGAGTAACATCCGGGCCAATGTTAGCATTGGTTCACCATTTGTATACGCAAAGTTTCTAATGCAAACAGTTTTTAGATGTGATAAATCACAATCCAAAACTTGCTCTACAGCTGGACCCGAAATGTCATCATTACTCTAAAAACAAACACAAAAGATTTAGAATGAATCTAAATTCAAGCATCAAATAATCAAGCTAGTGCTATATATGCAATAACAGATATTGATAACCTCCAAGGCCACACCCTCAAGGCACAATTCAAATAAAGATTTCCAATCAATTTTTTCTAGGCTACTCATGATCATAACAATTTCTCCTCGTACCCACGCTACAAAAATTCTAAGGATAAACTCGAATATATAGTGTCAGGAAGCCTGTAGGATTTATGTCTAGAGTGTATCTCCAAATGAAGTTTCTTCACCCTATTCCTCATAGCATACAAAATCCAGTTATCTATATCAGAAAAATATATATATAGCTTTCGCTGTTTCTGATTTAATGTTACCTTTTTTGCTGTTTCAAAAAAAATAAAATCACAGTTTAGCTCATCATTTAGATCAATAAATCACAGTTTTAATTTTTTCTATTCCACATTTATGTAACTGTCAATTATGTTCTCTAACATTTGAAGTTAAAATTAATATTAAAATTTAAAGTGAAGAGTGTGATACGTTATTTTAGATGTCTAGCATACAATCATTTCCCAATGTAGAGAAATATATGACAAAATTGAAACAAAATATTGCAACACATTAATGCAAATATCAGAACATGAATGCTTACCCCTTGTGGAGCACAGCCCTTGATGACCAATTTCTCAAGGTTTGGTGAAGATTCGAGCAAGACGATAATGCCAAAAATAGTACACTTATGACCTTCAGTATGATCAGCAGTTACTACCAAAAGCTCTCTCTCAGATTGTGGAAGCATACGCCCAGTCAGTCGTATTATTGATATAACCTATATATAAATAGACCAGTTGGTAAGACCAAATGTTGCAAATGTCCAACATACATAAATCAACAAACAGTAATTACTTCCACAAAGTCTTTTTAATTACATGGTTCATGACATTCAAAACCCACTATTGTCGCGCAAATACAAATTCCATTGACAATATAGACCAGCTTTAATAATATGAAATGATCATTTTTAAAAATGACATATTTAGAACCCCAACCATCAAGTCCTAAGAAACATATATATGTTGGAAAGGGTGGCATAATAGAAGAATGTTAAAAGCATGAATCAGTAGAGATGGACCTGAAGGAAATGCAATCCAACGTAAAGCTCCTTGACATGCTTTACGCTTTCGAGGAATTGTTCACCATCATGCATCAGATCCAGACCGTTAGAAACCCGTTGTAATCCCTGGAAATCAATATCTGCTCTAACAAGAGATTTAAATTTTTGATCCTGCAGCTGAATCTTTCTTCCCACCTCAGGCAACGAAACATCCAAACAGTATATATTAGGAGCTGATATTTTCAGGGAAGGTGCATCCTTCTCATCAACTTCACAATCTACTATTTTTAGACTATGAACACTTGGAGAATTAACCTCCAAGCGATCGAATCCACGACACTTTTCTAAGATGAGGGTATACAAAAGAGGACAACTTGATAATATTTCATCAAGTAAATGCTCATCCACAAACACCAGATGAAGATGTAAATTCGTCAAAGATTGCCACTCAATTTTTTTTTCACAATCTAAAATGCATCCTATCACACATAATGTCGTCAAGGACGAACAACAATACATCGCCTGAGGAGGCCGATACAACTCATTTACACAGAACAAATGCAAACTCAGTTTTTTCACCTGATTTTCCACAGCAAACTGAACCCAGGCATCAACATCAGAAGAAAAACTTTTATAGTAAACACAACTCACATCAAATCTTTCTAAATAATTCATCTTACGAATAGAAAGTGTCCTATTAACCCATGACACAAATTTTCGCATCTTCTCCACATCAGAACAGTGGTTCCGTAATTGTAGGTTTGGCAACTCGGTCCATAGAAACTCCCATCTTTTCGACAAGACCGAGGTAACTGCAGCTTCTTTCAGATTCAGAAAAGAGAGAATTTGAACAAGTAGTGAATCCGGCAATTCACTAAACAAATCAATCGCCATCTCCTTGATGCGTTTATTCCCAGCTTTATCATTTTCTTCTTCTCCAAACCCTAGAGTATTTTGAACTGATCCTTCACCGTTCATGGCGTTGATTAACAATTGAAACCTCAATTTAACACCGACGATACTATCAGTTTCGCTTCTAGCTCCCAAAATCAAATCTTTCTTAGGAATTGAAAGTTGGATATGATTTTGGTATTTAGGGCTAAATTGCAAAGGAATTGCCTTGGGCGGTGATTAATGGGATAGGTGTGAAAGGATACGTGTGCACTGTAGGAGAAGAGTGAAAAAGAAGGGGATTTTAGGGTTAGAGATGTGAATGTCTTTATTACTATTTGACTCTTTTGTAACTAGGCTTGTTTACTTAGCAGTATCTTTGTAACTTTATCAGGTTCCCTTTACCAGACCTAGTAAAATAATCTTTTTCTGTTAATTTTTTTTACTATTTGACTCTTATTGGCAAGTGGGTTTGGAGAGGGATGAATGTAGAGAATGCTTTATGGATGAGGGTTCTTAAGTCTTTTTTCTTTGTTTTATTAATTGTGGAGTCAACTCTTATTCTTTCCAAGATTTTTAATCCTATAGACGACTATGTTGTAAGAAGCTTTGAGCAATAGGGTCTGGTTTATCTTTGGTCAGTTTATGTAATTCTCACTTTGAAACTCCCGTAAAAAAAAAAAAAAAAAAAAAAAGAAGATTTGGGGCATGCATTTGGTGTTGGTGTGGGTGTGGGTGTGGGTTGGCTTAATTGTGAGAGTAGTAGATCTTAATTTTTCGATAATATTGAGTTTTAGTAGGGAATGGGTAATTTAGTGAGATTTTGAGAGGATTCGCGGGTTGAAGGGGCCGGGTGGCAATTTAAAACACAGATTTTTCAATCTTCATAAGCTTTCTTCACAAAAAAGGTTGTTGGTTAGGGATGGGATTCTTGGGAGTGGGTTGTACGTTTTAAGTGAAAGAAATTATTTAATGCTGATAAGTTGATTGAGTTTTTGGTTTTTGGCACTTCATGAATTTGCAAGATCAAAAATGCTTTGCAATCTAGCCAGATCCTGGTTGTGGTGTTGGCTCATTTCCTCTTAATTTCCTTGGAACTCAGGTGAGAATTAACCATCAGAAGCATGATGCTCGGAAGGAAGTTGTTCAGAAAATAAAGGGCAGAATTAAATCCTGGGAGGATCGCCATATCTCGCTTGGGGGGCGGATTACTCTACTCAAAGCTGTGCTAGGTTTCATGGAATGATGTTTGTAGAGCAAAGGCGGATGGGGGTTTAGGTGTAAAAAAATATTGAATTATTTAACAAATCTCTTCTTGGCAGGTGGGCATGGAGGATTCGGACTGAACCCAACTCACTTTGGGCGTGGCTACTTGATTCAAAATACGACTTAAACACGATACAAGGCACTGCTCCATCGGTGAACAGGAACCTGGCTTCAAATTGGTGGAAATTCATGGCCGAGCTGCTCTCCTCTAACCAGCCCAACCACTGGTTCGGGGCCAATCTAGAAAAAAAAGTGGGCGATGGAAGTCGCTCCTCATTCTGGCACGACAGGTGGCTTGACGAGGCAAACCTAAGAGAACTCTTCCCAAGACCTTTCTCCATCTGTACCAACAAGGAGGCATATTTGCTGCAGATGGCTCAACATCAATTCGGCTCTCCACTTCAGCCCGGCGGCACACTTCCTCCAATTCTGCGGACTGATGAAAGCCAAACGCAAGACCCCCATTATATATGGAATGTTTTTGGTGCATGATAGTGTGGTTCATTTGGAAAGCTCGAAACGAAAAGGCCTTTGCAAACGAGCACCCCAAAATGGATAAGAGCTTCGATGAGCTCTGATCCATGGCGTGGAACACCTTCTCTCAGCATATAGAACTTGCCCAGCCTCCACATCCTTCAATGACTGGTGTGCAAGCCCTAGATCAGTGTGTTTGTAACAATTTTTTGCGTCGTTTCTAGTGGATAGGGTGTGCCTGGTGTTGTAGCACCACTTCTATAATTTCCATGTAACTCTTGAGTGCTTCACTCCTTTGAGTAGTATAATTATCTTTTTCCTTTAAAAAAAAAAGTACTCCGTTTCTTAATTCATTTTTCCGTTCAATAAACATGCTTGAATCTACTCTTTTCCATCAATTCTTTGATTTGCAATAAAATGTAAAGTTTGTTTTTTCCTTTTTTGCTGAAAACGTTCTTTCTAATTTTGCATAATTACGTAACGTACATGTTTTTTCCCAATTAAATCTTTAAATAAATGCCATATGCAAGATTACTTTATATGAACATATGTTCTTCGAATGCATATTCTCGCACCAAGCTTGGTCGCTTTGTCACTCTTGGTTGGATTGCCCCATGCCGTGCAGTCCCAAGCCCGCCTCACATTTGCTACAACACCTTGGTATATTGGGAGGCAACAGGAAAAAACACATTTTGGAATGCATTTGGGCTGCTGCCATTTGGTTCATTTGGAAGGCGAGAAATTACAGAATCTTCAAAGCAGTAGAGGCTTGAAGAGGACCTTCGACGAGATCAGAGCAAAGGCGTGGAACTTATTCTCCTTGAATTATTGTGGTGTCAATTCCTTTTCCTTTCAGGATTGGATCCACAATCCTAGATTATGTTGCAAAAAAAATTGAGCTTTTGGGGTCCTTCTATTTTCTGTATCGATAGTATGTAATTCTCCCTCTGTAACTTTTGATTTCCGAGTACCCCTGGTACTCTATCAATAAATAGTTCCCCTTTTCCGATTAAAAAAATAGAACAATGCCATGCAATTTCATATTCATATTAATGCAAATAATTCAAGTCCCTATTGCACAGGCTGCTAGGAACTTTCGTAGACGTAGTCCTTTTTGTTGGGTTGAACTTCCGTCTAGTGTGGAATGCCTTTCTAACACGTGTTGAGTCTCAGCGGTGTTTTTTCTTTTAAAAAAAAATTAAGATTGAAAAAGAGAAATGCTTTTAGATCAGATTTGTGGTTGTGCACTTGTGCTAAACATTTTTTAATAGAAAATAATTATTAGAATTAATTAGTTGCAGTGCATGGTAAAAATCAGAAAAAAATAATTAGAATTTACAGCCTCTAAATTATGTCCTGATGCACATTTGAATGTGCTAACCCTGAAAACCAAACAACCTCTAAGGAGAACTATATCATATTCCATACATTCAAATAACACAACAAAACCGTCGCAAAATGTATTTGCGACAAATATGAATTATGCAATTGTTCCGATCCATTGTGTCTGTTTTACAAATATGATATAGTTATACATCTGCATAATTAAGTTGATTTTAACTCTAGCCAGAAAAGTAAGTAGGGAATAACCATCAAAGTTGCTAATATAATATTCATACAACAACAACACAGTACTTGAAGGCTCGATAACTCTAGCCAGAAAAGTAAGTAGGAAATAACCATTGAAGTTGCTAATATAAGTATTATTACAACATCACAAAAGTACTTGTACGATAAAAAAAATGGACGACGTTGAAACCATAGCATATGCAGGGTTGTTGGCACCACAACCACACAATCTTCAAAGGGAACTTACTGCTTCTTTATCACGATTTCTGCTTTGATGGAGGCTCTTGGACAAAGTTGCAACTCTTTATCTATCCTGACATAGTCACTGTCTTCTGCAACATCAACCACGACGTCCATGCTTTCCAGGACCGTTGCCCTCTTAAGCAAAATCCGGGCCAATGTAAGCATTGGTTCACCATTTGGATCAGCAAAGTTTATAATGGAAGTCTTCAGACGCGATAAATCACACTTCAAATCTCTCCCTCTATCTGGATCCTGAATGATATAATTCTAAAACAAAACCAATTAAGGTAAAGATTTTGCCCGAATCTAAATTCAAAGATCAAATAATCAAGGTTGTGCAATATACACAATAACAGATATAAGGCAGTGGTAATAACAACTTGCTTTTAGGGGAAGAGGAACTACTTATGTTCAAATTATGTAAAAAAAGAAAATCTAGTTCTTAATCACAATTCATATTCCTTGTGATAAAATTGAAAATGTCAAGCATATACACAACGTGTGTCGACTTAGTAGTGTAGCTATTTTCTCTAACGATGATTCCAGTGTTGAAGACGTCGTTGAAGGTTGTTGCTTTAGATCATGGTCTGATCTCTAATCCGAGGGTCTGTTTATCTAGCTTGTAATCTGAGTTAATTTTTCGGGAGAATTTTGAGTGTTTCTGTGTGGTTCTGGTTTTTTCTGTGTTTTCTAAGTTGTAACTGTTCGAGTTTTGTCGTAATTGGATTGGAGTACCCTTGTACTCAATTTAATGTTACTTTTTTTGCTGTTTCAAAAAAAATAAAATCACAGTTTAGCTCATCATTTAGATCAATAAATCACAGTTATAATTTTTTCTATTCTTCATTTTTCAACCACATTTATGTAATTGTCAATTATGTTCTCTAACATATGAAATTAAAATTAATATTAAAATTTAAGCAAGACAAAAATTTTAAGTGAATATTGTGATACGTTATTTTACATGTCAAGCATACAATATGCGTGACAAACATTTCCAAATTATAAGTATTAAGATGCATGTAAGGCACAAAATTGAAACAAAATATTGCAACATATTAATGCAAATATCAGAACATGAACGCTTACCCCTTCTGTAGCACAGCCCTTGATGACCAATGTCTCAAGGTTTGGTGAAGATTCGAGCAAGCCGATAACGCCATAAATAGTACTCTTATGACATTCAATATCAGAAGTTACTACCAAAAGCTCTCTCATACATTGTGGAAGCTTAAAGCCAATTAGTGGTATCATTGATATAACCTATATATAAATAGACAAAAGGATATACCAGTTGGTAAGACCAAATGTTGCAAATGTCCAACATACATAAATCAGCAAACAGTTACTTCCACAAAGTCTTTTTAATTACATGCATGGTTCATGACATTCAAACCCCACAATTGTCGCGCAAATACAAATTAAAAAATACGTGAAGAAAAATACCTGCAAATCAGCAGTTTCAAGCACGGATCTCTTCAAAAATATTTTATAGTCTATTATCACTCAATTGCAGACTTAAAATGCCATTGACAATATAGACCAGCTTCTTTAATAGTAATATGAAATGATCATTTTTAAAATGACATATTTAGAACCCCAACTTCATAGCAAGGTGCACTAAACCATCAACTCTAAGAAACATATATATGTTGGAAAGGGTGGCATAATAGAAGAATGCTTTTTTTTTTGAACGGCAAAAGGAATTTATTAGCAAGTACCAGACTCTAACACTCAAATCTATTAGAAGAATGTTAAAGAAAACAAATTAAAAGCAAGCATGAAGCAGTAGAGCTCGACCTGAATGAAATGCAATCCAACGTAAAGCTCCTTGACGTGCTTTACGCTTTCAAGGAATTCTTCCGCATCATACATCACATCCACACCGCTAGAAACCCATGGTAATCCCTGGAAATCAATATGTGCTCTAACAAGAGATTTAAATTTTTCATCCTGCAGCTGAATCTTTCTTCCCACCTCAAGCAACGAAACATCCAAACTGTATATATTAGGAGCTGATATTTTCAGCGAAGGTGCATCCGTCTCATATTCACAGTCTACTATTTTAAGACTGTGAACACTTGGAGAATTAACCTCCAAGCGATCGAATCCACGACACCTTTCTAAGAACAAGGTATACAAAAGAGGACAACTTGATAATATTTTATCAAGTAAATTCTCATCCACAAGCACCAGATGAAGATGTAAATCGGTCAAAGACTGCCAATCAATTTTTTTTTTCGAATCCAAAATGCATCCTGTCACACTTAATGTCGTCAAGGATGGACAACAATACATTGCCTGAGGAGGCCGATACAAATCATCTAAACAGTATAAATGCAAAATCAGGTTTTTCACCTTATTTTCCGCAGCAAACTGAACCCGGGCATTATTTAATGCAGATTAGTTAATTGAGTTTTTGGATTTTTGGCACTTCTTTTGCAGGATTAAATTAAAGTGGCTGCTTTTCTTGCGGATTCCCTCAGGCGGAAATATTCCTCCGACGGTGCTTTCTCTACTAGAAGTATATATGTACTTTTCTCTCCATGGCGATATTGAAGATGAGAAGAGAATAATAATCCTATTTTTTCTAAACTGGGTGGAAACGAATCCCAAGTAAAGTGTCCGCATTTGTATGGAAGACTTTTTAAAATTGCATTCCAACGAGGGATAATCTTAGAGTAGAGGTGATGTTATCGGCGTTCAAGACCACAGTTGCGCTCTTTGCAATTTCCCGGACAACTGATATTTGCGGCTGGCTGGACTTACTCAGTTGCAAACAATGCATCTCATCGTGCATTTTGTTGACTTCATGAATTTGGGGTCTGATAAATTGGCAAAAAGAAATATAATCTTACATTGATGCAAAAAATTAGTTGATATTCAAAGGATCATAAGATCCTTATGGTGTTAAAATCAACTCTTCAAAGGAGCTACTTTAAATAAATGTCATATATATGCAAGATTGTTTTATATGAACAATGCCATGCATGTTCATACTAAACATTTTAAAATAGAAAATAATTATTAGAAGTAGTTGCAGTACATGGTAGAAATTAATCAGGAACAAATAATTAGAATTTAAAGCCTCTAAATTATGTCATGATGCACATTTGAATGTGCTAACCCTGAACCAAACAACCACTAAGGAGAACTATATCATATTCCATACATTCAAATAACACTTCAAAACCGTCGCAAAATGTATTTGCGACAAATATGAATTATGCAACTGTTCCGTTGTGTCTGTTTTTTTGCAGTTGATAACTCTACCCAGAAATTAAAGTAACTAGGAAATAAACATCAAAGTTAATAGTACAAATATTCTTACAACAACAACAATAACACCACAGTTCTAGGCTAAGAAAATGAACTACGTTGAAACCACTTGCAATCGAGTTTTTGGCACCACAAATATACGCAATCTTTAACGGAAAACTACTGCTGCGTTATCACTATTTCTGCTTTGAAGGAGGCTCTCGGATAATGTAGCAACTCTTGATATATCCCGTAAAAGTTGCTCCTTGCATTAATTACGATATCCATGTTTTCCAGAACCGTGGCCCTACTGAGTAACATCCGCGCCAATGTTAGCATTGGTTCACCATTTGTATCCGCAAAGTTTTTAATGCAAACAGTTTTTAGATGTGATAAAACACAATCCAAATCTCGCTCTGCAGCTGGACCCGAAATGTCATCATTATCCTAAAACAAAACAAACACAAAAGATTAGGCATGAATCTAAATTCAAGCATCAAATAATCAAGCTAGTGCTATATATGCAATAACACATATGATGCAATATTGGTAACCTCTTTCTATTCAATTAAAAAAAAATCCTTATGATAAATTTAAATGTCAAGTATACACAATGTGTGACTAAGTGCAAACATTTTCCAATTAAGATGGTCTGTCTTATTTTCTTACTTCCATATTCGAAACCCTCTTTTGCACCTTAAAAAAATTACTCACACCCGAATCTACAATCAATAAACCAACATTTATGTAACCCTCTAAAATTTGAATTAGGTAAAATTAATATTTAGACGTAAGGCGACAAAATTTAAAGTGAATATTGCGACACGTGTACAGGACTAGAATACTTACCCCGTCGGTATCAAAGCCCTCTAAGACAAACGACTCAAGGTTTGGAGACGATTCCAGTAGGGCCATAATGCCAGGTACTGCATAGATATAGAGACTTGCAGAAGATATTTCCATGTGGCGTCGACAAGATTGTGGAAGTCGCCTAACTGTCTTTGTCAGCTTCGATATAGCCTAATATACAAGTTGCAGATTAATTAGATAAAGTGTAAACTAGGAAACACCAAAGTACAATATATGAGATCTCAAAATCCATGTTTGTTTGGCAAATACCAAATGAGCAATTTAATGACATGACAAGAAAATAAGTCCAATAATACAAATCACTAATGAAAAGATGCAAAATTTATCAATTCCATTGAAACATGTAATTGGAAAGTGCAACATATAACACAAAAATGTTAAAGAAAACTGAGCATCAAAACACACCTGAAGCATTGCACTGTTCACTTCAAGTTCCAGTGCGTGCCGAAAGCGTTTCAAGAGAAACCTTGCATAAGTCTGGAACTCATCTTGAGGGTAAATATATAAACCTCGAAAATTGTATCCAATACGAGCTCTGTGAATAAATGGGAAGTCTTCGAGATGCAACAATCTTATATCAGGACACACCGAAATATCCAAGCAACGCACATAGGGAGCTGCGATATCCAGTGAGCTCTCGTCGCCTAAGTCCTCTACTGTAAGAATGTGAAGATTTCGAGAGAAGACCTCCAATCGATAGTATTCCGAACACCTCTTTAACTCAAGTGTATGCAAAACATGACAATCTCTTAATATCTGATCAACCAAACGCTGATCCAATGCCACATCCTCAAGGCACAATTCAAATAAAGACTTCCAATCTATTTTCACTAAGGTACTCATAACAACTTTTCCTCTAACCCACAAAAACTCTAAGGATGAACTCGAATATATTTCGTCGGGAAGCCTATACGATTTTCGTCTAGAGTGTATCCTCAAATGAAGCTTCTTAACCCTATTCCTCAAAGCATACAAAATCCAGTTATCTATATCAGAAAAATACCTCTCACTGTTTCTGATTATAACTGAAAAACTTTCCACATAAGTTGTGGTACGAACGGCAAGGGTCCTATTAACCCAGGCCACAAACCGGCGAGTTTTCCAAGGATCCTCATTCTCATTCTCATCCTCATCCTCATCCTCATTTTCATTCTCGATTTTGCCAAAATCGAGGCTGGGCACATTAGGCCAGAGAAACTGCCATCGTTTCGATAAGACCGAAGTGATGGCAGCTTCCTTGAGGGTCAGAAAAGAAAGAATGTAGATAAGAAGAGAATCCGGCAGCCAATCAAAGGGACTCTCTCTTGCAAAGTGAATTGGCTGCTCCCTAGTCCTCCTACCCTCCCTCATTTCTAAAAACGAATTCTTCTCTGCTAACTAAACTGATTTTTTCAAAATTCAACAGAAAATGAAAACGATGAACAATTCAAAACCCTAATTGGGGTATTTCAATGACCGGCCACCCCCTGTTGACAGCTCAGCCCTTCCGATGCCACGTGGGGTATTTTAAAAAAACGCGGTTCCTTATTGGATTAGATTCTTTTCATAGGCCCACTATTCAATTGGGCTCAACCATTGCAGTTGCACAATTTTTTTTTAGGCTTGGGTTATATACCACTCCAGCTTTGTTAAATATACTCCCCCAATACACGTGCCCCTTAAAATGATTTATGTTAGATGTACTCTGCACGAAATACCTAATATACCCTTTTCTCTTAAAATTGTCCATGATAAATGCACCCCCACTAAAACCCTAATTTTTTATTTATGCAACAGTGTGGCGGCGCCGCCCCTCCTCCCTTGCGACGCCGACGCCCTGCCTTCCCCCACCCAAGACGCCCCTCCTCCCTCGCCCATATGCTGCCCCACCCAAGCCGGCTGCCCTCCCCTCCTCCCTTTTTTTTAAATTTCTGCAACATTCGGCGGCGGCGGCGCCCCTCCCTCGCCCAGCGCTTCCACCGCCCTGCCTGAACCCTACCCAAGCTGGCCGCCGTCTACACCTTCTGAAAAAAAAAATTTTGGCGATAGTGTTTATTTTTGTCGAAAATTTTCATTTTATTTTTTCTTTCGTCGAAATCTTGTCGACGAGAGTGTTTTTTTTTTTTCGAGAAAATTTCATTTTACGTCCTGTAAGTTAGGTCTAATCCAATTTATATCCTTTAAGATTTCACTTTTTAGATTTACGTTTTTTTTTTGTCGGAAAATTTTAAAACTCACCAAAATGTGGGGAATAAATTGGGATTCCGGCCAAATAGTCCAATTTACGTCATTTAAGTTTGAAAATTATAATTTAATAATTAAAATTTTCTAAAAATCCCATTAAAGATTTAAAAATCTAAAAGTATCATTAAAAAATTAAGGGTGTGTTTGGTTTGGGATTGGCCCATCCGAATTTGGATGGGCCATCCCCCATCCCACTTCATCCAAATACCCATTCAAATACTCATCCATCCCTATAATACATCTACATACCTATTTTTATACAATCACATCACTCTTTTTTTCTTTTAATCACTCATTCTCTCTCCTACTTTTCTTCCACACATTTATTCTCACTCCTACTTGATTTGACATAAAGTTCTCCATCCACACCTATTTTTCAATCTCAATCCAAACACAATTTTTATTCAATTACCACTCATGGATTACCCCCATCCATAATAATTTTTCCAATCTCCATCCCCATCCCATCCACCCAAACAGCACCTAAAGAATCTCATTAAAATTAAAAACTATAAAATGTGTAGAAAAAATTCAAAATATCTCACTAAAAATTCTAAAAATATCATTAAAAATTATAAAATGTGTAAAATTAAAATAAATTTTCTAAAATTTTGAAAATATTAAAAATAAAAAATTCTTCAATTCTGAAAAATGTGTAATTTAAAAATTAAGAAATTCAAAATCTCATTAAAATTTCTAAAAACTCTAAAAATCTCATATTTTTTTTTTTTAAAATGTGTAGATTAAAAATTACTAATTCTAAAAATCTAATAAGAATAATTAAAATTATTAATATTTCATTAAACATCAGACTTGATTCGTACTCATCTGCCATTATATTTTTGCTCGAACACTTAAAAATTTTGGGTTCCACGTGGTTTTTCAACTCACCACCAAGGTTGAGTGGAAGTTCCACACCTTGATCGATTGTGGCACCGTCCCAAATTCATTTTCACCACTCCAATGATCACAGGAAATATTCTAAGCAAAACCGATGGTGATCCGTTACCCGATCCTAAACAGTACAAAAGCTAGTATTGTAGGAAGTTTGCAATATGCTACTATCACGAGGCCAGAGATTTCTTATGCTGTCAACAAAGTAAGCCAATATATGCAAGCTCCACTCAATACACACTGGAAAGCTGTCAAAAGAATTTTGCGATATCTTGCTGGTACCATGGATCATGGGTTGAATTTTGAAATTCCTAAACACATGAATATCACAGCCTTCGTTGATGCAGATTGGGCATCGGATCTCGATTATAGAAGATCTACCTCTAGATATGCAGTTTACGTTGGAGGAAATTTGGTTTCCTGGAGTGCCAAGAAACAAAACACAGTGGCTCGCTCAAGTACGGAGGCTGAGTATCGTGGACTTTCATTAGCAGCGTGTGAGGTCACTTGGATCCGATCACTCTTGTCTGAATTAAAGCTTTTTGAATCCAAAATTCCCACTATTTGGGTAGACAATCAGGGTGCTATCTCTTTAGCATCAAATCCTGTCTATCACTCTCGAACAAAACATTTGGAATTGGATTTACACTTTATTCGAGAGAAGATCAACAGAAAGCAGATTCAAGTTTTACATGTGCCTAGCATTGACCCAGTGGCAGACATCTTTACAAAGCCTCTTGGTACACAATCTTCAAGAGATTGAAAGACAAGTTAAATGTTAGACCTCCAACCTCTTTCGAATTGAGGGGGCGTGAAAAGATCAACACCTCACAACACTTATCCGTTGAACATATGTCCAAAAGAAGTGGTCCCACGAAGAAAGGACCTGCTGGATTAAGTGAGGGACCACTGCACTAAGAGCTCATTTCATCTTCCAAAAGAGAGTTTGTTACAAAACCCATATTGTCTTCTAGCTCTAGCAAATAGGATTGTGACACCTATGAGATTCTAGGTTGTTCCATCTTAGGCTATATATACATTGCATGTTGAGTGTATTCCATCATCGAATGAAACAAACAATTAAAGCTACTATGCATATTTCCTCTTTAGCTTTATGTTTAGTCACTATCCTACATTTTCATTACGGCGGAATTTGCCCTCTAATTTTTTTTTTTTTATCTGGGACTGAACCCGACCCTTGTTGGACCCAGCCCAACCCTCATGCCGAAACGGAATTTGCCGTCTCAAATTTGTGGTGAATTGAAACGCAGTCGCCAATGCGACAACCTTTAATTCCGTCACAAATTTTGTTGACTTTGTCAGTTTTACAATTTTTGTCGTAACAGTTTTGCGGCCGTCTCAAATCTCTATGTTTTTTGTGGCAAGGGTTGGCAAGTGAACAGTACCGGTTTTGTCTCTAGCTATATATTTTAATATTTGATGATAGTTAGATAAATATTGTGATGTAAGGCAGAAAATTTAAAGTAAATATTCCCACACCTGTTCAGGATTTGAATACTTAGTTACCCCATCAGTATCAATGTATCAAACCCCACTAAAATCAATGTCTAAGGTTTGGAGAAGATTCAAGCAATGCCGAAAATGCTAGAAATGTTGCATATATACTCGCGTGAAGAAATACTTCCAATCGAAGTTGTCCACAAATAGGGGCGGACCCAGAATTTAAAGTTAGGGAGGGAGCAAATTGTTTTGAATGACTCAAAATTCAAACATATGTATAATTATAATATTTGTGTATATTATATTTACAGCAAAATACATTAGACTTCTTAAATACATCCATATATTTTATTCTATAAGGCTAACTAATTGAATATTTATGTACACACAAATATGCGTGTGCACACACAAATATGATGACGTTGAGTTGCAAGGAAAAATATAATATTTATTTTTGCATTGTGTCATCTAGTGTTGATAATTGAAAAATTAAACAATCAAATTATTGAACAACAAATATTTTATTTAATGTGATGTAATTAAGTAGTAAAGAAATTAAAAAATTAAAATATCAATTATTTTTTATTTATCAATCTTTTTCTGAAGGAGCTAAGTTTATGTATTTATATAACTACTACATGAGTTAATTGCAAATGTGTTTAAAAAATACTAAAGTACTATAAGAGTAATAAATCTTTTTAAGGTTTTTTTTTACGGTACTCAAATTATACAAATTGACTATTGTAGTCAATATGTCAAATTGTGTCACGTGGCATCGTATGCGTCGTATGAACCAGCTACCTGTTATACAGGTTTAAATTAAATAAATCATTTTTTTAATTATATTTTATTATTTACTATATTACGCTTTTTTAATATAAATAATTTTTTTATTTTTTATTTTTAATTTATCAAATTTCATTAATTATTATTTTAAAATTAAATAAGTACAATTCCAACAAAAATAAAGTATATAATACAGTAATACATTATTCAAATTGAAAATAGAAATAATAATTGAAATTAGAGTTCTTCTCATATTCCCCCAATTTCATCGTGTGCGTGCATATTCTCTCCGGTCTTTAGGACTGTCAAATGGGCAGGGTCAGCCTGCCCGGTACCGGCCCACCGGGCCAAACGTTTTTTACGGGCCCGAAAAAAATTATATTTAAAAAAAGTCGGATCGGCCCGAAAAACCGGGTCAATCCCAGTCGACCCGCCAGGTTACTTGGTCCGGGCCAAACCAGTCTAGTTATTTTTCGGGCCACTATAATTGCACCCCAGTCCATTAGTCGGGTGGATCGGACCGGCCCTATTTTAACAGCCATACCTGTCTTCTCTCCCGTTGTATGACATTTTTTTGTTATTAATTTTATTCATAATATAAGGGTAAATAGGTAATTTTAACATTAAATATTTTAATTAAATTATTAAATATAATAAAATATTTTATTGTATAAGGATAAAAATTTAATTTTAAAATTATATATTTTAATTAAATTAAATATAAAAATATAAACGTACGACATCATACGACACATACGATGAATACACATTATATAGTTTAAGCCTTTAGATTTGAATTTTAATTGCTAAAATTAATTAACTGACTACGGTAGTCATTACGATACTATATGATACCCTAATTACATGTAGGAGGTCCCATCTTTTTATTAATAATAGTTTTAAACATATAACACTACAAAAAAGAGTTGTTTTACCGACGGAAATAGAGACGAAAATTCGGTACTGACGGAATTTTTCATTCCGTATATTCCGTCGGAAAAACAAAATTTAAAAAAAATATATATTTAACCTGGGCCCAAGCAAACGGGCTGGCCCAGCCCGGCCCAGACCCTGCAAGGCCCGTGAGGGCCCGATCTTAATTGCAGAATATATGCGGCCTCCATGGGACTCCAACCGGGTGTGTGGGCGCCTAGTGAGGAGCGCCCACCACTCGGACAAGTCTACTTTTCATTTATAATTATAATATTAATTGTATATTTACTCATTTTCGACCCAATTTTTTTTTTTAAATTCACAAAATTAATTTCTTTCTATATTACTATAACTAAATTTGCGATTTATAACTAATTTAAATTTTATTTTTTTTAATTTATATATTGTAAATCTAATTTATTTCTTTTTTGTGGATTAAAATTCTAAAAAGTTCATATCATTTATACATGTTTTACTTTTTTTTAAACAAATCTATTTAATAATTGAACATTCTTTTACTTGTATTAATTACTAAATTTGTGATTTATAATTATTGTAAATTTAATTTTTTTTAATTTATATATTATAAATCTAATTTATTTATTTTTTGTGTTTTAATTAAAAATTCTAAAAAGTTCATATCATGTATAAATGTTTTACTCTTTTTTTAAACAAATTCATTTAATAATTGAACATTCTTTTACTTATATTAATCACAATATTTGTGACTTATAAGTTATAACTATTGTATATGTGTGAATCTTATTTTCAAATAGTATATTAATAATTTAATGTATGCATGCATCATATTTTTATTCAAAACAAGTTAAACAACAAATTCATTTAATAATTAACATTCTTTCACTTATATTAATCACTACATTTGTGACTTATAATTATTGTAAAATTAACTTGACGGATTGTTGAGTGAGATTAGCAGTAGGGAAGGATCCTTCGGTGCTGAACTTGGGCGATGTATTGCTCTCCAATCTTGCTTCGAAGCTGAGGAGGAGAGAACTGATTTCAGAGGCTGTGATTGGTTCCATCTTCGAGCTAACAGAC
Organism: Galeopsis tetrahit; assembly: GCA_963675135.1. Lineage (NCBI taxonomy): Eukaryota > Viridiplantae > Streptophyta > Magnoliopsida > Lamiales > Lamiaceae > Galeopsis > Galeopsis tetrahit. The sequence goes on from OY776126.1 coordinate 5,466,506, forward strand.
ACCATTACGGGATTATACTCGGATCCCAAGCCAGACATGACATAGAGAACATGCTCTTCTTCAGTGATTTTGTGTCCTGAAGCATTCAGAGTGTCAATGCACTCCTAGATTTGGTTGAGATACTCTCTCATACTCAGGGATTCCTTCTTCATTCCTTGGAGTTGCTGCCTGTATTGCATAACTCTGGCACGAGATTGGCGGGCAAAGCTATCTTCAAGACAAAGCCAAATCTCCTTGGAAGTGCTAAGACCAACAGTGGTGATGAGTAGGCTTTCAGTGAGAGACGAGAGTAACCATGACACAATTAATTGATCTTGTCTACACCAAGCGGTGTATTCTGGGTTAAGGGAGCGAGTCTCTCCTTCAATGTTGTATTGAGGAGGACATATTTTTTCTCCAGTTAAGCCTTCAAGCGCCCATAACCTTTGATTGCAGCAAGGATCTGTTGTTTCCAGATTAAATATTTTTTTTCAGAGAGCTTGACTGATATGAGTTGATGAAAAGGAACATGAAATGGTGATGAATTAATAGCTGAGATGCTGCTATTAATACTCCCAGAAGTTGGTTCTTCCATTTCAAATGAAAATAGGTGTTGTGAAAGAGAAGGTGGAAATGGCGCAGAGACTAGAGGCTAACCCCTAGCTCTGATACCATAATGAAAATGTAGGATAGTGACTAAACATAAAGCTAAAGAGGAAATATGCATAGTAGCTTTAATTGTTTGTTTCATTCGATGATGGAATACACTCAACATGCAATGTATATATAGCCTAAGATGGAACAACCTAGAATCTCATAGGTGTCACAATCCTATTTGCTAGAGCTAGAAGACAATATGGGTTTTGTAACAAACTCTCTTTTGGAAGATGAAATGAGCTCTTAGTGCAGTGGTCCCTCACTTAATCCAGCAGGTCCTTTCTTCGTGGGACCACTTCTCTTGGACATATGTTCAACGGATAAGTGTTGTGAGGTGTTGATCTTTTCACGTCGCAAATATTAAAAATTAAATAATTAAAAAAAATATGTCTCAAATGCAGTTACAAATTTGCGACGAAAAAAAAAGTGGCAAAAATTTGCGACGACCAAAAATTCGTCCAAATGCAATTTGCGATGTTGCAAAAACCATTTTTTGTAGTGCCTGCAATTGTGGTGGTAGTGTTGTGAGAATATTATTACGAGAGTATCCATGAATACATTGGGTAAAAGATTCAGAATAAATTTATTTTTCCCGGAAAAAAGAGAAATATTATTACGAGAGTACCCGTGGGACTCGAAATAAAGGCCCTTTTAGTAAAATATTCATTAGATAAATATACTCTTCCTCTAAAATTGAAAACCTAACCCTAATTCTTGCAACCGCCGCCAACTCCCTCGGCCCCTGCCGCCTTCGACACCCATCGCCGCCCCACGGGTATATGGTCGAAAAGTACTCTTTAAAAAAAATTGACATATTTTCGACAAATCAGTTTCGATGTTGGTCGAAAATAAGGTATATGGTCGACTATAATGTGTCGAAAAGAAAGAGAAAAATTCATTTTACGTCCTGTAACTTAGGCTTAATCCATTATATATCCTTTAAGTTTTCACTTTTTCAATTTACGTCCCAGGGTGTCCAATTTACATCCTTTCCACAGCAAAATTGGAATTCCGGTCAAATAGTCCAATTTACATCCTTTATGTTTGACAATTATAAATTAATAATTAATTTTTTATAAAAAATATCATTAAAAATTAAAAAACCTCTTTAAAATTTATAAATTGTGTAAAATAAATATAAAATTCTAAAAAAAATTATAAATTCTATAATTCTAAAAATCTGAAAAATGTGTAAATTGAATTTTTTTTTTTCTAAAAAAATCTTTAAATTAAAATTTAAAAAGTATTTAAAATAAGAAATTCCATAATATTGGCTTCACCCATATCAGCCCTTTGCAACAAATCAAGTACGTATTTTCTTTGGTTAAGAAAAATACCTGATGAACTCCTTGTGAACTCAACACCCAAGAAGTAATGCAAAGCACCCAAATCCTTCAATGAAAAATGTTGATTCAATTGGCGAATAACCTGCTTGATTTGTGCAGAACAAGAACCTGTGATTACAATGTCATCAACATAAGCCATAACGAGAGTAATATTATTATTCTTATGCCGATAGTAGAGAGAATTGTCCGCTTGAGATATTGAAAAGTCAAGGGATTTAAGAACTGAGGAAAATTTGGATGTCCAGGCTCTTGAAGCTTGCTTTAATCCGTATAAGGATTTCTTCAATTTGCATACGAGATTCCCTCCTCCAAGCTCAAAACCTGGTGGCTGTGCCATATAAAGATCTGTATCCAAATCCCCGTTTAAGAATGCATTATCAACATCTAGTTGATGCAAGGGCCAATTATTACTCAGTGCTAGGCAAATGATGAGACGAATGGTAACAGGCTTCACAACGGGACTGGAAGTGTCATGATAGTCACAACCGGGAACTTGAGTGTAGCCTTTAGCAACTAATCTAGCTTTATGCTTAGCAATAGAGCCATCAACATTTTTCTTGAGTTTAAAAACCCATTTGCAACCTATCAAAGAATGTGTAGAGGGTAAAGAAGTGAGTTCCCATGTACCATTTTTAATCAAGGCTGAATATTCGTTGTGCATAGCAGCTTTCCAGTCTGAATTGTTGAGGGCAGCCTTGTAATTCGTTGGTTCATCATGCACCAATTGAGATGTTAACACCCGTGGCTTGTGAATTCCAGCTTTTGCCCTAGTGATCATGGGGTGAATTGATTCTCCAACTTCAGGATGATGAACAGAAGGACCTGCACACTCAAGAGGCTGGTCAGAAATAGCAGGATTATCAATTTCAACATCAGGCAAGTCTATGTACAACTGGCCTATTTGGAGAGAAGTGGGTGAAGATGGGGATATGTTAAAATCAGAGGACGCTCCAAAACCAGAGTGAGAGGATGGAGGAGTTGAGGGACTTGTATTGTCATGGCAGGAGATAGGTATGAGAGGAGCTATGGGTGGAGGATCAGCTTTGAAAGGTACAGAATCTTGAAGTGACATGAATGGAAACTTCAATTCATCAAGTGTCGTGTGATGATGATTTTTTTGCTAGGAAGTAATACCTTGTAACCTTGGTATTGGTTATTGTAACCAAGGAACACAGAAGTTTCAGACCTCATTTGGAGTTTGTGTTTGTTATAAGGTCTAAGATAAGGGTAGCACAAACATCCAAACACTCGAAGATGATTAAGATCAGGTGGTTTTTTGTTCAACATTTCGAAGGGTGTTTTGTAAGAGAGGAGTTTGGATGGTGTTCGATTTATGAGATATACACTAGTGGTAAAAGCATCATCCCAATGTCTTAATGGGACATGGGATTGAGCAAGAAGAGTGAGGGCTTTTTCAACCACATGTATGTGCTTTCTTTCTGCTGTCCCGTTTTGTTCGGGTGTGTAAGGGCAAGAAATTCTATGATGAATTCCAGAATCATGAAGAAGTGGAATTAAAGGCTTAAACTCAGTACCACCATCCGTTTGAAGAGCCTTTATCGTAGACTGATATTGGTTTTGAACAAAGTTTTTAAAGTTAGAGAAAGCAGCATGGACATCAGATTTATTTTTGAGCAGATATAGCCAAGTATATTTGGTGGCAGCACCAATGAAAGTGACATAGTAAATGAAACCATTAACAGAAACAATGGGTGATGGTCCCCATAAATCAGAGTGTATGAGTGCAAAAGGTTCAGAAACAAGAGTGTTTGATTCATTAAAGGCTAATTTGTGGCTCTTGGCCATCTTACAAGGAGGACAAGGTGAATAAGATGCATCATCAAAATAAGCTATGTGGCCTAACTCAAGAGCCTTCTTGGTAATAGAAAACTAAGGATGTCCTAATCTAGAATGCCAAATACTGAAAGGCAGTACACTCTTTAGTTCAGCAGAAAGGGCTTTTGGAGAAGATGGTTGATGATCTTGCTCATGGATGGTAGACTTATCAGTGCAATGAACTAGATGGAATTTGTATAGACCATGTTCAAGCACTCCTTGGAGCAGCGTTCGATGAGTTGTAGAATCCTTCACAAAACAATGGTGAGGGTGAAATTCAAAATAAACTTTATTATCTTTAGCAAACTAAGAAACACTCAAAAGATTTTTTCGAATTTAAGGAACATGTAACAAGTTTTTGAGAAGAAAGGGGTTAGGATTATTAGGCTCAGTCATAATAGAAGTACCATAATGTGAAATTTTCAAACCTGTGCCATTTCCAATTTCGACTCTATCGGTGCCCTGGTATTCTGAATTCATACTCAAGTGGTTCAAATCAAATGTCACGTGACTGCTAGCTCCCGAGTCTGGATACCAAGAAGAGCTATTAGCAAAAGAAGCATCATTAGCATTATAGCTTACCATGTTGGCAGAGTGATTTCTGCTGCTAATTTGATCATGATTCCCTTGCTGGAAATGTGGAGGTGGAGTATAGTTAAGGTCGGCTCTATAGAAGCACTTGTCGGCAGTGTGGTTGTCTCTATAAAATATTTGACATTTGGGGCGTGCGCCATTGCTCCTACCTCCTCTTCCTCGAAAGTTACCTCTAAAGAAAGCTCGTCCACCCCTATTTCCGCCAGTGTTTTAATTAAAATTCTAAAATTCACATGTATAATTTTTATTTTTATTTTATTAAATATGATTCCACTTATATTAATTACTAAATTTGTGGATTGTAATTATTGTAATTTTTTTTAATTTATAAATTGTAAATGTAATTTTATTTTTAATTTTTTATAATTATTTTATTTATTAATTCACACAAAGACTTAATTATCATATAAACTCTAAATGAATATAAATACTAAAGAAATTATGTCCAAACAATATAACATAAATTTTTTTAATTTAATCAATAATTTTCTAATTTAATCAATAATTTCCTAATTTAATATAAAAATTTATAATTTAATCAATAATTTCCTAGTTAACTTAATCAACAATTTTATAATTTAATCGACATGTTTCAAATTTAATCAACAAATTTTATATTTTAATCAATCATAATTTTCTAACTAACAAATTTTCTTCTTTAATTAATAATTTAATTTTTGCATAAATTTTTAATTTTTTTTAATTTTAAATTTTCTGATTAGTCCGTCGGTAATCACAATTTTTTTAATTTTTTTTTTAATTTTGTGGTTAGAGACAGAAATTTCCATCGGTAATTCTGTCGGTAATCTTTTTTTTTTTTTTTTTGTGATTGCCGACGGAAAATAAATTCCGTCGGTAAATCGGTTGACTTTGGTAATCTGTCGGTAATCCCGACGGATTTCAATCCGTCGGTAAAATTCCGTCGGTATTTCGCAGTTTTTTTGTAGTGTAAATAATTATTTTGAGATCTGTTTTATAATTAAAACTTACAAAATAATCATTTTAATATTGTAAACACAAATTTCGCGGAATAAATATAAAAACATGAAAATGCAATACAATTTTTTTCGGAGTTGAATTAGCTGTCAAATCCTATCCGATCTTGAACTTGGAATTTTATAACATTAATTCAAGGGTTTGACGTCTTATTTTGACTTAAATGTTGATTTTAGATCCCGAATCGAACGCTGCTTTTGACCGCTTTGCATGAAGAACGCCTTTGAAGATTGTTTAAGATCCACGAAGAAATTGAACTAATTAAGGGCTCACTTACGAGGTCCTTTTAATGGATTAAGTTCAGCCCGTTTAACATCTCTACTCCACACAAAATGTATGTATTATTTCGGGTCCAGCTTTAAACTCATTGGAAGGATTGAAAGGACTTTTGTCTTATTACAGTATATTATAGTTGAGGGACTTATTTTCAATTTAAAAGTTTGAATGTTTATTTGTTTCAAAATATTTGAAGGTCAAATTCATACCCAACATAATAATTAAGGGCCCAATTTGTTGTACAAATAAAGTCGCTACATTAATTCAGCAAGAAGATAGTTCTAGGGTAGAAGATGACCCGCATTTTGCATCAAAACTATGTTATCATTTAACAAATGGACTAGTGCTTTTGTTGAAGATCTCGGATAAGTAAGCATTGCTTGAACCATTTCCGCATAGTCACTTAAATCTTCGACATCAGTCGTCATCATCATCGCTTCCAGCACCGTTGCCCTCTTAAGCAGAATCCTGGCCAATGAAAGCATCGGTTCACCCTTTGAATTTGCAAAGTTTCTAACTATAATATTCTTCAGATGCAACAAGTCACCAGCCAAATCATCATCCATAATTCCTACCAAAATGAAATCTTCCTAAAAGAAAGAAAGACAAAAAGAATTTGGTCAAAACTAAATTCAAACATCAAATAATTCAGTTTGTACGAAGGTACGCCATCCAATCCAAATGAAATAAATCATCCACAAGGACCACAAGAGTAATTATGTTCATCATGTTACGCGTGATTTTTAGATGCCAAGCATACAAAATATGTGAAACATTTCCCAGTGTAGAGAAAATATATGACTAAGGGCATGTTTGCTTTGTTGGATTAAGAGGGATGGATATTTTTATCCCAATTTATCTTGCATACGGATTTAACCCTCCACGAAATCTACTTGTCTCATGAATGAGGGATAATTACTTATCTATCAAGTCCATTAAAGCAAACGAGCCCTAATTATAAGTTGAAGTAGTAAAGTGTAATTGAAAGACAATGAAACCTCCTGTTTAGACACACTCTTCCTCTAACCTCACTTTCATTTCCTTATCATCTTTTGCTCCATGAATAAATAACCAAACAGAGCTGATTTTTCAAATCTACTCTCAATAGGAAACCAACATTATAATATATAAATGTTAATTCAATTATATTGAAGTAAAAATTATAAGTATTAAGATGTTGCTCACCAAAGCGAAACTAAATATTGCCAAACAATAATATGCAAATATCTGAACATGAATGCTTACCACATCTGTAGCATAGCCCATTATGACCAATGTCTCAAGGTTTGGTGAAGATTCCAGAAAGCCGAAAATGCCAGAAACATTGAGCTCATGATATTCACTAGAAGAATCTACTTTCAAAATCTTTCGCCTAGATTGTGGAAGCTGCCAGCCATCCACCACCATCAATGATACAACCTATAAACAGATAAAGGATATACTAGGTAAGACTTTGTCATATAAAGCAAACACTTACTTCCATAACGTCGTTTACATGGTAACGTTAACATTTAAAATCCATGATTGTGGCACAGATACAAACTAAAAATTATGTGTTTCAAGCATGGATCTCTTCAAAAACAATTTACGGTACATCTAATACTGCATTTCAGAGAGTTAAAATGGCATTGACAATACAGACCTTTCATAATATGATATGATCATTGTTAAAATAGCAAGCCAGCAAGGTGAACCAAAAGCAGAATGTTAAAGAAATCAAAGGCATCAATTAATACACACCTTAAGGAACTGCGGTCCCAGGGAAAGCTCCTCCACGTTTTGTAAGCTTTCAAGGAGTTCTCTTGCACCGCTCATAACCTCCAAAGAGCTAGATTCCAATGGAAATTCCTGGTAATCAATTTCAGCTTCAACAAGAGATGAGATGTTTCCAACCTGCAACATTCTCCCCGTCCCAGACAGAAAAATATACAACTTGTGTATATAGGGTGCTGATATCTTCAGCGAAGGTTCATTCTTATTTTGACAATCCACTATTGAAAGACTATGAAGAATTCGAGACTTAACCTCCAAGCGGTTGAATCCACAGCATTGTTCTAAGATCAGGGTATATAAAACAGGGCAATTTGATAATATTTCATCAAGTAAACACTGACCCATATACACAACTTGAAGATGTATTGTGGTCAAAGATTGCCACTCAATTGTTCTATTGAATTTCATAATACAGCCTCTCACATGTAATGTCGTCAAAGACGGACAAGAATACAGTGCCTGTGGCGGCGTGTAGAAATCTTTTACACCGTGTTTATGCAAATACAAATTCAGTTTTTTCACCTTGTTTTTCGTAGCAAACTGAACCCAGGCATCAACATCAGAAGAAAAGACGCTACGGTAAAGGAAACTAACCTCAAATTTCTCCAAATAATTCCCAGTACGAACAGTAAGCGTCCTATTAACCCAAGACACAAAATTACGCACCTTCTCAATCGCTCCACTAGTCATATCGGCCCGGAATTCCAGGTTCGGCAATTCCGCCCAGAGAAATTCCCATCTCTTCGACAAGACGGAAGTAATTGCAGCTTCCTTCACATTCAGAAAAGAGAGAATGTGAATAATTAGGGAATTCGGCAATTCACTAAACCGATCAATCTGCATCTCCTTAATACGTTTATTTCCTCCATCATTTTCATCACCGCGCCCTTCTTCTTCTTCTCCTTCTCCAAAATGGTTTTCCCCAAATTCTAGTGGATTTTCACGCACTTCGCCGTTCATCGCGTTAACTCAACAGAGGGACAATAAAGCACAACTGAAAGCTCAATTTACCCAAACAAATCGAACCTCTGTCGGCACCACCGGCGGGAAAGTGTCTGATACTCTCACCGATTAATCCGCCGTTTGCCCCCTCCCACTATCAACTCTCAAGTCTCCAAAACTTCTCAGGAAGTTCGGACATCGTGGGCTTAATTCTTTTGCTATTGGGCTTTATTTTTTCTAAGGCCCACTTTTATTTTTAATTAATTTAAAATGTACAAACTACCTTACCTAATTTTCAAACTTTCTTATTTCAAAAAAAAATCAAAAAAATCAAACCTTCTAAATACAACCACCTCATAATACTTTGAGTCTAGCTTCGTCGCCTCCCGCTAACCTTCTACTAGTGTCTTTTCACCGTGAATAACCTAAAATAAACACATTTTGTTATGTTCAATACAAAATAAAAAAGTAATTTTACAATCAGAATAGTGTTCCTCTTCACAACTTTTTTAACTCTTTTTTGATAAATCAGTGTCTAAAAAAATTGAAACAGTCTGGAATCTAGAAAAAAATATGAAGAAAAGTAAAAAATTGGCAAAAACATTTGTTTACCGTGGAGTAGAAGATGTATGGTGTTTCAGAATTTTCTTGAACTCAAACTCGAAAGGACGGTGGAGAATGATGACTTCACCGTCGAGCAGAAGAGAAGGCGGCGGCGTTAAAAAATGGTAGAAAAGGAATTAAGGAGAAAATTGAATTAGGGTTTAGGTTGAAAATGGTATAATGCGAAATTGCGTGTCGAGGTACTTATTATACGAGAAGTGTGCTAAGCGAGTGAGTATACTAATTAATTCGGGGGGTCAAATAATCGTGGGCTTCCATAAAATTTGGTCCAATGTCTTTCCAAAATAAGTTGGTCCACCTTCCCACAGATTTCATTCCGTCGAGACCCACCTTAGGCCCAAATTGACTAAACAGATTGGGTACGACTATCTGCACCTCCAACTTTGTTGACCGCACTCCCCATCCCCTTCCATTTATTAATTTAATAATAATGCAAAAAAACTTAAAACACCTTTTAAGTACAATAACACTATTAAATGCACTCTCATTACTAACTACACTCCCCTTTCAACATTTCAACTCTATCCCTAATTGCAGTTGTCGCCGCCAACTTCATACAAACAGTGTCAAAATCTCGTAAAAATCTTAAGAGATCTCAATTTTATTTTTTTATAATTTTCGACCAACTATGTCAAAATAATTCAATTTTTTTTAAATTTTCGACAATAGTTGATCGAAAACATACACTCTCGTCGATAAATTGTTGTCGACGAAAGTGTATATTTTTTACCTTAATTTGTCGAAAATTAAAACAATATACATGTTATGTGCGCACTTGCGCAAAAGGTTTGGGGGCGGGGACGAGGGGTGGGTGCGGAAGGGAAAAATGCAGAAAAAAATAGAAATAAAAAGGGAAGAGAGAAGGAAAAGGGAGAGGCAGGCGGAAGCGTTGGTGGTTGAGGTGGGGGGAGTGGAGAAAGGCGGGGAATGTGTTTTACTTTTAGGGTTTGTATTTTCAAAAAAAAATTAAACAAGATAAATTAGGATTTGAGGTAAGTGTATTTAGTGAAGAAATTTTATAGAAAAAAAAATGGATAATTTGAACAATTTATAGGGATGTCTAACATTTTCATCATGGAGTACAGTTAACAAAGCTGGGGGTGCAGATAGCCGTACCCAAACAGATTATTGGGAGAGAAAAATGCGGTCCAATTGTACTAGCCCAAATTAAGGCCCAATAAAACTTCCAAATTGATCTCTTTCTCTCATAACTATTTGGGTCTGACTATATGCACCTCCATTTCAGTTTGATGCACTCCCCCATCAATCCCCCGATTTATACACTCCCCAAATTTAGGTCACACCCCCCTTCAAATGTCATAAATACCCCTCCGCTCATAACATATATATTACTACACACACCCCACCCTTCCTCTTCTTCCTCCCCATTTCCCCAACCCACCTCCTCCTCCCCATTTCCTCAACAGTCGCCCACCCCCACCCACCCCACCCCCGTCGCCGCCGCCCACCTCACCCCCCGTCGCCGTCGCCGCCGCCCACCCCCACCCACCCTCTCCCCTTCTTTTTTTTTTTTCTGTATTTTTCCTCCTCCCTCTCCCTCTCGTCGCGGCCATGCACCCCTCCTCGCTCTCCGTCGCGGCCGCCGGCCGGGCTCCCCGTCCCTAGGCCGCGACGACCTCCCCCTCTCCGTCCATCCGACGCCGGCCGTAGCCCTCGCCCGAGCCGCCGCAGCCCATCGCCCCCCTCCCCCCACCCTTTTTTTTTTTTCGTTTTCTCTCCCATCATCGTGCCCCCCTCCCCCGCCACCGCCACATCCGCCGCGATCTCCGCCATCGCCCCCATCTACCGCGGCCTCCGCCACCGTCCCCATCACAGGTAATTTTTTTTTTCTTTTTTCCTTTGCCCCATCCCCCTCCCGTCCGACGCCGACACGACCCCCAGGTTTGCCCCCTTCCTCCCTCCCCCTCCTCCCATCTGTAAAAAAAAAAAAAAAAAAAGATTGCGGCCGCCCCCTCCCCACCCCCTCTCCGACGCCGACCCACACCCAGCCCAGATTTGCCCAACTCCCAATTCCAATGTTAGGGTTTTCTGCAAAAATGCAGAAAACCCTAATTTTTTTTATTTTTTTTTTCATTTTCGACTATATAATGTGGATTAAATACACTCTCATCGGCAAATTATTGTCGACGAGGGTGTATTTGATCGACATTACGTAGTCGAAAATGATTTTATTTATTTTTTTTAATAATTTTCGACCAACCAGTGTCGACCACATACACTCCCGTCGATAACTCGTTGTCGACGGGAGTGTATGTGGTCGACACTGGTTGGTCGAAAATTATTAAAAAAAATTGTGATTTTTTTGAGTGTATGGTTGATTTCTGTATTTTTTTTTTGAGCTTGATGGTCGCCGGAAATGGTGTCGCCGGCGACCGGAAGTTGTGGGTTAGAAAAATGTGAAAGAAATGAAGGGGGGTGCATTCAGTAGGGAATAGTACTGTATATTTAATGAAGGGTATTTTGGGTTTTTTACCCTATTATTTTATTAAAAAACTGAAAGGGGGAGTGCATCAAACTGAAATGGAGGTGCATATAGTCAGACCCTAACTATTTTGAAAATTATAAATCCTCCTGAGATAAATAATATTTCCATATACCGAAAATTGAGATACAATATTAATTAGTTAGTTTATTGGGTTTCTCAACTATGTACTTTGAAAATTGTATATCTTATAAAATCTCAACTTTAGATATTATAAAATATTTCCATATATGAGAAAAAACATTACTCCCTCCGTCCCATCTTAACTTTCATACCTACTTTTTCGATCCTTTAGAAATTCTACTCATACAATATCTAAAATATTATATTTAATGTTATTATTTTTATGGTACATACATATACACAAGTCAACTCACTTATTTATTTTTTTAAAAATTATATCTCAAAATTCTATTTATTACTATAATATTTTTTTAAAAATGGATGACAGTAAGTATGAAAGTTAAGTTGGGACGGAATTAGGGTTTGTCTCTGAGTGTGTATATAAACTTTTTAGATATAGAGTAATTAGGGTTTCTATATCTCGTGCGTACAAAGTTTAATTATAGTCATGTCACGACAAACCATCTAGATGCTACTTTCAAGAATTAAAGTGACGAGTAAGCGAAGATCCCACACACCACGTAAGATTATTAGGGTTTCTCAACGAGAAAAAACATTAGTTAGTTTATTAGGGTTTCTCTCTGAGTGTATATAATCCTAATCAGGGTTTCTATCCATACAGGAAGGAAGAGTACTCTTTATAATCATGACACGACAAACCAATATCTATCATGATACTTTCAATTAAGAAAGTGATGAGGAAGCCAAGGTCCCATAGACCACGTAAGATTATGGGACATCAACAATCGAAGTCGAAGACCAAAATTCAAGATGATTCATCAAGAATTCTTACGGGAAAAAGGACTATGATTGAAGAGGAAAGGAAGAATAATGATTCTATTTCAGATGCGCAATTCAAGAAAGTTATCCATCCATCTATTTCCAATGGTTATGAATTATTTCAAATTGAAGATTTAGTCAAGACAATTGAAGACATATGGATTATCGAAATATGAAATTCTTGTGTGATCAAAATTTGATCAGAATTAATGTTTTATAATTTTTGTATTTATGTAAATTCTTGTGATTTGATGTCAAAATTTGTATACTATTTTTAACATACATTGATTTTTACCTTTTTCCCTTGACTGTATTTCGTCACTAAGGAGGATTTTCACTGGCACTCCAATATGTGAGCTTATGATTTTAGGTTTCTTTTATTTTATATATTCGGCATTTTATTGTCGATATCATGTTAATTTCATGAACAACACATATTGCTTGATTTTGACAATATCATGTTAATTTCATGAACAACACATATTGCTTGATTTTTCTTTTACTCTATTTGCTTGATTTAAGTTGTTTTTTTAGGCATGTAGCTTGAGGAGTGTTTATCAATTTTCTACGATGTTTAAAGAATGAAATATTTTCGGGAACAAGTAAATCAAAAAAAAAAAATCTATTTCCAATTGGTCCAAACGATTTTTTTTTTTTTTTTTGGCTTTTAAATATTGTTTTACTACATGATCAAAACTATGTTATTTTGATGACAAAGTGGGATAGTTCAAGTGGTTAGAGCACCACTACCTAGGCATTAGATCCTGGGACCTTATAGTAACAGTATCACTTGCTTGCGACCCGTGAATTTGACCCAAATCCCGACTTTTAACTCGCTAACTTTTTTTAAAAATATCTTAATTAAACACATTTCACGTGTGAAATACTTCACACCATTGTCTCTTAAAATCCACTAGATTTTAAAATCCAAATTTCAAAATCCTCAAAATCTCAACCCAAACATACCTAAATGTAGGACAATCGAGCCGAAATATTACATGAGTCGCAAGATTGTCCTACATTTACCGATTTCAAAAACATATTATCCTACATTTAAAAGCCCATAAATTAATCTTAAACATATTATCCTACATTTACAAGCCCATAAATTAATCTGTAAATGTAGGACAATCGATCGTACAACTCAGCGCCATTGAGCCCAATTTGACTAATTTGGGTTTGATTGTTCTACATTTACAAAAACGAGTTGGGCCCAAAAAACCATTATTCCCCATATAACTATTTGTAGTTGCAATGACTCGGTTTAAGACAGAATCAAACACAACTAAATGCGAAAGGTACGAATCAGTTAAAAATCCTTCAAAACATCTAAAACATTTAGAATTAAATGAGGAACACGATATGCTCGTACCATGAAAAAGAAAACATAAGGTAGCTTATAGCTAGCATAAATACGATGTAGTTGTATAGGCAAAAGGTAAGTTTATAGGAAAACCATAACTAAAGTTGTTACTATGATAAACCTAATACGACAAGAAGACAATACTAGGATAGGCCATTGGCATCACAAATGGGCGATCATTTAGCAAGTAAGATGGACTTTTGCTTTTGTTGAGGATCTTGGATAAGTAAGCATTTCTTGAACCACTTCGACAAAGTCACTTAAATCTTTGACATCAGTTGTGATCACCATCTCTTCCAGGGTTGTTGCCCTCTTAAGCAGAATCCTGGCCAATGTTAGTATTGGTTCACCCTTCGAATCCGCAAAGTTTCTAACTTTGACAGTCTTCAGATGCAATAAGTCACCAGCCAAATCATCATTTGCATACGGTAACAAAACTACGTCTTTCTAAAATGAACAAAGACAATAATTTTAGGTCAAAACTGAATTCAAACATCGAATAATCAAGTTTTGTGTATTATAGATGATCTTAATTGCATGTTTCAACTAAATCTTCCCACCATGCCATATGGTTGTGATAATAGTTTGTTGTCGACGTCATGAAAAGATTCAAATAAAATAAATCATCCATAACAACAATTTTTTTCATCATGTAACATTAGAAATCTTAAATGTCAAGCATACAAAATGTGTGACAAACATTTCCTACGGTAGAGAAATATATGGCAAATTATAAGTCGGAAGTAGTAAATTGTATTAAAAGATATTGAAACCTCCTATTAGATGCACTATTTTTCTAAGCTCTCACTTTTGTTTCCTTTGCAATTTGGTGATGTTGATGGAGATGATGAGGGGGCAACTAGGCTAATGAGAATCTTAACTGCTGTTTTTTAACATTTGATGAATTGTGTGATAATGAAGATTATAAAGGCTAACTTCACAACTTTAGTTTTAATTTCATGTTTATATTATGTTTTAATGTTTATACATTGACTTTTTGGAAGTTTTATGCGGGTTTTTTGTTAAGGCCCGCGCCTTGCGCCTTAGGCGCTAGGACCCCTCTTGCGCCTTAATTTGTGTGCCTTGCGCCTTTCAAAACTATGCTCCATATGGAACCAAAATTATAATATAATGGTTAATTATATCCAGTCAAATTTAAAGTAAATATTAATTATGAGGATTAAGATGCAAGTCACAAAAGTGAAACTAAATATTGTAACACATATTAATGTAAATATCAGAACATGAATGCTTACCCCTTCTGCAGCACGGCCCTCTATGACCAATGTCTCAAGGTTCGGTGAAGATTCCAGCAAGCCAATAATGCCAGAAATACTGTGCTTATATTCCATATCAGAAGTCATTACCAAAAGCTCTCGTTTGGATTGTGGAAGCTGCCAGCCAGTCGCCACCATCAATGATAAAACCTATAAACAGACAAAAAATACCAAATCAGCAGTTTCAAGCATGAATCTCTTCAAAAATGATTTACAGTCAATGACGAAAAAATACCAAATCAGCAGTTTCAAGCATGAATCTCTTCAAAAATGATTTACAGTCTAATACTGAATTGCAGATTTAAAATGGCATTGACAATATAATATAGACCCGTTAATAATATGACATTTTTAGAACCCTGGTCTTCATCAAGAACATCACACCGATTTTGATATGGTTGACTGGAATAAGTGTAGGTATCGATTACAAACAAACCCAATTGCACAGCAAGGTGAACTAAATCATCAAGTCCACAATGGCATAATAGAAACTAAAAGCATAAATTAATTCACACCTTACTGAATTGCAATCCCACGTGAAGCTCCTTCACGTGTTGCACGCTTTGAAGGAAATGTCTTGCATCAACCATCACCTCCAAAGTGCTAGAATTCCATGAAAATTCCTGGTAATTAATATCAGCTCTAACAAGAGATGACATGTTTCCAACCTGCAGCTTTCTTCCCGCCAGCAGTGAAATATCAATACTGTGAATATAGGGTGCTGATATTTTCAGCAAAGGTGCATCACCATTTACATAATCCACAATCGAAAGACTGTGAAGACTTGGAGAAGTAACCTCCAAGGTATTGAACCCACGACATTTTTCTAAGTACAAAGTATGCAAAACAGGGCAACTTGATAATATTTCATCCAGTACATTCTGCTCCATAAACACCACATGAAGATGTAAATCAGTCAAAGATTTCCACTCAATTGTTCGGTTCGAAACCATAATGCATCCATTGACATGTAATGTCGTCAAGGATGGACAGGAATACAGCACCTGAGGCGGCATATAGATATCATCCCAGCAATATAAATGCAAATTCAGTTTTTTCACCTTGTTTTCAACAGCAAACTTAACCCAAGCATCCACATCAGAAGAAAAACATTTATGGTAAATGAAACTAACACCAAATTTCTCCAAATAACTCACATTACGAATAGAAATCGTCCTATTTACCCATGAAACGAAGTTGCGCACCTTCTCAATCTCCCCACTGTCGCCCCAGAATTCCACGCTCGGCAAATCTGTCGAGAATTCCAGATTTGGCAATTCCGCCCAAAGAAACTCCCATCTTTTCGACAAGACGGAAGTGATTGCAGCTTCCTTCACATTCAGAAAAGAGAGAATGTGAATAAGTAGTGAATCCGGCAATTCACTAAACCGATCAATCTCCATTTCCCTAACACGTTTGATTCCCCTGGTCTCCTCTCCTTCTCCAAGCTGTTTTTCCCCAAATTCTAGAGCATTTTCACTTGATACTTCGCCGCTCATCGCGTTGATTCAACACAATGATTCAAATCACGCTATAAATAACAATTGCGAGCTCAATTTTCCTAATCAATCGAATCTCTGTCTACACCGCCGACTGGAAAGTTGATATAATCGCCGGTTTATCCTCCACTTTCTCCCTCCACTCTCACGTTTCTCCTTAAGCTTTTTTTCTCTGGAAAGTCAGATAAAGAGATAGAGTAACATTTATTCCATGTTGGGCTTAATTCTTTTGCTATTGGGCTCTAAACAAAACTAATTAGGGACCCAAGATACGCGTTAATTAGTTTTGAAAATAAATTTTAATTTTTTTTCCCTACTTTTTCAAATCATTAATTTTAACTTTATTTTCATTATTTATCAAATCTAACACACTTATTCACTTAATCAAATAATATCCATACTTTACACTTTTTATCCAATATATCACATACTTTTTCTCATAATCAAATTATATTCACATTTTTCAACTTTTTGTCAAAAATAGCATATACTTTTTCTCTTAATCAATCCTATCATATCTATATTTATTTATCAATTTTAAAAATAAATATTTAGCACATAGTATTATTTACTCACCCTCTTTAAATTTTACTTTCTTTTTTTTTTCGCCCATTTAAAGCTTTACTTTTTTTTTCTTTTATGATATTTAGGTGTGATTAGCTGTACTTATACAATTAAAATTGGTTTCACCTATACTTATACTTAGGTCAAATATTTAGTCAAAGATTAAATTAGGTAAATTGAACGTTAAAATACAAGTGTATTTCATCTATTTTTTTTTTTTTTGACAAGCTATGTATCTACATTTATTGTTGTCAGAAAAAAAATGTATATACATTTATTAACAATTATCCCCATTTTTTACACAAAATTATACAGTTGTCACTTACTTTTCTCTTTCTCTCTCCACTTTTTTTTTTCTTTTTACAGCTAAAACCTATTTAAATTAATAACAGACCATGAAATTTTATTAATTTAAAGAGGTATTAATTTATGAATAAATTAATATTTATTAATTAAAAGAGGGATTTTTTTAATTCACCAAATTTAGTACATATGTATTAAAAATAAATGAATTCATATATGTTTCATTGATAATATTTACTCCCTCCGTCTCGGAAAAGCTCCCCATGAGCTCCGGACACGGAGATTAAGAAATATTACTCCGTAATATAAAGCTCCACATGAGCTCCGGACACGGAGATTAAGAAATATTACTCCGTAATACAATAAGTAGATGTATTAGAGGTAATGTGATTGAGAAAGAGAAAAATATAATAAAATGTGAGTGAAAATAGTTACCCAAAAAAGAATGGGTAGCTTTCATTGGAACTGACAAAAAAGGAAAGTTGGATAGCTTTCACCGAGACAGGGGGAGTATAATTGTAGAGTAATATTTATAAATTATTAATTTAGAGTTTTAATGGGACCTAATATTTATAAAAGAATTTTTCAAAAAATTATTATCTTATTATCTTATCGAATTTGATGATTTTTTACAAAGCCTAAGTTGAGACCAGAAGATTTTATTATTTTAGAGAGTATTAATTTATAGAGGTTTTACTGTATTACACCATTTCCCTCTACCTTTTTATTTTTCTTACACTTTCTACCATTTTTTTTTCTTTTTATTACACCATCTCCCTCTACCTTTTTATTTTTCTTACACTTTCTACTAGTAAGTTTACATACAATATTACTCACTTCCTCATCTTATAAGTTTTCCATTTTATCATTTTGTATGTCCTTCCATTTTATCATTTTGTATGTCTGCCTATACGTTTCCTTTTTGGAAAATATCTTTTAATCTTGTATTCTTACACTTCACTTTATATATTACTTATCTATTATTTTAAAAAAATTCTTAATTTTTGTGTGTAAAAGTAAAGGGAAAATTTATAGACAAACGGATGGAGTATATTTCTTAAAACATGTGTTATCCCCAAAATATAAAACTTGAGAAATTTTATTTTAAATTAAAAAAAATCAATTTAAATCTAAAAATTTAAAAATGTTTATGTATTTGAAAATTATCTAAAATTATTGAATTAAAATTTACAATTCTTAAAAACATAATTAACCAGTTCCAAGTTCTTCTTCCACGATTCTTAAAGACACAATTTTTCTTTCACATACATATTGAAGAGTAATTTGAAGGTACAAATTTTACACGCAAGTGTATGATACATATTATTTTCAATTATATCACTCTATCTAGTGTGATTAGCATTTTCACATCTTCATTGATTTGAGATAGAGGATTATAGGTTTTCTTTCTTTTATTTGTGTATTGACCCGTTGTGACTTTCCCTCTTATTTTCCTCCAAAATAGTTTATGTGGCAAAAGATGTGTTAAAAACATCAATTTTTTTTGTCACATGACACACTTGTTATATTCTGGTGGGTGAGATTGAAATTGGACTAAACGATCTAAATTTAAGACTAAAAGGACTACAATTGGACTAAAATAGAGACTAAAGGGGCAAAAATTGAGACTAAAATGACTAGAATTGATAAAATAAAAAGTTAAATGACATTTTGCAAATTTGGGCAAAGTTACGTACCATTTGTGAATTTGTCTCATATGAGAACTGGATAAAGGGCAAGGACCAAAATGGACTTTTAAATAAATTAGATTTGGCTTGTTATGATAGGGTCAAAACCAACCTGTCCAAATCAGTTAACGGTTTCAGACTACGGATCCAAAACGGCGAACCGATGGTTCAGCCAAGCCAAAATCGGGTGGTGCAGTGGCAGCATACGGTGAAGCTAAGGTGGTATTTCGTGGCGGCTCCGACTGCCACACCATCTTAATCACACTGAAAATTAATTCAGTACATATGTTGTAATTGATAAATATTCAAAATATCGTAAATTTTTATGCAATTAAATCAAATGTCGGGCGTTGAGAATAACATACAAATGAAAAAATGTATAACGAGACAGATATCACAACTATAGTAGACTGTAGACTTTGTGTTCTGAAGTAAAACATACTAAGCAACCACCGTGCAGCGCGAACAATGGACAACATATAGAATAACAATTTTGAACCTTCTAATACAAAAGGTTGAAATATTAGTGCCACTAATATATAATCTCATACAATATAAAAGACTGGTTGCAGGGTCGGCAAATGACATGTTTTTAGCATCAAAAGTTTCAACTGTAGGATCATTTATGATCTCATCAGATGGATTTCCGCTTTTGTTGAGGATCTAGGATAAGAAAGGAGTGCTTGAGCGATGTTGACAAAGTCACTTGTATCTTCGACATCAATCATGATCATCATCTCTTCCAAAGCAGGCGCCCTATTAAGGAGAATCCGGGCCAATGTGAGCAGCGGTTCACCATTTGAATCTGCAAAGTTGACTACTCTAATAGTCTTTAAATGCAACAAGTCACCATCCAAATCACCCTTTGCAGCTGGATCCAAATTGAAAATTTGCTAAACAGACAGACACAAAATAAAATTCAGAAATTGAATTCAAACATAAAAAAATGGAGTAACTGTGTAAGTGTAATATACTCGAGGCATCTTGGAGTAATTTTTTTTTTAATAGATTATCTGAATTGAATATCCCAACTCAATCTTCCCCTCATGCAAAATGTGTGGTAATGGCTTGCTTTCGATTTTGTGGAATTAACCCCACAAAGGTATTCCATCCAATTCAAGTGATTTCGTTCATAATGTTCCACGAGATAAGTTATAGATGAAGCATACAAAATGCGTGACCGAGATTTTTCAATGTAGAACAACATTTATACAATTACAAGTTGAAGTAGTAAAGTGAAAGATACTAAACATCCCGTTTAGATGCTCCCACTCTCTCTCATTTTCCTTTATATATTGAAACTCTAACCTCACTTCTGATTCGTGAACATCTTTTACACCTTTAATAAATTACTAAGCAACGATGATTTTTTAAAATTTTAAACTCAATATGTAACCAAAATGTCAATTATCCAGTATAATCAAGATGTAAGCCACAAAAATTGAAACTAAATATGATCATGCGTGTTCATGCAAAATTTCAAGACTTGAATACTTACCCCCTCTGTTTCATAGCCCTCTAAGGACAATGACTCAAGGTTTGGTGAAGATTCAAGTAAGCCAATAATGCCAAAAATGCTGGGCTCATATTCACTAGCAGAAGTTACTCTCAAAATCTCTCGCCTAGATTGTGGAAGCTGCCAGCCATTCACCACCATCATTGACACAACCTATAAATAGATAGAGGATATACAATGTAAGACCAAATAGCAAATGTCCTACCTACATGAATCAGCAATTAGTTACTTCCATAGTCTTTTCACATGGTTCATGGACAATATTAACATTCAAAACCCATGTTTGTCACACAAATACAAAATTACACGAGTTAAAATACCAAAACAGCAATTTCAAGCATGAATCTCTTCTCAAACAATTTACAGTCTAATACTGAATTGCACACTCAAAATGGCATCGACAACATAGACCTTTACTATTATGATATGCTTGTTAAAATGACATTTTTATAAGCCCAAGGTGAAGTAAATCATCAAGTCCACAGAAATATACGTCTGAAAGCGTGACTTAATAGAAGAATGTTAAAGAAACAATACCCACCTTAATGAATATAAATCCCATGGAAAGCTCCTTCACGTGCTGTATGCTTTCAAGGAGTTCTCTTGCACCACTCATCACCTCCATATAGTTAGAGTCTCCTGAAAATTCGTGGCAATTAATATGAGCTTTAGCAAGAGATGTGATGTTTCCAAGCTGCAACATTCTTTCCTCCATAAGCAGCCACATATGCAAACTGTGTAAATAGGGTGCTGATATTTTCAACAAAGGTGCACTCTCACATTCAGAATCTGTTATTGAAATATTATGAAGACTTCGCGAATTAACCTCCAAGCTATCGAATCCGCAACATCTGTCTAAGTCTATGACGTACAAAACAGGACAAGTTGATAATATTTCATCAAGTATACACTGATCCACATCCACCTCTTGAAGATATAAATGGGTTAATGATTGCCACTCAATTGTTCTTTCGGAATCCATAATGCATCCTATAACACATAAGGTAGTCAAGGACGGACAGGAATACACCACCTGAGGCAGTGTATAGAAATCATCCCAACAGTGTAAAACCAAATTCAGTGTTTTCACCTTATTTTTTACAGCAAACTGAACCCAAGCATCAACATCAGAAGAAAAGCATTTATGGTAAACGAAACGAACACCAAATGTCTCCAAATAATTCACTGTACGAATAGCAAGGGTCCTATTAATCCAAGCCACAAAATTACGCACCTTCTCAAACTCCCAACTTTCGCGGAGATCCAGACTTCGAAACTCACCCTTGAATTCCAACTTTGGCAACTCAGTCCAAAGGAATTTCCATCTTTTCGACAAGACGCAAGTAATTGCAGCCTCCTTCACATTCAAAAAAGAGAGAATGTGAATAAGCAGTGAATCCGGCAGTTCACCAAACCGATCATTCGCCATCTCCTTAATACATTTATTTCCTCCATCATTTTCAACACCGCGCTCCTCTTCTCCTTCTCCTTCTCCAAATTTTTGTTCCCCAAATTCGAGTGCATTTTCACATCCTTCGCCGTTCATCGCGTTTATTCAATAGAAGGACCAACGTACACTATAATTAACAGTTGAAAGCTTAATTTACCTAATCAAAATCTAATCTCTGTCGGTACCGCCGGCGGAAAAGCCGATACCATCGCCGATTTATTCGCCACTTTCTTCCTCCGGCCACTAAGCCTCGCTTCTCCAAAACTTTTCAGAAAATCAGAAAATATTAATTCCTTACTGGGCTTAATTTTATGCTATTGGGCTCTCATCAATGCTAATGAGCCCAAAACTTATTCGGGTACGGCTAAATGCACCTCCAGCTTTGTTATGGGGACTCCCCTATAGATGCATCTTACTAAATTAGAGTAGGCTAGATGCACTCTCTCCAAACTGTAATAAATACTTTTCTTATAATACCATTAGTCTATTTTACTTATTACACTCCACCGTTAAATGCACCTTCACTCCAAACCCTAATTTTTATCAGCCGCCGCCCACTATCGCAACCTTCCTCTCCTTCTCTCCTGCACTACGACACCCCTACTAAATTAGAGTAGGCTAGATGCAATCACCCACAAATTGTAATAAATATTTTTTATAATACCATTAGTCTTTTTTACTTGTCACACCCCACTGTTAGATGCACCCTAGCTTATCCCAACCCCTGGTCGTCCCCCGCCGCCACCCTCCTCTCTCTCTTACTCTCCTGCACTTTGGCACTCCTACTAAATTAGAGTAGACTAGGCACACTCTCCCTGAAATTGTCATAAAAATTATTTATTTATTTATCACATTCCACCGTTAAATGCACCCTCACTCCAAATCCTAATTGCCGCCGCCACCCTCCTCTTTCTCTCACTCTCTCCCTCACTCCCTACTAAATTAGAGTAGGGTAGATTCACCATCTCCAAATTGTCATAAATACATTTTTTATAATATTAGTCTCTTTTACTTATCACACCACACTATTAGATGCACCCTCACCTCAAATCCTAATTTTTATCAACCCCATTCGTCGCCCACCACTTTTCTCTCCCTCCTTCCCCCGCATGTATGTGTAGAAAGGGTAAAAAAAAAATTATCCCACCCTCTCTAGCAAAGATAAGTCGTTTGTTGTTGTTGCAGCAGGTATGTATTTTTTTTTTTTTTTGAAGAATTAGGGTTGAAATTATACACTTTAATCGACGAGCGTGTATATGGTCGGTCTAAAATTGTTTTAAAAAAAATTGTCAAATCTGTGTCGACCATATACACTTTCGTCGACAAGATGTATATGGTCAACACTGGATTGTCGAAATTTATAAAAAAAATGAGATTTTTCTAAGTTTTTTTTTTCAATTTTTTTTTTTTTTTTGGTTTTGTGGCCATCGGAAATGATGGTGACAACGACTGCAACAATTATGTTTAGGGTTTAAAGGTTGAACGAGGGATATACTCCCTCTATTCCATAGGAACTTGCACACCTAGGTGGGCACACAATTTAAGAAATGTGTAAGAAAAAGTTGCACACCTAGGTGGGCACACAATTTAAGAAATGTGTAAGAAAAAGTGTAATGAGTGATGTTTTGAAAGTTTGCAAATTCCTTGGGACGGAGGGAGGGAGAGTAGTTAATAGTGAGGTGCATTTAGTAATGTAATTTTACTTAAAAGATATTTTAGAATTTTTACATGATTATTAAATTAATAAACTGAGGGAGTATCCTGTATCCTTAACAAAGGTTGAGGGGAATTTAGGCAAACCAAACTTAATTTGAATATAAGCAACTTTTTTTTTTCCATTAAATTGGAGCATGTATTCGAAAATTAAAAATAAATAATTGACGACTACTCCCCTCAGTTTATTATTTCCATTTTCTTTGCTAGACCAAAGTGCAGTTATACTTTCCCCCATCCACCCATTAACTAAGACAGTACAAGTATAACATTTTAGAAATATATCAAATTGTGTGAAAATTTTGTGGTATTAATTTATAAGCATAGTAATATTAATTGACAAGTAATGTGATATTAAAAATTGCAAGAAATTATACTGGTTGCACTTGTGTACATAAGAATTGTTATATATATATATATATATATATATATATATATATATATATATATATATATATTCATTAATTTGGGAGCAATGTGAGTACAAAGAATGAGATCATAATTAAAGTTGGATAATACCATCAACAAAAAGACGGTTGCAAGGTTGACAATGACACATTTTTGTATCAAAGGTACAGAACTGCAGGATATCATTTACGAGAGAACAAATGGATTTCTGCTTTAGTTGAGGATCTAGGATAAGAAAGCAGTTTTTGAGCGATGTTGACAAAGTCATTTTTATCTTCTACATCAATGGCGATCCTCATCTCTTCCAAGACAGGCGTCCTCCTAAGCAGAATCCGAGCCAACGTGAGTAGCGGTTCACCATTTGAATCTGACAAGTTATTAACTGTGATAGTCTTCAAATGCAGTAAGTCACAATCCAAATCACTCTTTGCAGCTGGATCCAAATTGACAATTTCCTAAGAAGACGTCAATAAATTAAGATCAAAAAGCGATTTCAAATTCAAATAACTGTGTATTTGTGTAATATACCATAGACAGGATCTTGGACTAACTTTTAAATTAATTTTTGTATAGATGATCTCAATTGGATATCCCAACTAAATCTTCCAACTATGCAAAATACAAAGGAGGTAATGGCTTGCTTTTGACCCTGCGGAATTTAACCGAACTCCATCTAATTCAAGCAATTGTGTTCACAATGTTTCAGTGATATGTTTTAGATGTGAAAGCCTACAAATTGTGTGACTAACATTTTCCAATGTAGTAAATTGCAATTCAAACACTAACCCCTCACTTCTGCTCCTCGTCATCTTTTGCTATAGTAAAGAAAATGTGATTTTTAAAACATACAGTCAATACATAACCAAACTGTTAATTATCCAGTAAAATTTAGATATATATAAAAGGATGTCAGCCACAAAAAAAAAAAAAATTGATACTAAATATTCTTGCAATTTATCAAGACTTGAATACTTACCTCCTCTTGTTCATAGCCATCCAAGAGCAACGTCTCAAGGTTTGGTGAAGATTTAAGCATGCCGATAATGCCAGAAATGGCGTGCTTATATACACTACAAGAAGTTAATTCCAATTTCTGTAGCATAGATTGTGGAAGCTGCCAGTCATTCACGTCCATTACCGATAGAATCTAAACCAAAGTGCAAATGTCAATACTTAGGCTATTATAGCATGCCAATAGAAGTTAGTTGAAGAAGAATACAAAATCAGCAGTTCAAGATTGAATCTGTATGGAAATAATTTGCAGTCAACTCAGTGTATTACAGACTTATAATATCATTGATAATATAGCAAAGCCCAACTGCATAGCAAAGTGAAGCAAAATCACCAAGTCCATTGAAACATATATTGGAAAGTTTGGCGAATTGGCATAACGATTAACGCATTAACAGTTAAGAAATTAAGAGCATAAATACACACCTCAAAGGCTTGCTGCCATACTCGAAGCTCCTTTACGTGCTTAAAACTTTCAAGGAATTCCTTTGCATTACTCATCATTTCCACAGAGCAGTTGTATGCATAATCAGAGAAATCAATAGAAGCTTCAACAACAGATGAGATGTTTTTGAGCCGACACTTACTTCCTTCAAGATGCACAGTAATATCCAAATCACGTATATAGGGTGCTGATATTTCCAGATAAGGTTCATATGAAGATTGTTCTACTCTAAGGCAATTAAGATATCGAGAATTGACCTCCAAACGATCAAATCCACAGCATCTTTCTAACATCAAGTAATGCAAAAGTGGGCAACTAGTTACTATTTCATCAATTAAAAGTTGATTCAACTCTACATCTTCAAGGGATAACCTAGTCAAAGATTGCCACTCAATTTTCCTTTCAGAAGTCATAAAACATCTACTCAAATGCAAGGACGTTAAGGAAGAATAGGAATACATCATCTGAGACGGCGTATAGTAATCATCACAGCAGTACGAGAGCATAATCAAACCAAGATGTTTCACCTCATTTTTCACACAAAACTCTACCCAGGCATCAACATCAGAATCAAAGCATTCGTGGTACTTGAAACTAACCGTAAATACCTCCAAATGATTCCGCTTACTACGAACATCAAGTGTCCTACTAATCATAGACACAAAATTGCTGGTCTTCTCAATCTCATGTTTGTAACCGGATTCAAAGAATCGCAGATCTGGCAACTCTGCCCACAGAAATCTCCATCTTTTCGACAACACACTAGTCCTTCCAGCTGCCTCCACAGACAAGAGAGAAGAGAGGATGTGAACAAGTACTGAATCTGGCAATGCACTGAGCCGATCAATCGGCGTCTCCTTAATCCGTTTATTTGAAAATGAAAACGGCACCGTTTCTCCATCGCTTTCAACACCGCAGTCTTCTTCTCTTTCTCCAAAACGTACTTCCCCAAATTCTTCACCAGTCATCGCGGATACAAACCACTACAAAAACAAATTCAGATCATAATTGGCCGAATCCGATCAGCCATTTTCCCCTTTTGCTCCACCCTCAACTCTCAAACCCTTCTCCTCAGAAATCTCAGATTAATCACATACGTAATTCTTCTTCGTAGAGATCTCCAATGCTATGAATAAATGAATTTGGGAGTATGAATTTGTAGTGGAGCAATGAACAGTTATTTTTATAGGAAATATGCATTGAGAAGGAAGGACTGTTTATTTTGATCATGTAACCGCGTAATACGCGGGAAAAATATATTTATGTGGTTCAACGTGGGAAAGTAGGACTTTAGATTTTTTATTTTTTTTTCATTTTATATACAACTTTATTTGTTTGAAGATTGTTTGAAGATGAAAGTGATTAAAAAAGAAAAAGAGAAAATAATTAAAATGAAAAATTGATAGGAGTATAAAATTAGAATTAGAAAATGACGGGTCGGAGAAGAGAGAAAAGAAAATAATAATATTTTTAAAATTCAAATTGTAAAATTTTAAGGATTTTAAATAAAGAAGGATTCAGTAGACAGGGAAGATTTATTTTAATTTATAATTTTACTTTTTAATTAAATATAGTTAAAATATATATTTTTCACAAATTATTATCTAAACGTTATTGAAAATAAAATAAGAAGTACAATGTAAAATAATAGTATAACAATTGTAAATATAAATTGAAAAAAAAACAATTAAATATTTCATATATTAACATGATTTTTCTAATAATTTGATACCAGAATTGCAACAAGCCTTCACCAATTTCTCTATTTATAACAATTATATATAATTATAATTAATAATGAAGTTAATGGCATTAATAAACATATAGAGTTAACATTATTTTAGTTATAATAATTGTATTTAATTAATTATATGATGTTAATACCTGTAAAATTATAATGTTATATTTTTTTGGATGTGTATATGTTTTTGTATATGTATAATTAACATTTTTGATGACTCTGTGAGACAGAGCTCTATCTAACCAAAACTTCATGACAAAACTTCATAACCACATCTTCTCTTGCGAAAAAATCCAACCAGTGTGACTGCTAATTGGGAATATTAGATGAACCATATTGGTAACAGTTCAAGGAGATGAAAGTTAAAGTCGTTATAATGAATGATCCCATACGACAAAAGGGCGATTACAGAGTTGACAAACGACATGTTTTTGCATCAAAAGTTCAGAACTAGGGTATCATTTACGCATACTTACAAGAGAGCAAATGAATTTCTGCTTTTGCTGAGGATCTGGGATAAGTAAGTAGCATTTGACCGATGTTGACAAAGTCACGTGTATCTTCGACATCAGTCCTTATCACCATCTCATTCAATGCAGGTGCCCTCCTAAGTAGAATTCGGGCCAATGTAAGTAACGGTTCACCCTTTGGATCTGCAAAGTTGTTAACTTCAACTGTCTTCAGATGCAATAAGTCACCATCTAAATCATCCTTTGCAGTTGGATCCAAAGTGAAAATTTCCTAAAGAGACGGAGACAATAAATTAAGGTCAGATAGTGAATTCAAACTTCAAATGATCGACTATTTTGTGTAATGGCTTGCTTTGGACCCCTCCATTTAACCCCAAGCAATTACAAAATGGGTGACCAACATTTTTCTTTTGTATATTGAAACTCTAACCATCTTTTGCCCCTTTAGTAAAGCAAATGTAATTTTTTAAATTTACACCCAATACGTAACAAATTTGCTATTTATCCTGTAACATTTGAGTAGAAAAATACACACACACATATATATATCAAGATGTAAACCACAATTTGAAACTAAATATTATCACACATATTCATGCAAATATGCAGAACTCGAATACTTACCCCAACTGTATCATACCCATCTAAGACCAAGGTCTCAAGGTTTGGTGAAGATTCGAGCAGTCCAATAATGCCAGAAATGCCATGCTTATATTCACTGCTGGAAACTAATGTCAAATGTTGTACCCTAAATTGTGGAAGCTGCCAGCCATTCATCGCCATTATCGATAGAGCCTAAGAACAAAGTGAAAATGCCAAGCACACATAATTAGGTTATCATTTACACTAAAAATAAACTATAAAGATATCGATTTAGTTACATCCCTCGAGTCTTTTTACAAGGTTCATGGATTAGATTATCATTCAAAACCCAAGACGGTCATATGCCAATACAAGGTAGGTGAAGAAGAATACTAAATCAGCAGTTCAAGCATGAATCTCTATGGGAGAATAGTTAACAGTCAACTAATTTATTTGCAACTACATAGCAAAGTGAAGCAAAATCATCAAGTCCACACCTCAAAAAATACAAGTTTGGCATAACACAATAATAGAAAAGAAACTAAAGAGCATAAATGCACACCTCAAAGCATTGACGATATACGCGAAGCTTCTTAACGTGCGTAAATTTTTCAAGGATTTCCTTGACATTACTCATTACTTCCACAGTGAAACCTTCGTCAAACTCAAGGAAATTAATAGAAGCTGTAACAGCAGATGCAATGTTTTTGACCTGCCATTTTTTCCAATGAGGAGACAAAGTAATATCCAAATCACGTATATAGGGCGCCCATATTTCCACATAAGATTCATATCCAGGTTTTTCTTCTACGTCAAGGTAATTAAGGCATCGAGAATTGACCTCCAGTCGATTGAATCCCCAACATCTTTCTAACTCCAAATCATACAAAACTGGACAACTAGATAGCATTTCATCAATTAAACACTGATTCAACTCCACGTCTTCAAGAGATAACCTAGTCAAAGATTGCCACTCAATTGATCTTTCTAGAGTCATAATGCATCTGCTTAAACTCAATTCCGTCAAGGAAGAACTGGAATACATTATCTGAGGCGGCCTATAGTAATTAGGCAGATTCCTATGGGTCTCTATTACCAAACATAACTTTTTCACCTCATTTTTCACACAAAACTCAATCCAGGCATCAACATCACAAGAGAAACATTCATCGTACACAAATTTAACCCTTAATTCCTCCAAATAATTCCACTTACGAATATCAAAGATTCGGTTAACCATAGACACAAAATAGCGGGTCTTCTCAATCTTAGGATTGATATCCCAAGTATCAAATAAATCCAGAAATGGCAACTCGGCCCACAGAAACTTCCATCTTTTGGACAACACACTAGTCCTTCCAGCTTCCTTTGTATAGAGAAAAGAGAGAATGCGAACAAGTAGTGAATCTGGTAATACACTTATCCGATCAATCGGCTTCTCCTCAATACATTTATTCAATTGTCGCTTTTCTTCCTCTCTCACTTCTCTTTCTCCAACATCTCCTTCCCCAAATTCTAGTGTATTTTCATCAAACTCTTCGTCGCTCATTGCATTAATAAGAATACAAAACACTGTAAAAACAATACATACCTCAATTGACCTAATCCAATTGAAAATCTGTCCGTACAACGGCAACAGCGTCGATTATATCGCGCCTTTCTCAGCTGCTTTCCCCTTTTCCATTTCCCAGGCTCAACTCCACTCCATATTATGTCTTCACTACCCTTAATCAAAAAAAAAAAAAAAACAGACTTTTTACATCTCACTCCCATCCAAAACATACTAATACTTTTTAAATTCTTTTTTTTTTTTCATGTTATTATTATTTTATTTGATCATAATGTTACATGATTGTGTAGTTGTAGTGTACAGAGTTTTACAAAAATTCAGCACTTATTGGTTGAGTTTTATGAGATTTTTGGGAACAAAGTTCTACGTTTTAAAAATCAAAACTCGACCAATTTTTTCATATTTTGATTCAAAACTCGGCTAACCAATGTTGAATTGACAAAAATCCATGTTTCGTCGTTTCGTCTCCCTTTATCCCGTTTTGTGCAAAAACCAAGTTTATTCAACGATTAAAAGTGAAAAGAATGAGTTGACTTTTGTGTATGTATGGAGAAAAAGTAATGACATTTGTGTAAAATTTTGAATATTTTAAAGTTGAAGTTTATAAAGGGTTTTTCATTTTATTTTAAGAGTGTGAAAGTTCTTGTGGGACGTCCCGAAAAGAAAAGTGTGAAAGTTAGAATCGAGGAGTATTAAACAACAAAAACTAACCTACATATAAAAATCAAATTTTAAAATGTAGAAATTTGAAAAAAAAATATCCTAAATCATAACTTTTTCATAAACTATAACATACCTATGACATATATTACAATCTAAAAAACTAAACAAACATTCAAGTTTTAACACTTAAATCAAAACAAAAAAAATCTAAAAGGAGGTTTTTAAAAAAGTGGGTGAAGTTTAAAGATTTTTATAATGTGTATTAATGTATTGATAAAGAAAAAGGTTATTTGTAGTATTTTACAGGTTGAACTCATATTTAAGGGAGTGAAGACGTTGGGAGAGTGAAAATATAGCATTTGGGCCCTTTGGGGCATGGGCGCGGCTAAATGCACCCGGATTTACTATGAGTACACTCACGGGAAATTATTTTTGTCTCAATGGTGGTGCGAAAAGATGTTTTTACCCCTCATGTACTTTTTTTAAAACGCTGGATGAGTACACCCATCTATTCCATTTCACGCCTGATTCATCATTTTACACCCGAATCATCCGGATCCCCACCATCACCACCAAAACAACAAAAATCCTAAAAATTCAAAATTTCAACTCAAAAAAAAAATCTTAATATGTTCGAAAATTTTACAAAAACAAAGTTGAGTTGTTCGAAAATTTTACCAAAACAAACTCAATATGATCGAAAAAAATTCAAAACAACTTAAATTTGTCCAAAAAAAAAATTCGAACATCTTGTTCGAAATTTTTTCCAAAACAAACTCAAGTTGTTCGAAATTTTTTCCAAAACAAACGCACTATGTTCAAAAATAATTCCCAAACTTCAAAAAAAATCCTAAATTTTTTTCCCAGAAACCCTAATTTTTCAGACTAAACTTACCTGTGTAGCGGCGACGGCGGCGAGGGGAGGAGCACGACGGCCGCGGCGAAGGGGAGGAGGGGGTGGGCGGCGGCCGCGTCTGTGGGGAGAAGGGAGGGCGGCGACCGCGAACGAGGGGCGGTGGAGATGGTTGCAGGCGGCGGCGACATGAGGGCAGCGCGACGGGAGGAGATGGTTGTTGTGTAAGGCAGCCCGACGGGAGGGCGACGCGAGGTGAAAGGACGCACGCCGTGGAGGGAAGCGCGACGGGGAGGGCGGTGCGACGTCGAGCGGCATTGGCGGAGTGGGTTGCGGCCGTGAACGGTCGCGGAGGGGGGGAGAGGCTGCGTGCGCGGCGGAGCTGTTGCAGGTGGACGGCGGAGCTGGCTGCGTGGGGGAAGGCCGGTCGGAGTGGGTACCGGCGAAGCAGCGCAATGCGGCGATTTATGGGTGAGAAAAAGAGAATGAAGGTTTTAATTGAGAAGAGGGTAATTTTGGAATTTTCACGTGGGTGTCCTCATCCGTTTTGTGTGTGTTCTCATCGCGTGGATGTACTCATAGTAAATCCGGGTGCCTTTAGTCACGCCCTTGGGGCATTTATCCGTTGCCAACTCAAATACATAACAGAACTTCTTCATTATTGGGCCTCATTATTTGTAGGGGTTTGACTATATGCACCTCCATTTCGGAGAGATGCACTCCCTCGATAGATGCACCCCCAAAATTTGTTAAAATAGAGGCATCCTTCCGGTAAATTGTCATAAATATCTCTTTCTTCCTTTTATTTATAAAATACACATTTACTACACACACCCTCCCAAACCCTAATTCTATCTTCCTCGCACTTCATCTTCCTCCCCATTTCACCGCCGCCGCCACCGCCGCACACCACCATTCGCCGACAGCCTCCCTCTCCCTCGAGTTCGCCGATGCGAGCACTCCCCTTAATTTTCCCCGCCCACCCCGATCTATAAAAAAAAATCTATCAGCGGCCGCCGCCCCTCCCCGCCCCCTCCGCACCAGTAAGTTTTTTATCTCTCTTTTTTTTTTTTTTTTTTTTTAAATTCGACCTGTGTTGTTGACTATATACACTCCCATCGACAACAGGGTGTCGACGAGAGTGTATATGGTCGACATTACAATGTCAATCGACCTTTGTTGGTCGACCGTATATCCTCCCGTCGACAACATTTTGTCGACACGAGGATATATGGTCGGCACTGGTTTGACGAAATTTTTTAAAAAAATTGTTAGTTTTTCTAAGTTTTGATAATGGTGTTTGTTAATGGTGTTTTATGGATGAATATGGTTGATTTGTTAAAAAATTTTAATTTTTTTGATTTCTTGTTAACGGGAAAAATGGTGACGGCGGCCGAAAGTTTGATTTAGGGATAAGATGAAAAAAATGATAGTAGGGAGGGTGCGTTCAATAGGGGTGCATCTAGTATGCTTTATTTTAATGAAATGTTTTTTTGGTTTTTTACGCTATTATTTTATTAATAAATTAAAATGGGAGTGCATCTCTAGGTGCATATAGTCAAACCCATTTGTAGCCCATTTATGTTGACTACTTTTACTATTGGGCTCTCAAATTAGTTATTTGACACCATTCATCTTAGAGTTTAGATGTATACACTTCTAACATTAATAAACACACCTGCAAGATTAGTTCACTCATCGTAAATGAACAGACGCAGCACCATTGATGACCCTATCACCATGTTCGGCATTAGTTTGTTAAAAATCAAACATTTTTTTTATATAAATATTAGTAAAAATATACTTAAAAGTTTAGCTTATTCAAAATTGAACTTTTTTTTCTTTTGACAAATATTCACCAAAATATACTTTAACTTTCAATCAATATTTGCTGAAAATAAAATTAAAATTTCAATTTATTAAAAACCGAACATTTTTTATTTATCCAAAACATACTTAAACTTTCGGTCAAAATTTACCGAAAAAGTGTCAATTTTCAGTTGAATTTGTTGGTCCTTATTCAATTGGCTGTTCTCCCTTATTTTGAGTCGAGTTTGGTCGGGTTTCAATTCACTTTTTTTTTAAAGACAAAAGACATAAGGTTTTGGAGTAAAAAATATTTCAATATCACATGTATCTCAAATCCTTGACATTAATAGCGACTTAATTAATTACCATGCTAAAATCGCTAAATAATATATACTCCTATAAAATAAAAATATTATTGAGTGTTCAACATTAATACCAGTATTGCAACAAGCCTTCCCCAATTTCTCTATTTATATCATATTATATATAATTAATAATGAAGTTAATGGCATTAACAAACATATAGAGTTAACATTATTTTAATTATAATAATTGTATTTAATTAATTATATGATGTTAATACCTGTAAAATTATAATTTTATATTTTTTGGATGTGTATATGTTTTTGTATATGTATAATTAACATTTTTGATGACTCTGTGATACAGAGCTATATCTAACCAAAACTTCATGACAAAACTTAGACTATTAAAATATGAAATGATTATTACTTTACTCACTCAAGGATGAATGTATGTAATATCACACTTGTATTAAATGGCTATTAACTTTTATTGTAGTAATTTTTAAATTCACGTATCATTTTAAAAAAATGTTAGCAACAAAGCTATTATGCAACACTTGTATCTTCGCCATTAATCATAACCACATCTTTCAGGACCGTCGCCCACTTACGAAGAATTCCAACCAGTGTGACTGCTAATTGGGAATATTAGACAGTTCAAGGAGATAGAAGTTAAAGTCGTTATAATGAATGATCCCACACGACAAAAGGGCGATTACAGAGTTGACAAACGACATGTTTTTGCATCAAAAGTTCAGAACTAGGGGTACCATTTAATACTTACAAGAGAGCAAATGAATTTCTGCTTTTGCTGAGGATCTGGGATAAGTAAGTAGCATTTGACCGATGTTGACAAAGTCACGTGTATCTTCGACATCAGTCCTTATCACCATCTCATTCAATGCAGGTGCCCTCCTAAGTAGAATTCGGGCCAATGTAAGTAATGGTTCACCATTTGAATCTGCAAAGTTGTTAACTTCAACAGTCTTCAGATGCAATAAGTCGCCATCTAAATCATCCTTTGCAGTTGGATCCAAAGTGAAAATTTCCTAAAGACACGGAGACAATAAATTAAGGTCAAATAGTGGATTCAAACTTCAAATTATCGACTATTTTGTGTAATACCCGAGGCACGATTTTGGACTAACTTTTAAATTATTATTATCTTCCCACCATGCAAAATACGGAAGTGGTAATGGCTTACTCTCCATTAAAATCAAGCAAATTTCAATCATAATGTTTTGGATGTGACGCCAACAAAAAGTGTGACCAACATTTTCCAATGTAGAATTACAAACTTGAGTAGTAAATTGTAATTGAAAGATATTGAGCATCTCGATTAGAATCTCTCTCTCTCTCCCTCCCTCCCTCCCTATCATTTACTTTTATATATTGAAACTCTAACCTTTCACTTCTGGCTCGTTATTATCTTTTGCTCCATTTGTAAAGCAAAAAATTTACACTCAATATATATACACACACACATATTCATGCAAATTCTCAGGACTTCAATACTTACCCCCTCTGTATCGCAACCATGTAAAACTAATGTCTCAAGGTTTGGTGTAGATTCGAGCAGGCCAATAATGCCAGAAATGTGGTGCTTATAGTCACTCGGCAAAAGTATTGACAAATGCTGCAACCTAGATTGTGGAAGCTGCCAGCCATTCGCTGCCATTGTTGATAGAACCTAAGACCAAAATGAAAGTGTCAAGCATGAATAATTAGGTATAGTTCAGTTTTTCCCTAGAATCTTTTTACATGGTCCATGGATTAGATCATTCAAAACTGATTATCATGCGAATACAAGTTAGTTGAATGGAATACCAAATCCGCAGTTCAAACAAGAATCTATAATACATTACATTAGCAAACCCCAACTGCATAAAAAGTGAAGCAAAATCATCAAGTCCACCGAAACATACAGTAAATTGGAAAGTTTGGCATAACACTATAATGGTAAAGAAACTAAGATAAATGCACACCTCAAAGCATTCACTCTGTATTTGAAGCTCCTTAATGTGCTTAATATTTTCAAGGAATATATTTGCATTACTCATCACTTCCATAGTGATTGCATCATCAAATTCAAAGAAACCAATAGAAGCTTTAACATCAGATGGGATGTTTTTGAGATGACACTTTCTTCTTCCTTTCAGGACCACAATAATATCCAAAACACGTATATAGGGTGCTGATATTTCCAGAGAAGGTTCATAACGATATTCTTCTACTTCAAGGCCATTAAGACATCTAGAATCGACCTCCAATCGATTGAATCCCCAACATCTTTTCAACTCCAAATCATACAAAACTGGACAACTAGATAGTATTTCATCAATTAAACACTGACTCAACTCCACGTCTTCAAGGGATAACCTAGTCAAAGATTGCCACTCAATTGATCTTTCTAGAGTCATAATGCATCTACTTAAATACAAATTCGTCAAGGAAGAACTGGAATACATTATCTGAGGCGGCCTATAGTGTTTATAATTAAGCCCGTCGGGGATTATCATCAAACTGAACTTTTTCACCTCATTTTTCACACAAAAGTCAATCCAGGCATCAACATCACAAGAGAAACATTCATCGTATACGAATTTAA
The DNA here is from genome assembly GCA_963675135.1 of Galeopsis tetrahit. NCBI lineage: Eukaryota > Viridiplantae > Streptophyta > Magnoliopsida > Lamiales > Lamiaceae > Galeopsis > Galeopsis tetrahit. The sequence goes on from OY776126.1 coordinate 5,502,773, forward strand.
CCCTTAATTCCTCCAAATAATTCCACTTACGAATATCAAGGATTCTGTTAACCATAGACACAAAACGGCAGGTCTTCTCAATCTTAGGTTTGATAACCCAAGTATCAAATAAATCCAGAAATGGCAACTCGGCCCACAGAAACTTCCATCTTTTGGACCACACACTAGTCCTTCCAGCTTCCTTTGTATAGAGAAAAGAGAGAATGCGAACAAGTAGTGAATCTGGCAATACACTGATACGATCAATCGCCTTCTCCTCAATACATTTATTCAATTGTCGTTTTTCTTCCTCTCTCACTTCTCTTTCTCCAACATCTCCTTCCCCAAACCCTAGTGTATTTTCATCTAACCCTTCGTCGCTCATTGCATTAATAAGAATACAAACCACTGTAAAAACAACAATACATACCTTAATTGACCTAATCCAATTGAAATTCTGTCCGTATACCGGCAACAGCGTCGATTATATCGCGCCTTTCTCAGCCATTTCCCCCCTTTTCTCAGACTCAACTCCAGTATATTCAAATATTCAAGTACATACTAATACAGTACTTCATTATTGGACCTCATTATTTGTAGCCCATTTATGTACTTTTACTATTGGGCTCTCAAATTAGTTATTTGACACCATTCCTGTTATAGAGTCGAGATTTGTACACCTTCAACATTAATAAATACACTTAGGCCATGTTTGATATGTTATATTAAACCTAGATTAACTATGGAGTATCATTTTTATTGGTTGTTTGATAACTTATAATAAGGATAGATTATGCTTTCAAATTTATAAAATTTAGTTATCATCTTAGGGCATGTTTGATAGCATAGACGGATTATCTAAGATTAGGATGATAACTAAACTTTATAAATTTTAAAGCATAATCTACCCTTAATATAAGTTATCAAACAACCAATAAAAATGATATATAGTTAATCTATGTTTAATCTAAGCTATCAAACATGGCCTTAATCTTAAATAATCTGTTTTTGCTATTAAACATGACCTTACAAGATAAATTCAGTCATTGTAATATTTGAAATTAGTAAAAGCACAGTTGACGAAAGTAACACCATGTTCAAAATTAGTTTGTTAAAATCTTTTTTTATAATTATTAGTCAAAATATACTTAATATTTTGGCTTATTAAAAACTTGAAAAAAAAAGGCAAATATTCACCAAAATATACTTCAGCAAATATTAAAACGAATCGTTATTGGGCAAGCATTATTCCAATTTCCAAATATGCTTAAATTTTTTGTCAATATTTACCGAAAAAAAAGTGTTCAATTTTCAACAATAAATGAGTGTTAATTAGATATTTTATTCAGTTGAATTTGCTGGTCCTTATTCAATTGGTATTTACCGAAAAAAAAGTGTTCAATTTTCAACAATAAATGAGTGTTAATTAGATATTTTATTCAGTTGAATTTGCTGGTCCTTATTCAATTGGTTGCTCTTCCTTATTTTGAGTCGAGTTTGGTCGGGTTTCAATTCACCATTTTTAAAAAAAAAAAAATTTGGTACTAAAAGATATTTCAATATCACATGTATCTCAAATCCTCAACATTAATAACGGCTTGATTAACTTTTTTTTTTTTTTTTTTATGGAAGTTAAATATCTATCCCTTTTTTTTCCTTCCCCATAACTCGAACCCAGGACCTAAGGCATAGGTAGTGGTGCTCTAACCACTTGAGCTATCCCACTTTGTCGCGGCTTGATTAACTATCATGCTAATTAAAATCGCTAAATAATACATACTCCTATAAAATAAAAATATTATTCGAATGTTCAACATTAATATCATCAAAATATTCAACACAGTTTACTCGAACTCGAACTATCAAGATTAAATGTTAAAAATATACTATATATGAATGTAAAATGTAATCCATTTAAACTGCGGTTCACTTTATTTATAAATAAATATTTTATATATAAATACATTTCACAATACTTCAATATATCAATTTTATACATAAATAAATTAATATTTATTAAAATATGTCTTCGAAGAAGTTAAACTAATACTAATAAATTTGAATAGAAGGAGTACAATGGAGTATAATTTATACATAATTTCGAACTTGGAAAAGACCCTCCCAATTGTAATTAGTTGACTTAGATTTTTTAAGATACAAACGTTAATTTTCTTCTGCATTCTTTGATTAAGATATGTATATATACTTGTGACAAGGAAATCCACCATTCTTATTTTAAGATGTGTAGATTAATTTATTCTCAAGTAATTATTGGCCCTAAATTACGAGAGATGTAGATTGAGATATTTTTCTTTAGCAACTTTTGCAGACTTAAAGTGGTTGACTCAATGCTATTAAACAAATTTCGAATGTAATATAAAAATGGATTATATGCAATATGAAAGATTAAATTAATGAAGATGACATTATCATGATTGATTCTCGTCTCTAGGAGATTCCCCTGGTTAAATTTTAAGTTGGGATTTATAAAAAAATAATTGTTTATAAAAATATTAATTAATTGACCAGATCCAGAACTTTTTTTTTATGAATCTTAGATTTTGGGTCAACAAATGATATTAGTGGTGCCATATTATTTTAATTATACTGTTTATTAATTCATTTTAATCTATTTTATTATTAGTAAACTTATGAAATATATATACTATATAAAACTTACTCATACATTAATATATTGTGTATTACACACAACTCAAAAAATGAAGGTGCATGTATTGAGGAAAAAATCAGAGGTATTGAAAAAATCATAGACTTTTAAATGTCTATGTTATTGAAAATTTCATATTTTCTGGTCCGAAGGAAGCTGCATACAACTTGCTAGTTGGTAACATGCATTTGTCAAATAATTTATCTATTGCTAACTATAGATAAGCAAGAAAGTAAATGGATATAAAAACAAGCAATTTATTGTAAATGCAGATTAGGGACATCAATAATTATGTGCTATTTGTAGAAAAAAAAATAAAAGTCACGATTTGCCCGGAAGAAAATGGATATTACAAAAAACAATTTATTTTAAATACAATATCACTATATTTATAACTTTTCCAAAAAAATAATAATTGTGTATTGTGTTCACATTTCATTCTTTAGTAGTTAGTACTCCCCTCCTCAAAGATAGACTTGTAGTTATTTCGACACAAATTAAGAAATATTGTAAAAATTAATATAGATATAACTAGACATGTTCAAACAGTTAAATCCTCAGTTACTGTTTGACCATTTTACAAATTAAAACTAAACCGCAATCGGATCGGTTTGGCCATTTTACAAACTTAATCGTCGGATTTTTTTCTTTTTTTTTTCTGATCATTTTTTGTTTGTTTGTTTTCCTCTTTTTTTTAAATAAAAAATGATTACATAAGAGATAAGAGTTGTGGAAAAATGAGTTGAAATTGGGGTATTTATTCAAGAATATTATAAATAAAAAAATAGAAAAAAGGGGCAAAACTGTCGGTTTGTGCCCGATTTAACCGTCGAACCGCCGATTTCGATTTTGAATTTCCGTAATCGAAATCGAACCTTAATTTTAAGGCTACGATTCGATTTTCAAACCGAAACCGAATCTTAATTTTAAGGTTACAGTTCAATTTTCAAACCGAAACCGACAGTTCGACGAACCGACGATTAAAAACCGGCCGATTCGTCCGGTTACAATTTCGATTTTACACATTTCTACTTCTGCCTACTATAGTTTCTCAAGGCAAATGATAGGACCTAAATTTAAATTTTAATCAAACAAGATGCAAATGAAATAAAGATATAAAGATGGAAAGAGTAATATGTTTGAACTATTTGAAATATATCATTTTTTACAATTTTAAATAGGTTTGTTGATCATATCATCAATATAAATCCCTTACGATTTAGAATGTTTATTAGGGCACATACAATTTTATTTTGGGAGGGACTATCAACACCTCAAATTGTGTTATTCCCACCACAATTGTTATACACACCTCACTTAAATTTAAAATTCATTTTAAATTACTAAACATACCCCAATTTATTCCTTTTCTATCCTTTTTATTTTAAAACTTAAAATATTTACCCTTCTTAACTAATACTATACACACCCCATCCATTTAAAAAATAAACTCCCTCTCTCCCTCACCAACAACCGTGTCTTTTTCAAAAAGAAGAAAGGGATGACCGAACAATAAATTAAAATATTAAAATACAATTAAAAATCTGCACTATACAAACTGTACAACCACAACTTCATGTACACACATGGAAGTGTTCGGCCAGTACCTAATGTACGACTATGGATATGTTCGGCCAGTACACAATGTACACATTAATGTGTGTTCGGCCATTACACAATGTACACATTAATGTGTGTTCGGCCAGTACACAATGTACACATCCATGTTGTTCGGCCAGTAGTGGCCGTACACCACTTAACGAAAATTTCATGCAGATTGCGTTCGGCCGGTTGTGGCCGGACACTCACATATGTGTGCGGCCAATATGGCCGTACGTACGGTGATGTGTTCGGCCACGATTTCGGCCGTACATGTCGCGACTGCTACCATTAAAAAAAATTGTATAAAGTGTAAAAAAAAGTATAAAAAATATTAAATATACTTACATTAATTTCCTCCATCACTTTTTCTTCTTTCATAATCATGTTTGTTGTGATTATATCATCATATGAAGGTTTATGGTTGTAAGGTTTACATGGAGAAGGGTTTTAAAAATGGAGTAATTTTTTATTGTAAAGGTAAAAATAGATAAATGAAGGTTAAATGAGATAGAATTTAAGTATGGGGTGTGTATAACATGGGGTGTGTTTAACACTTTTTAAATGATTTAAAAGGATATCTTAGTAAATTCAATTAGGTCTATTTTTGTCCAAAAAATTATGGGGTTGGAACAACACAATTTGGGGTGTTGATAGCCCCTCCCTTTTATTTTTTTTGATATATATTGCAATCTAAATAAATTATTACCGTTTTAATATTGTTATTTAATAATGTACAGTACTTTGCAATTACTTTTAGATCAAGTTTAATTAAGACTCGCGGTTTCGCTGTCAAAGACTCGGAGGAAAAAACAAAAAAAATGGCAAAATAATTTACGATTTCACACTTTTGCCATTTTTGTGAATTAGTTCATCAATTAATTAGCCTAATATCTTCTTGTCGTCATCAAATTATTACTGTTCATTCAGAAAATGTTCAAACTTTCCAACCAATTTCTTGGCGGCTTATATATATAACAAACACGCAAAGACGGTGGATTAAAGATTTCATTTTTTTAATGTGTTTTGAGCAGTATTTCTGTTTGGGTTCAGCTGGAAACTGAGGAATTAGGTGCATGATAATCTGGTAATCTTTATTCTCTTTCTTCTGACACGAATTTGCAAAAAAAATGTTCTTGATTTTGTTTTCTACATGCGTTCTTGTTGATTAAGAGTTTGTTTTAGGTTCCTCAGCCTTGAAATTCAGAGCTTGAATTAGGGTAATGTGTCCTGTTTACTGTTTCCATCAATTTTTTTGAGTTTGGTGTTTGGTTGATTTCATTGAAACAATTGTGTTTTTTCAGTAATCTTTAATGGAATAATTAAAGCTGATATGTAGTACTTTATTTCTCCTTTTAAACTTTCTCTTTTCCTTGTTGACTTTAGTTGTTGTAGCCAAAGGTAGAGCACAAGATAATTTTTATGGGCTGCCAAAATGGGATTTAATTTCTAGATCTTTGGCCTAATGCTGTGATGCATCTATGATTTCTCCATATGTTCAATCCCTTTAGCTAGATTTCTTGAAATGTCTCTTTGGGGACAATCTTTGTGAACTTTTATTGTGATCTTTATGGCTGCATTGGACTTTTTGTAGGACTGGTATCTTCATAAGGTTTACTTTCTTGGTGATTTATTGATCAAACACTAGTACAGTGAGAGAGAAAATATATTTCCGGTGATCCGATTTAGAAATTTTGGGGAGACAGTTTTGTGGGGGGTCATGTTCTCTCTCCAGAAATGGAAGTTCTCATGGTCCCTGGCTGCCACTATTGCTGCAGTTTTGGCGTTGGCTTCAGTTGTTCATCTATTTTTGTATCCTCTCGTCTCTCCTTTTGATTACTTAAGCCTTAGTAAAACCCAGAATTCTTGTCTTTCTGTAAATGAATCATCAACCGAAGGAAGGACGAACTCTTCTAATGAAAACCCTCAACCTGTGGTTGATTTAAATGTTCAATATCCAACTGATTTGCATTATGGTGTTACTTATCGTGGTGCTCCATGGAAGGCTGAGATTGGCCGATGGTTATCAGGCTGTGACTCGAACGCAATAGCAGTTAAAATTGTTGAGGTACGTAATTGTTTTGGTTGGTCATTGTACAACTTGTCCTTGACTGTCTCATTAATGGTGATTAGACAGAAGTTTTCTATATATATGGGATAATTTTGAAGAAATATGCTTTATATTAATCTACCATATACACTTTTTTGGAGATTCATCTGCTTATAGTATACAAATTGATACCAGAAAATTGAAGGCAAGAGCTGTATAAATGATTGTAGTGGTCAAGGCATTTGTAATCGTGAATTGGGTCAATGCCGATGCTTTCATGGATTTAGTGGTGAGCCTTTCTTGACCTTCTACTTATTTTATGTCAACTGATTTTTCTGGTCGATTTATCTAGCCGTGTTACTTTAGACATAAGCACGCACTCTAACTGCCAGTTGTTGTGCCTTTGAGACAGGGGAAGGATGTTCTGAAAGATTGCAGTTAAACTGTAACTATCCTGTATCAGAAACGGAACCGTATGGGCCCTGGGTTGTCTCTATTTGTACTGCTCATTGCGACACATCGAGAGCTATGTGCTTTTGTGGAGATGGTGCAAAATACCCAAATCGACCTGCTGCTGAGTCATGTGGATTTAAAATAAAGTAAGCTCGTATAGATTCTTAATGTTAAGCTGCTGTTACTCAATCTTCCCAATAATTTAAACCCTTACAATACATGCAATTCAGCCCACCTTCTGAACCTGGGGCTCCACGTCTGACCGATTTTGAGGTAGCTGACCGGGATATTTTCACTACAAATGGTAGTGTGGAAGGATGGTGTAATGTTGATCCTGCTGACGGCTATGCTTCGAAGGTCCATTTCAAAGAAGATTGTGATTGCAAATATGATGGCCTTTGGGGTCGATTCTGTGAGGTGCCCGTTCAAAGTGTTTGTATTAATCAATGTTCTGGTAATGGACATTGCCGTGGTGGTTTTTGTCAGGTATACTCAATCATCTTAATTCCTAATCATTTGTTTGATTTTATCCATTCACACAGACCATTTTTTCATTAATCAGGTATTATACCTTCATTTATTACTACTTGATAATATATATAGACCACAACTAATTAAACTTATAATTACAAGATGGTTAGGTTAGTATTTATTAGGGGTATTGATGAAAAAGAGGGGTAATTTTAGTTGATATTGGCAAAGTGACAAATAATTAGGAACTCCATTTTGGATAGAATCAGACATATAATTAGGAACACCATTTTGGATAGAATCAGACAGATAATTAGGAACATAGGCAGTATGTCGTATCTATTTTCTAGAATTGTGTTGTTTTTTTTATGCTGATTTACATTCCTTTTACACTTTATATCTGCAGTGTGGAAAAGGTTGGTACGGAGTAGATTGTAGTATTCCTTCTGTTTTATCGTCCATTGGGGGGTGGCCAAAGTGGCTGCGACCAGCGCACATTGATGTTCCAGATGGTGCACGACTCACAGGAAATCTTTTAAATCTCGATGCTGTAGTTAAGAAGAAAAGACCTCTAATATATGTATATGATTTACCACCTGATTTCAATAGTCTTCTACTAGAGGTAAGTCATCTTATCAAGAGCCCTGTGGTGCCTTCTTATTTCTGGTAAAAAATAATCACGTTTTAGCCATTTTAGGGACGGCATTTCAAGTTGCATTGCGTAAACAGAATATATGATGGCCGAAATGCTACACTATGGACTGATCAACTATATGGTGCACAGGTATTTTACACATAATTTTGAGGAATAATAGTTTTCTTTTTTAGTCCTGTAAGTTACCCTTATTTCGGTTTTTGTTCCGTTGACTTTCACGAATTGAAAAGGTCCGGTAATTTTCAAATTTTCAACCTGTTTATCTGATGACCGGTTGTAAGAGGTGAATCATCCGATTGACCAATCAGATTTTGACACGTCAGTGTCAACTGGATGTTTCATTTTTTATAGCAGTTACTGGCCAAAAATGTAAAAAAAGTGGAAGCTACAAGACTATATTCAATTTGTGGAAGTTGATTGGACTGGAACCAAAATAGGAATAACTTACAGGACTAAAAAAACCATTTCCCCTAATTTTGATAACAGTCATTGATTTCTGTTGCCAATGCATTGAATCAATTTTATGCTTTCTTGTCCTCCACAGATGGCAGTCTATGAAAGTATGCTAGCCAGTCCTCATAGGACATTGAATGGTGACGAGGCAGATTATTTCTTTGTTCCGGTGCTTGATTCGTGTATTATTACTCGTGCTGATGATGCTCCTCACTTTAACATGCAGGTAAAAACACGATCTTTCTTGATAGCTGATGAATAATGTCCACCTCATTCAATAATATTAATATTTTTGTGAAAGTAAGCATTCATTTGTAGAAGTGATAAATGTGTGTTGAAAACGATAAATGGGCTATGGATAATGTTATTAAAGGATCTCCATCTCATATGCATAGTGGTATGAGAAGGGCTTAAGTGCGTAAATGACATGGATATACGGGATTTATACGACGAAGATAAGCTAAACAGCAAAAAAAGTTTAATATGTTTCCAATTGACATTCAGGATCACCGTGGATTGAGGAGTTCCTTTACTCTCGAGTTCTATAAGAAGGCATATGAGCATATTATGGTGCAGTATCCGTACTGGAATCAATCGTCAGGAAAGGATCACATATGGGTATGTGATGATATAACTAACATAAACCTCTGAATATCAATCCTAAAGACCTCCTCTCCTCGTTTTATAAAGACTATTAATGATATTTCCAATCTGTCTGAAGGCAGTTCTTTTCATGGGATGAAGGTGCTTGCTATGCCCCAAAGGAAATATGGGACAGTATGATGCTAGTTCACTGGGGCAACACAAATTCAAAGCATAATGGTTCAACGACAGCTTATTATGGTGATAACTGGAATTCGATTTCATCTGATAGAAGAGGAAATCACTCGTGTTTTGACCCAGATAAAGATCTCGTGCTTCCTGCATGGAAAACTCCTGATGCAGATGCTCTTAGTGCCAAACATTGGGCTAGGTTTTAAATACTTCTTATTCATAATTTCGTGGGCGCTTCATTCATTTCTTTTACTTGTAAAAATTTAAATTTCTTAATGATTGTGCAGGCCTCGTGAAGAGAGGAAGACATTATTCTATTTCAATGGAAATTTAGGACCAGCGTACGATAATGGAAGGCCTGAAGCCACGTAAGTGTTATTCAGCTTATGATTGTGATGCATGAAGCTATATAATAAAACAGATTCTATATATAATACGAGTTTTATGATGTTTGGGACGTATACAGGTATAGCATGGGCATAAGGCAGAAAGTGGCTGAGGAGTTTGGATCGAGCCCTAATAAGAAAGGAAAGCTTGGGAAGCAGCATGCAGAAGATGTTGTTGTGACACCTCTACGTGCAGATGTTTATCATAAAGAATTAGCGAGTTCCATCTTTTGTGGAGTTATGCCTGGAGATGGGTGGAGTGGTCGAATGGAAGATAGTATACACCAAGGCTGCATTCCTGTGGTTATTCAGGTAACACTCGGGTTAAAAAAAGGGATACATTAAAAAATATAGATAGAGCCATTGTGAGACGTAAAAAGACTGAGCTATGTATTGGGGGTTGAAGGGTATGAAAGTAATTTTCATTAACAGAAGCTCGAGATATCATGGATTTCTCGAGTTCCACATGCTCGAGACAGTCGCTTTCTTGAGTCTCTACAGCGAGTTTCATTAACTAAGGGTAGCAAATTGACAATGTCCTTTCATGTATCATTTTGACATTTTTCATTTTTCGTCAAAGTGTGTCTTAATCTCATGTTCCCATTGCTTAAATGACTGAAAAAACTCCAAATCTTTCAGGACGGTATTTACCTACCATACGAGAACATGCTCAACTTTGACAGCTTTGCTGTTCGGATAAAGGAGGATGAAATTCCAAATCTCATAAATATTCTACGGGTACGTGCTTACTCAAAATGCGGGGTGTTGTATATTTATATTCTTTATCATAAGCCACAACAGAAAACTCTGACTGATGGTGAGTTATATTGCTAATAGAGTATGAACGAGACTGAAGTAGAATTCAGATTAGCAAATGTGAGAAAGATCTGGCAGAGATTCTTGTATCGCGATGCTATCATGCTAGAAGCTGAGAGGCAAAATGCCACAATTGGCCTTGTTGAAGACTGGGCTGAAAGATATCAAGAACTTGCTGAAGATGATGCCTTCACCACCCTAATGCAGGTACTTTCGACCTTCTTGACTAATGGAAAACAATAGCAACCATATCGATTTTCAACTTTTGAGCTGATCATTGTTAAAAATCACGACAGGTTTTACATTATAAGTTGTATAACGACCCTTGGAGACGAAAATCTGTTTCCAAGAATAAAGATTTCGGTTTACCTAAAGAATGCTTGATAAATCCGTAGCCAGGCACTAGAATAGGTCAGAAGACACGTGCAGTGACTGGAGGGGCTAAAATCGAACTACCTGTCGTTTTTCGTCGTGTATATGAGAATTTGGTTGAAGACCCTATTATCCGTTGGTCCTAATTACTCGTCGACAGCTGCGCCAGAGCCAGCACTTATGAAGACAGAAACTAGGTGTTTTCCACTTTTGTTGTTGCATTTGTATACCATATCGATATAAGGTAGTGTTGTTCAGAAACTATACGAGGATAGGTGAGTTGATGATTCATTTGTTTGTGTTATGATGTAGTGTATAAGAAACGAACTTTGTTAGTAATTATTACAACACAGAATAAAGATAATGTAGTGCTTTGGGGAAATCAAAGTGTTTTTATGCGTTGGAATAAAGTGAAATTGATATATATACATTCCATGAATTGAGATTGAAGAAAGTTGAGCCATATATTTAGAATAATTAACTATTTTTACAGATAAACAAAAGAACAAATTTACTATTTTTTCTTTCATTCATAGAAATGTTGCCAGGAGGTCAAGAATGTGGTGATTAAAGTGTGGCCATATCAATGCCTTCTTTTCTTCCCATAAATCTTTCCTCCCTTTCCATGCTTCCCAGATTTGTTCATCTTCCACTTGTCCACTCCGCCTGGCCGATTTTCTTCCTCAATCTCTCTAACCTTCCGTTTCCTATTGACGCATAACAAACCAAATTAGCAGACCCTAATGAGAGATATCAACAAACATTTCGTTGCCTCGTATTGTTCTCTAAAGGAAACACTGCGTACCTATAATTATGAAACGTGCCATCAGAAAGCAGCTCATCAGCAAGGGTTGCTTTCCTTTCCTTCTTGGTAAGTCTACCGGAAAAGAACTCAGATGTTGACTCTATCACAGTACCCACCTGATAAATTAGCAAACAACTCAATCATGAAGTAGCCGGAAATTGTAAAAGGTTGTAATGTTAATATCGGGGTTAGACTTGCCTGGAAATACTTTGGAAGTGTTTTTGATCTAGAATCACCCTTCTTATAGTGCCTCTTTGGATCTATTGCACCTCTCAACTGTAATAATTAGCATATTTGGCTTTCAATCAAGAAACAGTATACCGAATGACTTGCAAATTTGCAATAGACTCGAAATGCAGTAAAAGTACAAGATTGGATCCTAAATACAGGAGGGGCAAAGACACTCAAGGGATGAGATCAATTCATCAGAAAAATTGTGTATCTATGGGAGAGAACTTTAAGGCACATAATTTTACTGTAATAATATGAAACATCGCTCAACATCATTAGGCCTTCAATAGTATTTATGCAATTTAGCAAAGTAGTTTCGCAAGCTTTTCAGCATGCAATTTAGCAAAGTAGTTTCGCAAGCTTTTCAGCATGCAATTGAGCAAAATCAACTTAAATCCAATCCAAATGTATTAAAGCACTCACATTTTTATCTCCCATCAAATCAGTAGCAACAAAGATTCTACACCAATTGACCAGCAAATCATTAATGGGCATGCATTCAATTATTCATATGTGAAAAATGGGATCAATGACCAATATTCTTCGTCACTTGTGGGGGAGTCGGCAATATCAAATATTAACCTACATTAAACCAGAGAACACAAGATTGAAATCTCTATTGGCAGATGTAAAAAGGATAAATTTGCCATTCCTTCAAAACAAAACCTTAGTTCCCATTGATGAGACAACCTTATTTTTACTATTACAATTTATTATTATTTCCAAATTTCTTGTCTAAATTATGCATACATGAGTGTGTAATCGAAATGCTAGATTTTCAGGTACATGTATAAAAATTGCAGAAACATAGTACCAAAAGCTAAACACAAATCACCGAGAAAAACTACAGCTTCATTGAAAAGAAAACCAAACAAACAAAACAATACTGAAGAAGCAAATAAATAACAAAACCTTTAATAGCTGGAGGTCCTTTTTAAGCTCCGGAGTAATAGTTTGAGCAGGCATATCGAACCTGCCAAAAAAAAAACCCAATTCCTTTATCAAATCAAAATGAAAATAAGTGACGAAAATTAAATTCAAGGAAGAAGTAAATGGGTTGAGAACCAAACCAATTCTTGCCGAGAGTGTCCTTGACTTGTTTCTTCAACAATTTGTTAATCTTTCTGGGGTCATTGGGAGGAAGAAAAAGACCATCGATGAGCTCAGGATTTGGTTCGCAAAGGGTGGTGCTTTCAGCTTCATTAACTGAACGTTTGTCATTTTTGGTGGATGAAAACAAATCAAGTTTAGGTTGCCATGAAAGCCCTATTACTGCCTTGTTCTCACACATCCTGTAGAAACCCATGAAGTTTTTTTTTTCATGGAGGAGATAGGGTTAGTGTTGGTGTTGGTGTCAATCAATAGGAGATAAGGGTAGCCACCGTTTGATGTTGATAACATAAAAATATTATATGCATACCAGCTAAAAAATCCTAAAATCTTCCAAAAACATACAACTATGATGGTGCACCACCACTAATTGCCAACTTGCCTCTAGCAGAATGGAAAACGCAAGGCAAAAACTTGCATGAGATGGGTCATAAACTAGGACAAATTACGCTCCTTTTCACCGTTAGAGATTCTCAAAACGAAAATACAGAACTAAAGACAAATTATTTCAACAGGAGCTTTTGTACCATCCAAAGCGAAAATAATGTAACCTATATTGATATATTTAAGAGCTCACTTCCGACCCCCTGTGGCATACTGGCATATACCCAATATTTTTTAATTTTTCTGTTAATATAATTATGTCGGAGGTGAAAAGCCCCTGTTTCTTGCACAATTGAGAGATGAAAGTAGTACGAGTGAGGTAATCGATCATAAGCTTCTGTGGTTATGTCAACTAGAAAGCCAAAGTTGCAAGCATAATACTAAAACTTAAATAAAATAGAACATCATTTACCTGAAAGTCTATAGATGCGCGGCGGAGAGGAGCTGGTTCGAGAACGAGGTCGACCGTTGGCTCACCGGAGAAGATAAACGGAGCTGTGTGACAGAAATAGAGATACTTATTTAAAAAATTAATTAATCCCATTTCTAGGTCATTATTGGGCCGATAAGTTTTATTTACAGCCCACTAGATAGGCGTGGGTTATTTGCACCTCCAACTATATTATATACACCCTACATTTATTAATTTAATAAACATGTTAAATATCTAATATGACCTTTTAGTAAAATGGGTCTATTAATACACTCCCCTACCCACAATGAGGCGTCGACGTCGAGGGATGAGGCAGCGGAACAGGGCGACAAGAGGATGAGGTGACGATGACCCTGGGTGAGAGAGGTAGAAGAAGAAGATGGTGAAATATGAGGTTAAGGTTTATTTATAGGAGTGTATTTATTCAAATGAGTTTTTGAAAAAAATGATAATTTATATAATTTGGGGGAGTGAATCTATAATATCTATGTTTTGGGGGAATGCGGAGAGTACATCTAACATTGTTGGAGGGACAAATAACCCACACCCACCAGATAAGGTTGTTAACACAAATAATTTGAGAGCCCAATAAAAAGAGTTGGTCAACGTTATATAAGAAGTGAATTGGAATTCTGTTGTGTCTTGTGCATTAGTTAAAGTTATTAAGATAATAATTACTACGGTAAAAAAATGAATTTGATTTCAAATGAGGCTTAAAGTTAGTTTCGGAAACGCGTTTCTTCGGAGTTTGAATATGCATTGGAGTCGTGGCAGAAATGCGACTTATGGTCTTCGTCTTCGTATAAAATCTCCTCCTTCGCCAGTTGCTCCGATAAACACGCACAGTATTGGAAGTGTGAAATCAGTCTAGCAGTTCTACAATGGAGAGAGCGAACGGAAAGAGCACCAACAAGAAATCTTCAAATGAAAAAGTTACCCTCGAGCAGTTTGTCTCCATAATGGCCCCTCTCATAGACATGGAAAAAGTACTTACTCAAATTGAATCCTGTCCTGTTCTCTCCCCCCCCCCCCCTATCTATATTCATAAATATCTGTATTAAACTTGTGTGTTAGCTCTGATATCCACAATTTGCGCTTGTGCGTGTGTTGTGATACGAAGCTTTTGGCCTATCGTCTGATTGAAATGATTGATTAAAACCCCCTTTGTTATGAATTTGATCAAACCTACAATTCGGACATTTTGCGGTTAATTTTATTTGTCTGCACTATTGATATGCTGTGGCTATGTAGTGTAAGGGTTGATTAAATGATTTTTGAATGATGTTGTTTTAGGAAGCCGAGATATCACTTTCAATGAGCTCGGGTGCAACGAGAAGTTTGGATAGTGCTCAAAAGAAGGGGTCGACCATTCTGAATTTGAAGTGCGTCGATGCTCAGGTAATACTAGTTTCAAATGTATTGTACATATAATGTTGTATGGATGGACTCTTCTAAATGTGCATTCTATAGACAGGATTAATGGGCAAAAGTCTTCTTGAGTTTCAATCTAATAAAGGTGATGTGCTCCCTCCACACAAGGTAAACAATCTATGCAGTTCACTACCTTAAAATGGGCTGTGTATTTTAGTAGATTAATGTCCTCTTTTAAGGTCATTTGGTACTTTTAATTAGTTGAGGAGTGCTTTTGACTAGTTCTTCAGTAGACATTTGTTGATCTAGTACTTTTCCAAGTAATGCAATTATGCAGGTATTGTTTTGTGTCTCTGCAGTAACGTTTTACTATTCCGTGCAATAATGTCTAGTTCTTCGTGTCCGTAGCTCTTATCAGAATTTCAAGCTGTACTATGTAACACGAATATGGGAGAGTTTTATTTCTTCTCCATGTTTCAAGATCTTAATATCTTTTCCATTATGTTGTATGCAAACATGTTAACCCCCTAAGGTTTGTAGACAACTCAAATGTATTATGTCCTATAGCAGGATCTTGAATAATACATTTGTTATTCAAACTGACTATTGTAGTTCTCTTCCCTTACATTTCTAATAATTTTCAGTTCGGAACTCATGATGTTGTGGTTTTGAAACCAAACAAATCGGATTTGGGGTCTCCTCCCCTCGGGCAGGGTGTTGTTTACCGAATAAAGGTATAGTAGAGTTTCTGAAATGTTAAGATTATGCTCTATATCCTTATAGTTGTTAAATTTGATGTATATACCTTTTTGAAAGAGCAGGACTCATCCATCACTGTAGCTTTTGATGATATACCAGAAGAAGGTCTGAATAGTCCCCTACGCCTTGAAAAACTGGCAAATGAGGTACATTCCACGTTTCATCGATCACATGATTTGATTCCTGCAATGAATAAAAATATATCTTAACACATGGATCCTAAGTTGCTGACTGGCAACTGTTTCATTAGATCATGTAAAATGCTATCTTAAGGCACAGGATATGTTGTGGAGTTGCATATATTTTCTTATTCAAGTTATACTTATTGCCTGGTATTCGTTGAGTTAGTTATGATAGATGTGTGCCATACTATCCCATGGAAGATGCCTTTCTACCACACAGGTTGTTATAAAGTACTGTATTTTTCAAGTAATCTAGCAAACTCCCCAGAAAACTATAAGAGGTTGCTAAAGAGTCTTGATTCTGGACTAGGGCAACTCCTTTCCTTGCATAATGAATCAAAAGTGCACCTTGAAGCCTCAAATACAATGGTCATTCTTGAAAAACAATTCATCCAGAGTAATTTTAGCTTTAAATATCTCCCTTCCCGATGAAGAAACAACCTATTAAATCTACATTCAAAGTATTTTAGAAATTGTTTGACCCTGTTGTTAAATGTTTGAAAGGTCTTGGACATTTGCAAATTAGGCAAATATATGGTAATATACTTGTTAGAAAGCTCCCTTATTGACTCCGAAAAGCTATGGGGTTTGAGTTTAATTGTGGAAGTTTCTAATTTGAGCCAAATGAATTATCTTGTAGATACTTATTCAGAATACAACTTTCAATACTTTGGTGAAGAACTTTTCAGGATTGTGATTGATTGTAGGTCACCTATCGTCGGATGAAGGAAACGTTGATCCAGTTAAGTAAAGGTGTGAAGGGTCCTGCTGCCGATCTGGTCCCTGTCTTATTTGGTGAGAGGCCACCAGCAGTGTCGAAGAAGGATATCAAGTTCACTCTTGTAAACTCGAACCTTGATCACTCACAGGTCTCCTGAGCATATCTCCCACAATAGGTTTTAAAGCACCCACCACATAGTTTTTCTTTGAATTTTTTTTTGTTTAGATTTGCTGCCTTACATGGATAGTATACATATTTTTTTTTAATTTTTTTTTTTTAATTGCCAGTTATATTATACTCCCTAATGATGCTATTTTATTAATGCCTATACAACACATGCCTATTCATGTTCCTTAATTAGCACATTTTTAGAGTTCTCATAATTATGGACTAAATAAGTTCTCATGTTTTGAAGAAAGATGCTATCTCAAAGGCTCTATCATCCAAGGACCTCTTTTTGCTGCATGGACCTCCAGGAACTGGGAAGACTACTACCGTGGTTGAAATTATCTTGCAAGAAGTTAAGCGTGGATCAAAAATTCTTGCCTGTGCTGCTTCCAATATTGCAGTTGATAACATTGTGGAGAGACTTGTACCTCATAGGTATCTAGAATTTTCAAGTTGCATGTTCAGAACTTCTGCTAAGACAAAGACATTACTCTTTTCAGCTAAATTTTTATATTGATTTCATGTTGCTTTCTTTTTTCTTGTAACCTTTATGAGTAAATGGGAAGTCATATTCTTTATCACGCGTTTAGATTTCAGTGTTCAGATTCACTTATTTCCTCTTTTTTGGGTTGTAACAGAGTTAAGCTGGTGAGAGTGGGACATCCTGCACGCTTACTTCCCCAAGTACTGGAGAGTGCTTTAGATGCTCAGGTAATGTTATCTACTGTTTTAAAATTAAATTTTGGATTCTCGATTCAGTTTATGGATGTCACAACCATCTGTTAAAATTATGGTGGTCCTCAACCCTCAATTGCTTCTCTTTTTTGTTCCCTGCTTACCCTGGTTTTCTGTTTTCCTTGTTTCCTCCACTCAAAACAATGTCTTAGAGGCTTTTATCCTTAAAATCCAGTTGATCATATCTCTTTTATTCTGAATAGAGCCGCTCCTTCCCTTCTGCTCCTGAGTTCTTAATAATTAGCTGTATGTATTCCGATTTGTGACACAGTTATTTTCCATGTCTTGCTTTCTAGTAAGAACTTTCTGATCTTTTTTGATTCATTGATCTCGTTTTATACTCTTGGAGTAACCAAGTCCTTCAGTTTTACATAATATTACTCAAGTTTCATCCTTGGATTGGTTAAATTTCTTGATTATAAATTTCTTAAATTTCCTGTAGGTTCTGCGTGGGGATAATAGTGCCCTTGCAAATGACATTCGCAAGGAGATGAAGGTATGTGATGTACACAATTTATGTAACTTTCTTTTTCTGTGACATAAATCGATTTATTACTGATCTTACTTATAAGTAGTTTTAATAATATTATGCATAATTTGATTGTGCCTTCCATATCTATGATGAATTCTTGCAGACTTTGAATGGTAAACTTTTAAAAGCCAAAGACAGAAATACTAAGAGAGATATTAGAAAGGAACTTAAGACTCTATCCAAAGAGGAGCGTAAAAGGCAGCAGCTGGCAGTGACCGATGTGCTTAAGAATGCAGATGTGGTGTTAACAACCTTGACTGGTGCACTTACTAAGAAGTTGGATGGCTTTTCTTTCGATTTGGTTATAATTGATGAAGCTGCCCAGGCATTAGAAATAGCATGCTGGATTGCCCTTCTGAAGGTAATATAGAATTGTAGTTGCTGAATTTCACAGCAGAAATTGTCAAGAAACTGATGCTATTTTTTCTTAAAAAACTGATACATATTTGTAGATGATATTTCAACCTTTTGGGGATTGGGGAGGACTAGACTGTCCGAAAGAAAGTTTCACTATAGTTTATTCTGAGCCCATTGCTAAAATACCTCATTTTGCCTTACTAGGGCTCAAGATGTATATTGGCAGGTGATCATCTCCAGCTTCCCCCAACCATCCAAAGTGTTGAAGCTGAAACTAAAGGATTAGGAAGAACTCTCTTTGAACGTCTAGCAGACTTGTATGGGGAAGATGTCATGTCTATGCTCACTGTTCAGTATCGCATGCATGAACTTATCATGAATTGGTCATCCAAAGAGCTCTACCACGGAAAGGTGCCCAGATATGTTGAAATCTCTCTCTTTCTCTCCTTCTGTGTGTATGTTTCATGTTTGTAGATGTGAGGGTCTATGCCCATATTCAAAGTTCAGGTCTTCCTTTCTACATGCTTAAATATATGAATGTCATTACTGAAAGAGTTCGATGATAGAAAGGCACTCATATTGTTCTCTCTTACGACAAAGATGTCTCATTCTCTACTATTTTTTACAAGAATTTTTGCAAGAATTTATGAGCCATTTTAAGATTTGGTGTGAACATTTCCAATGGTCTAGAATGCTGTTTCCAATGGCCAGTCCCTTTCTTCAAGAGAATCTTTCGTAGAACCATGCATTATCAGTTTTTGCAAAACTTCTTGCTGAAGACATAGTGAAGAAGAAAAATTGTGGACCTTAAAAAGGATTTAATGGGTTCTATTAAGACCCTCACCAAATGCTTAGTCATTGAGATGTCTGGATTATGCTTTCCACTTGGTTGTTGAGTGTGTTTTACTCCACATTGAATGACAGATTACAGCCCATTCAAGTGTCGCAGCCCATACTTTGTACGATCTTGAGGATGTCAAGAAATCATCTTCGACGGAGCCAAGCCTTCTTCTCATAGACATAGCTGGGTATGGTGTTTTTTCATTTTCATTTATTATGCAATCTGACTGGCATACAAATTACAGCAAAATGGATATCGTAGAAGTCTAAGAATCATATGCTTTTTTCAACAGTTTCTTGCTTGGACAGATTGGATCCCTCTGTCAAAAAAAGAAGAAGATTGGATCCCTTTATTACTAACGTGATAAGCTTTCTTTCAGTTGTGATATGGATGAGAAGAAGGATGAAGAAGCCAGCACACTGAATGAGGGTGAAGCTGCTGTCGCTATAGCTCATGCTAAGAAACTTGTGGAGAGTGGAGTTCAAGCGGCCAATATAGGAATTATTACACCTTATGCAGCACAGGTACTTTACATTGGTTAAATTGTAAACCTCTATCTAATTGAGCATGAAACGGTGCAGGATTATTAATGTTTTATGTCTATCCTATTCTAGGTTGTGCTGCTGAAGATGTTGAGAAGCAAAGAAGACAAGCTAAAGCATTTGGAAATATCTACAGTTGATGGTTTTCAAGGCCGTGAGAAGGAAGCAATTATCATTTCAATGGTGCGATCGAACTCAAAGAAAGAGGTACTATAAGTGGAAAATGGTACATTTATTCTCAAAGTGTATTATTATAGGTTCTAATATATAAAGTGACCTGTTTTCAGGTTGGCTTTTTAAGTGATCGCAGGAGGATGAATGTTGCAGTGACACGAGCAAGGAGACAATGCTGCATTATTTGCGACACTGAGACTGTTAATGGTGATAAATTCTTGAAGCGTTTAATCGAGTACTTTGAGGAACACGGTGAATATTTGAGTGCTTCAGAATATGGCACTCAGTAAATCAGGACTCCCTGCATGAAAAATCATCTTCTGAAGGACCTCGTGCTATGAATAGATGAGATATGAGTTTACCGATATGTTTGGGAATAACTATAATAATTGTTTATTGATATTTCAGGGGATAATTATATCTCCCCTTACACCACCAATTTGAGTGGAGTATCTGTGATTGAGATCACTTTCATTTTCAACTTAGGTATGAAAGGTGAAAGTTGCTTTTATGGAATATTTCGCTTTATCTTCACTCTCTTTGTACACGTGAAACTGTTGGTAGTATTCTCATCTACTTATCTGAATGTCATGTCGAAGAAACTTAACTGCCAAAAAAGGGCAGGGATGTTTAAGCTCATTCATCTGCTTCAAAGACACATTTTTCACTGGCTATGTCGTCTTGTTCGTATATGGCTATTTTTTCTTAGTATAATACAGCGTGCAGCTATTGCATATGTAAGGAAATATTCCTATTCTATTGATCCCTGTGATTACAAAAATATGTCGATTATTCTAAAAGTTCCAGAGTGGAAAAAGCTCTTCATTGCTGTCATGTGCATGGAAAGGGGTTGCTTCTGTTCCTAGATGAATGCCTGCTTCAGCTATTTCACTCAGTGTGTCCCAGTTAAAGTTTTTATCTGCATAGGAACCGAATCCATCTTCCTCATCTATGAACGACGATATTTCTATATCTGTGATGTTTTTTGACGTAGTATCGCTGACACAAGGCTGATGATGATCGTCACTTTTCAGGACCCCCATCTGTTGGAGAAATTCATTGAGATCAATCTGAGGCTTTTCTTCAGAGGTAATCACTTTATTTTCAGATGAAAATTCCGTATCTTTCTCCTTCGTCTCTGAAACTTCAACTCGTGGCTGCTCGTTTACAACCTGCATGTCATTTTTGGGGTCACTAGATGACGAACTTGACGAAGAATGGTGACCAAGAATGCCTGTTTTCTTGAGTTCTTGGAGACGTTGGTGAATCACATGGACGCTGGGCTGGGCATTCAAATTGAGCAGCCCTGTTCCGGGGAACACGGAGTTGATCAAATTATTGGAAGGAAACCATTTGAACTTGTTCGATTTGTTTAACGGGTTGAAGCTGGACCTCAAATGGGGCAGATTAAGGTACGCTTCTGGCCCGTATAATCTCCTTGCTGCTTCATCATAAGCCATGGCCGCCTCTTCTGCTGTAGCAAAAGAGCCGAGCCAGAGCCTGGTTCTTTTCTTAGGCTCTCGTATTTCCGCCACCCATTTTCCCCACGTCCTCTGTCGAACGCCACGATACTCACACATGGCGTTTTGAGGACCGCCTTTGCCTCGGGCTGGGCCTTTTTTCCAGGGCTTGAGGGGAGATTTTCTGAGGTTTTCCATGAGAGTGAGTGTTGACTTAAGTTGAGTAAAAGGTAGGGGGTTTGTTAAAGATGGGAATGAATGGAGCGGTTTATGTATAGTCAGAGTGTGTGTGTCTGTGTGTGAGCCTATTTTGGTTTAAATGCTTTCACGTTTGGGTAAAGCTTTTGAAGCCCCATGTGACCGTTTAAAGCTCCCCTTAGAGTGTTTTAGTTACTACACTCTACTACTAGTCGACTTACCGAGTGTGACTGTGATGTGATCATTCTAGTGAGAGAAAGTCACATGTTTTGTATATTTTCAAATGGTTTTTTTTTTCTCTCTCCAATTTTTTTGCCAATCAAAATTTTAAAACACGCAGACCATCAAATATGTAAATTAATCCATGCGATTCGACTGGCAGGAGTCAGAAATTTTAACTTCAAAACGATCGTCATTGATTAATTTCCTTTGAAACGAGTATTTCATATATATTACTTGTTTTGAATTTTGTCCCTTGTATTTTCACAATTGTTTGCTTTTATTGAACTATTTACAATTTCTTTTTTAAAAACTATTTTAGGCTTTGTTTGTTTGATTCTTTTGAAGCTCAAACAAAATTGAGAAATGGATGGAGAAGTGCTTATTCATGGTTTGATGTAGGACAATTTTGTCATAATTAACTGAGTTCACAACATGAATATATATAATTATATGCTTATGAATGAATGGACAAGTGCAGCCATGTAAACACGTGAATCTTGATGAGTTAAGTTGGAAGAATTCGTATGTAATAAAAAAACTTCACTAGAGTATATCATACTTGCTCTATGTTAATGCTACACCATATTTGTCAGACCCTATAGCAGTATAGTACAATGCTCCTTAATACCTATCGGGCTGATTTTAAAGTTGCAATTATGAGTCATGGGTGGGTCAGTGGGTGGACTCGAACGTGAACCCGACTCAAGTATGTCGTGAGATACGTTTTGGCCCTGCGTATACTATTTCATTTTGTCTCAATATATACTATAGTGATAAAAGTATGATTACCGTAGTGCATGAGATGTGTAGAATTAAGTGTATTCACACATGGAGTTCCTTCCTCGGATACCTTAGTAGAATCGAGAAGAAGAATTGAAGTTTGGGAGGTTAATTTTCAACTACTGAAGTATGGAATTTTGGACTCTAGCTAGGTAGATAGTGGTAATAATTGTGAGAAGATAAACCCACCTCTCTCAAAAACATGTTCACGAGCTTCCCTGATTTCACATGTTACTGCATGCGCGAATTTCACGGCCATGCCCACTTCCTTCCCGTATCAGTTATCACCTTCATCCCATGCATGCGTCCGGCCTCTCTCTCCTCTCTATATCTCTTACGTTTTGATATACTTTCTCTATAAGCTTCTCACTACTTTTAAACATAGAGATTAAGATAAGTGATTAAATGATACATATAGTACAAGTGATGTGATTTAGAGGAAGTAAAAGTAGGATATAAATGCAAAATTAAGTGTCATAAAGTGAGTGGTAGAGATATAAATTTAAAAGATATTTGTCAAAAAAATATATGAGAATTGATGCTTAAAGACGAATAGACTAAAATGATAAAACGAGAAGCTTATAGATGGACTGAAGGAGTATATAGACTTGCTACCGACCTAATTATAGTATCATAATATAGATTAATTTTACTTAACAATTGTGTCAACTTGATTCACATGAATTTAATTTCTGATCCATTTATAAAATGAGTTTAACGAAATCTTGTATATAAGACCTATTTAAAACTTGTTGGGTATGAATCGTATGATAAATGGAGTTCATTTCAAGTGTATATTTTAAATAAAAATATTTTTTTAAAGTTTAAACTATTTTTTTGGTCCATCTAATGAAATACAATTCTAGAGATATTTGAATTGGGCCGGACCCAAAACCAAATGTTATCTTGCTTGTGACATATAGCCCATTTACATTTAAATTAGGCGGACCACACCGTTTAATGTTGAACACAGATCTTTCATTAGTACACCCCCTTGAATTCCCCAATATATCCTGCTCATCCCCTGCGTCGCGTCCCGTCGCCTCATCCTAGTATTTAGCGCGCCTCACCTGCTTCAAATTAATGGCCGCCATTTCAGGCAATTCGCGAAAAACGTATTTCCATATTTTTACGTAAAATAGTTCTTCTCTTGATTTGAAGCTGAAATGTTTTCAGGCATTTAATGAGCATGTAGAGTTAAAGCTAGAATCTCATACTGTAATTTTTTCTTCATCTAAGACTGCTAGTCTTCACTCAATAATTCCATTTGTTATAGCAAAAGACTTAGTCAAGGAAAAACATATATTCCCCTTGCCCGTTGGTCTATATACCATTTTGTCATTTCGGTAGCCCTAATCAAAATAATCAATTTTCTAAAATGTCAAAATTTACTATACAGAGAGACGATTGTGCCTTATTACCATTTCAATGTCTCCTAGCTGGACTTGAGTCAATTCAGTCCTAAATCAAGGCTATTCTCGTTGCTGTCTATAATCATTTTCTTAAATAAAAGACAACGGATGTGATGAAACTATATACAGTACCTTGAAACAACTAGAATAAAATGGATTCTTTGAAAAAGACAGGACGGAATAATGATAGACGGCTAATGTATAGAATTCAACGACATTATTTCAAATCTTTTTTGTTTCAGCACAAAATCCATTGGTTAAATCAACCACATTTAATCTGAGTTTTTGCTTAACAAAATTTGATTGCAAATGGAGGAGAAGAAGTTATCTGTCACGGCTGAACAGTTCTGTCGTCGATTTTCACTTGTTGAGGTCCAGTTGGCCACTCATGATTTCAGTGAAGCACATCTCATTGGAAATGGTGGGTTTGGTAAAGTCTACAAAGGCCAAATCGATGATAATCGGCAACAGACTGTGGCCTTTAAACGGCTAGCACCTAATTCTAACCAAGGAGAAAATGAGTTTTTTACAGAGATTGAGACACTCAGTAAGCTTCGACATATGAATCTAGTCTCTCTGATAGGCTACTGCAATGAGAATGGAGAATTGATTCTTGTTTACGAGTACATACCCCTTGGAACGCTGGCCGACCACCTTTATAGACTTTCAACAAGTAGACAGAGCGAGGAGTCCTCGTCTCTTACATGGAAGCAACGCCTTAACATATGCATTGGAGCTGGATGAGGTATAGAATATCTTCACACTGGCGCCTCTATCATACATGGCGATGTTAAGTCTACAAATATCCTTCTAGAGGAGAATTTCACAGCTAAGGTTTCAGATTTTGGTTTGGCCAAACATTTAAGCACAAACAGCCATGTTAGCACAATAGTTAAGGGCTCGTTTGGATATCTAGATCCGAGTTATTTTATCACCTGCAGACTTACCACGAAAAGTGATACGTATGCTTTTGGGGTGGTGTTGTTGGAAGTTTTGTGCGGGAGACCTGCAGTGGATCAAAGGCGTGGTGAGGATGAGATGAGTCTGGTCATGTGGGCTCAAGATAAAATTAGTAAAGGAAAAGCTGACCAGATTGTTGCTTCGAATTTGAGGTGTGAAATATCGGATGATTGCCTTAAAACATTTGTGGGGATCGCTAAAAGGTGCTTGAATCGTGAACCAAAAAAGAGGCCAACAATGGCTCAAGTTGTGGTCCAGCTTGAGTTTGCCCTTGAACAGCAGGACAGAAAAGCAGTAAGACTGAATGCATCACGATTTCTGCCATTCTGGAATAGAGTTAAACCGTCTGGTAATGAATGAATTGTTATCATATGGCATCAGTACAATTCAACAAGTTTTCCTGTTACGTTTTGATGATTTATTTGAACAATTTTGCAGGCGGTAATGCCACAGGATCAACACAACAGGAGCACAAGCAGGGTGATGTTAACACTCCGTCAGCAGCCACCCCTTGCACTCAAGAAGAAGCATTAAATGACGAACAAACCGTTGATATGCTTCTTCAAGATGTCCCTGCCATTTCAATACATGAATGGAAATACATTACTGATAATTTTAGTTCAGAGTGTTTAATTGATAAGAGCCCCGACAGAAAATTTTATCGTGGAACCCTTAAAAGTGGACAGGACGTAGCAATTAAGGAGCTATGCTACGTCAACCTTTCATACAAGAAGTTTCTGCAACAGGTTTAATGTGTTAATGTTACTTAATATTCTACAACTATGGAAAGAGGAATGCTTTTATATAATACATGCTTTGGCAGGTCACATTAGTTTCCAGCCTAAAGCATGAAAACCTGGATCAGCTATTAGGTTACTGTGTCGATGGTCCAAGGAAATTATTGGCTTATGAATTTGCTCAAAATGGATCCCTGTATGACATTCTTCAAGGTGATATCCTTATTGTTTTCACCTTCCAATTTCAGATATTGATAAATCTGTGTTTTTTGTGGAATAGGACACTATGTATCAAAGCCAGTTGTAGCTCTGTCATGGGCCCAAAGAGTTAAAATTGCTATTGGTGCTGCAAAAGGATTAGAGTACATTCACGAGAAGGGGCATATTCATTATAACATCAGATCCAGCAATGTTTTAGTTTTTAATGATGATGTTGTTAAATTAGCTGATTTTGGTTTGCCAGATCCTCATTCTTCTATTCTTCGGGATGCTAATATCGAATATCATCCTTGTATTTTTTCCAACGGCCGTGATTATGATCCCCCTATCCCTCTCACACAGTATGTTCTATTTGAGTCTATCCTAGAGAAGAACAATACCAGAAGTTTAAACTTGTAATAATTATTTTGTGGTTTTAACTATTTCATTTTTTGTGTGGTAGAAGCATATGGTATTACAAATTAAGCTGGAGGAGTGATGTTTACAGCTTTGGTTTGGTACTCCTCGAACTCTTGACAGGCCGTAAACAAGTTGATGATACCCGGCCAAGGGGACAGCGTCATCTCGTAACATGGGTAATGATTGAGTTTATTTTGGACATTGGTTTCAGTATACGTACATTGATTGATATAAGTCGTAATTCAATTACTGGCAAACTTGTATAACACCAGGCAACACCGATGCTCGGGACAGACAGGGTAATGAACATTGTGGATGCTAGAATGAATGGAGACTACCCACCAAAGGCCATTGCAATGGTTAAATCAGTTTCCAAGGACTCTTTCTTTAGTGTACATGACTTCATGTCTAATTAGGTTTTTGCCTAAATGCAGATGGCTAGAGTCGCTGCCTTGTGTCTACAAAATGAAGATGTATTTCGTCCACAAATGTGCATTGTAGTAAAGGCTCTTAGTCCTCTGTTGAAAGATTGTTGATTGATATATTTAATACTAGTGCAAAAGCTCTGTGCATCAAGGAAACAAAGAGGTTTCTCCTGTGGCAAGTAAGATTAGGAAGGTTCTTATCATTATTTGGCAACGTGTGGTTTGAACTTCAAACAATATTTCATCAAATTTGGAGAAGATAGTGGAAGGCATAAAGATTGATTCGATTGTGGAAGTGGTTTCAAGCAAATTTTACAACTTTTGTGTATTCAATTCATGAATAGTGTAACTAAGAACGGAGGCCTCAAACTTTAACAACATTTTGGACAATTCTAAGGTGGTACACAAAACTAAAACAATTGGTCCTGAGAATGCGATTGCATTATAAGGTCTCAATTGAACAGATCGAGCAAGCTCAAACTGATGTAACATGAAACCTATTAGGGCGAAATTGCCATGCAGAGCAACAAAAGTCCACAGACCGCCTAATTGGCACCAACGAGTAAAATCTCCTTGTGCTTCAGGACCCAATCAGTAAACACGTCCGTATTGTCTTTATGATCACTCTGACTCCAGCAACACAATCCTTATCGATGTTTTGAGATTGTGAATGATGATGATTGCCCACATTCAAGACGAGATTTTTTTCGTTTCCAAGTAATGAGAATAGCAAGTCAAAATTGAGTATGCATTGTGAATGTATGTGCAGTGTTTAATTTAGGAATTGGGATTCCACAATTGCAGGCCTCCTCTCCATTCAGTCTGAGCATTCAAGGTAATTGGTTCAAGCACAGCAGAGTTGGCAATGCAAATATATGAGTATTTGTTGTACCACTCATGTTCTGATCCAGGGCTGAATATGTACAACTCTTCAAACCCTTGTCGTCTCACCGTCACCGAATTCCTCCTGCCCTGCTCAACACACACATTTTCAAATTCTCAGAAACCAGAATAAACTTCAAATACATATCCTACAGCTAGTTACTTACACGGTCAATGATGGTCAAACTGCGCGGAGCGCTCGTGTAAACCCTGCTTAATTTCTCACTCAAATGCTTGTAGTCATCATCTTCCTCGCCCGTCTCCTCTTCTTCTTTCACCTCCCGTTTGGAAAATAGCTTGCTGAACGCCCAGGGACGTTGATCACTACTTGTCTGGATATCAGGAGGGATAATACTGAAATTAGTGTCAAATGGTGGCCTGGCAAAATAATCAGAGGCTTGTAGTCCCAGCGCGTAAACTGCATCAGGAGTGCTCACACCCAGGTGACACAAGGCTGAGCCCATTAGACGGAGAGACGAACTAGTCGCTGAGTTAGAGACCACAATGTCACAGTTCAAACGGTCTCGTTCAAGAGTTATAATATTCTTTACTTGAGCAGTGGCGTCTTGGCTCGTGCAGATGAGTTCCACCTGAACAGATTCTGGAGTTGATTTGACTTGATGAATAGCCCAAGCGTCGGGAGACCACGAAACTCCGGTGGCATCATTGTATAAGGCTAATGCCAAAGATAGGCCTCCCTGCACAGCCCGAGTTTGAGAGACCAACGTGTGAAGCAACTCCAGCTTTGCACCATGCCACATTTGAGGCTTGAATGAAGTGATCAATCCACTTGGAAGCATTACGTTGGCCGCCGAACTTCCATTCTCAACTTCCATCCTCACCACACAACTGTCGCCGATGCCTGTGAAGCTCACTCCCCTTGTTCTGAACTCACTTTTCAAGTACTCCACATCCGGCCCTTTTCCGTTGCTCGAGCAATGTATTCGAAAACAAGTGTGCTTGTTCTTCACACTAGGATTGGAAAGCATGTTTGGGAAGCTGGAGAGAACAGTTGCCATCATTCTTGCTAATTGGAACACAGAGTAAACAGCCAAGCCAAATATATTGGTTAGATAATGTATTTTTGTAAGTATATATTTTGGTTGGTCATGAATGAACGTGGAGAGATATCATAAGTTTGTTTTATCCTCCATTTCAACCACACTTGCAACATAACATTTATCTTTATGCTATCATTCCATGGTTGCTGCTTTTGAAAAGAAATTATGAATATTATACAAAACAAAAAAACAGAATTGAGATTTGCATTAATGAATTATTCTAAACTGCACAACAAGATAAAAATATATTTATTGCAATGAGATCACAAATTATCGTGCTCTATCACTTGTGCCCCTTTCCATTCTTCACCAGGGTTAATAGTGAGCGGAATCAACACAGAGGCAGGGCCTGTACATATAAAGTAGTCCTTCTTCCCATCAGAAAATGATCCCGGGCTGGACAAGTGTATTTCCTCGAAACCCATTCGTATCACACGAAAGAAGAGTCCACGCCCCTGAAGAATACGACAAAGTATTATATAAACCGTTTTCATACTCACGAAAACGAGTCACTGATGACAATGTTAATACCTGATCAATGATTTCGTATTTGGAGGGGGCACTTCTATGGAATGGGTTTGATCTTTCTTCAGGTGGGGCAGCGTAAAGCCTACTCAACTTATGTTTCAATACAGTAATGGGCACATCCTGCACACTCCATAATCCGGGCTTCTTTTCGGGCTCCCAGCCGAAAGAAAAGAAGCCCGGATCATCCTGAGGCTTGATAGCCTCAGAAGGGGACATGATTTGAAAAGGAGAAGAGGGAGGCGGGTGTGTAGAGTACGAGCAGCCATTGAGGCCTTGGACGCCGGCGCCCCATCTCTTGGTGAACCTGAAATGAGTCAATACGGCGGCGTTTAAACTCACAGCCTTCCGCCCATTGTTCTTCACTATCACAGCTGCCGCCATGCTCAGTGGATACAGGGACACCACATACTTCATCTCCAAACTCCCTCGAATGCACCTCAATTCAACCTACACTAACTAATTATAATTTAATCAAACACATACATGAATACCTAATTCCAATTCCAAATCAATTCCAATTTGTTATTACCTGTAGGGCGTCAATGGAATCGGAATCAACATCGTGCACACTCCATACGCCATTGTCGTCGTCGTCATTATCAGGTGGGAGCTTGTTGATGACCAATCCGATGCCGCCTCTGGATTTGGGGCCAGTGTTGAGAGTGTGAAGGACCTCCTCATAACCATCGTCCTTCCAGTAGACCTTAGGCTTGTAGGAAGTAATGTGGCCATTTTGTATCTCAACCTTCACGGAGCTTCCGTTCCTAACGGTTAGCTCGACCTCCCCCGATTCCGAAAACTTAATGCCTTTCCGCCCAAATTTGAGGTCCAGATTCTCAGTAAGAAGAGGAGCAGAAGCAGCAGCAGTAGCTTTAATGGTGGTTTTAAGGGGAGAAGAAGGAAATGATAGAAGAGAAGAAGCCATTGTTCCTTCCCTTCCCTTCACTTGTCTAAATTAGTATTAGTAATAATGAATGGGTGGCGCCCAAGCGTCCAAACTGGTTAATGGGACGGATAAAGTATTCCGTATCTCCTCCATTCATCTTTTACCTTCACTCGGTTAATTACTTCTCTCAACTTTTCATATTTATCAACACAGTATCAAGCAAAGCAATTAAATAATAATCTTCTGAGCTCAGGCTGAAACATAAAATATATATTTTTGTCGATATCAAACAACTTATTATAAACCATCTTAAATTAATTATCGAATAATTTTGATTTCAAGGCTAAACTCACCCAAATTTGAAATGCATTGGGAAATTGTTTCACAGTTTCACTCAAACCTAGTACCGATCAAATCAGCCAAATCAAATTGATCATATGATATGGAAGATGGGCAACAATTTTTGACAATATTTTAAAATTTCAATCTCGTTCGTGTTTCATTACTGGAACTAGTGAGACGTGAAACATACAAGGAGTTGCTGACACATTTGCCTAACTTGTGGGGAAGGATCTGTTGAGGACAGGGTTTGGAGTAATGCTCTTGCTTCTAATAGTCCACCAGATATGCTCTCTATCACCTCTTCGTCTTCATTCGCCATAAGACACGTCAGCAACTTTGCTCCTCCCAATTTCTCCTGTCAACCAAAATCAAATGTGCGACGTCAACACCAACATGTTATTATCAGAATAATGCAACGAGAGTCGATTCTTCACTACATATTTCTAACGAAAGGTACCTTCTGGGATCCTTGTCTTAGTGATTTCAGAGCGATGTTGAGAAGATCATTAGAATATGGAAATATTGAAGACTTCAAATGGTACGCCATTGAGAAGAGAACCTGGATGCAAGCGTCCCTAATCTCTGCCTCCACTGCTCCCTGAAAACACAAAATCGGGTAAGGAGAATCAGCATCTCTCGTAACTCTGTTCCATTGACTCATCAAACAATCAGAGAAAACAAAAAGGCATATACCCTAGCAGAACGTATAACACGTGGAAGAATTTTCTTAGCATAAGGTTCCTTTCCAGTGTCTGATATCTTCTGAGACGCGCTTATGAGGACATTAGCCATACAGAGTCTAAATGAGAGTTGGGTAGTTGCTTTTGCTCTCCTATCAGATTGAAAAGGAATATCCTCCTTTCCATCAGTTAGTTGGTTGACCACATAAGCAAGAACAGAATCTTCCGTAATGTCTGTGCCTGCCATTGAAACAGAGCTTCTTTGATTTTGAGGAACTATGAAAAGACATTTAAATCAAATTTTCAAATAAGACATTCAGATATTCTTTTTTTTCTTTCGAAAAAGACATTCAGATATTCTTCATGTACCTTTCCGGGATTTTGGAGATTGTAGTTCTGTGCACAACATCAGAGCAAGACAGTCTATGCACCCATGTTGAGCTTTGGAAACTGAAGAAAAACGACCATCAGAGAGAACATAAGTCAGCAGAGAGATAAGTGATTACTTACTTTCATCTCTGTCCACTGACGTCCATGATAGAACTTTCTGGATTGTTTTCCTTATTCTGAACAAATCAGGGTGCCTGTAAGCATTATCTCCTCTAACCTAATCACAGAAACAAGGAATTGTTAAAAGTCGAACACGTGGAATAATATGTCAAAATGGATGCAAGTGAAGACCATACCATAAGAGATGTACAAAGGGAAAACAGGCAAACTTTGATTTTTAACACGTCCTTATCAATTGCAGCAGATTCCAACTGAGACGACAAAATTGGAATAAGAACCTGCATAACCACAAAACCGGTTTATTAACATGATTTAAATAGTTTAATGAGAAGAAACAAAAGTCAAACAACCCATTCTCTAAGCTAGTAAGGTTTATTTCTTAAGAGGACCAGATTCTATTTCTTTGTGGATTTTTTACAAAGATATTTACTCACAATAAAGATAACAAAATAGTCAAGGATTATCTCCCTTCAAAGAGAACAGTATATCCAGAAGAACATATAAAATGACAAGTTTTATAATTCCCACAACTGAATAGGCACTGATTTATATCAGACCTCAACTTATTGAAAATATTATATGAATTATAATTATTGTTTGACAATAACACATCAAGTTGAATACACCAGCATATCATATGATAGTGTGGATAAATTATTTCAAGAATTTCCTTGCATCTTTTTTAACCAGAAAATGTACTGCAGAACAAATATATAGATCTCTTGCATCAGAATGTAAGTATGTAATGGTAGATATGAATTCTTAATGTTGATAGCTACAAGATCAAGTTGCATAAGATGTTGTATCTACCTCAGGGTGAATTCTCCCACAGAGCTCCGCAGCAAGTTTCCGAACATCTTCAAATTCAGATTTACTCAAAGCCCTAATAAGATATTAAACACAATTATCAGATACTTTCCAAACACCAATACCTTGATGCGTTTCAAATCCATGGTAAACCTTTCAATTATCAATGCAGCTATGCACTCAGTACCCACAACGCTAGAATTATGTGGAATTTCGCCATATACAAGAGGAGAATTGAGGTCATCGAAAACTCTTAAAGGAAGCAGTCTGATAACAAGCAGCGGGCAAAGGCGAGTAAAGAGACAATGCTCAGGTTTTATAGCCTCACTGTCTGGATCCGTCCTTTCCCCTTCTGAAAGGCACTCATCGATACTGCTCAAGGACCAAGAGATAAAACAATAAATAAGACGTGGAAAAATAAAATGAGATTGAAATATATAAAATACCTGGCCAGTGTAAGAAAATTTATTTACTGTACTACCAAACTATGATACTAAAATATTCTCCTAAACCCTTACACTTCCTCAATGTATCAAAATGCTTCATTTTCCATCTTTGAGTACTGACAACTAATGTTTCTATCACAAAATAGTTAGTTAAAACAATGACTTCCTAACAGCGTAAAGTGGCTTATTATGAATCTATTTATAGTCACAAATTTGAAGAATAGCAAGCATATTTAAAATGAAAAGAAGATTGCAGCGCAAGGTGACTCACTCTTTCTGTTCTCTCATACACTCTATAAGTCTACTAAAGACCAAATCCACAGCCTCAGCCAAGTATTCACTTATATGACTGAGAAACCTGACAATAACAGCATTTGATGGTTCAGCTAACATCTTGTCGATTAAAGGGCCCACCATAACATGCCAATTTTCAACCTGGAAATTTCCAAGAACATTGAGGTGAAATCAGAATTAAAAACCAAACAAATGAAATAGCCCAATTGTTTACTATATATAATATAGCTAAATCACATCATGCATTAGTGATGCATTATCAGTGTAAATGTTATACAGCCAACTATAAAAAGCACCTTGGAGGCATCCCATTTTTAAAGAGCATCGTTAAAATACTTCAGCCGGATTCATGTGATCTTAGTTAAGAAATAAGCCACACTATAGATATCTATTCACTACAGGAACAGTTAACTACAGTGCATAACAGTTCAACTTACATGTTTTGCCCACTCTGGAAGCAACTTGAGAAGCCTGTCATCGAGTGTGGATCCTGAAAAGCAAAGGTAAAAAGTGAACCATCTTAAGTGGCATTATTTGATACTTAGATAAGGCAGTTCTCATTTCCTCTTTTTATTCCCTTTTTTTGATAGACAGTAAGTTTCGAGTGTTTGGTGCATACCGCCTTTCCTGTCAACAGGAGCATCTGGATCTGGGTTTTGACAGAGTTTGCTACACAAGACAACGTTAAACTGTTAAGTTACAAATGCAAAGCTCAATATTGCGCTGGAAAAACAAGTTGGCCGTAAAAATGAGAATAGTTTTTATTCATTAGAAAAAAACAAAAGAAGTAGTATCTTTTAGTCTCTCAAGTCTTATTATTTGCATGATAATTTTAATCTTAAGTATAATATGCCAACAAATTAAAATAGAATGCACAGGATCCACAGGATTTCAACCATGTGTGGAAGTACCTGAGACAGTCGAGCAGGATGCACAAGATTTCAGGTTTATCTTTGTGATTGATGAGCAAGGCTATGAGTGCAGTACTCGCTGATGTCTGTAAGCTCTCATGCGGTGAATAAGATAGGTCAACAAGCATAGGCAAAACCAAGGGTGGGTCTGCAACAGTAAATTATAGTGAATATGGTGCCAAGAGGTCATTTCGCAGTCAATTGATGTTCTGCTGTAAGAATGAAGAAGAAACAACCAATCTAATGATTTATTGTATTGTGTGGCATACATGGCTGTGTGTGTGTTTTATCATTTCAGAAAATTTATTCCCCTTGAGAAGAACTTTCTGACATGCACTGTTTTATCCAACAATGAAATGAGTTGCCAAACCAAAATGCAATATATCTGTTTAATAGAATTTGCCTCGTTTCAAATACTGGTTGCCTGAAAGTTCAATGTGTCACTTAGCTAAATTGCAAACTAACCAATCATGGGAATCAATTTAGCTGCCTGATTTTGTATAGCTTCATCTTTATCTCCAAGGCATTCTAACAGGTGATTTGCAACATCTTGCCTGAGAATTCAGAAAATATTACGACATAAAAAAATTCAAAGTCAACAAAAAAGTGAGAAACTATCATAAGATTTAAAAATTACGAAGTTAGCTACTTACCATTTCGCTTGTGAAAGTGTGTCAACTGCCCCAGAAGTTATATGGATGAGATCTGCTACAACATCAACAGCATTCCTCCGCTGCGCGATATTTTCAGAGTGAATGCGCAAAAGAACCTCATCAAGGCACTTTCTATCAGAGCATCTGTCACATAAACGGTTAATTAAGCTTGACATAAATGGACTTAACTACAAATGAATAAATGAACTAGCAGTCATAATAGACCATACATTGAGCAATACTCAGAAAGAAGCTTAACAATAGCTTTTGCTGCTGCATCTCTCTCATCCAAAAGATTTAACAGTGTTGGGAGTAAAACGTTCATTTGTCTAACATCACCGAGACCTCTCTTGGATAATGTATGATTTGTTTTGAAGATGACCGCTTTAAACATAGTTATTGCTCCATCAATCACGTCGTCATCAGCACTATGTAGCTGTAGAACATCATTGGCACTTAATGAGGTAAAACTTCAAATGCAAGACGAAAACCAGTTCAACATTTTCCTTAAGTTAGAGATGACTTCCCAGACACACAAGCAAGAATAGAAGAACACCAATGGGCTATTAACAGGTATGATAAAGTGATTCTAATGAGAGTGGGCTTCGAATTGTTTTGCTATGAATATGCGAAAGTGAAAGAAACATTTGCATAAATTAGACCAGCCCAATGCAGTTATATTCTTAATTCTGGAGTTAATAATCATTTGACAAGAATGATAACTGCTGAATAGTATATACACACAAATGGTAATCATAAGGGTTTAGAATTCAGAAAGGTAAAATAATTTGGAGTTCAAAGAAGGCATTAGCTGCAAATCAATCTACAAGTTCATTATATTACCTGAGAAATGAGAACTTGAAGAATTTGAGATCCAGATTCTGTAATTGCATTTTCGAATAGTTGATTATCCAGTCGACCCAATAAAAGCAAAAGGCAATTCAGGAAAAAAATTATTGTCTCTGATTTGCTGCTTTTGCCCACGTTAGGTTCTTCAGATTGGTTATCTCCATAAAACTGCAAATGTTTGTAAGAATCTTGAGAATGAATGAAGAAAAAAAGCAACAGATAGGATTGCATCCTTCCATATGTGCACATCT
This sequence comes from Galeopsis tetrahit, assembly GCA_963675135.1. Taxonomy (NCBI): domain Eukaryota; kingdom Viridiplantae; phylum Streptophyta; class Magnoliopsida; order Lamiales; family Lamiaceae; genus Galeopsis; species Galeopsis tetrahit. Next base: position 5,538,706 of record OY776126.1, read on the forward strand.
TAAACTTGACTTCACTGAGATTTGTGCTACCAAGAGGTCTAACCTCCAACTAAGCCAATATCAGTTCACAATCCGGGATGTTTCAATTTTCTTCTACTACTGATTTTCCTATTTGTATAAAAAGATAATCAAAAGAAAATTTTCTAAGTTTGCCAACAAGCTAGTATATATGAAAGATGAATTTTGCAACGTTCTGCTTAAAACCCAAATTAGCAGGTTTTCCACAAAATGACAGCTAAGCTTTTGGTACCTAAGTGTCTGCCACCAAATAACAAAAAGTGCATTTTCTATTGTATGATGTATCTATGATATAAAATACTGTACATCATTACGAGAAAAATTTCGAAGAAAAAATGATATTCCACAAATCATTTCCAATAACTTAAAATCTCTCTCCTAGACTGAATTTTTACCAATGTAAACAGTAAACACAAATCATAGACACTGCTAAGTGCTACCTGAATACCAGACACATATTGATCCAAAAGTTCTTTATGTTGCTGAGAGAATTTGTGGTCTTCTAAGCGCATGAGCAAGCCGTAATGTTTCCAACAAGAAGATAGAAGCAACGAACCAGTCTTCAGCATCTGCATGTCTGTCTTTCAAACAAATATAAGAAATTAGAACTAAAGGATAAGAATGTGGAAAATATACCAAGCATTCAGTATCAATAAGACCTGCCTCATCTTGTGAATAATCATACTGCAGCTTCAGTTCCTGCAGCCACTTAAACACCCTCTTCAATCCTTCTGCATGCAAATAACGACTTTTCCTGCTCCACTGTTTTTTACGAGACAAAAAAGAGTACAAGAAATTGTGAACACTTTGAAACAAAAAAAGTCACGTCAGAAATGAGAAGGAAAAGCAATGATAGTTTTTATAGAGCCTATAACAATAACATAATAAACCCGAAACCACCAGGCAGTAGAGTGTGACCTATAAAACCATAATAACTTCATATGAAACCACAGAAAGGGGGCACTGATTTTGTTTCCCTAGACAATTGCAGACGCCAATTTATATTTAAAACTCAAAATAACAAATGAAAACCTTTTTGCTAAATAGAGTAGCAAATTCAAACAAAGTCGCTACCAAAAGTGGGTTAAAAGATGAGGATCATACAGCCATGAGTTTCTCCACGAGAGTTATAAGTTCATTAAGATTATTCCAAAGAAGTAAATTCAAATCCAAGCTGGAGGACGTTTCAGATGTTTTCTCCAAAGAATTGTTGAAACTGTGATTGGTAGCAGTGAGTGACAAACTGGGAGGCTGAGTTCCAGCACCAACTAAGGATGATTTCTGCTTTTTGGTTATATTATTGTCCTTTCTGGTCAATGCTACTGTAAGCGACAAAACGAAATCAGCTGCGGCAATTGCAAGGCGTGTTGGCAACTCAAATCCCTCCAGCATGATGCTACAATCAACTAATTAAAATCAGTCATCAGGAAATGGATGAGTAACATCTCAGTAGTGCAACAACGGAAGAAAGCAGACATCAACAAAAATTCTATCAAGCCAGGCAACTAACAAACTTAACAATTTTTTTGTTATATCCATCATTTGGTAAGGTGGATCAGGATAGAAGGAAGAAACACACAAAATCTAAGCAAAAGTACAATAGCAAGTCTCTAAAGTGAACAAAGCACAGAGAGAATTTATTCCATCACATGTAACTAAAGTCATGCTGACAAGCTCAACATCATTTTCTTATCGGTGCTGAAGATATAGAATGCTTTGACTACAATTCAAACATACCTTCCATTGCAAATTATTGATAAGATATGGGGGACACAAGAACAAAATGTCTTCAATATCACGCCATGCTTCTCCCTAATTGCTGCAAGAGTACCAAAAGTTTTATTAGCAAACTTGTAACTAGCTTGGGAGTTATCAGAGGAGCAAAGAGGAACCAGTCACCACTAGTAATATTCTCTGTGCCAAAAAAATGGACTAACGGGGCAAAGGAAAAAAATGTTGGAACCACCATATCAAGACAAATGAAGAAAAGTTCAATGTACCACGTAAGATAGAAGAGTTTAAATAAACAATCCACTATTATTGATTTCGTATACTCTAAGAAGGCCAAAATCTACACTGGTTAAAATCAGGGCATAGCCACATAGCACTCAATCTGGCAGCTAAACAAAGGTTTTCACCAATTCTAACAACAAATATCCAAAGTCGAGATATCCAATAATACTTAACTTAATATCGCTACAACTTATTAACTTATCAAGATGGACAAAATATATAAAATTGTAAAGAACTGAAATCATAGAGGAAGTTGTATCAGAAAGAGAAAAAGTATATACACATTACACAACCAAGCAAATATAGAAAAGCAAGAATAAAATTACCATTGCTCAGAACATTGCCTACAACATTCTCATATTCAACAAGTCTGCGTCCAAGAATACACCACCCAAGAGCCACAAAACGGTCATCCCTTCTCGAAATAATGTCTGCAAAGTTTCTCAAAATGACTCCACAAAACATCTCATCTTGAAACAACCAATTCAGAAGGATAATTGCCTGGTTTCCTCGTTTTGACTCTCTCATTGTCAAAGACTGAAATTAGAGATAATGAAAAGTTACAAGAAACCCCCCCAACCAACTGTTACTTCGAAAAGTAGAATTAACTATTCAATAATCAAGAAATAGCATAGATAATATTGCAAAAAGAAGTTAATAAATATTGTCAATTATCAATCGCTGCGCAAAAAAATTCTAGTAAAACCCTATACCAAGTTACCAACTGCCTATTTCAGTAAAAGATCAAGATGAAACGTCTGTATGTTGCACATTCTTAATAACTAGAGAGAAGATTAACAGGATCCTGGCAACTCTACATTGATTGCTCAAATGTCGGCAACCCCTGATTCTCATATTTAACAAAATATGCATCTTGAATAGCCGTATGTTCCTGTTTACATGGATCGCTCAGACCAAGACAGAAAATTTACAAAACAAATACTCCCTCTATCCCGTCATAAGCTTCCTACTTACATATTCGCCCCGTGTCATAAGCTTCTCATTTCACTATCTCTCTTTACCTTTTTCCCATTGCTATCACTCTCTACCTTTTCTATTTCCCGCCATTCTCTACCTTTTCTTCTTCCTACCTCCCTCGCTCCCTCACTACTCAGTACACATTTTATACTATATTCCTTAGAAAAACTTATGGCAGGACGGAGGGAGTATCTATTATTCAATCATTCTATCACTGAGTTTGCCTATGCATATGAAAGCCATTAAATTGAAACCAAGAAAGAAAGAGACTGTAAGGAAAATTGTGTACATGCTGAAGGATGGGAACGAGAACGTGGTCCAGATGATCGCCTTTTTCCGTAGCTTCTGCTATGTACTTGTGTAGAAACCACAGTGATTGCTCCAGGGAAACTTGTATACAAAAACAAAGAATCAAAAGTGGGGAAAAAAAAATCAATGTATAATCAATTTTTCTAGATGTTTGTAATTTGTACCGGTGACAGGGGCAATTTCGGGCGGGGAATGAAGCCGGGAAATAGCTTCCTCGAGTTTCTTCGGCTTCGCGGTGAGTAGAGTAGTCATGACCCGACCCACCGTCGTCGAAACTATTTGACCCGATTCCGGGCCCGAACCCATTCCAGTTAACTGTTGCTCCTCTAGCAGAACCATCTCCGTGTGTGTGAGAGAGACGGGTCGTTTCTTTCTCAGGCAATAGACGGCGGAGAATGATGCGATACGGCGTCGTATCTCTGATATAAGAAATAATTACAAATTTTTTTAAAAAAAAGCCCACTTCCCAAATAAAGCCCATAATAAGCCCGCCAATTTAGAAACCAACAAAGATGGGCCTGCGTAAAACGATGACGTTTAGAACCAGCTACAGTTTTCCGACGCCGCCGCCGCCGCAATCGCTGTAAATGCTTCACTTTGTACAGGAACAACCATGGGAAGAGCCACCCAAACAAGCTTCAATTCGTTCAGCTCTTCCTCAAAATTCATTCAATCAACAAAGCTTTGGGTCAGACTACCGACTCATATGCAATCATTTAGTCGAATTTACTCGTGGAAAGAATCTTCTCAAAGGCCAATCTCTTCATGCCCACGTTATCAAGTCCGCGGTTCTAGCAGTTCCTCTTGTTTGCCATCATTTGATCAACTTATACTCCAAGCTTCAGCTTCCGTATTGCTCGGAGAAAATATTCCATGAAACGGAATTCAAGTCTTCCACGACCTGGAGTTCGATCATATCATGTTTCGCTCAGAATGAGCTTCCGCTCCGTGGGCTTGAGTATTTTAAGTTAATGCGGCGGAATGATGGAATGTTTCCTGATGATCATATTTTTCCGTGCGCGACAAAAGCGTGTGGAATGATTAATAGTAGCTCTATCGGCCAATCTGTTCATTGTCTAGGGGTGAAAATTGGCTTTGATGTGAATGTGTTTGTGGGAAGCTCTGTCGTGGATATGTATGCCAAATGTGGGAGTTTAGGTGATGCGAGGAAGATGTTTGATGAAATGCCTGAGAGAAATGTGGTTTCTTGGAGTGTAATGATGAATAGTTATGCGCAAATGGGAGAGGACGAAGAGGCATTAAGGCTTTTCAAGAGAGCGTTGTGGGAAGGTTTAGATGTGAATGATTTTACATTCTCGAGTGTGATTCGGGTGTGTGGGAGTTCGACATTGTTTGAATTAGGGCAGCAAATGCATGCTCTGTGCTTGAAAATGTACTATAGCCAAACTGCATTTGTTGGGAGTTCTTTGATCTCTATGTACTCAAAGACTGGCATGATTGACAGTGCCTATCAAGTGTTTGATGAGGTTTTGTCGAAAAACTTGGGAATGTGGAACGCATTGTTGATTGCTTCCGCCCAACATGCTCATACGAGTAAGGTGTTTGAATTGTTTGAGAAAATGAAAACGGTTGGAATGAAGCCAAATTTTATCACATTTTTGGGTATGCTCTATGCGTGTAGTCATGCCGGTTTAGTTAAGGAAGGAAAGATTTTTTTCGGAATGATGAAGGAATATGGAATCGAGCCAGGAAGTCAGCATTATGCTTCAATGGTGGACTTGCTAGGCCGGGCTGGGAAATTGCAGGAGGCCCTGGAATTAATCGAGGAAATGCCAATGCAACCAACGGAGAGTGTTTGGGGAGCATTTTTGACTGGTTGTAGAATTCATGGAAATACCGAGCTAGCAAGTTCTGTTGCTGATAGAGTCTTTGAGTTGGGGAACGTAAGCCCGGGATTGCACGTGCTAGTATCCAATGCTTATGCTGCTGCAGGAAGATATCAAGAAGCTGCAATGGCGAGGAAGATGCTCAGAGATCGTGGACAGAAAAAGGAAACGGGCTTGAGCTGGGTGGAAGAAGGCAACAGGATTCACACCTTTGCTGCAGGGGATAGGAGACATGAGCTTTCTGTTGAAATATTTAGAAAGCTGGAGGAGTTAGGAGAGGAGTTGGAACGGGCTGGTTATGTTGCAGATACGACTTATGTGTTGAAACAAGTTGGCGATGAAGAGAAGAGCGAGACTATTCGGTATCACAGTGAGAGATTAGCTATTGCTTTTGCACTCATTACATTTCCACCTGAGAGGCCGATTAGAGTTATGAAAAACTTGCGCGTTTGTGGTGATTGCCATGTTGCGATTAAGTGTATATCCAAGTGCACTGGACGGGTTATAATTGTGAGAGACAATAATCGGTTTCATAGGTTTGAGAATGGGGTATGCTCTTGTGGTGATTACTGGTGATTGAGCTACAACAATGCGTTTTCTGGACTTAATTTATTGACCAAGTTGGTTATATTTGCGGTTGATGTTATGTTGTTGAATGAGAAATCTTTCCTGTGAATCTCAAAATTAAACTATAATCCCTAGAAATGCAAATTGTTCATCTGCATAAATGCAGCTCGATTCTACAACACCATATCGCACATTGTAACATAGCAAAAATCGAAGAAAACAAGATTTGAGGCAAGATTTGACAAAGAGGACAGACATATAAGCATGGATCGATATTTATCTTTATTGGTACGAGACGTTTTGAAGAAGTTGAAAGCAAAATCTTGCATGTGGGGGTTTAGGGTAAATGCAAAGGTATTGATTTTTTGTTTTTCTGTTGTATAGTTTTTCTTTTTCTTTTTAGATATGTATACGGTATACCATCTTAAGCAGTGGCGGATTCAGGATTTAGAATTTGGGGGTACGAAAAATATTAAGTTTAAAATTGGGGGTACAATTTTGATTATCTAAATTTTTTTTGAGACATTATTTATTTTATTTTATTTTTTTACATAAGAAAAAATTAAAAAAAAATCAATTTGGGGGTACAACTGTACCCCCAAATTATACGCTGGATCCGCCTCTGATCTTAAGTTCAGTAAATCTAAATTTCGTATTTGATCTATAATGACAAACTCGTTGTGTTTTCAGGTATTCAAAATATTAAATATTGTCAATTATATTTTCGTTAACTGTGTTGTGTTTTCCTTTTATTTGAATTTCAGTAAATGACTACTATGTAGTTAAAAATTGCGTATTATTTTACATCAGTTTGCATTAACTAGTTCTTTTATCTTTTTGAAATCATATAATTTTTTAATTTTTTAAACCAAACACGCTCCAAAAAATTAGCAAGTACAAGGAGTATCGAAAAGGTCATCCATATAATTCATCACAACCGCTTTTAAGATTGACATCATGATTAACCCAATTAACCATGTTATTGGGATAGGATCTCAAAAGTCGTCTACGTCCGTCACGACGTCCTCGAAAATCGAATTTTGAATAGTCGACCCATTCATTGCATCCACAACTAACTTCACGTTCATTTCAATCACAATTCTTTCAAGGCGTAAATCTTTAATCCACGACATGGCCTCATCAAGCCCAAAACCTATCCCTCGTCTAGTTGGAAAACTACTAGTATCACCTATCCCTCGTCAAGCCCAATAGGAAGTCATTACGAAGAAAATTCTTCGATTTTAGCACCCGGCAAATCAGGAAAATTGGGTTTCATCATTAATCTCCATCCTATTTTTTCAAACAATGCAATATTGAAAATATGAAATTTAAAAAAAGCTCAGTTTGTTCAAGATACACCCCAAAATGTATTGATATTGAAACACAATAGAAAAATAGTTTAAATTTTGGGACCAACATATCCTTGACTACTGTCATTATATTTTAACCTAAATTTTGATCCACTTTGATTGATTCCTAAGCTTCAAACGCCACTTTTTATGTGCCCTTGATTTATTGTAGTTTCTTTTTTGGTGTTAGGTAATTTTTAACCATTTAACCATTTGATGGTTACATACAACCAATGGTATCCAAATTAAAAAAAAAAAAAAGATAAAGAGTAGCTTATTAGACAAAATATATAATTGATGTCATTGTCATGATTGTCTTTATTAATAATATCATACTTAATTCAAACTGACTAGGTTTAGTGTAATGACTTGGTTGAGAGTCTTGACTTTGAGTCTTAATAATTAAGCAACTTTTAAAAAACTTAATGTAAATTAAATTAGTCTTAATTTCCTTAAGTAGCTATGGGACAAACTGCACCAGTTTAATATTGTGACTTATGTAGGTGTTTTTTGGCAACCTAACCAAAAAAAATATAAAAAAACTCCAACTTCTTTATCCATACCAAAATAAAATTTGATATATTAGTGAGAGGTCCACCTTAATTCATTTTTCGTTCCAATTATTTCAAGAGTTCGATTTTTTTTTTTAAACAATACTCTCTCGGTCCCCGAGGTATTTGCACCCTTAGGAGTACACAAATTTTTAAAAAATGTGTAATGAGTAAAATTTTGTAAATTTTTTATAAATAAAGTAAAGACAAATATAGATTTAGTATATGTATGGATCTAAAGAGTAATAACGTGGGTAAATATGTATATATTTTAAGGGTGGAAATTATATATATATATTTTTTAGAAAACATAATATAAACGTTTTTAAATATGAGAAATGTGCAAATTAAGTAATATTAATTACATGATTATTATTAGAATTTGTCATGAATGATGATAACAATATTTACCTTCCCCTGCGCTAAGCTAGTCCCACTATTTTTCATGGTTGTAAAATAAAAACCAAAAAATGTATTTTCCCTATGTTGTCAATAATTTCCATTTTTTCCTTTCTTTCTTTTTGCAAGCGGAAATAGACCTATGACTAATTATCATTGCCGCAAATACTACAACCCGAAATTATGATTTTTTTTTAATGATGCTAACTAATTGGAGAGTAAAAAAATTGGGGAGAAATGAGGAAAAATAGTCTAAAGAGAGAGAAAAATTATAAATAAAATTTAGAATCTAAAGAGTCACTTAATTGTGGAGTATTAATTACTGTAAATTTCTTTCTAAACAATTTTTTTAATAAAAAATCAGATATTGAAATGATGAATGGAATGGACATGAAATAATTTTATTTTTTTTAATGTTGGCATCAAGTGTATATACACACTACGAAATTTTATTTAAATGCTAAATAACTCAGACTCATAGAGCTGTTATACTCGTAGATGAACTCATAATAATAATCATGTTCATATCTTCGAATGAACCCAGTTACATAAAGAACATTACATGTTAGTTTTTGCAGTTTTTTCTTATCTTACCTTTTGTTTTGTCGCTCAATTTTCCCCTATTTTGAGAGAGATGGATCGTTAAATTTAGATTTAAATCATATTGTGATGCATTGTAGTTATCTCCATAAATTTGATTGGACAATGAAAAAGGCCACCTAAACCGAAAGAATCCAGGAATAATGGGGTTTTTTGTCCTTTATTATTCAATAAAGTTAGGCTTCAAGACAATTGTTAGTGCTAGTGTATAATTATTCAACACTTTAAAATATTATACGCATTAATTTTATTCTCATTTAATTAGTCTCTCCATCAAATCTATTCTTATACATCTTATAGAAATATTATTTTATATTCATTCTTTAATTATTAATTAATTACTCTAAATGAATTTCAATTTATTCATCAAATAGAAATATTATTTTATATTTATTCTTTAATTATTAATTAATTACTCTAAATGAAATTCAATTTATTCACAAACAATCAATTTATTTACAGTGAATCGGACAATATCCTTACTTTATCTATTTTTTTTTTTTTTTTGTCTTAAAACTTATGCAAAAAATGTATGAGCATAAAATTGGTGGAACTCAGTTAAGGTATATATAATGTGGCGTGAGATATTTAGATACCAATTGTAGCATTAGTGATTAACTCAAATTAAAAGGGGAAGAGGGAAATAATTTAAAAGTGAAAAAATGAATTGCAAGCTATTTTACCAAGATAAGATCTGAATGTACGCATGTTAGGTATAAAACTCTTGGATTTTTATTGTAGAGACCAAAAGTCTTCAAATATATAATGCATATCTACTATTGAAATTAATACTTTAATGAATTATATACTGTTTTTTTCTTAAAGTTTATTGAACTATATACTACTCCTATTTAAATACTTTAATGAACTATACACCGGATGTGACGACCATTTCGTTCTCAAGATTGTAGAATGGGCATCTGATCTTCGCAATGGAAAAAAGTATTAGTAGTTTATTTATTCCAAATTTATTATGCTAATTTTTTTGAGTATGGATTTTAATAAATATTAATTAGATCAGGTATAAAATAAATAGGTTTGTGAAATCCATTTTATAATTAAAATAATTGGTTATAAATAAAGAGAATAACCAGTAAATAAATGATGATTAAATGATAGAAATAAAATGATGTTATTGATATTATTTATAATAAATAAATGGGAAAAAAAGTGTACAAATGGAATATTTATTTATGTTATCCAAATCTCAAATGCTCATCTTCATGAAACCCAAATTCACTTTTAAGAATTCCAATAAACTATTCTCTTGAGGTTCCATTGTCTTCTTGATAATACCCCCACTCATAAACATTAAATATCACTACCAATAAAATATTATTGATTTATGTATGTGGATTTGGATTTTTTTTTTTTAATATTTGAGTTCGAGAATGGAACCTTGTTCTATTGTTCTAAAGTTAGTGAGGTGAATAGTGACAGCCAAGGAATAACACCCCCACTCAACATAATAATACTAATAATACCAAGTAGTTAAAATTTTGTGTAAACTAATAATCATATTCTTCCCCAAGTTACACCACAAATGTTGAGAATCAAAATATCAATTAGACAAATTAGAGATTTATTCAATAAAATATAAAACACAATTCAATATTTTCAGAACTCAAATCACTCTATCTGGGATAAATGGTCACGGATCCTTTCTTTTAATCATTTTTCTCATAATATTTACCTATAAATTAGTACATGTTTGAATAATATATATTTGATCATTACAACTCAAAAAAGGGATCAAAATCAGCATATTAGTCAAAACTTATGATCAAAAAGAGCTTCTCAAGAATGATGATCAACATCCCTTGTACATCAAGTCTCACAATTCCTTCCAAAAAAGAATAAAACCCCCCTTTTTATCTTCCAATCTACATCCATAACTCTCAAATCTATCTTTTTAGCATTGATGCTCATGCCTCATAATCCACTAGTAAAAACAATGCACAAAGACGACACATCTCGCGATTTACCTCCGCGCTATTCCTTGGGGCGGGGCCCCACCCCTTTTGGAATTTTTTTACAAAAAGGCATACACAAGCCATCACTAAAGACACAAATACTGTAAAAAGGCATTCAAGAAAGTAACACATATTCTTAGCAAAACAAGAATTTAGCATAAAGAAGGAAATGCCACAAAACAAAAAGAGACAATGAAATCGAATCAACGATCAGATAAGAGTTCTCTCGTGTCTTCCTTTCCCATATCCTCTTATTCCAACTTACTACAACAAAACATGACCATTTTCTAACTAGCTAGTAGAATCCACCTGTTTTCCCACTTAACATAAGAACAGACGTAAGATTCGACGCTAAAACGACTAAGGGGCACGTTTTAGGCCTTAGGACATGTAGGAAGACACGAGTTATAGCCTTACTGCAAAATGGTACTTGAAATAACTAGATACATATAATAGCCCTAAAGCTAGAAATTTATATATTTCAGTAATTAAGAGAACAGTTTTTTACTAGACTGGGATTCTTCTTCAATCATCCCAGTAACTACTCATTCTTGCAATTTCTAGTCTTAAAGAATGAAAAAAACGAGCGTTTCTTCATATATTCATTGCCTTGACCTTATATGGCACCATGCTGCCTTCTTTACTAAACCAACAAAAAACCCAAAATATAAAGCTGGAAACTTCACCAAAATCTCATCAACTGACTAAAGATTTAGTAGAAAGATTTCGATCTTACTGAGCCATCAGCTGATCCAGCTGCATTTGCTCGAGCCACGCACCTAAAACCGATTGGTCAACTTGTTCAATCTGGCTATTCAAATTTTGACCTTCGCCGGATGATGATGTGGCGGCCCCAGCAAAACGAGGGACTGATTTTTCCCTCATTTCTTGTGGAGATTCTTTGACAAGTGACTGAACCCACGATAAATCGGGTTCCTCCCCATTGTTGAGATGCTCGAAAGACGATGATCTCTTCAGCTTACCTATGTCGTCAGTAGAAACCGCCCACTCAGGCAGGCCATTAGGGGACCCCCATTTTGACCAAGGCTCGTCTAAAGAGGCGATAGCAGCCGCAGCATTGGAACCAAGATCACGCGAACTTAGACTTCGAAATTGCTTTTCACGAGCCAGCATTGACACTCGGGCACTCATTGGTGAGATAGGCTCGACAGCTCGAGGTGACATTCTTCCGGAAGAAGGGACTCCGAACGGGGCCTGTAGAAGAGAGTGATCGACATTTCTTGGCGAAAAAGTCGTTTTGATTGGAGAGAGCATGCTCTGTTGCTGCTGCTGGAATTGGTTAAGGATTGCTGACTTGTGTGTAGGTGAGAAAACGGCTGAAGCCAACCCTTGATCAGAATATCGAGGAGACGAGCTCTCTGCAGAAAACATATCCTCCAAATTTGAAGGTGTTAACTGTTTGGGACGAACTGAACGGTTCATCAAATTAGTCGGTTGGGACATAAGGGTTAACTCATTCAAAAGCTGCTGCTGCTGGATATCAATATCTCCAAACATACTTAAATCTTCGAAGGGAATATCGCGAGCATTCAGAGACGAACGCAGCCTACTCGACTGGAAATTGCTTCCGGGCAAATGCAGTGCCGGGACATTTTGTTGGGACGGCCATCCCGTGTTTGAAATGCCATTACCAGATGGGGACATAGGTGGCGTGAATGAAGACGGTGAACCGGGCAAGAGGCTCATCGCTGCGGCAAAATCCATGGCATTAGCGGCAGAAGCGCTTGATCGAGGAGACGGGACAGCAGAACCAGTTGAGACATACAAGGGCCGAAGTTCATCTTGTGTGTGGGCAAAGAAGCAAACTCTTCGATTGCAGCTCGTCCCGTCTTTGCATAATCGGGTACGGTATTGAGCGGGGTGGAGCCAGCACTCGAAAACGCCATGAGCGTATTCACACATGTCGCCTCTACGACAAGCCCCCTTACGGAAATCCGGACACGGTACGCAGCTGTAGTGGTACTTCCTCGGGTCTCGTCTCCGAGCGTTTTCGCCCGGGTGCACAAACGGGCACTCGGTCCAGTCGTGCGAGTAGGCTCGCGAGCATGGCCGGACCTTAAACGAAAACATTCGAAACTCATCGGTCGAGTAGATGCTATTCTTGATGTCGGGTAAAGATGGGTCCACCGGGTACTCTTTCTTTTCCAGAGCATTCGACTTCACGTCATTCGGAGAAAATGGCAACTCCGAAAAACGAGGGGATCCATTTGCATCAGGCGGGGATAGTGGCGGAGAATTTGGATTCGAAGTGTCGATCGATACTCTCAAATAGTGGTGCTCTTCCTCAAATGAAGTGGTGAGCATCGTTTGAAGGGAATGTTTCATGGCCGGAAACTTGGGAGACACGATAACGACGTCAAAAGGACGACGGCCATTGGCATCCATTAATTCCGGATCTGCCCCTGCTGCCAAAAGTAGCTTCACAGCATCAATAGCATTAACAGAACCAGCAGAAGCAGCACAGTGAAGAGCGGTGCTCTTGTCTACACCACAGTTTCGGTTGACGTCAACTACAGGCAACGAAACAAGCAGTTTCAGAACATCAAGGCTGCCATAAGTGGCAGCAACCATCAATGGAGTCAAATGATGTAGGACCATTTGGCTTGAGCCTTTTTGCCGCCCATACCACGGTCCGACCTCATCAACGCTCGTTGGTTGACGATCAATATACTTTTTAAATCCATCTAGATCGTTGTTGGCAGCAAGTTCAAGCAAGCTTGCAAAAGCATCTTCAGTGTCAACATTCAAATGATTAACACTCATGGTTACAGCTCTTCTATTGTCGAACAAATTGGGAATTAAGTCGGATTATCTCCTCGCACTAACAAAATCCGAATTGCATGTATTCCCATTGTGAATATCCGACTGCACGAAACAAGATAACGAGCAAATTTAGAATCTGGAAACGAGTAACTTCATGAATAGATTAAAAATGGCATTAAAGCAAAGCTAACTGATAGACATGCAAGGAATTTTTTTGAATTGAAATCTAGGAACAATCACAAATCTCAGGCACAAAAAAAAGAAACTTATTTATAGAAAATAAGAGAAAGATTACTTTTTTTTTTTCTGAATCAGAAAGGTTCTAAAGTTCATATATTGATAAATGACAGATGGCTGATCAGATAAGGCCAAATTTGCACAACAAGTAACCTTAAAAATCTACTAACACTATGTTATATAGGAAAATGAATGGTAAAGTAAGGAGTAATTTCACTACCAATTTTTCTAAAAATCAATATAAGCAAATTGTTTTAAAAATTAAATATATAAAAAATATACATATACAAAATAAAAAAAGTTAATTCATCTTTTTTAGGCATCTATGACATTATAAGCATCAAAACCAATTCTCCAAATTCCCAAAAACAAAAAAGGATCTTTCTTCACTAAATTTGCAATTAAACACACAATTCAATGATTCACAAAACCAAAACAGTTCTATCTCAAAACTGAAGCCCAGTATAGAAAATCAAGAACCTCAAAAATCTATCAGACTAACATAATTATATAAACATATTTTTTTACAGGGCAAGAAAATCAGATACCCCAATTTCTCTTTCAAGCCCCAAATCAAGAAAATTATAAAAAATTAACTGAAAAAAAAAATAAAAATTAATCCCCAACACTCATAAACCCTTGTATCATGCATGTCCATAAAATCAAACTCAAACTCAAATAGATGTACTTAAATCATATTCTCACACATAAAAGCTACTCAAAAACAACCAAGATCGAATTTTTAGAAAGTACAGAGTATAAATACAAAAAAAATACTCTCTACACATGTACTAAAACACACATATACACACAGTTCCTACACATACAGACAAACCCCAAGTAATAAAACATGAAAAAAGGCAATATTTCTTACCATCAAATATCAAATTTAAAGAAACCATAGTTATTCTTCAAGCAGCAGCAGCAAAAGCTTCATTCTTGAATATGTATATACACTTTGAAATTACTACTGTGAATAATAGAGGGGGTTTAAGACATATCGGCAGGTGTATTTACAGATCTAGAGAGAGAAAGTGAGTGAGAGAATAGAAAGTTGTGACAACAAGAAGAGAGAGCTTCTTCTTCTCCTCTCTTTTTTTTCTTCGCCATTTCCTATGTTAATGTTTTTGTTTACTCTTTCTCTCTCCTCCCCCTTTTTCTTTTCTCTCTCATGTAATTAATCCAAAGGTGTTGTCTCTAATTAAATATTATGATTAATTAAAGTGGTTTTCTTATTATCAGTTATCACCAGCTTTTATTTATTTTTATTTAATGGTAGTATATTGAAGGTTTTTTTTTAAAAGTTAGTGGACTAAATAGAATTTTAAATAAAAAAACTAATAACAATAATAATATGATCATTTTGTTTCAATTTTATGTTTCACACTATATTTTTCATATCTGTCGTCTCATAATAATGAAGGCTACACGTCCCGTGAAATATTAAATAAAATACGAAAAGTTAAATTGAAAGAAAAATCAAATTGACCAATCAGCAATGCCTAATTTTCTTTTCATGAAAATAGAAGTGCATAGATAATTCCATTTAAAAAATATGATTGAATTTGGTTTCTTTATAATGATGCCTTAATTGTAGGAAAACTTCCTCAAAATGACTACATATATGATATATATATAAATCAAGTAATATTTCAATGACCGATATATAAGAATTCCATAATATTTTTGCAGCGACGAAAAATATGTATATATTTATGTAAGTGTATGATGATATCATTTTCGAAACATGTCGTTTTTATGTCCAAATATCATACTTTTAACTGTTACACTTAAATTTTAATATTTTGCCTTATTTTATTTAAAATAATACTTCGTATTTTGCAACCATATCCCTTTTTAAATCAAAAGCTAAAATGTTTTTTTGTTTTTGAAAAGTGTCATCTCAATATAACTTAAAAGCAAAAAGGAATTAATTTACTCCCAATTTCCGGTCAATTTTGTTACTTTTGTATATTAGTATTATATTAAATTAATTGGTCTATTTGACTACCAGAATCTTGGAAAATATGCCGCGTAACATCTGATCGCAGCCGGAAAATCTTATTGTACGTGGAATTTTTACCAAATTCACCTCACATGTAGATGCAGGAAATTTGAGACGAATTTCATAATAATTACACCTGAGTGCTGACATGAACCATTCGTTGTTTTTTTTTTTTTTTAGTTTTATCAAAATATATAGTTTGATTTAAATATATAATGGGATATTAAAATTTAAACCATATGGTGATATAGAATAATCTACGTATAATTAAAAGTTAGATTATTAAGAGAAATATACTTAAAAATTTGAAGATTAAAGTATTGAATTTGTACAAGAAATATTGTAATTTATGTCATATGAGATATTCATAGTACGTCAACACATGTGGTAGCTAAAAAAATTTACTCTTAAGGACAACAATATTGATAGCTATACGAAATTCAAACATAAAAAATTGTGTTCGAT
Source organism: Galeopsis tetrahit (assembly GCA_963675135.1). NCBI lineage: Eukaryota > Viridiplantae > Streptophyta > Magnoliopsida > Lamiales > Lamiaceae > Galeopsis > Galeopsis tetrahit. Next base: position 5,554,801 of record OY776126.1, read on the forward strand.
ATTCCAGGTGATAAATGTGGCGCGAATTTCTTATCACATTAAAGATAATATTATTATTCAAGAAGGGGAAGAATTTTATAGCTTGATTAGCTACATTATATTCAAATGAAATTTATATTTTGAGGTGCAATATATATAATTATTCTACGTCTGGATTTTTGAACTCTATATACTAAAATAAAATTGGAATACATAATAAGTACTCAATTATATACTCCATAAATTTTGTTTTATTTTATAGTATGACAAAAACTATGTCATTTAAATTCCAGTCGATCATCTCTATTAGTCTATCTAATGGTACTCTGAATTGACACCACAACCTTTTGTTATAAAATTTAGAATCATTCGAGATAAATAAATTAAAACAAAACGATTTCAATTTAATGACAACTCGGTGGGTGTTTTGCAAACTCAAAACATACCCTAAAATTACTTTTTATTTAAAAAAAAATAATTATACTCCTGCTACGTCATTTGTCCTTTTAAAAGTTGTTCAATTATTTTTAGCATGTGTATTAAGATGAGAAAAATAAGAGATGTTAGAAAAAAAATGTGAAAATAGAAAGTTATATATTGTTAAAAATATAATTTTTTTTAATAAAACATTAAAAATGGCAAAATAACGAAACAGTATCAAACAAGTGATTATGAACCTAGTACAGAGGTTGAACATCATCTAGGATCTTCCCTTTTAAAATGTTAGTATTTATTTTATTTAAGTAATGAGTTTGATAGAATGTGACAAATGACAATTGAGAAACGAATGGAAAACGAGAAAAAAGCAGTACTATTAGGTGGCCCATTTGGGTAATGTTTGTGTGAGACACATGGCAACAATTGCTTGTTTCGGCAGCTACTATCACCAAATAAGAATTATAGTAGATTTCACAACTTTATGATGTGTGGACTTGAAAAATTCATATATTTATTTTTTATTTTAAAATCAATTGGATTTTGAGAAAATGTACTTATGTCGACATTTTAATTCATCCCTATCACCAACATATTTGTGGATTGCATGGGCCACCTTTAAATAAAGGAATCGCACATTACACCCAATACAATTTTAACCATTAATTTATTTATAAGTATACCTGTTTATTTATATAAGCATCTGCATCAGTATTTGCATTTTTTAGGGGGAGGGTTAAATATGCTGATTTTTTTAACGCGTTTTTAATCAAAAAATTTTTAAATGAATATGCTTATTAAAAAAGTGTTTTTAAAAACCAATAATAGTTTTTATATATTTCAAAGTTCTGCATATATATTTATTTATTTTTACGGAAATAAATAATTTATTACCGGTTTAAAAAAGCACTTTTTTTTCCTGCACTCAGAAATAACTAACTTAATTTATCACAGTTTAGTTATCGGCCGATTTGTATGACGGATCTGGGAGAAAATTCGGATGTCTGGCCCGCTAACGGCCCTTTGACAATTTTCAGTTTCAGTTTTTCTCCAAATATTGGGCCTTATGGGTACGGCTATTTCCACCTCCAGTTTTGTTAAGGACACTCCCCTCTTCAATTTAATAATGATGTAAAAAATCTAAAATACCCTTTAAACTAAAATACCATTACTAGATGCACCCTTACTACTAACTACACTCTCCATTCAACATTTAAATCATAACCCTAATTGCAGTTGTCGCCACCACCACGACAAACCAGTGTCGAACATATACACTTTCGTCGACAAATTGTTGTCGATCAGAGTGTATATTTTTTATCAACTATTGTCAAAAATATACACTTTCATCAACAACAATTTATCATAAAAAATGGGGTGATCCTGGTTTGTCGAAAATTAAAAAATAAAATAGAATTACAAACATGGGTTGCGTTGCGCGCTAGGATTTGGGGGCTTGGGGTGGGGGAAGGGAGGAAAAATAGCAGAAAAAAAATACGCAGAGAAAAGGGAAGGGAAGAGAGAGATAGTTTTAGAGTTTGTATTATTTTTTTAATTTTAAAAGAAATAAATTAGAGCTTGAGGAGTGTGCTTAGTAAATGGTGCATCAATTGAGGGAGTACATTTAACAAAGATGGAGGTGCAAAAAGCCGCACCCCCTTATTATTTATGCCCATAGTTGTTGGACCTATTTTCACAATGTTATACGAATTCATTCGGCTCTTTTGGGCCTAAACTTAATAATATTACAGGGAAATAGACTAGTTATTGACTTTTTGGATTTTGTATCTTGCTTGTACATTATATAAGTTCAGTTACACAGCTAGAACAAGTTTTTGTTTTTTAGATCCAAACTTGCATTAACTAGTACAAGTCGACTCAAGAAGGCCTTCCACAATAGCCAAGAGCTCAACTCAAGTATATGAACTAGAATAGTTCCTAGACAATCTAGCAAAAGTGTGCGCTATTATATTTGTGTCACGATTGATCCAAACAACCTCCTTAACCAGATAGGTATTAACTTTCTCCTTGCATGCCCATATGATATCACCAAAAGCCGTTTCATAGCTTGTACTCGAATTAAAAGCGTTGACGACTAATTGTGCATCCATCTCTATAATCACCTGACCATGTTGTTGTCGACCGCCTTTACGGTCTCAAAATCGGTCCAGCTAAGCAAATGCTCCCCTCTTTCATCTCCATCGAATCACTAAAACATTAAGTACTTATTGAAACTATTATTTTGTCTATTAGTGGCGATTATTGAAAGTACACAATTATAATTTTGTCACCTAACTTATCCGGATAAAACCCTCGAGACATGTGATCTATCCAGCCTCATTCTATGGAACTAAATACTATTAATTATTCTAAATGATGAAATTAATCTTGTGGATAACCCTATGACTAAATTAATCTAACAACAATGGAAAAAAGGAACGGGAGAGAAGACACTAATTAATGAAACGAGGGAAATTTCGATTAAGGATATTGAAATACAAAATTACTTTAATCTGAATTAACTAAACACGCATATATAGTTAACCTATGGAAGAAGATATATATGGAAATAAGGTAATATATATTTCCATACTTTCCATAAATTTCATGGAAGAGGATATATATGGAAAGAAGATAATATTTCCATATCTCTCTATTTTCCATATAAAAATTGGCCACTTCTTATAAATACGTGATGAATTTTTGGAAAATAAGCTCTTGGGGAATACTTGAGATTGAGAAGAAGATAATTGGATTGAATTGGCTTCCAAGCAATCACTCTTCTCAACGGTGTCTCTCCGATTAAGAGGTAAACGCGTAATCTCTTAGTTCGTATTTATATAATTGTTTAAATATTGCATGAATTGTTTGGTTTAATTTGTTTAAATTATAGAATTAAATTTATGATTATTCGTATTTAATTAAATTACGTCCCGAATATACCCATGGCATGTCGTAAATTAATCTAAAAACAAGATTTTAAATACCATGCGTAAGAAGGATTTCCCCAGGCCTAATAGGCCCGTTAATTTCAAACATCCGCAGATTTTTAATTACTTTGATTTTCACAAATTTGACTATTGTAAAATTGTGTAACTTTTATAATAATAATAATAATCTCAATGTAATATTTCATACGTCTCATCTGGATAAGTGCATGGACTTTTTTACTACAACAAATTCCTACTAAGATTGCCTTTCCTAAATCAGTATTAGTTGAAAAAAGATAAACTAATTAATCGTATTTTGTAATTGAAACTTTAGAAAAAGTAACATATTTTTAGTTGTAGCAGTTGTTAAAATGTTGTGTAATACTTGTATTTTTGCTAAACTGACATAAGCACTTCCCACTCTTGATTAGTCTAATCAACAATCTTAACCTTATACATTTGTTGCATATTATCACATTTTCTCACTGCTTACATTAGCAAAATATATACTCCAAAAAACATATATTATATGGTTCTTTTTTTCCTTATCCTTTTCTAACTTTTTCCACTATTTATTTGGGTACATTCAGACAAAAAAACAAGAAGGGCTCATTTGGCAACAGTTAGTACAAGAATGTTGGAAAATCATCAAAACCACAATAAGGAAATCATGGAATGTCACGAGAAGGGCAAAGAAGACTTGCAAAATCCAGCTTTTTCAACACCAAAAGGTAAAAGATTCAAGATTTCGGAAACCCTAGTTTGTCCTCCTGCCCCGAAAAAGAGGAGATTGACGACGAATTGCACGTTTAAACGTACGCGTCATGTTAAGCTTTTTGCTCCGCCTGGTCAACTTGAGGCGTTTTTCCTAGCCTGTGTTCAATTACCAAAACCCTAGACTCATATTCTTGATTCTTTTTTAAAGAGTCACATTTGCACGCATCTGTTGCACCGTGCAGTTTCTTTTAATTTGTAATACTGCATCGTTTATCTAGTAGTATCATTTTACACGCACAAACACTCTGAATTGTGTGAAAAAAATGTTATGATATTACAAGAAATTACACTACTTGCATGAGATGCAACTTGTACCTACAAGAATTTGCCGTTTTCAAATGATCTTTGAGAAGATCATGCCAGGTTATTTCATTTTCTTTTGGAATACTTAGTGTTTTTTAATTTACGTTGTAATGTTGTATCTTGAAATTAATGTTGGGAACTAGTGTGTATTTAGTACGTATATATGTGGAGTTGATTCAATTTGTGTGAAATTACTAGAGTTGTAATATGTTGGTTCTTACCTATTATAACAAAATTAATATAAATAAATTAATTTCTTATATACCTCTTACTAGTTCACACGTTTAGATAAAGATGAAATATTCTTACAAATTTACGTATATACATTTTAGAATCACTGTGTCCATATATGCTCAATGTTTACGCTTTCTATAAATATTAAATTAAATTGCCAAAGGTACCTGGGTTGAATCAACAGCTTACCAAGCAAGCTTCATATTTAAAAAATAAAAAAACAGAACTCATATATAGTTAGAGTTGAGAATTTGGCCTTCAATTTTTAGTTTTTATTGACCCAAATCGAAATAATCGAAATTTAAAAAATGAATTCAAAATCGAACTGAATTTTGTTAGAATCAAATTGAAACCGAATCGATTTAAAAGTTTGATTGGTTCGGTTGATTCTGTTTCAAGGATATTTTTTTACATTAAAAATCATATTCAAATTACAAGATTAAGAGTTCACAATCCAAACTAACAAGTTAATCAAAATTTCAAATCACAATCCATTCAAATCTCACACTAACTAACGGTTTGACTGCATTTCTCACAATAAATTAAATTCATCTCCACGAGGGATAATTTTTTTTTTTAGTGGGGCAAGAAGATAACAAGGTAAAATTGTAATTGAAAATTAATAAATTAGCATAATTTAAGTAGGGTTTTTTTTTTTGTTGTATATATTGTTTATAGTAATTCGATTGGATATACATGGTTTAAAATATAAATAGAATTGAAACCGAAATTTAGATATTTTTATGTTAACATTGGATTAAAAAAAAACCACTTTTTAAAAATTGATGAATTTTTCTTATGAATTTATATTAATATGAGGACATGTGGGTGAAATTATTACTAGGTAATAAAGGCCCCACTAGACAAAATATTTGAATGTTAGATAGCTTAGCAGCTTCGAGAAGTGAATGACGTGCATGCATCAAGAGAATATTAATGTGGATTAATTTATGGAAAGATAAAGATGGATAGAGGTTGTACTTTCCGTTGATTTTAAAATAAAATTTCCATTTTCAAAAGATACAATTGTTTTTAATTTATTTATTAAAATATAGCACATGACACCCATTATCTATCCTGCACTACGTAATACTTACGTAATTAAAATAATAATAGTCTATTGTCCTTAATTAAAGTTGTAAACTAAATTAATCAAATAATTTTGGTCCATCTTTAAAATTTTATTATTCTATACAATACACTATATTTTTTATTTGATTAGTAAATAAATATGAATATAACGTTATAAAAAAAAATTCGATATTCATAAATATTTAAGTATATATTTAAAATCTACTCGGATCTATATTCTCTAGATTAGGTTCATATTTAATATGTTTTGAAGTTATATTGGAAACCCATCTCTAAAAAGTTAACTCAAAATCCCACTTTCATCCTCTCTCGTATTTCATAGTATATTTTTTAAAATATTACTGTATTTTATAAAAAAAGATTATAAAATTTCAACTCGAATAATATTAAATACAAAATAATTTTGAATTGAATATTTAAAAATTATTGTTTAAAATATGTTTTAAAAAATCAAATCGAATAAAAAATAGAATCAAATTCCTTATTCAAAAATAAATTAATACAAATATTAAAATAAACTAATTGATTTTCATTTATAACCGCGTATAGGTTGTTGATGTTTAACCATAACCCTGGGCTGAAAAATAAAAGAGGCCGGCCCACGGCAGGCTTGGCCTAAATAAGAATTAAATTCACATGTTATTTTCTTATTGATTTTGTCACGTCATTATTTTTTAATTGTGATAAACAACTCAAAATTATAAATGTCAAATGTATCTATGTGATTCCTAAATTGATAGTATTTTAAAATGACTATATTCTATATTTCATATCTTGAATGGGTAAGAAAAAAAAAATTATTGTATGCAATTTTAAAATGATTATATTCTATATATATATATATATTTTTTTTTTTTTTTTGTCAAAAAAAAAAAGTGTTGTGGATATATTTTTTATTATTCAATTAAATTTTTAAAGTTAAAATTATACATTTTTTTTATTATTAATAATTAGCTTGACGGTTGTTGAAGGGAGTGCGATGTGTTGTTAGTCCCTAACGTGTGGAGTTAACGGCGTTAATAGTTGAGTGATTCAACACGTGGCCGTGAGAGGAAGGTTGTCGGGCCCATGCCGGGACACGTACTAACATTGTTGTGGACTCACTCATGGGCTTCCATTATTGGTACAACGCAATTTTTTTAATGACGAATCTGCCCTCCTTTACATTTTCACATTCCATATTTGATTTTTTGGGACAAAATGCAAACATTACATTTTATAAAAGGAAAATTGGAAAGACTAATATTCCTAAAATTTTGTTTCATTTTTGTATAAATTAGATTTTTTTTCCGGTTAAGTTTTTCATTTCATTTTTTTCTATTTTTGACATATTATTTTCTCTGTTTCAATCACATAATTATATTTTATTTATTATTTTATTATATTTTATCTTATACTCATTTATTATTTTCTCTCCAGGGCTAGTCTTGTGTGAGACCGTCTCACAAAATGAGATCCGTGAGATGACCTTCATATATAAAAAGTGATAATGTTTGAGCAAAAAGTGATAGTGTTTATGTAAAAAGTGATAATCACTTTTGTTAAAAATATTACTCCCTTCGTCCCGCAATTACTTTCACACTTTCTTTTTCGTGACGTCCCACAATAACTTTCACACCCTTAAAATGGAAATCCCTTTATAAACTTCACCCTCAAAATATTTTCAATTTTACACAAATGCCATTACTTTTTCTCCACGCATACCCAAAAGTCAACTCATTTTTTTACTTTATACATAAAAGTTTACAAAATTATCCCTCAAAATTCTCACTAAATTCACTTTTCTTATTTTGTGTGCCTCTTCACACGTGAAAGAAATCACGGGACGAAGGGAGTATCACTTTTTAATTAAACATTATCACTTTTTTTACAAACTAAAATTTTGAAATATGGGTTAAAAAGATCCGTCTCACATAAAAAGATCTGTGAGACGGTCTCACACAAGTTTTTGTCGTTTTCTCCAAATTCAAAACATCCATAAGGAAACGGAGGAAAAAGTATAATTTATAGTTATCCAAATTAAAGTTGAAAAATAGGTAAAAAAAGGAAGGGAAAATAAAGGACAGGGAAGTCATTTAAGGAATGAGTCGAGGCTGGTTGAGTCAAAGCAGACAGCAATCCTGTGTGAATGTTTTTAATTATTAAAAGAAAACGAAGGTAAGGGGGGAGGTCACTATCATCGTATGTTTTCTTTTACGGCTTTAGAATTTCGATTTCTTTATCATCACAGAGGGACACGTAACACCCCTAACACACACCCCACCCACAAAATACATATGCATGGAGGAGCATATTTTCAGCTGCTAAATTATCCACTCAATTCATTCCCTCTGCATGTACAACAACATTCTTCTAATTAAAGTAAGTTTAATTTGCTTGTATTTATGGTTCATAATTGCTGTTAAATCCTCAATTTCTACCCTAATTCACTCTAGTTTTTTCACTCTTTGTGTGTGCTTTTGTTTATGCGTTTTGTGTTCTGATATTGGGATTGAAATCCGTATGTGTAAAAAAAATCATATTTTATGAGTGTATCAAAGGGACAAAATGACAAAATTTATAACTTGAAGGCATAATTGCATAAATGAATACATAAATTTTTAGTATTATACAAAATTTTAAACCCCTAAGGGCCAGAACCCCCCAATCTATCCCTGTTCAGATTTTTATGATCTGTTTAACTGTTGTGTGTTTGATCTTAAATTTCCCCTTTACATTTTGTAGTTGATTTTTTTATGAAATTTTGAGATCTTGGTTGACTTATTGTGAATTGGATGTACATCTAACTTTGGTGGAATTAATCAAAAGATGGTGAATGTTATGAGAGGTTGTTAATGTGTGTTTTTTTCTATTTCTCGTGTGGATTATTTAACATAATTTTTTTTCAATTTTATATATATGAGCAAATAGAGATGTGTATAAGTATGATTATGTAATACTCCCTCGTCTCTCACACGGATCTGGACACGAAAATTAAAAAAAGTGATAAAGGAAGAATTTTGAAGTCATTTCAACTTTATTAAAACGGTAAAGTGAGGGTATTGTGTAAGAAAAAGTCGTACACATGTAATGACATAGAGAGAAATAAGTGAGAATTTTGAGGATAAGTGTTGTGAGAAACTTTTTTTTTTGTGTGTGTGTGTGGTGAAAACTATTGTGAAATAAACCAAAAGGGAAAGTGTGAAAACTGTATTGGGATAGAGGGAGTAAAAGGTTGAGCAAGGTCTTCTGATCTTGGCTTCGGCTTTTGCTTGGCCTGAATCGTCTCTCCAACGTGTTGTGATGAGGAAAATGGCCATCTTTCTTGTTACAAACATTTCAGTGTATTACACAATTAAGAAATTAAAACCATTATATATTTATTATACACTTGAGTTGAGATTAAAAAAATAAATGTTCTCTCAGATCCTGCATTTTTGAACAATTTCCTCAATGTGTTCAATTTGTTTCTAATATGATTGTGCTGGAATGGAGACCGGATGATCAGACGTCTGTTGATTGGTACCTAATTAAGAGATCTCATTTGTTGCAAATTTATATTTTCTCAGGAAAAACTTAAGTTAATTTAAGTTAGTAATGCCTTGACGATTTTTCCTAAGTCGCAAGGGTATGCATTCTGATTTATGTGGGCTGGACTAGGATTTGTCTTTATAAATGAGAAGTATCATTTTCCATGCTTGTCCTATAATTCACATAAAATCTTCTTACTTTTGTTCACAAAACGAACGTATGACCAATTGCCTAGTTCAAAATGCTGAAGATTGTGTTTGCTTTTTCTTCAACCATATGGTTTCGATTGGTTTTGACAGTGTTGTATGGCTAATTGGTAGGCAGTATGCAACACCACCGAGATAAAGAGGTGCAACCTGAATTCGATACAAAAGGCTATATCTTAAACTTAGCTGGTTCACAAGGTTGGCATTATGATACAGGGGGCACTTTTTTGTCACCCAATCTTCTACCAAAAAGCACATCGAATGAGACTTCTTCGAGTCAGTTAAATTTCGGTCAGTTTTTTGGTGGACAAATTTCCGAGGTGCCAGGATCAGGTTCCAACTTAGAACTCTCTAGAATGGTTAATTGAATTTCCCGTTGCTCTTGTTCTCATATTATCAATCATGTCCACTAGCTCGTTTGATCGTTTTGCTGTTTCATAATTTAAGGAACTTTCGTACTTTCTCATTGCAGTTCTGGTTGTTTACAGTACAAAGGCATGATGGGGTCAAAATGTTGCATGGTTTTTGCATGTATGTGTTAGTCATTTGAAAATATAAAGGTCGGTAAGTTCTATAGTTTTAAGTTAAATTTTAATAGCAATCGAAAACAGAAGATGATCTCCGTTTGATTATATAGATGGAGCTCTAGTTGTGTCGTACGTATTGTATTAAAAAGAAGTGGTGGCATTAGAGGGCAAATTCTTTTTTTTTGGGACTTGGATGCACTCAACTGATCTTTGATCCCGGTTTATATCTAAATACTTGTAAATATTTTGTCGTTCGATGAGAGATGAACTTAAGTGTTAAGCTCCTCAGTTTGGCTCAAAATGAATGCTAATATAAGGGTATACTTTAAATGAGACTGGTACATGTTTCGTAAATTAGGGAAAATGTCAGACAACGATTTCAATCATAGACGATGGATGTAGTTGCTCTGGTCACTTTGTTTTCCTTTTCTTACTTCCGACATAGATTGTGAATTATGTTAAATAGAGTCGAGATGAATACCTTATCATTTCTTGAGAATCTCTCTCTCATGATCAAGTTTTTACCCAGTGGGCAGGCAGGAGCAGGGAAGTGGTACATCATCTGTATTACCCCCTACAATGGGTGACCATTTAGTGCAAGAAACTCGACGAGATCATGTTGGCAGCTCGAATGTAAGAACAGTGCATTTATCTTGTTTCCTTTTGGGATATCCATCACTTAAACAGGATATACTAAAGTATGATTAGAACCTTATCCGATCTTGCCTTGTCTGTATTATTATAAAACAAACTCTAATAAATTAAACAGTTGGGAATTTTGCCTCTTGATATGTGATAATATTGTTGAATCTCGAACTTTCATTACTACTAACTCTGTATCGTGTTTAATATGTTAAGTATTTACTAATTCTTCAGATATATCCGGAGTTACATGGAGTGCCTCAGTATGGAACGTCTCCGACCTTTGTATTGTCTGAGGAGCCCGTTTATGTGAATGCAAAACAGTACCACGCAATTCTGAGGCGAAGACAATTGCGTGCAAAGGCTGAAATAGAAAATAAGTCGTTGAGAGTTAGAAAGGTTCGATTCATCCATTCTTGTGTTTATTACCATATAATATTGATAGTGTGTGAAAAAATGTCCATTTATGCATTGATCAGTGAAATATAATTGGGTATAATTCCTGTACTCTATCTTTAATCAGCCTTACCTCCACGAATCTCGCCATTTGCATGCTCTGAGGCGGGCTAGGGGATGCGGGGGGCGTTTTATCAACACGAAGAAGACCCCCGATACCTCTGGAAATGCTACTCACGAGGAAGGCAACAATAATAGCAATGGTGATTCTTCACTAAACAACTTCAGTTCAGAAGCAGATCATCATCACTCATCCACGCGAATTGCCCAACCGTCCTCGAGTTTTGACGATTTCAAGAGGCCTGATTGTGCAGAATACTTTCAATGGAGCTGTCATAAAAGCTTTAGATCCAAGTGATGACTTTTAGCAGAAAAGTTGAGGTAATTTCTTCACATAAAGAGAAGACAATATACATTATTAATTCTCTATGTCATGTGAGATTATATAAGGGGATAAAGGATATATCTGTACATTATTGAGTGTTTTTTTGTGAATATTTTTGCCTTGTTATGTAAATTGCATTCCCAGAGATGGTTTTCTTTCCAGACAGAGGTTTGATGTTGTATTACAAATACAAAGATGGTTTATGTTGTTGATATTCTTGCATGGATCTTACTCCCCCAAGATCGTTTTCACACTTATCTGAAAACTTATCTGGACACGAAAACGCACTTAAAATGTCACACTCCCTCCGTTCCATTATTATTTAAATATTTGTAAAAAAAAATTGTTACATTATTAATTGATCATTTTCTTATTTGAAAAAAACAACTTCTTGCTTAAAAAAAAAAAAGGAATGAGATCGCCTGTTTTAATTTTTGCGTTCCACATTTTATTCCACTATATGTATTATTGACATATATACTATTAAAAATTCAGTAAGGTGGAATACCAGTGGAATTGGGCATCGATCCGTCTCAAACTTCTCTTATTTGAATAAACTTTCCCTCCTAAAATGTAATTTATCACCTGCAATATCACTAAACAATTTTTACATTAAAACTCGTGCAAATAGTAAATATTCAATTAATAACGGAACAAATGGGATAATACTTAAATAAAAAGTGATATTTTTTTTAACAAAAGTAACTCTATTACTTTTTACGCAATATCTCATCATACCCTCAACTTATCTACTTTATACATAAAATAATCAATATTCTTTAAAACCAGTGCCCAGAGAAGTGGGCATAATAAAATTGAACGAAAGGAGTGGCGTAATAAAATTGAACGAAAGGAGTAACATTTTTCACATTAGTTCAAAGGAGATCTATCTCATGGATTCATCATTCATCAGATGGTCTCGCCCAAAACCGTCCAATTTTCTAATGATACTTTGAATGTAGACACATTCGTCATGTCATAAATAAATATTAAAAAAAAAAGGCAAAATAACCTACAAATCGGGGCGGAAATTATTAACAAGTCGGGTCACCGTCATCAATGAAGAGGCCCACTTTGAAAAAAGCGTTAACGGGCCCACGGCCGCCTGCAATTGGGCGCCGAATGCAATGCGTAGCTGGATTCTCACAACTTGCCGCACTATGCGGCTATGCTTGGCCCTCGATACAATTCACAAATTCAATGCAAATTCAGATTTTTTTTTCCTAAAATTTAAATTTCGTTTGAATTTATATCAATAATGCTAATTTTTAGTTTTATTTTGCAATATTCCAACATTTTTGGATAAAACATTCTTATGCTAGAACTAGGAATTTCCTTATCAAGAATTAACGATTGATTCAATATTCCGGCGTTTCGCTAAAGTTCTATTGCTTAAAGTAAGAAAATTCCATATCAAGAATTCATGATTTGTACCCTCGTCATATATTCGGACTTTTGAATTACGATTTTGTCATCATTTATTATTTTTACGATAGAATAAAATGAGAGAGAAAAAATATGCATGTGCAATATTGTGTAACACAAACAAAAATCAAGTCAAATGTACTGATCTTTTTTTAAAATAGCATGTAACACACACGCTCTTCTTTACATGAACACACATTTTTCCTTATAATAACACAAATTTAGAGGTGGATTGACCTAAGAAAGACTTCATGTTATTTTCTTAAATAGAAAGATATTAAGTAGAAACATTTCTAGAGAGTTCATAGAATAAAAAATTAGGGTCCCATGACAAGTGGTGTAACAACTTATATTGTACTACAAAGATTTCAAACTCGGATCAACTAGTCAAACTTATTAAAAAAAGTAGATACATTTTGGATGATGTGATCATTAGAAGCCAAATTGAGAGTATTACTTATACGACTGTTTTAGATAATATTAAATTTACTCTACAATAGGAGAATTATTATTATAATTCAATCAGCATTAAAATAAACAGCAAGGATTAATTATTCTTTAATTATTTCCACAAATATACTAACCTAGTATTTAAGTCCCACTATCTGTCAAAACAGTGACCCCATCAATTGTCTAATGTCTGGTTCAGTGTCCCATTTGCTTTTTAAAGCATTGATGTTGTCAATTTGGCATCTACACACATTAATTGAGATAAGATTCTTGTCAATTTGCTCTTCAATACAGCCACCCATGTTCCAAAATTCATCCATAAAACAAAAACTATATTATCGTATACGTTTAGTTCTAACAAAGACTTTAAAGAAAAAATATTTGACCCAAGACAAAGACATGAGTTATACTTCGTCTCACACAAGGCCGACTCGACTCTTGACCCAATTTGAAAACTTACAACCATAACGAAACCAAGCCGTTGAAAAAACCGAACCAAACACACCCCTATTTCTAAACCATAACTCATCAACACTGAGATACTCAACTTAGAAGGCAGCAAGAAAGGAACCAAGATTGAGATTATGAATTTAAAATAAAAAAAAACACAAATGAGAGTGTTCACATTCCAAGAGAGAGGGTGATCTACCTGTGTTTCCTATCAAAATAACTAAATTAACAAACCTAGGCCTCAGCATAACTCTCTCTCACAGACACTCTCTCTCTCATGTATATGGAAAGTAAATGTAGTTCATAAGGCTACTTTCTCATAGTGTCACCAATAGAGGCTTAATTAAATCCCTTCAATATCTCATTGCTTCAGAATCTGAAGCTTTCCAATCACTATCAGGGGTTCTGTAAAGAACAAAATACTACTTCTGTTCACATACATGGGGATAAAGAAAAATCGTTAGGTAAATAGTTTGAAATGTTAGCTCGCCATATGGGCATCAATTGTTCCATTCAAAGGTGGTTCCACAGCATAAACGTTCAGACCCCTTGTCCGTCCAGGGGCCCCGCCTCTCATTGAAGCTAAATCAAGGACAAACCTATAAAAAATGATCGACAAGTGAGAATCATGAGGTGGTCAAAGTGTTGTATCCTAGCTGTGAAAGAAACTTACGTGTTCATAGCTGATTTTTCACCAAAACTTATCAAGATCTTCTCATCTATTTTTGAAACCACATGGTCTAGTGGAATGTGAACCAATTCTATAATAAGATTCAGAATACGGAGTCAGAATCAATCTTAGAACTTAAAATTTTGTATAACTAGAACAAAAATGATGCATTGGGAAGTAAACTAACCTGGTTTATCAGTAATCTTGGCAGCAGTGGTAAGGCCCAGAAGTTTCTTAAAGATGCAAAAGATTGTGTCTCAGTATTCATCCTAACACAATTATGACGAGATATAAAATGTAAAATCAATATCAACGAGCAAAACTCACCTTGAGTTTCTCATAACAAGCCTCAAGGTCATCATTAACCAAAATATGATCAAAGAGGCCAGGTTCTTTTCCCTGTTCCATCTCTGCCTTAGCATTTCGTAGTCGCTTTTGGATTTGTTCTTCAACCTCAGTCCCCCTGTAAATATAAATATGAATATTAATATAGGGTCATGCATATACGGTGACTTGAGGCAAAACCTATTAGGTCAAGCCCACCTTGCACGAAGGCGTTTCTCAAGCTCCTCAGGAGAGGGAGGGCAGATAAAGATGAAAATGGCTTCCAAAGAGCTAGCCCTCACAGATCTTGCCCCTTGAACATCAATGTCAAGGATGCACCTCTGCATTAAAACCACCAAACTACCCTTGAGGCTACAACATAGATAAATATTCTTGATGTATACACACAAACTTCCCATAAGAATGCATGTCTAAGGTGAATATAAATCAACAAAGGAACACAAAGTAAAAAACTTCAGTATGGGAAGGGCAGGGACGCAAATTTACCTTCCCTTTCTCAGCAACGATATCAACAGCTTCTACACTGGTTCCGTAGAGATTCCCGTGAACAGATGCAAACTCCAGAAATTTCCCATCCTCTATATCTTTCAACATAACACTGCGTTCGGTGAAATGGTAGTGGACCCCATTATGCTCGTTTTTTCTTGGATCACGGGTTGTGTGGCTTACTGAAAATCCAAACATGTGTGGAAATTCTTCCATAAGCTTGGAAATCAGAGTGCCCTTACCAACACCAGAAGGACCGCTAATTACAATTGGTTTATCAGCTTCGCCAATCACTCCTTTACTCCAAGCAACCACTTTAGTCCCCAATCTAGTTTCATGCTCTTTAACGAACTCAGTATTCACCTGTAAAAGAAGTCGAAAAAGGGAACTAACTAAAGGTGCCAACTAATAATAGAACACACGAGAGAATAGATGTTTAATCAAGAACTCAAGCACAAACCTCCAGAAACCAAAAGCTAACATCAGAAGTTGTGTTCCCCTTAATCACCAGAATCCGATCTTGATCTAAAACAATAGCGGAGTGGCCCCCTGATGGCTTTGGTTTCGTTCCCAACACAATGGGGATCACCCTATAGAGGTAATGAACTCTCAGTTAGCTCAAAATAACTTAAGGAGGGCTACACCAAATCAACAAACCATCAATCAAAACTTACCATTCATTTGTGGATTTATCGAAAATACGAACACCAATTCTGGACCCCAATTCATTTTCAGATTCACCAATGAAATACTGGATGAGTTAAAAAAAAGTGAAGGATCATAACCAACATTCTTAAGTATGTTGGGGCAGGGGAGAAGATACTCATAAAGGAGGATATTTCTCAATAAACTGGAGAATCATACTGTTTTATTGCAGCCAATATCTAGAGCAGTTTCGCATCCTTTAGACTTCGAGAGAAGCCCATTAGAGAAATTGCTCTTGAGATCGTCTACAATAGCTGGAGCTTCCCCCTGATCATAGCAGAACCAACAATACAAAAGATCAGAGAACACACAAATAGTTTCCATTTTGATTCATCTACTACATTCTGATAAAGATATTTTCATTTCATTTTTCATCTGGGAAAATAAACACCAAGAAATTGGACATGTGAGCTCACCATAGATTCAAGTGATCCACTAATGAAGACTGTTTCTGTTCATAGAAACATAACAAGAAAAGAGATCAAAATCGATATAAACTATTCCAAGCTCACATAGTTAGAATCTAAAAGCATATACTCAGCCACTTCTATCCCCCTAACCTTTATCCCGCCCCTCCACAATTAAATTAATGCATATGAGGATCTTTAGCAAACGCCAAAATAGCCACACAAGCAAAAAAACTCAATTATAAATGAATAAAAATTGCACATAATACATTCTTCCGCTTTTTACAAAGAATAGAAAGCCCCCATTACAATTGATTAATGGAAAATACGAATCTTCCCTATATTTGTGCACATAACCAACAGAAAAACTCACCTTGCAGCTAGAAACACTGGATCAGACAATAAATTTGGACAAATTAGGATCAAGAAAATGAAAAACAAATGCAAGTATTTAGAAGAGCTTCAATATTGTCCTTCCGTGATGCGGTGTTTCTTGACCTAAGGATCGTGATTTGATTGATGTATTGTCGAAAATAAACGAATCAAGAAACGAAAATTAGAATGAAGATTAAACTTATAATTGAAGAAGTCAGAAATCTAGAATGAGAAGTAGTAGCCGCACAGAAACCTTGGGAGGAAGTTTCTCCCATATTGAAGCCCTGGGGTTATTATAAATTGAAATTGTGTTAACACCGTGTTTGTGTGTGAGAGAGAAAGAGGAGAGAGAGAGAGTAATTTTATAATGGTATTGGACCTAGAATTTGAGGACAATGTCGGTTTCGCTTTTACTATTTATCTTTTTCTTTGGGTTTTGCTATTTCGTAATTTTGCCTTTTTTTTTTTTTCTTTTTAAAGAAAATAAATTTTGCTAGCTTTTACGCTCTAAATGAGTGATGATAGGAGGGTGGAGATAAAGTTGTATGAATGGTATTGTTTTCAAGTGTATGAGTATAATAAAATTGGATAATAAATAAAAGGAAAGTGGAAATAATGAAATTGGACGGAGGGAAGTATAATATAATATTAATATTTGAAAACTTAATTTAATATAATAATATTGTTTGAGATAAGTTTACTAAAATAATTAAGAGATAAATTGTTCGAAAAATAAATTAAGATTGATGTAGATAAATATGTCGCTCTCGGAGGAGTCGACACGTGGAAACGGGATAAGTTATGATAATTGTGATTAGGTCAATATACCAAAGAAACAGGATTAATACACCTCCTAGGCTCGAGCAGAGGAATTAGAGAAATTAGGGTAATTGGGCCTTTGGCCCATATTTGGAGAGATTTATAGCTCTTGGGCCCAAAAGGATCTAGCCCAAATATGTAGCACTGGATCAATCTTTCTTAGTCAAGATGAAAGATTGAGTCAAACCCATAAAAAGAGGAGCCGATAAGCTGAAGAACCAAGTCTTCAGGGAGATAAGCCGAGTCCTTAGGGATTTGAGGCCGGATTCCTAGGGATATGCCGAGAATTCAGGGAGAACAAGTCTTTCCCTCTCCGCAGAGAGGGGCCAGGTATATAAAGAAGGTTATTTTCATGTTCTTGATTACATTCTATTATGATACATACATTTTTACCTATTATATACACTGTCATACGAAATATACACTGATTGGAGAAGAAACTCCACGATATTCGCTGGAATTTCCCTAAATATACAGGGGAATTCCTCTTTGATTTCGCCTACGATCGAATCTGACTTGAGCGTCGGAGCTTCTACGCCGGAGGCCCCCTCCGGTGTATTTTTGCAGGTCAATTTTGGACTTAAGAGAAGATTTACGCGAGGATTGTTAAAGGCGAACGAGTGATTAAGATCGTGATTAATAGTGCTCGTAAGAGAACGGCCTATATCTGTAAGCGTTCTTTTTCGACGCATCAACTGGCGCCGTCTGTGGGAATCCGAGCTAGGGCGTGAGGATTTCCTGAATTTTGGGAGGGGCTGTTCCCAGAAATCTTTTGTAATTGAAGAGATAAGCACACCGTTCGCGTCGATGATAAATTCAAAGCCATATCAGCCACCACCTCGGCACCTGTGACTTTGCTATCGGCGAATCGACCGCTATTTCATTGTTGTGGCGTGTTTGTTGCCGCTGTATAATGATGTTGTCAAGCCTAAGTCCGCGCGCGCCGCCTCCGTGTAGGTGGAGGAGCAGGCGCAACCGCCGTGTCTGGTCCATCGGCGAGCACTGCCATTGGGTTCACTGGCGTTTGAATCCGGCGCCGCCTCACGCACCGGCCATTACGCTATGTCGTCCAGAATCTCCAACTGGAGGCGTTTCGAATATTAGCGATGGCGAGATCGACGGTGTAGCATGTGACTACGGATTTTTGTCACCGCTTTTGATCTATCGCCACCGCAAAGCTGCCGCTCAACACTCTCACAACTAATTGCTCTGTCATGCTGAGTAAAATCATAACAGCAGTGAACTTGTGCAAAGAATCAAGATCTGAAGGTATGGAATAGTTTATCACTATGAAGAAACGACTCAAATTTTGATTAGGATAATTATGGCTTGCAAATCTATGGTGCATAATTTTATTTTAAAATTGCTTCTGATATGATATGTTTGAGACCTGATCATATTTGCTTGATTTACTTCTTGGGAAAAGACTGTAGAAGCGCTTATGAATAATTAAAAGCTATAATAATTGTGTTAACTAGAATTATATATTAATTCACGCTTTTCAAGTAAAAGTAGAGTAGCTTCTACTGTCAACATGATTCTGATGCTATTGAAACTGGCTCCCACTCTGATTTCTTTAATGTCCAAAATTGGATTTCCAATAGTGGTGAGACCTTTAATTCGACGAACTTTAGATTCAATGTCAATTTAAACTAGCTTGTTTAATATATATGTCGAACCGAACTTAAACGAGCTTGGAGTATTGAGCGTGCCTCGATTTCGACGTTGTAGTTGGACCAATAATACGCGTGCATGTATGTATTTGAGATATGTACGTATTGCCTAGTGTGTCAAAATCAGATATATAATAATGAATGAAACTAAGGCAGTTGCATGTAGTCGACTGGTGTGTTAATTCACTGCATTAATAATTTTGAGACAGAGAAACTGCATAAATTCAATTATTATGATGGTTGTGAAAATTATGACCACATATGAGTACTTCTGAACTAGTTGTTGAGTTTTAGATGATTTTCTGCTAATAATTAATCATTATCGTTCGTAACAAGATTTCTATGTTAGATGATATATACTCCTATTAAATAATGACAATGATTACGGAGTTTCGATGGCGATGAGCATTGTGTTTTGGATGAAAAACTATGGGCGAAAAACATAAGATGTTTTGAGAAAAATATTATTGAGCACTATGGACAGCAGGAATAAGTGATCACACATAATATATTTATACATGTGTATATAATGAAAGTTCAGTAATGAAATTTGAAGGTTAATGGTGATTCATGTTGCTCACCATTTATATCTACTTGTTGGAACTTTTGTGAATGAAAATTGGGTATTTGACTTTTGAATTGAAAATTATCTTATCTCTAATAGTTGATTGGGTTATAATTATCTCTCGGTGGTCTATTTAACTGCTACTAGAAACTACTTTTCTTTATTTAAGAAAACTATTTAAATCTGTTATGAGGTACAGTAAGTAGTAATTTGATCATCTATATAGGGTGAGGAGTTAATCTAAACCTTGCAAAAAAAAAATTGGTTGCTTTTGTGATGATCTATCACTAAGTGATGCGTTTTGTTGAGTGATTTTGGTGGACTTATCCTTTCATTTCATACTTTCATGGATGGTTGTTAATGAACCAATGTTATTACTTGAATATATCTATTGAATTTTTGTACAATTAAAGAAGAATTTCCCTGCATGGATGGTGAACATAGAGTTTGTTCTCGGGCCATCGATCTTGCCTATTGAGCAGAAAGTGTTCTCCTTCTCTATCCCCAGAGATAGATGGGATAAGGAGTTTTATAAATTGCAGGGTGGATAAAAATTTAATAATAGTTTTGAGAGATGGGTTCTTCACAAGGATCTACTCTGTCATCAAATGTAACTGGATTTGCAGATGAGTATTCTGCTAAGTATTTAGATACAGTTCCTGTGTATGTAAAGGAGCTGATAGCTGGTGGTGCTGTTGGTGGTTTTGCTAAAACTGTTGTTGCTCCATTAGAACGAACTAAAATTCTTCTACAGATTAGAACACAAAGATTTCATACTCTTGGAGTCTACCAATCATTAAAGAGGAATGCACAGAAAGATGAATTTCACTCTACAAAGGATGAAAGGACCGACAGTTCATGCTTGAAAGCTCGAGGGAGGTATCGCTACTCTTCTTAAGCACATAAATATTGCTTGAAAATGCACTAATGATTGATGAGCTAGTCACAATTACTTCCGAAAAACTAGTTCGTTTAGGAAATGTAAATCTAGCATGAGAATATGTCTTAAATATGATAAGATATGATTGGTGAGTTCTACTATCATATTACGCCCTCGATTTGATTCTCACTTTTGGGCAGGAGATAACAAAGATATGAAACGATAAGTTATTATGACTTGCTGAATTAAGAATGTTTATTGATCGCAAATGCACGTTTCTGAATATGATGTTAATTCTGTTTTTAACAAGCCCAATAATCTAAGACATTCCATTACTTTGACTTGCTTTTGAGAATTAATTATATAAGCTTGCGGAAGAGCAACAATGTTTTAGGCGAAAGGAGAAGAATTTCGCTTCACAAAAAAGAGGGGGGAATGGATGCACCTAACCGATGCACACTTGACAACTTAAGGGATGTATCTCTGCATTTTTATGTGAATCGAAATTGTAATATTGCTTGAAGAAAGAGAAGTGATTGAAAGAGAAGTGATTGTTGAGAAATTAATCCGTGAAGGAAATACTAAGTAACATGCAATATCTTTGCTAGTAATTTATACTAGTGTGAAATGTAATACTTATATGATGCTTGAATGAAGCTTGTTGATATGCATGAATTTGAGTGAGAAGAATAACTTACCCATGATAGATAGGATCGAGATAAACTATCTTATGCTGTGATTTGCATAAATGACTACTCCTTAACTGAGATGTTGTGGGGAATGATTTAAGTCTATTTACTTTAGTGTGTATGTTAATCTTCTCGATCAATATGATGTGAAAATATGATATGTATTGAATGTGTGATAAGATTCGCACGAGAATACACCTTTTATTGAATGAGTACTAGAATATTGACAAAACATGTACCAAATCTTGGTACAAATTGTTATTTAACCTTTTTGTTTCGAGAAATTTTGAGGAGGTCCAGCCCAAAAACCCTTAAAAACTCTGCGAGTGCTGAAAACGCAAGAGGTTCTGGAGGGATATTCAGGTCCCCGAGTGCTGGCAGAGATATAGAGTATTCAGGTCCCCGAGGGCTGGCAGAGATATAGAGTATTCAGGTCCCCGAGTGCTGGCAGCGATATGGAGTATTCCAGTCCCCCAGGGCTGGCAGAGATATGAAGTATTCCAGTCCATGAGGGTTACCAGAGATATGAACATGAATTGGCCAGGACCTAAGAGCCCAGGTCCGTGAGGGCTAGCAGAGATATGCTGAGTACATTAGTACCACTGGTTAGTACAAGTGTTAATTCTTGTAGATATTATTATGAGCATGTCTTTAAGAGATTGACATATATGATACGAGGCTACTCTTTTCCGTTGAATTAAGAAGGGTCCCCTTAAGCTTACACAATTGATTTATGTAGATATTTTATAAATGATATTAGAATTGAGAATTACTTGAAATCTTAGAAGCATGAGTAAGTGATTCATATGTTGAGTTCTGTGACTACTTTATGTGGGAGAATTGATGATGACTATGGTTCTAGAAATGAAAGCTAGCGTAACTATTTTCAGATTGTGTATGATCGACATGCTTCTATACTTTAGATATGATTTCAAATTATAGATTGGTCTTATTCAGGTCCTTAAGGTCAAAAAATGAAAAGTGCTACTTCGTACCTTTTGATCTTTAGACAATGATATGTCTTGAGTTATGTCCTCGTTTAGGACCTTGAAGTTTGCATGTACTAGAAATACTCATTCATGACGAAACGTGGAGAATTGAATATTTGAGAGAGTATGGTCCACTTTATTTATGATTTTTAGAGTGGAAGTTGATTCGATTTGTTTGTCCGATGCTATGAAGTTTTATTTCTGAAAAGATAATGAATTTTTAATATTGCATGAGATGATTCTTTTAAAGTGATGAAACATGATTTGAGTGTTTTGAGGTATGTTAGGGCTGGCAGCCCTAAATGAGTGAAATAATAAGCCTGAAAATTAGAGTTGATAAATGATGATCCTATGAGGAGGAGTTGAAGATTTTAGAGGTGCTTGAGTAGCCCGATGGAGCAGGATTACAAAAGAGAATAAAGAGTGAGTTCAGGGGAACCTTGGAGAACCCCCAGATTATTATGAGATTCGAGATCCTAAAGAGCGAAACCAAACAACGTTGAGAGGCTGGAGGTTCAGGAAAAGACCATGTGCAATGAAGCTAAACCTCGACCTGCTCGAGGAGCTGTAAACGTACGAGAGATATGCGCAACTGCGAAGACGAATATTGAGGTAACAAGTTAATTCATATTACTTGTGATTGTTATGTTCCGATGGCCAGGAAATTGATGGCTAAGATGCCTAAGACAAAGATGGAGAATACTTGACTGACTATGAAGTCAACTTAGTATATCTGTGGGGCAATACCCCTGAACGGCCAAGGTCAAAGACCATATCCCTGGAGGACTGAAAGTAATATCCCTGAAAAGGGGACAAAATAAACCTACAGGTACCCTAATTCAGGAGCGAAAGACACTCTAAGATCGCGAGGCCAAGTGAAGTTAGAGAAACTGCGAGGTTTACCTCACCCTGAGGAATTGCGAGGTTTATATAAACCTCACCGGAAGAGACAACGAGATTTACACCAACATACGAAGATTCGAAAAGGAAACACCTAAAGTTATGTGATTAAAAATCTTCATCCACGATAACCTCTAAAGCTAGGAGGAGTAGGAGATACGGAGGGTAAGATATGATTAATATGCCAATTACCAAATGATTAATCATGTATTTGTTTTGTTGTTAAGGGAAACACATGTGGATCATATCCTATTAAACCTCAGTACGAAAGGAGCCTGGATCAGAGAAGAGTTAATGCACTTTATTACGGGAAAAACTCTTACGAGTATAAACTAACTCTTACGAGTATAAACTAACTCTTACGAGTATAAACAACTCTTACGAGTATAAACTCACTCTTACGAGTATAAACCAACTCTTACGAGTATAAACGAACTCTTACGAGTATAAACAACTCTTACGAGTATAAACAACTCTTACGAGTATAAACTAACTCTTATGAGTATAAACGAACTCTTACGAGTATAAACAACCCTTACGAGTATAAACTAACTCTTATGAGTATAAACGAACTCTTACGAGTATAAACAACTCTTACGAGTATAAACAACTCTTACGAGTATAAACTAACTCTTACGAGTATAAACAACTCTTACGAGTATAAACTAACTCTTACGAGTATAAACAACTCTTACGAGTATAAACTAACTCTTACGAGTATAAACAACTCTTACGAGTATAAACTAACTCTTACGAGTATAAACGAACTCTTACGAGTATAAACAACTCTTACGAGTATAAACAACTCTTACGAGTATAAACTAACTCTTACGAGTATAAATAACTCTTACGAGTATAAACTAACTCTTACGAGTATAAACCAACTCTTACGAGTATAAACCAACTCTTACGAGTATAAACAACTCTTACGAGTATAAACTAACTCTTACGAGTATAAACCAACTCTTACGAGTATAAACGAACTCTTACGAGTATAAACAACTCTTACGAGTATAAACAACTCTTACGAGTATAAACTAACTCTTACGAGTATAAACTAACTCTTACGAGTATAAACTAACTCTTACGAGTATAAACAACTCTTACGAGTATAAACTAACTCTTACGAGTATAAACAATTTAGGGGAGAGTATAATCCCTACGAATTCTAACTTTTGGGAGAGTATAATCCCTAAACACTCTAACTTTTGGGAGAGTATAATCCCTACGAATCTTAACTTAAGGGAGAGTATAATCCCTACAAACTCTAACTTTTGGGAGAGTATAATCCCTACAAACCCTAACTCTTGGGAGAAACTGGAAGCATTATCAAGTCATCAAGTAAGTACAAAAACCTGAATTCTCTAAAGTATCATAGAGTATGCATGTACCACAGAAGAAGGTAAAATACAGCGAGGCAGCTAAAACCATTCGAGACTAGGGATATACGACCCTAGCCCTCCATAGAAAAACTCAGAGGTATAAAAGTAAGATTAAAGTTTCTTGCAATCGGAGAGTGGCCACAAGGCCAAGAAAAGGCATATGAAGAGAAAAGAAACAAGGGAAGTTATGGAGAGGGCTAAGAAAAGCCTCAAGTGATACGCTTGAAGACACACCTTCCAGGGTTATACAACATGCTTCCTGAAATTGAAAAATGATGTTGACCAGGGCAAGGGAACATTCCGCTTAATTCATCTTATCTTCTCTTCCTACTCTCATAAAATTACAAGCACTTTTACGAGAGTAGGGGGGAGTGGTTGATGTAGATAAATATGTCGCTCTCGGAGGAGTCGACACGTGGAAACGGGATAAGTTATGATAATTGTGATTAGGTCAATATACCAAAGAAACAGGATTAATACACCTCCTAGGCTCGAGCAGAGGAATTAGAGAAATCAGGGTAATTGGGCCTTTGGCCCATATTTGGAGAGATTTATAGCTCTTGGGCCCAAAAGGATCTAGCCCAAATATGTAGCACTGGATCAATCTTTCTTAGTCAAGATGAAAGATTGAGTCAAACCCATAAAAAGAGGAGCCGATAAGCTGAAGAACCAAGTCTTCAGGGAGATAAGCCGAGTCCTGAGGGATTTGAGGCCGGATTCCTAGGGATATGCCGAGAATTCAGGGAGAACAAGTCTTTCCCTCTCCGCAGAGAGGGGCCAGGTATATAAAGAAGGTTATTTTCATGTTCTTGATTACATTCTATTATGATACATACATTTTTACCTATTATATACACTGTCATACGAAATATACACTGATTGGAGAAGAAACTCCACGATATTCGCTGGAATTTCCCTAAATATACAGGGGAATTCCTCTTTGATTTCGCCTACGATCGAATCTGACTTGAGCGTCGGAGCTTCTACGCCGGAGGCCCCCTCCGGTGTATTTTTGCAGGTCAATTTTGGACTTAAGAGAAGATTTACGCGAGGATTGTTAAAGGCGAACGAGTGATTAAGATCGTGATTAATAGTGCTCGTAAGAGATCGGCCTATATCTGTCTGTAAGCGTTCTTTTTCGACGCATCAAAGATGATCCAGATAGAGATAAATTAAATTAAAAAAATATTCTATTGTTTGATAGATTTTATTCATATCTTTAATATAATATTAATATTTAAAAAATAATTTAATATAATAGTATTGTTTGAGATAAGTTTAATAACATAAATAAGAGATAAATTGTTAGAAAAATAAATTAAGATGATAGAGATAAATTAAATTAAAAAAATATATTATTGTTGGTAGATTTTATTCATATTTTTAATATAATATTATTTTTTAAATATTAATATTTTATTAAAAAAGCCAAATTTTGCTTCTTTCCTAATTAACTTTGAAATTGGAAAAAGTAGATTAACGTCAAATCTTCCATTTTTCTTTGTTTATCATATATTGAAGATTTGACTTTAATCTAGTGATGGGTGAGTTTGAAGCAAGTTGATTTTACTTTTTCATATAATAGATTTTTACAATATTATTTAACTTCATGCATAATGTCAATCAAACAAGTAACAAATTGAAAAAAAAAAATTGCAAAAAAATTTGTAGCATCTTCAATAAAGTGGCAAGAATCATGAGTTGATCGATATTATCGGATGAATCTCCGGACTTGGAAGAATAAGGTGAAATTCCCCAAAAGTCAACAATTCCAGAACGTCAAGGTCAACGATGCCATCAAACTTTTTACACAAATCATAATCTAATTTATTATCCGTTTCACAAATTAAAAATTACTATTAACCAAATAGGAAGATATGTAATCAACTCATATAGATTTGTGGGATTTGACTCAACAATTTTATAGCCACAGAAGATAAAAATAGGGTAGAGGGTAGAAACCAGTGAGATAATCAGTGAGATTAAATAATTTAAATCTCTAAACATATTGAGTGTTTACCTAATTGAAGAGATATCGTTAAAAAGAGTAACAAATGAGAGTAGCCGAAATTCTCTTACTTATAAAAGAGGGAATGGCCGATTTTTTATGAGAAAATATGGGAGATATGAAAATATTTTATTTTTAAGAGATATTATATTTTTTTCATTATTCTCCTTAACTAATGGACTTTTTATTGAGAAATATTCAGAAATTAATATTGAGTCACAATATATTTTTAGTTCATTAATATTAATTCATTCCACTATATAATTAATACTCCCTCCGTCCACGAAAAGTAGTCACATTTGCCCTATATTCTTTGTCCACAAAATGTAGTCCCATACCCTTTTTTTAAACTATTACCCTTCAACCATCACTTAATTACTCAAATTGCCATCAACTTTATTCACAAACAATCACTTTATTCACAATGGACCCCACAATACCCTACAATACCCTTACTTTATCTACTTTATCTACCTTTTTCTTAAAACACGTGCCCCCTCCCCATGTCCCTACTTTTCATGAATGGAGGGAGTATTACATTATCCATCTTTAACTCATTTTTTTCAAAAAATCCCAATATTAATATTGAACTATACATCATAATCCATATTAGGTGCATATCCAAGAGTTCGATAATATTAGGTTTAGAAAGTCGTCATCGTCCTAGAATAATATGATGTGGCTGATTGAATATATTAATATGTAAAGATATTCAGTCCATCCATAAAGGAGACGGCATGATTGGCCATAAAGGCCATGTTTGATAGCTTAGATTAAACCTAGATTAACTATATATCATTTTTATTGGTTGTTTGATAACTTAGATTAAGGGTAGATTATGCTTTAGAATTTATAAAGTTTAGTTATCATCTTAATCTTAGATAATCCGTCTATGCTATCAAACATGCCCAAAGTGTTTTTATAATACCATTAATTGATTCATGAAAAAGATATAAGGTAAAACCTATATTTTTTATTATTTTAGCATTACGGCTCTTTTATATATTTTTTAAAGCTGCAATTCAACTAATTGATAAATTAATTAAGTCAATCTCAGCGAGTTTTAATTTAATTAATCTACTACGAATTGAATAGTTCGCATATTAGACCAAATATTTATCCCTTTTCGTTTGAATAGTTTGATATGAATTATGTGAAGAAAAATATTGATGCAATTTTCTTTGATGAGTTGAAAGAGTCAAAGAGATGGATTTCGACATGATTGTACGCGATGAATTTGATCATTTTATCATGTGTGGTACTAAGATGGTGTCGCGAAAGTATCGTTATGTGTATATTTAAAAAAAAAATTAATTATCTAATAAATTGTTGCTTAAAAATAGAAAGGAAGTTGGCTTATATTTATCCATTGATTCCGCTAAACATTAAATCAAAATAACAAATTTAACATAATCTTTTGAATTTTATACATGGTTAGTTTATTGAGGTCCACAAATTATAAGATAAAAATATTAAATTCTTTAAACTAATTAAATTAAAAGGTGGAGTACAACATTAGGGTATATTTATTTTGAAATTTTTAAAATTGAATTAAATTAATCATAATTTACTTAAATTCTAAAATAAATATATACTATTACAAATATTAAAATTCACTCTATTTTATAGGTGTCTATATATATGGTTGATAGATATTTTTTTTTGGGGTCAGTAAAAGACTAAAAGTGCTTATAATATTAATGGCTCTCTCCTAATTGAAGCAACAGAATTAAGACAACGAGAGTGCGGTTGATAGATAAAATTTATAAGTATTTATATAATATGCTTTTAAAATTCAGATTCTAAAATTTCAAAGTAAAATCGGTGTTAAATTTTAAAATTTTAAATTCGAAAACAAACATAACCTTAAGATTTTAATAAAAGTTAAGCATTTTTTTTAGGGTTGGTCTGCTGTGGACTCGAGTGCATGTTGTGCACCCTAGTCCATGTGCACTTTTCAGTTTACTGACTTACACTTTTTGGTAAATGAGTAATAATTGAAAAGTGCAACACCATTACCAAAAAGTGTAAGTCAGTAAACTAAAAAGTGCACATGGACTAGGGTGCACAGCATGCACTCGAGTGCATACTAGACTTTACCTTTTTTTTAGCCTAGTCCACCCTATTTTTTAATCCTGATTCCGTCCTTGAGGCATTGAGTTTTGAACGAGTAATAGTGAAAGGTAGATTTTAAGGTTGTTTTCTCAGCATTGAGTGATATTATTCACTCATGTAAGATTGTGATGAGGCCTGTTCCTCCTATCACGTTAAGTTGGGTTAATCGTAAAAACAAAGATGAGTTTTTTATTCTTTCCATCTGTACCAGTTTGTTGTACCCATTTTAACCCATGTATTTTGTTTGAGCTGAAGTTGGTTGATTTAACGACCCATAGACTTTGTTTTGAAGAGGTAGTTGATTTACGGCCCATATATTTTACTTGGGCCGATTAACTTATTTGGGCTTGGGCTCGTCAGCGAACTTATATTTTACAGATGATATTCCCAGCATTAAATGATAGTAATAAAATTAAACACAGTGAAAAAAACAAAACAATTTATATAAGCTGTGTTTGAACTTTCAACATTGTGATCAGGGTGAGCAAAATTCGATTTCTAACCGAAAATCGAATTGGGTTCGGTTATCGAAATTTTCAATTTCAATTCGATTAGTGATTTAATGAAATTTCGGTATTCAAGTTTACCTTAAAAAAATTCAATTAACCGAAAATCAAATTGAATAGTGCACATTAAATACCTAAACCCTAATTTTTCATACCCACATTCTTTACTCTTTAGCCCTAATCAAACCCGAACCGAAAAGTTTGCTTTGGTTAGTTTCGATTTTGCATCAACCTAGTTCGGTTTCAATTACTAATAAATTCGGGGGCTAGTCTTGGGTGAGACCGTCTCACAGAATGAGATCCGTGAGACGGCTTTTATATATAAAAAGTGATAATGTTTGATCAAAAAGTGATAGTATTTAAGTAAAAAGTGATAGTCACTTTTGTTAAAAATATTATCACATTTTACTTAAACATTATCACTTTTTTTACACACTAAAATCTGAAAAAAAAAAAAAAAAAAAAGTTATCCTACCCAAAATTTTGAAATATGGGTTAAAAGGATCCGACGTCTCACACAAGTTTTTGCCTAAATTCGGTTCGGTTAGGTAACATCCGTGATAACAATACATTAATGGCTCTATAAAAATCAATAAAACTGCTTATGCTCCCATATGTACAATATCTTTTAGCTACCGATGCATTTAAATAAAATTAAAAATCAAACCATCTCAAATTCTCAATATCTTTTATGCTTTCAAAAAAAAAAATTCAAGAATTTTCAAACACAATCATAAAACCAAATCAATAGTGCATCAAATTCAACTCCATACAAAACTGACACACACACATACATAGTTCTTGATTGCAAGTAATATTGCAACTCCCTCATACAATACAAAGGATCATAAGGAGAGGACACCCCTTTTAAGGTTAAAAAAAACTGAAGAGTTGTGTCTCCCTCTGTAACATATGTACTTCATTATATTTCTACTGCATGCAAACAATATTTACATATTATATAACTAGGAAATGCTAATTATTTGTGTGTATAAATATCCAATATTATTGCATTAAAAGAAAGAGCGCTTCACCGGAGGTCGCCCGACGGCCTTCATGAGGTTCGCTATTTCGAGAATTCTGGCAACTTTTGTGCCTCTTTTGGCCTCTGAAGAAGCTCTTCTCTCTTCTGCTTTTCTGTGTGCTTTTGCTATGTCATTTTGCATTTTTTCTTGGGCTTTTGCTCTTTTCTCATCTAACTTCCTCTGCACAATTAATTTCAATATCATCTATTTTATGCTATATAACAAAGTTATAAGACCTAGAATTCGAATTAAAGTTTAAGGATATTATGCATGTATAAATTGGAGCATTTTTTAAAATTCTGTTGTTACTACACTAATAAACTTGAACATTGTATAAACAAGATAGTATTAAGCTATAGACTAGAGCTGGAGTCTATAATTATAAAGAGATAAAATAGAATATATGATTAATTAGTTAAACTACTTGATCGAATTGGTTCGTTCATATAGATGCACGAGTCGAGACGAGCCGACCCATTAGGCTTTATAACTAAATTTATTCTTTTAGTTCTATTAGGTTCGTTAATTAGGACCGCCTCGACTCGATAGGCTCGTAACTCATTTTTCTGCCTCTTAATATAATTAAGTCGAGCTCAAACTTTCAGTACTCGATTCGGCTCGACTTGAATAACATATCCCTATGTTTGACTTGAATAGAACTCGATTCTTGAACAAATTTAGCACAGCTTTAACCCTCAATAAAACTACAATTAACGCGTTCAACTATGACTTGATTGAGATGGACACTAGTGTCTAAAAGTAAGAAACAGAGCAAATTAAACTAAAGTGATTATTTTCTAATTAATCACGTAACTGATCAGTATAAAGAAAAATAGAAAAAGGCAGATGCTTCTACTCTTATCCTTCGGCTTATTAATTCTATCGTTAATATTGTCCCCATATTTATTGAAGAAATAGACATTTAACCACTATTAGAAAACCATTCTTATCAAGCCACCTACATTTCTAACGGAACCTTTTCCAATTAATTAGTAAAAAGATGACTATACATAATAACCACTATCATCAAATTTAATATTTATATTTCAAAATAAAAATAAAATTTTTTATCACCACCATCTATACAATCACTTATTACTTTTTTTTTTACAACTAACATCACTTATTACTTTTATTTTATTAATATATTATAAGAGACATACCAGAAAGTTTTGAATGAAAATTTTCTATGTTACTCTGCAACACATTGTTCACTTATATAATTATGTACCATACATATAAACTTGCATCAGGACTAAACGGATATCTTTCTTTAATATGAAATACTAATTAAATTCAAAATTGTTGTTAGCATAAATTGTGGTTTATTATAATAATTAATTAATCAATAATAATAATTTAGAGAAAATACCTCAATTTTCTTCATCCAAGAAGTAGCCTTCTGAACTTGCTCACCTTCCCAACCATTGATAACGGCGTCTTCACGCTTAAACCGGTTATTAATCTTCGCAATCTTCGCGTTTTGCCAAGCGTTAATCTTCGAATCCACTTCGTCTTTCTTCACGCGCTGCACCGTTAATTCTCCGTTACGATTTCCGTTACCGGTAGTACTAATAGCAAGTCTATCCCCGCCGCCAGTGGAGGCGGCGGGAACAGCCGCCCTTGGCGATTGCATAGGATTATTATCCATAACAATCGCCAAGGGGTTGTTTTCTTCGTGCGAATATTGCTCCTCCTCACCTATCCTATCCAAATTACTCGAGCCTGACTCGTGTTCAACAGTTGACCCTGCAAGGACTAGAGCATTGAACTCCCTACTCATAGTAGTGAAATTTTCTCCGCCCTCGGATGAACCGATGGAGAGGGCGGATGACCGGCGACTGCCGGTTTCCCACGCCTCACGGCGTGGGACCCGCGGAGGGGTCAGAGCATGTATGTCTCTGATGATTGGAGATTGATCATGATCATCATCTTGATCTTGAAAATTAGTTGTGGTGGCAAGGGTTAGAGCTCTTTGATTATTCAACATTTGTGTTAGAGAGAGAGTGAAGAGAGAGAAAGGGAAGAAGAGTGATTAATCATGTTTGATCAAGTGAAAATTATATGAACCACACATGACATGCATGCAATTTTGGACAAGACTTGCAACGTTATTCTTGTGCTTGGTATAAGTTGTTACTCATGGCCACTTAATTACTACTTTTATTTTGCTTGATTTTGCTATTGGGTCCTTCTATTTTTTGTGTATTTCAATCGTTGCCCAAATTTACGGCTGTCGTACGTCTGGCAACACTACTTTTCCACGAAGAGTCTAGTTGATTAATGTCCATAAAATTTTGTCCTGGTTGAATAACACAAAGAATTAGAAAATACAGTTTCAGGTAAGATTGTTCACAAAATTACCACAAATCAGCATGTATTTATTTTAAAGTGTTAAAATGTTATGTTCAAATTATACATGTTAGAGTGGTTAACCAAAATTACTACAAAAAAATTCAACTAAATGGATTAAATGTTCAAAGAAAACATTGATCATTGCTGCCTAAGTTCATACATACAACCAAAATTACTACCAAAAAATTCAACCAAATGGATTGAATGTTCAATATTCGTAGCATAACCCAACTACCACCATAATATCTAGATCACAATCATTCAATACGATACGCTTGCTATTTATAATGATAATTGTGTAGTTGAGTCTATGAACGAATAATATATTGATTTGATTTGAGTCATTTGACCCATCCAAAAATTTTAATCACAATTTTTTTCGATACGCTCATTCACTCAACAGTTAATTTATTATATATGCAAGTAAGAAAAATTAATCACTTCAACGTATAGGTAAGAACTACATAAGTACTACTGGTGTTCACTACAAAAAAAGGCCAATATAAAGAGGGTAAAGGCTGAGGGAATTGCCCTCTTTAAGGGGATGTTTTTTTTTGGTTTTAAAAACCAAGTTTTGGATTTCAAGATTCAAAACCCGTTTTACTTCGGGATTTAAAAATCGGTTTTCAAAATCCACTCAAAACCACCCTTATCAAACATATTAGATTTGACATAAAGTTATATCTATATAATATTACTCCAATCATTATATTCTTTTTCAACAATAATATAATAATACTATAATATCATTATAATCTCACCAAATAATAATATAATAATACAAACTCATTCAATCTTACAACTTGATTTGACATAAAGTTAAATCCTTCACTATTCCAAAACCCAAAAGAAACACTCATATTACTATTCATCGGGATTTCAAAAACCAGGATTTCAAAAATCTGGTTTTCTGGTTTTTAAAACCACCCAAAGCTCAAAAGAAACACCCCCTAAGCGTTTTGGCGACAGCAGAGGCGAGGGGTAGTCAGCGTCGCCAAAGTGCTCCTCGCTAATTTATTGGCGAGGGCAAAGACCGTCGCCTTTTCCCGAGAGCGAGGCCCCTCGCCGGCATGTTTTATTTAAAAAAAAACAGACCTGGGTTTCGAACCCAGGTCTCTAAGGCCACTTCTCTTACCCCTCACCACCAGGCCACCATTAATGTCTTTTTATTCAGCCCCTGCGCGCGCATAAGGGGTCGAACTCGCCCGGATGTGAAGAGTTTATGCGTCCCCTGTGTGCCAATTAGGCTATGAGCTTTAGTCGTAATGTTTTAAATGCATTATATATTTATCCCTTTTAATTTCTGTTTTTATTCTTTAACTCAATTAATTTAATAAATTACCAACTATATATATGTTATTAACTCAATTAATTATATTAGCTCAATACTTAATTAATAAAGCCCGTCATTACTAAATTTAATAACTTATACTTATATATGTATTAATTAACTCAATTTATTTAACAATACTTTATATATTAGTTCAATACTTAATTAATTTAACAAAAGCCCTTCATTACTAAATTTAATAACTTATTAACTCAATTACCAACTATATGTTATTAACTCAATTTATTTAATAAATTACCAACTATATGCTATTAACTCAATTAATTTATATATTAGATTAATACTTAATTAATCACACACAAGCAATATGAATTAAAACCATTAAAATAAAACATTGTCTCGTTCACTTCAATTCAAGTACACAACATAAAAAAAAATCCCAAACAACTTCAATTTTATAAAATAAACAAGACAACATAACTTAAAATGTATCAATCATCGACCATCAGCAGCGTCATCATCATCATCATTCCTAGCACCCTTCCCGTTACCCGACCCCCCTCTGAACTGGCTCATCATTGATGCCATCTATAGCGCAAACTTTTGACGTAAGCGCTCCTCCGTCTGAGTGACTGATTGCGCAAACTCTTGACGTAAGCGCCACCAGTAACTTTTGCTTCATATGCAAGGTGCACAGGTAGATGTTCCATGGAGTTGAAGAAGTTGGGTGGAAAGATACGTTCCAACTTGCACAATATTACTGGGATATCCGTTTCCAACCGAGTCATGTTGTCAACTGTTATGGTCGTAGAAGTTAAGTCCTTAAAAAAAAGACTAAGCTCAGTGATTGCTTTCCACACATCAGTCGACAGAATATT
This sequence comes from Galeopsis tetrahit, assembly GCA_963675135.1. NCBI lineage: Eukaryota > Viridiplantae > Streptophyta > Magnoliopsida > Lamiales > Lamiaceae > Galeopsis > Galeopsis tetrahit. Next base: position 5,589,665 of record OY776126.1, read on the forward strand.
ACGAAAAGCAATCGGTAGTAGTCTCTGCATAAACACGTGACAATCATGACTCTTCATTCCATACAATTTCAACTTCGTCCAGTCAATACATCGAGACATGTTAGACACATAATCATCGGGAAACTTCAACCCACTTATCCACTTACAGATAACATCTTTTTCATTCTTATCAAGCGCATAACTAGCCTTGGGATACTTATTTGTACGTGGACATTTCTCGAGAGAGGGACGACGACAATATTCATTCAACTCATCTCTTGATTTTGATGTGTCCTTTGTTTTCCCCTCCACATTCATCACTGTGTTGAACACGTTATCGAACACATTTTTCTCAATGTGCATCACGTCCAAATTGTGTCGAACTAACAAAGTACTCCAATAAGGCAAATCCCAAAAAATGTTTTTTTTCTTCCACCCTCCGTCAATTTTTTTGTTGTGTGCCTCAGCACCTTCCTCTGTAACATTTCTAAGTCCCAAATGATCAATTTCGTATAGGAGACTCGCACCTGTTCGGATAGGCGGCGGATCATCTGTGACTGCTACTCCAGCCCTGAATGCCGTCTTGTTCTTTCGCCATGTATGATTAGGTGGTAAGAACTTTCGGTGGTTATCGAACCACGATTGCTTTCGACTGAGCCTCAAAGTGAATGCATCGCTGTACACCCCACAATACGGACAAGCAAGCTTTCCAGCTGTACTCCAACCAAACAACATTGAGTACGCTGGAAAGTCGCTAATGGTCCAAATCAGTGCAGCTCTCATCAAAAAGTTTTGCTTCCTAGAGACGTCGTACGTTTGCACCCCATTTTCCCATAAAAAATTCAAATCAGCGATCAGAGGTTGTAAAAACACATCAAGCTTGTCCTTCGGACTTTTTGGCCCGAGCACAAGAATCGAAAGAAACATGAATTGATCTTTCATGCATAACCACGGGGGTAGATTGTACGGAGTAAGAATAACTGGCCATGACGAATATTGCTTCCCCGTCATTCCAAACGGTGCAAAACCGTCTGTGCTCAAACCCAACCTAACATTCCTAATTTCAGCTGCAAAATCAGGATACGAACGGTCCAAATGCTTCCAAGCCAACGAGTCTACAGGGTGACGCATAACACCAGAGTCATCAGAACTGCACGAGGCATGCCATGTCATAACACCAGAGTCATTATAACATTAATTCTCTCAATTAACACATTCATGCATAACAATTAACACACGAATTAATAATTAACACACATATATATATATACATGCATATATAAAACATAAAAATAATTATATTAACACATTTATAACAATTAACAATTTTTATAACTCTCAATATCAATTAACAATATTAAGTAATCCTAATTAACAGTTAATATACATATTTTTCTAACATAATTACATTCCTAACATTACACAACAAAACATACATGCATATATATACATATATAATATAATATAAACATATATATACAACTTTTAATTTAATCAATAAAAACGCATAAATTTACCGTAGAAATGCACCCCTCGAAGTGTAGAACAGAAATATCCAAAAATTAGTCACGATTTGTAGCTCCGGCAGCGGCGGTGGCGCGACGGACGAAGTTGTAGCGGCTGTGTATATTTTTGGGGGTGAAGCGGTTGTACGAATTTGGGAAAGGAGGAGGGGGTTTTAATTGGGCCTTAGGCGAGGGCAATTACGAGGGCCCCACCCCCTCGCCAATTAGCGAGTGGGGGACCGTTGCTAGTTTCCGAGGGCCACAATGCACTCGCCAATGAGCGAGTGCAAAACACGCCGTCGCCAAATCCCTCGCTAATACGCGAGTGCATCTTTTTCCACTCGCTAATTAGCGAGTGTGATTCCGCCCCTCGCCAATTCCCTCTTTATTTGTGCCCCTCTTTAAATCCCTCGCCAAATAGCAAAGGTTAAATCCCCCTCTTTAACGTCCCTCGTTATTTGAGCAATTTTTTTGTAGTGGTTCCATTTTTCTTAATTATTTAATAATTATAGGAGAGAGGCTTGATTTTACACTTAAAAACCCTCTATAGATGTATTAATAGTATAATATTCAGTTATGAGTATTTTCAACATTATATATTAGATTTTGAATATCTAAAATCTGAATGTTTCAAGTAAACCCCTATGTATATCAAAAAAATCTAATGGTCAAGGTTTGCGAATTAAAAAAAATGAGGGGCTTATTGAAAAGTAGTCAAGAATGATAGGGGGCAAATTGCAAAAAGATAATATTCACTTTTGTCTTTTGGGTTGTCGGCCGAAATATTTAGTCACTATAGGTGCCCACGCACTTAGATAAAATTGATGGTGGATTAGTGACACTTGGGTACACGTGTCACACAATAATAACTAATCAAACTTTAATCAAGAAACACGGCGAAGTCTTATTGGCTACAGCGGTCCCACCATAATTATCCATTACTCAAGGACACGTGTACCGTCATTAAGGCGTCGGGCAATTAGGTTGCTACCTCCCATACATTAATCAACATTATCAAGACCCAATTTATTTATTCCACAAAAATAAACCAATATTAATTTTGTGCATTATTTTAACTGATTAGGACCTACTATTTCAATTAGTATTTTACCTAATGTTTTTTCTCTCAAATATTAGTTAGTGATATGGTCAATCAAAAATTTAATATATACCCATGATGGAGAAAAAATTAAAGAAATAATGAGTGTTGCTAAAAAAAAAAAGTAAAGAGTAGTTTCACTGCATAAAATAGTAAAATGAAGAGAATACAAAATATGGTTATTATTTCAAATATCAAATATATATTTCAAACTAACTTTTATCTAACAATTTTGAATTAAATATACTTTCTCCGTTTCATAATAACTTTTATATGTAAATGATGAACACTATATTAAAAAAGTGTTATAATGAGTGGAGTTTTAAAAATAATTTTGTAAAATTTTATGTACAAAATAAAAAATGAGTTGATTTTTGTGTATGTGTATCAGTGTATGTGGAGAAAAAATAATAACATTTATTTAAAATTGAGTATATTGTGAGAATGTAATTTAAATAATTTTTCATTTGAAGGGTGTGAAAGTTATTGTAAAACGTGGTGAAAAATAAATTGCAAAAGTTATTGGGGAAGGAAGAATATGAATTTCACTATATTTGAGAAATATTATCTCACGTCATGTTCAACTTCTTGAAATATCTTAACATTAATTATATATTTTATATATGTTAAAATATTACGTATTGTTTTCTTTTTCCTTTCCCCCTTATATTTTATTGGTTGTGAAAAATAATATTACTCTTTTCCGTTGATGTAATGGAAGTGCGATTGGGCGCATCTGGAACGTGACATGTGTCCACTTTAATATATTTTGTACTCCTAATATTTTTGTTAAATTAAATTAGTACAATTGTGATTTGTGATACAGGTGGCTGGCATTTTATTGGAAATTTGTTTGCGAAAATGATGTGTATGTTGAAAGGAATTGTATTAAATAATTTGAGTGATGCACATAGATTTTTCAACTTTTATTTTCTATAGTTATAGCTCATTAGATTGGGTGATTCAAATATGAATCTTATATAAATTGAGAAATACACATGATTAAGTTATGCAATACTAGTCGCTGTCTATAAGATTTATTTTTAAATATACATGTCAAACATTTCATATTTTAACAAATTATTATATATGGACAAATGCAAACGGGTAAATCGTTAAAATTTTCATTAGAGTTTGTCTAAATGATCAAAATAACATTTTAATTTGAATAGTTACGAAATAACCCATAAAAGGGGGGGAAAAAAGTTTAATCGTTCGAAAATATGCAAAAACATTGCACTTATCCTATGTAATAATTGGTTTAATGAATTCTTTTAGCATTATACTTATATTTCAGTATTATAAATTACAATAATGAATTTTGGTGATAAAAATATGTCACTATTAAACATCTAAAGATAAAATTAATACACACATGTATATTTGAATTTTAGGGTCATTCCAAAAATAAATTGAGGAAAATTTTTATAACTTTCATTTCGTTAATAATTCTGGTTTTTTGGGACAAGTTTTTTTAATGACGTTCAGGTTCGTCTTGTAAACTTATGACTTAAATTTTTTTTTTCTTTAATAATACACATATTTATCCCATCTTTTCAAAATACTATTAATGAAATGAAACTTCCAACCAATTTTATTTTATTCTTATTCCCCATCTCCAAAGTCACTCACCAAATGCAAGTTTTCTTCTAGATGTTCTGTTTGTATGCACACTACTTATATTTTCTTGATCGACTGTTTTCTTATTACCCCTTCAAAAAATATTCTCAATAATATAAAATAAAATAAACCTAAGTTTTTGGGCCATACATATCTAATTGGGCTCCTTGTAAGAGATGCGGTGAGTAGTGGACTGAGTATAGCTTTATAGTCCAATTACAGAACTGGGCCTAAAATTTTAATACGGCAATTTAATAGGCTTGGGTTATATAACCCTCTAGCTTTGTTAAATCTACTCCCCTTCTTCATTTATTAATTTAATATTCATGTAAAATATTTAAACTGTCCTTATAATAAAATAATTTTGATAAATACACTTCCCCAACACTTTTAAACCATAATCCTAATTGCAGTTGTTACTGTGCAGTCAGCCGCTACCTTCGACGGCCGACATCACCACATTTTTAATAAAAAAAATCATAGAAATTTCAAAACATAAAATAAAAATTAAAAACATATTTTCAACAAACTAGTGTCGACCATATGCACTATTATCGACAATAGTGCATACGGTTGACACTGATTTGTCAAAAATATTTTAAAAAAAATCAAAAATAAAAGGAAGGGGAGAAGGAAGAATGAGGAGGCACTTACGACGACTTGGTGGAGTGAATATGTATTAGAGTTTTAGTTTTGGAGGTTTTTGAAATAATGGAAAAGAGAAAAAAGGGGAGGAGATAAATTATGATTTTAAAGGGTATATTTAACAATAAATACTTTAAAGATGAGAGGGTGATTTAGTAATTTGGGAGAGTGCATCTAACATAACATATACTCCTTTTAACAGAAGTGAAGGAGTACATAACCCAGGCCATTTAATAATTCCTTCAAAGTGGACTAGACAATGCTATTACATTAATATAAGATTGATGTTTAATTAGGATTAAACTAAAATTTATAACTAACACATAAAAATACATTTAATTATGTACAATTCAAATGAGTAAAAAATACTAATATTTTTTGCGTTAAAAGATCTTAACATATATAACAAACAATGTTTTAATAACTAAATTAATATAGTTTTCTTCAATTAAGTTCAATTAAGGATTTTAGATAAAAGTCACCAGCTATGTTCAATTTAGTTAAACGTCTTTTAATTTTTTAAGAATTCTCTCACTTATTAATTTTAAACAAAAACCAAAATCAGATCAAATTGCTTATAGTGGTCTCAAAATTATTCAGTAAAAGTTCATTTTCAATAAAAATATTAAATAAATTTGAACAAGTATTTATATAAAATAAAATTTGATGAGTAATAGAGATGAAATAAGGGTAAATACATAAAATTACTTGAGCGTGACTCAACAAAACCCGTTCGTTCTTGATTTGATGAATATTGCACAAGCTTATTATACTTTAAAAAGGGATATTATTATTACTTTTGGAAAATTAAAGTGCTATTAATATTATTTGTTGATTTTCTTTTCCCTGAAAAAATAGGATAATACTCCCTCCCTCCGGTCCACCAAAAGTGTGCTCATTTCTTTTTTTGAGGTCCACAAAAACGTGCTTATTCTATTTAAATAGTTAACTTTTAAATATTTTTTCTACTTTACTAACAATGAGTATCTACCAAATATATTTTCTACTCATTATATTAAATATATTCTTTATAATTAAAATATGATTTTTTTAAAAGCACATATAAAAAAAAAGTGAGCACACTTTTGGGTGGACAGAGGGAGTATAATATTATCAGAAGCTAAATAACAAATTAATAAATCAAATAAACAGCAGCCGCCACATATTCTTTGTTTGTGACGAAACACATCATCAAGAAATATAACAACCTCTCGCTTCAACTTCAAACCATAGCCCCATTCTCCCAATCTCTCTCTTACTCCCATTGCAGTGAAACAGAGAGAGAGAGAGAGAGCAGGAGGAAAAATGGATATGGCTATAGGCTCACGCCCTACTTCTAAGCTCACCCCTAAAGCTCTATCTTCAAGAAATTTTGAACCCATTAGAACAAATTCAATTCACTGTTCTTCTTGGCTGAGAAGGCAGTTTTTTGGCGGGGCCTTATCCATTAAGACCAAATCAAAGGTTTCAAGTGCCCACCTTCGGAATTCTATCAAATGCTCAGTTTCGGAAGCTACTGACGTTTCCACTGGTACGTTGTATGTGTGCCTGTTATCTGTTTGATGTTATGCGTGACAGGCTTTATGATTTGCGGAATGATTTTTCCATCATCAATTGGTTCTATGGTTAGAAATATTGTATTTTTGTTTGTTTATTGGCTGGTGTCTGCAGTAGAAATGGGCAAACGTGAATTGTGATTCATTTTTCATCTTTCTGGTTATGTTTTAGTACTCAATTTTGTTCCTCATTGACAACATCAGCTTATGTTCTGTGGATTTTTGTTTAGTTTGAGTTTTCGAAGGAGAATATGATGTATGCTGTTGTTCTAACCTATGAGGCTGCTAAATTGAGTTATTTGATTGTTTTAGAGAAGAAGGTCCAGTTGGTTAGGAGAAGTGACATACGGAATATAGCAATTGTGGCACATGTTGATCATGGGAAGACCACTCTAGTGGATGCTATGTTGAGGCAATCGAAGGTATTGTTTATCTTTTTAATGATTTTCTTTAATAATACAATACCTAATGATGCGAAATACATACTCCCTCTGTGCATGGAAAATGTGCTCGAATTTTTGGTATAGATTTTACGAAAAAGTAGATAAAGTAAGAGTGTTGTGGGGTTGTTGTGAGGTAAAGATTAAGTGATTGTTTCCATAAAAAGAAATGGACACACTTTTGGTGGACAGACAAATAAGGAAAGTGAACACAGTTTTGGTGGACAGACAGTTTTGAGTTTACCATCCTATTGCTGGTTTAATAATTAGTACATGAACGACTTTCTTCTTATAATATTGCATATGATGACCTGTCTGCAGTTTTATAATATTATCACATATTCCATGCAAAAAAATGACATATCTGTTTAAACGTTAGTCATTTGACACTGTGGGATTTTTGTTACAGTTGCTGATTCTTGACCAAATTCAGTAGTGAAGGTTGATTGATCAACATTCTGTCTGACACGCTATGTTGTGCAGGTTTTTCGTGATAACCAGTTTGTACAGGAGAGGATAATGGATTCAAATGATTTGGAGCGCGAAAGGGGAATAACAATACTTAGCAAAAACACATCTGTTACATATAAGGATACGAAGATTAATATCATTGATACACCAGGCCACTCTGATTTTGGAGGTGAAGTGGAGCGCATTCTCAACATGGTTGAAGGAGTTCTCTTAGTGGTACTTTTTCAGATTTTATTTTCTTTCGGGAGGGCATTTGACAACTCTTATCATTCTGTTGTAGCATGAGTATTGTGATCTGGCTATGTTTTGTAGGTAGATTCTGTTGAGGGTCCAATGCCACAGACAAGGTTTGTTTTGAAGAAAGCGCTTGAATTTGGTCTTGCAGTTGTTGTTGTCATCAATAAAATTGATAGGCCATCTGCTCGTCCCGATTTTGTCATTAATTCAACTTTTGAATTATTTATTGAGCTAAATGCATCAGATGAACAGGTATGTGCATTGCAAGACTTTATTTGTGTATATATTTTAAACCTATGTATGAGTTAAATTTGATCTTTTCCGCAGTCTAATGCTTGAGTGGTCCAAGTTATACTTGTATAAAACATAATTGGCTATCATGAATTTGCTAAATCTTATGTTGGAATAAGGAAGAATTCCATACAGGGGCCCAATTTTTAATTTGAGTTCAATTTAGGTACAAATGTCTTATTTTAGGACTCAATTGTTTTTTTTTCTTTTCTTTTCAATTCAAGGCTTGCTTTAAATTTATTTTTCTCAATTCAAGGCCTGATGAGTTGTTTTTTAAGACATTTCAAAATTGCAGATCTAAATTGAGACTCAACCTAAAAATTAAGCCCTTATATGGAATTCTTCCGCCGGAATATACATGCTGGTTTATTTCAAAGGGTTAACTTATTGTGAAAAAAAAAAACTGATCACCATGGATACCTATTAACTTTTCTTGTTTTGTTCTCAATGGCAGTGTGATTTCCAAGTTATATATGCAAGCGGCCTCAAAGGAAAGGCAGGACTTTCTCCTGAAAAACTGGGTGACGATCTTGGACCACTTTTTGAGGCTGTTGTCAGATGCATACCTGGACCACAAATTGCCAAAGAGGGTTCTCTTCAGATGCTGGTTAGTAGTGGTTCTTTATGTTTGGTTTTTAAGTTTTCTCTTTGTATGGATCGCTTAATTCTCAACTCATTGAAGGTGGTCTTCTTTGTTTTGAAACAGGTGAAAATGTGATATTCTTAATTAGGAACAACATGCATTTTACTGCTTTTTCAGTTTGACATCATCATTTGAATGATATGGTCGAATATTTTTTATGTTTCTCTTTACAAATGTGCAATGACCATGATTTAGTTTTAACATATATTGTACTTATACTTATAAATCTTTTGCAGGCTACTAACATTGAATATGACGAACATAAAGGGCGCATTGCTGTTGGACGTTTGCATGCTGGGATACTGCAGAAAGGAATGGATGTTCGAGTAAGCTTTATAAAGACTTGATACTGAGTAAATTTAATATTTCAGATTAATCTATCATGAAGCCTTGGGATACTTTCATTATCACAGGTAGTTTTTAAAAAAAGGAACTGTTTGACCTTCTGGAGAATCCCAATTTTGTAGACATGCTTTTGCCATCTTTTCTAAGGAAATTGGACTTACAGAAACGAAAAATAGTTGAATATTCTCACATTTGTCTGTCATTTTTTGATATCTCTAAAATGGATGTAGATTTGCACCTCAGAAGATGCATGCAGATTTGGTAAAGTAAGCGAACTGTTTGTGTACGAAAAATTCATTAGAGTTCCTGCTGATAGAGTAGAAGCTGGTGACATTTGTGCTGTTTGTGGTATTGACAATATTCAGGTATGATGATAGTATCCTGTGAATTGCTGACACAAGACTCATAATCTTTGCTTCCCATTGATGCTCACAAATTCATGCTGCTAAAATATTTTACCAACTCCTCAGATTGGAGAGACAATTGCAGACAAAGTTACAGGCAAGCCATTACCATCCATTAAGGTGGAAGAACCTACAGTGAGAATGTCTTTCTCAATCAACACGTCACCGTTTGTAGGTCGTGAGGTATATGACTGACCAATAGTTATCCTTTATTATATGAATACATGGATAAGAGTTGTGAATGCAGATCAGCGCATAGGGTATGTTTGATTTGGAATTTAAAAACCGGATCTAGGATTTCGAAATCTAAATCCGGTTCTACTTTGGGATTTTAGTATCCGTTTTTTAAAAACTCAATACATCCACTCCTACAAATATCTTAAACCCTATGACTTCCATTTTTTTCTGCACCTCTCATTAAATCAAATTTGGTTTTTTTATTCCCACTCTTATTTTATTTATAACTTTTCACACCTTTTATTCTCACTTTTGCAACTTCCAATAAAACACACTAATTATTACACAATAATTATAACTACAGTTAACAATAATATAATAATACACCTTACCCCCATTTGAATCTTAAAACAAACACACACGATTACTGTTTATCAAGATTTTAAAATCCACTCCCGATTTCAAAATCCCAAATCAAACACACATGATTACTGTTTTAATTTAAAACTTAAAATCTCCTCTTGAGAATGTCTCCAAGCTCCTGTTGATGTTGGTTCTGTTTTCCTTCCACTGATATATGTTGTATGGATTGTAGGGGAAATATGTGACTACTAGAAATCTACGAGATAGACTCTACCGTGAACTTGAGAGAAATTTGGCAATGAAAGTTGAAGATGGTGAAAATTCTGATACATTTATTGTTAGTGGACGTGGGACCCTGCATATAACTATATTGATAGAAAACATGTAAGGAAGGACTACAACTTAAAACCAGTGATGTACGCATTTAGACATTTCTGATATATGTAAATTTCCCAGGCGTAGAGAAGGATATGAGTTCATGGTGGGCCCACCCAAAGTTATCAACAAAAGAGTGAATGACAAGATGCTGGAACCTTATGAGGTCATTCTTTAGTTTTTAGATACATTGTATATGTACAAATTCTTGAGTTTTCTGTATTCATGTCTGCATCTCTGATGAACAAATTTCTAATTTATGTTCCTGCAGATCGCGATTGTGGAGGTACCAGAAGAATACGTGGGGCCTGTAGTAGAACTTCTTGGTAGAAGACGTGGACAAATGACTGATATGCAAGGAACTGGGTATAAACCTTTATTTTTCTGTGATTTTTTGAGGAAAAATCTCTTGCTTTTGATAAACAATGTGCTTGCTTGCTTATATGTGATCGACTATATCTTTTTTGTGGTGATGGTTTTTCTCAAGTCGTTTCTAGCTTACAAAACACAGGATTTATCTTTCAAAATCCTAATGCATGTTTGTTTGTAAGATTTTGCAAGCTAGATTTTAAAATATCTATTCTTTCTCGTACTTTTTCTTTCCCCAATATCTTACACACTTAATATTAATAATGTAATAATCCCACTCTCACTTTTTTCACTACTTTTTTATCAATCATACCCTACATCCTTAAACAAACATAACCATAATTTTCTCATTTAGTTTACATTGCTGGAGTTTTTAAGTCAGGAATAATCCTGTTATTTTCTCCCCTTAACTGAAGATTGTACTCCTCATTAGGTCGGAAGGCACAACCTTCATGAATTATAAGATACCAACGAGGGGCCTTCTTGGATTGCGAAATTCAATTCTTACAGTATCTCGAGGCACAGCAGTTATAAATACGATATTTGATGAATATGGACCTTGGGCTGGAGACATAAATACCCGTGATCTGGGCTCACTCGTAATTTCTTACCTTGATCAACATTAACTTCTCATCTGAAACTGTACAACATTTTTTTGTAAATAACAATATTCCTATTTATTAAGGTGGCTTTTGAGGATGGAACAGCTACAACTTATGCTCTCACTAGTTCACAAGAACGAGGGCAGATGTTTATTGGACCCGGGGCTGACGTGTATAAAGGTCAAATAGTGGGCATTCATCAGCGCCCCGGTGACTTATCCTTGAATGTGTGCAAGAAAAAAGCAGCCACAAATGTTCGTTCAAATAAAGAAGTATCAGGTGACAACACTATTTCCTAGTTTCTCACGTTGCCTTTACTTATCTAATTGCTTTATCGACCAAATTCTTTTGTTTATGAATGTAGTGGTTCTTGATTCCCCCCTGGAGTACAGTCTGGATGACTGCATAGAGTACATTCAAGAAGACGAACTCGTTGAAGTCACTCCCTTAAGCATCCGGATGTGCAAGAACCCTAAAATGTCAAAGAAATCTCGTTAAGAAAAACGAGAGCCTCACTTCATTTATCGCCAACCCCCGTTTGCGTATATGACACGACCATGGACTAAATTTTGCTCTTGGAGCACCTTGGAGTTGATATATACTTTCAACAAGTAGGTATACAAAGGTAGGAAGATTTTTGAACCTTGATATTTGAAATGGATATAGCAGTGTAGAGCTATGACACTCTCATATGTATTATTTAGGATCGTTTGAGGAGATTACATAAAAGGGCGGGGTCTTATTGATGCATGCTATTAATTTATTGAAGTATAAAATTTCAATTATTTTATGCATGATTTATTGCAAAATATGTTGGTTTATTTATGTTCATTAGAAACCAGATTCTTTGGATATAAATACTTATAATTCAAGTCAAGAAAGAAGGGCTTTAGAGAGAAAATTATATACCCTACTTCCACACGTTATTAAACTATTGTTTAAAAAAATCATATTAAACTATTAAATGAGGAAGGTTCTACCTATATTCATTAAAATAAATAGGACCAATTTCATATTAATATCCATTTATCCTATGTTAAATGAGGAAGGTTCTACCTATGTTCATTGAAATATATAGATACAACTCGATATTAATTTTATTGTCAATTTATCCTACGTAAATATGTAGCCATGTTTCAAGTCAAAAGAAGATATGTATAAATACAAATACGTAAAAGTTGACACAAGTTTAAATAACAAAGTAGTATTTACTTTGCTGCCAAGGTCTTTTGTATAAACTCGATTCCTTGACCAAAAGTCAATTTTTTTTTTTTTAAAGTGTATGTTGAAAAGTGTAGGTCATTATAACTAAAAAGTGAAACACAATATTATTGAAAAGTGCAAGTAACTATAATTGAAAAGTGCAATGTAAGTTATTATAACTAAAAAATACAACACAATATTACTAAAAAGTGCACGTCTATATAACTAAAATGTGCCATATAATATTACTAACAAATGTACGTCAATATAACTTAAATTTTTTTTTTTAAAAGTGTAACAAAAAACTCAATTTCTTATATAGATTCAATTGCATAGAAGACCTTATTTTGCTTCACAATTCATTAGCTGAATAATAAAAAATGGGTATGTGATATATATTACTCCTAAGTATGTAACTTGTATTTGATCTATTAAATAATTCAGACTCTTAATCTAATTACATCAGTAGAAGAATTCATACTACTTATATTCGATCATATCTTTAATTTAAATAGACTCAATTACATATAAATTTTTGTCTATAAAATATGTCATTTTTTCTATGATCGAAGACAAGGAAATTTTAGATGCTGTGAATATAACACCAAATAGAAGCATCTGCATTGAGAATACATTTTCTCCATATTTTGAAGAACATAGTCAAATCTGGTACATGATTCATCTATGACTATAGATGCTTCTCTTATACGTTACTACGTATATCTTTAAGTCCAATTTTTTGGGTTTATTCTCTTATTTTTAAATAAAGTTTTGGTTAATAATAATAGTGATAATAATAATAAATATTTCTGCCACCGTACGTTCTCATTCAACTGCAATTAAACAATTAATATATAATATATATGTCTGCCATTACCCAATAACATTGACTTCTATGTTGATGTTCCATAAAATGTAATGGCAAAATCGGAATTCTTTTTGACCCCTTTTATTCCTAATTAAATCCTTATAGTATAACTTTTAAATTTAATTTACTAATTATTTTTGGATAAATTCGAGTGTGAGACGAGTTGTTACGTAATGTCTCAAACATCCATTTAAAATATCATTTCAAAGAATGTGAGGGTTATTTAGTTTAATTAATTTTATCATTCAGCCATTATTTAGACAAGAATAATAAAAATAGTTTTTGTTAATTAATTTTGTATATTTACGGAGTACCTTTTAATAATTTAACCAAATTATCGGGGACTTCGTTTAAAGTTAAAGTAACACACTTCTAAATTTTAAGTCTATATCACAAGATCAACCTCTTGAAATGAATTTATACTCCTCTGTTCTATAATAAGTGTTGTTTTAGCCTTTTTCTCGTACACAAATAATTGAAAAAGTCTGGTTAAAAAAATTGAATGGAATTAATGTCATTAAATTTTTTCTTTATTATTTAAGGGTATACTTGTCAATACATACTCTTTCTTAATTTTAATAAATTTTATGAAAACAACAATTATTGTAGAACGGAGTGAGTATGTAATTGTTTGTATATTTTGATCAGAATACTAACTAAAAATACTGTAAATACATACTTTGCCAAAAAAAAAAGTAATAGGTCTTCTAGATTGACGTAACTAATTTCGTATAGAAAATGTTCAATTCAAAATATATTTTTTTGGTGGAAGTCAAATAGAGGAGTTTGACTCGGTGCCATGCCGTTGCTTTTGAAGAAATCCACCAATATTAACTGTTGACAAACCGCGCTTTATGACGTCTTCAACTCAATACACCAAACCACGTACCCATTTACATATTCCGTCTCTTTGAAAACATTGATTAAAAAATATAAAATTCTATATATATTTTGTTATTAAAAAAAAAAAGTAGAAAATATATAGAGAAAATTAGTGAGTGCAATAAAATCGAGACACTCTTTTTTGAAAAGTCAGTTTTAACTAAATTAGAGTATTGTTTAATTTGAAAAATCAACAAAAAACATAATGGATAGATTCATAATTAATACTCCCTCCAATTTTACATAAATTTACACACTTGTCATTTTTTTTTATGTTTCATATCAATTTGAACAAGGCATAAAATGAAATTTATTTATAACATTCGCCCTCAAAATATACACATATTTATTTATTCATATGTAATTACATTTTCATATTCAATATATCTTTTTCTTTATTTTTTATAAAAATTTATAAAATTAACTCTAAAAACATTACTAATTACACATTTTCTTATATAAACTCCACCCTTATCCTCAATTTTACACAAATGATACTCCTAGTTACTTTTTTTCTACACATATACAATACAAAAGTTAACTCATTTCTTTACTTTAAATATGAAGATTTATAAAATTACCATTCAAAATTCTAATTATTATTACATTTTCTTAATATTTGTATTGTATGAAATAGATGAAATATATTGTTTCAAGAGTGCAAATGTAATTGGACTTTAGACGAAGGGAGTACAAAGTTGAGGCTTGTACTATTATCCGTGCTACTCGTTGGATAACGTCTTTTGGAGGGCTTCTAGAAGATCTTGTCACCCAACTATTTAATGGAGATATTTTACGTTTACGATTGAACTTCATTTTTTAATAATACTCCATTTGTTCTCTATTAAATTACTTATTTACAACTTTTAAAAAAATATACTTATTCTATTTCATTTTATCTTAAACTTTTGAGACATTTAAAAATATATATATATATCACTTTTAAAATAAAAAAAAAATAGTGAGAATCTTGTAACATAAAAGATAGAAAATAAAAAATTTATATAAAGGTTGTAAAGTTTAAAAAAAAAAAAAAAACTCATTATTATTTAGCAAAAATTTGTGGGAGACCGTCTCACGATGTTTTTCTGAGACGGATCCCTTTTAACTCTTATTTCAAAATTTTGGATAGGATAACTCATATTTTTTTTCCGTTTAACCCTTATTTCAAAATTTTGGATAGGATAACTCATATTTTTTTTCCGTTTATAAAAATAGTAATAAAATTTAAGTAAAAAGTGATAGTTGTTTTAAGCAAGAAGTGACAAAAAGTGATCCTAATATTTTTAACAAAAGTGACGGTCACTTGCTTAAAACACTATCACTTTTTCTCAAACATTATCACTTTTTTATATACAAGGGTCCGTCTCACAGATCTTATTCTGTGAGATGGTTTCACCCAAGACTGTACCTCGTTATTTTACGAAAATATATTAATTGTGCACAGTAGACGATAGTCGAGACACTTAAAACCATGACTTTGTAATAAAAGTAAAGAAATTATGGGAGGAAATTTCAATGAAATGTCAATGTGTGTTTACGCTGAATTCCCTGTTTCAACATTTTCTTGTATTCCCTCCATTAAATCTCCATTATAAACCTCCCACAATTCTGGCCACTTTCCATATTTTTATTTCACAGATTACAAATCTCTACTTTTCTCTTTACAAAATCACAAAATCCGATTCTTTTCTCGGTCTTATATTATACACCCCAAATTTTCAGCCTTCAAAGCTATGCACTTGAATTTTCAACTTTGTCAAATTCTGACTAAAACTAAAACTAAAACCCACTTCGTTTCCAATTCCAATCTCGTTTAATTTTCTGTAATCGACAAACCCAGTTGCTGAAAGATCCATTAACCCCAAAAAAAAAATTGATTCGAAAATCCAGTTAATTTAATTCGAAATGGGAAATTGCTGCGCAGTGCCACAAACTTCCGACGAGAATATCGCCGGAAAGCACAAATCAAACCCATTCGCAACCACAAATGGCGATCGTGTAGCTCCAAACAACGGCCGGAAATCATACGTGTTGAAAAACCCAACAGGGTATAACATCGAGGAGTTTTATGAGCTGGGGCGCGAGCTCGGCCGGGGCGAATTTGGGGTCACTTACATGTGTACGGATAAAGCTACAGGGGATTTGTTTGCGTGTAAATCGATTTCGAAGAAGAAGCTAAGAACTAGGGTTGATATTGATGATGTGAGGAGAGAAGTTGAAATCATGAAGAAATTGCCTAAGCACCCGAATATTGTGTGCTTGAAGGATACTTATGAAGATGATCATGCTGTTCATTTGGTTATGGAGTTGTGTGAGGGCGGTGAATTGTTTGATCGGATTGTTGCTAGAGGACATTATACTGAAAGGGCTGCTGCTGCTGTCACTCGCACGATTGTTGAGGTTATTCAGGTGAAGATTTATATGTTTTCTGTATTTTCTTGATTTTTGTTTTGAGTTTTTTGATGCGATTTTCAAGAATTGGAGTGGGTTGCTTTGGGGGTTTGAAATTTGGAATTAGTTTTATGAGTTATGATTGGTTTTTAGAATCAATGTATAAGGCCGGTTTGGTAGGGTTGATTAGCCCAAGATAGATGGATAATCGAACAGGAGATAGATGCCTAATTGAAAGAATTTCGTCTCATCTAAAAGTCCGAACTTGTAGAGAGGTTCACTCGTGGGCCGAATTATCACCTCTTACCATTTGGGGATGAGGCCCATCGAGTGGACAATTTAAATGGATGGAGTTGCTTTCAGCAGAAATTGAACCCAGGACGTGTGGGCGTGAGCCTTTTGGCTCTGATACCATGAAAGAATTCCGTCTCATCTAAAAGTCCGAACTGAGAGGGTTGAAATTAATTCTTGTATATTAATTCCCCCTCACTAATCAGAGCTAAAACACAATTTTTACTCAACATGCAAAAACACACTATTTATGATTCAATTTGGACTAGTTGAGATACCCGTGTCGTGTCTGATGATAGATATCTCAACATAAGTGGTTGTTTAATCGATGAAAAGAAATCTAGAAACACTTAAGAAGGTGATTTTAGGTGATTCTGCGATAGAGTCGAATATTTAACAAAGAGTTATTAATGCAGCAAAGTGGTGTGTTTTTATCCTTGTTAATGGTTTAAAATTAACTGAAACTTATCACAGCTGAAAGTAGATTTCGATCAATTCAAATGATGCTTCTTTGGATGATAATCCGGTTTCTTATTCATTCAATGTTATGCTTAAATAGTTGAGCATATGGAAGGTTGATCGTGTTTCTTGTTGATGAAAACTGTGAAGGAATTGTATTCTAAGAGGTTGTGTCCTTTGCAGGTTTGCCATAAGCACGGGGTCATGCATCGTGATCTTAAGCCTGAAAATTTCTTGTTCGAAGACATGAAGGAAACCGCGCCCCTTAAGGCCATTGATTTTGGGTTGTCAGTTTTCTTCAAGCCTGGTAATTACTGATACACTCTACTGCTTTGCATTTGCATATTTGATCAATTGTTAAGTTTCATTTTTTATCACAAATATTTCATAGCTAATCAGTTTGGGATAATTCTGTAGGGGAGACATTCAACGAGATAGTAGGAAGTCCTTATTACATGGCTCCAGAAGTTCTGAAGAGAAATTACGGTCCTGAAGTCGATGTTTGGAGTGCTGGTGTTATTCTCTACATTTTACTCTGTGGTTTTCCACCTTTTTGGTCTGGTAAGTTCTCCTATTACTAATTTCTTTATAAGAAAGATGTAATTCAGTAGTTGCAATCTGTTCTTTTTTGTGTTCTTTCGACATATTTAAGTGAACTTTCATCGAATTGCAGAAACTGAACAAGGAGTTGCTCAAGCAATTATTCGTTCTAAAGTTGAGTTCCGAAGAGATCCATGGCCTAAGATTTCTGATAAAGCAAAGGACCTAGTGAAGAAGATGCTGAACCCTGATGCCAAAAAGCGCCTTACAGCGCAGGAAGTTTTAGGTATATTATATATCCCTGGTTTTAAGTTAATAGTATATCTTGCTCGTTACACAACGATAACTTCCTTCCTAACAAGTTTATCTGCTGCTTGTAGATCATCCTTGGTTACTAAATGCAAAGAGTGCTCCTAATGTGTCTCTGGGTGAAACTGTAATGGCTCGTCTGAAACAATTCTCGTTGATGAATAAGCTCAAGAAACGGGCTCTAAGGGTAACGTCTCTTGTTTTCTTGCCTTTAACATAGTACATATTACTAAATTGCCCTTCCAAATGCAGGTTATTGCTGAGCATTTGTCAGTAGAGGAAGTGGCTGGAATTAAAGAGGGATTCAAGTTAATGGATATAGAAAACAAGGGTAAGATCGACATTAACGACTTGAGAGTCGGGCTTCACAAGCTAGGTCATCACATTCCTGAAAATGACCTTCAAGTCCTTATGGAAGCTGTAAGTGCCTTTGTTCTTGAGTTGAGATCAACTTTGTTTTAGTAAAGGTTTTAATGTTGCTGTCTTTATTTGAACAGGGCGATGTAGATAAGGATGGATATCTCAATTATGGAGAGTTCGTTGCAATCTCCGTACACATAAGGAAGATGGGAAACGATGACCATCTTCGAAAGGCCTTTGACTTTTTCGACAAGGATGGAAGTGGATATATAGAGATCGAAGAGCTGAGGGACGCCTTTGCTGACGAGGCAGAGGCAACTAGTGAAGATGTCATAAATGGGATCATTCAAGATGTGGATACAGACAAGGTTAGTTAGTTAGTTATTCATTTATTCCATCGTGTCAACTTGCCTTTGTCGTCGTCTCTCAATAGGCTAACGAATTGTCGATTCTGCAGGATGGACGCATAAGTTATGAGGAATTTTCTGCGATGATGAAGGCAGGCACGGATTGGAGGAAGGCATCGAGACAATATTCGAGAGAGCGGTACAATAGTCTTAGCATGAACTTGATGAAGAGCGGTTCGTTACGAATGGACAATGAAGGTAGATAGGCCAGCTGAAGGTTATACATATATAGTACAGTTCCTGAAAGTTAATACAAGTGCAAAGAATGAATCTTTTTTGGTTCTTTAATCCATTTTCTTTCTGTTTTTTTGTGTTGTATTGTTTGGGGGATCCTTTTGGATGGAGGCATAGCATAACTAGATACAGGTACAAGGTGTTAATACTTTTACACAGAGGGCGAGGTGAACAAGGAAAATTGTAGTATTATTCTGTTTAAAGAAATGTGTTTTTTGAGTAGTAAATATGCTGATTTTATTTATTTATTTATGATATAACTAACTTTTTTTTATTACTTGCACTTAACTTGAATTATGATACTTACCAAAATTATTAAACTTCTATAACCCGTACCAAATTCCTTTCATAAAAAGCATAAGGAGAGTCCTTCACAATTTTCATTGTTTTTTTTTTACCCCTAATAAATCACACAAACTCTTAACAATTACTACTACTTCCTAAAACTATTCAAACACTCGCAAAGTCTTTGTTTCACGATATGCATCAATGCTTTTTGTCTAAATACATCACAGAGAAAATGCATGGTTTAAAGCATACCATAGAATGATATAAGTGTATATTTTTGTCACAACTTACAAGTAGAACTCCACATATCCGAATTAGATGTGTTTACAATACAACTCCCATTGTTTAATATGACAAGTTCATCGAAATAGGTGGTTAACTTAACAAAAATACATACAATATACTCTTCACCTATATTGAGAAGCTGATGCACATATGAATGAAGCCGGCTGTCCAACACTTGATCTTCTTGTTTGTTTGATCGAACTATTCCTGAACGTGTTTGTCAATTTGATGATCATTCCAAATATTCATATTGTAAATTTAGCAAACCCAAGGCGAAATTGTCTAGTATTCTGGAGATGATTAGTTTGTATGATTAAGAAATTCTCTATCACACACAATTAAGAAACTGATGTATGGACAATATACATGAATTTAAGAATTAGAGGATCTCGTGTTGACATACATACATTTATTTGTGAGAGCGTATGATACAAATGTGTGTTATGAGCAGAGGAGATTATAGCTCCTGCTGGCTGAAAAACTATTAATTGCTTGATATCAACACATGCACATTCTCAATATGCGGCTAACCTTTTCATACTGCAAAATTCTTGTTCACCATCACAACAAATATGTGGGACTTTAAAAGGGAATCTGTCCAAAAACAACTAACAAAAGTCACAACTACAGTACAACAGTATATCACATGAAAATATGCATGTGCTAGCTAGCTAATACTCAACGCTGCTACTTCTTCTTCTTCTTGAATATTAACTCACTAATAGTTGTTGGTCCCTTAATATGTATGGGGTATGCATCAGACGAATTTTTGAAAATCAGATAACTTGTTGACATCTGATATATAAGTTCAAGTGTATAAAATAAAATTAGCTCTCTATACAGATGACTTGGTCAGCTGACTAATCTAGGAGTCTAAAACTAGAATGCCTATTGATTACATCACCTGATAGAGAAGTGTATGCAGAATTTGTAGTGTGTCCATTTATAAAGGTTATACTCGCCTATATACTCATGGAAATTAAATTTCTTTATTTCATGCATAAACATATTTTATGATATCAGAAGACTTGGTGTCTTCTGATTATGAACTTTCAAATAACAAAAAAGATCAGCATATCAGCAGACTCCAAGTCTGCTGATATAAGATATTTTCCTTTTAAACACTTATGCTAATATAAACATGCATGCTAAAGCTGTAAATAACACATAGATTTATAGTGGTTCGAATCTCAATATCCTACATCCACTCTCACAGCCTCATCTATGAAATTCACTATCTTGCTGCTTTATAGTCCCAAGAGAAGACTTTCTTTCTTGCTACTTTTACGTCCCAAGAGAAACTTTCTTGTAGGTCCCTAAGTTGAGTTAATATCGAGGGAAGCTAAAGAAAATGTCTAGAGGGGGGTGAATAGACTTTTCTAAAATCTTTCGATATATCAGAATTACAATGTGCGGAATACGAAATTAACAATGAGCCCAATTAAAGATTATACTCAACTTATTTCGAGAACTCTGTTTTATGTATACTCAACTAGTCTTGTTCAGTTATGTATGTTTAACAGTTAAACAATCAATCAATTAAAACAAACAAAACAGTAAAGTAAATCAAACACGAGATTTTATAGTGGTTCGACAACTTGTCTACATCCACTCTCACAAACCCTGTTGTGAAATTCTTATTAACTCGTCCAATGGAGTAATATGTTCTTGTAGCTTTAAGTCCCAAGAAATAAGACTTAGATCTTCTCGATTATATCTCCAGATATATCTTCGATCTTACTAGCTATTTTACAAGTAACTAGCAACTTGAAACAGTAAACGAAAATAAAACTTCTCTTCGTTCAGTAGTAGCCTTCTTCGATCTTCACTTGTCTTGTGTAGCTTCACTTTCTGAACTTCAAACTCTGAGAGTAATTTCTTCACTTGAATCTTCAATAATGCTTGCAGTAACAATATTTCAGTAGTCTTTAACCAATGAATACCTTGAGGTATTTATAGACTTCTAATTCCAAGAACTTTCAGTTGTGTAACAACCTTTCTTGAAAACTAACTTGTAACTGATTCCTCATATCCTTTAACGCGTTTCTTCAGTTAATTAGTTATTCCTTAACTAATTCTTCAATCTTTATCTTCAACACGCTTTTGTAACTAACTTCAAGTTGACCTGTCTTGTTTAAGTCGCGCACCTGTCTTGTCCAGTAGTAGTAGACTGTGTCTTCTACTTGTCTTGTGTAGTAGACTTCTTCAGATTACAACATAGAACTAATCTAGTCCTATCATCTAATCCTAACAAGACTATTACATTACTTTAAGCTCTTGTTTACAAAGCTTAGTCAACTTAGAAAACTATACAAAAAATCTATCTATTACATTCAAAAAACATGAGCTCTATACAACAATTATTCATAGCTCAATAACAATCTAACATATACAAATAACAAATATGAAGTACTTATAAATCGTACTTATCTTTCAATAATACTTGTCTTTTAAAACTAGTACTTGTCTTGTGAATTCTACTGGTCTTGTACAAGATGACTTCAACTTAACTAGACTAGATCAGTCAATACTTAGAAAATATTCAAGTCTTCTTTTGGCTTATCAAAACTTCATCTTTTATCATCATTTAGGACTTGTTCTAGGATTCATATCCCAACATTTCTTTCTTGCTACTTTTACGTCCCAAGAGAAGACGTTTGATCAAGATCCACAACTACCTTCTGAGGATACAGATCTACTTGTTGGGGAGGGAACAAATGCCCTTTACAGTGGTTGAATGTGTATCACTCGGCCCCAATCTTCCTAAAGGAGCAGGGGACTCGAGTTAGACTAAGTATGAGAAATTCCCTTACAATTTGAGTTAGCCAAAAGCTAGGATTAAAAATTTCTCTTCTAGGCTTAGGATATATGTGAGTGTTATCTCATAATCTCAAAATCAGCACAGTAAAGTACTGAGCTGATAGGATCAGATAAGATAACTTAGGCCGAAATCAGATGAGTGGAATGGTTTCAATCAACTGAGGAGGTGATGCTTAGACTTCAGCAGAGTTGGTCAGTAGAGTTGTCCAGCAGAGTTGTTCAGCACAGTATGAAGTTTATTAGCAGAGTTAGCTTTTGATCATCAGAACAGAAGAGTTGGGTATCAGAACAGTAGAAGTGATCTGATCTTTATGGACAAGTCTTCTGGTTCGAAGTTAGTTAGTTTAACTAACAGTTTTACAATTACAACAACTTGAGGGCATAACTACCATTTTCAGTTGGGCAATAACAGAGCACATGGGTTGTTACAAGCGGTTGCAAACGGTTGATAACTACTCAAAACAGTTCCTAACAGCAGCAACTACCTTTGGTCTTTATAAACTCTTGTTTGTGTACATTGTAAAGGTTGATTTTGGATTGAGAGATTTAATACGTTATTGTATTCTTTGAGTTGTGTGAGTTCACGAGTGAAGTGAGGAAATATCCTATTCCGAGTGAATGAGTGTGTAAACATTCTTTATCAATCAAAGAAGTACTAGTCTGGTCCAGTGAATGTAGATCACATTGATCGAACCACTTAAATCCTTGTGTGCTGTTTGTCTCGTTGCTTACTTTTCTGAATTACTATCCTAGAGCAGTTATTTCTTCTATATTCAAGTGTTCTAATTAGTTGGAGACGTCTAACCGATCGGAATCAACTTGACAATTGGCGCCGTCTGTGGGAAACCGAAGTAGCTGCAGATCTAAGATGGGGAATTCTACCAAGTACAACATAGAGAAGTTTACAGGCACTTGAGATTTTGGGTTGTGGAAGGTCAAGATGCAGGCCCTCCTTGAACAGCAAGGATTATTCGAAGCTCTCGAAGAATCCGAAGAGATTGCAGAAGAATCTGCAACAGCTGCGGCTGAAAGGAGCAAGTTGCTCAGAAAAGCTCGAAGCACGATCCTACTCTGCCTTGGAGATAAGGTCTTGAGGGAGGTTGCTAAAGAGAAGTCAGCGAAGGAGGTTTGGGATAAGCTTGAGAAGCTATATATGGTGAAAACTCTTGCTAACCGACTCTATTCGAAACAGAAGCTGTATGCCTTTAGAATGGGAGATGACAAACCCATTACGGAGCAGCTAGATGAGTTCAACAAGATTCTTGATGATTTGGAGAATTTGGATGTCAAGCTTGAAGAAGAGGATAAGGCTCTGATCTTGTTGAGTGCTCTGCCTAAGTCCTTTGAAATCCTAAAGGACACCATCTTGTATGGTAGAAAGGAAGCAATCACATTGGAGGATGTGATCTTGGCTGTCAAGTCCAAGCTGTTGCATAATAAGACATCTCAAGGAGATAAAAGTAGCAGTGGGGAAGGATTGACAATCAAGGGAGGACAGAAGAAATCTACCTCCAAGAAGGGGTCTAGTCAACCCAAGGGAGCTGATAAGGGTAAATCAGTAGTGTCAAATCAAGGGGAAGTAGTGTGCCACTACTGCAACAAACCTGGGCACTTTAAGAGTACTTGTTACAAGTACAAACAACTTATGAGAAAATCTGGTCCTAAGAACCCTGTTGATAAGAATCAAGCAAATCAAACCCAAGATGATAAGGAGCAAAAAGGTTATGAGTCAACTCAGTCCCTATCCATCACTTCCACTAAAGAGCAACAAGATTGGATTTTAGATTCAGGGTGTTCTTTCCACATGACTCCAAGAAGAGAGTGGTTTCATGATTTTAAGCATCAGAATGGAGGTTCTGTGTTGTTAGGGAATGATCACACTTGCAAAGTCAGAGGTGAAGGTACAGTACACTTGAAGATGTATGATGGAGTAGTGAGGATTCTCAAGAGGGTCAGGTATGTTCCTGAACTCAAGAGAAATTTGATATCTCTTGGTATGCTAGATTCATTGGGCTATAAATTCCAGTCAGAAGATGGAGAGCTCAGAGTTTCAAAGGGGAAGCTTACTGTTCTTAAAGGAGAGAGAAGAAATGATCTCTACTTTCTTAAGGGGGGAACAGTTATTGGCAGATCAGATGTGGCAAGGGTGCAAGACAACTCAATGTTGTGGCATAGAAGATTAGGTCATGTAGGAGAGAAGGGCCTACTTGAGCTAAGTAAGCAAGGATTGCTATGTGGTGACAAGATCACAAAGCTTGATTTGTGTGAGCACTGCATTCTTGGGAAATCCAAGAGATTGAAGTTTGGAAAGAGTTCACACTCTACCAAAGGAATTTTGGACTATGTCCATTCAGATTTATAGAGGCCAGCTAGGAATCAGACCAGAAGTGGTGGGAGATACTTCATGTCTATCATAGATGACTACTCAAGAAAGGTATGGATCGCTATCCTGAAATCCAAGTCAGAAGCATTTGAAAAGTTCAAGGAATGGCTCACTGAGGTGGAGAATATTTCTGGAAAGAATCTCAAGAATTTGAGAACTGATAATGGGCTGGAGTTCATATCAGAAGAGTTCAATGTTTTCTGCAAGAAGAAGGGTATAGTGAGGCATAGAACAGTACCAGGTACACCTCATCAGAATGGAGTAGCTGAGAGAATGAACCAGACTTTACTTGAAAGAGTTAGATGCATGTTGAGCAGCTCTTGATTGCCTAAAGTATTTTGGGGAGAAGCAGTGTCAACAGCAGCATATTTGATAAACAGAAGCCCTTCCTCAGCTGTGCAATTTAAAACCCCAGAAGAGTTATGGTCTGGCCATGCAGCTGAGTACACTAATTTGAAGGTGTATGGTTGTTCAGCATATGCCCATGTCAAGCAAGATAAGCTTGAGCCTCGAGCCTTGAAATGTGTGTTCATAGGGTATCCTTCAGGTGTGAAAGGATACAGATTGTGGTGCCTAGAATCTGGAATGCAGAAGTGTATTATCAGTAGAGATGTAACTTTTGATGAGAATAGAATGCCATTGAAAGAGGAGGCAAGCTCCAGTACAACACACAACAAACCAGATGAGACACATGTGGAGGTGGAGCATGAGGACATCAGAACACTAACTGAAGAGCAGATTGATCCAGATGAGGAGGAAACTACTCATAGTGATACTGATCTTCATGACTACCAGCTGACTAGGGACAGATCCAGAAGAGAAGTCCCCCGCCTCAGAGGTATGGTCAAGCTGACATAGTATCATTTGCATTATGTGCAGCTCTTGAGGTGGAGTCTTTGGAGCCTAAAACTTACACAGAAGCCATAAACTGCCATGACAAAGAGAAGTGATTAGTTGCTATGGAGGAAGAACTATTATCTCTTAACAAGAACCAGACTTGGGAGATTGTTGAGAGGCCTAAGAACAAGAAACTTGTTGGGTGTAAGTGGATCTACAAGAAAAAGGTGGAGGCTCAGAGAGGTGGCAAGATTAGGTACAAGGCAAGGCTTGTAGCTAAAGGATTTACACAGAAAGAAGGTATTGACTTTAATGAAATCTTCTCACCTGTTGTAAAGCATTGTAGCATCAGAATCTTATTAGCTATGGTTGCCCAATATGAATTGGAGCTACATCAGATGGATGTGACCACAACTTTCTTACATGGATCTCTAGACGAGAGGATCTATATGAAGCTACCAGAAGGGTTGGACATAGAAAAAGGGGAAGACAAGGGCTGTCTATTGAAAAAGTCCATCTATGGCCTCAAACAAAGCCCTCGACAATGGTACTTGAGATTTGATGAGTACATTTGCTCAGCTGGTTTTACAAGGAGCTTGTACGACAGCTGTGTCTATTTCAGACGGGTTAGGACTGGTGTTACCTATCTTCTGTTGTATGTTGATGACATGTTGATAGCAGGCGAGTCTATTGACAGTGTTAATCAAGTAAAGGAGATCCTCAAACAGGAGTTTGAGATGAAAGATCTTGGTGAAGCTAAAGTGATTCTTGGGATGGAGATCAGTAGACTAGACGGGTCTATTCTGCTGAGTCAGCCTACTTATCTTCAGAAGGTGTTAGAGAGGTTCAGAATGCATAAGGCTAAAACTGTCTCTACTCCTATTGGCCAACATCATCGTTTGTCCAATCAGATGAGTCCCAGGAACAGCCAAGACAGAACTCAGATGCGCAAGATACCTTATGCCAGTGTTGTAGGGAGTTTGATGTATGCTATGGTGTGTTGTAGACCAGACTTGACTCATGCTATGAGTGTGATCAGCAGATATATGAGTGATCTAGGCTTAAGCCATTGGGAAACGGTTAAGTGGGTTATGAGATATGTTCTGGGATCAGCACAGAAGGGTCTGAAATTTCAGAAGATGCCAAGTGAGGGGGATGCACTTGTGGGATACGTGGATGCATATTACGCAGCCAATGTTGACACTCGAAAGTCCTTAACAAGATATGTGTTCACTCTATTTGGTACGACTGTGTCTTGGAGGTCTATACATCAATTTGTATTTGCATTATCTACTACTGAAGCGGAGTACGTGGCCTTGACTGAGGCAGTTAAGGAAAGCATGTGGCTGAAAGGGATTCTTAAGGAATTTGGTTTATCTCAGAACAGTGTGACTGTTTTCTGTGATAATCAAAGCGCAATTCATCTCGCAAAGCATCAAGGGTATCATGAACGAACCAAACACATTGATGTGAAACTGTACTTTGTGAGAGACATTGTGGAGAAGGGGACCGTCCAGGTGGTTAAGATAGTTACTGAGGAGAACCCTGCTGATGCGTTTACTAAGGCATTACCAAAAGAGAAGTTTGGTTTATGTCTTAGGTCAGTTGGTTTGCATTAGTGACCTCTGCGGAGAAGGCTACTGGTCTGGTGGCGGCAGATCAGTAGTGGAGTCTGTCCTTTGAGAAGGATAAATCAGTGCTGTTTATTTCAAGGTGGAGATTTTGAGCTAAAGGTGGAGAATTGTGAGGTTTATCTCAAATCTCTAAGACCAGACGGGTTCGACTCGTCTGGTAAGGATCAGGTAGATTCTAGTCTACTAATGTACTCGTCTGTTGGACGGATCAGTCGAGGTACTTAGTCGATAGAAGTCTTCTGAAGGACTCAACTGTTGGGCGTATCAGCTGGTGGAGTCAGACAAGTTAACTTAGACCAGATCAGATGATGTGGAGGAGTCCAATCAGATGAGATGGGGTTGCGTAGAATCAGACGAGTTGGGAAGACCAGACAGGTTGGACCAGATCAGTCGAGTTCTGTTAGCAGAGTTAATTTTTGGCTAAGTGTTGACTCGTCTTGTTTGCGAGAACAAGTGAAGGGCAGGGAGGTCATTTCAGATTGGGTCACGCTGAAGGTGTGAGTTTGTTACATGATTGTAATAGAATCCACGTGGCAATCTTCACGCTTTCCGCACACGCTGCAATCACCATTGGCAACCTATAAATACCCCATTGCTTGTAATTGTAATCTTTGACGCGTGCGAGCATTCGTTTTGAGAGTTGAGAGTTCACGAGTGAAGTGAGGATAAATTCCCTTTCCGAGTGATGAGTGTGTAAGCATCTCTTGAACTAATCAAATTGAAGTCGTGTGTCCAGTGGATGTAGATCACATTGATCGAACCACTTAAATCGTTCTTGTGCTCTGTTTTCAGTTTTCGTTTATATTTGTGAATTACCATGCTTTCGTTGGATTGAATATTGGCCGATTATTTTGCTTGTGATTGGAGACGTCTAATCGGAGTTGAATTATCATTGACAATCGTAACAGTAAATATACTAATTTTATTTATTTATTTATGATATAACTAATTTTTTACATTCCTAAAATGTCTTGAAATGCAAACGCGTGCTCCAACTCAGTAGCAGCTCACAATATTGTCGAAAGAAGTGACTGGGTTTCAGTGCTTCAATTTGTTTGTCCGTCCATAATATTGGGATATTTACCTCCCGAAAAAGGCAATCAAGACACTCGGTCCATTTTGAACCATGGTAGCTAAGTAGTTGGGAGTGGTGTGTGTTTTTTTACCCTTTTTAGTAACCGCTCCTGACAACCTCCCTCCCTTAATTGCCATACCCAAAACAGAGCAAGCTCCATCATTCAGAATTTATTTTAATGTGTCATATATATATATATATATATATATTTATTGAGTCAATAGTGGACACTATTATTTTTGTGTCCACGTTAATAAATTTTTATTTATATTTAATTTAAACTTAATCTAGTATTAATATATATTTTGTATTCATATCAAAATTATAATTTTTTTTTTATATTTAAGACCCCACTAATGTTACTGAATTTTTATATTTTTTTTCACTTAATGGACATTTAGATTTATTGAATGGATTATCAAAACATTTAATGAAGGTTGTGATAAATGAAATTCTCATTTGATAAAATATATATATATATATATAGAAGTAAATTTTTTAATCTATGATACATCAAATCTTTCTAAAATATTCTAAATGATAACTACAAAAATAATACTCTGTATAATATATTATGTCGAGAATGATACAGTGTCTTGTTTCACCCCGAAAATCTCGACTCTTGAGAGTTGAGAGTATCTACTCATGTTTCGACAACATCATACAAAACAGCACGTTCATAGCACAAAATGAGTTCTCAAATATCTTTTTCCCATGATAATACTTTTATTATGATAATGGGATTAATTTTTATTTTGTTTATTATTATTATTATTTTTTTTTTTGGAGAAAAGACTGAGAAAGATTAATGACGTGACAATGACAAAAAAAAAAAGTATTCAAGGTGGACTCTATATCATTTTTGTATATATATATATTTTCAAAGGAAATATGTTTAATTAAGTTAATTTTTTTTTTAAAATTGCAAATTATAAGTCCGAAAACATTATAGATCGCAAGCAAAGGGTTGGCTTAAAAACGAGTTTCGTTAAAGAAAAAAATTTAGATATTTCAGTTCGAACTGTAACGACTCATATGTTATGTAAGGAAAATCATCTTGTCAAGAAGTGACTCTTTTCCCACGAAATTTATTATTATTATTATTATTATTATTATTATTATTATTATTATTATTATTATTATTATTATTACTCTTTCGTCAATGAAATGTAGTCACATTTGTCTTATATTCTTTGTCCACTAAATGTAGTCTCATACACTTTATGTAAACTATCACCCTTCAACTTATCACTTAATTACTCAATTTGTCATCGACTTTATTCACAAACAATCACTTTATTCACAAATGGACCCACAATACCCTATAATATCCTTACTTTATCTACTTTTTTTCTTAAAACTTATGCCCCACGGTCCCCACCCCCAATAGGACTACATTTGGTGGATGGAGGGAGTATTATTTTGTTAAAAACTGTTCTTTGATTATATCCCCTATCTCTGGGGTTTATTTGAATTTTGTTCCTATTATGAACATCTGATTTTGGTGATAATAAATTGGTTGGTTTTTCGCTGTCAAAAAAAAATATATAATTGATTTGTTCTCGAAGTTGAATTTAGTAGAAATAAATAATTACATGATTAATACACCCCAAATTATTATATTTATTATATACTCATTAAAATACATGAATTTCAAATAACATGTTTTAGTGAGAATTTAAAATTCTTTCAATTTTAACAAAAAAAAAAAAAAAAATGATTAGACACAAATTTAAATATTTAAAATCCATTAATTTACTTTTTAATCCAAACAATAAAGTGAGTTTTGATTAGAGATGTTTGTCCGGGCCGGGCTAACCGAATTGACCCGTTTAACCCTGAAAAATGTAGGGTTAGGGTTCATGAATCATAGGCCCGTTTAAATCTTGGCTTTTTTGACCCAGACCGGTTAGCCTGTGGGCTAAACCGGGTCAGTCCGCTAGCCGAGTTATTACTTTTTTTTTTAATATATAACCTTAGAACAAATTTTGAGTCATTTGGCCCATAGACATAACTATAAACATTGAGTAGCTCATTACCATCCATTAATCAATATTACTATGTTTTTTTATGAGATTATGATATTTGTTTAGCTTTATTCAATGAGTTCTAGAATTGTGTTTAAAACATACTTTTATTTTCTCATTTACCGATCATTAATTTATTATTTCTATTTTATTTGTTTGTTGGACTTGTCAATTGGAACCTTTAATTTTAAAAGAAAAAAAAATATTGTAGTCCGTTAGTGGCCCGTTTAGTCCGCGGTCCGCTAGGGTTAGGTCCTAACAATTGTAGGACCGTTAAGTATGAACCGATTAAAGCTCTAGCCCGTTTAGCCCACAGTTGTGTAGGGCTGGCCCGAACTAGGGCCAGCCCGATAGACATTTCTAATTTTGATTTGTGGATTTAAAATTTATAGATCTAAATCCTTTTATCCAAATAGAGTCTTAAGGTATTTAAAATTGAAAAAAATACTTCTGAGTATTAAATGTATTAAAAAACACAACGTCCAATGATAAATAAAACTACTTTATGATCTCGTTTGATATATAAAGTATGTTAATTGACTCAAATTGAATCTTAAATCCAGTATCTTAATCCACTCAAATTGAATCTTAAATTATATGTCTTGCATTTCCTATTCACGTGAACCAACATATTATTTGAGATTATAAACTCATTTTATTTTATTTTTAATACTAAATGGCAAGGATTTTCGAATTCATAAATTAAGACAACAAGTGTGAGATATTTGTATTCTCAATTTCTCACCAAATTTGAATTAAATAATACTAAACGATTGCATTAGAAAATCGAGATATACTACTCCTTCGTGAATAAACCAAGTAAATAAATAAAAACATACTTAAATTTTAGATATACAGTAAAACCTCCCAAAAAAATACTCTATTAAGGAATAAACTCTCTTTAGAAATAAAAATTCATGGTCCCAACTTGGTACCAATTATAATTTAGAATAAACTTCATATTGTCATAATTCATATTTTTTCAAGTCCAACATAAAGAAATACACCTCCATTTAGGAATAAATCATAATAATATATATATAATTTTACAATAGATTTAAGTTGATTTAAAGGTAAAGTCTAGTATGCACTCGAGTGCATGCTGTGCACCCTAGTCCATGTGCACTTTTCAGTTTACTGACTTACACTTTTTGGTAATGGTGTTGCACTTTTCAATTATTACTAATTTACCAAAAAGTGTAAGTCAGTAAACTGAAAAGTGCACATGGACTAGGGTGCACAGCATGCACTCGAGTCCATAGCAGACCAACCCTGATTTAAAATACTTGTTCAAGGTTGATTGTGACAATGATTTAATCTTTTGTGTTGTAACCTTGTTCAAGGTTGATTGTGAAAATGTTGATTTGATGTAATTGATAAAAAAAAATGTATTATACATAGTTGTTGGTCCCAAGTTGAGTTAAGATTGAGTAAGCTAAGAAAGTCTAGAGGGGAGGGGTGAATAGACTTTCAAAAATCTTTCAAAATATCAGAGTTTATAATGCGGAATAGTGTTCTGAATAGTACTGTTCTTACTGAGTCAGATCAGTACTTCCAGTTTTAGTTTTATACTCAACTTTTATTTAGATCTTTACTTAATAAATTCTACTGTTCTTGTTTAAACAATTATGAAACAAATATTAAACAGTAAAGTAAAGAACACAGAATTTTATAGTGGTTCGACAAATGTCTACATCCACTCTCACAATCCCAGTTGTGATGTTTTATTACTCTTCTTGAGTTTCTTGTGGCTTAAAGTCCCAAGATTAAGACTTTGATCTTATCGATTATACCTCCAGGTATATCTTCGATCTACTAGTAATTCTACAAGTAACTAGCACACTTGTTTTACAAACCACAAACTTAAACTGAAAAGTAAAACTTCTCTTTGAGTAGCCTTTGATTCTTCTCTTCAATTCAGTGGCTCTTCTCTTCTTCAATCTCCTTCAACTCTGTGAGTAATTGCTTGTAGACTTGCTCTTGAATTCTCTAAGATCAGTATTTGCTCAGTAGTCTTCAGCAGTAGGAGATCATACAGTATTTATAGAATTTAGTATGACAGTTAGCAGTTTGTGAACTAACTTTCAACTAACTCTAAACTGTTTTTGTTGTAACTTCTTCTTGTAACCGACTTTGTAACTTCCTTCTTATTCCAAGTCAGCATATCTTCAATAAATCTTTAGTTACACTTTAAATAAGCTTTCCAAACTTATTCTTCAACTTTACCAAATCAGCACAGTATCTCACTGCTCTGATTTTTACTCTTCTTAGTCAATCAGCACAGTTCTCCAGAAACTGTTCTGTACTTCTTCAGATTTCTTCTAAGCTTCTCTTCAACTCTTCTTGAAGTCTTCTTATTCTGAAGTAGTCCTCTGATTCTTCATCAGTCTTCTGATCTTCATCTAATTTATTCCTAATCTAGTGTTCTGATTTACTGTTCTGAACTTTACAATGCTGAATACAATAGAAAACAACTTTACATATATAAAACCTATCTATACATCAACTGAACTACATACAGATGAGTATATCTAAGTCCTATACTATAAGCTGTCTATACAATATAAAACATCAGCTTAGTACTTAACAGTTCATATATCAGATCAGTTAACCAATAAGATCAGTAACTTATGTAAGTTCAATAATTTTCATATAAGATCAGTAAACACTAAAATCAGTAAACACTTAAGATCAGTTAAGCATATAAGATCAGTAATTCAGATTTCAAATATCTCATATAAGATCACTAAAATTATCCTCAGTTTTCACACTCAGATTAGTAATCTTATTTCAAATAACTCAGTTAAGATCAGTAATTTTATTCTCAATATTGCTTCATAAGATCAGTAAACTTACTTCATATACCATTAAGATCAGTAATCTCAATTCAAGTTTCTCATCAGATTAGTAAGTTTATATTTAGATGACTTAGTTAAGATGACTTAGAACCACATATATTACTAACTTTAAGTTGCTTTTGGCCATCAAAACATACTTTCATCAATTAGAACATTGTTTATAGGATTCATATCCCAACAATTTCCCCCTTTTTGATGAAGCCAAAACTACTTAAATGTCAATAAATCAGTAGTTAAGTATGTAGTCTATCATAACAGTTCATCAATTCCAAAATTCCAAATTCATATTCAGATAAGATCAGATATTACAAATAATCACAGAATATGAAACACAAAAATATAGAAATAAAGACTAAGGATAAGAAATGTTATCTATTTGAGCTTCATTCCTTCATCTTCAAATCCGGTAAGCAATATACAGCCTTGCTTTGATATCCATCATGTGTTGATGATCAGTGATGCCTTCATCCTTAATGATCTTCTCAATGATGTTTCCAATTTCCTTATAATCAGGTGTTCCATCATCCAGTCTTGGAGGTTCCCAGACCGGTTCTTCAGGACATAAAATCACAAGATTAACAACAGCAGCCATAGACAACACATCTTCCCAGAAGATTCTATCTACGTTCATCATGAAATCATCAAAGTCAGCATACTCTGCTTCTTTGCTAGCATGATCACCAAATTTCCTCACAATGAAGTTAGTAATCTGCCATCTTATCTTTAATTCATTCCAGTGCTCTTCATTCTCAGGTAAAATCATGAAGTCAACATAGTTTTCATCTTTGAAATTTTCATCCAGTTTCTTTCCTTCAGCTTTCCTTAGAGCTTTTAACTTCCTTTTCAAGTTAGCAACTCTATTATCATATCTCTTGCTCAAGAATTCTACATCTTTGTTCTTTTTCTTCTTCAGCTCTGCTTCTTCTTTCCTTTTCTTTTCTTGTTCAGTAGATTGACTACTTCCAACAGCCAACTTACTTTTTGATCTAGTAATCCTACCAGATTCTTCTTGTTCTTCATCATCACTAACAATCAATTTCCTTTTCTTCTTTCCTGTTTCAGCAATTTCAATAACACCCTCAGCTTGGTGTTTCTGCTGTTTTCTGCTCTTGAGTTTTCCATTTAGGCTAGCAATTTCATCTCTAAGCTCATCTTGACTCACAACCAACTGAGCTTGTTGTGTCTGAGTCCTTTCCATTAGCTTGCTTAACCTCTCTTCCCCCTTTTTGGCTTCATCCTGCCAAAGGCCTAGAGGAATGAGATGATCTTCCAGTTTCTTGTGAAGAGTAGCTGAAAGATTCTTTTCCTGCAATCTATGCAGATCATAGATATTTGACATTGTATGATCAATCACTCTTTCAAACATATTTTCAGAAGACAGTTTGTTAATCCTTTCAGTGGCTTCCTGAACCATTTTCACAGCAGCATCTAATTGAACCTTCAGTTCATCATTTTGCTTCTTCAAAGCATCAAAATGAGAATGATCTAGAGTGGCTGTTTGAGGAACAGGGCGAACGGTTTCCTGAACAATAGGATCTGAAACACCAACTTCATCAACAACTCTTGGTGTACTCTGAATTTCCTCAGCACACACATCTTGATCTTCCTCAATAACCTCAGTATTTTCAAGAACATCTGTGTCCTTAAACACTTCAGTATCAGTAGACTCTTTATCATCATGAGCAATTCCTGTCAGCAGAATATCATCTAGCTCTTGATTATCACCAGGTACAACAGTGTGAGCTTGAGTCTCCATTTCCTCAGAAGATTTATGTTGCTGAATTCCAATATCATCATCTGAAATGTTCATATTCACCACATCCTCTGCTTCAGGATCAGCTTGATTCACATTCTTAACAAGATATGAGAAACCAGTTATCCTCTCTACAAGTTGAACTATAGATTCTGTAGTGAACAATTCAGTAACTGAATTAACTCCAGCTGCAATTTTCTGTTCTTGTTCCCACTCATCAAAGACTTTGGAACCACCCATACCTTCCATAACTGCTAGAGTCTCTTTCAGATCACATTTCTTAAGATAGATCCAAGTGCCTATCCTAAGCAGTCTTTCAAATTCAACAGAGCTCTCATCCAGACCAGGAAACAACTTCAACAAAGCTATCCTTATA
This sequence comes from Galeopsis tetrahit, assembly GCA_963675135.1. Classification (NCBI taxonomy): domain Eukaryota; kingdom Viridiplantae; phylum Streptophyta; class Magnoliopsida; order Lamiales; family Lamiaceae; genus Galeopsis; species Galeopsis tetrahit. The sequence continues at coordinate 5,625,069 of OY776126.1, forward strand.
TCAACTCTTATTCTATCCTCTTTATCACATATAGAATAATCCATCAAATCAGCAGGTTTAGGGGTTATAAAATCAGTTTCAGATGAGGATGAAATATCAATGGGTTCAGAAGAAGGTTTAAATCCATGTTCAGTAGAGTGTACATGAATCGGGCTTGGAGATTTATGAGGAGAAGTCACTTGTTCTGGTTCATGAAAGGAAGTGGTCTGATGTAAAGGAGAATAGTGAACAGACTCACCAGAAAGGGTAGGTTGATTATCAAGGGGTTGAACAGAAATAAATTCAGAGTTAGAAGGAGATGGGGTAGCAAGAATGGTTTTTCGTCTCTTACTAGAACCAGCAATATCTACACCCTTGGTTCGTTTAAATCTACCAATGAAGCTTGAATCACTTACCTCTTCTTCTAGAGATTGATTCTCAGCAGACTCTGACTGTTCTGATGCACTTAAAAATGCCTTCCTAACTCCTCTTGCTCTGGGTCTGGTCGGATCATTTCTTGCTTTTGATCGAATTTCAGGAGTGTCATCATCTGTTCTATACATAGAACCTCCAGATTCCTGTTGTTGAGTTTCAGGAGCTTGTTGAGATTGCTCAAATTCCAACGACTCCTTCCTGAGTAGAAACTTATTCGGATGAAACCTCTTGGGAGAGCTCCAATTTGACTTTCTCTCAGCCAAGGTGGGTAGCAGTATGCTAAGCTTGTTTCCAAATCCAAGTTTTGACTTGAGAGAGAACTCCTCTGACTCTCTATCAAACAAGATCTTTTCTTTTTCACCCAGAAGTCTGTCAAGGAAGAATCCTTGCCAATCACCATCGACACGATCTATTATTGCAGCCATAACACGAATTTTCAAATTTGTGAGGGCGTCTTGACTGTAGTGTTGCCCTAACAAACATTTTCCTGCAATATCCATCAAGAATTTCATTCCAGAGGATGGAAGAATTGCCTTCTTGAGATTGTGGAGGGATTTTGGCTCAACACCCGTCCATTTTCCAACACATTCCTTCTCTCGTCCTTCCATATAGCTTAAAATATGAACTGGGCCTTCAGGTAGGTCAAAAACAAGACCTAAGATTTCTCTCGTAATCGTAACCCTATGACCAGAAAGCATCGAGTGCACACTGTTCTGATCACCGTCGATTTGAAGAAAGAATTCAATTGCCTCCGGTTCGAACACCTTTTCGGGGAATGATTCCAAGAATTTTCGCAGTCCGCATTCCTCGCAGAAGGTGAGAATTGCTTGATTCTCAGCATTTTGAGGTCCGGCAAAGTAAACTGCGTTTTCAACGAAGATGCCTTTCCTTCTTTGCCATTTCGTTACATCAAACGTACCTGTTACCTGTTTATCTTGATCAATGATGTTAACAATCGCCATTATAGGTATGTAAGCAATTGAATGTAGAAGAGTTTGAGAGTAAGATGATTGAATTTTCTTTAGATCGTATTTCCAGATATGTAAAGTAAAGAAGTTGAAGTGATGAAGTTCATGGGTTTATGGAATACAAAATCAATCTAGGGCTTGGATTGAATCATTTTTGTGAGTTTAATGGTTTAGATCGAATCTTGAGATTCGTGATTAAAAAAAACTGTTCAAATTCTAAAACTCATTCTGAAACTTGGAGCCAAATTGTATTTAATAAATGCACCACACAACTTAGGTTAAAGATAGAGGAGTGTACTAATCTTCTCTATTAGTAATCTAAAGTTGAACAATTTTTGACTTAGAGTATTCTAAACCAAAAGACTGTTCTGATGCAAATCAGCACAGTGGTTTCCAAAACTTTTTCACTTCATTTTCTTACTTATATTTAAAGAGAATTTCACTTATCTGGATCAGCTGAGTACTGTGATCAGCTGAGTGAACTTTTTAGAAATCAGATCAGTAGATGAATCAGCACAGTAGATTTCAGATCAGTAGATGGGTCAGCACAGTAATCCTCAGATCAGTACCCAAATTTCCTTTTTGATATCAGCACAGTGATCCTCAGATCAGTACTGTGTCAGATCAGTAGATTTCTGTAGACAAATTAGTAGTAAACAAATCTTTCTGTAGACAGATTAGTCAGTAATCAGATTAGTTCTGTAGAATAACTGAATTGTAATCAGATCAGTACTGTAGACAAAGAAGCTTTGTAATCAGTACAGTTCTGTAGACAAGTCAATTTATTAATCAGAATATCTGTAGACTGCTATAGTCTGTAATCAGATCAGATTAGTAGACTTTTCAAATCTGTAATCAGATCAGTTCCCCCTTCAATGGAGAATTCCTCTTCTGTGCCTGTTTCACCTTGGTAGAAGTGTTAGTTCATGAGATATAAGTGTAAAACAGTACAGATTAGTAACAATATGTTTTAATTTAATGATCACATCAAGATTTATGCTAAAGTGACTTAGTGATCTGAGTCAACAAAAGGATCTTTAAGAAATCACAGATTCCCCCTCAATGTGTGTTCTCAGTGTCCCTCAGCTTTACCAGCTTCCTCATTGGGATTAAGGTCACTTTAGTAACCTTGTTACCTGTTTTAGTGATCTGACATTGGATTGTCTCTTCTGACTGTTGAATTTTGATGTACTGCTCTTACTTTCTGCTTTATCTTCCTCTTGGTATAAGATCAGTACCTCCTTCATCAGGATCCATTCTGTATGTAGGTTGCATGGGCACACCAACTGTCTTACAGGTTTTAATACCAAACTTATCTAGCAAATTCTTAGTGTATTTTGCTTGATTTATAAAGATACCTTCTGAAGTTTGTTTTACTTGAAGACCAAGAAAATATGTCATTTCTCCCATCATAGACATTTCAAATTTACTTTGCATGAGTGTAGAAAAGCTTTCACTCAAGGTTTTGTTGGGTGATCCAAAGATAATATCATCCACATAAATTTGAACAAGTAATATATCATTACCTTCTTGTCTTCTAAACAAAGTTCTATCCACTTTGCCTTTTGTAAAACCATTTTCAAGTAAGAATAGAGAAAGAGTATCATACCATGCTCTTGGAGCTTGTTTCAATCCATAGAGTGCTTTCTTTAACCTGTATACTTGGTGACTATTCACTTCAAAACCAGGTGGTTGTTCTACATAAACTTCTTCAGCAAGTATACCATTCAAAAATGCACTTTTCACATCCATTTGATATACAGTAAATTTCATATGTGCAGCATAAGCAAGGAACAATCTTATAGCTTCTAGTCTAGCTACAGGAGCAAAAGTTTCATCATAATCAATACCCTCAGCTTGAGAGTAGCCCTGAGCAACTAATCTAGCTTTATTTCTAACTACAAGATCATTTTCATCCCTTTTGTTCTTGAAAATCCACTTAGTGCCTACAACATTATGATTACTAGGTCTATCAACAAGTTCCCAGACTTCATTTCTAGTGAACTGATTAAGTTCTTCTTGCATGGCTATAATCCAGTTACTATCACTTAAAGCTTCAATCACAGTTTTAGGCTCAATAGATGATAGAAAACAACACCAGCAAAATAAAGACTTACTAGGTTCTTCTTTTGAATCAGACAATTGTCTTCTAGTTTTAACTCCTATACTAGAATCTCCTAGAATCAGATTAGTAGAATGAGCAGACTTCCATGTCCTTCTATTCTTAACAGTATCATCATTTACATCATGCAAATTATCATGCAGATCAGTATTATTTATATCAGCAGTTTTGTTCACAGGAGAGCAGTCATTCAATTCTTTTATTTCAGAAGTTTTAGATGACTCACCTTTGTCTTTTACCTTTTCTTTATCAGAATCTTGATCTAGAACATTCAGGAAAGGATTATAAGCTTGTAAAGATTCATATATTCCTGTATCATCATCTTCATTGTTGATCTGAAGCTGTAGTTTGTCAACTTTCTTACTGAGCTGATGATCAGCAGAGTCCTGTACATTCTCATCAAAGACAACATGGGGTGTTTCTTCCACACATAGGGTAGAGTAATTAAACACTCTAAATGCTTTGCTTACAGAAGAGTATCCTAAGAATATCCCTTCATCAGCTTTTGCATCAAAAGTATTTAATTTACTTTTGCCATTGTTATGTATAAAACACTTACAACCAAAAATATGAAAATAAGAAACTCTTGGTTTTCTACCTTTCCATACCTCATAAGGTGTTTTACCATGTACCTTATTAAGAGCACTTCGATTTTGGGAGTGGCAAGCTGTGTTAATAGCTTCTGCCCAAAATTTCTGAGGTGTGTTGAATTCTGCAATCATAGCTCTGCAAGCTTCTTTTAGTGTTCTGTTTCTCCTTTCTGCAACACCATTTTGTTGGGGGGTTCTGGCTGCACTTGTCAAATGCTGTATGCCAGACTTAGAACAATAGTCAGAAATGTAACAATTAATAAATTCAGTCCCCTTGTCACTCCTAATCTTGACAATGGGATGACCTTTTTCAACTTGCAATTTCTTTAATAGATCTGGAAGTAGTGTTTGTGTATCACTCTTTTTGTGTAGAAAGACTACCCAAGTAAACTTAGAATAATCATCTACAACAACTAGAGTATACCTTCTTCCATTTAATGTAGGAGGATTGATAGGACCATGAAGATCCATATGCAAGAGTTCTAAAACTCTGCTTGTTGAAAGAGTTGGAATGGACTTAAATGAAACCTTTACCTGTTTACCTTTTTGGCAGGAATCACATACTTGTGATTTGGAATAGATTTCATTAGGAATGCCCTCAACAAGATGTTCTCTAGCAATCTTGTTGATTATCTTAAAGTTTAGATGGCAGAGGCGTTTATGCCAGAGCCAACTGTTTTCTTTAGGACTCTTAGTAATAAGACAGGCATTCTTAGGACAACTATTCCAGTTCACAATGTATACACTTCCTTGTCTTGTGCCAACAAGTAGAACATTGTGAGTCCTTTTATCAATTATTTCACATCTTCTGGTTTTGAACTGAACCTTGTATCCCCTGTCACAAAATTGAGATACAGATAACAAATTATACTTCAAACCTTCAACATAGGATACATCTTGGATTTCAACATCTCCATTCTTGATGAATCCAAATCCTTTTGTGATTGCTATTGAGCTATCACCAAAGATGACTTTTGGTCCTTCCTTCTCATGATAGTCAGTAAGTAAGGCCTTGGTACCAGTCATATGGTGTGAACACCCACTGTCTATGTACCAGGTCTCACCAACTGAACCACCTTTCTTGTATAAGTCCAGTCGATCCTGCAAGGTAGTGATCTTAATAACTTAGGTACCCTTGTTTATTGGGGTCCTTGGGGGTTAGTAGTGAGAGGTACCCAAATGAACATTGAGGATTTGAATAAGTGGGACCTCTTCAGTTTCCTTCCAAATTTATCACAGAACAGTACTTTGTTAACCAGTTCAGAATTATCAGCAGACTTAGGATCTATTTTTCTGAGATAGCCTTTCCTTGGTTCTATCCCTTTTTCAGTAAGATCAGTATGTCTGTAATAGTTTGAATAAGGTCTAAAAGCATGTGGACCATAAGGCTTATAAATTTGCTTTGGTCTCTTCTCTCCATAGATATCATAAGATAAAGGAGGAGGATAAAGAACAGGTTTGTTATGATAATGAGGCACAAATCTCCTAGGTTTAGTTGAATACAGCTGAGACTGCCTTATGAAAGGAGGTCTAGGCTGTTCCCAACTTGCCTGTTCTTGTCTTGACCTACTGTTCTGAGTTTGTCTCTTCTGATTCCAGGACTAATCTGATCTGGTCAGAGGAGTATAACTCTTCTGGTATGGTTTTGACTGTACTGGCCTTAATACATTCTTCATTTTACCATTCTTGGTAGTAGGAGGGATGTATTTAGACTGTACTTTGAGTTTTGGTTCATCATCATAAGTCATAGGTTCTTTTCCTTTATCTAGTTGCAAAGAACTTGTACTAGCTCCATTAGTGTTCTTAAATTCTGAAGTAGATGGACTAGGCAGATCAGTACCTATTCCTCTTTTATCATTTGGAGCTCTATATCTGTCTGAGATTGTTTGATTAATCTTAGTAGAGTTAATCATCCCAGATAGCTTTCGATCTAGGCTCACTACTTCAGATTCTAAGAATCTATTGCGCTCTTCAAGTTTTTCACATTTAATCTTTAAATCATTGAATCCATTAGTCTCTTTGGCTTGAGTTTTAAGCATACCCTGATATAGATTGTCAATGGATGCATACTTTTCTTGGAGTTGAGACAACTCTTCTGATAGTCTTGCATTTATGACAGCTATATTAGGATCCACTTTTGACTGAGCTTCTTTTAGCTTAATGATTTCTTGTTTTAAAGATATATTCTCATCACTGATTTCAATGAATGCTTTGTTAGCTTGTAGAAGGTCCTCTTCAGTCACTCCTTGAGAATGATGAAGACTACTTCCTACACTGCTAACAGCAGCATCACTTTCATCAGTGTCAGAATTGTCACAAGATTGAAATGAGTTAACAGATGATACCTCATCATTTATTTTGGCCATCATTGCCAGTCCATCATCTGCTATGAAAGCTTCATCTTCATTGCTAGAGAGGTAGTCAGATGAAGTCGATGGTAACTCTTCTGATTCCGAATCAGAGTCATTGTAAGCCACCATTGCCTTCTTACCCTTTGCATATTTTCGATCTCTTCTGGCTTTCCTTTCTTCTCGATCTTCAGAACTCAGATCAGGACATTCATAAGCATAATGCCCTGGCTTATCACAATTATAGCAAACAGGATTGTTAGAAGTTCTTTTAGGAGGAGAATGCTTTCTGTTCCTGTCATGCTTGTCAATTGAGTTCCTGTCTTTCTTATCAGAATACTTTCTGTCTCTCTTTTCAGATGAGTTCCTATCTCTCCTGTTTTCATTGGAGATCTCATCCCTTCTTTCAGAAGAGTTTTGATCCCTTCTGTTCACAGAAGAGTCCCTGTTATTAGAACCCTTAGATTCCTTATAGAATCTTTTGTACCTGCCATACCTCTTGTTCAGTTTATCAAATCTTTTGATCATAAGGCTCATCTGATCTTTCAGACTTAGATCAGAACCATCTAGTTCATCTTTTATGCTTGAGGCCTTAGTCTTAGATGATCTAGACCCCTTTGAAGTAGAGGCTTTGAAAGCTATGTCTTTAGAGACATCCTTATCCTTATGAATCACAGTAATAGGATCTTCTTCATCTAACTCAAACTCATGTGCCTTAAGTGTTTGGAACATAGTTTCTGCTGGCCAAGAATCAATGTCTTGTGTAGTTTTAATGATCATCTTGACCATTTTCCACCTTTCATCCAAGGCTTTCAAGATTCTCAAGTTAACTTCTCTGTCAGTATAAGTCTTTCCTAATACATCCAGATCATTCATAATTTTGGTAAAACGAGTATCCAACTCATCAATTGATTCTCCTGGCTTCATCTTAAATGATTCAAACTTTTGGACAGCAGTGGATAACTTGCTTTCTTTGATCAGAGTAGTACCTTCACAAAGAATAGCCAGTTTGTCCCACATCTGTTTTGCAGTCTTACATTTTAGTACTTTACCAAGATACTCATTTGGTAAGGTATGTAAAATGTAGTTCTTGGCAAGACTGTCCAAATTGTTTTGTTTCATTTCTTCCGAAGTCAGTTCTGACCTTGGTTTGGGGACCAGTGCTCCAACTGGTTTAGATGGATCCAGAACAGCAGTGTTTTCCACCATGATGACAATTGGTCCTTCAGTCACCACAGACACCATAAGATCATGGGTTGAGCTAAAGATGGCCTCCATCCTAAGCTTCCAGTAGTCATAATCTGCAATCTTGAACTTAGGCAACTTGTTCACATTAGTGTCATCCATGTTTGTTTAGACAAATAGGATCAGTAGTATAGCAGATAGATTTCAAGTATTCAGATAGTAACAAGTATCAAGAATTAACAGTAAGATCAGTAAAGATAACCTTCAAGATTTACAAGATTTATCAAGAAACAGCAGTCCAAAGAACTACTGCTCTGATACCACTTGTTGGTCCCAAGTTGAGTTAAGATTGAGTAAGCTAAGAAAGTCTAGAGGGGAGGGGTGAATAGACTTTCAAAAATCTTTCAAAATATCAGAGTTTATAATGCGGAATAGTGTTCTGAATAGTACTGTTCTTACTGAGTCAGATCAGTACTTCCAGTTTTAGTTTTATACTCAACTTTTATTTAGATCTTTACTTAATAAATTCTACTGTTCTTGTTTAAACAATTATGAAACAAATATTAAACAGTAAAGTAAAGAACACAGAATTTTATAGTGGTTCGACAAATGTCTACATCCACTCTCACAATCCCAGTTGTGATGTTTTATTACTCTTCTTGAGTTTCTTGTGGCTTAAAGTCCCAAGATTAAGACTTTGATCTTATCGATTATACCTCCAGGTATATCTTCGATCTACTAGTAATTCTACAAGTAACTAGCACACTTGTTTTACAAACCACAAACTTAAACTGAAAAGTAAAACTTCTCTTTAAGTAGCCTTTGATTCTTCTCTTCAATTCAGTGGCTCTTCTCTTCTTCAATCTCCTTCAACTCTGTGAGTAATTGCTTGTAGACTTGCTCTTGAATTCTCTAAGATCAGTATTTGCTCAGTAGTCTTCAGCAGTAGGAGATCATACAGTATTTATAGAATTTAGTATGACAGTTAGCAGTTTGTGAACTAACTTTCAACTAACTCTAAACTGTTTTTGTTGTAACTTCTTCTTGTAACCGACTTTGTAACTTCCTTCTTATTCCAAGTCAGCATATCTTCAATAAATCTTTAGTTACACTTTAAATAAGCTTTCCAAACTTATTCTTCAACTTTACCAAATCAGCACAGTATCTCACTGCTCTGATTTTTACTCTTCTTAGTCAATCAGCACAGTTCTCCAGAAACTGTTCTGTACTTCTTCAGATTTCTTCTAAGCTTCTCTTCAACTCTTCTTGAAGTCTTCTTATTCTGAAGTAGTCCTCTGATTCTTCATCAGTCTTCTGATCTTCATCTAATCTATTCCTAATCTAGTGTTCTGATTTACTGTTCTGAACTTTACAATGCTGAATACAATAGAAAACAACTTTACATATATAAAAACTATCTATACATCAACTGAACTACATACAGATGAGTATATCTAAGTCCTATACTATAAGCTGTCTATACAATATAAAACATCAGCTTAGTACTTAACAGTTCATATATCAGATCAGTTAACCAATAAGATCAGTAACTTATGTAAGTTCAATAATTTTCATATAAGATCAGTAAACACTAAAATCAGTAAACACTTAAGATCAGTTAAGCATATAAGATCAGTAATTCAGATTTCAAATATCTCATATAAGATCACTAAAATTATCCTCAGTTTTCACACTCAGATTAGTAATCTTATTTCAAATAACTCAGTTAAGATCAGTAATTTTATTCTCAATATTGCTTCATAAGATCAGTAAACTTACTTCATATACCATTAAGATCAGTAATCTCAATTCAAGTTTCTCATCAGATTAGTAAGTTTATATTTAGATGACTTAGTTAAGATGACTTAGAACCACATATATTACTAACTTTAAGTTGCTTTTGGCCATCAAAACATACTTTCATCAATTAGAACATTGTTTATAGGATTCATATCCCAACAATAGTATTTATAGATGAAAAAATTAAAGCAATCAAAAGCAAGTACATGCATCTATGGTGGGTGACTCTTGAGTATTGTATTTTCATATTACGTGAGTAAATTAGTTCAATTAAGTTCAACACATTACATCATGTACATGTATCTACTAATTATACCATTATATAATATACATGCATTTAAAAAAAAAAAAAACCTTATAACTCTATTTAGGAATAACCCGAATATTTTTTTGTGGTCCCAAGGATATGACTATAGAGAGGTTTTACTTTAATAATAAAAGTCGCACGAAATGAATTACACAATGCAATACTATCAATTACGAGAATATAAAAAGCAAGAAGATTTCAATTGTCTCATTCCAAACTGTTTTTAAAATGAACTCATGACATAAAATTCAATTGTTATTGTAAAAACAAATTTTCTAGATAATTGACTGCAGCATTATTATATGTTAATGAAGGTTGATAGTCACAAAATGGATATGTATGAATTCTTAATGGATGATAATCAGAGCTTGGCCATAGATGTGTATGATGAATACTCGCACAAGTATGGTTACTCAGGATATAGATGATAGGAAATCACTGCCTGCATAGTAAAGTATAACCTCCTCTTCACTTACCCAACATACAAGGTTAGGTCCTTCCATTACATCGGACGGGACCTCCATCGGACGGGCGGAGGTCCGACGGCAACTGCACCTTAAACTCCATCCATGAACCCTTATCATCTAGTATTTTCATAATCATTATCTGATCCGGATCGATTTTGCTCCACAAACAAACATGGCCTCGAGAAGAACTCAACTTGAAACTACAAAATTTACAATCATTGGGTACATGTATAACAAGTTTTTTGAACTTTTCGTCTTTCCAATCAAAACAAAGTAATATTCCATTACCCGCCAATACAAAGTTCCATTAACGGAGACCCCTCTCCCCGTATTAGAAGATGAACAACACCAGGCAATATCTTTAGTCTCTTTCACCTCACTCCATTTGTTGTATCTACAAGAAGAAAATACTGCATAATGCTCTGTATCACCAATTACTACCTTATAGTCCTTCATCAATGGATCCTAATAAATACCATACACGGTATTGCAATCACCTATTTGTGACTGACACCAAATTTCTCTGTACGCTCTACAAGATGGATTCCACATCACACACATCTTCGCCTCATGATGAAGATATAATCCATCACAAATGCCCAAAATATTACCAAACCTCAAGGGACATTTCCATGAATGTCCAATTGTTGACACACAATTTAAATTGTGGGTTTCAAGTTCGGCAACTTGTAATACAGAATACCTGATTGATGCAGAGGAGCCAATTGAGGTTGACTCCTCCCATGCAAGTAGATTTCGAGAGGATGAGTTGTTGTATTGTTGGAAATGGGTTTCAACGAATCTTGGATCGGATACCGTGGCCTTCCACTGTTTGCAAATCAATTTGTATCTAACGAGATATTTCACAGGTAAACGTAAAAGGATGCATTCTACAATGTCACGTGGAAGCACATTTGGATTTTTTCTCGTTGTTTTGGAAGAAGATGCGCAGATTGCTATATCTCAACATTCGGTCATAATGTGGACAATTGTTGTAATCATGGCCAATACTACCACAAGAGAAGCAATAGATTGGCAGTGACACGTACATAAGAGGAAGCCACAAATGTTCCCCTTTAACCCGAATGCTGATTCCTCTCAGCAATGGTTTTGTAATGTTTATAGAAACATTAAACCTTATAAATGTGCCAATTAAATCCTCACCTGGTATATCCATAGATTCCAGAATTCCAAATTCCAATCCGTTTGGCTAAAAGGCTGAGTGTTGTTTCATTCATGCACGAGAAAGGGATATCATACAACTAACCGAGCCCAGAATGAAGTGACATTAACTGACTGCTCGTCACCTTCTGTAAACTTCTTTATGGCAAAAAGAGATTCATTAAAAAGCCAGGGCTGATTCTTCAACACCCATTCTCTATCCATGACATGATTAAAGCAAAATAAAATCAGTTTAGACTCCTTAAACTCTTTCCATGACATACCATGTTTCAGTTTCCAGGCTTTTGTAATGGCATCTATTAGATTTGAGGGATTCGAGTGTTCAATATCCGTAACAAGCCTTCCCATAAGGAGGGATTCTTTCTCCACCTCATTAATATCATCCACACCAATTACTTCCGATTCAACTTCTATCAGTGCTTCCATAGTTGATAACTTGAATAAACTTAATTATGAACACTACAGACACAACAAAGAAATCAGGAAATTAAGTGAAAAAATATCATAAAGAAAAGGATTTCAAAACTTCCATGGTGATTCTTAAATCATACAACTAAAATTGCATCACTCCTAAATCTAAGATTTTAACTCATTCTTGAACAAAATATTTTAATAAAAACTTATAAATCAATGGATATGAATTCTAAAAAGTCACTTACACATATGTAGAGACGTTAAAGAGAAGTCCAAAACGTTGCGAAGTCCAACTCTATTGGGACGATGGAAAGGTTTAATAGGATTTGGATAACTTTTGGAGAGAAAAAAAAATCCTTTAAGTTTCACGATTTTACGAAAATTCTAGGGGAATTTATTGAAACGTTCATTCTCTTACCAACAAGGTACTATAATATTATAATATGCTATGGAATTTATATATTATTCTTATTTTAAGAAAAAAAAAGTTTTGATAGTAAATATATCTCACATCTCATAAATTTTGGTAACAAATCTTACCCAACTTCTAGTATATTTTATTCACTTTCAAAGCAAAAAAATAAAAATAAAATCACACGATGCATGTGGCAAAATAATAGGACACATACCCAAAATTACTGCATGCCAAATCAACCTCACATGGAGTATTAGATTAATGAAATGTTCTCATGCTATAATATTATTATTTCAGATCTGCTCTCAACTCGTATTCATCCTCTGAATAATTTTCTATGGAAAATTATTTCAGAATATAATTTCAAATCTGAGTTGAGAGTCTTCTTTCAACTCGTATTCATCCTCTGAAAAATTTTCTAATGAAATTGTTTCAAAATATAATTTCTGAGTTGAGAGTCTTCTCTCACCTCGTATTCCCCTTGAAACAAATTTCCTTCTAAGGAAATTTGTTTCAAGATATAATTTCAGATTTGAGTTGAGAGTCTTCTCTCAACTCGTATTCATCCTCTGAATAATTTTCTAAGGAAAATTGTTTCAAGATATAATTTCAGATATGAGTTGAGAGTCTTCTCTCAACTCGTATTCATCCTCTGAATAATTTTCTAAGGAAAATTGTTTCTTTTGGACCTATATTAGTAAATACACTCTCATTCTTATTTATTGTATAGGCCCACCTTAGTTTCCTATGGGCTCTCTTATAAAGCCCATTAGGGTTAGGTTAGACCTAATTCTCTCTTGTATAAATACTCATTGTAAATCTCCTCTACAACTAATCAAGAAATAATATTTCCAATATTGTTCGTTTCTCTATATGGTATCATCGAGTCATTCGGCTCACGCCTGATCCAAATCTTAGCCGCCGCCGCCGCCGCTGCATACTCCAGCCGCCGCCGCCGCCGCTCCGCCGCCGCTGCATACTCCAGTCGCCGCCGCCGCTCCTCTCTCACTGCCGCCGCTGCCTTTGCATCAGTAGCGCAGCCGCTGCCTTCTTCTCCGACGCACCACCGTCGCCATCCGTCTTACGACGCCTCACTCCGCTGCTCCCCTCTCACCAATGGCTGCCTCTCCTCCATCGTCGGCACCAATCACCTTCAAGGGACTCGCAAATATGTCCCTGAAGCTCAACTCCACCAACTATGGTGCTTGGTCCTTCCAACTTCGTCTTCTCCTCACTGGACACAACCTCCTAGGCTATGTCTTGGGCACACATCCATGCCCCTCGTCCACATCCCCAGCCGCCGACGGCACCGCCAACACCACTGTTCCAAACCCGGCACACGACCTATGGGTGTGTCAGGACAACCTCATTTTCTCGGCCATGGTCGGATCTATGTCCCCGGAACTAATACCATTTGTTGCCTCGTCAAAAACCTCTTGCGAAGCCTGGAAAATGCTTGAGAGCATGTATGGTAAGCCCTCGCGAGGTCGCATTCTTGCCCTAAAAACCAAGTTTCGCTCACTGTCCAAAGGTGCTCGCCCGGTCTCCGACTTCCTCATGGAAGTTCGCTCTGTAGTCGACGAGCTTGCTCTCCTCGGCATTTCCTCTGATGCCGAGGACGTCACTCTCCAGGTCCTAACCGGCCTTGATGAGTCCTACAATGACATAGCAAATGCCATCCAAGCTCGCGAACAGCCCATCTCGTTTGCCGAGCTCTGCGACAAGCTCCTCAGTACCGAGGTTCAACTTGCCTCGCGACCAGCCTCGGCCATCATACCTGCTTCTGCTCTCACTGCTGGTAAACCTCATCATCGCTCCTCGCGACCTGACTCGAGGTCAAAAACTGCTGACACTCGTCCTCGCCAGCCCTCGCAAAGGTCCTACCTTGGCACCTGCCAATATTGTCGTACACCAGGGCACACTGCTCGCACCTGCCCTGAGATTCCCTCAACGCTCACTGCTCCAACCACTGGTCCTCGCCGCCCACCTGGACAGTATCCATCGACCCCCCGCCACAATCGAACAGGTGCTCGCCCGGCGTACTCGGCTCATTCAGCCTCCTCGGCACACCCTGCCGAGCACTGGATTCTTGACTCGGGTGCTTCGCATCACATCACCAACGACCTCGCCAACCTATCTCTTCACTCACCATTTGATGGGCCTGACAATGTTGAAATTGGTGACGGTAAAGGTTTACACATATCTCACACTGGCTCTATGCGGTTTCCTCAACTTGAGTCTCTCAATTTTTCGAATGTCCTAGTTGTCCCACACATCTCGAAAAACTTGATCTCGGTCTCTAGCCTCTGTCGTGATAATAATGTTAACATTGTCTTTGATAGATCTTCTTTTCAGGTGCGGGATGGTCACTCGGGGAGCATTCTCCTCGTTGGGAGTCGTATCAATAACTTGTATGTCTGGCCGACACACATGTCCACCACCTCCCCGCAAGCCTTCACCACTCAACACCCCACAACGACTACCTGGCATGCTCGCCTTGGCCACCCATCGTAAAAAATCCTTGCTCACACCCTCTCCAAGCTCAGCTTATCCAGTGCACCTTCCAAACATTTCAATTGTAACTCTTGTTCTTGTATCAAAAGTCACAAATTACCTTTCTATGATTCCAGTATTGTGTCCACCAAACCACTTGATGTTATCTTTTCTGATGTCTGGTCGTCGCCTGTCTTGTCTCCTGATAATTTCAAATATTACGTGCTATTTGTTGATCACTTCAGCAAGTACATATGGGTTTATCCTCTAAAACGAAAATCAGATGTTCTCCCCACGTTTATCACATTCAAAACTCTTGTTGAAAACAACTATCAAAACACAATCAAAACCTTTTACTCCGACAATGGGGGAGAATTCATTGCTCTTCGCCCCTTTCTTCAAACTCATGGCATTGCACATCTCACCACCCCACCTCACACTCCCGAACATAATGGCATGTCTGAACGTCGCCATCGCCATGTGGTCGACACAGCCCTTGCTCTCCTTCACCATGCTTCTATGCCCCTCACCTATTGGCCCTATGCCGTCTGCTCGGCAGCTTACATCATAAATCGCCTTCCCAAAGTTAACCTTGACATGATCTCCGCCTATGAAAAACTCACTGCTCGCCCCCCGAATCTGACCAAACTCCGTGTATTTGGTTGTCTCTGCTATCCTCTGCTTCGCCCTTACAACACCCACAAACTTGATCCTCGCTCTACTCCATGTGTCTTTCTTGGGTACTCGCCCACACAGAGTGCTTACCTTAGTCTTGATCGCTCCACACACCGAATCTACACCTCGCGGCATGTTCAATTTGTTGAACATACGTTTCCCTTTTCCACCCCCTCTCCCATCATTCAACCATCTCTCTTGCCGACCTCCACCTCCTCTGACTTCAGCTCCTCGCCCACTCTTCTCACACCTTTGCCACCTCACTCTACCCCGATCGACCAAGTACCAACCACTACCATTCCCCAGCACCCCACACTGGTCGACCAATTGAATATAACCCCGCCGATCATAACTCCACCTACCTCCCCGTTGCTCGCCACCACATCCGACATCCCTGTGCCGACCAATGCTCCCTTACGACCTCCTGCATCTCGCATGGTAACTCGAGCTCGCCAAATCCGAGGTATGGGCTTACTTCTGTCATCACTTCTGACATTGAACCGAGCTGTGTGTCACAGGCACTCAAGGACAAAAACTGGCGAGCAGCCATGTCGGCTGAGTTTGATGCCCTTCTCCAGAACGGCACCTGGGACTTAGTTCCTCCCAATGCGTCTCAAAATGTAGTTGGCTCCAAGTGGGTGTTTCGTATTAAGCGAAAACCTGATGGCACCTTGGATAAATACAAGGCTCGTCTGGTCGCCAAAGGCTTTCATCAACGACCTGGTGTTGACTTCACTGAAACATTCAGTCCCGTTGTCAAGCCCGCCACTGTGCGAACAGTCCTCAGCATTGCAGTTACCAACAACTGGCCCCTTCGCCAATTCGATGTCAACAACGCTTTTCTCCATGGAGAGCTCTCGGACACTGTCTTCATGGCTCAACCTCCGGGCTTCAAAGACAAGACATTTCCCACCTATGTCTGTCAGCTTCGCAAATCCATCTATGGACTAAAGCAGGCTCCTCGCACATGGTACTATGCTCTTCGCACCTTTCTCGAAGAAATTGGATTCATCCCCACTCACTCTGATGAATCTCTGTTCGTCTACAACAACAATGGGGTGGTAGCCTACTTCCTTGTTTATGTTGACGACCTCATACTGACGGGCAACTCCTCGCCCATGCTCGCCCGGGTAGCTGCCGACCTCAGTACAAAATTTTCAGTCAAGGACCTTGGTCCTCTATCCTATTTCTTGGGAGTTGAATTTCTTCGCTCTAAAACTTCATGCCTGCTCTCCCAACGCAAATACATCACTGATCTGCTCGCCCGATACAACATGATCGACTCCAAACCAGTCCAAACTCCACTATCAACCTCTGCTCGCCTCACTCTATCAGATGGCACCCCTCCCACTGACTCCACTCAGTATCGTCAGGTGCTCGGCAGCCTTCAGTATCTCCAGCTCACCAGACCTGACATCGCCTTTGCCGTCCATAAGCTATCTCAGTTCATGCATGCACCCACCGTCACTCACTGGACTGCTGTCAAGCGTCTACTTCGCTACTTCAGTGGTACAAGGGATGTCGGAATCAACATTACCCCATCCTCATCCTCCTCGCTCCACTGCTTCACGGATGCTGACTAGGCAGGCGACCACGATGATCGCACTTCCACGAGTGCTTATGTCGTCTTTTTGGGGGCCAATCCCATCTCATGGTCGTCCAAAAAGCAGAAGTCTGTTGCTCGCTCGTCAACTGAGGCCGAATATAGAGCCATTGCCGCAGCGGCCTCTGAAGTGCAATGGCTAACATCCTTACTTCAAGAACTACACTTTCCGATTTCTCCGGTGCCAGTCATCTACTGTGACAACATTGGGGCCACCTACTTATGCTCAAATCCTGTGTTTCACTCACGAATGAAACACATTGCCATCGACTTCCACTTTGTTCGTGACCTAGTCAAAACTGCTCGACTCCGCATCTCGCATGTCTCGACTGCCGACCAGCTTGCTGATGCCCTCACCAAACCTCTCTCCGGTGCTCGTCTTCAGCTACTTATGACCAAGATTGGACTATCCTATGGTACTCCATCTTGAGGGGGCATATTGGACCTATATTAGTAAATACACTCTCATTCTTATTTATTGTATAGGCCCACCTTAGTTTCCTATGGGCTCTCTTATAAAGCCCATTAGGGTTAGGTTAGACCTAATTCTCTCTTGTATAAATACTCATTGTAAATCTCCTCTACAACTAATCAAGAAATAATATTTCTAATATTGTTCGTTTCTCTATAGTTTCAAGATATAATTTCATATCTGAGTTTGAGAGTCTTCTCTCACCTCGTATTCATTCCCTGAATAATTTTATAAGGAAAATTATTTCAAAATATAATTTCAGATCTGAGTTGAGAGTCTCCTCTCAACTCGTATTCATCCCCTGACTAATTTTTTAAGGAAAATTGTTTCAAGATATAATTTCAGATTTTAGTTGAGAGTCTCTCTCAACTCGTATTCATCCTCTGAATAATTTTCTAAGAAAAATTATTTCAAGATATAATTTCAGATTTGAGTTGAGAGTCTTCTCTCAACTCGTATTCATCCTCTGAATAATTTTCTAAGGAAAATTATTTCAGAATATAATTTGTATTCATCCTCTGAATAATTTTCAGATTTGAGTTGAGAGTCTTCTCTCAACTCGTATTCATCCTCTGAATAATTTTCTAAGGAAAATTATTTCAGAATATAATTTGTATTCATCCTCTGAATAATCTTCTAAGAAAAATTATTTCAGAATATAATTTCAGATCTGAGTTGAGAGTCTTCTCTCAACTCTTATTCATCCTCTGAATAATTTTCTAAGGAAAATTATTTCATAATATAATTTCAGATCTGAGTTGAGAGTCTTCTCTCAACTCGTATTCATCCTCTGAATAATTTTCTAAGAAAAATTATTTCAGAATATAATTTCAGATCTGAGTTGAGAGTCTTCTCTCAACTCGTATTCATCCTCTGAATAATTTCTAAGGAAAATTATTTCATAATATAATTTCAGATCTGAGTTGTATTCATCCTCTGAATAATTTTCTAAGGAAAATTTTTTCAAAATATAATTTCAGCGTATTCATTCCCTTGAAAAAAATTTCTAAGGAAAATTGTTTCAAGATATAATTTCAGCTATGAGTTAAGAGTCTTCTCTCAACTCGTATTCATCCTCTGAATAATTATTTCAGAATATAATTTCAGATCTGAGTTGATAGTCTTCTCTCAACTCGAACTCGTATTCATCCTCTTCTGAATAATTTTCTAAGGAAAATTATTTCATAATATAATTTCAGATTTGAGTTGAGAGTTTCTCTCAACTCGTATTCATCCTCTGAATAATTTTCTAAGAAAAATTATTTCAGAATATAATTTCAGATCTGAGTTGAGAATCTTCTCTCAACTCGTATTCATCCTCTGAATAATTTTCTAAGGAAAATTATTTCATAATATAATTTCAGATCTGAGTTGAAAGTCTTCTCTCAACTCGTATTCATCCTCTGAATAATTTTCTAAGGAAAATTATTTCATAATATAATTTCAGATCTGAGTTGAGAGTCTTCTCTCAACTCGTATTCATCCCCTTGAAAAAAATTTCTAAGGAAAATTGTTTCAAGATATAATTTCAGATCTGAGTTGAGAGTATTCTGTCAACTCGTATTCATCCTCTGAATAATTTTCTAAGGAAAATTATTTCAGAATATAATTTCAGATCTGAGTTGAGAGTCTTCTCTCAACTCGTATTCATACTCTGAATAATTTTCTAAGGAAAATTATTTCAGAATATAATTTCAGATCTGAGTTGAGAGTCTTCTCTCAACTCGTATTCATCCTCTGAATAATTTTCTAAGGAAAATTATTTCAGAATATAATTTTAGATCTGGGTTGAGAGTCTTCTCTCAACCCGTATTTAGATCTTGTATTTGGATATACTCCTTTTTTCCAGTTTTGTTCGTATCCTCATTTCTTTGAGTTCTGGATTCATTTATACTCCGGAGAGTTGTAAGTGCTGAATTTTTATACTCAGGGGAGTTATTTATACTCCGGAGAGTTATTTATACTCTTGAGAGTTTAAGTTCTGCATCTCTATACTCGAGGGAGTTATTTATACTCCGGAGAGTTTATTTATACTCCGGAGAGTTATTTATACTCCGAAGAGTTTAAGTTCTGCATTTTATACTTCGAGGAGTCATTTATACTCCGGAGAGTTATTTATACTCCGGAGAGTTATGTTTGTATAGAGATGTTTGTAGAAGAGAACTGCATCTCACCAACTCTCCGTTTCATTGAAATATTTCAAAATACGAACTATTACATGATTCGACTGAATCTCATTTAGGTAAAGCAAGAAAGTTTTCGTTCTTCTAACTATAATATTTCTTCAAGTTGCTGATGTTCCAAGGACGAGTCACTTCCTTTCCTTCTTTTAATAGATCCATATTTTCCTTCATCAGAACTGAGTTCTGCACTTCATCATAGTTCTGAACACGGTGAGATTCAGATCCAATCTCTACTGGAATTACAGCTGTTGCCCCAGATACTAAATTGAATGGTGTTTCTCCCGTTGTAGTTCTGGGACTAGTCCTGAAGGACCATAAGACTAAATCTAACTCCTCTGGCCATGCTCCTTTTTTCTTATTGCCTGTCTCGTTCGGCTCTTACGTACTCAGCTAACTGCCCCTCTCTAATCATCCTCTCAATGGCATCTCTCAGATGACGACACTGATCTGTGTCATGACCATAGTCGTCATGATACTTACAAAATTTATCAGATCTGGGATTCTTTGGACCTCCCTTAGCAGAGTAAGGGAATTTGAACCCGGGCTGGTTCTGCACCACTTCTAGCAGTTCTGAATGTGGTTTGGTCAAAGGAGTGTAGTGGTTGAAAGATCCAAATTCAGATCTGGATCCCTTCTCTTCATACCTCATTCTCTTCTCTCCCCCAACATCTCTCTTCACATTCGAAGACTTGTCTTCTCCTCTCTTAGTGTTTTGATTCTCTTCCAAGTTGATATATTTCTTAGCTCTGGCTAATAACTCATCAAACGTCATCGGCGGACGCTTAGCCAATGATTTGAACAAACCTCCTTCTATCAATCCCTGGGTAAGAGCATTGATTTTTACTTCTCCCGTGGCGTTGGGGACCTCTAGAACCGCTTTATTGAATCTACTCAAGTAAGTTCTTAATCCTTCACGTGTCCTCTACTTCAAGCTCATCAGAGACAACGAAGTCTTCACTTGTCTGCGAGCACTTGCGAATTGATACAAAAATAATGAGCTCATCTCCTCAAATGAGCAGATAGAATTCGGTGGTAGCTGGGCGAACCACTGTTGAGCTGCTTTCGTCAAAGTGGTCAGAAATACACGACACATGACTCCATCAGTGTATTGGTGAAGTATAGCACCATTCTGGAACCGTAGGAGATGCTCCTGAGGGTCAGAGGTGCCATCGTAATCGTATGCTAATGTCTTGAAGCTTCTTGGCAATGGATCTGAAAGAATCTCTGATGAGAAAGGCGAACGGACTCCCTTGCCTCCAGAGGTAACAGCCTTACCACACATCTTTCTCATCTCCTCCATCTATTTCCTCAGAGCGAGGATTTCCGTGTTTACAATATCTTGAGCTGAGGACTGAACATATTCCTCCTCTGAACTATCTTCCTCTTCTCTCACTAGAGGAGGTGCAGCTCGTTCCTTCCTCTTTCTTGGACTCGGGGCTCCAGGAGGTGGGATAGAGACCACCTCTGTTGGTTCTTCCCCAGGGGAGATGATTTTCAGACCTAGAGCAGGAACATTTTTGTTCGGATTGAGCGGATCTTCCATTACATTCACGGTTGCTGGGATTACGGGTGTGCCTGCTGTGGGCACATCTCTGGTAGCTAGGGCTCACGCCACTTCTGAGTTGATCAACTCTCTCAAACTTTCCACTGTCATAGTGACAACAGGACCAACGGAGGAGGATGGGACTATAGGTACTTCGTCTGGTGCCAGAGCCTTTTCCGCCCTGCTCTTAACAGTAGCAATGACCACTTCTTCGAATGCCTCGTTCAAATTTCTAGACACTTGATTATCCATGACTAGTTTGATAAGAAGAAAATAGCCAAACATTCAAACTAGATATAGTTACATCATGTGAGTTCTTTATGAGAACCTTATTTTTCTTTTTGAAAGGATAGATGTATAGAGAAACCTCACGCCTCAGCTCGGTTTCCCACAGACGGCGCCATTTGATGAAACAAAAATGAGTTCAGATATGAACTACTCTTAAAATAGATAGAATGTGATAATACCTAGTTTGATCCTTTGGAAATCCCTTAATACTTGCTTGAATAATCGAATAGGGTCTGGAACTTGCGGATCTGCAGCAAAATCGGGCCGGAGAGGGTTCCGGCGACGGCCCTCCGACGCTCAAGTCAGTGAAGCTTTTATGAATGGATTATGTATGGAAAATAATAAAAGAGAGAGAGGGAGTTTTAAGAAAAAGTGAGTTCACCTTTTACCAATGGCTAAGATGAAACTATTTATACCTCAAAGTCTTAGGGGCAATATAGTAATCACAGAAGCTAGGGCTCAACTCGGGGGGATCACGCCACCTCATCGTCCTTTACTGACTTTCTGTTATTTTGAGTGAAAGGAATATAATTTTTTAAGGAGATATTTTGATTACTCTGCAGAGAAGGTACATTAGTACGAGGGGACCATTGGGATGAGCTGTCAAAGCCAAAAGAAAAGCTCTAAGAAAGCGCATCATTGGAGCCGTTTTCAGAACTGGGATATGGACACAGGAGATAGATTTCAGAACTGAATTTTGGCAAGCTGATCATCAAAAGGATAGGTCAGGTATGAATCAGATCTCAATATTCTCTCTTCTGAACCTTTTGTGTGAAAGAGTTTAGCTATAATAATGTCCTATCATTAGGTCTGAAACAGATTAGGGGACCTTCTTATCTGAGATAATTCTGAACCCTACTTAGAGTTCGCCCCCACGTTCTGTTTATCATTAGGTCCCA
The DNA here is from genome assembly GCA_963675135.1 of Galeopsis tetrahit. Classification (NCBI taxonomy): domain Eukaryota; kingdom Viridiplantae; phylum Streptophyta; class Magnoliopsida; order Lamiales; family Lamiaceae; genus Galeopsis; species Galeopsis tetrahit. The sequence goes on from OY776126.1 coordinate 5,647,437, forward strand.
CCAGGGAGATATCTTCATGTCTTCTCTTATGGGATCGATCTCTTATAGAGAAATTCTTAGTTCGTGGAGGAGTTAGTTCTGAATGATACAAAATCATTATGTCTTATCAGGTATAATAGACAATTTGGGGGGAGTGCATCTATCTCAGAGATACTTTAAGGGGAGTATATGTATCGGGGGAGTGTATCTAACAAAGCTGGAGAGGTATATACCTCAACCCTTAATCAATTTTGGGGGACAAGGTTAGCAGCTGGGGATTGGCCGGGCACACAGCAGAAGACACGCAGCACACTCCATTGGGAAGGAAACCCTCTCCTCTCCTCTCCTCTCCCACACTTCCACACTATCATTCATTAGATTATTTTAATTTCTTAGCTAGTTTTAAATTTAAAGTTTCATTTTATTGTTAGTTTTGAAAGATTTGAAGACGATATTTTTCCATTATTGCAAATTTAATTTAGTAATTTCAATATCATTCATGTTTTGTAGTTTATTTTATATAAATTTTATTCTAGTTGTTAATTTAGATATGAGTTAGGCTTGAGTATTAAATTATGTGAGTAATTAGTGGATTAATGTAGTAATTATATGATTAACCTATGTCTTGATTTTAATTGTTTCTAGTGTTGCGATTTTCATGTTGTGTCGATTACAACGATCGTATTGGGTTGCATGATTAAGAGTGTGGGCGTGAGCTAGAATTAATGGATTAGAATTCACATAATAATTGTCTTAACCGTATATCGACAACATTAGACATTGATCGACTAGAGGTCGTCTACGAGATTAGTGAGAGGGCGAGTCGTAAGCATTAGTAACAGTGTTGAAAGTGTTTACGGGTCACTATCCTAGAAGCTTATGGTACTAATTAGATCCTATAATTATTAATTAGTGCACGTGTTCACCTAAGCCTCACGAGGGATTGGTTTACACATATATATGATAGTCTTTAGCATAATTAAAGACATTATGTTTAATTATTGTGATTAGTTTGTTAATTCATTAGTGATACGGAGTACTAAGTTAGTTGGGACCTTCTATATGTAGTTAGGGTGTCGTAACGTGTCGTAATGACTACCGTAGTCAGTTAATCTAAGCCATTAAAAATTTAATCTAAAGGTTTAGATTTGATGACATGTTACATTTTGTAAATTTTACGATATGTATTGTCGTAATGCGTCGTAATGTGTCATAAATTTGTATTTTCTATTAAATTAAATTAATTAAAATATATTATTGTAAATTTACATTTTTATCCTTATACAATAAAATAATTTATTACAACAATTATCTACACCCGCTAATTTTATGAGTTCACCCCAAATCATTTTTTACCATAGTTATCTGCACACATTCATTTTATGAGTTCACCCAAAACATTTTTTACCATAGTTATCTGCACCCATTCATTTTATGAGTTCACCCCAAAATCATTTCTTTTTTACAACGGTTATCTACACCCGCTCATTTTATGAGTTCACCCCCAAATTATATTTTTACCAAAGTTATCTGCACCCGCTCATTTTATGAGTTCACCCCAAATTATTTTTATACCACAATTATCTGCACCCGCTCATTTTATGAGTTCACCCCAAAATATTTTTTTAAAAATAATTACATTTAAAAGACTATATTAATTTTTTATTAATTAACAAAAAATATAATAAAATCAACCCTAATTTATACATTTACAATCTACAACCGAGTCATTGCCGAGTTACCGTCGATTCACCACCAAATCACTCATATTTTTAGAAAAAAAATTGTAAAAACATAATTAAAAAAAACTATCGAGATTAGGCACAAATTTCAATTTTTTTTCTTTTTAATTTTTCTTCCCATTTTCAATTTTTATTCCAAACTTTTTATTTCTTCGTTTTTTTTTATGTTTCCTACTTTTTTTTCATTAGTACTCCCTCCGTCCACCAAAAGTGTGCTCATTTTTTTTTTGAGGTCCACAAAAACGTGCTTATTTTATTTAAATAGTTAACTTTTGAATATTTTTTCTACTTTACTGACAAGATTGAGTATCTACCAAATATATTTTCTACTCATTATATTAAATATATTCTTTATAATTAAAATATGATTTTTTTAAAAGCACATATAAAAAAAGTGAGCACACTTTTGGTGGACAGGGGGAGTATATTTTTTAATTTTAATACAAAATAATATTATATGTATGATTTTATTATAATCCCTCCGTCCCAGTGAAAGCTGCTCATGAGCTTCGGACACAGAGGTTAAAAAATATGATATAATAAGTGGATGTATGAGAGGTGATGTGATTGAGAGAGAGAAGAATATAATGAAATGTGAGAGGGAATAGTTTGGCAAAAAATGAATGAGTAACTTTCATTGGGACAAACGAATAAGGAAAGTTGGGTAGCTTTCAATAGGAAGGAGGGAGTAGTCGGTAATACAACAAGTAATAATTAGTAATACCATAAACAGTAATCAGTAATACCATTAACAATAATTAGTAATACCACGAACATTAATCAGTAATACCATTAATATTAATCAGTAAAATTTTATACAATAACAAATAATTTCACACATCTAATTATATTCAATAATACAAAAAATAATTATCAGTAATACCATGAACAGTAAGTAGTAATACCATGAACATTGAATAGTAATATCTCATACAATAACAAATAATTCCACAAATATAATTATATTCAATAATACCAAAAACAATTATCAGTAATACCATAAACAATAATATGTAATACCATAAAAATAATAATAATAAGTAAGAAATAATTTCACATAATCAGTAATACCACAATTAATAATCAATAATCATTAATATTAATTCAATAGTGTATTAATAGTAATTAATACTGCAGTCAATAACTAGTAATACCAGTATCAATAATACCAATAACAATAATACCATAAAAAAAGTGGAGAGAGTGCAGATCAGGGTGTTCTAAATAAAATAGAGGGTGCACATTACCAAGCCCAATTGAAGGAAACCCTAGCCCAATGGGAGGGCACCCTAGGTCAGTAGTCGTCGCTTGGGATTTCATCAGCAAGGTCACCGGCCCCGAGTGTCGTCCGGTCAAAGATCCATCAGCAACATACTCACATTCCTCCGTCGGACCGTCGTCAGCCGGAGGAAGAGGCTGCGCAGGAGCAGGGTGAAGAAGATGGATGAAGCAATGTAGCTTCGATTTGGACAGAGATGAACGACGAGAGAGAGGCAGCTTCGATCCGAGTGTTGCAGGCGAGCGCCGTTGATGTAGGAGAAGCTCCTGGATCGCGAACGCAAGGGAGATTGATCGAAGCAGTCGCGTCGGTGGTCGAAATGAGGAGAGGATTTCGACCGCCATGGATCGTGGCCGAGATGGAAGATTATGTCGATTGTTATGGAAGTGAAGAATCGCGATTGCGATTCGAGGAGGGGTCTCGGGCTTCAGCGGCCGAGACCGAAGCGCCGCCGTCGCCGTCGAGGGGGTGGTCGGGCATGGTGGTGGCTGGGTGACATGCATGGATTTCCGGCAGGTCCTTTACTCATCAAATTAAAATTAAAATTTAGGTGCACCGCCGATCGACTTTAATAAAATTATACCTATAATATTATTTTGTATTAAAATTTAAAAAATACACATGCAAAAAATGGAAAAGAAAGATAGGAAAATTTAAAAAGGAAAAGAAAAAAAAAATAAGGAAATAAAAAATTTGAAAAAAAAATTGAAAATGGGAAGAAAAAATAAAAAAAGGAGGGGGAAGAAAAATTAAAAAGAAAAAAATTGAGATTTGTGGCTAATTTCGATAGTTTTTTATTAATTATATTTTTACGCTTTTTTTTTTTTTTAATATGGGTGATTTGGTGGTGAATTGATTTTTTAGAGTTTATTTTATTATATTTTGTGTAAAATAATAAAAGGATAATATAGTTTTTTAAATGTGATTATTTTTTTAAAAATATTTTGGGGTGCACTCATAAAATGTGTGAGTGCAGATAATCGTGGTAAAACAATAATTTGGAGGTGAACTCATAAAATGAGTGAGTGCAGATAATTGTGGTAAAAAATAATTTGGGGGTGAACTCATAGAATGAGCGGGTGTAGATAACTGTTGTAAAAAAGAAATGATTTGGGGGTGAACTCATTAAATGAGTGGGTGCACATAATTGTTGTAAAAATATGATTAGGGGGTGAATTCATTAAATTAGTGGGTGCAGATAATTGTAGTAAAAATATGATTAGGGGGTGCACTCATTAAATTAGTGGGTGCAGTTAAAATATAAATAAAATTTAAAAAGAAGGTTAATATAGTAAATAACAAAATATAATTTAAATAATGCTAAAAATAACTGAAACCTGTATGACAGGTAGCATATCGTTTTTACGGTTACGACGCCACATGGCGCGATTCGACAAAGTGACTGCGTAGTCACTTTGTAAAATGTAACTACCGTAAGAATTGCCCAAGTTAGTTTAGTTGTTTGCATTAATTGTTTATTTTCTTAGTTGTTATTTGTTAATTCTCCCGTTTAGCTTTTATAACACCATTTCGACTTATAATTTTGGGACTCCACACTCTCTCTAGGTCCTTGAAACGAAAATCTACTAGGTACTACTGTCAAACCCATACGCTTGTGGGGATCGTATAGTTATTTAAAAGGGTAGGTCCATTTTAAAAAATAGGTAGGATCAACAATAAAAATAAAATACGCAAAAAATATTTATATTAATTATGTATCTCAAACGGTTGGGCCAATTTTCACATATTTTTTTTTTTTACGTTTTCCACTTTTCAATTATAGTGACTTACACTTTTAGTAATATTGACTTACACTTTTCAACACACATTTTCAAAAAAAAATTATCAATAAAAAAAAATTACAAAAAAAAAATAATAATAAAAAAAAAAACTAACCAAGTCAAAAATTTTATTCACAAAAAAAAGCAAAAATACAAAAAAAAAAAAAAAAAAAAAAAAAAAAAAGCAAAAATACAAACCAAGTGACTTGAGCCTGCTTGAACTCCTCTAACTCAGCCCCAATACCTTCTTTCCCAATACCTTCTTTCTAAAGGAGGATACTTTTAATTCAATACCTTATTTCCAAAGAAGGATACTTTTAATTTTAATTGTGTCTAAATATCCATCTAATACATATTCTGCAAATTACTAATACGGAAGTGGAAATAAAAATTCATAAATAAGAGTTCCATTAATCATGAATGTTAGTATATGATATAATTTTGAGATTTGTAGATTTTTTTTTTTTTTTTTTAACATATTCATTCTATTTTTTTTTTAACAATTTTACTCTGTTTTTCAGTTTCATATTGAATATGCATAATAATTGGAAGTAATTGCAATTCATTTCCCTATTTATAATTATTGAAACAATTTTTCAGTTTCATATTGAATATGCATAATAATTGGAAGTAATTGCAATTCATTTCCCTATTTATAATTATTGAAACATAATTTGTGGTGAAGATTAATTATAAAGAATTTTTTAAAATTATCCATTCAAGAAAATTTTAGAAACTTATTTTTCATTCTAAATATTTTTCTATTATTATTTATTAAGGTCATTATTGCAGATTTCTTGAAAGGTTGGTCAAATAATTGGGCTAATTTAAATAAATTTAAATAATTTACATAAAAGAGAATGGCATTACATTAATCATGATCAAAACCAGAAGATTATCCATAAGAATATATAGAGAAACAATGAATTACGAAATTATAATTTCATTGAGTAATTGTAAAGTGTTTACAAGAGAGGTATTTATAGACACAAAGTGTATCTATATTTACAAGATATGAATAAATATTTACATTAAATATTCTAAGAGATAAGAGTGAATCATAATATTAAAAAAGATACAAATCTTTATAATATTATATTCCTAATACGCCCCCTCAAGATGGAGCTCCATAGGAGAGGCCAATCTTGGTCATTAATAGTTGTAGGCGAGAGCGAGGAAGAGGTTTGGTTAGAGCGTCAGCAAGTTGATCTGCAGATGAGACATGAGAAACCCGTAGTTGAGAAGACTTGATCAAATCACGAACGAAGTGAAAGTCAATGGCGATGTGCTTCATGCGGGAATGGAAAACTGGATTGGAGCACAAATAAGTGGCACCAATATTGTGGCACCAATATTATCGCAGTAGATTGCAGGAAGTGGCGAGAGTGAGAAGTTCAACTCACGAAGTAGAGATTTTAACCATTGGACTTCAGAAGCAGCAGAAGCAATGGCACGGTACTCGGGTACTCGGCTTCTGTAGACGATCGAGCTACAGATTTTTGTTTCTTGGATGACCATGAGATAGGATTAGCCCCAAGAAATACAATATAAGCACTTGTAGAGGTGCGATCATCAGTGTTGCCAGCCCAATCAGCATCAGTGAAACAGTGTAGAGAGGAGGATGAATCAGACTTCAAGGTGATTCCCACATCTCTAGTGCCATTCAGGTATCGTAGGAGACGTTTGACAGCTCCCCAGTGAGTGGCAGTTGGTGCATGCATGAATTGAGACAGTTTGTGAACAACAAATGCAATATCCGGTCTGGTGAGCTGAAGATATTGTAAGCTTCCAAGTACTTGACGGTATTGGGTAGTATCAGCTGGAGGGGTCCCATCTGAGAGAGTGAGACGAGCTGAGGTAGATAACGGAGTTTGAACCGGCTTGGCATTGACCATGTTGTATCGTGTAAGTAGATCTACCACATACTTTCGTCTTTCGTTGAGATAGAAAGCACGATTTCTTGGTACGAAGAACTTCAACCCCCAAGAAGTAGGAAAGAGAGCCCAGATCTTTCACTGAAAATTTTGCACTAAGATCTGTTGCTACTTGGGAGAGAAACGAAGTGCTGTTTCCTGTAAGAATTAAATCATCAACATATACAAGAAAATAAGCTATGACACCTGATTTATTATACACAAACAATGACTCATCAGATCGTGCATGAATAAATCCAATTCCTTCCAAAAATGTCCGTAGAGCATAGTACCAAGTACGAGGGGCTTGTTTCAAACCGTAGATGGATTTATGTAGTTTGCAAACATAAGAAGGAAAAGTCTTGTCAATGAAACCAGGAGGTTGAGCCATGTAGACAGTGTCAGACAGTGTGCCATGGAGAAAGGCATTATTGACATCAAATTGTTGTAGGGGCCAGTTTCTAGTGACTGCAATACTGAGAACGATCCGAACAGTGGGGGGTTTGACAACTGGGCTAAAGGTTTCAGAAAAGTCTAACACCCGAACGTTGATGAAAGAGCCTATATGAAATTAACTGTGAAACAATCATTTACCTCTATTCTTCTGCCCAACTATCTTCGAGAATCTACACAAAAATTTGTTAGATAAGAAGAAGAGAACAAAAAAAATTCAATAAAGAAAAACCAGCAATTCCATTTGCGTGAGAAAATTTTTAATGTATCACAGAAGATGGCTGGATGCGGCAACCAAAACAGAGATTTGTACCAACACATATATATACTTTAATTAAGTTCTATTTAAAAAAAAAAATGCAAATCATAAGTTGGTTGTTCAAAAAAATTATAAGACAGGTTGACGATCTGGGCGTCAGCCATTGGACAAAAAAAAAATAATAAAAAAAAAATGGAAAATTGAAAATATTAGATGACCGTGGTCGACGGACCGCCAAATATAACCAAGCATTGGGCTTCAGGGCTCTGTGGAGATAATTTTTTATCCCAAAAAAATTCAAATATGCCACGTGTCAAAAATTTTTTCGTCGGTTATATTTTATTTGGATAATTTCTGATTTTCACTTATCCACTTAATAAAAAACTAGTAAAATTCATAAAATTAAATTCTCTATAAATAGAGACCAATCTTGATATATTTTGAATCACAATTTCATACACTGCTAATTAAATATGTAGTTTGCATATTTTGCTTTGTTGTAATTAGGCATTTATTTATTTTCAGTTGTATTTCAATTTTTGTAATTTTAATTTTATTATTGAATGTTGTAATTTTTTTTAAGTCTATGGTAATTTTTTATTATAGTTATGAATTTTTTAATATTAAATAACAATATATATTTTTTAAATATTATGAAAATAGGGTTGGTCTGCTATGGACTCGAGTGCATGTTGTGCACCCTAGTCCATGTTGCACTTTTTGGTAAATGGTGTTGCACTTTTCAATTATTAAACTGTATAATAATATTTTTAGTAAATAATTGAAAAGTGCAACACCATTTACAAAAAGTGTAAGTCAGTAAACTAAAAAGTGCACATGGACTAGGGTGCACAGCATGCACTCGAGTGCATACTAGACTTTACCATGAAAATATTATAAAAATTAATAATAGATATAATTATTATATTATAAAAGAAATAATTTATTAAATGTTGGTTGTGCATGATTGTGATGGTTATGGATAAAGTGTGAAAAAAAGATGAGTTTGGACTGTGGTGTAAAATGTGTAGGTGGAGGAGTGAGCAGAACTACCCTATAGGGTAGGGGTCTTGACCCCCCAACCCCCACCCATCCTCTAATATTTTATATATTAATTTTTTTTAAATTAATGATAAATTTAATATATTAAGATAAATTATCCTTTACAATTAATTGAGTATATAGATACACTTAAATTTTAATATTCAATTTAATATTTAATTCAAATTATTAATATATTTGAGAAATCTAATAATTAACATTAATATATTTTGATATAAATATGGTGTATATATATAGATAAATATTATATTTATACGTATGTTAGTTTTTTTTTTTTATGTCACTGTATCAGTTTCAAGGACCGACTAATTTGAGGGAACCAATCCCATTGCCCACTTGCGGGGGCTCCGTTTAAAGTCAGAGATTTACGCGCTGTATGGACATGGCTCTATAAAAAATGTTTGCACCTTGGGAGTTTCAAATCTAATTATACACATGTTAGTATTTTAGATTGTAAATATTTTTTTGACCCCCCTTAAACTTGAATCCTGGGTCCGTCCCTGGGAGTGAGAAATGAATTTTATATTTGATGACCGGGCATGGATAAACATGGTCTAATTTTTATATAAACATGGTCTAATTTTTATATTTGATGACCGGGCATGGATAAACATGGTCTAATAAATTGCAAGCAGATGGTGACTTAAAAATAAATTTGACTAACGAGGTTAATGAAAATGATTAGATAATGAGTTCGCGCCAGCTGGTTAGTAAATCGAGTATCTAATGAGCTCGAGCTCAACTTTTTTAATGAATGAAACTGAATAGTAAATCGAATATCTAATGAGCTCGAGCTCAACTTTTTTAATGAATCAAACTGAAAAAAAACATGTAATTCATGGTCTCGTAATTTATCGATTATATGCACATAATAGAGTATAGTAGAAACTCCATAAATTAATAATGTTGGGACCAATAAAATTTATTAATTAAAAGAGTTATTAATTTATCTATAAATAAATAATTATTAATTTATATATTAATTAATATTTTATTAATTTATAGAAACACTCTTTTAAACTTCTAATAAATATTATTTATTGTATATCAAATGAAGAGTCTAATTTAAAAGAATTTTTCAATCTTCCCCATTATTATACTTCTTGTGTTAATTGTATCACTTTATGAACATTAAAAAATATTTTCAATATAAATATACATGCAAAAATATAAACCCTTATCATCTAGTATTTTCATAATCATTATCTGATTCGGATCGATTTTGCTCCACAAACAAACATGGCCTCAAGAAGAACTCAACTTAAAACTACAAAATTTACAATCATTGGGTACATGTATAACAAGTTTTTTGAACTTTTCGTCTTTCCAATCAAAACAAAGTAATATTCCATTACCGCCAATACAAAGTTCCATTAACGGAGACCCCTCTCCCCGTATCAGAAGATGAACAAGACCAGGCAATATCTTTTGTTGGGATATGAATCCTAGAACAAGTCCTAAATGATGAATAAAAGATAAAAGATGAAGTTTTGATAAGCCAAAAAGAAGACTTGAATATTTTCTAAGTGTTGACTGATCTAGTCTAGTTAAGTCGAAGTCATCTTGAACAAATCAGTAGAATTCACAAGACAAGTACTAGTTTTAAAAGACAAGTATTATTGGAAGATAAGTACGATTTATAAGTACTTCATATTTGTTATTTGTACTAGTATTTCACCCGTGCGATGCACGGTTACGAATATTACTACCGAGTAATGAATAATTAATAATATTATGTCACTATTAATATTGTTACTAAAAATACGTATATTATGTTGCTATTAAAACTTATTTTTATAATATAAATTGAAGAACTTGACTCAATTTCATTTATTTGTGGGTTCACATTTGTTTAAAAATTGAATATTAAAACTTATTTTTATAATATAAATTGAAGAACTTGACTCAATTTCATTTATTTGTGAGTTCACATTTGTTTAAAAATTAAATACAGTAAGAATAAAATGAGTAGAATTTACTATCTCAGAGTGCATAAATTATTGAAAGACATCGAAATAAGATAAAATAACCACATAGGTAAGGAATATAAATAAATCTTATTATAACTCTTTGTATTATTACACAATGCATATACTTTTTTTTTTTAATTATTAAAGAGGAATCAGAGATCATTTCAACTCACAACTAATTAAAAAGATATTCAAAGTTTGGTCCATTTCAATTTCCAGTGTTATGGCTGCAACTCATCTTTGCCTCCATTGCTGTTCCCAAACATTGCAGCCATTTCCCTTCTCTGGAAATCAGGCCTCAACCTCAACTCATTATGTATATTACCTATTTCAGACATCAACACTTCAAAATCATAAGCTTTATCCACATCAACCTCTGATGTTTGGTCAGCTTCATGCTACAAAATTGCTGGCCTTTGTCAACTTCATCCAACAATTGAGAAGCTAATGTTGACGGCCTAGACTCTTCTCCAACAGCTTTCACTTCATCTTGTCTATCTGAAGTCAAAACGGGACCATCTGCAGACATCCACCCCACGTCATCCCATGCTTCGGCCGCACCGGAAGACAATATTTCATATTCAGTTTCGTAATCAGATTCTTCTTCTCATGAAAGTTCTGCAAAAGCATTAAAAAGAGAATTCAGTATTCTGACAGTATTGGCATAAGTAACAATTAGGACCTAAAGCAAAAAGTTAGCATGTCAGCCTTCATGCTCAGGTAATGAAGGATTAGTGATTCAATTGCTTTTTTTTTGGCCACATCCACATATGAGCAGAAAGAGCCCCATAAAGTCTCTCAAAACCCTGTGAGTCATCATCTATAGAGAGACCTGTAATGTTACACAAAATAAACATCTTCAATCAAAACATTATAACCATAACAATGACAATAATATGGGGAAAAAAAAAAGCCAAACATAGCATAACAAATTAATCATTAGAGGGCTTCAACATATTCAATATTATGCTCGAGACACCATTCTATGTATGATTTCCTAAATTCCCATGATGACTCTTCATCTCTCAATAAGCTAATTCCTTCAATTTCAGATATACCATACTCTGGAGTCTAGAGGTGCAAGCTCAAATGTCTGGGAAGAAATTTATCAAGCTTGCTGCTCATTTATCTAAGTATTTTAATATATTCTCTACAATACACATTATATAATGTTATACCAAGCTTGCTATAAATAAATCTCAAATTCAATAATTATAACTTAACCACCCAGGTAAAGTACAATTAATAGAGCAAGCAATGGAATAAAAACGTAATCACCCAAGTAAATCATAAATAGATAAGTATTCTGTTACAATTTTATATACCACTTAACACTAAACAATCTAAACAGATCATAATATCCAATCATATTAAGAATCTTATCACAATAATCGTGAATACTCTTAAAAAAAACATCTTTTTTACCTGAATAAAATTTGAGAATACCAGAATAAGTCCCACATAAAGCACAATAAAGCTGCAACCAATAAAACCCCCGAATTTTCCTAGTACCATGCAAGCAACCAATAATGACGGTGCATGATATGAACCAACCTAGAAATTAGGAAGAAAACAAACGATCGAATAAATTTCTAAAACAGATCTCATGATTAGCTTCAAATCTTAAAAACAGTAGTATACAAAGAAGTAGCTGAATATGTACTAAAAAGATCTATATATAATATTAAGGCATAAAAAATTGCTTTTGTAAGGCAGCCAGGGGGACTTTCTAAATCATTATTTAAATGTGATGTTCACAGTTATAGGATTAACGAATGCCAAAGTGACAAAGTCTAATATGTAGAATCAAAGAAATAACTCAATAAGCTCCGAAGAAATTAACAACAATCTTGAATTCGCCATAATTTCCAAAAGCAACTTCGCATTCAGAATAAGAAATTTCTCATGAAAGTTTGACTAAAGAGTAAAATAATTAAGTGATGTTCTCAGCCAACAACCATAAATTATGCAACGAAAGAAACCTAATTTGTTGTTACAATAAAGGAAAACAACCAATATATTGAGATACCATATCAAGTATTTGAATATTCTCAAGTAGAAAAAAAGTATAATAGACTATTAGATAATTACAGAACAAAATAAATCCTAACACCATTTATTCTTAATCACCTAGCATCAATTATGAAAAATCAAAATAAAGATCATAGGAAAAAACCACATCTCTTAATCTAAGGAAGACAACTCAGATTTCATTGTTATCATTGCCTGTTCACTAATACAGTGCACACTTGTGGGGTATTTTTAAGAAGATGACCCACCTTTAAAGCTCAAATTTTATGTCTAGATTCTTCAATAGATTCTCCAATTTATATCTAATACTACATAACAAATTTAGACACCTAAATAATTTAGACAATCACTTATTACATCAATACAATACAGAGCCTAAATAACAAAATGATTACAACAACATCAGACTATGCCTAAGTTTCGGCTCCCTGCACCATTCATCATATGTGTTCCAGAAATAAATCATGGACATGGCTTTCATCCACTTGAAAGAAGCTAACCTGATTCTTTCAAAAAAATTATCCTCGTCAAAGTTTATCCCGTTAAAGACTGTCTTATTCCTGCTGATCCATAACTTCCAAATTGTACCGTGCCATACCAGTTTCCAAGCTCGCCTCCATAGTTCCTCGGCCATCTAACTGTGTTTCTTGAAATGATCCAAATCGCTCGATCCTCCTTGGCAGTCCACTCCGAACCACTCGTTAATCCTTTTCCAAAAAAAATTATTTGTAATTCGATAAACATAAGCCACTTAGGAATGAAAAACTTCAGTTCGTTTACCTGTGGGGTGAATCGTTTGCACCCTAAGAAAGATGAAGACTGGTGGAAGAAATAATCATTCGATATGACAGAGAGATGAGATAACTTATATCAAAATAAAAACAGGGCAAATAGAGCTAAATGAAAGTTTCATTAAAATAAAAATTTAAAAGTAGGTAAAGGAAAATTGAGTAGATAAGCACCATCGAAAAAGGGTGGTCATCGGTGGATCCATCACAGCAGTAGCCAGGCCGCAAGAGAATATTGAAGAACATACTGCAATTCAAAGCAAAATTGAGAAGAAAGAGCATCTGGAAAAAAAAATCCAACACAAACAATGTTAGTGAAATGATGAATAGAAAGAAATGGGATAACGCATATATCTTCAAAATAGAGAAATAGGGCAAATGGAATCAACCATTTTTCATTTGAAGACATTTATAAATTAACCCAGAGTGTAGTAAAACAAACAAAAATTTGCAAATTAGCATCAGTGTTCTAATGTGCTCAAGATATAAAAGTAACTGATTTGGAAAACATCACCGTTCATCCCTTGCCTCCACCACCACCACCACCAATCTTAGGACCCTTGGAAATAACACCCTTGTGCATTGCCCTTCATCTTCTGCTTCGAAATGGTTTCTGATTTTTTGGCCTTCTTCTCATCTTTAGTCTTGTTGATTCTCTTGTTGATACCTAAACATGTTTATAAACCGTATGGGCCTAATGCATATAAACCCTACTCTGACTATCATAGACAAGTGCCTACTCAAGTAGAGATCAAGTCGAAAGGCTATCTCCAAAGAGTAGACCCGAACTCGACTGATAGGCCAGATAAGGACAACAAGGTCTTATTTTGCAACAAATATGGTCGAAAGCTCAGAAGATCAAACTTGTTCAGGACTCCAATGTACATTTGGATTCCATTGAACTCGACTAACCCCCCAGGACCCCAATAAATGAGGAGGGTACCTAAATTATGTAATATCATCTAATGCAGGGTCGACTCGATCTATACAAGAAGGGTGGCTCAATAGGAGAAACTTGGTACATAGACAGTGGTTGTTCGCACCACATGACTGGTACCAAGACTCTCTTATCAAGCTACCATGAGCAAGAAGGACCAAAAGTAATATTTGGTGATAGCTCCACTGCTGTTACCAAAGGATTCGGCTACATTCGGAATGGAGACATAGAGATCCAAGATGTCTCATATGTTGAAGGCTTGAAATACAATTTACTCTTTGTTTCACAATTTTGCGATCGTGGATACAAGGTGCAGTTCAAGAGTCACAAATGTGAAATCATTGACAAGAGGACTCATACCGTACTACTCGTCGGCATAAGACAAGGAAGTGTGTACATAGTAAACTGGAACAGTTGTCCGAGGGACACCTGTCTACTTACTAAGAATCCTAAAGAACTTGGCTGGCTCTGGCATAGACGCCTCTGTCATCTAAACTTTAAGGTTCTTAATAAGATAGCCAGAGACTACCTTGTGGAAGGTATTCCCAATGAAGTCTACTACAAGTCACATGTATGCACGTCCTGTCAGAAAGGTAATCAGGTAAAAGGTTCCTTTAAATCTATTTCATCCCTCTCAACAAGTAGAGTTCTTGAACTTCTACATATGGACTTACATGGCCCAATAACTCCTCCAACTTTGAACGGTAGAAGGTACACACTTGTTGTGGTAGATGACTATTCTAAGTTCACTTGGGTAGTCTTCTTACACAAGAAGAGTGATACACAAACACTTTTGCCTGATCTGTTGAAGAAGTTACAGGTTGAGAAGAATCAGTCAATTGTCAAGATCCGTAGTGACAAGGGTACTGAATTCATTAACTGCTATATTAAAGAATTTTGTTCTAAGCGTGGCATCCAACACCTTACTAGTGCAGCAAGGACACCACAACAAAATGGAGTAGCAGAGCGAAGGAACAGAACTCTTAAGGAGGCCTGCAGGACCATGCTGACAGAGTATAATACGCCTCAGAAGTTTTGGGCAGAAGCTATCAATACTGCATGCCACTCACAAAATAGAAGTGCTATCAATAAAGCACTAGGTAAGACGCCCTATGAGATCAGTGAGAAAGCTACTGAGCTAACCATCGAATCTGACAAAGACTCAGAGGTATATGAATCCGTTCAAGCATACAATCCATTCATGAAAGCCCTCGAATATGATGACAAGGAAAGGGTAAGTACTCAAGGTAAGTCTACTAGACCAGTAGACATGCCTGCTCTAGTTGACTCATCTACTCCAGGTAAATCTGTTGATGATATAAATGATGTTGACATGCACGACGCTATAAACGATCTAGATGATGATACTATGCTTACAAAGACTAGAAAAACATGGAAATCTGCTCATGATACTGAAAATATCATTGGTGACTCTACTATTGGTGTAAAGACTAGACGACAACTCTTTGAGTCACAAGAACAACCTAGTCCATCTCTGTTTTGATGGTGTTGTTTCCTCTCATCTATCGAGCCTAAAACCATTACAGAGGCTTTAGCTGATAGTAATTGGATCATCGCTATGCAAGACGAGTTGAATCAGTTTGTTCGAAATGACGTCTGGGAACTTGTTGATAGACCTAAATATCATAATGTAGTTGGCACTCGATGGATTTTCAAGAATAAGAAAGATGAGAATGATGTAGTTGTTCGTAATAAGGCTAGACTAGTCGCCCAAGGCTATTCACAAGCTGAAGGCATAGATTATGATGAAACATATGCTCCTGTTGCTAGACTAGAAGCCATTCGATTGTTCCTTGCATATGCTGCTTACATGAAATTTACTGTATATCAAATGGATGTTAAAAGTGCATTTCTTAACGGTATTCTTGCGGAAGAAGTGTATGTTGAACAACCCCCAGGTTTCGAAGTCAAAGGTAACCAGGTATACAAATTAAAGAAGGCCTTATATGGACTAAAGCAAGCTCCAAGAGCCTGGTACGATACTCTTTCTCAATTTCTATTAGAAAATGGTTTTACTAAGGGCAAGGTAGATAGAACCTTGTTCAGAAGACAAGAAGGGAAAGACATTTTACTCGTCCAAATTTACGTAGATGACATCATTTTTGGATCACCTAACAAAAAGCTGAGTGAAAGTTTCTCAACACTCATGCAAAGTAAATTTGAGATGTCTATGATGGGTGAAATGAATTACTTTCTTGGACTTCAAGTAAAACAGACCCCAGAAGGGATTTTCATAAATCAAGCAAAGTATACTCGTAATCTACTAGACAAGTATGGTATTAAGACATGTAAATCCTCTGGAGTACCTATGCAACCTACTTACAGGATGGATCCAGACGAGAATGGTAAGTGTGCTGATCAAACTCATTACCGTGGTCTTATTGGTTCATTACTATACTTGACTGCTAGTAGACCTGATATTGCATTTTCTGTTGGTGTATGTGCTCGTTTTCAAGCTAATCCAAAAGAGAGTCATATGGAAACCACTAAAAGGATATTGAAATATTTGAAAGGAACCATCAATCGTGGTATATGGTATCCCTCAAATGATGATCTATCTCTAAGTGGCTACTCTGATTCTGATTTTGGTGGTTGTAGAATAGATAGGAAGTCTACATCTGGTTCTTGTCAATTCTTAGGCACAAAACTCATTTCATGGTTTTCGAAAAAGCAGAGAAGTGTTGCTACCTCTACTACTGAAGCCGAGTACATGGCTGCTGGTAGTTGTTGTAGTCAATTATTATGGCTGATTCAACAGCTTAGAGATTATAATATCTATGAATCAAATGTTCCTATTTTCTGTGATAGTAATAGTGCTATTGCCATTACACAAAATCCTGTTCTGCACACACGATGTAAGCATGTCGACGTGAAACATCATTTTATACGTGATCATGTAGAAAAGAAGGATATTCGCATGGAAAAGATTCATACTGATTTTCAAAGAGCTGATATTTTCACAAAACCATTAGCTGAGGCCCGATTTCGTGAATTATGCATTAGTCTAGGACTAATTGATCTTGATCCTACTAGTATGTAGAAATGTACTAACCAGACAGGTACAGTCCTAAGAAGAAAAGAGAAACAGACAAGTTATCACAAAAGTACAGAGCACTCGTCTACTCACCCAACAGACAGGTATACAAGGTCAGACAAGTTGACCAAACAACCCGATGAGGAAGCTGGTAAAGCTGAGGGTAATACTAAGGGAATAAACATTTAAGGGGGAATCCTTGATTTCTTAAAGATCCTTATGTTGCCTCTTTAGTCTGGTAACAGTCATCTTGTTTGAACCTTGATCATTGACTTAGATTGATATTCATTCTAATTATTCTACTCGACTACCTGTATTACATCTAATCTGTAGTGCAAGAAAAGACAGGTACATATAATCGTTTGATGTTCAAAGTAGACAAGCACAATCGAAGGGGGAACTCGTCTTGTGCACGCCAGTCTACTCGTCTGTTCTGGATAGACACGAACATACAAGATAAGTGGTTTCATGATTTAAATACTCTAAGTGTTTAACCAATACACATTAAGGATATATATGTAATTTGAGTAATGAAAATTTTGAAAAACCTAGAATTGGATTTATACACTCCATTTAATGAGGTGTATATAACCAGTTCGCGCCAAAACTCTACTGTGCTAGGTCAGAGGAATACACCTCTCTATCCTACCAATAGAAGAGGCGGATTTCAAATGTTACGATACTAAATCACGTAATATTCTCGATTCCGTTAAACTGAATTTCAAAAGACTTTCATACTTAACCATTGGATTAAATCGCTCAATCTCAACCATTGATTCCAAGCTCAAGGTTTAACAAAACCCACACTACTCGTTCGTAACTGCTCACAAGTGTTATTTTTCTTAATCGTTCTACTATGTCGATTGTTTCGATATTTGATGCCCGTACTAACATGCAAGCAAGGTTTGATCTAGGTAAGTTCATTACCGAAGGTAGAGTGCATGTGGAGGGTTCGGTGTTTTTCAAAGGAAATCACACTGAAGACAACAAAGAAATTCTGATAAAGTGTTTCAGATGTGGTTTGAGACCCTTTTTGGAGGCAGTTCCTGAAGTTGTGCTAGAGGAAGAGGTGTTAGAATTTTATGCTACTGCAACTCGACAAGGCGACTCGATTGAAGCCTTTGTTGGAAGAAGGCGAGTGGAGATCACTCGTGAATTCTTGACTAAATCATTGAAATTGCCGTCTGGTTCGATAGATATCGAAAGGTATGCTGAAGGAAGAGAGTTGAAGTATTTGAGTATTTTCTGTGGAAAAAGGCTGAAATTGAAAAGTGATGGAAAAGTTCCTGTGGTCAAGAAGAAGGAGCTACTTGACAAGTACAAAACTCTTCTTGATATCGCATCAAAAATGTTGCTAGGAGTCACTGGGAGTTTTGATTCTGTGACGCCCCAGAAAGGAAGAATTATGGCTGTGATTTACGATGGAATCACTGAAGGAAATTGGTCTAAACTCTTTTTGGACAGATTGATGTATTACAAGAGGTTTGTGCAAGTTGACACCAGTACAGTCAACTGGGTGGTAACTGCAAATGTTAGCTTTGGAAACAAGCTAAGTATCATTCTACCCATCTTATTGCCCAACAAGACGAGTTGGAGTAAAGGCAAGCCATTCCATCCTCTAAAGCATTATCTGAAGAAGGAGGCGCTAGCAAAGCAAGCTGCTGCTAGATCGGCTGCCACCAGACAAGTTCATATCAATCCTGATGATGCCATGATTGAAGCTGCCTCGTCTAGTTCTGGAAAAGATGAGTCGGGCAGTGAAGGTTCTGAAGAAGTTGAGGCTGGTACTAGTAGAAGACTAGTTCAGTATGTGGAAGAGGAGGCTATGATTGAGGCTGAAGGAGATTCGGAAGAAACTCACTCAGACAAGGAGCCTGAGACGAAAGAGGAAGAATTGCAAGTATATCGACTGGTGAGAGTCGAGTCGAGTCCTTCACCAGACAAGTCGACTGAAGAAAAGGTTGGTACTTCTTCTAGAGCTTTGTCAATTCCTCTCTCTCTCCCTGTTAAAACCAAGGCCAGATCACTTCGATCTCGTGCCAAACCTGTACCCAAAACCTCGTCAGTGTTGGCAGTGCATCCACTTCGAGCCAACATAACCCCACACACTACTATATTCGATACAGTTGATACTTCTACAACTGTCGAACCAAACCAAGCCACATTAAAGCCCCAAGAAACCACCTTCCAAATTCCTATTACCTCAACAGAATATGTTGAACCCCTCAACCCATCTACGTTAGACAAGACACCAGTTGCCACTGCAACAACTGAGACAGGGACCCCACCTGCTCAGACCCCGTCTGATGTTAGATTTGAATCCCTTGTTTATTATCCGATGTGCTTAAGGGAGAAGAGGGTTCGTGCTAAAGTTAGCAACAATCTGAAGAAGAGGCTCTCGTCTATTGAGATAGACACCTCGTCAGAACAGTATGAGAAACTCATTAGAATATGCACATGGGTTGCATTGAAGAAATCTTCTACTGATGATCTTTTTGAAGTCATACAAGGCATGGGAGGTATCTCCAATTTTATGGATTGGGAGATGGAGCAAAGGGAGAATAGTGGAGTTCAAGATTATTCAGAACTTCTCCCACCTCATGTTATTACAGCCCTGGTAAAGCGAATGCTAAATGTACCAGATGATGTATTGCCTGCATCACACATGTTTGATGTTGGTATTCAAACTGATCTTGTGGAAGAAGGGTTGACAGCTGAGTTAGTTGATGTTGCTGTTCAGACTGATCTGCTTGAAGAAAATGCTGTAAGTATTGAAGAAGAAGACAACAACTCAATCGATTTTGGTGTAGAAGATGATGAGTTTGTTGAAGCCATCTTGTTTAATGAAGATGAGTTAACTGAAACTCATTCTACTGCTCATATGATTCCAGAAGGACTTATAGATGAGTTGAAGACATAATTAAAGGAAGTAGTAAAGTCGTCTATTGAAGTGTTCTTAGAATCAAAGTTGAAGACAGTTCTTGTTGAACAAAATCGGTCACTAGTTGACAGCTCCAGGGAATTGATAGTTGGAGAAGTGAATAAGATGGATTCTACTTTTCGACAAGAAATGTATACGCAAATTGACGACTTCTTGAAGAGACAAGTTGACTACTTGGAGAACAGGTCTGTTAATTTTGCTAGGTCATTAGCTGAAGAGTCTAGTAAGATGGAAAGACTATACAGAGTGAAGATTGAGATAGCTGATGAGCAAAGACGAGAAGCACAAGATCAGTTGGTGCGTTCTCAAGCTATTCTCACTGAGCTGACTAAGCAAAATACCCTACTACGTCAGACAGCTGTTCATTTCAAAGATGAATTGGCAATTAACTCGAAGAAGTTGGAGTCTACTGCTGATCGACTAGACAAGATGAGTCGTGATCAGACCCAACAAAAGCAGATAGAGCTCGCGGCTGAAGCGATGAAGGAAGCACTGAAAGAAGAAATGACTCGATTCACTAGTCTATTCACTCTTAAGGCAAGTGATGAAGCCAAAAAGGGGGAAGAGACAAGTAGGGGTGAAGAAAAGTCGAGTGCAGAACCGGAAGTTAAAGCTGCTGCGACTGCGATAGAAGAGTTAAGGTATCCCAAGAGAGGAAGGCTGGTCAAGAAAGCTGATCTTGAAGAAGCTGAAGAACAGAAAAAGAAAAGATTGCTAAAAGGAAAAAGCATTGCATCTCCTGAAGTTGAAACTCAGACTAGACAAGTCAAGAGGAAACTCGTTCTAGAGAAGAAGAAAGAAGAACTAGGAGATATTCTAGCTGATATTGGTGATGAAGAGGTTGAAGCTCTTCATAAGAAGCAGAAGCTGGAAGAAGTTCATTATGCTAACAAGAAATTGCTAGGAAAGCATATCAAGAATTTGCTGAAGTTGAAGACTGATCCAGATCAAGTTGAAGATGCCTACATTGATAATTTCATTGATGATGAACATAAAGATACATGGTTCAAAGTCAAGTTGAATTGGGAGTTGGATCACTGGATTATTCGCAAATTTGGAGATCCAGAGAGCAAAGAAGAGTTATACGCGATTTTTGACAAGTTCATGGAAATTCAAGACAGGAATCTATGGAACTTGATCATGAGGATTGCAACTGCTGTAAGTTTTAATATTCTTGTTCCTATCTTTCCTAAATGGATTACTCCTATGTTAGGTTCTGGAAAAAGGATCGATTACAATCATATCAAAAAGTTTGAAGAAGACCTACTGGAGAAGGAGAAGATCGAAATGGAAGAACACATGATTATCATTCACAAAAGGCTACTAGATGCTTTTGGTGTTCCAAGTTCTTAAGAAGGTAGTATATCAGATTAATTTTTGATTTTGCTCTGATACTTAGACTTAGTTTTATTATTGAGTAAGTATTTGTAATCTCTACTGATCATATTTCAAAATGAATGAAAAGATAAGTACTATTTGATGTTTAAGACAAGATAACTACTTAACTAGTCTATTATTGTGAAAAGATTCAAGTAGTTTTGGCTTCATCAAAAAGGGGGAAATTGTTGGGATATGAATCCTAGAACAAGTCCTAAATGATGAATAAAAGATAAAAGATGAAGTTTTGATAAGCCAAAAAGAAGACTTGAATATTTTCTAAGTGTTGACTGATCTAGTCTAGTTAAGTCGAAGTCATCTTGAACAAATCAGTAGAATTCACAAGACAAGTACTAGTTTTAAAAGACAAGTATTATTGGAAGATAAGTACGATTTATAAGTACTTCATATTTGTTATTTGTATATGTTAAGATTGTTATTGAGCTATGAATAATTGTTGTATAGAGCTCATGATTTTAAACTGTAATAAATAGATTCTATGTATAGTTTTATAAGTTGACTAAGCTTTATAACAAGAAGCTTAATGTAATGTAATAGTCTTGTTAGGATTAGTTGATAGGACTAGATTAGTTCTATGTTGTAAATCTGAAGAAGTCTACTACACTAGATAAGTAGAAGACACAGTCTACTACTACTGGACAAGACAGGTGCGCGACTTGAACAAAACAGGTCAACTTGAAGTGAGTTACAGAAACGCGTGTTAAAGATTGAAGAATTAGTTAAGGAATAACTGATTAACTGAAGAAACGCGTGAAGGAATCAGTTACAAGTTAGTTTTCAAGAAAGGTTGTTACACAACTGAAAGTTCTTGAAATTGGAAGTCTATAAATACCCCAAGGTATTCATTGGTTAAAGACTACTGAAATATTGATACTGCAAGCATTATTGAAGATTCAAGTGAAGAAATTACTCTCAGAGTTTGAAGTTCAGAAAGTAAAGCTACGCAAGACAAGTGAAGATCGAAGAAGGCTACTACTGAACGAAGAGAAGTTTTATTTTCGTTTACCGTTTCAAGTTGCTAGTTACTTGTAAAATAGCTAGTAAGATCGAAGATATATCTGGAGATATAATCGAGAAGATCTAAGTCTTATTTCTTGGGACTTAAAGCTACAAGAACATATTACTCCATTGGACGAGTTAATAAGAATTTCACAACTGGGTTTGTGAGAGTGGATGTAGACAAGTTGTCGAACCACTATAAATCTCGTGTTTGATTTACTTTACTGTTTTGTTTGTTTGAATTGATTGATTGTTTACTTGTTAAACATACATAACTGAACAAGACTAGTTGAGTAAACTACTGAAATAGAGTTCTCGAATTAAGTTGAGTATAAACTTTAATTGGGCTCATTGATAATTTCGTATTCCGCACATTGTAATTCTAATATATCGAAAGATTTTAGAAAAGTCTATTCACCCCCCTCTAGACATTTTCTTTAGCTTCCCTCGATATTAACTCAACTTAGGGACCTACATCTTTAGTCTCTTTCACCTCACTCCATTTGTTGTATCTACATAATGCTCTGTATCACCAATTACTACCTTATAGTCCTTCATCAATGGATCGTAATAAATACCATACACGGTATTGCAATCACCTATTTGTGACTGACACCAAATTTCTCTGTACGCTCTACAAGATGGATTCCACATCACACACATCTTCGCCTCATGATGAAGATATAATCCATCACAAATGCCCAAAATATTACCAAACCTCAAGGGACATTTCCATGAATGTCCAATTGTTGACACACAATTTAAATTATGGGTTTCAAGTTCGGCAACTTGTAATACAGAATACCTGATTGATGCAGAGGAGCCAATTGAGGTTGACTCCTCCCATGAAAGTAGATTTCGAGAGGATGAGTTGTTGTATTGTTGGAAATGGGTTTCAACGAATCTTGGATCGGATATCGTGGCCTTTCAAAGAGAGAAATAAGTGTAATTGGGCCTTGGGCCCATATTTAGGGTTCGGTGGTCCTTGGGCCGAATATTTCCAGCCCATGAGGGAAAGACTTAAGATCTGTTCTTGATAGATAAGGCCAGAGAAGAAGTCAAAGCGAGAAAGGGTGAGGAGTCCACTAGAAGACCGAGTCTTGCGGGACGGTTGAGCAAAAAGAGGGAGAAGGAGTCTCCCTCTCTCCCACGAAATAAGGAAAGGTGTATAAGCAGGTTTATTTCAGATTATTGACTACGTTTTTACATCGAGTTTACTCTTTTTACATTATTCACAAGAACTACACGAGAAATACACTGAAAATACAAGAAATCCCACAATACTTGCGAGAATTTCCCTTGAATTACAGGGAAATTCCTCTTTGATTCTCCTTAGAAAGATTCTGACTTGAGCGTCGGAGATTCCACGCCGAAATCCCCTCCGGCGTGTTTTTGCAGGTCTTTAAGGAGCTTGAAAGAGGATTGTTCGTGAGAAAGCTTGCGGAAAAGTGACGATTTAAGCCCGTAATTCTCATTATCCTCATTATCCACACAGGAATATTCGGTATCCTTAGACGTTATTTTTTTACGCAACAACTGGTGCCGTCTGCGGGAACGTTTCGAGCTAAGAAGTGAGAAAAATTCCATACGAAATGGGCGAAGAACAGGATCTGATGAAGCAGACTAAAGAAAAGGGAGATACCACTCCCCTTCCTTTCCCTCTGCCTCCCCCGGGTTTTCCCTTGAACAGGAACCTAGGGAAACAACTGTCAACCTCTGTACTGGACGATAATGACTTGGATCGTATTTTTGCACACTTTTTACAACTATACGATCCCCACAAGCGTATGGGTTCGTTAGTAGCAAGATAAGTGTCCCAAGTAGATTTTCGTTCCAAGGACTTAATTGAGTGAAAATGAAACCCTAAAATTGCAAGTTATCATGCTATTGTAGTAACTAAATGATGTTGTTTGGATTTTCGGGAATAAGCACAACGTATTAAGCTAGATTAACTAAAGTAATGAGAACTAGTGATAAGAAATAACAATCTATCTAACTTTCATTGGAAAGTGCAAGATAAGTGTATTGTCTCGAGTGTTTCAGTTTTGTGAGTAATTAATGAACTAGTGAACTAACTACATGAATTAGCTATGGATTCGGACTAAGTTAAAGGCTATCACATATGTGTGCAAACTCCCTCGAAAGGCATAGGTAAACATCGTGCATTGATTAGCAATTATAGGATCTAACTAAATACCATAAGCGCATAAGATAGTGTTTTATAAATACTTTCAACACAGTTACTAATATTCATAAAACGCCCTCTCACCAAACTCCTAGACGACCTCTATTTGTTTAGTGTCTAAAGTTGTCGGTCTAGCCATTAACCCCCCTCTCGGTTAGCTAATTACTAATTAACTTCTATTCAATTGACCAAAGCTCACACTCACACCCCATTCATGCAACCCAACTCTCGTTGCAATTAACATAATAAAAAATGCTTGCTAATAGGGTTGATCAATCAAATGAATCAAACAAACTACAACCCTAGAAACATATTCACCCAAATCCTAAACTAATCATGCAATTACTTCACAATTACACTAAATTCCCACCAAAACATCCACACTCAAGGCAATTGGAGATTAGCCCATGTCTAAATTAACAACTAGAATAAAACTCATGTAAATTAAACTACAAAATATTAATGAAAATGAAATTACCAACTAAATATTGAAATAAAGGAAAGAAAGCACCTCTAGTCTTCAAATCTTCCAAAGCTAATATTAAATTGAAACACTAAATAAAAATTTATCTAAGAAATGAAAAGAACAAGCTAACTATCTATTTAGTGGAGTGAAGTGGTGGGGAGGAGAAGAGATTTCATGGAATGCTCCGTCTCGTGCCCCCCAATTCTCGCGTCTGTCTTCCCCAGCTTAATGCGAACCCCCACGTTTCTGCTGAAAAGGGTAAGGTGATGGATCCTTGCTGAAATGGATTTGGGCCTTTTCAAATGATTAAATGGGCCTTGCTTCTTTTTGCTGGCCGAAGCCCCCCACCCAAATTTGGTTAAGGGTGCGGCTAAAGGCACCCGGCTTTCCTATGAGTACACCCACTGGAATTTTTTTTTGTCACAAAGGGTACGTGAAATGTCGTTTATACCCATCCTGCACATTTTTTAAAAAAGGCGGATGAGTACACCCACCGTTTCTATTTCACAATAGAACCATCTCCTCCTCCTCCTCCTCCACCACCACCACCACCACCACCATTCAACAAAAAAAACTCCAAAATTGCAACAAAAATTAATCCAAAACACCAACTGTTCGAAAAAATTTCCAAAACAAACATGTTTGAAATTTTTTCAAAAACAAACTCTAACATGTTCGAATTTTTTTTCAAAACAAACTCAATATGTTCCAAAAAAAAATTCCAAAACAACTCAAATTTGTTCGAAAAAAAAGATCGAACATCTAGTTCGAAAATTTTTCCAAAACAAACTCAAGTTGTTCGAAATTGTTTAAAAAACAAACACAATATGTTCGAAAAAAAATTCAAAACAACTTAAATTTGTCCGAAAAAAAAAATTGAACATCTTGTTCGAAATTTTTTCCAAAACAAACTCAAGTTGTTTGAATTTTTTTCCAAAACAAACGCACTATGTTCGAAAATAATTCTCAAACTTAAAAAAAAATCCTAATTTTTTTTCCCAGAAAACCCTAATTTTTCAGATCTAAACTTACCTATTAGCGGCGGCGGCGGCGAGGGGAGGAGAGCACTACGGCCACGGCGAAGGGGAGGAGGGGGTTGGCGGCGGCCGCGTCTGTGGGGAGAAGGGAGGTCGGCAGCCGCGACTGTGGGGAGGAGGGAGGGCGGCGGCCGCGTTTGTGGGGTGAAGGGAGGGCGGCGGCCGCGATTGTGGTTGTTGTGGAAGGCAGCCCGACGGGGAGGGCGGCGTTGGCGAACGGCCGCGAAGGTGAGTGGGGAGGAGCACTACGGCCGCGGCGTGGGCCGCCGCGACGATGGGGAGGGGTAGGCGGCGCTGCTGCGCCGCGATGAAGATGGCAAAAATGGAGGTGGGTGTCCTGGGCTGAATGAGAGAAGAGAGAAAGAAAGAATTGATTTTAATGGAAGAAAGGGTATTTTTGAAATTTTCAGGTGGGTATCCTCATCTGTTTTGTGTGTGTACTCATCGCATGGGTGTACTCATAGGAAAGTCGGGTGCCTTTAGCCGCGCCCTTTGGTTAATTAATGAAATGGGCCCTAGGATATGATTAATGAAATGGGCCCCAGAATTTTGGGCCTTATTTCATTTTTAAGTCCAACTGTAATTTCTTTTCTTCTCGAACTATTCCTTCGATTAACTCCACAATATAATCTAGGCGTGTTTTGCTCCAAAAATGCTCATTTTCCTATAAAATAAACAAAACACCATCTTTCTCCAAATCAAGAGCAATGAGTCAAATTGGTGTAAATAATGCACAAAATCTTATAAGATTATACAAATTAAATCAATGAATTTCAAGCAATTTTCACACTAATCAGATAACGCTTTGGCACTTGAGGGAAATACGACGGGTACTTCGGGAGCCTCTGGAAGTGGGATCAACAGGGATACGCCCCCTTCCCACACCCAACCTGAGCTTCTTACTGTTTCTCAAGACCAGCTAAACGCTATGATAGCCCAGGCTGTGGAGAAGATAATTGCTTCTCAGGGAATCCATACCCCTAACGCTGCTCCGCCGGTGGATGGGAATGTGACGCAGAAGAACCCAGAGCGCATGATTGATTCCTCTCTGGCCCCTTCCAAGAACGAGGGAGCCCCTCAAGACCAAGAGGATAAATTACCCTCTCAAGCTGAAAGAAGTGTCCCCAACAGAACCCCCAAAAGGAATACGGAGGTAATCCCTGAAAGAACTTTGGACACGGAGATTGGAGAGAGTACGGATGACACTCATCAAGTAGCAGTCATCGATCAAATACAAGCCCTTCGAAAAGAAATGAAGGACATGAGGAAACAAATGGTTGACAACGTAAGTAAATCTCCTTATATTATTGATTATCAGTTTACTTCAAATATTTTACAAGACGAATTGCCCTATAATTTTAAATCTTTGAACTTTGAATATAATGGCACGGCGGATCCTTACGAACACCTGGTGAGGTTCGAAAATGCCGCTCTGTTGCATCGCTATGAAGAGGGTGTCAAATGCAGAGTTTTCTTAACTACTCTATCAAAAGCTGCCCAACAGTGGTTTACACAATTGGGACCTGATACCATCCAATCTTAGTCAGAGTTTAGCAAATTATTCTTGCATCAATTCGCCAGTGTCCGAAGGCAGCCTAGGGCTACCCTCACTTTGTTCAACATGAGATAGGGAGACAATGAGAGCCTTCGAGACTTCCTGAAAAGATTCAATCAAGCGGCCCTGGAGGTATCTACTGCCTCCTCTGAAGTTAAGATCAATGCCCTTACCAACGGGCTGAAGGACGGAGACCTTTTTACCTCTCTGGTCAAGAAACCACAGATCTTTAATGAGTTATTGAGGAGAGCTGAAAAATACCTCACTTTGGAAGAAGTGGTGTGTTTTTATCCTTGTTAATGGTTTAAAATTAACTGAAAATTATCACAGCTGAAAGTAGATTACGATCAATTCAAATGAGGCTTCTTTGGATGATAATCCGGTTTCTTATTCATTCAATGTTATGCTTAAATAGTTGTGCATATGGAAAGTTGATCGTGTTTCTTGTCGATGAAAACTGTGAAGGAATTGTATTCTAAGAGGTTGTGTCCTTTGCAGGTTTGCCATAAGCACGGGGTCATGCATCGTGATCTTAAGCCTGAGAATTTCTTCTTCGAAGACATGAAGGAAACCGCGCCCCTTAAGGCCATTGATTTTGGGTTGTCAGTTTTCTTCAAGCCTGGTAATTACTGATACACTCTACTGCTTTGCATTTGCATATTATATCAATTGATAAGTTTCATTTTTTTTTAATCACGAATTCATAGCTAATCAGTTTGGGATAATTCTGTAGGGGAGACATTCAACGAGATAGTAGGAAGTCCTTATTACATGGCTCCAGAAGTTCTGAAGAGAAACTACGGTCCTGAAGTCGATGTTTGGAGTGCTGGTTGTTATACCTAGTCAAAGAGGTCAATCTTTGACAAGTCAATCCCAGTCACCATCTTACGTGGCGAGGACCAGTCAACAAAGTCATGCGACGACTAGTCAACAAGACCAAGAAAATGTAATAGGTTTAATGTATTTAATATATTTAAGTGCTCGTCCAAAGATGTTGGCGAGCACTGTCTTAGTTAGCTGCTCGCCCAAATGTATGGCGAGCACGTGCTTATTCTTAGTTAAGAAGTTTTAGTATTGAAGTTTTGGGAGACAGCATGGAGTGTGGCGACCACACTCCTCGAAGGTCCTCCGGCGACCACCATGGCCCAGCTCCTCGGCATCTCGGCGAGGACGAGCACCAGAGGCGGTTTAGCATTAAATGCGCCATCAAATCACCTTTTCGGGCAGAATGAAGGTCCAATGAGGGCGTGCCACGTGTAAAGGGCGGGCAGCCCCTAGAAAACAGTATATAATGCCCATTTGGGCTCATTTGTAACATAAGTTAGAATTCCACTCAATCACCCTCAACCCAAAGCAATAAACTCTCCCAAGCTTCTAAAGCTTTAGCTTCTCCAAGAAGCTATATCTTGTGTTCTTGTGTGCTCTTCATCAAGTTCATCACAAATCATCTCTTTAATCCATATAAACGCGTAATAACCCCCGTATAAATTATATGTTTGTATTGTACTAAGAACAGCCTACATCTAAGTCAACCCGATTTAAGTGCATACAACATTTGGCGCTAGAAGGAGGGGACCTTTTACGTGTTTAATCATCAAAGTTTCGTCCGATCAACGAGCGATCGATTAGCAAACTCCCTGTTTCAAGCTTTAATCGGTATATCTACCGTTTAGAGCATCATCTACGATCTTTATTGTTCTTCGTGTTCTTGAACATTTTCAATTTTCGTAGCATATTTTGGAGTTTGATCTCCTTGTATTTGTGTTTTCAAGCTTCTTTTGTTGTTGCTTTACTAAGACTAGTAGTTGTAATAGCACGTTCTTCTGCGTAAGAACTTTAATCTTCCGTTTTTTAGATCTTTACTTTGTAATCTAAAAAGACACTCTTTAAACGATGTCTCAGCATACTCCACAAGATAGGATCTCGCCATCCGGAGGGAACGAGCACCCTCCGGCTCCGGCAAATCCTTTTGCGAACTTGAACATGGGGGATATCCTTAATGACCACCAGCACTTGAAAGACCTATCGGACTACCTCCTGATGAGGAGGAATCAGAACGAGAAGGAAGAGCTCGAGAAGGCCAAAGATCGGGCTTTCGTCGAGGCTCGCAAAAACAGGGGGAACGAGGATAACCATTCCTATCACTCACATTCCGCTCACCCCCAAGATAAGGGCAAGAACAAAGTCGGCGAGCACTCCCACAATAGCCATACGGGAGACTCACAAAGAAATTCGGTGTTCAACCGAATGAAAGACAATGATGGAAGGGCTCCTCGCCGAGTACCTTTCAACGTAGATGGCTGACCACATAAAGCCGACCACCACCATCGCGCTGATAGAAGAGATCAAGGCGACAGAGTCTCAGCTCTAGATCGAGTGGGACCAGGGAAGGGTTCGCGAGCTCCGGCCAAGAGTTATCGCAGCCACCATTCTGACAGGCACTCGCCCAGGCGATCACATCATGATGGTCGCCCAGCCATTTCCCATGGGAGTCGACGTGACGAGAACGTCGTCCCACGAGCTCAAACTGCCGAGGAGGGGCAAATCGCCCAGTTCCTCGAAACCCAAAAATTAATGAAACAAGAGATGGACGCTCTACGAGCAGAGGTGGTCGCCTCGAAGCAAGGGACCACACCGCCGATCAGTCTACCCGCACCTCCACTAAGTGTTGCAATCCTCACTGCCCCCATTCAAAGGAAGATCCAAATGCCCTCCATGGCGGCATATGATGGGATGTTCGACCCCAGAGTACACTTGTCCAAGTACTCCAACTATATGGCCTCAATCGGGGCAACGGACGCAACACAATGCAGAAACTTCTCCCTAACATTGGGAGATCGAGCTCATCGATGGTACACAACTTTGAGTCCCGGATCTATCACCTCTTTCCTTGAGCTGGGACAACACTTTCTGACCTACTATGGGTCTATTGCTGCTCGCCCAGCCTCAAAGCAACGTTTGGCGAACGTTCGCCAATCCCTGACTGAATCAGGCAAAGACTTCATCGAGCGCTTCGATAGGCTGGTGATCGATGGGGAGGCCGTGAACGATGAGACGAAGCTGATCTCAGCGGTTTCCGGTCTCAGGATAGGTACCAAGCTGTGGGAATCTATCCATCTTACTTTCCCCAGTTCTTATGCGGACTTCCGCACGAGGGCTGGGAACTTCATTCAAATGGAGGAGATAATGGACGCTGCCAAGGCTAACGAGCAGCCTGACGCGTCCAAGAGAGTGTGGCCCAAGAAAAACACGAACACTGGGGAATCTTCCCAGCCCAAGAAGGCGACCACTCAGGCTGGCAGTGCTCGCCCAGCGAACTTCAGGCCGTTCGAGGAGGCACCTGAGATCATCCAGTTCAGGGAGGACCTCACCGTGGATCCAAGGAGCATCTACGACGCAATCAAGGGGAAAAATCTGCTCCCCCAAGCAAAGCCCATGCATACGAGCGATGCAAATCTTGATGGTAGTAAATTTTGTAACTACCACAACTCTGTCGGCCACCACACCAATGGGTGCCGAGACTTGGTGAGAAATCTCTTCAAACTTTACAATGAGGGTAAGCTCACCCAATTCATCAAGTCCGGAGGAGGAAACGGCGACAACAGGGGCAAGAAGCGTCGCGACGACAGCGGCGGCGACCTGCGCCAACAACTGAACCGTCCCAAGCTAACTCCTCCCATGCCAACACATCCTGGTGGCGACATCGACAACGTGGGCGGAGAGTGCCAAATGATAGAAGGCCCTTTGGGGGGGACTCAATCCGGAGTCGCTCTGTCTGTTCGCCGGGCTCAGGGCGAACAGCGAGCAATCAACAACGTGCACCAGGTGTGCGTCGCTCCAACTGCCGAGAAGCCTCTTTCTCATCAAATCCATTTCACGGACGACGACCTAAACGGCGTGGTGCAGCCAAACAATGATGCGTTGGTCATCACGGGAAAAATAATGGGAACCATCGTCCATCGAATGATGGTCGACACTGGGTCATACACCAACATCCTTTTCAAGCATACTTTGGATGCTCTTGGTGGATATGCAGATTACATCGAGCCTTGCGACGATATAATCGTAGGGTTCGGGGACACGCGCAACCTTCCCATTGGGAAAATCAGATTGTCCTTGGAGTTGGCATCGTCAAAAGAGCCTGAATTGCACCATGCTAGGCAGCTCGACTTCTTGATCATCGACATGCCATCATCCTACAATGCGTTCCTAGGCCGACCTTTCTTCAGCGAGTTCAAGGCGGCCGTTTCAACTTATTATTACTGTGTAAAGTTTCCAACCCCGTCGGGAGCTATAACCGTTAAGGGCGATCAGACACGGGCGAGGGAGTGTCTCGTCCGTTTTGCAAAACGTCATTCTAAAGAAAGCGCCATGGTTGGAAAGTATATTATGTGTCAAACTCAAACAGAACAAATGAACTACTTGGAGGGTCTTCCTAGCAAGTACAGAAAAATTGAAGTTGGGGAGTGCAGTCATCGTTCCGACGACCACCAAGTGGAGGCGAACGAGCACGCCTCCATGGAAGTGGACGACCACACCCCAATGGAAATTGACGAGCAGATAGATCCGGGCGACCAGATCCCCGGCGACCAGTCTCCAGAAAACTTTCCAGATCTGGAGCCTAGGTTAGGTTTTGAGCCAAAATGCGGAATTGAGGACCCTCGTTGGAAGGAGCCTAAGGAACGGGCGACTTCAGCGGAGGACCTTGAAACCATCCAATTAAATGAAGCTCGTCCTGAACTCGAAGTATTCATAGGTTCGAATTTACCAGAACATCTGCGATCGGACATGATCGCATTTTTGAAGGAAAACATCGGTGTGTTCGCCTGGACGCACGAAGATATGGTGGGCATTCCCACGAATCATGCCTGCCACAGACTAAATATTGATCCAACAAAAAGACCCATCACCCAAAAGCGAAGAAAATTTGGTCCTGATAAGAGTGCGGCTTTGGCAGTCGAGATCAAGAAATTGATCGACAACAAGTTAATAGAGAAAACTGGAACTGATCCTGAGTGGTTGGCAAATCCAGTGCTCGTCAAGAAAATGACCGGGTCGTGGAGATTGTGCATAGACTTCACAGATTTAAACGACGCCTGTCCCAAAGATCATTTTCCGATGCCCCACATTGATCACCTAGTGGATAATACAGCGGGGCACGAGATTTTAACTTTCATGGATGCCTTCGCAGGGTACCATCAGATTGCAATGCATCCCGACGACCAGCGACATACGGCCTTCATGACGGCGCGTGATATGTATAGCTGGAAAAGAATGCCTTTCGGTTTGAAAAACGCGGGGGCAACGTACCAAAGACTGGTAAACAAGATGTTTGAGAAACACATCGGTGAGATGGTAGATGTCTATATCGACGACATCGTTGTCAAGATCTTACGAAAAAAAGACCACCTACACCACCTTGTCATGACATTCGATATTCTAAGAGAGTACAACATGAAGTTAAATCCAAAGAAATGCAGTTTTGGAGTTAGCTCAGGAAAATTTCTGGGGCACTTGGTTAGCCAGCGGGGCATCGAGGCGAATCCAAGTAAAATTCAAGCAGTAATCAATATGCAAAGCCCAAGGAACGTGAAAGAAGTTCAGAGGTTGACATGATGCCTTGCATCGCTGAATAGATTTATTGCACGAACGGGCGACCGCTGCAAACCTTTTTTCGACGCTCTAAAGAAAGGAAAGTTCGAATGGACCGACGAGTGCGAGAAAGCTTTCGAGAAATTGAAGGAGTATTTATCGGATCCGAAGGTCCTATCCAAGCCAGTCCCCGGCGAAATTTTATATCTGTACTTAGCGGCCACTGACTGTGCGATCAGTTCAGTGCTCGTCCGAGCTGAGGGGAGCACACATCTGCCTATCTACTACGTAAGTCAAACACTGCGAGATGCGGAGTTGAGATACACTCCAATGGAAAAATTAGCGTACGCACTAGTCATGAGTGTTAGAAAATTAAGGCAATACCTTTTCGACCACGAGGTGGTCGTCCTCACCACCTTTCCTCTCCGACGAGCACTGCATCGTCCGGATACCGCGGGAAGACTTTCTAAAATGGTCAGTAGAGATCGGACAATTTGGTCTCACCTACGCACCCAGAACGGCAATTAAATGACAAGTGTTGGCAGAATTCATCGTAGAGCTCACTTTCCCGGAGAAATTGGCCGAGGGAATCGAGCTTCCTTGGTCACTGTTCGTCGATGGCTCGTCGACGAGCACCAAAGCAGGGGCAGGAGTTGTCCTCATCAGCCCAACCGGACAGACGTTTGCTTCGGCGATCGAGTTCGAGTATCGGGCGACCAACAACGAAGCAGAGTACGAGGCTCTGGTTGCAGGAATCAAGATGGCTATGGCCGTGGGCGCTAGAAAACTGAAAATTTTTTCTGACTCTCAGCTGGTTGTATGTCAAATCACGGGCGAATACGAGGCTCGCGGCGATCAAATGATAAAGTATCAAGACCTAGTCAAAGGATTACTCGAGCAATTTGATCAATTCCACATCGAGCAAATCCCTAGGGAGGAAAATACGCAAGCAGATGTGTTAGCTCGGCTGGCCACTTCAGAGGGGGAGGCAATTTTTTCAGAAGCAACCATCACCAAGATTTCTTCCCCGTCGGTGAACAGAGGTCAAGTTTTGCAGGTTGAAGCAACCAGCGACGAGGACTGGAGGACGCCGATCATCAAGTACATCAAGACCGGCGAGCTCCCGGCAGACAAAGTGAAAGCAACCAGATTGTAACTCAGGTCCGCAAGGTACTCAATTGTGGGCGACCAGCTGTACAAACGGGGTTTTTCAATGCCTTTATTGAAATGTCTTAGAGTCTCGCAAAAGGAAAGACGAGCACTCTTTTTTAAAGATGCTCGCAAAGGAAAGACGAGCACTCTTTCTTAAAGAGACTCGCAAAGAAAAGACGAGCACTCTTTCTTAAATATGCTCGCAAAGGAAAGACGAGCACTCTTTCTTAAAGATGCTCGCAAAGAAAAGACGAGCACTCTTTCTTAAAGATGCTCGCAGAATAACAAACGTCGAACAAACCAATGAAAGATAAGTATTTATTAAAAGCACTTGCAAAAAATTATCATTAAAACAATTGGAAAAACGAACACATCATAAGCAAAAACTTCCATTCATTAAAAAGCCTTAGAAGGCTGAAATTACAAAAAAGGCCTTAATGGCCGAACAGTCCTAAGAAAAACAAAAAACAATACAAGCAAACTAAACATTCTCCTCGGCAGGAGCAACTTGCTCGCCAGATACCCCCTCCTCGTTCACAACCTCCACTTCAGCAGGAGCACTCTGCTCGCCCTGTTGGGTTGGGGAGTCTTCGGGAGGATTCACGAACTCCACCGGAACTCCCGAGAGTCGAGGGAACTGGAGTCCCATTTGCACCAACGGAAGCAAGGGGAGCTCGGTTCCCGGCTGAGGATTCTCCTTCATAAGGAGGTCGTCCAGAAGCTCACCGAGCGGAATCACATCCACTTCCGGGTGAACGTCCAATAGCCTATAAATAAGCCCGTGGGCAGTAAGCGCCACCGATAACATGGCCACGCCCCCAGCGAGCTCAGTTGTCTCATCTCTCTCATCTATTGCATCGACCAGCTGTTGCCGAAGAGTGGCCAACTCTTCCTCATCAGTTGCGGACTTACTTGTAAGAGTCCTTACCTCGTCCTCGGCAGTCTTGAGGCGAGCACGGAGACGTTCGATCTCTTGAAGATCTTCTTGATCCTTCTTCCGAACCATCTCCAGTTGGGCCTCAGAATCGGCCAAGTTTGCCTCAGCATTGGCCAGCTTGGTCTCGAGGTCGACCACTTTCTCCTCTGAGGCGAGCAGTTTCCCCTCAGCAACAGTTTTTGCTTTAGCCATTTGAGCAACTTTCGCAGCCCTGTCCTCGCTGAGCTTGCGACCTTCAGCAATCTGGCTGGCGAGTTTCTCCATGGTATAAGAGGCTCGGCTCAAGTCAATGGCGACCAGGCGCGCATTTTCCATGGCATTATGGTTGTCGACCTCTTCGACCAGTGTGGTCGTCAACGAGCGAGGTAGGTGCTTCACCGCCCTCTGTGCGAACAGGTTCAGAGGCTCCCTATCGACCGGGTCTCGCGACCGGTAGAAGCCGAGAAGATTCTCGCTAAAGGGTTGGGCGATCGGGTAGTCGGCAACTCTGTTAAAAAAAGGAAAGAATTAGAAGAAAAATACTTGAAAAATTTCTAAAAAACTCTTTTAAAAAAACTTACTTGGCAACCCTTGCGGCTTCCCAGCCGAGAAGGGTATTATCTCCCGGAGCCCTCTCCCCGGCCGACGAGCTCGTCGCAGTCTCTCGCGACCGAGTGCTTCGGGGAGGAGGGGAAGCAACTGGTTTGGGGGGGGGGGGGCGAGTTACCCCTCGGCGGAGGAGATCTCCTCGGCGAGATCCTCCTTTCAGCAGCAGGTGGGCGAGAAGTACCCCCTCTGGTCGGTTTAACGACCTTTTTGGGTGGAGCCCCCGAGCTCTCCGCCCCTTTCCTTTTCTTTCCAGCGCCATCGACGATCTTGCGCTCGCGAAGGAGTTGTGCCTGTCGAAGCATCCTGTTCGCTTTTAGGCGCTCGACTTCAACGGTGGGGGGGAGATAGGCGACAACCCTTTGAGGAACCACTACTAGAAAGAGAAGCGAGAAGTCAGTATCTTCGAAGAGTAAAATGACAAGAAATTTGAAGAAATATTTTACCTGGAGGGAACTCTCGAGTGAAGTGATAAGGAGGTACTCTGAGACCTGCTCGCTCACGCATACACTCCCTGTTCAGAAATCGGCAAGACCTCTCCAGGTAGCGACGATTGAGAACGCAGCAAACGTGGTACTGAAAGAGAGGAGTGAGACGGTCGTCGGCAGTCTTCTTGCGAGCAGTTTCACCTACAAAGAAGCGAGGAGTTATTCAGTATAGACAAGAACGAGCAGAAATTTAAAAGACTTACCACGAATTCGTTGATATTCAGTCTCGATGGGAATGCGATCAAACGATCCATCCGGCCTCACTGAACTCATCCAGTCCCCGACTACCCACCACCAATTGGTTTTCCAATCTCTGATTTTGTTGGGAACTCCTTCAACCAATTTGAAATTATCACGGCCTCGTACATAATAGTACCCATGGCCTACTATCGCTCCGGCCTCGGCCGCCTGAAGAAGATAGTTAATCTCTTTTGGGCTAAGTCATGTGTTCCGACATCCATTCTCGGCCGCCACCAGGCCGAACAGTGTTAGAATGTCGATCAGGTTTGACCAACCGTTCGGCAGAATTTGAGAAGGGGCCACCTTTAAAAAGACTAAAAAATTTGAGATACTGGGATGCAGGGGGAACCTCAGCCCTGCTTCCATCATACCGATGTTGACGGCGACCATGCCCTCTGGCGGCTAGTCGGCCCTCTCGTCCGGGCGAGGGACAAAGAAACACACGTCGGCCGGCAGTTGATACTTCTTTCGAGAATTCTCTAGCTGCGCCGAGGAGACTTTGCTCGCATATTTACTTGCCTCATACATCGTTTGGAAAGCTTCTCGATGCGGGCGAGGAACCTCTCGAGGAAGGTATTCGCAGAAATACTTATAATAGGCCTCCCTCGAGACCTCGTCGCCATCTAAACTTTCCCGACCACTCAAGATATCCTTTATGCTCTCCGCATATCGAACAACTTCCTCATAGTCCTCGCGGAGACTCTTCGTCAAGGTCTCCTCGACTTGGGCAGTTTCTATCTGTTCGCCCACCCCTCGATCCAAACCTTGATCATGTAGATCAGAATCAGTTTCGCTGCCACTCTCCTCGGCATCGCCCTCCTCGGCATCATTGCCGGCATCATCTCTTTCAGAATCATCGAGCTCGTCGACGTCGACGACCACTGCTTTTCCTAGGTTACGAACACTAGCATTTATGGGGTCAGGAGAGTGGATCTTAGAGTCCGACGAGGACGCCCTCTCCGACAAAACCATGGCTAGACGATCAGCCTCGCCGGAATTAGCGGCACCACCATCAAACGGCGGCGAACCACCACCGGAACCGCCACCGAAATCCATTTTTTCTTAAGAAATGGGGGAAAATAGAGTTTTAAAGAAGAAAATGAGAGTTAAATACCTTTTTATCGATCGAAAACCACCCAAACTCGCCGGAAAAGCTTGAAGTAAGAAGCTCGGAAGGATGCTCGAGAGAAATTCAAAGTTGCAAAATGGTAAAAGTGTTTTGAAAAGAAGGAAATCCATATTTATAGGCAAAACATATGCAGGGACCTAAGTGCAAAAAACGGGGTAAAATCCGTAATTTTCCCAAAAATTTGGGGCCATTTCCGAATTCGAATTCGGAGAGTGACCCTCACGCGCGACCTTTGAGGTCGGCACGCGCCCCACGCGCGTTTTTCAAATTTCGAGCGCCGCCCACGCGCCTGACACCAGTCACATCATACGTCATCAAAAGTGCCTCGGAAGGCGAGCTCGGCGTAGGAAACGAGGCGACCGCCTCCATCTCACGTCATCAAGATCTCGAAATTGATTGTGTTGTCGAGAACCATTTTCACCAACGGAAAAAGCGATCGAACTGCTCGCCTTACCATTCTACGAATACGAAGTAAGGCGACCAGGGGGCAAATGTTATACCTAGTCAAAGAGGTCAATCTTTGACAAGTCAATCCCAGTCACCATCTTACGTGGTGAGGACCAGTCAACAAAGTCATGCGACGACTAGTCAACAAGACCAAGAAAATGTAATAGGTTTAATGTA
Organism: Galeopsis tetrahit; assembly: GCA_963675135.1. NCBI lineage: Eukaryota > Viridiplantae > Streptophyta > Magnoliopsida > Lamiales > Lamiaceae > Galeopsis > Galeopsis tetrahit. The sequence goes on from OY776126.1 coordinate 5,686,014, forward strand.
TTTAATATATTTAAGTGCTCGTCCAAAGATGTTGGCGAGCACTGTCTTAGTTAGCTGCTCGCCCAAATGTATGGCGAGCACGTGCTTATTCTTAGTTAAGAAGTTTTAGTATTGAAGTTTTGGGAGACAGCATGGAGTGTGGCGACCACACTCCTCGAAGGTCCTCCGGCGACCACCATGGCCCAGCTCCTCGGCATCTCGGCGAGGACGAGCACTAGAGGCGGTTTAGCATTAAATGCGCCATCAAATCACCTTTTCGGGCAGAATGAAGGTCCAATGAGGGCGTGCCACGTGTAAAGGGCGGGCAGCCCCTAGAAAACAGTATATAATGCCCATTTGGGCTCATTTGTAACATAAGTTAGAATTCCACTCAATCACCCTCAACCCAAAGCAATAAACTCTCCCAAGCTTTTAAAGCTTTAGCTTCTCCAAGAAGCTATATCTTGTGTTCTTGTGTGTTCTTCATCAAGTTCATCACAAATCATCTCTTTAATCCATATAAACGCGTAATAACCCCCGTATAAATTATATGTTTGTATTGTACTAAGAACAGCCTACATCCAAGTCAACCCGATTTAAGTGCATACAACACTGGTGTTATTCTCTACATTTTACTCTGTGGTTTTCCACCTTTTTGGTCTGGTAAGTTCTCCTATTACTAATTTCTTTATAAGAAAGATGTAAATTCAATTGACTTATCAACTTAAATTATGGATAAACATGATCAAATGTATCTTAGTTTCTTGCTTCAATAGTTGGAATCTGTTCTTTTTTGTGTTCTTTCGACATATTGAAGTGAACTTTCATCGAATTGCAGAAACTGAACAAGGAGTTGCTCAAGCAATTATTCGTTCTAAAGTTGAGTTCCGAAGAGATCCATGGCCTAAGATTTCTGATAAAGCAAAGGACCTAGTGAAGAAGATGCTGAACCCTGATGCCAAAAAGCGCCTTACAGCGCAGGAAGTTTTAGGTATATTATATATCCCCGGTTTTAAGTTAATAGTATATCTTGCTCGTTACACAACAATAACTTCCTTCCTAACAAGTTTATCTGCTGCTCGTAGATCATCCTTGGTTACTAAATGCAAAGAGTGCTCCTAATGTGTCTCTGGGTGAAACTGTAATGGCTCGTCTGAAACAATTCTCGTTGATGAATAAGCTCAAGAAACGGGCTCTAAGGGTAACGTCTCTTGTTTTCTTGCCTTTAACATAGTACATATTACTAAATTGCCCTTCCAAATGCAGGTTATTGCTGAGCATTTGTCAGTAGAGGAAGTGGCTGGAATTAAAGAGGGATTCAAGTTAATGGATATAGAAAACAAGGGTAAGATCGACATTAACGACTTGAGAGTCGGGCTTCACAAGCTAGGTCATCACATTCCTGAAAATGACCTTCAAGTCCTTATGGAAGCTGTAAGTCTCTCACAACTTGAGTTGAGATCAACTTTGTTTTAGTAAAGGTTTTAATGTTGCTGTCTTTATTTGAACAGGGTGATGTGGATAAGGATGGATATCTCAATTATGGAGAGTTCGTTGCAATATCCGTACACATAAGGAAGATGGGAAACGATGACCATCTTCGAAAGGCCTTTGACTTTTTCGACAAGGATGGAAGTGGATATATAGAGATCGAAGAGCTGAGGGACGCCTTTGCTGACGAGGCAGAGGCAACTAGTGAAGATGTCATAAACGGGATCATTCAAGATGTGTGTTGTACGCACTATAAACGGGTTGATTCGGATGTGGACTATTAACTAGTACGATACAAACATGTATATTTAAACGGGGGTTATTACGTGTCTATGTGGATTAAAGTGATGATTTGTGATGAACTTGATGAAGAACACACAAGAACACAAGATATAGCTTCTTGGAGAAGCTAAAGCTTTAAAAGCTTGGGAGAGTTTATTGCTTTGGGTTGGGGTGATTGTATGAATTTCTAACCTCTGTTACAAATGAGCCCAAATGGGCATTATATATGTTGGGATATGAATCCTATAAACAATGTTCTAGTTGATGAAAGTATGTTTTGATGGCCAAAAGCAACTTAAAGTTAGTGATATATGTGGTTCTAAGTCATCTTAACTAAGTCATCTGAATATAAGCTTACTAATCTGATGAGAAACTTAAATTGAGATTACTGATCTTAATGTTAACTGAAGTAAGTTTACTGATCTTATTTGGTAATATTAAGAATAAAATTACTGATCTTAACTGAGTTATGTGAAATAAGATTACTGATCTTAGTGTGGAAACTGAGAATATTTTTAGTGATCTTATATGAGATATTTGAATATCTGAGTTACTGATCTGATGTACTTACTGATCTTATATGCTTACTGATCTGATATGTAAGTTACTGATCTTAAGTGTTTACTGATCTTAGATATTTACTGATCTTATATGGAAGTTATTGAACTTACATGAGTTACTGATCTTATTGGTTACTGATCTGATATATGAACTGTTAGGAACTAAGCTGATGTTTTGTATTGTATAGACAGCTTATAGTGTAGGACTTAGTTATACTCATCTGTATATAGTTCAGTTGATGTATAGATAGGTTTTATATATGTAAAGTTGTATTTTGTTGTATTAAGCATTGTAAAGTTCAGAACAGTAAAATCAGAACACTAGATTAGAACTAGATTAGAAGAAGATCAGAAGACTAAAGAAGACTAATGAAGACTCAGAAGACTACTTCAGAATAAGAAGACTTCAATGAAGAATTGAAGATAAGCTTAGAAGAAATCTGGAGAAGTTTTGAACAGTTTTAAGTTACTGTGCTGATTGAATCAGAAGAGTAAAAATCAGAAGAGTAAAATCCGAAGAGTAAAAATCAGAACAGTAAGTTACTGTGCTGATTTGGTGAAATTGAAGAATAAGTTTGGAAAGCTTATTTAAAGTGTAACTGAAGATTTATTGAAGATATGCTGACTTGGAAGTTGAAGGAAGTTACAAAGTCGGTTACAAGAAGAAGTTACAAAAACAGTTTAGAGTTAGTTCACAAACTGCTAACTGTCATACTAAGTTCTATAAATACTGTATGATCTCCTACTACTGAAGACTACTGAGCAATTACTGATCTTAGAGAATTCAAAGAGCAAGTCTACAAGCAAGAACTCACAGAGTTGAAGGAGATTGAAGAAGAAGAGCCACTGAATTGAAGAGAAGAATCAAAGGCTACTCAAAGAGAAGTTTTACTTTTCAAGTTTAAGTTTGTATTTTGTAAAACAAGTGTGCTAGTTACTTGTAGAATTACTAGTAGATCGAAGATATACCTGGTGGTATAATCGATAAGATCAAAGTCTTAATCTTGGGACTTTAAGCCACAAGAAACTCAAGAAGAGTAATAAAACTTCACAACTGGAGTTGTGAGAGTGGATGTAGACATTTGTCGAACCACTATAAAATTCTGTGTTCTTTACTTTACTGTTTGATATTTGTTTGAATTGTTTAATCAAGAACATTAAGAATTAACCAAGTTAAAGATCTATAGAAAAGTTGAGTATAAACTTGATTGGGCTCATTAGTAATCTGATTATTCCGCATTGTGTATTCTGATATATTGAAAGATTTTTGAAAAGTCTATTCACCCCTCCCCTCTAGACATTTTCACTAGCTTACTCAATATTATTAACTCAACTTGGGACCAACAAGTGGTATCAGAGCAGTAGTTCAATGGACTGCTGTTTCTTGATAACCTTACAAGATCTTGAGGGATATTTTACTGATCTTACTGTTATTTCTTGATACTTGTTACTATCTGAATACCTAAAATCTATCTGCTATACTACTGATCCTATTTGTCTAATCAAACATGGATGACACTAATGTGAACAAGCTGCCTAAGTTCAAGATTGCAAATTATGACTACTGGAAGCTTAGGATGGAGGCCATCTTTAGCTCAACCCATGATCTGATGGTGTCTGTGGTGACTGAAGGACCAATTGTCATCATGGTGGAAAACACTGCTGTTCTGGATCCATCAAAACCAGTTGGAGCACTGGTCCCTAAACCAAGGTCAGAACTGACTTCAGAAGAAATGAAACAAAACAATTTGGATAGTCTTGCCAAGAACTACATTTTACATACCCTACCAAATGAGTATCTTGGTAAAGTATTAAAATGTAAGACTGCAAAACAGATGTGGGACAAACTGGCTATTCTTTGTGAATGTACTACTCTGATCAAAGAAAGCAAGTTATCCACTGTTGTCCAAAGGTTTGAATCATTTAAGATGAAGCCAGGAGAATCAATTGATGAGTTAGATACTCGATTTACCAAAATTATGAATGATCTTGATGTATTAGGAAAGACTTATACTGACAGAGAAGTTAACTTGAGAATCTTGAAAGCATTGGATGAAAGGTGGAAAATGGTCAAGATGATCATTAAAACCACACAAGACATTGACTCTTGGCCAGCAGAAACTATGTTTCAAACACTTAAGGCACATGAGTTTGAGTTAGATGAAGAAGATCCTATTTCTGTGATCCATAAGGATAAGGATGTCTCTAAGGACATAGCTTTCAAAGCCTCTACTTCAAATGGGTCTAGATCATCTAAGACTAAGGCTTCAAGCATAAAAGATGAACTAGATGGTTCTGATCTAAGTCTGAAAGATCAGATGAGCCTTATGATTAAAAGATTTGATAAACTAAACAAGAGGTATGGTAGGTACAAAAGATTCTATAAGGAATCTAAGGGTTCTAATAACAGGGACTCTTCTGTGAACAGAAGGGATCAAAACTCTTCTGAAAGAAGGGATGAGATCTCTAATGAAAACAGGAGAGACAGGAACTCATCTGAAAAGAGAGACAGAAAGTATTCTGATAAGAAAGACAGGAACTCAATTGACAAGCATGACAGGAACAGAAAGCATTCTCCTCCTAAAAGAACTTATAACAATCCTGTTTGCTATAATTGTGATAAGCCAGGTCATTATGCTTATGAATGTCCTGATCTGAGTTCTGAAGATCGAGAAGAAAGGAAAGCCAGAAGAGATCGAAAATATGCTAAGGGTAAGAAGGCAATGATGGCTTACAATGACTCTGATTCGGAATCAGAAGAGTTACCATCGACTTCATCTGACTACCCCTCTAGCAATGAAGATGAAGCTTTCATAGCAGATGATGGACTGGCAATGATGGCCAAAATAAATGATGAGGTATCATCTTTTAACTCATTTCAATCTTGTGACAATTCTGACACTGATGAAAGTGATGCTGCTGTTAGCAGTGTAGGAAGTAGTCTTCATCATTCCCATGGAGTGACTGAAGAAGACCTTCTACAAGCTAACAAAGCATTCATTGAAATTAGTGATGAGAATATATCTTTAAAGCAAGAAATCATTAGGCTAAAAGAAGCTCAGTCAAAAGTAGATCCGAATATAGCTATCATAAATGCAAGGCTATCAGAAGAGTTGTCTCAACTCCAAGAAAAGTATGCATCCATTGATAAACTATATCAGGGTATGCTTAAAACTCAAGCCAAAGAGACTAATGAATTCAATGATTTAAAGATTAAATGTGAAAAACTTGAAGAGCGCAATAGATTCTTAGAATCTGAAGTAGTGAGCCTAGATCGAAAGCTATCTGGGATGATTAACTCTACTAAGATTAATCAAACAATCTCAGACAGATATAGAGCTCCAAATGATAAAAGAGGAATAGGTACTGATCTGCCTAGTCCATCTACTTCAGAATTTAAGAACACTAATGGAGCTAGTACAAGTTCTTTGCAACTAGATAAAGGAAAAGAACCTATGACTTATGATGATGAACCAAAACTCAAAGTACAGTCTAAATACATCCCTCCTACTACCAAGAATGGTAAAATGAAGAATGTATTAAGACCAGTACAGTCAAGACCATACCAGAAGAGTTATACTCCTCTGACCAGATCAGATCAGTCCTGGAATCAGAAGAGACAAACTCAGAACAGTAGGTCAAGACAAGCACAGGCAAGTTGGGAACAGCCTAGACCTCCTTTCATAAGGCAGTCTCAGCTGTATTCAACTAAACCTAGGAGATTTGTGCCTCATTATCATAACAAACCTGTTCTTTATCCTCCTCCTTTATCTTATGATTTCTATGGAGAGAAAAGACCAAAGCAAACTTATAAGCCTTATGGTCCACATGCTTTTAGACCATATTCAAACTATTACAGACATACTGATCTCACTGAAAAAGGGATAGAACCAAGGAAAGGCTATCTCAGAAAAATAGATCCTAAGTCTGCTGATAATTCTGAACTGGTTAATAAAGTACTGTTCTGTGATAAATTTGGAAGGAAACTGAAGAGGTCCCACTTATTCAAATCCTCAATGTTCATTTGGGTACCTCTTGCTACTAACCCCCAAGGACCCCAATAAACTAGGGTACCTAAATTATTAAGATCACTACTTTGCAGGATCGACTGGACTTATACAAGAAAGGTGGTTCAGTTGGTGAGACCTAGTACATAGACAGTGGGTGCTCACACCACATGACTGGTACCAAGGCCTTACTTACTGACTATCAAGAGAAGGAAGGACCAAAAGTCATCTTTGGTGATAGCTCAATAGCAATCACAAAAGGATTTGGATTCATCAAGAATGGAGATGTTGAAATCCAAGATGTATCCTATGTTGAAGGTTTGAAGTATAATTTGTTATCTGTATCTCAATTTTGTGACAGGGGATACAAGGTTCAGTTCAAAACCAGAAAATGTGAAATAATTGATAAAAGGACTCACAATGTTCTACTTGTTGGCACAAGACAAGGAAGTATATACATTGTGAACTGGAATAGTTGTCCTAAGAATGCCTGTCTTATTACTAAGAGTCCTAAAGAAAACAGTTGGCTCTGGCATAAACGTCTCTGCCATCTAAACTTTAAGATAATCAACAAGATTGCTAGAGAACATCTTGTTGAGGGCATTCCTAATGAAATCTATTCCAAGTCACAAGTATGTGATTCCTGTCAAAAAGGTAAACAGGTAAAGGTTTCATTCAAGTCCATTCCAACTCTTTCAACAAGCAGAGTTTTAGAACTCTTACATATGGATCTTCATGGTCCTATCAATCCTCCTACATTGAATGGAAGAAGGTATACTCTGGTTGTTGTAGATGATTATTCTAAGTTCACTTGGGTAGTCTTTCTACACAAAAAGAGTGATACACAAACACTACTTCCAGATCTATTGAAGAAATTGCAGGTTGAAAAAGGTCATCCCATTGTCAAGATTAGGAGTGACAAGGGGACTGAATTTATTAATTGTTACATTTCTGACTACTGTTCTAAGTCTGGCATACAACATTTGACAAGTGCAGCCAGAACCCCTCAACAAAATGGTGTTGCAGAAAGGAGAAACAGAACACTAAAAGAAGCTTGCAGAGCCATGATTGCAGAATTCAACACACCTCAGAAATTTTGGGCAGAAGCTATTAACACGGCTTGCCACTCTCAAAATCGAAGTGCTCTTAATAAGGTGCATGGTAAAACACCTTATGAGGTATGGAAAGGTAGAAAACCAAGAGTTTCTTATTTTCATATTTTTGGTTGTAAGTGTTTCATACATAACAATGGCAAAAGTAAATTAAATGTTTTTGATGCAAAAGCTGATGAAGGGATATTCTTAGGATACTCTTCTGTAAGCAAAGCATTTAGAGTGTTTAATTACTCTACCCTATGTGTAGAAGAAACACCCCATGTTGTCTTTGATGAGAATGTACAGGACTCTGCTGATCATCAGCTCAGTAAGAAAGTTGACAAACTACAGCTTCAGATCAACAATGAAGATGATAATACAGGAATTTATGAATCTGTACAAGCATATAATCCTTTCCTGAAAGTTCTAGATCAAGATTCTGACAAAGAAAAGGTAAAAGACAAAGGTGAGTCATCTAAAACTTCTGAAATAAAAGAATTGAATGACTGCTCTCCTGTGAACAAAACTGCTGATATAAATGATACTGATCTGCTTGATGATTTGCATGATGTAAATGATGATACTGTTAAGAATAGAAGGACATGGAAGTCTGCACATTCTACTGATCTGATTCTAGGTGACTCTAGTATAGGTGTTAAAACTAGAAAACAATTGTTTGATTCAAAGGAAGAACCTAGTAAGTCTTTATTTTGCTGGTGTTGTTTTCTATCATCTATTGAGCCGAAAACTGTGATTGAAGCTTTAAGTGATAGTAACTGGATTATAGCCATGCAAGAAGAACTTAATCAGTTCACTAGAAATGAAGTTTGGGAACTTGTTGATAGACCTAGTAATCATAATGTTGTAGGCACTAAGTGGATTTTCAAAAACAAAAGGGATGAAAATGATCTTGTAGTTAGAAACAAAGCTAGATTAGTTGCTCAGGGCTACTCTCAAGCTGAGGGTATTGATTATGATGAAACTTTTGCTCCTGTAGCTAGACTAGAAGCTATAAGATTGTTCCTTGCTTATGCTGCACATATGAAATTTACTGTATATCAAATGGATGTGAAAAGTGCATTTTTGAATGGTATACTTGCTGAAGAAGTTTATGTAGAACAACCACCTGGCTTTGAAGTGAATAGTCACCAAGTATACAGGTTAAAGAAAGCACTCTATGGATTGAAACAAGCTCCAAGAGCATGGTATGATACTCTTTCTCTATTCTTACTTGAAAATGGTTTTACAAAAGGCAAGGTTGATAGAACTTTGTTTAGAAGACAAGAAGGTAATGATATATTACTTGTTCAAATTTATGTGGATGATATTATCTTTAGATCACCCAACAAAAACTTGAGTGAAAGCTTTTCTACACTCATGCAAAGTAAATTTGAAATGTCTATGATGGGAGAAATGACATATTTTCTTGGTCTTCAAGTAAAACAAACTTCAGAAGGTATCTTTATAAATCAAGCAAAGTACACTAAAAATTTGCTAGATAAATTTGGTATTAAAACATGTAAGACAGTTGGTGTGCCCATGCAACCTACATACAGAATGGATCCTGATGAAGGAGGTAAGTCTTCTGACCAACCTCACTATCGTGCATTAATTGGCTCTCTACTCTATCTAACTGCCAGCAGACCTGATATTGCTTTTTCTGTTGGAGTATGTGCAAGATTTCAAGCAAACCCCAAGGAAAGTCATCTGGAAGCTGCTAAAAGGATATTGAAATATCTAAAGGGGACCATTAATCGAGGATTATGGTATCCTGCAGATGATGATATATCTTTAAGTGGTTATTCAGATTCGGACTTTGGAGGTTGCAAAATAGATAGAAAATCTACTTCAGGTTCATGTCAATTCTTAGGAACTAAACTCATTTCATGGTTTTCAAAGAAACAAACAAGTGTGGCAACTTCTACTACTGAAGCAGAATATATGGCTGCAGGTAGTTGTTGTAGTCAGCTTCTTTGGCTAATACAACAACTCAGAGACTACAATGTTGTAGAATCTAATGTACCTATATATTGTGACAGTAATAGTGCCATTGCCATCACTCAAAATCCTGTTTTACATACTAGATGCAAACATGTTGATATTAGGCATCATTTTATTAGGGATCATGTTGAAAAGAAGAATATTAGAATGGAAAAGATTCATACTGATATTCAAAGAGCTGACATTTTTACAAAACCATTGGCTGAAGTGAGATTCAGAGAATTGTGCATTAGTTTAGGATTGATAGATATGGATTCTGTTTGTATATAGAACTGTGCTAACATTTCAGGTACTGATCTTATACCAAGAGAAGATAAAGCAGAAAATAAGAGCAGTACATCAAAATTCAACAGGCAGAAGAGACAATCCAATGTCAGATCACTAAAACAGGTAACAAGGTTACTAAAGTGACCTTAATCCCAATGAGGAAGCTGGTAAAGCTGAGGGACACTGAGAACATACATTAAGGGGGAATCTGTGATTTCTTAAAGATCCTTTTGTTGACTCAGATCACTAAGTCACTTTAGCATAAACCTTGATGTGATCATTAAATTATACATATTGTTACTAATCTGTACTGTTTTACACTTATATCTCATGAACTAACACTTCTACCAAGGTGAAACAGGCACAGAAGAGGAATTCTCCATTGAAGGGGGAACTGATCTGATTACAGTTTTTAAATAGTCTACTAATCTGATCTGATTATAGGCTATATCAGTCTACAGATATATTCTGATTAATACATTGACTTGTCTACAGAACTGTGCTGATTACAAAGTTTCTTTGTCTACAGTACTGATCTGATTACAATTCAGTTATTCTACAGAACTAATCTGATTACTGACTAATCTGTCTACAGAAAGACTTGGTTGTGGAAATCTGTCTACAAGAAATCTACTGATCTGACACAGTACTGATTTGAGGATTACTGTGCTGATATCAAAAAGATGAAATCAGGGAATTTGGGTACTGATCTGAGGATTACTGTGCTGACCCATCTACTGATCTGAAATCTACTGTGCTGACTCATCTACTGATCTGATTTCTAAAAAGGTTACTCAGCTGATCACAGTACTCAGCTGATCCAGATAAGTGAAATTTTCTGTATATACTTGTAAGAAAATGAAGTGAAATTGTTTTGGAAACTACTGTGCTGATCTGCATCAGAACAGTCTTTTGGTTTAGATTACTCTAAGTCAAATATTGTTCAAATTTTAGATTACTAATAGAGAAGATTAATACACTCTTCTATTTCTAACCTAAAAATTGTGGTGTATTTATCAAACACTAGTTGGCTCCAAAAATTAAAGAATGTTACTAGAATGTGAACAGTTATTGTTTAACTCGAATTTCGAGATTTAATCCCAACCATTCTTTGTAATAATCTAATTCAATCCTAGCCCTAGATTGGTTTTGAATTATAACAAAAACAATCACACTTCATCTTCTTCGTTCTTACGAGTTCTTTTCTGGAAATTTCTTAACTTCTGAAAATTTGATTTCTACAAAATTCTCAAATGGCAACTATCAATATTATCAATGAAGCTAACCAAATAGCAGGAACTTTTGATTCGAATTTATGGATGCGCAAGAAAGGAATTTTCGTGGAAAACGCTGTCTACTTCAATGGCAGACACAACGCTGAAAATCAAGCTATCTTAACTATGTGTGAAGAATGCGGACTACGGAAGTTTCTGGAGTCATTTCCCGTGAATGTCTACGAGCCGGAAGCTGTGGAATTTTATTTACAACTCCAAGGAGATAAAAATGGTGTTCACTCCATGCTTGCTGGACACAAAGTCACCATTACAAGGGACATTCTCGAAGTAATGTTGGACTTACCGCAAGGTCCAGTAGATATTATGACCTACAAAGCTGGAGAAGAAAAGGAGTGCGTGGGAAAATGGTCAGGTGTTGAGACAGAGACCTTGACAAATTTGAAGAAGGATGTACTTCCTACTGGGTTGCAGTTCTTGATGGATATTGCAGGAAAATGCTTGTTAGGGCAACATCATAGCCAGGATGCCTTATCGAGTTTTAAAATTAGAATTATGGCTGCAATCATCGACAGAGTGCAAGGTGATTGGCAAGGATTCTTCCTAGAAAGGCTAATGACTGAAAAGGAAAAAGTGTTATTTGATGAGGATACAATGGAATTCTCACTTAAATCAAAGTTAGGGTTTGGAAACAAGCTGAGTTTCTTGCTGCCTCAGTTGGTGAAGAAACCTTATTGGAGTAATCCCAAGAAATTCCATCATGGGAAGTTCTTGATGAAGAAGGAGTCTGTTCAATTTGAACAAGAGAACCCCTTGGAACACTCTCAAGAAATTGAAGCAGAGGAGTCTGGAGCTTCAATGTACCAATCGGAGGATGATCAAACTGAGGTTCGATCAAAATCTAAGCATGATCCGAGCAGTACTACTTTAAGAAGAGGAAGGTCTGCTACTGCTGCCTCGGAATCAAAAGTTCGTTTTGTGGAAGCTGTGGTGCAATCGAGCTCAGATGAGCAAGAGGTTAGTGTTCCTAGTCCTGTTGCTACTCATAAGAGGACTAAGTCAAGGAGTGTTAGGAGGAAGTTGGTTGTTGTCTCCCCTACCCCTTCTGATTCTGAACCAAGCCAACCTGAACCCCAAAATCCTCAACCTTCATGTTCTGGAGGATCAGATCACTACTTTTCTGAGACTCAGAACACTCCCCATTCATCACCTCAGCTCACTAACTTTGAGCCTACTTCAATTCCTACCCCTCAACATCAAACTTCACATCAACCTTCACCACATCAATCCCCATTACAGGTTCATGCTCACTCTACTGAACATGAATTTGAGCCTTCTTCTGAACCCATTGATGTTTCATCTTCTCCTGAACCTGAATTTATTGCTCCTAAACCTGCTGATTTGATGGAGTATACTATCTGTGACAAAGAAGATAGAATCAGGATTGATTTAAGGATAGCACTGTTGAAACAATTTCCTGGACTGGATGAGAGCTCTGTTGAGTTTGAGAAGCTCCTTAGGATAGGCACTTGGGTGTATCTTAAGAGGAGTTCTTTGAAGGAAAATTTAGCCATCATGGAAGGAATGGGAGGTGCTTCAATCTTTGATGATTGGGAAGCAGAACCGATGCAAGCAGCTGGTGTTAACTCTTTTCTTGAGTTAGTCACTCCAGAATCTGTGGTACTTCTTGTTGAGAGACTAACAGGGATCAAGTACACTGTTGAGAAGATTGCAACTCCTGTCTCTGATGAAGATTTGTTTAGTGAAGAGAAGGGTGTTGATGAAACTGCTGCTGAAGAAGATTTTATGGATATTGATGAAGACATTATCAATGCAACAGAAGGGTTTGAGAACACTGTTGTACTTGAAGAAACTGTTGTGATTGAGGAAGCTGATGCTGTTGACACTCAGGATGTAAATGCTGAAGAATTGGAAAGCATTCCTATTCACTCTACTGATCCTATTGAGGATGTGCAAGAACAGATCCGAACAGGTCATGTTGAGAAGGATTCTGAGATTTCTGAGTTTGAAATGCTGAAAAAGCAGAATGCTGAACTTCAAGCAAAGTTGGAGGCTGTTGTTCAAATATTTCAAGAAGCTACTGAAAGGATGAACAAGATGCATTCTGAACACTCTTATGAAAAGGTCATGGAGTATACAATGTCCAAGATTTTTGACCTTCATAGAGTACAAGAGAAGAATTTGTCTCAAGTGTTGCATAAAAAGCTGGAACAACACATATCTTCCTTGAAAGAGTGGCATGATGAAGCCAAAAAGGGGGAAGACAGGACAAGACAAGTAATGGAACAAACACAGTCACAGCAAGCTCAGCTGGTTGTAAGTCAAGATGAATTAAGAGCTGAAATTCATATGTTGAATGAAAAACTGAAGCAAAGAAAGCAACAGAAGCAACAAGGTCAAGAGATTGTTGAGAAAAGACCTGAAATTGCTGGAAGTTCAAGTCAGAGGAAGAGGAAGTTAGTTCTGTCTGATGAAGAACAACAAGAGGAAGAAGCTGAAAGAATGACTAGATCAAAGAGCAAAATGAAAGCTGTTATGACAAGTGAAGAAGAAAACTTGAAAAAGAAGAAAGAAAAGGATGTCAAGTTCTTGAAGACAAGATTTGATAATCGAGTCACAGCTTTGAAGAAAAAGATGAATACTCAAAAGAAAGCTGAAGGAAAACAGTTTGACAAAGATTTTCAAGATGAAAACTTTGTGGATTTCATTGTGTTGACTGAACATATGGAATACTGGAAAAATTTGAAGAAGAAGTGGCAGATTGCTAACTTCATTGTGAAGAAGTTTGGTGATCATTCTAGCAAGGAAGCAGAATTTATTGATTTTGAAGAATTTATGCTGAACATTGATCAAGAATTCTGGGAAGACATAGCACAGGTTGCTAATCGTGCTGGAACAAAGATTTTGTGCCCTGAAGAACCTAATTGGGAACCTCCAAGACTGGAAAATGGAGAACCTGATTACAAGGAGATCAACAACATTATTGCTGAGATTATTAAAGAAGAAGGAATTACTGACCATCAACACATGATGGATATCAAGGCAAGAATGTATGTGGCATTCAGAATTTGAAGATGCAGAATGAAGATGAAGGACAAGCTCAGAAGATAACATTTCTATCCTTAATCTTTATTTCTATATTTTTTTGTTTCATATTCTGTGATTATTTGTAATATCTGATCTTATTTGAATATGAATCTGGAATTTCTGAATTGATGAACTGTTATGATTGACTACATACTTAACTACTGATTTATTAACATTTAAGTAGTTTTGGCTTCATCAAAAAGGGGGAAATTGTTGGGATATGAATCCTATAAACAATGTTCTAGTTGATGAAAGTATGTTTTGATGGCCAAAAGCAACTTAAAGTTAGTGATATATGTGGTTCTAAGTCATCTTAACTAAGTCATCTGAATATAAGCTTACTAATCTGATGAGAAACTTAAATTGAGATTACTAATCTTAATGTTAACTGAAGTAAGTTTACTGATCTTATTTGGTAATATTAAGAATAAAATTACTGATCTTAACTGAGTTATGTGAAATAAGATTACTGATCTTAGTGTGGAAACTGAGAATATTTTTAGTGATCTTATATGAGATATTTGAATATCTGAGTTACTGATCTGATGTACTTACTGATCTTATATGCTTACTGATCTGATATGTAAGTTACTGATCTTAAGTGTTTACTGATCTTAGATATTTACTGATCTTATATGGAAGTTATTGAACTTACATGAGTTACTGATCTTATTGGTTACTGATCTGATATATGAACTGTTAGGAACTAAGCTGATGTTTTGTATTGTATAGACAGCTTATAGTGTAGGACTTAGTTATACTCATCTGTATATAGTTCAGTTGATGTATAGATAGGTTTTATATATGTAAAGTTGTATTTTGTTGTATTAAGCATTGTAAAGTTCAGAACAGTAAAATCAGAACACTAGATTAGAACTAGATTAGAAGAAGATCAGAAGACTAAAGAAGACTAATGAAGACTCAGAAGACTACTTCAGAATAAGAAGACTTCAAAGAAGAATTGATGATAAGCTTAGAAGAAATCTGGAGAAGTTTTGAACAGTTTTAAGTTACTGTGCTGATTGAATCAGAAGAGTAAAAATCAGAAGAGTAAAATCCGAAGAGTAAAAATCAGAACAGTAAGTTACTGTGCTGATTTGGTGAAATTGAAGAATAAGTTTGGAAAGCTTATTTAAAGTGTAACTGAAGATTTATTGAAGATATGCTGACTTGGAAGTTGAAGGAAGTTACAAAGTCGGTTACAAGAAGAAGTTACAAAAACAGTTTAGAGTTAGTTCACAAACTGCTAACTGTCATACTAAGTTCTATAAATACTGTATGATCTCCTACTGCTGAAGACTACTGAGCAATTACTGATCTTAGAGAATTCAAAGAGCAAGTCTACAAGCAAGAACTCACAGAGTTGAAGGAGATTGAAGAAGAAGAGCCACTGAATTGAAGAGAAGAATCAAAGGCTACTCAAAGAGAAGTTTTACTTTTCAAGTTTAAGTTTGTATTTTGTAAAACAAGTGTGCTAGTTACTTGTAGAATTACTAGTAGATCGAAGATATACCTGGTGGTATAATCGATAAGATCAAAGTCTTAATCTTGGGACTTTAAGCCACAAGAAACTCAAGAAGAGTAATAAAACTTCACAACTGGAGTTGTGAGAGTGGATGTAGACATTTGTCGAACCACTATAAAATTCTGTGTTCTTTACTTTACTGTTTGATATTTGTTTGAATTGTTTAATCAAGAACATTAAGAATTAACCAAGTTAAAGATCTATAGAAAAGTGAGTATAAACTTGATTGGGCTCATTAGTAATCTGATTATTCCGCATTGTGTATTCTGATATATTGAAAGATTTTTGAAAAGTCTATTCACCCCTCCCCTCTAGACATTTTCACTAGCTTACTCAATATTATTAACTCAACTTGGGACCAACAATATACTGCTTTTCAAGGGCTGCCCGCCCTTTACACGTGGCGCCTTCAGATTGGACCTTCATTCTGCCCGAAAAGGTGATTTGATGGCGCATTTAATGCTAAACCGCCTTAGGTGCTCGTCCTCGCCGAGATGCCGAGGGCCTGGGCCATGGTGGTCGCCGGAGGACCTTCGAGGAGTGTGGTCGCCACGCTCCATGCTCTCTCCCAAGACTTCAATACTAAACTTCTGTTAACTAAGAATAGGCACGTGCTCGCCACACATTTGGGCGAGCAGCTAACTAAGAGAGTGCTCGCCAACATCTTTGGACGAGCACTTAAATATATTAAATACATTAAATCTATTACATTTTCTTGGTCTTGTTGACTAGTCGTCGCATGACTTTGTTGACTTGTCCTCGCCACGTGAGATGGTGACTAGGATTGACTTGTCAAAGATTGACCTCTTTGACTAGGTATAACATTTGCCCCCTGGTCGCCTTACTTCGTATTCGTAGAATGGTAAGGCGAGCAGTTCGATCGCCTTTTCCGATGGTGAAAATGATTCTCGACAACACAATCAATTTCGAGATCTTGATGACGTGAGATGGAGGCGGTCGCCTCGTTTCCTACGCCGAGCTCGCCTTCCGAGGCACTTTTGATGACGTATGATGTGACTGGTGTCAGGCGCGTGGGCGGCGCTCGAAATTTGAAAAGCGCGCGTGGGGCGCGTGCCGACCTCAAAGGTCGCGCGTGAGGGTCACTCTCCGAATTCGAATTCGGAAATGGCCCCAAAATTTTGGGAAAATTACGGATTTTACCCCGTTTTTTGCAATTAGGTCCCTGCATATGTTTTGCCTATAAATATGACTTTCCTTCTTTTCAAAACACTTTTACCGTTTTGCAACTTTGAATTTCTCTCGAGTTTTCTTCCGAGCTTCTTACTTCAAGCTTTTCCGGCGAGTTTGGGTGGTTTTCGATCGATAAAAAGGTATTTAACTCTCATTTTCTTCTTTAAAACTCTATTTTCCCCCATTTCTTAAGAAAAAATGGATTTTGGTGGCGGTTCCGGTGGTGGTTCGCCGCCGTTAGACGGTGGTGCTGCTAGTTCCGGCAAGGCTGATCGTCTAGCCATGGTTTTGTCGGAGAGGGCGTCCTCGTCGGACTCTAGGATCCACTCTCCTGACCCCATAAATGCTAGCGTTCGTAACCTAGGAAAAGCAGTGGTCGTCGACGTCGACGAGCTCGATGATTCTGATAGAGATGATGCCGGCAATGATGCCGAGGAGGGCGATGCCGAGGAAAGTGGCAGTGAGACGGACTCTGATTTGCATGATCAGGGTTTGGATCGGGAGGTGGGCGACCAGATAGAAATCGCCCAAGTCGAGGAGACCTTGACGAAGAGTCTCCGCGAGGACTATGAGGAAGTTGTTCGATATGCGGAGAGCATAAAGGATATCTTGAGTGGTCGGGAAAGTTTAGATGGCGATGAGGTCTCGAGGGAGGCCTATTATAAGTATTTTTGCGAATACCTTCCTCGAGATGTTCCTCGCCCGCATCGAGAAGCTTTCCAAACGATATATGAGGCGAGCAACTATGCGAGCAAAGTCTCCTCGGCACAGCTAGAGAACTCTCGAAAAAAGTACCAACTGCCGGCCGATGTGTGCTTTTTCGTTCCTCGCGAGGATGAGAGGGCCGACCAGCCGCCAGAGGGCATGGTCACCGTCAACATTGGCATGATGGAGGCAGGGCTTAGGTTTCCCCTGCACCCCAGCATTTCAAATTTCTTACATTTTTTGAATGTGGCCCCTTCCCAAATACTTCCGAACGGTTGGTCGAACCTGATCGGCATTCTTACACTGTTCGGCCTAGTGGCGGCCGAGAATGGATGTCGGAATACGTGGCTTAGCCCGAAGGAGATTAACTATCTCCTTCAGGCGGCCGAGACCGGAGAGAAAGTGGGCCACGGGTACTACTATGTTAGAGGTCGAGATAATTTCAAGTTGGTCGAAGGGGTTCCCAACAAGATTAGGGATTGGAAAACCAACTGGTGGTGGGTAGCCGGGGACTGGATGAGTTCAGTGAGGCCGGACGGATCTTCTGATCGCATTCCCATTGAGACCGAATATCAAAGAATTCGTGGTAAGTCTTTTAATTTCTGCTCGTTCTTGTCTATACTGAATAACTCCTCGCTTTTTGTAGGTGAAACTGTTCGCAAGAGGACTGCCGACCACCGTCTCACTCCTCTCTTTCAGTACCACGTTTGCTGCGTTCTCAACCGTCGCTACCTGGAGAGGTCTTGCCGATTTCTGAACGGGGAGTGTATGCGTGAGCGAGCAGGTCTCAGAGTACCTCCTCATCACTTCACTCGAGAGTTCCCTCCAGGTAAAATATTTCTTACTTCAAATTTCTCTTAAATTTACTCTTCGAAGATACTGACTTCTCGCTTCTTTTTCTAGTAGTGGTTCCTCAAAGGGTTGTCGCCTATCTTCCCCCCACCGTTGAAGTCGAGCGCCTAAAAGCGAACAGTATGCTTGGACAGGCACAAATACTCCGCGAGCGCAAGATTGTTGATGGCGCCGGCAAGAAAAGAAAAGGGGCGGAGAGCTCGGGGGCTCCACCAAAGAAGGTCGCTAGACCGACCAGAGGGGGTACTTCTCGCCCACCTGCTGCTGAAAGGAGGATCTCGCCGAGGAGATCTCCTCCGCCGAGGGGTAACTCCCCCCCCCCCCCCAAACCAGTTGCTTCCCCTCCTCCCCGAAGCACTCGGTCGCGAGAGACCGTGACGAGCACGTCGGCCGGGGAGAGGGCTCCGGGAGACAACACCCTTCTCGGCTGGGAAGCCGCAAGGGTTGCCAAGTAAGCTTTTTTTTTTTTTTTTTTTTTTATCGAAAAGTTTCTCAAAAAATTCTAAGTATCTTTTTTCTAATTCTTTCCTTTTTTAACAGAGTTGCCGACTATCCGGTCGCCCAACCCTTTAGCGAGAATCTTCTCGGCTTCTACCGGTCGCGAGACCCGGTCGATAGGGAGCCTCTGAACCTGTTCGCACAGAGGGCGATGAAGCACCTACCTCGCTCGTTGACGACCACACTGATCGAAGAGGTCGACAACCATAATGCCATGGAAAATGCGCGCCTGGTCGCCATTGACTTGAGCCGAGCCTCTTATACCATGGAGAAGCTCGCCAGCCAGATTGCTGAAGGTCGCAAGCTCAGCGAGGACAGGGCTGCGAAAGTTGCTCAAATGGCTAAGGCCAAAACTGTTGTTGAGGGGCAACTGCTCGCCTCCGAGGGGAAAGTGGTCGACCTCGAGACCAAGCTGGCCGATGCTGAGGCAAAGTTGGCCGATTCTGAGGCCCAACTTGAGATGGTTCGAAAAAAGGATCAAGAAGATCTTCAAGAGATCGAACGTCTCCGTGCTCGCCTCAAGACTGCCGAGGACGAGGTAAGAAATTTTGAAAACAAATCTGCAGATGATGAGGAAGAGTTGGCCACTCTTCGGCAGCAACTGGTCGATCTGACGGATGAGAAGGATGAGATCATTGAGCTCGCTGGGAGTGTGGCCAGTATTACTGTGGCACTCACTGCCCACGGGCTCATTCAAAAATTGTTGGAGGCTAACCCTGAGGTGGATATGACACCGCTCGGCGGACTTTTGGACGACCTTCTCATGAAGGAAAATCCTAAGTCGGAATCCGAACTCCCTCTGCTTCCTTTGATGAAATTGGGACTTCAGTTCCCTAGGCTCTTAGGTGTGCCTGTATTTTTTACGGATCCTCCGGAGGAAAGCCCAACTCATCAGCAACAGGGTGTCGCCGAGGAGGTAGTTGCCAGCGAGCAGGATGCTGCCGGCGAGGATGCTACCACTGCAGGAACTTAGTTTCCACTTTTTTTTTTTTTTTAGGAACTGCTCGGCCAGTAAGGCCTTTTTTTAATTCCAGCCTTTTTAAGGCTTTTTTAATGAATAGAAGTTTTTGCTTACGATGTGTTCGTTTTTCCAATTGTTTTAATGATAATTTTTTGCAAGTGCTTTTAATAAATACTTATTTTTCTTTCATTGGTTTGTGTTCGACGTTGTTATTTTGCGAGCATCTTTAAGAAAGAGTGCTCGTCTTTCAATTGCGAGTATCTTTTAAGAAAGAGTGCTCGTCTGTCCATTGCAGGCATCTTTTAAGAAAGAGTGCTCGTCTTTCCTTTGCGAGACTCTTTTAAAAAAGAGTGCTCGTCTTTCCTTTGCGAGACTCTAAGAAAGAGTGCTCGTCTTTCCTTTTGCGAGACTCTAAGAAAGAGTGCTCGTCTTTCCTTTTGCGAGACTCTAAGAAAGAGTGCTCGTCTTTCCTTTTGCGAGACTCTAAGAAAGAGTGCTCGTCTTTTAGAGTTAACCATTCGTCGGTTGAACTCTTTTTTTGATAGGTAGCGACCATCTTTGCCACTACCTTTGCGAGCATCTTTAAGAAAGAGTGCTCGTCTTTTGTTTCCTAGGTGGCTACGCAGAGCCTTGTTTAAACTTTCAAATTTATCTAACACTTGACGGAAATTTAAAACTTTGTATTGACATGGTAATTAGATACAGATTATACAAATGAAAAAATGAAAAACTTACTGGTAATATTTCTTCAGTTTGACCGCGTTCCATGGGTACTTGCTCGGCTTGCCCTCGAGATCTTCAAGCTCGTATGATCCGTTTAGGAGTGTGCGCGTTATTCGGTACGGACCCTCCCAAGTCGGGCCAAGTATGCCAATGGACTGCTCCGTCGCCCTCCGAAGTACGAGCTGGCCGATAGTGAACTGGCGGGCACGTACTTTGGTGTTGTAGTAGCGTTCTGACCTTTGCTTGTAGACCACATTCTTCTCGTCCGCTGTTAGCCTTCGTTCTTCTAGGAAGTCTAAATCGGAGAGCTGTGCATCGTTATTCAACTGCTCGTTATAATTTGCTACTCGAAAAGTTGGGACTTGCCCCTCTGCTGGTATGACAGCTTCGGTTCCGAACGCGAGCGCGAACGGAGTTTCACCAGTAGAATTTCTCGTGGTCGTCCGATATGCCCACAGAACCATGTGCAGCTCTTCGGCCCATTTGCCCTTCAATCCATCCAGCTTAGCTTTCAAGGTGTGCTTGATGATTTTGTTGATCGCCTCTACTTGACCGTTTGATTGTGGATGGTAGGGTGTTGAAAAAAATTTCTTGATGTTCCATCTTGAGCAGAAATCCAGCATGTCTTGACTTGTAAATTGACGTCCGTTGTCGGTCACTATCGCTCGCGGTAGGCCGAACCTGCAAATTATATTCTTCCAAATGAAGCTTGTCATTTGGCCCGTTGTGATGGTCTTCAATGCCTTTGCCTCTGTCCACTTGGTGAAGTAATCGACTGCTACGACGACGAAAGTTACCCCCCCAGCAGCTGGTGGGAAAGGTTCGATGATGTCGATCCCCCACTTCGCGAAAGGCCACGAACTATACACCGAGATGAGCTCGTCTGGTGTTGAGTGAATGGCGGGAGCGAAGGCTTGACATCTCTTGCACGACTGCGCGTAATGGATTGCATCTTTCTTCAGTGTTAGCCAAAAATAGCCTTGTCTTATGATCTTTAGAGCGAGCGCTTGCCCCCCTGTATGATTTCCACAAGCTCCATCGTGGATTTCGTGCATGACGATCTTCGCTTCGTCTTCTCCGAGGCATTTCAACAAAGGCATTGAAAAACCCCGTTTGTACAGCTGGTCGCCCACAATTGTGTACCTTGCGGACCTGAGTTGCAATCTGGTTGCTTTCACTTTGTCTGCCGGGAGCTCGCCGGTCTTGATGTACTTGGTGATCGGCGTCCTCCAGTCCTCGTCGCTGGTCGCTTCAACCTGCAAAACTTGACCTCTGTTCACCGATGGGGAAGAAATCTTGGTGATGGTTGCTTCTGAAAATATTGCCTCCCCCTCTGAAGTGGCCAGCCGAGCTAACGCATCTGCTTGCATATTTTCCTCCCTAGGGATTTGCTCGATGTGGAATTGATCAAATTGCTCGAGTAATCCTTTCACTAGGTCTTGATACTTTATCATTTGATCGCCGCGAGCCTCGTATTCGCCCGTGATTTGACATACAACCAGCTGAGAGTCAGAAAAAATTTTCAGTTTTCTAGCGCCCACGGCCATAGCCATCTTGATTCCTGCAACCAGAGCCTCGTACTCTGCTTCGTTGTTGGTCGCCCGATACTCGAACTCGATCGCCGAAGCAAACGTCTGTCCGGTTGGGCTGATGAGGACAACTCCTGCCCCTGCTTTGGTGCTCGTCGACGAGCCATCGACGAACAATGTCCAAGGAAGTTCGACTCCCTCGTCCAATTTTACTGGAAAAGTGAGCTCTACGATAAATTCTGCCAGCACTTGTCCCTTGATTGCCGTTCTGGGTGCGTAGGTGAGACCAAATTGTCCGATCTCTACTGACCATTTTAGAAGTCTTCCCGCGGTATCCGGACGATGCAGTGCTCGTCGGAGAGGAAAGGTGGTGAGGACGACCACCTCGTGGTCGAACAGGTA
This sequence comes from Galeopsis tetrahit, assembly GCA_963675135.1. NCBI lineage: Eukaryota > Viridiplantae > Streptophyta > Magnoliopsida > Lamiales > Lamiaceae > Galeopsis > Galeopsis tetrahit. The sequence continues at coordinate 5,708,421 of OY776126.1, forward strand.
TTGCCTTAATTTTCTAACACTCATGACTAGTGCGTACGCCAATTTTTCCATTGGAGTGTATCTCAACTCCGCATCTCGCAGTATTTGACTTACGTAGTGGATAGGCAGATGTGTGCTCCCCTCAGCTCGGACGAGCACTGAACTGATCGCACAGTCAGTGGCCGCCAAGTACAGATATAAAATTTCGCCGGGGACTGGCTTGGATAGGACTTTCGGATCCGATAGATATTCCTTCAATTTCTCGAAAGCTTTTTCGCACTCGTCGGTCCACTCGAACTTTCCTTTCTTCAGAGCGTCGAAAAAAGGTTTGCAACGATCGCCCGTTCGTGCAATAAATCTATTCAGCGATGCCAGGCATCCTGTCAACCTCTGAACTTCTTTCACGTTCCTCGGGCTTTGCATATTGATTACTGCTTGAATTTTACTCGGATTCGCCTCGATGCCCCACTGGCTAACCAGGTGCCCCAGAAATTTTCCTGAGCTAACTCCAAAACTGCATTTCTTTGGATTTAACTTCATGTTGTACTCTCTTAGGATATCGAATGTCATGGCAAGGTGGTGTAGGTGATCTTCTTTTCGTAAGCTTTTGACAACGATGTCGTCGATATAGACCTCTACCATCTCACCGATGTGCTTCTCAAACATCTTATTCACCAGTCTTTGGTACGTTGCCCCCGCGTTTTTCAAACCGAAAGGCATTCTTTTCCAGCTATACATATCACGCGCCGTCATGAAGGCCGTATGTCGCTGGTCGTCGGGATGCATTGCAATCTGATGGTACCCTGCGAAGGCATCCATGAAGGTTAACATCTCGTGCCCACCATATCTTCGTGCGACCAGGCGAATGCACCGATGTTTTCCTTCAAAAATGCGATCATGTCCGATCGTAGATGTCCTGGTAAATTCGAACCTATGAATACTTCGAGTTCGGGATGAGCTTCGTTTAATTGGATGGTTTCAAGGTCCTCCGCTGAAGTCGCCCGTTCTTTAGGTTCCTTCCAACGAGGGTCCTCAATTCCGAATTTCGGCTCAAAGCCTAACCTAGGCTCCAAATCTGGAAAGTGTTCTGGAGACTGGTCGCCGGGGATCTGGTCGCCTGGATCTGTCTGCTCGTCGATTTCCATTGGGGTGTGGTCGTCCACTTCCATGGAGGCGTGCTCGTTCGCCTCCATTTGGTGGTCGTCGGATTGATGACTGCACTCCCCAACTTCAATTTTTCTGTACTTGCTAGGAAGACCCTCCAAGTAGTTCATTTGTTCAGTTTGAGTTTGACACATAATATACTTTACAACCATGGCGCTTTCTTTAGAATGACGTTTTGCAAAACAGACGAGACACTCCCTCGCCCGTGTCTGATCGCCCTTAACGGTTATAGCTCCCGTCGGGGTCGGAAATTTAATACAGTAATAATAAGTTGAAGCGGCCGCCTTGAACTCGCTGAAGAAAGGTCGGCCTAGGAACGCGTTGTAGGATGATGGCATGTCGATGATCAAGAAGTCGAGTTGCCTAGCATGGTGCATTTCAGGCTCTTTTGACGATGCCAAGTCCAAAGTCAGTCTGATTTTCCCTATGGGAAGGTTGCGCGTGTCCCCGAACCCTACGATTATATCGTCGCAAGGCTCGATGTAATCTGCATATCCACCAAGAGCATCCAAAGTATGCTTGAAAAGGATGTTGGTGTATGACCCAGTGTCGACCATCATTCGATGGACGACGGTTCCCATTATCTTTCCCGTGATGACCAACGCATCATTGTTTGGCTGCACCACGCCGTTCAGGTCGTCGTCCGTGAAACGGATTTGATGAGAAGGAGGCTTCTCGGCAGTAGGAGCGACGCACACCTGGTGCACGTTGTTGAGTGCTCGTTGTTCGCCCTGAGCCCGGCGAACAGACAGAGCGACCCCGGATTGAGTCCCCCCCAAAGGGCCTTCTATCACATGGCATTCTCCTCCCACATTATCGATGTCGCCACCAGTATGTGTTGGCATGGGAGGAGTTAGCTTGGGACGGTTCAATTGTTGGTGCAGGTCGCCGCCGCTGTCGTCGCGACGTTTCTTGCCCCGGTTGTCGCCGTTTCCACCTCCGGACTTGATGAATTGGGTAAGCTTACCCTCATTGTAAAGTTTGAAAAGATTTCTCACCAAGTCTCGGCACCCATTGGTGTGGTGGCCGACAGAGTTGTGGTAGTTGCAAAATTTACTACCATCAAGATTTGCATCGCTCGTATGCATGGGCTTTGCTTGGGGGAGCAGATTTTTCCCCCTTATTGCGTCGTAGATGCCCCTAGGATCCACGGTGAGGGCCTCCCTGAATTGGATGATCTCAGGTGCCTCCTCGAATGGCCTGAAGTTCGCTGGGCGAGCACTGCCAGCTTGAGTGGTCGCCTTCTTGGGCTGGGAAGATTCCCCAGTGTTAGTGTTTTTCTTGGGCCACACTCTCTTGGACGTGTCAGGCTGCTCGTTAGCCTTGGCAGCGTCCATTATTTCCTCCATTTGGATAAAATTCCCAGCCCTCGTGCGGAAGTCCGCATAAGAACTGGGGAAAGTAAGATGGATAGATTCCCACAGCTTGGTACCTATCCTAAGACCGGAAACCGCTGAGATCAGCTTCGTCTCATCGTTCACGGCCTCCCCATCGATCACCAGCCTATCGAAGCGCTCGATGAAGTCTTTGCCTGATTCAGTCAGGGATTGGCGAACGTTCGCCAAACGTTGCTTTGAGGCTGGGCGAGCAGCAATAGACCCATAGTAGGTCAGGAAGTGTTGTCCCAGCTCAAGGAATGAGGTGATAGATCCGGGACTCAAAGTTGTGTACCATCGATGAGCCCGGTCTCCCAAGGTTAGGGAGAAGTTTCTGCATTGGGTGGCGTCCGTTGCCCCGATTGAGGCCATATAGTTGGAGTACTTGGACAAGTGTACTATGGGGTCGGACATCCCATCATATGCCGTCATGGAAGGCATTTGGATCTTTCTCTGAATGGGGGCGGTGAGGATTGCAACACTTAGTGGAGGTGCGGGCAGACTGATCGGCGGTGTGGTCCCTTGCTTCGAGGCGACCACCTCTGCTCGCAGAGCGTCCATCTCTTGTTTCATTAATTTTTGGGTTTCGAGGAACTGGGCGATTTGCCCCTCCTCGGCAGTTTGAGCTCGTGGGACGACGTTCTCGTCACGTCGACTCCCATGGGAAATGGCTGGGCGACCATCATGATGTGATCGCCTGGGCGAGTGCCTGTCAGAATGGTGGCTGCGATAACTCTTGGCCGGAGCTCGCGAACCCTTCCCTGGTCCCACTCGATCTAGAGCTGAGACTCTGTCGCCCTGATCTCTTCTATCAGCGCGATGGTGGTCGGCCTTATGTGGTCGGCCATCCACGTTGAAAGGTACTCGGCGAGGAGCCCTTCCATCATTGTCCTTCATTCGGTTAAAAACCGAATTTCTTTGTGAGTCTCCCGTCTGGCTATTGTGGGAGTGCTCGCCGACTTTGCTCTTGCCCTTATCTTGGGGGTGAGCGGAATGTGAGTGATAGGAACGGTCATCCTCGTTCCCCCTATTTTTGCGAGCCTCGACGAAAGCTCGATCTTTGGCCTTCTCGAGCTCTTCCTCCTCGTTCTTCCTCCTCTTCTCCAGGAGGTAGTCCGATAGGTCTTTCAAGTGTTGGGGGTCATTCAGAATATCCCCCATGTTTAGGTTTGCAAAAGGATTTGCCGGCGGCGGAGGGTGCTCGTTCCCTCCGGGCGGTGGAGTATGCTGAGACATCGTTTAAAGAGTGTCTTCTTAGTTTACAAAGTAAAGATCTAAAAAACGAAAGATTAAAGTTCTTACGCAGAAGAACGTGCTATTACAACTACTAGTCTTATCAAAGTAATAACAACAGAAGCTTGAAAACACAAATACAAGGAGATCAAACTCCAAAATATGCTACGAAAACTAAAAATGTTCAAGAACACGAAGAACACTAAAGATCGTAGATGATGCTCTAAACGGTAGATATACCGATTAAAGCTTGAAACAGGGAGTTTGCTAACCGATCACTCGTTGATCGGACGAAACTTTGATGATTTAAACACGTAAAAGGTCCCCTCCTTCTAGCGCCAAATGTTGTACGCACTATAAACGGGTTGATTCGGATGTGGACTATTAACTAGTACGATACAAACATGTATATTTAAACGGGGGTTATTACGTGTTTATGTGGATTAAAGTGATGATTTGTGATGAACTTGATGAAGAACACACAAGAACACAAGATATAGCTTCTTGGAGAAGCTAAAGCTTTAGAAGCTTGGGAGAGTTTATTGCTTTGGGTTGGGGTGATTGTATGAATTTCTAACCTCTGTTACAAATGAGCCCAAATGGGCATTATATACTGCTTTTCAAGGGCTGCCCGCCCTTTACACGTGGCGCCTTCAGATTGGACCTTCATTCTGCCCGAAAAGGTGATTTGATGGCGCATTTAATGCTAAACCGCCTTAGGTGCTCGTCCTCGCCGAGATGCCGAGGGGCTGGGCCATGGTGGTCGCCGGAGGACCTTCGAGGAGTGTGGTCGCCACGCTCCATGCTCTCTCCCAAGACTTCAATACTAAACTTCTGTTAACTAAGAATAGGCACGTGCTCGCCACACATTTGGGCGAGCAGCTAACTAAGAGAGTGCTCGCCAACATCTTTGGACGAGCACTTAAATATATTAAATACATTAAATCTATTACATTTTCTTGGTCTTGTTGACTAGTCGTCGCATGACTTTGTTGACTTGTCCTCGCCACGTGAGATGGTGACTAGGATTGACTTGTCAAAGATTGACCTCTTTGACTAGGTATAACAATGTGGATACAGACAAGGTTAGTTAGTTAGTTATTCATTTATTCCATCGTGTCAACTTGCCTTTGTCGTCGTCTCTCAATAGGCTAACGAATTGTCGATTCTGCAGGATGGACGCATAAGTTATGAGGAATTTTCTGCAATGATGAAGGCAGGCACGGATTGGAGGAAGGCATCGAGACAATATTCGAGAGAGCGGTACAATAGTCTTAGCATGAACTTGATGAAGAGCGGTTCGTTACGAATGGACAATGAAGGTAGATAGGCCAGCTGAAGGTTATATATACATAGTACAGTTCCTGAAAGTTAATACAAGTGCAAGGAATGAATCTTTTTTGGTTCTTTAATCCATTTTCTTTCTGTTTTTTAATTTTTGTGTTGTATTGTTTGGGGATCCTTTTGGATGGAGGCATAGCATAACTAGACACAGGTACAAGGTGTTAATACTGTTACACAGAGGGTGAGGTGAACAAGGAAAATTGTACTAGTATTATTCTGTTTGAAGAAATGTGTTTTTTGAGTTGTAAATATGCTGATTTTATTTATTTATTATATAACTAACTTTTTTTTTTTTTTTTATTACTTCCATTTAAATTGAATTATGATATTTACCAAAATCATTAAACTTTTATAACCCGTACCAAATTCCTTTCATAAAAAGCATAAGCAGAGTCCTTCACAATTTTCATTGTTTTTTTTTTACCCCTAATAAATCACACAAACTCTTAACAATTACTACTACTTCCTAAAACTATTCAAACACTCGCAAAGTCTTTGTTTCACGATATGCATCAATGCTTTTTGTCTAAATACATCACAGAGAAAATGCATGGTTTAAAGCGTACCATAGAATGATATAAGTGTATAATTTTGTCACAACTTACAAGTAGAACTCCACATATCCGAATTAGATGCGTTTACAATACAACTCCCATTGTTTAATATAACAAGTTCATCGAAATAGGTGGTTAACTTAACAAAAATACATACAATATACTCTTCACCTATATTGAGAAGTTGATGCACATATATGAATGAAGCCTCCTGAACGTGTTTGTCAATTGATGATCATTCCAAATATTCATATTGTAAATTTAGCAAACCCAAGGCGAAATTGTCTAGTATTCTGGGGATGATTAGTTTGTATGATTAAGAAACTATCGATCAAACACAATTAAGAAACTAATGTATGTACAATATTAGGGGATCTCGTGTTGACATACATATATTTATTTGTGAGAGCATATAATACAAATGTGTGTGTTATGAGCAGAGGAGATTAGCATCTCCTACTGGCTGAAAAACTATTAATTGCTTGATATCAACACATGGCACATTCTCAATATGCGGCTAACCTTTTCATACTGCAAAATTCTTGTTGACCATCACAACAGATATGTGGGACTTTAAAAGGGAATCTACCCAAAAACAACTAACAAAAAGTAACAACTACAATACAACAGTATATCAAATGAAAATATGCATGTGCTCAACGCTGCTGCTTCTTTCTTCTTGAATATTAACTCACTATAGTAGCTATGTAGCCAAACATGAGTCGATTTCAACACTCGTAACTCCCCTTTTAGTAAAGCTTGGGCTAGTTACCCCTTTACTCCATGCGCCGCCTCATCTTTAATGACTTCTTCTTATTTTTTCAGTGACCCTCTTATCGTATTGATCAGAAATAAATGTGCACTGAGTTCTGTGTACACATTTTTTCCATGATTTGCTTTTGGAACTCGTTTAGTAGTGGTGCAGTGGTGCTAGTATCCCTTCTCCTTCAACTTCACTTATGGAGAACTGATATTCCGCATCTGCTATTGGTTTAATGTCGAGATCCTTTAGAATCTGTATTTTTTTACTCTTAAGCAAGGATGAAAATATCGCTATCCAACCTTAATTTTATGGATATATCGATATTGGAAAAAAAAAATTGAAAAAATGACGGAAATCTTATTAAAATCTTGAAAATTTAACTTGAAATTTTAGAAATTATTATAACATACCATTATGATAATAAATTATATGAATAGTGACTGACGAAAACTAATTGATAACATAATACAATACAAAATGATTAAATATATATGATAAAATACAATTAATATCAAAATGATGACCTATGAGGTTTAAATATAGTAGGTGAAATGACATTTTTGTCTAAACAACATTGATAAAATACAATTAATACTGGCCGGTGATTCGGGTGGAATTTACACGTTTTAGGAGCACATGTGAAGCATGTTTTGATGTGGATTTCATTGAATTATGCATTGAATATGATTGTTTAAGCCGAAATGAGAGAAAGGTTGTGTTTTGTCGATTTTGTAGGAAATACGAGGGAATTTGGAGCAAAACACCAACCATACAATACTGGATCAGGAAGAGGAGTGCACCGTTGGATTCGTCTCGAAAAACGGAGTGGAATGAAAAAAAGAATCGAGTCAATCGGAGGTCGGAAGCTCGAGATATGAAGAGACGAAAAAGCATGCACGGGTAGAATCGACCCGGGCAGGTAGAATCGACCCGGGCGGGTCAAAACCACCCGGGCAAGGGCAGATTTTCATCACTTTCGTATTTGGCCCGGGTGAAACCCACCCGGCCGGGTGGATTCCACCCGGGCAAGGCAACATTTCCAAGAGGTTCGAATTTTGGCCGGGTGGCATGCCCGGGTGGGAGCCACCCGGCCGGGTCACATCAATTTCGGGGTGTTTTGGCCATTTTCGAGGGACCTAAGTGCAAATTTAGTCCAAGACTTCTACCCCAACTATAAATAGCTCCAATTTGAGTTTTAGAAGGGAGTCTTACTCCTTTTCCAAGCATTTTCTCACACACAAACACATAGTTGTAGGTGTTCTTCATTTTTAGTTTAATTTCTTCAATAGATTAGATAGAATAGTGGTTTTTACTTCAAATCAAGCTACGATTATCATCGGGCATCGTCTATTACATCGTTTTGTAGCTAAATTCGCATGATCAAGGTGATATTACTCTATTTTGCAATTCAATTTGGTATTTTCTTAATTTCTTCAATCTCTTGTTATTTTATTATGAGTTTGATGTTATTTGTTGTTGTAGCCATGGGATTCTCTTCTAGAACCATGGGCTAATCCTCAATTGCCTTGGGTGTGGATGTTTTGATGAGAATTTAGTGTAATTGTGAATTAATTGCATGATTAGCTTATAATTTGGGTTTTTATGTTTCTAGAGTTGTACTTTGATTGATTCATTTGGTTGATCAACCCTATTAGCAAGCATGTTCGATTATGTTTATTGCAACGAGAGTTGGGTAGCATGATTGGGAGTGTGAGTGTGAGCTTTGATCAATTGAATAGAAGTTAATTAGTAATTAGCTCACCCGAGAGGGGTGTTAATGGCTAGACCGACAACCTTAGACACTAAACGAGTAGAGGTCGTCTAGGAGTTTGGTGAGAGGGCGTTTCATAAGCATTAGTAACCGTGTTGAAAGTGCTTATGAAACACTATCTTAGGGGCTTATGGTATTTGGTTAGATCCTATAATTGCTAATCAATGCACGATGTTTACCTATGCCTTTCGAGGGGGTTTGCACACTTATGTGATAGCCTTTAGCTTGACCCAAATTTGTCGTAAAATCATGTAATTGGTTCACTAGTTCACTTAATTGCTCACAAAACGGAAACACCCGAGGCAATACACTTCTCTTGCACTTTCAATCGAAAGTTAGATAGCTTGTTATTTCTTATTACTAGTTCTCATCACTTTAGTTAATTTAGTTTAATATTTTTTGTGCTTATTCCCGAAAATCCAAACATAATCATTTAGTTACTACAATAGCATGATAACTTGCAACTTTAGGGACTCATTCTCACTCAATTAAGTCCTTGGAACGAAATTTTACTTGGTATACTTATCTTACTACTAACGAACCCATACGCTTGTGGGGATCGTATAGGTGTAAAAAGTGCAAAAATTCGATCCAAGTCAGCCGGCGAAAACTATTAATTGACAACATAATATATACAATACAAAATGATTAAATATACATGATATTAATACAATTAATATCAACATGATGATTATGAGGTTCAAATACAGTAGATAAAATGACATTTTTGTCCAAACAAAATTGATACTAACTCATCACATTATAGTAATTTAGGATATAGTTTGCATCTGTCATTCATATATTTTGCACTATTAAAAATAAAATAAAAAGTAATTTTATACGTATAAAAATAAAATTTTAAATAAGTTTGCGATTTATTCAGATTTTGCGATATTGTGCAATATCATGCGATATATTCACGATATTTTTCAATTTTCGTTCAATTTTACACTACGGTTGAACGATATCGATATCGACATTGATATTTTACGATATATCCGCGATACTCGTGAAAAAATACATTAGACCCTACTATCCATATCACAATATCCAAATTTGCTATATATCCGCTATATTTCGCGATATTTTCATCCTTACTCTTAAGTATGTCCCCTTCCTCTATATTAATAGATACTGAGCAAAGTCATATTCATTTTTAGAGAAACAGATTCCATACTTGGAGAGTTTCATTGGGAAGCTCTCCATTACACATAAGAACCTCTTTCCCTTCATAAACATCTCTATATGAATAAGTCACCTAATTCAAACCACTACCATAAATACACTATAAATACAATCACAACACCACTAACCCATTACAGTTACTATTAATACTCCTACAACAAAAAATACCAAAAGATGAAAAGAAGCAACTACATTAACTTGTCAGTAGAATTGAAGACTAAGGTAGCAAACATCTTGATGGAAAACTCCAAGGATGTCAAACCATCACGGGGCAAGTTTAAGGAGATTGCAAACATGTTTGGCATTTCCAGAAGGTCAGTCAGTTCCATCTGGGCTGCAGCAAGACAGAAAAAAAAATGAAGGTCTGACTGTTATATTTAATGCTAGAAAATGGTCAACACACATTGATAGAGTTATGCTAGATATTGAAAAATTGAAGTCAATTCTTTTACGAAAAAGAACTACATATAGAAGAATAGCAAGAGAAATGGAGGTAAGCAAGAGTCTAGTGAAAAAGTGGATTAAAAGTGAATGAAGCTATATCGAAATAGGTGGTTAACTTAACAAAAATACATATAATACTCTCTTCACCTATATTGAGAAGCTAATGCACATATGAATGAAGCCGGCTGTCCAACACTTGATCTTCTTGTTTGTTTGATGGATCTATTCCTGAATGTGTTTGTCAATTGATGATCATTCCTAATGTGAAGTAGTAATTCATATTGTAAATTTAGCAAACCGAAGGCAAAATTGTCTAGTATTCTGGAAATGATTAGTTTGTATGAAGAAACTGATCTATGGAGTATGGACAATACACATGAATTTAAGAATTAGAGGATCTCGTGTTGACACATACATTTATTTGTGAGAGCATATGATCATACAAATGTGTGTTATGAGCATCTTTTGCTGGCTGAAAAACTATTAATTGTTTGCAACTCACTACAGTAGCTATATAGCCAATCATGAGCCTATTTCAACACTCGTAACTCCCCTTTTAGTAGAGCTTGGGCTAGTTGCCCCTTTACCCCATGTGCCGCCTCATCTTTAATGGTTTCTTTGTATTTTTTCATTAACCCTTCTAAATGTTGGTCCCTTAATATGGATATGGGGTATGCATCAGACGAGTTTCTGAAAATCAGATGACTTGTTGACATTTGATATATAAGTTTAGGTGTATAAAACAAAATTAGTTCTCTATACAGATGACTTGGTCTGATGATAGAGAAGCGTTGTGGAATTTGTAGTGTGCCCATTTATAAAGATTATACTGGCCTATATACTCATGGAAATTAAAAACTTTTATTTCATGCATAAACATATTTTATGATATCAGAAGATTTGGTGTCTTCTGATTATAAACTTTCAAATAACAAAATAGATCAGCATAAGAAGATTTGATGTCTTCTGATTATGAACTTTCAAATAACAAAATAGATCAGCATATCAGTAGACTTTCCCCTTCTTAAAGTATGTCCCCTTCCTCTATATTAATATATACCTGGACATTCATTTTTAGAAAAACAGATTTCATACTTCATCAGGAGAGTTTCATTTGAGAAACTCTCCCATAACACATCAGAACCTCTTCCCCTTCAGAAATATATCCCCTTTAGAAATATTTAAGGGGAGTTTCTATAGGGGACATTTCACTTATAGAGATTTCAATTAGAGACAAAAAAATTTGGAGTTAAAAATAAGGTCAAAATGTGAGATAAATGTACAACTATACCCTTTCATTTAATTAAGATTCCATTTTTGCATATTCAATTACCTTTTTTACTCTTCTGGTCATTAGATGAGTTAAACTCACTTGATTTACCCTCTGATCTTCTGATCATCAGGTACTCACCTGATTTACTCTTCTGGTCATCAGACTCATCTGATTTACTGTTCTGTTATTCTATTCTTCTCTTCTTATCTTGAGCTTGTGCGCGTTTCTCCTTTATATCAACTAGCTTTCAATACTGCTGATATAACCAGATCTTAATCTATTACAAGATGAATGATTAAGTTGTCTATACAATACAACATTACCTATTACAAGTATATGTATATTTGATTTATCAATACAAACATAATCCCAACACTAAATGTGCACTGCGTTTTGTGTCACGTTTTCCATAATCTGCTCATTTTCAACTTGTTTAGTTCTTCCTCACAAGTGAAACATCGAATACGGCAATGTTTGTAGTGGTGCTAGTATCCTTCTTCACTTAACTTCACTTATGTTGAACTGATATTTCGCATCTGCGGTTGGTTTAATGCCGGGATCCTCTAGAATCTGGATTTTTTTACTCTTAAAGTATAAGTATGTCCCCTTCCTCTATATTAATAGATACCTGCGCATTCATTTTTAGAAAAACAGATTTCATACTTCATCAGGAGAGTTTCATTTGGGAAACTCTCCTATAACACATTAGAACCTCTTTCCCTTCAGAAATATCTACCCTTTAGAAATATTTAAGGGGAGTTTCTACAGGGGACATTTCACTTATAGAGTCTTGTTATCTTGAACTTGTGCACAAATGATTAAATTGTCTATACAATACAACTTATCCTATTACAAGTATATTTGGTTTATCAATACAAACATAAGGATATAAAAATCCCTAACACTAAATGTGCACCTAGTTCTGTGTCCACATTTTCCATAATCTGCTCATTTCCAACTTGTTTAGTTCTTCCTCACAAGTGCAAGATCGAATACGACAATGTTTGTAGTGTGCTAGTCTCCCTCTTCCCTTAACTTCACTTATTTTGAACTGATATTTTGCATATTTTGCATATGCTGTTGGTTTAATGCCGAGATCCTCTGGATTTTTTTACTCTTAAAGTATGTCTCCTTCCTCTATATTAATACATACATGGGCAAAGTCATATTCATTTTTAGAAAAAACAGATTTCATACTTCATAACACATCAGAACTCTCTTCCCCTTCAGAAATATCTCCACTTTAGAAATATATAAGGGGAGTTTCTATAGGGACATTTCACCTATAGAGATTTCAATTAGAGACAAAAAAAAATTTGTAGTTAGAAATAAAGTCAAGATGTGAGATAAATGTACAACTATACCCTTTCATTTAATTAAGATTCTAATTTTACATATTCAATTACCTTTTTTACTCTTCTGATCATTAGGTGAGTTCAACTCACCTGATTCCAGGTGAGTTCCACATTTATTCAATACTATGACATACTAATCTATTACAAGATAAATGATTAAGTTGTCTATACAATACAACTTATCATATTACAAGTATATTTGGTTTATCAATACAAAACATAAGCAAACATAAAGATATCTCAACACTAATATCCACATTTTCCATGATCGGCTAATATTGGAACTTGTTTAGTTCTTCCTCACAAGTGCAAGATCGAATACGGGATGTTTGTAGTGGGGTTAGTATCCCTTTTGAACTGATATTTCGCATTTAATGCCGAGATCCTCTGGAATTTTTTACTCTTAAAGTATGTCCCCTTCCTCTTTATTAATAGATACTTAGGCAAAGTCATATTCATTCTTAGAAAACAGATTCCATTCTTCATCAGGAGAGTTTCATTCCTCTATATTAATAGATACCTGGGCAAAGTCATATTCATTTTTGGAAACTCTCCTATAACACATCAGAACCTCTTCCCCTTCAGAAATATCTCCCTTTTAGAAATATTTAAGGGGAGTTATAGGGGACATTTCACCTATAGAGATTTCAATTAGAGACAAAAAAAATTTGAATTTAGAAATAAGGTCAAAATGTAAGATAAATGTACAACTATACCCTTTCATTTAATTAAGATTCTAATTTTGCATATTCAATTACATTTTTTACTCTTCGGGTCATCGGGTGAGTTGAACTCACCTGATTTACTCTTCTTCTGATCATCAGGTGAGTTCAACATTTATTCAATACTATGACCTGATACTAATCTATTACAAGATAAATGATTAAGTTGTCTATACAATACAACTTATCCTATTACAAGTATATTTGGTTTATCAATACAAACATAAGCAATCATAAGGATATAAAATATCTCAACACTAATATCTACATTTTACATGATCGCCTAATATTAGAACTTGTTTAGTTCTTCCTCACAAGTGCAAGATCGAATACGGGATGTTTGTAATGGGGTTAGTATCCCTTTTGAACTGATATTTCGCATTTAATGCCGAGATCCTCTGTATTTTTTACTCTTAAAGTATGTCCCCTTCCTCTTTATTAATAGATACTTGGGCAAAGTCATATTCATTTTTAGAAAAACAGATTCCATTTTTCATCAAGAGAGTTTCATTCCTCTATATTAATAGATACCTGAGCAAAGTCATATTCATTTTTGGAAACTCTCCTATAACACATCAGAATCTCTTCCCCTTCAGATATGTTTCCCTTTTAAAAATATTTAAGGGGAGTTATATGGGACATTTCACCTATAGAGATTTCAATTAGAGACAAAAAAAATTTTGAATTTAGAAATAAGATCAAAATGTGAGCTAAATGTACAACTATACCCTTTTATTTAATTAAGATTCTAATTTTGCATATTCAATTACCTTTTTTACTCTTCTGGTCATCGGGTGAGTTGAACTCACCTGATTTACTCTTCTAATCTTCAGGTGAGTTCCACATTTATTCAATACTGATGATATGACCTGATACTAATCTATTACAAGATAAATGATTAAGTTGTCTATACAATACAACCTATCCTATATTACAAGTATATTAAGCAAACATAAGGTTATAAAATATCTCAACACTAATATCCACATTTTCCATGATCGGCTAATATAGAGATTTCAATTAGAGACAAAAAAATTTTGAATTTAGAAATAAGGTCAAACTGTGAGATAAATGTACAACTATACCCTTTCATTTAATTAAGATTCTAATTTTGCATATTCAATTACATTTTTTACTCTTATGGTCATGGGGTAAGTTGAACTCACCTGATTTACTCTTCTGATCATCAGGTGAGTTCAACATTTATTCAATACTATGACCTGATACTAATTTATTACAAGATAAATTATTAAGTTGTCTATACAATACAACTTATCCTATTACAAGTATATTTGGTTTATCAATACAAAACATAAGCAAACATAAGGATATAAAATATCTCAACACTAATATCCACATTTTCCATGATCGGCTAATATTGGAACTTGTTTAGTTCTTTCTCACAAGTGCAAGATCGAATACAAAACATAAGCAAACATAAGGATATAAAATATCTCAACACTAATATCCACATTTTCCATGATCGGCTAATATTGGAACTTGTTTAGTTCTTTCTCACAAGTGCAAGATCGAATACGGGATGTTTGTAGTGGGGTTAGTATCCCTTTTGTTTTGAACTGATATTTCACTTTTAATTAATGCCGAGATCCTCTGGAATTTTTTACTCTTAAAGTATGTCCCCTTCCTCTTTATTAATAGATACTTGGGCAAAGTCATATTCATTTTTAGAAAAACAGATTTCATTCTTCATCAGGAGAGTTTCATTCCTCTATATTAATAGATACCTGGGCAAAGTCATATTCATTTTTGAAAACTCTCCTATAACACATCAGAACCTCTTCCCCTTCAGAAATATCTCCCTTTTAGAAATATTTAAGGGGAGTTATAGGGACATTTCACCTATAGAGATTTCAATTAGAGACAAAAAAAAATTTGAATTTAGAAATAAGGTCAAAATGTGAAATAAATGTACAACTATACCCTTTCATTTAATTAAGATTCTAATTTTGCATATTCAATTACCTTTTTTACTCTTCTGGTCATCGGGTGAGTTGAACTCACCTGATTTACTCTTCTGATCATCAGGTGAGTTCAACTCACCTGATTCCAGGTGAGTTCCACATTTATTCAATACTGCTGATATGACCTGATACTAATCTATTACAAGATAAATGATTAAGTTGTCTATACAATACAACTTATTCTATTACAAGTATATTTGGTTTATCAATACAAACATAAGCAAACATAAGGATATAAAATATCTCAACACTAATATCCACATTTTACATGATCGGCTAATATTGGAACTTGTTTAGTTCTTCCTCACAAGTGCAAGATCGAATACGGGATGTTTGTAGTGGGGTTAGTATCCCTTTTGAACATTTAATGCGAGATCATCTGGAATTTTTTACTCTTAAAGTATGTCCCCTTCCTCTTTATTAATAGATACTTGGGCAAAGTCATATTCATTTTTAGAAAAACAGATTCCATTTTTCATCAGGAGAGTTTCATTCCTCTATATTAATAGATACCTGAGCAAAGTCATATTCATTTTTGGAAACTCTCATATAACACATCAGAACCTCTTCCCCTTCAGAAATATTTCCCTTTTAAAAATATTTAAGGGGAGTTATAGGGGACATTTCACCTATATAGATTTCAATTAGAGACAAAAAAAAAATTTGAATTTAGAAATAAGGTCAAAATGTGAGCTAAATGTACAACTATACCCTTTCATTTAATTAAGATTCTAATTTTGCATATTCAATTACCTTGATATGACCTGATACTAATCTATTATTACAAGATAAATGATTAAGTTGTCTATACAATACAACTTATCCTATTACAAGTATATTAAGCAAACATAAGGATATAAAATATTTCAACACTAATATCCACATTTTCCATGATCGGCTAATATTGGAACTTGTTTAGTTTTTCCTCACAAGTGCAAGATCGAATACGGGATGTTTGTAGTGGGGTTAGTATCCCTTTTGAACTGATATTTTGCATTTAATGCCGAGATCCTCTGGAATTTTTTACTCTTAAAGTATGTCCCCTTCATCTTTATTAATAGATACTTGGGCAAAGTCATATTCATTTTTAGAAAAACAGATTTCATTCTTCATCGGGAGAGTTTCATTCCTCTATATTAATAGATACCTGGGCAAAGTCATATTCATTTTTGGAAACTCTCCTATAACACATCAGAACCTCTTCCCCTTCAGAAATATCTCCCTTTTAGAAATATTGAAGGGGAGTTATAGGGGACATTTCACCTATAGAGATTTCAATTAGAGACAAAAAAATTTTGAATTTAGAAATAAGGTCAAAATGTGAGATAAATGTACAACTATACCCTTTCATTTAATTAAGATTCTAATTTTGCATTTTCAATTACCTTTTTTAATATTGCGTTAATATTCAATTAAAAAATATAAACTCCTCGAAAATAGCGCCACAATAACTCAATTTCTAAAATTTAAAATATTTCCTCAACTAGAATAGAAATGTCTATCAATTGTAGAAATCGAATTCAGCATGAATTTTTTTTCGGCTAAGTGTGGAAATCGGAAACACAGCATATGTAACAAGGATGAATATGCAAATTTTTAATTGAATATGCAAACTTTGTGAATAAGAAAATCGGTTAAAAAAATTTATATATTGTAAGATATAATATTATATATAAAAAATTTAATCCATCTACAAATATTGATAAATATAACTTTATTTGTTTGAATAGGTCAATATTACGATTTTAGTTTTGGATTTGGGATGTAATTAAAATGTGAGATTTTTTTATTTAATAATAAAATATTAATTATAAGTGAAAATCGTGTTAATGTGATTTGTAACTTCATTAAATTAAGGGGGGTATTCAATTGAGATTCTGTTGGATTTTTTTGGACTTTTAAAATCTGGGGGTATTCAATCCGGATTTTTAAAAGTCTTTCAAAATTTTGAGGTATTCAATACGGATTTTAAAAAGTCTTTTGAAATCTTTAGGTATTCAACAATCTATGGATTTTAATACTCTATGGATTTCGTTGGATTCTCTTTCAAAAATATAAATAAATTTCACTATTCAAAATCTCTTCTAAAAAGTAGAGATTTCAACGGATTCTCTTAGAAGACTTGAAAGAGAAGAAAAAAAAAAACTTTTGTTAACTATGTTCTTCGATAAGCATCACAGATTCTTCACCATCATTATTATCGTGAAAAAGATTACATCTCTGTATTTTAAAATTATGTTCTTTCTTTAAAAATTATAGTATATTGTACACCATTAGGTTAGCAATAATATCTAATCGACGTCAATTCCATCGACATCAATTCCCCATTACGTAGTGTTCGATATCATCTAAAAGACTTTGGTAGTCAAGTTCGTCACCCCATAAATGCAATTATTCAATCGAAATTTTGATATTTTCAAATTGAGATTCACAAGTTCCCATTTCAAACACAAGCAGAGTTAGTATTGACTCGTGCTGGATTACATAACTTTTTTCGGAAAGAATGTCGCTTTGATGAATTTTCAGTCAAAATATTCACCACATCTCGTGGAAGAGGAAAATGGAAAATTTGGAATTGAACACAGAACTGAAGCTAATGCATGGAGAACTAGTATTGCTAATACTACGTGGAAAATGAGGCCGAGGTGGAAATGAAGATGAGAAATGTGGAAAATGAGGCCGAGGTGGAAATGAAGATGAGAATAATAACGATGAATAATAATTTTTTTTTAACTAGTAGGGGCGTAGTTTATGGAAATTCATGTAAATCAATAAAAAAATGTATAATAATGATGAATAATAATTTTTTTAAAACTAGTTTTAGAGGCATAGTTTATGGAAATTCATGTAAATCAATAAAAAAATGTGTATTTCAGAATCCTGTCAAATCTATACAAATCCATATAAATCAATAAAAAAGTCAGTCAAACTCTGCATGGAGTCTATGGATTTTCTAAATCCACAGACTTTTTAAAGTACAAAAAAATCCAACAAAATCTCAATTGAATACACCCTCCTAAGAGTAACTTTCACTAAACATTAATGTTATATTAAAATGCCTCAATATTTTTTGAGATTATTTACTAATAGAGTCATTATCACCACACATTCAACAAATTGCAACAGTTACTTAAAAATTTGTCTATTTGTTTCATTTTGGATTCAAAAAATCATAATTACCCTTATGCATTCAAATTGGTTTAAATTTTCAAAAAAGCTACTATATCAGATATTTAGTCTTGGCAAAAAATTCGCGGTTGATTTAATTCATCAACATTAGGTTACATAATTGGATATTAATTCAGACAGTTATTATTGCCACAATTATCGCCTTTAATTCAATTCCTCAATTCTGTGAATTTCCAATTTTTATTTCGAAAAGCTTCTGCAGAATGGATCCAAACACGAGTTTCGAAATTCGATAGTGATCTTCAATTCAAATCATCTGCGTCGCTCGTCTTCAATCGCAATCAATTCTTCAAACCAATTCAACTGCATCGTACGTATATTCATTTCAATTCCTTAATATTAATCATGTATTTTTTGATCCAATTCTTTTTCCTTTCCATTCATTTGTATTTCGTCTGTTTCATCGATATTGTGTATCCTCGATTTATATATCAAAACTGCATTATACTTTTAATTGGTTTATCAATCCATTATTTGTATATTAATCTCACTCCAATTCCACAGACATCTCTGATTCTAGAAGACTTGACATGGATTATATCGTATTCTGCAAGTTTGACTGTAATGGGAAGAACAAACTTATTCGCGTAATCGACAACTTATGCAGATTTGGTTGCTGAAACAACAGGTCCAACTTATACAGGTCCAAATGAATTAGGGTAGAGAAGTTTGGGTTGATGGAGAACCTCATGTAAGATTAAGGTAATGCTATATCTTATCAAATGTATGCACAACTTTGTTATGCACATTTTCGTGCATATATTACATGCATACACACATGTATTGTATCATGCAATTGCATACCACGATGCATATTATGTTTGACACGATGTATTGTATCCTGCAACTTCATTGTCATATGCACTATGAAATTCATTAGATGTAGTCCATGTCTTGATTTTTATGCATCTTTTAGTGCACATTATAATGTGCATACCTACATGCAAGGATTGATGGAGAACCTCATGTAAGATTAAGGTAATGCTATATCTTATCAAATGTATGCACAAATTTGTTATGCACATTTCCGTGTATATGCAGAGTGCAGAAATCTCTAAGCTGCAAGTGAAACGAATTAATGTGTATACTTACTTTTTAGGAGAATTTTAAATTTTTGGAAGGTGCTGAAATTTTGCGTTTTTCGAAATTCTCCCTTAATCTATAATTATGGTATTTAGTTGACTTGTGAATTTGAATTATGCAGAGTGCAGAAATCTCGAAGCTGCAAGTGAAACGAATTAATGTGTATACCTACTTTTTAGGAGAATTTTAAATTTTTGGAAGGTGCTGAAATTTTGTGTTTTCAAAATTCTCCCTTAATCTATAATTATGGTATTTAGTTGACTTGTGAATTTGAATTAAAAAATTCGAATTGTTTGAAATTAATAAAAGGGTATAACTGTCTTAGATTTTTCAATTTGATGTTATTAGACAAAAAATTATGTTGTAGGTTTTATTAGACAAAACTAGTAGTGAAATGACCTTATTAGTTATTTTTTATATAACTAAAAAAATGTAATACCACATATCTTCCTCATATAATATAACAAAATTAAAGATTTTGCATATAAAAGCTTTTTCAACAGAAATATACGTAAAAAGAATTCTCTGCAGGGACAAGGTAAAAACGTATCACTGCAAAAGTTGTAAGCATAAGCAAAAATAATATGAATGCTATTGCATATGTGCTGATCAATAACTTCATTTTTTTCCTCGAATTGTAAATTACTGCATATTCCACCTGTCACTGTTACCAAATATAAGAAAAATCGATCAATAAACCCTAAACTGAAGCCTTGAAACACGGTTGAATTTGAATATCAATGGCAAGAGAAGTTCTCAAATCATATCAAACTGGGTTAAAATTTGATATCAATTGCAAGAAATGACACAGATGATTCTTGATATCAATTGCAAGAAATGAACCGGATGAATGATCGATTCTTGATACCAATTGCAAGAAATGACCCTAATGAATGATTCTTGATATCAAATGCAAGAAATGACCCGGATGAATGATCGATTCTTGATATCAAATGCAAGAATTGAACCAGATGAATGATCGAATTTGGAAAATGACTCGGATGCATTCTCGATTGCAAACCCGAATGAATGATAGATTCTTGATATGAATGGCAAGAAATGACACAAAGGAAGACATTGACATTTTCTTAAAATAAAAAACCAATAGGAGGGAGTGATTCTCGTGGTGATTCTTTAGATATAATTTAAATTTTAAATTTTATTATAATAATGGGTTAATATTGAATTTTAAGACTAAAGATAAAATGGGAGTATTTACATATCAATTTGACCTGATTAAATAATTTTTTTTTGTCATAATTTTTTTTTTCCCTTATTTGAATTTGAGTAGGTCTCTAGTGATTATACTCATATCCTAATTGAATAAAACTCTCTAATTGAATAAAACTCCATTCTTTCTTCTTCAATGATACAGTCCACCCCTGTACTCCACTGCATTCTTAAAATGTCTTGAAATCACTAATGCTCCAACATTGTCCAAACAAGTTATTGGGTTTCAGTGCTTCAAAACCCTACTCATTGTAGCTGTTGTGGGTGGTGTGTTTTTCACCTTTAGTAACCGCTTTTACAACCTCCCTTCCTTAACTGGCACAACCATTCCAAATTTATTTTATCAATTATTTGTATTTATTTATTTATTTGAAAACTACATTTATTTTGTGTCATAGTTTGATTTAATAAATTCTTATTTATATTTAATTTAAACTTAATCTAATATCAATATATTTTTTTTATTCATATCAAAATTATAATTTTTTTTTTATATATTTAAGACTCACTATCTTTTTTTGAATGTTACTGAATTCTTATATTTTTTTTTCACTCATTTAGATTTATTGGTTGTGATGAATGAAATTTCCATTTGTATATATATAAAAGTAATTTTTTTTAATCTATGATACATCAAATCTTTCTAAAATATTCTAAATGATGAGTATAAAAATAATACTCCGTATAATATATTATGTCGAGAATGATACAGTGTCTCGTTTCACCCCGAAAATCTAGACTCTTGAGAGCATCTACCCATATATGTTTCGGTAACATCATACAAAACAACGCTTCAATCGTTCATAGCACAAAATGAGTTCTCAGATATCTTTTTCCCATTATAATTCTTTTGTTATGGTAATGAGATTAATTTTTATTTTTTTGTGGAGAAAAGACTGAGAAAAGATTAATGACGTGACAATGCATATAGACGGTTTTTCTCGTGATAATACTTTTGTTATGACAATGAAATTAATTTTTATTTTATTTATTATTATTGTTATTATTATTATTTTTGTGGAGAAAAGATTAATGAAGACGGTGGAAAAAAAAAAAATACCCATGGACTCTATATCATTTTCCTATATATAGGGAAATATGTTTAATTAAGTTAATTTTTTAAAAAAATTGCAAATTATAAGTCCGATTCAGACCCTCCAAATCATTATAGATCGCAAGGAGATGGTTGGCTTAAAAACGAGTTTCGTTAAAGAAAAAAAATTAGATATTTCAGTTCGAACTGTAACGACTCATATGTAACAATGTAAGTAAAAACATCTGGTCAAGAAGTGACTCTTTTCCCACGAAATTTATTATTATTATTATTATTATTTTGTTAAAAACTATTCTTTGATTATATCCCCTATCTCTGGGTTTATTTGAATTTTGTTCCTATTATGAACATATGAAGGCTGATTTTGGTGATAATAAATTGGTTGGTTTTTCGATGTCAAAAAAAAAAAAAAAATTGATTTGTTCACGAAGCTGGATTTAGTAGAAATAAATAATTGCATGATTAATACACCTCTAATTATTATATTTATTATATACTCATCAAAATACATGAATTTCAAATAACATGTTTTAGTGAGAATTTAAAATTCTTTCAATTAAATAAAAATAAAAATTAGACACAAATCTAAATATTTAAAATCCATTAATTTACTTTTTAATCCAAACAAATGAGGTGGCTTTTGATTAGAAATGTTTATCTGGACCGGGCTAATCGGACTGACCCGTTTAACCCTAAAAAAAAGTAGGGTTAGGGTTCATGAATCATAGGCCCGTTTAAATTTGGATTTTTTTGACCTTTTACCGGTTAGCCCGTGGGCTAAACCGGGCCAGCCTGCAGGTCTACAGGGCCAGCCCGCTAGCCCGAGTTATTACCTTTTTTTTTTTTTTTAATATATAACCTTAGAACAAATTTTGAGTCATTTGGCCCATAGACATAACCATAAACATTGAGTAGCTCATTACCATCCATTAATCAATATTACTATTTTTTTATTAGATTATGATATTTATTTAGCTTTATTTGGCCATATGGACCAATGGGTTCTAAAATTGTGTTTAAAACATACTTTTATTTTCTCGATCATTAATTTATTATATATTTTTCCTAATTATATTTGCTTGTTGGACGTGTCAACCTTTAATTTTAAAAGAAAAAAAATATTGTAGTTCGTTAGTGGTCCATTTAGTCCGCGGCCCACTAGGGTTAGGTCCTAACAATTGTAGAACCGTTAAGTATGAACCGGTTAAGGCCCTAGCCCGTTTAGCCCGCATCCCTATAGAGTTGCCTTTATAGGGCTAAAGTCAGCCCGATAGACATCTCAAGTTTTGATTTGTGGATTTAAAATTTATAGATTTAAATCATTCTATCCAAATAGAGCTAAGGTATTTAAAATTGAAAAAAATACTTCCAAGTGTTAAATGTATTAAAAAACACTTCAACGTTCAAGGATAAATAAAACTACTTTATGGTCTCGTTTAATATAAATGTTCGAAATATTTTTATTGTCACATTGAATATCTTAATCATTGAATCTTAAATTACATGTCTTGCATTTCCTATTCACGTGAACCAACATATTATTTGATATTATAAACTCATTTTATTTTATTTTGTTTTTAATACTAAATGGCAAGGATTTTCGAATTCATAAATTAAGACAACAAGCTAGTGTGAGATATTTGTATTCTCAACTTCTCACCAAATTTGAATTAAATAATGCTAAACGGTTGCATTAGAAAATCGAGATATACTACTCCTTCGTGAATAAACAAAGTAAATAAATAAAAACATACTTAATAATTTAGATATAATAAAAGTCTGTCAATTACGAGAATATAAAAAGCAAGAAGATTTCAATTGTCTCATTCCAAACTGTTTTTAAAATAAACTCATGATATAAAATCAAACTCCAAATTAATCTGTTATTGTAAAAACAGATTTTCTATGAAGGTTGATAATCACCTAATGAACATGCACGAATATGAAATGGATGACAATCAGAGCATGGCATTAATGCATGTACGTGTAAACTCCATCCATCCGTTATCATCTAGTATTTTCATAATCATTATCTGATTCAGATCAATTTCGCACCATGCACAAACAAACATGGCCTCGAGAAGAACTCAACTTGAAACTAAAATATTTACAATCATTGGGTATAGGTATAACAATTTTTTTGAACTTTTAGTAGATACCCGCCAATACAAAGTTCCATTAACGGAGACTCCTCTCCCAGGGATCAGAAGATGAACAACACCAGGTAATATCTTTAGTCTGTTTAGGTAATATCTTTAGTCTTTCACCCAGCGGCGAATCTAGAATTTGGGATACAAAATATATTAAGTTTAGAATTTTGGTTATTGAATTTTTTTTTAGGCATTATTAACTTTTTTTTTACATAATACAAAATTAAAAAATAATCAATTTGAGGTATTTAAAATTCATTTATAATCCAAACAAATGGAGTGCATTTGAATTGAACGGTGAATTTAAAATTTATAGATCAAATCCCTCCATCCAAATGAAGTCTTAGTGAATAAGTCTTGAAAAAAGAAAACAAAGGGAAGGACGCGTGAAGATGATGAAGACAACTTAGTATGGGGTGTTCATTTTGTCAAGAGATATTAACGAAGTTGCTAATGGGCACGCACGTTTCACCTATTTTCGTCACAATTGGATAGAAAATGGCTCCTTTTTTTTTTTTTTTTTAATTGACGACCTAATTTGTAAGGATTGATTTTTCTAATTTACTTGTTACGGAAGCCCAATCTACTGGATTAAATTTAGTATTTTCATTTAAATTGGATTATGATAATTTTTTATAGGCTAGTCTTGGGTGAGACCGTCTCACAGAATGAGATCCGTGAGATGACCTTCATATATAAAAAGTGATAATGTTTGAGCAAAAAGTGATACTGTTCAAGTAAAAAGTGATAGTCACTTTTGTTAAAAATATTATCATTTTTTATTTAAACATTAACACTTTTTTTACAAACCAAAATCTGAAAAAAAAACAATATGGGTTATCCTATCCAAAATTTTGAAATATGAATTAAAAGAATCCGTCTCACAAAAAAGTCTCATACAAGTTTTTGCTTTTTTTATTAAGGCCAAAATCATTATACTTTTATAACCCCTACCAAATACCAAAATTTTAGTAAAAACAAATAAATTATAGGAGGAGCTGAAAATAAAACTTGAACGTTGAAAACAAAGGCTTTATAATTAATGGGCTTGACTATAATAATATGGCTACGTTTATACGCACACACGGACTTATAGAGTACACCAACCGATTTTTTTTTCCAAATTAATTAAGGGAAAAATGCCAATTCTATCCCTTATCTAAAATTAAATAAATTTTTCATGATGAGTACACCTCCATTTCACGTCAACATCGTCCCCACCGTGTCAAAATTGCCCTCACCATCACCACCATGTCATTTTGATATGAGAATAAATGTAAAAAAAATCCAAATAGTTTCATTCAAAAAAAACAATACATGAGTATAATAAATACATTCCAAAAAAATAAAAAAAATGTCATAAATCTCTAAAACAAAAATCGAAAATAATACAAAAATCAAAATTTACCAAATACAAAAATTCGAAAAATAAATCTAAACATTACATATCTTTGAGGTGCAGAGGGGAAGCCCATCATCTAGAATGAGGTGCAGAGGAAGCCCAATCTAATTGCTATGCATGGATTAATAAACGGAAATTAATGGCTCTAAAAAAAAAAAAAGGTTGGTCTGCTATGGACTCGAGTGCATGTTGTGCACCTAGTCCATGTTGCACTTATCAGTTTTACTGACTTACACTTTTTGATAAATGGTGTTCCACTTTTCAATTATTAAACTGTATAATAATATTTTTAGTAATAATAAAAAAGTGCAACACCATTTACCAAAAAGTGTAAGTCAGTAAAACTGAAAAGTGCAACATGGACTAGGGTGCACAACATGCACTCGAGTGCATACTAGACTTTACCCTACAAAAATTGAATTGAATTATGTTACTTTTATTTATAGATGGAGTTTGGCAGCCTAAATTAACCAAAACAATAGATGAGTAATCGAGTCAAGATAAATGATTAAGCAGACTTAAAATAATTTTTTTTATCGATACATAAAACTACACCTAACTATGTATCTACTAAATGATCGAAAGACACACATCATTCACACATTCATAAATCACAATTCAATCCGGAACAATTAAAATATTCTGACATGATTATAAATATCTCAAAATGAGCCTTACTATTTTACTTATATATTTAAACCCAAATACTAACACAAATCCTTAAATTAATTAACAAAGTATATTGTATTTTCTGAATAATTGTTGTTTACAGAAACAAGTGGTAAAAGCAGAATTCTCCTTTCAATTCAATTATGAGGAGGGCGGCGGCCAACCCTTCACAAATTCCAAACAAAATAAAATTTGTAATAAAAATGTGTGCCATCAAATGAAAGACGTTACCAAATTTCATCACGATTGAGACCTGCTAACATGATTGCCCTATTTTTTTATTTTTTTTTTCAATTTCATGTCAAAACATGTTCAAACATTACACGTTTATATCTCATGGTGTGTATATATTGACGGTAATTAATGAATCCTTCTACCTCTAAAATTGCCCGATTGACAAAAAATTAGACATAGGAAAATTAAGAGGATTTTGTGGTTCTTTCAATTTTATTAAAAGGATAAAATAAAAATATTGTACAAAAAAATAATGACATATAAGATAAATAAGTAAAAATTGTGAAAAATAATATTTTTTAAATGCCAAAATTAATATGGAACAGATGAATCTATTTTTATAAGATATAAATATAATAAAAAGTAAAAAAAGAAAAAAAATACTCCGTATAAGATATAAACAGTGTATAAAAAACTCCATTCTTTTACAATTGAACTTTTGGAAGGAAAAAAAAAATGCTTGTTCGTTTCTTCTCTAAAAGAAAAAGAGGAGTAATCACTAATAACAAGGAAAAATTGTAATTCTAGTCATAGAAAGTAGGCAATAATTTTGCAGATTTTGTCCAGTCAAAAATAATAGTTTTGCAGAATATTTTATATCTAAACCTTTTGAAAAATAAAGGTTCCAATCTCACATATGGGTTTAGTGCTGTAATTACAAAGTCCAATAGAATAGTCCTTGCTTGGCCTATTTAAAGATTGTTTATTTAGTCGGATTTAGACTAGTTATATATAATTATTAGTCTAGGTTTTAATCCAACCCAATTAATTTTTTGTTATAGTTCTTACTAGTGCAAAACCCACTAATTTCGTAGGGATTGTAAAAAAATTATAAAAGAAAATGATAAAAAGAATCGAGAATAAAAAAGAGGGAGAGAGAAATTTGTATAAGAAAATTTAAGAGATTGAGAAAAAAGGAAGAGGGGGGAGAAAAAAACTGAAAAAAACTTTGAAAAAAAAGTAAAATAAAATATTGAGAAGACCTGTAAAAAGGGGGAGAGAGAGAGAGGAGAGAGATGAATTGAAAAAACTGTAAAATAAAATAATTGTAAATCGTGAGAAAATTAAAAAATTAGAATCAGAGAAAAGTGAGATATAGAAGAAGATTCAGAAGAAATAGTATAAAGGGTAGATTTAATTAATTTAAATTCAACTCATAATTGCCATTCTTAGTAAAGTATAATTATCTTACGAAGTGGTTCACTATAAGAGGACGCTTTAATATTATTTTATAATTAAAGAGAATTTTATAATACTAGTGTAAGACCGTGTAATTACGCGGGTTGTGAAAAAATAAACAAATATTATAAGTTAGAATATATATAAAATAGAATAGAAAACACAGATAAAAAAGCAAATCAAGAAAGGAAAGAGAAAATAATTTTAATTTTTTTTTAAAAATCAAAATTATAGAATTAAAGAAATTTTAAGATTAAATTTTTTAAAAAGAATATATAAAATAGAATTTTTTGAGAATAATGATTTAAAGAAAAAAAATTAAAATAAAATATAAAATTACAAATGTAAATGGATAAAGAGGAGAGAGAAGAGAAGTTGAGAAAATTGAAGGGGAGGGGAAGAGGGAAGAGAGAGGAAAGAGAAAAAATAATTAAAAAAATCAAAATTACGTAATTTAAGAGAATGGAGAACGTACTAGGAAGAAGAGATTCAAAATTAGTATATAAGGAATTAGTACAAGGGCATTCTTCAGTTTCAATTATTTGCATTTGGATGTGGATTTTTTTTTTTTTTGGATTAATTCTAATCAAAATTTTCTTATATGCTAATTCTAAATCATTATTTGTTGGCGTGGTTTTCTAAATTCCTAAAATTCTACAATTTCAATTTTTTCTCTTTTCTTCTCTTTTCAACCATTTTTAATTCAAATTTTATTTTTTATTTTTTTCTCTTTTCTTCCCTCTTTCTTCTTCTTCAACTGTTTTTAATTTAAATTTCATATCGATTCTATATTTTATATTTTAATTATTCCCTCTTTTCTATTTTATTCATTCTTTCATTTCCTTCCTCATACAAATGAAAAATGAAGTTGGGTATAAAAAAAATTAAATTTAAAGTTATACATTTATCAGTTCTAACCACATAAAATTTATATATATTATATTAAATTTTATTATATATAATAATAATTTTTTCATAATTTCGCGTAATACGCGAGTCTTGCAACTAGTTCAAAATAAATGTCTGATTCTTTTTTAATTGACGTGGCTTCTTCAAAAGTCTTTATTTCACAATCTATTTATTTCTGTAATTTTGAATTTTATTTTTTTAAAATTTATTTATAACCGTTTTATTCCTCTATCTTTCCACCCATTTAAAGTTTTAAATTTTTTTATTTCTTTTCTAAATTGATTTATAATTGTCTTCATTCTCTCTCTCCACCCATTTTCATTTAAATTTTCTCAATTTAATACTATATCAATTTACTTTTTTTTAAAAAATTATTTTCTTTTTCACCTTTTCTATATAATTTTCATTTACATTTTTTAAATTTAATACTATATTAATTTACTTTTTTATTTAAAATTATTTTCTTTTTCACTTTTTCTATATTTTCTATATGAATAAATAAAAAATTACATAATAATTTTTTTACAAGCGTAATATACAGATTTTGTATGCCTTCTTCCGTTGAAGATTACCTTCGGCAATGGCTCGAAGAGAAGTTTGACGGCAGGATTTCTTAGGCAATTTGCTTTAGAAATTCTTCCTCAGGATTGTACGCTACTCGGCATATAACAACAGAGGGAAGGCTACATTTCATTTTTTCATTGTCGAATGTGCAACCCTCTCGTAGCTTCATCAAAATATTTCAATCAACTTGCACTCATTTTAATTAGATCAAAATTTAATGTATGTCCTTATGTACATGATCCTTAAATAAATAGGCCCGGCATGTCCCAACCCATCCCACTCACTTTTATATATATTATTAAAATTTAATATTTTTAATATTTTTTTTTAAATTAACTAAAACTAATTCTATATTAAAATAATTTAGTAATCTCAAAATAAATTTCTTATTACACTTTTAGATACTTTGTCATATTTTAAAATTGTTTGCTCTCGACTCATATAATATTATATTATATTATACCATAAATATTACTATAATTATACATATATTAATATTTTGGATAACTATTTTTTTCGCCTCTAACTTCAAGTTCTGGATCCCTTACTTATATACTATATACTAGGAATATGATTTTAATTAAAAATGTTCTCTATATTGTTCTACAAATTTTTAGAACTATAAATTTAATCTCTAATGTTTAAAATTGTTCTATTAACAAAATAATTTTATAGTCACCAATATTTCATCATAGGACTAGTTTTATGTGAAATATTTCATAAATGCATTCTATCCAAATTAGACCAAGTCAAAACCCTAAGCCAATTTAGCCAAGTCAAATTAAGATAATTTTAAAATATTCGCGAGTCATAAGCACGGATCCGGATTGCCCAGAAAATTCGCGGATCGCAAACATGTGGTTTACTACATGACTAAAATATTGTTACTACAAGGTTAAAAAATTACCACTACAAGGCCAAAAATTTAATATTACATGTCAAAACATTCTGATAAATTCACCAAAAAAATTGAGTCTCCAAAATATTTTTGGACATGTAGTAATACACTTTTGACCTTGTAGTGATAAATTTTTGGTGTTGTAGTAACATAGTTTTAGTCATGTAGTGGCCGAATAAGTTGGAATTATTTTAATAATTTTGCTAAAAAAATAAGTGTCCAGAATATTTTTGAACTTGTAGTAATACACTTTTGGTCTTGTAGTAACATAGTTTTAGTCATGTCGTAAGATAATTTTTTAGAGCGAAAATAAATATTTAAATTAAGATTGGCCCGCTTTGACCCGTATTAACCCTCGTTGACCCACGTTTGACCCGCGAATTTTGACTTAATTTATCTTAATTGGTCAATATTGCAAGTATGCAATATTGCATATAAGTTTTTGCATTCATCACAATTCTCTTAATTTCAATTTCATTGTTTTATTCTCCATTTCAAGTGACGGTTAATTTTCTATGTCGTGCTCCAAATTTCTTAGGTTTACTTTTTATAATTTTATAAGCATTTTAAAATACAAACTATTATACCTGCATACCTCATGCACAAGTAGAAAATATTATTAGACAAGGACTCAAATACTATTGATATAATTTTGGATATAACAACGCTCTCATATTATCTATAAAACACCCCTACAAACTAACATGTTACAACTATACACAAATAAAAACTGTTAGGATATGAATCCGAGAACAAGTCCTAAATGATGAATAAAAGATAAAAGATGAAGTTTTGATAAGCCAAAGGAAGACTTGAATATTTTCTAAGTATTGACTAATCTAATCTAGTTAAGTTGAAGTCATCTTGTACAGATCAGTAGAATTCACAAGACAAGTATTAGTTTATAAAAGTACTAGTTTTAAAAGACAAAAGATAAGTACGATTTATAAGTACTTCATATTTCATATTTGTATATGTTAAGATTGTTATTGAGCTATGAATAATTGTTGTATAGAGCTCATGATTTTAACTGTAATAGATAGATTCTGTGTATAGTTTTATAAGTTGACTAAGCTTTATAACAAGAAGCTTAATGTAATGTAATAGTCTTGTTAGGATTAGTTGATAGGACTAGATTAGTTCTATGTTGTAAATCTGAAGAAGTCTACTACACTAGATAAGTAGAAGATGCAGACTACTACACAAGACAGGTACGACTCAACAAGACAAGACAAGAAGACTAAAGTTAGTTACAGAAACGCGTGTTGAAGATAAAGTTTGAAGAGTTAGTTAAGGAATAACTAATTAACTGGAGAAACGCATGAAAGGTTAAGAAGTTTCAGTTAGAAGTTAGTTTTCAAGAAAAGTTGGTTACAACTAACTGAGTTCTTGATTTCTAGAATCTATAAATACCTCAAGGTATTTAGCATTCAAAGACTACTGAAAATACAGATACTGAAGCTACATACTGAAGAATTGTTCGAAGTTTCTCTCAGAGATTGAAGTTCAGAAAGTGAAGCTACGCAAGACAAGTGAAGATCGAAGAAGGCTACTACTGAACGAAGAGAAGTTTTATTTTCGTTTACTGTTTCAAGTTGCTAGTTACTTGTAAAATAGCTAGTAAGATCGAAGATATATCTGGAGATATAATCGAGAAGATCTAAGTCTTATTTCTTGGGACTTAAAGCTACAAGAACATATTGCTCGATTGGAAGAGTTAATAAGAATTTCACAACTGGGTTTGTGAGAGTGGATGTAGACAAGTTGTCGAACCACTATAAATCTCGTGTTTGATTTACTTTACTGTTTTATTTATTTGAATTGATTAATTGTTTACTTGTTAAACATACTAACTAAACAAGACTAGTTGAGTAAACTACTGAAATAGAGTTCTCAAAATAAGTTGAGTATAATCTTTAATTGGGCTCATTGTTAATTTCGTATTCCGCACATTGTAATTCTGATATATCGAAAGATTTTAGAAAAGTCTATTCACCCCCCTCTAGACATTTTCTTTAGCTTCCCTCGATATTAACTCAACTTAGGGACCTACAAGTGGTATCAGAGCAGTGGTTTACGAACTGCTGTTTCTTGATAACCAACTCAAGACTTGGGTGAAAATCTCAGTCCAAGATCATACTTGCTTACGTGTTCTTGTTCAATATTCTTGATATATTGTTTTCTTGTTCCCTGTTCTTGACTCATATACTTCTTGATCATAAAACTGATTAGCACTAGACTACTTGTTAAAACATGTCTCTTGAAATAAGCGCTAACAAGTTGCCTAAGTTTCAGGTTCAAGATTATGACTATTGGAAACTAAGGATGGAAGCCATCTTCAGTTCCACTCACGACTTAATGATCTCCGTCATCACTGAAGGTCCGATAGTGACCATGATTCCCAATACTGCTGCCCTTGACACAAATCAACCCGTGGGTACACTCGTCAAGAAACCAAGGTCAGAACTAACCTCAGAAGAAATGAGACAGAATAATTTGGATAGCTTGGCCAAGAATTACATCTTACACACTCTTCCTAACGAGTATCTGGGAAAAGTGTTAAAATGTAAAACTGCCAAAGAAATGTGGGATCGCTTAGCTATCATTTGTGAAGGAACATCCCTAATCAAAGAAAGCAAGCTTTCCACTGCAGTCCAAAGATTTGAATCATTTCATATGAAAGCTGGCGAAACTATAGACCAGTTGGATACTCGTTTTACCAAAATCATGAATGACTTGGAAGTCCTTGGTAAATCTTATACTCCACGTGAAATCAATCTTAGGATTCTCAAAAGCCTTGATAGTCGATGGAAAATGGTAAAAATGCTTGTTAAGAATACCCAAGATATAGATGTATGGACAGCAGAAACCATGTTTCAAACTCTAAAGGCCCATGAGTTTGATTTAGACGAAGATGAACCTATAGTAAGTAGTGACATAGAACATGCTGTATCTAAGAACGTTGCTTTTAAGGCTAGTTCGTCTAAGGTAGACAGGTCGAAGTCTAAGACTAAGTCTACTTCTGTGAAAGATGAGTTAGATACTGATCTTAGTCTGAAGGATCACGTAAGCCTCATGGTTAGAAAGTTTGATAGGCTGAACAAACGTTTCGGAAGATATAAGAAGTTCTATAGAGAGCATAGAGGGTCTGCTTCTAAGAACTCGTCTGAGACCAGACGAGACCGAAACTCGTCCGAAAGGAGAGACGAAGTCTCGAAAGGTAACAGACAAGATAGAGAGTCTGATGGTAGGAAAATTACTCGTTCTGATAGACGCGATAAACGAAGGAACAACTCTCCTATTAAAAAGGCTACTAATGATCTCTTGTGTTATAACTGTGAAAAGCCAGGTCACTACATATATGAATGTCCCGACCTGAGTACTGATGATCGAGAAGAACGCAAAGCACGAAGGGAAAGAAGATACAACAGTGGTAAGAAGGCAATGATGGCCAATGATGACTCTGAGTCTGACTCAGACGAGTTGCCATCATCCTCATCTAGTTACCCGTCTGAACCAGATCACGATGAAGCTTTTATAGTAGATGATGGTCTATGCTGCATGGCTAAAATCGACCAAGAGGTATCATCTGCTACTTCTTTTCAATCTTGTGATGAATCAGATTCTGATGAAAGTGATACTGCCAGTAGCAAAGTAGGGAGTAGCCTTCAGCACTCTACTAGTGCAGTTGAAGACGACCTCCTACTTGCCAACAAGGCAATCATTGAAGTCAGTGACGAAAACATCATTTTAAGACAAGAAATCATTGATCTTAAGGAAGCCCAGTCTAAAGTAGATCCTAATATAACAGTCCTAAATAAACGCTTGCAAGAAGAGTTGAGTCAACTCAAAGACAAGTGTGCATTGACAGACAAGTTGTATCAAGACCTACTTAAGACACATGCTACTGAGAAACATGATTTCAATGTTTTAAAAAACAAGTACAAAAAGCTTGAAGAACGTAATAAGTTCTTAGAAACCGAGGTTGTCACTCTAGACCTTAAACTTACTGACCTGGTTAACTCTTCAAAGGTTAACCTTGAATTGTCAGATAGGTATAGGGCTCCTGCTGACAAGACAGGCATAGGTGCTGAAACATCAAGCTCGTCTACTCTAGTTCCTAAGAACCCTACTATTTTCATCTCAAGCTCTTTGACTAATGATAAAGGAAAAGAACCAATGATATACGATATTGATACTCCAACTAAAGGTACTGTACCAAAACAAGCTCGAGTTAACATTCCAACTACCAAAGGAGGTAAAAAGAATGGTAACAACAAGCCTGTTCAACCTAGAACTAATCTTCCAAGGACCACTAATCGTAGACGATCCAACCAGGTCAGATACGAGGATTGGTATCCCGAGGAGACTAGTACTAGACAAGTACAGACTAGACGACAAGAGTCTAGACCTCCTTTCATAAGGCAGTCTCAACTCTACTCGTCTAGACCTAGACAGGAAGGTCCAAAATATCGTACACAAGCTGTTCTATATCCTCCACCTTTGTCATATGATATCGAAGGAAAATAAATACCTAAACATGTTTATAAACCGTATGGGCCTAATGCATATAAACCCTACTCTGACTATCATAGACAAGTGCCTACTCAAGTAGAGATCAAGTCGAAAGGCTATCTCCAAAGAGTAGACCCGAACTCGACTGATAGGCCAGATAAGGACAACAAGGTCTTATTTTGCAACAAATATGGTCGAAAGCTCAGAAGATCAAACTTGTTCAGGACTCCAATGTACATTTGGATTCCATTGAACTCGACTAACCCCCCAGGACCCCAATAAATGAGGAGGGTACCTAAATTATGTAATATCATCTAATGCAGGGTCGACTCGATCTATACAAGAAGGGTGGCTCAATAGGAGAAACTTGGTACATAGACAGTGGTTGTTCGCACCACATGACTGGTACCAAGACTCTCTTATCAAGCTACCATGAGCAAGAAGGACCAAAAGTAATATTTGGTGATAGCTCCACTGCTGTTACCAAAGGATTCGGCTACATTCGGAATGGAGACATAGAGATCCAAGATGTCTCATATGTTGAAGGCTTGAAATACAATTTACTCTTTGTTTCACAATTTTGCGATCGTGGATACAAGGTGCAGTTCAAGAGTCACAAATGTGAAATCATTGACAAGAGGACTCATACCGTACTACTCGTCGGCATAAGACAAGGAAGTGTGTACATAGTAAACTGGAACAGTTGTCCGAGGGACACCTGTCTACTTACTAAGAATCCTAAAGAACTTGGCTGGCTCTGGCATAGACGCCTCTGTCATCTAAACTTTAAGGTTCTTAATAAGATAGCCAGAGACTACCTTGTGGAAGGTATTCCCAATGAAGTCTACTACAAGTCACATGTATGCACGTCCTGTCAGAAAGGTAATCAGGTAAAAGGTTCCTTTAAATCTATTTCATCCCTCTCAACAAGTAGAGTTCTTGAACTTCTACATATGGACTTACATGGCCCAATAACTCCTCCAACTTTGAACGGTAGAAGGTACACACTTGTTGTGGTAGATGACTATTCTAAGTTCACTTGGGTAGTCTTCTTACACAAGAAGAGTGATACACAAACACTTTTGCCTGATCTGTTGAAGAAGTTACAGGTTGAGAAGAATCAGTCAATTGTCAAGATCCGTAGTGACAAGGGTACTGAATTCATTAACTGCTATATTAAAGAATTTTGTTCTAAGCGTGGCATCCAACACCTTACTAGTGCAGCAAGGACACCACAACAAAATGGAGTAGCAGAGCGAAGGAACAGAACTCTTAAGGAGGCCTGCAGGACCATGCTGACAGAGTATAATACGCCTCAGAAGTTTTGGGCAGAAGCTATCAATACTGCATGCCACTCACAAAATAGAAGTGCTATCAATAAAGCACTAGGTAAGACGCCCTATGAGATCAGTGAGAAAGCTACTGAGCT
Source organism: Galeopsis tetrahit (assembly GCA_963675135.1). Taxonomy (NCBI): domain Eukaryota; kingdom Viridiplantae; phylum Streptophyta; class Magnoliopsida; order Lamiales; family Lamiaceae; genus Galeopsis; species Galeopsis tetrahit. Next base: position 5,744,071 of record OY776126.1, read on the forward strand.
AACCATCGAATCTGACAAAGACTCAGAGGTATATGAATCCGTTCAAGCATACAATCCATTCATGAAAGCCCTCGAATATGATGACAAGGAAAGGGTAAGTACTCAAGGTAAGTCTACTAGACCAGTAGACATGCCTGCTCTAGTTGACTCATCTACTCCAGGTAAATCTGTTGATGATATAAATGATGTTGACATGCACGACGCTATAACCGATCTAGATGATGATACTATGCTTACAAAGACTAGAAAAACATGGAAATCTGCTCATGATACTGAAAATATCATTGGTGACTCTACTATTGGTGTAAAGACTAGACGACAACTCTTTGAGTCACAAGAACAACCTAGTCCATCTCTGTTTTGCTGGTGTTGTTTCCTCTCATCTATCGAGCCTAAAACCATTAAAGAGGCTTTAGCTGATAGTAATTGGATCATTGCTATGCAAGACGAGTTGAATCAGTTTGTTCGAAATGACGTCTGGGAACTTGTTGATAGACCTAAACATCATAATGTAGTTGGCACTCGATGGATCTTCAAGAATAAGAAAGATGAGAATGATGTAGTTGTTCGTAACAAGGCTAGACTAGTCGCCCAAGGCTATTCACAAGCTGAAGGCATAGATTATGATGAAACATATGCTCCTGTTGCTAGACTAGAAGCCATTCGATTGTTCCTTGCATATGCTGCTTACATGAAATTTACTGTATATCAAATGGATGTTAAAAGTGCATTTCTTAACGGTATTCTTGCGGAAGAAGTGTATGTTGAACAACCCCCAGGTTTCGAAGTCAAAGGTAACCAGGTATACAAATTAAAGAAGGCCTTATATGGACTAAAGCAAGCTCCAAGAGCCTGGTACGATACTCTTTCTCAATTTCTATTAGAAAATGGTTTTACTAAGGGCAAGGTAGATAGAACCTTGTTCAGAAGACAAGAAGGGAAAGATATTTTACTCGTCCAAATTTACGTAGATGACATCATTTTTGGATCACCTAACAAAAAGCTGAGTGAAAGTTTCTCAACACTCATGCAAAGTAAATTTGAGATGTCTATGATGGGTGAAATGAATTACTTTCTTGGACTTCAAGTAAAACAGACCCCAGAAGGGATTTTCATAAATCAAGCAAAGTATACTCGTAATCTACTAGACAAGTATGGTATTAAGACATGTAAATCTTCTGGAGTACCTATGCAACCTACTTACAGGATGGATCCAGACGAGAATGGTAAATGTACTGATCAAACTCATTACCGTGGTCTTATTGGTTCATTACTTTACTTGACTGCTAGTAGACCTGATATTGCATTTTCTGTTGGTGTATGTGCTCGTTTTCAAGCTAATCCAAAAGAGAGTCATATGGAAACCACTAAAAGGATTCTGAAATATTTGAAAGGAACCATCAATCGTGGTATATGGTATCCCTCAAATGATGATCTATCTCTAAGTGGCTACTCTGATTCTGATTTTGGTGGCTGTAGAATAGATAGGAAATCTACATCTGGTTCTTGTCAATTCTTAGGCACAAAACTCATTTCATGGTTTTCGAAAAAGCAGACAAGTGTTGCTACCTCTACTACTGAAGTCGAGTACATGGCTGCTGGTAGTTGTTGTAGTCAATTATTATGGCTTATTCAACAGCTTAGAGATTATAATATCTATGAATCAAATGTTCATATTTTCTGTGATAGTAATAGTGCTATTGCCATTACACAAAATCCTATTTTGCACACACGCTGTAAGCATGTCGATGTGAAACACCATTTCATACGTGATCATGTAGAAAAGAAGGATATTCGCATGAAAAATATTCATACTGATTTTCAAAGAGCTGATATTTTCACAAAACCATTAGCTGAGGCCCGATTTCATGAATTATGCATTAGTCTAGGACTAATTGATCTTGATCCTACTAGTATGTAGAAATGTACTAACCAGACAGGTACAGTTCTAAGAAGAAAGAAGAAACAGACAAGTTACCACAAAAGGAGCAGAGCACTCATCTACTCATTCAATAGACAGGTATACAAGGTCAGACAAGTTGACCAAACAACCCGATGAGGAAGCTGGTAAAGCTGAGGGTAATACTAAGGGAATATACATTAAGGGGGAATCTTTGATTTCTTAAAAATCCTTATGTTGACTCTTAAGTTTGTTAACAGTCATCTTGTTTGAATCTTGACCATTATGCTAGATTGATACTCACCTTACTTATTTATTTTACTCGACTACCTGTATTGCATCTAATCTGTAATACAAAGATAAGACAGGTAAACATAATAGTTTGATGTTCAAAATAGACAAGCACAGTCGAAGGGGGAACGCGACTGGTGGTCACAAGACTACTCGTCTTGTGCAATTAAGTCTACTCGCCTTATAAAGATTAGACCTACTCATCTGTTCTGGATGGACTCAAACAGACAAGCTAAGTTTTCTATTTAAATGTGTTAAGTGTTTACTCGAAACAAATTAAGGGTATTAAAGTAATTTGATAGTGTTAAAATTTGAATATCCTAGAATTGGATTTATACACCCCCATTTAATGAGGTGTACACATTCAATTCGCGCAAAAATACGAATATGTTAGGTCAGATGAGTACACTCCTCAATTCTGCCAATAGAAAAGGCGGATTTCAAATTTTACAAAATCAAAACACAGTGTATTCTCGATTCCGTAACCGAATACCAAAAGGCATGACCGTTGGATCTAATCCTTCAATCTTGTCCGTTGGATCAAAAATTCAGTTTTAAACAAAACCCAACACTTGCACACATTCTAACCCACGTTTTCATAACTCTACTACTTGCGCACACATTGATTTCTTACTTATTCAATTATATTGTTCATAACAAATCATTCATCATGTCAATTCGTTCTATTTTCGATGTCAGTTCCAACATTCAGGCACCATTCGATCTAGGCAGATACATAAATGACAACAAAGTGCATGTTGAACCATCTCTGTTCTTTAAAGGAAATCACAAGGAAGGAAATATAGAAATCTTGACCAAATGCATCAGATGCGGTCTAAAACCCTACTTGGAGGCGTTTCCTCAAGTTGTTTTGGAGAAAGAGGTTCTGGAATTTTATGCCAACGCCAACAGACAGGGAGATGTTATTGAATCTTTTATTGATGGAAATCGAGTGGAAATCACTCGGGAAGTTATGTTCGAAAGGTTGAAGCTACCCATCGGAACGATTGATGTGGAGAAGTATGCTGAAGGTCAGGAGATGAGGTACTTAAGCATCTTCTGTGATAAGAAAATGAAGCTGAAACCGGATGGTAAAGCTCCTACAGCCAAGAAGGGCGAACTCTTGGAAAAATATCGCACTCTGCTGGACATAGCAAGCAAGATGCTTCTATGTGCCACTGGGTCTCATGACTCAGTTACCCAAGCCAAAACAAGGGTAATGGCAGCTATATATGATGGAATCACTGAGGGTAACTGGTTTAAGCTGATAGCTGACAGGATGATGTACTTCGAAAGAAGTGTTAGAGTGGATGTTGATACTCGAAATTGGGTAGTATCACAGGCTGTTGGATATGGAAACAAGCTGAGTATATTACTTCCATTTTTGATGCCCAACAAGACTGATTGGAGTAAAGGAAAGCCCTTTCATCCTCTTAAGTTCTACTTGAAAATAGAAGCGATGAGGAAGCAGGCTGCTGTAAGGCCAGCTGCCCCAAGGCAAGTTCAAGTTGATGATTCAGAAGTATTGCCATATGCGAATTCATCCAGATCTTCACAAGCCGGGTCTGAAGAGGCAGAGTCCAGTGCAGATGATTCAGAGAAGAATCAGTCAGATGAAGAGTCAAATCAAGAGAAGAAGTCGAGTGAACAAATTCCTGAAATGTACACTCTAGTGAGAGTTGAATCGCCTACTCGTCCAGTCGAGTCGAGTTTACAGGTTGGTACTTCTACTCAATCTGTTTCAATTCCTCTCTCTCTCCCGTCTACTTCTATTCGAACCAAGGCTAGGTCACATCGATCTAGGCCTCGCCCTGTACCCCCAACCTCACAAGTACTGGCAGCACGACCGCTGAGGGCCAGTCATCCCTTAAACACTCCCATAATTGATACAACTGATACTCCGACAGTTGTCACACCAAACCAAGACACATTGGAGCCCCCAGAAACCACAGTCCAAACTCTCTCTCTACCCTCAACAGAATATGTTGAACCTCCTAACCCATCTAATTCAGATAAGACACCAGTTGCCACTGCAACAACTGAGATAGGGACCCCACCTACTCAGACCCCGTCTGAAGTTAGATTCGAATCCTTGGTATATTATCCTATGAGCCTAAGAGAGAAGAGAATCCGTTCGAAGATGAGCAGAAACTTGAAGAAGAAGCTCTCGGCTATTGAAGTCGACTATGCATCAGAACAGTTTGAAAAACTTCTAAGAGTATGCACTTGGGTGGCATTGAAGAAGTCTGACACGGATGATCTTTTCGAAGTCATCTTAGGGAAAGGAGGCATCTCAAACTTTATGGACTGGGAAATGGAACAGAAGGAGAACAGTGGTGTTCAAGACCACTCAGAGTTATTCCCAGCTCATGCCATCACCGCTCTTGCTAAGAGATTGCTAAATATTTCTGATGATTTAATGTGCTCAGAATCGAAATTTGATGTGGGTATTCAAGTTTCAGATTCAGATTTTGAAGATGATGTGGTTATGTCTGAAGCCACACAAGCTGAAGAACTCCAGTCTACTGATCCTATAGTGGAGTTAGATAATGTCTCAAATCAGTTGAGAGGCATTGTGTTCAGATTTCAAGTAGATCATGCTAACAGCCCAAGGTCAGATTTTGCTTTTATTAATCGATATTCTGATGATTTACTTCCCATTGAACTTTGTGGATACATGGAGAAGTTGCACGCTTTGTTGAGGAAGGACTTGGCTGATGCTATAAGGAAGGCTAAGGAAGCTAAGTTAGCTATAGTGCCTTATTGTCCGTTTCCAAGTCTGAAAGCCATAGCTGGAAGTGTGCTTCCAGATTCAGAAGTAGTAGAAGACGAGGTCTTAACTACTGCTACGGAAGGTCAGTTACTTGAAGTAGTATCTGTTGCTGATGATGTGATCATGGAAGAAGCCATTCATGTTGAAGATGGTCAATCATCTCAAGGATTCTCAACTGCTTCCATAGATGAGTTGAAAGCAGACTTGAAAGGTGTTATAAAATCGTCCATTGATGATTTTCTCAAATCTGATGTAAAGAAGACTCTTGTTGAACAAAACAATGTCCTTGTGACAAGTTCAAAAGAGATGATCGTGAATGCAGTCAATCAGATAGATGATGAATTCAGACAACATATGTTTGAGCAACTTGAAGGATTTCTCCAAGATCAGGTTGAATACTCGGAGAAGAGTACAGTCGATTTTGCTCGTGTTCTAGCTACTGAATCCAGGAAGTTGGAAAGAGTCTATAGAGCAAGAATCGAGGTGGCTGATGTTCAGAGGAAGGAAGCTTATGATCAGTTAGCCCAAGCTAAACAACTTATTTCTGCTATGACTGATGAGAATAAGAAGTTACGTTTGACCGCAACACATTTTAAGAATGAGTTGAACTTGTCTACTCAAAAGCTGGAATTGGTGGCAACCAAGCTGGACAAGTTGAGTCAAAACAGTTCGCATGAAAAGCAGATTGAAAGAGCTACGAGTCTAATGAAGCAAGCTATGTATGAAGAGATGACTCGATTTACTTCTCTTTTCTCTCTCCAGGCTACTGATGAAGCCAAAAAGGGGGAAGAGATAAAGACAAGTCGAGTGGATATTAGTACTGAAAAAGAAAAAGCTAAATTCAGTGCTGAGCCAGAAGCGAAGGAAGCTGCTGAAGCTATGCAAGATCTCAGAAGGCCTAAGAGAGGCAGAGGCAGGTTGGTTAAAACTGCAGAGGTTGAGCAAGCTAAAGCTGACGCAGAAGAGTTGAAGAAGAAGGAGAAGGGCAAAGCTGTTGCATCTCCTGAAGTTGAAGTTGAAATTCAGAAGCGATTGATATCTAAAAGGAAATCTATTCAGATAGAAGAGCCTAAAGAAGTGGAGACAACAACAAAAGTGAAAAAGCAGAAGGTTGTTGATCCAAGTGATGAATCTCACTATGCAAGCAAAAAGAAGATAGAAAAACATATTGAGAATTTGCAGAAGCTGAAGGCAGATGAAGAGAAAATGGAAGATCAGTTCATTGACTACTTTATTGACAAAGAGCATCGTCAAGAATGGCTCAAAGTGAAGAGACAATGGGAACTTGATCACTGGATAATCAGAAAGTATGGTGACTCTGAAAGTTCAGATGAACTATATTCCATGTTTGATAAGTTTATGGAAGGTCAGAATCAAATGCTTTGGAATCTGATATTGAGGATATCTGCTGCTGCAAATTTCAACATTTTAGTACCGATCTTTCCAAGATGGAAGACTCCCATGACCAGCTCAGGTAAAAGAGTTGATCTTAACCAGATCAAGAAATTTGAAGAAGAGCTACTGGACAAGGAGAAGATCGAAACTGAAGATCATATCAGAGTAATTCATAAGAGACTCCTAGAAGCATTCTGTGTTCCAAATTCAGAAGAAGGTACTCTTCAAGACTAGATTTTTTTGCTCTGATTACTTAGTTTTATTTTGATTAAGTATTTGTAATATCTACTGATCTTATTTCAAAATGAATGAAAAGATAAGTACTATTTGATGTTTAAGACAAGATAACTACTTAACTAGTCTATTATTGTGGAAAGGATTCAAGTAGTTTTGGCTTCATCAAAAAGGGGGAAATTGTTGGGATATGAATCCGAGAACAAGTCCTAAATGATGAAAAAAAGATAAAAGATGAAGTTTTGATAAGCCAAAGGAAGACTTGAATATTTTCTAAGTATTGACTAATCTAATCTAGTTAAGTTGAAGTCATCTTGTACAGATCAGTAGAATTCACAAGACAAGTATTAGTTTATAAAAGTACTAGTTTTAAAAGACAAAAGATAAGTACGATTTATAAGTACTTCATATTTCATATTTGTATATGTTAAGATTGTTATTGAGCTATGAATAATTGTTGTATAGAGCTCATGATTTTAACTGTAATAGATAGATTCTGTGTATAGTTTTATAAGTTGACTAAGCTTTATAACAAGAAGCTTAATGTAATGTAATAGTCTTGTTAGGATTAGTTGATAGGACTAGATTAGTTCTATGTTGTAAATCTGAATAAGTCTACTACACTAGATAAGTAGAAGATGCAGACTACTACACAAGACAGGTACGACTCAACAAGACAAGACAAGAAGACTAAAGTTAGTTACAGAAACGCGTGTTGAAGATAAAGTTTGAAGAGTTAGTTAAGGAATAACTAATTAACTGGAGAAACGCGTGAAAGGATAAGAAGTTTCAGTTAGAAGTTAGTTTTCAAGAAAAGTTGGTTACAACTAACTGAGTTCTTGATTTCTAGAATCTATAAATACCTCAAGGTATTTAGCATTCAAAGACTACTGAAAATACAGATACTGAAGCTACATACTGAAGAATTGTTCGAAGTTTCTCTCAGAGATTGAAGTTCAGAAAGTGAAGCTACGCAAGACAAGTGAAGATCGAAGAAGGCTACTACTGAACGAAGAGAAGTTTTATTTTCGTTTACTGTTTCAAGTTGCTAGTTACTTGTAAAATAGCTAGTAAGATCGAAGATATATCTGGAGATATAATCGAGAAGATCTAAGTCTTATTTCTTGGGACTTAAAGCTACAAGAACATATTGCTCGATTGGAAGAGTTAATAAGAATTTCACAACTGGGTTTGTGAGAGTGGATGTAGACAAGTTGTCGAACCACTATAAATCTCGTGTTTGATTTACTTTACTGTTTTGTTTATTTGAATTGATTAATTGTTTACTTGTTAAACATACTAACTAAACAAGACTAGTTGAGTAAACTACTGAAATAGAGTTCTCAAAATAAGTTGAGTATAATCTTTAATTGGGCTCATTGTTAATTTCGTATTCCGCACATTGTAATTCTGATATATCGAAAGATTTTAGAAAAGTCTATTCACCCCCCTCTAGACATTTTCTTTAGCTTCCCTCGATATTAACTCAACTTAGGGACCTACAAAAACATATTCTCTTATTCAATCTGAACTTGACAACACATTCTCTTATTCAATCTGAACTTATGCAAGAGTGTCTTTTCATACATTCTCTTATTTAATCTGAACTTATGCAAGAGTGTCTTTTCAGTTGTAGGTATCACTACAAAAAACGCGCGGTTTACCGACGGATCTACCGACGGAATTGTGGTCGGTAGGCGTGGTTTCCGACGGAACTACCGACAGAATAATTCAGTCAGTTCTAGGCTCGTCGGCCCGGTTTACCGACGGAATTTTTTTTTCCGTCGGTAGTCCCGACGGATTCCCGACGGAATAAATCAGTCGAGTCTGCCGACGGATCTCATTCCGTCGGTAGGCCGAATGACCCGTTTTGAAACCGGGTCTGATTTCTGTCGGCAATTCCGTCGGACGTCCGTCGGTAGTACCGACGGACTTGCCGACGGAAATTTATTTTAGAATTTTTTTTTTACAAAAATATATCCGTCGGGAATTCCGTCGGTACTTTCCGACGGATCTGCCGACGGAACTCGATTTTATATTTTTTTAATTCGGAATTATATTCCGTCGGTGCCCGTCGGTGGTTCCGTCGGTAGTACCGACGGAATTATCCGTCGGCAGTAAGGTAACCCAAAAAAAATTACTTGGTCGGATCGGACCCGACCCGACCCGGGCCCGACTCGCTATTTGTTATTAAGGCCACCATTTATTCTGGCCTTGCTAGGAGTCGAACCCGGGTGTGTGGGCGCCTAGAGAGGGGCGCCTACCACTCGGACAAGTGTGTTACTTGTTCGTAATTGTAATATTAATTGTATATGTACTCATTTTCGGTCCATTTTTTTTTTTAATTCATAAAATTAATTTCTTTCATATATATCAAATAATTAAATTTGAAATCTATAATTTATATTTTTATAATTTATATATTTTAAAATACTAAAATATTCATATTTTAACTAAAATACTAATATTTTTTAGTAAAAAATTCATTTTTTTGCTAACTATTTTTTAAAAAATTTCAAAAAATTAATGTCATTCACATAAATTAAATAATTAAATTTGTAATCTATAATTTATATATTTTTAAATACTAAAATATTCATTTTTTTTACTAAAATATTCATTTTTTTGCTAATTATATTTTAAAAAATTTTAAAAAATTAATTTTTTTCACAATTTTTAGTTGTAACTTAATGATAAATATTTTTAAATTGTACATCTAATAAAATAATTAGCTTACATTATATAATTTATTATTCATCTTCTTCATCTACATTTTGATTATTTGTCTCATCTTCCTCCTCTTCATCATCATCATCATCCTCCTCCTCCTCCTCCTCCTCCTCCTCCTCCTCCTCCTCCCCCTCCTCCTCTTCCTCTTCATTTTCATCATCTTCCTCATTTTCATTATCATTTTCAATTTCGATCAATTGTGAATTTCCACCCGTCAAGTCTATGTGGATATTCAAATCTCCCGAAAAGACTTCAGTTCTAGCCTCTATTTGTTCCGTTTGAAACGGAGAATTATCTTCATCACTCCTGTCCTTTGTAGGGACTTCTACCATTGATCTTGCCTTTACTTTGCAAACAACGTGCCATTCAATTTTACTACGTGATCGTACTGGATACTTGCAGTAGTATACTTGAGATACTTGATGCGCAAATACAAATGGATCATTCCCGATATAGCTCCTTTTCGGATTAACATCGACGAGTTTGTACTCCGGATGAATCCTTGTTCCTGAAGGGCCTGAATCAAACCAATGACACTTGAACAACACTACAGTCTTTGTTGGATATCCCAGATATTCTACTTCAACGACTTCGTGCAACACCCCATAGTAGTCACTTGCATCTGCATTGTAGTTTGCACTGCTAACGCAAACACCACTGTTGGTAGTCGCTTTTCTTGATGCATACTCAGATGTATGAAATCTGTAGCCCTTCACAATATAGCCGTTGTAAGTCTTTACACGACGTAGTGGTCCTTTGCTGAGATCCTTTAAGAATCGATTCCCAAAATCGTTTGACCGTCCCTATACAGTTCAAATAATTAACATTAATTATGAATCATATTTATTTACGTAAAATTTAAGGAAATGGTACTCACACAACGTTGGAACCATCGGGCAAAATCACGTTGAAGACGAGCATCTATATCTGTATCTGAGATGTTTTGTTCTGTTCGTCTTAGTTCTTGAGTATACATCCTAATTCACAACATCCAATCACAATTAATATTAAATTACATAAATGAAGTAATGATAAAAATATGAAATACTTACTCAATGTAAGGCTGAACTTCATCACAATTCAATAACACATACGTTTGTGCTATTTCTGCCTCTCTGTTCGACTCCCACTCTCGTTCAGTGAATTTTCCTATTGGTCGTCCCTTAGACTTGAATATAGACAGCATTCCATCAACCTCTTCACCGATATTGTCTGTATCTCTACCACCGTAGTTACGTGGTTCACTTCTCAACCGAGTGTTGACATGGTCTTCAAAATAATAAGAACAAAACATGCCAACCTCTTCATTCAAATATGCATTAACAATCGATGCTTCCACATTTGCCTTTTGTTTAGCATTGCGTTTCAAGTTGTGGAGATATCTGATTTATAATAAAAAACATATATTTTAATTCAGTGAACATGCATGTAGTATATATAAAAAATGAAAAATGTAAGAGTTTACCTTTCAAATGGGTACATCCACCTGTACTGCACTAGACCACAAATTCTGGCTTCATACGCTAAATGAACGGGTAAGTGTTCCATGGAGTTGAAGAAGCTAGGTGGAAAAATTTGTTCCAACTTACACAAAATCACTGGAATGTCTTGCTCCAAACGAATCATATCATCGATCTTGATCGTTGAAGATGTTAAATCTCTAAAAAAAAGACTTAATTCAGTAATAGCCCTCCACACATTGAGAGGAACAACGTCTCGGAACGCAATCGGTATCAAGCGCTGCATAAAAATATGACAATCGTGACTCTTCATCCCTGAAACCTTACCCCTGTTTATGTCTGCGCATCGACTCAAGTTTGACACGCAGTTGTCTGGAAAATTCAACTCGTGAATCCAACGACACAGTTGTTGTTTCTGTGGCTTATCCAGTGTGTAGCAAGCCTTCGGATATCTACTTGTACTGGGATCCATTTTCAACTCTTCGCGATGACAATAAATGTTCAACTCTTCCCGGGACTTTGGAGTATCTTTCGTCTTGCCTTCTGTGTTCATCATTGTGTGGAACACATTATCAAACACATTCTTCTCAATGTGCATCACGTCCAAATTGTGTCGGATCAATAGTGAACTCCAGTATGGCAAATCCCAAAAAATACTCTTTCTATTCCATCCACCTGGGATTCGACCGTTGTGTTCAGCTGCATTTTCCTTAGTAGATTTTTTCAAACCCGTCCACTGAATCTCATGTAACAACGTTTGTCCTGTACGGTAACATTATACTAGAAGAAATTAATAAAACATATACGTATAACATTATACTAGATCAAATAATTGTATAATTAAAATACCGTTTCGAAGGGGCGGTCGATTGTGTGTAACTGTTCTGTTCTTCAAGAAGTTGTTCTTATTCCTTCTAAATGGATGATCTTGAGGTAAGAACTTTCGGTGATTATCGAACCATGTAACTTTCCTACTCTTCTCAAGACTGAAAGCTTCAGAAAAATCCATACAATACGGACATGCTTGAAACCCAACCGTTTTCCACCCAGACAACATAGAATATGCAGGAAAGTCGCTAATGGTCCACAATACAGCAGCACGCATCATGAAATTCTGTTTTCTGAACACATCATACGTTTGGACACCACTTTCCCATAAAAAGATCAAGTCTTTTATAAGAGGCTGGAGATAAACGTCAAGTTTATCCTTTGGATTCGACGGACCTGGCACCAATACAGTTAGAAACATTGTTTGAGGTTTCAAGCACATCCATGGAGGAAGATTATACGGAGTCAGAATCACCGGCCACAACGAATACTGCTTTCCAAAGCTCCCAAACGGTGCAAAACCATCAGTACACAAACCTAGACTCACATTCCTCGGTTCAGAAGAAAAATTGGGATACACGTTGTCAAGGTGTTTCCAGGCCTCCGAGTCCGCTGGATGTCGCATCTCCCTAGACTCAGTCGAAGACGAATCTGTTGCATGCCACGTCATGTGTTGTGCTGTGGCAGTAGATTGATACAATCTCATTAAACGGGGAATGATTGGAAGATAATACATCTTCTTGTGTGCCACTTTCTTCTTCGACGACTTCGATTGACCAGCGGGCCCCTTCCGACGTGGCTCTTTGTAACGAGGATGACCACACATCTTACACATGTTCAGATTGTTATCTTCATCACCCCAATATAACATGCAACCGTTTACACAACAATCAATCTTCTCGACCGGCAATCCCATATTTTTCATCATTTGCTTGCTTTGATGATACGTTGTAGGCACCTTATTCTCAGGAGGGCAGATCTCACTGCATAATTGTGTCATTTCCTCATATGCCCTGTTAGAAAGCTTGTTCTCGGTCTTGATATCCATAAGTCGGGCATTAAATGACAGTTCAGAGTGAGAATCACAACCCGGATACAAATCTTGATCGCATAATTTGAGCATTTCATAAAACCGAAATGCTTCATCCGTCGGCTGCTCTTCTACATTTGAAAAACCGGCTTCCATTATCATTGTTTGATACATATTGGGTTCTCCCTCCCCAAACTGTTCTTCCCCACCAAACTGTTGTTCCCCACCAAACTGTTGTTCCCCACCAAACTGTTGTTCATTACTCGTGCCGGCTTGATTACCATATATTTGTCTTTCATAGATACCAGCAGTGTAATAGTATAAAACTTGATCAAAGTTATAAGGCCAACGTCCTTCGCCGTGAAATGTCCAGTTATAATAATTAACAGTGAAACCATTCTTCAGAACATGTACCAAAACCTTATCAATCGACTTAAATATTTTATTCTGACATTTTTTGGCATTACACGGACACTTGATACAATCCCCATGCATGTAATGTGGGTGGAGCTTTGCAAATTCAACAAATGACACAAGTTCATTGTAAAATTCACTATTCACATTTCCTAAAATGAACCTAGGAGTTTCATACATCCATCGACGATCCGGCAATTCCATCTGTTAAACATTTAACATAAAATTCTTACAAACATATAAAAAAATGCACAACTAATTAAACTACACAACTAAACTACAAATATATAAAATGCACAACTAATTAAACTATACAACTAAACTACAAATATATAAAATGCACAACTAATTAAACTATAACCATATAAAATGCACAACTAAACCAGAAAATTTAGCCAAGTAAAAAAGAAAAACGTACCGAAATTTGCTTGCTCTCATACAATTTCCACAATTTTTTTCGACTGAGTGAGAGAAAGGGGAAGAAACTTTCTGTAAATATTACGCGCTACCGACGGATTTTGAAATTCCGTCGGTGCGTACATTTTGAATCTACCGACGGATTATGAAATTCCGTCGGTAGGGTGCCGCCCAAAATTCCGTCGGCAGAGTACTTGGTCGACGGAATTTCCGTCGGCAGACTTTTCCGACGGAATATGTATTTCCGTCGACAGACTTTATTTCCGACAGAATATTTATTTCCGTCGGTAATATTGGCGGGATAAAATAAAAATCGAAAAAATAAAATAAAAAATACTTTACTTTATACCAAAATCTAACGAAAAATTATGTATTATGTATAAATTAAAAACAATAACATAAATAAACAATCCATTGACAAACATCGATCAACCGAAATAAATATGTCCAACGGAAAATTAAATAGTTTGACAGAAAAAATAAATAGTTCGACAGAAAATTAAATAGTTCGACAGAAAAATAAATAGTTCAAACATCAACCATTATACTCAAAAAACTCATCATCACCACCACCAATGAAATCCAAGCCGTCGTCTGCCTCTGCATCTGGAGCATTGAAAGGGGGAACTGAACCAACCGGAGCATCGAAATGCGGAGGGGGAACTGGACCAACCGGAGCATCGAAAGGCGGAGGGGGAACGTTCATCGCCTGTTCAAAGCATGTATTTATTTGTTCAGAAGACATCCCCAACGATCGACCCATAGTATCAGTTAGCTGTCGGAAGTAGTGGTTCATCATGTGTACTACGTTCGAGTCCGGAACAGCAGTGGAGGATACAGAGGCCTGCGATGCACGCTGGGACGAACTGGACGACGCAGCTGTCACTGAGCGGCTCATCCGGCCAAGGCCAAGGACCCGTCCTCGATCAGCCGGGGCAACGTCCAGGTAAATCCGGTTAAGATCAGGCGGAGCGCTGGGCCCGGCTTCAGCAGAAGCCTGTGTCGTCTCCTCTTCAATCCTCCGGTTCACATCCAACTACATAATTACAAAAAAAATTAAATTAATACATAGTTCAATACATTTAATTAATTAAATATTAAAAAAACATCACAATTTAATTAAACTTACGTGAAGCTAGGTAGTACGTCCATATGTGGACGTCTGCGAATCTGGATCAAACAGATGAAGAACGTTCAACCGATCCACGTGTGTGGGTTCACGCCCAAGTTCCCGCTCCTATTTCGTACCAAATTAGCATATAAAAATTATTTTATATAATATAATTATATAAATAATTGAAGTAAATTTAGTGAACACTTACTAGAGCAATTGAGTGCTCATACGCGGATCGGGCCCCCCCGATGCCTTGACATCCCACCTCCCCCATCACTTATACGGTTGGCTCGAGCAGTTGCACACTTCCTCATGTACTCCGGGCTACTCCAATACGTGGTCAACGTGTTCCACACGTTGACTCCATTTTCGTCCCCCCCCCCCAACGTCTGCACCACGCCACGTTTACGCCAAGCATTCCTCCAGGTGTACATTATCTCATTATACCTAGACTAACATGAAGATAGCCAGTGACGGTAGATATCGTTGTCCGAAAAAAAACTCCCTCTGCCAATAAGCATGTTTCTGCACATATTCGATCAGCATATTTATCAAATAATATATATAATAAATTGTTTATTAATATTTAATTGAATGCACTCAAATACCTGGAATTCCTCCCAGTATTCATCCTTTTTCGTCTGCGGCACCTTCAGCCAAGAGTAAGCATTCGCAACAATCTTGCACTTAGTAATCACCACAGTGCAAATCTTCGATATCTCATTACCAGGAAGTAAGCTGTGACATTATATATTAAGAAACAAACACATTATAAATTAAAAAACCTACAAAAATTGATGCTATTAAATATTGTTAAACCTTAAAATTATTTAATTAATTACTTACTGTACACCCTCAATCCATATTTTCAGTCTGTGTTCTCGGGCCCGCGTGGGATGTCCACGAGCTGCCGACGACTGAGATGACGGTGGCGAATGCTGTGGAACGGATGCCGACGACGTCAACGTAGCAGGCTCAACAGGCCTAAGTGAGCCTCTCCTACGTCGAGATCCTGAGGCCCCACTAGCATCTTGACTCATCTATTTTAATAAATAAAATTTAAAAGTATAATAAATTAATAAATAATTAATATAGTAATGAAATCAATAATTTTCTATTTTAATTAATAACATTTTAGTAATTTAAGTCAATAATTTCCTAATTTAATCAATAACAAAATCACGTTACTAATGAAATCAATAATTTACCAAACTAATTAATAATGACTTAATTTAAACAATAACAATAATTACTATATTTACCTTAATTTAAACAATAACAATAATTACTATATTTACAACACCTCTACTTATAAGAATAATTACTAATTTAATCAACAATAATAACCTGGTTTAATTATAAGAATAATTACTAATTTAATCAACAATAATAACCTAGTTTAATTATCAAAACGAACTAAAAAAACTACATTATATATTTGAACTAACATACATTAATTAATTACAATTAACCAATAAAAAACATATAATCCACGTACTAACATATATTTGAATGAATTATACATATATATTCATCAACTACGTACATGAAATTTTATAATAATTAACATGCAATTTATAATACAATAACTTAATTAAAATTAATTAAGAAAAAACGTACCGTTTAAATTGAAGAAAATTGGAGTAGATAATCGTAATGCCCTTTGTCGATCAATCCACGCACCACGCACAAGAAAATACAATCCACGAGGACAGAACAGGACACGAACAGGGAGAGGGGGACGAAAGCCAAAAAAAAATTTCCCTTATGGGGAAGAACTGCCTCTCTCCTTCGGCAGTTCTTATAAAAAAAAAAATTGTGGCTACCGACGGATATTTCCGTCGGTAGCACGCGAATATTAATTAGTCAGTCAAAGCGGTGCGGCTACCGACGGATATTTCCGTCGGTAGCATGCGAATATTAATGTGTTAGTCAAAGCGGGTCGGCTACCGACAGATATTTCCGTCGGCAGTCGAAATTTGAACGACCGACGGAAAAAATCCGTCGGCAAGCAAGGCTAAACGACACCGTTTGGCTGCGGAACTAAATTCCGTCGGGAAGTCCGTCGGGAGTCAGTCGATTCGAGAATTTCGTCGGCGATCCGTCGGGCCGACCGACAGAATGGATTCCGTCGGTAGCCTTCCGTCGGCAAACTTCGCGTTTTTTGTAGTGTATGAAATTTATTTTAAAATAATAAATTATATTAAATTTTATTAAATAATAATATAATTTTTTTAGTGAATATATATAGGTATACCAGCTAACTAGTTAATTATCCTAATTAAGGTTGAGTAGAACTTGACGCATCGAAATTATGATCATCACTTGTCGTTTGTCTTATTTTGAATTATGTTTTATGCTTGTGTATTTATGCAATATTCTTTGTATCAATTTCATATAAAATAACAAAAACTCCCAAATAATGTGAGAAAGTGCTTAAATTTAGTTTTCAATTACACATGCTGACGTCGAATTTAGGCTCAAATTGGCAATGCCTTTCCAGCTAGAATTCGATCTGGCATTATCATCGCTCTAGTCTATATATATATCTGCCAAAGGTACAAGATAAATCAATGTTAATTTTGTATTTCATTATCTGATTTATTAAAAAATATTAATGTCTCATAAGAAGGCGACATATGTTAAAGATCTACTAGGGTAGAATACCCACTATCATGAGACACTGATTATTTTTTAACATAACACGTGTCAATAAACCTGCAGCCAGTAAAACATAAAGTGGATTGAACACTAGCTAAACCGACCCATATAATCTTACACCAGAAAATACCAAGTGGAATACGAAGAATAACCCCGACTAAACTCTAAATCGATCCGCAAAACACCACCCCCTCCCAAAAAAATGGTGGACCACCCCTCTCTCCCAATAATAATAATTCAAAATACACAAATTAATTCAGTTTATTTATAGGTTAATTGATTTAATATTCAATAATTAATTTGTTTCATATGCTGATATGCAAATGCAATCATAAAAAAGATATCAAAAATATTCTTGCTAGGATGATTAGTGCATGTCAGCTGATCTTGTAATAAATTAATGAATTATCTCGATCAATAAAAAATGTAAATGAAATTCTCACCCTAATATATTATACGTGTGAGAAACAGAGTTCCAATCATTAGCAATAATATAGAATAAAATACATTCCTTGTGTCAGAAAATGTAGATTAGTGTAATTAACAAACATATATATAATAATTTCTCTCATTTAAGTTTGCCCTGGTCAAAATATTTCAACGCAACTGATTGTTGAGAATATTTAAATTAATTTAATATTTTTTAAAACGCAAATTAAACCTATCAATTCAAATTACTTAAAAGTCGATTGAGTCACTCTTAATTTGATTGTTGAGAATATTCACCCAAATTTAATATTTTATGTATGTCTTAATTAACCAATAATAAAATATAGTTGTATTTGATTAGCATGCATGATGCATCTCATCATTAATATATATAACCTTGTCCTTATGTGTTACCAACTTACCATATATATGGCTAGTTTTTACATAAATAATAAACATGCAAGGGTTTTATAGGACCTTCATATATAAATATATATATTCGATTAATTATTAATTATTTCTATATACATTTATGATATATATAGCTCGTTTTGGAGCTTTATCTCTTGTGTTTCTAGCTAGGCTTAACCTAAAATGTTATTTTCCTTTAAATGTATAAATCGAAAGCAATAGCCAATAATATATATGGCATGTTAGATCTACATCATGTCATTTTCTCATGGACCATATATTGAAGAAAAATATAGTTTTTTTGTTTTGTTTTTTTATGTCTAAAAAAATATAGTATTATTAATTGAGTGTTAGAGTTCAAACCTCCACACATGTATACGTAATTTACTCATGGCTGGTTGAGCTCGTAATGAGTTTTGACATGTGGAATATGATGTGTAATTATATCTTGCATTTTGATTGAGAGAATAATCTTATTATATGTTATTTCATAAATATTTATTTTGATGAATAAGCCCAAATATTTAGCAATAAAGCTTTTATATGAAAATATTTTATTATTCATACCATTATAGCCGGTTTATTGCGCTGATTTTCAAATAAACGGGTCTTGGACTCATAAAAGATAGGTTTCATCATAATTGAGCAAAAACTAACTGAGATAGACGGATTGTAGCGAGCTCTCAAGAAAATTGAGAAAGATTTTATAGAGAGATTTGGGGGAGGCGGTTATCCCTCCCCCTATATATATACTTTTTAGTTTTTACACGACGAAAATATGTATGCACGCACTGAAACTAGAATTTTGTGACTCATACATTCATACACACGAAATCACGATTAATTGAAGATCGAACAATTTCTTCATTCATAATTTTAGAGAATATTGAGATTCATATTGCATCAAGGAGAGCATTCTCACCCTTGTAATTGAGTGTTTTTCGAAACTATATTGAAAATTATCGATTTTGTAACTTAAGCGTTGGAGTCCCCCATCTGTGACATGTTATGCAGGTTCCAGAACTTGTTTCAGAGTGAGCAACTGCATGCAAGATAAATTTTAACAACTGTACAAAATCAATTTTGTAATTGTTGATACACATTCATTCTAGACGCATCGCCACAAATTTCTTTGTCAAAAAAAAAAAAAAAAAAACCAAAACAATAGCTAATTTATTATATGTATAAATTAATGATTGTGGACTAAAATTAAAGTTGAGATACGTACTATAATTATTATCACTACTTTACAACTATATATATTAAAAGTATAAGAACTTTATGAATTGATGGTGAAGAAATTCAACATTTAATGAAGATGTTTTTGTCACATTCAAATGCTTTTATTCGCAACAAGTAGGATGCTCAATCTTGCCGTCCTTTTTCTTGGAGTATACAGTACACTAGATTAAATTAAAAAGGCCAAATTAATTTTGTATATACCAAAATTTTTTATATATTAGGATATATAATACATTCATTTAATTAAATAATAATTTGAAATGGGTTTATATACATTTTTTTTTCCTTTTTTTATGAAACAAAATTCTATTACACAAGTAACAGAGCATTTCTATATTCTAAGATCGAATTGATTGTTTGAAAGACATTATTGTAGGGGTTGAGAAAGTTATACTTTTGAAAATTTGTTTTGTATGATTTTATTGGGCAAAATTATGTGGAGCCTATATTTTCAAAATCCCAAAAGTTCAAATCGACAGAACGTGTACCAAAGACCCTGAAAAGACCCCCTTTTAGTTTTGAATTATACCTCTGGTTATATGCATTTATGCTAAGCATATTATTATATATACTCCATTTTAAAAATAATTTCTGAATTGAGATTCAACAAATTCATTTTTTTTTTTGGAGGTCGGACGATTTGAATTAAATGTATTATATGATTTATATCCTTTTAAGGTAGAGTTGTCAAAATGAACTTACCCCGTTGAGTCAGTCCGTTCCGTCATACATAAAAAGTAAACTGAGTTAAGAAAAAATCAGTTCACTTAGAGGTTGGTCTAAACAGACTGACCGTGCTGTTTACTTTGACCGGGATCGGACATGTTTTGGTAGGCTGGCCTGCCTGGCTGCCTCCTAATCTTTTAATAATTTAGAAAAAATATTATTCTAGTAAAATTTTAAAAATAATGTTATATTTTTGAACATTTGTAAACTTTATGTTATAAATAATGAATTTAATTTGTGTGAGATTATGCTTATCAATTATTATGGTTGATGAATGGTGAATTTCACTATTTAAGAAGTTATGTTTGTGGTATTAGCTTATTAGGGAATGCTAAACCTTATTTGTGCGATTTTTTTTTTAATATTTTATAGTGATAGTCACCAATATAAATTGTTTAATGACATTTAATTTTAATGATTTTAACCGTATAATATATGTATTTCTAATTTATAAATTTATAAAAACATATTAAAATAAGTAGCCACTTGTACATGTGTCCCCTGGGTTGTGTTAGAGGTTTTGTAGTCCGTGAAAGGGCAATCTTTTGTGAGTTTTGGGTCGCTCTACTTTCATTCTCGACACCTCTAAATTAATTTTCGCTTTTTACTTTTTGCATGTTGTTTTTACTTGTTCTTAGTTCTTGTTGTTTTGTTCTGCTCCTCTACAGTTATGGTATGGTCTTTTCCCCGGTTATGGGTATCTCTCCATGGGCACAATGAAAGCTTGACAGTCGTGAAGACTTTTTCAAGATATCTAGAAGTTGTTGGCAATTTTTTATGGAGGTAAGGTTTGTCATTTTTTCAGGTTGTTCAAAGCACAATTTTTGACTAGACAAGCGACGTTCTCCCCATTTCTTACAATTGCTATAATACACAAATTGTTTCACCTTAAAAAATTGTTTTCCAATTTTTTCTTTTACTATGGCATTAACATTATGAAACCATCAACAATTTTTTTTTTCTTTTACTAGAGCAGTATTATATCTATAACTAAAAGGATACTCGTATTAAAACCTCAAAGTTCCTTGGGGGATATTAGCCAGACACTTAGCAGTATTCTTGTCTCCAAAGGGACAAGAGATTTGACCCTAATCCATAATCCAATGATATAATAATACGACGTACAGAGATTCGAGTTCATACACCAACCAATTGTCATGCAATTAGGCGTATGGGACCCACGCTCGCCGCATAAGACGATTGTACTTTAGTACAAAATGTCCCACCACTACCCCTGTCACTGTTGAATGGATGAAGCTTAATTAAGATACGTGCCCTCTCATGATACATCCAAATTTGGTAGGTTCTCTTAATTTATCATTTTATCATATGTTAATATTTTTAGGGAAAATTTCAAAATATCTAACTTAGATCAATTTAATTTTAAATTTTTATTTTTTCAAAATATGTTTTAAGGTTGTTCAATTTATATTTCTTTTGTCCAATTAATATCTTTTTTGTTGAAAAATTAAAATTTACGGCGAAAACTGATACGCGCAGCTCAAACCTGTATTTAAAATTGGGGCAACCATCTTTTGATGGCAAACCTTGTAATTATTGTTGTAAAATGGGACAACAATAAACATTGAATTAAAAGAACGAAAAAATAATATCATGATTAAAAGAAAGAAATAAACAAAAACTTAAAACACAAACTTAATTAGAAAGAAACACGCCGAACAAAAACGCAGAAAATTTGAAACCCAAATCCAAATTGTGAAAATTGGGGATATCGTGGAAGACACCAAACGCCAGAATTGCAAATAAGATTTAAGGCATTTTACGACTAATTATGTGTTTGCCATCAAGCTCTTCCTCCAATAGCTTACACACGTGGCCATATTTTTTATTATATGTTGCAATTTTCATTACATGTGGTGCCTAGTTATCGAATCCACTAGAAGCTCCAATTTTAAATATGCGTGCTAGCTGTACATGTCAGTTTTCGACGAATATTTAATTTTCTGATAAAATAAATGTAAATTAAAAAAAAGAATGTAAATTGAATATCTTAGGATTTAAAATAAAATCAACCTAAATTAGATGACGTACATATTATGAAAATTTCCCTACGACTCCTACGTTTATAGATAACAATTTTTTTTTTTTTTTAAAAACCATCAATTTATTTTGAACCTTTAACCATAATTTAATTATTCAATTTTAATTTGTACCTTCAACCATAATGATGATACTTCAAATTAAGTTATTATCAATATTTTTTTAAAGTCTCCGAGATCCGGCAGGTCAAATTAAGTTATTATCATAATCTGTGAAAAAACAAATGTAGGATTGAATAGTGCATTTTCCCCTAAGAGGTCCTCTCGACATTTTCTCTTGATTTTCCTGGCCTCGTTTTAGTTATTCACTGGTAATTCTCCCGTGCGTTGCGTTGCACGGATTAACTATTTATAAATTTTAATGTAATACACCCTGTAATAGAAATTTAAATTAAATTAATATGTTTATTATCATTTTATTTTTTTATTAATATATAAATTTTATGAAGTAGTGTATGTTTCTATGTCTCATAATCTATGTACTAAAATCGCCCAAAAAAAATGAAATTTATTGGGTGATCTTAAAATATTATTTATTAATACTATTATTAACAATTAAAAAATGGTGATTATTCGATTTTGCATTAATCGCCTTGTTTGAGTTTGAGATTCATATACATAGCATGTGTAACCCATTTTTCATATTAAAGTTTGATATCTATAAATTAATTAAAATTCATAAAATAATGATTACTCCACATTTTAAATTCTTCTAAATATTCTTATCAATATTATTAATTAACCAACAATGTATAAAAAGGAAAGAAATGAGAACTTTTAGTGTGATATTCAAATAAAAAGATGGGAAACTTCACAAAACAAAGTGAGTAACTAAAATTTAATTTACAAAATAATAGATTTATAAAATTATCTCATACAAATTTTAACTTATAATTAAAAATCTATATATACAAATGACTTTTTAATAATTGAAATTTATATAAGTATGCTTGATTTAAGTTTTGAAAAAGTTTTGAAAATTTTTGAAATCTGAATTTTAAAATTTTGTAGATTAAATTTTTTAATTCTTGTAATGTAATAGTATGCATTTCAGTATTTGTGTTGAAATTTAAATAGAATATGATTTAACTTTATATTTTATATGATTTATATGTATATATATAAGATTTATAGATATTTATATGATATGGAGTATATTTTTGTATGATTTATAAATATTTATAGGATATAATTTTCAGTTTTCAATTTTAAAATATAACCGATTTTAAATTTAAAAATCACAAACATCCCTTATATGATTTCGAATCTCGATATCATCTCGTGAAAAAATGTACTCCCTCCTATTCAAAATATATGTCATCCTAAGTTAATACACACATATTAAGAAAATAAATTATTTCTTGTGTCATTCTTAATTAATGATGGTACATCTCATAAAAAAAAAGAACACATTTATATAAATATTTAGTGATCTTAAGATTAAATTTAGAAGAAATGTAATTAATTTACATTGAAAAGTTTAAAACATGGTATAATTTATAAAGAAAATGAAATATCAAAACAACCCATATTAAAAATAGAAAAGAGTATATATGTATGAATATACATAAATTAATTCCTAGAGTCTTTTTAATGAGCCCAAGTACAATTTATACCTGCTAATATCCATTAACAAATGTGTGACAAATTGGAGATTGTGTAGATGTATTTAAGTTTTTTTGAAAACTGAGAATATGCTGGAGGAAAAGGTAAAGCAACCGTCTTCTTTTGCAGGCAGGTTCAGAAACTTGAAATTTGTGCCTATAATTACATTTTAGAATGGATATGCAATGAAGGTTAACTTAAAATCAGGGTAATATTCATTATTTATTTCTTAAAATAGTAAAACATTTGGGCGGGAAAATTACAGTGGGTGGCTATTGTGTTTTTATATATATATATAGATTCATTTTTTTTTTTTTTTAAATAGAGACCTATTAAAAGAACAAATAAAGTTTTCTCCTAGAGGTCAGTTTTGCCATTAAATCCAAAAGAAATAAGTATTAATTTATAGGGTTGGCTCAGTTGTGTATGTAGACGTTTCTATCTAGGTCTCAAAGTTAAAAAAAAAAAAAAAAAGAACTCCCTTAAAATGTAAATAATTAAATATAGTGGCAGTAGTAGATCGATTTAAATTATAATCCCCAATATTTTTTGTTTATCTTTATTTTAATCAAAGGCCAAATGTGGGAGCTTTTGCATCAATCGGCTCTCCACCAGTGCTTTTCCCAGCAATAGTAATGATTGATAAGGACGCACTAAATCTATATTAATATAGTAATTAAAAGCGGCTTTTGTTATTATTGGAATCGCATTCGCATTCGCATGTTAGTGTCGTGCTTCTGATCATTAATTAGTTTCTAGTATCATAGTCGCCAAACCCAAGTAGAATCTTGGACGTTCAAAGTCGTGGTGCGTTATATTGTATCCTTGTCCTTTCGATTATTAAATTACTTTAAAAAAAATATATATATATATATATTCATTTTTATGAAAGAACAATTAATTTTAAAATGAATTTAAATTTGAAAATACAGTGAAGAAACATTTTTGTTGTTGAAAGGAAAATTCAATGAAGCAACTAGATACTCTACTAAAATACCAAATATATATAGTAATTAAGAAATGAACCATTTGGCAGAGAAAATCAGGCAAAGATTTTCGAGTTGTTTAGGAATGATATATGATATTGTATAAATTTATTTTAAATTATTATTTAAAAATAATTATATTGTTAATAATATTTATTATTTTTATGATTGATACTTTTTTATAGTTATATGATAAAATATTTTTATGAAATAATTATAATTTTTTATAATTATTTAAAATAATATTATATTATTATTATTTCTATGTTGAGAATAATTATTTATATTATTAAAAATATTACCATCTATTATTTTTATTGTATTGATATTATTATTAATAATATTTTTATTATTATAATTAAATTTATTATTACTTTTTAAAATAATTTATGTTATTATTATTTTGACAATTATAATTATTGTTGTTATTTTTGGGAGTATAAAATAATATTGTTAATATTAAAAAATAAGTTATAAAATTTTTGTAAAATAATTTTAAAAAAAGAATCATTTTCAAAGTATGGGAATAGAAAGGGGTGGGAGGAATCACCCTTCTTTAACTTTGGAAAATTGTAATTTTATTTGGAATGATCATTCTGATAAAAAAAACATATCAATCATGACATTAGGAATAAAATCAGAAATGACTATTTCATTTTCACCTCATTTCCACGTAACAATCATGTTGTAAATGATTCAAATTTGTGATTCAATTATTTATAGTACATAAAATTACACACAATTAAGTTTTTGCCAAGATTTGTTGTTCATTGGATTAGTTGAAACATAAAATCAAAATTTCCAATACTACTAATAATCTTGACAATATTTCATCCGTTTCTTTTTAATACATTAGATAACGATTATTTCCTAATACACACTGAATAAACTCTGTTTTAGTAAAATAGTCCATCAGTCACGAGTGAAATAAATCACCATAACAAATCAATATGCTAATTACCTACCCAACCATTTATTTGAGACAACACTTAAGTTTCCCATTTGAATTTTGATACATAAGGAATCAAAGTTCAAATACAAGAAGAATAGATCCAACAGATGTCATTCAATTAGTGAAGAGTCACTGCTTATAAACTTTGAATCACATGCAAACCCTAAATTATTATGTAGATAACGACAATTATATATCACATGCTAAAATTTGCCCTCCCAACATAAGTAATCATATACGTAATTAACACTAAAATACGGGGTTTTGTAACAAAAAATTATGACGGGCAGGAAATCCGTCGCAAATTTGTTAAATATGCGACAGAAATGTCGAATTTGTAAACGACATTGACATTAATTTGTGACGCGTAAGACATCCGTCGCAAATACTGTCCCAACGATCGAGCTAGCTTGGGCCTCGGGCGCCAAGTGAGAGGCGTCAAACCTAAAACGTATATACTACAATGAGTTTCGAAAACGCAATTAATTTTATATATATTTAACTCAATTTAATTAATATAAGTCTCTTTAATTTTCAAAGTAATTAATAAGGTGCAGCAGTATCTCATAAGTGAGCGATAAACTAATTATTTATAGCCAGAAATCATTACAAATTTGGGATCAATTTACCACCACTCGCTTATTTTGCTTAATATTGATAATTATCCATAATAAAGAATCTTTATTACAATAAAGTTGTTTGTTTAAAGACTGAAATTAATCTGTGTAACAACGATAATTTGTCGACAATATCACGATGTTGAACGAATATTTTCTTACAGGGAAATTGGGATTATTTTAGAGTATATACATGATGTGACAAATATCTAAAAACTAAAGATATAATAAACCATGATAACATTAGGCTACCGGTTGGCGGTAAAAATCACCTATTTGCTTTGGGTAACAATAAAATCATTAAGGATGTGTTTGGGTAGTAGGTCTGAAGTGGTAAATTGAAATGTAATTAAAATTAAGTTGTTAATTTGGTTGAGGGTTGAAAGGTGTGATTCTTGAATAAGAATGAGTTTCATATGAATCATGTCTTAAAAATGTGTAATATATTTTTCATTTTATTTTTGACAAATTATTGTATTCCTTTCAATTAGATTACTTATAAGAGTACTATCTATTATTTTACTATATTTATTCTCATACTCATTTATTATTTTTTAATTACATTACTTTTACTACGGCTGTTATTTTATTATATTCCTTAATTAGAACACACGAAAGAAAAGAGAAAAATATTGTGGAACGGCCGGAGCCTGGAGGAAGTATTTATGTAGCCGACCCTACGATTTGCCTAGTGGATTTAAAGGAAGACACTCACTTCCTGTACAGGAGGGTTATGTGTAGAGGACAAGGATGAAAATATACATTTTTCGAGGTCACCGATATCGATATTGGGAAGAATCGATATTTCCACGATATTTGTAAAAAAATTGAAAACATCGATAAATATCGGTAGACAATAACAATATCGAACCTAATATCGGAAAATATCGAGAAAATATCGGAAAATATCGAGAAAATGTCGATAAATTTCGAAAAATATCGATAAATGTCATACGAAATAACATTGTATATTATATTTTATATAAATTTATCATTGATATAAAATGTATTCAAATTATTTTGTTGATTTTGTGTACTAAAGGCTTGTTATTAAATTTTTACAATTTTTAAAATTTACCGATATCGATATTCGATATCGATATATCCGTCGATATTTCCATAAATTTAAGGTCTCGATATTTCCACCGATACCGATATTTTCATCCTTGGTAGAGGAGAACCCTTAGGGCCCTGTTTGTTTTGGAACTATCGCGTTCCTGTTCTAATTCGTGAATTATACAACATCATACATTGTTGCATAATTAGTTTGACATAAAGTTACATTATATAATACAACATCATTGACTTTTTACCAATTGATTTGACAAAACAAATGCACATAATCAATATTCATTCAGATTTTCCCATTTAGGATTTCTCCATCCTACGTAATATCAAAACAAACATACCCTTATATCGTACCTATGTAGATGTGTGTAATCTAAGGGCTCTCCTTCGGGATTTAAATGATAGAATTGATGATACATTATTGGTGGTTGCATTTGGATTTCCATATGCGTGAAGAGGTAAGTAACATGGCTAACAATTTGGTGGTGATACTGAAACTACAAACAAACAAACTTTCCTCACTCTCTGACCCTGCAACTTACATAATAAATTTTACTCTCTTGTCGTACAAAGATACTCGATCTATGATTGAATTAAATACCAAGCAACTCCCTGCCACGTGTCAGATTCTTACTAGCTTTTCCGATCAGAACTGCTCGATGTTTAACCATGTGTATGCTATATAAACCCAACCTGCTTCTTCTTCAACTCACACCTCATTGTTATATCACTTGTGTGTACGTGCATTTCACTCGCTCTTTCCTTGCGTGAAGTTTGCATTCCGTTTTGGAGTGCGATTCAGCTGAGCAGTGAACTGTTAGCATTCAACATTCTCTCTCTCTGCGTTCACATCTTCATCCGAGAGAATTCGAGCTGCTGTTGAGGCGGTTAAAGGGTACTGAAAAGGTAAATTTAGATATTTGTTGATCCTTTTCGTTTTTTCATTTTTTTTTTTAGAATTATGCAGAAAATAAGCTAGAAGACGAAATTTCGAATTTGAAGTAATATTACTCGAATTGTTAGTTGAATTCGAACATTTTGAGGACCTTTAATTTCTACAGTGTTTGTTTATAGAAGGCGGTTTCTGGGTAGTTTTTATGTGAATTTCGATAGTCTTTTTAGAAAAATAAAATTACACTAATTTTTGGTGGAATTCTTCGGAAATGATTCTACGTGACGCATTTGTTTTGCCTGCCTGCCGATCTTTGATTCGCCGTTTGCATTCTCGGAAGAGTATGATTGTACGTCGAGATTGTGTTGTACCTGCGAATCGACACAAGAATTTGAATCTCTTTGGAGGTGATCTGGCGCTGTTACTTTCGTTGGAGTGGATTCTTATTTTCTATAGTTAAATACTCTTTGGTGTTGTATGTTCAGCATCTTTCACTTGAAACTATTAAACAGGTTAATGATGGTGAATTCTGAATTACCTCATGTCAGATAAATATTTCTAATTATATAACCTTTTTGTTACTGTTCTTGCTGTTCTTATTAACTTTTGGGGATTGTTGAGTCGGATCTGAGTGCTCTCATAACTGGCGGGAACAGTTCGTTTTCTTCTTCATAAAACCGGACTAGCTATGAAAATAACTATGTCATCTGTGGAGATCATATTTGCATATAGATCTCACTTTTCTCCAGCTAGTTTTACTAGTTTTCAACAATTACTCTGGATTTTAGAAAACAAAAGAAAAAGGAAAACGGCGGAGTAAAAGGCGGTTGAGGAAGACGCGAGAAACTTTTTGTGAAGTCATCCGTAAAAGTAAAAAATTGGATCTAACAGATCTAAATTTTGTGCGTTGTGGTCCAAAGATGTTCTCTCTTTTTCATGATATAATTGTTGTGTTCAAGCCTTTTCTGCTTTGTTGTCAATACTTCATTTGCCAACATCGCATAATTCTATTCTTGGTGCTTATTCTATTTGTTTATGCAGTAAAATCTGAAGCAGTTCTAGAACGCAAAAAGATGACGGTCACACCGAAGATCTCAGTCAATGATGGGAACCTTGTGGTTCATGGGAAGACCATACTCAGTGGAGTTCCTGACAACATCGTGCTTACTCCAGGATTTTCAGGTGCCTTCATCGGTGCCACAACTTCTCACAGCAAAAGCATCCATGTGTGCCCAGTTGGTGTCTTGGAGTAAGCACTGCACTATAATTTTTTGCTATAACTTGGTGCTTAATTCATTAGCTTTCTAATGCACATGCACCTCTATTGGCTGATAGCTCTTTTGATTTGCTCATTAATCTAATAGTACTCATTGAATTTTGTTAAACATTGGAAATCATCATTCTGTTCATAGTTGTTACTGTTTTATATTTTAAGTATTGGATTAAGTTAAGTATAGATTGGATCGATCTTATTTAGTAGTTTCTCAGAGCAACCATCAGCAGATATATTGAGTTATTAGAGCATTCTTGGAGAAAAGTGCAAGAACAATGCTTGATTTTAGTAATTTGACTCTGTTTGAATGATTCTGATTTTCCTCTGAAACAGAGACGTGCGATTCATGTGCTTATTTCGCTTCAAGCTGTGGTGGATGACTCAGAGAATGGGAACATGTGGGAAGGATATTCCACTTGAGACCCAGTTCATGCTCATTGAGAGCAAGCTTGAAGATGCCCCAACTATCTACACTGTTCTCCTGCCTATCCTTGAAGGACCGTTCCGTGCAGTTCTTCAAGGCAACGAGAAGGATGAGCTGGAGATCTGCTTCGAGAGTGGTGAGTAGTTAATGGCACCAGAAAGCATTTGGGTTAAGCATGTGCATATAAAGATGGTGCATGTCCTGCAGGCCAAAACATTCTGTTTTGCAAATTTAATTAGGATTTCACCCATTTATCAAACCAAAGGAGATATAAATGGGTTGTTGTTACCAAAGGAAAATACCTATATGATGGAGTATCATTCATTATCATCAAATGAATATATTAATTGGAATTTCCATGAAAGGAGGACATCGAAAGAATAGGAACGACCTTTATGTATATTCTGTTGCAGGAGACAATGCTGTTGAAACCGACCAAGGACTTCACCTCGTTTACATGCATGCGGGGACAAATCCTTTCGAAGTCATCAACCAGGCTGTGAAGTAAGGCTTCGTTTCTTCTTTTCAATCAACCCACCCAATATATATAAACATACACATGTTACAAATTGATGAATATTAAAATCTTTTACTTTGTGAAACAGAGCTGTTGAGAAACACATGCAAACATTTCATCACAGAGAGAAGAAAAAGGTAAAAAACTATTTTGACAACTATATTACATATCTAGAGTTGATTGTGTAGAGTATCCAATTTATGCATTTTGGGCTCCTTGTAGTTGCCTGGATTCCTTGACTGGTTTGGATGGTGCACATGGGATGCCTTTTACACTGATGTCACTGCTGAGGGAGTTGAAGAAGGACTGAAGAGGTACAGTCTATTATTTTTACTTCCTAAGATGACACTAGAAGTTTCAGACTGTTTCTGTGTGGAGAATTTGGTTGCTTAGTAATATTCCTCTCGCAGCTTGTCTGAGGGTGGAGCACCACCGCGCTTTCTGATCATAGATGACGGCTGGCAGCAGATTGGAAATGAAGTCAAGAACGATCCAAATTGTGTTGTACAAGAAGGAGCTCAGTAAGATTACTAACTGTTCTGTTCCCCTTTCCAGCATAATACAAAGAAGCAATTTAAAACTTCAAATATTTACTGCTTTTCTATTTCCAATTTGTAGGTTCGCAAACAGGCTTATAGGAATTAAAGAGAATGCAAAGTTCCAAAAGAATGAAAGAACTGCTGACCAGGACTCGGGCCTGAAACATGTCGTGAAGGATGCCAAGCAGCAGCACAAAGTCAAGTAAGTTTCCAGCTTTTCCCTTGTGCCCTTAGACGTTGTTGAATTCATACAATTTTTTTATAATTCTATTCCCTGCTTTTCAGATATGTTTTTGCTTGGCATGCTCTAGCTGGATACTGGGGTGGGGTGCAGCCTGCAGGACCTGGTTTGGAACACTATGAGACTGCTTTGGCCTACCCCGTGCAGTCTCCTGGTGTACTAGGAAACCAACCCGACATCGTTATGGATAGTCTTGCTGTTCATGGCTTGGGCCTGGTGCACCCTAAAAAAGTGTTCAATTTCTACAATGAGCTTCATGCCTATTTGGCTTCGTGTGGAATCGATGGAGTTAAAGTTGACGTGCAGAATATCATTGAGACTTTGGGTGCTGGCCATGGTGGTAGAGTTTCTCTCACTCGTAGCTATGTCCAGGCTCTGGAAGCTTCCATAGCCCGCAACTTTGCTGATAATGGATGCATTGCTTGCATGTGCCACAATACCGACGGAATCTACAGTTCCAAACAGACTGCTGTCGTTAGAGCTTCTGATGACTACTATCCTCGTGATCCTGCTTCCCACACCATCCACATTTCATCAGTGGCTTACAACACCGTGTTCTTGGGAGAATTTATGCAACCAGATTGGGATATGTTTCACGTGAGTACTAGAAAAACTCGATTGCTTGAATTCTATTTTAGCATTATGTTAATGTTGTTTTACGTTGCAGAGTTTGCACCCAACTGCTGAGTATCATGCTGCAGCTCGAGCTGTGGGAGGATGTGCAATTTACGTGAGGTAAATTCTATATTTAAATCTTGAATTTCTTCATTTATTCCCCCAACAATGTCATACTAACACTTGTTATATTTGTCCAGTGACAAGCCAGGTCACCACAACTTTGAGCTCTTGCGAAAGCTGGTTCTTCCTGATGGATCAGTTCTTCGTGCACAGTTACCTGGTCGACCTACGCTGGACTGTCTCTTCATCGACCCTGCCCGGGATGGAACAAGGTTTGTGGCTATATAACATCATCTTATCTTTACACCTTTAATACTGTCAAGGAACTAACACCCCCCATTAAAAAATGCAGCTTACTTAAAATCTGGAATGCAAACAAGTGTGCTGGAGTGGTTGGGGTGTTCAACTGCCAAGGTGCAGGGTGGTGCAAGGTAGAAAAGAAGACGCGCATCCATGACGCCTCCCCTGGCACTCTTACCAGCTCAATTCAAGCTATAGATGTTGATAGCATTGCCCAAATTGCTGGACCAGATTGGAACGGTGATGCTATAATCTACGCGCATAGATCAGGGGAGGTAGTCCGCTTGCCAAAGGGCACGTCTCTCCCTGTTACACTTAACGTTCTTGAATACGAACTCTTCCACATCTCTCCTCTCAAGGTTAGTTAGTTCGTTACAATTTATTTAGCTACCAACATTGTACTTTAAATTATACAATTTGTTAACCTCTATCTTCATTATCAAAACAGAAAATCACAGCGGACATTTCGTTTGCTCCAATTGGGTTGCTCGATATGTTCAACTCTAGCGGTGCTGTGGAGCATTTTGAAGTCGAGAAAACAAATGAAACCTCCACTATTGCAATGAAGGTGAGAGGATGTGGCCGCTTTGGAGTGTACTCGTCTCAAAGGCCATTGAAATGCAGCGTGGGAAATACGGAGACTGTGTTCGACTATGAAGCCACCACTGGATTGGTGACTCTGTCCCTACCTGTACCAGAAGAGGAAATGTATAGGTGGCCGATTGAAATTCAGGTTTAAAGTTTCTAACATGGCGGGGCCGGGGTTTGTGTCTCAGTTCATATGGAAGTGAATGAGATTGTACTATGTAGGGAAGTAATTGATGTAATGAGAAAGGAAAGATGGGTGTGATGGTTATAATAATAAGGCCCTCTGTAGGGGAAAAAAATAAATGCACTTTGTATCAGTTATTTGAATGAATCAATATATGTATGTCCTATTCTGTCAACCAGTTTCTTTAGGCCCTCTAATAAGGAAAATGGAATGGATGCTCATTAAACAAAAAAAAAAAGTTAATGATTATTTATTCTTGAAAACAAGGGAGGGGCTATCAACACCCCAAATTATGTTATTCCAACCCTAATTGTTATACACACCCCATTTAAATTTAAAATTCAATTTAAATTACTAAATATACCTCAATTTATTTCTTTCCTATCCTTTTTATTTTTAAACTTAAAATATTTACCCTTCTTAACTAATACTATACACACCCCATCCATTTAAAAAATTTATCCTCTCTCCCTCACCAACAACCGTATCTTTTTTAAAAAGAAAAAAAGGAGAAAATGTATGATCGAACAACAAATTAAAATATTAAAACACAATTAAAAAACTGCACTATATAGATTGTACGGCCACAACTTCATGTACACACATGGAAGTGTTCGGCCAGTACCTAATGTACGACTATGGATATGTTCGGCCAGTACACAATGTACACATCCATGTGTGTTCGGCCAGTAGTGGTCGTACACCACTTAACCAAAATTTCATGCAGATTGCGTTCGGCCGGTTGTGACCGTACGTACAGTGATGTGTTCGGCCACGATTTCGGCCGTACAAGTCGCGACTGCTACCACTAAAAAAACTGTATAAAGTATAAAAAAGTGTAAAAAACATTAAATATACTTACATTAATTTTCTCCATTACTTTTTCTTCTTTCATAATCATGTTTGTTGTGATTATATCATCATATGAAGGTTTATGGTGGTAAGGTTTATGCATGGAGAAGAGTTTTAAGAATGGAGTAATTTTTGTTGTAAAAGTAAAAATAGATGAATGAGGATTAAATGGGGTAGAATTTAAGTATGGGGTGTCTTTAATATTATTAGGGGTGTGTTTAACATAATTTAAATGATTTAAAAGAATATCTTAGTAAATTCAATTAGGTTTATTTTTGTTCAAAAAAATATGGTGTGGGAACAACACAATTTGGGGTGTTGATAGCTGATTCGGTTGTAAATTGCATAAGATTTCATGTGTTTTAGTGATAAAATTTGAGGGGTTTTCATTCATTTTCACACTAATATGCTTGATTTGATTGAGAAAGGTGTTTGAGCTCGTTTTGTAGGAATACGATGTGAATTAGACATTAAAATCGCAAAAACGAGTGTCAATCATTATTTGCACTCACTGGACTGAAGAGAGGATTGCACCATTGGATTCGTCTCGAAAAATGGAGTGGAATGAAAAAAAGAATCAAGTCAATCGGAGGTCGGAAGCTCGAGATATGAAGGGACGAAGACAGAGGAAGAAATCTGGGCCGAAGTATCCGCCCGACCGGGCCGACCCGCCCGCCCGACCGGGCCACAGTATCTGCACCCAACGTTTTGTTAAGTTCACCCACTGCGCATATTTTTGCAAATTTCAACTTACGAAAGTTCCGCCCGGCCGGGCCACTTTTCCCACCCGGCCGGGCCACCTGCTTCCAGCCCATTTCGCACACCCACATGTTTTGATAAGTTCACCCCCACGCGTATTTTTGGTCCAAATCAGCTTACGAAGTTTTGGCCCGGCCGGGCCACCTGTTTCCAACTCATTTTCGGGGGTTTTGCCCCATTTTCTCCATTTTTGAAGGGCCTAATTGCAAAATTCACCCAAGACTTCCACCCCAACTATAAATAGACCAAATTTAAGTTTTAAAAGGGAGTCTTACTCTTTTTCCAAGCATTTTCTCACACACAAACACATAGTTGTAGGTGTTCTTCATTTTTAGTTTAATTTCTTCAATAGATTAGATAGAATAGTGGTTTTTACTTCAAATCAAGCTACGATTATCATCGGGCATCGTCTATTACATCGTTTTGTAGCTAAATTCGCATGATCAAGGTGATATTACTCTATTTTTCAATTCAATTTGGTATTTTTTTAATTTCTTCAATCTCTTGTTATTTTATTATGAGTTTGATGTTATTTGTTGTTGTAGCCATGGGATTCTCTTCTAGAACCATGGGCTAATCCTCAATTGCCTTGGGTGTGGATGTTTTGATGAGAATTTAGTGTAATTGTGAATTAATTGTATGATTAGCTTATAATTTGGGTTTTTATGTTTCTAGAGTTGTACTTTGATTGATTCATTTGGTTGATCAACCCTATTAGCAAGCATGTTCGATTATGTTTATTGCAACGAGAGTTGGGTAGCATGATTGGAAGTGTGAGTGTGAGCTTTGATCAATTGAATAGAAGTTAATTAGTAATTAGCTCACCCGAGAGGGGTGTTAATGGCTAGACCGACAACCTTAGACACTAAACGAGTAGAGGTCGTCTAGGAGTTTGGTGAGAGGGCGTTTCATAAGCATTAGTAACCGTGTTGAAAGTGCTTATGAAACACTATCTTAGGGGCTTATGGTATTTGGTTAGATCCTATAATTGCTAATCAATGCACGATGTTTACCTATGCCTTTCGAGGGGGTTTGCACACTTATGTGATAGCCTTTAGCTTGACCCAAATTTGTCCTAAAATCATGTAATTGGTTCACTAGTTCACTTAATTGCTCACAAAACGGAAACACCCGAGGCAATACACTTCTCTTGCACTTTCAATCGAAAGTTAGATAGCTTGTTATTTCTTATCACTAGTTCTCATTACTTTAGTTAATATAGTTTACTACTTTTGTGCTTATTCCCGAAAAATCCAAACACATCATTTAGTTACTACAATAGCATGATAACTTGCAACTTTAGGGACTCATTCTCACTCAATTAAGTCCTTGGAACGAAAATCTACTTGGGACACTTATCTTACTACTAACGAACCCATACGCTTGTGGGGATCGTATAGTTCTAAAAAGTGTGCAAAATACATCCAAGTCAATAGCCTCTCCCTAAAACAAAAGGTGTAGTATGAACAAAAATGTGTTACTGATTCATGTAGTAACACTTTTTTATTTTTATATGCAAAATTTTAATATCTTTTCTAAAATAATAGGTATTTCTCATGTAATATTTTACACAAGTCATTCTCTTACTATTCAGTATAAAAAAAAAAATTATGGCACGATTTTATATGAAACAAATTACATTTAGCCTATTATAGGATTGGATACTCTATCTCAAACCTATTTTAATAGAGAAATAACTCAATTTGAATATATCTTACCCAATTGTTTACTAGTCTATAACGAAAATTACTTTTTCCCACTAATTAATGAACTTCTATTCATTTCTCGTTAGAAAATTCCACATTCAATTAAAAAAAAAACCACAAGTTAGCGAATGAATGTACACAGTGTTTAGGTGTAAGCTGTGGACAATTAGAAGGAAATGCATCTAACATTCTTTTATTTGGGTTGTGCAATAACAGAGGGGTTGGGGTATATACCCCTCCAGCTTTGTTTAATACACACCTCCGATATCCACGCTCCCCTCAAAACGCATTTGAGATAGATGCACTCCCCTCAAATTACCTATTTTACTCATTTCTTCTAAAAATCTAAGATAAATACACACCCCATTCTATCTTCCTCATTTAAAACCCTAACACTTCTTCCCCAACACAACCGCCGCTCAGTCGTCGCCGCCGCTCGCACTCTCCCTCCCTCGCCGTCGCACTCCCCATCCCTATTTTTTTTCACTTTCTGCATTCCCCCCCTCTCGCCGTCGCACTCCCCCTCCCCCCTCCTCCTCACGCCGTCGCACTCCCCCTCCCCCCCTCTCGCGCCGCTTGTGCCCCCGCCGCCCTGCGTGCTCCTCCCTCTCTTTCTCCCCTCTTCTTTGTTTTTTTTTTTTTTAATTTCTGTTCTGTAAATCTGAATCTGTCCATGTTGGTCGGCCACATAGCGCCGCCGTGCCGCGACAAGGGTGGCCACGATTCTTCACCTCCGTCTCATCCCGACGCCGCCGCCTCACCCCCTCTCCCTCCTTCCCCGTTTCTTCACGCACATGTACGTCGTTTCTTCTTTTTTTTTTTTTTAATTTTCGACCAAAAATGTTCGACCATAAATACTTTCATCGACCATAAAGGGTCGATGAGAGCAACCCTCTATTGTCGAAAAATTTAATTTTTAATTTTTTAAATTCTTTCGACAAATCAGTGTCGATGGGAAGGTGTTTGATCGACAAACCAGTGTTGACGAGAGTGTTTTTGGTCGACACTGATTTGTCGACCATAATTTTTTATTTTATTTTAATTTCTAAGTTTTAATTTTTAAATTTGTTTGGGGGCAGTGGCTGCCGGAGGTGGAGGTGACGACGGCGGCTATCTAATTCTAGGGTTAGGGCTTCGTTTAAATTATTGGGTGTGTATGCATCTTAACATGTTTTAGTAAAAGAGCAAAATTGGTATTTTACAAGAATATTTAATTAATAAATATGAAGAGGGGTGTATCTAACAAAGCTGGAGGGGTATATACCCAACCCCTCCCTCTATTGAGGGAGTGCGGCTAACAAAGGTGCAAATAGCCGTACCATGGCCCCATTATGAAAGGTTACAAAAACATTTGGGCCTACTTGTGATCCATCATCATAAAATTACTGGGCCTAATGTCTTGATTATAGGCCCAATTTAAAACCGTATATGGTATTGCACCAACGTCTTTGTTTGATACACTTCCCCTATTAGCTCACTCCCATTAAATATCGAGATTAATAAATACATTTTCCCTAAATAATGTCCAAACCACCAACTCTCTAAAACCTCCTTAATTTCTTTCTTTATTTCCCCTTTATTTCTCATAATTGTTTTCACTAAAATCATTTAAATAATACAAAAAACTATACTAGAAATTAAACTAAATCAAACCGAGTACATGATTATATATAAATAGAATTGAAAATATTCCACATAAATATTGAATACAATTGGTATAAAACAACTTAGTGATGGTGTGAGAAAATAATAGAGGAATGTGAGATAAAAGTATAAGTGACGTGATTGAAAGATAAAAAATAATTTACTAAAAATAAAATAAAAAACTTATTGTGAAACATGTAAAAAGAAAAAGTGAGAAACTTATTTTAAATTTCCACCTAAATTCTCAACTTATCTTTTTGTCTTTTCTTCTTTATTCTCCAAGGGATTACTATGGTTATTATTATTTTTTATGATGAAAAGTAAAAAAAAATTGTTGTCTTTTCTTCTTTTAAGGGATTACTATGATTATTATTATTTTTTATGATGAAAATTAATAATTTTTGAGTATTATTGTGTCTGGTTTCATACCTTCATTATGATATTACTACGATTTTTAGGTATAATTAAAAAAAAAAAAAAAAAATTGGACTACGCGGCAACTCCATAGCACCTACGCGGTCCAAAATCGCCGCCCAACTAGCGATTTCCGACTTTTACGTCTTTGCTTTTATATGCTACGCGCATGTTCATAAAATATAATTATTAATATAAACAAATATGATATAATAATTTTAGAAACGAAATTTATATACTTCCTCTATTCATCAAAAGTGTGCTCACTTTAAATACATATATTCAATTTGTGGACATAAAAATAGAATCGAACACACTTTTTGGTGTAGGGATGTAGTATTTGAATTGTATTGATTGCAATCCGAAATATTAAATTTCGCCTACTAAAGTCAAAAAAAAAAAAAAAAAAAGGTGAGGCATGCAGTATAGTGTATATACATGTGTGTATGAATTGAATATGGGTGTTGTAATCTGCAATTGTTGTAACCGTCGCACTACTCTTCGTCTTTTTCCTACACAATTCTTCCTGATTTTTCGTCTTTAATTATCTCTCTGACACAATTTTTCATAAAGCTTTTGTCATCTTTCTCTTTCTCTCTAAACCTAGCTTGCTTGCACTATCTCTATAAGTAAACACCCTTACCCTCACTCATAAACACACACACATTGTATTCTCTTCCCTTCCCTTCCCTTCACTTCCTTTGTGTGAGTTTTACTTTTAATAATCAATGGCTTCCTCGTCCTCATCCTCGTCCTCAGTGTCACCCACAAAGTTGCACAATTTTGATCTGCCGAAGCATTGGGGGGATGTCAACACACGCTCCCGCAAGCACAAGCAGCTCTCTCGACAGGCGGACGCTGCCCCTTCTGCAGCTGCACGACCGCCCCCTCCGGTTGGTGAGGCTTTGATCTTGGAGGAGGCGTTGGTAGCAATGAGGTGGCGGGCGCTGGCATTTGGCAAGGTAGTGTATCTCCGAAACGAAGACATCATTGAACACAACCCTCCTTCTCCTACTCCTACTCCTACTCCTACTATAGCTCCCAATCAGCTGAATAGGAATGGTGATGGTGACGACGATCCCAAGTTGTGGGAGCTGAGACGCGACATAAAGATGAAGGCCAGGAGGAGCGCAGGAGAGGGAAGCGCGGAGAAAATTAGGGTTTTCAAAACCCCGGGTGAAAAGAGTAAAGTTGGGTCGACAGTGCTCGAGGATCCCAAGGGAAAGGGGAAGGAGAAAATGTTGGAGGGTCCGAAAGTGGAGAGGAAACAGAAGCTGGGAATAACAATTCCTCTCACGAAGCGCGAAGTCGAGGAGGATATTTACTCTTTAACTGGATCCAAGCCCAGCAGGCACCCCAAGAAATATAGCAAGGATGTCCAGAAAGATATGAATGTAAGGAATTACATACAATATTATACAAATCTCATTGAATTTCTGGAATAAGTTTTTGATTCACTTGAATTGCAGGATAAGTTTCCGGGAGAGTTATTGGGCTCCATAACTCGTGATCGGTACAGGGTGTCTGGAACTTCTAGGAGGGTATATATATAATCTAATTGATGATCATCATGTTTATGTTCATTTGATATTTTTAATTCATACAATTTTTGTTGTTGTTGTGTTACAGCGTCGAAGGTGATTCGATCGAGCTGAGGATAGTTATTGAGTTTACCATCTTGGAGCTTCAATGGCGGAAGTGGAAGAAAGAATGGTGGAGTATCTGTATCTATTCTTCAAGATCTAATTTAATAATTTTATGTTAATGTGAGGAGTTGTTTTTTTTCTTCTTTTTCTTCAGTGTAATTAATTATCCCGTGTATATATTTCTCTCTTTATTGAATGTTTTTCATTTTCATTACTCATTTTGTTTTTTATTTTACATAACTTTTTTAAAACAACCATCATCACTACGCAATGATTTTCACTACAAAACAATGGAAAACAAGGAAGCGGTGACAATAATCTGCAGGTTTTAATTTAAAGTTGTTTTTTATTTACATAAAATCTGAGCTCACCAAACCAATCTGTACCAACTTTTTCCCTAAATTTTGTTTTTTTCAATAAATTATCTGCAGGTTTTTAAAGTTGTTTTCATTACATAAAATCTGTGCCAACTTTTTCCCTAAATTTTGTTTTTTTCAAAAACAATTGAGCTATACAACCTCTCTCTCTCTCTCTCTCTCTAAATGCATACACTACACTTTAGATAGAGTTTCAACCATCCTACTTAACGCAAGAGCATTGAACTATTGAGTTACTTGCAACATCATGTTCAACATAGATCTTCGCTACGAAGTTTGATGGGAAATGCACGGACAAGCACGTACCATATATCCGTGATTCCTAGCTAGCTACGTCCTGATCAGTTAATTCTATCCTTAATTAATCATACAAAAAGAGACGTATGTTTAATTATGAGATCAAATCCACAAGCTATATAATATGAAGAGCACTATAACTTGAACTAATATGTAAGGACGGGGTAATCTTAATGGACGGACGAGAATTAGGGTTTTTAAACTTCTAAAAAGATCGTAAACTTTCTCTTTAGATTGATTGTAATTTATAAGTTTAGGGTGAAAGTTAAAATACAAAGTGGATCATACTAGGATAAACCAATGTGGAATCAAAGAGCTAAAAAAAGAACAATTGAATTATGAAGCCAATTTCACTACTTATTCAATTTATTTTAAAGGCAGCGACACTTAGATTGTTTTGAATTAGGTGAAAGTACATTTTTGCTTTTACTCCATTTCACCACATAAATCTCAAGTTTGTACATACGCGACATATGTTTTGCTTATCATGCACGACGTCCATGACATTACTATACGTCTTTGACTCAAACATATATAATGCATGGTAACTGAAATATTATTCTATATCTATATATCATCAAATCATCTTCAATTAAATAACATAAATCAGTACAGACGAAAGTTACTATCTGAAGCAAAATAATGTACTTACTAATGGTTCGCAAATAAGTTCCTCGAAAACTGCAGATCCATATGCTGTCCACAACTTGCAAGAATGGCAAGACTATATATATGAAGCTCCCTTTGTAAACATCAATGGCTTCCCCGAGATATTGTGTATCAAGAAGGGCAATGTTCTTTTCAAATCTGTCAAAGGAAAAATCAATGGCCATATCAAGATAACTGGACATAATACCACTAACAAAACCACCTTAATTGTTATGGAAATAACCACACAAGTGTTCGTTTATTTCAAGATCAGCTGCTATAATACATTTAATCACATCATATTATTGTCATAGGTACTGCATGCACCTGGCTAATTGTCTGAAGTGGTTAATTTCTACAAATCAATACATTTGCCTAAACTAAATATAAGCATGTTCACTAGCTATATTGCAACAAGGAGGGGTGCGATGTAGGAAAAAACAAACGTCAAAAAGTTTACAGACCTAAACTCTTTTTTGTTTATCATTTTTCACATGTGGACTCAAAAGGCACTTATGCTTACACTAACCGTTAACTTGGTGAGTTATAATGTGAAAATCAAAGGAAAAAAAATGATACTCGGAACCAAAAATGCTAGCTAGTAGCTGCAAGATCACGAAGGCAGATATAAGTTAACAGCACACCTTAGTTGAACCCCAACAGCAGATTCTCTCAAATTACTT
Organism: Galeopsis tetrahit; assembly: GCA_963675135.1. NCBI lineage: Eukaryota > Viridiplantae > Streptophyta > Magnoliopsida > Lamiales > Lamiaceae > Galeopsis > Galeopsis tetrahit. The sequence continues at coordinate 5,786,076 of OY776126.1, forward strand.
GACTTCATCATCATTACCTGCAGTAGGTCATTGCGAGTAATTAACAAAGTTTTTTCCATTACACATCTCTATAGCTTTTTCTCTGACATATAAAACCTTTAAACAAATATTTATAACTTACAAAAGGAAATTGAATAATTGAGGTCGAAGATGGCCATGAAAGTTATAAGCTCTTTCTGGCATTCATAAAATTGGGAATATTGATAATTGTAACTTTTGATTTCTAAACTATTACAAAAATAATACAAAGCTATTCTAACTACACAGATTCGAGGAACAAGAAAACGACAAACGCAAGTCAATCCCCGGTATCAGGGGATTTATGCCCGATAATGCGGCCAATAAATATGTTGCCTTTTCGACCAACGACTCTCATATCTAAACTACTTAACCGTTAGATAATCATTCCTTGTCTTTAATGTTAAATTTAAGATTCCTGATTTTGGAAGGAATAATAATTTAAACAGTTCAATTACTTTACATAAAGACGTAAGTCTAAACTACATGACCATTAAATTTAACATCCCTGAGTTTGGAAGGAACAATAATTTAAGTCTTCAATTACTTGCTTGTACCTCAAACAGTACACGTGTTAACTAATCGGAACATAGAAGAAAAAACGGATATGTTTTGTTGGAATATCATTGGCTTCTCGTATCTGTTTCTTCAGCTACAATGCTACCTAGAGAGTTAGTTCACTTCTCCTTCTGGAGTTTTCCCTGCAATTATGATTCTGTTATTGAAATTAGCTTTCATAATTTACTTCATTAAAAAATAAATAGCTGAACCAAAGGAGGAGGAGTCAATTTCAGCGATAAATAGATTATCATTAATGTATATAAGTATGATTGTGTTCTGTAATTTTGAAAAGTAGCTAAAGATTAAAAGATATTGTGCAGAAAAAGGAATAACATAAGCCCTTGAAAACTGTGGCAGAGAAACTTCCATACTTATGTGAATAACATTTTTTGTAGGTTTACTGTGTTCAGATAATCTAAAGATAAAACAAGAATCAGAAACCTATCAAAAGATTATTAAGCAATTCAATTGTACCTAATCAAATACATTATGATAATCCCACTACCAGAAGTAAGCAAACACGAAGAAGAATTCATTGGTTAAATAGGCCAAAACTGAGTTGCCTCTATCCTGATGAAACATCCACGTGTAGTGTGTACTAGACGTGACGATTTAACTTGCACGAGAACATTTCAATAGCTGTGTAAAACAGAATTTAGCCAATTTCCTTCGCTCTGTGGACATCTAGGCCATGAATCACAGTATATGAACACATTTCTGTTAACCATCAATAAAGTCATTTTAGCTCTATACATTGTGGACAAAACGGCGAAAGAATCAGATTAGATCAAGCACCAGTCTGATGAACTGCTAACTAGGTTTTTTTTCTTCCTAATTTTTTAAAATTTGCAAAAATGGAAAATCACGACTAGGAAACAACTGTAATCCACATTAATTATACAATAACTGGGCAATGTATAGAATTGAAATATCTTGACGCGGATCCTCATTTTAAAGACAGATCATAAATCGTCCATATACGGAGTATATGTGAAATTAATTCATCCTAAATGACATAGACAATAGAGGCTGTTCAAATCGAAATTGGAGTGATGAACTTAAAGCAATCATAAAAGTTGGAATTCTAAATAGAAATTACAAGTGCAATCTTGAGCATACCTTTTGCATCGGTGATCTTTATGTCGCCTAAGAAGAGATTTCTGCACATCCCATTGATTCCCGGGAATACGTTCCAATTTGTCGTTGGACGACATTTGAAAGATTTACTTCTTTTATTTACAAGGAGTATATTTTTATAATTTTATGGAAAATTATAGGGTAGCTATGTGTGAAAATTAGGGTGGGAAATATAGGCTAGTCTTCGGTGGGAGTGTCTCACAGAATGAGATTCTTAGAGGCGAGTCTCCCTTAATTCTCATATATAAAAATGATAATGTTTTTAAAAATATTATCACTTTTTACTTAAATATTATCATTTTTTTTTACAAAATAAAATCTAGAAAAATATGGGTTATCTATCCAAAATTTTGAAATATAAGTTAAAAGAATCCGTCTCAGAGAAAAAGATCCAGTCTCACACAAGTTTTTGCGAAACTACTAAAACTCGGCTCATTTACTTATGTCGAACTTGAATATTTGTGTAGGTCTTTTAAGTTCAACGGACGGACATATTTGACATCATTTATATATATATATATATATATATATATATATATATATATATATGTCCCATAATAAATTTTGTTACTAGAAAATTATTAAATAAAAAAAGTAAAAAAAAATGGTAACTATTAAAAAAAAAAGAAATTATTGTATGTTAAAATGGTCAGATCAAGCTTTTTAAAAAATATATATTACAGGAAATGGGCCAGATTTGGGTCCAAAAAATAGACTACTAGGCCTATTGGATTAATTTTTTTTATTTAAATCTATTTACTTAAATAAATTGGACTTTAGGCTTTGTACAACTTTATAAGCTTAATAGGGCACGTGACTTGTTTAAAATTATGATTAACTACTATTTATATAAAATTAGAAAAGTTAAATATTTATAAATTTTTTTTAATTAAAATCTGAATATTATAATATGAGTAGGTTTCTTGTAAACTCATTGTTGTGAATGTTTTTGTGGTGTATTTGAGGTGTCACTATTTAAAAAAAAATGTTGTGGGGATTGATTAAAAATTAATCCAAATTAAAAAACTGTCGTATTAAAATTATACTCCACTGATGTGAATAAATAGGAGTGGTTGTGAAGATAGTGAGAAGAGCAGTTAAAGAGAAAAGTATATCAAGAAAAGAAAGAAGGAGAATGTCTTCTGATGTGGCGGCGGGTGGCGGCGGGACGGGTGGATCTGACGACGACGGCGAGAAGAAGAATGCCAATGGTTCAGAGTCAGTACTACTGTTTTCCCTCTCTCCCTCTCTCATTCTGTGTAAATCAGTAAATGGTACAAAATTGTGTAATGATGCAGGAACGGGAAGAGTGAATCACCATCGTCGTTCAGAAAAAGAATGCGCAAACAGGAGAAGCCAAGGCGTAGTTTGCTAATGCTGGAACTTCTTGAAAATGATGCCAAGAATGCTGCAGATAGTAACGTAGAAGATCAAACTGACACCCCAGGAAAAGACGATAAAAAAGTTAGTCGAGACGAACAAGATAAAGAGATGAAGAAGAAGAAGGCGATGCAGCTTAGAAGAAGAATCCTTCCATCAACTTCCAAATAATTCTAGCTAGCTAGCTGCTGCATGTAAAATTTCAAACTATGTTTTGGATATTAATTGCAACCTTTCTTATCCTTTTTTTTCCCCTCAAATTCATTTTACCTACATTATTAATCTTTAATTTCTTATAATACTATGTAGCATAATTAAAATTACAAAGTTAAATAAATACAGACTATGCTAATATTTTCCGGTCCATTCTTGTAATTTGAAAATTTGTTTATGCAAAAACGAAAACTATTTTTAAAAAAAATAGCCTTTAAATCAACAAATAAGATTTAGAAATTTATTTACTGAAATTTGGTTAAAATTTTAGAAACTAATATATAAAACAGTTTATTACTTTAGGAAAATATTCACAATTTTTTTAAATAACTTTCAGAATTTAATGGTCTTTTTTGTTAGATTTTGTTTTAATATATAGTATTAATTTATTAGAATTTTAAAATAATTTCCAGTTCTAATAATTCCATATTCCAACAAATGAAAATGATTCAATAATGTCACCGACTCACCAGCTTGTGCCAATTGCTCTCCTCATATCGACAATTCCCTAATTGAGTTTTCATGTGATAAAAAAACGAAGTCGTTTTGCAATTTTTTGGCGACTTAATTTGGAATTTAAAATTGAATAATTAAAAAAAAAATCGGGGACTAAATTAATTAAGTTAACTTTTTTTTAATCTGTACCATTTACAAATGAATTAAAATGGTAAAAAGTTATGGGAACGTGACATGCACAAATGGGCGCTAACCAGCCTACCAACACTATATAATTAACAGTTAGCTATATTTCAGCTTTCCCGCGGTTATTTATTGATTATTATTATTTCCTCAATATATATATCGAGTTAGTCATACACAAACACATATACCAAATATATTTGATCAGTAGGTTTAAACTGTGCACTTAAGTGATCCAACGGCACAAGTTATAATATAAAAACTGGAATAATATTTTTTTCCTTAATTAAAGATACGGAGTATATATAATACAATTTTAAAAAAAACTTGACTTTATTAGTTATTCTTTACAAATAAATAAATGTATTATATTTTACATACTAAAAAGTGTTATGCTCTACCCAAAGTGTATTTTTCAAAATAATTTTAAATTTTAATTTTGAGTAACCAGCTACATTATGTACTAATTTTCCTGGCCTACAGGAATATTTCAGTTCAAAAACTCGTATTCTATTTTTAAAATAACCTATAAAATTAATATTATTTTATTTTTATAAATTGTATTCATTTAAATTTAGACCACATTTTTCTCTACACCTGGTTAAATTTGTCCTCACTAAACCAGCCTACGTACTCATTTACTTGATCCTACATCACACTTCCACTAAATTCACTTTTCTTAAAAAGTGACCCAACCCTATCAAGGTGGATAAGTCATCACGGGACGTGAGTATTTATTAACTTCAAGTTTTATATATAGAAATTTAAAAAGAATTAATATAAATACAAATGATTTAGAGTCCTACTTGCACATATATAATTGACATTGAGCTCTAACAAATTTAGTCAAATGTTGAATCAAATATTAAATTGAGTAAATTAAAAATTAAAATTTCACTCAATTGAATTATTTTTATTTGATTGGAATTAAATTTCAAATTAAAAAAAAAATTATTATAAAATAAGCCTAACAATTCAAGATACGGCAGTTGGTACTTTATCCCCAATTTGATGTTAATTATAAATAGGAGTACTTCCAATGGAAATTAAGTTAGAGAGCGCACGACAGTTGAAGATCACAAAAGAGCGTTAGATACTAACTAAAATGTCATCTGTGGCGGCGGGCGGTGGTTCCGATGGCGGCGGAGATAAGAATTGGAAGGGAAAAGCGAAGATGGAAGAGGAGCCTGCAGGTAGTAGTAGTAATCTTGAAAACTTCGATACACTTAAAAAAAGTCTGTCAGATATAGACGGTTCTCTTTCTCCGTCGGTGAAGAAGGCAGAATTGTGCCGGGGGCGGGCGCCGCCGAAGAAGTTAGGATTGGGGAGCACTTATTTGAGGAATAGGGATATGGAATTGGGAATAAGGCGTCCGTTGATGAAACGTAAAGCCAAACAAGATCTTTCCATGCCGCCACCCAGCTCCGGCGCCGCCTTCTCTACTCCTAAAGATTATAAAGAGGAGGCCCCTAAAACACCCTAGCTGGCTAGCTGGAGTATACAAGCTAGTAATTCTTTGCAGATTGATGTATTTTTCTTTTCATTTCATTCTGCATGCTATAGTACTTCAATTGATGATTCACTATAATTCATGATACGTTTTGTTTAATCCACTTTTCTTCATTTATCAGTTGCTTTTTTTTTTATCATGTTGATTTTAAGGTGATAGAATTAATGGATTCTATTTTATTAATTTATTAGGTAATGTTTATCTTGGGTTTGAGTGATTTGAAAACTAAATTTTATATCAAATTATTGTGTAAGATTAAAGAAATTGTATTATATTATATTATTTGTGTGAGATTATAATGATAAGTTGATTGTATAATGATTGAATGTATTTATATATATTATTGTTAAAAAATATTATAATGATTGAAGTGATATTATATAGATTTAATTTAACTTTATGTCAACCTAAATAAAATGTTATAGGCTCTTAAAACTCGATCAAACTCTGGTTTTTTATCATGTTAATTTTAAGGTGATTAGAATTGATGGATTCTATTTTATTAATTTATTAGGTGATGTTTATCTGGTGCTCTGAGTGATTTGAATATAGATTTTTGAAATTTTGAGTTTTTAAAATTTTAGTGTGTTTCTTTCGAATTTTTAAACAGTAGGAAATTTAACTTTATGTTAAATTATTTTATATTATTAGGGGAGTTTATAATGATTAATTGATTGTATATTAATTGGATGTATTTATATATATATATATATATATATATTATTATTATTAATAATAAATATTAAAATGATTGAAGTGATATTATATAGATTTAACTTTATATCAAATCAAACTGTTTAATGTAGATTGTTTTGAGTGGATTTTGAAAATCGATTTTTAAATTTCGAAATAAAATCGATGTAGAATCTTAAAACTCGATCAAACCCTGGTTTTGTTTGAAGTAAACATTACCTATTGATGAAAAATACTAGTATATATATAGAAAAGGAGATTTAATATATAGATGCACGGTGTAAAATTAATTAATTCACTGCCCAATAGATTTGAATTTTCATAGAAAGATTCAACTCCGGCTGGTCCATTTTGAAAAAAATACGTATTGATTGATGTTCATATTTGGTATTTGAGTAATTATCAATTTTCATCCACTAATTTTGGGTGATCAATCCAATTTTAATTTCTTATCAATTTTGTTCCATCCATATTTGCGAAAATCTTTATTCTTTTTTTTTTATTCTTTTTTTTTTTTTTTATTTGATGGAAAGTTAAATACTCATACCTTTTTTTCCCCTTCCATGACTCGAACCCAGACCTAAGGCCTAGATAGTGGCCTAGATAGTGGTGCTCTAACCACTTGAGCTATCCCACTTTGTCTCATTGCAAATTTTATTTACTTCATTAGATTTACGCAAAAACTTATATGCAATATTGCATACATGCAATATGACTAATTAAGGTAATTAGGTCAAAATTCGTGGGTCAACGCGGGTCAACACGTGTCAGAGCGGGTCAACCTTAATTAAAATATTTATTTTCACTCTAATATATTATTATTTTACTACATGACCAAAATTATGTTACTACAAGAACTAAATTTTGTCACTACAAGGTCAAAAGTGTATTACTACAAGTCCAAAAATATTCTGGACACTTATTTTTTGGGGGCAAAATTACTAAAACAATTTTGACTTATTCGGCTACTACATGACTAAACAATGTTACTACAAGACCAAAATTTTATCACTACAAGGTCAAAAGTGTATTACTACATGTTCAAAAATATTCTAGAGACTTTATTTTTTGGTGAATTTTTCAGAATGTTTTGACATGTAGTATTAAATTTTTTGCCTTGTAGTGGTAATATTACAATATTTTGGTCATGTAGTAAACCACTTATTTGCAACCCGCGAATTTTCTGGGCAACCCGGATCCAGGCCTATGACCCGCGAATTTTTTAAAATTGACTTAATTTGACTTTTTTGAACTTAAAGTTTTGACTTGCCTAATTAAGATGAAATGCATGTATGCAATATTTCACATAAGACTAACCCTTAGATTTATCAATTTTTGTTGATAGTCATTTTATATTAAGATGACCTTAGTATTTAGTTTGACTATCTTCTTATTCAACAATAATATTTGTGTCAAGGTGTATTAATCCAAACAGCATTAAGTGAGTGAGAGAGCAAACGAGTAACTCGTTTTCTTTAGTCTGATCTCAAATTGGCCGGATAAATTGCAAGTGTGGTCCAAGAATTTTTTTTTAAAAACAATTTGAAATATACAATCTGAATTTAAACATAATCTGAAAATTCAATTAATCTTTATCATCATAAAATCTGGATATAATTTGAAATAAAATAAATAAATAAAAATCACAAACCAAATTTATTTATTTACAATATGAAAATTATTTTTAGTTTTTTTAGAATTGGAATATAATTAATAAAATACTAAAAGTTTTTTTTAAAAAAAAATAATAATTTAATGTAAATTATGAAATTACTCTAAATAATTTTTGAATACAAATCTAATTAAAACTAAAATTAATTTTTTTTTATATAAAATCTGAACATGAAATTTATTATTAAATTGAATTCAAAAATATTATTTAAAATTTAAATTCGAAAAAAAAATAATAAATAAGTTAAGTATATTAAGAAAAAAAAAAAAGTGCGCACATATCATCTCCCCTGCTGTTCTTCTCGACGGCCATCGTCCCAATCCCCACCCTAATTATTGTCGCTAACACCGCTCTACTTGCTGCCACCCCACCACACGTCAACAGGTACCACAGCCACCACCGTGGCACCGTTATCCCCATATATATTTTTCTAAAACTTCGTGAAAAAAATCTGGCTATAAAATTTGAATTCAGTCACAAAATTCATAAAGGCTACACACTCTAGTCTTGTCTCAGTGCTAGGAATCTAAGTCCTTTGTCAAAATTTCAAATTTCAATATGTCCTTCATCTTCAATTTGTGAATTTTCGTCATTTCTTACTGTGCTATTTGGGGAACGATTTCAATGCGATTTGGGGATTCTAAGATGGATTCGTACTATTTGGCAACGAATTTGTGAGATTATTATATGGGTGGACTGATTTGAGAGTGTTCCATTGAAATGATGATTTTTTCTCCAAGGTTAACAACACACCCAAATATGCCTTTTACCTCAAATTGACCAAAAGACTTTGTACATATAGAGTCAACCACAGTGAATTGACGACTCCTAATTGGTCCAACCCATAAAGGTTGGTCTACTGAGATTGAGGGCACGTGTCTGACCTAAAGGCGGTCCACTAAAATGTCGGCATCTGTTAGCCCATGGACCCTTCAAGATGATGGGACGATTGATCTCCAAAATCCTTCGCATCATGGGTGAGGCTTTCTGATCACCATTCATCCGAGATGTCAACCTCTTTTGATCATCTGAACGAGCTTGAGGTGAGCTCCTTGACAAATCTCATAGTGGGCTCTTACAACGTGGTCGTCGTGGGGACGACCTAAAAAGGGGTCTAGCTGATCATGTCTTTGACCAAGGTAGCTCGTCGAGCGACTCTTTGACCGGTGAATGGTCGAGACGACCACGTGCAGGTCCTGCGTCCAGGTGGCAAGAAACCCTTGACCAATTGTGAGGACCTATCCTAGTTGACATGTCATTGTTGACTGGGCACAACAATTTCGTCGCAAATCCTAATCGCGGCAAACTTATGCATTTATTGTAGTCTAAGTTAAAAAATTAATATTGATAATCAACAAGCAACCCTAAAACAACATTTAAGTATAACTAATCATTAAATAGTGCTGGTATCCATTAACTAACCATTAATTGTCCTTTTAACTTCCCATTTCAATCTTAATCTTATATATTTACAAACCTATTAAGTGACATCCGTTACCACCACAATCCTTCTACTTAAACTCTTTTTCTACTCCGTAAAATCTCTTCATTTCAAAAATCTCCAACTCTCATTTATTTAGAGGTTTATCTTTTAATCTCAACCTTATTCAATGTTTACATAACTCATGAGAAATATTCTTCATACTTTTTTCACATCATCGAATTCACGTATATTTTTTTCGTTGATCGTTAATTGTAATTGTTATTCGGGTATGAATATCATACATATATTCAAATTTGTTATCATCCGTTGATGGTGTGTTAATTGAAACATTGATGTTTTTTTTTTTTTTTATCTATATCAGATCTCTAATATTGTTTTTGTCATTTCTCTCAACTTTCATGTTTGGAGTTTCTACAATTTACTTTAATATTATGATCTCAAACGTATTTCAATTTATCAAGCATATACAACATAGGTATGGTTTATGTTGATAATATATTTATCAAGCATGTACAACATAGGTATGGTTTATGTTGATAATATTGTTTCTCTGTTAATATTACTTTGATCTTAAACTCAAATAGAGAAAGCAATTTTGTTTGTCTTGATTTCGATTCTTACTTTATCAACTCTTGATGTGCACTTATACTACTTCAAAAGGCATACAACATATGAACCAGTCAAGTTTGATTAGTGTGAAAATTGCTTGAAATTCATGTGTTTATTTTACATAATTTTAAGGGTTTTGTTGCATTATTCACACTAAGGAGGGTGTATTCAATTGATATTCTATTGGATTTTTTTTTTTTACTTTAAAAAGTACGTGGATTTATAAAATCCATAGAGTCATGCAGAGTTTGACTGACTTTTTTTATTGATTTATATGGATTTTCATAAACTTGATAGGATTGTGGAATATATTTTTTTATTGATTTACATAGATTTTCATAAACTCCGATATTGACAAAGAATTTTTTTAATGTGAAAGTGTTTTTTTTTTTAAATTAATATTTTATATATATATATAATATATAAAATATTTTACCAATATGTATTTTAGCATTAATATATATATATATACTATATAAAGTTTATATATTGATTCGGGGCGGGTCAGATACCCGCGGGTCGAGCATAAAACCCAAACCCGAGCCATACTCAATACGGGGCGAATCTGACCTGACCCAAAGCTCGTGGGTCGGGTCAATATTGTCATTCCTGCTTCTGATCTTTCGTCTTCAGAGTTCTCTAAGAGAATCCGTTGAAATCTCTTATTTTTAGAAGAGATTTTGGATAGTGCAATTTATTTATATTATTGGAGGAGAATCCAACAAAATTCATAGACTGTTGAATACCTAAAGATTTTTAAAGACTTTTTAAAATCCGTATTGAATACCTCATAATTTTTAAAGACTTTTTAAAATCCGAATTGAATACCCCCAGACTTTGAAAGTCCAAAAAAATCTTACAGAATCCACAACCAATACACCCCCCTAAATTGACTAATTGCACTTGAAATGAGAAATGTATGTGTTTTCCTATTTTTTTTTAGGTAAATTGAACATATTTGAAAGCAAAATACGTGTCTGAAAATTTATGGAATCAGGAAGATAATTGCACCATTGGATGCGTCTCGAAAAAATGAGTGGAATGAAAAAAATAATCAAGTCAATTGGAGGTCGGAAGCTCAAGATATGATCGAAACGATAAAATGCGGAATGGAAGCACAATCCACTCGGGCAGCCGAGTCAACCCACTCGGTTGACCGAGTGAAATCTGCTTCCAGAGCATTTTCTGGACTTCCATCTCACTCGATCGACCGTTTGAACCCGTTTCTGCGCGGAAATTCGAGAATTTTAAAGGATTTCAAGGGCCTAAGTGCAAATTTCGTCTCCAACACTCTTCCCAACTATAAGAAGCACCCCAAATCAGATTTTTAAATGTCTTCCAACTTATTCTTCACACACACAACATGAGATAAGTAGAAGAGTAAATAGATTAGGGTTTGAGGAGCTTCTCTCCTCAAACACACTCTCCATTAGATAGTTTTTATGTCTTTTAGTTTAGAATCATTTGGGTATTTCATTTTCATGTAAGAATGGAAGAATTTCAAGACTCTCAAGGTGATATTTTACTTTTATTTAAGCTTTGTTTGGTAAATTTCATTTTCATGTTTTATTTTGTTGTTTTAGCCATGGGTGTTTTTGTCAAACACCATGGGCTAAGGTTTTTATGCTTTAGGTGTTTAAAACCATGTGAATATTTAGTGTTGGAATGTTTTATGATTTGAATATTGTTGATATTTGGATTGTTGCTTCTTTTATTGAGTTTTATTGGTGCTTTGTGTATTAGCTTCTATTAATCCGTATTTTGGGGCATGTTTAGCGTAGACGAGAGTTACATGAACATGTTTAAATTTATGGTGTGAGTTGTTGGTATACAAATGCGTTTATTATACTTTTAATTCATCGAGAGAGAGTTAATTGTATTAGAACCTCATTAAGAGACATTAATTACTTGAATGGTTATTTGGGTAGTTTGTGGGGATTAGGAAGAGGTCGTATTACCGGGTTTGGGAACACCTTATATGTAAGACTATAGTACCCGAAGGGAAAAGATTTTCATCCTAGCATCTTGATGCTCTTAGCAAGTCCAAATTGAAGCATAGACACAGTATAAACAATCCCACTCGATTTCACTAGGTAGAGAACACCCTGATTCGGGTGGAATTTTGCACACTTTAGAGGCACATGTGAAGCGTATTTTGATGTGGATTTCATTGATTTATGCATTGATTATGATGATTTGAGCCAAAATGAGAGAAAGGTTGTGTTTTGTTGATTTTGTAGGAAATACGATGGAATTTGGAGCAAAAAACCAACCATACTTTACAGGATCAGGAAGAGGAGTACACCATTGGATTCGTCTCGAAAACGGAGTGGAATAGCCAAAAGAATCAAGTCAATCGGACACCCGAGACGAAAGATATGCACGAAACGAGAAGGGACGAAGTCGAGCAAGAGCACGGCCGAGCTCATGGCTCGGCCGAGCCATTTTTCAAGCCAAAATCAGGCCACGCTCGAGCACCCTTCTCGGAATTGGGAAGCTCGTGATAGAGAAATTGAGGCCACCACATGCCACGGCCGAGCACCAATCTCGGCCGAGCACTCACCTATTTCGCCATCCGCCGAGCACGGCCGAGCCGCCTTCTCGGTCGAGCACCTGTTCAAGCCAAAACCTCATTTGCACGGTCGTGCTACCCCCATTCTCGGTACCTTTTGCCCATTTTGGCCATTTTTTAGGGACCAACTTGCAATTTTGGCATCCAAACCCTATCCCAACACTATATAAGCCCCGTTTCTTGAAATCCAAGACATTCTCCCTCAATTCCTCAAATTCCACATATAGTTACACATACTTTGAGGTATTTTGGCCATTTCCTCTTCATTTCTCCATCAAATCAAGCAAGAAAGGATGCAATAGCTTGGAAATTCAATTCTCTACCACATTCTAGACTAAGCTTTCTCTTTCCCCTTTCTTTTTACTTAGTTATTTCAATTGATTTTGTAATTTGACTATGCTAGTTAGTGGCTAGAACACTTTTGGTTCTAGAGCCTTGTAAATACTCTTGTTGAAGTTTATGAATTAATGTTTTGCTTATTTGGTGTTTGTGTGACTTAATTCTATTTGGATGCTTGATTTTCATTGCAAAGCATGTCATTAGTGTACAATGATGATATGTTAATCATAGTTAATTTAATTAGGTTGAGAAATCTACTTTGATTAATTGATTGCAAGCATTTGATCTAATTTTATTGTGAGATTGAAAGATGAACAATGATTAGGAAGATGTGTGATGATCTTAGGAGCTTGATTGGGTTTTATTGTGCAATTTAGGTAGAGATACTAAGTTGTGTGATATTTCATTTGGATTACTTGGATCGAAAGAACTTTTAATTCATTATTATGTGATCAATCTTATAGACAAAGCATGAACACCACTTAAGTAGATAGTTAATCATAGATGGATTCATTAGTATTGCATGTTCTTTGGAACCTACTTTCTCATACTTAAATTTCATTCGTTTTACTCCTCGTTTTCTTGATTTGCATGTTAGTTGATCGATTCGTTATTATTCTTTATTGCTTATTTGTGACAACTTGGTAGGCAATTTTAGGGTAATTCACCACATTCACTTTATCGATCGCGTCTAAATAGAATTATGTTAACAAAATACACTTTTACGCTATACCTCCTCTTGGGATCGACCTCGTACTTACTTCTCTACGATAGACACCGTATACTTGCGGTCGTTTATTCTAGTGTTGTAGAATACGTGAATCACACCCGAAGCATTTCCCACCCTTGCACTTCTCCGAATTTAGATTCATAGTTGTTCTTTGTTTTAATTGTCAATTTCTTGCTTTGATAGTAATATTTCTTCTTAAGTTGTGGTAATTTATCTTATTGGTCATTTGCTTACTTTTAGTAGTTTAAAGTTACTTGTTAGTTTCTAGGTTGGTGTTTGATTTAATTTCTTGAAGTTTGGTAGTAATTTAGCTTTATTTTAGAAATCCAAAAATCGAGCCCGTAGTTACACTAGTTATGCCGACACAAAACTCTAGGGATCCATTGCACAAACCCACCTCCTAGGTCGATACTACTTGGTCGAATACTTCTATTACTACTACGAACCCTTATGCTTGAGGGGAAGTAGTTAGTCAACATATAGTGACCAAAATTCGTTCAAGTCAAAGTTCAGAAAGGCACATATTCATTTATTTATGCACGAAACTATTCGACGTCGTTCAACTCCTTATTCGTCATAGACGATCCATTGATAGAAGTATTTGTCATAAAAATGAAAGTCATCGAAAATGCAAGGAATGTACTTTACTGTCGAATTAATATAAATAATTTTGCATAGTTATGATTGCAAATTTATTTTCAAATTCAATTTGAATATAACATGTTTTCAACGTTTCATTATAATTTGTAGTGTTTGATTCAATTTTCTCCTACATTGTAATGTGTAACTAAAGCAAGTTTAATATAATTGAATCAAATTACCCCACAAAAAATTCTCCAAAATACTACTTCAAATTTAGTTACATTAATTTAAATATTAATGGAGATACAGATTTGAAAAAACGTGTGAATTTAATAAATAATTATAATTATGAAATTTAAAGATGTGTCATTTTGTGGTTAATTTGGCTTATGTGTCATTTTGTGGTTGATTTGGCTTATGTGTTATAATTTAATGAAGTTGTTAATTTTAAAAAGTATGATGTGTAATTAAGTTATTGGTTGAGTAAGATATGATAATAAACTATTTCCAAATATTATATTCTTATTATTTTAACATTGACTAATTAAATTAAATTTTATTTTATTTACTTAACTTTATTTTAGTATTCATTTTATTCGATCTTTAGTTTAATTTATTTTAGAACTATTTAATATTTTTCTGAGTAAAATACAATCTAAAATTTATTTTTATTGGGGTGTACAATTCTTTATTTAATTAGTTATTCAATTGTATTTTATAATTACTTTTATCTTATATACACATAATTTTTTCTGCAATTATTTTAAATTTATTATAAGTTTAATGCATTTAAAAAATAGAGCTCGAAAATATATATGTAAAACTTATTATATAATTAAATCCATGGAAAGCGGTGGGGTTAGAGAGAGAGAGGATTAATTTTCTCTGCCTTCTCTCTACACCAAAACATCCGCCGCCCACATTTTCAATCCAACCGCCCACCTTCTTCAATTTACACCGCCTGAAATTATTCTTACATCCATCTATCCTTAAATTTAGATGTTATCTTGATTAACCACCGCCTAAATAATCTTCGTCCATTTTCTGCGTAGTAAGAAAGCCGCCTTGCCGCCTGTATCACCGTCGGTAGCGTCGTCGCTATGTTCAGATTTTTCAGTGGGTGAAGGAGTCTTTTTCAGGGGTTTTGTTGGGATCAATGGGTGAATCTCCCCGTCGGAGCCACGGTGGCCGACCGGGTGAGTCATCCGTTTGATCCATTTTTATTTTCGTTTTTATGCTTTTTGCATGTTAGTTTAGTTTGTTTCCTAGTTTAGATCTCGTGTTTTCCTACGTTGTTATTTTCCGGTTACTGTATTTTAGTTTTCCCCTGTTGTTATGGTTTCCTCCCTGATAAGATGGGTTTTCTTCCCGTTTACGGGTTTTCCCATGGTGGCGCTATGTTGTGCCTGTTGAAGCTGGTAGCCCTTGGGTCCGTACGTATAAGATTTGGGAGGTATATTGTATGAGTCGTTGTGTGCGACAATCTGTTCCTTCCCTGGAGCCGGTTTACTATCTCCTTAGATCGCGGAATTTCAAGGAATGTTGACTTAATCATGATCCTTCCACTCTCTCACGATTGAGTTTGGAATATGTGGTCTTTTGGTAGAACTTTACTTTAAGGATAGGTGAGAGCGTTGAAATGTAATTTTTTCCTATCTGTAATTCTACCTATTGCCAAAAAAAAAAACTTATTATATAATTTTATACATAATATTTATTATATAAATAATTATATTATTTTACAAGATTACCAAATGTGTTATATATACATAATCCCCTTATATACTAATAGGGAGTTTAAATTGATGATGTGTCATTTTGTGGTTAATTTGGCTTATGTGTCATTTTGTGGTTGATTTGGCTTATGTGTCACAATTTAATGAAGTTGTTAATTTTAAAAAGAGGTAATTGCAAATTAAATCACGACCTTTCGCTCATTTGCAATCTAATCTAAACCTTAAAAGAAGTGCAAATAAATTACAAACTTTAAATATTATTGCAAATTAGATTTCTTACAAGTTTACTTTGTCCCTAAATCATAACTTTTGATATTTGGTTTGATTGAAAAACAATATTGTTTTATTAAGGTGTTGTTATGTCATTAAGAAGTCTAAATTATGTTAGATTCGAACACAATTAAAATTGTCAAAAAGACTAAATTGCAACTATATTTAAAGTTTGTGATTTATTTGCAATTACCTTAAAGTTTAGATTAGATTGCAAATGAGGAAATGGTTATGATTTAATTTGCAATTAACTAAAATATTTATTTATGTAATTGTGTAATGGTTGATAACTTAATATTGAAGGTTTACTTACAATTTATTAAGAGTTATTTTAATATTATTTGAATTATTTATTTCCGAACTTTTATAATTTTTTTAAAAGTTATTTTCATATTTATTAAATGTAAGGTGTTGTGCTTGATATTGAAGGTTGACTTACAATTTATTAAGAGATATTTTAATATTACTTAAATTGTTTGTTTCCGTAATTTTATAATTTTTTTTAAAAGTTGTTTTAATATTTATTAAATTTCAATGTCACATTTCGTTTGATTCTCACAAATTGTTTTAGAAATTTGCTTTATAAAATTAACTAACATAACATACGTGTAATTATTTTGTATAATTCAAAATATTATGTTCATTAAACTTTTATATTATAATACAACATTATAATAAATATAATTAAAAAAATATTAAATTTTTTTATCAAAATAATGAAAAATTAAATTAAGAAAATAAATAAAAATTTATTATTAAATATTTAAAAATATATTTAAAATTCTGTGTAATACACGGGTTCTACACTAGTATATATATATACACTAGTGTAAGACCCGCGAATTTCGCGGAACTAAAATAAGTATATATTATATGTTTAATTTAAATTTATTAATTAAAAAAATTAAATTATGTATATATTTGTAAATTTCTTTATTTTATGAAAAATATAAAAATTTAAATGTTATGTCAATATAAATTACATCATATATATATATATATATAAATAGAAAATACTATATATTTGTAAATTTATTTATTCTATGAAAAATATAAAAATTTTAATGTTATGTCAATATAAATTACATCATATATATATAAAAATAGAAAATACTATATATTTGTAAATTTCTTTATTTTATTAGAAATATAAATTTTAAATGATGTGTTACTTATTGTAAATTTACGGGGGAATCAAATCTTATTATTGGAATAATTTTAGGGGGTAAAATCAAATCTTATTATTATTGTTAGAGTAATTTTAGGAAATATGAAGATAGAAAAAAAAATCAAGATTTATAATCTTTTATATTATTAAATTTATTAATTTTATAGACGAATTTATTAATTTTATAGACTAAAATATTAAATTTGTTAGATTTATAAAAGATTTAATATATAATTTTAGGGAAAAAAATTAAATCTTATTGTTGAAGTAATTTAAGAAGATAGATAGGAGTATTTTTAGGGAAAACAAAAAAAGCAATGTGATCGAAAATTGCTCAATGTGTCAATGCTATTGCATATCATATAATTAACAACATCATTATATTAAAAAAACATAATCCAACAAAAAGAAAAGAAAAAACGATAACAAAATTTCAAAAGAAAAAAAAAAGTTTTAATTCACTTTCTAAAAAAAACTATCATCTATTCCTTTTCTTCATCAATTAACACCAACTTCTTATTCGTTGACATTTGAAAATCCTTATCAATGTTGTCACCAATGGAAAACTCATCTTCATCCAACTTTCTTTTATACCAAGTAGTAACTTCTACATCTTCGTTGTCATTCTATTGACGAATGAGTGTTATTCTGAAATAAAGTATAATTAAAAAAATTAATAAATTTTTTTATAAAATAGATATATTAAAAGAACTAAAATAAAAATGGTAAAAAATATTATTACCTTTGAAGAACGTTTGGAAATAGGAGTGACCTTTGAAGAACAATTGATGGATTCAATTTTTTTAATGAGTTCTTCATCTGAAGATGACTTTACAACGGTGTATACCGTGTAATTATTTCTCAAGTTGAATAATGAAATATGGATTCGAAAAATGAATTTATTTCCCAACAACATTTCAAGTTCTGATGGCATTTTGTCATCTAGATCTTTCTGAAATTTGAAATAAGTATGTTGTTAAAATTATACTAAAAAAGTACATTAAAATTATACTACAATTATAAATGTTATTATAGTTATAAAATACCTCCTCCATCTGAGTAAGAATGTCAGTTGTTGTTTTACCAACCAACTTAACAATCACGCAGTCAAACATAACTAAGGAGGTTGATCCAGTTTGATCAACGACACGAATTTGAATCTTGAACCTGAAGAATAATTTTAGACTAAGGAGGTTGATCCAGTTTGATCAACGACACGAATTTGAATCTTGAACCTGAAGAATAATTTTAGTTGTCGTAATATGTATATATGATTTTAATTGATTAAAGATGTAAAATACAATAGAAACAAACTGCAAATACAAATTTCCACTAAATAGTACCTTGTATCATAAGATAACATTAAATTTATTAATATTGTTTGATTTATTAATATTGTTTGATTTATTAATTTTATATTATTGTTTATTTAAATTTGTTAGATTTATAAAAATTAAAGCCAAAACTCGTGCACATATTAATATTGTTTGAGTAATTTTAGGAAAAATATTGATTTTTTTTTATATTCGGATAATTGATTATTCAGGCCCGCTCCCTTTTTGTATTGATCTGACCTAACATAACTTGTGCTTTGGATGGGTTCTAAAATGTTGTCCAACCGAGGCGAGTTTGACCTACCTCAAAACTCATGGAGCGGTATTCATGCGTCGGGTTAAAATTGTTATCCACACCTTTGATATTTATTAAACTTCGTTCACATAAATTTTATGAGAAACTTAATATCACTGTTTAACAAACGAATTATCAATATTTAGTGATTTTGAGATAAGCAATCCACTAAATTAAATATTATTTTAAACAAAACTTTGTATGCTACATAATTACACTTTGTATAATAAACTATAAATTTTAAAAATAGAGTTTCCGTAAATTTGAGTCACGCAATAAGAAAAAGTTATAAGGAATGTTTTTTAAATGATTGGAAATAGAATTATGGGTCAAACTTTGGACAATTTTATATCATGAATCTTGTTTTTTTATGAAGTATAATAAATATTTCGATCAATGGCTAGATTCGAACTACAGTACTAATTATTGAAATTTAATTGCAATGTCATATTTGACCCTCTATATTTGACCCTACAGATTGGGAAAGGGCATATTAGGTAAACCGGCCCCAATTAGATTCAAGGGCTCAAGTGGAACACAATGATTAAATAATTAAATTAAATGCTAAAAATCAACATTCATGATAATCTTTTAATTTTATTCATTATTACCACATTTTTTTTTAGATCTTTTTTTTGAATATGAAAGCCATTAATATTAAGTAAACACGTCTCTTTTAATGAACACAATTTTAGATTGAAGTTTAAATTTTCTTAAAAACTAAATTTCAAAATTGAAGTCTAAAATAATGAAGATGGCACATTAAATAAAATAATCATATGTATTTACATAATATACTGTAATATTTTTTAAAATATCTTTAAAAAAAGAAAAGAAAAAAAAAGAGTCCATTTTTGCGTGTTCCAACTCAACTGCAAATCCTTCCCCACACATTATTCGTTGGAAAGTGCGTAGCGCGTTGTTGCCGGCAACTCTCCTTATATCTAGCCGAGACACAAGCGCGGAGAACATGAGATAATTTAGAGAATTTTTGTTGAATGATTCTTGATGATATATAGTTCAACAGAGAAATTGAAATATCTGGGTTTGACCGAAACCTGATTTTGTTGAAGGGCGTCGCTGTCATTAGTCCAGATCTTCGGTGGGACTCGCTTTTTGCTTCCGTTTTCTTAATCAGTAAGTTCTTTTTTTGCTTCATTTTCGTGGGCTCTTGCAGATCTGTTGATTTCCTCTCCCTGTCTGCCTGTCTGTATTGCTGATTGTTTGGGAAATTTGACAATGTTTTAATTGAATCGTTTTTATTTGGATTTGGGGATGTTTAATAAATCCCGGTTTTCCATTGATGTTATTATGATTTATTAGAACCGGCAAAAAAAAAATTATGATTTATTAGATGGCTTATCGGTTGGATTTGGGATTAGGGTTCTGGATCGAGTTAAGCTAATTAAAATTAACGATGCTTATGCAAAATTCTTGGCATTCCCACCGATTTTTTGTTTCTTTCGTGAAATTAGTTAGCTTTTGAGCTTTATTGATTTGATTTGCTAAGCAAACAAAATGTACATGGGGGAATTCGAGTTATTTAAAAAATTAGGGCAATGTGAAAAGCTTAAGAGGTTTTGGATAAACTGAAAAATTGGAAATTGGGGTTATAAGCTTTAATTGCGTTGTTTGCGATTGCCAATTGGTATAAAAATGGAATGTGGTTCAGTTATTGCTACGGCTGTTTTCTTGATCTTTATATATCTCTTTGGTTGAAGCTCATGGTTTGCCTTAGTAGAAGATGCAAAATGATGAACAAGGCAATGGAGTAGTTTTAAAGTAATAATATCTTGTCAAGATTGATTTGTAGACTCAGAATGAGATTCAAGTTCCATTCTTTTATGAGATTTTTATTTCAATCATATGTTCGTGGTCACTTGGTATGTTTCTTTTTGAAGCTGTGTTCTTACTGGATAATCCAATAATCCATCTTTAATGAAGACCCTTGTCATCAATTTATGTATCTTCAAATCAGCTAATCTTTGGTTAAAGTTTTCGTTTATCAAAATGATTCTTCATTACAATGTTCTTCCCCTACTTACTATACAAACAAAACATGTGCAGGAATATTGTTGTGCAATTCTAATCAATGGCTCTCGACAATGTGATAACCTCACCTCATCGAAGGTCACAGACACAGACTGCATTTTCTCAACCAACAACGAAGAAACAATACTCACGAGGCGATGAGTTGGGAAACTGTACTACCCTTGTTCAGAGACATCAGTTTCTGCTAACTGCTCTTGCCCTTCTTGCATTTTTATGCACTATTTATCTTTACTTTGCTGTCACTCTCAGTTCCGGGGATGCTTGTGATGGATTAGCAGGGGCTCAAAAGGAGACATGTCGTCTTCGAATCGCAAAAGAAACAGTGGCTAATGGAAAAATGAAAGTCTTTTAAGTACAACAACTTTTTGCCCTGCCCTATTTTGGAATTAGTGCTTAAATCCTTTGAAATGTGATCATAGGATCTTCACTAGCTCACTGATTTTTGGTGTATATGCACAACAGCGTTTGTTCTGGAAAACAATTTTTCTATGTAATCTATCTTAAATTTGAAATGTGAACATCTATAAATATCTATTTAATTTTATGTTTCCTGGAGTCATTATTTGAAATAGAGAATCTTCTGTAGTTTTCTTTTTTTCTTATCTTAACATTGTATTTTTTTTCTTCATTTTCATTTTCCTACTTCTGAAAAAGGAAGGACTAAATTAATTCAAGGGGAAGTCAGTTGACATAAATTGTGTTCGTACTTCATAGGGAGGATTATTTTTTAATCAGTTTTAATTTCATGAAATTTTTACAATAAACATTTAATTGCATTTACATACAAATTGACTGGTTGTAATATACTCTGTAGTACTAGTATATATGTTAATTTTAGTTCTAAAATTACACATTTATTGCTCAACCTGTGGGTGTAAATTCAAAATTTACCCTCAGTCGTCTTGTTTTTTAGGGTCAATTATTTGTACATTGCAACTAATTTACATTTTGTGTGTACTCTTAAATGGTTTGTTGTTTTATTAAAAGTGATAGTTGTGAACCAATTGTACAGTAAAAACAAACATGAATCAATTCTTCAGAAACCAAGTCAAGGACTGATTGTACATCAGCTGCAGCCTGCAATATACAAAGAATGTATTCAGGGGCAAAATAGCCTTTGCAGCTTACTCAGCGCACCCTTGAGCGCGTATGCGGTCGTCTAGAGGTTTAGCTTTACGCAGACGATCTTTTACGAGCACACGAGATTGCAGAGGTCCTCAACTCTTGCCTTTGAGACATTAGCAAAGGGCAACACTCTAAACTTGCCATTATCTGAGCAAGTTATAGTCAACTGCTCTGAACTCACCATTGTCAAACATCTAACTGTTTCATTGCTGCAACTCCACCATCTTAATGGAACACAATCGATATACTTGCACCACCCACAATACTTGTTCAAGTTTATACCTCGAAGAACAGCCACAACAACTCCTGCAACTCTGTTTAAACAAGAGAATTGTATCAAAATTTTATACTAAGCACATTTACAAGTAAAGAAGAATGAAAAACTCACAGAAGACTGAAGACGATTAGAGAAATGATCCTCGAGATTGGTCTATCCAACTTCCTAATGGGTTTCACAGAGTGCTTGTATTTGAATATACCTCCTTTATTTTGATGAACTTTCATTACTTGAGGCTTGAATAGGAGGATAAAACCGGAAAAGAACCCCGAGATGAAGCCCCCAATGTTTGAAAAATTGTTGACAAATGGCATCAAGCCAAGGATGACGTTTAACATCAAAATAACGAAAAGGGCAATCAGAGTTTTGAACTGCAGAGACGATATCTATCATTAGTCTACAAGGAAAACGGTTAGTAAACTCGCAATGAACATTTAGAATAGAACCTTTTTGGTGTAGATTTTCCGATACTGAAGGAGGCCAGATAGTGTGGTGCCAAGCAATCCAAATAATGCAGCAGACGAAGCAACTGACGGCCTATCTTGGAGAAATAGGGCAGCTAGCAAAGCGCCAGTAACAGCAGAGAGAATGTAGATAACTCCTATCCTTACTGCACATCACAGAATGAGAGACGTTGCGACAAAGATGCATAAAGATCAAAATTTTGAATACAAGGAACTAGATGAAGATTTACGTGATCCAAACTCTTGCTCCAAGTGAATCCCGACAAAAATTACACTAGAGAGACTAATGATAAGGTGGAAAAGCCCAGCATGCAAACACGGACTTGTGAAAAGACGCCATATTTGATGATTGTTCGTGAGATATCTCAGACGAAGAGCCCCGGCTGCATCAAGTCTGAAAAGAATTCCCAAGTCACTATGTGTATATATACAAGTATGATGATCAAATGCACCTCATAGAGAGAAATCCAACTAGAATTCCACATATTGTTAAGTTTACATGACAGAAATTTCACAATTTTATCAACAAATATCAGTGCAGTCCTTATAACTGAAAGATCTGAAGATGAAACAAAAGTTCTATATTCTGTTAACCACATATGTTCAAGAAAATCTATACACGTTTCAATTTACCAAAAACATGGATTAAACCTTGAGAAAGTCGAAATTTACCCTTTTTAAAGCTAAAAATTACTTCGATTAACATGTCATTAAGCCAAAACACAGAACATTCACACATTGATTCAAGAATCTCTAACTCATCCCATGCACAATCAATTAGATGTACTATAAAAGTCAAATGATCCAATTTTCACAAACCCAACTAAAAACGATTCACTGCATTTCCAAATCAAAAGTCGATATAGATAATCAAACACCATAATCTAAATGGCGAAACTCACGCAGAAGCAGAGGGTCCGAGAAGGGGATTTTCCTGAAGCGGCTGAAACGAGAATCTCCCAAGTTGTTTGAAAACGCACTGGGCATGCGAATTTCCCCAACAATCGTTGATTAGCATCGTGGCAGTAAAAGCGATCAGATGGAGGATCACGAATAAGGAGATGACCCACGTGTTTTCCTTTCTCTGAGAGAGTGGCCTGAAGAATGGAAATGGGAGTTTCTGTTCTTTGAGCAACTCTTCTGCGGTGAGTTCAGTTGACATTCTTTGTTGAATCGCCTTGATGTCGACACGGGTTTGGGGGTTGCGATTAGGGCTTTCCGCAATCGGAGTTAACATTTGGGGAAAAGATGGGTTCAGAGACGGTTTCTTGGTATGGGTTCGAGGATTGGGATTTGGGGTTTCCGCCATTGGAGGAGTTTGGAGAAATGTTGACGGTTTCCTGGTTTCTACATGTGTTTGAGGATTGGGATTTGGGGTTTCCGCCATTGGAGGAGTTTGGGTTTGGAGAAATGTTTTCAGAGACGGTTTCCTGGTTTCTGCATGTGTTTGAGGATTGGGATTTGGGGTTTCCGCCATTGGAGGAGTTTGGGTTTGGAGAAATGTTTTCAGAGACGGTTTCTTAGTTTCTGCATGTGTTTGAGGATTGGGATTTGGGGTTTCCGCCATTGGAGGAGTTTGGGTTTGGAGAAATGTTTTCAGAGACGGTTTCTTAGTTTCTGCATGGGTTTGAGGATTGGGATTTGGGGTTTCCGCCATTGGAGTTTGAGCTTGGAGAAAAGTTGGGTTCAGAGACGGTTTCTTGATTTGTTGAGGATTGGGATTTGGGATTCCCGCCATTGGAGTAGAAAAAAGATGAGTTCAGAGACGGTTTGTTGATTTAGGTTTCTAGAAATTCTGAAGAGACTCACAAAGAGAGGGACGAAGCTATGGCAGTTGAAGGTTGAGTGCAGCTGACCTGTGTTTAGCTTGGCGGGAATCAATTTTTTAAGGGCCATGATTTTTTATGCAATTTTTTTTAAGGGATGACTTTTTCATGCAATTAACATAAAAATATTATATTGAACTATTAAAACGTCTCACACTAACTAAATTACTCATTTCCATTTTTATCATTTCTCTCGATCGTTTCCATTTTTTCTTTCATATCTCTATCTACCGTCCTCAATATCCCACTATCCATTTAATATTAAATTTAAAACGCTAGTCAAGGAGATGGTATGCAAGATATGCAACAATACGAGAAAGATGCTACCCCATGATGAAATTCACATCTTTTGTTCATTTGCACATAATTACACTCGTTAATCGTTATACATACGCGTGTGAAATAAATTACACATATTGCACGCGGTGTACTTCATCAAGCATAGCAAATATGCAAACAAGATAAGCCGCTACACAATTTCAACTGTTATGTCCTCAATTTGCAGTCAATCAATAGACATATGGTGGCAAATGAACAAGAAAATCGAGTTAAAATCTAGATTTTATTTAATTTAGCTAGTATAAAATTCGAATTATCACACAATCTTGAGTTCTTTGAGCCACGCAGTGTGTAAAGGGCACGGATCGGGTTTGCCTTGTGCAATTGCCTTCTCTGACAGTGAATAGAACCATCCATTCCTCCATTTGAACTGCAAATATAAGAAATTCATAACGAGTGTAAAATTACAGGACTAAGTTCCATTCGTGAAAGAGGACATGACTGGAATCGAAATATGAATAACTTACTAACAATTAATCGAAGTAAGTATGAGGGAAGAGATTACCTCCTTAACTGCTGTAGGGAAGTGAGCAACAGCTCGTGAATAAGCACATAATCGATCCTCTATCCCTCCTTCAAAGACTAAACCCTTTTCAGCAGCTGCAGCCCCAGCAAGTTGAGCTATAAGGGCCGATACCTCAGAACGATGTTCCTTCTCAACAACACCTACAGTTGCTCCGGGATGGCGGGCCCCCACAAGCATGAAAGCACATATCCATATAAGCTTCTCAAGCATTTGTTTCTGGAATGCATCTTTTTCAAGCACCTGTTTGTTTTCCCACCAAAACTTCTCTCTCAGAAAATAATTCAATCTCTAATAAACATCACACCATCCATTTCATATTGAATCCACAAATTCAAATGATTCTAGCTCCATCTTCTCAATCATATTGGTAACTCTTGCAGATTAATAAGTCGATTCAGACAATTTTACTCTTTAAGATTCTTGTTGGATAGATTATTTGTTCAGTGTAGTGTGAAATACTGAAATGGGGATTATTTTTTGAATATCAAACAAATAGTTCTGAATATCACAAGCTCAATCATCAGACCATGACAGTATGGATAAATGACTGGACATCCACCCTCATTCAAAGCATAACGAGGCCTAAATATAAAAGTAGTGCAGTAAATTCTAGAATGCATTCATTAGTAAAAAACATATCCCAATATATGCAGATATGCTTTAGAGAGTCATAGAAACAGAGGAAATAATACAGTCTTAAGCTCTTGTTTTTAAGCAACAATATAAGGTAGCACAAATTATCGAAAGTGAAGACTCTACCTTGCAGGAAAGGCCTCCGGCACGTAATCTTCCAGCAATTGCAGATGCCCACTTTCCATAAGCAGCTGTTAACCCCTCGGGATTAGTGTCGGTTATCCCATCCACCGGAGGTTCACCGAGCTTCGACACCGCAAAATAGGCCAAAACTTGTTCAGCATCCCCTAGGCCTTTACTTTCAAACCAAGGCTCCAGCATTCCATTCTGGAAAAACACCAAATCTGCTACATTCTTAAGAATCATCATCATCTAAATTTACATCTTGGGCTGCTTAGGAATTAGTACTCTAGATAAAACATAGTAATAAACTCAATATACAAGCATCTTAAAATGTACATAAAATCTGCTTCAAACTAACATAAATTGAATGCTACATCATCTTGCAGTAGGGCTATAATCGATTTGCAAGCTGAGCCTAACTCAGGGAGTTTATTCATGGCTTGATTTCTATATATATCACGAGTACAAGTGTAAGAATCTAAACGAGTTAGTTAACATTTCTACTAATGAACTTGCTCGTGAGCTAACAAGCTGAATACTATCTAGGTTTGAGTTTGGTTCATTTGTTTAAACAAACTTATTAAACGAGCTTTTATCAAATCAAACTAAAATAGAGAGATTTAGTTCGTCTAAACCCAAGAACATAGAACAAGGTACAGGCTGTACAGCATAACTGCATAAACAAGAATATAGCATTGACAAAACAACATGGCGCATCACTAGCATTATGCCATTATCATGATCAACAATCAGCAAGAATAAATAAACAACAACCGAAGGATAATCGAAACATAAATAATTCAAAATCATACCGCTCCAGCGCGATTTAGGAGTGGAATCAAGCACCGCATCCAAATCATCATTCCGTGTACAAACCAAAATAGGGCCAGCAAAATCCGGAGGCACGGATTCTCCTCTCTTTACTAAGACATCACCGCCACTGCCCATGTCTTGAAGAGCTTTTCCGACGCGGCCGCCGCCCACAATGATGGCGGGAACCACCTTCTCTGCTGTAGCTGCCATGGATGAAGAGGAAGTGGATAAAGATGCTTTGGCTTTGAAGTTTAAGCTGATTTTTGAAGTGGATTTTGTGCAATGATGCATGAGAGAGCTAGAGAGAGAAAGCGCAGTAGCCATGGATGGTATTGGAAGAGCGAGAAGAAGCCATTTGGGAATTTTTCGCGCTGTGGGTTTTCAGTTGGAGGTGATAATTCGGGTCAAGAAGATAGCCACTCGTTTTTTTAGAACCATATCCGGATCATTGGATCCGAGTTTGTGGCCCGAATCAAAAGGTATCAACTGATTCTGATGGCGTGTGATAACAAAAAAACGAACAAACAAGAATCATTGTTTAAAAATAACTTAATCTTGATAAAATTAAGAACATGTTTATAATAATATTCAAATCTTCAAAAGCTGTCTCCACAATGTTTGAGAAAAAGATTAAAAACGAAAACTTCAGTATACGGAATTAGAAAATTACAGAGTATTAAAAAAAAACCTAAAATACAAAAAAAACACGTTTTTTTACCCTTCAAACGATGAAATTTAGTCAAAAAGCGTCGAATGTTACGGCGAAGCGGTGTGTTTTATTCGTATCATCGTTTTCACATGTAAAAGTGTGCTTACTTGCACAAGTTGAGTTCCGATTCTCAAAACTTCAAAAATTCTTCGGATGCTCTTGTTTCGTAAAAAATTGCAGTGTGACGTGGTATATCAGATTCAACTCAAACTCAAATAAAAATTTAAAATTAATAAATACTAAAAAAAAACATACTCCCTCCTATTCATTTTATAAGTCGTTTTGACTTTTCGTTTTCTTCGCAAAATATAAGTTGTTTTACACTTTTCAATGCAAATTTATTGCATTTATTTCAAATTTACCCTTAATATCAATAAATATTTACATACATGTATTTTTTTAAATAAAAATTATAAGCATTGATTAAGGGGTTGTTTGGTTTGTTAGATAGGGCGTGATAGATTGTTTTATGCAGCATAGTTCATCGTTTGGTTTACTAGATTACAGCTCGGGACTCGAGCTCGGCCCGAGTCTATTTTTAGAAAGTATCCTGCATACGCGTGACAAATGGTCAAGGGTGAGGGGGTAAGATTAAGTTGTCCGAATTTTTCTCATAAAACGAGAACATGGGTAAATACAACCCTGTCCTCAAATATTTAAACAAAATGACCAAGACACTCTTCAAAATCAAAGCAATTACAGAAATGCCAATATATATACCACGAACCCTATTGACATCAGATTCAGCATTTCTCTCTCCCCCTTCCTTCCCCATTCATCTTCATTGTCTAGAAGTACTTTGCAGAGGAAATTATCCACTTTTCTTCTATCCTGATCCCAATCGAAACTCCAGCGAGTTTAATCTTTAGCATGATTAGGTTTGGTTGGAGTTAAATTGCAATAATTTACTGTGAGGTTTCAGAGTTGATTTCAATTTCATTGTTGTGGCATAAACAAGTGGAAGAAACAAAGGGAGGGTGTCAACGAGAGAAGCAAGAAACATTTTTTGCACAAAATTGTTGTGTCTCTTCTGTAACGGCTCTTGTATTTGGGAACTTATGGCCCCATTATGAATATTCAACTTTACTGGAGTTTTGACAAGCTTGCTCCTTGAACCAGCTTCAAAATAACACAATGTAATTTTTATGGCTTTTTTCCTTAATATATGACATCAATATAAAATGTAGCACATTATTTGGTTGAATTTTAATTGGGTATATGTTTTGATAGTTACTCTCCTTGATGAAAATATTGATTCATGTTTCTCTCCTCTTTGGATTGCTACTTTGTTTCGATCGGAATTCCAATGTTATTTTTTCTCTTTACGAGTCCGAATGGAGTTGAAATGAATCCCCCACCAAGAACACCCCAACTCTAATTTCTAGAATTTGTTGTGTAAATAGTTGTGAAGAAAAATGAAACGATTATTAAAATAAGAAAAGAATGTTAAGGGTATTCTCGACAATTTAGCATATTTTTAACATTTATCAATCGATCCAAACATTAAAGAATAATTTATCACTATAATATTTAAACTTGAATCCAACAATTCAAACATGTAACTTAATTCAAATAATAATAATCTGCAATCCCGCTAAATCCTATCATCATTTATGAGTCTTGTCCATCAAAGCAAATGAATCCTAAGAGTAAAATGAGAAGTCAATTTTTTTCTTAATATGGATACATGAACTTAGGATGACATATATTTTGAATAGGAGGAAGTATAAGATTGACTATAACAAGTGTCCGTGTAGAAATCCAATTATTTCGTTTCACTTTTCGTATTTTCTACTAAATTATTGTACATGTCAATTTTTAATCCTGTACAATGAAATGCAAAATGACAGCTTAATAACACTATAGTATTAAAGTTATTAAGTTGTTGCTCTCTCTTATGATTCGCAGAAGCTGTCACTCAATCACATACCGTATCTATATACTCCATTAAACATACATAATTAATTAACGCACATCACATAGTTTTCATAAAATCATGTATGCTAATAATATCCAACTGACAATGATTTTTATATTTTTTTAACACAAATTCTAATTATGCAAATTATTCACTCATGTTATATGCAACCATTTTTTTATTACTATAATTTTCTATTTTGGGTTACAGTAGGGTCATTAGTTAATTATATTTCTTGGACGGATTACTGATTAAAATCTTGGGGGGAGATCTTAATTACATAATTGATGATATCTCACTGATTAATTTAATTATTAAATAAATATATGGATTTTCTTCATCTATCATTTATAAATAAAGGCCATTGATAGATGGATGTAAATTAAGCTCGAGTATTATCATTATCAAATTCAGGTATGTTTTCTTGTGAAACCACTACTCAATTGCAACTCTCCAAAAAGAGGGAAAGAGAATCAAAATCTCCCAAGGAAAATGAGAAGAAAATGATTCATAGAGATATTGAAAGGCAAAGAAGGCATGAAATGACAAGTCTTTGTGCTTCTCTCAGAGACCTTCTTCCTCTTCAATACATTAAGGTCTTTTCTCATTTATCTCTAACAAATATTCAATATAATTAGTTAAAGGGTTATTACTAATATCCTAGAGTTATTCCCAAAAAAAAAGGAAAATATTTTAGTTATGTACGTAGTAACTTTATTTTGATCTTATATATTGATGATTTGTTGGGTAGGGAAAGCGGTCGACCACAGATCACATGGAAGAGGCTGTGAATTACATCAAACACATGGACAACAATATTAAAGAGTTGCAATTAAGGAGAGATGAGCTCAAGAATTTATCATCTAATAACAATAGTAATAATAATAGTAAAAATGTAAATAGCCCAAATTGTGTAACAGTAAATTGTTGCTGGAATGGTGTGGAGGTTTTAATCAGCTGTGGTATGAGTAATGTGAATGGGAATGGGATAATTCCCCTGTCGAAAGTGCTCATGGAACTGCGCCTCTACACACAACTCATCATACTCACTTGTACCTCTACTAAAGTCAATCAAAGAATTTTGTACAAAATTCATTCCCAGGTAATACTCATGATTTATTTTATCCTTCATTATAATTTTACTTGATTGCAAACAATTAAATTCTATAGCCGCTCATGCCATTTTAATTTTTATAAGGTTATACAGTGACTGTGAATTAAACACTGATAATAATTGCAAAAAATAAACTGTACATTAATTACTAAATTATAAAAATCATGATTAATGTAAAAAAGAATTGTCAATTAATCTGCAATTATTCTTTTTTGTTTGATTAATTTTATCTGTTAAGTTCTCTCTAATCTGATTTCTGAATTAAGGTAGTTGTTTTGGCTGTAAAAAAAGTTGTTTAAAAATCTGATTACCATTAATACTTGCAGGTCAATACCTTGGAATATATAAATCTTTATGAATTGCAGCAAAGACTGGCCAATGTTATCAATTAATGTGCTGCTAGGTTTGATACGAATTGTGAATCTGATTTTCAAGAAAGTTGTAATTTTTTTTTTTAGGGAAATGAAAGTTGTAATTAAATATATTTATTTAAGGTAGGGTGGCGAAAAAGTTGATTGATAGTATTGTATTTTTATATTATTTTGAGTGTATTGAGAAAAAAAAAAAAAAAAAATAGACGATGCCGGTGTATTGAGAGGAAAAAGTTAGAGTAAAATTAATATAATTATTAAAATACTGATAAAAAAAATATATAATTATTAAAATATATTTTTTAAATCCTTAAATAAATGGAAATTTGAGATTGCAACCCTAATTATTTTTTTAGGGTTGTTACCCCTCCAGCTTTGTTTAATACATCTCCTTCATTTTTATTAATTCAATATATATATGAAATATCAATTTTGCCCTTTACTAAATCATGGTAGATACATACACTCCCCTATAATTTAAACAATATAACCATAGAATTAGACAGCCCGTCGCCACCACATAAAATTTAGAAAAAAAAACTTACTATTTTTAAAAATCACTCCGATCGACACTGATTTGTCGACTAAAAATTGATATTTCATATATATATTGAATTAAAAAATATGGAGGGGGAGTGTATTAAACAAAACTGGAGGGGTATATACCCCAACCCATTTTTTAATTGTACATGGTTCGGTACTTGAGTTCTGCCCTATGAAGCCCATTTCATTAGACCATGTTTATCCATGATCGGTCATAACCGGTCATCAAATATAAAATTTATTTCTCATTCCTTCACCTACACATTTTACATCACAACTTAAACTCTTCTTTTTTCACACTTTATTCATAACCACCACAACCACAACCAACATTTAATAAATGATTTCTTTTATAATATAGTAATAATTATATCTATTATTATTTTTTTATAATATTTTCACAATATTTAGAAAATATATACGGTTATTTAAAAAATTCATAACTATAAAAAAAAAATTAGCATACACTTCAAAAAAAAATTACAACATTCAACAATAAAATTAAAATTACAAAAATTAAAATACAACTTAAAATAAATAAATCGGACTACAAATAAATGATTAATTACAACAAAACAAAATATGCAAATTACATATTAAATCCACATTTAATAGAAAATCAACATTTAAATTTATTAATTTTTTATAATATTTACACAATATTTAGAAAATATATACAACTATTTAATAGAAAAAAAATCAAAATATAAAAAGAATAATTAACACAATTTAGAAGAGAAAAGAGAGTATGAAATTGTAATCCAAAACATATCAAGATTGGTCTCTATTTATAGAGAATTTAATTTTATGAATTTTGATATTTTTTATTTTTATTTTTTTAAAGTAAATAAGTGAAAATCATAAATTATCTAAATATAATATTTACTGACGAATAAAAACTTGACACGTGGACTTTTTTGAAATAAAAATACCCCACCAAAAACTTGGTTGTGTTTGGTTGTTTGCGGTTGTCGGACGAACGTGGTCGTCAAATAAAATGGAATTTTTTTTTTGTCCTATTTAGATGACCAGGTCGTGGAAGGACCGATAAACGTGTTAGAGGCCCAACGAAAAAATACGTTCACAACATCGCATGATACACTTCACATCAATAACTATAGGAAAAAAATATCTATACTGTATTAAAAATCTAATTAATATTTGGGGGATTTTGGGTTTTGTTAATTCGACAAAGGAGTAATTTGTGCAAGAAATTGTTATTTAATTTTGAAATTGATATCTATATTAATATAGGATATGTTATTGTGATTAGGAATAAGTAAAAAATACATTTATTCATCTTACGTAGCACATATGTTCAAGTTCCGGCGAATCACATCTATCTTTTGGTCAGAATTTAGAATCATGTATCGAGTATAAGGGAATGGGGTGGGCGAGTGCAGGCCACGCGGGTGATTTCACATAGTATCATGTGCGATTGAAGGTGCGATTTTAGGTGCGATTCCCGATTGAAAAAGATTGAAATGTTCTTCTAGGTTTTCTTGTTCTCTGTGCCCTAACCCCTCACGCTTCGTCTCAATCATTACAAATGTATATTGTTTATTAGTTTTTTCTGATTACTTTGGCGTATCAGAATTTATTTGGTCGGATTTTACTATTCCCCTTAATTTGATTACGTATCTCGCGTGTTCACATTGGATTTTTTAGCCGTTCTTTTCTTGCTCCGATACACCGATTCATCTTCCATTGTAGAGGTATGATGGAGGCTAGTTCTAGGTTGGGGCTATGTTGCAGCAAACTTCCTGTATTGGTCAGATTTGGGTTGAGAACTGGTATATATAGAGCTTCTTCCAAAGTTTTGATCACAACCCACTTTTCCTCTCTTTCTTGTCTTTTTCACGAAAATATGGCGGACGATCTCAGGAGCCCTTTTCGCAGAGTCTCTCTATCAGAAACGGAGGAAACCCCAGTGGTGGTTGGTGATCATGAGCTGATCCTTCCCAGGTTTGCTCTTTTGGGGAGATTTACGGTCAGAAAGCCCATTAACATAAAAGAGTTGCTGGTCACCATGAGGAAGATATGGAGGTCTGAGAGCAATGTCAATGCTGTTCATCTGGGAGAGGGATACTTCCTCTTTGATTTTGAGGATGAGTTCGATTGGAGTAAAGCTTTCCATCGTCAACCATGGATTGTTAACGGCCCCATGCTGATTCTGTCGAAGGTTCGGGGAGATGAACAACCAAGGGATCTTGTGATCAATATGATTCCAATGTGGATTCAGGTTCATGGTCTGCCCTTGTACTCAATGACGAGGCAGATAGCATATAAACTGGGGGAAAGGCTAGGTGATGTGATTGAAATTGATTGTCCTAATGGAGAGACTGCTTGGGGGCGCTGCCTCAGGATCAGAGTACTCATGAACCTTAGTAAGCCGCTTTTCCGTACTTCTCATATTACTGTCAGGGGGGAAACTATCACCCTTCCCCTTAGATATGAAAAATTGGGGGAGTTCTGCTATTTCTGTGGCTCTTTTACTCATGTGGATAAAGAATGCCCAGAAAGGTATTACGAGAATGGTCACCAACACTCTAACAGCAAGAGATTCCCATTGTGGCTGAGGGCTGAAGGAATGAGGGGCTTGGATCCAAAGCTGTATGAGTTTTTGAAGAGGGAAAACAACATTTCAACTCCTGGGATGGCAAACTCTAACAATGACAACAATGCTGGGGCTTCTTCTTCTAACCCTCCTCGAAGATCCACCTCTTTCTTGGGCATGGAGCTGGCCCCAGTGGTGTGGAGAGGAAACTCGAACAGATTTTCTGATGAAGATAGGTTTTTTGCTGATTCGGCTCTTCAGGATGAGGACATTCTTCTTATGGATAATGAAAATGCGAGGGCTCTCTTGAGGGATTCTCAGGTTACTCATTTTGAAGAGGAGGCTTTCAATGTTAACAGGCTCTATGGACCTCCCAGAGGTATTCAGATCAGGGAAGGTATGGGTGCAGGAAAAGGTACTATGATCAGGCTGGAAAATGGGGATACTAGTGGCAAGCTGAAGGGGCCAATGTTTCCTGAAAAAGGTAAGGGCAAAGCTATCATGGGATCTTCTAAAGGCTTGAAGAAGAGGGGGCGTCCCGTGGAGGTTTGTGACAAGAATGATACAATGCAGGCTGTGAATGAGGAAGTTTTTCCGGAGGAGGAGACTGGTCGGAAGAGACACAAAAGTGAAGATGATGGTGCTAGCTCAAGTATGGTGGAGAAGGGTGTGCCCCATCTCCGCCGGTCTGAATGAGATTCCTGGTTTGGAATGCTCGTGGTTTGAGGGGACCACAAGCATTCCAGAAAATTAGGCGAGTTATTGCCATAAATAAACCCTCTTTGATGTTTGTAATGGAAACTAAGGTGTCCACTAGAATAGTGCAAGCTTGGAATTCTGTTTTTTGTTTTAAATATTGTATTGTAGTGGATGCCGTTGGCAGGCATGGTGGCCTAATTCTGTTTGCAACTCACGAAATGGATATTAAGTTGCAGTCTTATTCTCAGGGGCATATTGATGTTTGTATTAAGTCGAATGATAGAGTTTGGTTCTTCACTGGTTTTCAAGGAAACCCTAACAGTAATTTAAGACATTTTTCTCATGAGTTACTGGGAAAGATAAAGGATTCACATGGGAATATAAAAGAATGGGTGATAGGGGGGGATTTCAATGAGATTCTTAACTCTTATGAGAAAAAAGGGTGGCTTAAGTAACTGGAAAACAAGGAAGAACATGGATAAATTCAGAGATTGTCTTCTAAATCTGGAAATGGTGGACTTGGGTTACAAGGGCCCTTGTTTCACTTGGAATAATAAGAGAAAAGGGAATCAAAATATTCTGGAAAGACTTGATAGATTTGTAGCTAGCATTGAATGGAAGAATTTGTTCAAAAATTTTGAAGTTCAAAACCTACATTGGTGGGGTTCGGACCATCGAGTTATCAGTCTTGAGTGTAATTTAAATGATTTTTGTTGGCAGAAATGTGGTAAAAAACAGTTCAGATTTGAGAATGCTTGGATGGTGGATTCATTGTGTCTAGATACGATTAAAAAAGCTTGGATAGGACATGAACTGGGAGTTACTCTATTCAGACTTCTTGAGTTGTGTGCTTCTGATCTATCAGCTTGGGCAAAACAAAACTTTGGAATTCTAGACAAAAGGGCTAAGGACTTGGTGAATAAAATCTCTAAGATTGAGGCTGTGGACTTGACACATGAGAGTCTAGAGGATCTGGAATTGTTGGAAAGAGATCTTGAAACTCTTTTATCTCAGCAAGAGGAGTATTGGCATCAGAGAGCTCGTACTAATTGGATTTTGAGTGGTGATAGGAATACAACATATTTCCATAGACGTGCTTCGGAAAGATGTAAAAAAAATTCTATCAAAGGTCTTATGGATGTGGATGGCAACTGGATTACATCCAAAACAGGGATTCAAAAGGAGCTTAAATTGTATTTTGGAAATATTTTCTCAACTTCTAATCCCTCTCCTGAAGATATCCGAGCATTCACATCTAATTCTCAAGTGCTAGTTTCACAACAGATGAACTCTATTCTTGATAGTGATTATTCCAGGCAGGAGATCAAGGTAACAGTCTTCAATTTACATCCTAACAAGGCTCCTGGGTCGGATGGCTTTAATTCTAGATTTTTTCAAGATAATTGGGATATTGTCGGAGAATCGGTTCTCGATGCTGCACAAAAAATCCTTAACCATAATGGGGATTTATCGATTTAGAATAATACTCTTATTTCTTTGATTCCGAAGATTAATGATCCTACGTCGCCAGCCCAGTTCAGACCAATAAGCCTGAGTAATGTATTCTACAGAATCATTGCAAAATCAATTGCCAACCGTCTAGCTGTGATTATGCCAGAGATTATTGATGAAAATCAGAGTGCATTCATTAAGGATAGACAAATTTTTTACAATATTCTTATTAGTTATGAATGCATGCACTGGTTGAGAGGAAACAAAAGCATTTCTGGATATGCGGCGCTTAAACTCGATATGAGTAAAGCTTATAATCGTATCGAATGGCCTTTTTTAGATGAACAGATGAGGAGACTCGGTTTTTCTGATAAATTTTCTAAAATGATAATGAAGTGCATTTCTTCAGTATCATATTCTTTCAAGATCAATGACTCAATTGTTGATGGATTTAAACCTT
This sequence comes from Galeopsis tetrahit, assembly GCA_963675135.1. Classification (NCBI taxonomy): domain Eukaryota; kingdom Viridiplantae; phylum Streptophyta; class Magnoliopsida; order Lamiales; family Lamiaceae; genus Galeopsis; species Galeopsis tetrahit. The sequence goes on from OY776126.1 coordinate 5,822,979, forward strand.
CAAGTGGACTTCGACAAGGAGATCCCCTATCTCCTTTTTTGTTTCTCTTGTGTGCTCAAGCTTTGTCAACTCACATAAATCATTTGGCTAATCAGGGTCTGATTGAAGGAATCAGAATTGCCCGTTCGGCTCCTATGATCACTCATCTTCTATTTGCAGACGATAGCATAGTATTCTTCAAAGCCAAAACTGATTATGCTGATCAGTTGTCACTGGCATTATTAAAGTATGAACATGCTTCTGGTCAAATTGTCAATTTTGACAAATCCACTATAATGTTTAGTCCTTCAACCTCAGATCATGTAAAGGCACAGGTTACCAATCTTCTTAAAGTTAATCATTCTCAGGGACATTCACTTTATTTGGGCCTTCCTACATTTTCTCTGAGGGGTAAGAGACTTCAATTCTCATACTTACTTGATAGACTGAAGCACAAAGTTGATAATTGGAAAAACAAAAACTTCTCGGAGGGGGGAAAAGAAGTCTTAATCAAGGCAGTGCTTCAAGCTATTCCCACATATGCTATGTCTTGCTTTAAGATTCCAATTCAATTGTGTGATGATATGGAAAGAATCATAGCTAACTTTTGGTGGGGATCTGATCAGGGCCATAACAAACTACATTGGATTCGATGGGATAACATGTGTAAATCAAAAGAAGAGGGTGGCATGGGTTTTAGAAAGTTACATCTTTTCAATCAAGCCCTATTAGCAAAACAAGTCTGGAGATTGATGATTAAACCGGATTCATTGATTGCTAAGATATTCAAGGCTCGATACTTTAAACATGGTGATATCCTTGAGGCCCAAATTGGGAGCAACTCTTCGTTTGTTTGGAGATCCCTTGTCTCCAGCTTCCCAATCATTCAGAGCGGTTCTCGTTGGACTATCGGGAATGGTAGTCAAGTCTCCCTATTTAAACACGCGTGGGTGCAAGGACTGGACAAAGGAATGATATATTCCAGAATCGCATCAGGACACAATATTTCATTCTTTCTGGATGAAGATCGATTCTGGAAGGAGGAGGTCCTTCGCATTGCTTTCTGGCCTTTTGAAGTAGACGCCATTTTAAATACTCCGGTTGGCAGACACGATGAAGATGACCAGAGGTTCTGGAAGTATGACTCAAAGGGGAATTATTCTGTCAAATCTGGGTATTGGGAGGCTTTTAAAATGAGCAAGATAAATTCGGACATACCTGGCCATTCAAATACAGAATCCAAGAAATCATGGTGGAAATTTATTTGGAATCTCAATTTACCTCCAAAAATCCGAGTTTTTGTTTGGAAGATGTGTTTGGATATTGTTGCAACTGAGGGCAATATTGCAAATCACCATGTTCCTATTGATCCTATTTGCGGAATGTGTGGAGCTTATTACCCTACTACTCTTCATGCCATATTTTTTTGCCAAGAAGTTAAGAGTGTATGGAAATTCGCGAATTTTTGGGATGGGATTAAGCATGGTAAGTGCCTGATAACCCTGGATTTTATTCATTATCTCAAGGAGTCCTTCAACTTATGTGAACTTGAGAAAATATTTATGATAGCTTGGGGAATTTGGAAGGATAGATGTTGTATTACTCACAACAAACAAGAGAGGAAATCTAAGATCAAGAATCATATTGGAAACCATCTTATGGAATATTTAAGATCTTATCAGGATACCAGACGGAGGGAGTGGGATAAGGACAATAAGGGCAAGTCTTTGGAAGATTTTGAAAATATCCAGGAAGGTGATTGGCAGTATATTGTGGAGGTTGATGGGGCTTTTAATCAAGAATTGCATAAGTTTGGGATAGGAGGAGTTTTCTATGATCAATATGGCACCTGTTCTAAAACTTTTTCAAAGAAGATTCCTCCTCAGAGGAATCCCCTGGGTTCGGAGCTTATGGAAATTGAAATGGCGTTGATTCTGGCAAGTCGCGAAAGGATTAGCAGAATATTGATTAAGTCGGATTCAACGAATGCAATCAACCTATGCGGAAAAGACAATCATTGTTCATTTAGAGGCCCTGAAAGTGGAATTTTCCGAAGAATTCAAGAGCTTAAAAATAAATTTGTAGTGTGCAAATTTATACATTTACCTCGGGATGGAAACAAGAAGGCCCACAGATTGGCGCAAGAAGCTTTCAGTACTACCGATTCTCACGACAGAATTGGAGATACGTGTTGAGGAAACCTAATTTTTTTCTTGATCTTATTGTATTATGGTTTTCTCCTTTGATTCCAAAAAAAAAAAAAAGAATCATGTATCGAGTTAAAAACACTATGAGAGGTAGTGATTTTCTATAAAAATGTTGAATGTCTGTGACTCGTGATAGATTGATATTGAGCTTAAATATTGTGATTTTTTTTAGAATTAATAATAAATTATACTACTCCTTATCTTTTACATTATAATTAATTAGGGATTTTTTTATCAGAATTATATAAAGTTTGATCATAAATTGATTTTAAAATGGTCTACATTCCTTATTAATTAATTGTATTATCAATTTATTTTACTCATTATGTGATGAATGATGTATATATATATATTTTTTTTTAAGAAGGCTTATTATTTGATAATACTGTGCGAAATGAATAAATTGGACAACTAGGAAATGTATTGATTTGTTTATATTGTTCTTATACAAATTACCAAATGTAAATTAGATATCTCACCACAAAAAACAGGGCCCTCGCCAATACGTTGTATTTAAAAAAAATACAGACCTGGACCCAGGTCTCTACTAAGACCACTTTTCTTACCCCTCACCACCAGGCCACCATTAATTCATTTTATTCAGACCTGGGCGCGCGCATAAAAAAATTACAAAGAAAATAGATTCATAGATTTGATACCTTGTCTAGAACTCATGTTTGGTTTGAAAAAAATATTGGATCACATAGAGTCGACAAATGAAGTGGGTTAATTAAAAATTCACAGGTGAAAAATGGCAAAAAAGAAAGCATTCACTCCTCTTTTGTATCTTGCATCTATAGTATTTCTGCCCTGGTGGATTTCTCTCTCATTTACTAAAAGTGTGGAATCTTGGGTTACTAATTGGTCGCGCGCGCATGGGGGGTCATTTATTCAGACCTGGGCGCGCGCATGGGGGTTCAAACTCGCGACCTCCCGGATGTGAAGAGTTTATGCGACCCCCGTTTGCCAATTAGGCTAGGAGCTTTAGTCGTAATATTTTAAATGCATTATATATTTATCCCTTTTAATTTCTGTTTTTATTCTTTAACTCAATTAATTTAATAAATTACCAACTATATGTTATTAACTCAATTAATTATATTAGCTCAATACTTAATTAATTTAACAAAGCCCCTCATTACTAAATTTAATAACTTATACTTATATATGTATTAATTAACTCAATTTATTTAACAAATCCCTTCATTAATACTAAATTTAATAATTTATACTTATGTATGTATTAACTCAATTTTATTCTTTTATTATTAATTAAGTCAATTAATTGAATAAATTACTAACACAATTAATTTATATATTAGCTCAATACTTAATTAATTTAAAAAAAGTCTTTCATTACTAAATTTAATAACTTATTAACTCAATTACCAACTATAATTAACTCAATTTATTTAATAAATTACCAACTATATGCTATTAACTCAATTCATTTATATATTAGATCAATACTTAATTAATCACACACAAGCAATATGAATTAAAACCATTAAAATAAAACATTGTCTTGTACGTTCACTTCAATAAAAGTACACAACATAAAAAAAAAGGTTAATTCTAAATAAATACACCACCTTTTATCTCAATATCAATTTAATCACGATCTTTACGATTATTGTAAAAAATCTCAACCTTTCATCCTGTTACAATTACATACACATTTTTTTTCTCCGGCCAACAATTGATGATGTGGTTTGCCGGAGCTTGCCACGTCAGATTACCCATATTCTTTTTTATTTTTTTTATTTTCCACATCAGATTAAATTTTATATAAATAAAAATTTATAAAAAAAAATAAAACTTATTCTTCTGCGTCTTTCTCAACTTCTCAAACTCCAGTTCTTCTCTTCTAACCCTAAAAATCAAAATCATAAGGATAGAATTAACACTAAACATGGCAAAAAAAATTATAAAAAATCCTTAAAAAAAATTTCTAGGTACTACACTGTTGATAGATCAAGCATGGTAGAAGGACGTGGAAGATAAAGAAGAGAGGTCCTGAGGAAATTCCTAGAAATTCTACAAAATTGACAAGACATGGAATACAAATGACTTGCTCTGTATGTAATTGACACGTGTTTTTACCAACACGTTCCCCTCAAGTATAAGAGGTTCGCGTGTAATAAAAGCAAGGCCCGGTTAAATTATCGATCCGTGGGACTAGTATGTGTAAGTAGCCTTAGTGTGTATGTTGTTCTTTGAATATAATGAGAATTCATGGTTTGTGCAAATGTAATGTAAATGAAACTCACCAATGATAACTAATGACAAGCAAATGACTAAGAAAAATACGATAAAAATCAAGTGAGGAGGGGTAGTGTTCGGGTGTTCGTCCTTGCGTGGAATCGATGTTAAAAGTCAAAGTTTAGGTGTAATTCATGGGATGGAATTTGGTAGAAGCAATCACTAAGGCATATATCGATCAAAGCACCTAGGATCGAGAGGATGAATAGAAGGTTTCTTACTCGGGTAATCACACGACTAGGGGGTTCGACTCTACCTAAATTATACTAAACTAATCCCTAGATATGCTTTTCCACTTGAATACTAACAACCAAGCTCCTATGACCTTCTCATTAATCACTTAAATGTTAATTAAATCAATTAATGTAGATAAATGGGGTTCTAATGAAATTTACCCAACTCTCGTTGCGATAAACCAATATTAACTCATTCACTCGACTCCCAACCCTCGATTATACTATCTACCCCCGATTAACCAACTCTCGTTGCATTAATTGAGTTTCTAATACAACCTAATAGTTGAGTTCTTGCAAATAATCTAACAAAACCCATAAACCTAACCAATAATCCTACCAATGAATTCCACAATTGAAATCAACCTAAAACATTAATTTCATCACAATTCTACAACACCCAAACACCAATATGCTTAGCTCATGGCTAATTTAGGGAAATTGAGGAAGATAAGTGAGAAAACAATCATACCCATGCTTAATAATAACAAATTACTCAAATTAAAATAAGATATCACCTCTTGTCTTGCAAATATGAAATAAACCTTCAAAACTTCAACACAATCTTCAATCTCTACCTTGGAAATGAAATTACAACTTCAAAGATAACCTATCTATGGAAATTCACTAAGTTCTATGGCTAAAACTAAGAAAAACAAGCAAATGATGGTGAAATTTCGATTTGGGGAGCTTGAGTACTCTTCTAATGGCTGCCTCCCTTGAAAAACAAACTTCTGGCCTTTTATACTCTCCCCCTTGAGCTTGGCACGTGTTTCTAGGTCAAAAAAGAAGTGGGGCAATTTTTCTCTGTAACTCGGCCGAGTGAGGGTCACTCGGCCGAGTGGATCAATTAAAAAAACGTGCTTGCGCTTTATCCATCCGCGACTCGGCCGAGTGAGGGTCACTCGGCCGAGTGGTCTTCAATTCCAGAACATACTGCATCTAACTTTACTCGGCCGAGTTGGCTTACTCGGCCGAGTGCGCAGTAAACCCCAAACTTGCAGATTCGGCCGAGTAAGGTCACTCGACCGAGTTGGCAGTAAACCCAAAACTTGCAGATTCGGCCGAGTAAGGTCACTCGGCCGAGTTAGGTCCTCCCTTTCTCGTTTCTTGCATAACTCTCCATCCCGATGCCCGATCGGCTCGATTCTCGTCTCATTTTGACCCTCTTCTTGATGCCTTTCTTGTGGATGACTCATTGGATTGATCCAACGGCTGGATTTCTCGTGATTTGCTTCGAAACTCCTTGCTTTACCTAAAAATCAAACAACACATTCATGTATCAACATATCTAACAATTAGCTCATGATTACACGAAAGTTGTAAGAATTTCTTGATTTCTAGAGCATAATTCACCCACAAATTCGAGCAATCTCACGACAAATCAGTAATGTAGTGGGCCACAACGAAGAAAAGTTGTTTCCGTGCAAAGGAATTCAAAAGATCAGAGAAATATGGAAGAATGAAAATAACAATATAGTTATAAGAAATATACAAATATTTAATAAAATAAGAAACTTACCCTCATATAATAGTGTCAAAGGTTTCGAAAATCAATACACTCATGTCTTGGTTTGCCATTTTTCTTCAAACATGACAAACATATAACATGACATTTTTTTAAATCACTATATATTGCTAAAAAAAATTAGTATAAATGACCAAAAACACAATCTTACATGCAATTTCTCTGGTCTTTTGAAGTCCTTTGCACGGGAACAAGTTTTCTTTATTGCAGACCAAGTCATTTGTATTTCATGTCTGGTCAATTTTGTAGAATTTCTAGGAATTTCCTCAGGACCTCTCTTCCTTATCTTCCACATCCTTGTACCATAAGGGTTGAATGCTTGATTGACCTATCAACAGTGTAGTACCTATAATTATTTTTAAATGATTTTTTACAAATTTTTTTGCCATTTTTAGGGTTAGTTCTATCCTTATGATTTTGATTTTTAGGGTTAGAAGAGAAGAATTTGGAGTTTGAGAAGTGAGAAAGATGCAGAAGAAGAAAAACTGTATTGAGTTTGAGAAATTGAGAAAGACGCAGAAGAAGAACTGTATTGAGTTTGAGAAGTTGAGAAAGACGCAGAAGAAGAACTGTATTGAGTTTGAGAAGTTGAGAAAGACGTAGAAGAAGCGGAAGTTTTATTTTTATTTTTATAAATTTTATTTTTATTTATATAAAATTTAATCTGATGTGAGAAATAAAAAAAATAAAAAAGAATATGGTTAATCTGACGTGGCAAGCTCCGGGCAAATCACATCATCAATTGTTGGTCAGAGAAAAAAACGTGTATTTAATTGCAACAGGATAAAAGTTTGGGATTTTTTACAATAATCGTAAAGGTCGTGATTAAATTGATACTGAGACTAAAGGTGGTGTATTTATTTAGAATTAACCCTAAAAAAAAAATCTCAAACAACTTCATCAATTTTTTAAAATCCAACAAAACAACATAACTTAAAATGTATCAATCATCGACCATCAGCAGCGTCATCATCACCATCATCATCATCATCATTCCTAGCACCCTTCCCGTTACCCGACCCCCCTCTGAACTGGCTCATCATTGATGTCATTTGTGATGCCATCTCACGCGCAAACTCTTGACGTAAGCGCTCCTCCGTTTGATTGACCGATTGTTGCAGTTCTTCACGTAAGAGACACTCTCTCTCTTGACTAGCCCTCCGCTCTTCCAAAAGAGCATTGTCGATGTCGGTCTGGCTAAATCGTCCAAACGACGTACCGGAAGATGTCTCACCAGGACCAGAAGTGACACGTCTGTTCTTTCCTAGTTGCCCAAGACCCTTCACGCGACCGTGAGATCTTCCAACTTTCTTCACGAACAACTCAGACATTTTCGGCATGGGTGGGGTCTGGCTGGAACCATCATCTGAAGGATCATGATCAGATGACGGCTGGGTGAGATGTGACAATTCCTCTTGCACCTGATCCTATATGTGCATATGTAAAATTTGGTTAATATACATGTCAATACAATTAAATATTATATTTAATATAATATATGTATACATTTACCAGAATATCACCTATATGCCCGTATGTGTACGTTCCGTTAGTGTAACGGTGGTAATATTCGACAATCTCCCAGTCGTAAGCTGGTCGTCCCATCTTCTCCTCCTATATTTTGAAGAACATAAAATTAAATTAATTAAAATGAACTCAAATTACTTATAATTGAACATAAATACTTACAATCCGTCTGGCTACCTCGGCTGCCCCACGAGATCCCCCTTTATGTCTAGCAAAACCGGTACCCGGGCCTCCAGGCTCTGATAGTCGGTTCTTCCGACACTGCTCGCTCTTCTTAATTGTGTCCGGATGATTCCAGTGGCGAACCAAGTGCTCCCAGACATCGTTGTCCCAATTCGGCTTCTTCTTCTCATGCTCCCACAATCCCTTGTAGTGGTTCAACATGTCACTGTATCGATTTGCTGCTCTCTCAAGAAAGAGTCTGTACACTAATGCAGTGTCAATAGTCTCTGGATCCCACGTAACCTCATTCTGCCAAAAAAAATTGATTAATTATAACAAAATGTGAATGAATAGATATGTTACACATCATTAAATTATACCTGGAATGTATCCCACCACCGTTGAAGTACACCTGGGGATACCAAGCCTTATATAATTACAATCTTAATTAATCCTAATTAACAATATACATATTTTTCTAACATAATTACAATCCTAACATTACACAACAAAACTATATACATGTATATATATATACACAATATATATATATACATATATAATATAATATAAACATATATATACAACTTTTAATTTAATAAAAAAAAACGCATAAATTTACCGTAGAAATGCACCCCTCGAAGTGTAGAACAAAAATATGCAAAAATTAGTCTCGATCGGTAGCTCCGGAAGCGGCGGTGGACGAATTGCAGCGGCGGTGTATATATGTTTATGGCTGAAGCGGCTGTACGAATTTGGGGAAGGAGGAGAGGGTTTTATTTGGGCCTTAGGCGAGGGCAATTACGAGGGCCCCACCCCCCTCGCCAATTAGCGAGTGGGGGACCGTCGCCATACACCGAGGGCCACAATGCACTCGCCAATGAGCGAGTGCAAAACACGCCGTCGCCAAATCCCTCGCCAATACGCGAGGGCATGTTTTTCCACTCGCTAATTAGCGAGTGTGATTCCGCCCCTCGCCAATTCCCTCTTTATTTGTGCCCCTTTTTAAATCTCTCGCCAAATAGCAAGGGTGAAATACCCCTCGCCAATTCCCCTCGTTATTTGAGCAATTTTTTGTAGTGTCTGAAGTTAAAAATTATTTTTATATTTATCATAATATTAATTAAATAAAAGATAACAAACCATAAGAAATTGATCTCAAAATTGGGAAAACTAGGACTCAATGTATGCCATAATTTTATTTTATTTTAAGTTTTGGGTACTCCGTACCCGATTCAAGGACCGATTAATCTCGTGGAACCAATCTCACCGTACACTTGCGGTGGGGTCTGCCATGATTATTAAGTTTGCTAACCCATTGAAATATTAAAACAAATAATAGAAAATGAATTTAGATAGACTGCTTGTACTTACAAAGGAAAACATTGTTTTCATTATTATAACTTGCAAAATAAAAAATGAATGTTTACACATTGAGCTATCTACATATTAAATTAACTTTTCTCATCCAATCGTATAAGTGTGAAAAACAGAAAATATATCCCCATCTCTACATTATTTCTTTTTGCTCCTTCAATTTCTTCTCAATTTCTCTGTATCTATTTTCCCTAATTAAGTAATATATGGTGTCTTTCTCCAAATTTTTGAATCGTGGATCCAAAATCACATTTCATCCCGTATCAACGTTTCATTTCATCAGTGCACATACATATATAAATAATGTAGTGACTGATAAAATAAAACACGAGATAAAATACTACTTGTATTTTACAACAAAAAGGTTTAATTTGTGTCATGTCCACATTGGAACATAGGCGGCAAAAATGGATCAGAATTACCGAACATAATGTCGTGTTCATCTGAAAAGTTGCTCAAGTCTTGAAAATCAAACGATGTTTGTATGTAATCAGGGAAGCTGCTACGTGGAGTGACCGGCTCAATCAACTTGGAGGACTGTAACAGAATCCCTAGGGCGGCGGAGGAGGAGGCCGCGTCACCAAGTGGAGTGGCGGTTTCAGCCGTAGTTGGGCTTTTCCGTCGGTCGTTCTCCATATCATCCATGTTACAATTAATGTAACGACTGAGGTTAAAATTGGTAACTGCATTAAGTCCACGGTACTTTATTGCTGCTATGTCGTATGCGCTTGCCGCTTCTTCTTGGGTAGCTACATAATTGAAAAAAAAAAATAAAGAATATTTGCAAATATCAATTTTTAAACAGTAACATCTTGTATGCACAACAGTACTAATAAAAAAAAAATAGTTCACGTGTTTTTAGGAAGTTTATGGAAGAATATAAATTGCATGAGAAATTTGGTGAATGGTGATGGGGCTAGAAAATTATGAATAGAATTTATAATCAGCAGACCTAGTAGATGAGGGTGGGCAATTTGCAAAATTAATTAAAATATAATTCCATTTCCAACCAACCATATATTTGCTTGCTTTCAATTATTATTATTTACTTGTATTCCACACCCTCTAATTCCTCTTAATTTAATTCTATGTTGTTCATAATATCATCTTAACGTGAACTATTGGTAAAATTACAGGTTCTAACTATGTATGATATAATTTTATATGAATGCTAATATATACTCTAAAATTATTTTTAACGACTCTTAGTTAGAATAATTATAATGACATAATTTCTATCATCAAATGAATTTTTTTTATAGTGCTAATACGTCTCAGTTCTAAGAATTTGTTATAATACAAATATATTAAACGAGACAGATATTGGATTTTAAAATTTTAAATTTGTGATAGTGATGTTGGTTGTTTAATGTAGGTGGCCTAACAATTATTTTGATATTCAAGTCCATAATTCGACTAGAAAAGTAACACTTTACTGTCACTTGGTTACATATGATCTCCCCACTTGTTATAATATATATTCAACCATAAACAATATAATTTCACAATTAGATTAAAATGTAAATAAATAAAAATTAATTAATATATATACCGTATGTGCCAAGGTAGAGATATTTGTTACCATACACCCTACCAATACGAGCTTCCCATCTTCCATTATGATGATGCCTAATGATACAAAACACCCAAATTAACCATTAATATATATGTAATTGCGAACTTTGATTTAATTAATTAATTTGTCTATTCAGTCTACTCACAAGTCACAAGCTAGCTAGCCAACTGCTCTCTTAGTTATTAATCCAATTATTTTACTGAAGTTGCATACCAAGTATAATTCAATCATAATTAATTAATTAAGTTGTTATATGATTGATTGCAATCGATTAATTTGACCATAAAACCTGGTAATAATGAGTACTGTTAGTATTTTAATTTTTAAATGAATGCATAACTGTTAAAAAAAAAAAAAAAAAGGTGGACACTTATGGGTGCTCTAAAGATTCACAAAAGTCTTGATGTAGTAAATGTTGAATTAAAAAGTATTTTTGGATGTGTAATAAAATATATTCAAATGTACAATTTCAAAACTCCCATACAGGGTTTGATAATTTGTTATAAATTTTTGCCGACTAGGGAGGTTGAGTACTTATGAATATGGGACCCATTGTGCATACAATTTGGTTGGAAAATAAATCCCACTTTCTTACACCAATTAATTTCATTCACATGTGAATTAATTAAAGTTGGGTGTGGTATTTTCTCGATTTGACTTTTACAAATTGAAGGTTTAATGTTTCATTATATTAAAATATTCTTTTACATAAAACAAATATTCCCTCCGTTCAAATTTACTATTCATATTTCTCTAAATACGAATTTTAATAAATAATATCATTTCAAAAATAATAATATATAAAAGTAATAAAATTGGACAAAAAAGAAATGAATGTAAAAATAATAAAATTGAACGGGTTAATTAAACAAATAAGAAATGAACACTAGCTTAATAAAAATGGAGCTTAAAATACATTCTATATGTACCTTGCTACGCCTCTGTATTTTGAAACTCCGCGAGAAAATCCACTGCTTTTTCTAAAATTTAATTTCATAGAAGAAACTAAATTATAAATATTGGCATATTAATTAATAATATATAAAAAATAAAATTAGTAAAAGGGTCATAATCACTAAAAATACCTTCTTAATGAGCTAATATATTCTTCTTTTGATTGGTCCTCCATTTCCTTGAGCTCGTTTTGATAAGTGGAGAGCTACATAAAATATTAACGGTAAATTAATATAAATTCCAAAATTTAGTTTTAATTACGACTATTGTAAAAAAATAATTTCTTACAGGAAAATTTAAAATGGTGTCGTGTCCCCAATATTTTAGTGCAGCCAAGTCATAGGCACGTGCAGCTGCTTCCTCGTCATCATAGGCCCCTAAAAAAATTCATAAATTATATAAAAATAATAAGGATAAGAACAATTGAATAGAGCCAATAAAAATACAAACAAAATCCACATCATCAGCCAAAAAAAATTAATATTCAATTTTATCTTTTACATTTTTTATTACAGAATTAAAATATCTTATTTATTTTTTATAAAGATGGTAAACGTACATACCTAAATATACTGCATTTAGTAGGATCCCCCACAAACCACCACGATCGAAATAGACCAAGAATTCAATAGGGGCAAAAAAGAGAAAACACGTTAGTAGATGAATACTATTGTGTTTCAATGATGGATAATAGTGTTATTTTATTTCATACACATGCTAATTAAATTCGACAAAAGAATTGAGATTATAATTTGATATAAATAATGGAAAAATTAAAAAGGGTATTAAAAGAAAATCGAAAATGACATATCAGAAACCTTGTCTTCCTTTCTTGTTTTGTGACTCATTCCAGCAATTCTTATCCCATAAATGAGCTTCAAAACGACCTGTCCACCGGTGCCTGAAATTACCATTTTGACCTTCAACATCAAAATATGTAATTCAATAAAATAAACAAAAGAATATAAAAAAAAAATTAAACTCAATTTTCAGACAACATGCATGAAATGTAAACTAATTAACTTCCACAACCTCTAGTTCCAAATTTATAGAGAAAGTATGAAATTAATTCATTTAATATTGTATGCTCATAAATAAATATTACTATATCTTGTGCTTCACAAGATCGAAAAATACCTAGTGACCCCTCTATGAATCGAGCTACGTGGTTGTGGAGACTCCCTCGGCACACTTTTTCGCTTTCGTTTCGTCTCTGACCGTTTGTTGTCATCAGTAGTATTGGTGGTGGTGGTGGTGGCGTCCATGGTGGGAAAACACTTTTGCTTTGAAGATTTCGCCATGAAAAAAAGTGGCGCCACCAATGAGAATACAAATGAAGTGTTGGTGGTGGTGGGATAAGGGAGGAGAGATGGCGGAGGAAGGGGGAGTAGAGTGGTGGAGGACGGCGGCTGGATTTATGCTGAGTAATCTTGCATCTTGTCTTTAACTAGTTGTGGGCTATTTATGTGTAATAGTTTCACTTGTACTGATCAGTTTGATGTGGGCTTTGCCTAATAAAATTATTATTATAATTATTTATTGCTTGATCAATTAATATTGCCTTGCTACTAACATATATTGCGACCTTTTCCGTTCAAGATTTAATTCCCAGCTGCAATTTCTGCTCCACTAGTTTAGCACTATTTTATATAGGCTGTAATCACTTTAATTAGATCCTCAGTTTTAGTTAAATATTATACCATTTGTATCATCTTGTTTAAATCACACGTAAATGTTATAGGCGAACACCATTTATATATAGCGTAACATTGTATTTAATTAATCTGATTTTTTATTCTATTACATTAATTTAATTATTATTTCATATATTACGCACATTTTTTTAAAAAATGTAAGTGGTGTGCAGGTAGCGATAAATAAAATGCAAGTAGGGCTAAGATACGAAGATAGCGAAAAAATTAAGAGGGGCCAAAAATTGCATTTAATTTGTGATATGAAACGCCGAATGTAATTAAAAGCTAGAAAATTTAGATTGTCCAGAATCTAAGAGAAAATATCCAGACTGGCAAGAATGAGCTAAGCTAGTGCAGTGACGGAGCCAGGAAATCTCCGGGGGCCTGATTAATATTAGTTACATTACTTTAAAAATAAAATAATATGTACTTATTATACTCATCAAATTTTTACATGATAAAATTGTTAATACATTTCATTAAATTAAATTGAACAAGCTAACTTTCATTTTGTTTTGAAGTTTTAATTTGATAGTTCGATTCAAAATTAAGCGAAACAATTTAAAAATTGCTAAAATATTAAATTCAAAAAACATTGTATTTCTTCGATTGTAAATGTCTTTTAATTAATACATTAATGTGTTCCAATATTCTATTATTTGCACGATTTGATCGACACAATTTTTAAAGTATGAATACTTTGGGTGATTCTCGTGAGGTGTAAAATAAAATGTATGCAAAAAATGAGTGACAATTTTGAAAATAAAATGATATTGGGAGGATATTAATTTTGTTGGATGTTTTCATATTAAGAGTGTGCAAATAATCATTTGTTGGGAGGGGGGGGGGGACTGAGCCCCCGGCCCCAGTGTCGCTCCGCCCCTGGCAGTGTTGCATAAAAATTAGGATGACTGTATACAAAAATTGTAGATCATGAATTTTTATTGTATCGTGTTTAATTGTATCTTGTTGTATAGTTACCGTGTCGACGAGAAAATATGAATTATTATCACGATGGGGGAATAAAATTAAAGAAAATAAGAGAAATATGTTAAATATCTTATTATAAACCTAACAAAATTTATATAACCATTTTAAATATAGGGATTATGAAATTAAAATAAGTTTAAATATTTTAGTAATTTTTATTGGAGTTCTTCTATAAACGGAGCATCAGTGAAATTTAATTATATATATATGACATACTTTATAATAATACCCTAATAAGAATTGCATTTTTTTAGATTACAAAGTATTAAAAGTTAGTTCATTAGGATTTAGGAATGAGTTGTATACATACATGCTTGCCCACTAATATTGTATGGTATTAGTATTACTGATTGAAATTAAGATTAACATGAAAACAAAAATATGCTATGTATATATGTAAGTAATAAAGTGTTCTAAAGACATATTTTCAAAAAAATAAATAAAAAAATACAGATTCGAAATATAATGTCAGTGTGTTGTCAGTCTCTTCTTGGATCTCTGGTCCCTTGCATTTGCATAGTTCTAGGGCACTTTCTCTACTCACAGTTAAAATATATTCTGTTCCTCCACAAATTGTGCTTATTATTTATGTTTTAATTATACAAAAATAGGTGGAATAACTAATACTCTCTCCATTCAATTTTATTATTTCCAATTTTCTTTTTCGATTGTCCAATTTTATTATGCTCATTTCATTTTCACACTACTTTACTCCATTCCCCGATCATTATTTATTTATTCAAATTACCACTAACTTTATTCATAAACAATCACTTTATCTATAAATGGACCCACAACATCCCATCATACCCCCAACTTTATCTACTTATAAATAAACTAGTTAAGGGAGTAAATGATACTCCATTATTAATAAATTAGAAAAAATACTAAACATATTATTGAGAATTTGAAAAAGAAAAATAATTTTAAAATGTGTCTCTTTTATTAATTGGGCTTCCAAAATAAGGGCCCAAATTTTCTAGAAAGCCCACTAACCTTGACCATTAAGTACGGCGCGATCTGGTTGAGAGTGAGACAGCTGTTACCTACAATGCGAACTAAAATCGCATTTATTCCCAATAACGATTTTAAAATAACAGTTTTATTAATTCACTTTTGCCAATTGACAATTTTTACCAATTCCTTTTCCCACCTAACAATTATAATCCTCAAAATTGCATAAACCCAGTTGAAGAAGAACAAAAGTCTTCAATCAAGATTCCATAAAATCACAAAAATGTACAGCAAAATCCAACCCATTTAACTTATATCAAAGCTCGATTGCAACAATGGATGAAGATGAGAAATCCCAACTTCAAACCCTGAAAGAAAAAGCGCCTAAGAATGGAACTTTTGGTAAGATGCTTAGCCCTTTTAGCTGGTTGAGAAGGCTGAGCGATGAGTTACATTGGAGCTTTGTGTTGGGAGTAGTGATCATTTATGGAGTCAATCAAGGGGTAGCTTTAGGTTTGATTAAGCTTAGCACACAGTACTACATGAAAGATGAACAGAAATTACAACCTTCTGAAGCTCAAGTGTACCACGGATTGATTATGATCCCTTGGATTGTTAAGCCTTTGTGGGGCCTTCTTACAGATACTGTTGCAGTTGCTGGACTTAGAAGGAGACCCTACTTCATTTTTGCTGGTAAAATTTATGCTCATTTCTTGATTTGTATTCGGTTGTGTGAATAATTGAACCATTGTGAAGAACTGGTTTGGGTTTTCCTTAGTATATTGGGGTTGGATGAATTGTTGTGTTAATTTCCCTCTTTGCTTGATTCATTTTCTTGTGGCTCGTTTGGTAGGCCTTAGATTGTTGCTTAAATGTAGTTAACTTTCATGTTTATGTAGTTCCTTGTTTTCGCACGTGAGCGAGGAACATTCATAAATGAAAACTTATCGAAAAACCGGAACATTCATAAATGCAAATTTATCAAAAATCCGTTTGCAGATTATAGGGGTGTTATAATGGAGGGAAGAAATTTGTAGTTAGTTGTTAGGAGGGATCAACCGCGTTAGATCATAATAACGAGTTTTAACCCATATAGAAGTGTTGAGTTACTTGCTAGATAAATAGTAAGACAAGAGAAGAGATAAAGAGGTGTTCCTAATGCTGTAGTTTCCTTTTTGGTTAACAATTCTAGCTGAAAGCATAAGTTTTCATGACTTTCACAGATAATTGGGATCACGTAGATATGATTTTATACATGCTAATCTTAATGCACTAAGGTGTTATGTTAAAGAAAAAATCGTTCAAATAAGACTGAGAACATCAACTTGCAAGTTACATCGAATAAGAATGACTCATTTTCGCAAGAGATTCTTACAAAGTACTTATGAAGGGTAAATAAAAAATAGCAATATATATTTTCCATAAAGCTATTTAAAGCTCAATTTGATTTTGTTATTTTTATGGGCTTGAATCTAAACATGAATAACTTTCATAGTTTACATGAACAGATCTACTGTGCACAGAATGAAACGTGGAAATTCTGAAAAGTTGTTTTTTCTACCCAGAGCCTCTTTCTCTGAGATTAGATTTTAGAGGGTGTTTGGTTGAACTTATTTGAAACCAAAATTTGAGGTGTTTTGTAAAAAAAATATTTTGAAGCAGTAAAATTTAAAGGAGTTTTAAGTCGTGATCTCCTTGCTTTTTATACGAACAATTTATATGCTCCTAGCTTCTATTTTCATATCTTATAAGCTCCTTTATAAAAGATAATCTACCAAACTTCAGTAAAGAGCTTAAAAGCTTTCAGACATCTTATAGGTTGTTGTGAACAGCTTATTTGCTCAGCCAAAATGCCAAATACCCTCTTGTAGCCTTTTTTGCTAAGCTTATTCTAAGCATCTTATAAGAGCTTATAAGATAGTACATAATTTTTAAGTAGCTTAAAAGTTGTTAAAGTGTTTATTAGTAAAATTAGTAAAACTTACAAGTTCTTTGATAATTTGAGAGATTTTTTTTTTAATTATAATTTAATATAAAATAATTATATTTTAATTTTTGAGAGGTGGGGGTGTGGTTGGGGTGTTTCTTTATTTAAAAAAAAAACACTTTTAAAAAAAATCTACTCCCTCCGTCCACCAAAAGTATGCTCACTTTCCTTATTTGTCTGTCCACCAAAAGTATGCTCATTTCCTTTTATGGAAACAATCACTTTACTTTTACCTCGCAACAACACCCTTACTTTATCTACTTTTTCTTAAAACCTGTGCCCAGCCAAAGAGGCATAGTTTTCGTGGACGGAGGGAGTATTATTTAAGTATAGCTTAAAATATTTTTGGAAAATAAGTTGGAAATTATAAGCTCCGAAACATCTTATAAGCTGTTTTAATGAGCTTATAAGCTCAAACGGGCTCTTAATGAGGTTATACGCATCATTTGATGGCAGAAGAAGCAAATAAATGTGTTAATGTAATAATCATGGTTTTAACTGGGCTTCTTATGATGATTTTAGGCATGATTGGTGCCATATCCATGCTTATTCTATCACTGGAAAAGGAGTTGTACCTTGGATTTGCTTTGTTACTCCTAACCGGTGGGAGTGCTGGTGCTGCAATAGCTGATGTCACTATTGATGCATGTGTTACTGAGAACAGCATCGCTCATCCTTCTCTTGCTGGAGAAATGCAGAGCTTGTGTGGATTGTGTGCTTCGATTGGGCAGTTATTTGGATTCGCAATTAGTGGCTTTCTTATTCATAGAATTGGCTCCAAGGTTTACCTAACTTTCTGTTCATAGTTTTGCATATAAATGGCTAATTGTTCCTTTTCGAGATGTTGAATGCCTTATAATTCGACTTGCTGATAATTTCTTGCAGGGTGTTTTTGGGATCCTTAGTATTCCAGCTGCACTGGCGATTCTTGTGGGAATGATAATACAAGAGCCCTCAATCCGAAACTCTTCTTATAAGCGAGTAAGAAATTTTCTGCTTAAGATCATTAAAATTGTGTTTGGATTTAGACATTTGAAATTTAAGGATTTGAAATGCTTTTCTGGATAGGTTAGTCAAAAATTTGTGGAAGCTGGTAGAGCTATGTGGGCAGCTCTCAAAAGTCCCGTTGTTTGGAGGCCGTGTTTGTACATGTACCTTTCTCTGGCAGTGAGCCTACATATACATGAGGGAATGTTTTATTGGTATACCGATGCACCAAACGGCCCCTCGTTCTCACAGGCACTCCCTTTTTCTTTAATCGCTCTCTCTAAATTTTTCTAGTCTACAAAATTCTGATGTAAATAGTCACGTTTTACAGGAGGTGGTGGGCTCCATCTCAGCCGTTGGTGCCATTGGCTCTCTTTTAGGCGTTCTACTATATCAAAATGCTTTTAGGACTCACCC
This sequence comes from Galeopsis tetrahit, assembly GCA_963675135.1. Lineage (NCBI taxonomy): Eukaryota > Viridiplantae > Streptophyta > Magnoliopsida > Lamiales > Lamiaceae > Galeopsis > Galeopsis tetrahit. Next base: position 5,841,813 of record OY776126.1, read on the forward strand.
TTTTCGTAAAGTGCTTTTCTGGGCTCAGCTGCTCTATGGTGCTTCAGGGATGCTAGATTTGATATTGGTTTTACGTATAAACTTGATATTTGGGGTGCCCGATTATGCACTGGTCGTATTTGATGCAGCTGTTTCTCACATGATTGGGCGTCTCAAATGGATGCCTCTTCTTGTATTGAGTTCAAAGCTTTGTCCATCTGGTATAGAAGGCACATTCTTCGCTTTGCTTATGTCAATCGACCATGTGGGTTCGTTTTCAGCATCTTGGACTGGAGGCTTCTTGCTCCATGTTTTAAACGTTACGAGGACAACATTTGATAACCTTTGGTTGGCCATAGTGATACGAAGTGTTTTTCGATGGCTTCCTATTGGGTTTCTTTTCTTGATTCCTAGTAGTGATCCTAATGCAGCTATTCTTCCAACCGAGATGTTGAGAATAAAAAAGGATGAACCGGACCTTATTCACACGGAAATGGAATCCCTTATTAACGCAACTCCTAGTACCCTTTCGTATGAATAATCACTGTCTGCTTGATTTCCCTTGATTTTCATCGGTTGATGGATAACAGCTTACATAGAATATATCGAGCTGGATACATAAAATCCAAGCTCTTAGTTCGAGACATTCCAAACGAATATACTGTAGACTGTAGAGGCATAAAAGTTGTGAATGTTTCAGAGATTCCCCTTGTGGATTTTGCAGGAAAATAGACAGTGAACATGCAAAACCAAATTCCTTTGTCACATTTTCTTTGTCTGTAACTGATGTACTTCTATGATTAGTTTATTACAACCTTGTCCATTCTGTAATGAGAATCTCAGAATTATATTTGCCTTTTTTTTTAGCTGGATTTATCTTGATACTGTTGAATGTTGGCCTCTGTAAAATTCCTTATGTTTGTGAACAGTTTGAAAATGCACAGAGATTCCCTCTTTTCAAGCAAACTTCTGCTGCTTAAATTTGTCATTTTGTTTGTTTGTTACTGATGTGGTGCTATTATCCTTTTGAGTTTTGCTTCTGAATTTACAGAAGCTTTCTGTAGTACAGTATTATATACGGGGCGGGGTTCGTTTGGGTCGAGTTTAAACGAAAGAACATCCCGAAATGACTATTTTACCAGATGTAGCATGTACTGTATTTTGTGAGATACATTTTTCTTACAAAGCAAGTGATAACAAAACAAGTGATGTATCACATATTTCTATACCACCCCACCCCACACAACAAGTTTGAACTACTGAATCAAACCTAGAAACTAATTCTATTCCCAAATTCATTTGAATTCTTTTCATCATCTAACTGAAACTACAGATTTCCTTAGCAAATCCCAGTTTCATATTCTTAGTATCATACACAACTCTTGTGTTCCTCTGCTGGTAATTCCCAATTATCCCGACTTCGTCTTCGTATGTGAGGCTTGCAAGAGCCAAACACACCTGAGATGCATCCTTCTTCACAAAATAGAACATCCCATTAACATCCACACTCATCTCTGCATCTCCCTCAAACTGCATCTTAAATGTAGGAACACTAACTTCATCATATGCTGATAAGTCGAAGCACGTATCAAGAATCGAAAACCCCGGAGCAGAAGGAAATCCCGACATCTCTTTCAACAACTCAGCTTTCAAACCTCTGTACATTGATGGCGGAAGCCTCGTGATCACCGTTCCTGAGTCGATCAAAATCCCGTTTTTCCCAAAACTCGGAGACTCTATCCCCACCTCACCAATGCTCATTCCTGTTAAATTCAGAATGTAAAAGCTGTACATCTGAGGATTTTCCAACATTCTTGTGTAAGAAACTGGTGTAGAGTTCTTGAAAACTGAAGCATCAGTCCCTAATGTCAAACTACCAGAAGAATCAGAATCAGAATTTGGTAAACAATATGAGAAAACTCCTTCAAACACATTAGAAGTCTGAGATATGAGTGACAAATCACTCCTCCCTAATCCCATCAGCCCTGAAGCTGCACCAAACAGGCCCTTATTATTCCTACCACATCCGAACACAAAATCATCAACGATAACCTCGCCAAGAACGAGACGATCCTTCCCCAATTCGCCACGAGTATATGATCCATCACCATATGCAACTGCATAGTTGCATAAAGGTGGATTCTTGGAACATAAAGCAGAGTTTCCAGTAGCTGATTGCAGCGTTCTGCAGGGTTTCGAACTGCATTGAACCGATTGGTATGAAGGGGAAATGGAGGGGTTAAAGAGCGGGTCGGGTTGAGTGTAACAGAGTCGACAGGGTTGACACTGGACCCAACTCAGATCACTCCCAGTATCAACAATGACAGTTAAGTTTCTGCCACCTAATGTCATTGTGACAATGTAGTTAAGTGTTTGTAGTTTTAGGCCTGAAATTAAAAGGACTTGAGCACCAGCAGCTTCTTTTTGTGTGGAAACAACAGAAATCGTGTTTTTGATTCTTGATTGTATGGATTTGACTCGAATGTCATCAAGAACTACTCTTTTTTGGAGCTTTCTGTGCTCCATGTGCTTCATTTCTAAAACAGTTGCACCATTCTGTGTTCCTGGTTAAATCAAATGAACACATAAACTGTTATTACAATAAAATCAAGACAGAGGGGGGAAATGCAAATTAATACATGACTTACTTGGTTTATGAGAGGGTCGGGTCGGGGCGTGTGTTTTCAATGAAAGAAGTTGGTTTTGAGCAAGAGTGGTAGAACAAGTGAAGAGAAGAAGAGGTAGCAGAAACACCATTGATGGGCAAAGAAGCATTTTTTTTGGTAAGAAAAAAGATAATGAATGAATGAATTTGGAGAGGGAAAAAATAGAGGGAATTTAGAGGGTTATATGGAGTTGGAATTTGGGATGATAACAAAATGAGGGGTTGGCTAAAGACCCCACATTTGCATGCAAAATCAAATAATTGGGATTTCACGTGCAATATATATGTATTTTTTAAAAATAAATTATTGGTTGATGGTGGGGTACGCATGGATAAGTATGATCACGGATTCAACTGTCACAACCAACATGTTGCTCTTGCTTCCGTGTTTGTCCTAATTCACACAAGAACCTTTATTTAAAAACAAATCAGGAAAAAAAATTAATTAATTATATAATCGATGTCAACGAGGATTGCCGTGTGTAAGAATGTGAACTTAAATTGAAAATAAAATAAAAATTGATTTGCAATATTTCAATTGTAAAAAAAATAAAAAAAATAAAAGTTGATTGTTTTGCATATGGACTTTTATGTAGTAAAATTAAAATGTTTGGGCGCGCCTAAATGCACACACGGATCCTACAAGGACACCCACGCAATGAGGACACACACCAAGGGATGAGAACACCCACGTGAAAAATCCAAAATTATTCTCAGATTCAGGACACCTACCTCCCACCTCCATTTTCGCCACCTCTCTCACGCCGCCCACGGCCGTAGTCCCTCCCTCTCCCCTTCGCGGTCGTTCGCGGCTGCACCCTCTCCCCCTCCCCTTCGCTTTCGTTCGCAGCCGTAGCCCCTCCCCCTCCCCTCCCCTTCGCCGCGGCTGGCCTCCCTCCGTTCGTGCCTCTCGCCGCCGCCGCGCCGCTTCAGGTCAGTTTAGTGGTTTAGTTTCGGGAAAAAATAAAAAATTAGGTTTCTAAAAATTGAAAATTAGGGTTTTTGGATGTTGTTCGGGAATTTATTTCGAACAATTTCTGTTTGTTTTGTAGAAATTTTCGAACAACTTGAGTTTGTTCAAAAAAAAAATTCGAACAAGATGCTCGACCTTTTTTTTTTTCGGACAAATGAAAGTTGTTCATGTATTTTTTTCGAACATATTGAGTTTGTTCATGAAAAAAAATCGAACATCTTAACTTTGTTCATGTAAAATTTTCGAACATATAGACTTTGTTTTGAAATATTTTTCGAACAATCTGTGTTTGTTGGAATTGAATTTTTTTTCGAACATATTGACTTTGTTTTGAATTTTTTTTCGAACAATTTGTGTTTGTTTTGGAAAAATTTTCGAACAAAATGTTCGATCTTTTTTTTCGGACAAATTTAAGTTGTTTTGAAATTTTTTTCGAACATATTGAGTTTGTTCATTAAAAAATTTCGGACATCTCAACTTTGTTTGGGTAAAATTTTTGAACATATTAAGATTTTATTTTTTTTGTTGAAATTTTCGAACATATTAGGATTATTTTTTATCAAACTTATGGTGGTTGTTTTGGTGGTGATGGTGGGGATTCGGATGATTCCGGTGTGAAATGATGAATCGGGTGTGAAATGGAATGGATGGGTGTACTCATCCGTCCATTTTAAAAAAATTTGCAGGAAAGGTACAAACGACATTTCGCATAGCCCTTGGCATAAAAAAAGATTCGGTGGGTGTCCTCGTAGGATCCGTGTGTGCATTTAGCCGCGCCAAAAATGTTTTATTAGGCCCAAAAGAGTCTGGACTTATCTTCTGGCCCAAAAGAAAAACTCTTTCTTCAGGCCTTCATTACTGTTCTGTACATGCATCCCTTCCGCGACGCCATTTCTACTTTTGTTTTGCAATCTAGTGATAGTCTAGTAAATTCATTACTCAAATCCTGATTTCAATCTCCGAAATCAATAGAATTTCAGAATCAATGAATCGGATTGGAAGACATAGCTCTGTAAGTGTTGCTGTTCTTTGTGTTTATAATTAAGAATCCGCCTTCATTTCCTTGAATTCAAAACTGATGAAGAAATTACCTCGTTCAAGCTCGGAGGCCTCAGGGGTTTCGCAGCGCAGAGTGGAAATCTAAAGATTGCAGGGATAAATGACATTATAGCCGTTGCTTCTGCCAAAGGCGGTGTTGGGAAGTCAACTACAGCAGGTACTTCATGATCTTGTTGATTTTTGTGAAGTTGTTAGCTTATGATGTTGTAAATTTATAGTTAATTTGGCGGTTTCACTTGCGAATGTGTGCCGGCTTAGAGTTGGGCTGCTTGATGCCGATGTTTATGGGCCGTCGATTCCTATGATGATGAAGCTCCATGGAAAGCCTGAAGTGAGTGCAGGTGCTGCCTTAATACATTCGGAATTCCTTTATTGTTTATATGTGTAGATAAATTGATTCTTGGTTTTTGTGTTTTTCTCCTTTTTCATATTGGTTTTATGCTATCTGCGTTTGAGAAAACAGTAAAGTGAAATTAACACTTGGTATTGGACAATTAGTGATTCCCCTGATTTTAAATTTGCAAGGCAACAAAGATCAATTGTCTAGTGTGTTTATGATTGTCGTTTGCTGAAATTTTGGGAGTCTTGCTACCTATTTCAACTTCATTCTTTCTCTCTCGTACTATAAGTTTTTACTTGTTCTATACAAGTTGTCTCATTTCTTCCCATTGTTTTTCTCTCCTGTCTGTATCGTCTGTGCAAAGATGTCCTCTTCGCCAGATGCTTGTTTGTTTGCATTGATGTTTGAGTGTGTTGTGCCTTGAAAGTGGGCTGTCCCCCCATTCTTGTTTCTCGTATCTTGTTAGGCCACTCGATCTGCTCGTTGCTCTGAGCTTGCGCTCGTTTTTTGGGTTTCCGTTAAGAAATCTTTAACCTGAAAACCTGCTTTTATGCGCAGAACAGATGTAACCTGACCAATATCTTGATTGTGTGAGAAGTGTGAAATTTTACATTTTTATGAAACTCCATAATATTTTGTTATTTGCGACCTCTTAGCAGATAAGAAAATGATTCCAATTGAAAACTATGGTGTCAAATGCATGTCAATGGGGTCTCTTGTGGCAGCAGGGGATGCACTTGTTTGGAGAGGTCCTATGGCAAGTGTCGATTAACTTTCTGTTGGTTATGCTTTATCACTTCTTTCTTCACTTTCTGTTGAAACATTCACTGGCAAATGATGCCTAAATTCCAATTTTGGCCCTCTCGGTGAACGCTAGTCTCAATTTTATTTATTGGATACTTTTTGTGTTTTCAGGTGATGAAAGCGCTTGAACAGATGACGAGAGGAGTTGATTGGGGAGTCCTCGATATTCTTGTGGTTGACATGCCACCTGGCACTGGTGATGCTCAGATTTCCATCTCACAGAGATTGCAATTGTCAGGTAGTTACTTCTCTGGAAGTTATTTTTTTATTCAGATGAGAAATAATTTCAAGGATATTATGCACCTCATTTTCAAGGAGAATCAACTCATTAAGAAGTAATAAGGGGTTGATTGAGTGTTTGCATTTTTTCTTATATTTGATAACATTACATTATTATGTCATTTCTGGAATTGTGATAGGAGCTCTAATTGTTTCAACGCCTCAAGATGTTGCATTAATGGATACTCGAAGAGGTGTTAAAATGTTCTCCCAAGTCAATGTACCGGTAAAAGCACCCCATAGCTTGAGCATATCTTTTGTGTTTCTTTAGGCACTTAATTACTTGAAAATCATCTACCACATACCTTTTCTTTTCCAATTTTATGAAATTTCGATATTGATGTTTGTACTGTTAGTGATGTCCCGCAGATTTTAGGAATCTTAGAGAACATGAGCTACTTTAAATGCCCAAACTGTAACGAGCCATACTACATATTTGGAAAAGGTGGAGCTCAAAAGACAGCTGGCGAAATGGGTACAAAGTTTCTTGGAGAGGTCAGATTTTGCTAACTTATCTATTTGTAGTTCTATGTTTTCTTATTTATATATGAAGAAAGTAAAAAATGTCGGTAATTTTTTAAATAAAATATACCAAAAAAAATGTCTATGTAACCCACAATTCAAAGCCTGTAATTAGCAAATGACTTGTACCATGATTAAGATGTTGCTCAAAATATTTTGCATTTCCTAGAATCATTTGCAGTAATGATTGGGTGTTAAAATTTATACAACCCGTTGAAGTTTAGCCTAATTAAAAAAATTAAAAAACCTGGAAGTTTTTGTTCCTCACAAATTGCATTCAGGAGGACCTCAAAGGTTTTTTTGTTTGTTTTGTTTTCTTTTGTAGTAAGGCTGAACTGAATTTCTTCTAATTCTGTAATGTTGTCTATTATATTCCTTTAAAACTCCTGTGTTTTCCATGCAATGAGACCATTTTTAGTTCTAATTTGTAGGATATTTGTTTTTCCAAAATATATCATTTTTAGGTACCATTGGAGACGGGGATCAGAAGCGGTTGTGATGAAGGTGTCCCGATTGTGATATCCAACCCCGACTCTTTTGTATCACAGACGTATGGTGATATTGCCCAAAAGATTGTCAGCTTGCTCGAACAAAATAAACAGCAGCACATTCACCCCGAAATAAACCTGTAATGACACGACAGCAGCAGCAGTTAGTTTCATTTTACACATTTTTTGATCGAGCTCCTAAAGGCGTAAAGCATGGCTAACAGCTGAGTTCTCTCCTTCACTTTCACAAATACATCCCGTTCTTTTTATACGTATTTGTGGGTGGGGGACGAGGGGCGGGACAGTTTTGGTAGAAGCGAAGTAGGGTGGTCCGTGGTCGTATTCTTTCATTTAATATGGCTAGGTTTTTTTGTGGAAAAGAATATGATGCGATGATTTGAAAGTGTAATGTGAATGAAAGAACTGTATGTTCCAGTTATATGCTGATATTTGGTACAACAATAAACAAGATAGATGAAACCAATAAAGCTTAAACACGCATTTTATATTTTGCAAATATGCAAAACTAAAGAAACAAATGTGAAAATATCCCACTCGACACGTTTTTAGTTTGAACTTAATTCAATTAATTATTGATAAAACCATTACAAACTTTTATTTGGAAAAAAACACACTTTTAAGCACTTGAAGAGTGTAAAAACACATGTTATAGTCAAACGATTTCAATGTCAAGCCCAAGTACACTCCACGTATAAAATTTGTCGTGCAATCATTATCATAAAACAAACATTTACACTAAAATTCTTATTCTTAGACTTTCACGCCTCTAAGTCTAAACAATCAAAATTATTTATATTTAGATAAAAAGTCACTTTTTGATAACCAAAAAGTAAAATTCTACCACAATATTCACACACCAAGTTGACACGATTGCCTCCCTAAACCCAAATATGGGCCCACCACCATACTTTGCTTTGTTTTGAAATTGTAGTATATTAAATGGACTTTAATGAATGCGATTTTTTTTAATCAACATAAAATTCGTTAATTAAATATACTACAAGATTGATTTAACTCTTGAGAAGGTCTTGTGTGATCTATTTACCGTATAAATTGTTTTTTCCGAATAGTTACATTTTATAAAAAGACCATTGAAAATAAATACTCCAACTTTTTAGTGAAAACAATTTATTTTTGTGAATGTTTTATCAATGATAATGTTATTTGAAAAATAGTATGGGGTTTGAGCTTTCACGTAAAATCAGAAATCATTGGGCTAAAAATAGAGAGCCGCCAGAATAATTTCAATAGCCCACGCCTCTTTATTCATCTAAGTCCACCACACGACAAATTTCCAATCATTATCCAAAACAAAGTTAAATTAAAAATTAAAATTAGTTTACTATGGGTTTAATTTATTCCGTCCACGTGTAGATCCGAGTAATCGGGACCGTTCGAATTTGACAACAAGCGGAAGCTTCAAGAGAGGGGCAGGGCCCCGCACTTTATCCACTAAGCTCACGTGAGTGATACACCTCCACTTGCCCACATGCAAACTTGAAACGACACAAATACCCCTCCACTATTCTCCTTCTCACATTGGAGTATTATTTTTTGGGTGACAGCTCAAATTTGCTAAATACATTAATGATTATTTGTTAATTTATTAAGAATTGTTGATATATTTCTCAAATAGTTATATTAAAAAAAAAACTTATATTTTTCAAATGTACTATCTTTCATTTTTTTTATCTTTAAAATGATATTAAAGTCTATGATTATTTATTACATTTAAATAACAAAAGTAAGAAAAGAGTTAAAATTAAAATATATACTACCTTGATTTCATGGTAAACTTTTCATTGACCTATTTTGAATGTTCGTAAAGCTTCATATTTTATTAAATGACAAAATTCACTACATTCTTCAACATTTTCTTCTTCCTATCTATCAATGACTCACTATTCTTTTTAATTATTTTTTACTATATTTTTTTAATCTCCATTAAAAAAAAAAGTTTATGGGGAAAGAGAGGAAATATATAATTTAAAAAAAAAATAAAAAAAATGGACAGATTTGCTCAAGTTTAACGTTATATTTAATATGTTAGGGGTGCAATAATTTCACTCTAATTTTTTTCTTCCAAGTATCATTCGATTAAGTGAAATGTAATGCTACTAGTTTTTACTTAAAAGAGTAATGCTTAACTTACACGGAGTACATTTTTTACTTTTTCATAAAAATAATATTTTTCTCGACTTAATGAAAACATTGTTAATATCAATTAAAAAATAAATAGAACCAAGGAAAATAATTTTTAGCAAATAAAATGCACAATGACAAAGAAAATTTAAGTTAGGAGGAGCTCTTAAAAAAGAAGAAAAATTCAACCACAACAAAGATCGTTGAAATCCATTTTACATTAAAAACTAATACTATGACATATAATAATAGTACAACATAAACATAAGGGAGGAAATGACGATTTTGATAGTTCATTTTAGTAAAATATGACTAGTGATAGATGATAGCCATGTTTAAATGATAAGTATATTTAATTATTCCCTATTAATCTCAATTATTGGACTTTATCAAGTTTAAATAGCTCCAATGTAATGGGATGTATTAACGCAAATTAGGAAATACATAAATGCGAGATTAATGAGTAAATTAGCCAACAACTTGAAGCCGCAAGTTGTAAGACGCGTGTGAGCACGTGCCAGGGGCACCGAAACCCCTAAAGGCGACACGTGTTAGTCGCCGTCCTGGAATTAAATAAGTATTTCCAGTTCAACTCGGTTCCTTCATTATTTGGTTGTTGTTCTTCTTCACCAAATTAGGAAAAAAATCCCAAATACATCTCACCTTTTCTTACTACAACCTAGGGTTTTTGATCTGAGAATGGTGCAGTTGATGAATAACGGCGAATCCGCGTCGCAAACCGAGAAAGTGGCGGCGGTTAAGATGGAGGTCGAGGATGCGTTGGAAGATGAGCATGGCCCACTCCACAAGCGCCCTAAAGTATTAATCTGCTAATTGATTTCATTTTTCTGAGTTTTACTTATTTTAATTTTGATTCTTTTGCTGAACAAAATGAGCACCCAGATTATATAGGCGTGTAGGAGATCGTCTGTTTGAAAATTTCAAGGAGTGTGATTGCCTATGAATGCACTAATTTATTGAGAAACATTAAGATTTGACTTTTTTTTTTAGTGTTGTTTAATTGTTCAGTTTTTTGTGTTTACTTTGTTAGGTTTTTAATATTTGATGCAATTTTACTTAGGGAGCTTAACCATATGCGTGGACTGGGTAAGGGTTAAAGGTGTTTCTTATTTTATTGACTAAATCAGTTATGTTAACTTCTAAGCTTTGATTTACAAATCAGTATAGGGGATAGTTTTTCGTGTTGTAGCTTGGGTTTGTTGTCACCTCTTAGTTGCTTTTGGTTATCTTAGATTCAGTAGTATCTCTCTCTTGTTATCACTTTGATTTGTATCCTAAAATGATGATAAAACAAAATTCAATATACGCTGCCATAATGAGTTATTACACTTATTAATCCGTTTTTCAATTGTGGCAGCAGCAGAGTTTATTAATGGGTGGTCTTGCTATGCCACCTTCACAATTCAATCCACTCGATGAGCCTAGCCCATTGGGGCTGCGTCTCAGGAAAAGCCCGTCACTGTTGGAGTTAATTCAAATGAAACTGTCTGCACCAAAAGCTGGAAGTTCCAGTCAGGGGAAAAGAGATTCAAAACCTGGTGCTGCTTCTGTTGATAAGTTGAAGGCCTCCAACTTTCCTGGTTCAGTTCTGAAAATTGGGACCTGGGAGGTACATTTTGGTTTATTTTCTGTAGTTCAACGCTTAATTTTAGTTGCTTAAAAAAAAAAAAAGCTCTTTAATTTTCATTTGTATTTACCAAAAATGTCTTGTATCTGCAGTATAAATCAAGGTATGAAGGAGACTTGGTGGCAAAATGCTATTTTGCCAAGCATAAGCTGGTGTGGGAAGTTCTTGATGGGGGTCTTAAGAATAAAATCGAAATTCAGTGGTCTGATATTATGGCTTTGAAGGCAAATTACCCTGATGATTGTCCTGGAACTTTAGATGTTGTGGTAATGAACCCTCTCGTATAATGTTGATATAAGCCTTTTACTTTATTCAGCAGCAGCATGTTTTAGTGCATCGCACTGCGAACAGTTTTACATTGGCGATAACAATCCCGCTCTCTTTTTCTTTTGGCAGCTGGCACGACAACCTCTTTTCTTTAGGGAGACAAATCCACAACCTAGGAAACACACTCTTTGGCAAGCAACATCAGATTTTACTGGTGGACAAGCTAGTATTCAAAGGTAAGATATAGGTTTTTCCTGTTTATTCTAGCAAGCTTCATTTTTCTGCTTTCATTTTTAATAAGTGGCAATCATTTAGTTAGCTATTCTGGCTATATACACGTTTTAGCTATTTTGTTGAAGATTATATTCTGATTCTTTCTTAATTATGTTTCCTAGTTTAATCTTTCTATGTTTAGCGCATTTGTTTTTCCTTTATTCCAGATTATAACCCTAGGTCTTTCTCCCACTATAAATAAGGGAGTCTTCTACCTCAGTAATTTACCCAACACATGGTTTCTCTACTTTACTATCTCTGTTACATGGTACCAAAGCATTTCGTTTTCATCTTGAGATTTTTCTTTTCCTCGTTTTTTTTTTAACTCGAACGATTAGAATAGAACAAGGACCCTAACCTACCTTTTCTTTGAGTCTGCCATCTTGCTCCCTGCCTGAAGCCTAATTTGCTACTCAGCTCCATCCTGCTGCTGCAAAGCAAATCCTATCCCTAAATCTGTTACTGTGCTGCGTGTTTTTCAAAAAAACCTTGCTGGCTGCCACCGCTGTTGCACTCATGCGTACCACTACATCTCGCGCTGCTCTCATTCACACTGCTATATCTCACGCTGCCCTCCTTATTCGCTGTTGCACGCAGCTTCTTGCTACTGAAACCCTAATCTGTGCTTCCTCTTTTTGGTTGCTGCTTGGTTTCGCTTTGCAAATCTGCACGCAAGCCATCTAATTTTGCGCTGCAACTCAGCTCTCCTTAACTGTTTTGTGCTGTCTCTGCACGCAACCTTATGTCTGCCCTTGGTGTCACCACTTCCTAAAGTGTGCATCCATGTCTTCATTCCTCTGTTTGATGACTATATTGCCTACTGTGCATCAGCTAAAAGCGCCTCCCACGACCTACTACTTGCACAGCTCATTATGGCACGCATCCTACCTTTGGTTGTGGTTACGGTCTCCTGTTTACGTTTTCTACTGTTGCTGCTTCACAACTTTGTGTCAAGCTGGACATGCCTCAGCTTGAGTGGAGTGTTGAAGATTATATTATGATTTTGTCTTATATTATGTATGTTGTCTAGTTTAATGTTTCTATGCGTAGTACATAGATCTTTATCTATTTTTTCCTTCTTTTTTTTTTTTACAGATTGTAACCCCAGGTCTTTCTCCCAATATAAATTAGGTCTTCTACCTCAATAATATACACAGCATATGGTTTCTCTGCTTTACTAGCTCTTACTGTTTTTATTGTTTGTTTCTTTTTTTATTTTCATCTATTTGAGACTAGGAGGTCGTATTTTATAGTTTGCATTTTTTACTATATCATTGATGCCATGAAGCCTTTATCATACCATTTGACATGGGTAATTTTTGTTCAGGCGACACTTTCTAGAGTGCCCACAAGGCTTGTTGGGGAAACATTTTGAGAAACTTGTTCAATGTGATCCCCGCTTGAACTTTCTTAGTCAGCAAGGAGAGATAACGTTGGATTCTCCCTATTTTGAGCCTCGAGTCGCTGGGTTTGATGACCAAAGTGAGAATAAAAATGAATTTGATTTGAACAGGGAAGGAGGAAGCCCTTCCCTTTTCAGCTTGCAGGATACTGCATCACCATCAGGGCCTCAATCTTCTTCCTCGAAGAATGATATTGGCAGACATTCAGAATCTTACCCTCGTGAAACTCCGTCTCCTACCTCAGGTAATTTTATCACCAATATTTTTTACCTCTTGTTTCTAGAAGACTGCTAATCTGATGTTGTTACACTCAGCAATGGGCCCTGTGTCATTCGACGACATTAAAGACAAGAGACTCGAGCATCTTAAGGAGCTGAGCAACTGGGACCAGATCAGGGCACCGGGGCTTCACTCGTCTATGTCGATGAGCGACCTAGTGAGTCATCTCGAAAATCGAATATCAGAACAGGGAACATCCAACAACCCTACTCTCTCCAGTGAGGAATGGCAGAGCTTGCAAATCTTGGACGACATAAATCGGTGCTTGTTTAGCGACACACAACACTGTCCCCCCGATCTAGACTCTGAGAAGTCGCTCATGTCTAGGGTCAACTCTCTTTGCTGTCTCCTACAGAAAGACCCCCCTGTTTCAGGTGAATTGAATGGTATTGGGGAATCTGCAAGTGATAAGAGGGAAGATGATACGCCTGGTTTTGTCCAGGCGTCGCCCATGTCGAGGAAGGATTCAGTGGGAGAGTTGTTACTTTATCTGCCGAGAATAGCATCACTACCGCAGTTCTTGTTCAACATTTCTGAAGACTTTGAGAACCAAGCTAGATAGATAAATAGATAGATGAGATATGTATGTATGTTGGTTGTACATATTTTCCCACGCTGGAGTCGTCTTTGTTTATTCTGAGGATTCGGAAATTTAGATGAGATTGATGATGAATCCTGTAGTTATCCTTCTCTCTTTTATTAACTTGCCATATATCGTATCTGCCTGCATATTTGGTGTCGAGACTTTTAATTTGATTTTAATTACCACAAAATATAAAGTGATGAAAATCCCCCAATTTCAATGTTTTTGTGTTTAGGATTTTATAACATAAACCTTACACCTATATCTAAAAATATAGATATCCTAAACAAATCTAAAAATTCTGAATAAAATACGAAATCATTTCTATGCAAGTATGAATTATATTAATTTATAAATACATTGATGCCACAAATTTTGAATACCTCATATTTCAGCTGTAAACTCCTAACAACGTGTTAAATGAGATTCTTAAAATACATGTGGCGGCAAATAAATAAAATAGATAAGAGATTGAAACACGATATAGTACTAACATTTTCTACAACATCAAAACATATACAAAGAAACAAACTCTCTATATATTACAGTATATGATTAATAATAAAAGAAATTTAATCCCCTTGATGTCCTTCATCATCATCCACACCTTCATTCTCCTGCAACATGTCCATAAGCATTCCGATTTGGTTCTGTAGCATCTCATTCTGTCTCTCCACGTCGGCCCGTTTGCTGCGTTCTTCCAATAGCTGCACCTGAAGGTGCTCCAAGCATCGCGCATCCCCTTCCAGCTGCTCGGTCAGCCCATCGATCTCTCTATCCTGCATCCATTACACAAATGAGCTACTAATATAAGCCCAATCTCAACGAGTTTAGAAGAAAACGAGAGTCTAAACAATGCCTTACCTTGCGGTTCATTTCTTGCACTGCAATCCTGCGCATGCTTTCAACAACGTCCACGTTGACGAGCTTCCGTTTTTTCCCGATCAGCCAACCTTTTGGATATATTGCTGACTCAAAGTCGGGTGGTGGGAGTAAGGATTCAGCTGAAGGACGTTTCCCGTTTATATTGGACACCGGTTCGAGGGGTTCAAATAAGGCCTTTCGTTTCTCAGACAGGATTACAGATGATGAGATGTTTGGTTCTTCCTGCTTTTCCTCTGCAGGTGATTCTTGTTGTTTCTCTGGGGATTTATCGATATTCATGCTGTCTACTGTCTCGTCTACTTTCTTCACGTTATGTGCTGGAAGATTGATCATCAAGAATGGAGCATACAAAAACAGAGAAAGGGTAAAATGTGGCACAATTCCAAATTGGGTTTTTTAAACCTGATTTTAGATTTCAAAATCCCAAATTCAGTTTTTAAAACCCAAATCATGCATACCCTTAACTTTCTTGTACACCTTCAATAGACAGAATGTTATATGGATAATCATTAAATACGGTAAGACAAGCATATGACAGATAAACACGATTTTGTTTAAGCCAACATTTTAAAAGAAAATAAGCGGTATTCAAAGACTAGTTTTGATTGTATTACTATGTATGCAAAACCGTACTGTATTACTACCTTATAATTCAAACAATATTACATGTTGGCTGTATAGTGAACAAGCAATACTAGAAGAAAAGGACAGTTTGGTCCATACGAAACACAATTGAGTGATGGGTGTGGTTAGGTGGTTTTAGCAAGTGTAGATTTGGAGTGAAAGTAAAGCAAAATTTACATATAACTTGGTCCATATCTCAGTTCATCATTGGGGTCATATTATGGAGTAATATATACTTCATCACCAAAATTAAGCTGTATCAAAGAGAACAATTATGCATATTGGCTGCACCTCCAATGACCAATCAACAACTAACTGAATCTGATACCCTAAATTCAGCTAATCAACAAGGGGAAGATCAAGTTTAAAAAACAGCACTAATTTCTTAAATCCATCAAACTAATTAACCCTCAACAAAATAAAATTTGGAACAACAACAACTACTCTCTCTCTGATTCAATTCACCCCTCAAGAAATAAGAAAATTTATTTCAAGTTTGAATATGGGGTCTGATTGTGCTCTAAAACTGTACAGCACGCATGCAAAATGATAACACAAATTAAACACACAATACTGAAATTTCACACAACGAGGCTCCAGCAGAGCTCAATTCAGGAATAAAAATCAAGAAACAGAGAGAGATTTTAAAGGGGTTGAAGAAGTACCAGAAGATCTTTTCCTAGACTTCCAGAAAATTGGAGCTGAAGAAACTGGAGAGAATCCATTGAAACTCCCCCCCTCCACCATCTTCTTTGCTGTTGCTTCCCCCATAACATCAAATTTCTTATCTACTACCAAAGATTCAGGAAATTATAGAGAGAGAAAGAGGGAGAGAGAGAGATTGTTGACGGTTGCAACAAAGGGGTGATATTTGTCGTTTTAGTAGTTGCATCGTTTCGTGTACCTTGTTCCTGCTCTGCTTTGCTCACGTTTCCCTTTTTTTTATTATTTTTATTAATTTTTGAGGCAATAAATAGTTATTTATTGAAATTAATTAATAACAAGTAAATTTTGTACAGCCAGCTGCGTGCAGTTGAAGATTAGTTGACACACATTAGTATATGCTACGGATTATTCATTACGGTCGTCCTTGATTGGAAATTACCGTTTTACCCTTGGTATGATTGACTAATTAATGGATGGAATGCTTCTCTAATTATATAATGGATGTTAAATGGTCAATAGACAAACAAAATATTATAAGGCCCAACCACAATTATCCTTCAAATAGGCAATTATAATCATATCAAATAAAGTATAATATATAATAGTACTATTCACACATCGAATATCAAATGATTGATATAATGTTTCCTCAGTCTCCACGAGTTTTTTTTTTTTTTTTTTGTAGGACGACACATTTTATATGCATTATTTTTCTCTTATTAAAACAAAGATATTTTTTAAATATTAATCTATAACAAAACAAAGAGAAGACCCTCTTCCAAAGTTTTATGACTTTGCATCATATTGAATTAATGGGGTGCATAATAAACTAGGCTTGGAATTGCTTACCAATTATACAAGTTAAATGGGCCTAATTATAATATAAGTTGGCCTTAAGCGATGATACAGCCCAATAAGAAAATTGAATTTACCCCAGCGGCCTAAATCAGCCCATATTATTGGGTTATGATGTTAAATAAACAAAGAAATGCTTAAGGCCCATCATCAGTAATTCAGCTGTTAATACTTAGAGGGTGTGTATGTTAAATACACACTTGACTCTTTACTAATTATTTATCTCTATTTTTAAGAATGAAAATATATTTGTCTTACTACCCATAATTTAAGGGTAGGTCGTTTGTACTTAAGACAACAACTAGAAAACCTTTTTTTATGAGGTTGAGGAGATGAGTTGTAAGGGTTTCTATAACGAAGTCAAAACCGGGTTGAGTGAGTGAGTTCTATATATGTGATGCGGCCTAAAAATGTCACTTAATAAGGAGTCGACACGTGTATAGGGGATAAGATAAAAGTGAAAGGATCAGATTACGAAATATGCTCTGAGGAGAAATCCTCTCGGGAGATCCCTTTGGAGGGAGCTACCGCCAAAGAGAAGCTTCCAGAAGAATTACTTTTGGAGGAAGTTCGTGAGCCTTGAATGTAGGGAGGTTCCGCTATTTTCGGCTTGGACTCGATAGAAGATGGACCTTATCCTCTATTATCCGGGGGAACCGAGTCAAATAAAGAGGAGATATGGCCGAGTCTTCGTGAAGTGGAGGAAAGGAGGCTTCGTCCACTCCGCAGGACCGAGTCTGGCGGGTAGTTCCGGAAAAGGAGGAAGGCTTGACTTCCTCTCCAGCTAATATCTCTATAAATAGGTAAAATCGAGGAGATTTCCAGGTTAGACTCTCGTACATTACGCATTTATTAAATTGAATACAATCTACCTTTGGGAGATCTTTCAAGAACTGTTTTTCATATATCAAGGATCCCGAGATCCTTGGGAGAGATTAATAAGCCCTATACTGACTTAGGCATCGGAGTGTCCACGCCGGACTCCCCTCCGGCGTGTTCTTTGCAGGTTCTTGAAGGTTTTGAACGAAGGCAACACACTTGAAGCAACTATTCGCGTTCAAAAGAACAGGACGCTTAATCCTGAGGATATATAATCCTCTCGTGCAAATTTTGGCACATCAACTGGCGCCGTCTATGGGAAAGAATTGAAAGATTTTCTCACGAATTTCTACCTGTTTGAGCAAATGGGTGGCGGAGACAAAACATCTACTTCTGGAAAGAAAAATCTTCCGGGTGAGAATCCCCCTTTGCCGATCGATCCCCTACCAGTGGGAGGCCGGGGGAAAAACCCAATTCATGCTCCTTCTGGATCAAATCAGCCGTTGGCGCCGACTCCAGATTTAGGTGATGAGAATCATCCCTTACCAGTCCGGGAGGGAATAACCGGGGATCTTGAAACCCCAGAGCCCCAGACCGCAGATCCTCAGCGAGAGGATATTCCAGACTCAGGGACACTCTTGATCTCTCCCGATCAATTGAACGCCCTCATCCGACAAGCCGTAGATAAAGCCTTTGCGGATCAAAAGGACCAGATTCCCAAGGCTGCACCAGGAAATCCAAAGGTACCGCCCCATAGACCCCAGGATGAGGCACCTGGGACCTCCCAAGTGTTGTCCAAAGAGATGGGGATACGAGTGGAAGAGGATGATAAAGTGCCCTCGCGCGCGGAAAGAAGCATTCCCCTTCGAAGCACTAGAAGGAACACAGAACCGGCACCCCGAGGGACAGAACCCCTTGAGACAGAAGAAAGCACTGATGATACCTACGGAGGGCCAGTTAGCGACCAGCTACAGGCTCTGCAGAAAGAGATGAAGGATATGAGGAGACAGATGGACAACCGAACCAGTAGATCCGCTCACACATCCGGATGCCAGTTCTCCCCTAACATATTACAGGATGAGTTACCATTCAACTTCAAACCCCTTAACTTTGAATATGATGGTACGGCAGACCCATACGAACACTTAGTAAGGTTTGAAAACGCTGCGCTATTACATCGCTACGGAGAAGGAATTAAGTGCAGGGTGTTCCTGACCACCCTGGCCAAAGCAGCGCAGCAATGGTTCACTCAGTTAGAACCTAATACCATCCGATCCTGGGAAGAATTCAGTGAGTTATTTCTCCATCAATTTGCAAGTGCCCGGAGACAGCCAAGGGCCACCTTGACCCTCTTCAATCTGAGGCAGGGGGAGAGCGAAAGCTTAAGAGCTTTTCTCCGGAGGTTTAATCAGGCAGCTCTGGAGGTCCCTACAGCCTCTCCGGAGGTGAAGATCAACGCCCTCACTAACGGATTACGAGATGGAGATTTCTTTTCCTCCTTAGCTAAGAAGCCAGTTAAGAATTTCGATGAGCTGCTGCACAGGGCTGAGAAGTACCTCACTTTAGAGGAGGTCCGTAAGGCCAAAAGGCTGGAGGTTAGGCCACCAAATCGAGAGAGAAGAAGGGAAGGTCCCTCCAGACGATCCAGCCCCGAGGTCCCTCGGACCTCTGGATCAACAAGAGATAGTAATCCCTCCGGAGGTCCCCGGTCTGGCCCTCGTGGGAGATTCAAGAAATACACGCCCTTGAGGATTGAGCCTGCTGAAGTACTGGAGGTAGCCGGAGACCATCCAGACTTGAAATTCCCATATTCCAGAAATCGAGGACCTCAGAAACCCAAGTCTGACCGATTCTGTCGATTCCACAATGAGTATGGGCATGATACAAACCAATGTTACCACTTGAAGGACGAAATTGAGAGGATGATCCAAGCGGGTCATCTAAAAGAATTTATATTCAGAGATAGGCAGGGCCCTCGAGGGCAGAAGCGGAAAGATCATGAAAGAAAACCAGAAGAGAAGGAAACCAGAGAAGCAGCTGAAGATATGCCCCCTCCTCCACCGAAGAGAGGAGTAATCCACATGATAGTGGGAGGGCCAGCTGACGGAGATTCTTTTCGGAAGAGGAAGCAAAATGTCCGGGCTCTAAGAGCAGAGCAAGGGAGCCAGTTAAGAGAAGTGGGGCGCATGACGGAGACGCCCAATATCCGATTCGGCCCAGAAGATGTGAAGGGAGTTAAGGAAGATCACAACGACGCTCTGGTGATCACTACCGACATAGCTGGATTCGATGTTGCTCGAATCTTCGTAGATACGGGAAGTTCGGCTGACATCATGTTCTTTGAATGTTTTAAGAGAATGGAGCTGAATGTGAAACTACGCCCTGTAGATACCTCTCTGTATGGTTTCTCCGGAGGAGCAATCCAACCTTTGGGGTCAGTGATGTTACAGGTAGGATTGGGAGATGCTCCAGCTCGGAAGGTCCACGTGGTGGAGTTCCTTATTGTAGATATTCCCTCGTCGTACAATGTTGTGATGGGACGGCCCAGCCTGAATCTTTTTCAGGCAATCATCTCCACATTTCATATGAAAATGAAATTCCCTACAGCCACAGGGGTGGGAGAAGTGAGAGGAGACCAGTATCAAGCACGGAAGTGCTATGCAGAGTCCGTGAAAATGGCAGATAGAGCCCTAACTAGGGGCCTGGAGCGGATGAGAGGAGATGACCCTGAGGTCAAGAGGAAGAAAGTAGAAGGAGTGGCACCTGAACAAGTAAATGTTAAGACAGACGAGGAACTGATGAGCGTGGAGCTCTTTCCAGGGAAACTCGACTTTGTTACCAAGATAGGTACCCAACTGGGGCCTGAACTCACAGAGAAGGTAATATTTACATTACGTCGAAATTCCGATATATTTGCATTTTCTCCAGCTGACATGACAGGAGTCCCTCCGGAGATAGCAATACATTGCCTTAATGTTGATCCAAAGGCAAGGCCCGTAAAACAAAAACTACGAAATTTCGGGATTGAGAAGAATAACATTGTGAAGGACGAAATCGAGAAGCTATTGAAAGCAGGGCATGTAGTAGAAGTCCAATTCCCAGAATGGCTCTCCAATGCTGTGCTAGTGCCTAAAGGGGGAGGAAAATGGAGAATGTGCATCGATTTCAGGGACCTCAACAAGGCATGCCCTAAGGACCACTACCCGCTACCAAGAATAGATCAGCTAGTGGATGCAACTTCAGGCTTTGAGTTGCTGAGCATGATGGACGCATACCAAGGGTACCACCAAATCCAACTGAATCCTGCAGATGTCCCCAAAGTGTGCTTCATAGCAGCCTGTGGAACGTTCGGATATGTTCGGATGCCATTTGGATTAATCAATGCCGGAGCAACCTATCAGAGGATGGTCGATGCTGTCTTTCGAAAGCAGCTAGGGAGAAACATGGAGATATATGTAGATGATATGTTGGCTAAAAGTGTGAAAGCAGATCAACATATAGAGGATTTGGAAGAAATTTTCCAAGTAATTCGAGAAAACGGCATCAAGTTGAACCCAGCCAAATGCTCTTTTGGAGTAAAATCAGGGAAGTTCCTGGGATATATGGTCACTCAACGAGGTATAGAGGTGAATCCAGCCAAGGTGAAGGCTGTACTGGACATGCGGCCACCAAGAAACATAAAGGAGCTCCAGACACTCAATGGGAGGATTACAGCGTTGAGTAGATTCATAGCTAGGTCTGCTGAAAAGAGCCATCCCTTCTTTAAAATTCTTAAGAAAGGAACCAAGTTTGAATGGAGCGAAACATGCCAAAAGGCCTTTGAAGACCTGAAGCACCATTTGTCTCAGTTGCCGAAACTGACGAAGCCTTCTCCAGGAGATACCCTCATTTTGTATCTCTCCGTAGGGGAATTCTCGCTAAGTACTGCTTTAGTCAAAGAAGAGGGATCTCTGCAGCACCCTATTTATTATGTCAGTAAGATCATTCAGGGGGCCGAAAATCGTTACTCAGAAATTGAGAAGGCTGCTCTAGCTGTGGTGGTTACAGCCCGGAGGCTGCGCCCATATTTCCTTTCTTACAAAATACTGGTCCGCACTAATTACTTGTTGAAACAGGTTATAGGACGAGCAGACCTCTCTGGAAGGATGGTGAAGTGGGCGATCGAGCTCCAAGAATATGACGTAGATTTCGAGCCACGGAAGTCTATAAAAGCTCAAGCTCTGTCAAATTTCATCCAAGAGTCGACTAAACCAGAGGAGGTCGAGGGATGGAAGGTGTACGTAGATGGCTCAGTGACCCTGAGCGGATGCGGAGCAGGGATTGCGTTGATAGGCCCCCGAGGAGAGGACCTACAATTCGCAGTGAGGTTTCAATTCATGACCTCGAATAATGGAGCAGAGTATGAAGCTTTGATCAGAGGGATGGAGATGGCATTGGAATTGGGAGCTCCAAAGGTAACCCTATACTCAGACTCCCAATTAGTTGTTCAGCAGGTGAATGGTGAATATGTAGCCAAAGATAGCAGGATGGCTGCTTATTTGGAAAGTGCCAAAGCGGTGATGGGCAAATTCCAAGAGTGCGAGGTAGTCCAAATACCCCGAGAGAAGAACATGCAGGCGGATAGTCTCTCCAAACTCGCTAGCTCCACAGAGTTTGATGGACAGGGAACAATAACTCTAGTAGTTGCGGAAAGAGAGACTCTGGAGAACCCCATTGGCTCCATTGAAGAGGAAGATGATTGGAGAAGGGCTATATGGATAGAACTCACCAAGGAAGCAAATGCCCCTACCACCAGAGAGACCCGAGCCCTTCGGATCAAATATTGTATTATCGGAGGGCACTTATACAAGAAGTCGTTCACACACCCATATTTGAGGTGTATATCGACTAGAGAAGCTATATACACACTTAGAGAGATCCACGAAGGTGATGCAGCCAGTCATGAAGGATACAAAGCGGTGGTGAAGAAAGTTTTAAGGGCAGGGTTATACTGGCCCTCCATGACAAAAGATGCTAGAGAATTTGTGAGGAAATGCGTCAAGTGTCAGAAAAATGCTCCATTGATAAGGACCCCTGCGGAAGAGATGGGAGCGATGCATTCTCCCTGTCCCTTCGCTAAGTGGGGAATCGACTTGGTAGGACCCTTCCCTCCAGCCTCCGGAGGGAGAAAATTTCTAATAGTAGCAGTGGACTATTTTAGCAAATGGGTGGAAGCTGCTCCCCTGGCTACGATAGATGAAGAAAATGTGATTAAATTCTTGAAGAAACAAATCTGCTGTAGATTCGGAGTACCCAGAATATTCGTCTCCGATAATGGAACACATTTTAATGGCGAAAACGTGCGAGGATGGTGTGCAAGATTGAACATAATACAGAGATTCACTTCTGTAGCTCATCCTCAGGCTAACGGACAGGTGGAGGTTACTAATCGAACAATAGTAGATGGGATCCGAACTAGATTGACAAAGATAGGAGGAGGATGGGTAAACGAGTTAGATAATGTATTATGGTCATATAGGACTAGCCCGAAGACAGCAACTGGAGAGTCTCCATTTCAGCTGGTCTACGGAGCTACGGCGGTGATACCTCCAGAGGCCGTTTTACGATCGCATCGAGTTGCCCAATTTGAAGAACATCAGAATGAAAGATTGATGAGAGAGGCTCTAGATTTGATGGAAGAAGAAAGAGAGATGGTCAGGGTACGTGTTGAAAGATATAAAAGCAGAATTAAAGCTGCATATGATCGAAGGGTGATCCCGAGGTCCTTTAGAGCAGGGGACCTGGTGCTGAGAAGAGCGGACGCCCTGAAAAACACAGGAAAGCTGGAGCCCAACTGGAAGGGACCCTATAAAATCACACAGGTGCTGAAAGGAGGAGCATACAGACTACAGAGTATGGAGGGGGTTGACATAGCTAGACCCTGGAACGTTTGCCATTTGAAGAGATTCTTTATTTGAAGACAGTGTAAGGTCTTGAGACCACCTATTACTTTTGTTTTGTGATTTTTTGCATTGATTCGTACTTTACTTGGTGTATTTTGTGGCTTCACCGGAGCTCTTTTTCCCTCTCTGCGGGTTTCCCCTTTGGGGTTTTTCCGTAAAGAGGTTTTTAATGAGACCGGCGTAGGTTATCTATGGCCTATGTTGAAAATTGACAATAAAGCAATGAAGCCTTATCCCTTTTTGAAGAAAGAATTATTCAGAATTATTATGTCTTGTTTATCTTTCTCATATGTGAATGTGCGACGTATGAATATAACTATAACGAGAGTGAGAGACACTCAAAGGCCTAGGGGCCGAGGTGCTCCAGAGAGCCCTCACTTTACTTGAGACCCCAGCGGGTTACTGAAATGAGCGGATTTTATGAATTAAAATCTTTTAAGAACCCAGCGGGTTACTGAAACGAGAGGATTTTATGAATTAAAATCTTTTAAGAATAAGAGTGGGAGACACTCAAAGGCCTAGAGGCCGAGGTGCTCCAGAGAGCCCTCACTTTACTTGAGACCCAAGTGGGTTACTGAAATGAGAGGATTTTATGAATTAAAATCTTTTAAGAATAAGAGTGGGAGACACTCAAAGGCCTAGAGGCCGAGGTGCTCCAGAGAGCCCTCACTTTACTTGAGACCCAAGTGGGTTACTGAAATGAGAGGATTTTATGAATTAAAATCTTTTAAGAATAAGAGTGAGAGACACTCAAAGGCCTAGAGGCCGAGGTGCTCCAGAGAGCCCTCACTTTACTTGAGACCCAAGTGGGTTACTGAAATGAGAGGATTTTATGAATTAAAATCTTTTAAGAATAAGAGTGAGAGACACTCAAAGGCCTAGAAGCCGAGGTGCTCCAGAGAGCCCTCACTTTACTTGAGACCCAAGTGGGTTACTGAAATGAGAAGATTTTATGAATTAAAATCTTTTAAGAGTAAGAATGAAGAGACACTCAAAGACCTAGAGGCCGAGGTGCTCCAGAGAGCCCTCACTTTACTGAAAACCCAAGTGGGTTACTGAAATGAAAAGATTTTGTGAGCTAAGATCTTTTAGGAATGAGAGAGTAAGAAATATGTAGAGGCTCAGAAAACCGAAGCCTTCCAGAAATCCCTAACCATGCTTGAGAATTACAAAGATTATATGATGAAGAAAACAAGTTTTTATGATTCGGGAGTCAAGGAGTGGTTTTCAACATAGCCTACAAGACCAACAAAAGGGGGGAAGAAAGAGCCACACCTCCAACACATTCTTTGCTGGTCTTGTAAGTTACTCATGCACGAAAGAGAAAGACAACAAAAGCATCCAA
This sequence comes from Galeopsis tetrahit, assembly GCA_963675135.1. Lineage (NCBI taxonomy): Eukaryota > Viridiplantae > Streptophyta > Magnoliopsida > Lamiales > Lamiaceae > Galeopsis > Galeopsis tetrahit. The sequence continues at coordinate 5,866,674 of OY776126.1, forward strand.
TACCAGGTTAATATGACTACTGCAAAAAAGCCCCCACATATCCAGGAGTGTGGGGTCCCCTACAAAATATGAAGAGCAAGTGTTATGAGCAGAAAGTAAAGAGTGTAGCAAAACAACAGGAAAATAAATTGTTTGATGTGATCATAGGAATGTGAAATTTAAACTGTTTTCTCAACAGCATCCCCTTCGGCAACGGCCCCCTCGACCTCAACTCCTCCAACAATGCCACCCTCCTCAGCAGCATGATTGCTAGATCCTCCTCCCTCCTCTGGACCCGTAGTACCTCCCATGGTGTCTGCAACGCCAGTTTGTCCATCTATTGCGGTTGCCACGATTAGAGCGGAGTCATAAGGATAAACCAGACGCTCCAGAGGCTTCAGATCAGCCATACCTACCTTGACAGCCTGTAGCTTGGTGATAGCCTGACTCATTCCGGATAGCGACCAAGGACTATCAGGGCTCTCCTTAGGATCCCCCAAGAATTTCGGAGGAGTAGCGAGCCGATCCAAGTGGAACTCGCGAGAGTAGGTTCCATTAAACCCCGGGGTTGAGTGCTCGGCTACGGCATTGCTGAAGCCATGGTCGATGAAATGAGGGATGTGCGGCCCCATGGCACAGAGGAAGCTCGAGCTCTTTAAGAAGCTGGACAGCCACTGAGTATGAAGAGTTTCCAAGAACTCTTGACCCAGAGAAGAAGTGAATAAGGATTTAATGCAAGCCTGCACCCCGACATCCGGCAGCTCGCGCTCCATCCGTTCCACCTCTAGCACAAGGCGCTTAATCCTGGCTACATCTTGCTTGCTTTGAGCCTGTAAGAGGGACAACTCCTCAGAAAGAGCTTGAGCTCGCTTATGGGCCTTATCTTTCTCCGTGGTGATACCCTTGAGGGTTGACTGGAAAGAGGATGCTTCAGCCCGGAGAAGTTCAAGCTCAGCTACCATCTCAACGCCTTGGTCGAGTATCTTAGTATAGGTGAGACCAAACTACAAAGGAAGAGAAATTAACACCCGAAGGTATGAAGAAAGCAAAGATTATAAAAAGGGAAAATGCCAGAAAATACCTCAGAGAAAAGATGAGCGCCGCGGATCAGTCGATCCTCAGGAAGAGGCGGGTCGGATAACTCAGCATCAGGAGGAGCAGGACATCGGTCAATGAGGCGATGGAGAGGCTCGAAAATAGTAGAAGGAGGAGTTCCCTTATCAGCACGGGTAACTTTCCCCTTCTTCTTCTTAGATGTACCACATTCGAAAAAAAATGCATTGGCAGAGGAACGGGTTCTCTTGGCAACTGAGCCTGGGACCTGAGTAGAGGAACTAGGGAGAGGAGGAATTTTCGAAGAACCCTCTGGAGCCGGAGTCTTTGCAGAGCTCTCGAGAGCAGGAGATGGAGGAGCCTTTGGAATGTCTTCTGGAGCGGATAACACAGGGGTCTTCACTATGCTGAGAGCAGGGGCATCTCGGGAGATATGAGTCAACCAACTCATTGCTACAAGTAATCAAGAAAATTTTCAGAATTCAGAAAAACAACCACATGCAAGAAATAAAATATAGCAATAGAAGATTTTTTACCATCTCGAGAACCTAAGGGAAAATCTTGGGGACAAAAGCCGAAGTGGGAGAGGATGCGAGGATTGTTGCAAATGGCAATAACATCGAAATAGTCGTGCAAATGGGTATGAGTGTTGAGATTATTCATAATGGTAAGATTGGAAACTGAGTAAGCTTTCAGGGGAGGAGGAATCACTCCGGGATTTTGGAATAACCAATCCCCGTGAGGAAATGGCCAATCGGTAGGGCTGGTAGCAAAGAAGTAGTAATCTCGCCAAGATGAGTCTTCCTCATGGAGTTTTTTCAGAAATTTACAAACACGGGACCTTCGACCACTAACATAGAAAAAGCCATCATTCACCTTACATGAGTGTTGGCTCAGAAATAGTTCGGCAGATGGGTCACCCCCATTCCCCTTCACCAAGATGTAGAAACCTATCATGGTACGGATGGCATTCAGAGTAAACTGGTTAAGGGGGATCTGCATGCGGGTGGATATGGCAGTCAGATAAGGATGAATCGGAAACCGTAGTCCAGCCCTAAGATGGGCTTCGAAAAAAGCAAGGGTCCGAGGCTGGGAAATATCTGGGCGTTCATCGGAGCGAGGAGCACGAAAGGCGTACTCCGATGGAAAGCCATAGGCGTGAGCAAGGTCAACTAAGTGAGTATGGTCGATTTGGGAAGCGGGGGAAATCCTATTCTCTGGACTCCCCATTAGAGAGGGAGTCGCTTCAGAGGAATTTTGGCTGGTAGCTTCCGGAAGAGAGGGAGGATTTGACATCGATTTACACTGTTAATAAAAGAAGAACAAGAGAATAGCTGGGTTACCTTGAAGTAGAAGGGCTATGGAATCAGACGAGGCAGTTGACGACAGCAGAGACTCGAGGTGAAGAACACCGGAGAAGAAGGATGAAGACGACGAGAAATCTTTGGGAGGAGTGAAATTTGAAAAGTAAAGAGAGAAAAGGGAGATGGTTGCGTGAAGAAAATGAGGGGAAAAATCGAGGGTTTTCCTCGGGAGAATAACAGAAGAGAGAGAAAGGTGATCGCGTGAAGTCCACGCGCGGAAGCCGAAAAGTCTCCCAGAATTTGAGGCGGGAAAGCCCTAGGAGAAGGACGTTTTTGAAACTTCCTCTCCAAAGCAGGGAAGATACACGTTTCTCCAGGAGGACCTTTGTAACAAGTTCTAGGAAAATTTTTCTACTCTCACAAAAGATGTCCCCCTTTTACGAGAGTAGGGGGGAGTGATGATGCGGCCTAAAAATGTCACTTAATAAGGAGTCGACACGTGTATAGGGGATAAGATAAAAGTGAAAGGATCAGATTACGAAATATGCTCTGAGGAGAAATCCTCTCGGGAGATCGCTTTGGAGGGAGCTACCGCCAAAGAGAAGCTTCCAGAAGAATTACTTTTGGAGGAAGTTCGTGAGCCTTGAATGTAGGGAGGTTCCGCTATTTTCGGCTTGGACTCGATAGAAGATGGACCTTATCCTCTATTATCCGGGGGAACCGAGTCAAATAAAGAGGAGATATGGCCGAGTCTTCGGGAAGTGGAGGAAAGGAGGCTTCGTCCACTCCGCAGGACCGAGTCTGGCGGGTAGTTCCGGAAAAGGAGGAAGGCTTGACTTCCTCTCCAGCTAATATCTCTATAAATAGGTAAAATCGAGGAGATTTCCAGGTTAGACTCTCGTACATTACGCATTTATTAAATTGAATACAATCTACCTTTGGGAGATCTTTCAAGAACTGTTTTTCATATATCAAGGATCCCGAGATCCTTGGGAGAGATTAATAAGCCCTATACTGACTTAGGCATTGGAGTGTCCACGCCGGACTCCCCTCCGGCGTGTTCTTTGCAGGTTCTTGAAGGTTTTGAACGAAGGCAACACACTTGAAGCAACTATTCGCGTTCAAAAGAACAGGACGCTTAATCCTGAGGATATATAATCCTCTCGTGCAAATTTTGGCACATCAATATGAATATTAGATTCATACAAATTTAATTTGCATAAAAAATCTTTGTTAAGATAGTTGTTGACGACATTAATTGTGCTACATATATGAAGATGTCACTTTTGTGACCCCTAGTCTGGTTTAGGCTAGAGCCCTCATATTTGAGTCGAATTTTTGTCATCATTGTGATAATCTAGCTAATTTGTTATTGTAGTTAATAGTTTTGTTAGTTTTAAAAAATAGGTTATTATTTTATTTCAGATTTTAAATGCTGAAATGGGCGGAAAAAAAATTGATTTGGATTTTTACTGGTTTTGGAAGTTTTGTAATAAAAGAACAGTTTGTGTTACTTACAGAATTAATTAAGAGTAAGCTAAATATTTTTACACTAGACTAGATCGTCAATTAAATTGCGTGTACGTATGACAAAATGGTGGTATATTGCGTTATTATATAATTACAAAAAGGGAACATGTTTGTATTATTATTATACACTCTATATATCCATTTGGAAGTAAGGCATGAGATCAAAATATTTTCGTAAGTTTTGTAATATTTTTAAACTTAATATTTTTGTAAGTTTTGTAATATCTTTAAAATTTAGAAAAACATATCGCATCTCAAGCATGGAACTGATTTATACTCCATTCAAGAATAGTTTCAAATAAGTTTTTGTCGTAAATCAATATTTTATTTTGTTTTTGTTTTTTATGGCAAATTCTTAATGCAATTGAGTGTATAAATACACTTAGATTTTAATGTTCAATTGACTCCAATTTAATCTTTAATACAACATTTAACTCAATTTATTGAAACTCAATTTCAATTATACATGTGCAATCAATTGCACTCAATTATAACAAATTTTGAACCAACAACGTGTTACTAGTAACACCAAAGTTATACTACATTTTTTTAAAAGTTAAAGTTAAAGTTTGTTAATCATTGGTATTTTTATTTGTTGGGTTGTCCCATTTTATATGGTGGCAGTCAACATCAAGTCATTAACCATTAATGGCGAATACAAAATCTAGTGATATATATATGGTAGAAATCACATCATATATACTATAAAATATGGAGTATATAGTTAAATTATTATGTGGGAATGGGACATTAGGAAATTATTAAAGGCAACCTAAGACGCTTTAATTCCTGTATAAAAATTATTCAGAAGTAATTTTGCCAAAAAAATATATAAAAAATTCACAATTATATTATAAACCTCCCTAAGCATTCCGTTTGCTTTGGACGACCTTTTTTTACAAAATAAAAAATAGCAAGGGACGAATATATGATTTTTAATTTTAATGCATGAAGCTAGGTGAGATTGAGGGGTTTCAATAACACATAATAAAAAGATGCCGTATTAAGTCATTGACTCAGTACTTAGTGCAACTTAATTAATTTAATTGGGGTGGTAAAATTATCATGAAAATAATTGGGTGCTATTTTACTTATCAATTGTTTAATTAAAACAATTGGGTGGGTAAAAATCATGATCCAACTTTTGTTGATAACAACGTTTAACACAAGTATAGGATAATTTTTTAATCGATATTGTTAATACTTTATAGTATTATTTTGGGATCCAATAAATCTACGAACAAGTACATAATAAAATGGTTTAAATTGATTTTAAATTCTTATATTTAATACTTTTTCTGTCCGTCTATAAATTTTTTATTTTACCATTTTGGTTCGTCTATAAGTTTTTCATACCTTTTGGTAAATACTTTTAATTTTTTATTCATTCACTTCATTTTATATTTTACTTTTTCTCTTTATATTTTGAAAATAAGTTATTTCATAGACAATTTGCTGTGTTTGAAAATATCACTTATATCTATTGGAGTATTAATTATTTTTCTTAATCTTTGTGTAAAAAATAACGAAAATTTTATAGATAGAAAGAGTATATGCTTAGGACATGTTTGCTTCATAGGTTTAGGGGGTTTAGTAATGGGTTTGATAGTTAAACCCATCTTCACCCATGTTTGGTTTCTCATAACTTTAAACACTTTGACCACCTTGACCCGGGTTTATAATTTGACCCGATTTTTATAAACTAGATTTTATGGGTTTAGACTAGGAGTGTTCAAAAAAAAACCGGACCGGACCGGAACCGGACCGACCGGTTAGATTCCGGTCCGGTCTCCGGTCCGGAAAATTTTTGATTCCGGTCTTCCGGTCCGGTCCAAGACCGGAATTTTCCGGTCCGGACCGGTTTGGACCGGAATTTTTTTTTTATTTTTTTTTTTTTTTTACTAATGCGCTCTCAATTATTTTTCAAAACCAAGTAATTGGTGAAAATGTGTTGAAATCTATTACATTTTTTGTAAATATATAATTTAACAAACATATTTAATTTTTTTTAAGGTCAAAAGATCATTAATAATAATGTAAATAAAATTCACATTGACGTAATAGAGAGCAAACACTTTAATTTTCATACACAAATTCATCAATTTTGTTCTTCCTTCCATAAACTTAAAAAAAATTAAAAAAAAAATTAAAAAAATAAAAAATCCGGTCCAACGGTCCAAACCCGGACCGGATTAATTCCGATCCGGTCTTCGGTCCGTAAAATTTTATAATTCCGGTCCCGGTCCAAACCGGTCCCGGTCCGGTTCTGGACCGGTGCACACCCCTAGTTTAGACAACCTAGCCTCCCCTTGAATTTATCTAACCTCTCCCTTGGATTTATCTAGCCAACCCACCATCTAAACCCATCTTATCCCAACTCATGAAGCAAACATGCTCTTAAGGTATTAGTAAAATAACACTCCTAAAATTTATGGTGAATTCACATAGGATAATGAGATATGATTGATTGGCGCACTAAAAAAAAAAAAGTTAAAAGACAAAGGAAAAATTGGCGCACTAAAAAAAAAAAAAGTTTAAAGACAAAGGAAAAAAAACAGTTTGGCCAGGATAAAGCAGGCATTTCAATTTTCTACCCCTCCATGTCTAAATTTATTGGTTACAAAAGCAAGAAACAAGATAACATGAAAAATGACTCGTTTGAGGGTCTTGATAAATGAGCATGTACCTACCATTTTTTAAAGGCTTAATCACATGTTTAATCACCGTCTTACCTTTAAATGCATTCTAATCTAAAATTTAAGATAATTGTATTGTAAATTAGTACTCCCTCCGTCCAATTTCATTATTCCTACTTTCCTTTTTTGGTTGTCCAATTTTATTATGTCCATTCCCTTTTTGGAAATAATTCTATTCACACTACTTTATCTCCACCCTCCAACCATCACTTATTTACTCAAATTGCCACTAACTTTATTCATAAACAATCACTTTACTTATAAATAGACCCCACAACATCCCATCATACCCCCAACTTATCTACTTTATACATAAATTAATCAATATTTATTAAAACTCGTGTCCGGAGAAGTGAGCATAATAAAATTGGACGGAGGGAGTATTTCAGAAAATCCTCTTTGTACCCAAATCGTACGAGATTTGCCGACGGGACACCCCAATTAAACAATGTTGTTTTTAATTTGATGTAGCACACATCAGCAAATTATGTTAGATTTAAATACAAAGAGGTAAAATTGTCGAAAGATTAATGCAACAAATTTAAAGTTGATGATTTATTACAAATGTTCAAAGTTATAAAATTCAACTAAAGGTAGGGATTTAATTTGTAATTAATCATTGTTAAAAGAACATGTAGACTTGACCGACCTCGAAAATTAGAAACTGTAGTGCTGTACATGCAGCTAATCACTTTGTAATAAGGCTTTTTTTTAAAGCACATGTACACTTGACCCACCCGAAAATTAGAAACTGTAGTGCGATATATGTGGTCCTTCCTCATGATTATTTCAAGATGAATGGCAACAAATATTCTGGGCAAAATAATTAAATAAAAAATTACAATCATGATTATTTCAAGATGAATGGCAACAAATATTATGGGCAAAATAATTAAATAAAAAATTACAATCATGACAAATATTCTTCCACTATATATGGTTTATTTTTTCATTTTGGGTTATCGACTAAGTATTACTCCTTCTATTTTTTACAAACATTTTATTATAATTTTATTATTTTATATCTTCTTATTTCATTACTCATACTAATTATTTTATTATATTTTTTAATATGTGTATTCAAAAGCTATGAGTAATATGCAGTGGAACGGAATTGTATGACCTATGAATTAAAAAATTTCCAATCCATGTTAGAAAAATGATTGTTGAAATTCTAGGACCTTCATGTATAAGTATTATATCATTCAAGTCGGTTTTAATGTTTCACTTCATATTTTATTATTTGATACATTGACATATGTTCTATTAAAAATGATCAATAGCTCAATAATTAATGCAGCATATATGTGTTAAATATTTAATAGAACGAAATCCAAAAAATGAAATAAAGAAATTGATCAAGTATATATCAGACAAGGTGTACGTACGTGTTGTGAGGACGCTGTTCCAAACTTTTATCGATTAATTAAGACCTTAAAATTAGTTATATTAATTTAACATCTTTAAGTTAATTCATCGAAATTTAAAGATGAATTAGTACTAGTCGATCGACCAATCACAATTATATATATTTTTAAGATGAGGTCCAAATTAAACTCTTCTATTGCATATCAAAACCACTCATTAATTTATAAATTGGAGAGTATTAATATTTTTTTTTTTTTGAGTAACTATAACACTTTTCATGGAATATAGCTCTTTTGAGTATTAATTTAAAGTTGAATTTGAAAAAAAAAATTGAGTTAAAATTGCATCATGCGTCATTATTTATAAGTGTTGGAATTTAGTCCAAGTGTGGTTTTGGCTATTGGGTCTACACACAAGGGCCCAACTTGTTGTTGCCCTAATTCTATTCTTGGCAGTCTTTCCACATATACTGAGTCACCCTCTCTATTGTCGATGGAACAAGACGCGTGATTGGAGAGTGGAGAACAGTAAGGATGAAGTGTTACCCATCTTTGTGTTTGGTTATCCCCTTACATCCCAATAAAATTCCACACGAGTCTGAGCCCGTTCGTATAACCCGCAAGTACGAGTGGCGGTCGGCGGCACCGAAACCCAACCATAAGTAAATACTCCGTATTAATTAGAATATAGGTCTTGTGGGGTCATGGAAAACTAAATTATTGAAGGACGCCAATATTGTAAAAAAAAAAAATTCTTAATATATATTTAGACTTATATGCTCTCATCTATATATATCCTGGATGTTCTTGTTATAGCTAGCTAGATTACTAAAGAATATACTGTACTAAACATGATAATTAGTTACATTATGAGATCTTTGTTGCTACTACTCCTTGCCCTTGCTCTCATGAATTCTCAAGCAACAACTCTACGAGGTATACTAGCTCATTTTTCTTGGTTACATATTACATAACAAATTTATTAATTAATTAAAACTAGCTAATTAAATACATGCATCAAGAATTTTTGTAACATATATATAATATTTTCATGCAAATAATTTTAATATGAGGATGCAGAATACCTTGATGAAGCTGTCAAGATCTCGAAACCCGAAAAGCCACCGTCGTTAGAAGGCTTCATCCACCGTGGGATGAGACCTCCGCCGCCGCCAAAGTCAGCTACGCCGGATGTAGAAATGATCGCCGGCGGGTCAAATTATGAGAAAAAGGGGAGGCTTCCACCACCGGCCCCCAAGGATGCATCACCCACCCACCCAACTATCCGGCGGTGGAGTGGCGGCGCCGCCCAATCTGCATCACTTTAAGCTGAAAATGATATGCTTAACAACTAAAATACTATAAGTATGTTAATTTGTGTAATTAGTATCATAAATAATGTTTGTGTGTGCTTATTAATTATAATTAGCTAGCGAGTGTTAGAGGTGTTTGCAAACTCTATAAACAGCTGAAAAACACTTCTTAAAAGTAAAAACTGTGAGAGATCAGCTTTAGAAAAAGTGATTTTGAAAGCAGTTGGTAGAATTTAAAAACAACCCTTACTTTCCGTATCTATGAGAATGAGAGCATGCGTGTTTAATGGTATGAAATTAATATGGGTTAATTGCAAATTAAATCACCACCTTTCTCTGAATTGCAATTTAATCTAAACTTTTGAATAATTGCAAATAAAATCACCACCTTTTAATATTGTTGCAATTTAAACTTTTTGATAGTTTCATTTGTGCCATAATCTAACGTATCTAGGTTATGTGACACTTCCTTAATGATACAACATTGTTTTTTATTTCGATATAATCTCGAAACGTTAAATTCGGACACAAATGGTATTGTCTAGAAGTTTAAATTGCAACAATATTGAAAGGTGGTGATTTTATTTACAATTATTCAAAAGTTTAGATTAAATTGCAATTCAGAGAAAGGTGGTGATTTAATTTGCAATTAAACCAATTAATATTGATATTGGCACGATGTGTGTAGAAAATTAATAATATCACAAATGCATAAATAAAAGACACTTTATGGAAATTGGATAAAATAAACTGGATTCACCCAAGTTTGACCAATTTTAATTTGATGATCCATTCTTTTGAAATGGAAGAGTAAATTAATTAAGTCTATTTATTTACTCAAAATTAATTTCATGCATATGTGATTGAAATATTAATATATAAAAGATGAAAACTTCAAAATAGAAGATGAAATTTAAACATGAGTACAGAATATAAAGGAAAAAAAAAAAAAGGATTGAACCATTTAAATCCGCATTCCACCCTTTTGTGAATTTTTAACAGTCCGTCTAACTAGAATCGTCGGTCTAACAAATGGACCGTCCTGCACGGATCCATTTTGATAGTTCTAGTTCTCCACATGATCCAACCTTAATAATTCCATCTAGACACAAGTCAAATTAAGTGGCTTCCGCTTTTTATTTCCATTTTTGAACACGACAAGAAATGAAGTTGTTGAAGTCAATGGTAAAGTTTTCACCACAATTTATTTCCATTTTTTTAACACGACAAGAAATGAAGTTGTTGAAGTCAACGGTAATGTTTTTCACCACAATATAGTTTTTTTATTTTTATATTTTTCATTATAATAGTAATATATACGGAATGTATTATTTTTGTAATGTGATAATCTATTGGAGTACTATATATTAATGATAAAATAAAATATAAAACGAACTTGTTAATTTACTAGGTGCACGGTAACATAAAACGAACTTGTTAATTTACTATATAAAATATATATTAATGATAATCTAATATCTACCTTTGTATTTAGTAGATCTCTTGTTAATTTACTAGGTGCCAGTGACGGAGCCAGGAAATTTCGGTAGGGAGTCCCGATTAACATTACTTTAAAGATAAAATAATATATACTTATTATACTCATCGAAATTTTACATGATAAAATTGTCAATACATTTCATTAAATTAAATTAAGCAAGTTAACTTTCATTTTGTTTTAAAGTTTTGATAGTTCGATTCAAAATGAAGCTAAACAATTTAAAAATTACTAAAATATTAAATTTAAAAAACATTTTATTTCTTCGGTTGTAAATGTTTTTAATTAATACATTAATGTGTTCCAATATATTCTATTATTTGCACGGTTTGACCGACATATTTTTTTTTAAAAAGTGGATTTAATGGTTGGTAAATAAAGTAGGGGTATTTTAGGTGATTAGATGAGGTGTAAAGTAAAATATATGTAAAAAATGAGTGATAATTTTGAAAATAAATGATGTTGGGAGGATATTAATTTAATTGGGTGTTTTCATATTAAGAGTGTGTAAATAATCTTGTGACGTCCCAATAAAAAAAATGTGCAAATAATTACGAAACGAAGAAAATATATACGGTATATATAAAAAAATTTAGTGGGGAGCCACTAACCCCTGGCCCCATTGTGTCACCGTCTCTGCATAAAACGAACTTTTAAACACTATTATTTGCTCTCACATAATTGTTGTAGTTGGTAACTGATAATAATTGTTTGATAAAAACATTTAATACTGTTTAAAAAATACATTTGAATTGTACTCTGCACGTGTAAATACAAGACTAAGCTAGAATTTGTATTGGAGGAAAAGAAAAAGGATTTTGGGCGGACCGTATATCTTATCACCATATCCCGTAGTAGAAAAATGTGTGGATGCATGCTCGCGTTGACTAATCATTTGACCTACCCACTCCAACTCACATTAGTATAAATTAACCTCCAATTATTAATACAAAAACCTAGTATAGAAAACCAACCTAATACATTAATTACAATATTCTATATGTCTAACTAGTGAAGGGGGAAAGATGATGTTTATCTTGCGAGTGATTTCACTTGTTATAATTTTGTTCATTCTTGGAAATGGAGGAATCCAAGCCAGAAATTTTCCAGGTTACATTCTTTAACCAAATATTAGTTTCTTTTTATAAATTCATAATCATGATGAAATTTTATATATAGTTTCTAAATTTATTTCTTGTGATGATCAGCAGATCATGAACTTCAGACTATTAGAATTAATGGAAACACTTTATTTCCATTTAAATCTAAAGATGCTTCAAATGGTGCAACAACTCATATTACAACGGGATTGTTTTCAAAATTGAGCAATGGCATTAAGAACTATCCCGATCGTATGTATGTAGAATCGGGTGTTAGTCGACCGCAACGATCATCGCCTCCACCACCACGGTCATCTTGGGGACCCGTTCCGGCTGCATACATCGAAATGCGGGTCTCCCGGAGATCACCTGAAAAGACCACATCGTGACCCTTTTTTTTTTTTTACTAATTTCACATTATGTATAGAATTAGCTAGACAGTGTGTTTCAAAATAAAAATCATTGAATAATATTAAATTACAAATTGAATGAGAATAATAGTTTCATTGTTTGTGTTTTGCTTTAATATTTTTGAAATAAGTGGGGTTAAAAAAATATTAGTTGATCGATGAATATAGATCGAAATGATTATGTGAGAATATCGTATTTTAGTTATTGAAATACTTTAATATTGAATTCTATGAAAAAAATGATAACAAGTTTTCATAAAATGTTAATTGAATTTTATTAAATAATTATATTTAAAAAAATAACAAATGGAGTTAGTATTATAATAAGACCTGCAATTTATAATTATAATTTAAAATTCACTTAAAATATTTCAAAATTCGATTCTAAAAGCCCAAAATATTGAATCATATATGTCTTCTGGAATTCTTGTCCCTTTATTCAATTTAATCACTCCCATTGTTCCACAATTCGTTCACACTATAAATTTTTGGTATACAGATTAAAAATATATATAATTTTATAATATTTTATGAAGAAAATAAAAAAATTGATTTGTTTGAGTGTAAAAGTAATTACTCCTACATTTTATATAAAAATATTGTAAGAATGGACTTTATGATAGAATTTCCTATTTTAAGGTGTATAAATAATTACTATAAGAAACGAATAAGACAGTACGTATACAAATAATTGTGAGTTCGATCTCAACATTTCGATGCATGTGTTAGAGGTTTGTTGTCAATTAGATTATGGCCACGGTTATACAAACACAAACCTATTGAGGACACTCACCAAACTTTTTTTTTTTCATCCTTCAGGGCATGTGAAATGTCCTATATACCCCTCACGTGAAATTTAAAAAAAAAGAAAAATGAATACACCCATCTATTCCATTTCATGTCAAAATCACCCACCATCACCATCAAAACACTCACTATCCTTCAAGAAATACAAAAAATTTCAACAAAAAGAAAATCTTAACAAATACAAAAGACTGTATTTCGGGATTTTTTTTTCGACAAATCCACATTGTCCGAAAATTTTACCGGAACAAAGTTAATATGTTCGAAACTTTTTCTTAAACAAACTCAATGTGTTCGAAAAAAAATAGAATAAAGTAACTTGATTCGGAAATTTTTTACGGAGAAACACAAAAACCAAAAAAAAAATTCAAAACCCTAATTTTTTTGTTTAGATCTGTAACAAAAATTCCAAAACCCTACTTACCTTCGTTTGACGGTGGCGACGACATAGGAGGGGTGTGGGAGACGACTTTCTTGGTAATCAGAGATCAAGTACGATTCTTGATGACGATTTCAATTATCAATGAATATTTTGATGAAAATTGTGGTTATGATGGACCACTAATTTTCGATGATTATTATGATGAAGAATGTGGTTGTGATGGACTGTCAATTTTCGATAACTTTTTCGATATTTTAGTTGATAATATTGACGATGGCTATAGTGGTCCTCCAATTTTTTATGAGGAGAGTGGAAGTATTTTTATAATTGACTATGTTCATCCCAATATCATTGACTCAACGATGGAGATTGAGAAAAAATATTTTGTGTGTTTTACGAATGATGATGGAAATTGCACTATTTTGATGATGGCATATTTTGTTATTATTTTGTGGCCAAAAGAATACAAAGATGTTCCAGCTCGTCTTCGTACCTTCACAATGAGGATGGAGCTAGTAGCGATTCGAGGACGAATCGTTTTCAACCGGGTGAGAATGATGAGGATGAAGTTGACTGATTGAAGAATTAATGTGACAGAATCAAGAGGAAGAATCACGAAAAATTAATTGATTGGAGATTTTATGTAGTATTTCCTTTTATGCTCTAGTTAACCAATAATACATTTAGTATGATTACACTCCTCCTTATTATAAAAGGGAGGAAGAATAAAGTTGTAAGGAAATAAGTTTTTGAATAATAAAGAATAAAGAGCATACTAGCTTCTTTTGAATTGCAATTACGGTATTCTTATTGAATCAACATATTTGAATTCGTGCCACTTTTTCGGGTATTTTTAGAATCAACGAACTAGTGTGTTTTCTCGTAAATTGTCATTTTCATACGCTTTTGCGGCCTACGTCATGGAGGAGGTGGGGGTGATGGCCGCTTCAAGGAGGAGGGGGTGTGGTCGCCGCAAACAGATGTGAAGGGGAGAGGGAGCGACCGCCGCGAACGGCTGCGATGCGGAGGGGGTGCAGTCGCGAATGTGAACGACCTCTTTTTTCTTTACGGCGTCGATCGGCCTCCTTCTTCAAGGTGGGCGCGTCGCCTCTTCACGGCGTGCACGGCTTCGCCTGGGAGGGAGGAGGTGGGTGGGCGGTAGGGGTGGGAATGGGCCAGGCTACCCGACAGGGGCCTACAGCTCGGCCAATTAAAGCTTGGCTCGGCTCGACTCGTTTAATAAACAAGTCGGGCTCAAGCTTTTTTAGAAGCCTATTTAGCTAAATAGGCTGGGCTCAAACTTTTTCGTAAGCCTTTTAAGCCCAACAAGCCGGCCTATATAACTTCACACACACATATATATATATATATATATTATATATTATAAGTATAAACTTATATAATATGTGATTTTCAAATAAATAAATAAGAAAATTTTAGTAACACTAGTTATATTTTTTTTTGTAATAGTTGAAAAAATAGTTGAATTTTTTTTTGGAACATTCTATTACTTCCATTTTTTCATTTTGAGATTTAAAGAGTTAATTTTTATAATTTGATGATAATACTGTTGTAGATTTTTTTTTTAAATACGCTAATAAGATTAAGAGGCCTTTAAAAGGCTTTCGGGTCAGGCCTATTTATTAAAAAGGCCAGGCTTGAGCCTTTAAAAGAAGCCTATGACAGGCCATAGGCCAGGCTCGGGCCTAAGAAATATATAACAGGCCAGACTTTTTTTCTTAAAGCCTACCAAGGCCTGGCCCATTCCCACCCCTAATGGGCGGCGACCATTGGAGTGATGGGTGTACCGAAAATGGAGAGAGTTAGAGGGAAATGTTATTTAATTAGAGTTAAGAGAAGGATGTGTATTTTAATTAGAGTTAAAAGAAGGATGTGTATTTTAAGTTTTTACATGTGGGTGTCCTCATCTTACTGTGTGTGTGTTTAGCCAGTGGGTGTCCTCATCTTACTGTGTGTGTGTTTAGCCAGTGGGTGTCCTCAATAGGTTTGTGTGTATTACCGGGGCCCTTAGATTATAAGACACTGTCATAAGGCCCATTAAGCACCTTGACAACTCTTCCACTCAACAATAAGGTCCAATAGGCCCATTATCATTTCGGACTTCAAAAGACACAACTCTTCCACTTCAGAATAGGCGCAGGCTATATATATCCCTCCAAACTTGTTAAGTATACTCCTCACATATATGTACCTCACTTAAAATGACATAGGTTAGATGGATTTCACATAAAATACCTAATTTACCTTTTTTACATTAAACTCAAATTATAGATACACTCACCCATGTATAAAATTCTAACCCTATTTTTCCTTCATCTCTTTCATTTCTTTCTAAACTCTAAACTCAGCCCCCTTCCACACTCCAGGCCGCCGCGGTGCTGCCAACACTAGTCGGCCGCCCCCACTAGCCAGCCACCTCCCCTTCCATACATTCTCGCGGTCGCGATTACCCTTTTCATTTTTTTAAATTTCTGCACTGCCACGACCACCCTTCGCCGTCTTATTCCTTACCGCCGCCGCCTCATGTGGATTTGACCCGCCGTGATTCAATGAGAATGGATAAGAGGCGCGTGGGATTGATGTGAGGGGACGGAGATGTTTATATTTCTGGGAGCGAATTCCAGACGAATATGAAGTGTACAAGTACTTCAAACAAAACTTACTATTAATATTTATTAGTTAAAAGCAATTAGTATTTGAAATATTATAATTCCTAGCTTCGTTCAAAGTTAATAAGTATAATGATTCTTTTAACATAAGTTTTAAGAAATATTAATTATTTATGTACTCCATAAAATAAACATAAACATGTAAAATAAAAAGTTAATAATGTATTAAAGAAATAAATAGAAATATATATATATATATATATAAAAGTATGCATATTAAATTTAAAAGAACAAAAAAAATTGACTCATTAAGTTTTTAAGGAGAGTATATAATATTGCTTGTCCCAAAAGCAAGGCACGCGTTGGATTTTAGGGTTAACAGCGAAGAAAACAAGATTATCAAGCTAAGATTGATGTATTTATTCAATGTAATTTGGTAGGGCCCACATGTACACATGAGAGAAAAAGAAGAGCTGTAAGAATTTTTTTGATCATGTTCACACTGATGTGATAGAGTCATAGAGAGCTGTAACAAAGCTGGTTTGCACATGTTTCTCCTAATTTATAGCAGCTCTCTATCTGCTTGGATTCTTATATCTAGCTTTACAATTTATTCTTAATTTAAACTTTTCACAGCAGCAATTTGTGTTCTTGATTAATTAATTAATTTGATCTATTTTACATGATACCATCTTATAAAATGAATGTCTATGTCTCGTGATATATATTTCAATTATTATCATTAGTCTCTTATAATTGGGGTTAAACAATATTCGGAACATATATTCTATGCGCATACTAAGTAGATCAATATATCTAATTGTAGATTAAGATTTCTAATACGCATAATTAATTTAGTGAAGATTAAAACGTATATAATTCTGTACTTTATATCATAAATGAAAAATTCGCCAGGGCAAACATAACATGCCATCAATAGTACGTTCTTGTCTAGTAGTATTAATTATCTCCACTCTAGTATCTCCAATTGCACATGCATATATGTTTGATTTTATTTTACTTTTTTTAGATTTATTTGTGTTTTAAACTTTTAATTCTAAGAATTTCTAAACAACTGATTGAATTGTGAAAGTAATGAGTTGTAAGCTTTTTTTTTAACAATATTCAGTTTTTAATTTAGTTCACACAATTTATTTTATATATACAAATTCTTTAAAAAAAATCTCTATTCAATTTTAAATAAATTTGTTTCATGCCATCAGTGATATTATATATATGGTACTGTCTACGGTTTCTAAGATTTATAATCTAGTAAGTATCTAGTGGTCCAGAGTACATAATTTTAGTCCACACAATATAGCTTCTATTTTATATGGATATATCTTACATTTTACCCTTATAATTAATGCACTTTAACTAATGAACATAAACAAGATCCTTGTACAAATAACTGGAAAAACTAAGCTAAATTAACCTCTAATTAAACGAGAATATTCACATTGTAAAATACTCCTATTAATTTTTTGAATTTAGTGTTAATGTCAAGTGACCACCAAATAAAAATAGATGTTTATTTATATAACATCAACTTCACATATATGTGTTATTGTGAATTTGTGATGGGTGATTCCGTACCATATATTGGATATACCGCTTCACACCGTACAGTGTACTAAAATTTTCGATATATTTTGTATATCAATGCTCATAACACATATGAAGATTTTGGTATAAAACAAATTTTAATTTTAATATTTGAGATATATATATATGTGTGTGATGTGTCATTCATTCATGGGATGGTTTTAGTTTGGTTAACTTAAAATTAAATAGTGTATTAGATTAATGATGATGCATTATTATTGCAAGTTGTGGATTCTGACTTGTATGAGGAGTCTAAGTGCGACCGAGTTGGAATTTCTGACCAATTAATAGTAATATAAAGTTGTCAAACGGCGGTAATACAAACGCACATGACAGTTATTACTGTTATTATACTCCCTCTGTCCCACAATTGTTTGCACTCTTTCCTTATTTGTCCGTCCCACAATTGTTTGCACTACGCAAAAAGGAAACTTTTTCATAAACCCCACCCTCACAATATTCACATATTTACACAAAATGCCATTACTTTTACACTCAATCCAATCATTCACTTTACTTTATTCATAAAAGTTTACAAAATTACCCCTCAACTCTCCACTCATTACACCTTTTTCTTAGTTTGCGTGCCCCATTTTTGGTGCAAACAATCCTGGGACGGAGGGAGTATTCTTTTTCACTCCCCTAATTTCTTTTATTAAAACAAAAAAAATAAAAAAAAGAAAGAAAAAAAGAACGCGGCTGATTACAAGAAACCGCAAAGAAACCCGTCTTCAGCTCCTCCACATCTTGTTCATTTATGTAAACCCTAAACAAATACTATTTACTTGTAATCAACTCTCAGCCTCAAGAAAATACATACATAAACTTATTCAACTCTCAACGATTCTTTCCCTTTTCCTCCTCCTTCATAATTCAATTGCCGTTTCCATTCCTGTTTGCCCCAATTTTGAAGCATAATGATTCAAGAAAGGGGCGTCGTTAATGAATGTGGAGATGGCGTGGCGTGGTTCAGGGGTTCAATGATCGGAAAAGGGAGTTTCGGCCGTGTTTATTTGGCCACTTCGAAGAATCCCAAATCAAAATACAGCTATTATCCGTCTGTAATGGCTGTCAAATCGGCCGAGGTTTCAGCTTCCGGTTCAATTCAGAAGGAGCGCGAGGTTCTTACCAACATCAAGGGCTGTTCCGATGTCATTAGGTGCTTCGGTGAAGAGACCACGGTGGGGGAAAACGGCGTAATGGTGTACAATTTGTTATTGGAGTACGGCTCCGGCGGAACCCTGGCCGACAGGATCAAAAGCTCCGGCGGGAATGGCTTACCTGAAATTGAAGCCAAGGTGTTCGCCAAATGTCTTCTGAGAGGTTTGAATCACATTCATAGCGTTGGGTATGTTCATTGTGATTTGAAACCTGATAACATCTTGCTTGTCCCTGATTCCCGAAATAAAGGGTTAATATTCACTGGATTTAGGGCGAAAATTGGGGATTTTGGATCGGCAAAAAGGGGGAATAAACAGAGCAAGAAGAGGAAATTGGAACCCTACTTGAGGGGAACTCCTATGTATTTATCCCCTGAGTCTGTAATTGATAATGTGCAGGAATCCCCTTCTGATATTTGGGCATTAGGATGCATTGTTCTTGAGATGTTAACGGGAAAGCCGCCATGGCAGGATACGAGTAGGGACGAGCTTCTTCGAAAAATTGGGGAAGGGCATGAATCGCCTAAAATCCCAGATGGGATATCGAAGGAGGCTAGGGATTTTCTGAAAGGGTGTTTCGTCAAAAACTCGAAGTACAGATTGACGACTGAAATGCTGTTGAATCACCCGTTCGTTGAGGGTTTGGAAGAATACGACGGAGTTGAAGAAACAGAGGAGGTTGAAGATTTGAATGAGATTGAATCCATCTTGTTGGTGTGTGATAGTGATAGCGAGCTTAGCTGTGGCTTGTCTGGAGACGAATGGGGAGTCGTCTCTGAGGACGAGGGTTCGTTTTACTATTGGTCTGAAGAGGATGATGGAGAGGAGGATGATGATGAGGTGATATCTGGTATTTCTGAAGAAAGGGAGACGAAAGAGGAGGGTGTTACTGTTATCGGCTCGTCTAGCATTGATGATCGACCTACGAAGAAGTTGCGGGAGATTTCATCTGATTATCCAGTTAGTTTTACGATTTCTGCAGGGGTTTAAGGGAAGAATTTGTCGACATTATTCACTCAATTTTGTTGTGCTGAGAAATAGGCAGCATTTAGTCATATATTCATATAGGTTAATAGATGCATATTGGATGGGAATTCTATTGATTCTTTGTTATCAAAGTAGCTAAATAATCTTCTGTTATTTCTTTGGTGCTGTGCTTTATGTTTTTTAGTATACGTGTGCATGATTCTGATTCATATTTGTTACTTCCATTTATGGAGTTTCCTCTTAAACAGTTAAACCTGCATGAGATTAGCTTTGCACTGTATTATTATGCAGAATGCTTAATTAGACATATGATGTAATATCTGATTTTAAGATTAATATTATACAGTAATTACCACATTTCAGATCATTGTTCTTGAAAATCAATAAATGTGAGGTCTTTTTACACCCTATTTATATACCTTCCTCATAAACTCTGTCTTCTGTCTTTTCTTGATGATCAAACTAGAATATGTTCTCTGGACAACATAGTTGTTAAAGGCGCGCATAAGGCGCAACGCAGAGCTTGGTGCCTCTTCATGGCTGAGGCGGGAGTAGATTTAAAAAAACCTTATTAGGCGATTTTTATGTTTAAGAACAATAAAAAGGGAAAACAATTTAGGGTTTTAGAAATCAAAATGCATGCCTCTTCATGCTCTCCTCACATCTTCTTCTCTTCTCCCGCCCAACCACCTCGTGTATAAAAGGCGCGTGCCTAAGGCGTGAGGCGCGCCTTAGGCACTATGCACACCCTCGTGCCCTTAACAACTATGCATGACAGTAATATTCTTAAGATACAGTTTGAAGAAACATTTAACAGATTTAAATATATACCTAAAGTAGCTGCAGTAAGTAATCTTTCCAGAATGTTAAAGATGGATAATCACATCATACAAAAGACAGGAATCATCAGTTTTCTTTGTCTTCAAGTTACTCCTTAGAAAGAAAAAATACATTATTTGTCTTTTAACTTTTTAAGTTGCACTAATTTTAATTTTTGTTCTTTAATTTTTTTTTATGTTACTTTGAAATGAGTTCTTTATATCTACAAGATTCGGTGTTTTACTTTTTTTATTTGAATTAAATGATCTGTTTATGCTGTTTTTCAGTTAGAAAAGAACAAGAAATCGGATGGCATATAAGTATCCATTTTGGGATTTGAATTTAGTTAACTCACAGCTTTATTCCTCACATTAATTAGAAAAGAACAGGAAAGTTTTAGAACTACTTTTGGATTTGAATTTATGCGATTCCCAGTTTTATTCCTTACCGTTGATAACATTTATGTGCACTTCCAAATTTAACTACTTGACAACTCTATTTTATACTAAAACAGGTGCATTAATTGCACGGTGTGTATCAGATTCTCCTTATTTTTCGTTGCATATTTTATTACTAGTAAATTATCGTCTAGTTTTGTGTTTTATTGTAGTATCAAATATATGTGAAAGTATAGTTGCTAAATACATATGCAATTGTCTACATTTATCATCTTCAAATTTCGTGTGTATATTTATTGTATTAAATGTATGTAGAATTGCAATATGGTGTATTAAACAAAATTTTGTATGAGACGTTATACATGAGTATATGATATTATATACGTACCATACTTCACTACAATCTTATATACCAATCGAAAATTTTGTACAGGTGATAGTAAGGTGCACAAGTTTCAAATGACACTTTGCCATATCTCTCTATATACCAATCGAAAATTTTGTGAGTTTTTAATTTATAGTTTGAATAATATGTAATTATGTGTCAAAATAAAAAAAGAATTTAGTGTATGATGTTAATAGTTAAAAAATATGTATAAACGATACTCCGTCCCATTATAATTTTCTTATTTTCATTATAATTTAATGTATGATTTAACGGAGTATTTTTTTAGATGTACAATAAACTGTATTTTTCCATTATATGATAAATATTACTCCGTATTTTCAAATAATTTATAAATTTAATGTATTTGAAAAATAAAAAATTGATGACATAAATTATAAATTTACCCGTTTCTTACTTTCATTTTCATTATAATTTAATGTATTTTTTCATTATATTTTTAGCATATTATTTTATTTCTTGCAATCACATCACTTGTACTATATTTATTATTTTATTTCATACTCATTTATTGTTTTATGTCTTTCAATCACATTACTTGTACTAAATCTATTATTTTTTCATATTCTTTAATCAAAACATAGGATGTTCTTTGTAAACCAAAGGAGGAAGGAGGTTTAAACTTTAGAAAACTTTCAGTTTTTAATAAGGCCTTATTAGCCAA
Source organism: Galeopsis tetrahit (assembly GCA_963675135.1). NCBI lineage: Eukaryota > Viridiplantae > Streptophyta > Magnoliopsida > Lamiales > Lamiaceae > Galeopsis > Galeopsis tetrahit. Next base: position 5,888,779 of record OY776126.1, read on the forward strand.
ACAAGTCTGGAGAATTTTGCAAAGACCCCAAGCTTTAGTCTCTCAATTGTTTAAAGCTCGCTACTTCAGGCGGAATGATATTATGGAAGCAGACCTGGGTTCTAATCCGTCTTTTATTTGGCGCTCAATGTTATGGAGTAGAGATATCATTAAATATGGCTCACGGTGGCGTATTGGTAATGGTAAGTCTATTTCCATTTTCAAAGACAGATGGATCTCAAACTTCAGTGAGGGAAGACCTTTCTCTCGTATTGCTAGTGCCTCCAAAGTTGACCGTTTTTTAATGCCGGATTGTTCTTGGAATGAATCCCTTATCCGTAATGCGTTTTAGCATATTGAAGCAGAATCTATCTTGCGGATCCCATTGCTTAATCCGAATTGTAATGACCAACGTTTCTGGCCAGCAAATTCGTCCGGAAATTACTCAGTTGCATCAGGATATCTCTTGGCAATGAAGGAATGGAATTCAAATCAGAAATTTAAACAAATTTCTTCTTCTGGAAAGGATACTTTGCAGCCACTTTGGAGTTTTATTTGGAAGCTTCAAATTCCAGCAAAAGTGAGGCTGTTTGGATGGAAATTAGTGAATGAAACCTTGGCTACAGAAGGAAATCTTGTAAGTCATCATATCCCCATGGATCCTTTCTGCTCGTTTTGTGGTGCTTTTTTTGCTGATTCTAAGCATGTTTTTGTTGAGTGTATGGTTGCAAAAAATGTGTGGAAACAGCTTGGTGTTTGGGGAAAGTTAAAAAGATTTGTGCGAGGATCAGTGCACCAATTCTTTTTTGCTATTAAGGATCATTACGATAAACATTTTGTGGCTTATGTGCTTATGATTGCGTGGGGAATTTGGAAAGAAAGGTGTAAATGGATGCATCCGAAAGATCAAGCTGGTAGCTCTCTTCGAACTCCTTTGGTTTTTCATGTAAAATGGGTGATTGATTTATGGCAAGATTTTTTGAAATGGAATTCTAATCAGAATGGATGCTTCACAAAGGTTGAAAAATTGTTGGAGGAAGGGGCATGTCGTGGTCTCACGTTATTTACAGATGCAGCTTTTAACCAAATAGACCATTTCTATGCAGTGGGTTATGCTGTCTTTAATGAGAAGGATACATTGTTACTTGTTGGGGGTCGACGTATCACAAATCCAGGATCTATTGTGGCGGCCGAACTTCTTGCAGCCGAGTTTGGATTGGAAAAGTGTTTAAACAAGAATTTTATGATCACAAGTCTTCGTTTGGATTCTTTAAATGCTGTTAATGCTATTAATGTAAAGTCTGAAGTTGAGGGGTTGAAGAAGATGATTGTCCTTAATATTCGAAAGCTGTTACAAGAATTCTTGTGTTGGGATTGTGATTTTATTCACATGGAAAGAAATCTGATGGCTCATCTGATGGCACAAGAAGCTAGGAATACTTCAACACCTTTTGATTGGGTTGAAAATGAGATTCCTGACTATATTAGGAGCAGAGTGTAATTTTATCTTTTTTACCCTCCTAATATTCTCAAAAAAAAAAAAAAAAATCAAAACATATTTATAAAGGAAAAAATATATAATGGAACAAAAGAAGTATATTTTAAAATTGTACACTAACGGTCTTATTTCAAAAACAATAAATATTTCATTTGTCCACAAAAATTGTGCTCACTTTTTTTTATACATATTTTTAAAATAATTCATATTTTTTTATTATAAATTAGATATGTGAGGTAACGAATAAAGGGTATTGTTGGTAAGTGGTAACTCATCAACTTTGTTGATAAAGTAAAAATATACTTAAAAATTAACTATTTAAATAGAATGATCATATTCTTTGTGGACAAAAAAAAGTACTAAAAACCTCTCTTCTTCCCCACTTCTTCTCCCTCATTCTTCCTCCAATCTCTCAACCCGTCGCCCAAACGTCGCCGTCTACCCTTCTGCTGCCGTCGTTGACATTCACAGGTAGGGTTTTTTAATTTATGTTCTCACGGGTGCCATGGAGGTCGGCCACGGCTCCCCATCTCACGATCGCTGTGGTTTTTTTTGTTAGGGCTTTCTGTAGATTTTTCTGAATAAACCTTTTTTTTCGACAATTTAATGTCAATCAAATACATCCTCGCCGACAACAATTTGTCGACGAGAGTATGTATATGGTTGACAATAAATGGTTGATTTTTTTTTTCGACCAATCAGTGTCGACCATATACACTTTTGTCGACAAATCGTTGTCGACGGGAGTGTACATGGTAGACACTGGTTGGTCGAAATTTATAAATAAAAAAAAAAAAGAAATTTGTGATTTTTCTAAGTATTTTTTGGAATTTCTGAATTTTTTTGGTTTGATAATCACCGAAAATGGTGTCTGCGTCGGCTAGAAGTGGTGGTTTTGAAGAAAGGTAAAAGGAATTACAATAGGGAGGTGTGTTCAGTATGGGAGTACATCTTAGTATGATACGGAGTACATTTTAATGAACATTATTTTTTATTTTTTACATGATTATTATATTAATAAATTGAGGAAATTGCATCCATCTAAAATGGAGGTGTAAATAGTCAAACCCATAGCCTAATTAAAACTTGCCAAAGAAGCCCAGGCCCATATGGCAATTCCAAAGAGGCCATATTGTAATCAAACTTCTTTAAATTTTCCGCGTTTTCCAGAAAGCTCTATCATCATCTACTTAGTTCTTCCTAGTTCTATCTGGATCTCTCCCTCATCTTCTTCCTCACCTACTTACTTGTATATATACCCACCGCTCCCACTCCTCCTTCAACATCAAACGCAAGTTAAACACCAAACAAAAATCTCACATACAAACACACACACACTATCAATCGCACTTTTCAAATTTCTGAATTTCATCAATGGCGAAAACTGAAGGAAAAGCTATCGGCATCGACCTCGGAACAACATACAGCTGCGTCGGCGTTTGGCAAAACGACCGCGTCGAGATCATCCCCAATGATCAAGGCAACAGAACCACGCCCTCCTACGTTGCCTTCACCGACACCGAGCGCCTCATCGGCGACGCCGCCAAGAATCAGGTCGCCATGAACCCTCAGAACACCGTTTTCGACGCAAAGCGTCTCATCGGTCGCCGCCTTTCCGACGCCTCTGTTCAGAGCGACATGAAGTACTGGCCATTCAAAGTAATCGCAGGCCCCGGAGATAAGCCTATGATTCAGGTCAAGTATAAAGGAGAGGACAAGCAATTTGCCCCTGAAGAAATCTCCTCAATGGTTCTAACCAAAATGAAGGAAATTGCAGAGGCTTTTCTAGGTCAAACTATTAACAACGCGGTGGTTACAGTTCCGGCCTATTTCAACGACTCTCAGCGGCAAGCGACCAAGGACGCCGGAGCTATTGCCGGATTAAATGTCATGAGGATCATAAACGAGCCGACGGCGGCCGCGATTGCTTACGGTTTGGATACAAAGGCTTCTAGAACCGGAGAGAAGAATGTTCTTATTTTCGATCTCGGCGGAGGGACTTTCGATGTTTCGTTGTTGGCGATCGACGAAGGGATTTTTGAGGTGAAAGCCACCGCCGGAGACACTCATTTGGGCGGAGAAGACTTCGATAATCGGTTAGTAAACCATTTCGCGGCGGAATTCAAACGGAAGCATAAGAAGGACATTGGCGGTAACGCTAGGGCTTTACGGCGGCTGAGGACGGCGTGCGAGAGGGCAAAGAGGACGTTATCATCGACGGCGCAGACGACGATCGAGATCGATTCGTTGTACGAGGGAATCGATTTTTATGCGACGATTACCAGAGCTAGATTCGAGGAGATGAACATGGATCTGTTCCGAAAATGTATGGAGCCTGTGGAGAAATGTTTGAGGGATGCGAAAGTGGATAAGAGTCAAGTACACGACGTCGTTTTAGTCGGAGGATCGACGAGAATTCCCAAAGTTCAGCAGCTTTTGCAGGATTTCTTCAACGGGAAAGAGCTCTGTAAAAGCATTAATCCCGATGAGGCGGTTGCGTACGGCGCAGCCGTACAGGCGGCGATTTTAACCGGCGAAGGGGATCAGAAAGTGCAGGATCTGCTTCTTCTCGATGTCACTCCCCTCAGCCTCGGCCTCGAAACCGCCGGCGGAGTTATGACGGTTTTGATTCCGAGAAACACAACAATTCCGACGAAGAAGGAGCAGATCTTCTCCACTTACGCTGATAATCAGCCGGGGGTTTTGATTCAGGTGTACGAAGGTGAACGTCCGATGACGAAGGACAACAACCTCCTCGGCAAATTCGAGCTTTCAGGAATTCCTCCGGCGCCACGTGGTGCGCCGCAGATCAACGTGTGCTTTGATATTGACGCTAATGGAATACTGAACGTTTCCGCGGAGGATAAAACCGCGGGTGTGAAGAACAAAATCACGATCACTAACGATAAGGGGAGATTGAGCAAAGATGAGATTGAGAGATTGGTTCAGGAGGCAGAGAAGTATAAAGCAGAGGATGAGGGTGTGAAGAAGAAGGTTGAAGCGAAGAATGCTTTGGAGAATTATGCTTACAGTATGAGGACGACGATTAAGGACGAGAAGATCGGATCGAAGTTGGGAGCGTCGGAGAAGGCGAAGATGGAGAAGGCGGTGGATGAGGCGATCGAATGGCTGGATCGGAACCAGTTGGCGGAGGTGGATGAGCTTGAGGATAAGCTCAAAGAGTTGGAGAATTTGTGTAATCCGATCATTGCCAAGATGTACCAGGGCGGCGGTGGGGATGTTCCGATGGGTGGCGCTGCCTCTGGTATGGCTGGTGACGGCAGCTACGGGAAGGGAAGCAACGGTGCTGGTCCCAAGATTGAAGAAGTTGATTAAGAGTGAAATGGTTTGATTTGATTTTGATGGCACAGAATGTTGTACTGTTATGTTTTTTACTCTGTTTTTCAAATATGGTTGAGGGTGCTGAGCATATGTAAAGTGTAAACCAATCAATATTAATAAAATAAACCTGTTTCTTTTTTTGTAAAAATTATATTTTCTGTATGGATATAATATTGAGACACTTGAGCTGAAATGGATTGGTATCAATCGGGCTCGATCATGAAGGATCGAGAAAATGTGCTACACTATTAGCTTCTTGGTTTACCAGAGAATCTTGTTTTTTATATAAACTCAAAAGTTACAATAATATTAATGATTTTTTTATTATTACCACCGTGTCCAGTTAAATAATACCCTTTCCTATTTATAATATATATATATATATATATATATTGACATTGACGTTTTTTTTGGTTTACAAATTACGGAGTACATAAAACTATATATTTTCAATGTAAATCAATTATATATTTTTTTCATATTTACTATCAATAAATACTGGTAAATGTGTTCTTTTAATAAAAAACACAAGCATTTACTTAGGGCTAAAGAGAAATTAATTACTTTTCTTAAAATATATACATGATTTAATTTAAATAGGAGAGAGTATTTTGATGAATAGATTAGATTGTAAATAATCGGAAAAGGATGATTTAAACCAAACATAATCCATACTTGCATTTGAATTACTGTTATTAAAACACCCTATTTTATTCAAAACAGATCAACTGCAAGATATTTAATTACTCCACCTTCAAGATCTTTAACTCATGTAGATATAATCTAATCTCATACTTCCCCCCGTTCCACTTTAACTACTGATTTAGAGAGAAATTATTTTGACTTCAAGTCTTCCAAGAGATACTAAATATAACTCTTGTCTATAGACCCCTTTCTAAACCCACTTACAAAAGTAGCCCTTCCGATCCAACAAAGCAGATTCAGTTTCCCCTGTATTCAAAATTTAAAGAAGTTCGATCGTCCAGACTTAGCACAGGCTCATTGCAGCCTACTGATCGACCGTTCATATAAAAATTTCTTAATAACGAAATGGAACATCAATAGACACTAAATCCATTCTATTTGTTTGCTTTACCATTATACAGAATAAGAGAAGTTTATGAAAATCAATCCATTTAATGAAGGGACAATCTATTCCAAGGTCTTAAGAAGACGAAATAGCCCTGCTGCTTCTCGAATCCTCGAGAACTCAATACAGAATGCTTGCACTTCGATAAAGATGTCATGAACTGCAATAACACAACACAACCGATTTACTCACTCAGGTCCAAAATAATAGTCGCTTGCTATTTCATGAAAAGCAATCAATATCACCATAAAACTACCTTATAATATATATATATGACAATTGAAATAACAGCCTTAATCTAATGGAAATGGGATAATGCAACTTTTACTTCTACTGAAAAGGGATATATTGCAAAAGTTGATGTTTGTCAGCAATTTGAACTTTAGCAGACATCATCACAAACAGTCTTACAGTAAATATGAAGCTGTACTAATTAGGGTCAATTATTTTTACAAACAAGGATTAGTTGTTCAAAAGTTTCCGACGTCTCTAACTCATCGAGCACCATTTGTTGTTCTAAATAAAAATATCTGCTTTCCTAGTACTCATTTACTAAATGTCATTAAAATCATAGTAGAGCTGTATCTGCCAAAACTGTAATTTAAGTCATCATCACTGCCTAAATATCGTTGATGGAAATAAAGGCATCATTTTCCGAGAAAATGAATAACAGTTCCTATAAAACAAAGAAAGGCCATGTGGTAAACATGAGATTCAGTTTTAAACTGCTTACCATTAATAATTTTGTTCCGAATCAAACTTTGCAAAAAAACACAAACCAGTCTCACAAGTCTGTTCTGCATATACCTATCCTGTAGAAGAGGATGTGTAAAAGAAAATAGTAAGCATCGCAGCTATGATGGGACGCAGATATTTTCCGTTTTAATTTTTTAAATGAAAGAGAAGTAAAAAGGAAAGTAAAGGATTTAAACCTTGATTCCCTGACAAGCACTTATACAGTTTGAAATGTAAGTATGTAAGAACTCAGTAGGAAGCTCAATTGTAGTGGTCAGCCTATTCACAACTTCCATGGAATGAAGACTCATCTCCATATTCACAAGAACTGTAAAATATCTGACAGTTTAAGAGAGAAAGTTGTAAAACTAAGCCAAAATCAGAAAAAAAATAGAACATCCAAAAAGTAAATGAGGAAAATCATACTCTGATATTTCGGGGGAATTCACTAATTTAATGAGAACTTCAACTGCAATCATAGGGTTGTTCTCCACTAGATCCTGAACAAATCATATCAGATTAGGAAAAAACAAAAGGAGTCGGGAACCAAATTTTCATTCTCAGGATAGCATATACAGAAGAATTACATACTGGAAGCTTTTTAGGTGTCAGCCCACAGTGATATACAAGCTTTGGGTCATTTGCCAACTCCACCAAAACTTGCTGAAGAAAGAAAAACATGTTAACCCACATTTAAGACAATCTAATGGAAACTAATAGTTGCTTGAACAAAACAGAGTTGTTAAAGCACCGAAGAACCAACTAAAATTAACAAGTAGAATTTTTTTAAGGTCAACCAGAATCCTGTTTGCCAATTCTTAGTTCGGTATAACTAAAGGAACCTTTTACTAGTATATAAGTTGAGTACCACAAAAGAAAGAATAATTCTCACACAAGGAAATCTCAAAATAATGGTCTACAGTAATCATGACCAAACCACAGAATAATCATCTGGGCTAAAACTACAAGATGATCCATATTGGACTGCATGGCAGCATTTGTAAAGAAAAGGAAAAATCACAAACATGGTCCAGAAATCAAAGATATTTCTGCCGGGAGAAAATTTGCTGACTAACAAAGTATTGATACTCTACAATTTATTTATCACGCGTACAATATATAGAATCCTTTCTTATGCGTCATTTCACATATGATTTCTCATCCTTTAACCATGCATTCATTGAAAATCCAGAACAAAATCTACTGACTCAGATAAATCCACAGATCAATGAAACTATTTCGCAGATGCGGCCACTTGAAAAGATCAGGAGCTCAAATCAGGATCCAAGTCTAAATCAACATTTTGACAAACACATAATCAACTAGCTATATATATTGACTATCTCAACTATAAGGTAATAGCAGCTCCACTTCTCCAAGGTATTCAATCACGATTCAATTGTCAAGATGAAATGCATGCCCAAAAGGTTGCATCCACAGAAACCTAAAAAAAGGTACCTCTTGTTGCACAGGGACAAGTGGATTCTTCAAAGCCTTTGCAATTAAATCTCTTACAGCTACTCCTCTACTTGTATCAGCACACATCCCATAGTCCCATAAAAGCTCGTGATTCATATCGGGGTTCAGCCACAATAGCTGTTCAAAATCAGGAGACATTTAGTAAAAACATACATAATTCACAAAACCCATTCAATTAATATCTATCTATTCATCAGCTAAGTGGTGTAAGCGTTTGCACATTACCTCTCCATTCATTACAGGGAGTCTTGGAGGGAATGGCCTGATCCACTGTGGGCCCAGTCCCTCCAGTGAAAAGGAGGCCAACATCCCAGATACAGTTTCATCCCTGTTCCCAGATCCAATTTTAAATGTAACTCCAGGCTCAGCATCGAACCTGAAATATGAATACCGATAACAGGATACATGAGTCAACAGAAACAATTATGTGCAAAGAGAGTGCTCATCTGAAATAAGAGTCGTACTCAGACGAATTACTATTGCACCCACGGGACACATCAGGATCAGGAACTACATTTTTCACAGAGTTGTCCTTGAACAAGCATTTAAATGGTTCTGGCTGAACTTTACCACAATATTGTTGCTGCAATTGCTCTCGTTGCGGAAATGACTGGATTTTGAAAGGAGATAGGAACTGATCAAGGACATGCGAAAATAAGAGATTGATGGTTTTATGCAAACAATCTTTGCAGATTGTTTGCATGAACCGGAACATCCAATCTATGTACACTTACATGTGATGAAATGTCAAAGTTTTTTATGTAATCTGCTGCAGATTGTTTGAGAAGCTGCATCAAAGAAACTACAATCACTTCCAGAAAATGAATAAAGAGGAGAAAATAAGCAGCAATAATGGAATACTATATAGTCTCAAATGCATGTGAGCTCGGCATCGCATCTAGAGGAAGACTTTTTCAGTGGAAGCATGGCAATACTTTCATAAGCAGGGCATGGACAAAATGTACCAAAAGTCAGTATTGGATATTAAACATTCAACTGACGAGGAAATGAAGCTTTTCCTTCAGTTCACAACAGAAATAAGAAGCTAATTTTAACGTAGAGTTTTGGGTCAAATAACCTATCAAAGAAATATATATTTCAAATGGACTGATCTGTAATATAATATGTCAACAGACTATCCAGAAGGATTCAATTTTCAAACACGAAGCTCAGCAGAATAGAAATACATATGTAGAACATCAAATAGGAACGTGTGAATCAGTCAATAAACAAAAGTTTAGTGACTTTCCAACAAGCATACAAGTGGATAAATTGTGAAGCACTACAAAGAGAAATGATGAATAAACCTCTATGCTATTCCCACCGGTAAAGCCCAGCAATTGAAGAATAAATGCCCTTTCATGCTTTTCAGCTGCATCATCTGATGCTGCCTGCAAATGGGCAACACTGTGAGTATTACTGATGCTTAGAAATCAATCTCATCAACCAAATAGCTTAAAAACAAAAGCTGGTTAAATAGGTAAGTATTTGTTAAAGTGATATGTAACATAAAACCAAGCAAAAAGTCTATTTGAGTGGGGAAAAAATGTAAAATGCACTCAGAAAGTAGCTTACATAAAAAAAAAATGGTTACCTATCAAACATGTTCTAAATGTATGGATCATAAACAAACAAAATTACAACAAATATAATAGAACTATGATAATTCAAATTCTTACTTTTCAAAAGTGGCTGTTTGGCAGAAAAATTAATAGTGCAAAACTGGGAAAGGATTACCAATAGACTTTTTAAAACAATAGACAGCATTGACACCATACACAACTACAGAGGGTATATAGGATTACCAAAAAACCATAAAGACAAAGGCAAACTTAACAACCAAACCAGAAAATTATGCAAATTGCCATGCTAAACTTACATCGACAAGCCTAGAAATGAAAGGATTCGACGAAGGCTGCTGTGAAGCATACGCTTGATGAATAATTGCAAAAGCAATCAACCGCTGAGTTGGACTAAATCCTTTTTCCTGCACCAAAATGATTTAGAACTTAAGCTGAAACCCCACATTGTTACATTTGCAGGTTTGAATTTAAGTTTCAGAACTAGAATAGTATAAGAACAATACCAAGCTATATGTATATGTATATTTAATCAACCAACACACATAATTTCATCTCAAACAGTACAGTGAACTTATAGAGACAACAATTTGTAAAGGAGTGCAAGTGACAACATCAACAATCACAAATTTTAGGCGTAAAAGTGCTTTGAGCCAAATTTACGCAACACTCACTTATTAAGTGGCTAGCTAACAAAGCAAACAATTTCATTCAACTAATTATAAGTTCTAACTTGAGAAAACTGTCTACCGATCTTTGCAGGTTCAGAACCTTAAAATGCTGATCCAATTTTTAGTACTGATTTCACCGAATAAGGAAATTAATACCACGCAATCAAATGAGCAGCGTCTTCAATTGAAATTCTGGCCAAATTTACAGAAAATAATCGCAATTGTAGCATTCACCAAACAAAAGAAGAGAAAAACCCTAACCCTGGGGTCTGTTGCGAGAAAGTCGAGCGCGGAACAGGCAGTGAAGTATTGAGACTGAGGAAATATGGAGTTGAATTCAGCGACGATTTCTTCGATGGTGTTGTCTTCGCCATTGAGGAGTCTGAGGAGCTTACCGGAATCCTCAAAACTTAGCATCTTAATTCACAGTAGAGTGAAAGTCAGAGAGAAAGGAGGTACTGAATGATTTAATTTTTTAGTTCTTCGTGATATACGGAGTATTAGAAAAGATAAATAATTTGCAATTACGGCCCTCATCTTTCAACAGTGTTTCCATTTACTCCCATAAGTTTCAATTTCTTAAAACACATAAAGATCTTTTTTCCTTAAAACTATTAGGTAGGTGGATCATTCTAAACAAAGTTAGCGTTCAACTAAATTATTTTAATGCATATAAGAGCTCGTAAATTGCAATTATATGACCATAGTCTTTTAAGAGTGTTTCAATTTAATAAAAGATCATCATTGTTTAGCTTGAAAAATATATATAAGGGGTGTTTCTTTTGGGCTTTGGGTGGTTTTAAAAACCAGATTTTTAAAATCCTGGTTTTTGAAATCCCCATGAATAGTAATATGGGTGTTTCTTTTGGGTTTTGGAATAGTGAAAGATTTAACTTTATGTCAAATCAAGTTGTAAGATTGAATGAGTTTATATTATTATATTATTGTTTGGTGAGATTATAATGATTAGTTAATTAAATGTATTATATTATTGTATTATTATATTATTATAGTATTATTATATTATTGTTGAAAAAGAATATAATGATTGAAGTAATATTATATAGATATAACTTTATGTTAAATCAATATGTTTGATAAGGGTGGTTTTGAGTGGATTTTGAAAACCGGTTTTTAAATCTCGAAGTAAAACGGGTTTTGGATCTTGAAATCCAAAACCTGATTTTTAAAACCAAAAGGAAACATCCCATAGAGTATTTTTGGTTGGGTACATCCTAATAGAAATTAAGATGATGTTCAGCTAAATTTAAAATAAAATAAAATGATATGTTCTTTCATTTTATAATTTTTTTAAGGCCAAGTATAGGGTAATTTTGGTTGGGTACAAACTAATAAAAATTAAGATGATGTTCGGCTAAACTTTTTTTTTTTTTTTTTTTTTTTAAGTTGGGTATATATAAGATTTTTAATTAAGATAGTTCTTAGAAATTCACGGGATATAGTTCAGATTCGAGTAGTTTAAAAAATTCACGGTTCACAAGCATGTGGTTTACTATAAGGTAAAAATAAGACTTTAATATCATTAAAAAATTAAGTCTCATCTAAAAATCTAAGATTGTAAAGAGGTGGTTAATTAATTATTGTAATTATATAGAAATGACGACAGATTTATTATGAAGCCCAATTTTTGAATAAATCACTTGTATTATGTTACAATATACATCAATTTTTACTTGCGTGCTAGTCTGCCCTGTGCGGTGTTTCACAAGGCCACAAGGGCATCCTTTGAAAAACGTTATTGATGAGTTGGAGGTTAATGCATCAAAGGCCTTCTTTGTTGATCCTTCGGCAAGTCTTACCAAAGAGATGTTTATCCTGAAATCCGGGCCTTTTTTTATCCAAACTGGTTAACCCGCCAACTCAGACTATTATCAATTTTTATAATTTTTTATATACATTTAGGGCTAGTTTGGTTTGGTAAAAAAGGTGAGAAAAACTTATTTATCCCACTTTTTCCATTGTTTGATTTACTATATTAAGGTCCGGGAATTTATTTGGGCCCGAGTCAATTTTCCCACCTTTTTCCACATATGCATGATTATTGATCTTAGGAGAGGGGGCAAGTTTATTTGTCCATCAATTCAAACACACAAATTAGTTCAATATTTTAATTTATGAACAGTGCAATCCCACTTAATTATATCCTAATATATGAGTTTATTAACAATATAAGACAATATATAAGACCCATAAATAAAATGAGACAAAAAAATTTAACAAAACAATTAAGACCAAAAGAGGTTACAAAATTCCAATTTTGCCCTGCATAATTAAAATACCCTCATAATTACATTTTAATATCTTTAACCTCCCACTTTTTAACAAAACAATTAATATCTACGCTTGACTGAAACCCTACCCCACTATGTTCGATTTTCACACAGTAAAGGTGTAAATCGACTTCCACATCTCCGACGAGCTTTGTTCGATGGCGAGGGCGGCTTACATCTGTGCCAATCGACGCGACCTCCATCTTCGTCGTTGACGATCGATTTGTACGGATCTAAAGACGAAGTTGCCGTCCACCTTCAACTCCGCTGTCTTGGCCGCCGCCTCCATAGCCTTCGCCGTTCGTGAAGATGGAAGAACGGGTGCCAGAATAGAGAGGGCTTCTCAGATCCGTTCGTCGCTGCCGTCTTCGTGCACGACCAGATCGGCGATTTGGGTATAATTTATTTTTTTAACATCATATCTCACTTACCCTCTTTGATCAAGATCTCTTTTTTAAAATGAGTTTTACGTTTGATGATATATCCATTTTGTTTTGGGGGAATTGTAGCATATTTTGGTGAAAGTTTTGAGATTTCAAGCAGCATGTCAGTTTCTGTTTTGGTTTGGGTAAATAGAGTTTCAGGCTTTCAATCAAGAATTTATCTTGCTACACAATTTCGTGAAACCTTTTAATTCTTTTGGGGTAATGGGAATTTTATCTTGGTTCAGCAAAGGCGAGAAGAATGAAGTAGCTCCTATTTCAATTTTCGAGTTTGGGGTAGTGGCGGTCTCCGCCGATAAGGTGACTCTCGCCGGGTTCTGTGATTCGGGTGGAATTTACACGTTTTAGGAGCACATGTGAAGCGTGTTTTGATGTGGATTTCATTTAATTATGCATCGAATATGATTGTTTAAGCCGAAATGAGAGAAAGGTTGTGTTTTGTCGATTTTGTAGGAAATACGATGAAATTTGGAGCAAAACACCAACCATACTTTACTGGATCGGGAAGAGGTGTGCACGGTTGGATTCGTCTCGAAAAACGGAGTGGATTAGCCAAAGGAATCGAGTCAATCCGGCATCCGAGGCGGAAGATATGCACGAAACGAGAAAAGACCGGAATCGAAGAACAAGGCAACTCGGCCGAGTGAGGCAACTCGGCCGAGTGAGTCAACTCGGCCGAATCTGAGATTTTTGGCTTTACTGCACACTCGGCCGAGTGACTAAACTCGGCCGAATCTGAAACTTTGGACATCACTGCGCACTCGGCCGAGTGAGCCAACTCGGCCGAGTCAAGTTGAATGTCGTAGCTCCTGGAATTGAACATCACTCGGCCGAGTGAGCCAACTCGGCCGAATCTGCGAGTTTCGAATTTACTGCGCACTCGGCCGAGTAACCCTAACTCGGCCGAGTCTCGGCTAGACAAAATTGTGGCACGTTTTTTTAAGTGCTCCACTCGGCCGAGTGACCCCAACTCGGCCGAGTCACCCCAAATTCGGTGCCATCTTCACATTTTGGCCATTTTTTAGGGACCAACTTGCAATTATGCCATCCAAACCCTACCCAAACACTATATAAACCCTCTTTCTTGAAAATAAAGCCATTCTTCCCCCAATTCATCAATTCTCACACATAGTTTCACATACTCCAAGGTGATTTGGCAATTTCTCTCTCAATTCTCCATCAATTCAAGGAAGAAATGATGCAATAGCTTGCAAATTTCATTCCACATCACAATCTAGACTAAGCTTCTTTATTCTCTTTCTTTTGATTTAGTTTTTACATTTGGATTGTGTAATTTGATTATGTTAGTTATTGGCTAGAACACTTTTGGTTCTAGAGCCTTGTAAATACTCTTGATGATGTTTATGAATTAATATTTTACTTAATTGGTGTTTGTGTGGCTTAATTCTATTTGGGTGCTTGTTTGTATTGCAAAGCATGTCATTATGTGTACAATGATGATGTGTTGATCATAGTTAATTGAATTAGGTTGAGAAATCTAGTTTGGTTGATTGATTGCAAGCATTTGACCTAATTTTATTGAGAGATCGAAAGATGATCAATGATTAGGAAGATGTGTGATGATCTTAGGAGCTTGATTGGGTTTTATTGTGCAATTTAGGTAGAGATACTAAGTTGTGTGATATCTCCTTTGAATTACTTGGATCGAAAGAACTTTTAATTCATTATCACGTGATCAATCTTATAGACAAAGCATGAATACCACTTGAGTAGAGAGTTAATCATAGATGGATTCACTAGTATTGCATGTGCTCTAGGACCTACTTTCTCTTAATTGAGTTTTCACCCGTTTTATTTTCGTTTTTGTGATTCGTATGCTATTTGATCGATTTCGTATTTACTCTTTCGTTGTCTATTCGTGACATATTATTAGGCAATCTTAGGGGTAATTCAACATTCAATCTATTCGATCACGTCTACTTAGAACTCAATTAACAAACTACCCTTTTACGCTAAACCTCGTTGTGGGATCGACTTCGTGCTTATCACGCTACGATAGACACCGTACACTTGCGGTTGTTTATTTTAGTGTTGTAAAACACGTGAATCATTCTGCCCCGTGTCCGACGACCTTGAGCCGTGCCGGTGGGAGATTCTACCTGCAGGTGACTCCGACGCCCCCTCAATTTCGAGTGGTATTTTGATTTCTAACTTGTAAGAGAGAATTAGATATTCTGGGGAATTTGGTTAATATTTTTCATGGGATGTTTATCCAATGAGCAAGGGTTCGTAGCCTTTGATATTGAATAATTGAATGATTGAAAAATGTATGATGTTGTGTTATTTCCTTTTAATTCTTTTGGAGATTATAATTGCAGTTTTACCACTTCAAATCATTTTCTGATTTCACTTTCCTCTACCTTACACAGTCATGCTGCTGCTGGGGTTGTAGTGGTGGCATGTTTGATGCTGCTGGGGTTGTGGTTGCTGCATCGGTGGCATCCTTCGTGTATTGGTACGGTAACAAACGCAGTAGATGGTGAAAATGTTGTTTCACGAGTGTATAATGTACTGCACCTGTTGCATTTCTATACGATGGAGTTTACACAATTTACAGACATAAAAGATGGATATGCATTGTTACATTTTCAAGCTGATATAATAATATGCAATGAAATCCTAAAAATATGCAACAATTTCTTATATGCAAAGATATTGCCAAATATATTTATGACTATATTGGACAATTTTCATATCTAAAATAACACATGTAAATATGAAAATATATGCAATTATCGATTGCATATATAAAAAATGCATGCATATTTGAAAGTATATGCACTTATCGGTTGCATATTTGAAAGCATATGCACTTATCGATTGCATATAATAAAATCAACGAAAAACCTAGCATATGCAAAACCTTAAAACTCATAATATTTTCATGAACACAAAATCATATATTCATAGAATCGAAAAACAATAACATGTAGGAGACGATTTTTCCACTAAATACCTTGAAGGATTCTTCGCACAAGGGTTATTCTTGCTTTCCGTTTTCTTCTTTCAGCTTCAATGGTGAGAGAATGACCAATGTTTTTAGGAATTAATGTGTGTTGAGGTATTAGTAAAGTGTTTTGAATTAAGAATCCGTCGCAATTTTTTAGCAAAAAAATCTTCCAAATTTTTATTAATTTTTTTCAATTAGTTGACATTCCATTAATTATATTATTTAAATCTAATTATTTCAAAACTGAAATTTGTATCAACACATTAGGGGTATAATTGTACTTCAATTTGTTATTTTGGCTTGATTTGTAACTGCAGACAAATTTTCCTTGATTTACAAAGACTTAGAGTGAAATGGTCTATAGTGTAATTCTCCCCTAATATATCTATACCGTCTAACAAATCAAACTAGCCCTTAGGGGATGTTTACATTGGGATTTGGGTGGTTTTAAAAACTGGATTTTTGAAATCCTGGTTTTTGAAATCACGATGAATAGTAATATGAGTGTTTCTTTTGAGTTTTGAAATAGTGAAGGATTTAACTTTATGTCAAATCAAGTTGTATGATTGAATGAGTATGTATTATTATATTATTGTTTGATGAGATTGTAATGATTAGTTAATTGTGTAATGATTAAATGTATTACTATATTATTATATTATTATATTATTGTTGAGAAAGAATATAATGATTGAGTAATATTATATAGATATAACTTTATGTCAAATCAATATGTTTGATAGGGGTGGTTTTGAGTGGATTTTGAAAACCAGTTTTTAAATTCCGGAGTAAAACGGGTTTTGGATCTTGAAATCCAAAACCTGGTTTTTAAAACCAAAAGTAAACACCTCTATTAAACATATTGATTTGACATAAAGTTATATCAATATAATATTACTCAAATCATTATATTCTTTCTCAACAATAAAATAATAATACTATAATAATATAATACTACAATAATTTTATACATTTAATCATTACACACTTAACTAATCATTATAATCTTATCAAACAATAATATAATAATACAAACACATTCAATTTTACAACTTGATTTGACATAAAGTTAAATCCTTCACTATTCCAAAACCCAAAAGAAACACTCATATAACTATTCATCGGGATTTCAAAAACCAAGATTTCAAAAACCCGATTTTTAAAACCGCCCAAAGCCCAAAGTAAACACGCCCTTAGACTATTTAGTATACATTTAAATTGCGTTCATTGAATTTGGGCCATTTGGAGCCATTAACCATTAAATTTTAATCGCTCAATCCCCTATTACTTTAGGGCTAGTTTGGATCGATGAATGGGAAAACATGGGACAAATTAACTCACCCCTCCCCTAGGACTATTAGTCCTACAAATGCATGATAAATAGTAGTACAAAATTAGCGGGCCTTGCATTAATCCCGGGCCACAATCAATCAAACCAAACGTTTGATTCGTTGGGAATAAAATGTCAATAAAGCCTAATCCAACCTAATCAAGCAAACCAAACTATAATACATATCATTACCTAAATTACCTTATCAAATTAGGGCATTACGCATGTATGCCATTATCGAATTATCCAATATCTAGACACCTATCCACCATTGGAATTTTATTTTCTTCATTTATCAATCTTTTACAAATTATTTATTTTGTTATTTTATTTAATTGTTGGACATGCCACATGTGACTTTTTTTTTTTTAAGATTATCATAGCCCGTCAGCGGCCCGCTAAGGTTAAGGTTAAAGTCTCAACTCTTATAGGACCGTTAATAATGAACCGGTTAAGACCCTAACCTGTTTAACCTGCAGCCCTGTAGGGCCCTATAAATATCTCTACCCATGAGTCCTTCTGGCTTTTGGTCATTATGGGTTTTGTTGGTTTCTGCGGATTTTATCATGTTGGTACTAATCGGTTTAAAAGGAGATACATTTTTTTCTTGTCCCGGGTTTTGCTCCTTTGGTGGACTTTCTCGGGAAAGGTTTTAATGAAACTATAACCTCTAATCAGCTTGTGAACTTATAACTGGAAATCATTCCTTTTCCTTCTCTTTTAATATATAACCACTTTATTAGCCAATTTTTACATACATTTTGGAGTCTATAATAAATTCATTTCATATCAAAAATCATAGTCCTCCGTCCACATAATGTGTGTTTATGTCTTTTTCACAAATTTTAATAAAAAAATATTGTTTATTTATATATAAAGTGGAGAATAAAATAATTGTGGTGTAGTACATTTTTCAAAAATTGAAACGTACATACTTTTTTTTTGAAACATACATACTTATATGTGGACAACACAGAAAAAAAAAATAGATACACTCTAAGTAGGCAAAGGGTACTCCATAATAAAATTTATATGAAATGACCTTGTATGTGAAACATATTTCATTTATTTTATATTATATTATTATGATTCATGGATAAATTTCAATCATATTTTAAACTAATGACTCAAATGCTAAGTTGAAAATTTGTTAAATACAAATATTCTCACCCGAAACTCGCATGCGTGCGTTTGTGAATATTATCTAAAGCCACAAATGTCGACTTTTGCCAAAAAGTTAAATATATTTTCTCAAAAAGTCTAATTAAAATAATCACTCAACAAATAACAATATTTCATAGTGCTTCTAGACCAGTAATGACTCCATCCACTTTTTCTTAAAAATTTGAAATAAGCATAGTAGACGACATTTAAAATAAAATAAAGGATAAATTAAAAAGATTAAGTACACACCTAGTACAAATATAATACGGAGTATAAATTAGCAAATAACTAGGCATAGGATGATTATAGTGAAGTGGCCCCGTCGCTTTAACTATTTAAATTCTAGCTAGTATACTGCATCTTCTAATTCCTTAGTGGGATAAATTGTAAAATAATTCTTGAAGTGAAATTCATTAAACTTTATTATGATGTTTAAATATTAATCAACATTACTCAGTACAATCCCACTTCATTCATATTATACCCTTCCTCTCTCAAGACAGAATAAAACACACTTTCACACTAAGCCCTCTTATTATCAACATCCCTTTCTCCTAAATTTCTAGAGTTTATAGTAGTTTAGTTTCTTTAATTTTTTATATGATTTGTAGTGATTCTAATATATACAAAATCTAGAAAAATGAATTGTGTGCGAAATGCATTCAATTTTTCTGGGTTTAGCATACTGAAAACATTGGTTATGTGCTATTCTTTCTGCTTCTGCTGCGATGTGTTTGGCTAGAAATGTGGTCGCACAATAAATTGTGTTTCTACACAACCCGTTCAATCGTATTGTATGCTTTGTGTTCTATCTTTTAAATTAAACCCCAACAAAACATTGAGGATAACTTGGTCAATCTGTGTATATTTATTTTTACCTTCAAAATTATGGATTGTGCTTAGAAGATTTTGAGGTGTAGATAATAACACTTTTAAATAGAAATAAATGCAATGAATATTTACAATCTCTAAATAAAAATGTTAATTTCATAATTTATTTTCCATTTAGGGAAATGATGAGGGGTCCTATTCACTCTAGGAGTGAAACACACCATTCAATTTTATTCCTACTATTATGTCCTGACGAGGATATTTGTGAATAGTCTTTTCTCCTATACTAAGTATGGTCATTTAAGGTGTGAACAAACTTATGAACCATTCAGAGAAACTGTCAACGAACCATTTGCCGTTGGTTCATGCGGTTCTGGTTCTTCAGAGCTCAGGAATGTGGTCCATTACTCCGAATGATGGTGTTATTATGAAACATTTGTAGTTTGCTTACAATTTGCTTTACCATTAGTTTATTGTTTACTTTAGACATTGATGGTTAGAAAAGTGTACACTTTTTCTTGAACTCTGGTTTTATCTCTAAATAAGGGTTTTTTCAGACAAAATTTTAACGACACTCCAGCTCTGGCTTGATCTATGAGCTTATGATTCCAGATTTACTTTTTCTTTTATACATCATGCATTTTATTGCCATTTAACACTATTATAAAATGTTATTTAGAATCATGGAATTCACGAGGGCCATTTTTTTTTCCACATATAATCATATATTGTGGGGCTAAAACCAAAAAGAAAAACTATATTGGATCATCCACAAACTCCAATGGTCCCATTTTTACATTAAAAGTGCAAGCTACTCGACTCCTACTACTCTTGCAGCTTATATTTAGTACTAGTCAAGTTGGCAAGTTGATTTGATAGTTAAGGAAAAAAATAAAAGAATTTTATGTTGTAATATGTTACGTCATAATCCACTTTACTTTCTTGCATTTACTATAGTTGTGAATACACATTGCATTAAAAAAAAAAAAAAAGATTCTAGGAAATGATCTTTTCATACTTTTACAAGTGATAATCAGTTTTCATCTACAAATAGCAGAAACTCATAATATAAATTGCATAAAATCAAATCATGGAGCTTATTCAGAAATCAGCATCACCATTGCTATCCATATGTGTGTTTCTCCATAAGTCAACTGCCAATACACATCCATTTGAGTTGAATATCTACTCACCCTTGTGGTTTCCAGTTGCAATAATAAACAATTTTTTTTCTTTTTCCCTCCACAAATCATCATACACCCCTTCAACTGTACACTTCTAAAACATCTCCAGAATTGAAGGAAACAAACAAACAACAGACTTCAAAATCATGTTCTTCAACATACTAATTTGTTGTATTCTCTTCCTCATTCTTTCTTTCGTCCCAATTTTCGGGCAACATCACTCGATTCGTACTGATAAAGCTGCTCTTTTGGCATTCAAGAAAGGCGTAACATCCGATCCCCGTTCAAGGCTCTCAAATTGGAACGAGCAAACCGACGTTTGCAACTTCACATGCGTGAAATGTGGCAAGCTGCATCACCGGGTTGTACACATCAACCTCAACGACTCTGCCCTCACGGGGGTCCTTTCGCCTGTGCTTTCGAATCTCACACAGCTTCGATACTTGTACCTTGTCAACAACCATTTCTTTGGCATCATTCCACCTGAATTCTCCTCCCTTCACAACCTTGTAGAAATCAAACTTAGTAACAACAATTTGCATGGCCAAATTCCAGGCTCCTTATCCTTAGTCTCACGCCTACGCTTGATTTTTCTGAATGACAACTACTTAGATGGAGAGATTCCGCCTTCTTTCTTCTCAAACTGTACAGAACTGAAAAACGTCGATTTTTCAGTTAACCAGCTGACCGGAACGATCCCTACAGAAATAGGGCAATGCCCGAATCTCTGGAATTTAAATCTTTACAACAACCAATTCTACGGAGAAATTCCCGCCTCATTAGGGAATGCGACAGGGCTACGCAGTTTGGACGTCGAGAACAACAGCATATCCGGGGAGCTGCCTTCCAAGATGCTGTCAAAGTTTCCTGAGATGATATTTCTTCATTTATCAGACAATCATATGATGAGTCATGATAAAAACTCCAATCTTGATCCATTTTTCAAAGCTCTTGCAAATTGCACCAAGTTGGTGGAGCTCCAATTAACTGGGAATGGACTCGGTGGGAGATTACCAGGTTCGATTGGAGGACTGAGTCAGGATCTGCTCGAGATGCAGCTACAGGAAAATCAGATATTCGGGCCGATTCCTCCTGAAATTGGACAGCTATCAAGCTTATCACTCCTCAATTTGACATCCAACCTTCTTACAGGCACATTTTGTGCTGAAATTGCTAACTTAACTTATCTCCAACAGCTGTCTCTCTCTTTCAACTTCTTTACAGGCATTCCAGCTTCAATTGGAAAGCTATGGATGTCACTCGGTTTGATAGATCTTTCTCACAACAATTTGTCTGGTCGTATACCAGAGGAAATAGGAAATTTGAAAAACTTGAATTTTTTATTCCTCAACAACAACCTTCTTTCAGGTACAATTCCTCCAAGCTTAGGGAGTTGTACCTCCCTGCAAACGCTGGACCTCTCATACAACAGATTGACAGGAAGGGTCCCTCCGGAGATTTCAGGCCTGCACGAAATGCGACGGTTCATTAACCTTTCGCATAATCAGTTTGAAGGGCTGTTGCCAATCGAACTGAGCAAGCTTTCGTCTGTTGAAGAGATTGATTTGTCGTCAAACTTCTTCAATGGGAGCCTGTTTTATCAGATATCGAGCTGCTACGAGCTCAAAGTGCTGAATTTGTCGAATAATTATCTTCGAGGACATCTTCTTGACTCGTTAGGCGATCTCAAAAGCCTTGTGACATTCGATGTTTCGAAGAACAAGTTATCAGGAATGATCCCTCCAAGCATGAACAAAATCAGCACCCTTAAATTCATCAATCTTTCGTTGAACGATTTCTCTGGAGCCATTCCGAATGGAGGGATCTTCGATATTGTCACAAGTTCGTCTTTCATAGGCAACAAACACCTCTGTGGGGACGTTGCAGGAATTCCGTCCTGCAAAACAAAGCGGCAGTATTTCCACTCGCGTGCTTTCTTGATTATCTTCTGCATTATCATATTCATATCCGGATTCTTCACCACAATCTGTTGTGTGATGGGATATCAGCGCTTAAGAGTCATCCTACATTCGTCTTCGAAAACTGCAAAGGTAAGAAAAAGCCCACCACATATGACTCAAAATTTTCCAAGAATCACTTATAAACAACTCTTGGAAGCCACGGGAGGTTTCAACGAGCAGAGGCTCGTTGGTTCCGGAAGCTACGGGCATGTCTACAGAGGGATTCTGGCAGATGGAACACAAATAGCAGTCAAAGTTCTTCATCTCCAGACAGGGAATTCAACCAAGAGTTTCAACAGAGAATGCCAAGTGTTGAAGAGGATTCGTCATAGGAATCTGATAAGAATCATTACAGCTTGTAGTTTGCCCGAGTTTAAGGCGCTCGTGCTGCCATACATGGCGAACGGAAGCTTAGAGAGCCGATTATATCCACACTCGCTGGAAGGATTAAGGACAGGTTCCTCAGATTTGAACCTACTGCAGAGAGTGAACATTTGCAGTGATATAGCTGAAGGAATGGCTTATTTGCATCATCATTCTCCCATTAAAGTCATACACTGTGACCTCAAGCCCAGCAACGTTCTACTCAACGACGATATGACAGCTTTAGTCTCTGATTTTGGGATAGCAAGGTTAGTTGCTGTTGGAGGAGGATCAGGATCTGGAAATGGTGGTGGAGTGATTGAAAATATGGGCAATTCAACTGCAAATATGCTAAGTGGATCCATTGGCTATATTGCACCAGGTATATATCTTTCCTTGTTTCTGCAATTATGCATAAACTCAAACATGACATATAAACTCACTTTTCAAGATTCAACCCATATAAATAGTTAGGGAAAACAGATTTTTGGTTAATTTTCATCCATAATGTGCACTGTAATCTTTTTTTCAACTTGCAACATGTACAATTTCTTTATCTGATTGCAACTTATACTATCAGAAATTGACCGAATTTTTTTGGTATTATCCGGCCACACGTGCCTTGCACGTCTACAATCAAGGTTATATTTGTCCATTTACGTTTATTAATTGTTTTTTAATAAACGTTTAATTTCGTATTGTCCAAATATTCGTAATAGACAATTATGGAGTAATAAATACAACAAATATATAACATGAATGGACAATTACTAACATGTTTACTAAAAAAATACTAATAATTAATAAATTTGAATGGACAAATATAACCTTAGTCATAAGCGTACAAGTCACGTGATGTCGGAAAATACCACAAAAAATAAAGTTTATGTTGCAATCAGTCAATTTCGTATAGCTAGTACAAGTTGCAATGCAATCTAAGAATTAAAAAAGTGATATAGTACAAATTGCAAATTGAGAATAGTCCTAAAATTTTCAATCTTTCTGACATACTGGTATGGTGATCGACGGTAAGAGGTGAGTCATCTAGTTGATCGATCAGACATTGTCACATTATCATCAACCAAATGTTCACCTCCTACTGGTGGTGACCGAACCAAAATGTTGGAAAGCGGAAGTTACGTGACTATTTTCAATGGTAAAAGTCGACATGATTTTAACACAAATAGAGATAACTTACCACACTTAAAAAAAACAACTATTTTCCTTCAATAGTCATGGTTTATAATTCTTTCTACCTTGCAGAGTATGGATTTGGTTCGAACTCATCGACGAAGGGAGATGTGTACAGCTTTGGGATTTTGGTTCTGGAAATGGTGACACGAAAGAGGCCAACGGACGACATGTTTGGGGAAGAGCTAAGCCTGCACAAATATGTGAAGAATCATTTCCGGGGGCAAGCAGAAAGCATGGTGGACAGGACTTTGGTGAGAGCATTAAGGGACCAATCCAATGAGGTGATGAGAATGTGGGAAGTCGCCATCGGAGAGCTTATCGAGCTCGGGTTACTTTGCACGCAGGAGGCGCCTTCTATGCGTCCAACAATGCTCGATTGTGCCGACGACCTGGATCGCCTCAAGAGGTATCTAAATGGAGATACTACAGCTACATTTGCATCTTCCCTTGGAATATCATCTTCAACCTACAGTTATGATTAACAACACTTGTATTATTACATGATTGTATTAAACTTCTAAAGTTAGTTGCTTTTGTTCATCAATGTAGTGTTCAACAGGACAAGTTAATCAAGGTATAAACTCAAATTGATCAATCATCATTAACAAGATTATGCAAATGATTCAATTTCAACCAAATCAGATATTGCGAAGAGAAATGATCCATAATTCTGTTCCATTTCGTCATTATCAATCAAAGGAGGAAGAAAGAGAGACATAAAATCACTAAAAACAAAAGAAAGTTAGCTCTGAACTTTCATCGAACATCTGGCAGTCGATTTTCGAAAAAACTAGATTTGACTGAAAACATGAAATAAAACGTGCATACTAACGAATATACCTACAAATACAATACATAGGATTCTAAATGGAAGTAGAATTTAGAGAGCGTGGTTCAAAATTCAAATCCAACATTAGAGGAAAAAGCTGAAGAACCTCATTCTATCAATTTATGGGATGGAATATTTCCCCGAAACTACCTACTTGTCACATGAAATATTTTTCATACATATATATTCGTAATTATATTCCATGTTCTAAAAAAAACTCTGGGCCGTGGGTTGATTCCCTTGGTTGGGATGGTGCGATTACAGAAGGAGACGAGAAAGGTGTAGTTGATGCTATTACCTCGTCAACTACATATAATTCGATATTTGGTATTCATGTCAAAACTTGTAAAAGAGTGGGACTATTAACACCCTACGCAATGTTATACATACCTCATTATTTTAAAGAAAAAAATAGGTATCGATAAAAAGGTAAACCCGCTCTGATATAAAATAACTAAGTAATTCTTAAGTAAAATAATTAAAAAAAAATCTTAAAAAATATAATTAAAATTTGAAAATATTTTGAAAAAGTCAACAAAATATTTAAAATAAATATTTAAAATAATAAATCAATAAATAAAAAAAAAACTGCCGTAGATTTAATAAAATCTGAAAATATTCAGAAATATATAAAAATAATCAAATAAAAAATTTAAAAATCAATTAAAGATAAATAAAACCGTAAAAATATTTAATAAATTTGATAAAGTGTAAAAAAATATTTAAATAAAAAAACAATTAAAAATTCAAATTAATATAAAAAGATAAATAAAATCAAAAATATATATTTAAAAAAATTATCTAAATCTTCAAAAATTAATTAATTAAATAAGTTTTGAAGATTTAGTTGAGTTTTTAATATTTTTAAATTTTTTGTAGGTTTAATTTATTTTTGAAGATTTTTATTTTATATTTGATTTTTTTAATTTAGTATTTTTTTAAGATTGGATTGATTTTTCTCTCTTATTTATTTAGTTTATCAAAAAAAATTGAATTCTTAAATTGATGTTTTTAATTTAGTTATTTTTAAATTTAATTTATTTAATTTTGTTCAGATTTAATTAAAAAATCAATTTAATTATTTTAAAATTTTAGTTGATTTTCATAACGTTTTAAATTTTTTAATTGATTTTTTTCATTCAAATACTTTTTTTTAATATTTATTTGATTTTTTTAAATATTTTTTAACTTTTATTTAATTTTTTTATAATATTGATTTTTTTTTTGTCGGATGCTAATTTTTTTTAAAATTTATATATTTTTAATATTTAGTTAATTTTAATAATGTTATTTTGGTTTTTATTTAAATTGTATTTTGTTTTAAGTGTTAAAAGGGCAAATAGGAAAGAATGGGGTATGTTTAGTAATAAAAATTGATTTTTAAATTTTAGTGGGGTGTGTTTAACATTTGGGGTGTGTATAACATTGTATGGGGTGTTAATAGCCTCACCCCTTGCAAAAATTATGTGTATTCGTCTAATAATATTACTATTAGTTTCGTCCAAAGGGATGTCAACTCATTGACGCAAGAATTTGCTCGAGCTTCCATTGGAGTAATAGATACCTTGCTTTAGTGTCTTTAAAAAAAAGTCTGGGCCATGTTAAATTAAATTCCAGGTTTTAAATTAGGTAGACAAAAGATAGAAGATTCCAGGTTGGCCTTGAGAAGCAACTGCAATAATATGGAAAGTCCAATTTATTTGGGGCATATCTTCTTGTAATTAGGCCAATTTTTGTGAATAGTATCCTTTTACGAAGGTCCTACAAACAACCAAAAAGGGCTATAATGCTTTTTTGATTTTTTTTTATTCTCAATCCACTTTCTAATGCCTGCTCCATTAAAAATTAAAATGTGTTTTTGCAATAGCAGTTCTTTAATTAAAAGTGGTGCTTTGATAAAATACAAAGTCGAACTGAATAAGAAATATGGAACCAAAGGATTTGGAGTAATTAAGTCACTATCTCATGTAATATTGCACCCTATAATAACCAAGAAACACTTAAAAACGCACGGGTTAAAATATGATGAAATTGGATAGTGTTTGAAAGTAAAATATTTTGGAGAAAAATTCAAATATTAGGAGTATAAACTAGAAACTAAACTACAACTCATTTTTTAAATCATTCTAAAAGTGTTTTTTTTCTAATGAAATAAAGGAAAAGACTCTTTTTAGCAAAACTTAGTTCACAATTTTTTTTTTTAAGTGTCACTGTTGTGCATACGATTAATAGTGATATTCCGTTTTCACAACATTAACAATATTTGAGGGATACATGTAGTTTACTATATATTTAGAAAAACACTATTTTTACTCCCTTTTTTTTTTTTTTTGTTGAAATGTAACACAATTTTTTTAATGCTTTTAAGCTATCCCAACTCACAAGAGCTTGCAAAGATCCCGAATATAATTATTCCTAAGTTATGTTTTAAAAGCAAAGTGAAGGTTTAAATAAAATTATGTACATGAAACCTATGGCACAAAATTCAGTCGTATCTAAAATTCAATCAATTGAAGTTACTTAACCAATCCAATAGGGGTTTTACCCACTTTCCTTCCTCTTTTGTTTGAAAGATGGTTTATTGTGCCGTTGCACAGTTTCATTTTGGGAAAGAAACACCCCCACTTTTTTCAGCTCATATAGAAACATCATTTTCACTCTTTCAAAGTTTCAATCATCACATAACTTTCCACCTATTTTATAAATACCCTTCATCTGTCATAAAATTGACAGAAAAAACTAAAACCCTTCTCTACAAACATCAAATTAAACTTTAAAAAAAATGAAATTTGTAGCTTGGGTTCTGTTCTTGTTACTTGCTGCTAACTTCCTCTCCAGTTGTTCCCATGAAGTTTCTGAGATGCTAAGGAGCAAAGATTCCTTCATCTCCTCAAAGAATCTCTCACTGTCAGATCCAGAAGAAGAGCATGGTAATTAAGAATCTTAGATTTTTTTTCATTTTTTTAAATGATTAATGAAAATTGAAATTGTGCATAGGTTTTGGTACAAGAAGAGTTGAAGCATCAGACAGCATTAACTTTAGAGAAAAGGCACAGAAAGGGAAAGGTGCATATGGTGGTGCAAACATGGTTCATCGTCGCCCGGGAGATAAAAATGATGCTCTGTTTTACAATCCAAATTGCTTAATTTCTTACATGGTTCTTGGCTATGGCTTCTTTCTCTAGTTTCTTGAAATGTAAGTATTTAATTTGTTTGTTTGATTGTTAATTTGAGGAACCTTGCTCATGGTTATTGTTGTATGCACGAAAAGAGTTCATGTAAACTTGGAATCACTCGTTCAATCTTGTGTTTCATTTCATCATTCAATTCTATGTAGTGTAGATTATTTTAAAAAGAATCCCTCAAATTATT
This sequence comes from Galeopsis tetrahit, assembly GCA_963675135.1. Classification (NCBI taxonomy): domain Eukaryota; kingdom Viridiplantae; phylum Streptophyta; class Magnoliopsida; order Lamiales; family Lamiaceae; genus Galeopsis; species Galeopsis tetrahit. The sequence continues at coordinate 5,917,086 of OY776126.1, forward strand.
ACTCCAATAAGTTATTTTTTCTGTAAAAATAAACCATTAAACCGGTAGATGCAAGAAATGCATCACAATCATTACAGAACATAGCGTTTGTTTGTCATTTCCAGAAAAGTGATGAAGGCAATGTCTAAAAAGATACCGAAAGAGAGCCACACTTCAAATGTCATAAAGCAGCTTCTCAAAGAGCTTCATATGCTCAACCTGCAACGAAATCGCCACCGATAAGCTCCCATCGTTCGACGAACTAGGCAGCACGAAGCTTAGACCCTCGTACGTGATCCCACCGGGCCCCATAAAGATCGGTCTACCCCATCCGAAATCAGCATCATGTATCGGAAGCCTCACCCAGCTCGTTATCCCCAAGTTCGGGCACCTAAACGTGTGGGCGCCCCGCACAAGGGCCTTAAGATCCGGCTGCAGCTCCAAGTAATCGAGAGCAGATCGCAAATACTCGTTGTCCATTCGGGCTAACGCCTCGTGAATTTTACTAGCTGCATACCAAACGGGCTTCGATTGTAGGTCGCCTGACACGGCAACAGGGGTGGCCGTGAAGATCACGTTCCCAAAATACCCCTGTGGCAGGGGTGGCTGGAGACGAGCCCGTCCGTCTGTCGCGATGTACAACTTCGATTCTTGATCTTCCGGAAGGCCACGAGCCATGCAGACGGAACGCCAGACATGGCCCGATAGCATCTCGTACGAGCTGTATGTGACCGTATTTCCAGCTTCCTTCGACTTCGCCTTAAGGGTGTCGAGTTGAGCACGAGATAGCTTGAATATTGAAACGGCCGTTTCGGGGGTTGCGTCCCCGTTGGGGGTCGTTTTCATGGACGGAGGGGGCTGGTACTCGACGTGCTTGAATTGGGGTTGGGGCGGGTCGCGGGCTCGGAGAAGAGTGCGGTCGATGAACGGGGCAACGGTTAGGTCGAGCCCTCGAGCCATATCGGACCATGTGTTGATGAAATGGAGGCCCGAAAATCCATCTGCTACATGATGTTGCATTCCCACACCTAGAGAAACTCCACCACATTTGAAGAATGTCACCTGGCCACCACAACTTCGAATTAGTATAAATTCCCCGAACACTTGTATGAAATATTTCACATATTTCACACAATTACGTTCCATTTTTATTCATTTATAAAAGAAGAATGAGTCTAATACAAAGTATAACACATTACCGTAAATTTCAAATAAAATAATTGTAATTTCGAATAACATTGCATGGTAACGGTACGTAGTAGGCCCACCATAAATAACACTGCCTGTTTTTAGGGGAACATGAAAACATATATGAATGAAATAGTTGAAAAACGTACATACTTTTAATAAAGATTTTTATTTTTATGAAAAATAAAGATTTTTTTTATGAAAAGCTTGTAAAATTTATGAAAAATAAAGATTTTTTTTAAATATACATGGCAAATATATTAAACCATTTTCCCTTGTTTAGGGAACATATTCATAATAGAGAACGTCGGCAAGCAATAATACAAGGCAACATGAGCATTATCACATTCTTCTTCTTCTTTTAATGCCCTTCACGTTGTTTTGACTTATCATCATTAAGGCAAATAATATCAATCCCTCACACACAAGATGCATCTCTCAAAAAATGACATTTTACATAAATATAATAGGAGTATTTCTTAAAGTATCGATGAAAATAGCAAATTTCAACTTCTTACGCAATAATTTGGAACCAACAAAAAAAAAAAAAAAATCGATATGATCAAGTATATATTCACTTATTTATTTATTTCAATTTCCACCTAATTACTATGGTACCAATTGTCTTAAATAACGGTGTGACATCATTATGCTATAATCATACATACGACGTTAATGAATTTGAGGCGCCGAAACTAAATAAGAAACCTTATTTTCTAGTCAAAAGTACAACTACTCCTAATAGTCCTAAAATGTTTTATTTTTAACATAATATTTATTTTATAAAGGTAATAATTTTCATCGCAGATTTTTAATATTGTAACTTTATCACTTATGCAAGGTACATAATATTCTTTATTTTTAATTAATATATACATGTATGGGATGAGGCACCATTTGAGTCTTAAAAATGTAGATTATAAAGTGAAGGGAAGGTTTTTTTTTTTTTTTGTAATTTAATTAAAAAATATAATAAAATAATAGATATAATATAAATGATGTGATTAAAAAATACTCGATACAAATATAAAAAAATAGAATAAAAAACTTATTGTAAATTTTTTTAAATTTATCATTTATATAAGTATGTTGATCTATAAGTTTATCATTACTCTTTTTTAATAAGTATTTTTTAATTTATTATTTTTATCCTTTCACTTTATACTTATTTTTTTCTCTCAATCTACCAATCACATCATTATACTATATTTATTATTTAATTTTTTTTTAATCTACATGTGTAAAAGTAATAAAAACTTATACAGTATTCAAATGAAGAGAATAGGAGTAATTGTTATCCTAAAACGCAGTCCAACTAGCAGACGAGCACTGTCATAATGCAGAGAGATTATTGATTGACTGTTTCATATTCAACAATCATTTCTGTCACAGGACATCATTGCCATTAACTCACATTAAATTATTATTATCATATTCTATTAAAAACTGGAGTACTTCCTTTATTTATTTTTTTATATAAAATAAATAAAGGAGTGTGAAATAGAATTAAAAAAAGATAAAGTAGAATAAAAAACTTATATTAAAAAAAATGAAAAAATAGATTTAAAAGCCACCCGACGCATATCTTTTTTTACCAACAATTCGATAAATAATTTCACATTAAAATCCAAAAAATACCACCAAAAAATAACTAGAACACACCTGCAACACGAGGAGCGGATACGTCGCAATTCCCTGAGAATAATCCACAGCCGGAATGAGGCGTCGGAGCTCAAAAGTCGGAGCAAAATCGCCGTAATCATCCACCGCGCCGTCGGATTCCGCCTCGACAAATAGCACTCCCTCGGCGTTGCAGTCGATCTCGATTCGCCCATCTTCGTCCCTCTTCAACCTCCCCGCCATGGGGTAGAACGGAACCAAGGCTCGGCTGAGCGCCTCCTTCATCGCCGCCGTGTCGAAGAAATTGGCCGCTCCGTTAGGGCGGTAGAAGTAGACGCTGGGTGTGTGGAAATTGGGGACCACCAAATCGACGTTGGAATTCCAGAGGCTGACGGTCGGCGTCGCCGCCGCCGGCCTCACCAACGTCGATTCCTTGACGTCGAGTTTCATTGTGCAGTTAATCGAATCGGAATCGGAATTGAAATTGAGAATCCCTAATTTTGGAAAAATTGAAGAAATGAAAGAAGAGGGTAGAGTGGTGGTGGTAGTGGTGGATTAGTTTAAAAGAAGAGAAATTTTTTAAGAGCTTGCTATTTAAGCTTGAATTTCTTACCTACCGCGCCTAATGAAGACGACTATTAAGTATTAACAACCGAGTCACTACATTTCTAGGACTTATCCCTAATGAAAAAAAAAATTAATAGAAAAAGGAAACGTCACTACTCACATCTCAAAATCATTTATGTTTGTTTTGAAATTATGTTGAACGAGGTGTAAAAATGTATAATATGAAATTGAACGGTGAAATTCGAATGTGAAATCTCGGAAATGTAATAATCCTAAAACAAAGAGATCCTTAAGTACACTTAACTTTATTGTACGTTTACAAACAAATTGCTTAGCTTACGTACAATTGAAATGAGTTGAACAATCTCAAATTAAAATTTTAAAATGTGTATTATTATAATTTTATGCATATCTATTTTTATTTTAAAATTTATGAAATGTTGTTATAGTAATATGGAACGAAATTACTATAGTAAACCTTTTTACATATTTTCAACAATTTATATGTAAAGGAAAATGAATGTTAATATGATAGGTAACGAAATACCTATGATATTTTGGATACTTTAGATATATGTTAAAGGAAAAGATGGTTAGAGATTAGGAAACGAAATAACTATAATAAAGTGCGTTTCATATTTTGGAAAGTTGAGATATAGGGTATAATGTCTATTAATGATATCATTTTATTTATGGAGAACACTGATAATACATAAAGGGAATAGATTATTATGCAATTTTAAAAAATGTTGAATAAATAAGATAAACAAAATGAAAAGAGAATTGTCGTAATTGATGACGGTTGGTGAGACGATGACCAATATATGTGGGTTTTAATTAAAAATTGGCCATTATGTGTATAGGTGTAACCTCACCAACTCATACGGAGACTTGAATAATAGCACTACTCAATTTAATTAATTTATTTATTTTTAATGATGAGTCTGAAACCCACAATTTATTTATTTAATTGTTTAATTATTCAATCTAGTAGCATTTTCTCAAAGTTAAAATAATTAAGTAAAAAATACTTAAAGCATTGTTTACTTTGCTATTTTGAGTGTTTCACAATTTTTTTACAATATTTACTATCAAGTTTATCTCTCTTTCATTTTTCTTTCTTTTTACATCTCTCTGTTTTGTCTTTATTATTATTATTTTTTTCTACCTCTCTTTACTTAACAACTTACACCCACTACATATATATTTCTTAAGTAATGTGCAAAAATAAATAGATAGTTTTTGGAAACACCAGAGAAGTATATATATAGTTAAATTGAAAATCATTTTCATTGAGGAAAATTTACACACACTCAAACTCCACTTGGTGGGGTTGATGGGAGTGGAGGGCCCACTGGTCTGGAGGTTGGTGAAATGAAATCCCATCCTGATCAGGTCATGCTTGCCTCACCCAAACCAGTACTGAGTCAACTAACTCGGACCAACTCGATAAGATGATTTGTGAGTTGAGCGTATATATACTAACTCGGCCCACTGGCACACATTTTTTGGAAAAAATAAAATAAAATGATGATATTGTGTAATTCATATGTATAAATTTAATTTGTTGAGTAAACATTTAAATAATTAAAGAATGATCTGAGGGTTAAAGATAAAATGATAGATTTTTATAAAAGGTACTATGAAAATAAATTTGGTGAAAGAAAGAAAAATTATTCACAATGCTTTAAAAAAAATATAAAGGAGTACTCCATTTATTCCAGCTAAAATATTTTATGTTTTATTTTCGTGGAGTTCTGAATACTAATGTAAAATGAGACGTAGTAAAGTTGGTACTATAACTGAATAAAAATGAAATTGTTGATATGATTTGAGTACATGGAAGTATGTAACTACAAATGTCCAAAACAATGAGTATTAATTTTAAGGTAAAATCTTGTAAATTTTTTTTTTTAAGGTAAAATGCTAATAAGTGATTTTTTTTACCTTAAAAATGATAAAATTTCTGTTAAATTTTTTTATAAAATTTATTGCATTTGATCTTTATTTTTGTTTTTTCTATTTCTACCACAATTTTCCTAAACTGTCCCTTTGTAACTCCTACTATATCACTTTTAATTGAAAATATATTAATGGTTTATTTTCGAGGAAATTTTATTTTTAGTCCTATAAGTTTGATACATTCCAAAATAAATCCTTTAAGTTTCAACTTTACAAAATACGTCATTTACCTTTCAATTTTTGTCCTTTTTTACATCAATTTTTATCTTTTATGTTTTGTAGGAATTAAAATTGGTAAAGTTGATGCCACATATATTTAAAAAAGCCACATCATCATGCCACATCACATTATATTAAAAAAAAATAGAGCTAATAACACCCCAAAATATTCTATACACACCCCATAATTTTAAATAAAAATAAATGTATAGTCCATATAAAATAACTAAGTAACTCTTACATAAATAAATAAAGAGTAAAATAATTTTAAAAAATAACTTGAAAAAATATGAAACAAAATAAATTTCAGAAGCAAACACAGGGTGTTATATATGTTAATTTTTTAAGATTTTTTTCAAAAAAATTAATTAATTTATGTAAATTAATTATTTTTAAAGATTTTGTTAGTTTTTTTTAAATACTTTTAAATTTTAATTACATATTTTTCAGATTTTTCATGTTATTTTTTTAAAATTATTTTTCTCTTTATTTATATAAGGGCTATTTAGTCATTTTATATACACCTATTTTTTGTATTTAAAATTATGGGGTGTGTGTAGAATATTTTGGGGTGTTATTAGCTTTATTTTTTTAATATAATGTGATGTGGCATGATGATGTGGTTTTTTTAAATATATGTGGCACCAACTTTACCAATTTTAATGCCTACAAAACATAAAGGATAAAAATTGATGTAAAAAATGACAAAAATTGAAAGGTAAAGGACGTATTTTGTAAAGTTGAAACTTAAAGGATTTATTTTGGAATGTATCAAACTTATAGGACTAAAAATAAAATTTCCTCTTTATTTTCTCTCACTTTTTTTAAAAGGTAAGAGTGTGATAGAAAGAAAAGGTTAATGAAGGAGAGAGAAAATTAATGAAGAGTAAATGTGTCAAAAAAATATGTTCAAAAGTAACTATTCTTGGGTCCCACTATCAAATCATATATATTTATTATCTTTAACTATTAACTATTTTTGTTATGAATTATTTATTTATTCAATTAAATATTAATTATAAAATTATAATATACAAATAAATAATAAAACAAAATCTTGGTGTAACATAATATTTTAAAAAATGGTTGTTAAAATTTCATTTAAACCATACAATTAAGGAGTACAAAAAAAAAAAAATTATTGCGAATATAGGAAACGGAAATTCAATATATTAAAAAAAAAAAAAAAGTTAACGGTGGGACCCACAATATTACAGCCCACTTGCGCGTGAGTCTACGCTGAAGAAAATACATTCATTTTTGTATATTTGTTCCTCACGCACTATCCATCTCCACTCTCCCTTTTTCTCCTTTTTTATCTCTACCTGGGTAGTCACAGCCCTTCCCTCAACCCTCTTTCTCTGCCACCTCAGCATCCTCACAGTGCAGGATTTTTTATTTTCTTGGTAGAGGTAGTGCTCCACGTGGGATCTCTGCCTCCCATTGTGGATGCCCTTAATTTTATATAAAATGAGAAATGCACTAAATTTTATGAAGTAGAGGAATTAGAATTTGGCATCATTTAACTATCTTTTGTTTTTTTTTAAAACAACTATCTTTTTTTTTTTTTTAAGTCTCGGGTGACCAATCCCACCGTCCACTTACAGGGGTCTCGTTTAAAGTCAGAGTTTTGCGCTATGTATGGACATGACCCCATAAAAATTGAATGGAGTTCAAATTCAATCTAGTGTAACACATAAATTTATTTGTCTTCAAGCCATGCATATACTACATCTGTTCTACAATGAAATTTGTTGAAATTAAGAAATGGTACGTATTTATAAGTATACCTTTAAATAATAAATTAGAATTTTAATTACATTAATTCTCTTCTCTTCGACCAATCTTTTTCAATTATTTCTAAATTTATGTCTTAAATAATTTTTAAATTGGAGGGCATAATGAAAACAAACATTGTAAAATTCTAAAACAACACTTATTTATATACAAGTGTATACAAGAGAAAAATACTAAAATAACACTTATTGTAGAACTGAGAGAGTATATCTACTTTTCCCAAACTGCATTGAACTAAAAATTAAATACATTTAATATTTATTTTATCAGTAAAACAATAAATTTATTACTCTATCCTATTTAATTTAAAGAAATTATATTGATTGACTTTTGTTTATGTTTAGAAAAAAAGTAATGATATTTATGTAAAATTGAAGATATTGTAATGATGAAGTTTATAGAAAATTATTGTGAAACGTCTAAAAAAAAATGTAAAAATAATTGTGGAAGAAAAGAGTATCATGTATACTCTTACTATTTAAAAAATAAGCAAGTTTCTTCTCTTTCAAAACATAACAAATTCGAACATCTGGTAATCATGTCTCAAGTGTATACAAGACTTACCCATAATAAAAATATTATCTATTGTAGATTTGCATAAAAATATTATCAATTGTAGATTTGTAGCCCATTTCTATATTTCGTGGTTTTTACATTTTCTTTGGGTTAGCATTATATTAAGTCAACAACCTTCACCAGCCCACTTACTCTTTTTGACTAGGTAACAACTAACAACATGCTTGCTTGTGGAATATCAAACAAGGATATAGAGCTGGATTAATTCTTTGTGTTAAACATAAAGAAAATACATAGAGGAATCAATAGTTACAAAATATTTGCATTAAAAAAAAAAATTCTATGTGAATAAGTTAGTTTTCACAATTATAACTTATCTAAAAGTTGGAACTTATAGAAAAGTGAGAAATTATTACCTCTATCAATTGGAGAGGAGGTTCATTAAGTGGACAATTTAAATGGATGAAAACATGTGGGCATAAGCCTTGTGACTCTAATACTTTAGAAGAATTTCGTCTAATTTGAAAGAACAAACTTATAGAGAGATGATAAATTAATTTTTGTATATTAATTTTTTAATAAGTTATAGAAGTAGTTTTTTTTTTTTTGAGGGGGAAGTTATAGAAGTAGTTATTTTCACTAAACAATACCAGTAACTATAATTGTTCAATGTAAATATTTAACATTGTTTCGAAAAAAAAATTGTTTAAAATTGTACTTAAATTTGACGTCACCTTTAATGCATACAGGACTTAGACTGAGATCGGAGGGTGTGATAGTCCAAAAAATAATTGAAAGCGTCACTTGAACTTGAGGGTAAAGTAAAGTTGTGTAGAAATATTTATCCCTAAAGCTATGCATATATAACTTGTTAAATAATTTAAGTTTAATTGCAGATTAAATATAATTTCCACATTTGGTTTAATTTCAATCTAATTTAGAGAATCATTTTTTGTATATGGGATAGTCTTATATATAAAACTTTTTTTTTGAACCATACATATAAAATATATTTTCATCAAATGTATATTATACTATCCGTGGACTTATGACTCTAATTGAATTATGTATTAAAATAAAATAATGTACAAATGTTTAAGTGGAACATTGTCTCATGCATCATGTATGTGACTATTTTCACTTAACGTAGTCAGCTGATGTAACACTCTCTTAATTCCAAACAACGTAATTTTATAAAAGAGGAGTCAACTAGGATTGTCACGTAAGATAAATGAGAACAAATGGACTACTTGGTAAACCGAAATTGCAAAAAAAAAAAAAAAAAAAAAGTGATTAATTTAGTATATTTCAATTGTGCAGATTGAATTGTAATTAAACCAAAAATGCGGTGATTTTTATTTACAAGTAAGCCAATAATTTACAAATATTTGTCGTTCATTTATAATAATATGTAAAACAAAGTTCAGAATTTGAAAGTTTAGTCATATTATAATACTTTGATTAATTCTGGAAAATTTCTCCGCACAGTTCACACACGGGTTATATATTCTGGAAAATTAAAGACAATGTGAAGAACTGAGGATAGATGTTTGAAATTTAGAACCACATCCCTTCATTCTCAAAGAATTTAATTAGTGGGTGACAGAAAAAAGACATAACAGAAGATGAATTAATAGTGGTCAAATTCTGAAATGGACGTGACAATGTTTGACACTTATTATCATGTGTAGCTTTTTTTTTTTGAAGCCTTATCATGTGTAGTTAAAGCATAAAAATAAATCATTCCTAAAGCATATGTCAACAATAAAATGGTAGTAACTTATTGGGGATGGAGGGAGTATAATATAAGTGAAAAACAAATTAAAAATAGAGGCGCCCAGAATGTAATAATTAATTAAGGGAAACAAATACATAATGTATTTATCATAGGAAAATCAAAATCGAAGCTGATACTAAAATTTCTTATATAAGTTTGTAGTTACGAATCTTCAATACTTGTTTTTTTTAGATAAATTAACATAAAAAACACAAACTAATGCAAATGCAAATGTAGGTACCTGTATTCAATCAAGATATATGTGTTTGTCTTTCTGCTGATGAATCAAGAACAATAAGAGGGTGTATAATTATACTTCATCCGTTCCAAATAGATAGGGCAAAAACTTGTGTGAGACCGTCTCACGGATCTTTTCCTATGAGACGGATCATTTTAACCCATATTTCAAAATTTTGGGTAGGATAATCCATATTTTTTTTCCAAATTTTAGTTTGTAAAAAAAGTGACAATGTTTAAGTAAAAAGTGATAATATTTTTAACAAAAGTGACTGTCACTTTTTACTTAAACACTATCACATTTTGCTCAAACATTATCACTTTTTACTTAAACACTATCACATTTTGCTCAAACATTATCACTTTTTATATATAAAGGCCGTTTCACGAATCTCATTCTGTGAGACGGTCTCACCCAAGACTAGTCAATATATAGACTTGTTTTTCTTTTATGAATGTTCCATTTAAATAGACTATATATAATATTTTCTAGTTTATTTACTATTTTTTTTTTGATCGATAAAAATTACATTCTTTTCATTAATGTTTAGGTACAACCAGTACCCAAAGATAATAGCACCATTACAGCATTCGACAAGTATTGTGAAAATTCTACGAGTCAGTTTCGCATACAATCAAATTAGGCACAGAGTGGTGTTACTCATCCAGTCCTTGAAGCAAAAATTATCTGGAAGTGTATATTTGATAATGAACCAACTCCAGAGTCTCGCCTTGAATTCCTCCATTAATTTTTCGTGGTTGAAGTTCTCATTTCTGAAGATAATCTCAATTTTTTTTTTTCCAAACAAGCCACAACATTCCTAGCATGCATACACCCGTTTGTCGTCCTTTTTTTCTGGTGTTTTTCCAATATAATTTCTTAATTTTTGTGAAAGTCAAATAAACCTATCTAAATGAGACGGTTGGAGTATTGTACGGAGTACTTAATTTCCTAATGTCCGTTGGGTAAAATCCTCAGTCCGTGGGAGGTGATTTAATGAACCCACGCCCTTATCCTTAATTTGTTTCAATAAGCATTTTCCCTACTGTAAAAGATAAAAATAAAAACAAATAAGCATTTCCCCAGGAGAAATATATAGCAAGCCATTTTTATTTCAAAGTTTCAACCCACTCGCTTAGTACACATTTCAAAAAATATTCAAAATACTCTTCACCTTTTTTCAAAAAAGATTCAGCTATAGTACCATGTTAAATCTTGTATGATGCAAGCTATGGAAAAGGAAACAATAATCTATACAGAAGGAAAAGATACAGTGCAATAGAGTTGACATACTGCAATATAACTAGAAATCAGAAAAAAAAAAAAAAATGAATGAGAAACTAAAAAGACAATTTTTTTTTATTGGGACGAGAGAGTATCATTTAGTGATGTGTATTTTAATTTAAATTTTACTTCATCGAACGGAACATAAAAAAAAGCTTTTTATCATCCATTTTTTGCGGGAAACTTCAAATTCCTCCCTAAAAATTCCAAATTGATTTGATCACATGAGCCACAGCAAAGAGAAGTAAATTAACAAAAAAATTGAATTCCAAGTTAGATGATAAAAGTTGTTCAAATATGATACAAGAGCTTCTCAAAAATGTGCATATGTTCCTTAGGCAGAGAAATTGCATACAATAAGCCCCCACCATTTATAGGACTTGGCAGCAGATTGGACTTCCCTTCAGATGGAGGTGAACCATTAAGTCCCAAATAAAGAGGCCCTCCCCATCCAAAATCTGCATCATAAACTGGAAATCCAACCCAACTGATTATCCCAAGATTCGGACACTTAAAAGGGCTCGTGCCTCCTACTTCGCTCTTCATCACATCGATGTAATCAAGAGCCGACCTCAAATATTCGTCGTCCATTCGGGCTAATGCCTCGTGGATTTTCTCGACAGCAAACCTCATCGGATTGGATTCGAGTTCACCACATAGAGCACTTGGCGCGGCTGTGAAGATCACATTGCCAAAATAGCCGGGCGGTAGAGGCGGTCGCAGTCTAAACCGCCCGTTAACTGGAATGTACAACTTAGTTTCTTGATCTTCTGGCAACCCACGCGCTTTGCAAACACACCGCCAAATGTGTCCTGTTGACGCATTTTGCATCACTCAAGTTTACACATTAATTTTCTCACCAATTACTACAGAGTCTGGTTAATTGTCGTCACAAATAACAGACTCTGTAGTAATTGAGTGGTACATGCATATATATATATATATATAAATATAATAGTACCTGAAAGCACCTCGTACGTGCTATAAGTCACTTTGTCTCCTTCATTTATTTGGCAATTGGACTTGAGAGCATTGATCAGATCACGACTTAATTTGAATTCTGAAAATACTATTTCAGAATTTACAGAGTTACCCTGCAGAGGATGTTTTAGACGTGGAGGAGGGTGGTACTCAGCATGGTTGAATTTTGGTGCTGGCGGGCTGCTTGCAGAGAGGACACGACGGTCGAGGAAAGGTGGGACCTCGACGTCGAGGCCGCAAGCTATACGAGACCATGTTTTTACAAAATGGAAAATAGAAAATCCGTCTACTACATGGTGTTCGAATGCTGCAGCTAAGCAAACCCCACCACATCTGAAACGGGTAATCTGCAGTTACAAATATAAAATTAGAATTATGATCCTCTGTTGTGCGCCAAAGCGAACCTGTTTTGATTTTAGTCCACTAACTTTTCCGTATCAAAATTCAGCTTTTTCATCATTTTAACTGGTTAAAAGGATGAAATAGTTAAATTTTGTAACATGTCATGTTTGAAAATAGTTCCTCTAGTTAACAAATTTCAATCGTCCTTTTATTTTTGTGAAAGGGACTATTGAAATTTGTTAAGTAGAGGAACTATTTTCAAACATGAAAAAAGTTAATGGACTAAAATAAAAAAAATTCGAAATTAATTATAGGACAAATTTACCCATTTATATATACACCTGCAGCAGCAAAAGTGGGTAAGTTGAAATTCCGTGAGAATTATCCACCGCCGGAATGAGGCGGAGCTCCGCTAAGTCATCCATGTGACCATCAGCATCCGCTTCGACAAACAAGGCCCCGTTTCCGTTGCACTCGATCTCGATACGATCGTTGTTGTTCTTCTTCAGCCTCCCAGCCAGGGGGTAGAATTCAACCAGGGTGCGGCTGAGCGCCGCCTTGAGTAACGTCGGGTTGAAGAAGTCAGTGGTGGTAGTGGCCGAGCTATAGAAGTAGAGGACGACGGCGTGAATGGAAGGCATGGTGGCGTCCAAATTGGAAATTAACAGAGTGGTTGTAGGCTTTGATGACATTGGTTTCACCATTGTTGAAGCCTTCACTTTAATCTTCATTTCAAGCTCTCGTAATTTAAACACAAAATTTGTGAGTGTTGGATTTTATTCAATCTTATAATTATTTTTTTCCAATGTTGGAACTTTTATTTTCATTTTTACATCTATGACCACAAAATCCCACGTGCCCCTCGTGCGATTAATTAAATTGAAGGTTTTGTTTGTAAATATTTTCGGCCACTTGGCAACTTGTGATCACTAAAAAACACGAAGATTTGTAACAAAAAATTTACAACAGAAATGGTCAAACTCACGAAATCAATAAAATTTGCAATGGAAATATAGGTTATCGCAATTTGCAATGGAATTTATGACGTTATTCTATTTATTACTCCCTGCATCCTGCAATAAGATTTTCATTTAATTTTTGAACAAAGATTAAAAAATATAAAATATAATATAAAATGTGTAGCATAATAAAAGGTAAAAAGTAGAGATGTCTATCGGGCTGGCCCTAGCCCTATAGGGCCAGCCCTACAGGGTTACGGGCTAAACGGGTTAGGGCCTTATCCGGTTCATGTTTAACGGGCCTACAATTGTTGGGACCTAACCCTAACCCTAGCGGGCCACGGGCTAAACGGGCCACTAACGAGCTACAATAATTTTTTTTCTTTTAAAATTAAAGGTCTTAATTGGCATGTCCAACAAACAAATAAAATAGAAAAAAACATAATTAGTTAATGATCAGTAAATGAGAAAACAAAAGTATAATTTAAACACAATTCTAGAACTCATTGATCCTCAATATGACCAAATAAACCTAAACAAATATCATTATCTAATCAAAAATAGTAATAATAACTAATGGATGATAATGGGTTTCTTAATGCTTATAGTTATGGTTATTGGTCAAATTACCCAAAATTTGTTTTAGGTTATTTATTTAAAAAAAAAGAAAAAAAATGTAACAACTCGGGCTAGCGGGTTGGCCCTGTAGCCCTGCGGGCTGGCCCGGTTTAGCCCACGGGCTAACCGATCCGGGTCAAAAAAGCCCGGTTTTAAACGGGCCTATAATTCATGAACCCTAACCCTGTATTTTTCAGGGTTAAACGGGCCAGCTCGGTTAGCCCGACCCGGATAAACATCTCTAGTAAAAAGATGTACAAAGAGAAAAATGTAAATAGGAATAGAAAAGATAGAAGAGAGAGATATAAGAAAAGGCAGCTCATTTCGGCAGTTACCATTTACAGCATATTTTCGGCCCATTTCATCAAAAGGCAGCCCAAATATTTATTAATATTAAGCCATTTAAAAGGGCCCAGGCTGTGATTATTCACTCAAGACTACATGAATAATAGGGGTACCACCCAAAACCGCACAAACAAATGGGTATTACTAAAATCTACAAAATTGGAATGAAGACAAAGTGGGATAGCTCAAGTGGTTAGAGCACCACTACCTAGGCTTTAGGTCCTGGGTTCGAGTCATGGGGAGGGAAAAAAAGGGATGGGTATTTAACTTCCATAAAAAAAAAAAAAATACAAAATTGGAATGAACCCTTATCTTACTAAATGAATTCACTTTCCAATTTCTTATTCATTTTCTCTCTCCAATCCCCTCTCTTTCTACCGAAACTTGTTGAAATTCGTTTTCAAATTTGCTTTGACTGCTCTCTCCAAACCCCCCCACCCACCCCTCTCAACTCTCTCTCTCTCTTCCGGCGACCACAGAATATGATACCCCACTCTCCAAACCCCCCCACCCACCCCTCTCAACTCTCTCTCTCTCTTCCGGCGACCACAGAATATGATACCCCACTCTTTTTTCCCCCCACCCACCCCTCTCAACTCTCTCTCTCTCTTCCGGCGACCACAGAATATGATACCCCACTCTTTTTTCCGGCGAAAGTGTTGAACCGAATCTAAAGAGCTTAGTAATTTTGGGGGTGAAAGCGTGGTTGAAGCCAAGGCGTGGTTAAAAGTCTAGACGACGCAGTCGGAGCTGCAGAGCACTAACGTCGCCCTTCCTCCCTCGCCCTGTCGCCGTCGTCGCTGCTATTTTAAGTAAAAAGCGGCCGATGGATCTGTAAAGGCCGCTGCCGCTACCTATTCGCACCCCTACTCCCACGAGCCTCGCCGTCGCTCCTCCGCGTTTGCTGCCGCCTCGGTTTGAGGAAGAAGAAGGTCGTCACCGGATTCTATGTAAATTCAAATACTATTCTCCTCTCCCTTCTTCACACTATTCTCCTCTCTAAGATCCTTCTCAGATTTCAAAATCTTTGATTTAATCAAATGTTGTGTGCAAATCGAATCCTCTCCCTTCTTCACACTATTCTCCTCTCTAAGATCCTTCTCAGATTTCGTTACCTTGTTTGAAAATCTTAAAATTTGCAAGATCTAAGTTATTTTCCATTAAAATTCTGTAGACAAGGGAAAGGGGAATTTAAAATTTATGGATATGGGGCAAAAGTCTTCTCTAGAGACCCTAGATCTATAGAGCACGTGAGTTCCATATTCAGTCGTGGTCGTTCATATATATTCCCCCTAGGCACTATTCTCCTCTCTAAGATCCTTCTCAGATTTCAAAATCTTTGATTTAATCAAATGTTGTGTGCAAATCGAATCGTTACCTTGTTTGAAAATCTTAAAATTTGCAAGATCTAAGTTATTTTCCATTAAAATTCTGTAGACAAGGGAAAGGGGAATTTAAAATTTATGGATATGGGGCAAAAGTCTTCTCTAGAGACCCTAGATCTATAGAGCACGTGAGTTCCATATTCAGTCGTGGTCGTTCATATATATTCCCCCTAGGTAAACAGGATTTATGATTTTTCTGATTTATCAAATAAAGGCTATTTATGAGAATGAAACTATGGTGGAAGGTTTGGAGTTTATTTGTGATTTTTCCTTTTTTCTTTTCCTGATTTTTTGTCTCTGTTTTTTCAAGATATATACACTAAATGGGAGAAGAGTTTGTTTGAGAGAGATTCGATTCTCAATTCTTGAGGCAAAATTCGAAGTCAATGATACCTGTTAAAAAAATTCAGTGGCTCCATATCATTACACGGAGGACAGCAGCGGGATTTAGGTTCCATTTTAATTCTTGAATTTGTTCCACAACCTTTTGGCAATCTCTGAACAAGAGAGGGAAGGATTGATGGCCTTGATTTGTGGTTGTTTAAATATCATTGAGGTGTGTGAAAATAGCATTGGATGGTCATTTTAATTTTTTTGGCTTTGATTCTTTTATTAGTTTCTCCTGTTGATTGAATTATTTTGGAAAGAAATCAGTTGATTTGAATTTTAAGTTCCATTGATTTTTTCTTGTTATTATGACACTACAAAAAACACGCGTTTTAGAGACGGATTTACCGACGGAAATTTCGTCGGCCGCCCAGCTTACTGACGGAATTACCGACGGAATGTTGTCCGTCTCCATTCATGTCGTCGGCTTTTTTTGCCGACAGAATTTTTAATTCCGTCGC
Source organism: Galeopsis tetrahit (assembly GCA_963675135.1). Taxonomy (NCBI): domain Eukaryota; kingdom Viridiplantae; phylum Streptophyta; class Magnoliopsida; order Lamiales; family Lamiaceae; genus Galeopsis; species Galeopsis tetrahit. The sequence goes on from OY776126.1 coordinate 5,933,711, forward strand.
CACTACCGACGGAAATACCGACGGAAAATTTCAGTCATGTTTTCCGACGGAATATTTCCGTCGGTAATCCGGACAACCCGTTTAATAAACCGGGTCAATATTCCGTCGGTAATAATTAATTAAAATAATTAAAAAAGAAATTAAATTTCGTCAGTATTTCCGTCGGATATTCCGTCGGAAATGCCGTCGGATAGTCCGTCCGAACTTCCGTCGGTAATACCGACAGAATTAATTTTGATTAAATTTATTTCGCAAATTCATATAGGGACGGAATATCCGTCGCCTTTATAGTGACGGAAATTCCGTCGGTAAAACAAAATAATTTAAATAAAAAAATATGGGTGGGACCGGGGAGGCCTCGACCCGGCCCGGCACTGCCCCGACCCGCTCCGACCCGGCCCGTCACTATAGCATTTTGTAATAAATTGGCCAACATTTCGGCCTTGCTGAGACTTGACTTGTCTCGTTTTTCAACACTTTTTTAAGCACGTGACAATACGATCCCCACAAGCCTATGGGTCCGATTGTAGTACGTAAGCACGACCAAGTAGTTTGTTCGTACCAAGGATTTAATTGAATGCAAGTGAATCCCTAAAGTTACAAGTATTCATGCGATTGTAGTAACTAAGCTTGTTTGTTTGGATTTTCGGGAATTTAAAAACACTAGTACGAAACTAGATTAACTAAGACAAGAAGAAATTGACAAACGAAATAATAAGATATCTAACTTCCTTTCGAAAGTGCAAAGTGAGAGAGTATTGCCTCGGGTGTATCCATTTTGTAGGTTGTGTGGTGAATTAATGGACTAAATCACATAAATTAAACTTAAGGTATTGGGTAAAGCTAAATGCTATCACTCGTGTGTGTCGATCAATCCCTTGTGAGGCTTAGGTGAACACGTGCATCAATTAGCAATTATAAAGTCTAATCAATACCATAAGCTCTTAGGATAGTGTCTCATAAACACGTTCAACACGGTTACTAATGTTTATGAGACGCCCTCTCACTAATCTAATAGACGACCTCTAATCGACTAGTGTCTAGTGTCGTCGATCTAAGCAATCAACCCCCGGTCGGTGTAGCTAATTACTATGTTACTTCTAATCGATTAATTCAAGCTCATACACACACTCTTAATCATGCAACCCAATACGGTCGTTGAAGTCGACAAAACTAACAATGCTAGCTAATAGGGTGAATTAATCAATTGAATCATGGAAATTACAACACTAGAAACATATACACCCAATTCCTAAGCTAATCATGCAATCAATCCATAATTACACCACTTAACCACCAAAACTTCCACACCCTAGGCAATTAGAACTTAGCCCATGGTTATATGATAGGAATCCATGGCTAAAACAACAAATAACATCAAACTAATGGTAAAATAGAAAAAGATTGAAGTAACTAAGAAAATACTAAATTGAATTGCAAAATAGAATAATATCACCTTGATCATGAGAATTTAGCTACAAACCGATGTAATAGACGATTCCCGATGATAATCGTAGCTTGATTCGAAGTAAAAACCACTAATCTATCTAATCTAATGAAGAAATTAAACTAATCTATGAAGAACACCTACTACTATATGAATGTGTGTGAAGAAAGCTTGTAAAAGGAGTAAGACTCCCTTGTAAAACTCAAATTTGGTCTATTTATAGTTGTAGTAGAAGTCTTGAATTAATTTTGCAATTAGGCCCTTGAAATATGGTGAAAATTGGCTAAAAACCCCAAAAATGGGTCCACCCGGCCGGGTGCGTAAGTGGCGTGGCCGGGCGGACAAGTTGTTTGCGCGAAATGGGATGGAACAGGTGGCCCGGCCGGGCGGGAAAATAGGCCCGGTCGGGCCAAAACTTCGTAAGTTGATTTTGGCCAAAAATACGCGCAGGGGGTGCATTTATCAAAAAGGTGGGTGCAGATCACTGGCCGGGCGGGTCGCCCGGTCGGGCGGATACTTCGGCCTAGATTTCGTCCTCTGTCTTCGTCCCTTCATATCTCGAGCTTCCGACCTCCGATTGACTTGATTCTTTTTTCCATTCCACTCCATTTTTCGAGACGAATCCAATGGTGCAATCCTTTCTTCAGTCCAGTGAGTGTAAATGATGATTGAACACTCATTTTTGCGATTTTAATGCCTAATTCACATCGTATTCCTACAAAACGAGCTCAAACACCTTTCTCAATCAAATCAAGCATATTAGTGTGAAAATGCATGAAAACCCCTCAAAGTTTATCACTAAAACACATGAAATATTATGCAATTTACAACCGAATCATGACTCGAACCCGGGTGTGTGGGCGCCTACCACTCGGACAAGTCTGTTTTTTGTTTATAGTTGTAATATTAATTGTATTTGTACTCTTTTTCGTCCCATTTTTTTTTTTAAAATTCACAAATTATATTTATTTCACATATATTAATAAATATATTGTTTAACTTATATTTATATTAAATTAAATTTTTATAATTTATATATTTAAATTTTAATTTTAACATTTTTATTAAAATTCTGAAATATGCATATTTAAACCTTTTTTACTCATTTTTTTAAAAAAAATCACGAAATTCATTTCTTCCACATATATTAATAAATATATTGGTTGTGGCTTATATTTATAGTAAATTTAATTTTTATAATTTATATATTTAAATTTTAATTTTAACATTTTTATTGAAATTCTGAAATATGCATATTTAAACCTTTTTTACTCATTTTTTTTTAAAAATCACGAAATTCATTTCTTCCACATATATTAATAAATATATTGGTTGTGGCTTATATTTTTAATAAATTTAATTTTTATAATTTGTACCTAAATGATAAATAATTAATTAACTTTTATAAAATAAAAATAAATACATTACATTATTTTTCATCTTCATCGTCTTCATCCTCCTCTTCATCCTTATCCTCCTCCTTATCCTCCTCCTCATCCTCCTCCTCCTCATCATCCTCCCCATCCTCCTCCACATCCTCATCTTCATTCTCCTCTTCATCTTCATTCTCCTCTTCATCCTCTTCTTCATCCCCCTCCTCTTCACCTCCACTATTAAAATAATAGTTTTCTAATTGGGTCAATAATTATCAATTTAATGAACATATTCCTAATTTAAATTTTTTACTAATATAGCATATTCCTAATTTAATCAATAATTACTAATTTAATCAACATATTTCTAATTTAAATCAAAACAATATATAACCTAATTACAACGTGATACCACGGTCGAACCATCTAATTAACTAATAATTTAAACAATTGATTGAAACATGCACCACCTATACATTAAAAATATTATATATCAAAATTACACCATTAAATTAAACTAGTAATTAACTATACATATAACAATTAATTAATTAACCTTAAAAAACTACTCTATTAAAATTATTTTTAATCAACAAATTAAATAACATACTAACATGATCATAATATTTTAACAACTAACTAAATCAATAACATGCAAATCAACATTAAATTATTCATATTTACATATATGCATGCATAAACATATATAATTATTAAAACTAAGTAATAAAAGAGAAAATTTCATTTTACGTCCTGTAACTTAGGCCTAATCCAATATATATCCTTTAAGTTTTTACTTTTTCGATTTACGTCCTTTTTTGTCCAATTTACGTCCTTTCCGCCGAAAAATTTTAAAACCCACCGGAATGTGAAGAATAAATTGGGATTTCGGCCAAATAGTCCAATTTACGTCCTTTTAGTTTGAAAATTAAAATTTAATAATTAAAATTTTCTAAAAATCCCATTAAAGATATAAAAAATCTATAAAAGTATCATTAAAAACCAAAAATCTCATTAAAATTAAACAATATAAAATGTGTAAAATAAAATTCAAAATATATCACTAAAATTTCGAAAATATCATTACAAATTATAAAATGTGTAAAATAAAAATAAAAAAATTCTAAAATTCTAAAATTTTAAAAATACAAAAAATAAAAAATTCTACAATTCAAAGAATGGAAAAGGTATAATTTATAAATTAAGAAATTCAAAATCTCATTAAAATTTCTATAAACTCTAAAAATCTCATTAATATTTTTATAAAAAATGCGTAGATAAAAAATTACTAATTCTAAAAATCTAATAAGAATAATAAAAAATTTTAACATTTCATTAAATTTCAGACTTAATTCAAACTCTCGTCTACCATTAAATTTTTGCTCGAACTCCAAAAAATTTTGGGACCCACGAGATTTTCCAAGTCATCGTCGAGGTTGAGTGGAAGTTCTACATCTTGATCGATTTTGGAACCGTCCCAAATTCATTTTCACGATATTTTTAAAATTGTGGAATTTTTTATTTTAAACATTTTTAAATTTTTAATTTATAGATATTTTTATTTTTATGAGTTTTTAGAATTTATTTTTTTTAATTTACACATTTTTCAGATTTCTTGAATTGTAGAAATTATAGATTTTTTTTTTTTTTATGAGTTTTTAGAAAAAAAAAATTACATATTTTCAGATTTTTTGAATGTAAAATTTATAAATTTTTTAGATTTTTTATATTTATTTTACACAATATATAAGTTTTTAATGAGATTTTTTTATTTTCAGTATTTTTTAATTATTAATTTATAATTTTGAAACATAAAGGATGTAAATTGGACAATTTGACCGGATTTCCAATTTTCCGGTGGAAAGGACGTAAATTGGACCGAAAAGGATGTAAATTGGACAACCTAGGACGTAAATTGAAAATGTGAAAACTTAAAGGATATATTCTGGATTAGGCCTAAGTTACGGGACGTAAAATGAAATTTTCTCGTAATAAAATTAATTAAGTAAACGTACCGTATCAATGTAATCAGAGAAATTTGATTCAATAGCCTCGTCCTCGTCCTCGTCTGCCCCCCGAATCCTTCGATCACTCGTTTTTTTTTTCAAACAAAGCTTCTGTAATGTAATCGCTTCCTTATATAAAAAAAAAATTGGTTACCGACGGAATTGCCGACGGATATTCCGTCGGTAACCGCCCACTTTAATGCCAACGGTTATCTTTTTGGATACCGAGGCGGTGCGAAATTAACGGGTCAAATGCCGACGGATATTCCGTCAGCATGCATATTTTAAAAGATCCGTCGGCATATTCCGTCGGTACATGCCGACGGAACGAAATTCCGTCGACAAGTACGTTAACTTTTCAAACAACACGAATCCGTCGGCATATTCCGTCGGTACATGCCGACGGAACGGAATTCCGTCGACAAGTACGTTGACTTTTCAAACAACACGAATCCGTCGGCATTCCGTCGGAAATGCCGACGGAATATAATCCGTCGGCAAAGGTCCGTCTCTATAACGCGCGTTTTTTGTAGTGTGATTGCATTTCATATAATTTTGTATGTGCTATGACCGTTGGAATTTAATATGTAATTTGCTCCTAAACATTCATATTTTGTTGTTTTTATGAATTTCTCTATTTTGAAAATGTGTCTGCTACAATTAATTCATAAGGTGTATTTAAGTAGAGTGATTTATATATATATGTTGGCCTTAGAAATGTTTCGTTTATGCATTGTTTGTTGCTAGTATGCAATGTGTGTTGCAAATATGTACAGTATATCTGTATATGCATTGTTTGTTGCCGGTATGCAATATGTTTTGCAAATATGCAATGTGTATGTATTGCATATATAACTATAGTATGCAATGTGTAATATTCGAATGTAATTTGTTTTAAATTTACAATGTAAAAGGGTAAATGTGAATAAAAAATCTTAATAAAAATTTTGATAAAAATATTTTGAATAAAAAAACATAATAAAATTTGAATAAAATATGAGTAAAACCTGAAAAAAACATAAGTTTTCCACTTCTTTTGGGTGTTTTGATTAAGGAATATGATAAAATAATAGATGTAGTACAAATGATGTGATGGTGAGAGAGAAAATAATAGATTAGTATGAGATGAAGTATAATAAAATAATAGATAAAGGGTAAGTGATGTGATTGGGAGAGAGAAAATAATTTACCAAAAATGGAATGGAAAACTTATAGTGGGACATCCAAAAAAGGAAAGTGTGAAACTTATAATGGAACGGAGGGAGTATTAGATTTGTAGAAAATTTGTCACATCCTGCACGGGCTCCACATGACTAAAAAGTAGAATGAGGACACAACTGTTAAATAAAGTTAAATGAATGGTAAATTCATAAGTTAATGTTCTATTAAATTTGTAGTTTTAATTAATAGATTGATGGGCTTGTGGATTTCAGCAATGTAATAGGAGCAATGTAATAGGTCCAAATGTAGGTATGTGTGATTTTCCCGCCCAGGCTATATACCCTCGAGACTTGTTAAAATATACTCTCCTGATACATGTACGGTACCTCCACTTAAGGCTAGATATACTCCATTATTTTGTACATTAAATTCAAATTATAGATATACTCCATTATTTATAAATTTCTAACCCTATTTTTCCTCCCTCTATTTTATTTCTTTCTAAACTCAGGTCCTTCCCCACTCTAGGCTAGGGGTGGGAAAATATACCGAAATTTCGGTATACCGGGTTTATCGTACCGAAAAATACCGAAATTATCGAAATTTTCGGCATACCGAAATTACCGTACCGAAAATTTCGGTATGATAACGGTATGGAAAATGGTCATACCGCGGTATTTCGGTATATACCGAAAATTTCGGTAAGTTTGGTATACCGAAAATATCGGTATATCGGTATATACCGAAATATCAAAATATTAATAAAATAATTATTTAATAATATAATTAAAATTTTAAATTAAAAAATAATTTTTATATAACTCTACAACTACTTACGCGTTATTCACTTTACTTATATACTTATGCTTATGTTATTTAACCCTATCTGTAATTCTACTACCTTCAAAAAAATATAGCCTTATATCATATACAGTATCAAAAAAAGGAAAATATTAATTTTTTTAACCCTCTTCGTAAGATCAAAAATTAAATAAACCCTAGCCGCTTACACCGTCCACACCACAGTTCACACTCCCGCGTCGCTGCCGCCGCTGCACGGCCCCGCGTCGCCTTCTCTATACGGTGCTCGTGTCGTCGCTCGCGTCGCTGTCTCTGTACGCTGCCCGCGTCGCCGCCTTTGTACATTGCCCGCGTCGCCGCCTCTGCACGCTGCCCACCACCGGCTCAACACCTTGCTAGACATCCGTGTCAAACACATAAGGTAATTGGATTTTGAATTTTGGATTGATAATTTGGTATGACTGTATGTCTGTAATTGTATGAGTTCAATTCAATCAATTGGTATTTTGGATTTTGTAGTTATTGGTAATTGCCTAATTGGTTTACTGTGTTAAATAAGAAATTACTATTCTAAACTCTCAAGATAAATCTATTACGTGAAGAAATTGCAAAAATAAAATATATATTCATTCTTAAATAAGAAATTGCCTAATTGGTTTACTGTTATAATTGTCTAATTGGTTAACTGTGATAAATAATAAATTAATTCATTGTTCCTGCAAGTTCAAAAATTACGTGAAGTAATTGTATAATAATTATTTATTTGGTATTCAGTTTTAATAATTATTTATTTGGTATTCATTGGTATTCAGTTTTAATAATTATTTCTTTGATATTCATTGGTATTCAGATTAATTCATTTTTATAACTTTCATTAATTCATTGGTAATTTGGTATTCATTGGTATTCAGTTTTAATAATTATTTCTATTATTTTTCAGATGGAATCTGAATCTTCTCACACGCTTCAAAGTCCATCTGAAACACTAAATTCAACAGATACTGAACCACGTGATCGTGAAGATAGTTCAAGTCGAAAACGAGCAAGGCACGAATCGATGAAGCCTCCGGTAGTTCCTAAACAACCTAGAAGCCCATATTGGGAGCATGTTAGGAAGGGGACTCGAACAATGGGTGATGGGAGCACAAAATTAATAGCGATATGCAATTACTGTAGTGTTGAGATTCCCGTGTCTCTAGGAAGTACTAGTGGATTGAAAAATCACTTGGAGAAAAGGTGTAAGTCAAGTCCATTGTACGAGAAGAGTAAAAGTGAGAAAAGCCAAACAGTGTTGACAAATGAGACTATTGGGCAAGGAAGTGCTTTGGTTTCTCACAATTTTAATAAAAAACGGTGTGAAATGAAGCTTACGGAGTACGTGATTAAGGATGAGGTCTCTTTTCGAGCTGTCGAAGGGAATGGATTCACAAGCCTTGTTCATGAATTACAACCAAGATTCAAAATCCCTGATCGAAAGAAAGTTGCAGGTATGGTTTACGATTTATTCTTAGTAGAGAAAGCTAAGATAAAATCTGTAATTGGTAGCCAAAGAGTGAGTATTACCACTGATACTTGAACATCCATTCAAAACATAAATTACATGGTCATCACAGCTCATTTCTTAGATAGTGAATGGAAATTGCATAAAAGGATTATTAATTTCACAAAAATTAATAGTCACGTTGGGGAAGAAATTGGCAAGATGGTTGAGGTTTGTTTGAGAAAATGGGGGATTTACAAAGTTTTTTCAATTGTAGTTGATAATGCATCTTCTAATCACACTGTTATTGATTATTTGAAGAAGAGAATGAAGAGTGAAAAAACATTGTTGTTTGATGGGAAATACTTGCATTTGAGGTGTGCATGTCATATTCTTAACTTAATTGTTAAGGATGGTTTGAAAGAGCTTAATATATCGATTAAAAGCATAAGGAATGCAGTTAGTTTCATTCATTCTTCCCCTGCAAGATTGAATAAATTTAGGGAGTTTGCTGTGCTTGCCAAGTTTAATAATATGTCGACTGTGCCTATGGATGTCAAAACTAGGTGGAATGCAACTTATAAAATGCTTGATGTTGCATTAAAGTTTAAGAGGGTGTTTGATAGGATGTCTGAAGAATCAGTACCTTTTATGAATTACTTTCGTGAAAAAAATGAAAAAGGTAAGGAAAGGATAGGACCTCCTATTGAAGATGATTGGGAGAATGCAAAAGCTTTTGTGCATTTTTTGAAAAAGTTCTATGATGCCACTTTAGAGCTAAGTGCATCCAAAACTCCTACTTCTCAATTGATTTATCAATCCATGGTTGCATTGCAAATTGAGATTGAGAAAAGGAGTAATGATGAATCGGATCGAACTCTTAAAAGGGTTGCTAGTGTAATGAAGCTTAAATTTGATAAGTATTGGAGTGATTGGGATAACGTGAATCCTTTGATTTTTATTGCCAATGTTTTGGATCCGAGAAACAAGCTTCAAATGATCAAGGTTAGTGTCAAAAAATTAGGAGGTAATCAATTGAGAGTTCAAGAAGTCGTTGATATAATGAAAACGAATTTGGTAACTTTGTGGATGGAGTATAAGGGAATGAATGATGCCATGGATGTTGAGAAACAAAATGTGCAAATTGAGGATGCTAGTGGAGATGATACTAACATTGGAGGTGGTGATGGTCTTTATGATGAATTGTACGGTGATGTGGCTGCACAAAATGAAGAAGAACAACTTCAAGAGATATCCAACGAAGTGGATAAGTACCTAGCCGATGATATTGAAAAACGATCGAATCAATCTTTCAATCTTTTGGAGTGGTGGAAAGTGGGTGAATCTAAGTACCCTATCCTCTCAATTATTGCAAAGGATATTTTTGCAATTTCAAGTTCGACCGTTGCTAGTGAGTCGGCTTTTAGTTTGGGCAAGAGGGTGGTGGATCCTTTTAGGAGTAGTCTAAGTCCTAAAATGGTAGAAGCATTGGTGTGCACTAGTGATTGGCTAAGAGGAGAGGAGATGAACTTTTATAAGGATCCAACCGATGATGACCTTGAATTATACAAGGAAATTGAAGAAATTGAAAGGGGTAAGAGTTTATATTATAAATTTTATTAATAGTTTTTAAATTCCTATTTTATGATATTTTTTTTTCATTCTTTTTAATTCCTCTTTTGCAGCTTCAATTACCAATCAAGATTCTTCTCTGACTACCCTCTAATCCTAAGCTTGTGACTACCCTCTAATCCTAAGCTTGAAAAGGTTGAAAAGTAAGAATATATTTATTTTTTACACTTTAATATCTGTAAATTGAAATTGATTGAGTTTTATCTTTTGCAGGTCTTTTGAGATTATTGAAGTTGAACGAGAATAATATTTTATATTATTGAATTTGAATTAAAATTGTTTTTTGTCTTTTGTATTGTTGAATTTGAACTAGGATTGTATTCTCTTTTAATTTGTGTTTGATATATTCAGCTATTTATGATTTTTATAATTAATTTAGGTATTTCGGTATAATTCGGTATACCGATATTTTGGCATTTTTCGGTATACCAATATTTTGGTATTTTTCGGTATACCGATATTTCGGTATGATTCGGTATATCGAAATTTTCGGTATGAATCGGCGTGCCGATATTTCGGTATATACCGAAAATTCGGTATGGTACGATATACCGAATTTTCGGTACGACATTCGGTATGAGATTTTTTATACCGAATTTTCGGTATACCGAAATTTTCGGTATGATAACGGTATCAATATTTTCGATATCGAAATTTTCGGTATGATAACGGTATGGCGCGGTATAGTTCGGTATACCGTACCGTCCACCCCTACTCTAGGCCGCCGCCACCACCCACCATCTCCCCTCCCATACATTCTCACGGCCGTGACCGCCCCCCTCCCCTTCTTTTACACGGTCGGCCACGCCCCCTTTTCATTTTATTAATTTCTCCTCAGCCCCCGCCTTCTCATCCCCTCCCCCCGTAATGACATATGGGTAAATATGAGTATATTTCAAGGGTGAGGGTTGTGAAGATATTTCCTTTTATGGAGTGTGCAAATTGCTATGGGACATCCATATATGGAAAGTGTGCAAATTCCTGTGGGACGGAGGGAGTACATTTTTTTAAATTTCTAAATTTATTTGAGCGGCTGGCGGTGGCTGCTTCCGTGAAATTAGGGTTAGAGTTTAGGGGAGTATATCTATCTATCTAATATTATTTTACTAAAAGGATAAATGGAGTATTTTACATGTATATTTAATTAATAAATGGAGAGAGAGAGTATATGTAACAAGTCTGGAGGGGATATATAGCCAGTGCCAAGGGTATGTTTGGTTTGATGGAAAAGGTGGGAAATACCTTTTCATTCCACCTTTTCCATTGTTTGGTTTGCAAGGTTATGGCCCGAGTTGGACAGTCGGCCCGGGTTTGTTTTTATTTTTGTCCCACATTCATGTGATTATTTGTCATGCAAGGAGGCTAAGATTAATAATCCCATTTCAATTGAAGAAATGAATTATCTTTTATGTCCTTCAATTGTAAATATAAATAATATAAAAAAATTAATGTCAAAGGGTATTTTTGACATTTGACACTAAAATTCAATTTTATCCCACAGTCCAAACAACTTGATTATAAATTATCATATAAATTTTAAAATTCAATCCATCAATCCACACATGAATTTTAAATCAAATTTTCAAATTATCCCACTAAATTCTATCCTAATATATCCTAATATATCTATCCTATCAAGCAAATCAAACATACCCTAAAAGTCCATATTTTCCAGCCCATTAGCAAACAAGTTGTACATTCAATGTCTCACCTTAGCCCATTCAGCGATTTAAAATCTTCCGTGAGCATGATTATAAATTCAGAAGCTCATTTTGGAAATACACAAGATTTCTCTGTATCAAATTAACTTAGTTGATCCCACCGTTTGGTTTCATTTTCAAGATTTTAGAGGTATGAATAACTCATGAGTATCACTCTAATAATATCTCAATAGTTCATGTTGTGATCAAAGAATCCATGAACTCTCAACTAAGTTATTGCATGAAAAAATCAAAAGAAAACCGGTTGTGTGTTTTCTTTATGTATAGTACGTTGGAAACAAATTAAATTAATTAAAGTTAATTTAGCCGATGGAAGAATTATAAAATAGTTATATGGATGTTAAATTTGAATAGTGGAGAACAAATTAATTGTAAGTACTCTCGTAGTGTCAGATAACGTTGAATAAATGAGAGTATTGCATTAATAATAGCCATACATTGATGTGTTATCGTGGGCTACAGGATTAATGTGTTATCATCAATCTCATAAATTGAATTGTACGTTGCTAGCTCTCTCCCGTCCCCCTCCCCCCTCTCTCTATCACAATCACAATCACAATCGGTCTGAACACGAGTTTTAATAAATATTAAGTGAAATTGGAGGATGGAGATATAGTATAAATAGTATTATTTTTAAAATAATAATGAACACACTGAAATTGGATAATTAAAAAAAGAAAATGAACATAATAAAATGGAACGGGGGGAGTAATATAGATTTTCAATCGAATTTAAAATAAAATTTATAACAAACATGTAAAAATACATTTTTTCTTTTTAACAGAACGCTCAAAACTAGTTCAACAACAAAAATACAAGGGCCGCACTTATGTGCAATATTTCACGTGAAATATTAGTATATTTAAGGAAGGGTCAAAATTTACGGATCTGTAGCGGGTTTGACCGGTCAAACAAATATTTCCTTAAAAATTGTGCAAAAGTCGCGCGCAGGAGGCTAACAGGATAACGAGTTTCAGGTCTGTGTTACTATAAAGGTAATTATATGTTACTGAAAGACCAAATATGTATTACTGTAAGTACAAATAACACATAAATTGACTTTTCACAGGAAAATATTAATACAAATTAATTTAAGGAAGGATAAAATAGGAAAATTTGCTCTTAATCTATGTTACTATAAATACAATTATATGTTACTGTACGAGCAAATATGTGTTATTGTAAGGACAAGTAACACACAATTGACTTTTGAGTAACACATATTTGACCTTAAAGTAATACAGAAAAATGTGTTACTATATAAACACAAGTGTATTACTTTATATAAAATGATATGTTACTGTATAAATAAAACGTCATTATTGAGAGGGAATGAGATACCCACATTAAAAAGACGAAAAACAATAATTGAAAACACGAAAAACACAATTATGTTGAATAGTTTATCGATAGCTACAATTACAAAAACAACAATTAATTGGAATAAATTTATTGTTGATTTTTTTTCATTAATTCATTCAAAAAAACAAAAATAATAATTTCTCTGCTTGTTTTGTGATTAACAGATCAGAAATCTGAACAATTTCTGATTTTTTTTTACTGACACCGCAGAAGAGACATCGCAAAAAAGGAGAAATTTGTTAGCGTAGAGAAAAGAAGAGGAGTGACCAGGATAAAAATATAAGAATAAGTCATATTGCATCATAAGACTTCATAAGACTGAAATATTGTATATAAGTTTTTTGGCAAAATACAAATATAACAAACTTATTACAGTGATCCATCATCCATATATAATACTAGTAATTCAAACCGAAACAGAAAGAAAGAAAGAAACACACCAACACTCACGATTTTGCCATTATGGCATATTGTTATGATCATCATCAGTACTCACGCAATAACAACGTAACTTATTGAACTTAAAACTCATAAACCAGTTTCTCAAATAACTTCATATGCTGTTTGAGCAATGTCACAGCATACAAAAGACTCCCATCGTTTTCGGGACAACGCAACACATAACTTTTCCCTTCATACGGAGCTACTACGGGTCCGCAGTAAACGGGCTTTCCCCACCCGAAATCCGCTTCGTATTGCTGTAGCCGCACCCAGCTCGTGATCTCCAGATTCGGGCATTTAGTAGTGTGCGTGCCACGTGCAAGGGTGCTAACATCCCCCTGCATCTCCAAGTAATCGAGAGCCGACCTCAAGTAGTCGTCATCCAGTCGGGCTATCGCCTCGTGAACTTTACCCACCGCAAACCTCAACGGACTCGAGGCGAGTTCACCACACGACGCAATTGGAGTAGTCGAGAATATCACATTGCCAAAGTAACCCAACGGAAGCGATGGCCTCAGCCTACTCCGCCCGTCTACGGGAATATGCACCTTGGATTCCTGATCAGCAGGCAAGTCACGTGCAATGCACACGCACCGCCACACATGGCCCGTAACCACCTCGTACGTGCTATAACCATTGCATTTGGCCTTGAGGGCATTCAGGTGATCACGTGTTAGCTTGAATGTCGAAAATGTTGTCTCGGAGTAATTGTTATCCAAAGGAGTTTTCAATGGCGGTGGGGGTTGGTACTCGATGTGGGGGAACTGAGGGCGTGGAGGATCGCGTGCAGCAAGGACACTCCTGTCGAACATAGGACGGGTGCCGATGGTGTGGCCCCGAGCTATGTCCGACCATGAGTTGATAAAATGGACACCAGAAATTCCGTCTGTTAAGTGATGCTCATTTGCAATACCTAAACTAACTCCACCACATTTGAAACGAGTTATCTGCAAAATATTAATTAAATTAATTTTTGTGAATAAAAAAAAAGTTATGTGACCAATTTTACATTAAAAAGGCAGAAATTATATATATGAGTCACAATTTTAACTATATACTGTATTACACAATACTCCACGGAACATAGATCCATAAAATTTGACCCACTTTATCCATTAATGCGCTCTTTACCTTTGTCCAATACCTTAAATCTATTTTCATACAAATTTTTTTCACAGAGAATTCGTTGTTACCGTCAATCAATTCTGTTAAGATTTTTAATAAAATCCAATAAATCATTATTGTTTTTTTTTTGGGATGAATTACTAAATGAAAATAAGTCAACAATAATATCATATGTGGATCTATTCCAATTAACGGTTGATTGTTATGTATTTGTAATTTTAGAAAATTCAACATGCGATTTTTTTGTTTTGGGGATAAACTAGCTATTTCATTCGTCATTAATACAATAACAAATCTTTGCCCGTACAATAACATATAATTGTCTTTTTAGTATCACAGATCTGAAACAAGTTTTTCTATTTGCATTTTACGTGATTTTTTTTAAAGATCTGGCATGATTCGCAAATGATCCGCGAGTTTAATTTGTCCCTTCCTTAAATTAAATTAATTAATATTTCATTTGAAAAGAAATTTATGTGTTATTTGTATTTAAAGTAACACACATTTATCTTACTTTACATTAACATATAATTATCTTTATTTATAGTAACCCAGATCTAAAACAAATTTTTCTGTTAGTCTTTTGCACAATTTTTAAAAAATATTTGTTTAACCTGCAGGTATGATCCCAAAAAGTCCAGGTAATTACCTGTAGTAGTAAAAGTGGGAAGGATGAAAGTCCTTGAGAATAATCAGCGGCGGGGATGAAGCGGAGGTCCGGCCTGGGGGCAAAATCACCGAAATCATCCAGCGTGGCATCGCATTCCGCCTCGACGAACAACACCCCCTCGTCGTTGCAGTTAATCTCAATGCGATTGTTTTCGCCCTTGCTGAGCCTCCCGGCATACGGGTAGAACTCAACCAGGGCCCGGCTAAGTGCCGCCTTGAGCACCGTCGCGTCGAAGAAGTTGGCGGCACCGTCGGAGCGGTACAAGTAGACAGCGTGGGTGTGGTAGGTAGCAGGAACTAGCAAATCCAAATTGGAGAGCCACAAAGTGCCACCTGGCGTTTCTGCCATTGGCTTTACCATTGTCGAGTTATTCACATTCATCTTCATGCTTCTGAGTGTAGAGAGAGATTTTTTTGGAACTAAGCAACAAATTATGTTCCTACTCCCTCGTCCACAATTATATACTCCCTCCCTCACTTCAATTTTAAAATGACCACTTCTTGGGACACGTGTTTTAATAAATATTGATTAGTTTATTCATAAAGTAGATAAGTTTAGGGTATCATGAAGTATTGTGGGGTCCATTTATAAATAAAATGATTGTTTATGAATAAAATGAATGACAAAGTGGGTAAATAAGTGATGGTAGAAGGGTGGAGATAAAGTAGTATGAATAATATTGTTTAAAAAAATGTATAAGCATAATAAAATTGAACAACAAAAAAAGAAAAGTGGGAATAATGAAATTGAACTGAGGGAGTAATTAAGTACGAGGGAATATGAAACTTAGATCAGCCTATATTATACGGAGTACTAATTACACCGTACATAGTTAATTGCAAATGTGTTCTTAACTTAATGCCTATAGTATATGATAATCTTTCCCTTTTTATGTACTTGATGACTAAAACTTCGATTTCTCTTCACTAATATTAGCGAAAGGTTGGCACTTAATTAAATATAAAATCCCTATACACTCCCTTCATTCAAAATTTACTTTTACATGTAACTATACCTGCAAATTAAGAAAGTGTAATAATGAGTAGAGTTTTGAGAAGTAATTACGTAAACCTTTATGTATAAAATAAAGAAAAATAGTCGACAACGTTGGCTACGACAACAGTTATTTTACTGGAATGACAATGATTTTTCACTGTTGTCTTTCAACGTTTTTCTTGTAGTATGTATGTGTGAGTCAAAAGTATCGATATTTTGTGTAAAATTAGGGATATTGTAAAGTTGGAGTTTATAAGACTTTTTATTTTAAGGATTTGAAAATTATTATGGAACGGTAAAAAATGTAAAAGGGTGTAACATTTAGGGAGGATAAATTTGAGAGCTGAGCCCAGTGGTTTCAGCAAAAGGGCAACCCAATTATATATTATTATTCAGCCATTTGAAAGGTGTGGGTTATATACTCCTCCCACCTTGTTAAATATACCCCCTCCATTTATTAATTATATAAATGTAAAATACTTAATTTATCCTTTTAGTAAAATATTAGATATTTAGATGCAATCTTCCTCTAAAATTGAAAACCTAATTCTAATCCTAATTTTTATAGCTGTCGTCGTCGCCACCTCCATTACATGTCGCCACCGCATCCGACTTCTACCGTTAGTGACGAAGTCAGAAATTTTAGATTGGGGAATCGATTTACATTATTATAAAGATAAAATATTAATAATTATATATCTAATTCATTATAAATTTTATAATATCTCATTTTATTAATTTAAATTTAACGATTTTTGTTATGTTTCAAAGAAAATTAATTTTAATTGTTCTAATTCATGATAAGTGGAATGGTGTTAACATTTAACATGCAATCTCGTTGATATATTAGTCATTATTAGACAAATGTAGAACTTAAAATATATTCCCTCCATCCCGACTTGCATACCTTGACAAGCTCACTTTTTAAGAAATGTGAATTTAGTGGGGGCGTGGGATCAAATAAATGATCGATGAGTATTTTTGGTGATTTATGAGGTATAAAAGGAATTTATTGAGGTGTTAATAAGAATTTAGCTAGATGTAGGGAAGAATGTGGATTAAAATGAGTGAAAATTTTAAAAATAAAATGATGTAGTGAGAGTATTAATTTGTAGATTATTTACATATTATGAGTGTGCAAATAATCTTGAAACGTCTCAATTAAAAAAAGTATACAAATAATTATAAAACGGAAGAAATATATATAAAAGAAATGCCCGGCGGGGCCCTATGTGGCTCCATCCCTGCCTGCCGCTACAATCTCCAACAAAACCAAAATCAATACCCCAATAGAAATCTAAAAAAATAGATATATTTTTGATAAATCAGAGTCGATCAACACTAATTTGTGGAAAATAAGTTATATGATCAACAATAATGTGTCGAAAAAAAACTCTCGTCAACAAGATTTTATCGAAATAAAAAAAAAATTGAAATATATCGACAAAATGTGCTCGAAAAGTTGTCGACGTATTTATTTTCGAGCACATTATGTCGAATTTTTTTTTTTTTAAAAGCAAAAATGCGTTTATAGTTGATCAGACAGCGACAGCAGATGGGCGAGGGGGAGGGGCGGCGCCACCACTAAATGTGGCAAAAATTAAAATAAAAAGGGAGAAGGGGACGACAACTGGCTTGGATGGGGTAGCGTATGGGCAAGGGAGAAGGGGCGGCTTGGGTGGGAGAAGGAAGGTAGGGTGGCAGCGACGATGCTGCGTAATTGCAGAAAATAAAATGTGCGGTGACCGATGGGTTGGAGTGGTGGAGGTGTGGTGAGGAAGAAGATTGAAAGTGAAAAAGAAAGAACTTAGAAAAGAAAAAGTTAATAGATAATTTAGAAAGTACACCAAATATATGTTATTTTAAGGAGGGTAAAGATGGAGGGGTATATTACCCACGCCATTTGAGAATGCAGCTCCAAATTCAATTATATCATGCGATGGGCCCACTTATATTATAAATGGGCGCTTTAAAATCTCTCAATAGCACTTGTGAAGGGTGGGACTATTTACACCTCCATTTCAGTTTAGAACACTCCCCCTCTGAGTTTAATAATAAAATAATGATGTAAAAAACCAAAAATACCCTTTAAGTTATATTACACTACTAAATGCACCCCTATTACTAACTGCACCCTCCTTCACCTTTAAATCATAAACTAAGTTTTATCCGGCTACCACCACCTCTGTCAGCCGCCGCCACCACAACCTCCGCCCGCCGCCGCTGCCACCACCAAACAACAAAAAAAACAACCAACGAACAACAACAACACAACAAAATTTCTCCCCCAAACAAAAAAAATTCAAGAACTTAAAAAATTTCAATTCTTTTTTTAAAATTTCGACAAACCAGTGTCGACCATATTCAATATGGTCGACACTGATTTGTCGAAAAAAAAAAAAATTTTACAAATTCGATCTTCTCAGGTCGACCATATAAACTCTCGTCGACACCCCGTTGTCGACGAGAGTGAATATGGTCGACCTAAGAAGGTCGAACTTTTAAAAAAAAAAAAAACTTAAAGTTTTCAACTACGTGATGTCGACCATGTAACCTCTCGTCGATAACATGTCGTCGACGAGAGGTTACATGGTCGACATTAAGTAGTCGAAAATTAAAAAAAAAAAAGGTTTTGCTGCAAATTGCAGAAAACCCTAAAACCTAAAACTTCAAAATTGAGGCGGCGGCGGCAATACACTTACCTGGGGTGGGGGTGGCCGGCATCTTCGATCGGGAGCACGATGGTTTGAACACAAAATAAATTGCAGAAAAACAGAGAGAGGGGGAGGGGATGCCGCCGCGGCCGAGGGGAGTGTGGGGAAGGCCGTCGCGGCCGCGGCTGAGGGAGGGGGAGCGGATGCCGTCGCGGCCGAAGGGAGGGAGGGGGAGCGGATGCCGTCGCGGCCGAAGGGAGGGAGGGGAAAAGCCGTCGCGGCTGAGGGAGAAGGAGGCGGCGCGCGGCTGTGGGAGAAGGAGGCGGCGCGCGGCTGAGGGAGAAGGAGGCGGGAGGAAGGGGGAGGCGACAAGGGGCGATGGGCGGCAAGGGAGCGGCGACAAGGGGCGGTGGGGGAAGAGAATTAGGGATTTGAGGGAGGGTGTATTAAGTAAAATGGTATTATATAGATAAAAATGAGAAAAGAATAATTAAGACAATTTCATGGGGGTGCATTTATTCTGACCAATTTTTGGGGGTGCATCAATCGGGGGGGAGTGTTCTCAACGCAAATGGAGGTGTAAATAGTCGGACCCCTTGTGAATTGTGATGAAAGAATCTATCAACTAAGTTATTGCATGCACAATGATATAGAGAACATAGTATTTAACTATATAGATACTATGAAATTATAATTTTTATTTAATACTTGTAAAGACTTACAAACGATGTATTTATAAATACAAAGTGTATATATATGTATAAGATAAAAATCAATATTTACATCAAATATTTGGTAAAGTCTAGTATGCACTCGAGTGTATGTTGTGCACCCTAGTTCATGTGCACTTTTTAGTTTTACTGACTTACACTTTTTGGTAGATGGTGTTGCACTTTTCAATTATTACTAAAAATATTATTATACAGTTTAATAATTGAAAAGTGCAACACCATTTACCAAAAAGTGTAAGTCAGTAAACTGAAAAGTGCAACACCATTTACCAAAAAGTGTAAGTCAGTAAACTGAGAAGTGCAACATAGACTAGGGTGCACAACATGCACTCGAGTCCATAGCAGACCAACCCCAAATATTTTAAGGGACTGCTTGATTTTAAGGAAAATGCTGGAAAGACTAATTTTTTCCCCTTTACTCTCCTCCAAAAAAAAAAAAAAAAAAAAAAAGGCTGGAAAGGCGAGAAAGAAGTTGGGCCCCACTAATACACCCACCATTACTCTCCTCCAAAAAAAGAAAAAAAATGGTGGGACAAATTAATTCACACAACATTACTCTCCACAAAAAGAATGAAAAAAAAAAAAAAAAAAACACTGCTGAGACCAACTATTAACTATATATGAAAAGCAATTAAAAAAGCAGACCAGCACTCACATGGGTGGACCATTACTACAACGATAAATATTTGGAGATTGAGGTTTTTTTCCCCTTCTCTACATGACATAATTAAAACTTATTTTAACATTCACTAAAAAGGCATCAAAAGGACATAGATTGGCAAGAGAAGCGATCCACTGTGGTTAAAGGAGCAATAAGTGTAGTTCATGTATGGTGTAAGCTATTAAAAAAAAAAGTACAAAGCACTAGTATTCACTTAAATATTGAAAAGAAACTCTAGTATTCTTTAATTGTGACTTGGCACAGAGGTGGATTAAAAACTAATTAAATAATTGAGAAAATTTAATCTTACATCTGGTAATTTAGGCCTAATTCATATATTGTTTAAATTTTCTCTTTTGTAATTAATTACGTCCTAGCTAGGGTGTCAAATTTACGTCATTTTCAGTTCAATTTACATTTTTTTTTTGAAAAAATTGGGATTCCGATCTAATAATCCAATTTAGATCCTTTAAGTTTAAAAAAAAAATTATAAAAGTCATTAAAAAATAAATAAAAAAATCTCATTAAAATTAAAATTTATAAATTGTGTAAAATAAAAAATAAAAAAAATCTCATTAAAATGAATTTGATATTTATTATTCCTGTACGATTTTTAGAATTTGTAATTTCTAATCTACTCATTTGAAAAAAAAAATAGATTTTAAAAAAATTTAATGATATTTTTAAATTTTTAATGATATTTCTTAGATTTTTTAAGAAAATTTTAGAATTTCTTAATTATTAAATTACACATTTTTTTATTTTTAGAATTGTAAATTTGTAGTTTTTAGGATTTTATATTACACATTTTTTTATTTTTTTAAATAGATTTTTAGAAATTTTAATTTTATTTTATACATTTTTAATTTCAATAAGATTTTCGGGCTGTTAATGATATTTTTAGATTTTTTAATGGATTTTTTTAGATATTTTTAATTTTTAATTTTAATACTTTAAAGGCATAAATTGAACCAAAATTTCAATTTATTCCACATATTTCTATTAATTAAAAAAAAAATTGGTAAAAATGACGTAAATTGAATAAAAAAAAGAATGAAGTACAATGATTTTTTTCTAAATAATCATCCAAATTTACACATTCGCCAATCGCCATTAAACATATCACGTGACGCGTAGATGGAAATTTCCGACCAAAAAGGATAATATTGAACAAAAAATTACCAAAATTGGACACGGGTGAACTAAAATTGATAAATAAAAAAGATAAATGACTAAAACTATTTTTTTAGTCATACGTTAAGCACGTCTGTACACTGATATATGCCCGGGTATATCTTATGCAGGATTAAACAAGGTCTTAATAATTACTTGTACATACAAATAAGGTAAACCATAATATTGAATTGATTGATGGGCAAGTTGGTGTCTAGCACAAAAGACACTCTTTAATAACTTGTTGGTACGTTCAATGAAAAATAATGAAAAATAATGTTTGGAGATACAAATTATTACATAGAAAGACCCTTATGCCCTTAAAAAAAATTCCACCTACTCTCTTCTTTCATACTCTTTCTAATCAGTTATTTTATTAAAAAAATTATATTCAAATTCCTTATTTTTTTATTCATCCAATTTTACTTGAATTTTAAATTCAAAAATTTTCAAATTTCTGATTTTTTTTGTTTTTCAAATTATATTTTATTCTTTTTAACTCAATTTTTATATTCAAATTTCTTAGCTTTTCTAATTCATGCAAAAAAAAAAAACTATTAATTCAAATTTAACTTGAATTTTTTTTATTAATTTTTCCAAAATTTTAAGTCAAATTTTTTTAATTTAGTTAAAAATCTTTTTTTTCTAAGTCTTTGACTGGTCAAATCATACATTTTTATCAACTTAATTCAATTTTTTTATTCAAATTATTTTTCTTTAGTTTTTTTATTTATATTTTATTCAAATATTTAATTTATATTTTATTCAATTTTTACTCAATTTTTTTGTTGATTTTTTTTTTCAAAATTTCTAAGTCAATTTTTTTAGTTCATTTTTCTTTATTCAAATAGTTTAATCTATATTTTTTACATAATTAAATATGAATATCAACGTATATATTGAATATTGAACACTGAATATCGACATATATATTGAATATTGAACATTGAATATCGATATATATTGAATATAATTAAATATTGAACATTGAATATCGATAAATATTGAACACTAAATATCTATATATATTGAATACGATGACACGATTGTTGAACATATATAATTACATTTAATTAAAATGTTGACATACAAGACTAGATATACCCAGAAAAAATGAAATAAAATAACAAAAGTAGAGAAATCATACTAAATCTTTGCAATTAGAATGTGTATTTTTTCTTTAAGAAATGCTTGAGACATGCTCTTAAGTCGATGCAGGAGTGAATATAAATCAGATTTATATATAGAACACTAGCCACATAATCAGATTTATATATTGAATTATATATATATATATATATATATATATATATATATTTTGAACACTAGCCATTAATTGAATCATATATACATATTTGATCCAGACTGCACACCATCTTAAAGTAACACAGAAGGGATTGCCTTTTATCCCAATGAACTCAAATAATGATTTAGTTGCATTACAGAATTCAAGGAAGTACTACCAAGGACATCCATAGGTAGCTGACTTCAAATATATTTATAGAAAAGGGAAATACAGACCCTAATGCAAGGAGCTAAACATACCATGACTCTTCTTCTTTTCACCATGCATAAGATAGACATCTTGAACCCTACCATAAGGTAAAAAATCTGGAAAAGGAAATCATTGTAGCACCAGTCATTTTTCCTTCAGTAAAAGTTGCAGCAAATCAAAATAATCCAAGTATTTAGCAAAAATTATCAGCATAAGGAAACTGACAAAAAAATATAACCCTGTTAATGTGTACTGGTTATGTAATGCTCTAATAGTCCTATCTATCAGCCTCTTCAGAAGAAGCATATTTAATGAAACAGAATCCTGCATAAGCTAAAATTTGGTACCCAGCCTCAAAAAAATTGTGGTTATATCAAAGCTAAAGAAGTTACAAAAATTTATTAGGTACAATATATCTATATAGATGCACCCAATGGATCAAGATACAAAACCCCACATTCTAGTATTCAAACGTTACGTGCTAATCAACCTATATATACACTGCAAACGCATAACAAAGCACAATAGCATCTCACATTACTTTCTTCCTATACTTAAAGGCCATAATGAGGAGATTACGAATATAATGGAAGTTGGATAGCAGAAAAATGAATCTGAAGAAAATCACCTCTGACATTTAACCCAAACCAAAACTCAGCTGAAATCTATAATTACCCACAAATTATCAGATCGGTTCTTTAGTATTTTGAGTTTTAAGATTTTTTGGAAGAAATTCTAAGAATATAAAAACTTGGAAAAGAGAGTAGAAACTCACTGAGTCAACTCAGTGTGTCAACACCCCCAGAAAACCCTAGATCTACGCCGCCATCACGCTAGCGGCGCAGATCGGAGAAGACGAGCCCCTTGACGCTCTGCAACAACGGCGGAAGGCCCCCCTTGACTGAGCATTCAAGCTTTGCAACGACGGTACGCCGCCATCACGCGAGCGGTGCAGATCGGAGAAGACGAGCCCCTTAACGGAGCATTCAGGCTCTGCACCGTCGGCGTCTCGCTGACTTCTTCGCCGTCTCAAAATACCCAAACGGTCGCCATTTTCGACGAGCTGCGAAAACGTCCGACGAAGGAGAGAAACTCCGGTTGGCGGTGGAGATCGGTGAGCAGCGCCCGCGCCACCTCCGCCATCTAAAACTCCCAAGCCACACCCTCCTCTTCCTCGTATTTGCGTATCTCCTGTGTATGTATGTTTTTTTCCATTTCAGATCTTTTGTGTGCGTGTTTTTTCCCATCTGAAAATGTGAGAGAAAAGAGAGAAACATTTGAAAATGAAATAGAAAGAGAGAAGACAATATTAGTAATTGTTTGAGAGGGAGGAAAGAGAAAAGTATCTAATCCTTTGGAAATGAAGGGTAGGAAAGACATTTTACAAGACAATTTGTACTGTCAGGAACTAAAAATATGACTTGTACTTTTGAACTCTTAAGAGGCAAAATATGTACTAATAAGTCAATAATCTCTAAAAAGAAATAAACAACACATTAACACACACGAACACGTAATGGCGTAGTTTCATCATCACACAAGTACATTTCCCCATCACAACTCAAAATGGCACCAAAGTATTCCAATTCTATTTCCCTGTTCCACTGGTATACCACTCTGCTGAAACACCAACATTGGAACAGGTGATTTCATATTCGTCCTCCTCATAAAATAAAAACAGTTTCTCAAATAGCTTCATATGTTGTTTTAGCAACATCACACCATACAGTAGGCTCCCATCGTTTTCCGGACTACGCATGCAATAGATAACTTTTCCCTTCATATGGAGCTGCTCCGGGTCCGGAGTAAACGGGTTTTCCCCACCCAAAATCCGCATCGTAAAGTGGTAACCGGACCCAGCTGATGATCCCCAAATTGGGGCATTTAGTAGTGTGTGTGCCACGTGCAAGGGCGCAAGCGTCGCCCTTCAACTCCAAGTAATCAAGAGTTGACCTCAAGTAGTCGTCATCCAATCGGGCTATCGCCTCGTGAACTTTACCCACCGCAAACTTCAACGGGTTCGAGGCGAGTTCACCACACGACGCAATTGGAGTAGCTAAGAATATCACATTGCCAAAGTAACCCAACGGAAGAGATGGCCGCAGCCTGCTCCGCCCGTCCACGGGAATATGCAACTTGGATTCCTGATCAGCAGGCAAGTCATGTGCAACGCACACGCACCGCCACACATGGCATGTAACCACCTCGTACGTAATAGTTTAAAAGAAAATACAATCCTATGTTATTCTATGTATCGCACGGCTAGGCGACGATAATTACGAGGCTTTTACGTATTGTTTCCATGTTCGTCTATCGATGTGGGTTTTTAATTGCTTTAATTTATACCGTGATTGGTAGAGTTCTATTGCAATGACATGTTATTCTCTATTTAATGTTTTAGATAAATGTTTGAGTTAATTGTTTACTATGTGAATTCATTCTATGTTATACTATTGACAAAGTTTATTATTATATTGTATTTGCAAAGTTTGTGGCAAAGTTATCTAATAGTCAGGGGCTCCAAATGGGGTCCGGGACCGACGGATCTTCGGGCGCGACCCGCCGTGCTCACTACGTGTGGGAATACCTTAGTCATTAATGACAATGTATATGTGACAATGTAAATGTTATTTGCTAATTTGCAATTACTTGATTATTTGTTTTTAGCATTAACTATTGAATGACTTAATCCCACTGAGTGTGCTTGCATGCTCACCCCCAACAATTTACACTTTCAGGTTGAAGAGTTGGATGACGATGAGTGGTGATGGGAGACGATGATCTATTTAAGAATAAAAGACTATTTGCACACATGTCTATTAAAATTAAGTTATGATTTTTATTATGGATGCATGTTTTGTTAACAAGTTAGTCGTGAACTTTTTGATTTTATTATAATTGTTTTCGAATACTTAAAGTAATTTTTATAGTCATTGCGTCCCTTTATTTTAACGTTATAAATTCAAGATTCAATTTTTAGCACGTTAAAATTAGTTATTTTAACTACTTTTTGAAAGTTTAATATTTTCAAATTTGGGGTGTGACACTTATACTTCAAATAAAAAAATGTAACATAAAAAAAAATTACAATGGTAATGAAATGAGGATTGAGTTTCCCGTTAAAAAAAAGAAAAAAAAGGGGATTGAGTTTGCTCTGATATTTTTCAGAAACGGCTAAGAGATTAGGATACAATCACACAGTCAATTCAAATCATTTCATTTCATTTTAGTATAAAAAAAAGTAAAAAAGAGAATAATAAGGGAGGAAACGATAAGGGGGTGTTTCTTTTGAGTTTTGGGTGGTTTTAAAAACAGGATTTTGAAATCCTGGTTTTTGAAATCCCGATAAATAGTAATATGGATGTTTCTTTTGAGTTTTGGAATAGTGAAGAATTTAACTTTATGTCAAATCAAGTTGTAAGATTGAATGAGTTTGTATTATTATATTATTGTTTGGAGAGATTATAATGATTAGTTGATTAAATGTATTATATTATTGTATTATTATATTATTATAATATTATTATATTATTGTTGAAAAAGAATATAATGATTGGAGTAATATTATATAGATATAACTTTATGTCAAATCAATATGTTTGATAAAGGTGGTTTTGAGTGGATTTTGAAAACCGGTTTTTAAATCCCGAAGTAAAACGGGTTTTGGATCTTGAAATCTAAAACCTGGTTTTTAAAACCAAAAAGAAACATCCCCTTAGACATAATAATATAATAATACAATAATATAATACATTTAATCAACTAATCATTATAATCTCACCAAACAATAATATAATAATACAAACTCATTCAATCTTACAACTTGATTTGACATAAAGTTAAATCCTTCACTATTCCCAAACCCAAAAGAAACACCCATATTACTATTCATCGGGATTTCAAAAACCAGAATTTCAAAAATCTGGTTTTTAAAACCAACCAAAGCCCAAAAGAAACATTCCCTAAAGGAAAAAATGTTGATGTGTTGCACATATAATAACGACAGTGGATAAGGGAATAGAATAAATCAAGATTATTTTATTATTTATTGCTTTTTTCAAGAAGAACGATGACGTTTATTGTTATTACACTATAGTTTAATATTAATTTAGTATTTTATTGTCTTTAGAGTTAATTGCATTACAAAAATCGCTTAACAAAAACAATTAATACAACATTATTTTTCTTTGTGATTTGATACACAATTTTTAAAAAATTTACAATTCAATAAGACTGTTTTATGATCAAATTTATTCTGACTTATATTCAGTCATACCTCTAAAAATTTAGTTGAATCGTTAGTTTAGAACTCAATGTCGGTTGACTTATACTCCGTCTCTAAAAAGTTTTCATACTTTTTTTTTTTTGTCCCTGAAAAGTTTGTATACCACAAATAGAAATAATCATCACAATTCTCACCCTCTCAATATACACATATTTACCCTTTATGCCATTACTTTTGGGACTCCACCATACACCCAATGCACCTACTTTATTTATTTTATATATAAAAATTTACAAAACTATCCCTCAACACTCTTATCATTACACTTTTTTTCTTAAACCATGTGCCCAAAATTCCCCGCAAACTTTTCGGGAACGGAGGGAGTAGTTCAATTGCTTATCGAGAAATATTGCTTTTTTTTTTTTGAATAAAGCTTATTTTCCCTTTTTTAAAAATTGCTTTAACGATAATATTTAATTCACCGATTTTTTTGTCTATTTATGGGCTTTTTTAATAGAATATTGGTATTTAAAAAATAATTTAATAAAATAAATGTATTTGGGAGGGGTTTAATAAAATAAGTTGGAGCGCCGTTAGTAACGGCGCCCCTCCTCCAAACAGTCTGACATTAAAGTGTTTTGCACAGGGGAGGGAAGGAGCGCCAATGCTAATGGCGCTCTTACCTGGCAGCTCCAGATTTTCAGAGGATTATTTGCAGATATGGAAGAGCGCCGATATAAATGGCACTCTACATATATAATATTAGGGTTGGTCTGCTATGGACTCGAGTGCATGCTGTGCACTTTTCAGTTTACTGACTTACACTTTTTGGTAAATGAGTAATAATTGAAAAGTGCAACACTATTACCAAAAAGTGTAAGTTAGTAAACTGAAAAGTGCACATGGACTAGGGTGCACAGCATGCACTCGAGTGCATACTAGACTTTACCATAATATTATTATATTAATTCTTTTGCCCAATAAATGAAAGTTTACACCCGTTAAAATTGTTATCTAATACAGTAATATTGTAATGTGATATATAATTAAAAATAAGAGATAATACTTTTTTAGAGTCAACTAAATTAATTATTCTTTAAACCATATCTATTAAATTCTTGACTTTTTATGCCAAACAACTTAGATTTATTTAAATTAGTGGTTTCATGTATGAAAAATATTAAATAAAATATTTATTCTAACATGTAATGTATTTGATGTAGTCCGGATAAAATTTGATCCAAATTAAAATAATATAGGCCGAAAAATTAGGTAATATATTTAGGGTTGTAAACGAATCGAATAATTTTGCTCGATTCGGTATTCGTATTCGAATACAAATATTTTTTTTGATTCGATTAATAAATGAATACAAATACAAAATTATGATATTCGATTCGATATTCGTAAGGATTCGATTATATTTATAATATATATAAATAAATATATTTTTAAATATATATTTGTCTCATGTCCTATAATATTATTTAAATTAATTATTATTTAAAAAAAATCCATAAATTTTCGAATCGAATAGTTTCAAGTCAAATTGAATACGAATCAATTTCAAGTCGAATACTTGAAAAATAATATTTAGAATATGTATTAAAAAATTCGAATCGAATAGTATAGTATCGAAAAATCAATCGAATTGAATACCGAATCAAATTTATTATTTAAGTGATAAATTGATCGATAAAAATGAAAATTATAAATTAATCCATAATTATAAATTAATTAATTAATAAAGTGTGGATGATCGATCACCGTAAATTAATTAATTAATAAGTAGGAAAAAAAATTGGAGTTATAACAATAAGTAGAGAAAAAAAGGGTGAAAAGTGAGAGTGGAAAAAAAAATTGGAGTTATAACAGTAAATAGAGAAAAAGAGAGGACAAAAGCATGTGCACCAAACCTATTTTGGTGCACATGGTGCATTTGAGAATTACCCTAGAATAAATATTTTATTTAATATTTTCCATACATGAAACCACTAATTTAAATAAATCTAGTTGTTTGGCATAAAAAGTCAAGAATTTAATAGATATGATTTAAAGAAAATATTATCTCTTATTTTTAATTATATATCACATTACAATATTACTGTATTAGATAACAATTTTAACGGGTGTAAACTTGGGCAAAAGAATTAATATAATAATATTATATATGTAGAGCGCCATTTATACCGGCGCTCTTCCATGCCTCTGACACCCTGCAAATAATCATCTGAAACTCTGCAGCCGGCCAGGTAAGGGCGCCATTAGCATTGGCGCTCATTCCCTTTGGAGAAGCGGCGTCTGCAAAAGACTGTAATGTCAGACTGTTTGGAGAAGGCGCCTTGGAGAAGGGGCGCCGTTACTAATGGCGCTCCAACTTATTTTATTAAACCCCTCCCAAATGCATTTATTTTATTAAATTATTTTTTAAATACCAATATTCTATTAAAAAAGTGTCTTAAGAATCTGAAAAAAAAATACTATATATATTTAATACTAAATCACATGTAACTTTCATACTATTTCAAATCGCATGAATACCTTTAAATCACGGGAAAATTTTGTATAATTAATCTAAATAATACAAGCACAAAAAGAAATTTACAGATAAATGCAGAATATCCATCCAAATTCAGTAAAAATAGACAAATAAGTAAAAATATACATAAATTATACTTGGCTCAAAGAAAGATTTTTTATAAAATTATACTTTCTCCGTCCAAATTCATTATGCTCATTTATTCGAGTACAGTTTTTAATAAATATTAATTAATTTATATATAAAATAGATAAGTTGATTGTGGGTCTACTTATAATTAAGGTAAAGTCTAGTATGCACTCGAGTGCATGCTGTGCACCCTAGTCCATGTGCACTTTTCAGTTTACTGACTTACACTTTTTGGTAAATGGTGTTGCACTTTTCAATTAATACTAAAAATATTATTATACAGTTTAATAATTGAAAAGTGCAACACCATTTACCAAAAAGTGTAAGTCAGTAAATTGAAAAGTGCAACATGGACTAGGGTGCACAAGTAAACTGAAAAGTGCAACATAGACTAGGGTGCACAACCTGCACTCGAGTCTATAGCAGACCAACCCTATAAATAAAGTGATTTTTTATAAATAAAGATAATAACAAAATTTTAAATAAATGTTTAATGTTTGAAGAGTTGAGATAAAATAGTGTGAATAATATTATTTTTAAAAGGGAAAAAAAAAAATTAGACAACTAAAAGTATTTAAATAAATTACAATAACTTCTTCTATATTTAGTTGTACATAAAAGAAAATGAAAGTAAATTGAAAATAGTCCAGCTAAATCAATGGATAGTAAATTGAAAATAGTCCAGCTAAATCAATGGATATGAAAAAATAATTAACGTGGAATAAATGAGAGTACTGCATTACTAATAGCCATACATTGATGTGTTATTATCAATCTCATAAATTGAATTGTACGTTGCTAGCTGTCTACCGCCCCCCTTCTATCACAATCACACAATGCCTCAGTCGCTGGGAAAATTGAAAGACAAAAAATGTGTGAGACCGTTTCACTGATCTTTTTCTGTGAGACTGATCATTTTAACCTATATTTTAAAGTTTTGGGTAGGATAATCCATATTTTTTTTTTCACATTTTGATTTGTAAAAAAAGTGATAAAGTTTAAGTAAAAAGTGATAATATTTTTAACAAAAGTGACTATCACTTTTACTTAAACACTATCACTTTTTGCTCAAACATTATCACTTTTTATATATAAAAGCTGTCTCATGGATCTCATTCTGTGAGACGGTCTCACCCAAGACTAGCCCAAATTGAAAATCACAAGTATATAAGCTAGATCAACATAATAACATAAGAAGTTAATAAGTGATTAGTGTGAAAATTGCTCGAAAGTCAAGTGTTTAATTTGTATAATTTTATAGGATTTCGTGCATTATTTACATTAAA
Organism: Galeopsis tetrahit; assembly: GCA_963675135.1. Lineage (NCBI taxonomy): Eukaryota > Viridiplantae > Streptophyta > Magnoliopsida > Lamiales > Lamiaceae > Galeopsis > Galeopsis tetrahit. Next base: position 5,964,819 of record OY776126.1, read on the forward strand.
TTGACTAATTGTATTTGATTTGGAGGAGTGGTGTTGTTTTCTATTTTTTTTATAGGAAAATGAGCATTTATGGAATAAAACACGTCTTGATTATATCGTGGAGTCAATCGAAGGAATAAATAGAGGAGAAGGAAGAATGATTGGACTCAAGAAGAAATTACGAAGGAAAAAAAAAAAAAGCATAATGGAGCCTAATATTTGAGGCCCATTTCGATGGACCAAATTGAAAAGCAGCTAAAACTCACGGAGCCTAATATTTGAGTGCTGGATCATTTTGGTTGCCAAACTTGGGAATTAAAGGATGCTGGACTATTGTGAATTAATTTACGGGAGGAAGCCCATTTAAGAATTAAATTCCCTTAGGCCATTCTTATTTATAAAGAAAAGGCCCTTCCCATTTTGCTTCATTTTCGGGGACTAAGAGGCGGCAGCCAATTTCGACAGAAGAGGGAATAAACACGCAGCAGGAGAGGCGCACGAAACAGGGCAGCTGATTGGGGAATCTCCTCCACCCCATCCACTCCACTCATTAGTTTAATTTTCATTTAATGTTTTAGACTTTAATGTAGTATTTTATTCTATGTAAGCATTGAAGGATTACAAGACTATTTGAGGTGATATTTTTTCTTAATTCCATGTTTTATTGTTTATCTTTTATGAATGTGTTTTCATTTATTAATTTAGTTATTAGCTAGATTTGTTGGTGTTTGGGTGTTTGGATTTATGATGGAATTAGATTTTTAGCTTAATTTTGATTGTCTAATTTAATTGGAAGGTGTATTGATTAGGTTAATGGGTTTTGAATGATCATTTACTTGAATTCAATTATTAGATTATATGTTGAAGCTTGATTAGTGCAACGAGGGTTAGTTAGTTTTGATAGATCGTGTAATCGAGGGTTGAAAATCGAGTAGATTGAGTTAATATTGGATTATCGCAACGAGAGTTGGGTAATTTTCATTAGAACTCCATTAATCTACACTAATTATTTGAATGAGAGTTTGAGTGATTAGTGAAAAGACTATAGGAGTTTGGTTTCTAGTATTCAAGTGGAAAAACATGATTAGAGATTAAATTAGTATAGCTTAGGTAGAATCATCTAATTGTGTGATTACCCGGGTAAGAACGTCTCTATTCTTCCTCTCGATCCGAGGTGCTTTGTTAGATATATTCTTAGTGATTGCTCTTATCATACACCAACCAATGAATTAAACGTCCAAGTTAAGCTTTAATCGATTTCCACATAATGAAGAACACCCGAACACTACTTCTTTATTTGATATTTGATCATCATTTTACTTGTTTTTCTTAGTTAGCATTTATCTTGTTGATTTTTGCATTTAGTTTTAGTCGTTCACCCCATGCTCTTTCACTATAATTACATGACACACACAACACTATGGCTACGCAAGCTAACTAGTCCCGTGGTTCGATAATTTAACCGGGCACTTACTTTTACTATGAGGATCCTCTTACACTTGAGAGGTGAGTATTGAAAAATACGTGTCAATAAGACATACTCTGTCAAAATTTATCTCAACACGAGTTTTAGTAAATATTGTTTAGTTAATACAGTATATAAAATAGATAAATTGGGGATGTGATGAGATATTGTGAGACACTCTTAAGAATAAAATGAATGACAATGTAGATAAACAAGTGAAGATTGGAGGATGGGGATATAATATGAATACTATTATTTTTAAAATAAGAATGAACATAATGAAATTGGATAACCAAAAAAAGAAAGTGAACATAAGAAAATTGGACGAAGAGGAGGTAGTAATATAGATTTCCAATCAAGATTAAAATAAGATTTATACCAAACACGTTTTTTTTTTTCTTTTTTTTCTTTTTAACAGAACACTCAAAACTAGTTCAACTAACAACAAAAATACAAATTACAGTGATCCATCATCCATATATAATACTAGTAATTCAACCGAAACAGAAAGAAAGAAAGAAACACACGATTTTGCCATTATGGCATGCATATTGTATGTCATGATCATCGATCAGTAGTAACACAATAACAACGTAGCTTATTGAACTTAAAACTCATAAAGCAGTTTCTCAAATAACTGCATATGCTGTTTGAGCAACGTGACAGCATACAAAAGGCTCCCATCGTTTTCGGGGCTACGCAACACATGACTTTTCCCTTCATGATATGAAGCTACTACGGGTCCGCAGTAAACGGGGTTTCCCCACCCGAAATCCGCTTCGTATTGTTGTAGCCACACCCAGCTGGTGATCTCCAGATTCGGGCATTTAGTAGTGTGCGTGCCACATACAAGGGCGCTAACATCCCCTTGCAACTCCAAGTAATCGAGAGCCGACCTCAGGTACTCGTCATCCAGGCGGGCTATCGCCTCGTGAACTTTACCCACTGCGAACCTCAACGGGCTCGAGGCGAGTTCACCACACGACGCAATTGGAGTAGCTGAGAATATCACATTGCCAAAGAATCCCCTCGGAAGGGATGGCCGCAGCCTGCTCCGTCCGTCTACGGGAATATGCACCTTGGATTCCTGATCAGCAGGCAAGCCACGTGCTATACTCACGCACCGCCACAGATGGCCTGTAACCACCTCGTACGTACTATAATCACCATTGCATTCGGCTTTAAGGGCATTCAGGTGATCACGTGTTAGCTTGAATGTCGAAAATGTTGTCTCAGAGTAATTGTTATCCAAAGGAGCTTTCAATGGTGGTGGGGGTTGGTACTCCACGTGGGGGAACTGAGGCCGTGGAGGATCGCGTGCAGCAAGGACACTCCGGTCGAACATAGGAAGGGTGTCGATCGTCTCGCCCCGAGCTATGTCCGACCACGTCTTGATGAAATGGACACCAGAAACTCCGTCTGTTAAGTGATGCTCATTTGCAATACCTAAACTAACTCCACCACACTTGAAACGAGTTATCTGCAAAAATATACAATTTGTGAACAATGAGATATGATCACCGTTGAATTGGTGAGTGGGGAATGACTTGTATTTATAGGAGTAATTACATTGTAACCTAATTACATAAATTTAGGAAGAGATAAATACAAAAGGTAAATACAACAATATATGTCCTATATACGAGGAATGTTTGACTATTCCTTAATATCCCCCGTCAAGCGATGCGTTGGATGAGGGAAAACGCAGAGCTTGGATCGAAGGAACCCAAACGTCGGGCGAGGAAGGCTTTTTGTGAAGATGTTGGCGAGTTGGAGATGCGTGAGGACAAACTGCGTGGACAGCTTTCCAGAGGTGACGAGATCGCGAACAAAGTGACAATTGATGTCAATGTGCTCGGCCCGCTTGTGAGCCACTGGATTCTGGCTCAGAAAGAGGGCACTATTGTTGTCGGAGAGGAGAATAGGGCGAGCAGGCAGAGGAACACGGAGCTCGCGGAGCAATGAAGTGATCCAAACGACCTCGGCAGCTGCGTTGGCTAAGGCACGATACTCCGATTCACAACTAGAGCGAGCTACTGTGGGCTGTTTATTTGCACTCCAAGAGACCAGATTCCCACCTAGGAAGACTGAATAACCATAGGTACAACGACGAGTTTCCACGCATCGAGCCCAGTCGGCATCTGAGTAGGCGACCACGAAAGAGTCTGGGCGACGAGTGAAGGAGAGGCCATAATTGATAGTGTGTTTGACATAGCGAAGAATCCTCTTCACGACCGAGAAGTGGTCGCTGCTCGGCACCTGGAGAAACTGACTGACATGATTTACCGAGAAGGATAGATCAGGTCGAGTGATGGTGAGATACTGGAGGGCGCCTACCAAAGAGCGATAAAGGGTCGGATCCGAGAATGGATCACCAGTGCTGACCAGGGTCTCACCCGCGGCCAAAGGGGTGGTAATGGGCTTGGAATCTTGAAGATCTGCTCGCTCAAGAATTTTGCGAGCATATTTAGACCGCCCGACGAACAGCCCAGAAGAGGTGTAAGAGATTTCCAAACCCAGAAAATAGTTGAGGCGACCAAGGTCCTTGAGGGTGAACTCCTTGTTCGCCCGAGCAATGAAACGAGCTAGTGTAGACGAGTCATTGCCAGTGACAATAATATCATCGACGTACAAGAGGAGGTAGACAACCGAGGAGCCTTGAAATAGGTAGAACAACGAGGAGTCAGATTTGCACTCCTTGAAGCCTATGCCGAGCAAGAAGGAGCTGAACCGCTGGAACCAAGCTAAAGGAGCTTGGCGGAGACCATATAATGCCTTTTTCAATTTGCAAACATGATCAGGGAGTCGAGGATCGACAAAACCAGGGGGTTGAGCCATAAAAACTGGTTTATGGAGATAGTCATTGAGAAAGACATTCTTGACATCGAGCTGATGGAGAGACCAATTGAAGCGAACAGAGAGAGCCAAGATAACCCGAACAGTGGTCGCCTTAACAACGGGGCTGAATGTGTGAGAAAAATCCGTGCCAGGGATTTGGGTAAAGCCTTGAGCGACCAGTCTGGCTTTGTGCCGCTCAATTGAACCATCAGACTTGTATTTGGTTCGAAAAACTCATTTTGAACCAACAATGTTCATATTCCGGGGGCGAGGAACAAGATCCCAAGTTTTGTTAACTCACAGAGCATCGATTTCCTCATGCATGGCAGCCAACCATTCAGGAGACTTGGCGGCCGATTTGAAACCACGGGGTTCTGAGGAGGCAATGAGTGAACTAATCAAGGCAGTGGAGGCCAAGTTCAGAGGATACTTAGGTTTAAAAATCCCAGATTTTGCTCGCGTGATCATTTGGTGCGTGGACCGTGGTTGCCGTGCTGGGGGGTCAATGGTCGGCTGCGACTGCTCGGCCGGTTCAGGGGAAGCAGGTGGCCCCGCAACAGGGGCTGGCAAAGGATGGGGTTCCTCGCTAGAGTCGGAAGAGCATGCCGAGCAAGGGATGGTCGCAGAGGGAGGAACAGGCCCTGGCGAGGGATCGGGTGAGGAGTCAGACTCCGCATCCAGAAAGGATGAGACTACCTCACTGGTCGGCATGGGCCGAGCAGTTCTTGAAAAAGGGAAGCACTCTTAATCAAATATGGCATGGCGAGTAATAAAAGTTTTTGAAGAACCAGGATCAAGACACCGAAAACCCTTATGTTGGCTACTGTATCCCAAGAAAATACATGGTCGACTGCGAGGAGAAAGTTTGTTCGAGGCATAGTCTCGAAAATAAGGGAATACTCGGCAACCAAATGTCTTAAGATTTCCATAAATGGGCACAGTGCCGAATAAGACCTGTAATGGTGATAGGTCGTCCAAAACTGACGACGAAAGTCGGTTGATGAGATGAACAGCAGTGGCAAAAGCATCAAACTAAAATTCTGATGGGGCGCCAGCATGAAACAACATAGAGAGCCCAGTTTCAGTGATGTGTCGATGTTTTCGCTCAGCGCGACCATTCTGCTGAGGGGTGTAGGGGCATGACATACGATGCTCTATGCCGTGCTCAGCCATAGAGCTGTGAATAACTTTGTTGACAAACTCTGTACCACCATCACTCTGAAAAACTTTGATGGTCGAGGAGAACTGATTGCACACATACTTGTGAAAGGCGACCAAGGTTGCGAAGAAATCTGATTTTGCTCGGAGATGATATAACCAAGAAAAACGAGAAAAATCATCCACGAACACAACATAATAACGAAAGCCAGTAGTAGTAGTAGTAGGAGCAGGACCCCAAAGGTCGCAATGCACTAAATCAAGAACTGCAGATGCACGTTTTCATTTATAGTGAATGATAATCGTTTACTCTTGGCCAATTGGCAAGGGGTGCAAGTTTTCGGATTTGGTAAAATTGAACTAACAGATAGATGCCCTAATCTATTTAAATCTTTAATAACGTCAAAAGGTACATGACCCAAATGGGAATGCCATAAATCAAAAGAAGCACGAACGATACCAGGATTTTTCAAAGTAGCGACCAAAGCTGGGAGCGCCCGTTCCAATACGTACAACCCCTGCTTACATCGACCCTGAGCCACTACCTCCTTGAGAGCCCGATTCTGAACAAAATTTTTTTTGTCAGAGAAGCAAACATCAACCGGAAAGTCAGACGTGAGCTTGCTAATGGATAAAAGTTTTTTGGTGATGTGAGGTACAACGAGAACATCTAGAAGGCCAATATCCTTATAAAGTGAGTGCAAACCAATGAGAAATTTGTAGGGAATTGCCATTACCAACAATAACCTCACCATTACCAGAATAAGGGCCGAGGAGTCCAGGTGCGAGGTACTGGGAGTCATGTGGGCCGAGGCTCCTGAATCAACATACCAATCCGAGGAGGTCGGCGAGGAGACGGAGCAGGCCGAGTGAAAAGTCTGAGTAAGGTTGGCGGATGAGTCCTCGGACAGATGGGCAGATGGGCGAGTAGGTTGGCGAGGAGTTGGGCCGCGAACAAAACGTTGAGGGCATTTGTTGGCATAGTGCTCGCCGCGGTAGATTTGACAGCGAGGGACGAAGGCTTTACGCCCTCCGCAACCACCAGAAAAGTCGGGGCGACCACCACGAAGAGGCCCAGAAGGACGACCACCAGTATGATCGCGTGGATTCGGGCGAGCAAAGAACGCGACTGGAGCAGGTTCAACTGGATCAGGCTTATTCATGATCTCAAAGGCAATAGCCTGATGCAGTAAGTCACGGAAAGCTGGGACAGGCGAGGGGGCCATTCTGGTGTCGGCTAATCCGCTGAATTTGGGGCCAAGGCCCCGTAGAAACCAGTGCGACATGTCAGATTTGTCGACTGGCTTACCAATAGCGGCCAGTTGGTCGCATAACGCTTTAAAACGTCGACCATAATCGGCAACAGGAAGGGAATCACGCTTGAGGAGAAGGAGATCCTCACGAAGCTGAGTGATGCGTGACTGGGAGGAGTGGCTGAAGGCATCCTCCAGGGCAAGCCAAGTATCGCGGGCCGTGTCACATTGAACGACCTCGACCAGAGTTTCTTCAGTGAGGGAGGAGAGAAGAAGAGCAAGGACCTTCTGATCCTTCGATTTCCAAGCAGCAAAGGTAGTGTGAGTAGTGGCAGGGGGGCGGACGAGCCATCCACAAAATCAAGAAGATCGGCACAAGTAAGCATTAGAACAACCTGCTTCTTCCATAGGAGGTAGTTGGAAGAAGAGAGTTTTACCGTGACCATATGAATGAGAACATTCATTGGAATTGATGATTCTGTCATTGAAGAGAGGTAGTCGAGGGGGACAAGCTTGAAAAAGTAAGGCGGCGACGGCAGCAGGCAGAAAGAGAGAGAGAGAGAGAGAGAGAGAGAGAATTAGGGTTAGGATTTTAGGTGCAGTGTTTAGGCTGATATCATGTGAACAATTAGATATGATCACCGTTGAATTTGTGAGTGGGGAATGACTTGTATTTATAGGAGTAATTACATTATAATCTAATTACATAAATTTAGAAAGAGATAAATATAAAAGGTAAATACAACAATATATATCCTATGTTTGAATATTCCTTAATACAATTATTATCGATAATCTAGATATACAGTGAAATACGTACAAATTAAAACTCCTCATTTTTGTTAATTTCATTTATCTATATCTTTTATTTTCTTTTAATCATCATCAGCCACAAAAAAGGGCACACCCTCCATTCAATTTTATTATTCACATTTTTTTTCACACTACTTTATCTTCATGCTCCTACCATCACGTATTTACCCACTTTATCATTCACTTAATTTATTCATAAACAATCATTTATTTATAAATGAACCCCACAATACCCTATCATACTCGACTCCACAATTTTTTGACTAATTTTTCAAAAATATCCGTTTACCTCATGTTATGACCCCAAAAGATGTTTGTAATTACCTGTAGTAGCAAAAGTGGGAAGGATGAAAGACCTTGAGAATAATCGACGGCGGGGATGAAGCGGAGGTCCGGCCTACCGGCCAAATCATCCAGCGTGGCATCGCATTCCGCCTCGACGAACAACACCCCGTCGGCGTTGCAGTTGATCTCAATGCGATTGTTTTCGCCCTTGTTGAGCCTCCCGGCATAGGGGTAGAACTCAACCAGGGCCCGGCTAAGCGCCGCCTTGAGCACCGTCGCGTCGAAGAAGTTGGCGGCACCATCGGAGCGGTACAAGTGGACGGCGCGGGTGTGGTAGGTAGCAGGAAATAGCAAGTCCAAATTGGAGAGCCACAAAGTTCCACCCGGCGTTTCGGCCATCGGCTTTACCATTGTCGAGTTATTCACATTCATCTTCATGCTTCTGAGCATAGAGTCAGAGAGAGAGAGAGATTTTTTTGGAACTATGCAACCAATTATGTGTTAGGAAATTATTATTCATGGGCCACATAGAGTTTTTATAGTTATATCTATTATTGTGATACGGTTGACTATTAAAATTAATATGGATTTATGAGTAGAATATCACATAGAACTTTGTTACGGAAATTATGGTAACCCTAATTCAGTACTATATAAAGATCAAACGAAATCCATAAGGAGATTTAGTCGAGGAAGGCCATAAAACCACCGCATCTAAAATATTTGTTGTACTACATGTATATTTCAGTAATTGAATAAATATTTCTAACATTATGTTCCTACTCGGCTACTCGCTCGTCCACAATTATATAATTATGTGCGGAGTGAATATGAAACTAATTAGATCACCCTATACTAATTACACCGTACATAGTTAATTGCAAATGATTTTGTTATTGTGTTCTCAACTAATGTCTATAGCATATATATAATAATCTTTCCCTTTTTATGTATTTGAAGACTAAAACTTCGATTTCTCTTCACTAATAATATTACCGAAAGGTTAATGGCCGCACCCCAGAATTAAAAAAAAAAAACCCATATATATTTAGGGTTGAGAGCTTGGACCGGTGGTTTTAGCAAAAGGGCAGCCCAATTATATACTCCCTCCGTCCTAAAAAATAGCCACTTATTCTTTTTTTAAATGTTTTAAATTATAATCACATTTTTTCTTTTATTTTAGTATTAAATACTTTGACTGTCAATTATTTTTATTAATCTGTGTGGGTAAACATACTCCTCCAATTACCCTATATATATATATATATTCTCTCTAAAGAATTCATCGGTAAATATACTCTTTCAACTAAAACCATAATTCAATTCCTTTCAAAAACACAAAAACAAAAAAACAAAACCCTATTTCCTCTTCCTTCCGTCATGCCTCTGCCCTCCCTTTCTCCCCTTGTCCTCGTTCTCCTCCATTTCTTCGGCTAGTTTTTTTTTTTTTTATAAACTTATGTCGAATTAACACTCTTTGTTGACAATAGTTTATCGAGAAAGAGTGTTGAACTGTAGTCGAAATTTATTAGCACCGAAGGTGGTGGGTGCTGCAATACAATTATGTTTAGAAATTAAATGCAAAAAGTGTATTTATTAGACTAAATTTACTAAATTGATAATTTAAATATTTTACACAGTGTATTAAATTGTTTTTAGTATTTTGCATAGATTAATCCCGAGAATTGTTTTTTCTTTATCTTTTTTTTTCATTTTAAATTGTTTTTAATATTTTACATAGATTAATCACAAGAATGGTAAGATCTGCAAACTATTAATTATTATACGAAAATATTGTTCAACAATTTTATTAATTTTAAAAAAATTTGTATTCAATTTTCTATACATAATTTTATTTCATAGATACACCACAAAAAACAGCCCATTTAAAGAGGGCAAAGGCGAGGGAATTGCCCTCTTTAAGCGTTTTGACGACAGCATAGGCGAGGGGCAGTCGCCGTCGCCGAAGTGCTCCTCGCTAATTTATTGGCGAGGGCACTCTCGCCTATTACAGAGGGCAGAATTGCACTCGCGTATTGGCGAGGGCCAAACACACTCGATCGCGCATTGGTGAGGGCGCGTGTCGTCGCCCATTAGCGAGAGTGTGTCCCGTCGCCTTTTCCCGAGAGCGAGGCCCCTCGCCAATTCCCGAGGGCAAAGACCGTCGCCTTTTCCCGAGAGCGAGGCCCCTCGCCAATACGTTGTATTTAAAAAAAACGCCTTTTTCCGAGAGCGAGGCCCCTCGCCAATACGTTGTATTTAAAAAAAACAGACCTGGGTTTCGAACCCAGGTCTCGACCTGGGCCACCATTAATTCTTTTTATTCGACCTGGGCGCGCGCATGGGGGGTCGAACTCGCGACCTCCCGGATGTGAAGAGTTTATGCGCCCCCGTGTGCCAATTAGGCTAGGAGCTTTAGTCGTAATATTTTAAATGCATTATATATTTATCCCTTTTAATTTCTGTTTTTATTTTTTAACTCAATTAATTTAATAAATTACCAACTATATGTTATTAACTCAATTAATTATATTAGCTCGATACTTAATTAATTTAACAAAGCCCCTCATTACTAAATTTAATAACTTATATTTATATATGTATTAATTAACTCAATTTATTTAACAAATCCCTTCATTAATACTAAATTTAATAATTTATACTTATGTATGTATTAACTCAATTTTATTCTTTTATTATTAATTAAGTCAATTAATTGAATAAATTACTAACTCAATTAATTTATATATTAGCTCAATACTTAATTAATTTAACAAAACCCTTCATTACTAAATTTAATAACTTATTAACTCAATTACCAACTATAATTAACTCAATTTATTTAATAAATTACCAACTATATGCTATTAACTCAATTCATTTATATATTAGATCAATACTTAATTAATCACACACAAGCAATATGAATTAAAACCATTAAAATAAAACATTGTCTCGTACGTTCACTTCAATTCAAGTACACAACATAAAAAAAAAATCTCATACAACTTCATCAATTTTTTAAAATCCAACAAGACAACATAACTTAAAATGTATCAATCATCGACCATCAGCAGCGTCATCATCACCACCACCATCATCATCATTCCTAGCACCCTTCCCGTTACCCGACCCCCGTCTGAACTGGCTCATCATTGATGCCATCTGTGATGTCATCTCACGCGCAAACTCTTGACGTAAGCGCTCCTCCGTCTGAGTGACTGATTGCTGCAGTTCTTCACGTAAGAGACGCTCTCTCTCTTGACTAGCCCTCCGCTCTTCCAAAAGAGCATTGTCGATGTCGGCCTGGCTAAATCGTCCAAACGACGTACCGAAAGATGTCTCACCAGGACCAGAAGTGACACGTCTGTTCTTTCCTAGTTGCCCAAGACCCTTCACGCGACCATGAGATCTTCCAACTTTCTTCACGAACAACTCAGACATTTCCGGCAAGGGTGGGGTCTGGCTACTGGAACCATCATCTGAAGGATCATGATCAGATGACGGCTGGGTGAGATGTGACAATTCCTCTTGCACCTGATCCTATATGTGCATATGTAAAATTTGGCTAATATACATGTCAATACAATTAAATATTATATTTAATATAATATATGTATACACTTACCAGAATATCACCCATATGGGAGTATGTGTACGTTCTGTTAGTGTAACGGTGGTAATATTCGATAATCTCCCAGTCGTAAGCTGGTCGTCCCGTCCTCTCCTCCTATATTTTGAAGAACATAAAATTAAATTAATTAAAATGAACTCAAATTACTTATAATTGAACATAAATACTTACAAAACGTCTGGCCACCTCGGCTGCCCCACGAGATCCCCCTTTATGTCTAGCAAAACCGGTACCCGGGCCTCCAGGCTCTGATAGTCGGTTCTTCCGACACTGCTCGCTCTTCTTAATTGTGTCCGGATGATTCCAGTGGCGAACCAAGTGCTCCCAGACATCGTTGTCCCAATTCGGCTTCTTCTTCTCCAGCTCCCACAATCCCTTGTAGTGGTTCAACATGTCACTGTATCGATTTACTGCTCTCTTAAGAAAGAGCCTGTACACTAATGCAGTGTCAACAGTCTCTGGATCCCACGTAACCTCATTCTGCCAAAAAAAATTGATTAATTATAACAAAATGTGAATGAATAGATATGTTACACATCATTAAATTATACCTGAAATGTATCCCACCATCGTTGAAGTACACCTGGGGATACCAAGCCGAATGTGTGTGCGCCAACCTCCATATTCCGGTACATGATATGTCTGATGGTGGTCGAGATTAGACCCGAAGGCATCATCCTGTTGTTACACATAATTAATTTGAAAATGAATAATTATGTAATTCATTATAATGAAAATTATAAGATATGTAATACTTACGCTCCACGATAGATCGTAAGACGAATACGACTCTCGTGTGCGTCTGTCGCCTGGCTAGCCGCTGTCTCGACAGACGCACGTCCGACTAGGTCCGGTATCGGTGGATCCTCCTGCGCTGGATACATGTGGGGCATCTGGGGAACCTGTGTGTAGTACGGATAGGGGGTCGATCCCTGCATCTGGGGCATCTGCATGATCCCAGTCATGTCTGGCAAATAGAAACCCGGATGATGTGGTATAGGTACAGGCGGCGTCTCACCTCTACTTCTACCTCTACCACCCGAAATCCTGCCCAGTACCAGAACCCTGACCACCAGAACCCTGACTACCAGAACCATGTCCACCAGAACGCTGTCCATGACCCCTATATCCACTCATCTGTAAAAATAAATATTAAAATATAACAATTAATAAATTAACATTCTTGATATAATAACATCTATGAACACTCAAACTGAATCATAAACATGCATTAAGAACACTGAAACCGAGTCATAATCAACATTCTTTATATAATATAACATATATATATATATATATACACACAATATATATATATACATATATAATATAATATAAACATATATATACAACTTTTAATTTAATCAATAAAAACGCATAAATTTACCGTAGAAATGAACCCCTCGAAGTGTAGAACACAAATATCCAAAAATTAGTCTCGATCAGTAGCTCCGACAGCGGCGGTGGCGGGGTGGAGGAGGCAGCGGCGCATATGTTTTTGGGGGTGGAGGAGGCTACGGCTGTACGAATTTGGGGAAGGAAGTGGGGTTTTAATTGGGCCTTAGGCGAGGGCATTTACGAGGGCCCCACCCCCCTCGCCAATTAGCGAGTGGGGGACCGTCGCCAGTTTCCGAGGGCCACAATGCACTCGCCAATGAGCGAGTGCAAAACACGTCGTCGCCAAATCTCTCGCCAATACGCGAGTGCATCGTTTTCCACTCGCTAATTAGCGAGTGTGATTCCGCCCCTCGCCAATTCCATCTTTATTTGTGCCCCTCTTTAAATCCCTCGCCAAATAGCAAGGGTGAAATACCCCTCGCCAATTCCCCTCGTTATTTGAGCAATTTTTTGTAGTGATATATACATCAGGAGTACATAATTGGTGATGATTGAAAACACCATTTTAAATCAAAACTTCAATGTTATTCTTGTAAAGAAAAAATTATTATTAATTTATTTATTTTTGTTTTTTATGATATTAATATTTTAGCAATTTTGACACGGTTTCGTCTCTTTTGAACCGAAATAATCAAATGTTGCTCCGAAATCAAACGAAAGTCAATTTATTAAAATTCATAGAATGACATTATTGACAATTTTATGTTTAAATTATTTAATAAATATAATATTATAACGTTGAGCAACACGGAGTAATACTTATGCAAACATGAAACTTCTATCTACATAAAGTTAGGTCTACGCTTTTTTAGTAATGTTAATTAGACCCCAAACACAAAATTTCTAGCTCCGTGGATTGGAAACAAATTATTAAACTTAAGATTAATTCAGCCGATCGAAGGATGTTAAATAATTGCAAGAATAGAATAGATTGTAAGATATGAATAGTGGAAGAACAATTTGCATGTAATTATTTCCACATATTCAATTTATATGTTGTTTTGACTATTCGTTTTTTTTACAAAATATATATCGTTTTGCACTTTTCAATGCAAATTAATTGCATTTATTCTAAATTTACTCTTAATTAAGATTAATAAATATTTATATTAATATATTTTTTTAATAAAAAATACAAACATTGATTATATTTTAAATAGAAGAGATTATTAGATAGATAGGGTTGTGACATCGAGGAGCTTGTAAGTCATTATTAATAATGTGATGGGCGGGCTGAGGAGAACCATAAATTGGATTCTTGCTGTCTGCCACTCACTCTTTCACTTCCTATCACATACATCCATTATTTGATATGGTCCATACGGATTGAACATTGCCTCGTCGGTGGGGAAATTGAAACTTATCTGTTTATGTTTCGATAATGTTTTTGAATTAAACTCCTTAGAAAATAATTTTAATTGTTTTAAGTATGCTCATAATTTTTAAGTAACGACATGTTAAATCTATATAAATTAATTGAGTATGGTGTCAAATGGAGATTAAATTAATTTAGTTTCACAGCTAAAAGAAAAATTCATTTTACGTCATGTAATGTAATTTAGGCCTAATTTAGTTTATATTCTTTAAGTTTTCACTTTTTCAATTTATATCCTAAAATGTTCAATTTATATTATTTTCGTTGGAAAATTGAAATTCCGGTCAAATAGTCTAATTTACGTCATTTAAGTTTGAAAATTAATAATTAAAAAATTCTGAAAAAAAAATTAAAAATCTCATTAAAAACTAAAAATATCATTAAAATTTATAAATTGTGTAAAATAAAAATAAAAAATTCTAAAAAAAATAAAAAAATCTACAATTCAAAAATTTTGTAAATTAAAAAAAAATTCTAAAATCTCATAAAAACATAAAATTGTAAGTATAAAAAATCTATAAATTAAAAGTTTAAAAATATTTAAAATAAAATTAAAAATTATACAATTATAAAAACCTCATTAAAATGAATTTGACACGGTTCTACAATCAATCAAGGCGTGGCCTACAAAAAAAAATTAGGAGTTTCGAGAAAAACTTTAATGACGGATGAGTTCGAATCAAGTCTGATTTTTAATAAAATATTAATAATTTTTATTATTCTTATTGGGTTTTTAGAATCTTTAATATTTAATCTACACATTTTTTAAAAAATTAAAGAGATTTTTAGAATTTTTAATGATATTTTAGAATTTCTTGAATTTAAGTTAAACATTTTTTATTTTTTGAATTGTAAAATTTATTTATTTATATTTTACACATTTTATAATTTTTAATGATATTTTTAAAAAATTAAATAAGATATTTTGAATTTTATTTTACATATTTTATAGTTTTTAATTATAATGATATTTTCGGATTTTTAATAATATTTTAAAAAATTTAATGATATTTTTAGAAAAATTATTTATTAAATTTTAATTTTCAAACTTAAAGTTCGTAAATTGGACAATTTGGCCGGAATTCTAATTTATTTTTCACATTTCGGTGAGTTTGAAAAAATTTCCGATAAAAGAGACGTAAATCAAAAAAGTGAAAATTTAATGGAGATAAATTGAATTAGGCCTAAGTTACTGGACGTAAAGTGTATTTTTCTCCCCAAGTAACTCTTAAAATGATACGGAGTATTTATTTCCACAATTATTTGATTTGCTCGATTTTGATTCCAAATGTCTGGAAATTACAACAATTTTTCATAAATGACTTTGTTTGCTCTTAAATTTTGGAGTTATTCGGCAAAGTCCCGTGGCATAAACAAAACATTACACATTGATCATTTAAATGAAAAAGTAAGTAGGTAGGAGTACTAGAATTGATCAAAATCCAAAAATATGTGCTGAAATCGATTATTTGACTCATAAGCACGCACTTAAAACTAGCTAGTTCAACAACAGAAATATAAATATAGTACTCCAATAGATTACTTATTACAATGATCCATAATAATTCAAACCGAAATAAAAGAAACAAACAGCACATTAACACACATACAGAAGAAACAAGTACATTTTCACACAACGTACAACTCAAAATGGCTACAAAGTATCCTCCTCATAGAGCAGTTTCTCAAATAGCTTCATATGCTGTTTTAGCAAGGTCACACCATACAGTAGGCTCCCATCGTTTTCCGGACTACGCAACAGATAACTTTTCCCTTCATATGGAGCTGCTCCGGGTCCGGAGTAAACGGGCTTTCCCCACCCAAAATCCGCATCGTAAAGTGGTAACCGGACCCAGCTGATGATCCCCAAATTGGGGCATTTAGTAGTGTGTGTGCCACGTGCAAGGGCGCAAACGTCGCCCTTCAACTCCAAGTAATCAAGAGCCGACCTCAAGTAGTCGTCATCCAGTCGGGCTATCGCCTCGTGAACTTTACCCACCGCAAACCTCAACGGACTCGAGGCGAGTTCACCACACGACGCAATTGGAGTAGTTGAGAATATCACATTGCCAAAGTAACCCAACGGAAGCGATGGCCGCAGCCTACTCCGCCCATCCACGGGAATATGCAACTTGGATTCCTGATCCGCAGGCAAGTCACGTGCAATGCACACGCACCGCCACACATGGCCTGTAACCACCTCGTACGTACTATAACCATTGCATTTGGCCTTGAGGGCATTCAGCTGGTCACGTGTTAGCTTGAATATCGAAAATGTTGTCTCGGAGTTGTTATCCAAAGGAGTACTTTTCAATGGCGGTGGGGGTTGGTACTCGACGTGGGGGAACTGAGGGCGTGGAGGATCGCGTGCAGCAAGGACACTCCTGTCGAACATAGGACGGGTGCCGATGGTCTGGCCTCGAGCAAGGTCCGACCACGAGTTGATAAAATGGAGACAAGAAATTCCATCGGATAAGTGATGCTCATTTGCAACACCTAAACTAACTCCCCCACATTTGAAACGAGTTAACTGCACCATTAAACTCAGTCATTCAGTTGAGATTCATGATACTCTCTATAAGTTCGGACTTTAATTAATTCCAAACACTTTCCCAAATTGATATTGTTACTCTATATGATTTTACTCCTTCAATAATTAATAAAATTATACTTCTAGATACCCATTTTACTAAAGTTCCCTTGTCAAATATTAAATAGAAATGTATATAACTGGTATACAAGAGTGCAACCACAAATATATATATATATATATATATATATATATTTTTTGTATAGCAAAAAGGTATTATATTAACGAATAGTATTAGGTAACAAAGATACTCAATCAGAGTTACAATTGATTATAAAAGAATTACCTGTAGTAACAAAAGTGGGAATGTTGAAATTCCGTGAGAATAATCGATGGCGGGGATGAGGTGGAGGTCCGGCTTGGGGGCGAAATCACCAAAATCGTCGAGGGTGGCGTCGCAGTCAGCCTCGACGAACAACAACCCCTCGCCATTGCAGTCGATCTCTATGCGATTATCTTCCCTCCTCCTTTTCAGCCTCCCGGCGTAGGGGTAGAACTCAACCAGGGCGCGGCTGAGCGCCGCCTTCAGCACCCCCGGGTCAAAGAAGTTGGCGGCGCCGTTGGAGCGGTAGAAGTAGACGGCGTGAGTGTGGTAGGTAGCAGGCATTAACAAATCCAAATTGGAGAGCCACAGAGTGCCACCTGGCGTCTCTGCAATTGGTTTTACCATCGTCGAGCTATTCACATTAATGATCTTCATATATGCTACAGGTGGATCAAAGAGAGACAGAATGGAAGTGTACAAAGGATATATTGATTATATATAAAAGATTATTGACTCGACAGTACATGATTTTTTGCCCTCAACTTTGAGGGGTAGAAGGAACCATAATTTTGTCCACTTATCACTACAAATTTTATAACAAAATGTCTCTACTACCCTTAATTTTGGAAATTTTCTTCTCTCTCCTATTATATTTTCTCTCTCTCTCATTTATATTCTCTCTCGTCTCTCTCAAATTGAAGTGGTCGTTCAACTCCCTTCTCCATTTTTCGGTGGCCTCCAACGACGCCGACGACACGGGTGGTGGGTTCCCGGCTTCCATCTTCCTCGGCCCGCTCCCGGCTTCGTCTACTCAAGGGCGGAGCCAGAATTTTTTTTTAGGACGGACTGAAAGTTTGAAATAAAGAGACTAACGAGTAGAAGAAAATAAAAAGTATCGATTTTTTCAAAAATATTTTCAACCCCTCCTCATGCATGACTTGAATTTAAGACCTCACGATCTAGTTAAGGTGCTCTAGCCACTTGAATTATACCATTTCGTCACCGATTTTTTTACTATTTAAGAGGTTTGAATTGATAATTTAACCAATGATTTAATTTATTATTTAATTAAAATTTTAATTTAAATAAAGAGTTAAATACATATATTTTTACAAACATCTTAGCAAAATTGAATCTCATTTAGTGGAAAATACTCTTTTTTTGCCTCCGAATTGTGTCATATGGTCGATTTTGTGCGGGGTATTTTTTTTTTAAATAATATATATAGAAAAAAACAAGAATTTAAATTGGGGTGGGCTACAGCCACCCTTAGCCAGGCTGTAGCTCTGCCCTTGCGTCTACTAAGGTTTGTTCGAAACTCTCCTCAACGCCGCTGCTGTTACTCTCTCACCGTCGCCTCCGTTTGAAGGCCGTTACCGCCCTCTGTTTGAAGAAGAAAGATATTCGTGCCTCCTCCTCCTCCTATTTTTTCCTCTGATTTTTTTCATTTTCATGTGAGTGATTAGGTTAGTTTTTGAATTTTCTGGATTCTTATTTCTCTGATTTGCTGGTTTATTTAAATTTTCAGATTTTTTTTATGTTGAGATGTCAGATCCTAGTTTGATTTTTTATGTTTTTCCTTATTATATTTCTTGATGAGTTTATAACGTTAAATTTGTAAAAAAATTGAAGAGAAAGACATGTCTTTTTGTTGTGGAAGGTTTGAAATCTTTGATTTTTTAATGATCTGTATTTTTTATGGTGTGAAAAGGGTTTTTTATGGCCTGAAATTGTACCTGCTGGACTAGGGTTTTCTCATTTTCATTGGGTCTTTTATTTCAGATTTCTTGAGATTCCACCTTCAATATTTATTTATTTGTGGATTTTTTTTGGAGTGTTTTCTTAGATTTATTCTTGAATTTAAGCTGTGTGTAGTGTATCTTCTTCTTCATTAAGCGGTGGTGAAGAGAGGTTTGAGTATTCTGGAATTTCTCGGTTTTCTGGAAAAACACTTTATTTCCCCCGGTTTTATTTCTGTGTTTTCAGGAGGAGCTGGAGCAGGGACTCTCGAATGTAAGGTTTTGATCAGCTGTTCTTGAGGGATTGTAAATTTATTAGATTAATTAAAACTTACTTGTAATGATTAAAATTTTGTTTTCTTTGGTTGGATTTGATGAATATTTATGGATAACAACACTGTTTTTGGAAAAATCCCGTTAAGCATTACATGAATTGATGAAATAGAATTATGATTAACTTTTTCTTTCAAAGTGTTTTAATTTAAAATTAGAGTTTGGATTCGAGGATGTAGAGACAATGACTAAAGTATTGTATACAACTCTTTCAGGTAATCAGAGTTTGTAGAAATGATAAGTTGTTAGATTTGTTTTCAGAGACAATGGTTTGCACTAACAATTGCTCTCTTAAAAAAACCGATTCATTTTGGATCGATAGGAAAAATCTAGAAATCATTTGGATATGTCTTATGAGTCACTGTTTTGATTCTAACTGATAGATTACAGGTATAGGCTCCTTTAACCAATTATCAAACTCTGTATGCCTCCTATTTTTGTGGTGCTCATGGTTCCTAGCTAATTTTTCTCCAACAGAGTAGTTGAACTTCTCGATCGGCTGATGGTTCCTATTCAATATAAATCCTAATGTACTGTCGGTCTAAAATATGTTCCTTATATATTAACAGTGTTCAATATATATGTCGATATTTAATATTCAAAATTATATTCAATATATATCGAAATTCAGTGTTCAATATATTCAAAATTATATTCAATGTATATTGATATTCAGTGTTCAATATATATTTCGATATTCAATTATGTAAAAAATATATATTAAAAATTTTGAAAAAACAAATTCAACAAAAAAAATTGAATAAAATATAAATAAAAATAATTTGAATAAAAAAATTGAATTAAGTTAATAGAAAGGTATAATTTGACAAGTCAAAACTTTTGAAGGAAGAGAGAGAAAAAATATTTTAAAAATAATTTTGAATAAAAATATCTAAATAAAATATAAATTAAAAAAATTTAATAAAATATCTACTTAAATTTTTGGAAAACATGAATAAAAAAATTCAAGTAAAATTTGATTTTTTTTTATGCGTTAATTATAAAAATTAAGAAATCTGAATATAAATTTTTGAATAAAACAATCGAGTAAAAATAGAATAAAATATAATTTGGAAAACTAAAAAAATCTGAAATTAAAAAAAATTTGAATTTAAAATTCAAGTAAAATTTTAATTAAAATGTTGGAATAAATAAAATTGCGTGAATTTAAAAAAATAAGAAATATGAATACAATTTTTTAAATAATGATGGGAATTTTTTAATAATTAAATACAATTTAAAAAAATTTTGCAAGAATAAAATAAGAGAGTAGGTGGCAATTTTTTAAATTGAGGTATCGGAAATATGTAATCAAGAAGTCAAGCCTGCTGCCCTCGATTTTTTTTCGAATTGCCTTTTGTAATCTCTAGATTTGTTGAGCTTGAAAAGGGTTGAAAGGGGGTGGTGTCTGACGCGTGAATTGAAAGGGGAGAGGGAGGGGGTGTCAAAGTTGGGTTTTGCTTTTGCAGAGTGATTGGATATCGCAGTTGACGTTTGAGCTCCTTTTCCAGCTTCCAAAACTAAAATTGAGGAAGATCAATTAAAGGGCAAAATTGTCTTTGCCCATAGGAATTTGTATGTCCTACCAACTTTAAAAGTGACATGTATCATAAACCTCTTAGAGGCCAATTTATGCCCTAGAGGCCAATCCTCATCCCTATATAAAACCACTTTGGCTTTTAATACTGTACATTTTTAACTTTACAAGCCCACGATGAACTTCATACTCCCTCCGTCCCAGGGTTTTTATGCACACTTTACTTAATGGGCGTCCCAACATTTTGATGCGAATGAGGATCATGGGCTCAGAATTATGTACTATCGAGAGCCGGATTGAAGGCCCAACGAGTTTAGCAGGCCAAAAGGAATTATCAATGTTGGTCCTTTTAGTATTGTTTGTTTGTTAATTCAATTGGGCTACGTATCTTGCTGTGAAGAGTTGAGATAAAATAGTGTGAATAATATTATTTTTAAGAGAGAAAAAGAATAATAAACAACCAAAATATTGAAAATGAAAGTATTTAAATAAATTACAATAACTTCTTCTATATTTAGTAGTACATAAAAGAAAATGAAAGTAAATTGAAAATAGTCCAGCTAAATCAATGGATATGAAAAAATAATTAACGTGGAATAAATGAGAGTACTGCATTACTAATAGCCATACATTGATGTGTTATTATCAATCTCATAAATTGAATTGTACGTTGCTAGCTGTCTACCGCCCCCCCCCCCCCTATCACAAACACATTAATGCCTCGTCGCTGGGAAAATTGAAAGACAAAAACTTGCTATCACAATCACATAATGCCTCGTCGCTGGGAAAATTGAAAGACAAAAACTTGTGTGAAACCGTCTCACTGATCTTTTTCTGTGAGACGGATCATTTTAATCCATATTTCAAAGTTTTGGGTAGGATAACCCATATTTTTTTTCACATTTTGGTTTGTAAAAAAAGTGATAAAATTTAAGTAAAAAGTAATAATATTTTTAACAAAAGTGACTATCACTTTTTACTTAAACACTATCACTTTTTGCTCAAACATTATCACTTTTTATATATAAAAGCTGTCTCACGGATCTCATTCTGTGAAACGGTCTCACCCAATACTAGTCCAAATTGAAAATCACAAGTATATAAGCTAGATCAACATAATAACATAAGAAGTTAATAAGACATACTCTGTCAAAATTTATCTCAACACGAGTTTTAGTAAATATTGTTTAGTTAATACAGTATATAAAATAGATAAATTGGGGATGTGATGAGATATTGTGAGATACTCTTAAGAATAAAATGAATGACAATGTAGATAAACAAGTGAACATTGGAGGGTGGGGATATAATATGAATACTATTATTTTTAAAATAAGAATGAACATAATGAAATTGGATAACCAAAAAAAAGAAAGTGAACATAAAAAAATTGGACCGAGGAGGGAGTAATATAGATTTCCAATCAAGATTAAAATAAGATTTATACCAAACACTTTTTTTTTTCTTTTTAACAGAACACTCAAAATTAGTTCAACTAACAACAAAAATACAAATTACAGTGATCCATCATCCATATATAATAGTAATTCAACCGAAACAGAAAGAAAGAAACACACGATTTTGCCATTATGGCATGCATATTGTACGTCATGATCATCGATCAGTAGTAACACAATAACAACCTAACTTATTGAACTTAAAACTCATAAAGCAGTTTCTCAAATAACTGCATATGCTGTTTGAGCAACGTGACAGCATACAAAAGGCTCCCATCGTTTTCGGGGCTACGCAACACATGACTTTTCCCTTCATGATATGAAGCTACTACTGATTCGGGTGGAATTTACGTGTTTTGGGGGCACATGTGAAGCGTATTTTGATGTGGATTTCATTGATTTATGCATTGAATATGATCATTTTAGCCAAAATGAGAGAAAGGTATTGTTTTGTCGATTTTATAGGTAAAACGATGGAATTTAGAGCAAAACACATACCACAAGTGATCGGACCGAAAAGAGGAGCGCACCATTGGATCCGGCTCGAAAAATGGAGTGGAATAACCAAAAGAATCGAGTCGATCGGAGGTCGGAAGCTCAAGATACGGAGAGACGAAGTTGGAGGACGAAAACGAGAGACGGAGCCAAAGTCGAAACTTTGGCCCGGCCGGGCCACATCACTCGCCGGGCCGGGCGGCCGAGCATGAATTTATTGGCCGAATACGAAGTTTTGGCCCGGCCGGGCGGTCGCATGTGAAATTCTGGAGCCATTTCGAAGTTATGGCCCGGCCGGGTGGCATCACTCGCCCGGCCGGGCGGCCGAGTATCCCAAATCTGCCCCAACTTTACGAACCTTTGGCCCGGCCGGGCCACTTCACCCGCCCGGCCGGGCCACTTCACCCGCCCGGCCGGGCGACTCAGCCCCTGTTTCTATACTTCTCGGCCAACACCTCCGCCCGGCCGGGCCACTTCCCCACCCGGCCGGGCCGCCCCATTTTCGGTGCCAAACGCGTGTTTTCTCCATTTTTGAGGGACTTACTTGCAAATATCACACCCAAACCCTACCCCAACACTATAAATACCCCACTTCTTGAATTTCACACCATCTTACCCCTTTCTCAAGAGTTCTTCACACATTTACACATAGTTGGAGGTTTTTGGCCATATCTTCTTCATCTCTCCACCAATTCATGCAAGGAAGGAGGCAATAGCTTGGGAATTTCATCCCCTACCACAATCTAGACTAAACTTTCTCTTTCTTTTCCTTTTTATTTAGTTATTTCATTTGGAATTTGTAGTTTGGATATGTATTTGAGTAGCTAAACAACTTTGTGGTTCTAAGGCATTGTAGAGATTTGGATTGATGTTTATGAGTAATTTCTTGCTTTAATTGGTGTTTATCTCTTATTTTCATGTTTAATTATCCATTGTAAAGCATGTTGTTAGTGGCCATGATGATTTGCTTGATCCATTGTTAATTGGGGTAGTATCGAGAGATTTATTTCATTTAATCGTATGCGAATATGCAACCCGGTATTATTATGATCTCGAGAGAGGATTAATTATCGGAGAGGGAATCAAATGATCTTAGGAGCTATTTTAGATGGTTTAATATTTGTTATGTAGACATACGAGCTTATTGTTGGTCCCAAGTTGAGTTAAGATTGATTAAGCTAGTAAAAGTCTAGAGGGGAGGGGTGAATAGACTTTTAAAATTCTTTCAAAATATCAGAATATGCAATGCGGAATTTAGTCTTCTTATGTACTGTAATGTGCTTACTTAGCTCAGATCAGTACTTTCAAAACAATATGGGTCTTACTAGTTTATACTCAACTTTTAATCAGATCTTTAACTTTGTAAATTCTACTGTTCTTAGTTAAACAATATCAAACAGAAAAGTAAAGAACACAGAATTTTATAGTGGTTCGACCAATAAGTCTACATCCACTCTCACAATCCCAGTTGTGATGTTTTATTAACTCCTTCTTGAGTTTCTTGTGGCTTAAAGTCCCAAGACTAAGACTTTGATCTTTTCGATTACACTCCCAAGTGTATCTTCGATCGACTAGTAATTCTACAAGTAACTAGCACACTTGTTTTACAACAACACAAACTTTAAAATGAAAAGTAAAACTTCTCTTGAATAGCCTTTGATTCTTCTCTTCAATTCAGTGGCTCTTCTCTTCTTTAATCTCCTTCAACTCTGTGAGTTCTTCTTGTGCTCTGTAGACTTAGATTGCTTGTGAATGCTTTATGATCAGTAGTCTTAGCAGTAGGAGATCACGCAGTATTTATAGAACTTAGTATGACAGTTAGCAGTTTGTGAACTAACTCTCAACTAACTCTAAAACTGTTTTTGTTGTAACTTCTTCTTGTAACCGACTTTGTAACTTCCTTCAACTTCCAAGTCAGCATATCTTCAAATATATCTTCAGTTACTCTTTAAATAAGTTTCCCAAACTTATTCTTCAATTTCAATAAATCAGCACAGTAACTTACTGTTCTGATTTTTACTCTTCGGATTTTTACTCTGCTGAGCCAGTCAGCACAGTAACTCAAAACTGTTCAAAACTTCTCCAGATTTCTTCTAAGCTCTTCTTCAACTCTTCTTGAAGTCTTCTTATTCTGAAGTAGTCCTCTGAGTCTTCATTAGTCTTCTGATCTTCTTCTAATCTAGTTCTAAACTTACTGTTCTGAACTTTTACAATGCTGATTACAATAAAATACAACTTTACATATATAAACCTATCTATACATCAA
Source organism: Galeopsis tetrahit (assembly GCA_963675135.1). NCBI lineage: Eukaryota > Viridiplantae > Streptophyta > Magnoliopsida > Lamiales > Lamiaceae > Galeopsis > Galeopsis tetrahit. The sequence continues at coordinate 5,989,699 of OY776126.1, forward strand.
CTGAACTATATACAGATGAGTATATCTAAATCCTATATTATAAGTTGTCTATACAATACAAAACATCAGCTTAGTTCCTAACAGTTCATATATCAGATCAGTAAACTTAATAAGATCAGTAAACACATAAGATCAATAAACTTACATATAAGATCAGTAAGTATATGCATAAGATCAGTAACTCAGATTCAAATATCTCATATAAGATCAGTAAACTTATTCTCAGTTTCCACACTAAGATCAGTAATCTTACTTTCAGTTTCTCATCAAATGACTTAGTTAAGATGACTTAGAATCACATATATTACTAACTTTAAGTTGCTTTTGGCCATCAAAACATACTTTCATCAACTTCAGATCCTGAATGCAACATACATCCTTGCTTTTATATCCATCATATGTTGATGATCAGTGATTCCTTCTTATTTGATAATCTCAGCAATTATGTTGTTAATCTCCTTGTAATCAGGTTCTCCATTCTCCAGTCTTGGAGGTTCCCAATTCGGTTCTTCAGGACATAAGACCTTTGTTCCAGCACGAGCAGCAACTTGTGCTATGTCTTCCCAAAAATCTTGATCAATGTTCAGCATGAACTCTTCAAAATCAGCAAATTCAGCTTCCTTGCTTGAATGATCACCAAACTTCCTCACAATGAAGTTTGCAATCTGCCATTTTTTCTTCAAATTCTTCCAGTATTCCATATTCTCTGTTAGAACAATGAAATCAACAAGATTCTCATCTTGAAAATTTTCATCAAATTCTTTTCCTTCAGTTTTCCTTTGAGCATTTATCTTTCTCTTCAAAGCAGCAACTTTATTATCAAATCTTGTTTTTAAGAACTTAATATCCTTTTCTTTCTTCTTTTTCAGCTCTGCTTCTTCAGCTTTCTTTTTCTTCAATACTTCAAGTTTTTCTTGCTCTTCACTTGAAATACCAACTTTCAATTTGCTTCTTGATCTGGTAAGTCTACCAGTTTCTTCTTCTTCTTGTTCTTCATCAGACAAGACTAATTTTCTCTTCTTCTGAATAGAACTTTCAGCAATATCAGGTCTCTTCTCAACAATTTCTTGACCTTGCTGTTTCTGTTGCTTCCTCAGTTTGATTTTCTCATTTAAACTTGGAATTTCTTCTTTCAACTCATCTTGACTCACAACCAATTGAGCTTGTTGTGACTGAGTTTGCTCCATCACTCTTCTTATCTTATCTTTCCCCTTTTTGGCTTCATCATGCCACTCTTTCATGGGAGTTAAGTGTTGTTCCATCTTGTCATGCAACACTTTAGATAAGTTCTTCTCTTGAATTCTATGGAGATCATAAATTTTAGACATTGTATGCTCCATAACTCTGTCAATTGAGTTTTCAGAAATCATCTTATTCATTTTCTCAGTAGCTTCTTGGAACATTTTCATAGCTGCTTCCAACTTAGCTGTGAGCTCTTCATTCTGCTTTTTCAACATCTCAAAGCTTGAATTATCTGATTCCTTCTCAACAGGAACTGCTCTGATCTGTTCCTGCACATCCTCAGGAATACTAGGATCAGTAGACTGAAATTGAATGCTTTCCATCTCTTCAGCATTTAAATCTTGATTCTCCAAAGCTTCTGTTTCTTCAATCACAACAGTGTTCTCAAACACTTCTGTTGCATTGTCAACATCTTCATCAATTTCCATAACATTTTCTTCAACAACATGATCTTCCTCATCAACTACCCTTTCTGCACTTTCCATAAACAAATCATCATCTGCAGTAGGAGTTGCAACCTTTTCCATAGAATACTTAATTCCTGTCAACCTTTCAACAAGTTGAACTACAGACTCTGGGGTAACTAGCTCAAGAAATGAGTTAACACCAGCTGCTTGCATCTGCTCTGCTTCCCAATCATCAAAGATTGAAGCACCACCCATACCTTCCATAACAACCAAATTCTCTTTAAGAGTACTCCTCTTAAGATACACCCATGTGCTAATCCTAAGGAGTTTCTCAAACTCAACTGAGCTTTCATCCAATCCAGGAAATTTCTTCAACAAAGCCAATCTTAAATCTATCCTGATTCTGTCTTCCTTATCACAGATAGAATAATCCATTAAACCAGCAGGTTTAGGGGCTATAAATTCCGGTTCAGGTGATGATGAAATATCAATTGGTACAGTAGAAGGTTCAAATTCATGTTCAGTAGAGTGATCATGAATCTGTGTTGGGGAATGATGTGGAGTGAGTTGATGTTGAGGACTTGAAATAGAAGTAGGTTGAAAAGTAGTGTTCTGAGGGGATGAATGGGGAGTGTTCTGAGACTCTGGAAAGAAGTGAACTGAATCTTCAGAACATGAAGGTTGAGGGTTAATGGGATCAGCAGGGCTTGGATCAGAATGTGAAGGGGTAGGAGATACATCAACAAGCCTTCTCCTAGCACTTCTCCTCTTGGTTCTTTTATGCAAAGCAATAGGACTAGAAACACTAACCTCTTGCTCTTCAGAGCTTGCTTGCACCACAGTCTCAACAAACCTGACTGTTGGCTCTGAGGCAGCTGTAGCAGACCTTCCTCTCCTTGGTCTAATACTGCTCGGATCATGCCTCGCTTTCGATCTAATCTCAGGTTGATTATCATCAGATCGGTACATTGAAGCTCCAGACTCTTGTGCTTCAGATTCTTGAGGTTGTTCCAAGGGGTGTTCTTGTTCAAAGCGAACAAACTCCTTTTTCATCAAGAATTTTCCATGATGGAATTTCTTGGGATTACTCCAGTACGCCTTCTTTACAACCAACTGAGGCAACAAGATACTCAATTTGTTCCCGAACCCTAACTTCGATTTAATCGAAAATTCCAATGTATCCTCATCGAACAAAACTTTTTCTTTCTCATTTATCAGTCTTTCTAAGAAAAATCCTTGCCAATCACCTTGCACTCGATCAATGATTGCGGCCATAATTCGGATTTTTGAACTTGATAGAGCATCCTGGCTATGATGTTGCCCTAACAAACATTTTCCAGCTATGTCCATCAAAAATTGAAGACCAGTAGGAAGAACATCCTTCTTCAGATTACTTAAGGACTCTGTTTCAACACCCGACCATCTTCCTACGCATTCTTTCTCTTCTCCAGCTTTGTAGTTCATAATATCCACTGGGCCTTGGGGTAAATCCAACATGACTTCCAGGATTTCTCTTGTAATCGCGACCTTGTGCCCAGAAAGCATGGAGTGGACACCATTTTTATCACCTTTGAGTTGAAAATAAAATTCCATCGCCTCCGGTTCGTATACATTCATCGGAGATGATTCAAGAAACTTTCTCAGTCCGCACTCTTCGCACATCGTCAGAACGGCTTGATTCTCAACACTGTGACGGCCATTGAAGTATACAACATTTTCTACAAAAATGCCCTTTTCACGAACCCAGAAATCCGAATCAAAAGTACCTGCGACTTCATTAGATTCACTGATAATGTTGATAATCGCCATTTTAGAATTTAGTAGAAAACAGAGTATTGATTTCTAAGCTGTTTCGAGGTGAGAGATTTCCAGAATAGTAAGTAATGAAGATGAAGTTATGAGAGATCGTGTTTAATAGATTCAAACCAATTCTAGGGCTTGGATTGATTTTACTTAGCACGATGAGTGGTTAGGATTCTATCTCGAAATCTGTAAATTAAAAAAAACGATCCAAATTCTAAAATCCTTTCAACTCTTGGAAGCAAATTGTGTTTGATAAATACACCAACAAAAATTAGGTCAAAAATAGAGGAGTGTACTAATCTTCTCTATTAGTAATCTAAAATTTGAGCAGTTTAAGACTTAGAATTATTCTAAGGCAGAATACTGTTCTGATGCATATCAGCACAGTAGTTTCCAACACCTTTTTCACTTCATTTTCTTATTGTTGAAATATTAAAAATGTACTTATCTGGATCAGCTGAGTACTGTGGTCAGTTGAGTAAACCTTTTTGGAAATCAGATCAGTAGATGAATCAGCACAGTAGTGTTCAGATCAGTAGATGGGTCAGCACAGTAGTGTTCAGATCAGTACCCAATTTTCCTGATTTCACCTTTTTTATATCAGCACAGTAATCCTAAGATCAGTACTGTGTCAGATTACTAGAATTCTGTAGATAGATTATTAGTAATCAAATCTTTCTGTAGACAGATTAGTAGTCAGATCAGTTCTGTAGACAAAGAAACTTTGTAATCAGATCAGTTCTGTAGACAAGTCAATTTATTAATCAGAACAGATCAGTAGACTAATATAGCATGTAATCAGATCAGATTTGTAGACTTTCAAATCTGTAATCAGATCAGTTCCCCCTTCAGTGGAGAATTCCTCTTCTGTGCCTGTTTCACCTTGGTAGAAGTGTCAGTTCATGAGATAATTGGTGAATTTCAGTACAGATCAGTAACATTATGGTTAATTTAATGATCACATCAAGGTTTATGCTAAAGTGACTTAGTGTTCTGAGTCAACAAAAGGATCTTTAAGAAATCACAGATTCCCCCTTAATGTGTGTTCTCAGTGTCCCTCAGCTTTACCAGCTTCCTCATCGGGATTAAGGTCACTTTAGTAACCTTGTTACCTGTTTTAAATGTAGTGGTCTGACATAGGGTTGTCTCTTCTGAATTTTGAGTTTTGATGTACTGCTCTTAGTTTCTGCTTCATATTCCTCTTGGTATAAGATCAGTACCTGAAATGTTAGTACAGTTCTATATACATATAGAATCCATATCTATCAACCCTAGGCTAATGCATAACTCTCTAAATCTCAGTTCAGCCAATGGTTTTGTAAAAATGTCAGCTCTTTGAATATCAGTATGAATCTTTTCCATTCTAATATTCTTCTTTTCCACATGATCCCTAATAAAGTGATGTCTAATGTCAACATGCTTGCATCTAGTATGTAAAACGGGATTTTGTGTGATGGCAATGGCACTATTACTGTCACAATATATAGGTACATTGGATTCTACAATATTGTAGTCTCTGAGTTGTTGTATTAGCCAAAGAAGTTGACTACAACAACTACCTGCAGCCATATATTCTGCTTCAGTAGTAGAGGTTGCCACACTTGTTTGTTTCTTTGAAAACCATGAAATGAGCTTAGTTCCTAAGAATTGACATGAACCTGAAGTAGATTTTCTATCTATTTTGCAACCTCCAAAGTCCGAGTCTGAATAACCACTTAAAGATATATCATCATCTGCAGGATACCATAATCCTCGATTAATGGTCCCCTTTAGATATTTCAATATCCTTTTGGCAACTTCCAGATGACTTTCTTTGGGGTTTGCTTGAAATCTTGCACATACTCCAACAGAAAAAGCAATATCAAGTCTGCTGGCAGTTAGATAGAGTAGAGAGCCAATCAAAGCACGATAGTGAGGTTGGTCAGAAGACTTACCTCTTTCATCAGGATCCATTCTGTATGTAGGTTGCATGGGCACACCAATTGTCTTACAGGTTTTAATACCAAATTTATCTAGCAAATTCTTAGTGTATTTTGCTTGATTTATAAAGATACCTTCTGAAGTTTGTTTTACTTGAAGACCAAGAAAATATGTCATTTCTCCCATCATAGACATTTCAAATTTACTTTGCATGAGTGTAGAAAAGCTTTCACTCAAGTTTTTGTTGGGTGATCCAAAGATAATATCATCCACATAAATTTGAACAAGTAATATATCATTACCTTCTTGTCTTCTGAACAAAGTTCTATCAACCTTGCCTTTGGTAAAACCATTTTCAAGTAAGAATAGAGAAAGTGTATCATACCAGGCTCTTGGAGCTTGTTTCAATCCATAGAGTGCTTTCTTTAACCTGTATACTTGGTGACTATTCACTTCAAAACCAGGTGGTTGTTCCACATAAACTTCTTCAGCAAGTATACCATTCAAAAATGCACTTTTCACATCCATTTGATACACAGTGAATTTCATATGAGCAGCATAAGCAAGAAACAATCTTATAGCTTCTAGTCTAGCTACAGGAGCAAAAGTTTCATCATAATCAATACCCTCAGCTTGAGAGTAGCCCTGAGCAACTAATCTAGCTTTGTTTCTTACTACAAGATCATTTTCATCCCTTTTGTTCTTGAAAATCCACTTAGTGCCTACAACATTATGATCACTAGGTCTATCAACAAGTTCCCAAACTTCATTTCTAGTAAACTGATTAAGTTCTTCTTGCATGGCTATAATCCAGTAACTATCACTTAAAGCTTCATTCACAGTTTTAGGCTCAATAGATGATAGAAAACAACACCAGCAAAACAAAGATTTACTAGGTTCTTCCTGGGAATCAAACAATTGTTTTCTAGTTTTAACACCTTTACTAGAATCACCTAGAATCAGATCAGTAGAATGAGCAGACTTCCATGTCTTTCTATTCTTAACAGAAATGCTATCATCATTTATGTCATGCACATCATCATGTAGATCAGTATCATTCATATCAGCAGATTTGTTCATAGGAGACCAGTCATTCAATTCTTGCATATCAGACGATTTAGATGACTCACCTTTGTCTTTTACCTTTCCTTTTTCAGAATCTTGATTTAGGACATTCAGGAAGGGATTATATGCTTGTACAGATTCATATATTTCTGCATCATCATCTTCATTGTTGGTTTGAAGCTTTATACTGTCAATTTTCTTACTGAGTTGATGATCAGCAGAGTCCTGCACATACTCATCAAAGACTACATGGGGTGTTTCTTCCACACATAGGGTTGAGTAATTAAACACTCTAAATGCTTTGCTTATAGAAGAGTATCCTAAGAATATCCCTTCATCAGCTTTTGCATCAAAAGCATTTAATTTACTTTTGCCATTGTTATGAATGAAACACTTACATCCAAAGATATGAAAATAAGAAATTCTAGGTTTTCTGCCTTTCCATACCTCATAAGGTGTTTTACCATGCACCTTATTAAGAGCACTTCTGTTTTGGGAGTGGCAAGCTGTATTAATAGCTTCTGCCCAAAACTTCTGAGGTGTGTTGAATTTTGCAATCATGGCTCTGCATGCTTCTTTTAGTGTTCTATTTCTCCTTTCTGCAACACCATTTTGTTGAGGGGTTCTGGCTGCACTTGTTAGATGCTGTATGCCAGACTTAGAACAGTAGTCAGAAATGTAACAGTTAATAAACTATGTCCCCTTGTCACTTCTTATCTTGACAATGGGTTGTCCCTTTTCAACCTGCAACCTCTTTAATAAATCTGGAAGTAGTGTTTGTGTATCACTCTTTTTGTGTAGAAAGACTACCCAAGTAAACTTAGAATAATCATCTACTACAACTAGAGTATACCTTCTTCCATTTAATGTAGGAGGTTTGATAGGACCATGAAGATCCATATGCAAGAGTTCTAAGACTCTGCTTGTTGAAAGAGTTGGAATGGACTTAAATGAAACCTTTACTTGTTTACCTTTTTGACAGGAGTCACACATTTGTGATTTGGAATAGATTTCATTTGGAATGCCCTCAACAAGATGTTCTCTAGCAATCTTGTTGATTATCTTAAAGTTCAAGTGGCAGAGGCGTTTATGCCAGAGCCAACTGTTTTCTTTAGGACTCTTAGTAATAAGACAAGCATTCTTAGGACAACTATTCCAATTCACAATGTATACACTTCCTTGTCTTGTGCCAACAAGTAGAACATTGTGAGTCCTTTTGTCTATTATTTCACATCTTCTGGTTTTGAACTGAACTTTGTATCCCCTGTCACAAAATTGAGATACAGATAACAAGTTATATTTCAAACCTTCAACATAGGAGACATCTTGGATTTCAACATCTCCATTCTTGATGAATCCAAATCCTTTTGTGATTGCCATTGAGCTATCACCAAAGACGACTTTTGGTCCTTCCTTCTCATGATAGTCAGTAAGCAAGGCCTTGGTACCAGTCATGTGGTGTGAACACCCACTGTCTATGTACCAGGTCTCACCAACTGAACCACCTTTCTTGTATAAGTCCAGTCGATCCTGCAAGGTAGTGATCTTAATAATTTAGGTACCCTTGTTTATTGGGGTCCTTGGGGGTTAGTGGTGAGAGGTACCCAAATAAACATTGAGGATTTGAATAGATGAGACCTCTTCAGTTTCCTTCCAAATTAATCACAAAACAGTACTTTGTTAACCAATTCAGAATTATCAGCAGACTTAGGATCTATTTTTCTGAGATAGCCTTTCCTTGGTTCTATCCCTTTTTCAGTAAGATCAGTATGCCTGTAATAATTTGAATAAGGTCTGAAAGCATGTTGACCATATGGCTTATAGATGCGCATTGGTCTTTCCTCTCCATAGATATCATAAGATAAGGGTGGAGGATAAAGAACAGGTTTGTTATGATAATGAGGCACAAATCTCCTAGGTTTAGTTGAATACAGCTGAGACTGCCTTATAAAAGGAGGTCTAGGCTGTTCCCAACTTGCATGTGCTTGTCTTGACCTACTGTTCTGAGTTTGTCTCTTCTGATACCAGGACTGATCTGATCTGGTCAGAGGAGTGTAACTCTTCTGGTATGGTCTTGACTGTACTGGTCTTAATACATTCTTCATTTTACCATTCTTGGTAGTAGGAGGGATGTATTTAGACTGTACTTTGAGTTTTGGATCATCATCATAATTCATAGGTTCTTTCCCTTTATCTAGTTGCAAAGAACTTGAACTAGCTCCATTAGTGTTCTTAAATTCTGAAGTAGAGGAACTAGGCAGATCAGTACCTATTCCACTTTTGTCATTTGGAGCTCTATATCTGTCTGAAATTGTTTGATTAATCTTGGTAGAGTTAATCATTCCAGATAGCTTTCGATCTAGGCTCACTACTTCAGATTCTAAGAATCTATTGCGCTCTTCTAGTTTCTCACATTTGATCTTTAAATCATTGAATTCATTAGTCTCTTTGGCTTGATTTTTAAGCATACCCTGATATAGTTTGTCAATGGATGCAAACTTTTCTTGGAGTTGAGACAACTCTTCTGATAGTCTTGCATTTTTTACAACTATATTAGGATCCACCTTCAACTGAGCTTCTTTCAGATTAATGATTTCTTGTTTTAAAGATATATTCTCATCACTGATTTCAATGAATGCTTTATTAGCTTGTAGAAGGTCTTCTTCAGTCACTCCATTGGAATGATGAAGACTACTTCCTACACTGCTATCAGTAGCATCACTTTCATCAGTGTCAGAATTTTTGGAAGATTGACAAGAGTTAGCAGGTGATACCTCATCATTTATTTTGGCCATCATTGTCAGTCCATCATCTGCTATGAAGGCTTCATTCTCATTGCTCGAGGGGTATTCAGATGAAGATGATGGCAATTCTTCTGATTCCGAATCAGAATCATTGTTTTCCATCATTGCCTTCTTACCCTTGGCATATTTTCGATCTCTTCTGGCTTTCCTTTCTTCTCGATCTTCAGAACTCAGATCAGGACATTCATAAGCATAATGACCTGGCTTATCACAATTATAGCACACAGGGTTATTAGAGGATCTCTTAGGAGATGAATGCTTTAGGTTCCTGTCATGCTTATCAATAGAGTTCCTATCCTTCTTATCAGAATACTTTCTATCCCTCTTATCAGATGAGTTCCTATCTCTCCTGTTCTCATTAGAGATCTCATCCCTTCTTTCAGAAGAGTTTTGATCCCTTCTGTTCCCAGAAGAGTCCCTGTTACTAGAACCCTTGGTTTCCTTATAGAATTTCTTATATCTACCATACCTCTTATTTAGTCTATCAAATCTTTTGATCATAAGGCTCATCTGATCTTTCAGACTAAGATCAGAACTATCTAGTTCATCTTTTATGCTTGAGGCCTTAGACTTAGATGATCTAGACCCCTTAGAGGTAGAGGCTTTAAAAGCTATGTCCTTAGAGGCATCATTATCCTTATGACTAACAGTAATAGGATCTTCTTCATCTAACTCAAACTCATGTGCCTTAAGGGTCTGGAACATAGTTTCTGCTGGCCAAGAATCAATGTCTTGTGTGGTTTTAATGATCATCTTGACCATTTTCCACCTTTCATCCAAAGCTTTCAAGATTCTCAAGTTAATTTCTTTGTCAGTATAAGTCTTTCCTAACACATCAAGATCATTCATAATTTTGGTAAATCGAGTATCCAATTCATCAATTGATTCTCCTGGCTTCATCTTAAATGTTTCAAACCTTTGGACAGCTGTGGATAATTTGCTTTCTTTGATCAGTGTAGTACCTTCACAAAGAATAGCCAATTTGTCCCACATTTGCTTTGCAGTCTTACATTTTAACACTTTACCAAGATACTCATTTGGTAAGGTGTGTAAAATATAATTCTTAGCAAGACTATCCAAATTGTTTTGTCTCATTTCTTCAGAAGTCAGTTCTGACCTTGGTTTAGGGACCAGCGCTCCAACTGGTTTAGAAGGATCCATAACAGCAGTGTTCTCCACCATGGTAACAATTGGTCCTTCAGTTATCACAGAAATCATCAGATCATGGGTTGAGCTAAAGATGGCCTCCATCCTAAGCTTCCAGTAGTCATAATCTGCAATCTTGAACTTAGGAAGTTTGTTCACATTAGTGTCATCCATGTTTGAATAGACAAATAGGATCAGTAGTATAGCAGATAGTTTTCAAGTATTCAGATAGTGACAGATATCAAGAATTAGTAGCAAGATCAGTAAGATTTCTCTCAAGATCTACAGGGTTATCAAGAAACAGCAGTCCAAAGAACTACTGCTCTGATACCACTTGTTGGTCCCAAGTTGAGTTAAGATTGATTAAGCTAGTAAAAGTCTAGAGGGGAGGGGTGAATAGACTTTTAAAATTCTTTCAAAATATCAGAATATGCAATGCGGAATTTAGTCTTCTTATGTACTGTACTGTGCTTACTTAGCTCAGATCAGTACTTTCAAAACAATATGGGCCTTACTAGTTTATACTCAACTTTTAATCAGATCTTTAACTTTGTAAATTCTACTGTTCTTAGTTAAACAATATCAAACAGAAAAGTAAAGAACACAGAATTTTATAGTGGTTCGACCAATAAGTCTACATCCACTCTCACAATCCCAGTTGTGATGTTTTATTAACTCCTTCTTGAGTTTCTTGTGGCTTAAAGTCCCAAGACTAAGACTTTGATCTTTTCGATTACACTCCCAAGTGTATCTTCGATCGACTAGTAATTCTACAAGTAACTAGCACACTTGTTTTACAACAACACAAACTTTAAAATGAAAAGTAAAACTTCTCTTGAATAGCCTTTGATTCTTCTCTTCAATTCAGTGGCTCTTCTCTTCTTTAATCTCCTTCAACTCTGTGAGTTCTTCTTGTGCTCTGTAGACTTAGATTGCTTGTGAATGCTTTATGATCAGTAGTCTTAGCAGTAGGAGATCACACAGTATTTATAGAACTTAGTATGACAGTTAGCAGTTTGTGAACTAACTCTCAACTAACTCTAAAACTGTTTTTGTTGTAACTTCTTCTTGTAACCGACTTTGTAACTTCCTTGAACTTCCAAGTCAGCATATCTTCAAATATATCTTCAGTTACTCTTTAAATAAGTTTCCCAAACTTATTCTTCAATTTCAATAAATCAGCACAGTAACTTACTGTTCTGATTTTTACTCTTCGGATTTTTACTCTGCTGAGCCAGTCAGCACAGTAACTCAAAACTGTTCAAAACTTCTCCAGATTTCTTCTAAGCTCTTCTTCAACTCTTCTTGAAGTCTTCTTATTCTGAAGTAGTCCTCTGAGTCTTCATTAGTCTTCTGATCTTCTTCTAATCTAGTTCTAAACTTACTGTTCTGAACTTTTACAATGCTGATTACAATAAAATACAACTTTACATATATAAACCTATCTATACATCAACTGAACTATATACAGATGAGTATATCTAAATCCTATATTATAAGTTGTCTATACAATACAAAACATCAGCTTAGTTCCTAACAGTTCATATATCAGATCAGTAAACTTAATAAGATCAGTAAACACATAAGATCAATAAACTTACATATAAGATCAGTAAGTATATGCATAAGATCAGTAACTCAGATTCAAATATCTCATATAAGATCAGTAAACTTATTCTCAGTTTCCACACTAAGATCAGTAATCTTACTTTCAGTTTCTCATCAAATGACTTAGTTAAGATGACTTAGAATCACATATATTACTAACTTTAAGTTGCTTTTGGCCATCAAAACATACTTTCATCAACTAGAACATTGTTTATAGGATTCATATCCCAACACTTATATTACATTGCGTCTTTGGATTAATTTGTATCGAGAGATCGATTAGTTCTTCTTTTGCGATCACCTTATATGAGATAACCTTAATAGTCATTTAAACGAGATAACTCTCATAAACGGACGTCTAAATACTACAATTGCCTTGGAACCCACCTTCTTTCTTTGAGTTACATCCGTTTCACTTTCGTTTTCTTGATTTATATGGTATTTGATCGATTTCGTCTTTGCTCTTTATTACTTATTTGTGACACTTGGTAGGTAATTTTAGAGTGAATCATCATATTCAAATTATCGATCACGTCTACTTAGAACTCGACTAGCAAACTACCACTTTTACGCTTAGCCTTCTCGTGGGATCGACCTCGTGCTTATCACGCTACAATAGACGCCGTACACTTGCGGTTGTTTATTTAGTGTTGCATAACACGTGAATCAAGTTTATGGCGCCGTTGCCGGGGAGGTTTAGAGCTCTAGAGTGTAGGTTAGGAGGGTTTTAGTTTAGACATTTACTTGCTTTCTTTATTTGCAAAATTCCAAAAATATTTGTGTTTGTTATCTTGATCTTATTTGCAATTCTCACTCTTGGTTGCTCTTTCGATAGACATGGTTTATGATCACACGATCTAGGAGGAACCACCAAGAAGTGTTACCCTTAGATCCGGAGATTGAAGCCAATTGTCGAAGAAGGAACGCCGAAAGGAGAAGACTAGTGTTGGAAAGAATGAATCGACGGGAAAATCCGGTTGAAGAAGAGGAGGAATTTGAGAATCACGGGGTAGAAGGAGTTGAGGAACCTAACGGGAATGGAGGTAACCGACCTCAAGGAGTACTAAGGGACAATTTTCGTCGGAGAGGTGAAGAGAATATTGGTATGGAGAGAAATGGAGAGCAAAGGGAGGAAAATGGGAATCAACGAGTCTTGAGAGACCACTTCCGCCCCATCCCAAGACCATATGGAGGAGCGGGTAGGGAACCCGTAGATGCTCATAACTTTGAGCTCAAACCGGCGCTAATCATGATGGTCCAAAACAACCAATTTGGAGGGTTGTCGAAGGAGGATCCTAACCTCCATTTATCTCAATTCTTAGAGATAAGTGGAACGGTTAAGATCAACTGTGTCCCTCAAGATTACATCCGTCTCCAATTGTTCCCATTTTCCCTCCGTGATCGTGCAAAACAATGGTACATGTCTCTTGATCTAAGGACGATCGAAAATTGGGCTGACCTTGTAGATGCCTTTCTTATGAAATACTTTCCTCCAAGAAAGACCATCAAGATACGAGGAGAGATTTCATCATTTATGCAAGATGAGGATGAGTCCCTAGCCGAAGCATGGGAGCGCTTCAAAGATTTGATTAGAAGTTGCCCACAACATGGTTTCTCACGAGACCAACTTATTTGCTACTTCTACAATGGAATGGACCACCGAACAAGAGGAATGGTGGATGCTTCGGCGGGTGGAGGTTCTTTGTTAGGGAAGACAATGGAGGAGGGCTATGTGCTATTAGAGGAGATGGCTAAGAATAGCAATCAATGGCCATCCGAACGAAGGCAAAATCGAAAGGTAGCTTCCACTCAAAATTCGGAAGAAAGCGTCAACTTATCTAACAAAGTGGATAAGTTAATCTCTTTGATGACGGCCAAAGCACTAGTGGAGCCAAGTGATGCACAATACATCACTGACAATTTGTTTCCCCTTCCTTTATTACTAAAAAATCCAATTTCCCCCTTCCCATCTTCACTAATAGCCCCACTAACAGCCCCTGTTTCTCTTTTCCCACCAGCACTAACCTTCTGTTTTTCATTCTCCTTAATACAAGACTTCTCACTCTCAAGATACAAATGAACTTCAAGAATTTTCAGCCCCAAGCTTAATTAAACATAGTTCTTTGGCATGAAGGGTTGGACACAATTTATTGAAACTATTTAACCTATACCATTTTTTAGGTCCCATAAACCCCAACTCTAGGTCCCATAAACCCCAACTCTGCAGCTAAACTATTAATTACTTCAAATGTAAGTCAAATCACATTAACATGTTCAAATGTACTGATTTTACCTCCCACATATTTAATGTTTTCACCAACTCCCTCCACTTGACCCCATGATGCAAATGAAAGGTGTAAAAAACAGCACCACCTATAAAAAACCAACTTAATTGTATTAAAAGGGGGACCACCTCAATTGATAGAATTAAACAAATACATAAAAATAAACAATACTTTTTTTTTTCCATAAAAGAGAGGCCCCATATGTTCCCTATTACACTAACACATAAATATAATAAACTAAGAAATTCCATCACGCTAGCATACAAATATAATAAACTCAGTAACTCCACATAATATTTTTCCATCAAAAGAGGCCTCATATGTTCCCTTATACAATACTTTGAATTATGCCACAGAAAATTGATATATAGACCATTTCGTGTGTTTCACATAATTTATTACTCTGCAATACTTTCAATACACTAGTTCTTTCTATTAACTTAAGACAGGAAAAACCTTGTGGTTTAAAAGGCCACAACTAGTTGTTTAAGAAACAACAATTAAACCTTCATTTCAGAAAAAATATAAGTGTGAAATTCTTTGATTTCAGAAATAAACCCCATATAGCCCAAACTTTCGATTTCAGAAAGAAATAAATCTCCAAGATTCCCTATTTCAGAAAAAGCCCCAAAAATGGCGTATGTAGTTTTAGAAAAAAAACCCAAAAGTCAATTTCAGAAAGAAAAAAAAACCCCAAATACTGGTGTGGTGTGTTCCAAAAACAACGCAAAAAAATAGCGATGGTAGTTTCAGGAAAGAAAAAACCCAAATGCCAGCTTCAAATTTGTAAGGCGTAAGAGATACTTACGATATGGAGAAGGTTGGGCAGCCCTGGTATCCCCTTGTCGCAACATGAATGCAAAATTTAACTTCGTGACATGGTGATTTTTGCTGCGATTTTGGAAGTATCAATAGGGTGCAATTTGTTTATGTTGGATTTGGGTTATTTTGTGCGTTTGATTTCGTGACATTTCCGTTCAATGAGATTGGATGCAGTAGATCGTTATAGTTCTTGCTTTGAGATTTCTTGGAGTAGATAGGGTTTTTTGAATGAGATTTTGTTTAATCTGAATTGGGGTTTTGATTATTGTTTAACGGGCGCGTGAAAGTCACGCGGATTACTTCCGTTAAAATTGACAGAAAAATCCTACGGAACTAAAAGTGTAGGTAAAAGGACTGAAAGTGATTTTTCATCATTCTTACAGGACCAAATGTGCAATTTTCCCTTTTAACATTACTTGCCCACGATGAACTTTATACTCCATTCCCTTCGTCCAATTTTATTATGCCCATTTTTTCGGTCACGGGTTTTAATGAATATTGATTAGTTAATGTATAAAGTAGATAAGTTTGGGGTATGATGGGATGTTGTGGGGTCCATTTATAGGTAAAGTGATTGTTTATGAATAAAGTTAGTGACAATTTGAGTAAATAAGTGATGGTGGGAGGGTGAAGATAAAATAGTGTAAATAGTATTATTTCTAAAAAGGGAATGGACATAATAAAACTGTACAACCAAAAAATGATGAAAATAATAAAATTGGACGGAGAGAGAATAATATTACATTATTTTTCTTTTGATATTTATATATATTCATATTTAGTCAATTTTGCCATTGTGGTACTGCTATTTCACAATTTTATTTGTTGGAATTAATTATAAATTAATTTGGTTTTGATACGATCTTATCTAATTAACACTACAAAAAACGTGCGTTATAGGGACGGACAAATGCCGACGGATTATAGTCCGTCGGCATTTCCGACGGATATGCTGACGGAATGTCGACGGATTGGAAAGTCAACATCAATGCTGACGGATGTTTTGAAATACGGATGCCGACGGATAATCCGTCGGCATCTGACCCGTTGAATCCGCACCGCCTCGTTTTCCAATAAGGTAACCGTTGGCATTAAAAGTGGGCGGTTACCGAGGGAAATGCCGACGGAATATCCGTCGGTATTTGTTTTTTTTTTTATATATAAGGGCGATGATCAGAATGCGTTTGGCAAAAAAAAAAAAAAAAAGGGAGTGCGTGAGTGAGGATTCGGTGGGGAAGACGAAGACGAGGACGAGGCTATTGAAGCAAATTTCTCCGATTACATTGATACGGTACGTTTTCTTAATTAGTTCTATTACTTAGTTTTAATACTTATATATGTTTATGCATGAATATATGTAAATATGAATAATTTAATGTTGATTTGCATGTTATATTGATTTAGTTAGTTGTTAAAATATTATGATCATGTTAGTACGTATGTTAGTTAATTTAATTTGTTGATTAAGAATAATTTTGATAGAGTAGTTTTTTAAGGTTAATTAATTAATTAATTGTTATATGTATACATTAATTAATTGTTATATAGTTAATTACTAGTTTAATTTAATGGTGTAATTTTGATATAGAATATTTTTAATGTAGGTAGTGCATGTTTCAATCAATTGTTTAAATTAGTTTAGATATAGTGGTTCGACCTTTGGATCACGTTGTAATTAGGAATATGTTGATTAAATTAGGAATACGCTATATTAGTAAAAAATTTAAATTAGGAATATGTTCATTAAATTGATAATTATTGACCCAATTAGAAAATTATTATTTTAATTAGTTTTAGGTTTGTTAATTTAGGAATATATATGTTCAATTTTTTATTATTGATTAAGTTAGGTAGAAAAATAATAATTAAATTAGGTTATTGTTGATTAAATTAGGAATATGTTGATTAATTAAATTAGGAATATGCTATATTAGTAAAAAATTTAAATTAGGAATATGTTCATTAAATTGATAATTAGAAAACTCCAATTAGAAAAGTATTATTTTAATTATGTTTAGATTTGTTAATTTAGGAATATGTTAATTTAGAAATATTTTTAATGTAGGTGATGCATGTTTCAATCAATTGTTTAAATTATTAGTTAATTAGATGGTTCGACGGTGGTATCACGTTGTAATTAGGTTATATATATATTGTTTTGATTTAAATTAGGAATATGTTGATTAAATTAGTAATTGATTAAATTAATTAGGAATATGCTATATTAGTAAAAATTTTAAATTAGCAATATGTTCATTAAATTAATAATTAGTAAAATTATGTATTTTTTATTGATTGAAACAGATGAGTGAACAAGTACCGAATCAGGGTTTTGGTTCACGTAGGTCGTCATTTTTGTCACGTCGTTCAAGGAGGTCTCGGGATGAATCAGTACCTGTGATGGCTCCTCCTCCTGTGGCAGTGTCGCCGCCGCCGCCGACTACGATGTCGGTTGGTTCGTCATCCTCTTCTCGTCAGCATCCTGTTCGAGACCAAAGGCAACTCGTTGACATCGTTTCAGGAAGGTAAGTCAATAATTCTAATGTTTAACAGTATTCAATAACGATTAACTTTATTTATTTATTTATTTATAATGTGTTAGTTTATAAATTTGTTAATAATTTTACAGGTTGGTGCCCGGTAATGAGGTGTCCAGGATCTGCACACAAGCCTTTAAGACGTGTAAGATTTCTAAGGGTGCTATCACTTGGTTGACGGTGCCACAATCTAAAAAGGATGAATATTTCGAGGAGTTCCAGGTATATAATTACAATAATTAAAGTTTATTAAATAACTAATTATTCATATTATTTGATAAATATGTTGAATATTTGTATAGAAAAAGGCCCGTTGGGATACGGCGATCTACTCGGACGACGCTATTTACGATAAGTGGTACGGTGATTTTGTGTAAGTTGGAACAAATTTTTCCACCTAGCTTCTTTAACTCGATGGAACACTTACCCGTTCACTTAGCGTATGAAGCGAGAATTTGTGGTCCGGTGCAATACAGGTGGATGTACCCATTTGAAAGGTAAAATCTTACTTTTTTTATTTCATTACAATTACACATGCATTCGTATAAGTTTTATATATATATATGTGTGTGTATATCAAGTATCTCCACAACTTGAAACGCAATGCTAAACAAAAGGCAAACGTTGAAGCATCGATTGTGAATGCTTATTTGAATGAAGAGGTTGGCATGTTTTGTTCTTATTACTTTGAAGACCACGTCAACACAAAGTTAAGAAGTGCTCCACGTAACTTCGGTGGTACATCCGCTGACGATATCAGTGAAGAGGTCGATGGAATGCTCTCCATATTCAAGTCTAAGGCTAAGGGACGGCCAATAGGAAAACCCACTGAACGATATTGGGAGACGAACTCGGAGGCGGAAATAGCACAAACGTATGTGTTATTGAATTGTGATGAAGTTCAGCCATACATTGAGTAAGTATTTCATATATAAATCGTCTATTTAAATACCACTTCATTTATTTCATTTAATATTAACCAAGTTTTTGAATGTTGTGAATTAGGATGTACACTCATGTTGGGAATAAAATGAGCTATGTTTTGATTGAATACCAAAACCCCCTGAGACATGCCTAAGTCAATATAAATATGTTCTAAGAATGTTAGAACATATAGATTATAGGCTAGATGAGAAGCTGAAATGTAAGGCAGCTCTTAGACAATTAGATGCACAATTTGAGGGGGAACCTATGCTTTGAAGATGATCAAGATCAAGTCCCCTCAAGGCTCAAATTCTGGAACAATCACTTAAGAGTAAGGACACTCTATGAAATCTAAGATGCTCTTATCAGGAGAGTTGTCCAGAGAAAATATTCATAAAGCTCTGATCAGGAGAGTTGTCCAAAGAAGCTAGCCCTATGCAAGAACAAACCTACCTAGCTCAAAAGGACAAGACTACTCAAAGTATTTGGTCAGGAGAGTTGTCCAGATAAGCCAACTCTAAAGTATAAAGTGCTCTGATACAAAAAGACCAACCATGCTGATCAGAAGAGTTGTCCAGAGGAGTTGTCTCAGCTAAATTGATAAAGATCAAGTGCTCTGAAAGTCTGAGATCAACTATGCTGAAGAGATTGAGACAACAAGTCCCTAAAGGTCCTCAAAGGAATGAGCTAAGACCATACTCAAGAGAAATAAAGGGAAAGAGCCAAGTCATCTGAAGAAGAGCAAGCCAACCATGCTGAAAAGCAAAACTGCTGATAGTGATAAGGAGAGTTGTCCAGATGATAAGGAATGTTGTCCTATCATTGGATCAACCTTCAGAAGCCATGTCCAAGTCCTAACAAGAAGTCAAACATTGGGGAAAGTGCTGCAGAATGAAGATAAAACTGTTACAGCCGTTTATTACCCAAATGAGGACATGTCACTATCAAGAATCTGTCTTCCAGTTTGAAGAACTCAAGGAAGACATTTATAGCAATTTGGGGCTGCCTCTCCAACGGGCAAATCCTCCATTTTGTCTATAAATACAGAAGTGTGAAGACCATTTGAAAGTGTCCAACTATCCAAAGCACCTCAACCAGCACAATCCAACTAAGCTCAAAGTTCTTACAAGCTAGAGTGCTTTCAAAGCTTTCAAAGACTATCTTAGTCTTCAAACACTTCTTCTAAGCTGAACCAAATTGTATATCCATACACAAGCTTAGAGAGATATCCTATCCTTATACACTGATCTTCATTGTAAAGGATATCTCATTAGTTGGAACCTTACTTCAACCCTTACACCTTTCAAGAGTGAAAGTGAGAAGGTTGTAGTAGTAGAAGTGGTAGGAGCTGACTGTTGAGAGAAGAACAGTTCAGTTCTGAGTTGAGAAGAGGGTACTAGGACTCTAGACATCCTAGGGATCAATTCACCAAGGAGTGGTGTTCTTGATCAAGTGCACCTTGGCACTATAAAACAAGTTAATTCCAAGAGTGAAGGAATTATCCTGTTAAATCAGGGAAAGTGGATGTAGGAGCTTGAGTCTCTGAACCACTATAAACTCTTGTGTTGATTTACTTTACAAGTACTTACATTCATTCAACACTGCACACTAAACTGATCTTTCAAAGATACATACTCAAAGACTGTGCAAAACTGATTTGGACAAGTTCCCTGAAGCTAAACTGAACTGTGTTGCATTGACTAAGTGATTTCAGAAATTAAAGGAGTCTAAACTTAAAGGGCCAACCATTATTCCGCACATATAACTCCCCTAGATAGTCAATCAACTAAGTACTCAATAGTACTTAGTAGTCTGATTATCTCAGAAGAGTTAATCTTCTTCAGCAGAGTTGTCCAAGACAACCTTGCTGAACTCTGGTTTGATCAAGTTATTTAAAGAATTGCATACAAGTGTATTCCCCCCCCCCCCCCATACACTTGTTATATACTCCTTTCAGGACCAACAAGTGGTATCAGAGCGCAGGGGTTCAAAGACCACTGCTTCTGAAAATCCATCTTGATTTTCAAAACTCACATATTTGGTGTGGTCACTGAACTGATCTCTATCTGAAATCCATTACTTGTTGATTGATTGATTCTTATTGAGATATGGCCAACAACAATGCTGTTCCTCCACCTGCTGTTCAAGGATTAGACAATATGGCCACAAATCCAGTCAACCACATTTCTCATCACAAACTGCCCATGTTTTCAATAGACAATTATGATTTCTGGAAAATTAGAATGAGGGCTCATCTTGCATCTCTTCATACTGATATGCTTAGAGTAATCACAAGAGGACCTTTTGTGTTTACTCAAACTAACCCCAGATTGACAGATGAGCAAAGAGCAGATATAAGGGAACTGATTCCCAAAGATGAGGATGACTTCACTGCTGATGAAAAGAGGAAAGATAATTTGAATTATCTTGCCATGAACACCCTCTATCAAACAATTCCAGATGCAGTTATGGGTAGAGTCTACCACTGCACCACAGCTAAAGAAATTTGGGATACCCTTGCTGAAATGTGTGAGGGCACTGAAAAGATCAAGGAGAACAAGCTCCAAGTTGCTGTGCAGAAGTTTGAACAATTTTCAATGGAGTCTGATGAGTCCATTGACAAATTTGCTGGTAGATTCACTGATGTGATGAATGAGATTAACTCATTGGGCAAGGTCTACACCAAGAGAGAGGTTGGACTGAAAATCCTAAGGAGTCTCACTCAAAAGTGGGATGTCTATGCTGTAATGATGCAAAATACCAAAGATCTCTCCACCATGCCCATGCAACAAATATTCTCAGAACTTAAAGCCTATGAGTTTGACCTCAATAGAAGAAAGCCTGTTGAGGAACCTTCAAATCCTACTAAGGGAGTGGCATTCAAAGCCAAAGTTGCTGAACCAGAAATGCAACCCACTCCCAGATCATCAAAGTCAGTCTCTAAGACTGAAATGAAGGAAGAACTAGCCTTGATGGCTAGAAGGTTTGACAAGCTCAACACAAGGTTTGGTAGATACAAGAAATTCTACCAAGACAACAAATTCAGGAGAAGATACAATTCCCCTGAAGATCAGGCTGAGGACAAAAAGCCTGAAGAGAAAAGATCAGAGGACATGTCCTCTGATAGGAGAAGATCCAGTAGAGCTGAACCCTCATCATCTAAGAGAAGAGATGAATCCAAGAAGGATGATGATGAAGATCTGTGTTACAACTGCAAAAAGAAAGGGCACTTCCAATATGACTGCCCTGAACTAAGCTCTAAAGAAAGAAGAGAAAGACAAGCAAAAAGAGACAGAAAATTCACCAATAGAAAAGCCATGATGGCTGGTGAAGAATCTGATAGTGCTGAAAGTTTCAACTCTTCTGATGGATTGTTCTCCAACAGTGATGATGATGATGATGTCTGCAAAATGGCTCTTGAGGATGATGAGGTATCCTCTACTTCTAGTTCACCATCATTTATCTCACAAAACACTAGTGAGGTTAACCTGAAACTTTCCTTGGGAAAGTTGATGGAAGATTTCACTAGATTACAAGAATTTCATGACAATTGTGTGAGAGAAAATGAAAGATTAACTACTGAACTCACCAAGAACTCTGAGGTAGCTGTTGATGTCAAGTCTACTGAGTTGTATCAACAAGTCTTGAGAAAGCTTGAGGAAGCAAATCTCAGGATAGTTGACCAACAAAAGGAGATTGATGATCAACTTCTCTCTCAGAAAAGAAAAGAATTTGAACTTAAAATTCTAAATGCCAAATTTGAAAATCTCTCACATGAGTATGATATTCTTAAATCAAGTGAAGAGAGCCTGAAATTAAAGATGTCTGCTTTGAACAAATCCTCTAGAGCAATAGAGGAAATTCAAAGTTATCAAAGACCTATGGCTCAAAGAAGTGGATTAGGTTTTGATCCATTTGAATCTTCACCTTGTCTTAGTGTTGCATCCACAAGTAACACTAAGAGAATCTTTGTTAAGTCAGTGGCACAACAAGCTGAAAATGAAGTAATTCAGCCACTAAACAAAGGAAAGGGCAAATTGAATGAAATGTCTACTCAAGTGATTCAGGAAAATAGGCCAAAACCTAAGGAAATGGCCAAAGCTCCTGAACACAAGAGGAATATTGGTCAGCAGAGTAGACCCAATGGAAGGGCAACCCTCCTGAACAATGTTCAGAGGAATTATCCAAGGTATAATCAGCCTAGGCCAACTCATCTGAGAAAGCCTCAGCTGAATAGACCTAAGGAAAACCATTCTTTAAGGCAGAATAAAATGAGACAACCAAAACCCTTCATGACAAAGGGTAATGGCCATAAAAAAGCCTTTCCTCAAAGATTTCCTCAAGCTGCACAAAGAACTCATAAGTTCAGAAAAGTGGACAACTCATCTGAAACTTACAAAGTTAACACATTCACACATACTTTCCCAAAGACATTTAAGGGAAAGACAGTGTATATTGATGCACTAGGAAATCAACTTAGCCACCTTGAATCAATCAGGGTTATTAGGCAAGTTTGGGTTCCCAAAGGTACAGCTAACCTCTCAGGACCCAAAACTCAAAGGGTACCTAAACCTATCTAATTGCAGGTACCAGTGGGCCACAAGAAGAGGAGCATGAACAAAAAGACAGCATGGTACCTTGACAGTGGATGCTCAAGGCACATGACTGGAAACAAGGAACTCCTCTCTGATTTTATTGAAAAAGAAGGCCCAAATGTCACCTTTGGAGACAGCTCACAAGCAACAACAAAAGGTTATGGTACTTTGATGATTGGTAACATCAAAGTAACCAATGTATCTTATGTAGCTGGTCTCAAATATAACCTCCTGAGTATCAGTCAATTCTGTGATAAAGATTTTAATGTTGAGTTCTCAAGTGGAAAGTGTCTAATTAAAGATAAAACTCAACAAACCCTATTGACTGGAACTAGGAAGGGAAATGTGTATTTTGCAGACTGGGACAAGTCTACTGATGCTGCATGCTTTATTGCTAAAAGTTCTAGTGAACAAAGTTGGTTATGGCATAAGAGGCTAAACCACCTGAACTTCAAATCTATGAATAAACTTGCTAGAAATGCATTAGTTAAAGGACTACCTAATGAGGTTTTCATTAAAGAACATGTGTGTAAGCCATGTCAAGAAGGAAAACAGATTAAAGCCTCATTCAAAGGAAAACCAGTCATATCCACTGAAAGGGTACTTGAACTTCTACATATGGATCTGTTTGGACCAATTACCCCTTCAAGCATAAATGGTAGAAAATACACATTAGTGGTAGTAGATGACTTCTCTAGGTTCACATGGGTAGTATTTCTCCTTAATAAGAAGGAAACACAAGTCAAACTACCTGAACTTCTCAAGAGATTGTCAAATGAGAAAAGCCTTAGCATTATCAAGATAAGATCTGATAAAGGCACTGAGTTCATTAATTCATACATCAATGAGTACTGCACATCAAATGGAATAGCTCATGAAACCTCAGCAGCTAGAACTCCCCAACAAAATGGAGTTGCAGAAAGAAGGAATAGAACTTTAAAAGAAGCTGCTAGAACTTTAATTGCTGACTCAAATTTACCTAAGAGGTTTTGGGCTGAAGCTATAAACATTGCATGCCATACTCAAAATAGATGTTTGATCACTAAGGGGCAAGGGAAAACCCCCTATGAACTCTGGAAAGGGAGAATGCCTAAAGTGTCATACTTTCATATATTTGGTTGTAAATGTTTCATTCACAATAATGGGAAAGAACAGTTGAAAGCCTTTGACAGCAAAGCTGATGAGGGAGTATTTCTTGGATACTCTCAAATCAGTAGAGCTTTCAGAGTCTACAACAAGAAAACTCTTATAGTGGAAGAAACACCTCATGTTGTGTTTGATGAGTCTATCTTTGAGATCAGGAATGATCATTTGGAACCTGAAGAAATCACACAGAGGACAACCAGATTAAGTCTAAAAGACAAAGACACTGAATTCATAGATGTTGTTCAAGCCAATCTGCCTGAAAAATCCACATTGGACAACAATCCTGAAGGCAACCTTCCTGAGACAAATCCCACTGATGGAAATGGTGAACTGAATGATCCAATCCCAGTTCACATCCAGGTAACAACTACCAATGAAGAAGCAGTTCCTGCTGAGGTAGTAAATGGGTCAAATAATCAAGGGGGAACTCAAAATGTTGAAAATGCCAATGTCCCTGACATTGAGTACAACACCCCTGATTATGATCCTGAATTAGATCCTGCATTAAATTATCCTGAATTTTATGATCAAAATGACTCACCTTCAGTAGAGGACAACTCTACTGAAGAGATCAGGAAAAGAAGGACCTGGTTATCTGACCATCCTACTGATCTAATACTTGGTGACCCAAGTATTGGAGTCAAAACAAGAAGATTCCATGGTGAAAGTGCTCTTTTCTGTTGTTTCTTGTCAGAGCAAGAACCAAGTAATGTTGAGGAAGCACTTCAAGATGCAAATTGGATCACAGCCATGCAGGAAGAACTAAACCAATTCACCAGAAATGAAGTATGGCAGCTGGTGGATAGACCCTCACATCAAGATGTTATTGGAACAAAGTGGGTGTTCAAGAACAAGAAAAATGAAAATGATGTGATTGTCAGAAACAAAGCAAGACTAGTGGCAAAAGGATATTGCCAACATGAAGGCATTGACTATGATGAGACTTTTGCACCTGTGGCAAGGCTAGAAGCAATAAGGCTCTTTCTAGCCTATGCAGCCCACAAGAGGTTCAAAGTATACCAAATGGATGTCAAGAGTGCCTTTCTGAATGGAGTCTTAAAAGAAGAAGTCTATGTGGAGCAACCACCAGGTTTTGAAGTTGGAAACCAAGTTTACAGACTCAAGAAAGCTCTATATGGACTCAAACAAGCCCCTAGGGCTTGGTATGATACACTGTCACAATTCCTCTTGGATCATGGATTCACCAAGGGAACAGTGGACAGAACTCTCTTCAGAATCTCTGAAGGAGAGGACATCCTGCTTGTCCAAATTTATGTAGATGACATAATCTTTGGATCCCCTAATGAGAAGCTGTGTGAGAAATTCTCCAAGCTCATGCAAAGCAAGTTTGAGATGTCCATGATGGGGTTGATGAACTTCTTTTTGGGTCTACAAGTCAAGCAATCTAAAGAAGGAATCTTCATCAACCAAGCTAAGTACACAAGAGAAATGATCAAAAAGTTTGGGTGTACAACTAGCAAGCCAGTAAGGATCCCAATGAACACAAATTGGAAGATGGATCCTGATGAGAGTGGCACTCCAACCAACTCTACTGAGTATAGAGGAATAATTGGTTCACTCCTCTATCTCACTGCCAGCAGACCTGACATCACCTTTGCAGTAGGTGTTTGTGCAAGATTTCAAGCAAATCCTAAGAAAAGCCACCTTGAGGCTGCAAAGAGGATTTTGAGGTACCTCAAAGGCACTGAGAATCTAGGCCTTTGGTACCCTGCTGATGACAATATTGAGCTAACTGGCTACTCAGATGCTGATTATGGAGGATGTAGGATTGACAGAAAGTCCACTTCAGGGACTTGTCAATTCTTGGGCAACAAGCTTATTTCATGGTTCTCCAAGAAGCAGAACACAGTGGCCACTTCCACCACTGAAGCTGAATATGTTGCTGCTGGAAGTTGTTGTGCTCAAATCCTATGGTTGAGACAACAACTAAGAGACTACAAAGTCAACTCTACTGAAGTGCCAATATTTTGTGATAACAATAGTGCCATTGCTATATCACAAAATCCTGTCTTACACACAAGATGCAAGCATGTGGACATCAAGCACCACTTCATTAGAGACCATGTGGAGAAGAAGGACATCAAGCTGGTCAAAATTCACACAGACCATCAAAAAGCTGATATATTAACCAAGCCACTTGCAGAAGCAAGATTTCTGGAGCTATCAGCAGAGTTGGGATTACTTGATCCAGGGAAGTTGGACAAATAAGTCCAAAGAAGCTCATTGATTAAGGGGGAAACAAACTCAAGCTTCAGCAGACTTGGTCAAGTCTACTGAAATTCAGAAACATGACCTTACCTCTTCAGGACACTTGTCCACAGTTCTTCAGGACACTTGTCCATGTAGGGTCAGATAAGTTGTCCTAGCTATCAAACCAAATCTTGGTATGATAAGCACCTATTTTTTGTGATCAATACCTATTTCGAAATCTGTCCCATTGAAATACAGTTTTCACCTTTCTGGGATTTAATTTGTCTCCCACCCAAAAGGTCACTTTCCATGCATTAAATGCCAAGATTTAACTCTTGTTTGCATTAAACTTTTTGGGACATGATCTATCTCGAAAAATCCCCAGCCTTAAACAAACATTTAAAACCACCCACGTTTTGAATAAAACAGTTATTTCAACATTGCTGAAGGTGCAGTGGCCAACCTCACTGAGCTCTTAAAAGCCAAACTGGATGCATCTCTCAAAGCAACCTTGGAGGAGGTTGTCCAACAAAAGATGAAGCCTGTTCTAGCTTTCCTTAGCTTGAGCAGTGATAGAATGCAGAATATACATGATGAGAATGTATATTTGTTGGAAGAGATGAAGTCCCTGAACCAAGCCCAGTCCCTGATGGCCACAACAATGAGTGACCTAAAGCCCCAGTGCTTTGATGCTGCCAAAAAGGGGGAAAGGGAAAGAGCAAGAGCAAAAGGTGCCTTGGTGATTGGAAGTCTAGTGAAAGGGAAAGACAAAGTTCCTGAAGGAAAGGGAAAAGAGCCAGAAATGCTGAATTTGGAAGATTTGGATGAAGAGGAGCAGTTAGCATTGGCATTGAGAAACTCAATGGCCTCAGCTCAAGAGGAAAGAGCAAGGAAACAGCAAAGACCAGGTGGTGAAGTGTCAGGTTTGGACAAAGATGCTGAAGGTGTCCAAACCAGAGGAAAAATCAAGAAGGCCCAAGGAAAGAAGAGACAAATTGAGAAATTCACTGACTTTCCTAGCAGCCTTGATCTTCCACCTGAATTCAGAATTGATGAGGATGAGCCTACATCAAAGAAAGCCAAAACTACTGAAGAGCCCAAATCTTTTGAATCTGGAAAAACTGCTGAAGGTACCAAGTCCTCTGAAGACATAGAAGAGCTATTTGCTGAAGGATTTGGACCTGAACCTAAGAAGAAGACAACAGTCCTAGCTCTTGATCCATCAAAACTGTTTCATGAAGGGTATGGCAAAGACCCTGAAACACAACAGAAATTGGCCATGATGAGGGCCCAAGAGAAAATGGACTTAATAGAAGAAGCCAACAGAGCAAGAGATGAAAGAAGAGCAAACTTTCAGAAACCAAGAAGGAGAAGAGCAACTTACAGCAAGATGAAGCCTCAGCTTCTAATCCCAATGGACACCAAATATCCACACTTGGATAAATGGGTGCCAATTCAACTGAATGACACATGGGAAGAAGCCAAAAGGGAGTTTGTCTATGACTTTTATGTCATTGACAGATGGAATGGAGGAGATGCAAACTCTGCCTTCACTGAGTTCATGCTAGAATACTACAGAGAGTTGTATCAACAACTACTTGCAGCTGCTGACATTGCAAGATTTGAACTCACAGCTCCCAAGCCAATCATATACATGCCTCCAAAGCTTGAAGGATGGATTGACCAAGCAAGAATTCTGAGGGAATTCACTGAGATCCTTAAGCTGAACAAGATGGTTCTTGGACCTAAGGGAACCAACCAAGAAGCCATGGCACTGAAAAGAAGAGTGTGGGCACAGTATGGAATGCTGCCACCTCCTGAGAATGATCTTTGAAATGGCTAAGTCTTCTGACCTTACTTGAATGATCAACTATGCTGAAATATGGTCAAGTTTGCTGATGTGTTAATCTGGTTGCTCTGATCTATTAAAGATTGCTCTGATACAAGCTCTGTGCTCTGATGCTGAAAATATTATTTTTGTCTTGAATTACTAGAATGAAATGCTCTGATGTATTTAAGTGTTATTGATTCATGCTCTGATATGTTAAATTTCAACTATCAACATGCCTGTAATGATTTTTTAATGAATGATAGTTGAACTTATTTTGAATCAAGAAACACAAATCTCTCTATGCCTATCTTAAAACCTACTTGCAACAAAAACAGTGAATACACTAACACATTAATTTTTCAGGAATATTGACCTCAGTCATGTCTTCTGAAGATACATGTAATAGGTGTAGACAAGTCACTTTTGCTTAAATTGTATAGGTTTTGGCATCATCAAAAAGGGGGAAATTGTTGGGAATAAAATGAGCTATGTTTTGATTGAATACCAAAACCCCCTGAGACATGCCTAAGTCAATATAAATATGTTCTAAGAATGTTAGAACATATAGATTATAGGCTAGATGAGAAGCTGAAATGTTAGGCAGCTCTTAGACAATTAGATGCACAATTTGAGG
Organism: Galeopsis tetrahit; assembly: GCA_963675135.1. Taxonomy (NCBI): domain Eukaryota; kingdom Viridiplantae; phylum Streptophyta; class Magnoliopsida; order Lamiales; family Lamiaceae; genus Galeopsis; species Galeopsis tetrahit. Next base: position 6,018,679 of record OY776126.1, read on the forward strand.
GGGAACCTATGCTTTGAAGATGATCAAGATCAACTCCCCTCAAGGCTCAAATTCTGGAACAATCACTTAAGAGTAAGGACACTCTATGAAATCTAAGATGCTCTTATCAGGAGAGTTGTCCAGAGAAAATATTCATAAAGCTCTGATCAGGAGAGTTGTCCAAAGAAGCTAGCCCTATGCAAGAACAAACCTACCTAGCTCAAAAGGACAAGACTACTCAAAGGTTTTGGTCAGGAGAGTTGTCCAGATAAGCCAACTCTAAAGTATAAAGTGCTCTGATACAAAAAGACCAACCATGCTGATCAGAAGAGTTGTCCAGAGGAGTTGTCTCAGCTAAATTGATAAAGATCAAGTGCTCTGAAAGTCTGAGATCAACTATGCTGAAGAGATTGAGACAACAAGTCCCTAAAGGTCCTCAAAGGAATGAGCTAAGACCATACTCAAGAGAAATAAAGGGAAAGAGCCAAGTCATCTGAAGAAGAGCAAGCCAACCATGCTGAAAAGCAAAACTGCTGATAGTGATAAGGAGAGTTGTCCAGATGATAAGGAATGTTGTCCTATCATTGGATCAACCTTCAGAAGCCATGTCCAAGTCCTAACAAGAAGTCAAACATTGGGGAAAGTGCTGCAGAATGAAGACAAAACTGTTACAGCCGTTTATTACCCAAATGAGGACATGTCACTATCAAGAATCTGTCTTCCAGTTTGAAGAACTCAAGGAAGACATTTATAGCAATTTGGGGCTGCCTCTCCAACGGGCAAATCCTCCATTTTGTCTATAAATACAGAAGTGTGAAGACCATTTGAAAGTGTCCAACTATCCAAAGCACCTCAACCAGCACAATCCAACTAAGCTCAAAGTTCTTACAAGCTAGAGTGCTTTCAAAGCTTTCAAAGACTATCTTAGTCTTCAAACACTTCTTCTAAGCTGAACCAAATTGTATATCCATACACAAGCTTAGAGAGATATCCTATCCTTATACACTGATCTTCATTGTAAAGGATATCTCATTAGTTGGAACCTTACTTCAACCCTTACACCTTTCAAGAGTGAAAGTGAGAAGGTTGTAGTAGTAGAAGTGGTAGGAGCTGACTGTTGAGAGAAGAACAGTTCAGTTCTGAGTTGAGAAGAGGGTACTAGGACTCTAGACATCCTAGGGATCAATTCACCAAGGAGTGGTGTTCTTGATCAAGTGCACCTTGGCACTATAAAACAAGTTAATTCCAAGAGTGAAGGAATTATCCTGTTAAATCAGGGAAAGTGGATGTAGGAGCTTGAGTCTCTGAACCACTATAAACTATTGTGTTGATTTACTTTACAAGTACTTACATTCATTCAACACTGCACACTAAACTGATCTTTCAAAGATACATACTCAAAGACTGTGCAAAACTGATTTGGACAAGTTCCCTGAAGCTAAACTGAACTGTGTTGCATTGACTAAGTGATTTCAGAAATTAAAGGAGTCTAAACTTAAAGGGCCAACCATTATTCCGCACATATAACTCCCCTAGATAGTCAATCAACTAAGTACTCAATAGTACTTAGTAGTCTGATTATCTCAGAAGAGTTAATCTTCTTCAGCAGAGTTGTCCAAGACAACCTTGCTGAACTCTGGTTTGATCAAGTTATTTAAAGAATTGCATACAAGTGTATTCCCCCCCCCCCCCATACACTTGTTATATACTCCTTTCAGGACCAACAACTCAAGAACTACGACGAGCAGAACCAAACATCTCAGATGCATATATAGATGCTCGTATTCAACGTGAATTTTTCCGATGGTTCGAACGTTATGTGAGTACCATTTAATTAATTATGTTTTACGTAAATAAATTAATATTTATTTTAATTAATTTTAAATTGAGTCGTATAGGGACGGGATAACGCTCTAGACAGTCGATTCTTACGAGATCTCAGCAAGGGACCACTACGTCGTGTAAAGACTTACAACGGTTATATTGTGAAGGGCTACAGATTTCATACGTCTGGGTATGCATCGACAAAGGCAACTACCAACAGTGGCGTCTGCGTTAGCAGTGCGAATTACAATGCAGATGCAAGTGATTACTTTAGGGTGTTACGGGAAGTCGTCGAAGTAGAATATCCAGGATATCCAACAAAGACTGTAGTGTTGTTCAAGTGTCATTGGTTTGATTCAGGCCATCTAGGAACAAGAATTCACCCGGAGTACAAGCTCGTTGATGTTAGTTCGAAAAGGACGTATGTTGGGGATGATCCATTTGTATTTGCCCATCAAGTATCTCAAGTATACTACTGCACATATCCGGGAGCTCCACGTGGTTATGAATGGCACGCTGTTTGCAAAGTAAAGGCAAGGTCAATGGTAGAAGTCCCTAAAAAGGACAAAAATACTGAAGATGAATCTCCATTTCAAGCAGAACAAATAGAGACTCCAACTGAAGTCTTTACGGGAGATTTCAATCTTTCTGTACCCTTGACGGCTGCAAATCTCCAATTAATCGAAATTGAAGGTGAAGAGGAGGGGGATGAAGAAGAGGATGAAGAGGAGAATGAAGATGAGGATGAAGAGGAGAATGAAGAAGATGAGGAAGATGATGATGAGGAGGAGGATAAGGACGAAGAGGAGGATGAAGACGATGAAGATGAAAATTAATTCAATTAATGTAATGTATTTATTTCTTATTTTATAAAAGTTAATTAATTATTTATCATTTAGGTACAAATTATAAAAATTAAATTTACTATAAATATAAGTCACAACCAATATATATATTAATATATGTGGAAGAAATGAATTAGTAGGTCTAGTATATAGTAGGGTTTAGGGTTTTGGTAATTTATTAGGTCTAGTATATAGAAAAAATTGAATTATTTAAAAAAAAAAATCGCCAAAATGCTGACGGAATTAACTTTCCGTCGGTATTTACTTTTTGAAAAATACCGACGGACGGATTATCCGTCGGTATTTACTTTTTGAAAAATACCGACGGATTATCCATCGGTATTTACTTTTTGAAAAATACCGACGGAATATCCGTCGGTATTTGTACATGCCGACGGAAAATAAACCCTTATATAAAACCTCAACCTAGGGTTTTCTTTCACTCTTTCCAAACTTTCCTCTTTACAATCCCTACTCCTCTTCTCCAACCAACTCTTCGGCGACAACTACCTCACCGGCCCTATTCCCGCCACCCTCGGCACTCTAACCAATCTTCCGCGCCGATTTCTCTCCACCGTGAAGCATGGCCGCCGCCCAATCTGTGCTCCTCCGGCGTTTTAATAAGTTGGCCGACTCCGACTCCGACGTAAGTGATTTTGAGTTTAGATTGAAAATTTTTGAACTTCAACATCGATTTTTTTTTAATTTTTTGGTTGTTTCCTTGAAGTAGACGAAGTCGCCGCCCTTCGCCGGAGACTGGAAGAAGACGAAGCCACCGTCAGTTTCTGGAAGTACGTATTAGATGATGATGATAATGATCAAGTAAGCTACTAATTAATTTGATTTGTTAAAAACAATGTCAATTTCTTCACATTCCCAACATAATATTTCATGTAATATTATTGTTTCATTACATAATATTTTAATTTTTACATAATGACATTTTTTACGAAATTTCTTCACATTCCCAACCTCTCGGAAAATGTAATTCTGGTCGGAAAATGTAATTCTGGTCGGAAAATGAAATTCTGGTCGGGGCCTCCCCGGCCACGCATATTTTTTTATTAATATTTTGTTTTACTGACGGATATTCCGTCGGTATGTGAATTTCGAAATTATATTTTTTTTATTCATATTTTGTTTTACCGACGGAAATGCCGACGGATATTCCGTCGGTTAAATGCCGACGGATATTCCGTCGGTTACATGCCGACGGATATTCCGTCGGTCAAATGCCGACGGATATTCCGTCAGTCAAATGCCGACGGATATTCCGTCGACATGTGAATTTCGATAATTATTTTAATTTATTCTAATTTCATTTATAATTATTTTAATTCATTCTTTCCGACGGAATTACCGACGGAATGTTGACCCGGTTTGTTAAACGGGTTGTCCGGAATACCGACGGACATTCCGTCGGAAAAAGATGACGGCCATTTTCCCTCGGTATTTCCATCGGAAATTCCGACGGAATTCAAAAATCCGTCGGCAAAAAAAGCTGACGCCGAGAAAGGGGACGACCGACTTTCCGTCGGTATTTCCGTCGGTAACCTCGGCGGCCGACGGAAAATCCGTCGGTAAATCCGTCTCTAAAACGCCATTTTTTTGTAGTGTAAATTAATTAGAGAGACTAAACGTTAATTATTAAATAATTAAACGTGACATAGTCGATCTACGTACTCTCAGAGTAGATGAACGTGGTATATTTAATATCTCGAAATCGAGTTTAAGTGAGTGGGAAATTAATTAATGAAGTTGAGAGTTTCAACTTTGAGTTTGAGAGTCGGAAGGTGAAGGGTCACCTATCCCACATAGGAAGTCCACAAAACATTTAAGAACTTTAAAGGCATCGAAGTGAACATGGAGTTCAACCATGTACTAGGGGTACACTCCCCAAAAGGCCACACGCGCGCGCCCGCCTCGTCTTCGGCAATTGGTATTTGGGGCCCGCCTATCTTTTTGCAGACCCAAAAACTCTGAAAGTCCAACACAGGAATTGGACCGACCCATTCGGTTATGGACTTGGCCCATTTCGTAATACTTCAAGAACCTTCCAGAACAATCTGGAAACCTCAAACTTGGTCTCCAAGACCTCTCTCCACGTAAGACCTTTCTCCACGTTTGCGATTTTTTCGCACCCTAATCCAACGAGCACGAAATTCTCAACTCCCTAGGGTTTCATCTGCTTATAAATATCAGACTCTCCCCTCATTCCGAAATTGCTCATTCACTCCTCTCCTCTCTGCTGTAGTGCTTTAGCTCTCCAAAGCAAACACTGTTCTTTTACAGAATTTTCTGTGTGTTCAGTTCGTACTCTAAGTACGTTCGATGAGGCTTCCTCTACAGTGGTGCTACTGTAGACGAAGTGTAAGTCGTTTTACCTTTGGGAACGGAACGCCAAGTCGTTTTACCTTTGGGAACGGAACGCCAAACCAGTCGAGCACTACCTGGACGTATTCTGTTCTGCGGGAAAAGGGATTCCCTTGACTCGACTTGTTTTCGATATTTCTATATTACAGTACCCTTACCCGTGCACTATTTTCAACTTTTATATAGTCTTCATTTATGTTTTTTTTTTTTTTTACTCCTATTCAATTCTTCCATTTTAGTAATTTTTAATGTTCGAAATTGCATGTGTCTTTTTTTGTCTGAAATTTTTATGCATTTTTTAAACAGGGGTGGTAGAATTCTTGGAGAGCTTGAGCAGTGATTCGGGTGGAATTTACACATTTTAGAGGCACATGTGAAGCATGTTTTTTATGAGATTTCATTGATTTATGCATTGATTATGATGATTTGAGCCAAAATGAGGGAAAGGTTGTGTTTTGTTGATTTTGATGGAATTTGGAGCAAAACACCAACCACACTTTACTGGATCAGGAAGAGGAGTGCACTGTTGAGTTCTTCTCGAAAAACAGAGTGAAATGGCCAAAAGAATCAAGTCGATTGGAGGTCGAAAGCAAAAGTTATGCACGAAACAAATTCAGAGTGCAACTCAGCCGAGTTACCCAACTCGTCCGAGTCAGACCGAGGACCAGAATCTAGAACAATTTACCACTCGGCCGAGTTGCTGAACGAACTTTGGCTACTGGGATGAATTAACCACTCGGCCAGTTGGACCACTCGGCCGAGTTGCTGAGCAAAATGAATCCTGGAGCAATTTACCACTCGGCCGAGTCCTGAGGCGAAGTTTGAACACTGGAATGCACCCCAGCTCGGCCGAGTTGTCCCACTCGGCCGAGTCACCCCTGCTCTCGGTGGTTTTTGCATATTTTGTCCAATTTTCAAGGATTTAAGTGCAATTTTCATCCTTAAGCCCTACCCCAACACTATATAAAGCCTCATTCTTAAAACCCAAGGGATTCTTCCCCAATTCCTCAAATTCCACACATACTTGGAGGTGTTTTGGTCATTTCTTCTTCATTTCTCCATCAAATTAAGCAAGGAAGGATGCAATAGCTTGGAAATTTAATTCTCTACCACATTTTAGACTAAGCTTTCTCTTTCCCCTTTCTTTTTACTTAGTTATTTCATTTGATTTTGTAATTTGACTATGTTAGTTAGTGGCTAGAACAGTTTTGGTTCTAGGGCTATGTTTATACTTTGGATGATGTTTATGAATTAATCTCTTGTTTATTTGGTGGTTGTGTTGCTATTTCTATTTGAATGCTTAATTTTCATTGCAAGACATGTTGTCAATGGCCATGATAATGTGTTTGATTCATTATTAATTGAAATTGGATTGAAAAATCTCTTTCATTAATCGTATTTAAGCATTCGACCCAATATTATTATGAGCTCGATAGAGGATCAATTATTGGGAGGGTATTAGATGATTTTAGGACCCTTTTTGAGGTTTATTATGCATGTTAGGTAGAGATACTAGTTTGTGTGATTTTTCTCTTGGATTAATTGGATCGAGAGAACTTTTAATTCATTAATTATTTCGTGATCAACCCTATAGTAATCAACACATCATCACTTAATTAGGCTTTTAATCATAAATTGACCCCTTAGTGTGACATATGCCTTGGAACCTCCCTCTCTTTCTTTGAGTTTTAAATCATATCTCTCTCGTTTCCTTGGTTTGCATGTTATTAGATCAATTCTATATTACTCTTTTCATTGTCTATTTGTGACAACTTGGTAGGCAATCTTAGGGGTAATCACACCATTCACTTAAATCGATCACCGTCTATTTAGAATTCCGTCAACAAACTACACTTTTATACTATACCTCCTCGTGGGATCGACCTCGTACTTCTCTACGATAGACGCCGTATATTTGCGGTCGTTTATTCTAGTGTTGTAGAATACGTGAATCAAGCAGTCATCATGACGTTGTTAACTTAAGCAGAAAGCATACATATATATATTAGCAAAATATTTTGTGAATAAGCGCACCTCTGCTTAATTTTGAGATTCTTCAAAAACTCACCACAATTCTGACAAGAAGTTTAAAAACCACTATAGTATTAAACTAGCCAGCAAATTGGAGAGATAGAGATTGGAATTTACTCATGGCATATATGTTGTAAATTAATATAAAGAAATTAATTTCACATCTTTTTCACTTTTATATAAAATTGAATTTTTTCATGTAACAGTGCGTTAGACTCACGGTCATACGTCCTGAGTTCAACTTCAGCTAAAACAAACTCCACTCTTATTAAATATTTCACTCCACTAAGTCTTCTTTTCAGAGGACAAAGGCTATAATCTGGTCACGAATAAGGAGGATTTGTATGGAATTTAGAAACAAAACATTTATAATTTATGATAAGAATTTGTATAAGATGATCTCATATATAACTACATGAGACCGGTTTTTTTACTAACAAATTATATGATCTATAAACTTATAATCATACCTAATTGGTGTTTTGAATCAAAAGTAAAGTATAAATATTAAAGTGATGTTGTCAATCTATGAACTTATAATCATATATATATAGAACATCTCACACAAATACATTTTCAACATTTATGAAGTAAGATGTTGTCAATAGATAAATGAATTAGTTGGGCCAAGAAAACAAATTGGGTAGAGTTATTTTAATGGCATGGTTATATACATCTCCATCTTTAGTAGATACACCTCCTGCATGTTCACCACCTGTCCATAATTTCGTTATACAATGTTTTAAAAAAAATTATATTTTACATAAAGAGTAAAGAATTAATATTGTTGGTAGATACTCATTTTAATAAAGTAGAAAAAATACTCTAAAAAATTAACTGTTTAATTTTAAACATATTCTTTTGTGAATAAAAAATAAACTGAGATGGAGGGAGTAGTATGTTTTAAAATTTGTACTCCTAATAAGTAGGTTGTGAGTATTAATTTATCAAAGCATAATGAAATAAACCCATCTCCAAATATAAATAAATAATAAATCAATAAAGGAAATAGATATACACTTTTGATATCTGAAAAGAACGAACATTTAAAATCATATTCAAATTAACCACATCTCTACATATTAATTTCGTACTGAAATTATCAAAGATGAAATTTAGCGACTCCGGTGGAATCGCTGAAATTTACAAAATGCACTTACTATCAAGAAAAATTAACGTTTTACTCTTGAAAATATTTGTGGTAACTACACAATTAATATGATCTCGATGGCAAATTATGTATGATAAAATGCATCTATCTATTGTATAAGCTGAATATTTTTAATTTTAGGTGAGAAACACACTCACATTAATATTTAAATGAATAATTCATTTTATTCAAATTTCAATAAGTTTTACTACTAGTATTTAATTACTTGTGTACAAAAGGGTTGGGGTATACCACTCCAGTTTTGTTTAATACACTCACCCTCCATTTTTATTAATTCAATATATATATAAAATATCAATTTTGCCCCTTAGTAACATAGTATAGATACATACACACCCCTTATAATCCTAACCCTAATTTTTCTATCATCTTTCTAATTTTCTCTTTTCCTCCCATATTTCTCCTCCTTCTTCTCATCCACGGCCGCCACCCATCCACCGTCGCCTGCGTTCGCCACCGCGCTTCTCTCCTCCTCCTCCATCGTTTCTCGCCTCCTCCTCACCTCCGCCGCCGCCCATCTTCTTTCTCTTTTTTTTTTTTTTGTAATTCTTCTACTCGCCCTCGGCCGCCGCTCCACCCACAGCGCTCGCCGCCGCTCAACTCTCCCTCGGCCGTGGCGGCCCATCCCCAGCACTCGTCGCCGCTCCGGCTCTTCATCGGTCGTCGTGGCCCATCCCCATCGCTCGCCGTCGCGGCCCGCCCGCCCGCCCTTAGCTCTCGCCTCCGCGGCCCTCCAGTCGCTTCATCTTGCCCCCGCATTCCTCCTTCTGAGAACATATTTGCTTTTTTTTTTTTTTTTTTTCGACCATTACTGATCGCTTAAAAACACTCTCGTTGTCGACGAGAGTGTTTTTAAGCGACCAATAATGGTCGAAAATTTCAATTTTTTTTTTAAATTTTCTTTCTATTTTTGGTCGACAAACCAGTGTCGGCCGGAGTATTTTTTGTCAAAAAAAATCGGAGTGTTTTTGGCCGACAAATCAATGTCGACCGGAGTGTTTTTTAAAAATAGTAATTTTTTTTTTTCTAAATTTTATATGCGGTGAAGGCGGCCACGGCTGTCTAATTCTAGGGTTAGGGTTAGAGTTTGTTTAAATTGTAGGGGAGTGTATGTATCTAACATTATTTAGTAAAAGAGCAAAATTGATATTGCATATATATATTGAATTAAAAAAAATGAAGGGGGAGTGTATTAAACATAGCTGGAGGAGTATATACCCCAACCCTGTACAAAATTACAATGATATGGATTCCCTCTACACCTTATCTGGCCCATTCTCGAGGTTTATGGGCCTATGGCTTACGCGTTGGGTCAAGCCCAGAGCCCTTGGTCTTTGTTTTAATGCATATGGAGTTAATTGAACAATATTAATGTACGTTAATATATTATTCGTACGACTTTTTCAATTAAAAAAAATCCAAAAATTCTTAGTAAATTTTGATTATTTATGTGAGATAATCACAAAAGAGTACACGACATTGAATAGGTGTGGCATCTTGACCAGTAATCCGTGCCTTTGCATAATTACAAAGGAAACTCTATTAAATTATCATTTCTGCAATTTTAGGTCGTTAAATTACTCATTTTAAAATTTGTATTTCACAACTTTTTTTTTTATCTTTTTCATTTTTTTTTCTTTTTCTACTTTTTTTTTTCTATTTTCTTCTACATTTTCCCTCTTTTATCTCCCTTTGTAATTTAATCTAAACTTTAATATAATTGTAAATAAATCACCAATTTTAAATATTGTTGCAATTTAAATTTTCTCGATAACTTTCTTGTGCCTGAATCTAACATGGCTTGTTAACACGACACATTTTTAATAAAATAATAATATTTTTTAATCTAATCTAACCTCAAAACTTTAAATTTTAGACACAAATGAGATTGTCAAAAGGTCTAAATTACAACAATATTAAAAATTGTGATTTATTTGTAATTATCTAAAAGTTTAGATTAAATTGTAAATTAACGAAATGTGGTGATTTAATTTTTAATTAATCCTTAAATATTTCAATCGAATATATAATTGTAAGGTACCTTTTATATGAACTTGAGTTCACGTAAACCTATTGTTCAAGTATTAATGTTATAGTTTAATATTTAAAGTATCAATGTTTAATATATAAAGTGATACCATTTAAAAATTATTTACTTTTTTGTACTCCGTATTATTTATCTTAAAATCACTAAATATGGTGATACTTGGAAAAAAAAATGCCACGTGTATTCACATAAAAAAAACTCACAATGGTAATGAATGAGGATTGAGTTTGCTCTGATATTTTTTCAGAAACGGCTAAGAGATTAGGACACAATCACACAGTCAATTCAAAGATAGCAACCATTATATTAGACTATTTCATTTCAGTATAAAAAAAGAGTAGAAAAGAGAATAATAAGGGAGGAAACGATAAAGGAAAAAACTAGCTATAGGCAATTAGGCATGTTGATGGGTCGCATATAATAACGACAGTGGATAAGGGAATAGAATAAATCAACTACTCAATTGTATTTTTTTAGGGTGGGCTAATAACACCCCATAAAATGTTATACACACCCCAAATGTTAAACACACTCCATTAAAATTTAAAATTCAATTTTTATTACTATACACACCCCAATAATTTTTTATTTACCCTTCAACCCTCATAACTAATAAAAATTAACTAAATCTTTAAAAACATATCAAATTTAAAATTTAATTAACAGAAAAAAAAATCAATAATACAATAAAATTACGTGTAAACGTTGAAAATATTTTTTTAAAAAAATTTAAAAATAGAACAATCAATTAAAAAATTAAGAAAATAAAAAAATGAAAAAAATATTAATTAAATCTAAATAAAATCTGAAAAATAAAATCAAATAAAATAAAAAATTAACGATTAACGATTATTTTTTTAAATAAATAATAAAGAAAAATCAACTCAATATTAAATTAAAAAATAAAATCTTTAAAAATAAAATTTAAAAATTTCAACTAAATTTTAAAAAATAATTAAATCAATTATATTTTTAATATTTATAATTAATTTAATTAATTCTTAAGATTTAGGTGATTTTTAATTTTTTAACTTTTGTTTATCATTATTCGAATTATTAATTTTAATTGATTTTTAATTAATTATTTTTTACGATTTATTAAAAATATTTACGAATTTATTTATTTTAAATTGATTTCTGAATTTTTTATTTGAATAATTTATTTTTTTATTTTTAAAAAATATTTAATTTTTTCAAATTAAAATACTTTTCATATTTTAATTACATTTTTTAAGATATTTTCAGTTTTTTTTTAAATTATCTTTAATTTGTATAAGGGTTATTTAGTCATTTTACAATTATCTATTTTTATTTTTAAAATAATGGGGTGTGTATAACATGTTTTGGGGTGTTAGTAGCGGTACCCTTCTTTTATTATTTATTGCTTTTTTAAAAAGGAACGATGACGTTTATTGTTGTTACTCTGTAGTTTAATATTAATTTAGTATTTTATTGTCTTAGAGATAATTGCATTAAAAAAAATCACATTTTTTTAGGTTAAAAAAAAACCCACCATTTAATGATACGTATTAACTACTCCGTATAGTATATCTTCTTCTTTTACAAATTGATACATTTTAATTTTTTTTGTTTTACAATTTGATACGTACATCAAAACGTTCGGCCAAAATAACCATGGTATGGATCACACTATCTCTACTAATAACCTAAAAAATTAATTAATACAATAATTTTTCTTTGTAATTTAATACATGATTTTTTTAAGTTTTACCATTCAATAAAATGGTTTTATGATCAAATTTAGGGGGTGTATTGGTTGTGGATTTTGTAGAATTTTTTTGAACTTTCAGAGTCGGGTATTCAATTCGAATTTTCAAAAACCTTTAAAAATTTCAAGGTATTTAATATGAATTTTAAAAATCTTTTTATTCAAAATCTCTTCTAAAAACAAGATATTTCAATGGATTGACCCGACCTGCGGGTACCCGCCCCACCCCACGAGTTTTGGATCAGGTTGGATCCATCCCGTATTGAAAATGGATCGGGTCTGGGTTTTATGTCCTACCCACGAATATCCCCGAATTAATATATATATATATAATATTAATTAAAAAAATTCTCCACATCGATAGTTTCAAGCGTAGGAGTTTATGAAAAATATTCCACAATCATTTTAAATCTATCAAAATTTATATAAATCAATAAAAAAAAAACCGGTCAAACTCTCCAATGAACTTTATGGATTTTCCATATACTTTTTAAAGTCCAAAAAAATCTAATATAATCTCCGGTGAATACATCCCCTTAATATGGATTTAAGTCCCACCCCCTAAAAATTTAGAATTGAAACTTGCTATTTTTTGGAAAAAAAAAAAAGCTTATTTTCCTTTTTTTTTTTTAAAAAAAAAAATTGCTTTAACAATGGAGTAATATTTAATTCACCTATTTTTTAAAAACTATTCAAGTCTTAAGAATCTGAAAAAAAAAAGAGTTGTTTTATTTACTAAACCACGTGTAACTTTCATACTATTTCAAATCGCATGAATAGTTGAATACCTTTAAATCACGGGAAAGTTTTGTATAATTCATCAAAAAAAAAAAAAAAGAAATTTACAGATAAATACAGAATATCCCTCCAAAAGTAAAAGAAGATGCTCCAATTTTTTCTTTTTCTAAAAATAGGCCATGTTTATTACTACAATCTGACTAGGATCAATCGTAAGGCCAAGAAACGGATAAGATCATAAGATCGTTTCAGCAGTGTCCCCATTTTCGTCCACACCTCAAACGAGCGTCGAACACGTACCCCCTCCCCCCACCCCACCCCCCACACAACAAATTTTCAGATAAGGACCCCTTATTTGATCCTCCCTTTGTTGACCCCACATCTGTATCTCTATATATATATATCGTATAAAGAACTCTTCTTCATCAATTTTCTTCGATTCCATTATTTAAGTGTCATTTCAAGGCCAATTCTATTGACTCTATTGTTTATTTCAATCATTGGGGGGTTTTCTAATATTTTAATCATTTTTACGGAGTCATCTTTTGAAAGCTGTTCTGTATTTCCCTGGGATTTTCACATTGGTGCAAAATCTGTATAAATTGGTGGTTTCTGTGGGTTTTGAATTGTGGGATTTCGGAAATTTGTGAAATCTTGGGTTTTTTTTCTTGTGGGGTTGGATTAAAGTTGGCATTTTTATTTAGTTTTTTGAGGAAAATGGCTGCTGCTGTTGGTTGTGGTTCTGCGTCTGGTTCTTGGGCCCAATTTAGGGATAATTTATCAAGAAAAAGTGTGAGGAATGGTAATGGGAAAAAGGGATTTAAGGTTTCTTGTGTTTCTTCTGCTGCTGTTGGAGATCCTTACAAGACTTTAAGGATTCAACATGGTGCTTCTGAAACTGAGGTTAAGAAGGCTTTCAGGCAACTTGCTCTTCAGGTACTTTTTTGGGTTTTTTTTTTTTTTTTTTCTTATTTAGTTATGATCCTCTGTTAAAAGTTTTTAATGATTTTCTGTTAAAAGTTATACTAGTGTTGACCGTTTTTAGTGATTCATATATATAATCTTGAGTATTACTAGTATTCATTTAAAACTGAAATTCTGGGAGATGTTTCTGATATCTGATTCTTGAAATTCATATAATTTGATTATTTCCTGGCCTTAATTTAATGGTGTTTGATCCTTATTCCCTGTTCAAATTTGGTGGTCTTAATGGTTTTAATTTCAATATTTGCAGTATCATCCTGATGTATGCAGAGGAAGCAACTGTGGTGTCCAATTTCACCAGATCAATGAAGCATATGATGTAAGTAACTTCACTATTAACTATTAAATTGAATATATTCATATTTTAATAATTATGAATGAATAAAAATAATGTTTTAATAATTATTACACTTGTCCTGTATTGATTCTTGAAGCATTTATTAATTGCTTAATACTGTGGGCTGTCTTATATATACTGTGGCTCCATAGAGTTGGTGGATTAGTATTTAAGTGCAATGAAAGGCCACTATAGCCTATTGTTGCTTCTTTAATTCTTTTATTTGCTACTTAAATTATAAAATAATAAAAAACACATTCATCTTCAACTCTTATCTTTAATTAAATCAAGTAGTTACCAAGTCGCTTTCTAACACCTACCTTTGCTCTTCCTTGAGAATACTTTCAAGCTACAAAATGACAAGGAGTTTTTGTTTTAAATCAAATTCTTCTATTCAAAATGGTGCAACGGGTTTGAATTATGTGTAATTTTGTACCGTACTAGTTTAATTAGTTCGGTACTATTAGTTGTTTTACACTATAGTACTCCCTCCGTCCCACACAATTTAAGAAATGTGTAAGAAAAAGTGTAATGGGTGATGTTTTGAGGGGTAGTTTTGTAAAGTTTTTTTAATAAAGTAATTTAAAAAGCAGATAGATTGAATGTGGAAAAGTAATGGCATGGGTAAATAAGAGTATAAAGTGTGCAAATGCCTGCGGGACGGAGGGAGTATTACTTTATTTTACTAAAAAGTATTAGTTGTGAAATCAGACGATTTCAAATTAGGTTGTCTTATTATGTTTCCAATTGTACAATGCAGATTGTGATGAGCAACTTGCGAGGGGAGACGAGCGAACTAGAGATGGAGACGAGCGAGTATTGTGACGAAAACGAGCCGATGAGGGGAATGTGCGATCAAGATTGGGACATGTGGGAAGAATGGATGGGATGGGAAGGAGCTGGGATTCGAGATTACTCGTCCCACATCAATCCTTACATTTAATCTGCTGTGAATGCTGATATTATGTTGTCTAAAAAACCCACATCTTTCATAATTCGTAATTGTTTAAAGAATTGTGAAGATGATTGAGGTTGCTTTGTATAGGCCCATGTTTCTTTCGTTATGTGTACATATAACAATCCAATTATTTCATGGAAACTCCGGCAATTGTACCTTTTTATGTAAATTATGTTATATATCAATGAAAATTATTAGATAAATATGTGAGTTGATCTTGTTGGTTATCAAATTATCTCTCTTTTCATTTTTAAGATTTCATCTATAACGCATATGAGGGACTCAAAAAAACACCTGATTAAAACGCCAGAAAAAAAGTACCCCTCCAGCTTTGTTAAATACACTCCCCTCATTTTTATTAATTCAATATTCATGCAAAATACCAATTTTGCCCTTTTACTAAATCATGTTAGATGCATACACTCCCCTAAAAATTAAACACAACCATAACCCTAACTCTAGAATTAGACAGCCACCGCCACCACCGTCGCCACAACCACCCCAAACCTGGTTTATCAATAAAAAATAATCCGGTCGACACTGGTTTGTCGACCAAATTTCGAAAGAAATTTTTTTTAAAAATTGAAATTTTCTACCATTATTGATCGCCCAAAAACACTCTGGTCGACAATAGGTTGTCAACGAGAGTGTTTTTGAGCGACCAATAATGGTCGGAAAAAAATAAACCAAACCTGTTCTTCGCCGACGACTTGAGGGAACGACGGCTGGCTAGCTTGGGTGGAGTTCAAGGCGGCCGTCGCTGGGGGAGGGCGCGGGCGAGCCGCTACGGCTGGGGGCGAGCTGGAGCGACTGGAGGGCGGCAGTGCGCGCTGGAGGGATGCGGCCAGAGGCTGGGATGATGGTGAAAGAAGAAGAAAATGGATTTAGGGTTTATAAACAAGTGAAGAAGAAAAGGGTGGGAATGAAGAATGAAAATTAGGGTTTTTAGGGGGTTATGGGATGATGGTGAAAGAAGAAGAAAATGGATTTAGGGTTTATAAACAAGTGAAGAAGAAAAGGGTGGGAATGAAGAATGAAAATTAGGGTTTTTAGGGGGTTAGGGCTGTGTTTAAATTGTAGGGGGAGTGTATGTTGTAGACAAGTAAAATTCAATTAATTTGGGCCTCCAAAGCCCAACAAATCAAGATGGGCCTCTAAAGCCCAACAAATCCAGTCGGGCCTCTGAAGTCCAGTAAATCAAGACGGCCCTCTAAAGTCCAATAAGTCAAGACGGACCTCTAAAGTCCAATAAATCAAATCGGGTCCAAATCTGGTATTTTGAGCCCATCAAGCAATTCAACCCAACACCAAGTTGTAGATAAGATTTGACTAAATTCTAACTACTTAACACAAATATCTCCAGCCCATCAAACTTAGCCCATAAAAGCCCTATGTTCTACACCTATAAATAGGGGAATGAAATAGGGGCCTCATTCCATTCATTTCACATCAAGAAGTATTAAAGGCTCTAAAAATTCTCTGCAGAGATTTTAGAGTGTTCTTCAGCAGTCGGAGGAGCTTCAAAGACGTTCTTCGTGCAAGGCGGCGAGAAACAGCATTCGAGTGGAGATTACAGTGCTAAGCCCCTCAATCCGGTGTTTCTTCAACGGTGGTTGTCCCGATAAAGTCCCGAAGGTCCCGATAAAGTCCCGGATAAGTCCTGAAGGTCCCGATAAAGTCCCGAAAAAGTCCTGATAAGTCCCGAAAAGTCCCGTAAAATCAACATTTGATCCAAAATACGGCGTCAAGCCCTTGGATTAACGTTACAAAATCCCAAGTTCAAGAACGATCTTCAACGACGTTCGTCCCAAAAGTCCCTAAATTCAACGTTTAACCCAAAATACGGCGCCAAACCCTTGGATTAACGTTACAAAGTCCCAAGTTCAAGAACGATCTTCAAACGACGTTCATCCCAAAAGTCCCTAAATTCAACGTTTAATCCAAAATACGGCGCCAAGCCCTTGGATTAACGTTATAAAGTCTCAAATTCAAGATCGAAGAGGATTCGACTGCGGATCCAACTCCAAAAGCTCAAGAAATTCAGGAAGTTCAAGAAGAGAAAATCAGAGGAGCAAATTAGAGACCGTAACCCACAAATACTCGGTTTTAATCCGAAATTAAATAAAATTGTTTCGCATTTTCGAGTTTTTATATTTAATTCCTGAATTTGTGTTTACAAATTTTGCACGCCCGGTGGGACAATCTCTACCTCTCATCTCTACTCTTCAAGCAAATCAAGTCACGACGATGGCGCCAATCAAGATTAAGATCAAGAGAGGCGTTGCACCCGGATCAGTTGACGTCGACTTTGAAGACGTGAACGTAGTCACGAGAACGTTGTCAAGAAGCTCGAAGTCACCGTCTTCATCAGGGAAAGCTACTGCAGAGGGTCCACCACCAACACTGCGAATGAGGAGAACAACCCAACATGTTCCCCTACTCATTCCACGACGAGCTCATTAGATTCAAGTGTAGCTTCAGTAATGGTGACAAATACCACGATTGTTGAGGAGCAATTGACAAGCTTGACTAGAGCTATAGAAGGACTCACGAAACATGTCCAAGAATAGGATCCTCAGATTGCTAAGCTGATGAGCAATGCAGACAAAGGGGAATCAAGTCGAGCAAAAGAAAAGCGAGTCGAGGGGCATGATGTGGAGATGTCTGGTGAACGTTAACAGATGGAAATTGTGTATGTAACATGATTTAGTAAAAGGACAAAATTGGTATTTTGCATGAATATTGAATTAATAAAAACGAAGTGGAGTGTATGAAACAAAGCTGGAGGGGTATATAC
Source organism: Galeopsis tetrahit (assembly GCA_963675135.1). Taxonomy (NCBI): domain Eukaryota; kingdom Viridiplantae; phylum Streptophyta; class Magnoliopsida; order Lamiales; family Lamiaceae; genus Galeopsis; species Galeopsis tetrahit. Next base: position 6,036,492 of record OY776126.1, read on the forward strand.
CCCACGCCATAGAAAATACGAACACGTTCGGATAAAAGGAACATTAAAGCAAAAAGCTTAAGGGCGCGGCTAAATGCACACACGGATCCTATGAGGACACCCACCAAAAAAAATTTTATCACAAGGGGTATGCGAAATGTCGTTTGTACCCTTCCTGCAATTTTTTTTAAAAATGGACGGATGAGTACACCCCTCCCCATCCATTCCATTTTACACCGAAATCATCTGGATCCCCACCATCACCACCAAAACAGCCACCATAAGTTTGAATTTTTTTTCCTAAACACCCAAAATTTCAACCACAAAAATAAAATCTTAATATGTTTGAAAATTTTACCCAAACAAAGTTGAGATGTCCGAAAATTTCGAACAAATTGAATTTGTTCATTAAAAAATTTCAAAACAACTTAAATTTGTCCGAAAAAAAAGATTGAACATCTTGTTCCGAACTTTTTCCAAAACAAACAAAGATTGTTCGGAAAAAAATTCAAAACAAAGTGAATATGTTCGAAATTTTTGTCAATTCCAAAACAAACACAGATGTTCGAAACAAATTTCAAAACAAAGTCAATATGTTCGAAAATTTTACATGAACAAGGTTAAGTTGTTCGAAAATTTCTACAAAACAAAAATAAATTGTTCGAAAGAAATTCCCGAACAACATCCAAAAACCCTAATTTTAACCCTAATTTTAATTTTTTTTTCCAGAAACTAAACTTACTTGAAGCTGCGCGGCGGCGAGAGGCACGAATGGAGGAAGGTCGGCTGCGAAGGGGAGGGGGAGAGGGTGCGGCCTCGAACGGCCGCGAAGGGGAGAGGGAGGCGTGCGCGGCGCAGCGAGGTAAGGCGGTGGCCTTTTTGTTACAGAGTGGAACGGGCGGCGAAAGGGGTGGTGCGTACGGACGGGCGGCGGCGGAGGGGGTGCTCAAGCCGACGCGAACGGGCGGCGGCACTATGCGAGCGGCCTCGTGGAAGGAAGCGGTGGCGTGGGCGGCGCCGTCGTCTTCAAGAGGGTGGAGGAAGGTGGAGTTCAAGGAGGTGGGTGTAATATTTTGATTTTGAGAATAAGGGTAGGATTTAGGGTTTTAATATGAGGAAGGGTATTTTTGTAATTTTACCGTGTCCTCATCCTATTGTGTGTGTTCTCATCGCGTGGGTGTCCTCATAGCATCCGTGTGTGCATTTAGCCGCGCCCAAAGCTTAAACCTTGAAAAGGCACAAAGTGACCCAATAGATCAAATACATTGATACCAAAACAGATAGGGTTGGGGTATATACCCCTCCAGCTTTGTTCAATACACGCCCCCGATACACACACCCCCCTCAAAACACATCTGAGATAGATGCACTCCCCTTGAATTACCTTTTATACCCTTCTTCTTGAAATTTTATAGGATAAATGCACATCCCTTCTTTCTTTCTCCATTTAAACCCTAAACCTTTCTTCCCCAACACCTTTCCAGCTGCCGCCGTCGCCGTCGCCCATCGCCCAACCTTGCCGTCGCCCATCGCCCCAACCTCTCTTTGTCGCCCACCCCCCTTCTTTTCTTTGTTCGTTGCTTTTTTTTTTTTTGTTTATTATTATAGCTCAGATCGGAGGAGCCACGCAGCGCTGCGCCGCGGCCAACCCCCACCGCCCTACGCGCTCCCCTCGCCGCCGGCGCCCAAGCCCTTCACCATCGATCCCTCTTCTGTTTTTTTTTTAATTTCTCCAACAGGAAGAAGCGCTGCCGCCTCCCTTTCCCGACGCCGCCGCCTCTTCCTTCCCCCGCCGCGCTGCCCAACCTTCTCCCTCAACGACTTCTACCCGACGGATTCTCCCTCTTTTTTTCGCGATTTCCGAAACAGGTAGGTTTCTGGTTTTTTATTTTTCATTTTCAACAATTTCATGTCAACCATAAAACTTATGGTCGATAAATTGATGTCGATCACAATGGTTATGGTCGATAATATCTCGTTGAAAATGAAGATTTTTTTTAAAAAAAAATCATTCGGTAAAATTTCGTCGTCTGGAGTGATTTCCGTCGACAATATAATTTGTAGTCGACAAACCAGTGTCGATCGACACTGGTTTGTCGAAAAAAATGTAGTTTTTTTTTTCTTCAAATTTTTAGAATTATTTGGATGGCGACGACTGCCGGAGATGGTGCGGCGGCGGCCGGAGGTGGAGGATTGGTCGTCGGCGTAGGCGGCGGCTATGGCGGCTGCTTTATTTAGAATTAGGTTTAGATAAAAAAATTAGGATTAGGGTTAAAATTTAGGGGAGTATATCTATCTAACCTATTTTACTAAAAGGGCAAATATGGTATTTTACATACATATTTAATTAATAAATCTAAGGGTGGAGTGTATCTAACAAAGCTGGAGGGGTATATACCTAAACCCAAACAAATAAAAGAATTTGGCTGTACCCCTAAACTCAAAAAATAAAGGAATTGGGGTCTGCCCAAACCAGAAAGAGTAAACACCATATTCAAAGGGGCCACGGTTATACACACGGAGTTATTGACGACACCCATTGGCTTAGCACACCTATCGTGGGGTGACCGATGAGGACACTCACATTGAAATTTTTTTGCTTTATCTACTTTTTTCTTAAACGTGTGCCCTATCCCAATGAGACTACATTTGGTGAATGAAAGGAGTATTAAAAAAAACGGACTAGCCCGTCCTCAACCCGCCAAAGCTCACAGCGTTGAGACGATATATTCTTGTAGACACTCCTCTCTTAACAGATTAAAAAAAATTGAGCCAAACTTATAAAAAAAATTATCGGGACAGGCTGACCCAATAGGCTAAGCTCAATCCATTTTAACAACTATACATGTTGACCCGGATTATTGACCGGTCAATAGAAAAAAGGGTAATAATTAATTAGAAAGATAGATTAATTAACGGGATCCAAGAATGGATGATTTCATGGCCACGCATGAGCATAAGGGCGTGGCTTTTAATACGCATGAACATGAACCTCTCATGTCCAAATCTCCCATTTTTCTAATAATAAATCAGTAAAGCTATGCATCTCCTATTTAAATTTATAATAATTAATAATGGTGATGGGTGAGTCAAGAGACTCAAGACCCGCCTAAAGAAAAAGAAAAAAAAACAAGGATATCTTTTAAGTTGATACGTTTTGAAATACTTACAAATAACATATACACACAATTAATTATTGTTATATTAACACACATATATAAACTAATGTACATATATGTAGCAAGTGCTAATAATGGTTTCAAATGTTGATTTCTATAAAAAAAATAAAATACCACTTGATCAGACCCACTTGATGGGGTCCATAGCCGAGCTAATGTTTTTTTCTTCAATTATTAATCCTTTAATAATATATATTTGTATAGGAGGTGAAATAGAGAATATGTACGTCTCACATTAAATATTTAAGAAATTATTATTATTATGTAGTACATGAAATTATATTAAAAGGACCCATCAGTTCACTCATGCATAGATCCGTTATATATATCTAACCGTTGATTCATCAGCAGCATAATCCAATACCCTAAATACCCCCAGCTCACTCATTGGCCATTACAACACCCCCCCCTGATTCTCCACTCCAAACCAATCATGTCCTCTCTCCTCCTACACACCACCGCCGCCGTCCTCCTCCTCCTCTCCTCCGTCGCCGCGACGGACCACATTGTCGGCGCCAACAAGGGCTGGAACCCCGGCATCAACTACACCCTCTGGGCCAACAACCAAACCTTCTACACCGGCGACCTCATTTGTAATCTCTCTCTCTATCATACGTCGTCGTTTTAATTTTAATAGGTTGCAAATTAATTACTATAATTTTAATTCTGTGTGTATTCAATATTCAGCATTTAGGTACCAGAAAAATCAGTACAATGTGTTCCAAGTGAACGAAACGGGCTACGATAACTGCACGATAGAGGGGGCTACCGGAAATTGGAGCAGTGGAAAAGATTTCATTCTACTGGATAAGGCCAAGAGGTATTATTTCATCTGTGGAACTGGCGGTTGCTTTACTGGTATGAAGGTTTCTGTTGTCGTTCACACACTTCCTTCGCCGCCCGTCGCGCCCCACCGTTCTTCCAAGGACTCCTCTGCACCCACGGCGGCGCATGGTGGCGTTGCTGCAGTTGTTTTCGGTGCGTTCGTCTCTGTTTGGATTGGATCTGCGACTGCCTGGATCTAGTCTAGTCATGTAATGTGTGTGTATGGGTAAGAGAGAGAAAAATTTGGATAAGTCCATTGTTTTATTTACTTCTCATTTTGGAAAATGTGATATAATATGACTGATTTATTTATTTATGTGACTTACATGCGATCTGTGGTTAATTATGATTTGAAGTGACACTTACTATTTATAAGCATTTTAAAACAAAATGCTCATGGGAATGATATAAGAAGTTAAATTTTACGAGGCTTCTTGATGGGATTTAAGTCTAAATTTTAAAATTCACTTCATTTGTTTTGGTGGAATGCTTTATTATAGTACTCCCTCCGTCCCGGAGGAATTTGCACCCTTTGACCGGCACACATTTTAAGAAATGTGTAAGAAAATTTGTAATGATTGATGTTTTGAGGGGTAGTTTTGTAAATTTTTATAAATAAAGTAAAATAAAAAGTAGATTGAGTGTGGAAAAGTAATGGCATATGGGTAAATATGAGTATATTTCAAGGGTGAGGGTTGTGAAGATATTTCCTTTTATAGAGTGTGCAAATTGGTATGAGACATCCATATATGAAAAGTGTGCAAATTCCTGTGGGACGGAGGGAGTAGTAGTTTTTTTTTACGGGTTTTATAATAGTAGTTGTAAATTAGGTTGTTTGGTTGGATTTACATTAGCTAGGCTTGGAACCACTATGTTTTGGCTGGGGGAAATTTAATTTAATTAAACTATGTTGGGGTTTTGGACCACTATGTTTTTGTCATTGGGCCTAAACACAAAAGGCCCACCTACATGTCGTCCTAGCATCTATGAAAGCTTCACATATATACAATTGGTCTTCTCCTTCCTCATTGTAACGCGTTATGCGAGAGACTAATGTGGGTAGTGGGTAAAGTGTTTTTCTTTTTTTATAGGTAAAGGTATTTATTTATTTATTAAAATGGGTACAAGTGATACCCAAAACTGTTTACAGAGTAACAAAAGATGAGAGAGTTAATAAAGTAGAGAACATTATTCTAGGCGTTTCTTCAAGTAATGCATCTAAGAGGATCCACAATCCAGTCCTTGAACGAGAATCTACTCCGGTTAGGATATTTGATGGTAAACCAGCTCCATAGTCTTGCCTTGAGTTCTTCGTTCAATCTTGGGATTGAGAGTGTCTCGTTCCTGAATATAACTGTGTTTCTCCATTTCCAGATTTGCCAAACCACACAGAGCCATATGCATGTTGCATTCTTCTTACTGTTTTTTCCTTTCATGATGTCGCCAAATCCTAGACAGTTACCCAGGGACTCAAAAGGTAGTGCAGTTGATATTTTGAGCCAGGCCAGGCAGTCCATCCACAGTTTATAGGTGTGAGTACACTCAAATAAAATATGTCGCTCGATTTCTTCATGTGCACTGCAGAAAACACACCTTAGGTTGTCACTTTGTTTGAGAATATTATGTCTTCTGAGATTTGTCCTTGTGGGCAGTCGTCCCCAAAGTAGCCTCCATGCGTGATCCTTCACTTTTGGTGGGGAAAAATTCTTCCATATGCACTTGAAGCCTTGTAATAGTCTACCATTCAGTTGAGAATCCCGGTTCTGGTTGTGCAGGGCCGTGTACGTTTCCTTCGTAGAGTACTTCCCTGTGCTTGATAAGTTCCATCTCCATGAGTCCTCAATTCCATTTCTCGGTTGAGACCTGTCCAGAACAGAAATAAGATTATTGAACGATGTCAGATCTCTATCTAGTAGTGGCCTCCTCCATGTCCAAACCCACTTCCAACTACCGTGTTTTGATTCTTTAATTATTTCTTGTACACTGTTGATACGATCCGATAATAAAATAATTTGAGTCCGTTATTTTATTGGAGTAACTTGCGGAGAGACGACTCTTGAAACTCAACAAACACTATAAATATTGTTATAGATGTTGAGCTTTATTATAGAACTTCATAGGGAGGGATGATGAAAAATGAGAATGTGGGAGTATATTTAAAAATTGAATTCATGTTTTGCTAAGAGTAATATCTAAAAATTGGTTCCGCCAACGTTGTTTACGTGAAAATAATTTTACGAGCACAATACTTATATATTGGGGATAAGTTTAATCAACGAATTGGATAGAATTTTTACGTAACGTCAATTATGAAAAAATCTTACATTATAAGATGACATGTAAGCAACGAGCAAGAAGGACTTTGCCCGTAAGTCCTATTTGCAAAAATTGTTTAAATAGAACTTTGTTTAACAAAGTTAAGATTAAATTGTAATTCTAGAATAAGTCATAATTTAATTTGCAACTAATGCTTAATTTTAACTTTAGTTTTTAGGCCCATCGGAGTCATTGTCGAATCTCGAATCCAACACTCCGTCCAAACAATCCAAAATAAATCATAGTTTGAACAAAATAAATCACAAAATAGTGAAATTAAATTCGAAAAAATCATGCATATTTGGGAAGATAAAAGAATTTATAAACTTCAATTTTAGGAAAAAAATCGAAAAAAATATTTCATAGCTAGATAAAATATTAAAATACATGCAGATTTAAAAAAAAAAAATCAAAATTTCGAAAAGAATAATTTGATTTCAGCAAAAAATATCAAAAATAAAAAAAAACTCGAAAATTTTACTTTTTTTCTGCATACCAGTTTAAAAAAAGAGAAGGAATAAAACAGAAGAAATAAAAACAAACCACCAAACTAAAATTTGACAAATCTGGCAAGTATTATTTATTACTATCTTTTTATATATATATATAAAGTCTTAGCCAGTAGTGCTACAAATTCAAGTTGACTCCTGTATTTATGCGGGTAGCTTTCATTCCTTATTTCAATTACGCGTATAGTACATTTGTTGCCTGCCCACGTGGAATTTATGTGTCAAATAGAGACTGAAGTGCTTGTTTATTTGAGCAAAATATATATTTTATGTGATTGAAAAACTTTACTATACTAGTCACTGATAACTGAGTCTTCAGACAGTTGAGTTCTTTTATTTTGTTGTAATTAATATTTTATTTTTATAGAGGACCTAGTAATGTGCTGTTTGACATATGTGGCTTGAAATTGTGTTGTAATTGACTAATCTTCTTTTGCAAGAACAATGTATTTACCTCAAGAATCACAACAAAAAAGCAGTAACAACCCTTATTCACATCAATCCAAACTGCAATATACATCACATTAATTCAACCAATCGTCACCATCTTCCAAAAAAAAAAAAAAAAACTATTCCATATTGCTCTTCTGTCTTCGTCTCGATCGGCTGTAACTTCTCGGAGGCGGAGGCGGAGACGGCGAGAACTCAAACGGAAGTGACGGGAGTTCCATTTCGCCCTTCAAGATCTTCACAACGTCCCGAATATCCGGCCTCAACTCGGGCATTTTCTGCAAGCAAGCAAGCGCCAAATTAATGCACACCGTCGCTTCTTCCTTACTATATTCGCCTCTCAATCGTTCATCAACGAGCTCTAGCACGTTTCCCGAGTGAGCTAAGCTCCTACACCAGCTTATCAAGTTAGCTTTCTCGAGTTTCATTGGCGAAGAAAGCACGTGCAACGGCCTCCTCCCAGAGACGATCACAAGAATCAATACTCCAAAGCTATATATATCGCCTTTCTCCATTAAATAGCCATAACCCCCGTATTCCGGGGCTACATAACACAACGTCCCTCTCATGCTCGTCGTGCTACTTAACTCTCGACTGAAAACATCGCCACTCCACATCTCGCTTCCCCTAGAAGGAGAATTCTTCTTCCTCCAACCTTTTCTAAAACTAAAGTCCATGTTTTGATCATCTAGATTCTCGTTTTCGTGACCCCTCGTCCGAAACTCGAAGCATTTTCCTAAAGCAAAATGTGGTACTTTTACCCGTTCTTTTCTCCATACTTGAAGCCTACTCGACTTCTTACTCTTCTTGCTAATTTCTTCCAAATGTTCGTCTTTCCACCATTCGGACATCTTCTTGTGCTTATTCGTACGAACCCTCCATCTTTTTGAATCTTCCTTCTTATCACCACCATTAACACACTCGAATCCAACTTCTTGGACTCGATTCTCCATCACTTCCTCACTTTTATCCAACCGAACAGGGTTATCCAACCCGGGTTTCTCTTCCATTCCCCCCTTCTCTTCGTCCCAATCCGGGTTACCCGAGGGACAAATTTGACTCCCGATCCACTCCATAACGTAATCTTTACTACACAATTCACCGCTACCATCTTGCCTCCACCACCAATCTTTTCCCCATTGTTTTGCACCCACATTTTCCCTACTACCATCATCATCAATTTTCAAATTCAACTCCTTACTATGATCCATTCTACTTAACTCATCATCATAAGGCACAAATTTATTCCATTCCCCTCCACCATTCTCGTTTTCTAACGACTCTTTCCCCTTCAAATTGCTACTCTTATGACCATCATTCCCACCACTACTAAAATTGAAATTTAAAGAATTTATAGCTAATCCCATCACATTATGATAAACTTTGCAACTATTCTTAGATGAAGCAGATGCTTGCAAAGCCATTGCAAAATCCACCTCATCATTCTCATGACTCTCGACCGGAGTCCCTATTGGCGGCGTTTCATACTCCCCACCTCCTAAACCCGTATTCGTGTTCGAAAGATCTTGACTAAACAAATCAACCCCAAATTCACACTCAACTTTCAACCTTGACAACCCGAAATCAGAAAGCTTAGCCCTAAACTCAGAATCAAGCAACACATTGCTAGGTTTAACATCACCATGAATAACAGGGGGGTCACATTCAAGATGTAAAAAAGCTAATGCCTTAGCTATATCAAGAATTACACTATACCTCCTACCCCAATTCAAGCTCGTATCATTACTACTACCACCAATATTTGAATCGAAAAACAAAGACTCTTGCAAACTTCTGTTAGGCATATATTCAAACACCAAGAGCCTATTCCTTTTCTCTAGACAAAAACCCAATAAAGAAACAACAAGAGGACAAGGTTTTACCCCACCAAGAATCTTTAACTCATTCTGAAATTCCTGCTCACACTGAAACGAATTCGAATCGAGAAGCTTCACAGCAACCAATTTCCCATCCTTCAAAATTCCTCTGAAAACAGAGCCGGAACCCCCTTTGCCTATCGAATTTGAGCTGCTGAAATTGTGTGTGGCGTTCTTCAGCTCTCTGTAACTGAATCTTTGAAGCTTGTTCAATGGCGAAGCAACATCAAAGGGGCTGGTTCTTGACCTTCGTATTAAAGAGTACCAGAGATAGTAAAAAAAGTAGAGAATTGCGGAAAGAATGATGAGTGAAGCAGAGATTGTGATTGCGAGAAAAATTATGCTTGTTTTAGGCCTTTGATTTGGTGAAAATGCTTGGCTTGAAGACATTTTCCCACGAATTAGTTGGAATTGTGAAGAAAAAGTGGTGACAAACTGTGTTTGATTCTTTCTTGTTCTGTTTTCCAGTGTGGTGGAGGCCAGAAGAATGAATTTAGTATTTTAGTAGGCGTTAGGCTTTTGCTTTATAGTTTGATAACCATAAAACATTATTATTACTATTATAAATTGTTGATGAATTATGTAAAAAAAATGTCTTAAATTTAATGGGGTAATACCAAAATTAGAAGTATTATCCATATTAAATACCACAATTAATACAAACAAATCTATACTTATTTAACAAGTCAATGCCTTTTAAAAATGGCAAACACTTTACGGTTGGTTGTGCTTGGATGGAGGGATTTAATTTGAGGAGGTATTTCAAATGAATTTTTTTGAAAATAGATGGATATCAAATGAAATGGTATTTAACAAGTCAATGAGATTACTGTGGAATTTTTTTATCACTTTTAAAAAACAATATTACTCACAATTATTTTTAATATAGTAACATTTCTATTAAAAAGGTGATATCGCTTTCATACAAGACTTACTCTTTAGAATTATAGATTGTGTATAATTATATACAATGAAATAGATTGTTTATTAATATATTTTTTTCAAAATATTGAACATGAATTTTTTTGAATATAATATCTACCGGACCAAGTACTATGGTTGTTGAGATTGCAATTTAATTACTAGATATTTGAGTTGAAATTTGGAGATGAGTATTAAAGAAAAGGGGTCCCAGTATAGCTTTTGACTAAACAGAGCATCTGCGGGAAAAAAAAAAAAATTGGAGGGGGAATTTTAAAGGGGTGGGATACTGGAATATAATGGGTTACAGTGATGATGAAAGTTATTTTTTGCTTTTTTTTTTCATTTAAAATTCCAATACTTTCTTTGGTTTTGAAGCAAAATTATTTTAAAATTTTCTGATATTATAATTATTAGTCTTACTGAATTTTTCCACTTAGAAGTTTGAATACGAAATCATATACTCCGTATATGTGTTAGAATTATATATATATATCCTCATTTCCTTTATATTTTTTGCAAAGTATATTGATTGCTTCTAGAATAAAATTTTCTTGAATGTGAAAAAATTAAAATATGTACAATGATAAAAAATTAATCATTAGTAAAAATATCACCATTATATGTTAAAATTAAATTTGAAAATACTTGACTGGTTGACGGGTTGACCCAACTCATTAATTTATGACTCATCTCTATAAGAATTCAAGTTAAACGTAAACGATCCAGACTAAGAAAAGTTAGTCCTAATTCTATTTCTTTTTCCGTAAAAAAAATTAATTATATAAAAGTTACTACAGTACCCTTTTTTTTTATATACTTTTTTACACTTTATTATATTTTTTTCTTTTTAAATCATATCATTTTTAATCGATTAATTGAATACTTATTTTATTATATTTTGTAATCCATGTGTTATATCCATGTGTTCAAAAAAATTGATAAGGGGTATATAATTGATGGAAAAGATAACTTTTTTGAAATGTTGGTCGGAGAAAATTTGATGGAGCATCTTTTATTTTGTCTCTTCATTATTAATAGGTTAGCTAAAAGCAGCCATAAAGATAATAAAGCTGTGATTCATCATTCCTCCACTGCATAGATTGAAGAATAAAAGGGACTCTAATCATTGAATTGATAGTTAAAGTAGAAGTGTGTAGTATATATATGAATGAATGTATATATTTATTTAATGTGCATTTTTAAAAGACTAAGATTAATTCTAAAGTAAATATACAGTACTCCATATACTCATTATGTATTACTCCATATATATTAATAAATTAAGCATATATTTATATATATATATACATTAAGTAATGAAAGAAGTATTTAGTCCAAATGGCAAAGTGCCACCCATGTAAACAGATTATTTTTGTATAAATTAGGAGAAATTAAGATTATCTTTACGGTTGATAGGTGTGTCATGTGTGTGAATCATGCATGTATTGATATAGTTATTGACTAATAGTTAAATAAAGAGCATATGCATACTTCTTGCATAATTGAGAGAGATCAAATATAAATTATGAATAAGAAAGTTAATTGCCCAAAACACTACCTTCTTGTTAAGTAGGACAACTACAAGAAAGTGATTTTCTTTATAAACTAGTACTTCTCAAAAGAGTGGCATTTTTTTAGATTTAGAATCTAAGATCTTACTAAAAATGGTATGTGATAACTCAGGTCAGATTTAACGTTTTACTCTATTTCAATATCTAGTTTATTGATATGTATTGTGTTAAAATTTAAAATAGTCAATGTCTCATAATAATAGAGACGACATGTGTTAACAGTTCAATAAGATTGATTTAGTCATAATATAATGCAACATGATGTCATATGACTCATATCACTTGATATTTGTGGTGGTGAAGCTGACCGTGTGCTTGTAGGACCGTCTCAGTCAAAATTCTTCAAAATATATAAGGTAGTGTTTGGATGAGGAGATTTGATTTGAAAAAGTATTTCAAATGAAAGAATTTAAAAATAGATGAATTTCAAATGACATAGTTTTAATGAGTATTTAAAATCCTATCAATTTTAACTAAAAAAAAAAAGATATTAATTATTTAAAATCTATTCATTTACTTTTTAATCAAAACAAGTTGTAAATTTAGATCATGTATTTAAAATCCATAAACCACTCTGTACAAACCAAAGAAATGATTTAGAATGCAATTTGAGCATATAAGAAGTTAACAATTTGGCATGGTCGTAATTGGTAGATGGAAGTAGGCCCTTTTGTGTTTTAGAATCATATGCACAAAGGGCAAAGGGGGAATTTGAGTTGAGGGGGACTATAACTATAGGATTCCAAAATATTGTTATCACTTGGCCAGTTGGCCTTCCATTCCATGATAAATCACTATCGGTAAATATTTATTCACTTGGGAAGTTCTAAAAAAAGCAAAAGCGCATGATATTCTTGGGAGTCCCACTTACGAAATTGAATTGATTGATAGTTGCAAATGTATGTATATTCACGGCTACTTTGAGGTGAATATGCAATATTCCACCCTAATATAAATCGAACCGGTTAGTTTGATGGTTTCGATTAATAAATTGAATCAAAACTTTAATCTAATCGGTTCGATTTCAGTTTAAGGGGTAGGACCACCGGTGCCGGTTAATAAAAAAATCGATTGTTCGGCTAAACGAGAACCGGCGGTCTGACGCCAATTAAGCATGTGTCAAGACAAGAAAGCTGAAACCCAAAATCAACTTTAGCAAAAACAGCCCAAAGGCCGAAGCCATTAAGGGCCCAATACATGTACCACCAGTCCACCTCATTGTCACACTTTTCATGGGTTAAATTTAAGTTTATGCTATAGAATCTATTAGTGTTTATGATTTATTAGTATTGGCTTTTGTAGAAGTTATACGATAGAATTTTAAAAATTTTAAAGTAGAACTTGTATTAGGTTTCAAAATCTCAAATTCAGATTTTAAATTACAAAAACAAACATTGCTTAATGTAATTAATAATACTGGGTTATAAAATATACTAAATGTTCTCAACTTTTGTGAGTGCGAATTAGTGAATAAAGAGCTACATTACTAATTTGCATTTAATATAGATGTTAGATACATTTAACTGTAAACTGTCTTATAAAAGAGTGTCAAAGAAAGAAAAAAACAGCTCAAATTGCAAATAGGATACTCGGACCCGAGTCACCCGGCCCAATTCAAGCTGATTTGGAAAGCCCTAGGCCCGCATAATATCCTAAATTCGTAAAATCCAACTGAAAATTTAGAAGCAAATTTTCCACAGTGAATCTACATCGAAACTGTTATGGGGATTTGGGCATGCTTAGGAGTAATCTCACCATTCCCCTTTTACTACTATCTTTGGAATAATCCGCAATCATGGGTTAACCTGTGTGGGAAAGGCCGTGATCCTTGTAAAATCATGGCATTGGTGTCGCATTTCCTCAAGATTCTTCAGTTCATATCGTTATTTTCCGTTTCAACTCTGTATTGGCCGCCGCCTTTCTACTTCTGGTTGCTCTTTTTCTCCGGGCAGTTTCTCAACTTCAGGTTTGAATCCCACTTCTTTTGCTTTACTTGTATGTGTGCGCGCTTGTGTGTTTATGGGTTTAAGCAATCATGGATGTGTAATGTGATTGATGAATTTTCTTGGATATTTGTTGCTCATCAGTCATCAAGTGAATAGTTTTGACTTTTTTGTTTTTAAAAAAAATTGGTGCTATTGATGTTGAGGATGTGTTTGAAGTTTAATTTGAGCTGGAGAGGTATGAATTTAGGTGATTATGTTGTACGAGCTTTTTTTTTAGTATCATGTATCTATATCTCTCTAAATTTACAAGAAATTTCAGAAAAGAAATGGAGAGGATCCGAATCCGTCCTTGTTTTGCCTTATTAATGATGTACATAAGACATTTTACAACCTTACATAGAAGTATAGAACTTCATAATGATCTGCATTTTCCTTTAAGGAGTATGGTTTAAATCTTTAGTGAATTTTCTGCACATCATATAAGCAAGTTGACAATAGAGTCTGATTCTCACTCTCTTTTTTCACTTAAGGAGTTGAATATGATATTCATGTTGTTTTAACATTTTAGATTTGTATAGTAGGAGAGTTTTATGTGTGTATATTTTAAGGGATGAAAAGGGGGATAGATAAAGAGCTAAAAATGGAACTCCCTTTAAATTTCATCTTGATTCTTTTCTATTTGGTTGTAGTTGTGTTTTGTTCATCTTGCTTCTATATAAAAATACAGACTGGGGAACATGCAGATTCGAGTTCATTTGGTATTACAGTTCTGATTGGAGTAACAAATTTACCAAAGATAAACAAGCTTATTTACCAGCTCATTTTGTTAGATGTCTTCACCTTCTAAGGCCATCTCCAATGCACACTCCGTTTTGGAGTAAAATTCGAAAACGGAGTATGGGATGCACTCCAATCGTCAATGTACTTCATTTATGAAGTTTACTGTTCAAAACTCTATGCAATATAACTACTAATTTTATTAATAGTTATAAAACAGACCTACATTTTGGAGTATAGATACCTGCTTTTTAAAGTTTTGGATTGGAGATGACCTTAAAACGATTGATGATGCAGGGTTTATCAGTTACTGGGAGAATCGGGAACTTACTATGGTGTTCGTTTTGGGAAGACTATTCCGTGGGTGACTGAGTTTCCGTTTGGAGTAATCAGCGATCCTCAGTATGTCGGAAGCATCTTGAGCCTCATCGCTTGTCTTCCTTGGGTTCCCCTGTTGTACATCGTTCTCTGGGTTCTAGGCTACGTTTTTATGATCAAAGTCGAGTCCAAGGAAGATCAATCAACTCGTGCAAACCCACTCTCCTAATCAGTTTAGTTGTATTTCAATAACTTGCTCATTTATGCACGTTTCATCCAAAAAAAATTCACTCCTTAATACGATTGATCGTTTTTTTATAATCCGATTCTGATCGTTGTTGGTTTTGTGACGTGAGAATCTGGATTCTTTACGTTTCGATCCTCATGTGAATTTCTTGTTTCTATATTATGTTTCTTTTCTCTCTTTGAAACTGGCAAGAAATTTACAGGACCAGAAATGTAGAGGATCCATTGAAGTGGATGAACTTGGATTCTCTATATTTCGATCTTCATGTGAATTTCCCGTTTCTTTATTACAGAATGTGTCTCTCCCACTGAAATTGACAAGAAATTATGAGATTCATGAAGTGCAGAGTTTTGTGGGACTGCCGACTGCCTATAATATTATACTGTAATGATTCAATAATATACCATATAAAATAGAGTTCAGATTGCAGTAGTTCAAATTTCATGTTAGTACAAGTTGCAATTGGTCTATTTTATATAGTACATGTTGCAATCAAATTAAAAAAATTTGTATTGGTTGTACTTTAAAAAAAGAAAGAAAAAGATTTGGTACAGATTGCATATTGATATTAATGCTGGATAGTATAGGATTTGAATTACATACATTTGATTTTGATTTTGATTTGCATTATATTTGTAAAAAATCCACTTGAATTAATTTATATTTATAAGTTGTCAAGTGCATCAACATTTTAATTTATCAAATTTGTAGTTATTGGTTAGTCTTTTAGATGCACTTTTGTGGGCTCTTTTAAAAGAACAATGTGCAACTAAAGAACAATGTATCTTAAATTTATAGAGGAGTAATATAAAGAATGTTCTCATATGGATCAAAATTCACTATTGTGTATACAAGTGACATACAAATATCCATAATACTTCGTAAGCATAATAATAATAATAATAATAATAATCAAGTAAACAATTTTTGCCTAATATAAAATATCTCTTAATAAACATCTACTATTATTACGTATTTTATAATGATGATGATGCCATTTTGGCGTCGAAAAAAATAATAATGATGATGCCATTCTGATATAATACACTGATACATGGTGTGACGCTTCAATATAAGAGTATGATAAATAAATGTGAATTAAAAAATTTACATAGGAGTATTATACTATATTACGTGGAGTTTACCGACGTATTTATAAATGCATTTAAAATAAACTATACCCATCTCTGTCGGATGTGGACCGAACATCAACTTTAATATTGTCATATGAAGACACCTACATTCAAAATCATATTATAGCAGCTAGTAGTAGTTTTAGAAACTACTATTAATTTCATAAATTACCAAAAAAAATATTTATGTACGTACTTGTAGAACAATGACAGATTGATTACATCAGACTGATTATGGTAAACTATGAGATTGAAAAAACTAATATAAATGTAACACGTATACGAGATTCTATAATAAAATTCGTAATTAAGTTTTGAATAATAATTTCAACTTTAAAACGATTATAGATTTAAGTTGCTGAACTTTAGGACATCATTTCATTAATTCTTATCATCTCTTAATCTTTGATGTTTTATCTTCTATTTGTTTACATTTAATAAATATCACATACTAATTTCGACTCTTAATTTGATTCAATTACAACCTTGAAAAATAAATAAATTTAATTATACATTTATAAAATTGCATATACTAGTAAATTGGCACAGTGGTTCTTAGTATAGGCCCTAATTATAAGATTATTAAGAATTAAGATACCTCTTTTGTTCCATTTGGTCTGTTTTTAAGAAAATATTTTTTGTTTTGCACTAATTTAAAAGAATTAAATGTAATATATTAATTTTGTCCTTATATTTATTTTTGTGATATGATGCGTTAAATAACTAAGTAGATAAATAAAGGACAATTATATTACATTACATTATATTTTACTATTTAATAACTTTCTTAATTCATGTAAAATATCTTTTAATGTGGGTGCAAATCAAGCTAGATTTACTCTACTATAAATTCTTTATTACGGTTTGGTTTAGTCCAATCCATTAAATTCATTAAGTAATCACATTGAAAAGTGGGTGCAGATTAATAGGTAAGAGAAGAAAATGACTTAAATATAGCTTAAACTAAACAGTGTTTGATATATCTAACCAAATGTAATATTTAGTCGTACCAACATTTTACTTATAATTTAAGCAATTAATTAAAGAGTTGCAACTCTCTAAAAAAATATATACATGAAAAAATATAAAAAATTATGTTCGATGAAAGTGAAAAATTTAAGATGCGCTTAAATTTTTTTAAAAATGTAAAACGAATAATATAAAAAAGCAAAAAGAAAGAAAAGAAAAAGAGAGTCACAGGTTGCCTTCTTGAAATGGCAAGCATTTAATGGTTAGTTTTCAGTTCGCTTCTTCACACACTGACGCAAACCCACCCCCCACCAAAGTTCTCTCTCTCTCTAGAAGCATCTATCGTCGGCCGCCGTTGATCGGCCGCGCCGAGAATTCCCCTCCAACGGAGAGCAGCTCAACCACCTCCATCATACTTGTGCAAAGCTAATATGCCTACTTGTTTCTCTCTCTAGAGTGCTAATTCTCTATTGCTATAACCACCATACCACAATGCACTTCCATAGCCTCACTCGAAAAGCCCTAATTTGCTATATGCTGCGCTAATTCGAAAAAATCTTACTTATGCACTGTGCTTTATAAACCCTAACTCCGGTAGCCGATAATGTCTGAACCGCCGATGGTGAATTCGATGAATTTCACCGAAACGGAGCCCCGGTCGGTGCTGGGACCAGCGGGAAACAAAGCCAGATCTGTTGAATTAAGAAAGCCGGCTCTCAAGCCGAAGACGCAAAAGCCACCGCCCACGGACAACTCAAAGGGGGATAAATCTCCGGCGGCATTTCGTTCCCCGGAAACGACGGCAGAGAAAATCCGGTCGCCTGTGGGACTCAGGAAGAATCCGAGCAGTGCCGCTTCGATTCTGAGGCAGCGTCATCAGAACTTGTCTCTGAATGCTTCGTGTTCTTCTGATGCTTCGACGGAGTCTTCACATAGCAGGGCATCAACAGGGAGGATTATCCGGCGGACGACTTTGACAACGCCGCCTTCAAGGAGGAAGCAACAATGCAGCCCGAAAGGAGAGAGAATTGAGATTATTGAGGCAAATGGGAAAAGTGTTGGGAATGAGTGTGATGGTGCAGTGTTGGATGGTTCTTTGCTTAAGAAAAGGTGTGCTTGGGTGACGTCAAATACTGGTATGTTTCTACACCTGCTTCATGACGTAGTATAGATAAGTCCATCATTTATTATATGCTGTTTTTTCATATGTTCAATGTGCATTTTAGGATGTATGACGCGAAATGCATGTCATGTGATTGGTTCACAACATTGGATAGTGCAAAATTTATTGATGCTATTATGATATGAATTGGACATGGAATTTCCGTCAACCTGGTTTATTGGTGGCAGGTTTCATAATCTGTCTGTCTTTGATGGTCTAGGTGATAATTTCTTTAAGATGACTGATTTAGAGATAAGAATCGCCAATGTACCCAAGAATCTAGATCAAACAAGTTTACCTTTACACGTGATTTGCTCTGCATCAGTCTGCGAAATGATAAAAGGTGTGGATTATCTAAATTCGGTTAAGGACAAGATTAATTTATATGGAAAGAGGATTACAAATTTTTATTAGATTGGATTGGGATTCAAATTCCAAGTAAATTACTTTTCCTAGTGTTGCATATTTATAGGGTTTTCCAGTTGTTGCCATAAAGAAGCCAATTCAAATTGAAACTCATTAATATGCATGTCAGTTTGGCTTACTTAAAACCCCTGGTGGTCTCTATGGCTTATTAGTCATGAATCCACCTATGATGGTGATTAGCATTTGGTTGGTGGTATATCTAGAAAAGCATATGAAGTGAAGCACAGTTGTTACTGTACATCTTTCTTCACTCGGCCAATTAATTTAATATATGTGAGATATGGCCCTCTATATTATCACATGAAATTTTTATTCTTTCAAATAATCAGTTTGATTAAAATGCTCTTACTGCAGTACCATTAGTAGCTCTAGACTGAAAGAAAGAGTGCCAGGATAAACTATTGAGATTGAGCATTTGAAAAATGATTAAGATTTTACAAGCATAGCATATAAATGGATTAAGATAGTTTCTTGGAGATGTAATTTTTCTAGGCTTTCCATGTGTATATGATGGTATCACAGACACATATTACTTTTACTAAAGAACACGCACACACACTCTTATTGTCTAGGTGGCAGTGAGAGCACCATGCACATCAAGTGGCTGTTACGTGAGGGTGAGAGAAAGAATGCACATTCCCCCCTTTTTTGGAGAGACTACAAAAATCCCCTTCCTTTGTCTTTTGATATCTCCGGGTTGATTAAACTATTTTTTTAAAAATGGGTTGGATAAAGGCCTAAAGGGGGAGCATTCAAAATTGTAGAGTATACAAAAGAACAAACAAAAAAAGAATAAAAGTAGTAGAGGCTTGGGATTCGTGTAGGCCCTTGAAGAAGATGCCTTAGGAAAACATATATACTTATTGACTTCAACATCTGAGATTAGGTGACTTTCTTTTCTCGTGATTCATGATTGTCCATCTTGTGGATCAAAACTTGTTTTGTAGCTTGAAAAGGATGTGATAAGAAAAGGAAAGTCACATTTAGTTGCAATGTCTGTAGAAAATTAGGTATATCTATGTATTTATAACCTAATAGCTAGAGGAGGATTCTGGCATTTTCACAATAAAGAATGAGGAAGCCAGTAGTCTTTTGATAAATCTTGTACCTTTAGTAAAATTATCTTTATGTAAAATATCCATTGATTTTGATTCAAAGTAAGCCACTATAAAATAAAACTTGTCTTGTAATAGTCATACAGTACATCAGGCTCTTCAGTCTTGTTCTGTGCTTCTGAATATCTTTAAGGAAGTACGATATTTTTCTCCTTGTTGTGAGTGTCTGAGTACAACTGGGATGGAGTCAGCAAAATGTTTCTAGGCAACCAACACGCTGTCGTGATTCTTTAGTGTTGTATTGCAGATGATGGATGTTTTACATATAAGTTTTACTCTCTCGATAATATTTAATTTTTTCATCTTCTGCTCGTATATTTTTGTAATTATCAGACATCAGTCCTATTTTTTATGCATGTACTTATGAAATAATGGCTTTTGTAATTCCTTGTGCTGATTGGTGTTCTTTTCCAAAAGATCCACTGTATGCTGCTTTTCATGACGAAGAATGGGGCCTTCCTGTGCACAATGACAAGTATGTTTACACTACAGCTGAATTTATATGCTGTATTCAAGACTTGATATTAGAAGGCAACTATATTGTAGTTTTGTTCATTTTTTCATCTGATCATTTTGCAGGAAGCTCTTTGAACTGCTTAGCTTTTCCACTGCATTGGCTGAACTACCATGGCCTGCTATTCTTAGCAAAAGGCCTTTATTCCGGTAAGTAACTCTTGCTGTGGTATATAATTAACGGGTTTATTACAAGTAACCCCTCGTGGTTTGAAAATTGCATGAAATCCCCCTGTAGTTTATTAAACAAAGCTAACTTTCCATTTTTTCAGAAGTGAGTTAACGGTTTTATCTATTTTCTCTATTTCCCATTATGTCCTTCATAATATACTATCAAGACTTCAGTAATTGGAAAAACAAGATACGGAAAATAGAGGAGATATATAACACCGTTAACTCGTTTCTGAAAAAAAAGTGAGAGTTAATAAACCACAGGTGCCTTTTGTGCTATTTCCTAACCATGAGGAGCTTTCGCCAACATTTCCAAACCACAAGATGGTTTCGCGCAATAAACCCTATAATTAACATAAAGTTATACTGTTTGTACAAAGTCTATTTAGGTTGCTAATTTGTTATGAAAAATTGGACAGAGATGTCTTCCTGGACTTTGATCCAATAGCTGTGTCAAAATTGAATGACAAGAAAATTACAACACCAGGGAGTCCTGCAAGCTCTCTTTTGTCTGAAGTAAAGCTCCGAGCAATTATTGAAAATGCACGTCAAATTTGTAAGGTATGCACTGCTAAAACCAGTCTTTGTATCTCTTGTAGTTTGACAAAATTTCTGATTGCATTCATTTGATACACTGTTTATAGCTATTATTTCTCTCATTGCTGCTTTCAAGTGAATGCATGTATGACTAATGTAGCATTTGAGCAATAGTCAATAAGAATGCAATGGTCAAGCTAGCATCAATTTTTTCTGTTTAATTGAGTTCGATGTTTTTGAAACTGAATGAAACTTTTCAATATATATAAATCTTTTGACTTGAAAATGCTAAAAAGCTGTGGATGGAACAGTTATATCTCTCAGTCCAAAAAGAACATCAAACCCAGATCGGATCATTGCTTTCCTGGATGCTTGCATGGTTTTATCTTCAAACCACTTAGAAATCCTTCACACCATGTGAACTTTAATTTAGAATAGAAAAGTGGAATATAGGAAAAGGCGGGAAGAAGAAATCAAATTTTTAGGTAATGACTTAATTGCTGCTAAACTTTTGAGTTTTGACAAATAAAACCTCAATTAAAAAAAAAAATTGCAATTCGAACTTCCGGGCAGATGGACTGTTGGCCGCTTATGACGTGTCGAAGAATTAACCATGTCTGCACCCATGTACCTACTGCAGAGTAGGATGTTAAAAAAGGGGCAAAAGTCAATCTGGTCAAAAGTTTGAATTGCAACTTTTTTAAATTGATGTTTATTTACGAAAAGGTGGTGATAGCAATTAATTAAGTCTTACATAATTTATTCATAAAGTGTGCGTAGGGCTGAAAAATCAAATGCAATGTTTGAACTTGTTTTGATAAGTAGTACAACAAACAGGTTTTAACATACTTTTGTGTTTGCTAAGTTTCAAACTTCAGCTTGAGCTCAAAGTCGAGAAGCAAAGGACAAATTAAGTGTAAAGAAACCAAATTACTGAAGCTGGACTCTATTAAAGCTCAATTCATTGGTTATCAAAGAAGCTGAATCACAATTTCTAAAGCTCAATAAAAATTCAAACAAACACGACTCATTTACACCCCACCCCACTGTTTGTAATCACTAGTCTGATGCTTGTGACTTATGCAGATAATAGACGAGGTGGGATCTTTCGACAGATACATCTGGGGTTTTGTGAACTACAAGCCTATCATTAGTCAATTTCGGTATCATAGGCTAGTTCCAATCAAGACATCAAAAGCAGACAGCATAAGCAAAGATATGGTTAGGAGAGGATTCCGTGGAGTGGGGCCCACAGTAGTCTACTCGTTTATGCAAGTTGCTGGGATTACAAATGATCATCTCATCAATTGTTTCAGATACCAAGATTGCATAATTGCAGGTGATTCAAGGGATGATAAGAATGAGGGAAAACCAGATGTAGAAGTCACGGAATTGGAATTATCGAGAGATATCGATGACTTGAATTTATCGCGGTAGTGCAATTTATTTGTAAACTATTATGTGAAGGGGCAGTCTCACTCTCCCACACTTTGCCGACAGTTTTATGTACAAATCAATTATAATTTATTTTGTTTTTTTGTTGTAGATTGCCTTGTAGCGTTTGATGTGTAGAGGATGATGATGATTTGCGGATGGATCAATCCTTTTTGATTCTTGCTTCAATCTGTTAACAAATTATGAATCCTGTGCTGTAATCTTTAAAATTTTACTGGTGATATTACAAGATAATGGAAATATAGTGGAATCGGATGGTGTGACCTACTAGGGCTTCAAAGCAAATCAAGTTATTCGATACTCGATTTTGAGATTGTTCGATAAAAATTCATTTTGGATTGGTTTTGACATAATATTAAACAAGGTTGAACATATACTATATTTATGTTTACTACTGTTTAAGGCTCTGTTTGAGCTCAAGCTTGATAATTAAAATAAAACAAGTGTAAAATAACTTGCGTCCAGCTTAACTTGACTCACTTAATTATCAAATAAGTTAAAAAAAAATGTAGTTGGACTCAGCTTGACTTATTCACAAACCTAGTGTTAGGTTCAAATTTGACTTGATTAGAAAAATCAAAGTTCATTAATTGTAACTTATCTATTTTTTTTTCAAACATATAAAAAATTTATATAACTAATGTTCGACTCGATAGACAAATAGGATAACTTGAAATTCTACACATGAAAAATGTTCTTCCTTTTTTAAATAATTAGCATATCAAAAGTAAAACAATACAATTACTTGAACCCATGAACCTATTGAACAAATATATATTATTAAGCTTGAGTTCGACTAAATGTGTTGAGCACGAGTAGCCCTCAATTTGGGTTGGGGGGTGGGAGAGGGGGAAAGAATATGAAACATGACAAGTGAAAGAGCTGAAAATGTCTCAAAAATGATGAGCTAAAGTAAGTTTGTTTTAATTTCATCAAGAATAACCTATACACAAGTGAAAAACCTATGCTAGCCAGCCACACTGAATCAAGTTTCAACAACTCTTTTTCTCTCTATAATAATGCAATGCTACCTCTTAACTCGATCTGAATTAGACCAAGTCTACAGAACTTTTCCAACTTACTACTATCCACAGTTCAAATGGGAGAAAAACCTAATTGGATTTTGTGTTCTACCATTTCTGAATCTGGTTATTCTGTTGAAGAAACTTGCCAGAAATAGCAGCTGCAAGAGCCGCTTTGAAACTGGGATCTTTAGTTAAAGTTGAAGCCATTTGGTCTACAAGATACTGCTGTAGCTGCTCAGGTGCTTCAAATTTGCTTCTTACAACACTACTACTCTTCTTCATTTCTTCTTGATTTGTCTTCTGTTTTGTCAGATCAAGAGTGACCGTTGGCCCAGATGTCACACTGCCAAGTGTCAAACTCTTATTGGACGCGGGGCTCGCCTCGCTTTTCGGCCCCACACCATGGTTGTGCTCCCCTTCATAAGTTGCAACCACAACCGATTGATCATCTATACTTCTTTGAACCTGAAAATCATGCAACAAACACTTTAACAAACTCATCCATATCAAATCAAATCACCCCAATTTTAGTATGCAAAAAGTGTGATTTACAAAATCGAACCTTCTTTTTAACAGGACAAGTAGGGGCAAAAGAGCACTTGAAATAAGCTCTAGGACAAGGGTTATCTCTAGTAACCTTCTGTCCATATTTCCTCCATTGATATCCATCTTTAACTATCTGTAATCAATCAAACAGTAACACAAGACTTATTAATATTATTACTCCCAATAACAAACAAATCAAGAAATGGGATTGATTAACCAAAAGACTTACAAGGCTTGTATCAGATGCCTCAGTTCTAACATAAACACGAGAGATCTTAGCCTTAATGTGTTCTTCCCTAGGTTTCTTCAATGAATCTTCATCACTTGAACTACTCTCAGAACCCCCCAAATTTGTTGCATTAACATTATTGTTACTGCTATCAGCTTTCCTTTTCTTCGAGGCTGTAACATTATTTTCAACTCCCGAGTTCTTACTCGTGTGCTCTGTTAACTGAGTCCGCAACTCGGTGTAATTCTCACACATGACTGTTAGCAACTCGGTCAGTTTCTTGTTTTCAGCACTCACCCGACTCAGTTCCTCAATCAAAGCACCTCTCTGTACAGACAAAAATAAACAACATTTTCAGATCAAGAAACTCGAAAAAATCAAATTAATCAAAAAAGGGGTACTCACCTCTTGAATCAAATTCACATTCCTTTCCATGTCAATGAAACTGCTATCGATTTCTTGTTTCTGAAACCAAAAGGGGTCGATCAGATTTGAGTTTACAAGTAAGAAAAATTGAATCTTGATTGTATGTATGTTGAGTTTACAAGTAAGAAAAATTGAATCTTGATTGTATGTATATACCTTTAGAGGAGATTCATCGAGGAATCTGATAGGTTTAGCATTAAGATCCAAAGAAGAGTTGAGCAAACTGGTGAATTCCATAAAAAAAGTTCCCTTGTTTAGAAAAGAATATCAAGCAAGCAAGATTGTTGAGTATTTTATGTTTTTGCAGCAGTTATTAAAGAAGAGAAGATGTGTGAAGATATATATAGAGGCTAGGAGAGGAGAGACAAGTTGTAGGAAGTAAGGAGGAAGACGGAAGGAATTGAGAAGATAAAATAATGGGCCCTGAGAGCTGTATTTTGGAACCATGTTTATTTTTTTAATCTGTGGAACAGCAGTGTGGGCGTTGGCAAAGAAAATTTGAAACGTTGGTCGGTAGATAAGTTAAATAATTTCCACACGGTTGGTTGCATTATTTGATTTTGGTGATATTAGTGGATACTACTAAAACACGACTTATACTCTATCGCATTGACTAGCTAAGTTAAGAACACAACTCATACACGCCTTTCTCCACCGCAATTGTGTTGTTCTTATTCGAGTCGAATCAAATACTTGAAGTTCGAGTTCGAATAGAGCTTTTGTTGAGCTGAGTTTGACTTGATTACATTGACGAGCGCAAAAATGAGTTTGATTCGTCTCGACTCGTAAACAAGTCTGACTAGTCAATTGAGTCGATCTCGAACCGATTCGGTAATAAATTGAGTACTCTCTGCGTTCATGAATTCATTGTATGATATTGTGAAATTTATTGTGAATAAAATTTTGAGTAATTAGATGATGATTGAAGAATAAATATAAAATTATACTCCCTCCATCCATGAAAAGTAGGGACATGGGGAGGGGGCACGTGTTTTAAGAAAAAGGTAGATAAAGTAGATAAAGTAAGGGTATTGTAGAGTATTGTGGGGTCCATTGTGAATAAAGTGATTGTTTGTAAATAAAGTTTATGGCAATTTGAGTAATTAAGTGATGGTTGAAGGGTAATAGTTTAAAAAAAGGGTATGGGACTACATTTTGTGGACAAAGAATATAGGGCAAATGTGACTACTTTTCGTGGACGGAGGGAGTATTTTTTTATAAAATGTATAAAAATAGATTTGGTGAACGGTGGAAATAAAACAATATTAGTTGACTACAAAATTATCACTCGTGCGTATTTTGTTACGGAGTATTTAATACTACTACTATATCAAAAGTGGTAACATGAAAATTATGAAAGAACAGCCCTAAATAAATAAAAATGAAAATGATATTTGTAATTATTATTTGAAAAGGGAAAAGTAGGAGGGGACTTTAACTTAAAAACATGGGGATAATCTTCTTCAAAATTCGTTGGCACGAGGTCAAAGTCAAGCCCACCTTTGGGAAGAAGTGAACGTACGTACACTACATCATCCAATAATATTGACCATTCTATTTGTCTTTTCTCTCTCTCTCATCCGTTGGAGAGAGAGAAGGGGGTATATTCGTTAGTGTAACTAATACACTGCTTTATTATATGCCACATTTTCTAAAATTGAAATAAAATAATCACCATTCTTTAACAATCACCCTACAATATCTTCAATGTCATTACTATTTTTTACACTAACTCAACCCACTTTTTTCATAAATAACTTAATAACTTTATTATTATTAATAAACAACTTTTGCACTAAAACTCGAGTAAATATTGCATCTAATTTGAGATAGAAAGAGTAATATAGTTTAGTGAAACCAACTAGAATTTTTCTTAGTGTAGTCAAATTGTACAAAATAATTATGTAGTCAGCGCGTTGAATCGCATCACGTGGCGTCGTATGAACATAATACCTATTATACAGATCTAAATTAATTAAACCATTTTTTAAAGGGTTAATTCCAAATAAATACACCACCTTTCATCTCAATATCAATTTAATCACGGTCTTTACGATTTTTTTTTTAAAACCCCAACCTTTCATTGTGTTGCAATTAGATACACATTTTTTTTCTCCGGTCAACAATTGATGACGTGGCTTGCCGGAGCTCGCCACGTCATATTACACATATTTTTTATATTTTCCCTATAAAGATTACACTTTATAAAAATATAAAATTTTATAAAAATAAAATTGCAGTGTCTCCTCCGCTTCTCAAACTAAATCAAGTTTTCTTCTACCATTTTCAAACTAAATCAAGTTATTCTCTTCTAACCATAAAAATTAAATAAAAATAAAACTCTCGGCATCTTCGACGTCTTCTTCGCTTCTCAAACTGAACAGAGTTCTTGTTATGCGCGTCTCTCCCACTTCTCACTTCTCAAACTCAATCAATCAAGTTCTTCTATTCAAATCCTAAAAATCAAAATCATAAGGGATAGAACATTTTTGTTGCAATAATCATTAGTGTTAAAACACATTAATTCCTAGAATATTTTCCTCTCTCATAAAGCATATAAATTGTAGTTCTCGAACAATAATCATTAGTGTTAAACACATTAATTTCTAGAATATTTTCCTCTCTCATAAAGCATATAAATTGCTCGAACTTGTTGAACAAAATAATAAAAAACCACCAACAAGATTATCTTCAGTATACACCCAAACACAATAATTAATTGAGGTCCACCCAAAAAAAATATAGTTCTCGAACTAGTTGAACAAAACAACAAAATTATTAAATAATTTAAAAATTCCTGAAGAAATAAACCACCAAATCACCAATGATCATGGATTAGATGCGTGAGTTTTTTTTTTGTATGATTTTTATGGTTAAAGGAGAATAACTTGATTTAGGGGGTGTATTCAATTGAAATTCTGTTGGATTTTTTTGGACTTTTAAAATTTGGGGTATTCAATCCGGATTTTAAAAGTCTTTCAAAATTTTGAGGTATTCAATACTGATTTTAAAAAGTCTTTTAGAAATCTTTAGGTATTTAACAATCTATGGATTTTAATACTATATGAATTTCGTTGGATTCTCTTTCAAAAATATAAATAAATTTCACTAATCAAAATCTCTTCTAAAAAGTAGAGATTTCAACGGATTCTCTTTGAAGACTCTAAAAGAGAAGAAAAAAAAACTGTGTTAACTATATTATTATCGTTGAAAAAAATTACATCTCTATATTTTAAAATTATGTTCTTTCTTTAAAAATTATAGTATATCGGACACCGTCAATAATATCTAATCGACGTCAATTCCCCCATTACGTGATGTTCGATATCATCTAAAAGATTTTGGTGGTCAAGGTCGTCACCCTGCAATTATTCAATAGAATTTTTGGTATTTTCAAATTGCACTTCACAAGTTCGCTGGATTACATAACTTTCTTTGGAAAGAAGGTCGCTCTAATGAATTTCCAGTCGAAGATCAAGATTCACCACATCTCGACATGAAAGAGAAAAATTTGGAATTGTTTTCTCAAAGACAACTACAACAAAGAACTTAAGATAATGCATGGAGATCTAGTATTGCTAACTATGTGAAAATGAGGCCAAGGTATAACTGTGATGAAAATGAAGATGAGAATAATAATGATAAATAATAATTTTTTTTTTTAACTAGGTTTAGGTTTTAGGGGCGTAGTTTAAATCAATAAAAAAATGTATATTTCAGAATCCTGTCAAATCTATAAAAAATACATACCCATTTTAGTTTGAGAATGGTAGAGAAAACTTGATTTAGTTTGAGAAGCCGAGGAGACTCATGAAATTTTATTTTTATAAAATTTTATGGTTAGGAGAGCATAACTTGATTTAGTTTGAGAATGGTACAAGAAAACTAGTTTGAGAAGCCGAGGAGACGCATACAATTTTATTTTTATTTTTATAAAATTTTATATTTTTATAAAGTGTAATCTTTAGAGGGAAAATAAAAAAATATGTGTAATATGACATGGTTGTGCCACATCATCAATTGTTGACCGGAGAAAAAAAAACGTGTATCTAATTGCAACACGATGAAAGGTTGGTGTTTTAAAAAAAAATCGTAAAGGTCGTGATTAAATTGATACTGAAACTAAAAATGGTGTATTTATTTAGAATTAACCCTTTTTTAAATTGTATTTTATTATTTACTATATTACCCTTCTTTTATTAAAATTATTTAAAAAAATATATATATATATATATAAAGAAAAATTTATATTCTACCATTTTTTTATATAAGCAAAATTTAGTTTCTACCCTTTTATACAAATATTATTATTATTATAAAAATTAAATAAATCAATTAAAAAAATAATTAAATAATAAATGTACTGGAAGTACACGTGCACGGTTGCACGGTTGATACTCAGTACACCGTGTAATCCAAACAATGTGCTTTAAGTGCTCACTTTCACGGTCCAACAGTCGTGCACGGTTGCACGGTCGATACTCAGTCACCCGTGCAAATCGAAACATGTACTGGAAGTACTCACTTGCACGGTCCAACAGCCGTGCACTATTGCACGGTCGATACTCAGTAAACCGTGCAATCCAAAAAATGTGTTGTAAGTGCTTACTTTCACGGTCCAACAGTCGTGTCTGATTGCGCGATCGATATTCAGTAAACCGTGCAAACCAATAAAATGTTCTTTTCTTGTTCACGTGCTTGAGCCACAAATAGGGCAATGGCTTGGCGGCGTCAGTGGAGTACGTGTTCGCAGGGGGAAAGAAAACCAATGCATTCGTGTTCTAGGTTTAGGTTCATAGACTTTTTTTGGTTTAATTTAATTTAATTTTTTATTGTTAATTTTAATAATAATATAAGGGTAAATAGGTAGTTTTACTATTATATATTTTAATTAAATTAATAAACATAGTAATTTTTTTAATTAAATTAAGGATAAAAATGTAAATTTTAAATTATACTACTATATTTTAATTAATTATAAATACGACACCATACGACACATACGATTAATATTTTCAACACAAAGTACAAAAGGTAACGGTCATCAGGTTTAAGCCTTTAAATTTGATTTTTAATGGTTCAAATTTAATTGACTACGGTAGTCATACGACACCATACGAGGAGGTCCCTTGTAAACATTTATGTATAAAATAAATAATTGAGTTGACTTGTGTGTATACATGGGTTCAAAAGTAATACTCCCTCCGTCCAATTTTATAATTCTTATTTGGGTTGGACACGAGTTTTAAGGTAAATTGATTGTTTATATAAAAAGTGAAAGTTTAAGGGTGAAGATAAGTAGTGAGTGAGAGTAGTATACTAATATTTTGTGTAAAATTATTGATATTGTGAGAATTATAAAATTGAACAAACTAAAAAGGAAAGTAAGAATTATAAAATTGAACAAACTGATTATTCCCACCCGTTTTAAAAAGATTGTCGTAATTTTAGTCTTAATTCTTTTTTTAAAAAGTTTGTAGCTTTAACTGTTTTTACAACGGATCTCGCTGAATTATCCCCTATGTAATTCCTCCAATTCTTCCTTTTGATTTTTTTTAATCTTTTTTTCTTGTTAAATGAAACAGGTTTTTGCACACTTCTTTTTATTTTATTTTTTTCATTTTCTTTTGTTTTCTCTCAATCTTTACTAAAGGAGTGTAAATTTTTAAAAACATTGTATTCCTTAATTCTATATCAAACAATAAAAATGACATTTTTTTTTAAAGGAAGAGAATAATTAATATTGTTCATTGAAAAAAAAATTAATTACTATTTTATAAAAATGGCTATTATTGCTAAAAGAAAATACTATGTTTTCTTTTAAAAAAAATATATACACTGTGCAACTGGGTTATATAAAAAACACACCAAATGGATGCAAATATAATTATCAGTCGAATGAAGTGGACTTGGGGTGGGTGGGTGGATTTACACGCGTATTTTCCACGTTAAAAACATAATATTTATATTTGATACCAATCGTTTAACGCGGTCGGCCAGTTATTTATTTATTGTACTTTTTTTTCGAACGCATTTATTTATTGTACTTCAATTTCATATTTTTATTTTTTACAATTTCTTAATTATCCAAACTCATCTCTTCAATGTCGTAATTTTTTTATTCCACCTAATATATATTTCATCACTTTTTTTTCGAACCCGATATATTTCATCACTTAAATAGACGTTATTTAGGTTATGTTTAATAAAATCTATTTTTTCACCCAACACTTTTATTGTAATATATGAATCTGAAAATTGATTATTGCTTTAACACATTTTCTTACAAATTAAAGAATTTTGCAATGAATTACTATGTTGATAAATTAATTAAGTTACAGTATGAAATATGCAGACTTTTGTTAGGATTCTTACAAGTGGGACAGAAATAATTAAAGGTAAACGAATTGTAAAATGAAAATTACAATTGATTTTTTTTTTTAAATTACAATCTTTGACTTTTCTCAAATTAACAAGTTTCCTCTTATAGAAGGTTTGTACCAATTGCTAGGTCCGGATCAGCAGGCTACAAACACGAGCTGGATGAACAAAAGCAGGTCGAAACAGGTCGACGTGATGTTTTTAAAGGTAAAATGATTTACGTCTATATATGAGCACCAACATTACACTAGAATTCCAATAAACTAAAACGATGTTGAGAACCTAGACTACACACCATATGCTTGATGCAAAAGAATGTACAATGCTATGAAGATTTTCCAAATTTTTTCTCATAATTTTTAGATGGATATCAACAAATGAAAATTATTAATTTTCTTAATATGTGTGATGTTGACTACGAGCAAATAATTACGAAACAAATGAAGTAACTAGATTTATTTTACAATCCATCCCATGATCCCAGCCCACAATATCATAAAAACTTATAAAAGTAAAAATACAAATAAGAGTCGTAATCAGACGTACGTGCTGGTGATTTGTGAAATGATGGTATAAAACACAAACTTTGACCATCATTTAAAGACATATTCCATCAATTATATTGTTTCTAGAAGGATGTTTATATATATATATATATACTTAGGGTAACTTAGCACGTGTTTTATTTCTTGACTAAAATAATCCATATTGTGACCAAGTTAATTAATTTCTCCACGTATTTCACACGAATTAGTTCACAATTCCATTCTCAATTTCTAGACTAATACATAGTATAATATATTAATCTTGTCTAACATCGATGATTTATATTAAAAAAAATAAAAATAGAAATGCTGCATACGTGCAACCAAGTCAATATGACAATATGCATTAATAATTCACCATGAGATTTAAATAGGGATAAAACTAAATCCATCCTAACTTTTTTACCTTTTCTGAAGTCCCCTCACAATTTTTTCCTTTTTCAATTCAGTCTAATATTCTACCTTCGTTGTTCATTCATTTTTTCACATTAATTAAAAAATATAGTATTATATGTATAGTGAATTGTTGAGATAGAGAAAAATAGAAAAAAAAGTAGAGAAATATGTAGAAAAAAGAAAATGTAGAGAGATGGAGATGAGAAAAAAAAATTGAAAGATAGAGAATTTTGCTAAAAAAAAAAAAAACTTTTAGTAGAACAATCAAAATAATAAAATTCATAACTTTCAAAAAGTCGGGGGATTATATGTATTCAAATTATATCACTTTAATCTCAAACTGTCGAAAAATGTATACTAAAACAATATCATATTTAGCATGTGTTTGTTATATAGGAGTACTTCCTTTTTTTTTCGAGTGAAATCGGCTGACGCCACATGCTAAAAACTACTCCAATTTTGTGTTGGACTGACGATTTGAGATAAAAAATGATACAATTTAAATACGTACATATGAGATTAAATTGGAAAAAAAAAATAAAAATTAATGGACTGTTTCCAAATAAAAAGTTATGGACACATTTGACTTTAATTCCATTAGTAATATATGAATGCTTTATCATGTATATATATATATATATATATATATATATATATATTTATGTTTCCATATTTGGTTAAATGATCGACTATGAAAATCAGTTTTATTATCTACTAATAAGAGCTTCAATTGAAGTTAAAATAAAATTTTGTATATCGATTTTATATATATATATATATATATGTATGTATAAATAAGGAGTACATAATTAAGTGTAAGATAGAGATTCATATTTTTCATGTTTTAGTAGAAAACTTCTATTCCACTTGCACCAAATGGTCCAAATCAAGGGTGAAATTCAAATGGGACCAAATGCAATGAACTATGAAAGCGTGTCAAAGTTGGCTCGTTGGTCCACTCGGGTTTGATTATCACGATTTATATATTATTTGACATATGACTAGATAAATAGATTTATTAATTATAGAAGAAATATTCATTTTAGGTTGCTTGTTTTGGATTTTAGCATAGAAAAAAGAAGATATAAAAACGACTTTGAAATTTGACATGAATTCCACATTTGGTCCTAGTGCACCAAACGCTTTTCTTGTCTTCTTGTTCCTCTTTTTTTTAATTTTTTTTCCTTTCACCTCTATGTGGGTACCTACAAGCTAGTTACAATATGTGATAATTGCATTGTCTTATTGATCACACAAATTGCAATGATACATGATATATATATATTAATCGCAAATTTTAAGTTATAATTTTAATCACAAATTTACACTTTATTTAAGTTGCCGGAATATATATTTCTTAAATTAATACAACTTTAACAATCAATTTTATTTAGTGTGAAATGTTGCTTCAATATTTTCGGTATGTATCATTAATGATACAATACAATATGCAATTTTCATACGGATGGGATTAATAATACCCCATAAAATTTTATACCCACCCCAAATGTTAAACACACCCCATTAAAATTTAAAATTTAATTTTTATTACTATATACACCCCAATTATTTCCTATTTACCCTTCAACCCTCATAACTAATAAAAATTAACTAAATCTTTAAAAACATATAAAATTTAAAATTTAATTAACAGAAAAACAAATCAATAACACAATAAAATTACATGTAAACGTTGAAAATATTTTAAAAAATCAGCTAAATTTTAAAAATCATTTAAAAATAGAACAATCAATTAAAAAATTAAGAAAATAAAAAAATGAAAAATAATAATAATAATTAAATCTAAATAAAATCTGAAAAATAAATCAAATAAAAAAATTAAGGATTAATGATTTTTTTTAAATTAAATAAAATAATAAAGAAAAATCAACTCAATATTAAATTAAAAAATAAAATCTTTAAAAATAAAATAAAGCTAAATAAAATTTAAAAATTTCAACTAAATTTTAAAAAATAATTAAATCAATTATATTTTTAATATTTATAATTAATTTAATTAATTCTTAAGATTTAGGTGATTTTTAATTTTTTAGATTTTATTTATCATTATTCAAATTCTTAATTTTAATTGATTTTTTAATTAATTATTTTTTACGATTTATTAAAATATTTAGGAATTTATTTATTTTTAATTGATTTTTGAATTTTTTATTTGAATAATTTATTTATTTTCTTTTAAAAAAATATTTAATTTTTTCAGATTATTTTTAAAAAATATTTGATTTATTTAAATTAATTATTTTTTAAGATTTTATTAATCTTTTAAAATACTTTTCAGATTTTAATTACATTTTTTAAGATTTTTTCAATTTTTTAAAAAAAATTATCTTTAATTTGTATAAGGGTTATTTAGTCATTTTACAATTATCTATTTTTATTTTTAAATTGATGGGGTGTGTATAACATGTTTTGGGGTGTTAGTAGCGGTACCCTTTTCACACTGAAATTTCAGTATATCAAAATTACGATATACTAAATTTTTGATATGATCAATATCAATTTTTTTAATATCAAAATTTTCGATATGATTCGGTATACTATACCGATTATTGAACCACCCCTACACACACGCGTGGTGTTTAGTTTCAAAGCACATGGTTTTGGGGTGCATGTCAAGACTCAAGAGTCGAACGTTGTATAATTAGGAATTTTAGTTTCCATAATTTGGATGTAGTGGCGGCGGAGACTTGATTTTTTTCCAACTTTGTCGTCGGAAATACTGTCGTTGTTAGCCATCGAAGAATTCTTATTTTGGTCCTAATATTCCCGCTCCACTTACCACTCTAATTTCAATAATTTTTTTTAAAAAAAGTCAAATTTATACTTTTCTTATTTAAGAAAAAAAGGGGATAAAAGTCTATGAAGTACTTATGAAATATGAATGATTCTTTTTTTAAACATACAAGTACACTAATTTTAAACAATAATTCAGCTCCGAAACAAGGGTTGTGTTTGTATGTTTATTTTCAAAGATTAATTGTTTACGTTCATTATTTATTAATTGATTGATCATGTTTATGAATAGCTGAAGAACATGTTAATGAATCGCTAATGGTTCATATATAAACAAATATTTTTGAAAAAAGTCGAAATAACTTTTATTTAATTAAGTATTCAACTTTTTTTACCACTTTTATTAATCTGTAACTTGTTCCGTACGTCTTTTTAATAGTATTAGTGTTGGAAATTATTATTATTTTTTTTTTTACGTCAAATAAGATATGAAGGTAAAAGTAATTAAGTGACATTATATCATGTAAATAAGAGTAAAATGCATGTAGAGATATAAATTTAGAAGTATTGTAAAAGGAAAAGGTTATAGACGGACATATCAAATTGACAAAATAATATATGGATGAAGAGGGATTACTTAATGATAAATTCTTTCATGCAATTGAATATATAGATATACTTAAATTTTAATGTTTAATTTAATTACTCAATTGATCAATATTTAACTCAATTTAATGAAATCCAATTTTAATTTTATAAGTGCGGCCAATCCCACCCTTACTCAATAAACTTGATAAAATACCTTGCAACTTTGTGTGTCACGCAAAAAGGTCAACCTAATTAACAGATTGAGAAGACTTAAATTTAGAGAAGAATAAATAATTTATATAAAAAGAAAAGAGTAGTAGAGTTTGACTTTGCTAAAAGTCAAATTTAATCATTTTCGATATTATGGATAGTAAAAATACAAGTAAAAGTAGGCGGATAATCTAATTATTGACTTATATATTGTGGCCTAAGTGGAATCTAAACTATGTGTGAGTTAATTAATAATCAAAATTTGTACGAGATATAGTATATTCCATAATAGTAATTACTAATTACTCTCCATTTTAATGTTATTCATTTTAACATTTTAAACGTAAAAAATACATTTTTTCTATAACATTTACTACTACAGTAAAACCTCTAAAAAAGAATACTCTATTAAGGAATAAACTCTCTTTAGGAATAAAAATTCATGGTCCCAACTTGGGACCAGTTATAATTTGGAATAAACTCCATATTGTCACAATTCATATTTTTTCAAGTCCCAACATAAAGAAATACACCTCCATTTAGGAATAAATCATAGTAATACTGTATATATAATTTTACAATAGATTTAAGTTGATTTAAAATACTTGTTCAAGGTTGATTGTGACAATGATTTAATCTTTTTGTGTTGTAACCTTATCCTTCAACTTGCGTGTGCGCATTAGCTCGTCCACATGACCACCTTCTTGTTGAACCCAAAACATTTCCAACTTGTCGAGTAAGCTTAAAGCTTCTTCACATGAAACTTTTTGTACTTCTATGCTATCATCCTCTGAATTATTTTCCTCATTTTCTTACATAATTCCTTCAATAATTTCTTCATCCGTTAAAGCATAAACAATTTGTTGCTTATGTACATGTATCTACTAATTATACCATTATATAATATACATGCATTTAAAAAAAAAAAAACCTTATAACTCTATTTAGGAATAACCCCCATTTAGAAATATTTTTTTGTGGTCCCAAGGATATGACTATAGAGAGGTTTTACTATATCTATGAAGATAATTTTTTATTAATAAATAAAAATATAATAAAAGATTAGTTAAATTTACCTTAATTTTAATTTTATTATCATTATTATAATGACATTATTTTTATGAGAATAACTCATTTAATAAAATGACATGTATGTACTAAATTAATTTGTTTTTTTTTTAAATGAAACATAAACCAAATGAATGTAAAATTAACACATAACTAAAAAAATAAAACATATTAATATAATAGGAGATTGAATCAAAGACGTTTGTATGAAAGCTTTGTATCATGAATTTTTTTTTATCTTATTTAAAATTTTAAACTTATAAAAAAATGAAAAATTAATTAATTTATATTATTTTTTAATAAATATATAAATTGCCGTAAATTTCGATATTTAAAAAATTAATACTAATAATATACAATAAAAAAAAAAGACTGTACATATTATATAGTCAACCTGACACAATCCACGTAGTTTGAAACATAAAAAAAAATAGTAGTAGATGCTGTTATTGTTTACGGGTTTTCAAATTTGACACGCCTTTCTTATTTTGGGTTCTTTTTAGATACCTGTGGATTTAAATTCATCGAATTACAAAAGAATAGTTGGAATTAAAATTAAAATAGTATCCAAATAAATTACGGAGTAAAAGTGAATTATTCTAAATAATCACCAACAAGTTATCATTTCATTTTCAATTACGGCCTAAACCCCTTCTCCTAAATGATTTCATACAAATCCTACTCTAGAGTTGCGGCTAGAAACTCCAGTAAAATGTTATTTGAAAAAAATAATCAATTTATTGCTATATACGAGTATAGTTGAATCACATGTATTGATCAAATATAAATTACATAGTATATATACAACGCGGAATAGCAACTCAGGGGTTCAACACTTAATAGGCCGATTTAACAAATTCAAAAATTGCACGTGTATCTTTTCGTAATATAAGAGGTAATACTCTCTCCATCCTGTAATAGTTTTCACGAGTGGAAGGATATATTCTTTTTAATAAAATTGAATAACGAGTAGGATATTGACTATTAAGTGGTAAATTAGTAATCTAGGTATAAATTAAAGAAAAAAGTTGGATTGTGTGGATTTAAAAGTAATTACATTTTGTGTAGATTTATAGATATTGTGAGGATATAGTAGAGTTAATTTATGATAATTTTTCATTTTTAAAGGTATGAAACATATTATAAAATTGACAAAAAAGAAAAGGTTAAAGATTTTTCCGTGTATGCAAGAGTATGTATTATGCATGTATAATAAGAAATTCATAAAAAATTACATCTAATAAAAATTTCAAACTTAAAAATCCATTAAATAAGAAAAAACCACAATTAATACAATAAGACATTTTAATTTGTTGCATTACTAGAATGTAAATAAAATTTAGAAGATTGCATAATTTGCTATTTTTCAATTTCTTTTTCATCAATTAAATCGTAAGCCAAATTCTAAAATCTAGTCTAAAATTATAAATGCCTTAAAAAACAACATATATTAATCCAAGCATTATATATATATATATATATATATATATATATATATATATATATGCTTGACTTGAGGAATCTAGGTTGACACTTCAAATACACAAAACTAACATGTGACCCTACGTTTAAGACTTCTTAGAGCTACAACCCCACACATATGTAATGCATGATATCATCATTTTAAACTTTTATATATATTGGACTTTATGTTAGATTATAGTACTATTTTGAGTTTAATTTTATTATATTTAATATATACTTGTCAAATGTGATGATTTTATTATTGTATATTTGAGGCTATTTGAAATATATATATATAGTATGACATATATTTCTTTGATTTTTTTTTTTAATTCTTAATTTCCTTTTTTCGATCTTTTTAATTTTATAATTAAAAGAAAAATATTATTCACATACACTATTTTATCTCCACTAACTTAATATTTTTATTTTAAAAAAAAAATCGTGTATTAAATTCGCGTGGATTCAACGTAAAAGAATATGTGTTGGTCTTTTGTCATATTTTATTCTTATTTTTTTTCTTTCCTTAATTAATTTCAATACTTTTTCTTTACGTCCGTACCAGTCTTTATACCAATTTAGGGTCAAACAAATAATATTATTAGTGAATTGTAGACTTTTAGTATTAAGTCGATTGTTTATTTGTTGTTTATCAAATAAATCATGTAAAATAAGGGGCAAATGATGGCCGACATTGGAACAGCAACTTTGGTTAATACTCCCTCCCTCCGTCCGCCTATAAGTTTCTCATTTTACCATTTTGGTCTGTCCGTCTATATATTTTCCATACCCTTTTTAATAAGTATTTTTTCTTACATATCACTTTATATCTTACTTTTTCTCTCCATCTCTCCTTCCAATCACATCACTTGTACTATATCTATTATTTAATCACTTTTCTTAATCTCTGTGTCAAAATGTTACGGGAAGCTTATAAGCAGAAGGAGGGTGTATTGAGTTTCATAAATTATGTTAAGACTCATTATTTAAAAACGTGCAGAACTTTGGTTAATATTGGGTTTCATAAATTATGTTAAGACTCATTATTTAAAAACGTGCTGAAGTGATAATCGTTGACGTGTCATGTCGGCGTTGGGCATTTTATATTTAGAATAACTTTATCAGGGTCTATTATTACATTTTTTTGTTTATAAAATGAGCAAGTTTGGGATTTTCTTTAGAATAATATTTTTTTAAAATAGTTAATTCCGTTAATAATTATTTTATAAAAACTTGATTTATACTAATTAATGAGTAAGTCTCCCATAAAAAAAATCACCTGTGAGAAACTCATAATTAGGGCTGAAAATCAAACCAAGCTATTCGATATTCGATTCGAGATCGTTCGGTAAAAGCTCGTTTGAACTCGGTTCGACATAAATATCAAACAAGCTTGAACATATATTTACGTTCGGTATGGTTCAAAGCTCGGCTCGAACTCGAGCTCGATAAGTAAAAAAAGATAAATTTAATGTAAAAATGTCAAACTACTCGAGCTCGGCTCGTGTTCGGCTCGAATAAAGCTCGTTCAAGCTCGACTCGTTTAATTATCAAACAAGCTCAAACATTAATTTCAAAGCTCGATAATATTTCAAACAAGCTTGAACAGCATCGCGTTCGGCTCGGCTCGACTCATTTACAGCCCTACTCATAATCAAGGAATTGTTTAACTGGTAAGGTGATTTATACTAATGAATAATTATCTTACCCTTTATCTCTCGTAACATCATATCATATCATATAATATATATTTGCAAACCTATTTTGTGACACATGTCACAATCTCCTTAATCTATCTAAACCTTCTTTTCTTCAAATTACTCCATTTCAAATTTTCTCTATTCTCCTTCATTCACTCTTTTTTCCAACTTTAATTCTAGGAGTTATGTTCTAAATTTTAATGTGTGCCTTTAATGATTAGGATTTACTTACATTTTAATTTATTTTCAATTTTACCTTTAATATTCTAAGCTCCTCCCAACCCTTTAATGATTAGGATTTACTTACATTGGTAGTAAAAAGATTATCCTGAGAATGACATTGAGTGTTTTGGATGACACGTCTCCCGTAAAATTTTGAATTAGACAAGTCACACGGAATCAGTTGTATGTTCAACCTCTAGAGTCAAGAATAAGAGTGAATTCATTTTATTTATATTTTTACCTAAATTCAAATGAAAAAATATGTTGGCTATAAATACAATTATAATTCTTTATGTATGATATATATATTCTATATTGCTACACAATTTTTTTTAATCTTTTAATAGAATAATAAATTTATTAATCTATACATGTTTCAAA
The DNA here is from genome assembly GCA_963675135.1 of Galeopsis tetrahit. Taxonomy (NCBI): domain Eukaryota; kingdom Viridiplantae; phylum Streptophyta; class Magnoliopsida; order Lamiales; family Lamiaceae; genus Galeopsis; species Galeopsis tetrahit. The sequence continues at coordinate 6,076,826 of OY776126.1, forward strand.
GATTATTTTTAATTAATAAATAAAAATAAAAATATATTATAGTATAAATTTATTTCAATCCCGCGTAAAACGCGGGTCTTACACTAGTATAATATATATTTGCAAACCTATTTTGTGACACATGTCACAATCTCCTTAATCTATCTCAACCTCCTTTTCTTCAAATTACTCCATTTCAAATTTTCTCTATTCTCCTTCATTCACTCTCTTTTCCAACTTTAATTCTAGGAGTTATGTTCTAAATTTTAATGTGTGCCTTTAATGATTAGGATTTACTTACATTTTAATTTATTTTCAATTTTACCTTTAATCTTCTAAGCTCCTCCCAACCCTCTTCCATTCTGTCGTCGTGGTAAGCGTGTCAATGGTGAGTCAATTTCTAATTTTAATTCGTACAATTTCTAGATCGTTATACTTTTTTTAGATTCTTCTTCCTTTTCTTCAGTCTTATAGAGATGTGTGAATTGTTATCCTTTCATCCTCTCGAATCCTCTCAACTCTCTCCCACCACTGCTTCACTCCGCCAAGAATTTCATTGTTTATTATTTAATATTTTCAGATTACTTATTTCGTGATGATTATGATTATTTCCATAATATCATCGGTGAGTATCTATTCTTTTGGCCTATAATTAATTTACACTTTTCTTAATACTCTGAATTTCTTTGTCATTTTCATCTTTCTTTCTATTTTTGTGGACCTTATGGTTTTTTAAGCGGTGAGACTCATTGTTGCGACAAATTGCAAGTTACATATTCTATCTTATGTAATACTTTGTTTTTTCTATTTTGATGGAATAGTTCAAGTACATTTAGGTTGAAAACATAATTTAAACATTACTTTTCTACGAGTTTTATGTATGAGACGTAGGCATTTGATACAATGGTGGAAGACCAAAGAAGTAGGTTTAATAGTTTTGATCTATTAAGATTTATTTTTATTTGAGTCTATTGTCACTTAAATATGAAGTAATTACCATTTACTTTTCCAGTTCTTGAGATGAAATTTGATCAACGAATTTTTTTATTTTTTTTTTCATGTTTATGGAGAATAAAAAGAATGGTAGATCGCAGATATAAGATATTTATAAAATAGTTAAACAATGGAAATCAAAATAATCATGTAGATGAGCATTGTTGGTTAAGAAAATGTGAATATACCCTAATAGTAAAAAATGAGAAATATTGTGGAGGATTGTTGTCTTGATAGTTGAAGATGAATAAAATAATTTTTAATAATAGGTGTGAACCACTAATAATACAATAAATATAAATATATGCTAATCTAAATCACTCATTTTAGGGCTGATTGCCTGATTATGAGCCCGTTCATCCTAAAAAAAAGAACTTCAAGAGTGTACCTGGTTACTTATTTTGTTTGATTTTGTTGAGTGATATATAGATAGTGACATCATTATTATTTTTAGGTGTTTTCTTTATTTTATTATTGTTTTATTTAATATATGATTTAATGTCTTTGTTTATCAAAAATATTTTTTACTTTTGTGCCTACTCGAAGACTATGTCTATGTTTAGGCATTGGTGGCCAATTAAATTTTGGATATTCAGTCATTTTATGTCTTCCTCATCTCTTCCCCCACCAATTTTATTTTAATTATTTTTCCATCACCTTTTAAACATTTTCTTATTTTCTTCTTCAGTAAAATAAATAAAATTTCATACCATGTATATTTAAAAGAATTATATAAAATATGTTTTGAAAAAAACATATTGTCAAGAAAGATTATAATGATTGAAGTATTATAAAGATTTTAACTTTATGTCAAATCAATATGTTTGATACGTGTGGTTTTGAGTGAGTTTTAAAAATTGATATTTAAATTCCGAAATAAAATAGGTGTAGGAATCTAAAATCCAAATCCAGGTGTTTAAATCCTAAAGTAAACATTGTTTTATTGTTTTTTTATACATATGATGTAATTTATATTGATACAACATTTTATTTTTTATATTTGAATAGAATGATAAATTTATAAATATATACCTATTTTAACGATTACTTTTTTAATTAATAAATTAAAATGTATTATAAATTTATTTTAACCCCGCGTAAAACGCGGGTCTTACACTAGTAAACCGAATAATCAAGGAATTGTGTTAACCAGTAAGGTGATAATTACATGATTTATTTTGTATTTAAAGTTTAATTCTAACTCAAATTTAATTATGCTTTTATTACGTAATTTTGGCTAAATACACTTGAATATGAGAAAGGCATCGGTTGCACATTTCATACGGAAAACAAAGATTTTTATAGGCAAAACACGGCCTATCTTTTAGTGAAGGCGAAAGATGGATGAAATGAAGAACGAGTGCAAAACGAGCAAAAGTCATTTGAAGAATTTAATTAAGGCGTGGGGTATATACCCCTCTAGCTTTGTTAGATGCACCCCTCCGATTAACGTACTCCCCCAAAAAAGACTTACGATAGATGCACTTCCCGAATTACCTTTTATACCATTTTCTTTCAAAAATCACTATTATAAATACACCTCCACAAAAACTCTAATTTTTAGACTAAAACACTATTTTTTTTTTTTCATTTTCTTCCTCTCAATTCATGCCCGCCGCCCTCGCCCTACCCAAAGTCGTCTGTCCTGTGCTGCCCCACTCCCCTTGGTCGCGCCGCGCTCCCATCCATCTTTAACTTCATTTTTATTTCCTGCAACTACTCCCCCCTTCCCCAAACACTCACCGCCGCAGCTGCACCCCACTCCCGTGGCCGCGCCGCCACACCCCTCTCCCTTGGCCGCACCGCCCATTTTCTCTCCTCTCTTTCACCTTTTTTTTTTCTGCAAATACTCCCCCCCAACACTCCCACGCACCCCACTATATATCTTCCACCGTGCCCCAGTCCTTTTCACACGCAGGTTCTTTTTTTTTTTTTCGACAATAAAGAATCGACCAAAAATATTATCGTCGACAAATTGTTGTCGACGACAATGTTTTTGGCCAATTCTTTATTGTCAATTTTTTTTTCAAATTTTGGTCCACACTGGTGTATCGATGGGAATTTTTTTGGTCGACATTGGTGTGTCGACGGAAATGTTTTTGCTCGACTTTAGTTTGTCGAAAATAAGATTTTTTTTTTTAATTTTAAGTTTTGTTTTTTAATTTTTAATTTATTTGGGGCTTCCGGAGGTGGGCGACGGTGGCTGCCGTTGGTGGATGGCGGCGGCAGCAACAGCGGCGGTTGGTGGCTGCGACTGCCTCTTCTTCAATTAGGTTAGGATTAGAATTAGGGTTAGGGTTTAGAGTGTTAGGGAGTGCATCTATTTTGTATTTTACTAAAATGATAAAATAAGTATTTTATATGAATATTTAATTTATAAAAGTGAAGGGGAGTATATCGAACATAGCTGGAGGGGTATATACCACACGCCTTTAATTAATTGAAATTTCAGTAATAGAAGGCCCATAATTGCAGCAACCCAATTTTGAGCCCATGAACGCCTACTTGCAGCAATTAAAACTGATAGGAAGCAGCTGGATTTAATTTGGCATTGAAAGTGTGTGAGCGTGCGAAATCAGATATGTTGTCTGTCGTGTTGGCACTGTCCAGACAACACTATGCAGTGGAAATTAAAATGCACGTTGTGAAAATAGAAGTATTCAAAATTTGCATAGATTATAAAATAATATATGTTGTTCACTATATAAAAATATGTGAAACGAGTACAACCTCTTTGAGGTGTATAAAAACACTACGAAAGTGTATATAATTTACTAGATCCTATGAAACTATCTCCCTCATAGATCTAATCACACAACCTAGTAAATAAGACTATGTTCAAACACACTACTATTCGGGTTTACAATAATGTGAAGAACTACAAGAAGAAACAATGATTTTCCTAACTAGAAGCGTATATAGCGTTCAATAGAGTAGTGATCAATTTTAGCTTTTCTTCTTGCGTGTCTTGTGTTGAGGGCAGCTTCTGTATTTATAGGCTTCATGCACGATCTGCCATCAACTCCCATGATCATCACAGCCGTGAGATCATGCGGTTATAAACTTCCCTCCACCACTCCTAGAATTTAGGAACTTGTTATACCATGTCTAATAACTTCTCACTCCCACGCAATGGCATGACTTGGGTGTTGCCCACGTCTTCTAACTGCTCTTGGGACATCATTAGACAACAAGCGTAAGATCGGAGTTAGTGAGAAAAGGAAGGGCAAATTCTGATGTTGTCATAAGTGTTGGGAACATTAAACACAACACTCGGTTGTTTGTGTTGGATCATTAAACAAAACACTTATATCAACATCAACAATCTCCCCCAATTTGACTTTTCTACATCAACATAACTGAAGTTCACACAACAGAAACATTGATTAAGAAATTTACACAATTGATATTCCAAAAATATGAAGTAACAATATGTATAAGATCAAATTAAAATTAACAACATCTAAACCAAAAAAAACTTGTTTAGATTTAAATAACTTAGGCAAAAATAAATCCTAAATAATTACAGATTGTAAATAACAGAGTTTGTAACAAAAAAAACATAAGTACAAAGCTTTTACAACAAGATAAGAACAGTAATAACACATGGGAAAGGATTGGGCTGAATGTGTATCAGCTGCATCTCCATAGTCTGCATATACTCCCCCATAGTGTAAGTTCTCCCCCTGTCTTCAAGCTTATCATGCATCCAGATCACAGATCACCATAGAGATCCTGGATGTCCTGTTCATCTCTCTCACTTATTGTAGTGTCAGCAGCAAGTTCAGTAGTTCGGCCAGGTATTGAATCTGATTCATCTACAACAGGAGCAACAATGTTAGTAGGCTGATTGTGTGAACTGTCAGCTACTCCCCCTGTTGAAGTGGAAAGAAGATCCATCCAAAATTTCTTTTGGACTAGAAGATCCTCCACAGAGTGCTGCAAATTAATAATGGATCCCTGCAAGATATCAATCTGCCTCATTATATAATGGGAAGATAAATAAATAGAAGAGGCAGCTCCTTCTGGAGGCAGTGTGGAACTGTGGAAGATATCATTTGCTGGAACACTGGTTGTTGTACTTGGGCCTGCGTCATCATCATTCCTTCCTAAAGGAAGATCAACCACCCTTTCACCTCTCACTAAGAACTGATTTGATATGCTGAACTCTGGGATATAGGAGCTTACAACTTCATCTTCATATCTCTCAAAGTCTTTGTCCAGCAGGTATTTGTACATAAGACATGGATAAGGTAGTATGCCTCTTCCAGTCATATCAGACTTAAAGGTCATCATATTAGTGAAAATAACCTGTCCTAGGTTAAACCTTTTTAAATTTCCAATCTTGTACATCAAAACAGCCTGTTCTAAGGTGAGAGTGGTATTGTTTGTGCTAGGCAACCAGTTAAAACAAACCAATTTATGCAAGACAGAGTACAAACTAGTCAGTTTAGAGGCTAAAATTCTTCTTCTCCATTTAGTGATTACTCCCCCTATCAAAATGCTTATCATGACATCATGATCAGTGACAACAGGATCCTCCATAATTTTTGTTTTAAGCAGAATATTGATCCTTCTAGGGGTAATCATATGCCTAGTTCCTCTAAACCAAAACTGATCATATCTTGTGGAGTTTGAATCACCAGCATATTGAGGGATATTAACATAGAATTCATGTATCCAGTCAACAACATAAGGACAAGCAAATTGTAAGGCATTCAGTAAAGATCTTTCCTTAAACCAATCAAGCAGATTCATCTCTTCAAAATCAAGAATTTTAATCAATCTTTCACTGAGAATCTGCCTAGTTCTTATAGTTCTATACTGTATGCTTGACTTATCATTATAATCCTCATCAGAGTCATTATTCCTATCATCAGAAGAAGAAGATACCTCATTTTCATCTTCATCTGAAGAGTTGGATGACTGTTCTTGATCTGATGGTTCTGGTGTTGCCATCGGAGAGGCAACACTCTCGGGCTCTCGAAGCCTTTTTGATCGTCGAACTGGTGGAGTGGGTTCTCTTTCCTCCTCCATTTCGTCAGCAACTTCGTCCACATCCTCTTCATTAACAGTCACCTCTTCTTCCATTGAAGGTGCAGGTTGTTCAGCCTCTGTTTCTGGTTCTGATTCAGAATCAGATACAACAATCGGCTCAGACGCATTCCCATCCGTTCTGGGCTTTTTCTTCCCCGTATAGTCAAAAATCTTGCCTAGATTCCTTTGGGACTTTCTCTTACCACCAGGCCATCTTCGTGTAGTTGGAACAGCAGCCGCTTTCTTTTTGCCCTTTTTGTGCCGATGAATTCTCTCGAACTTTGCAGCCAGGACTTCTTCATCAGAGGATTCCGGCTGAGTTTGCATGTTCACATCCTCTTTGAACATGGCATTATCCAGCGTTTCTCCCTCAAGCACTAAAACAGGGTGTGCTGTTTTTAGGCTTAGGGTTTCGAAGGCATCCTTCAGAGTGTTGAAAGAGGTGCCCAGAGGGAAGTGTAAGGTTACTGGAGTGATTTCTGGTGCGGGAGCTTCAGATGAGGGCTCATCTGGTGGGTTGGAGGATGGAATTTATGCAGTGGCATTTGCATTCGCGATTTCAGTGCGAATGTCGTATGGATTGTAGGGTACGATTGCAAGAGGAGTTGGATGAGTGGGTTCTTCTTCAGGAGCAAAGGGAACAACAATGGTTCCGACGGTGAATGATGGAGAGTTTGGTGAGTTTGATGATGCCATTTCAGCAAGAAGATTGAGAGGGTTCGGAGAGATTTTGTCGCTTGAATTCGAGTTTGAGTGTGCAGCAGTAATCTGAGGAGTGTTGGTGTAATACCCAAGAATTTCATAATTTAATAGTAATAAAATTAATTCAATACATAATTTATTATGTAAAAGAAAAGTATAAAATAATATATGTATATAGATATATGCATGCATGCATGCGTATGTAATTTTAAAGCTATAAATTGTATTAAATATTTTGATTACTCTCCTAACCGTTTCATTTCAATTTGCTTGGCCACCCATTTTCCATACGTTTTTATTTATGACAATTGTAGTAATGATATTGATTCTCTAAGTTCTCTCGTCTCCCCTATCACGCTGTATATATATTTTACTAGATCGTAGTTGATTGTCCTTGCCATTCTAATTTTTAGTGAAATTTATATAAAGTAAAATTATTCAAGTATTTTTAGTTTGGCTTAAAAGAAAATTCGTCTATTTGTTATTTTATGTATTGCACGGCTAGGCGACAACAATTACAAGAAATAATTCACACGATATTCTACGTATAATTTTCACGTTCATCTATCGAGACAACAGTAATCGCAAGAAGGACTAAAGCCAGAATTCATCAATTGTATATTTTCACTCGACTTCAAGGTGGGGATTTTCTATTATCCCGTTTGTCATTATTAAATGCGATAAGTGATTATTTTGATATTCATGTGAAATATGATTTCTAACTTATTATGTGTTACTATTAAACCATATGTGATTATTTTGATGTTCATGTAAAAGATGTACTAGGATAGGTCATCTGACTTTTATAAACGAGGATAGATCATCTGACCTTTATAAACGAGGATAGGTCTTCTGACCTTTATAAACGAGGATAGGTCTTCTGACCTTAATAAACGAGGATATATCATTTGCCATTTATTTACGAGGTGATGTTATTGAAATTGTTATGGAATTATACATCTTAATGTGAACTGATGATTTAACTGCTTATCGTATTTAGTTTTGACAAGCATGTCTCCACTGAGCTGTGGTTTGCTCACCCCTTATTTCAACATTTTCAGATTAAGGAGCTGGTGGCGAGGAGGAGCGGATTAAGGAGCTGGTGGCGAGGAGGAGCGGTGGATGACAATCTTTCAATAAAATTAATTAAATTAATTAAGACGTTGTTGTTTCCTAGATATATTAAAATTCAATTGAGTTGCTATTAATTCTTTAAGCTTTCGCTGATTGTTAATTAACTTTATTGTAAAATAAAATTGTAAGTCTTATTTCTTAAGTATAAATTTTGGTTCATGCCCTTAAAATTTTAAATTGTTAATTATATTTGAAAAATATTCTTTTATGAAAATTGGGGCGTGACAGAGTGGTATCAGAGCGGGTCTACGTTCTTGAAGACTTCAATATTATCTTTTGAGTCGAGCAAATTAAAAATATATTTATGAATGTGTAAAATTTAGAAAAATGGTATGTCGTCCATCACCGCCTCACCGCTCCAGCTCCTTAAGGTACATGCAATTATAATTTCATATTTCGATTTACCATGCGAAATTTTCATGATATTATGTTATATTGAATGCTAATGTTTCCAATATGCTATGCTATGTTATGTCACAATTATAATGTTAAATTTCGAGGACGAAATTTTATTAAGTGGGGTAGAATGTAATACCCAAGAATTTCATAATTTAATAGTAATAAAATTAATTCAATACATAATTTATTATGTAAAAGAAAAGTATAAAATAATATATGTATATAGATATATGCATGCATGCGTATGTAATTTTAAAGCTATAAATTGTATTAAATATTTTGATTACTCTCCTAACCGTTTCATTTCAATTTGCTTGGCCACCCATTTTCCATACGTTTTTATTTATGACAATTGTAGTAATGATATTGATTCTCTAAGTTCTCTCGTCTCCCCTATCACGCTGTATATATATTTTACTAGATCGTAGTTGATTAGAGATGAATCCATGTCCTTGCCATTCTAATTTTTAGTGAAATTTATATAAAGTAAAATTATTCAAGTATTTAGTTTGGCTTAAAAGAAAATTCGTCTATTTGTTATTTTATGTATTGTACGGCTAGGCGACAACAATTACAAGAAATAATTCACACGATGTTCCACGTATAATTTTCACGTTCATCTATCGAGGCAACAGTAATCGCAAGAAGGACTAAAGCCAGAATTCGTCCATTGTATATTTTCACTTGACTTCAAGGTGGGGATTTTCTATTATCCTGTTTGTCATTATTAAATGCGATAAGTGATTATTTTGATATTCATGTGAAATATGATTTCTAACTTATTATGTGTTACTATTAAACCATATGTGATTATTTTGATGTTCATGTAAAAGATGTACTAGGATAGGTCATCTAACCTTTATAAACGAGGATATGTCTTCTGACCTTTATAAATGAGGATAGGTCTTCTGACCTTTATAAATGAGGATAGGTCTTCTGACCTTTATAAATGAGGATAGGTCTTCTGACCTTTATAAACGAGGATATATCATTTGCCATTTATTTACGAGGTGATGTTATTGAAATTGTTATGGAATTATACATCTTAATGTGAACTGATGATTTAACTGCTTATCGTATTTAGTTTTGACAAGCATGTCTCCACTGAGCGGTGGATGACAATCTTTCAGTAAAATTAATTAAGACGTTGTTGTTTCCTAGATATATTAAAATTCAATTGAGTTGCTATTAATTCTTTAAGCTTTCGCTGATTGTTAATTAATTTTATTGTAAAATAAAATTGTAAGTCTTATTTCTTAAGTATAAATTTTGGTTCATGCCCTTAAAATTTTAAATTGTTAATTATATTTGAAAAATATTCTTTTATGAAAATTGGGGCGTGACAGTTGGACATATTGGAACCTGTACACACAAAACAAGACAGCAAAAAATAATTTGAGACCTTTCGAATTCTACAGATACAATGTAAATTAGAATTCGAATATTGTGAGTCAAAAAGTGATGTGACATAGAACTTAGATATACTCGAGTGTTGTAAATCTAATTAAGATTAGTAATTACCAGGCTTAAAAGAGTTAACAAAGCTTTTCAAGTATTTTCCAACACTGTAATGAAGACTCATTTTATATGGAGAATTGAGATGAAAAGGTTACACGATTTTGGAGAGTAAGGGAAGTGAAGTAGTGGAAGAACTTCTCCACTAATGATCGTGGTTAACATGGAGAATAAGAATTCTGAAAAACAAAAAATTAATAAAAGCGGAATATAATAACTGAATAAAAACAAGGCAAGACTAAGTCAAATTAAATATTTCAGAGAATAATATTTAATAATTATTAAAAATAACTAATTCCATGAAAATTGGGATAAGAATCTGAATTAACGAGTGTTTTGAATATTGTTGGCATTCTATACACCTCAACACAGTTTTTTCATGATTTTTCATCATATGTGTTGCTCTAATATCTTTTTTCTTTTTATCACACTTCACATTGATCCATCTTTTGAAAAGAGTGTATCGTAGCAGCGAACTCCGTGCCCCATAGTTACTCAATGGATTTGTGAATATATTGATGCAATTTATATCACTTTTTGAAAAGAGATCATCGTAGCAGCGAGCTCCGTGTCCCATAGTTACTCAGTGATTTATAAAGCATCTAATATGTGATTTTTCTCTTATAGCATTTGAGAGGTGTATAGGCTCTTTTAGTATTTTTCACAAGTCACTCAGAATTCAAATAGCAATCACAAGGAATTTCATTAATTCAATAATTACGAAAATTAAAGCAAGGAAACAAATAAGAGACTTTATCTTAGTGTTGTCTCAAATGCTGCCGCATTTGATACAACACCCTTGATCATATTTTCAGATATTACACAAGCCAAGAGATTTTCGAAGAGATGAAAACCTCTTGTCATCAAGAGCTTTAGTAAATATATCAGCCAATTGTTTTTTAGTAGATATGTACTCCAACTTAACAATTTCCTTTTCAACAAGATCTCTTATAAAGTGATGTCTAAGACTTATATGCTTTGTTAATGAGTGTTGCACTGGATTTTTAGATATATTTATAGCACTAGTATTATCACAGTACACAGTCAAAACATCACTAGGTAAGCCATAATCATGAAACATTTTTTGCAACCAAAGTAATTGAGTACAACAACTCCCTGCTGCAATGTATTCTGATTCTGCTGTTGATTGAGAGACACAGTTTTGTTTTCTGCTGTGCCAAGAGATCAGATTGTTTCCCATATAAAAGCAACCACCACTTGTGCTTTTCCTATCATCATAGTCACTTGCCCAATCTGCATCACTATACCCTATTAAGGTACAGTTTGTGTCTTTGCTAAACCAGATGCCTAAATCACAAGTTCCTGCAATATACTTAATGATTCTTTTAACAGCATTCATATGTGATTCTTTGGGGTTAGCCTGGTATCTAGCACATAAACAAACACTGAACATAATATCAGGTCTACTGGAGCTTAAATATAGAAGACTGCCTATCATTGATCTGTACAGTGTTGGATCAACATTCTGGCCAACATTGTCTTTACTCAATTTCTGAGTTGATCCCATAGGAGTTTTCATGTGTTTAGCACTCTCTAATCCAAATCTTTTTACAAGACTTCTAGCATACTTACTTTGTGAAATAAAAATCCCATCTTTTTGCTGTTTTATTTGCAATCCTAGGAAGTAATTCAAATCACCAACCATGGACATTTCAAATGTAGATGTCATTTCATTCACAAAGTGTTTAAGCATATTGTCACAAGAAGAACCAAATACTATATCTTCAACATAAATTTGAGCAATCATAATATCATTTTTATCATGTTTGATGAACAGTGTTCTGTCAGCTTCTCCTCTTACAAAACCAAACTCAATTAAGAAATCTGTCAACCTTTCATACCATGCTCTAGGTGCTTGTTTCAAGCCATATAAAGCCTTTTTCAGTTTAAAGACATGATCAGGGTAATCAGGATTTTCAAAGCCTTTTGGCTGTTCAACATAAGCTTCTTCCATAAGAATACCATTTAAAAAAGTAGCTTTAACATCCATTTGGTGCAATTTTATATCAATATAGCATGCAATAGCAAGTAATAGCCTAATGGATTCAATTCTAGCAACAGGAGCAAATGTTTCATCAAAGTCTACACCTTCTACTTGTGTATATCCTTGAGCAACCAACCTAGCTTTATTTCTAATTATGTTTCCTATCTCATCAGTCTTGTTTTTGAAAATCCATTTAGTCCCTATGACATTGACATGGTCTGGTCTAGGAACTAATGTCCAAACATCATTCCTAACAAACTGATTAAGTTCTTCATGCATAGCTTCAATCCAATTCTCATCATCTAATGCTTCTTTAACAGATTTAGGTTCAATCTCAGAGTGATAGCATTTATGATTAACTTTACTACACATACATGACATACATATAGACCTTACCACATCATCCTTTGAGTTCATACCCATTCTTCTTCTGGTTTGAACACCTGTAGACTGTTCACCAATGATTTGGTCTTGTGTGTGATACTTCTGAATCCTTATGGAAGGAGTTTTCTGGAGATTATACAGATTTTCAGGATCTGCATTATCAGGTGTTTCCTCTGGTGTTTCATCTTTCTTCTCAACATTCTGAACCTGTTCAACATTTTCAGTATTGATTGGAACATCAATTAAATCTGATATGTCTTCATCTTCAATGCTTTTACCTGTAATACTTGTATCATCATCAAAAACAACATTTACAGATTCTTGTACAGTATCAGTTCTAAAGTTATAAATTCTATAGGCCTTGCTATTTCTTGAATAGCCAAGGAAGAACCCTTTATCACTTTTTGAGTCGAACTTATGCAACTGATCCCTGTCATTCAAGATGTAGCATACACAACCAAAAACATGAAAATATTTAAGGTTGAGCTTTTTGTTGTTCAGAATTTCATATGGAGTTTTAGTAGAATCTGTTCTAATGTAAACTCTATTAGCAATATGACAAGCAGTATTAAGAGCTTCTGCCCAAAACCTTTTGGATAAGTTCTTAGAACATAGCATAACTCTAGCCATTTCTTGAAGTGTTCTATTCTTCCTTTCTGCAATGCCATTCTGTTGAGAAGTTTTAGGTGATGAAAACTCTTGTATAATGCCTTTTGATTCACAAAACTCAGTAAATGAACTATTTTCAAATTCCCTTCCATGATCAGACCTAATTCTGCAAACTTTGGAATTGAAAACATTCTTAAATCTTTTATACAGAATTTTGAAAATGGAAAAAGTTTCAGACTTATCTTTTAAGAACTCAATCCATGTGAATCTCGAGTAATCATCAACTACAACTAGAGAATACCTTTTACCTCCAATACTTTCTGTTTCCATAGGATCCATAAGATCCATGTGCAGTAATTCAAAGCAATGTTTGGTTGAGCAATGTCCCAACATTTTGTGAGACACCTTGACCTGTTTGCCTTTTTGACAAGGTCCACAAACCTTTTTTTCTGAAAATTTCAGATCTGGTAAACCTGTAACAACTTTTAGTCTAACAAGTTTATCAAGTTGTCTGTAATTGGCATGTCCAAGTTTGTGATGCCACAATGTACTATCATCAACTTTAGCCTTATTACAAATAAGTTTAGATTCAATAAGATAGCAATTATCAGCAGACCTGTTTCCCATCATGATACATTCAGAATCTTTGTCTAACACATAACATGAATTTTTGTCGAATTTCACATGCAAATCATCATCACATAATTGACTAATACTTATAAGATTGGCCAGTAATCCATCAACATGCAGAACATTTGATAACTTAGGAAAATCAGGAACATTCAATGTCCATTTACCAATGATTTTCCCTTTAGATCCACCACCATATGTGACATTACCACCATTATAAACAGTATAATCAGTAAGATAATCAATTTGACTTGTCATGTGTTTAGAACACCCACTATCAAAGTACCATAATCCAGGAATACATGCTTTTAGAGACATATGAACAACATTGTACAATGTATTTTCTTTTGAAACCCATGTAGATTTACTGTTGTGAGATCTTGAATGTTGAGTCATTCCAGGCAATACAAAATTTTTCAGATGGTTTTTCTTTTTCAAGCATTGAGGACTTTTATGACCCTTTTTGAAACAGTAATGGCATATCACATCTTTAGCATTGATCTGAGTCTTAGTAGAAATATTAGAATTGCAATTAATTTCAGATTTTACAAACACAGTAGGCTTCTTAGTTTCAGATTTTTTTGAGGTTTTACCTTGATAGCCAATACCTGTTCTTCCTGAGTTGTTGGTCATAAGGGAGTCTTCCAGTTTCATCTTTCTTTCAGAGAATCTTTTAAAACTCAGTGAGGCTTCCTTCACTCTTCCTTCAAGCTTAGATATTTCAATATCTTTTCTTGTCAAAATGCCTTCAAGCTTAGTAACTGATTCTCTTAAGTCAGAATTTTCAAAATTCAGAGACTTAATTACATGATTAAGTTTTTCAGTTTCAGAAGATATCTTGAAGACTTTTTCATTTGTTAAAGGTTTTTCATAAGAATATTTCTTAAAATCAAGAATTGACACTTTAAGTCTTTCTTTAAGTTTTGGAATTTCCTTATCCTTCTTTGTCAAAAGACTTTCTAGTTTGAAAACAGTATTAGACAAATCTTGTATGTCAGCATCTCTTCTGGATAAACCTGTTTTACTTGATGTACCTGTCTCAGAAACAGAACTTGTAAATTAGCTAACTTCTGGAATATCATTATTTAGTGATTTCCTAAATGATGGCACATTTGTCCTCACATCGTAATAATCATCCAGATCATCATCAAGAGTATCATCATATAGAATTCTAGCAGATAAGGCTTTTTCAAGGTCCTTTTTAGGATCATGTTCAACATCAGACTCATCACTTAAGGTAGCACTGAAATTAAGTTTCTTTTTGAGAATGGTGTTGGCACATTCATTAGCATAATGACCATATCCAGAACATGCATCACATTTAACATTCTTCCTATAATCTTGGTCAGATCTAAACCTGTTTACTCTTTCTAATTGTCTAGCAGGATTAAAAGTATTCTTCCTAATAGGCAATTGTTGAGTATTATTAATCTGAACCTTAGGTTGAATGTTGTCTTTGAATCTCTTATTCTTCATGAGAGTCTTAAACTGTTTAGTAATAAATGCCATGTAATCAGGATTATTCAAATATTCCTCAATATCATCATCATCAGAGTCAATTTCAGTAACATAAGGAGGCTTTCCAGAACCTGATGATGTAGATGATGAGGCATCACCTTTGAAAAAAAGCACTTTCGTTTCATTATCAGTCTTTTCAGAAATGTTCATCTCATAAGTTTTCAAAATACCAATCAATTCATTTTGGCTTAACACATCAGTATCCTTAGCTTCTTCTATAGCACATATCTTAGGTTCAAAACGTTTAGGAACTGATCTAAGAATTTTATGTACTAACCTTTGGTTTGAAATTGGATCTCCAAGAGAATGAGCTTCATTTGAAATCTCAGTCAGCTTTTCGTTGTAAGATGAAATGGTTTCATCTTCTTTCATCCTCAAATTCTCAAACTTGGTTCCAAGCATACGTAGTCTAGTCCTCCGTACACTATCCGATCCTTCACAATGTTCTTGCAATCGATCCCATGCATCTTTCGATGAAATGCAGTTTGATATGATTTTGAACATTGAGGCATCAGAAGAGGTGAAGATTGCATTCAATGCCTTTGAATTGTAACTTGCGGTTGTGATTTCTTCAGCCGTCCATTCGAGCTCTCTCTTGATCTGAGCTTCATTGTCTTCATCCACTGTGGTTCTTGGTTGAGTCCAACCAGCAAGAACACTCCTCCAGGCTCGTTCATCAATGGCTTTGATGTACATTCTCATCTTTGGTTTCCAGAAGGCATAATTCGTGCCATCTAGAATCAGAGGCTTTAGTGCGGGTGAAAGTGGATAATCCATTTCAGATTTACACACTCTAAGCAGAATCTCTACTTAGTGTATCAAGTAGTTGGCTCTAATACCAACTGAAAGTGTGTGAGCGTGCGAAATCAGAGATGTTGTCTGTCGTGTTGGCACTGTCCAGACAACACTATGCAGCGGAAATTAAAATGCACGTTGTGAAAATAGAAGTATTCAAAATTTGCATAGATTATAAAATAATCTATGTTGTTCACTATATAAAAATATGTGAAACGAGTACAACCTCTTTGAGGTGTATAAAAACACTACGAAAGTGTATATAATTTACTAGATCCTATGAAACTATCTCCCTCATAGATCTAATCACACAACCTAGTAAATAAGACTATGTTCAAACACACTACTATTCGTGTTTACAATAATGTGAAGAACTACAAGAAGAAACAATGATTTTCCTAACTAGAAGCGTATATAGAGTTCAATAGAGTAGTGATCAATTTTAGCTTTTCTTCTTGCGTGTCTTGTGTTGAGGGCAGCTTCTGTATTTATAGGCTTCATGCACGACCTGCCATCAACTCCCATGATCATCACAGCCGTGAGATCATGCGGTTATAAACTTCCCTCCACCACTCCTAGAATTTAGGAACTTGTTATACCATGTCTAATAACTTCTCACTCCCACGCAATGGCATGACTTGGGTGTTGCCCACGTCTTCTAACTGCTCTTGGGACATCATTAGACAACAAGCGTAAGATCGGAGTTAGTGAGAAAAGGAAGGGCAAATTCTGATGTTGTCATAAGTGTTGGGAACATTAAACACAACACTCGGCTGTTTGTGTTGGATCATTAAACAAAACACTTATATCAACATCAACAGACATTAACCCAATTTCAGCACATGCATTTCTAAGAAAAGTAATAGGCCACAGATAAATGCCCCCTATTTATTTATTATGTGTTCACCCTCCAGTGTCTAGATGACTTTACCCCCGAAATATGAGTTCACCCCCATGAAATACCATATATAACCATTTCCCCTTCACCCACAATTAATATACAATAAAAAAATGTTTTGAGTTCACCCACAATTCAAAAACACCCCTCTTGGAACGAAATCGTGCAATTCCCGTTGTTTGCGTCGACCGCCGCCGCCGCTTGCAGCTCCACCACCATGTCGTCCGCCGCCTACAGCTCCAACTCCTTGCTCTTCCATGGACAAAGGTAAATTAGGGTTTATGATAGTCTTTTTCAAATTTCTACATTCTAAAATTTGATTTTCATATATATATATATATTAGTTTTTGTTGTTTAATAGTTGTTATTGAGAATGATTTATATTTTTAGTTGTTAAAGAAACTTGGTTTTTGCACAAAATGGGGCATTAGGAGACGAAACGTCGAAAATTGATTTTTCTATTCCTTCTCGAGTCTGGTTCGTCAAGTTAGGTGACAAAACTCGGCCAAGACTTCCACATTTTTGCATAAAACTCGGTGACAGACTTCCACATTGTTGCACAAAGCTCGGTGACAAACATCCACATTTTTGCACAAAACTCGGTGACAAACTTCCACTTTTTCACACAAAACTCGGTGACAAACTTCCACATTTTTGCACAAAACTCGGTGACAAACTCACTCATTCGCAGATTTACCATGCTCATCTTCATCATATTCTTCATCTATGTAATCTTCCTTACCATCAACCAACCTCTGTTAAACAAAAACAAAATAAAAATCTTAATTTGCTACTGTTTGAAAAAAAAAAATCAGAAAAGTGAGACATAATGTGGAACTATTTTTCGAAAATTGTCACATAATGTGGAACTATTGTTCGAAAATTGACACATAATGTGGAACTATTTTCCAAAAATTGAGACGTAACGAACACTTCGTTTTTCAATCATTATTATCAAGTTTCTTCATGTTGGCTTCATAGATTAAGATTAAAAGGTTTCAATCTTTTTTTTTACAGGGAGGGACGGTAGTTTTGGGAGGAAGGGAGGATTGCAAAGCCTTTTTTGTTTAAAGTGGGGTAAACTCAACACCTATGGAGTAGAATGGTCATTTTACCCATTAATCCAAAAATTAAATTGAAGAAGAGTGTGAACACATAAGAAATAAGAAATGGGGGGCATATATCCGTGGCCAAAGTAATAGCGACCATTTTTGGACCCATTAGTCACGGCCCATTTCAGCAATAATACTACTTGAAGCCATCATTTTCAGCTTGCTTCAGTTTGATAATTGTCACATCTACGCAATGACGTAGTCGAGCCGAACCGAGTCGAATATTATTGATCAAACTTAAATTCGATTCGTTTGAATTTTTTTTAAGCTCGGCTTGGTCTTCGTTGTAATAGTATTATATGAGTCGAGTTCAGCTAAAAAAAAATCTCAAATAAATTCGCTCACAAGTTAACCAAAATTAACTTCTAGCATGGCTCGCAGAAAACTCATTAGCAAAATAAACGATCTCTAGCTCATTAAAAAAAAAGTCCATAAATCTTAAAAAATAAACAATTTTTTATAAATCTAACAAAAAACATGTCATAAATACTTTAATAATTATAATTGATAAAATCTAAAATATATATAGTAATGGGAGCTCATTATTCAAATTCGTTCTCGAGCTAGCACTATGATAAACGAGCCTGTTAATTCGTGTGAGCTTATGATCTAAGTAATTGTTTATTTTAAGAAACAATGTACTCTAATCTGTTTTAAAAATCTAATAGTACATTTTTTTTTAATAGTACAAAATATTGAGAGGCTATAAATTTGGTAAAACGACCCAGTGAATGATGCGATTCTTGAACTTGTCAAAATAAGATTTTTTTTAAAAAGGAAACAAGTAGGGTTTCTTACAATTTAGAAAGCAAGTTATATATAAGCTTCTAATATCTTATTTTGGGAATATAAAATCTTACGATACAGTACTTTTGAGGAATTTAATAGCTAGCCTTTCAAATAACTTATAGACATGGAAAATTTTAAAACCAATGAAATTAAAATTAGCCAAAAATCTCTACCATTGAAAGTGTAGCATATTATTATGATGAATGGATGGACCAAATTCATTTGCATCAATATTTTCTTTGCAATTTGCGCGCCAGACATAAACAGAAGCATCAACGGGGCATAAAGCTTATCTTGCATGATTTATAAGAATGTCTAAATTAAATTTTCTGATCCTTAATTAGTCACATGATATGTATACAACACACTTTATTTGATGTGAGACAGGCATATCGATCATTTATTAGTTAAAATCGAGTGAATAATTTAAATGAGTGAAGTTGTTATCAGTAGAAATTGAAACCATGATGTATGGGCTTGAGCCTTTAGCCTCTAATACCATGAAATAATTTCATCTCATTTAAAAATTAAAAATTCGAACTTAACTTATAAAAGGGTGGAAAATTAACTTTTGTTTATTAATTTCTATTAGTACGAAATATTTGTTAACACTGTTGTGAATTATTCAAATAGTAATTAGGCTTTCTTACGACTTCTTCTCCCGCACTTTATCTTCCGAAGGTAGCAAATTACATCATTATGTTAATGTTTAAAAAAAAATATATATATTACGTTTTTTTTTATGAAATCAGATGGTAATTTTTTAATAGAACCCAACACTTACTAAACAACTTCTATCATGCTACAAATATTGACTTGAGTACGTGCGAGTTAATAATCAAGATACAATATATCTATACTTATATATTTGCAAATTTCTATTTTGCCACATGTCACAACCACACACACTCTACCTCAATCTCTCTCCACCAAATTCTTTCATTTCAAAAATTCTTCAACCACATTCATTTTACTTTTTTTGCTTTAATCTTCACCATACATTTAAATATTTAATCTTAACTGTTATCTTCTATATAATAGTAGCTCATCTCTATAATTTTTCTGTATTCATTCCATCATTTCTCAAACATTCCTCAACTCCATTTTTTTTTTTAAGTAGTAGATTCTTTTTTAAGTAGTAGATGAGTGTATCTGGTATTTTTTTGAAGAAGTTTTTCAACAAAGATTGAATTGAGAAGGAGTGTCTACTAAATATGAACCAAATACATACAAGGGGTTTTTGATTGGATGGGATTGAATGAAAAAAATGAAACAATCCTATATCCAATTTGACATGTGAAATCAAACGTTCATGTAAATTTTCATATTTTTACCAAGTATGTTCAACCTATTTTCTTTTTATGTTGCAAATCAATGGAATTTATTTCTACTAGGGAGTTAAAAAAATATAATAGAAATAGATATATTAGAGGAAGATTACTTTTTTATATGCTAACCATCCTGCATGAGAGGAAAATTGTTAAGACTATTGAAATCACTTCTATTTCTTTATAGATTGTTGTTTCATATGTTTTGTGTTTAATTTTTAAGGATATTTTGATTTTTATCAATTAATGATGAATTATTAAACAGGTCATTCTATTGAGAATACACTAAGTTCAATTATTGAAGTAAGTTCTTCCACTGAGCCATGATTGTATTGAAGCACTTTCGAAGATTTGGCTCAACCCCGTAATTCTTTTTTGGCACTTATCTTTCAAAAAAATAATTCTCTGAACACGTTTTATTTGCTTTGAGAAGTTTATGTTGCTACAAGTATTAATGTAATTATTATTTGTATTTCACGGGATTTTAATTATCAATGCGGAAGTCCGTTTTTCTTTAACTTTGAATTGCATTCTGCCATATACAACTGCCCCTGAAATTTTAGAAATTTTCATTGATATGTGTATATATTAGTGTTTTTCAATACCTTCCCTCTATTTCTTATTTCTTGTGTAGTACAAAGTAAAACACATTTATTTGTGTATTTAATTATTCAAGGCTTTCCTCCACTTTTATCTAAATTTGACTTCACTTTAAATTTGATCTTCAGATTAAATAATTAATGCTTATTCTATATTTAGGTCGACACATTCAAGTTAAAATTGGTACCAAAATTAATATTATGTATTTTAAAAAAATCAGAATCTCATTTGAATTACTCCATTCATGAAAAATATGTTTTCGTGGTAGGGTACAAGTTTTAAAATTAATTTAAATTTTAATCTATAAAGTAGATAAAGAGCAAATGGTATTGTTCATTGATTATTAACAACTTAACTATTTACATTATATATATGCAATCATTTAAAAAAATATATTTTTGCACAGTTTGATCAGCACACTTTTTTAAAAAAGTGAATTTAGTGGTTGAATTTAGTGAGATATAAAGTGAAATGTATGTAAAAAAAGTGACAATTTTAAAAATATACTATAATATTAAATATTTAAAATTCCGTGTAATACACGATTCTACGCTAGTTTCTACTTATTTGTAAGTTGTACACAATCTTGGCTATACAAATATGTTCTTTATTGTTTTTGATTTGACTCTCTCTTTCACATGAATTGGCCCCGGATTGTAGATGGTGTTCTGCTTCCATGGTTCTCCAAAAATAATTATTTGCATCGGTTTTAGAAACTTTATATGCATAATTGTAATTTTATCAACTAGCTGAGTATATTTTTACACAATATGGTTATCGGATTTCTTAAAAATAACTAAATAGTTTAAAATAATGAAAATTGAAACAGTCAATAAATTTATAGGTTTTTCTATACAATCCTATAATGTAGTAGCATGATCGTAATTAAAGGGATAAATATTTTAAAAATAACAATTGTAGTAGCATGATCGTAATTAAAGAATTGAAGGATTCACATTAACTTTCATATGCATAATCGCTCGGTTAATTAGCAAAGGATTCTTAATTTATACTTCCTCCACTTTTAATTAGGTGTCATTTTAACAATTTTCAACAAATTAAGATATATAATTATGGACCATTTTACCCTATATTAATGATAACTAATTTTAATATTAAATTTACGTTTAGAAATTGAATGTGGTCAATATTATAGGTGATATTCATGTATACAATAATTAAGGATTAACATGATTTATGTTGTAATACTATATTCAAAAGGGAAAAAACTTAAATCAAGGTAAAGAAAATGGAGGAAGTATAATGTATAAGGGTAAAATTGTCCAAATTAAAGAAAAAAAGTGTAGAATGACACTTATTTTGAAAATATTAAAAAAAGTAAAGTGACACTTAATAAAAAACGGAGAGAGTATTAGCAAAGATCTACAAAAATATTCTTAATTTAATCGTTCATAAAAAAATTGAAATTAAAGGATTCACATTCAGTGCATAATCGTAAACTTTATTTTTACATATTATTTTTACACAATTCGATTATCGAATTTCTTAAAATTAACGATTGAATCGAATTTTTTAAATTTGTAACGGATAACCATTAATTAAATTGTAACGGTATGGATTAGCCAATATGTACACAAGTATTATTAACTGGTGATGATATGGGTATTATTCGAATTTATTATTAATTATTTGAATATATACAATTTAAGGGATTCACTTAATTCTTTAAAGTTTCTATCGGTTGTAGACATAAATTTGCTAGAATATATTATCCATGAATTTTCCTAACTAATTATATTATCCATGTTTTTTTCTAATTAATTATACAATTGTATGTGATTGACGACCATTTTTAAATTTTTCTTATTTTTTAATAAATTCATATTTATTTTATTTTCTTTAAGATTGTTGAAATTTATTGTTTAATATATAAGTATTATTTAATTAAGACCTTAAATTATTTATTAGGTTTTCCTATTTTAATTTAATTTACATTCAATTATGCGTTATTTTATTAATTTAAATTATTTGTGTATTGTTAAAGTTGAAGCAAATGTAACGGCCAAACCACTGTATAAAGAGTAAACAAATTACATGTCAAAGTTTAAGAATACAAATTCACAAAATTTACAGTAACGGTTTAGCGGTTATAGCTAATTGTGGGGATTGCATAATTTGCTTTAAAAAATTGCATGATTATAGACTATTAAATAATAAAATTGACTTTATTTCACATCTTCCAACTATATATAATACTTACAAAATCATTCCAGAAAGCAAAATCTTAAGCTCATCCATCTTTTGATTGATAAAATTTTCTAAACAGATCCATTAATGTCAGAATCAACCTCTAAAAAGGTTTTTTTTAAAGTACTTAGTTAATTGATTCCCATTTTTTTTTTGTCAATTTATCTAAATTAATAGTAATTTTTCTTTTGATTTTGTTGTACGTATATACGGTATTGAAACTGTAAAATCCAACGGAAGGAACGTTGAAAAAGTTAAAGTTGAAGTTGAGGACAAAGGGTAACTTTATCTATTATTTTAGTGTTAAATTCAACTTTATATACTTTAACATTAGTAAATAAATATTAAAAAAATCATACAGTCGTACAAGGATGATGTTAACTCTATGGGAGGGAAATTTTGAACCGTTTTGAAATACAACAAAAATAATCCAAACGATCCCATCATTTTCATCTTGAATTATGCTAAAACTCAACTCCAATGTAGAGGTAATTTTTTTTTTAATAATTTATATTAATTTTAATGCAAATGCAATATTTTATTTTAATGTTATACTTCAATTTTTTTTTAGAGACTCATATTTATTAATATTGTTGATGTTGTACCTGCGATGCTTATTTTGATTCAACACTCTTGGCAACTCTGTTTGTCGAGTGTTGTACAAAATGTTCCATCACTTTGGTCAACATCATAATTTGCCCTTTCTCCTTACACTAACTCCGATTTCAGATGTTGTTCTTAATGTCTTTGTATGCAGGATTGAAGACGTGGAAGTTACCAGGTCAAGCGGTTGCATAAATACAAGGAGTGAGAAGTTAAGAGCATGCATGGTTGTTTCTACTTTTAAGGAGTTTGTGGAGGATGTTATAGATCATATAAAAACTGATCTATGGAGGTTGCATGTAGTTGAAAACGTTGCAAATTAATAGAGGACTAATGCAACAGTATGATAGATTGTTGTAGACCCAATCAACATATGTATCATACTTATTTCGTCTAGGAGATTATATGTATAGACCTAAAAGGGAGGTAGTTTCATATAGTCAATTAGATTTTTCAAACATTTCTAAAAGGTTGTTGCTGATGTTGTACCCGTGATGTGCAGAATGTTCCATCACTTTGGTCAACATCGTAATTCGCCTAACTCCGAATTTTCTATGTTGTTTGTAATGTTCCTTGTTGCAGTTAGAAGATGTGGACGTGTTCAGGTCATGCAGATTGCATAAGGAGTGAGAGAATTGCAAGCACAAATGGAAGTTAAGTCTAAATTGGAAGTTACCTTATTTTAAGGAGTTAAGGGGAAGTTACATAGATCATGTGATCTATGGGAGTTGAAGGGTGACGAAATGTATCTATAAATAGAGGCCGTCTTCAACGTTTTAATGTAGAGAAGAAAGAAGACACAATCCATTACAAGACTATCGAAAGCGTGGCGCTTCTAGTTTAGAAAAATTTGTGTTTCTTCTCTCCTTTCGTGTGATAGTATAATTGTAATCTCTATCAATTAGAATAGCACATTTGTTTGAATCTAGAAGTATTTATGTTAGGCCAAGATTGAGAGGCAGTCTCATAAACTTTGTTTTAGATTTTTTGGGTTGTCAACACCTTGTAAAATTGGCATTGCCGTACCTCGAAGAGGTTTTTGGCTTCGTTTTACTAATTATATTTTAGTGAAACAATATAGAATTATTTATAGTCTATACAAATTTTGAATATTTTGTTGTTTCGTGCATTTTAATTTCCGCTGCCAAATGTTGTCTGTATAGTGCCAACACAACAGACAACACCTCTGATATCGCATGCACACACACTTTCAGTTGGTATCAGAGCCAACTACTTGATACACAAAGTAGAGATTCTGCTTAGAGTGTGTATTACAATGGGATATTCGATTTCTCCTGCACTTAGACCTTATATTGTGTACATTGATGAACAGACATGGAGGAGTATACTGGCTGAATGGATTCAACCAGGGACTGAAGCTGATGATGATCCAGAATCTTCGACTTCTGATGTTGCATCAGATGTGCCAATATCTACTACAACATTTGCCAGGTATCCATTATTTTCGAATACCAGTCTGAATTGTTTTAATGGATTTAATTATGATGAGACAGGTACTTCGAGAGAAAGTCACAACTGTGATTTGTTAAAGCTAGATGATGCCTTAATGGTTGGTAAGACAAAAAGAACAGATCCGAGTTACAAAAATATGTCTTTTAAACCTTCAAATGATAAAAAACATATTGTGTTTGTTAAGGCAGATGTAAAGGATGGTTCTAATATTTCTGCTAAGACACAAATTACTGTTGGTAAGGTTGAAAAAGATTTTACATGTTTTTACAATTCTGATAAAGGTTATAAACGTTCATATTGTTCAAAACTGAGAAAAGATGTGAATTCTTCTGAAAAGTTTCCTGAAATGACACATCATTCCAAACAACATTTACAGAAAACAGAATGCGTTTCAAAATCTGATATGTTATGTAATGTTGTTCACATGTCATTGAAAACATGTGTTTCGAATTTATGGTACTTTGATAATGGCTGTTCTAGACACATGACAGGTCAACTTGAATTCTTATCTGATTATAAATCATATGATGGTGGAAATGTTACTTATGGAGGTGGTTCTAAAGGTAGCATCATTGGTAAGGGAACACTCAGGGCATGTTTGTTTTGGGATGAGAAATCCGGATTTGGGATTTCGAAACTCCACCCCCGTTACAGTTTGGGATTTTGATTCAGGATTTCAAAATCCCACCATATAAATACCTATAAACTCTATAAAAGTTAACCCTATAAATACCTACAAATCCTATATAAATACCTATAAAACCTATAATCATATTCTATAAAGTTAAATCCTACCCTACATAAATCCCAAAACAAACACAAAACATAAAAAGTATTAGGATTTTAAAATCCACTAGATTTTGAAATCCGGGTTTCAAAATCCTCCAAATCCCAAAACAAACATGCCCTCAATGTTTCTGGTTTTCCAAAGTTATCAAATGTTTTACATGTTGAAGGATTACTTACAAATTGATTAGTATTAGTCAATTATGTGATGATGATCTACATATTAAGTTTGATAAATATTCTTGCTGTGTTCTAGATAGAAATTTTAATTATCTTATGACTGGAACTAGATCTGTTGACAATTATTACTTGTTTGAATCTAAAGATATATGCAATAGTGCTAAACTTGATGAGAATGTTCTTTGGCATCATAAACTTGGTCATGCTAATTATAGACATATTCACAAATTGATGAGATTAGGAGCTGTTACAGGTTTACCTAAACTTCAGTTGAGAAATACCAAAGTTTGTGATTCATGCCAAAAAGGTAAGCAGATGAACGTGTCTCACAAAATGTTGGGACATTGTTCAACAACACACTGCTTCGAACTTCTGCATATGGATCTAATAGGTCCAATGGAAACTGAGAGTATTGGTGGTAAGAGATATTCATTAGTTGTGGTTGATGATTACTCAAGATACAGTTGGATTGAATTTCTAAAAGAGAAATCTGAAACTTTTTCAGTTTTCAAAATTCTTTATAAGAGATTCAAAACTGTTTTTAACTCTAAAGTTTGCAGAATTAAGTCTAATCATGGAAGAGAGTTTGAAAATAGTTCTTTTACTGAATTTTGTGAAAGTAAAGGTATCATGCAAAAGTTTTCTTTACCTAAAAGTCCACAACAAAATGGTTTTGCTGAAATGAAATATAGATCTCTTCAAGAAATGGCTAAAGTTATGCTTTTATCCAAACAACTTTCTAAAAGATTTTGAGCTGAAGCTTTAAACACTGCATGCCACATTTCAAATAGAATCTATATTCGAACTAATTCCACTGAAACTCCTTATGAAATTTTGAATTACAGAAAACCAACTTTGAAATACTTTCATGTGTTTGGTTGTGTATGTTACATTCAGAATGTTAGAGATCAATTCCATAATTTTAATTCAAAAAGTGATAAAGGATTCTTTTTAGGCTATTCTAGAAATAGTAAAGCCTATAGAATTTATAATTTGAGAACATGTACTGTGCAAGAATGTGTAAATGTGGTATTTGATGATGATGCTAGTTTTACAGGTCAAAACATTGAAGATGATGTCTCTGACCTTGTTGAAATTTCAAAGAGTTCTGAGAATTCTGATCAAACTCAAACTGTTGCTTTAGATGAGGCCACATCTGAGCAAACATCCTCTGAAAAATCAGAATTAACAGAAAATTTGCATGAATCTCAGAAGACTCCAGACTCCATCTACCAGAATTTCGAAAGATCATCCATTAGAACAAATCATTGGAGAACTGAATACTGGAGTACAAACTAGAAGAAGGTTGGGTATGATTACAGAAGATGTGGTAAGGCCTATATGCATGTCATCCAAATGCAACAAGGTAAACCATGTGTGTTATAATTCCTTGATTGAGCCTGAAAATATAAAAGAAGCTTTGAAAGATGAAAATAAACTATTTTGTGATAATACTAGTACTATTAATATATCTAAGAATCATGTGCAACATCATTTGATTAAGCATATAAGTATTAGACACCATTTTATTAGAGATCTTGTTGAGAAGGAGATTGTGAAGTTGGAATACATATCTACTGAGAAACAACTTGCTGATATTTATGCAAAAGCCCTTGATGATAAGAAGTTTTTATCCCTTCGAAAATCTCTTGGTTTATGCACTATTTGAAAAATTCTGACTAAATGTTGTATCAAATGTGGGAACATTTGAGACAACATATGGAATTGTCTATTAATTTTTTCTGGATATTTTTTTGTGTTAGATTTTAAATAATTATTCTGTGTAAATGTTATTTGAGTCTTGAAAAAATTGTTGCAAAATTTTTTGTTCTGGACATACATCTCTTAAATGCAAAAAGGGATCACAATTTAGATGCTTAAAAATCACCGAGTAACTATGGGACACGGAGCTCGCTACTACGATGTTCTCTTTTCAAAAGGTGATTAAAAAAATTGCATCAAATTGTTCATATATCCATTGAGTAACTATGGGGCACGGAGTTCGCTACTACGATGCACTCTTTTCAAAAGATGGATCAATGTGAAATTGTGAAAAAAAAAATATATATATATATATATGTGCAACACAAATGAAGCAAATTCATGTAAAAACAGTGTTGGGATGTATGTGGGCCAACATTATGAGCAACATTAAAAATGACTTGAATTTCAGTTACCTTTACGAATTATTTATTTTTCTGAATATCAGATTAATTTTTCAGAATTATTAAATTTGATTGTTTCCAGGTCATTATTTTATTTAGATTTATTGCATTTTAATATTTTTTTTTAATTTGGGCAAATTTTAATTCCTTGTTTCTCTCCCACCAATTTAACACGATCACTTACATGGGAGAAGTTATTCATTTCACTTTCCTCTATTCAAATTACTCCCATCATGCGTACAACTTCCAATTAATTCCTCAACATAAGATCATCTAGTATATTTTCATGTCTACACATTTATATTGCTTTTAAAATCTTATAACTTATGCACTGATTTTGAAGATATTATATGTAGTGGTATTTTACAGAGTATTGATTGTTCATCATTGCATTTCAATTCGAAAGTGTTTAAGTTTTCCAAACTTTGAATTGTTCATTTAATTCGAATCTAGTTTACAAGTATTTAAAGGATGAAAAACACTTCACCATTTGATCAAAGCTCAAATTCTTATATCTCTTCTTCCTCTGAAAATCGAACCCTCTGAACTTACTTGATTCAATGGCGATTTCCCTACGTGTTTCAAAAAATGTTGAAATAATAACATAGGGATCATCACCATACTTTATGATCAGTTCGATTTAAGTACCTATTCCAAAATCAGAAATTTCTCATACATCTACACCTATGACGTTTCAAACCTTAAGACATCCGTTCTGAAATGCAAAGCATTCACCCTCCTACTGAAACCATGAACCTGAAACCACTCAAAACTCTACTGCTATTCGAAGTTTTCTGACTCTTCTTACAACAATGGAGATTTCACTGAATGTTTCTGAGAATGATGGAACAATCATGCCAGCATTACCGCAGTTCATGATCTTTTAATCTACTGGTTTCTCCTTTCCACACCAACAGGGGGAGAAGCTGCATAAGATGCTGCACCTAATGCAACTTGTTGTAGATGAGAATTATTCTACTTGTTGAAAAGGGGAGTTTTACATCTATGGGGGAGTTTTTTGAAAGATCGTTTTGAGGGGGAGTTGTTTTCGATGGTTCAAATTCACTTCGGTTTAACATTACATTCTATTCTTGTTGTCTAGCCTACACTTTTTGTTATCTATTATTGCATCAGGTTTGTTGTTGTCGAAAGTCCAAATTGGGGGAGATTGTTGATGTTGTGTCAATGTTGTGAAGAACGTCACAACATATTTGACAACATCATTAATAATTCGTCCTTTCTTTCACAATCAACACTGATGTCTGATGGTGACAGTCAAGAAACAGAAGCTATACAAGAAAGTGATAGGGCAGTAGCTGAAGATGCACAAGATGTTGATGTCATTGAGAGCGTGCATGGAGACTAGTGAAAGCATATAAACTGGAGAAGTTATAAAGTATGGGGGAGTTTGTGCAGATCCATGAAGATGCAGCTGAAGTATTATTCAACCCAATCCTCTCCTTTACTTATTTACATAATCTTTCTTTATTTGTTTGTAATGCTTGTAGGATTTATATTTCTGTTATTTCCTTTATTATTTAGAATTTCATTTTATTTTTTATTATTTTTGTTTTTAATCTAAAAACATTGTTTTTAGTGTTTGGAGATAGACTTGTTACTTACATTTCGTGATTACGATTTTATGTCATTTACTTGATGTAAACTTTGTATATTTCTACCTTGAATATTTCTGTATGTTTAACATTAGAAGTGTTTTAGTAGAAAGTCCAAATTGGGGGAGGTTGTTGATGTTGTATCTGTGATGCTTATTTTGATTCAACACTCTTGGCAACTCTGTTTGTCGAGTGTTGTACAAAATGTTCCATCACTTTGGTCAACATCATAATTTGCCCTTTCTCCTTACACTAACTCCGATTTCAGATGTTGTTCTCAATGTCTTTGTATGCAGGATTGAAGACGTGGAAGTTACCAGGTCAAGCGGTTGCATAAATACAAGGAGTGAGAAGTTAAGAGCATGCATGGTGGTTTCTACTTTTAAGGAGTTTGTGGAGGATGTTATAGATCATATGTTGTTTGTAATGTTCGAATTTTCTATGTTGTTTGTAATGTTCCTTGTTGCAGTTAGAAGATGTGGACGTGTTCAGGTAATGCAGATTGCATAAGGAGTGAGAGAATTGCAAGCACAAATGGAAGTTGTTGTTTGTAATGCCTAACTCCGAATTTTCTATGTTGTTTGTAATATTCCTTCTTGTAGTTAGAAGATGTGGACGTGTTCAGGTCATGCAGATTGCATAAGGAGTGAGAGAATTGCAAGCACAAATGGAAGTTAAGTCTAAATTGGAAGTTACCTTATTTTAAGGAGTTAAGGGGAAGTTACATAGATCATGGGATCTATGCGAGTTGAAGGGTGACGAAATGTATCTATAAATAGAGGTTGTCTTCAACGTTTTAATGCATAGAAGAAAGAAGACACAATCCATTACAAGACTATCGAAAGCGTGGCGCTTCTAGTTTAGAAAAATCTGTGTTTCTTCTCTCCTTTCGTGTGATAGTATAATTGTAATCTCTATCAATTAGACTAGCACATTTGTTTGAATTTAGAAGTGTTTATGTTAGGCCAAGATTGAGAGGCAGTCTCATAAACTTTGTTTTAGATTTTTTGGGTTGTCAACACCTTGTAAAATTGGCATTGCCGTACCTCGAAGAGGATTTTGGCTTCGTTTTACTAATTATATTTTAGTGAAACAATATAGACTTATTTATAGTCTATACAAATTTTGAATATTCTGTTGTTTCGTGCATTTTAATTTCCGCTGTCAAATATTGTCTGGATAGTGCCAACACAACAGACAACACCTCTGATATCGCACGCACACACACTTTCAAATATCCATGTTTTTCATTATTTATTTTCAAGGGTTCTTTTCTATTAATTTTTTTTTAACTTATTTGCATGAAGGAGCCAAGATGCAAATTCTTGCAAGTTTTATGTATTTGTGTATTTATAGTTGAATTTCAATGACTTCGTTATTTTTCTGTATCAATGTATAATTTTAATGAGATTTTGGTTCCATTTAGGTGCAGTTTAAAAGAATGAAACCATAACTGGGATTTGGGGGTTTCAATTTTTAGAGTTTTAGAGAAATTATTTCATCTTTTGGATGAACTTTGAGAAAAAATAAATTTTCACAGATATAAATTTTACCCTCTCCTACTTTCAATTGTTAGAAGATAACTTCTGAGATTTAGTGGAATTGAACGACATTCAATAACTTCCTCCATATTTGAGAGTTTCCTTTTTACAATAGATTTGTTATTCTCTTTTACATTTTGATATGAGGATTTAATTGAAATGAATTTGACACAAAAACTTGGGTCACATCATCTGTGTTTCAATTTTGAGCAATTTGGGACACATACACTTTTATTCAATTCATTTAAGTACATTGTTTGAAATCCATCTCATAATTGTCTAAAAAGTGTTGGAACGGTTAAAAATAAAATTTGAGTAACTTATTTATATTAATTTGTCAAACACAATTATATTATTAATTTCAGAAGTGGTTTGTTCACGTTTAAAACTAAGACAATTCAATTTTCATAGTAGGTGTATACTTTTCTAAACATGTGTTTACACACGAATAATATATTACAACATCTAAAGTGGAAATTATTTACCTACATCTAGAGTGAAAATTATTTACCTAGATTCAAATGATACTTTTCAAAACATGTGTTTACACGCGAATAGTATGTTACAACATCTAAAGTGAAAATTATTTGCCTACGTCTAAAGTGAAAATTATTTATCTAGATTTAAATGAAAAAATATGTAAACTTACAACAAATGTTCCTTACAATAAAGTATTTTTTGCAATTTTTAATTTTATATATTAATTTTTTTAAAAAATAAAATACTCCGTAATAATTATTTTATTATTACTATTTGTCTAGAACATTTTTTTATCCTTTACTAGAATAATAAATTTTAATTAATAAATTTGTTTTAATCCCGCGTAAAACACGAGTCTTACACTAGTTCCATAATATATCACTCACCCTCTCCATGAAAAGAGTAACGAATTTTGTGAAAATATCAAACACACATTGTGTTATAAGTATTTACTATAATTTATTTTAAATTGTAGAAAGGCACAAAATCAATTTTTTTTTAGCGCTATATATAAAATTTACTTAAACAAATTGATATCAATGCATTATTAGTAAATTTATTTCTGGCAGAGTTTAAATAATAATTCTAGACTACATATTTTATACTTACATTTATATTCTAAATATGTGTATGATATGTTGATTTACTATTTGTACTTATTTTAAAAGGTCCTACTTTTCTTGTTCGTCTCATATTTAAAACTTGTTAGAGCCGTCTATATATATATATATACTAGTGTATATATAGATTTTGTACCTTTTTACAATTCTATATACTAGTATATATATATATACTACTGGTACATAGAATCCGTGTAATAAACGATAAGGAATCTATATTCAAAATATAAATTACAGATAATAATTAAAATAGTTTTATTGACCTTTAATATATAACTAACACAAGTTATATGTTTCCAAACAAAGCCATATGCATGCGGTTCTAGTAAAAATTATACTGTGATTTATCAATTTTAATGTGAAATATTTCTATTGGCTTAATATATAGGGTGTGTTTTGTGAATGCGATTCTAGTAAAAATGGAATGCTAGCTTTGTCTATCAAAATTTAATTGAAATTATTTATCTTTCTATCCATTTTTATAATCATCACTTTTATTTTATAGATTGCACTTTTGTGTATCAGTTTTCACTCATTTAAAAAATTGATCAACTGTACCAAGTTATATACATGTAACTAGTACACACAAATATTTACCTTTATTTTATATCTAATCTATTTTTTTAATTTCATTTTTTAAAAATACTACACATACAATTTTATTTATATTTTATCTTCACCCTTTTCTTTAACTTTCACTTTTTATAATATTTTTTGAAGCCAATTTCCACTTTTTATATAAATAATCATTTTTCTTAAAATTCTTGTTTAACTCAAATATGAAAATGAGGGAGTACATATGTTTAAACTTTAATGTATCAATGGCCTAAAACAATTAAAAAAACTACTCTACATTCTACAATCTTTAAATCCGGCAAGTAATAATACCTACAAATTACAATTATATATAGTAGAACCTTATAAATTAATAACATGGGACCATGAAATTTTATTAATTTAAAGAGATATTAAATTATCGATAAATTAATATTTTATTAATTAAAAGAGAGACATTTTAAATTCAACAAATTTAGTAAATATGTATTGAAAATAAATGAATTCATATATGTTTTATTGATTATATTCATGCATCAACCAATTCTTTGTAACTAATTAAATATACGCATGTATAATATCAATTAATTGTATATAATTAACTATTATATTCATGGACGCATTTATCAATTCATTGAAATTACTTAAATATACATGTTTATATTAATTCGTTGCACTTAAATTACTATTATAACCAATTAAATATATTCATGCATAATGAATGAATCATATATTATATAAATTTCAATATAAATTGTAATATTTATGAATTTATAATTGTAATATTTATCAATTATTAATTTAGAGTTTTAATGGGATCTAATATTTATAAAGGGATTTTTTGAAAAATTATTATCTTATTATCTTATCGAATTTGATGATTTTTTACATATGCCCAAGTTGAAACCGGAAGATTTTATTATTTTAGAGAGGTTATTAATTTATAGAGTATTAATTTATAGAGGTTTTACTGTATGTCATTTGAATATTACTTACCAATATAAATGTTAGGACCCCAAAAAAACAAAAAAACTTGATCAATATTTGTATTAGTATAATGTTGTCCACTTTAAGTCAAGTATGCAAGAACTTATTTTAAACTTATGTTTCTTCATTTTTATCCGATGTAAAATATTACGGAGTATTTGACACACAACATTAATTCATGAAATGATTATAAAACCATTAATTTATAAACATGGGTCTTTAAAACAAATGTAGAGACAACAAGTGCAAAATATCGGATAATATATTTCTTTTAATATTAATAAAATAGAAAGAATATGATTGTACTGATTTCAACCGTGATTGGTAGACTGTAGTCAATATTCGGACAACTATTAAATTGGAGTATATTTCAAGAAAATGGTTGTCTTCGTCTCTTATTTTATACAGTAAATATATTAAGAGAATAAGTACATTAATAATGGATTCCCCGTATAATATAGGAGTATGTAATTACTACTTTGGTATCTTAATCTGTCATGAAAGCCTTATGCTTTCCAAGAATAAATTAGCCTATCTTCTTTCTTTTGTTAAGTGGGATTTTACAATGTCATTTTCATCTAATACTTAAAATGATTTATTTTCATCTAATACTTCATCTAGGGTGTAAAAGAGTCGAGTAGTGCTGAACTCGAAACTCCACTCAATTATTATACTTGAAGTTCGAAACTCGACTCGAGTCTAAAATTTTAAAGATTGAATTCGACTCGACTCGATTACCTATATAATTTTCAAAATTAATTGTAAAACATATTTTTTCTAAAATAAACTCGAGCTCGACTTGATTACTTGTATAAGAAGGCCTAAAGTGAGAGGATTGCCTAGGCTTATAAGCCCACCCAAGACCATCTCTCTATCCGATGTGCGATAGTCTCAGACGGGGACCAGGTCGAGATGTGGTTCCACAGGTGGATCCACACATCGAATTAGGACGGGGACCAGGTCGAATCGAAGTAGGACGGGGACCAGGTCGAGATGTGGTTCCACAGGTGGATCCACACATCGAAGTAGAGAGTTGACTCTGATACCATATAAGAAGGTCTAACTCTACACTTAAAACTAAGGTGTTAAATGAGAGGATTGCCTAGGCTTATAAGCCCACCCAAGACCATCTCTCTATCCGATGTGGGATACCTTAATACCCAAGACCATCTCTCTATCCGATGTGGGATACCTTAATATCCTCCCTCACGCTCAGACGCTCAGACGGGGTCTCAGACGGGGACCAGGTCGACACGTGGTTCCACAGGTGGATCCACACATTGAAGTAGAGAGTTGACTCTGATACCATATAAGAAGGTCTAACTCTACACTTAAAACCAAGGTGTTAAATGAGAGGATTGTCTAGGCTTATAAAGCCCACCCAAGACCATCTCTCTATCCGATGTGGGATACCTTAATACCCTCCCTCACGTGAGACGGCTCAGACGGGGACTAGGTCGACACGTGGTTCCACAGGTGGATCCACACATCGAAGTAGAGAGTTGGCTCTGATACCATATAAGAAGACCTAACTCTACACTTAAAACCAAGGTGTATCCCACGTCGGATAGAGAGATGGTCTTGGGTGGACTTATAAGCCTAGGCAATCCTCTCACTTAACACCTTGGTTTTAAGTGTAGAGTTAGACCTTCTTATAACTTGATAAAATAGTAAATATTGTTCAAGCTCGATTAGGCTCGCGAGCCTTTCGAGCCAAGTATTTATAAGCTCGAACTCGATAGCTACTCGAGTAGTTCAAAACTCGACTCGTTTTCAATCTTTTTTTTGTGTCGAATATGAGTAGCTCGCGAGTTGGCTCGACTCACTTCATCCCTACTTCAAATTTAAAACAAAAAACTTTTCTGATAGACACAAAATATTATGTTGGCAATTGCTTGCAACCCATAAATCCGTCGTTTTCTCAAAAAAATAAAATAAAAATTCAATCTTGATTCTTGGACTCTTTCTCTCTCTCACAGAGAGACACACACACGAGAGGGCGGGCGACACTATATAAGTGCTATAGTCGGAAGAGTTGAGTTTAAAGTCTTGTGTAGTAAACTAAACATTTCTACTAGTATAATCTTTCAAAACTCTCCCCATTTCAGTCAAAAGGTGAGCACTTTTTCTAAATATATTATCCAATCCCCTTCGTTTTTTCAGGCTGATTTTACTCATCATTTCAATTCTTGGATCTGGGAACTTCGATTTCTCCGTTTCTCTTCACATGCACAAATCTTTCGTTTTCTAAATGCACGTACCATTTTTTCAAACAGTAACCTCTTTAATCCTGATGTATTTTCATTGATGGTTAATTCTTTTATGTTGAATTGATGTATTTTCATGCATTCACTCTGTTTTCTGAAACAGAGTCAGGCGATAATGGCGGCGCCGCCTTCACAGCAGCCACAGTTTATGACTACCGGTGACATCAGAACACACCCCAATGATTCACTCATTGATGATATTGAGTATGATCAGATTGTAGTTCCTGATGTGAGCAATCCCTTTTCCTGTAATTTATTTTAATTTAATTATTTGGGATTTGAAGTTGCTATTTGTTATGTTCTATGGAGTTTGTATTCTGTTTCTTCTCCAAAGATTGTTGTCTCTTGTTTAAAGCTAACTAACGTGCTCTGCATAAACAGTTTATTGAAATAATGATTTTGGGATCTGTGAATGAAATTTAGGGGATTTTTCACTTTCTGTGGAATGTTGAAGTTGGTATACTGTTTCTTTTAAGAGTATGATTAGGTGTAGTATTAGTTTTGAAATTTCAAATTTGAGGTGGTTTTGAGTAGTTCATAACCTTAAACAAATTGTTCTATATTTAGGAGATATATCAGTAAATATAACTTTACTAAAGATTTTCACTATGCTAATATATGTAGATAGACTCATTTTAATTTCTTTCTCAAATCACAGAAAAAAAGTTGGAAGAACTTGTTTGCATATATGGGTCCCGGCGTTCTTGTTTCCATTGCGTATATCGATCCTGGAAATTGTAAGGGCTAGTGATTCTAATTTATGGCCAACTCAATAGTATCCATTGATTATAACTTTATATGTGCTCTCCTGAATTAACAGTTCAGACTGATCTGCAAGCTGGAGCTCAGTACAAGTATGGGGTGAGCCTATTGAATTATATTCAATTTAATTTGTCTTTGGCAGACTTTAATTGTTAACTCGTTTCTTAAAAAAATTGAAAAGTATGGGGTCACATGCTTCTAGCCATTTACATTTTTTGGTAATGAATTGACTAAAATCAACTTCTGTCAATTACAGCTACTTTGGATCATATTGTTAGCTTCATGTGCGGCTCTTGTGATTCAATCATTAGCAGCCAACTTGGGTGTTGTTACAGGTTCGATGTCTCATTAAATATTCGTCTTTTTCTTGACATGAAAGTGAATTGTTCTTTGTTCTTGGCATGCAACATGTATTACTTGTTCTGCAGGAAAACATTTAGCTGAGCATTGTCGAAAGGAATACCCGAGGGTCCCAAATTTTCTGTTGTGGATTCTTGCTGAAGTAGCTATAGTCGCATGTGACATTCCTGAAGGTTAGTCTTCATGTGATCAAATAAATGTTTGTCCATGTTTATGTTGGAACTCCAAAATGAGTTTAGTTGGCGAGTAGTTTTAGCCATTTTACGTGATTTCTCTCAAGGGAAATATTTTTGAAGTCAAATTTGTTAGTATACTTTGGACAAAAACTTCTGTGAATCTGGTTTGTGGAAGTTTTATGGTGAACTCGGTTAACTGTTTAGTGATTCATGGAAGTGTTATGGTGACCTCGGATAAGTCTGTATCGAAAATTTACATCATATGTTATCATGGCTAGCTTTTTATAATTCTACAGTCAGATGTCTTGACTCTTTTGCCCAACTCTGATTCTGTTTTTTGATGTCAGTTATTGGAACAGCATTTGCTCTTAACATGCTATTTAGAATTCCTCTGTGGTGTGGTGTGCTTATAACGGGATTCAGCACGTTGATTCTTTTATTACTGCAACAATATGGGGTATTTTGTATTTCCCTTATCTTACTAATTTCAGATATATTATGATGAATTCTTTCGCGTAATTTTGTGTTTCTAAAACTAGGTGTGAATTTTACAGGTGAGGAAGCTCGAGATCCTGATTACGTTTCTGGTTCTGACAATTGCTGGCTGCTTCTTTGTTGAACTTGGTTATGCAAAGCCCAACTCTACACAAGTTTTACGTGGACTATTTGTTCCTCAACTCGAGGGAAGTGGAGCTACTAAGCTCGCAATTTCACTCCTTGGTGCTATGGTTATGCCGTAAGTTTCATCTCGTTGTCTCAATCAACCATTACTTGATCATTTTTTTTCATTTTTATCGACACTCGTTTTTTTGCCTGCAGGCACAATCTTTTCCTACATTCTGCACTAGTGCTTTCAAGGAAAATCCCACGATCTGTCTATGGTATCAAAGTAATAATTCTATTTAAAAGATTAAATTTTAACTTCTTTTCCATTACATTTTGTTAAATCTTATAATTACACTAATTACAGTATATATTAAATAGGTTTGCACATTCAGTATTCTATATTTTATATTTTGCTCATTTAGAAGCAAGAGGTAATTTGAGCTTTGTATAGTTTTCTTGAAAAAATCCCATTTATGAAAAGTTGTTAATGTATCTATATACTAGTGGTTCACCATCTTGCAATTTGTGTTGCAGGAGGCGTGCAGATTTTATCTGATAGAAAGCGGTTTAGCTTTACTGGTTGCCTTCTTCATCAATGTATCAGTTATCTCAGTTAGTGGTGCTGTTTGCAATTCATCAAGTATGGAGCCAGGTGACATCAAGAGCTGCAAGAACTTGGACTTAAACGAAGCTTCGTTTTTATTGAAAGTATGCCATCAACATTTTCATTTTCAATTTAAACATGGACCAAATTTTATGCTGATGTGAGAATGTATACCATTTATTGTGCACAGAATGTTCTAGGCAGTTGGAGCTCCAAGCTTTTCGCAGTAGCTTTGCTGGCATCGGGCCAGAGTTCGACCATAACTGGAACATATGCCGGACAATATGTTATGCAGGGATTCCTTGATTTGAGGCTGAAGCCATGGGTTCGGAACTTTCTAACTCGATGTTTAGCCATAGTTCCTAGTCTGATTGTTGCTCTCATAGGTGGATCTTCTGGTGCTGGAAACTTGATCATCATAGCATCGGTAAGATACTCATCGTTTACTCACTTCTATTGGCTATATATCCTTGACTGCATAAACGATAATCTAGGTGATACAAGTTTGAGACATTTGTGGAATTAATATATCCTTTCTTCTACTAAAAGTTGAAATTAATGAAGAAATTCCGGTCTAATACTCTTCCCTTGAAGTTGAATAGAGGGTTAAATACATGGTGTGTTTGTTAACCCTTCATTTTGTTCAAATCGATATTTCATCATGAGCAGTGTCTTGCGTATTTAAAACGAGGACATCTTTGCACTCAAGAAACGGGGATATTGCATTGATTTCTTAAGCATTAAACTCTTTTTGTTTGTTGCAGATGATCTTATCATTCGAGCTTCCCTTTGCATTGATTCCACTTCTCAAGTTCACAAGTTGCAAGACCAAGATGGGGGAATATGCCAACTCACTTGCAGTAAGAACACGTCGTTTAACAATACAAAATATAGCACTTAACCAAATCTGAGAAAGATATGAACATGATTCAACTTCGTGGTTTTCTTTCCTAACGTGCGCCTCTTTTGGACGACAGATTACAGCCACTACATGGATCATCGGATCCCTCATCATGGGCATAAATGTGTATTACCTTGCAGAGAAGTTGGTTGATACTCTCCGTCATAGCCATCTAAACGTTGCAGGCAAAGTAGGTTGTGGATTTTTAGGAGTTTTAGCAATGGCTATATATCTGGCAAGCGTCGTGTATTTGGCTTTCCGTAAGAACAAACAGGGCTCCCACCTTATCACGTTGTCCGAAAGACCCGACATGGCCGGCCCTAGAGAGGACATAGTAAGCATGCAATTACCTCAACGAAAGACAGACAATGATGATGATCTTGATTGAAACCACAATCTTTTTGGCCAAAAGAAATGAGTGGTAATAATATTTCATTAGTTGGTTGCTAGCTCTCATAGCAAATACTTGATCCTTCAGGGGAAGAATGTTGGACATATTTTGATCTTATGTTTTATATGGTACCTCAGGTTATTAAATCTAGTTAACATCTTTTTTTTAAAAATTTAACTGTCCCAAATTATATGAATTTCATAAATTTCATGTGTTGTAAAAATAAATAATCAAGAAAATGCCTTTCATTACTGAAATATTCCCACCAATAATACAATATCATTAGGCTTACAGCATCAGCACTTCAAAGCACATGTTAACTAGATGCCTTTTTTTTTTTTTTTAATTGAACAAAACAAAAAAACCAAAAAGACAAGGGACTTAAATAGTTATTGTATATTACACAGAGTTAATCATCACCCATATAATACTATAATTGGGCCAGATTTAATGGGCTGGGCTTGGTCTCCAGAAGCCCAACGGCTAAGATTGAATATGAATGGGCTTCTCAGTCTGAGTTGGGAGTGGAAGATGGCCTTTTTCCTGAAGGCTTTTCACTGTTTCATACAAGCTCTGCTTTACTGGTGTGAACTCTAACCCCAAATCCTTCAGCTTTTGGTTTGAAAAATTGTATGGTTTTTTTCTTGGGTTCTTTTCATCTGAGCACCTGCATTTCCAGCCCAATAATCAATTAATTACAAAATATATTTCCAATTTTGGTAAACAAAATAATAACCAATAATACCAAAACAAATACATACAAGAAAAACTCTCAAAATCCTGGACCACCAATTTTAACGCTTCTAACCATGGATGAAAAATCCTTTTATCAATAACTTTTTTTTTATAAATAATTTAGAAAATAGGCTTGAATTACATTAATAATATTAGAGAAGAATGTAAAAAGATACAGTTTCATGTAAACCTGTTTTGTGCAACTAATTTGCATTTTATGTGTTTTAATACAATATTAGTTTTTTAAGTATTTAATATAGTATGAATTGTTTTATTAAATGGTACTCACTCTATTCCACTATATCTTCTTCATTCTTTTGTGTGTTTTGATTAATATGATAAAATAATAGATGTGGTACAAGTAATGTGATTGTGAGAAAAATAATAATAAATGAATATGAGATGAAGTATACCAACACAATAGATGTAAAATTATGTCAAAAATAAAATAAGAATAAGAAATTCGTTGTGAGATGCTCAGAAAAGAAAAGTGAAAAAATTAAAGTGAATCAGAGAGTGTATTATTTTGTTAGAGTTATATATATATATATATATATATATATATATATATATATATATATATATATATATTAGGAGTATTAGACAGAGAACTCACATGAGACCGACATTCAAAGGGCCACCACCCACCCACCACACCATGATAACATTAAGAGAAGAAAGTATGTACAAAAAATGGTGGGGTTAGGGGTTGGTGTTGACATGGGTCAATTTTTTGACAAAGACATGGGAGTGGGTGAAGAGTGTTTAGGTCCACTAATTTTGTCACCTTTTTTCTTGAATTAGAATCATGAATGACTAAGCCCACAATGAAATTTAATAAGTTAGATTATTGGACAAGTTTTATCTATGTTGGTACGATTCCTAACATACTCAATTGACTCCCAAATATTTCCTACTAACAAAATACACCTAATATTCAAACTAATCCTTCACCATAACTCCAAATATGTTAATTAGGCCAAAGGTTTGTAATAATTAAACAAAATATTCAACATGTTAACTCTGTGAAAATTGCAAAAATTATCAATCTTTCATACCTACCAAATGCAAGACTTAGCCACACAAAAAAAAAAAAAAATCCTTTTTTTTTTCATCAATACCCATAATAAATATTAATAATGATTTATAATTAATAAATAAGGGTAAATAAAGAAGACAAAAACTTACTTGGTAGGAATGGGGTACTCCGGGAAGAACTTGGCGAGAATCTCGACCACGTCCCCGCGGTGGAGGACGGACTCAGCGCAGAGGTAGCGGCCGGAAGCCGACGGGGTCTCGAAGAGGAGTATGTGGGCCAGGGCGACATCCTTGACATCAACATAGGCTTGGGTTGAATTGGCATAAGTTTTAGCAGAGCCAGTTAAGTATTTGTGAATGTGAAGAACACTAGCATTCACTGTGGATTGGAGCAATGGACCAAGCACCAAAACTGGGTTGAGAACCACCAGATCCACCCCTAATTCTTTAGCAATATCCCATGCTGCTTGTTCAGCAACAGCCTTCCCATAGCAATACCAATTCTGGTAATCAATCAAATAATCACAAGTAATTAGTTCTGCTGTATCCATCGTGTCGTGTCATATTAAAAAAAACTCAGTAAAATTCTTGATAACATTATGAAGATGATGATACACGTCATACAAAATGTATGTCTTTTTCAGTATTATGAGTATTGTTTTCTATCATGTAGGATTGTTTTTTCCTAACAACTCTCCAAATTAAATTTAATCCTATTAGGCTATTTTGAAAGTTAACGTAATGAAATTCAATTCGAAACAAATGAGGGTCAAATTTTCTTTTTTTGAGTAAATTTACTGGACTAAAAAGACTTTTACCTATATTTTATAAATCCATGTCAAATGTGGATAAACTAAACTGTGTTTATTTGACTAAAAAACCTTTTACCTGTTTATTTTATTACTCCATGTCAAATGGAGAAAGTGTTTTCAATTTTTTCTTTTTCAATAACTTTGATAAAGATACAAAGAAAGTCACAGCGGAGACAAAGCGTGATACTAGTGATAAAGAAAAAAAAAAGGGTAAAAATATACTATTTCATCTTATTATTATTACATGTGAGATGTGACTAAAAATATAAAGTGCTTTTCAACCTAACACAAGTTTATTCATGAAGTTTTGTATGAGACAATTTTATGTATGAAATGAAACATCACTTTGATATATGTGACATTCTTCATTTTAAATTGTCACATACAAATTTTTGCCTACATGAATTATTTTTAAATTAATCTTGATCAGGTATATTGAGAGAAAGAGGGAGAATTTGAACCTTTGTGTTTTTGCAAAATTCAAGGTCACTCCAGCAAGTTTCATCAACAACTTTTTCAGGGTCTCTATGAGGATCCATGTATACTGCACCTATTGATGAAGTTAACACGATCCGGCGGACTTTGGCCTCCGCCGCCGCGCGTATCACATATTTAGCCCCATTCACCGCCGGCTCCACCATTTGTTCCTTCATTATATTATTCAAATCAATTAAATTATATTATCAATTTATGGAAAATTACTAATATGTGTCACTTAAGCAATGAAACAAAATAAACATCAAATTAAATAGGTAGAAGAAAAAGTATGAACGTGGTTCTCAAAGAATATTTTATTTAAAAAGTTGGGGAAGTGGCGTCATTATTGCTTCAGACCCATCATACGTGGACGACAGGCGTCTACGTTCAATTGAATGGTAGTATAAAATACTGGAGTAATTTTTACAGAAAACAAAATCTATCTGCAATGAATTCTTCAATTCCCATTTCAAGTACTATATGTTTATTGTATGTAATATGGTCACTTAAACAAATTAAGAATTTTTAATCCCAAAAAAAAAAAAGCGTCCAGAACGTCCTATACTTTTTATTAAAAAAAAAGTCGAAAGCTACTTTTACAATTTGTGAAAATCATGAAAAATAGTTATTTTTTAAATTAATTATATCTTGTTTTAATATCCTTAAAGAATTAGGTGACCCGAGACATTATCATCAGTCATCACCGAAATGAGGTACTAATGATTTTTTTTTATTTATTTATCTTCTTTCTTAATTTTTTTATCAGGAAACCCGATCCACAAAAAATCCCGCACAATCTCTTTTAAAAGCATATTTTAGGAAACGTTTTATATATTACTATCAAATAAAGATTGTTTAAGGAATGAAAATCATTTTCTTTTAATTTTGAACATAACTTATGGTTTTGTACATAAAATAATTTCTAAAAAAAAATTGGGAAAGCAGAAACGTCAAAACCACAAACTCCATTTTCCACGAACTTCAAATGCAAGCATCCCACCACCAACCCTGCCAACCACCGCCCTAAAACCTCACATTCTGAATTACTTCCCCTGTTTTCTCCGATCAATCTCTAACAGGTAAATTATCTCAATTCTGAAACAAAAAACAATAAATCTTACTGGATCGTCGGTGACCGGCGACGCCGTGTGGAAAACACCGTCGCAGCCCTTAATGGCTTCCAGTAAGCTCCCGTAATCGTTAAGATCAGCTCTGCACAGGATCAGCCTCTCATCCGCGCCTTCGAGCGTCCTCAAATGCGAATATTTCGGATCATCTGCAAATCGAATTGAATTGAATAAATAAAGGAACAAATTAATAAAACCCTAGAAAATTAGACACAATGAATTTCGGTGTACCGGGATTTCTGACGGTTCCTCTGACTGTATACCCCCTTTCGAGTAGGAGTTTCACCAGCCACGAAGCAATGAAGCCTCCGGCGCCGGTGACGCAGACGAGCTTTCCAGGGACAGATGGCATGGTGGCGTTGGTGCACTGTGTGTAGAGGTTGTGAGAGAGAGGGCAGAAAGATAGTGCGCACTGGATACAAAAGGAAAAGCAGAGGGACTGTCGATGAGTAACCAATTT
Source organism: Galeopsis tetrahit (assembly GCA_963675135.1). Lineage (NCBI taxonomy): Eukaryota > Viridiplantae > Streptophyta > Magnoliopsida > Lamiales > Lamiaceae > Galeopsis > Galeopsis tetrahit. The sequence goes on from OY776126.1 coordinate 6,121,180, forward strand.
TTGTTTGTGGTGAGTATTTATAACTGAAAAAATTAATTCACACTCTACCAACCCCCTATTTTTTTTTTAATAAATAAAAATAATACTAATATTTTGGAATTTAGGATCAAATGAAAAAACACAGTCTTGTAATTGAGGGCCATATGCATGAGAATGGTCTAATTGTAAATTAAAAAAGAAAACATAAAAATTACATTTAAGGTTTGTCATAATTATTAAAAATGTGTGATTACATAATAAATGATGGGACTTTTCTTGGTTGCTTTTTAATTTGTTGGTATAAATTAAATAAGTGATTTCATAATAAATGGTTGGTCCAAATTATGCAAATGAGAGACGACATATTATTAAATGATTGATCAAAATTATCAAATGAATTGAAAAGATTTACATCTAAATGATACCAGAATAAATTTGAATATGAATTCCTTTTCATTTCTACAATTTTTTTAATTATTTTCTCTTTTAATCATTCTCTTGTTTTCTTCTAAGATAAATAAAATTTGTACATTTTTTAAAAATTGATTTTTATTTTTTACAAAAGTTTGATCCACGTATTAGCTAGAGTCTGTCCAATTAATCTGAGTAATTTAAACTTCCAAAAAAAAAAAAAATATTACACACTGTACCATTTTGTTGTATATGTGTATTGCTTCCAATAATTATTGATGGAGCTCTTTCACACATTTGTAATTCTCGTGGTTTAATTAACTTATTAATTACTTTAGGAGTTCTTTTCCAAAAAAGAAATTACTTCAGGAGTTGTTAACACTACACTAAAATTTGGAAAACATATATATTTGTAAAATGGGTTTAGTTATAAAAAATTGTTGTAGGAGTTGTTAACACTAAAAGTTGGAAAACTTATTTGTTAATTTGGGTTTAGTTAATTAATAAACCACGAGAACTTCCTGTAGGAGTTGTTAACACTAAAATTTGGAAAACTTATTTGTTAATTGGGTTTAAGTTAATTAATTAAACATCGAGAATTTGCTGTAGGAGTTGTTAACACTAAAATTTGGAAAACTTGTTTGTTAATTGGGTTTAGTTAATTAATTAAACAACACGAGAATGATGTATAAGTATAACTAAACCCATTTGACAAATATGTTTTCCAAATTTTAGTGTAGTGTTAACAACTCGTGAAGTAATTTATTTTTTGGAAAAGTCCTAAAGTAATTAACAAGTTAATTAATTAAACCACGATAATTACAATTGGGTGAAAGAGCCCAATCAATAATTATTGAAAAAACAATACCTATATACAACAAAATGGTACGTAATTTATTTTGGAAGTTCGATGGCGCGCGTCAATTAATATGCAAATAATCGAAGCAATTTAACTCAATTATACTATTATTATATAATCAATCCTTGTAATGAAATTTTGGTGATTAGAGGGGTTGGTCGGTTTGTGTTAACTGTTCAACATATGTGGGTGGAATTGGTAGCCATTTCTTTTTTTAAATAATCATAGTGGAGTTGTATATTGGATGACATAATTATGTTTACATGATCGATGTTTTTTCGGTTTATAATGTTCTTTTTAATTGAGTTATAATTTTATATTTTATGATAATCAATGTTTTTTCCTTCATCATAATTCAACAAAATTAAAGCATAAATAACGCGTGACATTAATATTATTATTATTATTTAATATTATAATTTAAGATTGAAATTATACAATCTCTTTGAATATAATTCAATAAAAGTTGAAATATGGTTAATTTTATATCGGTTTATATTTATTATTGAGCTTTAGTCTAGTTTTATTAACTGTGTTCTAATTAGTAATCTATATATTTTTTTAATATCGCTCCAAATATATATAAAGTGCTGCTTGTAGTACTTTTTTTTTTTAATCGAGTATCATGTCTGAAACAAATTTTTATTTCCTATCATTCTTTGAGTTGGAGAGTTTATGTTGGTATATGAAAATAAATAAGCAACCCAATTATATATGTACATATTAATTAGAACTCCAAATGGGTTATGCCCCGTAATAAATTAATAAAGATATATACTATAATTAATTATATTTTTTCCAATTTAAATTTATTAATTAAATTCGTGCTGATTGTACAACCATACATGCTTCATTTCCCCTCAATCAATTGAAAATAGAGGAAAGAAGGCAAAATGACCGTAACTAACAAAGTAATTATTCTAGAATTATTACTTCACACCCCCCCCCCCCCCCTCCCCCCTAAATTTCAAACCTAGCTAGCTAGAAACTTCTAAAACCTTGGAAACATCCAATTTGCCACCTCACAAATTCACAATTAGTGAATATTATGTTCATATATGTGTGTCTAACATTGCCGGAGGGTTATATAAATTCACAATTTGTTACTCCATAATTTAAATAAACAACTAAAGAAGTAGTGAATTTATAAAAATAATAATAATAATAATAATAATAATAATGTGAAAGTTACGAACGGAAACTATATAGACAGTAAATTAATACAGAATCAACCTTTTGTTTATTAATCATTTTGCTACGACTCCTCTCATTTCTCTTATGTCAATGAAAGTACGCTTTCCGGTCTATATCATTTTGACTACATATATACATATAATTTAATTTTCGTAAGTTTACCAACCACGTGCATACCTTTCTTTGAAAAATATGAAATGAAGGTTGGTGAATGGTGATGTTACAAGTACCATACCACGTACGTATCTTCATATTTTGATTCAAAAAAATGCAACTTGTATTGTGCAGTAAAAAAGATCTTACACTATATGTTATTGTGGGGGAAAAGATTGACCAAATGAAAAAATGAATATTGGGTCAAATGAGTTATGCAGATTTAAAATTCGTGCACTAGATACATATATTGATTGTGAGGGAAAAGATCGATCAAAAGAAAAATGAATTGGGTCAAATGAGTTATATATGCAAATTTAAAATTCGTGCACTAGATACATATATTAATTGTGGGGGAGAAGATCGACCAAAAGAAAAATGAATTGGATCAAATGAGTTATGCAAATTTAAAATTCGTGCACTAGATACATATATTGAGAGAAAATCCAAGAAAAATGAATTGTGTAAAATAAGTTGAGCGGAATTAGAATTCGAAGAAAAATGAGTCGAGTTAAAATAAAGAGACGGACTCAGAAATTCGGTTAGGGGGCACTTTTTTTTAATGATTATGTATAATTATAATAGGGGGACTTGCACCTAAAGACACCCCACTAAGTGTTTAGGCTAATTAATTCATTTGACTTTTAATAAAACAATTAGAACCAAATTCAAAATTTTATGACACATATACCCTTGAATTGCCTTATATTTTGATAATGCATAATTAGTCAAATGAATTTAAAATTTAAATTCCAAATGCACAAAACTTTCCCCGCATTTCAAGATAGCTACCTTCCTTAATTCCCTACCTTCCTAAAAGGTTTTGTGCATTGAATGCAATTAATTTTACAGAATCTTTGAGCAAAATTACACTACGAAGAAAGAAGAATGGTTTTCTCTGCATAAACGAGTTCAAGGAAGAAGGTTTTTCTCTGCACGGGAATATAGTTTTCGCGGAGACAAAGAATAGTCGACGGCTGCAGAAAACTGTGAAGGTTAGTATTTCGCCTCTTAGTTTTTTATATAACGCGCGTATGAACTGCATAAGTTTCTTGATTTGTTTTGGTGTGTGATCGTTGTCGATGTGTGTGCGATCGGTGTGGGGTGGAGTATTACAATTATTAACTAATTTTATTTTTATATAATGCCTATTGATCGTCTTAATGTTTAGATGAGTTGAATATATTTTGCATTTTGGCTGAAATCCGTAATAGTTTAGGGTTATTTACAGATTCGTATGTTTAATAGTTTAGAAATTTTAGGTAATCGTTTTTTGAGTCTGTTATTGTGAACTTTGAATTTACCAGTTGAAGAGATGATCTTGTGTTTTGCATCTTATTGGGTAGATGGCTAGAATTAAATATACTCCGGTTCGTATTGATGGAGAAGAAGGGGATCGAAAGAGGAAGAGAACCAAAGATGATAGTGAACATGCAAGGAACTACAAAACCAGAGGTACGATGTAATTGGGAAAAACGAATTTAATGTAATAAGTATTGCAAGTTGCAGATGAAGCTGCACATATGTATGCTGGTTTCATTCGGTTGGTGTTTAAGTGCATAGTAACAAAACATTAATACACATTACATGTACATCACTGCATTTAAAACATTGTGCAGCAATATGCAAAATAGTTTGAGAAGTGAGTCATTTCATTTAGAGTTTATATGATGTTTCATAGACAATGGGTGCACAGTATATGTACATGTCTACACTTGACATTCATAGTATGGTGAATTGAATGAATACATTTTTTATATAATGATGTTCGTATTGTTGCTTTAACTGAAATGTATATTCTAGATGGTTACGACATGTGTTCATCATAGTTGATTATGTTTTTATTAGGGGCTGTTGCATATAACACATTTTTTTGTTTACAATTTCTGTCATATTACTGTAACTGTGCAATTAGAATACTTTTCATAAATAATTCATTGTAATTAAAATTAAAAATTTGTGTCAAATGTAGTGGATAATGATATTAAGAAAGTCATAATGTCTTCAGACTCCGGTAAAATTGCTCTTAATTACAGTAATTTGTGTAAAAGTATAAATCTTTGCTATGAACTAATGCAGATGGAATAATTTATGCAGCAAACACACGGTACGCTGGATTGTGGTGTGGTTGTTTGCAGATTAATTGAGATTTTTTTTACAGGGGCAGAGTCAACGAATGCAGCGTTTGGTCGAGATGATGCAAGCAAGATGCGTATCAGAATGGCAAAGACATTCGTTGATTCAATTCGAACCACGTGGGATTGAATATGTTGAGATTGTGTGTCGTGTCGCTTAGTACCTAATATTAAAACTGTTGACGTATGCTTTTGCTTGATTATGTATTTATTGGATTTAATATGGTTCTTTCATTACCTATGAATGAACTTCATGTTGTTATCGTTTTTGTTTTTTGGATTAATTGTGGTTGCTTTGAAAGATATTTGTTTTGAATTCTGGTTTTGAAAAAAATGTTGACTGAGGTTATGCAATTTCATTGTTTTTTATATGAAAAGTTTGTTATATCTATTTGGCGAATCTACAGTTGATAATTTTGAAGTGATATTAGTAGGTTAATGAAATGTATTAGTGTAATGGGTTGCACACATAAAAATTCACATGATGCAATTATATATCGTATGATGGCAGTTTGTAAAATTGATAGATGAGATAACAGATGCAGTTAAGATTGAATAACAATACTAAAAAATGCCCTGGAAATTGCATCAGGCAACACTAATGCAGAAATGTGATAAAAAAAATGCAGTTTGTAGAAATCGAAAATGCATTAGGGATGTATAAAATTCAATCACCTTAGATGGAATTTCGAGTGCATGTTGATGTTGATCCCGAAATGTAATGTGTAGAAATGGTTGTAAAAATAATAAATAATATAAATACAAAAGTATACTTATATAATTACAACATGCATTTTTCGTTGCATATGTAAAAATAATAAATAACATAAATACATAAGTATATTTATGCAATTACAGCTAGCATGCAATTTTTGTTGCATATGTAAAAATAACAAATAACATAAATTCAGAAGTATATTTGAAATTTGAAAAAATAATAAATGAACGTTCGATATATATATATATATATATATATATATATATATATATATATATATATATATATATATATATATATATATATATATATATATATTTTTTTTTTTTTTTTTACAGATTTTGACTTTATTTGTATTTAAAAAAACTTATATATTAATAATTTTAATGGAATTCAATATTTAAAATTCGAAATTTATTTAGATAAAATGTATAGTTGTACATCCAAAAAAAAATTGTCCTCAATTTCGAAATGATAAGTTTGTTGGAATGCTGCATTTAATTAGGTAGAAACGTTTTCAATTTTGAAAAGTTAGGAGTCAACTAAGAGTTCCTATATTTATGTTAGAGGTTAGAGATATTAAATTTTAATTATGAGTGTAATTTAATTTGAAATATTGTATTTAATTAGGTAGAAAAGGGAAGATTGAGAGAATCGCATTTAATTAGGAATAAAACATCTTTGAGATTTTGGGAATTCTACCCTGATTCCCCAATTTATGAAGGATTTGAAAATATTAATATGTATTTATGGTTTTAAATGAATTCTTAAGGGCCCATTAGGTATATTAACTAGGAATTTGACTTTAATTGCTTTACTAGAATTTTTTAGTTTTAATTATAGCAGGGGTATGAATTTTAGCTTCTATTGTTAATAAAATCATTATAATATTCATATATATATATATATATATATATATTATATTTACAATTAAATACATTAATATTAATTAGCAAGTTTCTAAGTAAGTCTTATATCTATTTGACTAACTAATTAAATATATACACAACAAATAAAAACACATATTTATATATAATGACATTGAGCTGCAAAAAAAAAAAAATAACGTTGTTGCATTGTGTCGTATAATTTTGATTTTTGAAAAAAAATCAAATTATTGAACCATTAAAATTTTATATAAGTTATTTAATATCAATTTTACAATTAAAAAACTTACAAAATAATTACTTTTATATAGAAGTATCAAAAGTGCAATAAGAAAATACTTTTTAGACAACTTTTAGTCTTTTACGATGAATTTACTGTTATAATAATTTATTAAACTAATAATCTACATGAAATTTACTTAATTTAAAAATTATTTAAAATATTGAATTTAATATATACTACATATATATAGGGAAGGGTTGGGTTGGGTTGGGTTGGGGGTGGGGTAGAGTTGGGAGGGGGCAGGCCGCAGGCCCCCTTGGACTAAGCATACTTCCGAGTTAAATTTTTTTTTTGAACAGTAAAGAAATTATATATCATCACGGGTACTTGGGGTACCCAATCCATATACAAAATATCTATGTTACATTAGATGGAATTACATTGCTGCCTATTCTCATGCCATTTAATCTATAAAACAGATAAACGGGTCATGAAACCAAGCTGAGACGGATAAATTCGGAATCAATAATTTTTGTTCTTCAATCCACGTCCATAAATTTATCTTGATGTTCTCCAGAGTCTTTTTAATGTCTTGACGTTCCTTCGTGAATCTCTTGGCATTTCGAGTTTTCCATAGTTCCTAGATGACACATGCCCAGAGGCTGGACATAAATTTTCTTTCTGCCTTGCCTGAACCGCGAGCTTCACTGTGTTGAAGTGAGTGAATGGTTATGTCAGAATGAGGAACCATGCTGACCTTAAACCATTTGTAACACTTTTGCCAAATTGTTGTTGCATAAGTGCATTCCATAAGTAAGTGTTTATTACTCTCCGGAGAGCTTTCATACAAGGAGCATCGTGCCTCATCGTCTTCGATTTGTATGCCCCTTCTTTTAAGGTTGTCTGTCGTTGCTAGCCTCCCTCGTAGAGCCTTCCAACCGATCATTTTTACCCTTCGAGGTGCATAGCTGTTCCACAGATTTTGAAATTCAGGCTCGCTTTCCGTCGCTGACCCCTCTGCCTCTTTGTCCTTGATCATTTTTTAGTAAGCAGTGCTCGTCGAATATCGCCCTAATGAAAATGTAGGATAGTGACTAAACATAAAGCTAAAGAGGAAATATGCACAGTAGCTTTAATTGTTTGTTTCATTCGATGATTGAATACATTCAACATGCAATGTATATATAGCCTAAGATGGAACAACCTAGAATCTCATAGGTGTCACAATCCTATTTGCTAGAACTAGAAGACAATATGGGTTTTGTAACAAACTCCCTTTTGGCAGATGAAATGAGCTCTTAGTGCAGTGGTCCCTCACTTAATCCAGCAGGTCCTTTCTTCGTGGGACCACTTCTCTTGGACATATGTTCAACGGATAAGTGTTGTGAGGTGTTGATCTTTTCACGCCCCCTCAATTCGAAAGAGGTTGGAGGTCTAACATTTAACTTGTCTTTCAATCTCTTGAAGAATTGTGTACCAAGAGGCTTTGTAAAGATGTCTGCCACTTGGTCAATGCTAGGCACATGTAAAACTTGAATCTGCTTTCCGTTGATCTTCTCTCGAATAAAGTGTAAATCCAATTCCAAATGTTTTGTTCGAGAGTGATAGACAGGATTTGATGCTAAAGAGATAGCACCCTGATTGTCTACCCAAATAGTGGGAATTTTGGATTAAAAAAGCTTTAATTCAGACAAGAGTGATCGGATCCAAGTGACCTCACACGCTGCTAATGAAAGTCCACGATACTCAGCCTCCGTACTTGAGCGAGCCACTGTGTTTTGTTTCTTGGCACTCCAGGAAACCAAATTTCCTCCAACGTAAACTGCATATCCAGAGGTAGATCTTCTATCATCGAGATCCGATGCCCAATCTGCATCGACGAAGGCTGTGATATTCATGTGTTTAGGAATTTCAAAATTCAACCCATGATCCATGGTACCAGCAAGATATCGCAAAATTCTTTTGACAGCTTTCCAGTGTGTATTGAGTGGAGCTTGCATATATTGGCTTACTTTGTTGACAGCATAAGAAATCTCTGGCCTCGTGATAGTAGCATATTGCAAACTTCCTACAATACTTCTGTACTGTTTAGGATCGGGTAACGGATCACCATCGGTTTTGCTTAGAATATTTCCTGTGATCATTGGAGTGGAAATTCCCTTGGCTTCACCCATATCAGCCCTTTGCAATAAATCAAGTATGTATTTTCTTTGGTTAAGAAAAATACCTGATGAACTCCTTGTGAACTCAACACCCAAGAAGTAATGCAAAGCACCCAAATCCTTCAATGAAAAATGTTGATTCAATTGGCGAATAACCTCCTTGATTTGTGCAGAACAAGAACCTGTGATTACAATGTCATCAACATAAGCCATAACGAGAGTAATATTATTATTCTTATGCCGATAGTAGAGAGAATTGTCCGCTTGAGATATTGAAAAGTCAAGGGATTTAAGAACTGAGGAAAATTTGGATGTCCAGGCTCTTGAAGCTTGCTTTAATCCGTATAAGGATTTCTTCAATTTGCATACGAGATTCCCTCCTCCAAGCTCAAAACCTGGTGGCTGTGCCATATAAAGATCTGTATCCAAATCCCCGTTTAAGAATGCATTATCAACATCTAGTTGATGCAAGGGCCAATTATTACTCAGTGCTAGGCAAATGATGAGACGAATGGTAACAGGCTTCACAACGGGACTGAAAGTGTCATGATAGTCACAACCGGGAACTTGAGTGTAGCCTTTAGCAACTAATCTAACTTTATGCTTAGCAATAGAGCCATCAACATTTTTCTTGAGTTTAAAAACCCATTTGCAACCTATCAAAGAATGTGTAGAGGGTAAAGAAGTGAGTTCCCATGTACCATTTTTAATCAAGGCTGAATATTCGTTGTGCATAGCAGCTTTCCAGTCTGAATTGTTGAGGGCAACCTTGTAATTCGTTGGTTCATCATGCACCAATTGAGATGTTAACACCCGTGGCTTGTGAATTCCAGCTTTTGCCCTAGTGATCATGGGGTGAATTGATTCTCCAGCTTCAGGATGATGAACAGAAGGACCTGCACACTCAAGAGGCTGGTCAGAAATAGCAGGATTATCAATTTCAACATCAGGCAAGTCTATGTACAACTGGCCTATTTGGAGAGAAGTGGGTGAAGTGGGTGAGGATGGGGATATGTTAAAATCAGAGGACGCTCCAAAACCAGAGGGAGAGGATGGAGGAGTTGAGGGACTTGTATTGTCATGGCAGGAGATAGGTATGAGAGGAGCTATGGGTGCAGGATCAGCTTTGAAAGGTACAGAATCTTGAAGTGACATGAATGGAAACTTCGATTCATCAAATCTTAAGTGTCGTGTGATGATGATTTTCTTGCTAGGAAGTAATACCTTGTAACCTTTGTATTGGTTATTGTAACCAAGGAACACAGAACTTTCAGACCTCATTTGGAGTTTGTGTTTGTTATAAGGTCTAAGATAAGGGTAGCACAAACATCCAAACACTCGAAGATGATTAAGATCAGGTGGTTTTTTGTTCAACATTTCGAAGGGTGTTTTGTAAGAGAGGAGTTTGGATGGTGTTCGATTTATGAGATATACACTAGTGGTGAAAGCATCATCCCAATGTCTTAATGGGACATAGGATTGAGCAAGAAGAGTGAGGGCTTTTTCAACCACATGTCTGTGCTTTCTTTCTGCTGTCCCGTTTTGTTCGGGTGTGTAAGGGCAAGAAATTCTATGATGAATTCCAGAATCATGAAGAAGTGGAATTAAAGGCTTAAACTCAGACTGATATTGGTTTTGAACAAAGTTTTTAAAGTTAGAGAAAGCAGCATGGACATCAGACTTATTTTTGAGCAGATATAGCCAAGTATATTTGGTGGCAGCATCAATGAAAGTGACATAGTAAATGAAACCATTAACAGAAACAATGGGTGATGGTCCCCATAAATCAGAGTGTATGAGTGCAAAAGGTTCAGAAACAAGAGTGTTTGATTCATTAAAGGCTAATTTGTGGCTCTTGGCCATCATACAAGGAGGACAAGGTGATTCAGATGCATCATCAAAATAAGCTATGTGGCCTAACTCAAGAGCCTTCTTGGTAATAGAAAAAGAAGGATGTCCTAATCTAGAATGCCAAATACTGAAAGGCAGTACACTCTTTGGTTCAGCAGAAAGGGCTTTTGGAGAAGATGGTTGATGATCTTGCTCATGGATGGTAGACTTATCAGTGCAATGAACTAGATGGAATTTGTATAGACCATGTTCAAGCACTCCTTGGAGCAGCGTTCGATGAGTTGTAGAATCCTTCACAAAACAATGGTGAGGGTGAAATTCAAAATAAACTTTATTATCTTTAGCAAACTGAGAAACACTCAAAAGATTTTTTCGAATTTGAGGAACATGTAACAAGTTTTTGAGAAGAAAGGGGTTAGGATTGTTAGGCTCAGTCATAATAGAAGTACCATAATGTGAAATTTTCAAACCTGTGCCATTTCCAATTTCGACTCTATCGGTGCCCTGGTATTCTGAATTCATACTCAAGTTGTTCAAATCAAATGTCACGTGACTGCTAGCTCCCGAGTCTGGATACCAAGAAGAGCTATTAGCAAAAGGAGCATCATTAGCATTATAGCTTACCATGTTGGCAGAGTGATTTCTGCTGCTAATTTGATTATGATTCCCTTGCTGGAAATGTGGAGGTGGAGTATAGTTGAGGTCGGCTCTGTAGAAGCACTTGTCGGCAGTGTGGTTGTCTCTATAACATATTTGACATTTGGGGCGTGCGCCATTGCTCCTACCTCCTCTTCCTCGAAAGTTACCTCTAAAGAAAGCTCGTCCACCCCTATTTCCGCCAGTGTTAAGATTCTTTCCTTTGAAGTTCTTGACTGATTGTTGAGTGAGATTAGCAGTAGGGAAGGATCCTTCGGTGCTGAACTTGGGCGATGTATTGCTCTCCAATCTTGCTTCGAAGCTGAGGAGGAGAGAACTGATTTCAGAGGCTGTGATTGGTTCCATCTTCGAGCTAACAGACACCATTACGGGATTATACTCGGATCCCAAGCCAGACATGACATAGAGAACATGCTCTTCTTCAGTGATTTTGTGTCCTGAAGCATTCAGAGTGTCAATGCACTCCTTGATTTGGTTGAGATACTCTCTCATACTCAGGGATTCCTTCTTCATTCCTTGGAGTTGCTGCCTGTATTGCATAACTCTGGCACGAGATTGGCGGGCAAAGCTATCTTCAAGACAAGCCAAATCTCCTTGGAAGTGCTAAGACCAACAGTGGTGATGAGTAGGCTTTCAGTGAGAGACGAGAGTAACCATGACACAATTAATTGATCTTGTCTACACCAAGTGGTGTATTCTGGGTTAAGGGAACGAGTCTCTCCTTCAATGTTGTATTGAGGAGGACATATTTTTTCTCCAGTGAGAAAGCCTTCAAGCCCATAACCTTTGATTGCAGCAAGGATCTGTTGTTTCCAGATTAAATAATTTTTTTCAGAGAGCTTGACTGATATGAGTTGATGAAAAGGAACATGAAATGGTGATGAATTATGCTGCTATTAATACTCCCAGAAGTTAGTTCTTCCATTTCAAATGAAAATAGGTGTTGTGAAAGAGAAGGTGGAAATGGCGCAGAGACTAGAGGCTAACCCCTAGCTCTGATACCATAATGAAAATGTAGGATAGTGACTAAACATAAAGCTAAAGAGGAAATATGCACAGTAGCTTTAATTGTTTGTTTCATTCGATGATTGAATACATTCAACATGCAATGTATATATAGCCTAAGATGGAACAACCTAGAATCTCATAGGTGTCACAATCCTATTTGCTAGAACTAGAAGACAATATGGGTTTTGTAACAAACTCCCTTTTGGCAGATGAAATGAGCTCTTAGTGCAGTGGTCCCTCACTTAATCCAGCAGGTCCTTTCTTCGTGGGACCACTTCTCTTGGACATATGTTCAACGGATAAGTGTTGTGAGGTGTTGATCTTTTCACGCCCGGTCGGCGCAAGTTCCCATCTCCAAGAGTCCTCCACGTCCCGAGAGAGTTTGATCCTGTCCAAGAAAACAAATAATTCAGTTAGAGAAGTTATTTCACTATCATTAAGGGCCCTTACCCATGACCAATCTCATTGCCATCCATTATCTCCCCATGATCCCATATTGCTATCTGTCTTATATCTTTACCCATTAATGTTGTACAACCCCGATAATTTTTTCGTATATAGCTTCTTCACCCTCGATCCATCTGTCACTCCAGAACTTTGTGTTTATTCCATTGCCTACCACTCTATACAACTTATGTTTCGCCTCTCTGCCTCCAATCATATTATAAAATTTTTTAATTTCATTCCACCAACTTGATTCTCCCGCTCTACGCCCTCTTCTGGTTCGGTCATTTGGCTCGCCATTTCCAAGGCCCCCATATCTCGACTCAAGAACTCTCACCCACAGGTTTTCTTTTTCGGTGACAAACCTCTAAATCCATTTACCAAGAAGCGCAGTGTTAAACGTATCCAAATCTTTAATGTTCAAACCCCCTTTATTTTTGTCTTTGCAGACGTCGTCCCAACTCACCCACAGAATTTTTCTGCACTCTCCCGTCCTCCCTCCCCATAAAAAATTCGGTTGTATCTTTTTTATCTCGCCCAAAACTGTTCTCGGAATCTTGAAAAAGGAAAGATAACATTGGTATTGCCGAAAGAACAGCCTGCACAAGAGTCGCTCTCCCGCCCATAGAACGTCTTTCCATCGCGCAAGTTTCCCCCTAATCTTTTTGAGCATTCCATCCCAAGAAGCTGTTTTGTGATGATTGAGGCCGACACTCATTCCCAGCATGTCCATCAGCAGATTACTTGAGGCACAACCCAAAAAATTTAACATCTCGTGTTTTTCCTCATTACTCATATGTATGCCCACTAGGCTGCATTTATTGAAAGGTAAAGTCTAGTATGCACTCGAGTGCATGCTGTGCACCCTAGTCCATGTGCACTTTTCAGTTTATTGACTTACACTTTTTGGTAAATGGTGTTGCACTTTTCAATTATTAAATTGTATAAGTAATAATTGAAAAATGCAACACCATTTACCAAAAAGTGTAAATCAGTAAACTGAAAAGTGCAACCTGGACTAGGGTGCACAACATGCACTCGAGTCCATAGCAGACCAACTCTTATTGAAATTTACTCCAAACCCAGAATACATCGTATTAGGAATATAATATTATAAAGATTTGTATCTTTTAATATTATGATTCATTCTTATCTCTTTGAATATTTAATGTAAATATTTATCCATATCTTGTAAATATAGATACACTTTGTATCTATAAATACATCTCTTGTAAACACTTTACAATTATTCAATGAAATTATAATTTCACAATTCATTGTTTCTCTATACATTGGGGAGAAAGACCAAAGAAATTCGTTCACTAGATACATAATACATGGGAGAGAAAGACCAAAGAAAAATGAACCAAATCACATGAGTTGTGCGCATTTAAAATACATGCACGACATATTTAATATTTTGTCTATATTTATTACATAATTTATCGATACTAACAAACTTATTAAATCATTAATCGAGTTATTAATGTAGTATTCATGGACGAAAATATTAGGATATTTTTTCGATATATTTTTATATATCCATCTTTTGTGATCAATGATATCGATTTTGGGTAGAAACTATATTTTCACGATATTGGTAAAAAAAAATAGAAAATATCGATAAATATTGGTATGCAATAGTAATATCGAAACTAATATCTATAATCGAAAGAATATCGAAAAAAATCAAGAAATTATCGACATATTTTAAGCTCGCTTGTATTCAAAGTAATGATGGGGAAACACAATAAATCAGTAATACGTGTCCAACAGTTGGGCCTCTCAGATACGGGCCCAATAAGGCTGCAATTTTAAAGTGAAACTTTAGGCTATATTTAAACAATTTGGATTTTTTTTGGAGAAATACGTTGAATATTTGATATAAGCATGATATGAAGGTAGACTGTTTATTTTGAACCAAACCTACAGGAATAATATTTTTACATTTAGCCAAAATTTCTACTTATAAGGGGAGGCTACCAACAAGAGATTGGGTGACCCAATTGCTAAGGGCCCAACCCCAACACATACTCAAACAAAAAATCTCAGACTACCCTAAACTTAAAGAAAGGCGGGGGTTATATACCCCTCTAAGTTTGTTAAATATACTTCCCGATACACAACATCCTCTTAAAGTGTCATATATTAATATTAGATGTATTCTTCACAAAATAACTAATATATCATTTTACACATTTAATTCAAATTATAAATAGACTCCACCATATTCTCCATGTCGCCCGCCCCTGCCCACCAGTCGACCGCCTACGCCTCAGTTCTCGCGGTTGGCCGCCTCCCCTCCACGTCTCCATAAACCGGCCGCCTCCGCCTCCCCTCCGTTCTCGCGGCCGGCCGACCGCCCCCACCCCCACAAATCGGTTGATGCCTCCTTTCCCACACAACTGCGGCAGGCCGGCCGGCCATTCCCTCCCCATCGCGGCCATCTCCCCCTCATCCACAATAGTGTATATATTCGATCAAATATTGTCGAAAGTTTTAAATTTTTTCGACAAATATGTTTTGACAGTATGCATTATTGTCGACACTGGTTTGTTAAAAATATTTTTTTTTTATTTTATTTTTTGAAATTTCTGTGATTTTTTTGTTATGTTTGACACTGTTTGGAACTGTTTAGGTGGTGGTGCGGGCCGTGCGGCTGTCAAAGGTGATGGCGACGACTGCCAATAAGATTAGAGTTTAAAAGTGGAGGGAGAGTGTATTTGTTATTGTCATTTTATTAAAAGAATTTCAAGTATTTTACATGAATATTCTTGTTTGTCAATAAAAAAAAGTATGGAATATAAAAGAAAAAATGAAAATCTAAGACCATAAATTCACAAGTCGAGTCATAGGTTGGGGTGACGATAAAACTGGAAAATCCTTCTTAGAAACAAAATTCAGGAAAACAAAAAATATATATACTCCTCTAACAATTAATTTGTAAAAGGCGGAATACAAATCTTTATGCAAACAGTCAAACAGGTTAATTACAGCAGTGTTGTTTGGAAATATTATGTGGTTTAAAACTTACACAAAATATCTTTATGATGCAAATTCTTTCATTTTAAAAAATGAGTTAACGTTTATTTTTTTTTTAATTCCTTTTTTAAAAAGTATTAAAATTTTGAAACTAACCAATAAATGACGTTATGTGAAATAGAGAAAATTGATAATAAAAATAAATGAAATTACTACTGTAAAACCGTTAAAAAATATGAGAATTCACCTACACTATACTGCAATTTCCCAAAAAATATAAAATAAATTTAATATTTTTTTATTTTAAGTAATAATTTAGTACTGCAATTTAAAATATTAGTCATAATATTAAATTATTTAATTGTTCTACCATTTATTTTTTTAACCACATTCTGAATTTGTCATAGAATGAGAATCTAACGTTTTAATATTGGACAATCGACAATATAAATGTTTGCAAACAATAATAAGGAAAATGAAGTAATCAAAGACAAATGAAACAATAATATTGGACATTAATTCATGTCTTTTTAATTTTCATTACATTGAACAAACTTATTTAATTAATCCCTTAATTACTAATCCCCGTGAATCATCCATGATGCATGATCATATTCTGCAAGAAAAACAAAGTGGAGTATATATTAATTAGCAAGCTAGAATCAAAGAGTACAAATAATTAAAAACATACTCCCTCCGTCCACAAAGATAGTTACGTTTTCCTTTTTTGGATGTCTCAAATTATAGCTACATTTCCTCTTTTACTTAAGCATTAAATGCTTTATTGATAATTTTACCCTTAATTAAACTCACCTCATAATTACTCTTAATACCCAACTGCTTTGGAATTTACACTAAATTTATGAAATATCAAGGGTAAAATAGACATATTTGTTAAATATGAGTACATTTATTGATTTTTCTTAATTTGTGTGTAAAGTCAAATGTAGCTATCTTTGTGGAACGGGGTAAGTATTAATTGTTTGAATAATTCACAAACTTACTTGTCACAGTTGAAATAAGGGGATATGGGGACCGTTTGAATATGACAAATCCCGGGAAGAGCCTCAGCTTTGGCAGGAATAACGTGCAACTCGGCCGCGATTTTCTTAAGGCAATAGCACACGGTTTTGAGGCTGTGTCTGTCGACGAACGCAAGTTCGTTGAGCGTATTTGCTTCTCGACAGCACGCCTCCGTCACATTATCCGCTCGGCCGAGCAGATAGTCCTTGCAAGGCTGCAGCAACGTCACCGCCTGCGGGCATGTGACTGCCTTTGCACTTGCACTAATTGCCACCAATGCCAAAACCAACAATACCATAAACAAACTTGATTTCATGCAATTTCTATTCATTTTTTCTATATGTAAATTTTGATTGTATATATTAAGCTCTCTAGCTAGCACGTTCAAGATATGGCCCTTTGACTTCATTTTATGTGGTATTTATAGTGGATGAATATAATATACGCACTCTTCCGGATTAATTTCCAACTCATCCCAAAACGCATTTAATAATGAACATTAAAAAAAAATTCATTTCATTTTTGCCGAAAGTTTTAAAATAAATAAAAAGATAAGTCAACTATTTCTTTTTTACAATTTTTTTTTAATGCATTCAGATGTAAACCATATTGCAACAATTGTGGTCAAATTTCATCAATTGCACCGTGTAATTAAATGCACAAATGTAACTAGCTCTTTCTGTTTTTGTTTGTTTCACATTATAGTCCACTTTTTTATTTCAACATTTTTATCTCAAATATCCTTGTTTAATGATTATTGAGATTAATCATTAATATTGATTTTTGTGAAAGATGGTAATTTTTTTTTTTTTAAGACAAATGAGGAAGTATTCACACCATCGTAGATACTCCTTTTTACCTCATGTGATGAATTTTTCTTAATTTATTATATATAAAGAGGTAAGAATATTCAGCTTTCATTAATACTTTTTGTCTCGTGGGATGGATTCTCATTAATTCTTGGTTTTTAAATCCGTGGATTAATGATTCACGTATTCTACAACGCTAGAATAAACGACCGCAAGTATACGGTGTCTATCGTAGTGAAGTAAGTACGAGGTCGATCCCACGAGGAGGTATAGCGTAAAAGTGTAGTTTGTTAACGGAATTCTATTTAGACGCGATCGATTAAGTGAATGTGGTGAATTACCCTAAGATTGCCTACCAAATTGTCACAAATAAGCAATCAAGAGTAATGAAGAATCGATCTAATAACATGCAAACCAAAGAAACGAGATGGAAAACGATTGAAACTCAAAGAAGGAAAGGTAGGTTCCAAGGCATATGTCACACTAAGGGTTCAATTTATGATCAAATGCCTATTTAAGTGGTGTTGTGTTAATTACTATAAGGTTGATCACGAAATGATGAATTAAAAGTTCTCTCGATCCAATTAATCCAAGAGAATTATCACACAAACTAGTATCTCTACTTAGCATGCACAATAAACCTAAAAAATGGTCCAAAGATCATCTAATACCCTCCCAACAATTGATCCTCTCTCTCGAGCTCACAATAATATTGGGTAAAATGCTTAAATACGATTAATGAAAGAGATTTCTCAATACAATTTCAATTAACAATAAATAAAACATATTATCATGGCCATTGACAACATGTCTTGCAATGAAAGTTAAGCATTCAAATAGAAATAGCAACACAACCACCAAATAAACAAGAAATTAATTCATAAACATCATCCAAAGTATAAACATAGCCCTAGAACCAAAAGTGTTTAGCCAAGAGCTAACATAATCAAATTACAAAATCCAAATGAAATAGCTAACTAAAAAGGGAGGGGAAAGAGAAAGCTTAGTCTAAAATGTGGTAGAAAATAGAATTTCCAAGCTATTGCATCCTTCCTTGCTTGATTTGATGGAGAAATGAAGAAGAAATGGCCCAATCACCTTCAATTGTGTGTAACTATGTGTGGAATTTGAGGAATTGGGGAAGAATGTCTTGGATTTCAAGAAAGGAGGCTTATATAGTGTTGGGGTAGGGTTTGGGTGGAAGTTTTGCACTTAAGTCCCTAAAAAATGGTTAAAAATCACTAAAAACCCCGAGTTTGGAAGTGGCCCGGCCGGGTGATAACTTCGTATATTAAATTTGGGCCAAAATACGCGCGGGGGTGCATTTATCAAAAATCTGCGTGCAGATCGGCCTGGCTCTAAATTGTGTAAATTCCACCCGAATCAAACCCCCCCAAACTTAAAATGTTGTTTGTCCTCAAACAACTAAGCACTTAAAGCAATGAGGGTGGAATGATTACAATGGAATATTCAATGCAAATCACACATGCAAAGTAGAGTATAGTGATATCTCTTTCATCAAAGTGCATTTCTCAATGAAGATCATAGGCTCATTATTGCAATTCACATTCATGAATCAAAGAATGCACAAACACACAACACATTGTGAATGAGAAACATAATCAAAATGCTCAAGTCCTCTACTCACATGATGAAGTGTTTCTCTCAAACACACAAACAAATTGAGGATATTAATGCACTCATCAACCAAGTCATGCTATGCAATCACCATATGCTTGCCCAACTTCTACTTTTCACAACACTCAAATGCTCAACAATGTGATCAATAGGACTTAATCAAGGATGTAACATTGGCTCTTTGGACAATGTGGGATGAATTTTGGGAATTTGTGACTCTTTTAGTGGAGGACAAAGCTTGTTGTTTTACAATTTGTGCTTTCACTTTCAAAGCTTACAAACTTCATCCTCATTTTTCTTTTTCCTTTTTTTTTCAAGCATTCATCACCTCATCTTTTGAACCATTTTTTTCTTTTCAAGCTTTTGGGGCTCTTTGTCCCTCTTTTCTTTTCCATTGATTTTATTTTCATCTTTTTCTTTTTCTTTCAACCTTTCCAATTTCTCCTTTCACCAAAGACATTCAAGCACATGTTTCTTCACTTTGTCTTTTATCCCCCACTAGATGTAGGTATCAAAGGCTCAAAAAGCTAAGTGGTTAACATTGTAGTTTGCTAAGAAAATGAGGAATTAAGCTCAAAGGGGCTAACTACGGAAGATTACTTCGGTTTTAAGAAATTTTGGCTAAGTGACACAATCATGCTTTCAAACAAGAACTTGGGCAAGTTCTAGAATCACTAGCAATAACCTAGTCCACTCTCAAATGAACTAAACCGGATTACATGTTCGATTTATGGCTCAATTCTCACCGGTTTATTCAATAGGACCTTCACATTCATCAAATGTTCCCAAACAACAACACAACATGCATTCATGCCATCAAAGATCACAACTATGAACACAACATGATACTACTATCCATCACCAATCATGCATACATTCAAAGCAAATAGACATCACCACAACTACTCAACCATGGATTCCAATGATTATTCATGCTTACATTTCACCAAAGATCCACTACCCAACATATGATCAAAACCAACTTAAACAACAATAAGCATATGAAAGCAAAGTGTGCGCCGGTGCAAATTGTAACACAAGTAGAATGACGAACCGGTGCAAGGGTAACAACTAGTAGAAAAATAAAAGAAAAAATAACTCCCCCAAACTTAGAATTTTACTATGTATAAATTATAAGTTTGGGGCTACAAGTTGTTACCTCCCTCCTTGCACATCTAAATCTCTTCAAAGATCACCATTGCAACACTTGCTTCCCCTCTCTAAAGTTGGTTTTGCTTCCTTCTCCATTCTCTAAGATATGATGTCCATAGTGCTCTTCATCCATACCTACAAAATAAACCAAGCTATCAACACTACTAAAGCAATAAAAACATGAAAGCAATAAAACCTTGGGTTGCCTCCCAAGAAGCGCTATTTTTAACGTCCTATGCCGGACGGTCCTTTCTTGAGGGGAATATCAAGTCACCCCCTTGTGATCCTTGCTCTTAAACTTCTTTGCCCATGCAACCTTCTTAATCCCATTGAAGCATCCACTAGCTAGCCCATCCGGCTCTCCAATCATGTTATAGGAAGTTGACGCTTCATTCACTTCCAAGCTTGCATAAGTAGCTTTTCTTGATTTGGGGGAGTTTTTAAGAAAAACTCCCCCAAACTTGGCCTTCTTGCCCATCTTCACTTCACTTTCTTCCATTTTGGAGTCTTCTTTCACAAAATTTACCTTCAACTCTTCTCCCACCTCCTCTTTCATGGGCATTGGAGGGTAATCTCCCTTGGGAAACCCATACTCTCCATTCTCATCATTTCGGAGTTTGATAGTTCTATACATGTCAATCGTAACTATCTCTTGGTTCATTCGAAGCTCCAACTCTCCATTCCTCATATCAATTATGGCCCCTCCGGTTGCCAAAAATGGCCTTCCCAATATCAATGGAATGTTTTTGTCTTCCTCCATATCCAAAACCACAAAGTCTACCGGAAAGAGAAACTTGTCGATTTTGACCAATACATCCTCCGCTATACCCAAAGGGTATGTTATAGACCTATCCGCCAATTGGAGGTTCATTGTGGTAGGTGTGAGCTCTCCTAAACCAAGTGATTTGAAGAGTGATAGTGGCATGAGGTTTATTCTTGCTCCCGAATCACATAAGGCCCTTAGTGTACCTCCATCTCCAATGGTGCATGACAAAGTGAAGGATCCGGGATCCCTAAGCTTTGGAGGTAGCTTAGCTTGAATTATGGAGCTACATTGTTCGGTTAAGTGCACCGTCTCATACGCCTCCATTTCCCTCTTGCTTGACATTATTTCCTTCAAGAATTTGAAGTAGTGTGGTATTTGTTCAAGAGCTTCGGCGAAGGGGATATTGATATGGAGCTTCTTGAACATCTCCGCAAACTTGGCAAACTTGCTATCCAAGTTCTTCTTCTTCATCCTTTGAGGATATGGGAGGGGCACTACATTCTTGCCTTTGTTTTGTGGAGGGTTTGCCTCCCCACACTTCTTCTCCCCTTCTTTCTCTTCTTTCTCTTTCACTAGGCCATCTCTTTTGTCAACACCCTCGGGTGCCATTACCACTTCCTCCTCTAACGGCATCTTGGGCCCTTCGTAGCTTGTCCCACTTCTTAACCTTATGGCTTTGCATTGCTCCTTGGGATTGAACTCCGTGTTAGAGGGGAATTGCCCCGGAACGTGTTGCTTTCCAATGATGGTGGCAAGTTGGCCTATTTGCTTTTCCATAGCTTTCATGTGGGTGGTCACATCTTTGATCATCTCACCATGCTCATCAAGTTTTTGCCATATCTTTGCCACATTGTGCTTGGTCTCTCTCATGAAATTCTTAGTTTCTCCCATGAATGCACCAAACATCTCTTCCAAGGATGGCTTTGGTGAGGGGTCAATGATCATCTCATCCCTCACATTGAAGTTTGGTGGTGGTTGAATGGCATTCCTTGGGTTGGCATAGGAGAAGTTCTCATGTTGCCTCAAATTCGGATGATATTGGTTTGGGATGGAAGGATTTTCACGGGCTTGCCTCTCGTTCCAAACCCTCTCTCTAAATTGCCTATCCCTTTGATTGTTCATGTAGTGGGCTTCTTCATATTGCTCGTCACGTGGCCCCACTAACGCTTTAGCCGTCATAAGAGATATCAATTTATCCACCTTGTTGGAGAGTTTAGCATTCTCATCCAAATCTTGGGTTGAGGCAATCTTTCGGTTTTGTCTTCTCTCGGATGGCCATTGGTTGCCATTCTTAGCCATCTCTTCTAGAAGCACATATCCCTCTTCCGTTGTCTTCCCCAACAAAGAACCTCCACCCGCCGAAGCATCCACCATTCCTCTTGTTCGGTGGTCCATTCCATTGTAGAAGTAGCAAATGAGTTGGTCTCGTGAGAAACCATGTTGTGGGCAACTTCTAATCAAATCTTTGAAGCGCTCCCATGCTTCGGCTAGGGACTCATCATCATCTTGCATAAATGAAGATATTTCTCCTCGGATTTTGATAGTCTTGCTTGGAGGGAAATACTTCATCAAGAATGCATCAACAAGATCATTCCAATCTTCAATGGTCCTCAAATCAAGGGAGATGTACCATTGCTTTGCTCGATCTCGGAGGGAGAAGGGGAATAGTTGCAAACGGATGTAGTCTTGTGGAACTCGATTGATCTTAACCGTTCCACTTATCTCGAGGAATTGAGACAAGTGGAGGTTAGGATCCTCCTTGGAAAGCCCACCAAATTTGTTGTTTTGCACCATGACTATCAATGCCGGCTTGAGCTCAAAGTTGTGAGCATCCACGGGTTCCCGACCCGCTCCTCCATAAGGTCTTGGGATAGGACGAAAGTGGTCTCTCAAGACTCTTTGTGGCCGATTTCCCCCATTCCCATTCGGTTCCTCAACAAATCCACCAACCCCTTGATTTCCAACTTCCTCGTCAACCTCTTCAAAAGTCGGATTTTCCCTTCGATTCATCTCTTCTACTTCAAACCTTCTTCTTTCGGCGTTCCTTCTTCTACAATTGGCTTCGATCTCCGGATCCAAGGGAAACACTTCTTGTTGATTCCTCCTAGATCGTGTGATCATAAACCATATCTAGCAAAGGATCAAACAAAAGTGAGAATCGCAAGTAAGCTCAATAGTAGCAAACACAAATATTTTTTGCTTTTTGAGAATAAGAAAAACAAGTAAAATGTCTAAACTAAAACTCTATCAACCTACACTCAAGAGCTATAAACACTCCCCGACAGCGGCGCCATAAACTTGATTCACGTATTCTACAACGCTAGAATAAACGACCGCAAGTATACGGTGTCTATCGTAGTGAAGTAAGTACGAGGTCGATCCCACGAGGAGGTATAGCGTAAAAGTGTAGTTTGTTAACGGAATTCTATTTAGACGCGATCGATTAAGTGAATGTGGTGAATTACCCTAAGATTGCCTACCAAATTGTCACAAATAAGCAATCAAGAGTAATGAAGAATCGATCTAATAACATGCAAACCAAAGAAACGAGATGGAAAACGATTGAAACTCAAAGAAGGAAAGGTAGGTTCCAAGGCATATGTCACACTAAGGGTTCAATTTATGATCAAATGCCTATTTAAGTGGTGTTGTGTTAATTACTATAAGGTTGATCACGAAATGATGAATTAAAAGTTCTCTCGATCCAATTAATCCAAGAGAATTATCACACAAACTAGTATCTCTACTTAGCATGCACAATAAACCTAAAAAATGGTCCAAAGATCATCTAATACCCTCCCAACAATTGATCCTCTCTCTCGAGCTCACAATAATATTGGGTAAAATGCTTAAATACGATTAATGAAAGAGATTTCTCAATACAATTTCAATTAACAATAAATAAAACATATTATCATGGCCATTGACAACATGTCTTGCAATGAAAGTTAAGCATTCAAATAGAAATAGCAACACAACCACCAAATAAACAAGAAATTAATTCATAAACATCATCCAAAGTATAAACATAGCCCTAGAACCAAAAGTGTTTAGCCAAGAGCTAACATAATCAAATTACAAAATCCAAATGAAATAGCTAACTAAAAAGGGAGGGAAAAGAGAAAGCTTAGTCTAAAATGTGGTAGAGAATAGAATTTCCAAGCTATTGCATCCTTCCTTGCTTGATTTGATGGAGAAATGAAGAAGAAATGGCCCAATCACCTTCAATTGTGTGTAACTATGTGTGGAATTTGAGGAATTGGGGAAGAATGTCTTGGATTTCAAGAAAGGAGGCTTATATAGTGTTGGGGTAGGGTTTGGGTGGAAGTTTTGCACTTAAGTCCCTAAAAAATGGTTAAAAATCACTAAAAACCCCGAGTTTGGAAGTGGCCCGGCCGGGTGATAACTTCGTATATTAAATTTGGGCCAAAATACGCGCGGGGGTGCATTTATCAAAAATCTGCGTGCAGATCGGCCTGGCCGGGCGGAAAAGTGGCCCGGCCGGGCAGAAGTTTCGTATTGCTTTTCGGCCTCCAACTTCGTCCCTCCGTATCTTGAGCTTCCGACCTCCGATTGACTCGATTCTTTTTGCTATTCCACTCCATTTTTCGAGCCGGATCCAATGGTGCACTCCTCCTTTTGATCCAATGACTTTTGGTAGGTTTTTTGCTCCCAAATTCCTTCGTTTTACCTACAAAATCGACAAAACACTACCTTTCTCTCATTTTGGCTAAAACAATCATATTCAATGCATAAATCAATGAAATCTCATCAAAAACATGCTTCACATGTGCCTCTAAATTGTGTAAATTCCACCCGAATCAATTAACAACATTAATTAAGTTTTTTTGGTAGGTAATTAATAATAAATTAAATAATTTTATCAATTTCACCAAAAAATCTATTCAAACTTTTAGAGGTGAAAAAATCAATTCATGAATTATACTCACTAATTCTCTAATGTGAGGTTTTTTTTAATAGTATACTATTTACTATTTAAAATTTGGATTAATAGAGTGTGGATGCTTGAAGGGGTTTTAATAAAAATAAGCGCCTTGAGTACAACTATGCAATTAATGAGGCAAAATTACGTACACACTGATTATTTTCATTTTTCCCCTCATTTAATGAATTTATTATAATTCTTGGTTTTAAAAAATCCATGGATTTACAACTTTTTTTTTATTCCTTTTGAGATGGAAATTAAATACAAAAAAGTGTAGGTGGAGAATGAGGCATAACCATGCACGGCAAGCTATGCATTCACAATTTCACACCATAAAAAATTCCCCCTTTTTATTCATTGCCCGCGGGGGCCGTTCTAGGGAGTTTTGGAAACAAAATCTTTCCAAAAAATTCTATATACACCCTTATTTTTTACTGCCTCCACTTTTAATTAAGTGTCATTTTAACAATTTTCAACAAATTAAGATATATAATTATGAACAATTTTACCCATCATTAATGATAACTACTTTTAATATTAAATTTATGTTTAGAAATTGAACTGAAAGGGAATTTAAATTAATCAGCCCACACACGACGACTCAAAAAAGAGTAGTCGCAATTCGCAATTACAACGCTCGGCTCTCAAGCTTCCCCTTCCATCCAAGGTCGGGTTAAAAACCCCCCGCCGGTAAACCCTTAAGGGACAAACCCAGCAAGGGGAAAACCGTGCCTCTTCATGTGGTCGGGTACTTCTCCCCTTTTAAGCAATCAATGTATTTGTTCTTGTTAGAATAATTACAACCCCTAATATAGGGCAAAATACAACTGCAATTAATCTGCCTAACAGTGTGCTTCTTCATATCCTTTCTGAAATTTTTGGAGATTTTCAGAAATGGTCCTTTTGCTAGCCATGCACTTGCTTGTCGCCAGATTGGTCCTATCTCTCGCCCGGCAATAGATTCTCGCCAGCTCCCCGATCCGGCTTGCCATGCAAGACTTCACGCCCATTTTCCTCAACGCCACCTTGTGATCAACACCTTGCCCCTCCTTGCTGCATCCAACCCCTACAAAATTCAAACACACACAGCAGATTCCATTCCACAATACAAAACATATATTCACAAATCTAAACATGCATGAACTGATCATAGAAACCCTTAATGAAATCCCCATGCAACCACATGCCAAGTTGAATGGATCGAACAATATTCGCAATATGATCCCTTTTCCCCTCAAACTTACACTTATTCCTATGCCGCCAAGTGTGGTAAACAACAGTGGCCACACACAACCTAAGCACTCGTTTTTTGATCGAGTTAACCCCTCTATTCCTATGAATTCTCTCCAACACATCTTTAAGATTATACCCACTACCTTTCCAGCCAAGCCACTCCTCCATCTTCGTCCATATGCTCTTCACGAAAGGACACTCGAAAAATAAATGGTCTATGGTTTCATAGCCACTTATACATAACATGCAGCGCCTATCCTCATCGTCATCACACGCCATGTTGGTGACCACTCTCCGTCTTGCCACCAACCAACAAATGAAGGAATATTTGGGAGGGATATATGACGCCCAAATATCCTTAAAACGAAGCATCTCCTGCCCCTGAACCGGATTCATAACCTTGTAGACTTTACTAACATCCATGCCACCCTTAACATTCACCATCGTATTCATGCCACGAATGGCATTATTAACCCCGCCGTAATGATCCACCAACTTATTGCGGAAAATGTATAGCGTGCGTTGCATTAAAGAATACTCCTTAGCACTTTTCATATTCCAAATAGTTCTAATCCCTTTTAACCAATGAGCACCCACCCATTTAACCCACAAAGTGTCCGTTTTCTTGTGAATATCCCATAACGTTTTACACACAAGAACCCGATTCCATCCTTTCATATCTTTTAAGCCGAGCCCACCTCTATCCTTAGGCCTACACACGTCCCCCCAAGCAACTAAAGCATGCCTACCACCCCATAAGAATTGTCTACAGGCCGTTTCTATCCTTCGTATAACCCCTTTAGGAATGGGGAGTACACTAAACCAATACCCTAGGATCCCATAAACCACGGCTTTAATTAATTCCAATTTTCCCGCATAAGACAACAAATTAGAGCTCCATTTTATCATATTGGCACGAATTTTATTAATCAAAGGTTCGAAATCTTTAATTTTCAGTCTAGCCGCGATGGGAACCCCAAGATATTTTATAGGCAAAGCGTTCTCCTCAAACCCTAAAATCTCCAACATGCGAGTTCTATCCTCCTTTTTAACCCCCGCCATAACTATGGTAGACTTACTAGGGCTTATGCCGAGGCCAGCCACCAACTCAAATTGCTTTAAGGTTTCGTTTAATATAGTAATCGAATCAATGTCCCCCCTAGAGAATAAAAGCAAGTCATCGGCGAACATCATATTGGTAATTTTTAATTTGGCACATTTAGGGTGATATCCGAATTTTTTATCACATGCATTAACACTTAAGGACCTATGTAAATATTCCATGCATAACACAAATAAATGAGAAGAGAGGGGATCACCTTGCCTTAAGCCGCGCTTCCCTTTGAAGAATCCATAAGGAGTGCCGTTCACTAAGATCGAATACATCGGAGTATTAACGCACGTCATTATCCAATCAATAAATTGAGACGGGAACTTCATGCCCACGAGCAGCCTTCGGAGGAAAGTCCAAGAAACTGAGTCGTAGGCCTTTCGGATGTCCACCTTAAGCATTGCTCGCCTAGAAACCCTCGCTAAATCATACTTCCGAAGCAACTCATTGGCCAAGAACACATTTTCGGCCAAAATTCTTCCGGACACGAACGCATTCTGATTTTTTGAGACAATAACCTTGGTTGCCACACTTAATCTATTAGCAAGGATCTTGCTAATAATTTTGTACACGACGTTACAACATGAAATGGGTCGAAAGTCGGTAACCTCCAGGTCGTGCGTCTTTTTAGGAATTAGGGTAATGAACGTACAGTTTAATTGTTTCAATAACTGACCATTCACGAAGAATTCACGCACCGCGCCGATGATATCGTCCTTCAAGAACCCCCAGCTTTTCTTGAAAAAAACTGACGTGTAACCATCAGGCCCCGGCGCCTTGTCGTCACCTATGCTCCAAAGCGCGTCCTTAATCTCCTCTTCGCCCACACTCCTGACCATGTCACTGCCCATGCACTCGTCCATGCAAGCTCCAGCGTTCACCACTTTGCTATCGATGTTCACCACTTTGCTATCAATATATATATATATAAATGCATGTTTGCAAACAAAAAGAAGCTCCAGCGTTCACCACAGGCTGGGCCTCAAGAACAGAACGTCCGAGTCAGAGGACAGTAGCACAATACGCTGAGTATCGAGAGCGGCCTCGGTCCCAGGTGCATACAACTTGTTTTATGCGATTACTCAGTTACAATACACGGGGTCTTGGTAGTGGAGTTAAACGAAATAATGTTAGAGAGCTGATCACAAGAAACAGAATTGAAGTTTGCTTTCTACAAGAAACAAAATTGGAGGCCATTGATGATTCTTTGAGCAGAGGATTATGGGGTACCAAGAAGTGTGGTTTTGTATCTCGCCCCTCCAATGGGCGCTCAGGTGGTATCGCCACGCTGTGGGACGACGAATACCTCCAGTGCGTTAGTGCCTGGCACACAAATGGTCTTCTAGCCGTTAACGCCATCCGAAAGATAGACTCAGCGGACATCTGCTTAATAAACATCTATGCTCCATGTCATACTCGAGAAAAGAGAGTCCTTTGGGACACACTTAGCCTTGTAATCCAACAAAACAGGGGTAAGCAAATCTGTTTGGCAGGGGACTTCAATGCGGTTAGACAATCGAACGAGAGAGTAGGGCGAACAGGTTGCAACAACAGAAGGGAGATGGAAGATTTCGAACACTTTATCACAGCCAACAATCTCTTCGAAATCCCTCTTTTTGGACGTAGCTTCACATGGTACCGTGTCGACGGAACATGTAAGAGTAAACTTGACAGAGTTTTTCTCAATGAAGATTGGATCCTCGCTGACCCCCCATCACGCCTCCAAGGACTGCCGAGATCCATCTCAGATCACTGCCCCCTAGTACTGGAAGATCATCCCTTAAATTGGGGCCCGAAACCCTTTCGCTTCTTCAATGCTTGGCTAAATCACCCCTCCTTTAAAGAAGATATGAAAGAATTCTGGGGAAATTTACAGATTGAAGGTAGATACAGTTTCATTATCAAGGAAAAATTTAAAGCGGCCAAAGCTTTCTTCCGGGACTGGAACAAAAGGAAATATGGAGACCTGGAACACCAGATTGAAGAAAATCAACAAAAACTTTTGGAACTTGACCTCACAGATGATGCGATGGGTTTGGATGAAGAAGAAATTGAGCAAAGGAGAAAGGTCATGAACGACATATACTCAGGATGTGAGATAAGGCATAAGATGTTAAGTCAAAAGGCAAAAAATCAATGGATCAAGGAGGGCGACGCAAATACAAAATTTTTCCACAAATGCATCAATGCTCGGCGCAAAGCCAACGACCTCTCAAACCTGAGTTTCGACGGAGCATGGCTATCTACTCCATCGGAAATAAAATCGGCCATTGAAGTGCACTTCAAGCAACATTTCCAAGCCTCATCGTCGCCACGGCCTATCATCCCACAAGGCTTTGCTCTTCACACCATCAAAGCAGTAGATAATCTCTTCCTCACAGGACCTTTCACAGACACAGAAATCAAGGAGGCAATCTGGAGCTGTGAGTCTTCGAAATCGCCAGGACCCGATGGATTCTCCTTAGCCTTCATCAAGGCTAACTGGGAGATACTAAAAGAAGACTTTCAAAATCTCTTCAATGAATTTCACTCAAATGGGAAATTCGTCAAAGGATTTAATCCATCCTTTATCGCATTGATCCCAAAGAAGCAGAGCCCCACAACCATTGGCGATTTTAGGCCGATTTCTATGATCAACAGTTACTACAAAGTCATCGCTAAAGTCTTGGCCAGAAGATTATCCAAAGTTATCGGCTCAGTGATCTCAGAATCCCAAACAGGTTTCATTCAGGGGAGACAGATATTAGACGGAGTGCTTGCCCTCAATGAAATTATAGACGAGGCAAAAAAAAAGAAGGAGGAGAGGCTGCTATTTAAAATCGACTTCGCCAAGGCCTTTGACTCGGTCGACTGGAATTTCTTAGACGATATGATGCGATGTATGGGATTTGCACCACTGTGGTGCAAATGGATCCGAGAGTGCGTCACTTCGGCTTCTGCTTCCGTACTCGTAAACGGCAGCCCTTCTAAGGAGTTCAAATTGGAACGGGGCTTAAGGCAAGGGGATCCCCTCTCACCACTATTGTTTATTATCGCTGCTGAGGGTCTTAGCGTGTTAATTAACAGAGCCATTTCTGCTGGCCTATATGATACGACAGTAGTTGGAAGAAAGCGTATTCCCATCTCACACCTACAATACGCGGATGATACGATTTTGGTGGGTGAAGCAACCACGAAAAACATTTGGGCACTCAAATGCTTATTAGTGAACTTCGAACAACTCTCCGGTTTGAAAATCAATTTTTCCAAATGTAGTCTACTTGGAATCAATGTGGATGTAGAAGTAGTGCAAGAGGCAGCAACCTTCCTCGGATGTCGGGTCGGAGAACTTCCAATGAACTTCCTTGGTATTCAGGTGGGAATCAACCACAGCAAGTCAGAAGCCTGGAAAGAGGTGGTACAGAAGATTAAAAACAGAATTAATTCTTGGGAGGATAGGCAGATTTCCTTCGGCGGTAGAATTACCCTTCTCAATGCGGTTCTCGTCTCGTTGCCCATTTATTATCTATCCTTTTATCGAATTCCAAAGAAAACCTTGAGTGAGATAGTCAAATTGCAACGAAATTTTTTATGGGGAGGGGGTGTGAGCTCTACAAAAATTCCATGGGTCTCATGGAATGATGTTTGTAGACCTAAGTCAGTCGGGGGACTTGGCGCTCGTAACCTTGATTTATTTAACAAATCTCTTCTTGGCAGGTGGGCATGGAGAATTCGGACGGAACCAAACGCACTATGGGTAAAAATCTTGGACTCTAAATATGATCTTTGCTCAACAGGGACATTTTCAGTATCGGCGAACAGGAACCACGCCTCGAGCTGGTGGAATTCGATCCGGGACTTGTTCTTCGCTGATACGTCCAGCCCCTGGTTTACTCAGAACACACAAAAAATTCTAGGTGATGGCAGTAGTACGCTCCTATGGCACGAGCGCTGGTCGGACGAACCCACTTTGAAAGAACGGTTCCCCAGGCTCTTCACAGTCTGCTCAAACACCGAAGCAAGGGTCAGTGACTCAGGCGAATGGGTGGACAACACTTGGACCTGGAATATACCATGGAGACGGAGCCTCTTCACACGAGAACAATCCATTGCAGTAGAACTTCTTCGATCACTCGAAGCCATTCAACTGCAGCCCCTTACACCTGATACTTGGAGGTGGAAACTCACGGGAGATGGCATATACAGCGCGAAATCAGCTTACGGAGGCCAAGAGCTGCCGGCTCGAACCCAACCCTTAGCGGAAGATGCTCTATCGGCCTGTAGACTGATATGGAATAAAGCGACACCCACCAAGTACTCAGGTCTGGCTTGGAAGGTGATTAGGGGTCGGATCGCCACCCGACTGGAACTGCAAAAGAGGAGAATTCTTAGAGACGATGATGATTTATCCTGCCCTCTATGTGGCGCAGTAGAGGAATCCCACCACCATTTATTCTTCGACTGCCCTTTCTCGTACACCATATGGGGGTTGCTCAAAAAATGGTTTAACATTAGCTCGCCTCTTCAACCATGGCCTGCAGCTCACTTTCTCCAATTCTGCGGCATCCTTGGATATAAGCGCAAAAGGTACGTCTTAGAATGCATTTGGAGTATAACTGTTTGGTTCATTTGGGGCGCCCGAAACAGGAAGATATTCGCAGACGAAGATCCGAAACCGGAGAGAATTTTCGATGAAATCAGAGCCAGAGCTTGGAATATTTTCTACCTACAGAAAGGCTGCTCGACAACAGCAACGTTTAACGACTGGTGTGCAAATCCAAGACCCATTAGCATCTAGTAAAATGCAATGCCTTTTGTTAATTTTTGCCTGGTGTTCTCTGTTCCTCACTTTTTGAAGTGATTCTAAGATGTAACTCAACAAACTTCATTTTGAGTACTTCTGGTACTCTACTACATCAATAATAATCTTTTTCTTTTCAAAAAAAATTCAATTCTTTTTAATTAAATTTTCATTACAAGAGTTGAACAAACTTATTTAATTAATTCGATCCCATAATTACTAATCCGGAATCATCGATGCATGATCATCATATTCTGCAAGAAAAACAAAGTATATATAAGAATCGAAGAATAATATATATATATTTTTTTTTGGTCAGCAAAATAACATTTTATTAATCCCACATTGAATTATTTAGTACAAAGGCATGAGACATGCCCAGAAAGTATAGAATCGTACTACATGTTCGAGTTTCAATTGAAATTTGGTTTTTACCTCAGCACCCCAGTACCAATCTTGGGTTCTCCATCCAATCTTTGAAGGAAAATCTATTGCAGCCTTCCCCTTTGATGTAGAACCAGCTCCACAACCTAGCCTTGATCTCCATTACAATCTTGTCCTGTTTTATGTCTTCGTTTTTGAAAAGTTTTGCATTTCTCCATTTCCATAGTGTCCATACAATGCCGTTCCAGATTCCCACTGCTGCTATGCTTCCCTTTTTCCTTTTGAATAGACGGCTATGTGCTAGCAGATTTGTTAGAGGGTTTGCATGCATTACTGTATCTAACCCGAGCCACCTGTAGCACTCCATCCATACCTTATGCGACAAAGTACAAGTGAAGAAGCAGTGCGATGCCGTCTCCTCCGCATTATCACAGAATATGCATCCTGACTCAGCGGTCGGTGGTAGTATTTTACGTTTCTTCAAATTGTCCTTCGTCGGTAACCTGTCCCATACCAGCCTCCATACTTGTGTGTTGACCTTAATGGGTGCAATTTTATTCCATATCACCTTGAATCCTTCTTTCATTTCACTCGCCACTTGTGGTAATGGTCGTCTCTTTGCCACGAACTCATACGCTCCCTTCGTATTAAACCTTCCATTTGATGTTTGTTGCCATCTCCATGAGTCCTCCTCCTCTAATATAGGTGTGTACCTGTCAATCACAGCTTTTAAAGAGTTAAAAATATCAGTTTCTCGCTCTAAGAGTTCTCTCCTCCAATCCCACTCCCAAACCCATTGCCCCTCTACCCAACTCCCCATTTCGAACACTGTTATATCTTTATTTCGACACAAATTATATAATCTTCCAAATTGACTTCTCAAATTTTCCCTCCCCGCCCATATCTCCTCACAAAATCTAGTCTCTCTCCCGTTCCCTAAAATTTTCTCAATATTCTCCTTAAACCAGCTGCCCACCTTCTCGCTCGTAACTTTAACCACCTCCCTCCACCAGCCTGATGATGACCTATTCGCTCCCCAACACTCAGCTCCCACCCCCTCGTTCCCATACCTAGACTCAATTATTTTTGCCCATAAGCTGTTTTTTTCATTCATTAGGCGCCATCTCCATTTCCCTAAAAGAACTAAGTTAAAGATCTCCAAGTCTCTCACCCCTAGCCCCCCTAGAGGTTTCGGTTGACACACAGCTTTCCAATTTAACCAAGCGATTTTCCTCACCGACTCCCCGCCCCCCCATAAAAAGTTGCGTTGAAGCTTGATAATATCACTCAGGGTTTTTTTTCGGTATCCGGTTCATCAGAACAAGAAAACATAGCCCAGGCCAAGGAGACAAACGAGAAAGCTTCCTGATGAAGATCCTATCCTACAATATACGCGGATTGGGGAGCATAGTGAAGAAAAATGAAATCAAGGAGCTGATTCGAACCAACAACATCGAATTTTGCTGCATCCAGGAGACGAAACTAGAACAGTGCGATGAGATGATATGCAAATCAATGTGGGGAGCGACGAACATCGGATGGGCAGCGAAGGGGGCAGAGGGCCGATCAGGAGGTATTCTTTCAATTTGGAACCCTGATATTTTTATATGTCTGAGTCAATGGTATATGCAAGGGGCTTTAATTGTTAATGGGTTGTGGGGAGTTGATAGAATACAGTGTTGTATAATCAATGTGTATGCACCGTGTCAAACATCTGAGAAAATTGAACTGTGGGATAGATTAGAGTTGGTGATCAGACAAAATGGGAATGGATGTATATGTATCGCGGGAGATTTCAATGCGATCAGAAATGTGGCAGAAAGAGTGGGGAGAAACTCAGTACATAATAGAAGGGATATTGTGGCATTTGATGAATTCATACATAAAACTCATCTAATTGATATACAACTACATGGAAGGAAATTCACATGGCATAAACCGGACGGTAGCTGCAAAAGCAGAATTGATAGGATTATGGTAAATGAGAAGTGGCTCTCTATATGGCCAAATTCCTATCAGAAGGGGCTGAAAAGAGCAGTGTCAGATCACTGTCCGATATTGCTTGAAATAAATTCCAAAGATTGGGGGCCAAAGCCATTTCGAAGCTTAAACGCATGGCTCAATCACCCAGACTTCAAGGGGTTTGTAGCAAGAAAGTGGGACAGCTATGAAATAAGTGGATGGGGCAGTTATGTAATAAAGGAGAAGATGAAGCTGCTTAAGCAAGATCTGAAAGTGTGGAACAAGGAAGTATTTGGCATGATGGATAATAGGATAGTAGGGCACAGGGAGGAGATAGCTAATCTAGATAGCATTGATGAGACAATGGGGCTGGAAGAGCACGAGATAATAAGGAGGAATGAAGTCATGGCACTGCTGCTTAGAGACCTGAAACAGAGAGGAACCTTACTGAAACAAAAAGCCAAATGCAAATGGCTACTGGAGGGGGATGTAAATTCAAAAGTTTTCCACATATATGTGAACATAAGAAGAAAAAAGAATGAGATAACGGGAATTGAGTTATCCGGAGAATGGCAAGGGGAAGTAGCAGTGGTAAAAAAGGGAATTCAGGAACACTTTAAGGCTCACTTCAGGCAGGAATACATCAGGAGGCCAACTATCGATGCAACCCTCATCCACAAGAAGATTACAAGAGTGGAGAATGAGATGCTGGTATCAATATTTACAGAAAACGAGGTAAAGGAGGCTGTATGGTCGTGTGAAGGATCGAAAAGTCCGGGACCAGATGGGTTCAATTTCTCATGTCTAAGGGAGATATGGGACACCATGAAAACTGATGTCATGAAAATGATGAATGACTTCCATCTAAATGGCAGATTCGTGAGAGGATTCAACCCATCGTTCATCGTCCTCATACCAAAGAAGGAAGAAGCAAAAAATAATATATATATATTAATTGATTTAGAGAGTTAGGTAGCTTACTTATCACAGTTGAAATAAGGGGATATGGGGATAGTTTGAATATGACAAATCCCGGGGAGAGCCTCAGCTTTGGCAGGAATAACGTGCAACTCGGCCGCGAGTTTCTTAAGGCAATAGCACACGGTTCTGAGGCTCTCTGGGTCGACGAACGCAAGATCGTTGAGCGTACTTGCACCTTGGCAGCACGCCTCCGTCGCATTATCCGCTCGCCCAACCAAATAGTCCTCGCAAGGCTGCACCAATTTCTCCGCCTCCGGGCATGTGATTGTACTTGCAATTGCAATTTCCACCAAACTTATTCTTCAATTTCACCAAATCAGCACAGTAACTTACTGTTCTGATTTTTACTCTTCGGATTTTACTCTTCGGATTTTACTCTTCGGATTTTACTCTGCTGAGTCAGTCAGCACAGTAACTTAAAACCTTTCAAAACTTCTCCAGATTTCTTCTAAGCTTATCTTCAACTCTTCTTGAAGTCTTCTTATTCTGAAGTAGTCTTCTGAGTCTTCATTAGTCTTCCGATCTTCTTCTAATCTAGTTCTAATCTACTGTTCTGAACTTTACATTGCTGAATACAATAAAATACAAACTTACAAATATAAAACCTATCTATACATCAACTGAACTATATACAGATGAGTATATCTAAGTCCTATACTATAAGCTGTTTATACAATACAAAACATCAGCTTAGTTCCTAACAGTTCATATATCAGATCAGTAACCAATAAGATCAGTAAGTCACATATAAGTTCAATAACTTTTACATAAGACCAGTAAATACTAAGATCAGTAAACACTTAAGATCAGTAACTTACATATAAGATCAGTAAGCATATAAGATCAATAAGTATATCAGATCAGTAACTCAGATTTCAAATATCTCATACAAGATCACTAAAATTATTCTCAGTTTCCATACTCAGATCAGTAATCTTATTTCATATGACTTAGTTAAGATCAGTAATTTTATCTTTAATATTACTTCATAAGATCAGTAAACTTACTTCAGTTAGCATTAAGATCAGTAATCTCAATTTAAGTTTCTCATCAGATTAGTAAGCTTATATTCAGATGACTTAGTTAAGATGACTTAGAACCACATATATTACTAACTTTAAGTTGCTTTTGGTCATCAAAACACACTTTCATCAACTAGAACATTGTTTATAGGATTCATATCCCAACACTATTATTAGTGAAAAATGGTAATTGTTATAAGTAAATGTGTAATTGTTATTATTTAAAAGTAGTTTCTATTATTAGTGAAAAGTGGTGTCTATTATTACTGAAAAGTGTTGTTTTGTAATACTAAAAAGTTTTAATTCAAATTACTGAAAAGTGGGTAACTGTTATAATTGAAAAGTGGTAAATGTTAATATTGAAAAGTGGAAACAGTTATTAGTGAAAAGTGATGTCTATAATTAGGGTAACTGTTATAAGTGTAAATTTGTAATTGTTATTATTTAAAAGTAGTTTCTATTATTATTGAAAAGTGGTGTCTATTATTGTGAAAAGTGGTGTCTATTATTACTGAAAAGTGTTGTTTTGTAATACTAAAAAGTTTTGATTCAAATTACTGAAAAGTGGGTAACTGTTATAATTGAAAAGTGGTAACTGTTATTACTGAAAAGTGGAAACAGTTATTACTGAAAAGTGGTGTCTGTAATTAGTGAAAAGTGGGGTCTATTATTAGTGAAAAGTGGTGTATATTATTACTGAAAAGTGTTGTTTTGTAATACTAATTTTTTTTATTCAAAATACTTAAAAGTGGTAACTGTTATTACTGAAAAGTGGAAACATTTATTAGTGAAAAGTGGTGTCTATAATTAGTGAAAAGTGGTGTATATATATTATTACTCAAAAATGGTGTATATATATTATTACTCAAAAATGGTGTATATTATTACTGAAAAGTGCTGTTTTGTAATACTAAATTTTTTTGATTCAAAATACTTAAAAGTGGTAACTATTATTAGTGAAAAGTAGAAACAATTATTAGTGAAAAGTGAGGTCTATTATTAGTGAAAAGTTGTGTATATAATATTACTGAAAAGTGGAAACAGTTATAAATGAAAAGTGGTAAATTTTAATATTGAAAAGTGTTGTTTCTAGCTATTATTAGTGAAAAGTTGTGTATATATTAGTGAAAATTTGTGTATATATATTATTATTGAAAAGTGGAAACAGCTATAAATGTAAAGTGGTAAACTTTAATATTGAAAAGTGTTGTGTCTATTATTAGTGAAAAATTGTACGTGTATATAATATTAATGAAAAGTGGTAAACTTTAATATTTGATCCTGTGACCGTATATCCATTTCCAAATATCGTAACCACCTGGCCAGCGGTTACTTTATTTGTAAATATCCGTGTTTGTAGGTTATAGTTGTTGACTGGTCGTGGTTACTTTATTTGTAAATATCCGCGTTTGTAGGTTATAGTTGTTGACTGGTCGCATAGTGTGCACGTGCACATGTGCACACTATACACCATAGATCAACTCTATTTTTTAATATCCTAAAAAAAATTGTTGAACATTAAAATTGATTTCTAGGTAGAGTAATTCATTAGAATTTGAACTTTACACATTTTTTTTGTCCTAAAAAAGAAGCTCCAATTTAAAATATTAGTCAGTCATATACTAATTAAATTCGATCACAATATATATACAGTAAATAGAAATATTAAGTTATTTATAAATTGTTCTTTTGCAGTACCACATCTAACGTTTTAATATTGGACAATTCACAATATATATATATATATATATAAATGTTTGCAAACAAAAAGAAGCAACAATAAATTAATTCAATTCTTTTTAATTAAATTTTCATTACAAGAGTTGAACAAACTTATTTAATTAATTCGATCCCATAATTACTAATCCGGAATCATCGATGCATGATCATCATATTCTGCAAGAAAAACAAAGTATATATAAGAATCGAAGAATAATATATATATATTAATTGATTTAGAGAGTTAGGTAGCTTACTTATCACAGTTGAAATAAGGGGATATGGGGATAGTTTGAATATGACAAATCCCGGGGAGAGCCTCAGCTTTGGCAGGAATAACGTGCAACTCGGCCGCGAGTTTCTTAAGGCAATAGCACACGGTTCTGAGGCTCTCTGGGTCGACGAACGCAAGATCGTTGAGCGTACTTGCACCTTGGCAGCACGCCTCCGTCGCATTATCCGCTCGCCCAACCAAATAGTCCTCGCAAGGCTGCACCAATTTCTCCGCCTCCGGGCATGTGATTGTACTTGCAATTGCAATTCCCACCAATGCCAAAACCATAAACAAACTTGAAACTAATTCATTTCTATTCATTTTTTCTATATCTAATTAATTGATGATATACGTACGATTGTATATATTATATTAACCTCTCTAGCTAGCTCGTTCAAGATATGCCCCTTTTAACTTATAAATTTTATGTGGTATTTATAGTGGATGAATATAATATATATATGCACTCTTCCGGATTTATTCATTTCAAAACTGATTCCATATTAATGATCATCAATTAATTGTACGTTTTTTCCCATTTTTTGCCCAAAACTTTTTTAAAAGTAAAAACATGGTTACTATTTCTTTTTTGACTATTTTTTATGCATTCAGATGTAAATTATACCGTTGTATTTTAAGTGATTTTAGCATACTTTTAATTTTTTTTAATTGAATTTTAGCCCATCATATTATAACAAAGCTAAAATTATGACCAAATTCCACCATGTAATTAAGTGCACACAAGTGTAAATAAGAATTTTCTTAAGATAGTCCTGGTGTCGCCTAAACTATCAACTGTTTGGATGTCGAATTGTGTCGCTCTAACTTGATACTTGTCGCCTATTTTTAATATTTTTAAATAATTTTTTAAATTTTATTTTGTTATTTACTATATTACCCTCCATTAAAAATAATATTAATATTATTATTAAAATTAAATACATATAATAAATTTAAAATTAAATTATTATTTCTTAAAATAAAAAAATATGATTATATGACTTAATTGCAAATTATTGATATCCTTCTTTTCTGCCAAAAACACTTGGACCAAGCGCATACCCGTCGCTAGGGCTATCAAAATGGGCCCAGCCCAATGGGTCTGCCCGACCAGCCTGACATACGGACTGAGCTGTAATATCAGTGGCCTAAAAACAACAGGGCAAAATTAGCCTGACCCACTTGAATAATCGGGCCGAGCCAAGCCCAATTTTTTTGGGCTGGCTCAGTTCCTTTTTTTTTTCTATATTTTTTAATATTCTAAATCTAAGAATCTGTATACTGTATACAGAAAGACATAACAAAAAAATAAAATGAAACCCTACTTCTAAACATGAGATGATGGATTTTAATACATTTGTGTTGGTCCTTGGTGGAGTATAACACAAGTGTATGGGGGGAATGCACTTGTGTATGCAAATTCTTTTTCTTTTTAACAAACTGGTCTTATCAGGCAAGTTGCCTCACAACAAACCTGAGTGTGAACTTTGATAGATACTTTTCCTACTGATTACTATTAAGTGGTTAGTTGGCTAAATATCTAAGAAAGTTGTTGAGTGCGGAATGTGGTTAGTTGGCTAAATATCTAATATATATCTCAGATCTAGGTTAAATAAGGAAAATTAACATAAATACAATATATAATATATTATATGTCTAATACGCCCCTCAAGATGGAGCACTGTAGGAGAGTCCAATCTTGATCATAGGCATTTGAAGACGAGAGGGGAAACGAAGCAGGCCGGGCTGCGAGGGATTGGGATGCGTGTGCCGAAGATGATGGCGTCGCGAGCGGTTGTTCAGGCCGAGGAGGACAGGCGACCATCAAGACTGTTGGATGGTGGACACTACAAAAAAACGCCCATATAAAGAGGGCAAAGGCGAGGGAATTTCCCTCTTTAACCATGTAGGCGACAGCAGAGGCGAGGGGCAGTCACTGTCGCCAAAGTGCTCCTCGCTAATTTATTGGCGAGGGCATCCTCGCCTATTAGAGAGGGCAGAATCACACTCGTCGATTAAAGAGGGCCAAACACACTCGCCTATTAAAGAGGGCGTCCCCAGTCGCCAATTAAAGAGGGAGCGTGTCGTCGCCCAGTAGCGAGAGTGGGTCCCGTCGCCAATTAAAGAGAGTCATAACCCTCGCCTATTCCCGAGGGCTAAGACTGTCGCCTTTTCCCGAGAGTGAGGCTGCTCGCCAATTAAAGAGAGTTGCCCCACTCGCCAACATGTGGTATTTAAAAAAATACAGATCTGGGTTTCGAACCCAGGTCTCTAAGGCCACATCTCTTACCCCTCACCACCAGGCCACCATTAATGCTGTGAAGAGTTTATGCGCCCCCTGTGTGCCAACTAGGCTAGGATCTTTAGTCGTAATGTTTTAAATGCAATATATATTTATCTCTTTTAATTTTTGTTTTTATTCTTTAAGTCAATTAATTTAATAAATTACCAATTATATGTTATTAACTCAATTAATTTATATATTAGCTCAATACTTATTTAATTTAAGAAAGCCCTTAATTACTTAATTTAATAACTTATACTTATGTATTAACTCAATTTTATTCTTTTATTCTTTAAGTCAATTAATTTAATAAATTACCAACTATATGTTATTAACTCAATTAAGTTATATATTAACTCAATACTTAATTAATTTAAGAAATCCCTTCATTACTAAATTTAAAACTTATACTTATGTATTAACTCAATTTTATTCTTTTATTCTTTAAGTCAATTAGTTTTATAAATTGCCAACTATATGTTATTAACTCAATTAATTTATATATTAGCTCAATATATACTTAATTAATTTAAAAAAAGTCCTTCATTACTTAATTTAATAACTTATACTTATGTATTAAATAAATTAATTTAATAAATTACCAACTATATGTTATTAACTCAATTAATTTATATATTATATCAATACTTAATTAATCACACTCAAGCAATATGAATTAAAACCATTAAAATAAACCATTGTCTTCACTTCAATTCAAGTACACAACATAAAAAAAAATCCCAAACAACTTCAATTTTTTAAAATAAACAAGACAACATAACTTAAAATGTATCAATCATCGACCATCAAAAGCGCCATCATCATCATAATCATTCCTAGCACCCTGAACGTTACCCGAGCCCCCTCTGAATTGGCTCATAATTGATGCCATCTGTAGCGCAAACTCTTGGCGTAAGCGCTCTTCCATTTGAGTGATTGATTGCTGCAGTTCTTCACGTAAGACTCTCTCTCTCTCTTGATTAGCCCTCCGCTCTTCCAAAATAGCATTGTCGATGTCGGCATGGCTAAATCGTCCAAACGCCGTACCAGAAGATGTCTCACCAGGACCAGAAGTGACGCGTTTGTTCTTTCCTAGTTGCCCAAGACCCTTCACGCGACCGTGAGATCTTCCAACTTTCTTCACGAACAACTCAGACATGTCCGACATGGGTGGGGTCTGGCCGGAACCATCATCTGAAGGATCAGATGACGGTTGGGTGAGATGTGACAATTTCTCTTACATCTGATCCTATATGTGCATATTTAATATTTAGTTAATATACATGTCAATACAATTAAATATTATATTTAATATAATATATGTATACACTTACCATAATATCACCCATATGCCCGTATGTGTACGTTCTGTTAGTGTAACGGTGGTAATATTCGATAATCACCCAGTCGTAAGCGGGTCATCCCAAAAATCTAAAAATCAATCTCGATCTGTAGCTCCGGCAGCGGCGGTGGCGCGGTGGAGGAGGCAGCCGCGCAATGTGTTTTTTAGGGGTTTAGCTTCGACATTGTTAAGAATTGGGGAAGGAGGATAAGGTTTTAATTGGGCCTTAAGCGAGGGGACTTACGAGGGCCCCACCCCCTCGCCAGTTTCCGAGGGCCACAATGCACTCGCCAATGAGCGAGTGTAGAACATGCCGTCGCCAAAGCCATCCCCAATATGCGAGTGCATCTTTTTCCACTCGCTAATTCGCGAGTGTGATTCCATACCTCGTCAATTCCCTCTTTATTTGTGCCTCTCTTTAAATCCCTCGCCAAACAGCATTGATTTAATCCCCCTCTTTAACTCCCCTCTTTATTTGAGCAATTTTTTGTAGTGGGAGTTGCAGCGCTGCCATGGAAGAGAGCTTGTTTATTTGTTTTAGAATACGGAAATTTAGAATTTCAATTTTTTATTTATTTTAAGTTCATGTAATCAATTTTTGTATTTTTTTTTTGCAGCTTGTTTGATTGTTCATGTTGCCCAAGTTGTCTTCTTGCTGTCATAAATTCTTTAAATCTATATATATAAAAGGAGAATATGTCTCTCCTGCTGCTGCCACGTGTCTTTCCTGCTTCTGACAAGTGTCATTTTTCTTTTGCCACATGTCAAAAATTTTCCTTCCCCACGCCACGTGTCGATATTACAATGTCAATGAGTAACAGAAATGAAATGAAAGTTGAAACGCATAAAAATAAATGGTTTTCTATCTCTCCCTATCCATGTTGGCTCTTTGAATTCCCTCGATGAACGTAGAGTAAAACTCATAAAATCCTAAAATTGTTTGAGTGGAAGAAAAGATAAGGACCAAAATAAGAGATATGCTTCTCCTCTGTTTCTGGGTTTCATTTTATTTCTCATTCTGGTAAGAAAATTTAATGTCATTGCTTTGTAACTTTGACAATTTTCTTTGTCTTCTTCAGAAGAGGGAGTGTGGAGAGGAACTCAAGCATATATATTCATTAGGTATGATGTTCC
The DNA here is from genome assembly GCA_963675135.1 of Galeopsis tetrahit. Classification (NCBI taxonomy): domain Eukaryota; kingdom Viridiplantae; phylum Streptophyta; class Magnoliopsida; order Lamiales; family Lamiaceae; genus Galeopsis; species Galeopsis tetrahit. The sequence continues at coordinate 6,164,403 of OY776126.1, forward strand.
AGTTCGTCTATTGGTGTGTTTTACGTTATTTAATTTTCTACTTTCTACTTTCTAATTGTATACTTGTGAAGTTGTGATTCATGAATTATCGAAATTTGTGATTTGGTTATTGTCGTTTTAGCTCATATAGATAATGTATTTCATTGTGTTTAATTATATCTCAGTTTCTAATTCTGTTATGAGTTTGGGGATAATTGGTTTTGCTAACTTTTCCCCTTTGAGATGGTGTCTTTAGTTGGAATCTACACCCGAAAAGTTTCAATTAAAGTATACTGACAGTATGTTTTTATTCTTATTGTTGTAAGATTTACCATCGAGGCTATGAGGAATATTGTTTGAATCGGAATTTTATTCCTGATTTTTTTCATTAGTTAGTTATTTTCCTAACCGGTGAAACATGGGTTTAACTTTTCGCTTCAGAGCACTTGGTGGCGGTGCTATTGTAGATATGTTGTATGATTTTCCCAATTTCCTGTGATGTGCCACATGTGCATTACAAGGAATAGGGAGATGGAGAGACTCTAAAAAAAAAATAGGGAGAAAGATGGAGAGACTCTAAAAATGGTGCAAGAAATTTGAAAGTGTTTGATGTAATGCCTAAAATAACTCTCAGGGGCACTCATAAAGTTTGGTTTCTTTCTTTTTGTTGAATGTTGCAGAGATTCAGTTTAGGTGGAAGATTGATATTTGGCCCAGATGTTGCTTCTTTGTATTTGTCCACATTCCTAATTGAAGGTCCATATAGATTTGATTTGTTGTTAGTTAATTTACATTTATTAGATAGAGTGATAATGCAGATGAATTGGAATCAATATATGATGCTCCATTAGATATATGTTCGGAAGGTTTGTCTGTTAATCAATGTTGTTTGTCATGTTTGAGTTGCAAATTGCTGGAAAAAAATTATTGGCATTTTGCAGGATGGAAATCGGAGAGAGGAGGAGCGAGATTGAATGGAGGACGGAAAGGAAAAACTATGGCCGCCGGAAAAGGGACTCTTATGGTCGCAGCCACCATAGTCGCCGAAGGCTCGAATATTGGTACCGCTTTCTGCTGCTTCTCTTTATTTCTATAAAAAAATTGCTACGATCGAGTTTTCTAGATTTGAGTGTGAACTGAGGCTCGGGAGGAAATTGGATTGGATCCTTTGATTGTAGAGGTTGTAACTATTCTTAAACAGCAGCCGAACGAGGTAACTGAAACTATATACATTCATGTCTTGAGAGTCAAACATTATATACAAAGAGGCTTTCAACAATTTACCTTCACCATCAATACTCGAGAAGGTAAAAAAAAAAAAAATTGCACAATTCAAATACAGGACCATATTATGTGTGTCCCAACTCTAGCAATCCCCTTAGATAGGTGCCTTTGTTGGAAACCATGCATTGTTTATTTGATTTCTTGGAGCTATTTCATTATATTGTATTGTTTCATTAATTTGTTATACTTTTTTTTTTGTCTAGGGATTTGGATGATGGCTTCAAGATTAACAAACAAACTCTCCTTGCTCCTTTATTAATTTCTTGGCTACATCAGTTAAGGTAAAAATTGAAAGATGCTCATATATAAACCATATTAATGTTATTTTGTATGTAATGGGTGGAATGGATAAGACTTTAACATATTAAAGCATATTAAAAGTTAATTTGATCATTTTTTATCAATAGATTTTATGATTCGTAAAAACTTATACATCGAAAATTATTATTTATAATTGAGCCCCCTGCCTGCACTTAGATTTTGGATCTGTTGCTGCTTTAATTGATCCTTTTTGTTTAGCATTAAGAGATTCAATCATTAAACTACATCCCATACAATATCGAATGGCCATAGAACTATATATGAACTCATGTTGAATTTACAGCTCAGTATAAGGTACAAACAACCATATATCTTTATGCTGCTTTCCATTTTAGTTTTCATTATAAATTAATGTTGATAAATTGCTTAATCTGCCTCTTGATTATATGTCATTTGCAAGTATATTATAAAGTTGTCTGATTGCAGCTGCTATTATTTTTTCATATTTAGACATTTTGTAGGAGGAACTGCTCCGCTGACGTTCGTACTTAATATATTTTCCTTACAAGATACTCACATGTTGTAATATTTCAATTGATATTTTTTATAATTAATATGTATCATGTACAGTAGAGATTGGTAAAAAATTGGTGTGATTTCGAGAGGAACGGGGAAATTGCTCAAATCTGCAGCTTTTTTAGTTGTTCCCTTTTTACATTTTTCTGATTTTTTCATTATCTAAGAAAGATAGAGAGAAATGAAGCTTGGGATGGTGTTCATGTTCTTGATATTTTCATCAGAAAAGAGGATTGAATGCTTAAACAATTTTAAATCATCTGTTTTTCTTTTTGGAAAGATTACAAGATTTTATGTACGACGAAAGAATTGTGATTTTCTACACTTTTCTCATTCTGATTTTTCTATAATATTCTCACTCATTTTTATTATTTATGAAGTGAATTAGATTTCGCTTGCATCTACAGCTCCGACGTTCTACTATTGTGGGTGCCGATGGATGCAGTGTACAAGTCGTCAATATAACTTCATGTAATTAATTTTATTGCTGCACTTTCTCGCTAATTGGACTAAAAAGTAAAGAATGAAGAGCAGAAATCAGCACATTTTAATTTCTTGATGTTGTTCTACTGACCATAAAATCTTTTGGCATTTAATGTTCTGTATTGCAGGACTTGCCTTCATGTTTTCAGTTAGAATCTTACTCCAAATATTGGTAAGTTTTCTTTATTGTCCAAACCCTGAGTTCTTAGTTTGCTGCATTGTTATGGGGAGATGATGGTCCTTGTGACATTGGGTAATTATTCAGTTGCTAAAGTATCAATGTGATCCATTACTATGTGTACTCAGCTCACTTCAATACACTTCAATAGATTATGTTTCTTAAAGTTTTACCTTTTATTTTTTATTGTTACAGACCTTTTCTGAAATGGTGTGATTATTTTCATTATAGTTCAACTCGACCTGTCTAAAAATGAAGAAGCCCTTAGGTAAGAACAATGTCGGAAGCATCAACTACATCAATTCTGATATCAGTCTTCTTCAGGGCGGGAGCGTCATTTACGCATAATACCAGTCATCCCACATTTGTGTTTCCTGAGACGTTTACTATTTCATATTTGTGTTCTACCAATAGTCCAAAACAAACATATAAATAAATTTGGAATTTGTAGAGTGAATTTCTTATTGGGATGAACTATCAAAATTGGAAAGAAAAATTACGAGGGAAGACACATCTACTTTCTCGATGCGTTCAGAGATGGAGAGACTCTCAAATCTCACCCTTCTTAAATCTACTTGTCTTTTTAGTTCTCTCCTTCATTGTCCCTGAATTTATACGTTTTCAATTGATGGATAAGAGACAAAATTGAATTCTTTTCTCTAATTGCTGCACATTAAAATCCAAAAGGTACGTATTTTTCTATGGCAGGTGGTCCATGTTGCTGCTCAATATGAACAAACCTCATTCTTGAATTACATTATAGCCAACTCTGGAGTACATTTTATATAAACTAATTCTTACTTGAAAATCATACTACACTCAAAGCAAGAAAAAAAAGAAAGAAATGATATCAACATAAACTTCTAACTTTTTTTGTGAGAAAATTTTAATATATTTATATATGGAAGATCATTTATTTTTATTATAAGTTATAAAAATAGAACTACAACAGACCCGTGCATCGCACGGGCTAAAACCTAGTTCTAAGTAAAAGGAAGATATTATAAGGATAGGTTTTGGTGGTCTTTTACATTTGACAACAAGTTATTTAGATAGAAATATGGTTTCGTGGTTAGTTCAAAATTTCAATCCCATTAGCCGTATGGTAAAGTTAGACAGTCTCAGTTCCTTTCCAATTACTCCGGATGATGTCCATGATGTTTTCATGCTTCCCCGTAATCTTATACTTTCTCTTTCTTTTTACAAAAAAAATGATGAAAGTGATATTCTCGAAAGTTTTAAAAGTGATTACGTATATTATTTTCCCTGGTTAGTCAATTACATGTATTACAGATGCTATGATGCACAAGTTCCCTGATGGTTGTGATGATTTTATAATAATGTTCGTTTTTTATGTTTTGTTATCTTTCCTCACTCCTCCATCAAATCGACTTATTTCCATGAAATATTTAAAACCACTTGCGGTCATTGAAGATATAAATAAGTTTGATTGGTGCTCTTTCGTTCTCCAAAAGATATGTGATGGAATAAAGTCTTATAAGTCTGGAAAAAGCAAAAAAATTGTTTTTGTTTTTGGATGCATGTTGATGCTTCAAGTAGTATATATGTATAGGCTTAAGTGGCAGGGATTCCCTGAACCTATCACACTTCCTTTGATTCAAACACTGGGCAATTGAGAGAGTGAAAGAAAGAAGCAAATAAGAATCTGAAGTTGGGAAGTATGGATCAGGAGAACTGGTTATTAATGTTTATCCAATTTCTTCAAATGCTGTGAAGTTTGATGAAGGTTTAAAAGGAAATCAAACTATTGGGCAACCAAAGTTTAAGGTAATTTTTTTAACACTAGAAAGTGGTAATTATCATTAGTTAAAAGTATAAATATTTTTATTAAAAAGTGTTAATTTTAACACTGAAAAGTGTTAACTCTTATTATTGAAAAGTGTTAATTTCAGTGTTTAATATTTTATTTTTCCTTTAAATATGGGCAAGTCTAAGAAGATGTTTAAGGGCTGAATTATGTTCTAGCATTCTATTGTCTGACATGAATCACTATAGAGTTGATGTCATTAAAAATTTGAAGGTGTTTTATGAGATGAAGCCTCAGTTGATCAAAGGAAAATGAAAAGTTTAGAAAAGAGATTGTGGTGATGATGTGGTGATGAATTTTGTGTGCTTTGAAGTAGATTTTATTATTCAGTTTGATGTACTTTTATGATGAATACCTGTTTTCTGATGTTTTTTTATGTTGATTTTGGACAAGATGTTACTCAGTTTCATTATTAGTGAAAAGTGTTGTCTATTATTACTGAAAAGTGATGTCTATTATTACTGAAAAATATGTTGTTTTGTAATACTAAATTTTTTTAATTCAGAATACTTAAAAGTGGTAACTATTTTTACTGAAAAGTGGAAATAGTTATTAGTGAAAAGTGGTGCCTATTATTAGTGAAAAATGGTAATTGTTATAAGTAAATTTGTAATTGTTATTATTTAAAAGTAGTTTCTATTATTAGTGAAAAGTGGTGTCTATTATTACTGAAAAGTGTTGTTTTGTAATACTAAAAAGTTTTAATTCAAATTACTGAAAAGTGGGTAACTGTTATAATTGAAAAGTGGTAAATGTTAATATTGAAAAGTGAAAACAGTTATTAGTGAAAAGTGGTGTCTATAATTAGGGTAACTGTTATAAGTGTAAATTTGTAATTGTTATTATTTCAAAGTAGTTTCTATTATTACTGAAAAGTGGTGTCTATTATTGTGAAAAGTGGTGTCTATTATTACTGAAAAGTGTTGTTTTGTAATACTAAAAAGTTTTGATTCAAATTACTGAAAAATGGGGTAACTGTTATAATTGAAAAGTGGTAACTGTTATTACTACTGAAAAGTGGAAACAGTTATTAGTGAAAAGTGGTGTCTGTAATTAGTGAAAAGTGGGGTCTATTATTAGTGAAAAGTGGTGTATATTATTACTGAAAAGTGTTGTTTTGTAATACTAATTTTTTTTATTCAAAATACTTAAAAGTGGTAACTGTTATTACTGAAAAGTGGAAACATTTATTAGTGAAAAGTGGTGTCTATAATTAGTGAAAAGTGGTGTATATATATTATTACTCAAAAATGATGTATATTATTACTGAAAAGTGTTGTTTTGTAATACTAAATTTTTTTGATTCAAAATACTTAAAAGTGGTAACTATTATTAGTGAAAAGTGGAAACAATTATTAGTGAAAAGTGAGGTCTATTATTAGTGAAAAGTTGTGTATATAATATTACTGAAAAGTTGTGTATATAATATTACTGAAAAGTGGAAACAGTTATAAATGAAAAGTGGTAAATTTTAATATTAAAAAGTGTTGTTTCTATTATTAGTGAAAAGTTGTGTATATATTAGTGAAAATTTGTGTATATATATTATTACTGAAAAGTGGGAACAGCTATAAATGTAAAGTGGTAAACTTTAATATTGAAAAGCGTTGTGTCTATTATTAGTGAAAAATTGTACGTGTATATAATATTAATGAAAAGTGGTAAACTTTAATATTTGATTCTGTGACCGTATACCCATTTCCAAATATCGTAACCACCAGGCCAGCGGTTACTTTATTTGTAAATATCCGTGTTTGTAGGTTATAGTTGTTGATTGGTCGCATAGTGTGCACGTGCACACTATGTACCAGAGATCAACTCTATTTTTTAATATCCTAAAAAAAATTGTTGAACATTCAAATTGATTTCTAGGTAGAGTAATTCATTAGAATTTGAACTTTACACATTTTTTTTGTCCTAAAAAAGAAGCTCCAATTTAAAATATTAGTCAGTCATATACTAATTAAATTCGATCACAATATATATACAGTAAATAGAAATATTAAGTTATTTAATTGTTCTTTTGCAGTACCACATCTAACGTTTTAATATTGGACAATTCACAATATATATATATATATAAATGTTTGCAAACGAAAAGAAGCAACAATAAATTAATTCAATTCTTTTTAATTAAATTTTCATTACAAGAGTTGAACAAACTTATTTAATTAATTCGATCCCATAATTACTAATCCGGAATCATCGATGCATGATCATCATATTCTGCAAGAAAAACAAAGTATATATAAGAATCGAAGAATAATATATATATATTAATTGATTTAGAGAGTTAGGTAGCTTACTTATCACAGTTGAAATAAGGGGATATGGGGATAGTTTGAATATGACAAATCCCGGGGAGAGCCTCAGCTTTGGCAGGAATAACGTGCAACTCGGCCGCGAGTTTCTTAAGGCAATAGCACACGGTTCTGAGGCTCTCTGGGTCGACGAACGCAAGATCGTTGAGCGTACTTGCACCTTGGCAGCACGCCTCCGTCGCATTATCCGCTCGCCCAACCAAATAGTCCTCGCAAGGCTGCACCAATTTCTCCGCCTCCGGGCATGTGATTGTACTTGCAATTGCAATTCCCACCAATGCCAAAACCATAAACAAACTTGAAACTAATTCATTTCTATTCATTTTTTCTATATCTAATTAATTGATGATATACGTACGATTGTATATATTATATTAACCTCTCTAGCTAGCTCGTTCAAGATATGCCCCTTTAACTTATAAATTTTATGTGGTATTTATAGTGGATGAATATAATATATATATATATGCACTCTTCCGGATTTATTCATTTCAAAACTGATTCCATATTAATGATCATCAATTAATTGTACGTTTTTTCCCATTTTTTGCCCAAAACTTTTTTAAAAGTAAAAACATGGTTACTATTTCTTTTTTGACTATTTTTTATGCATTCAGATGTAAATTATACCGTTGTATTTTAAGTGATTTTAGCATACTTTTAATTTTTTTTAATTGAATTTTAGCCCATCATATTATAACAAAGCTAAAATTATGACCAAATTCCACCATGTAATTAAGTGCACACAAGTGTAAATAAGAATTTTCTTAAGATAGTCCTGGTGTCGCCTAAACTATCAACTGTTTGGATGTCGAATTGTGTCGCATCGTGTCGCTCTAACTTGACACATGTCGCCTATTTTTAAATATTTTTTTATAATTTATTTTATTATTTACTATATTACCCTCCATTAAAAATACTATTGATATTATTATTAAAATTAAATACATATAATAAATTTAAAATTAAATTATTATTTCTTAAAATAAAAAAATATGATTATATGACTTAATTGCAAATTATAGATATCCTTCTTTCAGACCAAAAACACTTGGACCAAGCGCATACCCGTCGCTAGGGCTATCAAAATGGGCCCAGCCCGATGGATCGGCCCGACCAGCCTGACATACGGACTGAGCTGTAATATCAGTGGCCTAAAAACAACAGGGCAAAATTGGCCCGACCCACTTGAATAATCGGGTCGGGCCAACACAAATTTTTTGGGCTGGCCCAGTTCCTCTTTTTTTTCTATATTTTTTAATATTCTAAATCTAAGAATCTGTATACTGTATACAGAAAGACAGAACAAAAAATACATATGTATATATAAAATGAAACCCTACTTCTAAACATGAGATGATGGCTTTTAATACATATGTATATATTATAAAGAAACAATGAATAGGGAAATTATAATTTAATTGAATAAATGTAAAAGATTACATGAGGGAGTATTTATACAAACATAACATATCTAATATATATCTCAGATCTAGGTTAAATAAGGAAAATTAACATAAATACAATATATAATATATTATATGTCTAATACGCCCCTCAAGATGGAGCACTATAGGAGAGTCCAATCTTGATCATAGGCATTTGAAGACGAGAGGGGAAGCGAAGCAGGCCGGGCTGCAAGGGATTGGGATGCGTGTGCCGAAAAAGATGGCGTCGCTAGCGGTTGTTCAGGCCGAGGAGGACAGGCGACCATCAAGACTGTTGGATGGTGGACACTACAAAAAAACGCCCATATAAAGAGGGCAAAGGCGAGGGAATTTCCCTCTTTAACCATGTAGGCGACAGCAGAGGCGAGGGGCAATCATTGTCGCCAAAGTGCTCCTCGCTAATTTATTGGCGAGGGCACCCTCGCCTATTAAAGAGGGCAGAATCACACTCGCTGATTAAAGAGGGCCAAACACACTCGCCTATTAAAGAGGGCGTCCCCACTCGCCAATTAAAGAGGGCGCGTGTCGTCGCCCAGTAGCGAGAGTGGGTCCCGTCGCCAATTAAAGAGAGTCATAACCCTCGCCTATTCCCGAGGGCTAAGACCATCGCCTTTTCCCGAGAGTGAGGCCGCTCGCCAATTAAAGAGAGTTGCCCCACTCGCCAACATGTGGTATTTAAAAAAATACAGATCTGGGTTTCGAACCCAGGTCTTTAAGGCCACATCTCTTACCCCTCACCACCAGGCCACCATTAATGTTGTGAAGAGTTTATGCGCCCCCTGTGTGCCAATTAGGCTAGGATCTTTAGTCGTAATGTTTTAAATGCAATATATATTTATCTCTTTTAATTTTTGTTTTTATTCTTTAAGTCAATTAATTTAATAAATTACCAATTATATGTTATTAACTCAATTAATTTATATATTAGCTCAATACTTAATTAATTTAAAAAAGCCCTTCATTACTTAATTTAATAACTTATACTTATGTATTAACTCAATTTTATTCTTTTATTCTTTAAGTCAATTAATTTAATAAATTACCAACTATATGTTATTAACTCAATTAAGTTATATATTAACTCAATACTTAATTAATTTAAGAAAGCCCTTCATTACTTAATTTAATAACTTATACTTATGTATTAACTCAATTTTATTCTTTTATTCTTTAAGTCAATTAATTTAATAAATTACCAACTATATGTTATTAACTCAATTAAGTTATATATTAACTCAATACTTAATTAATTTAAGAAAGCCCTTCATTACTAAATTTAAAACTTATACTTATGTATTAACTCAATTTTATTCTTTTATTCTTTAAGTCAATTAGTTTAATAAATTGTCAACTATATGTTATTAACTCAATTAATTTATATATTAGCTCAATGCTTAATTAATTTAAAAAAAGTCCTTCATTACTTAATTTAATAACTTATACTTATGTATTAAATCAATTAATTTAATAAATTACCAACTATATGTTATTAACTCAATTAATTTATATATTATATCAATACTTAATTAATCACACACAAGCAATATGAATTAAAACCATTAAAATAAACCATTGTCTCGTTCACTTCAATTCAAGTACACAACATAAAAAAAAAATCCCAAACAACTTCAATTTTTTAAAATAAACAAGACAACATAACTTAAAATGTATCAATCATCGACCATCAACAGCGCCACCATCATCATCATCATCATTCCTAGCACCCTGAACGTTACCCGAGCCCCCTCTGAACTGGCTCATAATTGATGCCATTTGTAGCGCAAACTCTTTACGTAAGCGCTCTTCCATTTGAGTGATTGATTGCTGCAGTTCTTCACGTAAGACTTTCTCTCTCTCTCTCTCTCTCTCTCTCTCTCTCTCTCTCTCTCTTGATTAGCCCTCCGCTCTTCCAAAAGAGCATTGTCGATGTCGGCCTGGCTAAATCGTCCAAACGCCGTACCGGAAGATGTCTCACCAGGACCACAAGTGACGCATTTATTCTTTCCTAGTTGCCCAAGACCCTTCACGCGACCGTGAGATCTTCCAACTTTCTTCACGAACAACTTAGACATGTCTGGCATGGGTGGGGTCTGGCCGGAACCATCATCTGAAGGATCAGATGACGGTTGGGTGAGATGTGACAATTTCTCTTACACCTGATCCTATATGTGCATATTTAAAATTTGGTTAATATACATGTCAATACAATTAAATATTATATTTAATATAATATATGTATACACTTACCATAATATCACTCATATGCCCGTATGTGTACGTTCTGTTAGTGTAACGGTGGTAATATTCGATAATCTCCCAGTCGTAAGCGGGTCGTCCCAAAAATCTAAAAATCAATCTCGATCTGTAGCTCCGGCAGCGACGGTGGCGCGGTGGAGGAGGCAGCCGCGCAATGTGTTTTTTAGGGGTTTAGCTTCGATATTGTTAAGAATTGGGGAAGGAGGAGAAGGTTTTAATTGGGCCTTAAGCGAGGGGACTTACGAGGGCCCCACCCCCTCGCCAGTTTCCGAGGGCCACAATGCACTCGCCAATGAGCGAGTGTAGAACACGCCGTCGCCAAAGCCATCCCCAATACGCGAGTGCATCTTTTTCCACTCGCTAATTCGCGAGTGTGATTCCATCCCTCATCAATTCCCTCTTTATTTGTGCCTCTCTTTAAATCCCTCGCCAAACAGCAAGGGTTTAATCCCCCTCTTTAACTCCCCTCTTTATTTGAGCAATTTTTTGTAGTGGGAGTTGCAACGCTGCCATGGAAGAGAGCTTGTTTGTTTGTTTTAGAATACGGAAATTTAGAATTTCAATTTTTTATTTATTTTAAGTTCATGTAATCAATTTTTGTATTTTTTTTTTCAGTTTGTTTGATTGTTCATGTTGCCCAAGTTGTCTTCTTGCTGTCATAAATTCTTTAAATTCTAAGTAAAAGGAAGATATTACAAGGATAGGTTTTGGTGGTCTTTTACATTTGAAAACAAGTTATTTAGATAGAAATATGGTTTCGTGGTTAGTTCAAAATTTCAATCCCATTAGCCGTATGGTAAAGTTAGACAGTCTTAGTTCCTTTCCAATTACTCCGGATGATGTCCATGATGTTTTCATGCATCCCCGTAATCCTATACTTCCTCTTTCTTTTTACAAAAAAAATGATGAAAGTGATATTCTCGAAAGTTTTAAAAGTGATTACGTATATTATTTTTCATGGTTAGTCAATTACATGTATTACAGATGCTATGATGCACAAGTTCCCTGATGGTGGTGATGATTTTATAATAATGTTCGTTTTTTATGTTTTGTTATCTTTCCCCACTCCTCCATCAAATCGACTTATTTCCATGAAATATTTAAAATCACTTGCGGCCATTGAAGATATAAATAAGTTTGATTGGTGCTCTTTCGTTCTCCAAAAGATATGTGATGGAATAAAGTCTTATAAGTCTGGAAAAAGCAAAAAAATTGTTTTTGTTTTTGGATGCATGTTGATGCTTCAAGTAGTATATATGTATAGGCTTAAGTGGCAGCGATTCCCTGAACCTATCACACTTCCTTTGATTCAAACACTGGGCAATTGAGAGAGTGAAAGAAAGAAGCAAATAAGAATATGAAGTTGGGAAGTATGGATCAGGAGAACTGGTTATTAATGTGTTGGGAATAAAATGAGATATGTTTTGATCTAATACCAAAACCCCCTGAGACATGCCTAAGTCAAGATAAATATGTTCTAAAAATGATAGAACATATAGTTTATAGGCTAGATAGGAAGCTGAAATGTTAGGCAGCTCTTAGACAATTAGATGCACAATTTGAGGGGGAACCTATGCTTTGAAGATGATCAAGATCAAGTCCCCTCAAGGCTCAAATTCTGGAACAATCACTTAAGAGCAAGGACACTCTATGGAAAACCAAATGCACTGATCAGGAGAGTTGTCCAGAGAAGATGTTCTTATGCAAGAACAAGATTGTAAAGCTCAAAAGGACAAGTCCAATAAGATGATCTGATCAGGAGAGTTGTCCAGAGAAAGTGTCCATATGCAAGATTGGTAAAATCAAAAGGACAAGCTTAATAACTCTGATCTGCAGAGTTGTCCAAAGAAGCTAGCCATATGCAAGAACAACTTTACCTAGCTCAAAAGGACAAGGCTACTCAAAGGCTTTGGATCAGGAGAGTTGTCCAGAGAAGCCAACTCTATGTGCAAAGTGCTCTGATGCTAAAAGACCAAATATGCTGATCAGAAGAGTTGTCCAGAAGAGTTGTCCAGAAGAGTTGTCTCAGCATGATTGAATCAGAACAGAAGTTCTAAAGGTTGAAGGTCAACTATGCTGAAGAGAAAGAGACAACCACACCCTAAAGATCACCAAAGAAACAAGCTAAGATCACCTTGAAGTGAAATAAAGGGAAAGAGCCAAGTCATCTGAAGAAGAGCAAGCCAACCTTGCTGAAAAGCAAAACTGCTGATAGTGATAAGGAGAGTTGTCCAGATGATAAGGAATGTTGTCCTATCATTGGATCAACCTTCAGAAGCCATGTCCAAGTCCTAACAAGAAGTCAAACATTGGGAAAAGTGCTGCAGAATGAAGACAAAGTCTTACAAGCCGTTTATTACCCAAATGAGGACATGTCACTATCAAGAATCTGTCTTCCAGTTTGAAGAACTCAAGGAAGACATTTATAGCAATTTGGGGCTGCCTCTCCAACGGGCAAATCCTCCATTTTGTCTATAAATATAGAAGTGTGAAGACCATTTGAAAGCACCTCAACAGAATCCAACTACTCAAATATTCTGAAGCTCATAGAACATTTAAGCTTTCAAAGAGACTATCTTAGTCTTTACACACTTCTTCTAAGCTGAACCCAATTGTATATCCATACACAAGCTTAGAGAGATATCCTATCCTTATACACTGATCTTCATTGTAAAGGATATCTCATTAGTTGGAACCTTACTTCAATCCTTACCCCTTTCAAGTGAGAAAGTGAGAAGGTTGTAGTAGTAGAAGTGGTAGGAGCTGACTGTTGAGAGAAGAACAGTTCAGTTCTGAGTTGAGAAGAGGGAACTAGGACTCTAGACATCCTAGGGATCAATTCACCAAGGAGTGGTGTTCTTGATCAAGTGCACCTTGGCACTATAAAACAAGTTAATTCCAAGAGTGAAGGAATTATCCTGTTAAATCAGGAAAAGTGGATGTAGGAGCTTGAGTCTCTGAACCACTATAACTTCTTGTGTTGATTTACATTTCAAATACTTTCATACACTCAACACTGCACACAAAACTGATCTTTCAAGGATAAACATTCAAAGACTGTGCAAAAACCTATTTGGACAAGTTCCCTGAAAACTGGACTGTGTTGCATTGACTAAGTGATTTCAGAAATTAAAGGAGTCTAAACTTAAAGGGCCAACCACTATTCCGCACATATAACTCCCCTAGATAGTTATTCAACTAAGTACTCAATAGTACTTAGTAGTTTGATTATCTTAGAAGAGTTAATCTTCTTCAGCAGAGTTGTCCAAGACAACCTTGCTGAACTCTGGTTTAATCAAGTTAGCAAAAGAATTGCATACAAGTGTATTCCCCCCCCATACACTTGTTATATACTCCTTTCAGGACCAACAAGTGGTATCAGAGCAGGGGTTCAAAGACCACTGCTTCTGAAAATCCATCTTGATTTTCAAAACTCTCATATTTGTGTGGTCACTGAACTGATCTTTATCTGAAATCTATTACCTGTTGACTAACTGATTATTCTTGAGAAATGGCCAACAACAATGCTGTTCCTCCACCTGCTGTTCAAGGATTAGACAACATGGCCACAAATCCAGTCAACCACATTTCTCATCACAAACTGCCCATGTTTTCAATAGACAATTATGATTTCTGGAAAATTAGAATGAGGGCTCATCTTGCATCTCTCCATACTGATATGCTAAGAGTAATCACAAGAGGACCTTTTGTGTTTACTCAAACTAACCCCAGAGTGACAGCTGAGCAAAAAGCAGATATAAGGGAACTGATTCCCAAAGATGAAGATGACTTCACTGCTGATGAAAAGAGGAAGGATAATCTGAATTATCTAGCAATGAACACTCTTTATCAAACAATTCCAGATGCAGTCATGGGAAGAGTCTACCACTGCACAACAGCCAAAGAAATTTGGGATACTCTTGCTGAAATGTGTGAGGGCACTGAACAGATCAAGGAGAACAAACTCCAAGTTGCTGTGCAGAAGTTTGAACAATTTTCAATGGAAACTGATGAGTCCATTGACAAATTTGCTGGTAGATTCACTAATGTGATGAATGAAATTAACTCATTGGGCAAGGTCTACACCAAGAGAGAAGTGGGATTGAAAATCTTGAGAAGTCTCACTCAAAAGTGGGATGTCTATGCTGTAATGATGCAAAACACCAAAGATCTTTCCACCATGCCCATGCAACAAATCTTCTCTGAACTCAAAGCCTATGAGTTTGATCTAAATAGAAGAAAGCCTGTTGAGGAACCTTCAAATCCTACTAAGGGAGTGGCATTCAAAGCCAAAGTTGCTGAACCAGAAATGCAACCCACTCCCAGATCATCAAAGACAGTCTCAAAGACTGAAATGAAGGAAGAACTAGCCTTGATGGCTAGAAGGTTTGAAAAGTTGAACTCAAGGTTTGGTAGATACAAGAAATTCTACCAGGACAACAAATTCAGGAGATACAACTCTCCTGAAACACAGGCTGAAGTCAAAAAGCCTGAAGAGAAAAGATCAGAGGACAAGTACTCTGATAGGAGAAGATCCAGTAGAGCTGAACCTTCATCATCAAAAAGAAGAGAAGAATCAAAGAAAGAAGATGATGAAGATCTGTGTTATAACTGTAAAAAGAAAGGGCACTTCCAGTATGACTGCCCTGAATTGAGCTCTAAAGAAAGAAGAGAGAGACAAGCTAAAAGAGACAGAAAGTTCACCAATAGAAAAGCCATGATGGCTGGTGAAGAATCTGATAGTGCTGAAAGCTTCAACTCCTCTGATGGATTATTCTCCAACAGTGATGATGATGATGATGTTTGCAACATGGCTCTTGAGGATGATGAGGTATCCTCCACTTCTAGTTCACCATCATTCATCTCACAAAACACTAGTGAGGTTAACCTGAAACTTTCCTTAGGAAAGTTGATGGAAGATTTCACTAGATTACAAGAATTTCATGACAACTGTGTGAGAGAAAATGAAAGATTGGCTACCGAACTAACCAAGAACTCTGAGGTAGCTGTTGATGTCAAGTCTACTGAGTTGTTTCAACAAGTCTTGAGAAAGCTTGAGGAAGCAAATCTCAGGATAGTTGACCAACAAAAGGAGATTGATGATCAACTTCTCTCTCAGAAGAGAAAAGAATTTGAACTTAAAATTCTAAATGCAAAATTTGAAAACCTCTCACATGAGTATGCTATTCTTAAATCAAGTGAAGAGAGCCTGAAATTAAAGATGTCTGCTTTGAACAAATCCTCTAGAGCAATAGAGGAAATTCAAAGTTATCAAAGACCTATGGCTCAAAGAAGTGGATTGGGTTTTGATCCATTTGAATCTTCACCTTGTCTTAGTGTTGCATCCACAAGTAACACTAAGAGAATCTTTGTTAAGTCAGTGGCACAAACTGAAAATGAAATTATTCAGCCACTGAACAAAGGAAAGGGCAAACTGAATGAAATGCCTACTCAAGTGATTCAGGAGAATAGGCCAAAACCTAAGGAAATGGCCAAAGCTCCTGAGCACAAGAGGAATATTGGTCAGCAGAGTAGACCCAATGGAAGGGCAACTCTCCTGAACAATGTTCAGAGGAATTATCCAAGGTATAATCAGCCTAGGCCAACTCTTCTGAGAAAGCCTCAGCTGAATAGACCTAAGGACAACTACCCTCACAGGCAGAATAAAATGAGACAACCAAAACCCTTCATGCGAAAGGGTAATGGTCATAAAAAGGCCTTTCCTCAAAGATTTCATCAAGCTGCACAAAGAACTCATAAGTTCAGGAGAGTGGACAACTCCTCTGAAACTTACAGAGTTAACACATTCACACATACTTTCCCAAAGGCATTTAAGGGAAAGACAGTGTATGTTGATGCACTAGGAAATCAACTTAGCCACCTTGAATTAATCAGGGTTATTAGGCAAGTTTGGGTTCCCAAAGGTACAGCTAACCTCTCAGGACCCAAAACTCAAAGGGTACCTAAACCTATCTAAATGCAGGTACCAATGGGCCACAAGAAGAGGAGCATGAACAAAAAGACAGCATGGTACCTTGACAGTGGATGCTCAAGGCACATGACTGGAAACAAGGAACTCCTCACTGACTTCATTGAAAAAGAAGGCCCAAATGTTACTTTTGGAGACAGCTCACAAGCAACAACAAAAGGTTATGGTACTTTGATGATTGGTAACATCAAAGTAACCAATGTATCTTATGTGGCTGGTCTCAAATATAATCTCCTAAGTATCAGTCAATTATGTGATAAAGATTTTAATGTTGAGTTCTCAAGTGGAAAGTGTCTAATTAAGGATAAAACTCAACAAATCCTATTGACTGGAACTAGGAAGGGAAATGTGTATTTTGCAGACTGGGACAAGTCTACTGATGCTGCATGTTTTATTGCTAAAAGTTCTAGTGAACAAAGTTGGCTATGGCACAAGAGGCTAAACCACCTGAACTTCAAATCTATGAATAAACTTGCTAGAAATGCATTAGTTAAAGGACTACCTAATGAGGTTTTCATTAAAGAACATGTGTGTAAGCCATGTCAAGAAGGAAAACAGATTAAAGCCTCATTCAAAGGAAAACCAGTCATCTCCACTGAAAGGGTACTTGAACTTCTACATATGGATCTGTTTGGACCAATTACCCCTTCAAGCATAAATGGTAGAAAATACACATTAGTGGTAGTAGATGACTTCTCTAGGTTCACATGGGTAGTATTTCCCCTTAATAAGAAGGAAACACAAGTCAAACTACCTGAACTTCTCAAGAGATTGTCAAATGAGAAAAGCCTTAGCATTATCAAGATAAGATCTGATAAAGGCACTGAGTTCATTAACTCATACATCAATGAGTATTGCACAACTAATGGAATAGCTCATGAAACCTCAGCAGCTAGAACTCCCCAACAAAATGGAGTTGCAGAAAGAAGGAATAGAACTTTAAAAGAAGCTGCTAGAACTCTAATTGCTGACTCAAATTTACCTAAGAGGTTTTGGGCTGAAGCTATAAATACTGCATGCCATACTCAAAATAGATGTTTGATCACTAAGGGGCAAGGCAAAACCCCCTATGAACTCTGGAAAGGAAGAATGCCTAAAGTGTCATACTTTCATATATTTGGTTGTAAATGTTTCATTCACAATAATGGGAAAGAACAGTTGAAAGCCTTTGACAGCAAAGCTGATGAGGGAGTATTTCTTGGATACTCTCAAATCAGTAGAGCTTTCAGAGTCTACAACAAGAAAACCCTTATAGTGGAAGAAACACCTCATGTTGTGTTTGATGAATCTATCTTTGAGATCAGGAATGATCATTTAGAACCTGAAGAAATCACACAGAGGACAACCAGATTAAGCCTAAAAGACAAAGACACTGAATTCATAGATGTTGTTCAAGCCAATCTGCCTGAAAAACCCACATTGGACAACAATCCTGAAGGCAACCTTCCTGAGACAAATCCTACAGATGGAAATGGTGAACTGAATGAACCAATCCCAGTTCACATCCAGGTAACAACTACCAATGAAGAAGCAGTTCCTGCTGAGGTAGTTAATGGGTCAAATAATCAAGGGGGAACTCAAAATGTTGAAAATGCCAATGTCCCTGACATTGAGGACAACACCCCTGATTATGATCCTGAATTAGATCCTGCATTAAATTATCCTGAATTCTATGATCAAAATGACTCACCTTCAGTAGAGGACAACTCTACTGAAGAGATCAGGAAAAGAAGGACTTGGTTGTCTGACCATCCTACTGATCTGATACTTGGTGATCCAAGTATAGGAGTCAGAACCAGAAAGTTTCATGGTGAAAGTGCTATGTTCTGTTGTTTCTTGTCAGAACAAGAACCAAGTGATATTGAGGAAGCACTTCAAGATGCCAATTGGATCACAGCCATGCAGGAAGAACTGAACCAATTCACCAGAAATGAAGTATGGGAGCTGGTGGATAGACCTTCACATCAAGATGTTATTGGAACAAAGTGGGTGTTCAAGAACAAGAAAAATGAAAATGATGTGATTGTCAGAAACAAAGCAAGACTTGTGGCAAAAGGGTATTGCCAACATGAAGGCATTGACTATGATGAGACATTTGCACCTGTGGCAAGGCTAGAAGCAATAAGGCTCTTTCTAGCCTATGCAGCCCACAAGAGGTTCAAAGTATACCAAATGGATGTCAAGAGTGCCTTTCTGAATGGAGTCTTGAAAGAAGAAGTCTATGTGGAGCAACCACCAGGTTTTGAAGTTGGAAACCAAGTTTACAGACTCAAGAAAGCTCTATATGGACTCAAACAAGCCCCTAGAGCTTGGTATGATACACTGTCACAATTCCTCTTGGATCATGGATTCACCAAGGGAACTGTGGACAGAACTCTCTTCAGAATCTCTGAAGGAGAGGACATCTTGCTTGTCCAAATTTATGTGGATGACATAATTTTTGGATCCCCTAATGAGAAGCTGTGTGAAAAATTCTCCAAACTCATGCAAAGCAAGTTCGAGATGTCCATGATGGGGTTGATGAACTTCTTTTTGGGTCTACAAGTCAAGCAATCTAAAGAAGGAATCTTCATCAACCAAGCTAAGTACACCAGAGAAATGATCAAAAAGTTTGGGTGTACAACTAGCAAGCCAGTAAGGATCCCTATGAACACCAATTGGAAGATGGATCCTGATGAGAGTGGTGTGCCAACCAACTCTACTGAGTATAGATGAATAATTGGTTCACTCCTCTATCTCACTGCCAGCAGACCTGATATCACCTTTGCAGTAGGTGTTTGTGCAAGGTTTCAAGCAAATCCTAAGAAAAGCCACCTTGAGGCTGCAAAGAGGATTTTGAGGTACCTCAAAGGCACTGAAAATCTAGGCCTTTGGTACCCTGCTGATGACAATATTGAGCTAACTGGCTACTCAGATGCTGACTATGGAGGATGTAGGATTGACAGAAAGTCCACCTCAGGGACTTGTCAATTCTTGGGCAACAAACTCATATCTTGGTTCTCCAAGAAACAAAATACAGTAGCCACCTCCACCACTGAAGCTGAATATGTTGCAGCTGGAAGTTGTTGTGCTCAAATCCTTTGGCTAAGACAACAACTCAGAGACTACAAAGTCAACTCTACTGAAGTGCCAATTTTCTGTGATAACAATAGTGCCATTGCTATATCACAAAATCCTGTCTTGCACACAAGATGCAAACATGTGGACATCAAGCACCACTTCATTAGAGATCATGTGGAGAAGAAGGATATCAAGCTAGTGAAAATTCACACAGACCATCAAAAAGCTGATATACTAACTAAGCCACTTGCAGAGGCAAGGTTCCTGGAATTATCAGCAGAGTTGGGACTTCTTGATCCAGGGAAGTGGGACAAATGAGTCCAAAGAAGTTCATTGATTAAGGGGGAAACAAACTCAAACTTCAGCAGACTTGGTCAAGTCTACTGAAACTCAGAAACATGACCTTACTTCTTCAGGACACTTGTCCTTTGAAATTCAGGACACTTGTCCACAGTCTTTCAGGACACTTGTCCATGTAGGGTCAGATAAGTTGTCCCAGCTATCAAACCAAATCTTGGTATGATAAGCACCTATTTTTGGTGATCAATACCTATCTCGAAATCTGTCCCTTGAAATACAGTTTTCACCTTTCTGGGATTTAATTTGTCTCCCACCCAAAAGGTCACTTTCCATGCATTAAATGCCAAGATTTAACTCTTGTTTGCATTAAACTTTTTGGGACATGATCTATCTCGAAAAACACCCAGCCTTTAACAAACATTAAAAACCACCCACGTTTTGAATAAAACAGTTATTTCACTGTTACATTGGTTTTTGACCATTGGATCAAAAATGGACAACTCCCCTGAAATCAATCCTAGCCGTCCATTTTGGATTTCCATTTTTGTTCACCTTTGAATTGTTTCAAGACCTTACCAACTCATTGACATACATTCTTTTTAGAATATTCACAAGTCTTAAGATCCCCACAAACACTTCTTCCCCAAGTATTCGAAACCCTAACTCAAATTTTCTTCAAACTCTCTCAAAACTCTCTCTGCAAATTTCAATGGCCCCCAAAGTTAGACCTGAGATGCTTGTTGATTTCTCTAACAAGGATCTAGACCTGGATTTTGCCTACCTAAGCAACAAAAACAATCTTCACTTTGAGCCAATAGTCTCCTTTGAAAGTGAAGATCCTGAGATTACTCCAACCCTGAGGTGGTTGAGAAGAGCTGGCCTTCGAAAGTTCTTGGAAGAAAGACCAAGCTCTTGCTTGGAGAGCTACATGGCAGAATTCTTTGCCTTCCTCAAGTGGAGAGGCAAGCCTGAAGATAGTGAAGTATCAACCAAATTATCTTACACAGCAGAAGGAGAGGAAGAGGAGAGATTCCACAAAGTAAAATTCTCCTCAGAGGATTTGGAAGGAGCTTTTGGATTGCCTTATGAGGGAAGGAATCCAGAGGTTTATGGTACTGGGCATGAAGATGAAATAGCCCAAGAATGGTTATTAGTTCCAGGCCCTCTCTCCTCAACTCAAAACAAGAAAACTCTCAAGCTAGAGTTTCTCAATCTTTTTGAGGTAGTTGCTAAGAGCCTCTTAAGCAACACTGGAAGCTTAGAGCAGGTCAGCCATCCAAGGATCAGAATCATGGCTGCCATTATTGATGCCAGTGATAAGGGCATCAAGTTTGATTGGAGGACCTTCATCATGTCTGAAATGATGAAGGAGAAGGCTAAATTTAAGGTGAAAACCCACAATAAGGTGGTGCTAGAAGGGAAAATCAAGTATTGCACCAGGGCAAGCTTGTTGATTGAGAGGTTTTCCCACTATTCCCAGATGCAAACCTTTGCAAAGCCCCTCCCAGCCCAAAAGATCCTATTCAGAAAGCTCAGCAAGAAAACTGAGAAAAGAAGGATGTTACTGGCCAAGACTGCTGAAGAACAGGAGGAGGATAAGCCCAAGAAGAAAAAGAGAACAAAGGCCAGGGCTGTCAAAACCAGAAAAATGTCTCAATTGTCCTCAAAAGAAGCCTCAGGAGCATCAGCTGAAGTTGATGCAGTAGCAGAAGAGGGAGTGAGTGTGCCTTCTGACCACTCAGAAGAGTTGAGGAGAAAGTACAATGAGACTAGGCAAAAGAAGAAGGGTGATAAGAGAATCAGGGAAGTTGTCCCTGAGAAGGAAGGAAGTGGAAGCAGTAGGGCCAGCAAGAGAAGGGCCAAACCTACTGAGAAGGTGTTGGAGCTTCAAGAAGAAAGGTCTCTTCAATTGGCTCTAAGGGAGAGCAGAGCTGAAAGCAGGACCAAATCCATGTCAAGGACTAATTCTTCTGGTTCTGGAACTCCAGAATCCAAAGTCCCTGAAGGTCAACCTATAGAGGCCAACCCCCCTGAAATTCAGTACCTTGAGCCCAACTCCCCTGAAACCCATGTCACCCCTTCCAACCAACCCATTACCCCTGTAAATCTCACTAAGAGGTATTCTCCAGAAGGGAATGTGCAAAGAAGTGGCATTGATGTGCTTGCTGACTTAGCAGTAGATGAGACAAGACTCATGTCTCCCCTTGACTCATCCATGCTCAATTATTCAAAGCTCTTAGAGCATGCACTCAATGAGCCAACCCCCCTGAGTAAAGTCCCTTCAGATCAATTGCTCTCAAAAGCAACTGAAGATCCTTCTACTGTACCCAACCCATCTGAAGCCAATATCCCTGAACTTAATCTGCCTGAAGCCACATTAGGAGAACCCAGAGCCAACTCCCCTATAACCCAAAGTCCCCATTCAAGTGGAGATGAGGAGGAGTATACTTTTGAAAGTATGCTCAGAGGAGGAGCCAAGGCTACTGTGGACAGTTTGTATCCACAACTTGCTGAATTTCCAAGAATTCAGAAGGCCTTTCATGATTTGAGGATGCTTGTTGATGTGAAAGACAAATATATGATGGAGATATCACAAGTCATCCAAGATAAGGGTGCAAACTGGTGGCAAATAGAGGAAAATAGATTGCTACACTTTGCTGGAGTTTCAAAGACAAGATTTCTCATTGATGAGGACATTTTTGCAAAGTTAGTAGCTGATAAAATTGAGGAGGAGAAAGAAAGAAAAGCCAAGGGAATCAAACACCCTGACAGTAGCTCAAATGATGATGATTCCCCTGATGATCCCTCAAACCCTTCAAATCCCAACCCTCGTGAAACCCCTCAAGCCAACCTCCCTGAATCCTTTCAACCCAAGTCTTCTATAACAGACAGACTTTCAAACCCTCCTAAAACCTATCATAGGAAAGGCTCTGTGTCATCAGAGGTGTTGACCAAGGGTGGCAACACAACCAAAGACACATCTGCCAATGAAGGTTCTTCTGAACCCAAGGCACAACCTAAAGATGTTGAGGTTCCTGTACTAGAGGCTAGTTTGATTAAGGCCTATTCAGTGTCAGAAGAGTTGGACACTGATCAGCCCTTAATCATTCAGGATGACTCAGTGGCTGCTGAGATAAGCACTGTGATCTCCTCACAACTGCCATCTTTGAACCCTGTTGAGGGTGAAGGTGCTGCAGGTTTAGGAGAAGGAGTTGAAAAGGAAAGTAGTTTTGAAAAATCAGAGGGAGTTATGGATGATAGAGAGGTAGTTATCACTAAGATTGTGAGTGTACCACCATATGAGGGTGGAATAAGTGAGGAAGGACAGGTTATTCTTGAAGTCAAATCTGAACTTCAAGAATCCCTTGATGAGAGGAGGCCTGATTCCTTGAGTGAGAACATTATTAAAGAAGGGAGAAAAGAACAAGTTGAAAATGAGAAGAAGACTGCTGATGTATCAGAGTCTTATACAAAAGAAATTGAGGGTGATGAGTGCTTATTTCCTAACTTGTTTGACTTGTCTGATGTTGCAGGTATTTCTCTTGATCAAATTTTTGCAGATGAGTTCTTAACAGATGCACCTATCCAAGTAGACACAGGCTCAGCTCAGGCCTTACTTGGAATGCAATCAGAGAAGTTGGACTCCTTGGCTCATCAAGTCCAATCTGCTCATGCTGAAACTTCAGGAGCATTGAATGAGCAAGGAAGGACTCTAGCATCTGTAGAAATGAGGCTCACTGGCTCTGAAGATGTTGTGCTACCAACCCTTGAGGCAAGGATTAGTGGTGTGGAATCTGGTCTCCAAACCATCTCCACTGAAGTTCAAAATGCCAAATCAACCATGGAAGCCATCTCAGAGGAGGTCAAGAAAGAGCAAAAGCTGCTGAGGGACAATCACAATGCTAATATCAAAGCTCTCAGGCTAACTGTCAAACAAGCTATTGGAAAGAAGACTGCACTGCAAAAGAGAAGAGCCGAAGAGCAAAGGCTAGCTATGGTCAAAGCTGCCTCAGAAAAGTTTTCCCAAGAAGTGTTGGCCAACATTGCTGAAGGTGCAGTGGCCAACCTCACTGAGTTTCTGAAGACCAAATTGGATGCATCTCTTAAAGCAACCATGGAGGAGGTTGTTCATCAGAAAATGAAACCTATTCTTGCTTTTCTTAGCTTGAGCAGTGACAAGATGCAAAATATACATGATGAGAATGTATATTTGTTGGAAGAAATGAAATCTCTAAACCAGGCCCAATCCCTGATGGCCTCAACTATGAGTGACCTCAAACCCCAGTGTTTTGATGCTGCCAAAAAGGGGGAAAGGGAAAGAGCTAGAGCAAAAGGTGCCTTGGTGATAGGGAGCCCAGTCAAAGGGAAAGACAACATTGCTGAAGGAAAAGGCAAAGAGCCTGAAGTACTGAATTTGGAAGAATTGAATGAAGAAGAGCAATTAGCACTTGCTTTGAAGAATTCTATGGCCTCAGCTCAAGAAGAAAGGATGAGGTTACAACAAAGACCAGGTGGTGAAGTGTCAGGTTTGGACAAGGATGCTGAAGGTGTCCAAACTAGAGGAAAGATCAAGAAGGCCCAAGGAAAGAAGAGGCAAGGTGAGAAATTCACTGACTTCCCCAACAGCCTTGATCTTCCACCTGAATTCAGAGTTGTTGATGATGAGCCTACATCCAAGAAAGCCAAAACTGCTGAAGAGCCCAAAGCTGCTGAAAAGGACAAGTCTTCTGAATCTGGCAAAACTGCTGAAGGTACCAAGTCCACTGAAGACATTGAAGAATTATTTGCTGAAGGATTTGGACCTGAACCTAAGAAGAAGACAACTGTTCTAGCCCATGATCCATCAAAGCTGTTTCATGAAGGGTATGGCAAAGACCCTGAAACACAACAGAAACTGGCCATGATGAGGGCCCAAGAGAAAATGGATCTGATGGAATAAGCCAACAGAGTAAGAGATGAAAGGAGAGCAAACTTTCAGAAACCAAGAAGGAGGAGAGCAACTTACAGCAAGATGAAGCCTCAGCTTCTAATCCCAATGGACACCAAATATCCACACTTGGATAAATGGGTGCCAATTCAACTGAATGACACATGGGAAGAAGCCAAAAGGGAGTTTGTCTATGACTACTATGTCATTGACAGATGGAATGGAGGAGATGCAAACTCTGCCTTCACTGAGTTCATGCTAGAATACTACAGAGAGTTGTATCAACAACTTCTTGCAGCTGCTGACATTGCAAGAATTGAACTCACAGCTCCCAAGCCAATCATATACATGCCTCCAAAGCTTGAAGGATGGATTGACCAAGCAAGAATTCTGAGAGAATTCACTGAGATCCTTAAGCTAAACAAGATGGTTCTTGGACCTAAGGGAACCAACCAAGAAGCCATGGCATTGAATAGAAGAGTGTGGGCACAGTATGGAATGCTGCCACCCCTTGAGGATGATCTTTGAAATGGCTAAGTTTTCTGACCTTTTTTGATTGATCAACTATGCTGAAATATGGTCAAGATTGCTGATGTGGTGTGCTAATCTGTTTTGCTCTGATCTGTTATGGATTGCTCTGATACAAGCTCTGTGCTCTGATGCTGAAAATCTTATTTATGTCTTGATTTGTTAGAATGAAATGCTCTGATGTATTTAAGTGTTATTGATTCATGCTCTGATATGTTAATTTCAACTATCAACATGCTTGTAATGATCTTTGAATGAATGATAGTTGAACTTATTTTGAATCAAGAAACACTAATCTCTTTATGCCTATCTTGAACCTACTTGCAATAGAAACAGTGAATACACTAACACATTATTTTTCAGGAATATTGACCTTAGTCATGTCTTCTGAAGATACATGTAATAGGTGTAGACAAGTCACTTTTGCTTAGATAGTATAGGTTTTGGCATCATCAAAAAGGGGGAAATTGTTGGGAATAAAATGAGATATGTTTTGATCTAATACCAAAACCCCCTGAGACATGCCTAAGTCAAGATAAATATGTTCTAAAAATGATAGAACATATAGTTTATAGGCTAGATAGGAAGCTGAAATGTTAGGCAGCTCTTAGACAATTAGATGCACAATTTAAGGGGGAACCTATGCTTTGAAGATGATCAAGATCAAGTCCCCTCAAGGCTCAAATTCTGGAACAATCACTTAAGAGCAAGGACACTCTATGGAAAACCAAATGCACTGATCAGGAGAGTTGTCCAGAGAAGATGTTCTTATGCAAGAACAAGATTGTAAAGCTCAAAAGGAAAAGTCCAATAAGATGATCTGATCAGGAGAGTTGTCCAGAGAAAGTGTCCATATGCAAGATTGGTAAAATCAAAAGGACAAGCTTAATAACTCTGATCTGCAGAGTTGTCCAAAGAAGCTAGCCATATGCAAGAACAACTTTACCTAGCTCAAAAGGACAAGGCTACTCAAAGGCTTTGGATCAGGAGAGTTGTCCAGAGAAGCCAACTCTATGTGCAAAGTGCTCTGATGCTAAAAGACCAAATATGCTGATCAGAAGAGTTGTCCAGAAGAGTTGTCTCAGCATGATTGAATCAGAACAGAAGTTCTAAAGGTTGAAGGTCAACTATGCTGAAGAGAAAGAGACAACCACACCCTAAAGATCACCAAAGAAACAAGCTAAGATCACCTTGAAGTGAAATAAAGGGAAAGAGCCAAGTCATCTGAAGAAGAGCAAGCCAACCTTGCTGAAAAGCAAAACTGCTGATAGTGATAAGGAGAGTTGTCCAGATGATAAGGAATGTTGTCCTATCATTGGATCAACCTTCAGAAGCCATGTCCAAGTCCTAACAAGAAGTCAAACATTGGGAAAAGTGCTGCAGAATGAAGACAAAGTCTTATAAGCCGTTTATTACCCAAATGAGGACATGTCACTATCAAGAATCTGTCTTCCAGTTTGAAGAACTCAAGGAAGACATTTATAGCAATTTGGGGCTGCCTCTCCAACGGGCAAATCCTCCATTTTGTCTATAAATACAGAAGTGTGAAGACCATTTGAAAGCACCTCAACAGAATCCAACTACTCAAATATTCTGAAGCTCATAGAACATTTAAGCTTTCAAAGAGACTATCTTAGTCTTTACACACTTCTTCTAAGCTGAACCCAATTGTATATCCATACACAAGCTTAGAGAGATATCCTATCCTTATACACTGATCTTCATTGTAAAGGATATCTCATTAGTTGGAACCTTACTTCAATCCTTACCCCTTTCAAGTGAGAAAGTGAGAAGGTTGTAGTAGTAGAAGTGGTAGGAGCTGACTGTTGAGAGAAGAACAGTTCAGTTCTGAGTTGAGAAGAGGGTACTAGGACTCTAGACATCCTAGGGATCAATTCACCAAGGAGTGGTGTTCTTGATCAAGTGCACCTTGGCACTATAAAACAAGTTAATTCCAAGAGTGAAGGAATTATCCTGTTAAATCAGGGAAAGTGGATGTAGGAGCTTGAGTCTCTGAACCACTATAACTTCTTGTGTTGATTTACATTTCAAATACTTTCATACACTCAACACTGCACACAAAACTGATCTTTCAAGGATAAACATTCAAAGACTGTGCAAAAACCTATTTGGACAAGTTCCCTGAAAACTGGACTGTGTTGCATTGACTAAGTGATTTCAGAAATTAAAGGAGTCTAAACTTAAAGGGCCAACCACTATTCCGCACATATAACTCCCCTAGATAGTTATTCAACTAAGTACTCAATAGTACTTAGTAGTTTGATTATCTTAGAAGAGTTAATCTTCTTCAGCAGAGTTGTCCAAGACAACCTTGCTGAACTCTGGTTTAATCAAGTTAGCAAAAGAATTGCATACAAGTGTATTCCCCCCCCCCATACACTTGTTATATACTCCTTTCAGGACCAACATAATGTTTATCCAATTTCTTCAAATGCTGTGAAGTTTGATGAAGGTTTAAAAGGAAATCAAACTATTGGGCAACCAAAGTTTAAGGTAATTTTTTTTAACACTAGAAAGTGGTAATTATCATTAGTTAAAAGTATAAGGTAATTTTTTTTAACACTAGAAAGTGGTAATTATTAAAAAGTGTTAATTTTAACACTGAAAAGTGTTAACTCTTATTATTGAAAAGTGTGTTTTTTTAGTGAATGTTGATAAATTCTTGTTAATGAAAAATGTTAATGTTAATATATTATTTTTATTTGTAGAATGTTGATGAGTTCTTTACATTCTTAAGAGAAGATGCAAATGAATTCACTTCCAAATAAATGACTAGTTTGATTGAAAAGTGTTGTCTATTATTACTGAAAAGTGGTGTATATTATTACTGAAAAGTGTTGTTTTGTAATACTAAATTTTTTTCATTCAAAATACTGAAAAGTAGTAACTATTATTAGTGAAAAGTGGAAACAATTATTAGTGAAAAGTGAGGTCTATTATTAGTGAAAAGTTGTGTATATAATATTACTGAAAAGTGGAAACATGCAGTTATAAATGAAAAGTGGTAAATTTTAATATTGAAAAGTCTTGTATATATATTATTACTGAAAAGTGGAAACAGCTATAAATATAAAGTGGTAAACTTTAATATTGAAAAGTGTTGTGTCTATTATTAGTGAAAAATTGTACGTGTATATAATATTAATGAAAAGTGGTAAACTTTAATATTTGATCGTGTGACCGTATACCCATTTCCAAATATCGTAACCACCAGGCCAGCGGTTACTTTATTTGTAAATATCCGCATTTGTAGGTTATAGTTGTTGATTGGTCGCATAGTGTGACCAGAGATCAACTCTATTTTTTAATATCCTAAAAAAAATTGTTGAACATTAAAATTGATTTCTAGGTAGAGTAATTCATTAGAATTTGAACTTTACACATTTTTTTTGTCCTAAAAAAGAAGCTCCAATTTAAAATATTAGTCAGTCATATACTAATTAAATTCGATCACAATATATATACAGTAAATAGAAATATTAAGTTATTTATAAATTGTTCTTTTGCAGTACCACATCTAACGTTTTAATATTGGACAATTCACAATATATATATATATATATATATAAATGTTTGCAAACAAAAAGAAGCAACAATAAATTAATTCAATTCTTTTTAATTAAATTTTCATTACAAGAGTTGAACAAACTTATTTAATTAATTCGATCCCATAATTACTAATCCGGAATCATCGATGCATGATCATCATATTCTGCAAGAAAAACAAAGTATATATAAGAATCGAAGAATAATATATATATATTAATTGATTTAGAGAGTTAGGTAGCTTACTTATCACAGTTGAAATAAGGGGATATGGGGATAGTTTGAATATGACAAATCCCGGGGAGAGCCTCAGCTTTGGCAGGAATAACGTGCAACTCGGCCGCGAGTTTCTTAAGGCAATAGCACACGGTTCTGAGGCTCTCTGGGTCGACGAACGCAAGATCGTTGAGCGTACTTGCACCTTGGCAGCACGCCTCCGTCGCATTATCCGCTCGCCCAACCAAATAGTCCTCGCAAGGCTGCACCAATTTCTCCGCCTCCGGGCATGTGATTGTACTTGCAATTGCAATTCCCACCAATGCCAAAACCATAAACAAACTTGAAACTAATTCATTTCTATTCATTTTTTCTATATCTAATTAATTGATGATATACGTACGATTGTATATATTATATTAACCTCTCTAGCTAGCTCGTTCAAGATATGCCCCTTTTAACTTATAAATTTTATGTGGTATTTATAGTGGATGAATATAATATATATATGCACTCTTCCGGATTTATTCATTTCAAAACTGATTCCATATTAATGATCATCAATTAATTGTACGTTTTTTCCCATTTTTTGCCCAAAACTTTTTTAAAAGTAAAAAGATGCTTACTATTTCTTTTTTGACTATTTTTTATGCATTCAGATGTAAATTATACCGTTGTATTTTAAGTGATTTTAGCATACTTTTAATTTTTTTAATTGAATTTTAGCCCATCATATTATAACAAAGCTAAAATTATGACCAAATTGCACCATGTAATTAAGTGCACACAAGTGTAATAAGGAATTTTCTTAAGATAGTCCTGGTGTCGCCTAAACTATCAACTGTTTGGATGTCGAATTGTGTCGCTCTAACTTGATACTTGTCGCCTATTTTTAATATTTTTAAATAATTTTTTAAATTTTATTTTGTTATTTACTATATTACCCTCCATTAAAAATAATATTAATATTATTATTAAAATTAAATACATATAATAAATTTAAAATTAAATTATTATTTCTTAAAATAAAAAAATATGATTATATGACTTAATTGCAAATTATTGATATCCTTCTTTTCTGCCAAAAACACTTGGACCAAGCGCATACCCGTCGCTAGGGCTATCAAAATGGGCCCAGCCCAATGGGTCTGCCCGACCAGCCTGACATACGGACTGAGCTGTAATATCAGTGGCCTAAAAACAACAGGGCAAAATTAGCCTGACCCACTTGAATAATCGGGCCGAGCCAAGCCCAATTTTTTTGGGCTGGCTCAGTTCCTTTTTTTTTTCTATATTTTTTAATATTCTAAATCTAAGAATCTGTATACTGTATACAGAAAGACATAACAAAAAAATAAAATGAAACCCTACTTCTAAACATGAGATGATGGATTTTAATACATTTGTGTTGGTCCTTGGTGGAGTATAACACAAGTGTATGGGGGGAATGCACTTGTGTATGCAAATTCTTTTTCTTTTTAACAAACTGGTCTTATCAGGCAAGTTGCCTCACAACAAACCTGAGTGTGAACTTTGATAGATACTTTTCCTACTGATTACTATTAAGTGGTTAGTTGGCTAAATATCTAAGAAAGTTGTTGAGTGCGGAATGTGGTTGGCCTTTGACTCAAGAAAATACTCCAAGTTGATTTCTGAAAAACAAGTTATCAGGGACTTTGTCCAAAACTGTTTTTCTTAACTTACTGAGTTTTGCTCTTTGAAATATGATTGAATATAAATGCAATAAAGAGTGCAGTAAGTAAATGGCACACAAGTTTATAGTGGTTCAGAGACTCAAGCTCCTACATCCACTTTCCCTGATTGAACATGATAATTCCTTCACAATGGAATTAGCTTGTTTTATAGTGCCAAGGTGCACTGATCAACAACACTCTCTTAGTGTTTTGATCCCTAGGATAATCAGAGTCCTAGTGCTCAATCTCTCTGAGTTAAGACTGTTTTTCAAAATGGCAGTCCTTAACTCCTCACTTCTACAACAAACACTTTCTTCACTAAATGAGATAAGGGTTTGAGGTTTGGTTCCAACTAATAGAGATATCCTTTACAATAAGAACAGTTGTAAAGGCTTAGGATATCTCAATGCTAAGCTTTGGATGTTTACAAAGATTGGCTTAGCTAAATGAAGTGCTTCAGGAAACTTGGGATTCTAAAGAACAGCTTGGTTTCCTTTGAAAGCTTGATGATAGTTTGATAGCTTGTAGTTGGATGCTGAATCCCTTTGATCACTTCTGTATTTATAGGCAAATTTGAACAACTAACCGTTGGAGGGATAGCAATTCAAATATGTCTATTTTGCAGCACCATTGAAACGGCTATGAAGCTTGGTAACCTTTTATCCACTGTGTAAAAGGCTTCTTCAATGGTTGCTTGAATGAATGTGTTGACTTCTGAAGAATGCGGCTGAGAAGACTTGTGTCAGATTCCAAATATGCACATTTTCCTAGGTTGATTTGTGGCAGAAGCTACACTCAACCAATGGTCAGATGGGACAAGCACCGTGAACATTCCTGCTGCAATTTAGAATGTTCCAACATTCATTCAATGCTTCACTCTTTAATGCTTCAAGTCTTCAATGCTTGGTTCAGACATGATTGGCAATAAATGCTTCATTAAATGTGTCTTCTGTGAGCTTTGGCATTCAATGCTCTTGATCATTTGCACTTCAATTGTTCTGATCATTTGCATTTATAAGCATTGCCTTAACACTCTTGATCTCTTCAGCTCAGTTGTCCACTTGGTCAACTTGTCTTGCAAGTTCAGCAACTTTGGCCTAGAGACTTAATACATATCAAGCTGCCTAACATTCAGCTTTGGACAACTATCCTGAACTCTAAAATCTCACAATATTTCTGAGATTTTTAACTTAAGCATTCTACTTACTCAAGTGTTCTGAGACAACTTGTCTGAACTAGACTTGAGCATATCTCAACTAATCTGAACATCATCAATCAGGGGTTTTGGTATCTAAATCAAAATCATTTTATTCCCAACAATTTCCCCCTTTTTGATGATGCCAAAACCTATTAAAAAGGGAACTTGACTTATACTATTCTTTACCTTCAGGATGAGTGAACTGGTCAACTTTCCTGAAAGAAACTGTTAGCATAATAAATCAAGTATGATATGTTGTTGGGATATGAATCCTTGAAACAATGTTCTAGATGATGATTGTATGTTTTGATGGCCAAAAGCAACTTAAAGTTAATGATATATGTGGTTCTAAGTCATCCTAACTAAGTCATCATAAGAGATATTGGAATCTGAGTTTACTGATCTTATATGAGTTTACTGATCTTATATGATTACTGATCTTATTGTGTTTACTGATCTGATATATGAACTGTTAGGAACTAAGCTGATGTTTTGTATTGTATAGACAACTTATAGTATAGGACTTAGATATACTCATCTGTATATAGTTCAGTTGATGTATAGATAGGTTTTATATATGTAAAGTTGCATTCTATTGTATTCAGCATTGTAATAGTTTAGAACAGTAATTTAGAACACTAGATTAGAAGAAGATCAGAAGACAATGAAGACTCAGAAGACTACTTCAGAATAAGAAGACTTCAAAGAAGAGTTGAAGAGAAGCTTAGAAGAATTCTGGAGAAGTACAGAACAGTTTTAAGTTACTGTGCTGACTGACTAAGAACAGTAAAAATCAGAACAGTAAGTTACTGTGCTGATTTGGTGTATTTGAAGAATAAGTTTGGAAAGCTTATTTAAAGAGTAACTAAAGATATATTGAAGATATGCTGACTTGGAATAAGAAGGAAGTTACAAAGTCGGTTACAAGAAGAAGTTACAACAAAAACAGTTTTAGAGTTAGTTGAGAGTTAGTTCACAAACTGCTAACTGTCATACTAAGTTCTATAAATACTGTATGATCTCCTACTTGAAGAGACTACTGCTACTACTGAACAATTACTGATCTTAGAGAAATCAAGAGTAAGTCTACAATCAAAAACTCACAGAGTTAAGGAAATCAATTTAAGGAGAAGCCACTGAATTGAAGAGAAGAATCAAAGGCTACTCAAAGAGAAGTTTTACTTTTCAGTTTTAAGTTTGTATTTTGTAAAACAAGTGTGCTAGTTACTTGTAGAATTACTAGTAGATCGAAGATACACTTGGGAGTGTAATCGATAAGATCACAGTCTTAGTTTTGGGACTTTAAGCCACAAGAAACTCAAGAAGGAGTTAATAAAACATCACAACTGGGATTGTGAGAGTGGATGTAGACTTATTGGTCGAACCACTATAAAATTCTGTGTTCTTTGTTTTCTGTTTGATATTTGTTTGATATTTGTTTAAACAAGAACAGTAGAATTTACTAAGTAAAGATCTGATTAAAAGTTGACTATAAAACTAAAACTGGAAGTACTGATCTGACTCAGTAAGAACAGTACTATTCAGAACACTATTCCGCATTATAAACTCTGATATTTTGAAAGATTTTTGAAAGTCTATTCACCCCTCCCCTCTAGACTTTCTTAGCTTACTCAATCTTAACTCAACTTGGGACCAACATATGTCATGTTAGGTTAGTTGAGATAATGAGTTGTTATCTCTTGATAAAAACATAGTGATCCTTTTATATAAATCAAAGAGCATTATAGATCAGAAAATTAAAAGGACTCACTAGACTGATACAGCAGAATAACAACAATCATAAAAATTATAAAAACAGATAGGGAAGAAATGAACTTATCCATCAGAGAGTTCCATCATCTTGAGGAGCAATGCCATATTGAGCCCAAACCCTTTTCTTCAGTTCCCAGATATCCTTGTTGGTTCCTTTAGGGCCAGGCTTCATCTTCTCCATCCTCATGATGTTGATGAACTCTTCCAGAATCTTTCCCTCATCAATTAAGTTCCCATTGAACTTAGGAGGCATGTACAGAATAGGACCAGGGGCCTTGAATTCAACTCTTGCCATCTCAGCTGTTGCAAACAGCTTTTGGTAGAGGTCCCTATGGTTCTCAAACATAAACTGCACAAAGTCTTCATCTACACTCTCTTCAAGCCACTTCCCAATGACATAAAAGTCATATACAAAACTTCTCTTGGCCTCCTCCCATGCATCATTCAGTGAGATTGGAACCCACTTATCATGGTGAGGGTATTGAGTGTCCCATCTTTGCAACATTTGAGGTTTGAGCCTTCTGTAAGAAGCCCTCCTTCTTGGAGCTTTGAAGTTTGCCCTTCTTTCATCTCTTGCCTTGTTGGCCTCAACCAACTGATCCATTCTCTCTTTAGCTCTTTGAAGAGCTAGCTTTTCCTGTGTCTCTGGATCCTTTCCAAATCCTTCTTCAAACAGCTTAGAAGGATCATCAGCAAGTTTGGGCACACCAACTTCAGGCTCTCTGTCCTGTACTTCTTCTTCAATAACTGGCAGCTTGACTGCTTTCTTCAACCTCTTGGATTTCCTTACTGGAGTTGTTTCTTCAGACTGAAATTCTGATGGCAGAGTCAGGCTAGTTGGGAATTCATTGAAGGCTTGCAATTCCTTCCTCTTTCTTTCAGATGCTCTTGTCACTTTCCCCCTTACTTCAACAGCCTTCTCCTTGGGGTCAAGTCCTGCAGACTCACCACCAGGCCTTTGAAGCCTCCTTGCCTGACTTTCCATAGCTGACATCATAGACTCCTTGACAGCAATCTGAATTTACTATTCTTTAGTCAAGTTTTCAATATTCATTGGGCCTTTGCCTTTCCCAATGTCTTCTACTACCTCCTCCTCAATATCAGGGACCTTCTCCTTTCCTTTGGATTCACCAATCACCAAGGTTCCCTTTGCCCTAGCTCTCTCTCTTTCCCCCTTTTTGGCATTATCAAAACATTGGGGCTTCAACTCACTCATTGAGACTGAGAGATGTGAGTGGGCTTGAGTGAGGGACTTCAACTCCTGCAGCAAATAAACATTCTCATCATGAATGTTTTGCATTTTGTCATCTGCCATGCTTAAGAATGTGTGAACAGGTTTCATCTTTTGAGCAACAATAGCATCCAAAGTGGCTTTCAGTGATTGATCAAGTTTGGCCTGAAGTTGATCAGTGAGGTTGGCCACAACTTGATCAGACACTTTGGTCATAAGTTCAACAGTGAACTTCTCTGCAGCCTCTTTCACCATTGCAGCTTTCAATTCTTCAGCCTTCTTTCTTTGAGCAGCTGTCCTTTGCCTCAAGGCATCCTTTATTGTCCTTCTTAGAGCTCTCACATTGTCCTTGTAGAGATTCTTGAGGTCATGCTGCTCTTTCTTCACAGATTTTGTGAACGTCACCATTTCATCCTTTGCCTTTGTTACTTCAGTTGAAACTGTTTGCAGTCCAGTTTCAACTCCACAAATTCTTGCATCTAATGTGGGCAGGATCACCTCTTCTGAGCCAGTTAGCCTCATCTCCACAGAGGCTAAAGTTTTGCCTTGGCCATCTAGAGTATCCACTGTTGCAGCATGAGCCTTCCCAACTTCCCTGACCAGTGTATCCAACTTTTCGTATTG
This sequence comes from Galeopsis tetrahit, assembly GCA_963675135.1. Taxonomy (NCBI): domain Eukaryota; kingdom Viridiplantae; phylum Streptophyta; class Magnoliopsida; order Lamiales; family Lamiaceae; genus Galeopsis; species Galeopsis tetrahit. The sequence goes on from OY776126.1 coordinate 6,200,124, forward strand.
CTCTTCAATGATAGATGCAGTTTGAGTAGCAATCTGAAAACCAGCCTCAGTGATGTTGGCTTGTTCAAAGTACATCTTATTCAATGTGGACACATTTGCTGACACTGCTTCAAGGTCAATGTCAGCATCAACTGGTATATCTGTAAGAGAAGCATCTACAAAAATTTGCTCAATGGTGACAGCTACTGAATCTGCAAAACTAAGAGTGTTAGTAAAAGCTCCCTCAACACCCTCATTCTTTTTATCTCCCAATAGGTCTGATACATCAGCACCTATACTCTTTTTTTCAACTAATTTCTTTTCTTCAGTATCAACAGATAAACTCACATTCACTGGAGAATCAGGCCTCCTTTCACCAAGGGATTCATCAAGTTCAGACTTGACTTGAAGAATAGCCTGACTCTCATATTGGGCTGCACCCAATATTTCTACTTCCTCTCCCTCTATAATTGGTGCACTCAGGGAACCAGTAATCACACAATCATCCTCACCATCTCCCTCTTATTTTTCATCACTATCAGCCTTTTCAACTCCTTCCAGTCCTAAACCTGACACCTCCATATCCTCAACAGGATAGAGGGCAGTTGTTGGGAGATCACAGTGCTTGGGCATCCCAAGGCCACTGAGTCATCCTGAATGACTAAAGGCTGGTCAATGTCCAAATGTTCTGACATTGATGAGGCTTTAGCCAAACTAGCTTCTCCCATGGAAGTCTCAACATTGTCAAGCTGTGCCTCAGGTTCAGAAGAACCATCCTTGGCCAATGCATCTTGGACTGAGTTACCATCTTTGGTCAACTCCTCTGAATGAGCAGAGTCCTTAACAGATTGATAGGTCAAGTAATGTACCTGATCAGAGTTGAGGCCAGGAGGATTGGGATTGGTGTTGTCATCATCATCATCATTATCATCATCAGATGGACTGTCAGGATGCTTGATTCCTTGTGCAATTCTTTCTCTTTCAGCAAGCACCTTCTCATGAACAATGGTGCAAAATAAGGCCTCAGTGGTTAACACACTGGTCTTCTTTACATTTGCAAAATGTAATAGCCTATTTTCTTCAACCTGCCACCAGCTAGCTCCCTTGTCCTTGATAGCTTGAGCTATCTCCACAATTGTTCTATCCTTGATTTCAACAAGTGCCCTGAGATCATAGAACTGTTGTTGCAGCCTAGGATATGCCTTCAATCCTGGATATAATTCATCCACATTGGCTCTTGCAATCTGCCTCAACATCCCTTCATAGGTCTACTCTTCACCACTATCTTCTTCATCAGAAGAGTTGGTTTGGGATTCAGGGGGTTGGATTGGGATTCAGGTAGGTTGAGCTGGGATTCAGGTAGGTTGGATTTAGAAGGATTGGGTTCAGAAGAGCTTAAGACTAGTTGGGATTCAGGTGCTTTTGAGAGCAATGTTCCTGAAGAGGTAATTGGAATGGCTGGAATGGGTGGGAGGACAAATTGATCACCTTCTTGAAGAACAGTTTCAAGAAGTTTGGTGTAGGAGAGTAATCTGGGATCAAGTGGGGAGAATGGCCTATCCTCAAGATTGACTAAATCAGCCAGCACATCAATACCTGATCTGTCAGGGGCACCTTCAGGGGAGTAGACTTTCTTTGCAATAATTAGGGCATCTTCAGGAGTCTTGCACTCCTCTTCTTCATGCCTTTATGGAGATATTCTTCTAGACTGAATATCAGGAGAGTTGGTTTCAGGGCTGTTGGGCTTTGACTTGGACTTGGAGTTAGACCTACTTGCTTGTCTAATCTCCTTGAAGAACTCTTTCTTCTTCTTCTCCTCTTCCATCAACTTCTGCTTCTCAGAAGTTTTGATAATTCTTTTCCTTCTTTCAGACCTTGTGGGTTTATCAAGGTCCCTGTACTCTGTTACAGTCTCAGGCTGTAGGGGGACAACCTCTCTGAATTCCTCACCCTCTTCAGGAGGGTTGACTCCTTCATCAGCAACCTTTTCAATTTCCTCAGAGGTGGCTCCTCCACTTCTTGACTGGCTTTCTGGGGAAGATTCACTCAGAATCTTCTTCATCCTCTTTGTCTTTGGCTGTGTTTTTTATGGTTGAGCTTTTCTTTTTCTTGGAGAGGCTCTGGTTGTTGGTACAACAGTACCTGCTTTCTTTGAAGCTGCATCCTGCTTCCTCTTTTCTGTCTTAGAAGACAGCTTCCTAAACATCACCTTTTGGGCTGGAAAAGGCTTTGGCTTGGCTTGGAGGTGAGTATAATGTGAAAATCTTTCTAAGAGCAAGCTAGCTCTTGTGCAAAACTGGAGTCTCCCATCAACCACCACCTTGTGGTGCTTCACCTCCTTGAATTTAAACTTTTCATTCATCATCTTGTCAAGAATGAAGTTTTTCCAGTTGAACTTGACTCTCTTCTCAGCAGAGTCAATCACAGCAGCCATCACTCTCAACTTAGGCATACTGATTTGTTCAACACTCCCAGAGTGGCTCAACAAACTTTTCACCACACAATCAAACAAGTGCCTGTAAACTGGTTTCAAGGTGTTCTTGTTTTGAGCACTTACAAGTTTCTTGGGTTCTATCGTCCATGGATAGTAGAACTCCTGATCATCTCCTTCTTTGTACATCTCTGGATTTTGGCCTTCTATTGGTAGCCCAAAGCTAGCATCCAGATCCTCAACAGTGAAGATGATGGTGTGTTGGCTTTCTTCACTTTCATCCTCCTCAACATATGTCAGCTTGGTGTACACATCACCCTTTTTGCCCTTCCATCTGAGATGAGCAAAGAACTCTGCCATGAAAGGATTCAGGTAGGAATCAGGCTTGGTGCCAAGGAATTTCTCAAGCCCTGCCTCCCTTAGCCATTGGAGGACTTGATGAACTTCTGTGTCTGGGCTGTCAAAAGCTACCAACTTTTCAAACCAAAGAGAATTTGGGTTGCTAAGATAGGAGAAATCAATGTCCAAAGAGGAGTCATTGGAATCTACAAGTTCTTCTCTCTTAATTTTGGGATCCATGAATAAGTCTGAGAGATAGAAAGGATTTTTGAGAAAAGTTGCAGGTTTTGAGAGGTTTTCAAAAGCTTGTGGATTTGAAGATATGAGTGCGTAAGGAAGAAAGTAAAAATCGAGGAGTTTATATATGAAGGGAATTTATTAACTGTTGGTTAATAGATAATGACAGTGGGTAAAAGTTAAAACCAGTTGGATAATGTGGAGTAGTGGGCATTAGGCGGTTTGATGAAGTTTTAATGCAAATCAATGGCCTTGATGATGGCTCAAGAATTCATGAAATCTTAATGGAGATTTTGCATTAAATGCTGATTTGCCATTTTGGGGGCAAAAATCTTAATAGCACACGCCATCCTAAAATGGCCTACTCTTAGACCAGTAAATCTTTTAAATGTCTAATCAATGCTAAAAATAGCAATAATTATCCAATTTACCCGGACAAACATCCTGAGATGTCTTTTGACTTCTGTAAGGTCAATATGTCTGACCAACATTCCTGAGTGGGTCCCAAAGTTGCTGAGTGAGTCCCACTAAGACAAACATCCTGACCAACATTGCTGAATGCACTGGGGACAACTTTGCTGATTTTCCCAGATTGCTTCAGTGAGGTTGGTCAACCTTGCTGAAGTTTAAATTAATGAACTTCCCCCTTCATTTAAGTTTTCTTTCTTCATTCCTCCATCCTCCCTGGATCAAGTAACCCTAATTCAGTTGAAAGTTCTAAGAACCTTGCTTCAGCCAATGGTTTAGTCAATATATCAGCTTTTTGCTTATCAGTGTGAATTTTGACAAGTTTGATATCTTTCTTTTCCACATGATCCCCTATGAAGTGATGCTTGATATCCACATGCTTGCATCTGGTGTGGAGCACTGGATTCTGTGAGATGGCAATTGCACTATTGTTGTCACAGAATATTGGCACTTCATTTGAGATGACTTTGTAATCTCTCAGTTGCTGCCTGAGCCAAAGTATCTGAGCACAGCAACTTCTAGCTGCTACATATTCTGCTTCAGTTGTTGAAGTTGCAACTGTATTTTGCTTCTTGGAGAACCATGAGATAAGCTTGCTGCCCAAGAACTGACATGTTCCAGAGGTGGACTTTCTGTTAATTCTACATCCTCCATAGTCTGCATCTGAATATCCAGTGAGGTCAATGTTGTCATCAGCTGGGTACCACAAACCAAGATTCTCAGATCCCTTGAGATATCTTAGGATTCTCTTGGCAGCATCAAGATGGCTCTTCTTTGGATTAGCTTGAAATCTTGCACACACTCCAATTGCAAATGTAATATCAGGCCTGCTTGCAGTAAGATATAGCAAGGATCCTATGATTCCTCTGTAGTTAGTGGAGTTTGTTGATTCTCCACTTTCATCAGGATCCATTTTCTAGTTAGTATTCATAGGAATTCTGACTGGCTTGCTTGTAGCACATCCAAATTTCTTGATCATGTCCCTTGTATACTTGGCCTGATTGATGAATATTCCTTTCTTAGATTGAGTGACCTGAAGTCCTAAGAAGAAATTCATCAATCCCATCATGGACATCTCAAATTTGCTTTGCATGAGTTTGGAGAACTTCTCACACAACTTCTCATTTGGAGATCTAAATATAATGTCATCCACATAGATTTGGACTAACAAAATATCATCTCCTTCACAGATTCTGAACAAAGTTCTGTCAACAGTGCCTTTGACAAAACCATGATCTAGAAGAAACTGTGATAAGGTGTCATACCAAGCTCTTGGAGCTTGCTTTAAGCCATAGAGGGCTTTCTTCAATCTGTACACCTTGTCTCCTTCTTCAAAGCCTGGGGGTTGTTCAACATATACTTCTTCTTTGAGCACCCCATTGAGAAATGCACTCTTCACATCCATTTGATACACCTTGAATCTCATGTGAGCTGCATATGCTAAGAAGAGTCTGATTGCCTCAAGTCTGGCCACTGGAGCAAAGGTCTCATCATAATCAATCCCTTCAGATTGACAATATCCTTTGACCACCAGTCTTGCTTTGTTCCTCACAATGATGTCAATTTCATTTTTCTTATTTTTGAACACCCATTTGGTACCAATGACATCTTGACGAGTTGGCCTATCCACCAGCTCCCATACTTCATTTCTGGTAAACTGGTTCAGCTCTTCTTGCATGGCTATGATCCAGTTGGTGTCCTGTAGTGCTTCCTCAATATCTTTTGGTTCCTGTTCTGAACGGAAACAACAAAACAAAGCACTTTCTCCATGAAATCTTCTAGTTTTGATCCATTCACTTGGATTTCCAAGTATCAGGCTAGTTGGATGGTCATGCAACCAAGTCCTTCTAGACCTGATCCCTTCAGGAGGATTGTCCTCATCTGATGTTGGATCACTAGATTCATTAAATTCAGGAAAGTTAATTGAAGGATCAAGTTCAGGATCATATTCAGGGGTATTGTCCTCATTGTCAGTTAAGTTGACATTTTCATTGGTTCCCCCTTGAATATTGGATCCATTCACTACCTCAGCATTGCCTGCTTCTTCATTGGTAGTTGTTACCTGGTTTTGAACTGGGATGTGGTCAGTCAGTTCAATTTCTCCTTCAGGTTGGTTGTCCTCTGGTTGATTGCCATCAGGTAGATTGTCCAGTTTTTTATTTTCATGAAGTTCAGGCTGGGCAACATCTACAAACATTGTTTCCTTACTTTGAAGCCTTAATCTGGTTGTTCTTTGTGTTATCTCATCAATATTCAGGTTTCTATCCCTGAACTCATTAACAGATTTATCAAACACAACATGAGGTGTTTCTTCCACAATAAGGGTTTTGCAATTGTAGACTCTGTAAGCCTTGCTGATTTATGAATATCCAACAAATATTCCTTCATCAGCTTTGCTGTCAAAAGCTTTCAATTGTTCTTTCCCATTATTATGAATGAAACACTTACAACCAAATATATGGAAATAAGCAACAGTGGGAAATCTACCTTTCCATATTTGATATGGGGTTTTACCTTGTCCTTTGGTGATTAAGGACCTGTTTTGAGTGTGACATGCAGTGCTAATGGCTTCAGCCCAGAACCTTTTAGGCAGTTTGGATTCAGCAATCAATGTTCTTGCTGCTTCTTTCAAGGTTCTGTTTCTTCTTCCAGCAACACCATTTTGTTGAGGTGTTCTTGCTGCTGAAGTCTCATGAGTGATGCCATTCTTGCTGCAGTACTCATTGATGTATGAGTTTATGAATTATGTGCCTTTGTCTGATCTTATCTTGACAAAACTTAAGCCCTTTTCATTGCTCAATCTCATCATCAATTCAGGTAGCTTGACTTGGGTCTCCTTTTTGTTCAGCAAGAATACTACCCAAGTGTACCTGGAAAAATCATCAACAACAACTAATGCATATTTTCTTCCATTCAAACTTACTGGGATAATTGGACCAAATAAATCCATATGCAGTAGTTGAAGAACTCTCTCAGTTGAGATAACAGGTTTTCCTTTGAATGAAGCTTTGATCTGCTTTCCTTCCTGACATGGCTGGCATATATGTTCTTTGGTGAACACTTGATTTGGCAGCCCTTTAACTAGAGAGTTTCTTGCAATCTTGTTGATGGTTTTGGAGTTCAGATGGTTTAGTCTTTTGTGCCACAGCCAGCTTTGCTCACTTGTGCTTTTGGCAACAAGACAAACTGCTTCAGGGGTTTTGCTCCAATCTGCAAAATAGACATTTCCCTTTCTCACCCCTGTTAGTAGCACCTGTTGTGTTGATTTGTTTTTGATAAGACATTCATTTGGTGCAAATTCAACACAATATCCTTTATATAAAAATTTGACTTATAGACAGCAAGTTGTATTTTAGGCCTAGGACATAAGAGACATCAGTAATTTTGACACTACCAATGCTTAATGTACCATAACCTCTTGTGATTCCTTGAGAGCTGTCTCCAAAGGTTACTGAGGGACCATCCTTTTCAATAAATTCTGAGAGAAGCTCTTTGTTCCCAGTCATGTGTCTTGAACATCCACTGTCCAAGTACCATGCTGTTTTCTTGTTGATGCTTCTCCTCTTCTTGTGGTCCTTGCAACCCTGCAAAGTCAAAATTTAGGTACCCTTTGAATGTTGGGTCCTAGAGGGTTAGCTGTACCTTTTGGAACCCAAATCTGCCTGATTACTCTAATTGACTCAAAGTGACTGACTTGGTTTCCATTTACATCTACATACACAGTTTTACCCTTAAATGCCTTGGGTGGTTTCTGTGTATAAGTGTTAGCCTTGTAAGGTTCAGGAGAGTTGGTGAATTTCTTTGGGACATTTCTCCAGAGGTTACTAGACCTAGGTGCAGCTTGGTAAGACCTTTGAGGATAGGGTTTTGGATGGCCTTTTCCTTTTGGCATGTAAGGTCCAGGCTTCCTGAAGGTTTTATACCTGTCAGAGGGAATTGGCCTTAATCCATTCAGTTGAGGTTGCCTCATTTGAGTTGGCCTTTTCTGAACAGATTTTGGACAACTCTTCTGATGAGGATTCAGATAGGTTGACCTTCCATTGGTTCTACCTCTCTGAACCTCATTCCTCTTATAAGCAATGCCTTTAACCTTTTCCATAGGTATGGGTTTAGGTACATTGTTTACTTCCATTTCATTTTGTTGTGCCACTGATCTTACAAAAGTCATTTTAGAATTTCTTGATGAAGCAATACTAAAACCAGGTGAGGGTTCAAATGGATTGAATCCTAATCCACCTTTTTGAGCAAATGGTCTTTGAAACCCTTGAATTTCTTCTATTGCTTTAGCAGATTTATTCAAGGCAGACATCTTTATTTTTAAGCTCCCCTCACTTAATTTAAGAGTATCAAATTCACTGGAGAGATTGTCAAATTTAGCTTGGAGGATTCTAAGATCAAAGTCCTTTTTCCTCAAGGCCAGTTCTTGTTCATTAATCAACTTTTGTTGTTCAGTGACTTTGAGAGACATTTCATCATGTTCTCTCACAGTCTGCTGATACAACTCAGTTGATTTAATGTCAAACTCTGGTTCAGGAAGGTTGGGAGTTTGAACTTTAGAATTCAAGAGCTCATTTTCTCTCAGTGCCATATTGCATACCTCTTGTAGCCTGGTGAAATCCTCAAGTAACTTCCCAAAGTTAAGTTTCAAGTGGATTTCACTAGACTCATGTGTGTTAATGGAAGAGTTGGAAGATGAACATACCTCTTCATTCTCAAATGCCATTTGACAGTCTTCTTCACTGTCACTATTGGAGAACAGTCCATCATCAGAAGAGTAGACACTCTCTTCACTTGCTGAGTCTCCAGCTACCATGGCCTTCCTGTTGTTCAGTCTCTTGTCTCTTTTATTTTGCCTTTCTTTTCTTTCTTTGGCACTCAGGCCAGGACAATCATACTGAAAGTGACCCTTCATCATCATTTTTCTTGCTTGATGACTCCTTCCTCCTTGATGATGATGGTTCACCTTTGATGTACTTCTTTCTGTCAGCATATTTGTCTTTTTCTTCTCATCAGAGACTTTGTCCTCTGATTTGTTGTCAGGAGAGCTGAATCTCCTTCTGGTTCTGTTGTCTTGGTAGAATTTTTTGTACCTACCAAATCTGGAGTTGAGCTTCTCAAATCTCCTTGCCATGAGTGCCAGCTCCTCCTTCATTTCTGATTTTGAAACAGATTGAGAAGATCTTTGAATATTTTTCTTCTCTGTTTCAGTAGCTTTGAAGGCAACACCTTTGTTTGAGGAGGATGGCTCATCATGCACCTTCTTTCTGTTGAGATCAAACTCATATGCTTTGAGTTCAGAGAATACTTGCTGCATTGGCATGTTGTCAAGATTGCTGGTATTTTACATCATGACAGAATATATGTCCCACTTTGATGTGAGACTTCTCAGAATCTTCAAAGCAACTTCTCTTTTGGCATAGAACTTGCCCAGAGAATTCATCTCATTCATGATGTCAGTGAATCTGCCATCAAGATGATCAATAGTTTCATTGGGCTCCATAGTGAATTGCTCATATTTTTGGATAGCCACTTGAAGTTTATTTTCTTTGATCTTTTGGGTACCTTCACACATAACTGCTAGGGTATCCCAGATCTCCTTTGCTGTGGTGCAGTGATACACTCTTCCCATCACTGCATCTGGAATAGTCTGGTACAAAGTGTTCATGGCAATGTAGTTCAGATTGTGCCTTTTTCTCTCTTTTGCTGTCAGCTCATCTTCATCTTTTGGCAATTGCTCCCTTGGGTCTGCTTTTTGAGCATCAGTGACTTTGGGATTTAGCTTGGTGAAGGTGAAGGGCCCTCTGGTGATGACTTTAAGCATTTCATCATGTTGGCAAGCAAGATGTGCTCTCATCCTGATTTTCCAGAAATCATAGTTCTCAATTGAGAACATTGGCAGTTTGTGATGAGAAATATGATTGACTTGGTTTGGACCCATGTTGTTGATGGTGTTGACAGCATCTCCTGGAACTGCATTGTTAGCCATTTCTATAATAATAGAATCAAATTATCACAAAAGTTTTTCAGTAATTTGGATCAGTTCAGTGACCACAGAAATGATATGATTTTGAAAATCAGTGATTTTCAGAGGCAGTGGTCTATGAACCCCTGCTCTGTTACCACTTGTTGGTCCTTGGTGGAGTATAACACAAGTGTATGGGGGGGGGGAATGCACTTGTGTATGCAAATTCTTTTTCTTTTTAACAAACTGGTCTTATCAGGCAAGTTGCCTCACAACAAGCCTGAGTGTGAACTTTGATAGATACTTGTCCTACTGATTACTATTAAGTGATCAGTTGGCTAAATATCTAAGAGAGTTGTTGAGTGCGGAATGTGGTTGGCCTTTGACTCAAGAAAATACTCCAAGTTGATTTCTGAAAAACACAGTTATCAGGGACTTTGTCCAAAACTGTTTTTCTTAACTTACTGAGTTTTGCTCTTTGAAATATGATTGAATATAAATGCAATAAAGAGTGCAGTAAGTAAATGGCACACAAGTTTATAGTGGTTCAGAGACTCAAGCTCCTACATCCACTTTCCCTGATTGAACAGGATAATTCCTTCACAATGGAATTAGCTTGTTTTATAGTGCCAAGGTGCACTGATCAACAACACTCTCTTAGTGTTTTGATCCCTAGGATAATCAGAGTCCTAGTGCTCAATCTCTCTGAGTTAAGACTGTTTTTCACAATGGCAGTCCTTAACTCCTCACTTCTACAATAAACACTTTCTTCACTAAATGAGATAAGGGTTTGAGGTTTGGTTCCAACTAATAGAGATATCCTTTACAATAAAAACAGTTGTAAAGGCTTAGGATATCTCAATGCTAAGCTTTGGATGTTTACAAAGATTGGCTTAGCTAAATGAAGTGATTCAGGAAACTTGGGATTCAAAAGAACAGCTTGGTTTCCTTTGAAAGCTTGATGATAGTTTGATAGCTTGTAGTTGGATGTTGAATCCCTTTGACCACTTCTGTATTTATAGGCAAATTTGAACAACTAACCGTTGGAGGGATAGCAATTCAAATATGTCTATTTTGCAGCACCATTGAAACGGCTATGAAGCTTGGTAACCTTTTATCCACTGTGAAAAGGCTTCTTCAATGGTTGCTTGAATGAATGTGTTGACTTCTGAAGAATGCGGCTGAGAAGACTTGTGTCAGATTCCAAATATGCACATTTTCCTAGGTTGATTTGTGGCAGAAGCTACACTCAACCAATGGTCAGATGGGACAAGCTCCCTGAACATTCCTGCTGCAATTTAGAATGTTCCAACATTCATTCAATGCTTCACTCTTTAATGCTTCAAGTCTTCAATGCTTGGTTCAGGCATGATTGGCAATAAATTCTTCATTGAATGTGTCTTCTGTGAGCTTTGGCATTCAATGCTCTTGATCATTTGCACTTCAATTGTTCTGATCATTTGCATTTATGAGCATTGCCTTAACACTCTTGATCTCTTCAGCTCAGTTGTCCACTTGGTCAACTTATCTTGCAAGTTCAGCAACTTTGGCCTAGAGACTTAATACATATCAAGCTGCCTAACATTCAGCTTTGGACAACTATCCTGAACTCTAAAATCTCACAATATTTCTGAGATTTTTAACTTAAGCATTCTACTTACTCAAGTGTTCTGAGACAACTTGTCTGAACTAGACTTGAGCATATCTCAACTAATCTGAACATCATCAATCAGGGGTTTTGGTATCTAAATCAAAATCATTTTATTCCCAACAATTTGTATATATTATAGAGAAACAATGAATAGGGAAATTATAATTTTATTGAATGAATGTAAAAGATTACATGAGGGAGTATTTATACATACAAAACATATCTAACATATATCTCAGACCTAGGTTAAATAAGGAAAGTTAACATAAATACAATATATAATATATTATATGTTCAATACACTCCTCAAGATGGAGCACTGTAGAAGAGTCCAATCTTAATCATATGCATTTGAAGACGAGAGGGGAAGTGAAGCAGGCCGGGCTGCGAGGGATTGGGATGCATGTGCTGAAGAAGATGGCGTCGCGAGCGGTTGTTCAGGCCGAGGAGGACAGACGACCATCAACACTGTTGGATGGTGGAGTTGTAGCGCTGCCATAGAAGAGAGCTTGTTTGTTTGTTTTAGAAGAGAGCTTGTTTGTTTGTTTTAGAATAGGGAAATTTAGAATTTCAATTTTTTATTTATTTTAAATTCATGTAATCAATTTTTGTATTTTTGTTTGTTTGTTTGTTTGTTTTCAGCTTGTTTAATTGTTCATGTTTCCCAAGTTGTCTTGCTGCCATAAATTCTTTAAATTCTAAGCAAAATGAAGATATTACAAGGATAGGTTTTAGTGGTCTTTTACATTTGAAAAATGAAAAAATTTGTTTCTGGATGTATGCATGTTGATGCTTCAAGTAGTATATATGCATAGGCTTAAGTGGCAAGGATTCCCTGAACCTATCAAACTTTCTTTGATTCAACACTGGGCAACTGAGAGAGTGAAATAAAAAAGCAAATAAGAATCTAAAGCTGGGAACTATGGATTTGGAGAACTGGTTATTAATGTTTATCCAATTTCTTCAAATGTTATGAAGATTGATGAAGGTTTAAAAGGAAATCAAACTGTTGGGCAACCAAAGTTTAAGGTAATTTTTTTTAACACTAGAAAGTGGTAATTATCATTAGTTAAAAGTATAAATATTTTTATTAAAAGTGTTAATTTTAACACTGAAAAGTGTTAACTCTTATTGTTGAAAAGTGGTGTTTTTTTTAGTGAATGTTGATAAATTCTTGTTAATGAAAAGTGTTAATGTTAATATATTATTTTTATTTGTAGAATGTTGTTGAGTTCTTTACATTGTTGAGAGAAGATGCAAATGAATTCATTTCCAAATAAATGTCTGGTTTAATTGAAATCAGTAAGGAAAATTCAGTAAAAAAGAAAGGAACAGATTCAAATAATTCTTTACCTCCAATGGATGAAGATTTTTTTAAAGTTGTAGATGAAATGGTCACAAACTTTGAAATGACCAGGAAATTGGCAGATTACATGCCTTCTTTTAGGCTTTTGACACCGTCTCCTGAAGATATTTCAAAATATGGATGGACCGAATCTGTTTTGAAAGATCTTTTTGCACATGGGAATAGGAAGGACTCTAGTACCACAAATGTGAAGGATGTTCGTGATAACGAGGATTTTATTGATGAATGTTCCGATGAAGATTTTAATGAAACTTTGATCTCTATTTCTTCAAAATACAAATGTGGTGTCTCTGAAATCGAAGAGGAAGAGTTTTCGTTTTAGAAAGAAGATCATGGTTATATTTCAGATTTCATGGTTGAACATCAATCTTCACTTATTAATATGAGAAAATCTTACAAGGATATTGTTGATTTGTGTTTCTGCAATTCAAATAAGAAAGCATTTTTTTTTCAGTTACTTCGTTGCTAATTTCATAGCTTCGGCCATCATCCCCCACATCTTCTTCGTTGAGGTCATAAATCCACCGTACCTAGCACAAGAAGTTCAGTTCTTTCAGTTACTTCGCTGGACCGCCGCGTTCGTTCGCCACTTAACCAGTTTCGTCTCCTCAAATCTAAGGGCTCCGGGAGTTTCTTTAAGGTGTAGGTGGGATCAATGGGTATAACCTCCCCGACGGAGCCACGGTGGCCGATTGGGTGAGTCACCCGTTGATCCCAATTTATTTATTATTTTTTCTAGATTTTTAGCTTTTATTTCTCGTATTTAGGTTTGTTTATTTTCGGTTCTTGTTGGTTTTTTCCTCCACTTTGAGTGGTCTCTCCTCGCCTAGCTTAGTTCGTTTTTCTTCCCTGCTCGGCATGGGTCCTTTGTTGTTATCCTTGTTTTGGATATTATTTTTGGTGGACCTTTGTCCTTTCTTTTTTCTCTTTATTTCTTGACGTAGATATACCTTAGTGTGGGGTATTTATCTCGTTTTGAGAATGAAGACCTGGTCGTATATGTGGGCATAGGTTGCACTCGTCTCTCCACTTCCTCACGATTGGGATGGAGCAGCTGTCGGTTTGATCCTTCTGAGTTGAAGATGATCTCGTGGGTTATGATGTATTGATCTTGTTGTTCTATTATTCTTGTAAGTTGTAACCCTTAAAAAAAAAAAAAAAAAAAAAAAAAAAAAAAAAAAAAGCATTTTCATTGTGAGTATATGTTTATTTTTTATTATTAATTACATACTGTAATATATACTGATATTTTTACTTTATTTTTTCAGGGAAAATTTCTTCTTCTTTATTGATGATTACTATCTTAAAAAAGAAGATGTTCAGTCTCTTTCCCCCTGTCAATTTGTAAAGCAGTCTGTTATAAATGCGTGGGCCATAATTTTGAATGCAGATGAGTGCTTTGACGGTGTACGTAGTCGTTTCATTTTCAATTTGCAGCACTCTGTAAGTTTTTTTTTTTTATTAAATTACTTTTTGTTAGAGTACTAGTTTATACTACTGTTAATTATTAATGATTCTTTTATTATTTTTCAGTCTCCTATTCAAAGGTTTTTCGATATATAAGAAGATCGATAAGACTAAGTTCATTTCTGAAGTACACCGATTCTGGAATAAGTGGCTTGGTGTTGGTCCTGAAAGGAGTATATAACAAGTGTATGGGGGGGGGAATACACTTGTATGCAATTCTTTTGCTAATTGATCAAACCAGAGTTCAGTAAAGTTGTCTTGGACAACTCTGCTGAAGAAGATTAACTCTTCTAAGATAATCAGACTACTAAGTACTATTGAGTACTTAGTTGAATGACTATCTAGGGGAGTTATATGTGCGGAATAATGGTTGGCCCTTTAAGTTTAGACTCCTTTAATTTCTGAAATCACTTAGTCAATGCAACATAGTCCAGTTTAGCTTCAGGGAACTTGTCCAATTCAGTTTTGCACAGTCTTTGAATATGTATCTTTGAAAGATCAGTTTTGTGTGCAGTGTTGAATGAATGTAAGTACTTGTAAAGCAAATCAACACAAGAGTTTATAGTGGTTCAGAGACTCAAGCTCCTACATCCACTTTCCCTGATTTAACAGGATAATTCCTTCACTCTTGGAATTAACTTGTTTTATAGTGCCAAGGTGCACTTGATCAAGAACACCACTCCTTGGTGAATTGATCCCTAGGATGTCTAGAGTCCTAGTACCCTTTTCTCAACTCAGAACTGAACTGTTCTTCTCTCAACAGTCAGCTCCTACCACTTCTACTACTACAACCTTCTCACTTTCACTCTTGAAAGGTGTAAGGGTTGAAGTAAGGTTCCAACTAATGAGATATCCTTTACAGTGAAGATCAGTGTATAAGGATAGGATATCTCTCTAAGCTTGTGTATGGATATATGTTGGGATATGAATCCTAGAACAAGTCCTAAATGATGAATAAAAGATAAAAGATAAAGTTTTGATAAGCCAAAAGAAGACTTGAATATTTTCTAAGTGTTGACTAATCTAGTCTAGTTAAGTTGAAGTCATCTTGCACAGATCAGTAGAATTCAAAAGACAAGTACAGTTTAAAAAGAAAGTATTCATTAAAAGATAAGTACGATTTATAAGTACTTCATATATGGTAGATTGTTACTAAGCTATTTAAATATTGTATAGAGCTTATGATATGTCTTTGTAATAGATTAGTTGTTTGTATAGTTTTTAAGTTGACTAAGCTTGTATTATAAAAGCTTAATGTAATGTAATAGTCTTGATAAGATTAGTATAGTCTACTCTACTATTTGAAGAAGGAAGACCAGACAAGAAGAGTCGAAGTCTACTACTCAAGATAGGAAGACTACAAGACAAGACAAGTGCATACAAGTCTACTCAAGACAAGTCAACGTGAAGATTAGTCAAATACGCGTGAAGAGATAAAGATATAGAAGTTAGTTATGGAATAACTAATTCATAACAGAAAACGCGTGGATTGATAAGAAGATTCAGTTGAAGGTAGTTATCAAGAAAAGTTGGTTACAACTTACTAAGTTCTTGAAGATTGAAGTCTATAAATACTTCATGATGGTGATCAATTGACTACTACTGATACACTGATGTTCATACTCAAGTGAAGCATTATCAAAGATATATTTGAAGTTTACTCTCAGAGTTGATTGAAGTTCAGATAGAAGCCAGAAGACAAGTGAAGAATCAAGAAGGCTACTACTGAAAATCAGAGAAGTTTTTAGTTTTTTGTTTGTTATTTTCAAGGTGCTAGATACTTGTAAAATTTCTAGTAAGATCGTAGACATATCTGGAGGTATAGTCTGATTGAAGATCTAAGTCTTCTTCTTGGGACTTTAAAGACAGGAACATACACTTGTACTCGATTGGAAGAGTTTAGTGGAAACATCACAACTGGGTTTGTGAGAGTGGATGTAGACAAGTTGTCGAACCACTATAAATCTTGTGTTTGATTTACTTTACTGTTTTGATTGTTTAATTGATTAATTGGTTGAATTACTTAACTGATCTAGACTAGTTGAGTATAGAACAGAGTTCTCGAATTTAAGTTGAGTATAATCTTGAATTGGGCTCATTGATAATTTCGTATTCCGCATATTGTACTTTGATATTTCGAAAGATTTTTGAAAAGTCTATTCACCCCCCTCTAGACGTTTTCACTAGCTTACTCGTTATTAACTCAACTTGGGACCAACAAGTGGTATCAGAGCAGTAGTTTACGAACTGCTGTTTCTTGATAACCGACTCAAGACTTAGGGTGAAGTCTTGGTCCTTGACTGTTCTTGTATACGTGTTCTTGATCATATTCTTGTATCATCTGTGTTTCGTGCTCCCTGTTCTTGACTTATCTGTTGTTCTTGATCATAACTCCACTTAGCACTTATTTCTTAAAATCATGTCTCTTGAGATCAGCGCCAACAAACTACCTAAGTTTCAGGTACAGGATTACGACTATTGGAAGCTAAGGATGGAAGCCATCTTCAGCTCCACTCATGACTTAATGATCTCAGTCATCACTGAAGGTCCGATAGTGACCATGATCCCAAACACTGCTGCCCTCGACGCAAATCAACCCGTGGGTACTCTCGTCAAGAAACCAAGGTCAGAACTTACTTCTGAAGAAATGAGACAGAATAATTTGGATAGCTTGGCCAAGAATTACATCTTACACACTCTTCCTAATGAGTATCTGGGAAAAGTGTTAAAATGTAAAACTGCCAAAGAAATGTGGGATCGCTTAGCTATCATTTGTGAAGGGACATCCCTAAGCAAAGAAAGCAAGCTCTCCACTGCAGTCCAAAGATTCGAATCATTTCATATGAAAACTGGTGAAACAATAGACCAGTTGGATACTCGTTTTACTAAAATCATGAATGACTTGGAAGTCCTTGGTAAATCTTATACTCCACGAGAAATCAATCTTAGGATTCTCAAAAGCCTTGATAGTCGATGGAAAATGGTAAAAATGCTTGTTAAGAATACCCAAGATATAGACGTATGGATAGCAGAGACTATGTTTCAAACTCTAAAGGCTCATGAGTTTGATCTAGACGAAGATGAACCCATAGTAAGTAGCGACAGAGAACATGCTGTATCTAAGAACGTTGCTTTTAAGGCTAGTTCGTCTAAGATAGACAGGTCTAAGACTAAGACTAGGTCTGCTTCTGTGAAAGACGAGTTAGATACTGATCTTAGTCTGAAGGATCAGGTAAGCCTTATGGTTAGAAAGTTTGATAGGCTGAATAAACGTTTTGGAAAATATAAGAAGTTCTATAGAGAGCATAGAGGGTCTGCTTCTAAGAACTCGTCTGAAACCAGACGAGACCGAAACTCGTCCGAAAGGAGAGACGAAGTCTCGAAAGGTAACAGACAAGATAGAGAGTCTGATGGTAGGAAGATTACTCGTTCTGATAGACGTGATAAACGAAGGAACAACTCTCCTATTAAAAAGGCTACTAATGATCTCGTGTGCTATAACTGTGAGAAACCAGGTCACTACATATATGAATGTCCAGACCTGAGTACTGATGATCGAGAAGAACGCAAAGCACGAAGAGAAAGAAGATACAACCGTGGCAAAAAGGCAATGATGGCCAATGATGACTATGACTCTGACTCAGACGAGTTGCCATCATCCTCATCTAGCTACCCGTCTGAACCAGATCACGATGAAGCATTCATAGTTGATGATGGTCTATGCTTCATGGCTAAAATCGACCAAGAGGTATCATCTATTACTTCTTTTCAATCCTGTGATGAATCAGATTCTGATGAAAGTGACACTGCCAGTAGCCAAGTAGGGAGTAGTCTTCAGCACTCCACTAGTGCAGTTGAAGACGACCTCCTACTTGCCAACAAGGCATTCATTGAAGTCAGTGACGAAAACATCATGTTAAGACAAGAAATCATAGATCTTAAGGAAGCTCAGTCTAAAGTAGATCCTAATATAACAGTCCTAAATGAACGCTTGCAAGAAGAGTTGAGTCAACTCAAAGACAAGTGTGCATTGACAGACAA
Source organism: Galeopsis tetrahit (assembly GCA_963675135.1). NCBI lineage: Eukaryota > Viridiplantae > Streptophyta > Magnoliopsida > Lamiales > Lamiaceae > Galeopsis > Galeopsis tetrahit. The sequence continues at coordinate 6,218,065 of OY776126.1, forward strand.
GTTGTATCAAGACCTACTTAAGACACATGCTACTGAGAAACATGAATTCAATGTCTTACAAAGTAAGCTCAAAAAACTTGAAGAACGTAATAAGTTCTTAGAAACAGAGGTTGTCACTTTAGACCTTAAACTTACTGACCTGGTTAACTCATCTAAGGTTAACCTTGAATTGTCAGATAGGTATAGGGCTCCAGCTGACAAGACAGGCATAGGTGCTGAGACATCAAGCTCGTCTACTCTAGTTCCTAAGAACCCTACAATTTTCATCTCAAGCTCTTTGACTAATGATAAAGGAAAAGAACCAATGATATACGATATTGACACTCCGTCTAAAGGCACAGTACCAAGACAAGCTCGAGTTAACATTCCAATTACCAAGGGAGGTAAAAAGAATGGTAACAACAAGCCTGTTCAACCTAGAACTAATCTTCAAAGGACTAGGAATCGTGGACGACCAAATCAGGTCAGATACGAGGATTGGTATCCCGAGGAGACGAGTACTAGACAAGTACAGACTAGACGACAAGAGTCTAGACCTCCTTTCATAAGGCAGTCTCAACTCTACTCGTCTAGACCTAGACAGGAAGGTCCAAAATATCGTACACAAGCTGTTCTATATCCTCCACCTTTGTCATATGATATCAAAGGAGAAGAAAGACCTAAACATGTCTATAAACCGTATGGACCTAATGCATATAAACCTTACTCTGACTATCATAGACAAGTGCCTGCTCAAGTAGAGATTAAGTCAAAAGGCTATCTCCAAAGAGTAGACCCGAACTCGACTGATAGGCCAGATAAGGACAACAAGGTCTTATTTTGCAACAAATATGGTCGAAAGCTTAGAAGGTCAAACTTGTTCAGGACTCCAATGTACATTTGGATTCCATTGAACTCGACTAACCCCCAAGGACCCCATTAAACAAGGAGGGTACCTAAATTATGTATTATCATCTATTGCAGGGTCGACTCGATCTATACAAGAAAGGTGGCTCAACAGGAGAAACTTGGTACATAGACAGTGGCTGTTCGCACCACATGACTGGTACCAAGACTCTCTTATCAAGCTACCATGAGCAAGAAGGACCAAAAGTGATTTTTGGTGATAGCTCCATTGCTGTTATTAAAGGATTTGGTTATATTCGAAATGGAGACATAGAAATTCAAGATGTTTCTTATGTTGAAGGCTTGAAATACAATTTACTCTCTGTTTCACAATTTTGTGATCGTGGATACAAGGTGCAGTTCAAGAGTCAGAAATGTGAAATCATCGACAAGAAAACACACACAGTCCTACTAGTCGGCATTAGACAAGGAAGTGTGTACATAGTGAACTGGAACAGTTGTCCAAGGGACACCTGTCTACTTACTAAGAATCCTAAAGAACTTGGCTGGCTCTGGCATAGACGCCTTTGTCATCTAAACTTTAAGGTTCTTAATAAGATAGCCAGAGACTACCTTGTGGAAGGTATTTCCAATGAAGTCTACTATAAGTCACATGTATGCACGTCCTGTCAAAAAGGTAAACAGGTGAAGGGTTCTTTTAAATCTATTCCATCCCTCTCAACCAGTAGAGTTCTTGAACTTCTACATATGGACTTACATGGCCCAATAACTCCTCCAACTTTGAACGGTAGAAGGTACACACTTGTTGTGGTAGACGACTATTCTAAGTTCACTTGGGTAGTCTTCTTACACAAGAAGAGTGATACACAAACACTTTTGCCTGATCTATTGAAGAAGTTACAGGTTGAGAAGAATCAGTCAATTGTCAAGATCCGTAGTGACAAGGGTACTGAATTCATTAACTGCTATATTAAAGAATTTTGTTCTAAGCGTGGCATCCAGCACCTTACTAGTGCAGCTAGGACACCACAGCAAAATGGAGTAGCAGAACGAAGGAACAGAACTCTTAAGGAGGCCTGCAGGACCATGCTGACAGAGTATAATACACCTCAGAAATTTTGGGCAGAAGCTATCAACACTGCATGCCACTCACAAAATAGAAGTGCTATCAATAAAGCACTAGGTAAGACTCCCTATGAGGTATGGAAAGGTAGAAAACCCAGAGTTTCATATTTCCATATATTTGGATGCAAGTGTTTCATCCATAACAATGGGAAAAGCAAGTTGAATGCATTTGATGCTAAAGCAGACGAGGGGATATTCTTAGGATACTCCTCGACTAGCAAAGCATTTAGAGTATTCAACTACTCAACTCTTTGTGTGGAAGAAACACCACATGTGGTTTTCGAAGAATCTCAACAGGACTCGTCTACCAACAAGATCGGTGAGAAAGCTACTGAGCCAACTGTCGAATCTGACAAAGACTCAGAGGTATATGAATCCGTTCAAGCTTACAATCCATTTATAAAAGCTCTCGAGTCAGATGACCAGAAGAAGGTGAGTGCTCAAGGTAACTCTACTAGACCAGTTGACATACCTAAACTAGTCGACTCGTCTACTCCCATTAAAACTTCTGATGATAATGATGTTGACATGCATGATGCTGTACATGATATAGATGATAGTATTATTGTTAAGAATAGAAATACATGGAAATCAGCACATAATACTGAAAATATTATTGGTGACTCTACTGTTGGTGTGAAGACTAGACGACAACTCTTTGAGTCGCAAGAACAATCTAGTCCATCTCTGTTTTGCTGGTGTTGTTTCCTCTCATCTATCGAGCCAAAAACCATTCATGAGGCACTGGCTGATAGTAATTGGATTATTGCTATGCAAGACGAGTTGAATCAGTTTGTTCGAAACGACGTCTGGGAACTTGTCGATAGACCGAAACATCATAACGTAGTTGGAACTCGATGGATTTTCAAGAATAAGAAAGATGAGAATGATGTAGTTGTTCGTAATAAGGCTAGACTAGTCGCCCAAGGCTATTCACAAGCTGAAGGCATAGACTATGATGAAACATATGCTCCTGTTGCTAGACTAGAGGCCATTCGATTGTTTCTTGCATATGCTGCTTACATGAAATTTACTGTATATCAAATGGATGTTAAAAGTGCATTTCTTAACGGTATTCTTGTGGAAGAAGTATATGTTGAACAACCCCCAGGTTTCGAAGTCAAAGGTAATCAGGTATACAAATTAAAGAAGGCCTTATATGGACTAAAGCAAGCTCCAAGAGCCTGGTACGATACTCTTTCTCAATTTCTATTAGAAAATGGTTTTACTAAAGGCAAGGTAGACAGAACCTTGTTTAGAAGACAAGAAGGGAAAGACATTTTACTCGTCCAAATTTACGTAGATGACATCATTTTTGGTTCACCTAACAAAGAGCTGAGTGAAAGTTTCTCAACACTCATGCAAAGTAAATTTGAGATGTCTATGATGGGTGAAATGAATTACTTTCTTGGACTTCAAGTAAAACAGACCCCTGAAGGGATTTTCATAAATCAAGCAAAATATACTCGTAATCTACTAGACAAGTATGGTATTAAGACATGTAAATCTTCTGGAGTACCTATGCAACCTACTTACAGGATGGATCCAGACGAGAATGGTAAATGTACTGATCAAACTCATTACCGTGGTCTTATTGGATCTCTACTCTACTTGACTGCTAGTAGACCTGACATTGCATTTTCTGTTGGTGTATGTGCTCGTTTTCAAGCTAATCCAAAAGAGAGTCATATGGAAACCACTAAAAGGATTCTGAAATATTTGAAAGGAACCATCAATCGTGGTATATGGTATCCTTCAAATGATGATTTATCTCCAAGTGGCTACTCTGATTCTGATTTTGGTGGTTGTAGAATAGATAGGAAATCTACATCTGGTTCTTGTCAATTCTTAGGCACAAAACTCATTTCATGGTTTTCGAAAAAGCAGACAAGTGTTGCTACCTCTACTACTGAAGCCGAGTACATGGCTGCTGGTAGTTGTTGTAGTCAATTATTATGGCTTATTCAACAGCTTAGAGATTATAATATTTGTGAATCAAATGTTCCTATATTCTGTGATAGTAATAGTGCAATTGCCATTACACAAAATCCTGTTCTGCACACACGTTGTAAGCATGTTGATGTGAAACACCATTTCATACGTGATCATGTAGAAAAGAAGGATATTCGCATGGAAAAGATTCATACTGATTTTCAAAGAGCTGATATTTTTACAAAACCATTAGCTGAGGCACGATTTCATGAATTATGCATCAGTTTAGGACTTATTGATCTTGATCCTACTAGTATATAGCAATGCACTAACCAGACAGGTACAATCCTAAGAAGAAAGGAGAAATAGACAAGTTACCACAAAAGAGCAGAGCACTCGTCTACTCACTCAACAGACAGGTAAACAAGGCCAGACAAGTTGACCATTCAACCCGATGAGGAAGCTGGTAAAGCTGAGGGTAAAACTAAGGAAATAAACTTTTAAGGGGGAATCTATGATTTCTTAAATATCCTTATGTTGACTCTTATGTTGGTCAATAGTCATCTTGTTCGAAACCTTGATTATTGCCTTAGATTGATATTCATCTTATTTATTGTTACTTTACTTGTACCATCGATTACACGTTGAATGTGATAAGATAGATACATGAAGTCGTTCGATGTTCAGAATAGATATGCACAGACGAAGGGGAAACTCGTCTTGTGTACTTAAGTCAACTCGACTGGTGAAGCTTGAGTCTACTCGTCTGTTCTGGATGGACTCGAACAGACAAGCTAAGTTTTTTTTGCTAAGTGTTTAATCAAAACGGATTAAGGATATTATAGTAATTAGGTATTGATAGAATTTGAAAACCCTTGAAATAGATTTATACACTCTCATTTGATGTGGTGTATACGTCCAGTTCTCACTCATCTACACTAGGACAGATGAGTTCACTCCTCTATTCTAATTAAGAAGGGGCGGATTTCAAAGTTTACAATATCAAATTACATAATACTCTCGGTTCCGTAACCGAATGCCAAAGGTCTTAACCGTCTTGATCAAAACCCATGTTCTCACATGACTTAGTCACAATTTTTCTAACTTCCTTTCTCTCAAAAAGTTTTTTCCTCTCACTATTTTCAAGCAATCTAGTTACTGATTATTGTTGAGATGTCTACTCGATCAATCTTCGATCTTAGAACTAACATGCAGGTCACATTCGACCTAGGCCGATACATCTCCGATAACAAAGTAAATGTCGAACCATCTGTGTTCTTCAAAGGCAATCACTCAGACGACGATGCTGAGATTCTGGCTAAATGCACTCGATGTGGGCTCAAACCGTATCTAGAATCATTTCCTCAAGTGGTCTTGGAGGAGGAGGTGCTAGAGTTCTATGCTAACGTCATCAGACAAGGTGATGTTCTTGAGTCGTTTATTGGTGAAGATCGTGTGCAAATCACTCCAGAAACGATGTTCAACCATCTACAGCTGCCCATCGGATCAATTGACATTGATAATTATGCTCTTGGACAAGAAATTCGATACTTGAGCATCTTCTGTGGCAAGAAGCTGAAACAGAAACCGGATGGCAAGTATGCTCCAGTCAAGAAGGGTGATCTTCTTAAAAAATATCGCACATTGTTGGATATTGCCAGCAAAATTCTGTTAAGTTCGACTGGTTCTCATGACTCTGTGACCTTTGTGAAGGCAAGGGTGATGGCTGTAATTTTTGATGGTATCACTGAATGCAATTGGTTCAAGCTAATTGCAGACCGAATTATGTATTTTGAGCGAAGTGTTCGAGTAGATGAAAATACTCGAAATTGGGTGGTGTCTACTGCCGTTGGATATGGTAATAAGCTAAGTATCTTACTTCCTCTCCTTATACCAAACAAGACGAAATGGAGTAAAGGAAAGCCATTTCATCCTTTGAAGTTTTACTTGAAGAAAGGGGCAGTAAGGAAACAAGCTGCTGCTAGGCCATCTGCACCTAGGCAAGCCAGAATTGACCCCATGGAAGCTTTGCCGTATGCTGGTGAGTCTGGATGTTCAGAAGATGAGTCCGTTGAAGACAAGTCAGTGGAAGCTACACAAGACTCATCTGGTGCAGAAGACTCAGAGAGGACTCAGTCAGAAGAAGAGTCGACTCAAGAGCAAGAGTCGAGTGAACAAATACCTGAGATGTACACTTTGGTGAGAGTTGATTCGCCTACTCGTCCAGCCGAGTCGAGTTTACAGGTTGGTTCTACTACTCAATCTGTTTCAATTCCTCTCTCTCTCCCATCCTCTTCTGTTCGAACCAAGGCAAGATCACATCGATCTAGGCCTAGACCTATTCCCACAACTTCACAAGTGCTGCCAGCATATCCGCTGAGGGTCAGCCTACCTGAAAACACTCCCATAATGGATACAACTAATACTCCGACGGTTGTCATACCAAACCAAGACACATCAAAACTTTTTGAAACCAGTACTTTCACACCCTCTCCCTCAACAGAATATGTTGAACCCTTTATCTCATCTACTTCAGATCAGAAGTTAGTTGCCACTGCAACAACTGAGTTAGAGACCCCATCTACTCAGACCCCGACTGAAGCTAGATTCGAATCCTTGGTCTATTATCCCATGTGTCTAAGAGAGAAGCGAATCCGTTCAAAGATGAGCAAGAATTTGAAGAAGCAGCTCTCATCTGTTGAAGTCGACTACTCTTCAGAACAGTTTGAGAAACTGGTTAGAATTTGTACTTGGGTGGCCTTAAAGAAGTCTGGTACAGATGATCTCTTCGAAGTCATCTTAGGCAAAGGTGGCATTTCAAATTTCATGGATTGGGAAATGGAGCAGAAGGAGAATAGTGGTGTTAGTGACCACTCAGAGCTTTTCCCAAATCACGCTATCACTGCTCTTGCGAAGAGACTACTTGGTATTTCTGATGACTTGATGAGTTCAGAATTCAAGTTTGATGTAGGTGTTCAGGTTCCAGATCTTGATGTTGTGCAAAACATTGTGGTATTTGAAGAGTATCAAGCTGAGTTGATACAGTCTACTGATCCAGTCATAGATTTAGACAATGTCTCAGATCGGTTGAGAGGCATTGTGTTCAAATTTCAGATGGACCATGCTGATAGTCCAAGATCAGATTTTGCTTTTATAAATCGTTATTCTGATGATTTACTGCCATTTGAACTTTGTGGATACTTGGAGAAGTTGCATGCCTTATTGAAGAAGGACATAGCTATTGCTGAAAGGAAGGCTCGTGAAGCAAGGTTGGCTATTATCTCTTACTCTCCTCAACTTAATCTAAGAGCTATTGCTGGAAGTGTGCTTCCAGAAGTTGATCTAGTCGAAGACGAGGTCTTGACTACTGTTACAAAAGATCAGTTGGTGAAAGCTTTAACTCCAGTAGATGAAGTCATGATAGATGTTACTCATGTTGAGGTTGGACAGTCATCTCAAGCTATCTCAGCCGCCTCAATAGATGAGTTGAAGGACGAATTGAAATCTGTAATCAAAGCGTCAATTGATGGGTTTCTTAAATCTGATGTTCAGAAGATTCTTATTGAACAAAACAATGTCCTTGTGACGAGTTCAAAAGATTTGATCGTCGATGCAGTCAATCAGATTGATGATGAATACAGACAGCACATGTTTGAACAACTTGAAGGATTTCTCCAGGATCAAGTTGAATACTCGGAGAAAAGCTCAGTCGATTTTGCTCGCGTTCTAGCTACTGAATCCAGGAAATTGGAAAGAGTCTATAGAGCAAGAATCGAAGTTGCTGATGTTCAGAGGAAAGAAGCTTATGATCAGCTAACTCAAGCTCAACAACTTATCTCAGCTATGACTGATGAAAACAAGAAGTTACGTTTAACTGCTACACATTTTAAGAATGAGTTGAACTTGTCTACTCAAAAACTAGAGTTGGTGGCGACCAAGCTGGACAAGTTAAGTCAAAACAAGTCGCATGAAAAGCAAATTGAGAAAGCTACAGAACTTATGAAGCAAGCTATGATGGAAGAAATGACTCGGTTCACTTCTCTTTTCTCTCTCAAGGCATCTGATGAAGCCAAAAAGGGGGAAGATCACGTTGAAGCAAGTCAAGTTGAATTTGCTACTGAAGGAGTGAAAGAGGCAAGTGCTGAACCAGAAGCTAAAGATGCTGCTGAAACTATGCAAGATCTTAAGAGGCCTAAGAGAGGCAGGGGCAGATTGGTTAAAACTGCAGAAGCTGAGCAAGCTAAAGTTGAAGCTGATGAGTTAAAGAAGAAGGAGAAGGGCATGGCTATTGCGTCTCCAGAAGCTGAAGTTCAGACAAGGATGGTATCAAAAAGGAAGTCTATTATCATTGAAGAACCTACTCCTGAGTCAACTATTTTGAAGAAGCAAAAGGTTGGTGATCCAAGTGATGAAGCTCATTATGCGAAGAAGAAGAAGATAGAAAAACACATTGAAAGTTTGTTGAAGCAGAAGCTTGATGAAGATAAAATAGAAGACAAGCTCATTGATCACTTTATTGACAAAGAACATCGTCAAGATTGGATGAAAGTGAAAAGGCAGTGGGAACTAGATCACTGGATTATCAGGAAGTTTGGAGATTCTGATAACTCTGACGATCTTTATGCTATGTTTGATAAGTTCATGGAAGGACAGCATAAGATGCTATGGAATTTAATCATAAGGATATCTGCTGCTGCTAATTTTAATATTCTTGTTCCTGGTTTTCCGAAATGGAAGTGTCCTATGACTAGTTCAGGTAAAAGGGCAGATGTGAACCAGATCAAGAAATATGAAGATGAGCTGCTAGACAACGAGAAGATTGAAGACGAAGAACATATCAAAGAGATTCATACTAGACTACTCAATGCTTTCTGTGTTCCAGATTCAGAAAGAGGTAATTTTCAAAGTATAGTTTAGTTTTATTCTGATTTTGTTAAGTATTTGTAATATCTACTGATCTATTTCTGAATGAATGAAAAGATAAAGTACTATTTTGATGTTTAAGACAAGATAACTACTTAACTAGTTTACTTATGAGAAAAGATTCAAGTAGTTTTGGCTTCATCAAAAAGGGGGAAATTGTTGGGATATGAATCCTAGAACAAGTCCTAAATGATGAATAAAAGATAAAAGATAAAGTTTTGATAAGCCAAAAGAAGACTTGAATATTTTCTAAGTGTTGACTAATCTAGTCTAGTTAAGTTGAAGTCATCTTGCACAGATCAGTAGAATTCAAAAGACAAGTACAGTTTAAAAAGAAAGTATTCATTAAAAGATAAGTACGATTTATAAGTACTTCATATATGGTAGATTGTTACTAAGCTATTTAAATATTGTATAGAGCTTATGATATGTCTTTGTAATAGATTAGTTGTTTGTATAGTTTTTAAGTTGACTAAGCTTGTATTATAAAAGCTTAATGTAATGTAATAGTCTTGATAAGATTAGTATAGTCTACTCTACTATTTGAAGAAGGAAGATCAGACAAGAAGAGTCGAAGTCTACTACTCAAGATAGGAAGACTACAAGACAAGACAAGTGCATACAAGTCTACTCAAGACAAGTCAACGTGAAGATTAGTCAAATACGCGTGAAGAGATAAAGATATAGAAGTTAGTTATGGAATAACTAATTCATAACAGAAAACGCGTGGATTGATAAGAAGATTCAGTTGAAGGTAGTTATCAAGAAAAGTTGGTTACAACTTACTAAGTTCTTGAAGATTGAAGTCTATAAATACTTCATGATGGTGATCAATTGACTACTACTGATACACTGATGTTCATACTCAAGTGAAGCATTATCAAAGATATATTTGAAGTTTACTCTCAGAGTTGATTGAAGTTCAGATAGAAGCCAGAAGACAAGTGAAGAATCAAGAAGGCTACTACTGAAAATCAGAGAAGTTTTTAGTTTTTTGTTTGTTATTTTCAAGGTGCTAGATACTTGTAAAATTTCTAGTAAGATCGTAGACATATCTGGAGGTATAGTCTGATTGAAGATCTAAGTCTTCTTCTTGGGACTTTAAAGACAGGAACATACACTTGTACTCGATTGGAAGAGTTTAGTGGAAACATCACAACTGGGTTTGTGAGAGTGGATGTAGACAAGTTGTCGAACCACTATAAATCTTGTGTTTGATTTACTTTACTGTTTTGATTGTTTAATTGATTAATTGGTTGAATTACTTAACTGATCTAGACTAGTTGAGTATAGAACAGAGTTCTCGAATTTAAGTTGAGTATAATCTTGAATTGGGCTCATTGATAATTTCGTATTCCGCATATTGTACTTTGATATTTCGAAAGATTTTTGAAAAGTCTATTCACCCCCCTCTAGACGTTTTCACTAGCTTACTCGTTATTAACTCAACTTGGGACCAACAATATACAATTGGGTTCAGCTTAGAAGAAGTGTATAAAGACTAAGATAGTCTCTTTGAAAGCTTGAGAGCACTTGTCAACTTGTAGGATAGTTGGATATTCTTGTCTTGGTTGAGGTGCTTCAAATGGTCTTCACACTTCTGTATTTATAGACAAAATGGAGGATTTTCCCGTTGGAGAGGCAGCCCCAAATTGCTATAAATGTCTTCCTTGAGCTCTTCAAACTGGAAGACAGATTCTTGATAGTGACATGTCCTCATTTGGGTAATAAACGGCTGTAACAGTTTTGTCTTCATTCTGCAGCACTTTTCCCAATGTTTGACTTCTTGTTAGGACTTGGACATGGCTTCTGAAGATTGATCCAATGATAGGACAACATTCCTTATCATCTGGACAACTCTCCTTATCACTATCAGCAGTTTTGCTTTTCAGTATGGTTGGCTTGCTCTTCTTCAGATGACTTGGCTCTTTCCCTTTATTTCTCTTGAGTATGGTCTTAGCTTATTTCTTTGAGAACCTTTTAGGGACTGGTTGTCTCAAATTCTTCAGCATAGTTGATCTCAGGCTTTCAGAGCACTTGATCTTTGATCAATTTAGCTGAGACAATTCCTCTGGACAACTCTCCTGATCAGTATATTTAATCTTTTTGCATCAGAGCACTTTGTGCATAGAGTTGACTTCTCTGGACAACTCTCCTGATAAGAATCTTTGAGTAGTCTTGTCCTTTTGAGCTAGGTAAGCTTGTTCTTGCATATGGCTAGCTTCTTTGGACAACTCTCCTGATCAGAGCATATGAATATTTTCTCTGGACAACTCTCCTGATCAGAGCATCTTCATTGGATTTGTTCTTTTGAGCTTTACAATCTTGCTCTTGCATAAGAGCATCTTCTCTGGACAACTCTCCTGATGAGAGCATCCTAGATTTCATAGGGTGTCCTTGCTCTTAAGTGATTGTTCCAGAATTTGAGCCTTGAGGGGACTTGATCTTGATCATCTTCAAAGCATAGGTTCCCCCTCAACTTGTGCATCTAATTGTCTAAGAGCTACCTAAGATTTCAGCTTCTCATCTAGCCTTATACTATGTGTTCTAACATTTTTAGAACACTATCAATTTGACTTAGGCATGTCTCAGGGGGTTTTGGTATTAGATCAAAACATATCTCATTTTATTCCATACTTGGTTTCTGAAAGTTTGCTCTCCTTTCATATCTCTTGCTCTGTTGGCTTCTTCCATCAGGTCAATTTTCTCATGGGCCCTCATCATGGCCAGTTTCTGTTGTGTTTCAGGGTCTTTGCCATACCCTTCTTGAAACAGCTTTGATGGATCATGGGCTAGAACAGTTGTCTTCTTCTTAGGTTCAGATCCAAATCCTTCAGCAAATAACTCTTCAGTGTCTTCAGAGGACTTGGTTCCTTCAGCAGTTTTGCCAGATTCAGAAGATTTGTCCATTTCAGCAGCTTTGGCTTTCTTTGATGTAGGCTCATCTTCATCAATTCTGAATTCAGGTGGAAGATCAAGGCTGCTAGGAAAGTCAGTGAATTTCTCAATTTGTCTCTTCTTTCCTTGGGCCTTCTTGATCTTTCCTCTGGTTTGGACACCTTCAGCATCTTTGTCCAAACCTGACACTTCACCACCTGGTCTTTGTTGTAGCCTTACTCTTTCCTCTTGAGCTGAGGCCATTGAGTTCTTCAATGCCAATGCTAACTGCTCCTCTTCATCTAATTCTTCCAAATTCAGCATTTCTGGCTCTTTTCCCTTTCCTTCAGGGACTTTGTCCTTCCCTTTCACTGGACTCCCAATTACTTAGGCACCTTTTGCCCTTGCTCTTTCCCTTTCCCCCTTTTTGGCAGCATCAAAACACTGGGGCTTGAGGTCACTCATTGTTGAGGCCATCAGGGATTGGGCCTGGGTTAGGGACTTCATCTCTTCCAACAAATATACATTCTCATCATGTATATTCTGCATTCTATCACTGCTCAAGCTAAGGAAAGCTAGAACAGGCTTCATCTTTTGTTGGACAACCTCTTCCATGGCTGTTTTCAGAGATGCATCCAGTTGGGCTTTTAAGAGCTCAGTGAGGTTGGCCACTGCACCTTCAGCAATGTTGGCCAACACTTCTTGGGAAAATTTTTCTGAGGCAGCTTTGACCATAGCTAGCCTTTGCTCTTCAGCTCTTCTCTTCTGCAGTGCAGTCTTCTTTCCAATAGCTTGTTTGACAGTTAGCCTGAGAGCTTTGACATTAGCATTGTGATTGTCTCTCAGCAGCTTTTGTTCTTTCTTGACCTCCTCTGAGATGGCTTCCATGGTTGATTTTGCACTTTGAACTTCAGTGGAGATGGTTTGGAGACCAGATTCCACACCACTGATTCTTGCCTCGAGAGTTGGTAGTACAACATCTTCAGAGCCAGTGAGCCTCATCTCTACAGATGCTAGAGTCCTTCCTTGCTCATTCAATGCTCCTGAAGTTTCAGCATGAGCAGATTAAACTTGATGAGCCAAGGAGTCCAACTTCTCTGATTGCATTCCAAGTAAGGCTTGAGCTGAGCCTGTATCAACTTGGATAGGGGCATCTGTGAGGAACTCATCTGCAAAAATTTGGTCAAGAGAAATACCTGCAACATCAGATAAATCAAACAAGTTAGGAAATAAGCACTCATCACCCTCAATTTCTTTTGCATAAGACTCTGATACATCAGCAGTCTTCTTCTCATTTTCAACTTGTTCTTTTCTCCCTTCATAATTGATGTTCTCACTCAAGGAATCAGGCCTCCTCTCATCAAGGGATTCTTGAAGTTCAGATTTGACTTCAAGAATAACCTGTCCTTCCTCACTTATTCCACCCTCATTTGGTGGTACACTCACTATCTTAGTGATGACTACCTCTCTTTCATCCACAACTCCCTCTGATTTTTCAACTAATCTCTCCTTTTCAACTCCTTCTCCTAATCCTGCAGCATCTCCACCTTCAACAAGGTTCAAAGATGGCAGTTGTGGGGAGATCACAGTGCTTATATCAGCAGCCACTGAGTCATCCTGAATGATTAAGGGCTGATCAATGTCCAACACTTCTGACACTGAATAGGCCTTAATCAAACCAGCCTCTAGTACAGGAACCTCAACATCTTTAGGCTGTGCCTTGGGTTCAGAAGAACCTTCATTGGCAGATGTGTCTTTGGTTGTGTTACCACCCTTGGTCAACACCTCTGAAGTTACAGAGCCTTTCCTATGATAGGTTTGAGGAGGATTGGAAAGTCTATCTGCTACAGAAGACTTGGGTTGAAGGGGTTCAGGGAGGTTGGCTTGAGGGGTTTCAGGAGGGTTGGGATTTGAAAGGTTTGAGGGATCATCAGGGGAATCATCATCATTAGAGCCACTGTCAGGGTGTTTGATTCCCTTGGCTTTTCTCTCTTTCATCTCCTTAATCTTATCAGCCACCAGCTTTGCAAAAATCTCCTCATCAATGAGGAATCTTGTCTTTGAAACTCCAGCAAAGTGTAGCAATCTGTTCTCCTCTATTTGCCACCAGTTTGCACCCTTATCTTGGATAACTTGTGATATCTCCATCATAGATTTGTCTTTCACATCAACAAGCATCCTTAGATCATGAAAGGCCTTCTGAATTCTTGGAAATTCAGCAAGTTGTGGATACAAACTGTCCACAGTAGCCTTGGCTCCTCCTCTGAGCATACTTTCAAAAGTATACTCCTCCTCATCTCCACTTGAATGGGGACTTTGGGTTATAGGGGAGTTAGCTCTGGGTTCTCCTAATGTGGCTTTAGGTAGATTAAGTTCAGGGATCTTGGCTTCAGATGGGTTGGGTACAGTAGAAGGATCTTCAGCTGCTTTAGAGAGCAATGATTCTGAAGGGGCTTTACTCAGGGGGGTTGGCTCATGAAGTGCATGCTCTAAGAGCTTTGAATAGTTGAGCATGGATGAGTCAAGGGGAGACAGGAGTCTTGTCTCATCTACTGCTAAATCAGCAAGCACATCTATGCCACTTCTTTGTTCATTCCCTTCAGGAGAATATCTCTTAGTGAGATTTACAGGGGTAATGGGTTGGTTGGAAGGGGTGACATGGGTTTCAGGGGAGTTGGGCTCAAGATACTGAATTTCAGGGAGGTTGGCCTCTATGAGTTGACCTTCAGGGACATTGGATTCTGGAGTTCCAGAACCAGATGAATTAGTCCTTGACATGGATTTGGCCCTGCTTTCAGCTCTGCTCTCCCTTAGAGCCAATTGAAGAGACCTTTCTTCTTGAAACTCCAACACCTTCTCAGTAGGTTTGGCCCTTCTCTTGCTGGCCCTGCTACTTCCACTTCCTTCCTTTTCAGGGACAACTTCCCTGATTCTCTTATCACCCTTCTTCTTTTGCCTAGTCTCATTGTACTTCCTCCTCAACTCTTCTGAGTGGTCAGAAGGCACACTCACTCCCTCTTCTGCCACTGCATCAACTTCAGCTGATGCTCCTGAGGCTTCTTTTGAAGACAATTGAGACATCTTTCTTGTTTTGACAGCCCTGGCCTTTGTTCTCTTTTTCATTTTAGGCTTCTCTTCCTCCTGTTCTTCAGCAGGCTTGGCCAGTAACATCCTTCTTTTCTCAGTTTTCTTGCTGAGCTTTCTGAATAGGATCTTTTGGGCTGGGAGGGGTTTTGCAAAGGTCTGCATCTGGGAATAGTGGGAAAACCTCTCAATCACCAAGCTTGCCCTGGTGCAATACTTTATTTTCCCTTCTAGCACCACCTTATTGTGGGCTTTCACCTTAAATTTAGCCTTCTCCTTCATCATTTCAGACATGATGAAGGTCCTCCAATCAAACTTGATGCCCTTATCACTGGCATCAATAATGGCAGCCATGATTCTGATCCTAGGATGGCTGACCTGCTCTAAGCTTCCAGTGTTGCTTAGGAGGCTCTTAGCAACTACCTCAAAAAGATTGAGAAACTCTGGCTTGAGAGTTTTCTTGTTTTGAGTTGAGGAGAGAGGGCCTGGAACTAATAACCACTCTTGGGCTATTTCCTCTTCATGTCCAGTGCCATACACTTCTGGATTCCTTCCCTCATAAGGCAATCCAAAGGCTCCTTCCAGATCCTCTGAGGAGAATTTCACTCTGTGGAATCTCTCCTCCTCCTCTCCTTCTGCAGTGTAAGCTAACCTGGTTGATACTTCTCCATCTTCAGGTTTGCCTCTCCACTTTAGGAAGGCAAAGAATTCTGCCATGTAACTCTCCAAGCAAGAGCTTGGTCTTTCTTCCAAGAACTTTTGGAGACCAGCCCTTCTCAACCACCTTAGGGTTGGAGTTATCTCAGGATCTTCACTTTCAAAGGAAATTATGGGCTCAAAGTGAAGATTGTTTTTGTTGCTAAGATAGGCAAAATCTAGGTCTAGATCCTTGTTGGAGAAATCAACAAGCATCTCAGGTCTAACCTTGGGGGCCATTGAAATTTGATGAAGAATGAGAGAGTTTGAAGAACTTTTGAGTTAGGGTTTCGAATACTTGGGGAAGAAGTGTTTGTGGGTATCTTAAGACTTGTGAATATTCTAAAAAGAATGTTTGTCAATGAGTTGGTAAGGTCTTGAGATAATTCAAAGGTGAACAAAAATGGAAATCCACAGTGGACGGCTAGGATTGATTTCAGGGGAGTTGTCCATTTTTGATCCAATGGTCAAAAACCAATGTAACCGTGAAATAACTGTTTTATTCAAAACGTGGGTGGTTTTTAATGTTTGTTTAAGGCTGGGGATTTTTCGAGATAGATCATGTCCCAAAAAGTTTAATACAAACAAGAGTTAAATCTTGACATTTAATGCATGGAAAGTGACCTTTTGGGTGGGAGACAAATTAAATCCCAGAAAGGTGAAAACTGTATTTCAAGGGACAGATTTCGAGATAGGTATTGATCACCAAAAATAGGTGCTTATCATACCAAGATTTGGTTTGATAGCTAGGACAACTTATCTGACCCTACATGGACAAGTGTCCTGAAGAACTGTGGACAAGTGTCCTGAATTTCAAGAGACAAGTGTCCTGAAGAGGTAAGGTCATGTTTCTGAATTTCAGTAGACTTGACCAAGTTTGCTGAAGTTTGAGTTTGTTTCCCCCTTAATCAATGAGCTTCTTTGGACTTATTTGTCCAACTTCCCTGGATCAAGTAATCCCAACTCTGCTGATAGCTCCAGAAATCTTGCCTCTGCAAGTGGCTTGGTTAATATATCAGCTTTTTGATGGTCTGTGTGAATTTTCACTAGCTTGATATCCTTCTTCTCCACATGATCTCTAATGAAGTGGTGCTTGATGTCCACATGCTTGCATCTTGTGTGCAAGACAGGATTTTGTGATATAGCAATGGCACTATTGTTATCACAGAAAATTGGCACTTCAGTAGAGTTGACTTTGTAGTCTCTTAGTTGTTGTCTTAGCCAAAGAATTTGAGCACAACAACTTCCAGCAGCAACATATTCAGCTTCAGTGGTGGAAGTGGCCACTGTGTTCTGCTTCTTGGAGAACCATGAAATAAGCTTGTTGCCTAAGAATTGACAAGTCCCTGAAGTGGACTTTCTGTCAATCCTACATCCTCCATAATCAGCATCTGAGTAGCCAGTTAGCTCAATATTGTCATCAGCAGGGTACCAAAGGCCTAGATTCTCAGTGCCTTTGAGGTACCTCAAGATCCTCTTTGCAGCCTCAAGGTGGCTTTTCTTAGGATTTGCTTGAAATCTTGCACAAACACCTACTGCAAAGGTGATATCAGGTCTGCTGGCAGTGAGATAGAGGAGTGATCCAATGATTCCTCTATACTCAGTGGAGTTGGTTGGCACACCACTCTCATCAGGATCCATCTTCCAATTGGTGTTCATAGGGATCCTTACTGGCTTGCTAGTTGTACACCCAAACTTTTTGATCATTTCTCTGGTGTACTTAGCTTGGTTGATGAAGATTCCTTCTTTAGATTGCTTGACTTGTAGACCCAGAAAGAAGTTCATCAACCCCATCATTGACATCTCAAACTTGCTTTGCATGAGCTTGGAGAATTTCTCACACAGCTTCTCATTAGGGGATCCAAAAATTATGTCATCCACATAAATTTGGACAAGCAAGATGTCCTCTCCTTCAGAGATTCTGAAGAGAGTTCTGTCCACAGTTCCCTTGGTGAATCCATGATCCAAGAGGAATTGTGACAGTGTATCATACCAAGCCCTAGGGGCTTGTTTGAGTCCATATAGAGCTTTCTTGAGTCTGTAAACTTGGTTTCCAATTTCAAAACCTGGTGGTTGCTCCACATAGACTTCTTCTTTCAAGACTCCATTCAGAAAGGCACTCTTGACATCCATTTGGTATACTTTGAACCTCTTGTGGGCTGCATAGGCTAGAAAGAGCCTTATTGCTTCTAGCCTTGCCACAGGTGCAAATGTCTCATCGTAGTCAATGCCTTCATGTTGGCAATACCCTTTTGCTACAAGTCTTGCTTTGTTTCTGACAATCACATCATTTTCATTTTTCTTGTTCTTGAACACCCACTTTGTTCCAATAACATCTTGATGTGAAGGCCTATCCACCAGTTCCCATACTTCATTTCTGGTGAATTGATTCAGTTCTTCCTGCATGGCTGTGATCCAATTGGCATCTTGAAGTGCTTCCTCAACATTACTTGGTTCTTGCTCTGACAAGAAACAACAGAAAAGAGCACTTTCACCATGGAATCTTCTTGTTTTGACTCCAATACTTGGGTCACCAAGTATCAGATCAGTAGGATGGTCAGACAACCAAGTCCTTCTTTTTCTGATCTCTTCAGTAGAGTTGTCCTCTACTGAAGGTGAGTCATTTTGACCATAGAATTCAGGATAATTTAATGCAGGATCTAATTCAGAATCATAATCAGGGATGTTGTCCTCAATGTCAGGGACATTGGTATTTTCAACATTTTGAGTTCCCCCTTGATTATTTGACCCATTAACTACCTCAGCAGGAACTGCTTCTTCATTGGTAGTTGTTACCTGGATGTGAACTGGGATTGGTTCATTCAGTTCACCATTTCCATCTGTAGGATTTGTTTCAGGAAGGTTGCCTTCAGGATTGTTGTCCAATGTGGGTTTTTCAGGCAGATTGGCTTGGACAACATCTATGAATTCAGTGCCTTTGTCTTTTAGATTTAGTCTGGTTGTCCTCTGTGTGATTTCTTCAGGTTCCAAATGATCATTCCTGATCTCAAAGATAGACTCATCAAACACAACATGAGGTGTTTCTTCCACTATAAGGGTTTTCTTGTTGTAGACTCTGAAAGCTCTACTGATTTGAGAGTATCCAAGAAATACTCCCTCATCAGCTTTGCTGTCAAAGGCTTTCAACCGTTCTTTCCCATTATTGTGAATGAAACATTTACAACCAAATATATGAAAGTATGACACTTTAGGCATTCTTCCTTTCCAGAGTTCATAGGGGGTTTTGCCTTGCCCCTTAGTGATCAAACATCTATTTTGAGTATGGCATGCAGTGTTTATAGCTTCAGCCCAAAACCTCTTAGGTAGATTTGAATCAGCAATTAAAGTTCTAGCAGCTTCTTTTAAAGTTCTATTCCTTCTTTCTGCAACTCCATTTTGTTGGGGAGTTCTAGCTGCTGAGGTTTCATGAGCTATTCCATTTGATGTGCAGTACTCCTTGATGTATGAATTAATGAACTCAGTGCCTTTATCAGATCTTATCTTGATAATGCTAAGGCTTTTCTCATTTGACAATCTCTTGAGAAGTTCAGGTAGTTTGACTTGTGTTTCCTTCTTATTAAGGAGAAATACTACCCATGTGAACCTAGAGAAGTCATCTACTACCACTAATGTGTATTTTCTACCATTTATGCTTGAAGGGGTAATTGGTCCAAACAGATCCATATGTAGAAGTTCAAGTACCCTTTCAGTGGAGATGACTGGTTTTCCCTTAAATGAGGCTTTAATCTGTTTTCCTTCTTGACATGGCTTACACACATGTTCTTTAATGAAAACCTCATTAGGTAGTCCTTTAACTAATGCATTTCTAGCAAGTTTATTCATGGATTTGAAGTTCAGGTGATTTAGCCTTTTGTGCCATAGCCAACTTTGTTCACTAGAACTTTTAGCAATAAAACATGCAGCATCAGTAGACTTGTCCCAGTCTGCAAAATACACATTTCCCTTCCTAGTTCCAGTCAATAGGGTTTGTTGAGTTTTATCTTTAATTAGACACTCTCCACTTGAGAACTCAACATTAAAATCTTTATCACAGAATTGACTGATACTCAGGAGGTTATATTTGAGACCAGCTACATAAGATACATTGGTTACTTTGATGTTACCAATCATCAAAGTACCATAACCTTTAGTTGTTGCTTGTGTGCTGTCTCCAAAGGTGACATTTGGGCCTTCTTTTTCAATAAAATCAGAGAGGAGTTCCTTGTTTCCAGTCATGTGCCTTGAGCATCCACTGTCAAGGTACCATGCTGTCTTTTTGTTCATGCTCCTCTTCTTGTGGCCCAATGGTACCTGCAATTAGATAGGTTTAGGTACCCTTTGAGTTTTGGGTCCTGAGAGGTTAGCTGTACCTTTGGGAACCCAAACTTGCCTAATAACCCTGATAGATTCAAGGTGACTAAGTTGATTTCCTAGTGCATCAACATACACTGTCTTTCCCTTAAATGCCTTTGGGAAAGTATGTGTGATTGTGTTAACTCTGTAAGTTTCAGAGGAGTTGACCACTCTTCTGAACTTATGAGTTCTTTGTGCAGCTTGATGAAATCTTTGAGGAAAGGCCTTTTTATGACCATTACCCTTTGGCATGAAGGGTTTTGGTTGTCTCATTTTATTCTGCCTGTGAGGGTGGTTGTCCTTGGGTCTATTCAGCTGAGGCTTTCTCAGATGAGTTGGCCTAGGCTGATTATACCTTGGATAATTCCTCTGAACATTGTTCAGGAGAGTTGCCCTTCCATTGGGTCTACTCTGCTGACCAATATTCCTCTTGTGCTCAGGAGCTTTGGCCATTTCCTTAGGTTTTGGCCTTTTCTCCTGAATCACTTGAGTAGGCATTTCATTCAATTTGTCCTTTCCTTTGTTCAGTGGCTGAATTACTTCATTTTCAGCTTGTTGTGCCACTGACTTAACAAAGATTCTCTTAGTGTTACTTGTGGATGCAACACTAAGACAAGGTGAAGATTCAAATGGGTCAAAACCCAATCCACTTCTTTGAGCCATAGGTCTTTGATAACTTTGAATTTCCTCTATTGCTCTAGAGGATTTGTTCAAAGCAGACATCTTTAATTTCAGGCTCTCTTCACTTGATTTAAGAATATCATACTCATGTGAGAGATTTTCAAATTTGGCATTTAGAATTTTAAGTTCAAATTCTTTTCTCTTTTGAGAGAGAAGTTGATCATCAATCTCCTTTTGTTGGTCAACTATCCTGAGATTTGCTTCCTCAAGCTTTCTCAAGACTTGTTGATACAACTCAGTAGACTTGACATCAATAGCTACCTCAGAGTTTTT
The DNA here is from genome assembly GCA_963675135.1 of Galeopsis tetrahit. Classification (NCBI taxonomy): domain Eukaryota; kingdom Viridiplantae; phylum Streptophyta; class Magnoliopsida; order Lamiales; family Lamiaceae; genus Galeopsis; species Galeopsis tetrahit. The sequence goes on from OY776126.1 coordinate 6,238,855, forward strand.
GGAAAGTTCAATAGCCAATCTTTCATTTTCTTTCACACAATTATCATGAAATTCTTGTAATCTAGTGAAATCTTCCATCAACTTTCCCAAGGAAAGTTTCAGGTTAACCTTACTAGTGTTTTGTGAGGTGAATGATGGTGAACTGGAAGTAGAGGATACCTCATCATCCTCAAGAGCCATGTTGCAGACATCATCATCATCATCACTGTTGGAGAATAATCCATCAGAAGAGTTGAAGCTTTCATCACTATCAGATTCTTCACCAGCCATCATGGCCTTTCTATTGGTGAACTTTCTGTCTCTTTTAGCTTGTCTCTCTCTTCTTTCTTTAGAGCTCAATTCAGGGCAGTCATATTGGAAGTGCCCTTTCTTTTTACAGTTATAGCACATATCTTCATCATCATCCTTCTTGGATTCTTCTCTTCTCTTAGATGAAGAAGGATCAGCTCTACTGGATCTTCTCCTATCAGAGGACTTGTCCTCTGATCTTTTCTCTTCAGGCTTTTTGTCCTCAGCCTGATCTTCAGGGGAGTTGTATCTTCTCCTGAATTTGTTGTCTTGGTAGAATTTCTTGTATCTACCAAACCTTGTGTTGAGCTTGTCAAACCTTCTAGCCATCAAGGCTAGTTCTTCCTTCATTTCAGTCTTGGAGACTGTCTTTGATGATCTGGGAGTGAGTTGCATTTCTGGTTCAGCAACTTTGGCTTTGAATGCCACTCCCTTAGTAGGATTTGAAGGTTCCTCAACAGGCTTTCTTCTATTGAGGTCAAACTCATAGGCTTTAAGTTCTGAGAATATTTGTTGCATGGGCATGGTGGAGAGATCTTTGGTATTCTGCATCATTACAGCATAGACATCCCACTTTTGAGTGAGACTCCTTAGAATTTTCAGTCCAACCTCTCTCTTGGTGTAGACCTTGCCCAATGAGTTAATCTCATTCATCACATCAGTGAATCTGCCAGCAAATTTGTCAATGGACTCATCAGACTCCATTGAGAATTGTTCAAACTTCTGCACAGCAACTTGGAGCTTGTTTTCCTTGATTTTTTCAGTGCCCTCACACATTTCAGCAAGGGTATCCCAAATTTCTTTAGCTGTGGTGCAGTGGTAGACTCTACCCATAACTGCATCTGGAATTGTTTGATAGAGGGTGTTCATGGCAAGATAATTCAAATTATCTTTCCTCTTTTCATCAGCAGTAAAGTCATCCTCATCTTTGGGAATCAGTTCCCTTATATCTGCTCTTTGCTCATCTGTCAATCTGGGGTTAGTTTGAGTAAACACAAAAGGTCCTCTTGTGATTACTCTAAGCATATCAGTATGAAGAGATGCAAGATGAGCCCTCATTCTAATTTGTCTATTGAAAACATGGGCAGTTTGTGATGAGAAATGTGGTTGACTGGATTTGTGGCCATGTTGTCTAATCCTTGAACAGCAGGTGGAGGAACAACATTGTTGTTGGCCATATCTCACAAATAATCAGTTAGTCAACAAGTGATGGATTTCAGATAGAGATCAGTTCAGTGACCACACCAAATATGTGAGTTTTGCAAATCAAGATGGATTTTCAGAAGCAGTGGTCTTTGAACCCCCGCTCTGATACCACTTGTTGGTCCTGAAAGGAGTATATAACAAGTGTATGGGGGGGGGGGGGAATACACTTGTATGCAATTCTTTTGCTAATTGATCAAACCAGAGTTCAGTAAAGTTGTCTTGGACAACTCTACTGAAGAAGATTAACTCTTCTAAGATAATCAGACTACTAAGTACTATTGAGTACTTAGTTGATTGACTATCTAGGGGAGTTATATGTGCGGAATAATGGTTGGCCCTTTAAGTTTAGACTCCTTTAATTTCTGAAATCACTTAGTCAATGCAACATAGTCCAGTTTAGCTTCAGGGAAGTTGTCCAATTCAGTTTTGCACAGTCTTTGAATATGTATCTTTGAAAGATCAGTTTTGTGTGCAGTGTTGAATGAATGTAAGTACTTGTAAAGCAAATCAACACAAGAGTTTATAGTGGTTCAGAGACTCAAGCTCCTACATCCACTTTCCCTGATTTAACAGGATAATTCCTTCACTCTTGGAATTAACTTGTTTTATAGTGCCAAGGTGCACTTGATCAAGAACACCACTCCTTGGTGAATTGATCCCTAGGATGTCTAGAGTCCTAGTACCCTTTTCTCAACTCAGAACTGAACTGTTCTTCTCTCAACAGTCAGCTCCTACCACTTCTACTACTACAACCTTCTCACTTTCACTCTTGAAAGGTGTAAGGGTTGAAGTAAGGTTCCAACTAATGAGATATCCTTTACAGTGAAGATCAGTGTATAAGGATAGGATATCTCTCTAAGCTTGTGTATGGATATACAATTGGGTTCAGCTTAGAAGAAGTGTATAAAGACTAAGATAGTCTCTTTGAAAGCTTGAGAGCACTTGTCAACTTGTAGGATAGTTGGATATTCTTGTCTTGGTTGAGGTGCTTCAAATGGTCTTCACACTTCTGTATTTATAGACAAAATGGAGGATTTGCCCGTTGGAGAGGCAGCCCCAAATTGCTATAAATGTCTTCCTTGAGCTCTTCAAACTGGAAGACAGATTCTTGATAGTGACATGTCCTCATTTGGGTAATAAACGGTTGTAACAGTTTTGTCTTCATTCTGCAGCACTTTTCCCAATGTTTGACTTCTTGTTAGGACTTGGACATGGCTTCTGAAGATTGATCCAATGATAGGACAACATTTCTTATCATCTGGACAACTCTCCTTATCACTATCAGCAGTTTTGCTTTTCAGTATGGTTGGCTTGCTCTTCTTCAGATGACTTGGCTCTTTCCCTTTATTTCTCTTGAGTATGGTCTTAGCTTATTTCTTTGAGAACCTTTTAGGGACTGGTTGTCTCAAATTCTTCAACATAGTTGATCTCAGGCTTTCAGAGCACTTGATCTTTGATCAATTTAGCTGAGACAATTCCTCTGGACAACTCTCCTGATCAGTATATTTAATCTTTTTGCATCAGAGCACTTTGTGCATAGAGTTGACTTCTCTGGACAACTCTCCTGATAAGAATCTTTGAGTAGTCTTGTCCTTTTGAGCTAGGTAAGCTTGTTCTTGCATATGGCTAGCTTCTTTGGACAACTCTCCTGATCAGAGCATATGAATATTTTCTCTGGACAACTCTCCTGATCAGAGCATCTTCATTGGATTTGTTCTTTTGAGCTTTACAATCTTGCTCTTGCATAAGAGCATCTTCTCTGGACAACTCTCCTGATGAGAGCATCCTAGATTTCATAGGGTGTCCTTGCTCTTAAGTGATTGTTCCAGAATTTGAGCCTTGAGGGGACTTGATCTTGATCATCTTCAAAGCATAGGTTCCCCCTCAACTTGTGCATCTAATTGTCTAAGAGCTACCTAAGATTTCAGCTTCTCATCTAGCCTTATACTATGTGTTCTAACATTTTTAGAACACTATCAATTTGACTTAGGCATGTCTCAGGGGGTTTTGGTATTAGATCAAAACATATCTCATTTTATTCCCAACACTTGGTTTGTTCGATCTTAATATTGAACTTGTTGAAATGGTATATATTATATATTTTTTAGTATGGAGAGATTATTATTTTATTAAATAGTAGGTTTATTTTATGTATACTAACAATTTTATTTTGTAGATTTTTATTCTATTTTGTTTGAATAGTCACTATGCTGTTGTAGTAATAAATTTTACAGATCATAAAATCCAGTTTTTAGACAATATTGTCTATAAAGATGCAGCAATTCTGAAGCTTTTCACTGATTGTGCTAATTTGCTTGTACGTTATGATATCAATATTTTTTTTAAAATTATTATATCATGACTATATATAAAGTTTAATATTTTTTTAATGTAGATTAATGAAATGTCTATCTGTTGGTCCTGAAAGGAGTATATAACAAGTGTATGGGGGGGGGGGGGGGGAATACACTTGTATGCAATTCTTTTGCTAATTGATCAAACCAGAGTTCAGTAAAGTTGTCTTGGACAACTCTGCTGAAGAAGATTAACTCTTCTAAGATAATCAGACTACTAAGTACTATTGAGTACTTAGTTGATTGACTATCTAGGGGAGTTATATGTGCGGAATAATGGTTGGCCCTTTAAGTTTAGACTCCTTTAATTTCTGAAATCACTTAGTCAATGCAACACAGTTCAGTTTAGCTTCAGGGAACTTGTCCAAATCAGTTTTGCACAGTCTTTGAATATGTATCTTTGACAGATCAGTTTTGTGTGCAGTGTTGAATGAATGTAAGTACTTTGTAAAGCAAAACAACACAAGAAGTTATAGTGGTTCAGAGACTCAAGCTCCTACATCCACTTTCCCTGATTTAACAGGATAATTCCTTCACTCTTGGAATTAACTTGTTTTATAGTGCCAAGGTGCACTTGATCAAGAACACCACTCCTTGGTGAATTGATCCCTAGGATGTCTAGAGTCCTAGTACCCTCTTCTCAACTCAGAACTGAACTGTTCTTCTCTCAACAGTCAGCTCCTACCACTTCTACTACTACAACCTTCTCACTTTCACTCTTGAAAGGTGTAAGGGTTGAAGTAAGGTTCCAACTAATGAGATATCCTTTACAGTGAAGATCAGTGTATAAGGATAGGATATCTCTCTAAGCTTGTGTATGGATATACAATTGGGTTCAGCTTAGATGAAGTGTTTGAAGACTAAGATAGTCTTTGAAAGCTTTGAAAGCACTCTAGCTTGTAAGAACTTTGAGCTTAGTTGGATTGTGTTGAGGTGCTTCAAATGGTCTTCACACTTCTGTATTTATAGACAAAATGGAGGATTTGCCCGTTGGAGAGGCAGCCCCAAATTGCTATAAATGTCTTCCTTGAGCTCTTCAAACTGGAAGACAGATTCTTGATAGTGACATGTCCTCATTTAGGTAATAAACGGCTGTAACAGTTTTGTCTTCATTCTGCAGCACTTTTCCCAATGTTTGACTTCTTGTTAGGACTTGGACATGGCTTCTGAAGATTGATCCAATGATAGGACAACATTCCTTATCATCTGGACAACTCTCCTTATCACTATCAGCAGTTTTGCTTTTCAGTATGGTTGGCTTGCTCTTCTTCAGATGACTTTGCTCTTTCCCTTTATTTCTCTTGAGTATGGTCTTAGCTTATTTCTTTGAGAACCTTTTAGGGACTGGTTGTATCAAATTCTTCAGCATAGTTGATCTCAGGCTTTCAGAGCACTTGATCTTTGATCAATTTAGCTGAGACAATTCCTCTGGACAACTCTCCTGATCAGTATATTTAATCTTTTTGCATCAGAGCACTTTGTGCATAGAGTTGACTTCTCTGGACAACTCTCCTGATAAGAATCTTTGAGTAGTCTTGTCCTTTTGAGCTAGGTAAGCTTGTTCTTGCATATGGCTAGCTTCTTTGGACAACTCTCCTGATCAGAGCATATGAATATTTTCTCTGGACAACTCTCCTGATCAGAGCATCTTCATTGGATTTGTTCTTTTGAGCTTTACAATCTTGCTCTTGCATAAGAGCATCTTCTCTGGACAACTCTCCTGATGAGAGCATCCTAGATTTCATAGGGTGTCCTTGCTCTTAAGTGATTGTTCCAGAATTTGAGCCTTGAGGGGACTTGATCTTGATCATCTTCAAAGCATAGGTTCCCCCTCAACTTGTGCATCTAATTGTCTAAGAGCTACCTAAGATTTCAGCTTCTCATCTAGCCTTATACTATGTGTTCTAACATTTTTAGAACACTATCAATTTGACTTAGGCATGTCTCAGGGGGTTTTGGTATTAGATCAAAACATATCTCATTTTATTCCCAACAATTTCCCCCTTTTTGATGATGCCAAAACCTATACTATTTAAGCAAAAGTGACTTGTCTACACCTATTACATGTATCTTCAGAAGACATGACTAAGGTCAATATTCCTGAAAAAGTAATGTGTTAGTGTATTCACTGTTTCTGTTGTAAGTAGGTTCAAGATAGGCATAGAGAGATTTGTGTTTCTTGATTCAAAATAAGTTCAACTATCATTCATTAAAAAAATCATTACAGGCATGTTGATAGTTGACATTAACATATCAGAGCATGAATCAATACATCAGAGCAATTCATTACAATAATTCAAAATAATATTTTCAGCATCAGAGCACAGAACTTGTATCAGAGCAATTCATAGCAAACCAGAGCAAACAGATTAACACATCAGCAATCTTGACCATATTTCAGCATAGTTGATCATTCAAGTAAGGTCAGAAGACTTAGCCATTTCAAAGATCATCCTCAGGAGGTGGCAGCATTCCATACTGTGCCCACACTCTTCTTTTCAGTGCCATGGCTTCTTGGTTGGTTCCCTTAGGTCCAAGAACCATCTTGTTCAGCTTAAGGATCTCAGTGAATTCCCTCAGAATTCTTGCTTGGTCAATCCATCCTTCAAGCTTTGGAGGCATGTATATGATTGGCTTGGGAGCTGTGAGTTCAAATCTTGCAATGTCAGCAGCTGCAAGTAGTTGTTGATACAACTCTCTGTAGTATTCTAGCATGAACTCAGTGAAGGCAGAGTTTGCATCTCCTCCATTCCATCTGTCAATGACATAATAGTCATAGACAAACTCCCTTTTGGCTTCTTCCCATGTGTCATTCAGTTGAATTGGCACCCATTTATCCAAGTGTGGATATTTGGTGTCCATTGGGATTAGAAGCTGGGGCTTCATCTTGTTGTAAGTTGCTCTTCTCCTTCTTGGTTTCTGAAAGTTTGCTCTCCTTTCATCTCTTGCTCTGTTGGCTTCTTCCATCAGGTCAATTTTCTCATGGGCCCTCATCATGGCCAGTTTTTGTTGTGTTTCAGGGTCTTTGCCATACCCTTCATGAAACAGCTTTGATGGATCATGGGCTAGAACAGTTGTCTTCTTCTTAGGTTCAGATCCAAATCCTTCAGCAAATAACTCTTCAGTGTCTTCAGAGGACTTGGTTCCTTCAGCAGTTTTGCCAGATTCAGAAGATTTGTCCATTTCAGCAGCTTTGGCTTTCTTTGATGTAGGCTCATCTTCATCAATTCTGAATTCAGGTGGAAGATCAAGGCTGCTAGGAAAGTCAGTGAATTTCTCAATTTGTCTCTTCTTTCCTTGGGCCTTCTTGATCTTTCCTCTGGTTTGGACACCTTCAGCATCTTTGTCCAAACCTGACACTTCACCACCTGGTCTTTGTTGTAGCCTTACTCTTTCCTCTTGAGCTGAGGCCATTTAGTTCTTCAATGCCAATGCTAACTGCTCCTCTTCATCCAATTCTTCCAAATTCAGCATTTCTGGCTCTTTTCCCTTTCCTTCAGGGACTTTGTCCTTCCCTTTCACTGGACTCCCAATTACTAAGGCACCTTTTGCCCTTGCTCTTTCCCTTTCCCCCTTTTTGGCAGCATCAAAACACTGGGGCTTGAGGTCACTCATTGTTGAGGCCATCAGGGATTGGGCCTGGGTTATGGACTTCATTTCTTCCAACAAATATACATTCTCATCATGTATATTCTGCATTCTATCACTGCTCAAGCTAAGGAAAGCTAGAACAGGCTTCATCTTTTGTTGGACAACCTCTTCCATGGCTGTTTTCAGAGATGCATCCAGTTGGGCTTTTAAGAGCTCAGTGAGGTTGGCCACTGCACCTTCAGCAATGTTGGCCAACACTTCTTGGGAAAATTTTTCTGAGGCAGCTTTGACCATAGCTAGCCTTTGCTCTTCAGCTCTTCTCTTCTGCAGTGCAGTCTTCTTTCCAATAGCCTGTTTGACAGTTAGCCTGAGAGCTTTGACATTAGCATTGTGATTGTCTCTCAGCAGCTTTTGTTCTTTCTTGACCTCCTCTGAGATGGCTTCCATGGTTGATTTTGCACTTTGAACTTCAGTGGAGATGGTTTGGAGACCAGATTCCACACCACTGATTCTTGCCTCGAGAGTTGGTAGCACAACATCTTCAGAGCCAGTGAGCCTCATCTCTACAGATGCTAGAGTCCTTCCTTGCTCATTCAATGCTCCTGATGTTTCAGCATGAGCAGATTGAACTTGATGAGCCAAGGAGTCCAACTTCTCTGATTGCATTCCAAGTAAGGCTTGAGCTGAGCCTGTATCAACTTGGATAGGGGCATCTGTGAGGAACTCATCTGCAAAAATTTGGTCAAGAGAAATACCTGCAACATTAGATAAATCAAACAAGTTAGGAAATAAGCACTCATCACCCTCAATTTCTTTTGCATAAGACTCTGATACATCAGCAGTCTTCTTCTCATTTTCAACTTGTTCTTTTCTCCCTTCATAATTGATGTTCTCACTCAAGGAATCAGGCCTCCTCTCATCAAGGGATTCTTGAAGTTCAGATTTGACTTCAAGAATAACCTGTCCTTCCTCACTTATTCCACCCTCATTTGGTGGTACACTCACTATCTTAGTGATGACTACCTCTCTTTCATCCACAACTCCCTCTGATTTTTCAACTAATCTCTCCTTTTCAACTCCTTCTCCTAATCCTGCAGCATCTCCACCTTCAACAAGGTTCAAAGATGGCAGTTGTGGGGAGATCACAGTGCTTATATCAGCAGCCACTGAGTCATCCTGAATGATTAAGGGCTGATCAATGTCCAACACTTCTGACACTGAATAGGCCTTAATCAAACCAGCCTCTAGTACAGGAACCTCAACATCTTTAGGCTGTGCCTTGGGTTCAGAAGAACCTTCATTGGCAGATGTGTCTTTGGTTGTGTTACCACCCTTGGTCAACACCTCTGAAGTTACAGAGCCTTTCCTATGATAGGTTTGAGGAGGATTGGAAAGTCTATCTGCTACAGAAGACTTGGGTTGAAGGGGTTCAGGGAGGTTGGCTTGAGGGGTTTCAGGAGGGTTGGGATTTGAAAGGTTTGAGGGATCATCAGGGGAATCATCATCATTAGAGCCACTGTCAGGGTGTTTGATTCCTTTGGCTTTTCTCTCTTTCTCCTCCTTAATCTTATCAGCCACCAGCTTTGCAAAAATCTCCTCATCAATGAGGAATCTTGTCTTTGAAACTCCAGCAAAGTGTAGCAATCTGTTCTCCTCTATTTGCCACCAGTTTGCACCCTTATCTTGGATAACTTGTGATATCTCCATCATAGATTTGTCTTTCACATCAACAAGCATCCTTAGATCATGAAAGGCCTTCTGAATTCTTGGAAATTCAGCAAGTTGTGGATACAAACTGTCCACAGTAGCCTTGGCTCCTCCTCTGAGCATACTTTCAAAAGTATACTCCTCCTCATCTCCACTTGAATGGGGACTTTGGGTTATAGGGGAGTTAGCTCTGGGTTCTCCTAATGTGGCTTTAGGTAGATTAAGTTCAGGGATCTTGGCTTCAGATGGGTTGGGTACAGTAGAAGGATCTTCAGCTGCTTTAGAGAGCAATGATTCTGAAGGGGCTTTACTCAGGGGGGTTGGCTCATGAAGTGCATGCTCTAAGAGCTTTGAATAGTTGAGCATGGATGAGTCAAGGGGAGACAGGAGTCTTGTCTCATCTACTGCTAAATCAGCAAGCACATCTATGCCACTTCTTTGTTCATTCCCTTCAGGAGAATATCTCTTAGTGAGATTTACAGGGGTAATGGGTTGGTTGGAAGGGGTGACATGGGTTTCAGGGGAGTTGGGCTCAAGATACTGAATTTCAGGGAGGTTGGCCTCTATGAGTTGACCTTCAGGGACATTGGATTCTGGAGTTCCAGAACCAGATGAATTAGTCCTTGACATGGATTTGGCCCTGCTTTCAGCTCTGCTCTCCCTTAGAGCCAATTGAAGAGACCTTTCTTCTTGAAACTCCAACACCTTCTCAGTAGGTTTGGCCCTTCTCTTGCTGGCCCTGCTACTTCCACTTCCTTCCTTTTCAGGGACAACTTCCCTGATTCTCTTATCACCCTTCTTCTTTTGCCTAGTCTCATTGTACTTCCTCCTCAACTCTTCTGAGTGGTCAGAAGGCACACTCACTCCCTCTTCTGCCACTGCATCAACTTCAGCTGATGCTCCTGAGGCTTCTTTTGAAGACAATTGAGACATCTTTCTTGTTTTGACAGCCCTGGCCTTTGTTCTCTTTTTCATTTTAGGCTTCTCTTCCTCCTGTTCTTCAGCAGGCTTGGCCAGTAACATCCTTCTTTTCTCAGTTTTCTTGCTGAGCTTTCTGAATAGGATCTTTTGGGCTGGGAGGGGTTTTGCAAAGGTCTGCATCTGGGAATAGTGGGAAAACCTCTCAATCAACAAGCTTGCCCTGGTGCAATACTTGATTTTCCCTTCTAGCACCACCTTATTGTGGGCTTTCACCTTAAATTTAGCCTTCTCCTTCATCATTTCAGACATGATGAAGGTCCTCCAATCAAACTTGATGCCCTTATCACTGGCATCAATAATGGCAGCCATGATTCTGATCCTAGGATGGCTGACCTGCTCTAAGCTTCCAGTGTTGCTTAGGAGGCTCTTAGCAACTACCTCAAAAAGATTGAGAAACTCTGGCTTGAGAGTTTTCTTGTTTTGAGTTGAGGAGAGAGGGCCTGGAACTAATAACCACTCTTGGGCTATTTCCTCTTCATGTCCAGTGCCATACACTTCTGGATTCCTTCCCTCATAAGGCAATCCAAAGGCTCCTTCCAGATCCTCTGAGGAGAATTTCACTCTGTGGAATCTCTCCTCCTCCTCTCCTTCTGCAGTGTAAGTTAACCTGGTTGATACTTCTCCATCTTCAGGTTTGCCTCTCCACTTTAGGAAGGCAAAGAATTCTGCCATGTAACTCTCCAAGCAAGAGCTTGGTCTTTCTTCCTAGAACTTTTGGAGACCAGCCCTTCTCAACCACCTTAGGGTTGGAGTTATCTCAGGATCTTCACTTTCAAAGGACATTATGGGCTCAAAGTGAAGATTGTTTTTGTTGCTAAGATAGGCAAAATCTAGGTCTAGATCCTTGTTGGAGAAATCAACAAGCATCTCAGGTCTAACCTTGGGGGCCATTGAAATTTGATGAAGAATGAGAGAGTTTGAAGAACTTTTGAGTTAGGGTTTCGAATACTTGGGGAAGAAGTGTTTGTGGGTATATTAAGACTTGTGAATATTCTAAAAAGAATGTTTGTCAATGAGTTGGTAAGGTCTTGAGATAATTCAAAGGTGAACAAAAATGGAAATCCACAGTGGACGGCTAGGATTGATTTCAGGGGAGTTGTCCATTTTTGATCCAATGGTCAAAAACCAATGTAACAGTGAAATAACTGTTTTATTCAAAACGTGGGTGGTTTTTAATGTTTGTTTAAGGCTGGGGATTTTTCGAGATAGATCATGTCCCAAAAAGTTTAATACAAACAAGAGTTAAATCTTGGCATTTAATGCATGGAAAGTGACCTTTTGGGTGGGAGACAAATTAAATCCCAGAAAGGTGAAAACTGTATTTCAAGGGACAGATTTCGAGATAGGTATTGATCACCAAAAATAGGTGCTTATCATACCAAGATTTGGTTTGATAGCTAGGACAACTTATCTGACCCTACATGGACAAGTGTCCTGAAGAACTGTGGACAAGTGTCCTGAATTTCAAGAGACAAGTGTCCTGAAGAGGTAAGGTCATGTTTCTGAATTTCAGTAGACTTGACCAAGTTTGCTGAAGTTTGAGTTTGTTTCCCCCTTAATCAATGAGCTTCTTTGGACTTATTTGTCCAACTTCCCTGGATCAAGTAATCCCAACTCTGCTGATAGCTCCAGAAATCTTGCCTCTGCAAGTGGCTTGGTTAATATATCAGCTTTTTGATGGTCTGTGTGAATTTTCACTAGCTTGATATCCTTCTTCTCCACATGATCTCTAATGAAGTGGTGCTTGATGTCCACATGCTTGCATCTTGTGTGCAAGACAGGATTTTGTGATATAGCAATGGCACTATTGTTATCACAGAAAATTGGCACTTCAGTAGAGTTGACTTTGTAGTCTCTTAGTTGTTGTCTTAGCCAAAGAATTTGAGCACAACAACTTCCAGCAGCAACATATTCAGCTTCAGTGGTGGAAGTGGCCACTGTGTTCTGCTTCTTGGAGAACCATGAAATAAGCTTGTTGCCTAAGAATTGACAAGTCCCTGAAGTGGACTTTCTGTCAATCCTACATCCTCCATAATCAGCATCTGAGTAACCAGTTAGCTCAATATTGTCATCAGCAGGGTACCAAAGGCCTAGATTCTCAGTGCCTTTGAGGTACCTCAAGATCCTCTTTGCAGCCTCAAGGTGGCTTTTCTTAGGATTTGCTTGAAATCTTGCACAAACACCTACTGCAAAGGTGATATCAGGTCTGCTGGCAGTGAGATAGAGGAGTGATCCAATGATTCCTCTATACTCAGTGGAGTTGGTTGGCACACCACTCTCATCAGGATCCATCTTCCAATTGGTGTTCATAGGGATCCTTACTGGCTTGCTAGTTGTACACCCAAACTTTTTGATCATTTCTCTGGTGTACTTAGCTTGGTTGATGAAGATTCCTTCTTTAGATTGCTTGACTTGTAGACCCAGAAAGAAGTTCATCAACCCCATCATTGACATCTCAAACTTGCTTTGCATGAGCTTGGAGAATTTCTCACACAGCTTCTCATTAGGGGATCCAAAAATTATGTCATCCACATAAATTTGGACAAGCAAGATGTCCTCTCCTTCAGAGATTCTGAAGAGAGTTCTGTCCACAGTTCCCTTGGTGAATCCATGATCCAAGAGGAATTGTGACAGTGTATCATACCAAGCCCTAGGGGCTTGTTTGAGTCCATATAGAGCTTTCTTGAGTCTGTAAACTTGGTTTCCAATTTCAAAACCTGGTGGTTGCTCCACATAGACTTCTTCTTTCAAGACTCCATTCAGAAAGGCACTCTTGACATCCATTTGGTATACTTTGAACCTCTTGTGGGCTGCATAGGCTAGAAAGAGCCTTATTGCTTCTAGCCTTGCCACAGGTGCAAATGTCTCATCGTAGTCAATGCCTTCATGTTGGCAATACCCTTTTGCTACAAGTCTTGCTTTGTTTCTGACAATCACATCATTTTCATTTTTCTTGTTCTTGAACACCCACTTTGTTCCAATAACATCTTGATGTGAAGGCCTATCCACCAGTTCCCATACTTCATTTCTGGTGAATTGATTCAGTTCTTCCTGCATGGCTGTGATCCAATTGGCATCTTGAAGTGCTTCCTCAACATTACTTGGTTCTTGCTCTGACAAGAAACAACAGAAAAGAGCACTTTCACCATGGAATCTTCTTGTTTTGACTCCAATACTTGGGTCACCAAGTATCAGATCAGTAGGATGGTCAGACAACCAAGTCCTTCTTTTTCTGATCTCTTCAGTAGAGTTGTCCTCTACTGAAGGTGAGTCATTTTGACCATAGAATTCAGGATAATTTAATGCAGGATCTAATTCAGAATCATAATCAGGGATGTTGTCCTCAATGTCAGGGACATTGGTATTTTCAACATTTTGAGTTCCCCCTTGATTATTTGACCCATTAACTACCTCAGCAGGAACTGCTTCTTCATTGGTAGTTGTTACCTGGATGTGAACTGGGATTGGTTCATTCAGTTCACCATTTCCATCTGTAGGATTTGTTTCAGGAAGGTTGCCTTCAGGATTGTTGTCCAATGTGGGTTTTTCAGGCAGATTGGCTTGGACAACATCTATGAATTCAGTGCCTTTGTCTTTTAGATTTAGTCTGGTTGTCCTCTGTGTGATTTCTTCAGGTTCCAAATGATCATTCCTGATCTCAAAGATAGACTCATCAAACACAACATGAGGTGTTTCTTCCACTATAAGGGTTTTCTTGTTGTAGACTCTGAAAGCTCTACTGATTTGAGAGTATCCAAGAAATACTCCCTCATCAGCTTTGCTGTCAAAGGCTTTCAACCGTTCTTTCCCATTATTGTGAATGAAACATTTACAACCAAATATATGAAAGTATGACACTTTAGGCATTCTTCCTTTCCAGAGTTCATAGGGGGTTTTGCCTTGCCCCTTAGTGATCAAACATCTATTTTGAGTATGGCATGCAGTGTTTATAGCTTCAGCCCAAAACCTCTTAGGTAGATTTGAATCAGCAATTAAAGTTCTAGCAGCTTCTTTTAAAGTTCTATTCCTTCTTTCTGCAACTCCATTTTGTTGGGGAGTTCTAGCTGCTGAGGTTTCATGAGCTATTCCATTTGATGTGCAGTACTCCTTGATGTATGAATTAATGAACTCAGTGCCTTTATCAGATCTTATCTTGATAATGCTAAGGCTTTTCTCATTTGACAATCTCTTGAGAAGTTCAGGTAGTTTGACTTGTGTTTCCTTCTTATTAAGGAGAAATACTACCCATGTGAACCTAGAGAAGTCATCTACTACCACTAATGTGTATTTTCTACCATTTATGCTTGAAGGGGTAATTGGTCCAAACAGATCCATATGTAGAAGTTCAAGTACCCTTTCAGTGGAGATGACTGGTTTTCCCTTAAATGAGGCTTTAATCTGTTTTCCTTCTTGACATGGCTTACACACATGTTCTTTAATGAAAACCTCATTAGGTAGTCCTTTAACTAATGCATTTCTAGCAAGTTTATTCATGGATTTGAAGTTCAGGTGATTTAGCCTTTTGTGCCATAGCCAACTTTGTTCACTAGAACCATTACCAATACAAACTTATTTAATTAATTCGATCCCATAATTACTAATCCGGAATCATCGATGCATGATCATCATATTCTGCAAGAAAAACAAAGTATATATAAGAATCGAAGAATAATATATATATATTAATTGATTTAGAGAGTTAGGTAGCTTACTTATCACAGTTGAAATAAGGGGATATGGGGATAGTTTGAATATGACAAATCCCGGGGAGAGCCTCAGCTTTGGCAGGAATAACGTGCAACTCGGCCGCGAGTTTCTTAAGGCAATAGCACACGGTTCTGAGGCTCTCTGGGTCGACGAACGCAAGATCGTTGAGCGTACTTGCACCTTGGCAGCACGCCTCCGTCGCATTATCCGCTCGCCCAACCAAATAGTCCTCGCAAGGCTGCACCAATTTCTCCGCCTCCGGGCATGTGATTGTACTTGCAATTGCAATTCCCACCAATGCCAAAACCATAAACAAACTTGAAACTAATTCATTTCTATTCATTTTTTCTATATCTAATTAATTGATGATATACGTACGATTGTATATATTATATTAACCTCTCTAGCTAGCTCGTTCAAGATATGCCCCTTTAACTTATAAATTTTATGTGGTATTTATAGTGGATGAATATAATATATATATATGCACTCTTCCGGATTTATTCATTTCAAAACTGATTCCATATTAATGATCATCAATTAATTGTACGTTTTTTCCCATTTTTTGCCCAAAACTTTTTTAAAAGTAAAAAGATGCTTACTATTTCTTTTTTGACTATTTTTTATGCATTCAGATGTAAATTATACCGTTGTATTTTAAGTGATTTTAGCATACTTTTAATTTTTTTAATTGAATTTTAGCCCATCATATTATAACAAAGCTAAAATTATGACCAAATTGCACCATGTAATTAAGTGCACACAAGTGTAATAAGGAATTTTCTTAAGATAGTCCTGGTGTCGCCTAAACTATCAACTGTTTGGATGTCGAATTGTGTCGCATCGTGTCGCTCTAACTTGACACCTGTCGCCTATTTTTAAATATTTTTTTATAATTTATTTTATTATTTACTATATTACCCTCCATTAAAAATACTATTGATATTATTATTAAAATTAAATACATATAATAAATTTAAAATTAAATTATTATTTCTTAAAATAAAAAAAATATGATTATATGATTTAATTGCAAATTATCGATATCCTTCTTTCCTGCCAAAAACACTTGGACCAAGCGCATACCCGTCGCTAGGGCAATCAAGATGGGCCATGTCCGATGGGTCGGCCCGACCAGCCTGACATACGGGCTGGGATGTAATATCGGTGGACCAAAAACAACAGGGCAAAATTGGCCCGACCCACTTGAATAATCGGGTCGGGCCAAGCCAAATTTTTTGGGCTGGCCCAGTTCCTTTTTTTTTTCTTTTTCTATATTTTTTAATATTCTAAATCTAAGAATCTGTATACTGTATACAGAAACACAGAAGAAAAAAATAAAATGAAACCCTACTCCTAAACATGAGATGATGACTTTTAATACAGCTGTATATATTATAGAGAAACAATGAATAGGGAAATTATAATTTTATTGAATGAATGTAAAAGATTACATGAGGGTATTTATACATACAAAACATATCTAACATATATCTCAGACCTAGGTTAAATAAGGAAAGTTAACATAAATACAATATATAATATATTATATGTTCAATACACTCCTCAAGATGGAGCACTGTAGGAGAGTCCAATCTTGATCATAGGCATTTGAAGACGAGAGGGGAAGCGAAGCAGGCCGGGCTGCGAGGGATTGGGATGCGTGTGGCGAAGAAGATGGCGTCGTGAGCGGTTGTTCAGGCCGAGGAGGACAGGCGACCATCAAGACTGTTGGATAGTGGCGTTGTAGCGCTGCCATAGAAGAGAGCTTCTTTGTTTGCTTTAGAATTGGGAAATTTAGAATTTCAATTTTTGATTTATTTTAAATTCATGTAATCAATTTTTGTATTTTTTTTTTGTTTTTTGTTTTTTTGCAGCTTGTTTGATTGTTCATGTTGCCCAAGTTGTCTTCTTGCTGTCATAAATTCTTTAAATTCTAAGCAAAAGGAAGATATTACAAGGATAGGTTTTAGTGGTCTTTTACATTTGAAAACAAGTTATTTAGATATAAATATAGTTTCGTGGTTAGTTCAAAATTTCAATCTCATTAGCTGTATGGTAGAGTTAGACAGTCTCCGTTCCTTTCCAATCACTCCTGGTGATGTCCATGATGTTTTCATACTTCCCCGTAATATTATACTTCCTCTTTCTTTTTACAAAAAAAAAAAATGATGAAAGTGATATTATCGATAGTTTTAAAAGTGATTATATTATTTTCCCTGGTCAGTCAATTACATGTATTACAGATGCTATGATGCACAAGTTCCCTGATGGTGGTGATGATTTTACAAGAATGTTCGTTTTTTATGCTTTGTTATCTTTCCTCACTCCTCCATCAAATCGACTTATTTCCATGAAATATTTAAAACCACTTGAGGTCATTGAAGATACAAATAAGTTCGATTGGTGCTCTTTTGTTCTCCAAAAGATATGTGATGGAATAAAGTCTTATAAGTCTGGAAAAATGAAAAAAAATGTTTCTGGATGCATGTTGATGCTTCAAGTAGTATATATGCATAGGCTTAAGTGGCAAGGATTTCCTGAACCTATCAAACTTCCTTTGATTCAACACTGGGCAACTGAGAGAGTGAAATAAAAAAGCAAATAAGAATCTAAAGCTGGGAAGTATAGATCTAGAGAACTGGTTATTAATGTTTATCCAATTTCTTCAAATGCTATGAAGATTGATGAAGGTTTAAAAGGAAATCAAATTGTTGGGCAACCAAAGTTTAAGGTAAATTTTTTTAACACTAGAAAGTGGTAATTATCATTAGTTAAAAGTATAAATATTTTTATTAAAAGTGTTAATTTTAACACTGAAAAGTGTTAACTCTTATTGTTGAAAAGTGGTATTTTTTTAGTGAATGTTGATAAATTCTTGTTAATGAAAAGTGTTAATGTTAATATATTATTTTTATTTGTAGAATGTTGATGAGTTCTTTACATTGTTGAGAGAAGATGCAAATGAATTCACTTCCAAATAAATGACTGGTTTGATTTAAATCAATAAGGAAAATCCAGTAAAAAAGAAAGGAACAGATTCAAATAATTCTTTACCTCCAATGGATGAAGAATTTTTTAAAGTTGTAGATGAAATGGTCACAAACTTTGAAATGACCAGGAAATTGGCAGATTACATGCCTTCTTTTAGGCTTTTGACACCGTCTCCTGAAGATATTTCAAAATATGGATGGACCGAATCTGTTTTGAAAGATCTTTTTGCAGATGAGAATAGGAAGGACTCTGGTACCTCAAATGTGAAGGATGTTCGTGATAACGAGGATTTTATTGATGAATGTTCCGATGAAGATTTAAATGAAACTTTGATCTCTATTTCTTCAAAATACAAATGTGGTGTCTCTGAAATCGAAGAGGAAGAGTTTTCGTTTTTGAAAGAAGATCATGGTTATATTTCAGATTTCATGGTTGAACATCAATCTTCACTTATTAATATGTGTTGGTCCCAAAAGGAGTGTGACACGTGTATGGGGGGGGGGGAATACACGTGTGTGTGTTTTTCAAAAAACTTTTGCAAGTAATCGACACAAATAATCAGAGTCAAGTAAGTTACACAGTGTGTCAAGTCCTATGAAAATACTAACAGTAGATTCTAAGAATTCTTAACAGTATGCAACTTGTATGCGGAATAAATGATAGGCCCTTTTATACTCCTTAATTAATATGCACTTAGATACTAAGTTATCAAATAGCAAATAGCAGTTATAACAACACAAAAGCTAAAGCAATAAGATAAATGCAGTAAGTAAGAACACAAGACGTATAGTGGTTCGGAGACTAAACTGCTCCTACGTCCACTCTCCTAATTTAATAGGATAATTCCTTAATCACTTAGGAATTAGCTTGTTTTCACAGTGCCAAGGTGCACTCTACTTCTTCTCCTTCTCTTCTCTTGATTTCTTACAACCTTCTCTCGTTGCAATACTTTCAATCTCTACTACGAACTCAACAATACTCTCAATCTATCTCTCAAGGTGAAAGTAGGGTCTTGTTCTAGTACCAACTAATTGTGTGATATCCTTTACAATTTAAGAACGAATATAAAGGATAGGATATCACTGTCTAGGCTTTGGATAATCAACAATAAGCTTGCCTAGTGGGGACTAAAGGTAACACTCACAAATGAATATGCTTAAAAGCTTTTTAATCTCTCGAGTGTTTTTGAATGCTTTTGGATGCTAAAACAATTGCTAGAATATGTATGACTTGTAGCTTGATGTCTGTCCCCTTTTTTTTTTTTTTTTGAAATGATTCAAGATATGGCCTATTTATAGATGAAGTAGACAATCTGTTGGTGGAGATAGTAAAACTTATCCATAAATTTGAACTTTCAAATTGTTCAGGGGCCTGCATGTAAATAGTACATGTATTCACGTCCATTCTGCAATTTGCATTCCAATATCAGAGTTTGTTATGCGCAGTGACAGGTGGCTCTCATTCCTTGGCTAATTTGGAATAATTATGTCCTTCCCGCTAACGGCCTTGTACTGGGTAAGGTGCCTAGTCATTCCTTGTCTTTGTCCATAAGTATGCCAAGTCCAAAGTATATGAATATCCAAATTCATCATACTTGACTTTTGTTGTCCAGCATACTTGTGTTCATGAATCCTTGTCACTTTCTTCATAACACTTCAGCTCCTTGTCTTCAATGATACTTGTCTTTTGTGCTTTGTGCTTTTAGGTCATAGATTCAAAGAATAATCTATCTAAAAATTAAAGCTCCCTAACATATATGAGCTTTTCTAACCTGAAAATCTAGACTTGGCAAATCATCATACTTGGGTTTTACTTAGGGTTTTGGTATCAAATCAAAATCAAATTTTCTTTTATTAATATAAACCATATCCCAACAATTTCCCCCTTTTTGATGATGCCAAAACCTACTTACTTCAAAAGATCCATAGGGATTTCTTTTTCAGTAGATTTGACAAAAACAGGACAACTAGCATGTATATTCTATACTTAGAGAATTTCACAGAATAAATTCAGATAATTAACCTAAAAAGGGCTAAGTTCTCTGAGTTCTATAAAACTTGTTCTAAGCAAGAATCAATTTAAAATCATTTTGCTAGATCCTATTTTCAGACAAATAACACAAGTATAAAGACTCAAAAATTGTTGTCCAGTGCATATGATAGATAATAAGATAGCACAATAGTAAGAGCAGAAAGTTGTAAGTTCTAGCTCTTAAGGAGCAACAATTGTCTGGGAATAAAAATAAACATAGATTAAAAAGTTCATTAAATCTTGACTTGACCTTCAGCAGCTTCATCACTTGGCTGCATCTGACTTCTTCTTCAGGAAAGATGGGAGTTCCTTGAACAGTGGAGTTAACCCATACGATGCAAAGTGCCTATTCTTCAAGGCCATGACCTCCTCATTCTTCCCAATCAAATCTTCATCCTTGACAAGTTGCACAAACTCATCAGTAATTGCTTTCCTATCAATGCTTTTACCATCAGTCTTCATTGGTGGAGTCCAGAAAATCTGTTCAGGAGCTTTGACAATTACTTTCTCCTTTTGAGCAGCTCCAAGAATCTTCGTGTACAGTTCTGGATAATTCTGCATCATAAAACCTTCATAAAGACCATCAATGTCTTCAAAGTCTCCCCATCTCTTCACAACAAAGAAGAGATGATCCCATACTCGATTGGCTTCATCCCAAGAACCATTGAGTTCAGTAGGAACCCAGCTGTCAGTATGAGGGATCCTTTTCAAGGTTTCAGACTTCCTCTTGGCTCTATTTTCCATCATCAAAGCGTAAGAACTCTTGTAAGATTTAGAATTTCCTGGATTGAAGTCTTTGTGCCTCTTCAACCTGCACTCTTCAGCATCTATGAACATCTTGGTTCTCTCTTCAATAACAAGCTTTCTTACTCCTTTTCTGGTTTCTGCATCTTGTCCAGCTCCTTCTGCAAAGATGTTTGCAACTTCTTCAAACACATGAGCTTTGTCTTTCACAAGATCAGCAGCAGTAACTTCAGGAGAAGTTCTTCTGACAGGTAGCTTATCTTCCCTTCTAACCAAGGTTGAAATTTCCATCTCTTCATCATCATCTGGTTCACTTGACTTGTACTTCTTGCTTTTCTCTTGATCAGAAATATCTGCAAGTTTCTTTCTCTTCAGATTTGGCTTCCTTATCTTTCCACTTCTGGTTTTGAGGCAATCTTCCTCCTCTGTACCCTCATCAATCTCCAAAACTTTTGCTTTCCCTTTCCCTTTGCTACCTTCCCCCTTACTTTTCTCACCCTTCCTCAATAGATCTTCCCCCTTCTTTTCACTTTCCCCCTTTTTGGCATCATCACATGCCTCAAGGTTGGTGGGGTCAATAGGGTTGGCATCAATCTTAGCCATAGTAAGTGAGAGCTCTTGTTGGTAGTTGTCCATTCTTTTCATCTGGACAGAAATGGGGTCAACATGATTCAATAGAAATGCAGAAATGGTGGAACTTACAGACTCTTCCACTTGCTTCTTCACAGCTTGATCAACTTGGTTCCTCATCATCTTGATTATGCCTTCCAAGTTGTCTTTGAATAAATCAGAAGCAGCATTCAGTGAACTCTTGATGGTTTCTTTGATCAGTTGATCTCTTTGACTCTGCATGGACTGAGTCAGCTTTTCAATGTCCTTTGACAGCATCTGGGAAATCTCTTCCTTCTCTTTGGCAACATCATCCTTTAGCCTTAGAATTTCCTCTCTGTCCTTCTTGATCAGCTCTTTCTCAGTGTGAAAATATGTGGTAACAGCATCTGACATAATCTTTGATGACTCTCCAATCTTGAGGGTAGAGTCCTTCACATCCTTTCCAACACTGTCAATTTTCTTATCAAAGGTCTCAAAACCTTTTTCAACAGCTTCCAGTTTTATGGTTGTGGAGTTCATCTTCTCTTCCAAACTCTCCACCTTGATGCTTAAGTCCATAGCATTATTATCAATAGTTTCCTCCAGGTTCTCCATCCTCCTTGTCATCCTTCTTGCCTTCGTGTTCAGATTGATCAAAGACTTGTGCTGGGCTTCATTTGTTGGAATGATAGTTTCATCCAAACTATCTCTCACATATTTTCCCATGTTTAGGCATAAGCCTACAACATTCTCCAGCTTCTTCCTCTCAACTTCATTGATTTGTTCAATCTCAGAATTGAACTCTTCCATCACTGCCTTCATTCTTCCATCCTCCTTATCAATGATGCAGACTTCAGTCAAAGGAGAAGCATCTAAGTGAATTGGGAACTCCATCGAAGTTGATGGTGCTGCAGCTATTGCCTCATTTTCCAAGGGCTTCTTCATAGCAGCTGGTTCCTCAGTCTTCACAGCTTCTTGTTGAGCAATATTGGCCTCCACTTCATCTTTCTTGGCCTCAGCTTCAGTGACTTCAGCAGGAGTTGGCTCATTCAACTCAGCATCATGAATGTTAGGATTTTCAGCAGTCTTCTCAGTTGGAGGTTCAAAAATGACAATCTTCATGGATGCAGTGGCTTCAACAGCTGGCTGTATTTCAACATTTTTAATCAATTGACCTTGGTCAATTTCATCAATCTTTCCTCCTTCACTGATTTCTCCAATCTTCAATTCTTCAATGGCAGTCTCAACTCCATCAAAGAAATCTTTCTCAGCAGGCTTCTGGCTTTCATTTCCTCCTTCAGTGATGTCTGCCTCCATGGCAGCAATCTCTCCATCATCTTTGTCCTCAACAGTCTTGGACTCTTCTTCAGTCTTGTCCTCAGTGCTTTTGGACATTTCAACATCTCCATCAGCTTGCTTTGATAACTTATCATCCTCCTCCATTAAGTCTTCAATGTTCAGATCAATCCCAGCAATAATGGATTGAATAGCTTTCTTCTGAATCTTAATGTTCACGAAGTTGGCAAACACCTTTTCATCTGTCAATTCAAAAGTGGATTCCACTTCAGCAAAATCTGTTAATCTGGCTTCCTCATTCTCCCACCAGTCCAGTCCCTTGGACTCAATCACTTTCCCAATATCATACATGGATTTCTTCCTTATATCTACAATCAATCTAAGATCATAGAAGGTTGATCTTAAATCAGGGTATTTGGTAAGTTGGGGATAAAGTTGGTCTAGGAAAAATTTGGATTCATCTCTCAATGACATTTCATAGGTGTATTCAGAGGTTGTATCTGACTTGGATGAGGGTTGAAGTTCATCAAAAAGAATGGGTATGGGGGTATCAGACTTGTAGACAACTTTTTGAATGGTTGGATCATTCAAATGGGGGGTAGTTTCAACAGCTTTTGGGCTATAACTCGAGGGTTCATTCAAATCTAGGTTTTCAGATGATACTCTTTCTTCATCATCATCACCTTCATCATCATCATCTGATCCTTCCAGTTCAGCTTGCTCATCAATATCCATTTCTTCTTCAGAAGTATCAACATACTCCTCTTCAGTTTCATCTTCACTAGGGCTAGACATGGCCCTCTTTTTCTTGGACTTTGAGGCTGTCTCAACCTCCTTTCCTTTCTTTTCCTTCTTGGCTTTTTCAAGAATACTGATCACCATTTGTGTTGCTTCTTCACTCTTCTGCTTGGCAGATTTAGCTTGCTTCCTTGTTGAGGCTTTTGGTGACTTGATCTCCAGCCCCAATCTTTTCTGAGGTCGCACAGATAATTGTCTAAACAATATTTTGGAGGTCGCACAGATAATTGTTAATCTGGCTTCCTCATTGTCCCACCAGTCCAGTCCCTTGGACTCAATCACTTTCCCAATATCATACATGGATTTCTTCCTTATATCTACAATCAATCTAAGATCATAGAAGGTTGATCTTAAATCAGGGTATTTGGTAAGTTGGGGATAAAGTTGGTCTAGGAAAAATTTGGATTCATCTCTCAATGACATTTCATAGGTGTATTCAGAGGTTGTATCTGACTTGGATGAGGGTTGAAGTTCATCAAAAAGAATGGGTATGGGGGTATCAGACTTGTAGACAACTTTTTGAATGGTTGGATCATTCAAATGGGGGGTAGTTTCAACAGCTTTTGGGCTATAACTTGAGGGTTCATTCAAATCTAGGTTTTCAGATGATACTCTTTCTTCATCATCATCACCTTCATCATCATCATCTGATCCTTCCAGTTCAGCTTGCTCATCAATATCCATTTCTTCTTCAGAAGTATCAACATACTCCTCTTCAGTTTCATCTTCACTAGGGCTAGACATGGCCCTCTTTTTCTTGGACTTTGAGGCTGTCTCAACCTCCTTTCCTTTCTTTTCCTTCTTGGCTTTTTCAAGAATACTGATCACCATTTGTGTTGCTTCTTCACTCTTCTGCTTGGCAGATTTAGCTTGCTTCCTTGTTGAGGCTTTTGGTGACTTGATCTCCAGCCCCAATCTTTTCTGAGGTCGCACAGATAATTGTCTAAACAATATTTTGGTGGTGTTGAACTTTACTCCATCTTCAAAAATGTCATCAGGTCCATATTTGTATAAGAATGCAGCAACTTTTGTACAGAAGGCTAGTTTCTTCTCAATGACTACCTTCCTTACATCCAAAATTTTGAACTTTTCTTTCTCCTCTGCCAGTTTCTTCAGAAAGTAACCTTTCCAATTCATCGGCTTCTTTCCTCCATCAATGATAGCTTTCATCAATCTCACCTTGGATTTGCTGATCTGATCATAGCTCCTTGTGGTGCACATCACAGCCTTTGCCACCACATCTAGCAATAGTTGATATTCCTCTTTCAGAACTCTCTTGTGTAGACCAGATTTGAGTAGTACTGGCTTGTTCATCCATTGGTTGGCAACTTCTTGTTCATTGTGCCTCATATACTCTTCAGGATCTTCTCCAGTAGCATTCAGACCAAAGAATTCATCAAAGTTTTCTTCAGTGAACTCAAACTTCTCAGCAGTCTTCTTGGATGTGTCTGGTTCATGAGTCATAATGTAACCAGATCCTGAGCTTTTTGGAGTGAATGTGCCTAAGAACTGAGTAGTTGATAGTTCCAGGCATGTCTTGGGGATAGCCTCGAGCCATTTTCACAATCCAGCTTGCTCCAGCCAAGTAACTATTCTCCTTGTGTGTTTATTTGATAGATTGTCAAAGCACACGGTCTGCTCAAAGTGGAGCATGGTTGCTTCACTCAAATAATTCCAGTTGATGTCCAAATCAGGGTGATTGAAGTCAACTAAAAATATAGCCAATATACAGTGTTAGTATGGTTTAATGGCACAATATTACTATTAAAACATAAGATTAGGCTATCTTGGAACAGTATCTTGCACTTATGTCTCAGATTTACTATGGATAGATTTACATAACAAGTTCATAGCATCATAATACCATATCCAACAATGTTTTAAGCTTGTAATCATGTTCTCTAGACATAATATGTGTATGAATCTAACACGTTTTTAAGCATTACACATGTATTTAACAACATATCATTCAATAAATGACTAATTCGTAAACAGATTCATTTAGAGCTAAAAATAGAGCATGTTATTTTTCTTGAAAGCTTTACAAATATGCATGTCTCTAACAGAAGATTATGAGAAATACTAACCCATTTCCAAAGACATTTTTGTTAAAGTTCTAGAGCTTTGAGCAAAACTTGTAGATAAGCTTGAAGATTCTTGAGCGATTTAGCTTAGGGCTTTTTCAGAAATTTTGAAAACGTAAATTGTGAAAAATTCTAAGTTATGCTTTTATATCTCCTCAACTGTACAATTTGAAAAGTGTTAGGTGTAGGGCTGAGATTGAATTGATAAGATTTAATGGTTTAGATCAATTCTGTTACACCAAAGGACGCAAATGTCGTGTCCTGCGCACAGTAAGTTGCTTTTTCAGAAAATCGTGCAGTTGATCGTCTTTTAGCAAAAATCTCTTGTTTGTCTGTTATGAGCATTAAATGCGTACTATAAAGATGAACAAAGTTTAACTTTTATGAAAAAGAAAACTTATCTACAGTCAAGTGACAACTTGACTGAATAACCCTTGACAACTTCTATTGAAGTTTCTCATGTTCTTTGTCATCCTCTGCGTTGTCCTTCGTAGTTTTCCTCGTACTTGAGTGTCATGTACTTTGTCCAAGTTTCCTGCATGAAAGTTCTTGAAAATAATATCAGAATGTGAAAAATAAATTAATGAACTTTGTATTGTCTCATCAACTTATTCTTCCTAAATCTTCACTCTAAGTTCCCCCTTGGATTAATACTAGTATCTCTGGCATGAGTAAAGTAATTCCTTATACTTTAAACATTCTCTCCAGGATCTAATAAACCAAGTTCCATTGAAAGTTCCTTGAACCTTGTTTCAGCTAGGGGTTTTGTAAGAATATCAGCCTTTTGCTTATCAGTATGAATCTTTTCCATTCTGATGTCCTTTTTCTCTACATGATCTCTTATGAAGTGATGTCTAATATCCACATGTTTACACCTTGTGTGTAACACTGGATTTTGAGTAATAGCTATGGCACTATTATTATCACAATAAATAGGTACATCTCTTGTGACAACTTTATAATCTCTTAGCTGTTGTTTGAGCCATAAGATTTGAGCACAACAGCTTCCAGCAGCCATGTATTCAGCCTCTGTGGTTGAAGTAGCTACAGAAGTTTGTTTCTTGGAAAACCATGAAATCAATTTGTTTCCTAAGAATTGACAAGTGCCAGTAGTTGATTTTCTGTCTATTCTACATCCTCCGTAGTCGGCATCGGAATAACCAGTCAACTCAATGTTGTCTTCAGATGGATACCACAATCCTAAGTTCAATGTACCTTTTAAATACCTAAGTATTCTTTTGGTAGCCTCTAAGTGACTTTTCTTTGGATTGGACTGAAATCTAGCACAAACACCAACTGCAAAAGTAATATCAGGTCTGCTTGCAGTTAGATATAATAAAGAACCTATTATTGCTCTATATTCAGTGGGGTTGGTATCTAATCCATCACTGTCAGGATCCATTTTCCAATTTGTATTCATAGGAATCCTAACTGGTTTGCTATTTTCACAGCCAAACTTCTTGATCATTTCTCTAGTATACTTAGCTTGATTGATGAAGATTCCTTTCTCAGATTGTTTGACTTGTAAACCTAGGAAAAAGTTCATCAATCCCATCATTGACATTTCAAACTTCCCTTGCATGAGAGTTGAAAATTTCTTGCACATATCCTCATTTGGTGAACCAAAAATGATATCATCAACATATATCTGTACTAACAGAATATCATTTCCTTCACTTATCCTAAATAAGGTCCTATCAACTGTGCCTTTCACAAAACCATTGTCCAATAGGAATTGTGATAGTGTCTCATACCAAGCTCTTGGTGCTTGTTTGAGACCATAAAGTGCTTTCTTCAATCTATACACTTTGTCTCCTTCTTCAAAACCAGGTGGCTGCTCTACATAAACCTCTTCTTTAAGTACACCATTCAGAAATGCACTCTTCACATCCATTTGGTATACCTTGAACTTCATATGAGCTGCATATGCTAAGAACAGCCTAATTGCTTCTAACCTAACTACAGGGGCAAAGGTCTCATCATAGTCTATTCCTTCATGTTGACTATAACCTTTGGCAACTACTCTGGCTTTGTTTCTAACTATAACATCATTTTCATTCTTCTTGTTCTTGTAAACCCATTTAGCTCCTACAACATCCTGATGTGTTGGTTTGTCTACCAGCTCCCAAACATCATTCCTTTTGAACTGATTTAGTTCCTCTTGCATTGCTGTAATCCAGTTGGAGTCTGTCATTGCTTCTTCAATGGTTGTGGGTTTTGTTTCAGAAAGAAAACAACAAAATAAGGCACTCTTTCCATGTTGTCTCCTAGTGATTACACCACTAGTAGGATCACCAATGATCTGGTCTGAAGGATGAGCATCTAGCCATGTCCTTCTAGACTGATCATTTTCAGATAAGTTAGTCTCATTTGGTTCAACATTTAATTCAACATAGAATTCAGGAAAATTAAAAGCAGGATCAGTTTCATATTCAGGGGTGTTGTCCATGTCATCGATATTGACATTTACAGGTTGAGTTCCCCCTAAATCATTTGATCCTTGTACTCCCTCAGCATTACCAGCTTCGTCATTGGGAGAACTTACCTCAGGTTGAGTGGGTTCATTCAACTCAACATTGCTGTTTTCCTCATGGATGTTGGCTCCAGGTAAGTTGTCTTTATCTTGATTGGCTTCAGATATGTTGGATATCTTGAGGTTGTCCAAGTCAGGATAGTGTACATTAGTAAATGTAGATTCTTTTCTTTCACCATCCCTTAGTCTTGTCACTCTTGTGTTGATTACATCATAAGATTTGTCTTCTTTGTTTGAGGTCCTGTGCTTGAAAGAAAACTCATCAAAGATAACATGAGGTGTTTCTTCAACAATAAGAGTTCTACAATTATAAACTCTGAAAGCTTTGCTAGATGAAGAATATCCTAGAAAGATTCCTTCATCTGCTTTGCTATCAAATGTCTTTAATTATTGCTTCCCATTATTGTGAATGAAACATATACATCCAAAAATATGAAAGTAAGAGATTCTTGGTTTTCTCCCTTTGAAGAGTTCATAAGGAGTTTTTCCTTGTTCCTTTGTTAGCATGGATCTGTTTTGGGTGTGACAAGCAGTATTGATTGCTTCTGCCCAAAACCTCTTTGGAATCTTTGCTTCTGCTATCATGGTTCTTCTAGCTTCCTTGAGTGTTCTAACTCTCCTTTCTGCTACACCATTTTGTTGAGGTGTTCTAGCTGATGAAGTTTCATGAGTGATTCCATTTGCTTGACAGTATTCATTTATGTAAGAGTTGATGAATTCTGTTCCTTTGTCTGATCTGATCTTTACAATGCTCAAGCCTTTCTCATTTGTAATTTTCTTCAAAAGTTCTGGCAGCTTCTGTTGAGTCTCCTTCTTCTTTAGCATGAATACTACCCAAGTGTATCTTGAGAAGTCATCCACTACTATTAGTGTATACTTCTTCCCACTGATGCTCACAGGGGTAATGGGTCCAAATAAATCCATGTGAAGTAATTGTAATACTCTTGCAGTTGAGATGGCAGCCTTTGTCTTGAAAGATGCTTTGACTTGCTTTCCTTCTTGACATGCTTGACAGATATGTTCTTTTGTGAATACTTCATTTGGTAGGCCATCTACTAAGGAAAATCTTGCAAGTTTGTTCAAGGTTTTAAAGTTCAGATGGTTTAGCCTTTTGTGCCACAGCCAACTGAGATCTTTAGAACCTTTTGCAACTAGGCAGATATCTTCAGGGGATTTGTTCCAATCTGCAAGATAAACATTACCTTTCCTTGACCCAGTTAGTAGTAACTGTTGATTTGATTTGTTCTTAATATAACATAAGTTACTAGAAAACTCAACATCAAAACCTTTATCACAAAATTGGCTTATTGAAAATAGATTGTGTTTCAGACCATAGACATATGAAACATTTGAAATACTTATAGTACCAATTTTGAGAGTTCCATAACCTTTGGTTGTTCCTTGTGAGTTGTCACCAAAAGTTACTTGTGGTCCATCTTGTTCAACGAAATCTGACAGAAGTTCCCTGTTTCCAGTCATATGTCTTGAACATCCACTGTCCAAGTACCATGTAAGTTCTTTAGGACTTCTTTTCTTTGTTGATGGCACCACAGGAACCTGTTACAAATCAAAACTTAGGTACCCTTTGATAATTGGGTCCTAGAGGGTTAGACATACCTTTTGGAACCCAAACTTGCCTTATTTTCATTACTTGAAAAGGGATAATTTGTTTTCCATAAACATCTAAATACACAATCTTACTTTTAAATGCCTTAGGTTGAGATTGAGTATTAGTGTGAATCTTGGATGATTTAGAAGAGTTATATCTATTCTTGTGAATATATCTGCTAAATCTATCTTTTGACTCATGTGCAGCATGCTTGAATCTTTGTGGATAGGCATTCAGATTACTTGATGTCCTTGGCATGTAGAATTCAAGTCTTCTGTACTCATTGTACTTAGGCTGGAAATTCCTTTGATAATTCATTGTAGGCCTTCTCATTTGAGTTGGTCTTCTTTGAATATCTTGTGATTTTCTTGCCTGAGTCTGAGAGTTTTTCAGGTGAGTTGTCTTCCGTTGACCTTTACTCATCTGAATTGTCTCAGGCCTCTGAAATCTTATCTTAGGTCTTGCAACCTTTGACTTGTGATTCAGGATAGTTGGTACAATGGGTTGTTTACCCTTGTCCTTTATCTGTAGCAGCTTTGGTTCAACAATTTCAGTCTGAGCCACAGATTTTACAAAGACTCTCTTAATAATACTTGATGAAGTATTACTGAGGCATGGTGAAGATATTTTATCTGGATTGTAACCAAGTCCAGATCTTTGAGTCATAGGCCTTTGCATCCCTTGTAGTTCATCTATTGAATTAGATGACTTATACAGGGCAGCCAGTTTAAGTTTCAGACTCTCTTCACTAGATTTAAGACATTCATGTTCCTTGAAAAGATGTTCAAACTTTGCCATCAATGCTTGGTAGTCTGAATCCTTACTCTCATGAAGCTTAACCTTTTCTTTCAACATAGTAAGTTGTTCAGATGACTTGTCCTTTAGAGTATTCAGCTCCTTAGTTAAGTCATTGCACAACTCATTAGTTCTCAGATCATGTTCAGCTTCAACCTGAGTAATTCTTTCAATCTTAACATTCAAGACTTTGTTTTCTTCTAAGGTTTGATCATGAATCTCTTGTAGTCTCATGAAGTCTTCCATCAACTTACCAAAGGTAAGCTTCAGGTTGTCTTCATTTGACATCATTGTGCTACTAGAATTGACAGAACTAGAAATAGACTGTACCTCATCATTGTCTTCAATAGCCATTAGACATTCTTCATCACTGCTGTCTGTAAACATCTCAGATGATGAAGATGGAAGTTGATCATCTTCAGAGGTTTCTTCTTCAGCTTTCAATGCTTTCCTCTTTCCATATTTCTTGTCCCTCTTAGCTTGTCTTTCCTTCCTTTCCTTGGAAGTTAGCTCTGGACAATCATATTGGAAATGTCCTGTCTTCTTGCAGTTGTAGCATGAATCCTCATCTTCATCTTTCTTCTTTTCAGCATCTCTCTTCTTGGTTGATGAAGATGGATCTTCTTTGGAGTTGTCCCTTCTAGATCTCATTTCATCATTCTTCTTCTCAGGTGAGTTGAACCTTCTTCTTCTATCTTGGTAAAACCTTTTGTACTTACCAAATCTAGAATTTAATCTTTCAAATCTTCTAGCCATCATGGCCAACTCATCTGAAAAATCAGCTTTGGAAGTCCCTTTTCCACTCTTGCTTGATTTGCTGGTTTTCTTGGAATCAGGTTCATTGGATTTGGCCTTTAGTGCAATCCCTTTGCTCTCAGGTTCCTCAGTGTTGTTCTTTCTGTTCAAGTCATATTCATATGCCTTGAGTTCTGAGAACACTTGTTGCATTGGCATTGTTGACAAATCCTTTGTATTCTGCATCATGACAACATACACATTCCATTTGGTTGTCAAGCTCCTAAGTATCTTCAGAGCCACTTCTCTCTTGGAGTATACTTTTCCAAGTGAATTGATCTCATTCATGATGTATGTGAACCTTCCATCCAGTTGATCAATGTTTTCATCAGATTTCATCCTAAATTGTTCATACTTTTGAACAGCAACTTGAAGTTTGTTTTCCTTGATCTTGTCAGTTCCTTCACACATTAGAGCTAATGTGTCCCAAATCTCCTTTGCAGTTGTGCAGTGAAACACTCTACCCATTATAGCATCTGGAATGGTCTGATATAGGGTGTTCATTGCAACATAGTTGAGATTCTGCTTCTTTCTTTCTTCAGGAGTGAGCTCATCATCATCTTTTGGAATTTCTTGTGCTCCAGCTGCTCTTTGGGCTTCTGTAACATTTGTGTTGGATTTCATGAACACAAATGGACCTTTAGTGATCACCCTTAGCATTTCATCATGGAGACAGGCCAAGTGAGCTCTCATCCTTATCTTCCAGAAGTCATAATTCTCAATAGAGAACATGGGCAGTTTCTGGTAAGATATCTTGTTGATGGGGTTGGTCCCCATAGTAGTAGGTGGTGGAATAGCTACACCAGAAATCTCAGAAGAAGATGTGTTAGGCATAGTGAATAATCAGAAATAATAAATATCACAAAAAGTGCACAAGTAGATCAGTTTAGGTAACCACAGTTGATCCTCAAAGCAGTGGTCTTTAAACCCCTGCTCTGATACCACTTGTTGGTCCCAAAAGGAGTGTGACACGTGTATGGGGGGGGGGGAATACACGTGTGTGTGTTTTTCAAAAAACTTTTGCAAGTAATCGACACAAATAATCAGAGTCAAGTAAGTTACACAGTGTGTCAAGTCCTATGAAAATACTAACAGTAGATTCTAAGAATTCTTAACAGTATGCAACTTGTATGCGGAATAAATGATAGGCCCTTTTATACTCCTTAATTAATTTGCACTTAGATACTAAGTTATCAAATAGCAAATAGCAGTTATAACAACACAAAAGCTAAAGCAATAAGATAAATGCAGTAAGTAAGAACACAAGACGTATAGTGGTTCGGAGACTAAACTGCTCCTACGTCCACTCTCCTAATTTAATAGGATAATTCCTTAATCACTTAGGAATTAGCTTGTTTTTACAGTGCCAAGGTGCACTCTACTTCTTCTCCTTCTCTTCTCTTGATTTCTTACAACCTTCTCTCGTTGCAATACTTTCAATCTCTACTACGAACTCAACAATACTCTCAATCTATCTCTCAAGGTGAAAGTAGGGTTTTGTTCTAGTACCAACTAATTGTGTGATATCCTTTACAATTTAAGAACGAATATAAAGGATAGGATATCACTGTCTAGACTTTGGATAATCAACAATAAGCTTGCCTAGTGGGGACTAAAGGTAACACTCACAAATGAATATGCTTAAAAGCTTTTTAATCTCTCGAGTGTTTTTGAATGCTTTTGGATGCTAAAACAATTGCTAGAATATGTATGACTTGTAGCTTGATGTCTGTCCCTTTTTTTTTTTTTTTTTTGAAATGATTCAAGATATGGCCTATTTATAGATGAAGTAGACAATCCGTTGGTGGAGATAGTAAAACTTATCCATAAATTTGAACTTTCAAATTGTTCAGGGGCCTGCATGTAAATAGTACATGTATTCACGTCCATTCTGCAATTTGCATTCCAATATCAGAGTTTGTTATGCGCAGTGACAGGTGGCTCTCATTCCTTGGCTAATTTGGAATAATTCTGTTCTTCCCGCTAACGGCCTTGTACTGGGTAAGGTGCCTAATCATTCCTTGTCTTTGTCCATAAGTATGCCAAGTCCAAAGTATATGAATATCCAAATTCATCATACTTGACTTTTGTTGTCCAGCATACTTGTCTTCATGAATCCTTGTCACTTTCTTCATAACACTTCAGCTCCTTGTCTTCAATGATACTTGTCTTTTGTGCTTTGTGCTTTCAGGTCATAGATTCAAAGAATAATCTATCTAAAAATTAAAGCTCCCTAACATATATGAGCTTTTCTAACCTGAAAATCTAGACTTGGCAAATCATCATACTTGGGTTTTACTTAGGGTTTTGGTATCAAATCAAAATCAAATTTTCTTTTATTAATATAAACCATATCCCAAT
Organism: Galeopsis tetrahit; assembly: GCA_963675135.1. Classification (NCBI taxonomy): domain Eukaryota; kingdom Viridiplantae; phylum Streptophyta; class Magnoliopsida; order Lamiales; family Lamiaceae; genus Galeopsis; species Galeopsis tetrahit. Next base: position 6,272,320 of record OY776126.1, read on the forward strand.
AATATGAGAAAGTCTTACAAGGAGATTGTTGATTTGTGTTTCTATAATTCAAATGAGAAAGCATTTTTTTTTCAGTTACTTCGCCGCTAATTTCATAGCTTTGGCCATCATCCCCCACATCTTCTTCGTTGAGGTCATAAATCCACCGTACGTACCTAGCACAAGAAGTTCAGTTCTTTCAGTTACTTCGCCGAACCGCCGCGTTCTTTCGCCACTTAACCAGTTTCGTCTCCTCAAATCTAAGGGCTCCGGAAGTTTCTTTAAGGTTTAGGTGGGATCAATGGGTATAACCTCCCCGACGGCGCCACGGTGGCCGATTGGGTGAGTCACCCGTTGATCCCAATTTATTTATTGTTTTTTCTAGATTTTTAGCTTTTATTTCTCGTATTTAGGTTTGTTTATTAATTTTCGGTTCTTGTTGGTTTTTTCCTCCACTTTGAGTGGTCTCTCCTCGCCTAGCTTAGTGCGTTTTTCTTCCCTGCTAGGCATGGGTCCTTTGTTGTAATCCGTGTTTTGGATATTGTTTTGGTGGACCTTTGTCCTTTCTTTTTTCTCTTTATTTCTTGACGTAGATATACCTTAGTGTGGGGTATTTATCTCGTTTTGAGAATGGAGACCTGGTCGTATATGTGGGCATAGGTTGCACTCGTCTCTCCACTTCCTCACGATTGGGATGGACCAGCTGTCGGTTTGATCCTTCTGAGTTGAAGATGATCTCGTGGGTTATGATGTATTGATCTTGTTGTTCTATTATTCTTGTAAGTTGTAACCCTTCAAAAAAAAAAAAAAAGCATTTTCATTGTGAGTATATGTTTATTTTTTATTATTAATTACGTACTGTAATATATACTAATATTTTTACTTTATTTTTTCAGGGAAAATTTCTTCTTCTTTATTGATGAGTACTATCTTAAAAAAGAAGATGTTCAGTCTCTTTCCCCCTGTCAATTTGTAAAGCAGTCTGTTATAAATGCATGGGCCATAATTTTGAATGCAGATGAGTGTTTTGACGGTGTACGTAGTCGTTTCATTTTCAATTTGCAGCACTCTGTAAGTTTTTTTTTTTAAATTACTTTTTGTTAGAGTACTAGTTTATACTACTGTTAATTATTAATGATTCTTTTATTATTTTTCAGTCTCCTATTCAAAGCTTTTTCGACAAGAAGATCGATAAGACTAAGTTCATTTCTGAAGTACACCGATTCTGGAATAAGTGGCTTGGTTTGTTCGATCTTAATATTGAACTTGTTGAAATAGTATATATTATATTTTTTTTTAGTATGGAGAGATTATTATTTTATTAAATAGTAGGTTTATTTTATGTATACTAACAATTTTATTTTATTTTGTAGATTTTTATTCCATTTTGTTTGAATAGTCACTATGCCGTTGTAGTAATAAATTTTACAGATCATAAAATCCAGTTTTTAGACAATATTGTCTATAAAGATGCAGCAATTTTGAAGCTTTTCACTGATTGTATTAATTTGCTTGTAAGTTATGATATCAATATTTTTTTTTAATTATTATATCATGACTATATATAAAGTTTAATATTTTTTTAATGTAGATTCATGAAATGTCTATATTTTAAAAGTTAAGGAAGCACTACAAAACAGATGAAATGAAGTATTATTTGTTTGAAGAAGTTAATTTTGAATGGAAAGGTTCAAAGGAGAAAAATGATTGTAGAGTGTTCTTGATGGACCATTTAAAGAATTTCAATGGTGTACCTTACAATTCCACATCTTTGAAAAATGTATTTTTTTAAAAAAAATTTATTATTTTTAAATCTGTTGTTCTTTTTTCAATTTCATTGTTTAATATTTTGTTTTTCCTTTAAATATAGGCAAGTCTAAGAAGATGTTTAAGGGCTGAATTATGTTCTAGCATTCTATTGTCTGACATGAATCACTATAGAGTTGATGTCATTAAAAATTTGAAGGTGTTTTATGAGATGAAGCCTCATTTGATCAAAGGAAAATGAAAAGTTTAGAAAAGAGATTGTGGTGATGATGTGGTGATGAATTTTGTGTGCTTTGAAGTAGATTTTATTATTCAGTTTGATGTACTTTTATGATGAATACCTGTTTTCTGATGTTTTTTTATGTTGATTTTGGACAAGATGTTACTCAGTTTCATTATTAGTGAAAAGTGTTGTCTATTATTACTGAAAAGTGATGTCTATTATTACTGAAAAATATGTTGTTTTGTAATACTAAATTTTTTTAATTCAAAATACTTAAAAGTGGTAACTATTTTTACTGAAAAGTGGAAATAGTTATTAGTGAAAAGTGGTGCCTATTTGTTGGTCCCAAAGTTGAGTTAAGATTGAGTAAGCTAAGAAAGTCTAGAGGGGAGGGGTGAATAGACTTTCAAAAATCTTTCAAAATATCAGAATATGCAGTGCGGAATTTAGTCTTCTTATGTACTGTACTGTGCTTACTCAGCTCAGATCAGTACTTTCAGAATAATATGGGCCTTACTAGTTTATACTCAACTTTTCTTTAGATCTTTATCTTTGTTAATTCTTAATGTTCTTGATTAAACAATTCAAACAAATATCAAACAGTAAATGTAAAGAACACAGAATTTTATAGTGGTTCGACAAATGTCTACATCCACTCTCACAATCCCAGTTGTGATGTTTTATTACTCTTCTTGAGCTTCTTGTGGCTTAGAGTCCCAAGACTAAGACTTTGATCTTATCGATTATACCTCCAGGTATATCTTCGATCTACTAGTAATTTTCCAAGTAACTAGCACACTTGTTTTACAACATACAAACTTAAACTTGAAAAGTAAAACTTCTCTTTGAATAGCCTTTGATTCTTCTCTTCAATTCAGTGGCTCTTCTTGCTTCGATTTCCTTAACTCTGTGAGTTCTTGCTTGTAGACTTGCTCTTGAATTCTCTAAGATCAGTAATTGCTCAGTAGTCTTCAGCATTAGGAGATCATACAGTATTTATAGAATTTAGTATGACAGTTAGCAGTTTGTAAACTAACTCTCAACTAACTCTAAAACTGTTTTTGTAACTTCTTCTTGTAACCGACTTTGTAACTTCCTTCAACTTCCAAGTCAGCATATCTTCAATATATCTTCAGTTACTCTTCAAATAAGCTTTCCAAACTTATTCTTCAATTTCACCAAATCAGCACAGTAACTTACTGTTCTGATTTTTACTCTTCGGATTTTACTCTTCGGATTTTACTCTTCGGATTTTACTCTGCTGAGTCAGTCAGCACAGTAACTTAAAACCTTTCAAAACTTCTCCAGATTTCTTCTAAGCTTATCTTCAACTCTTCTTGAAGTCTTCTTATTCTGAAGTAGTCTTCTGAGTCTTCATTAGTCTTCCGATCTTCTTCTAATCTAGTTCTAATCTACTGTTCTGAACTTTACATTGCTGAATACAATAAAATACAAACTTACAAATATAAAACCTATCTATACATCAACTGAACTATATACAGATGAGTATATCTAAGTCCTATACTATAAGTTGTCTATACAATACAAAACATCAGCTTAGTTCCTAACAGTTCATATATCAGATCAGTAACCAATAAGATCAGTAACTCACATATAAGTTCAATAACTTTTACATAAGACCAGTAAATACTAAGATCAGTAAACACTTAAGATCAGTAACTTACATATAAGATCAGTAAGCATATAAGATCAATAAGTATATCAGATCAGTAACTCAGATTCAAATATCTCATATAAGATCACTAAAATTATTCTCAGTTTCCATACTCAGATCAGTAATCTTATTTCATATGACTCAGTTAAGATCAGTAATTTTATCTTTAATATTACTTCATAAGATCAGTAAACTTACTTCAGTTAGCATTAAGATCAGTAATCTCAATTTAAGTTTCTCATCAGATTAGTAAGCTTATATTCAGATGACTTAGTTAAGATGACTTAGAACCACATATATTACTAACTTTAAGTTGCTTTTGGTCATCAAAACACACTTTCATCAACTAGAACATTGTTTATAGGATTCATATCCCAACAATTTCCCCCTTTTTGATGAAGCCAAAACTACTTAAATGTTAATAAATCAGTAGTTAAGTATGTAGCCAATCAAAACAGTTCATCAATTCAGAAATCATATCATATTCACAATCAAATCAGATATTTCACATATTACATATACTCACAAAATATGAAATGATCACAAAATATAGAAATAAAGATTAAGGATAGAAATGTTATCTTCTGAGCTTGGCCTTCATCTTCATTCTGCATCTTCAGATTCTGAATGCAACATACATCCTTGCTTTGATATCCATCATATGTTGATGATCAGTGATTCCTTCTTCCTTGATAATCTCAGCAATAATGTTGTTGATCTCTTTGTAATCAGGTTCTCCACTTTCCAGTCTTGGAGGTTCCCAATTAGGTTCTTCAGGACACAAAATCTTTGTTCCAGCACGATTAGCAACCTGTGCTATGTCTTCCCAGAACTCTTGATCAATATTCAGCATGAATTCTTCAAAATCAATAAATTCTGCTTCCTTGCTAGAATGATCACCAAACTTCTTCACAATGAAGTTAGCAATCTGCCACTTCTTCTTCAAATTCTTCCAGTATTCCATATGTTCTGTCAAAACAATGAAATCCACAAAGTTTTCATCTTGAAAATCTTTATCAAACTCTTTTCCTTCAGCTTTCTTTTGAGTATTCATCTTTTTCTTCAAAGATGTAACTCGATTATCAAATCTTGTTTTCAAGAACTTGACATCCTTTTCTATCTTCTTTTTCAACTTTTCTTCCTCACTTGAAATAACAGCTTTCATCTTGCTTTTTGATCTGGTAATTCTTCCAGCTTCTTCTTCTTGTTGTTCTTCATCAGACAATACTAACTTCCTCTTCTTCTGGCTTGAACTCCCAGCAATATCAGGTCTCTTCTCAACAATTTCTTGACCTAGCTGTTTTTGTTGCTTCCTTTGCTTCAGCTTTTCATTCAGAATAGCAATTTCAGCTTTTAACTCATCCTGACTCACAACCAACTGAGCTTGTTGTGACTGAGTTTGTTCCATCACTTCCCTTGTCCTATCTTCCCCCTTTTTGGCTTCATCATGCCACTCCTTCAAGGAAGATATGTGTTGCTCCAGCTTTTTATGCAACACCTGAGACAGGTTCTTTTCTTGTACTCTATGAAGATCAAAAATTTTGGACATTGTATGCTCCATCACTTTTTCATAAGAGTGTTCAGAAGTCATCTTATTCATTCTCTCAGTAGCTTCTTGAAACATCTTTACAGCATCTTCCAACTTTGCTTGAAGCTCTGCATTCTGCTTTTTCAGCATCTCAAAGTCAGAATTTTCAGATTCTTTCTCAATAGGACCTGTTCTGATCTGTTCTTGCACATCCTCAAGAACAATAGGATCAGCAGTGTGAATTGGAATGCTTTCCATCTCTTCAGCATCCAAAGCTTGATTCTCAACAACTTCTGTTTCTTCAATCACAACAGTGTTCTCAAACACCTCTGTTGCATTGTCAACCTCTTCATCAATTTCAGCAGCATTCTCAGCTTTATCAAGACCTTTCTCTTCACTAAACAAATCTTCATCAGAGTTAGGAGTTGCAATCTTCTCAACAGTGTACTTGATTCCTGTTAATCTTTCAACAAGAAGTACAACAGATTCTGGAGTAACTAACTCAAGAAAAGAGTGAACACCAGCTGCTTGCATCTGCTCTGCTTCCCAATCATCAAAGATTGAAGCACCACCCATACCTTCCATGATGGCTAAATTCTCCTTCAAAGTACTCCTCTTAAGATACACCCATGTGCCAATCCTAAGGAGTTTCTCAAACTCAACTGAGCTCTCATCTAATCCAGGAAATTGCTTCAACAAGGCTATCCTCAAATCTATCCTGATTCTATCCTCTTTATCACAGATAGTGTACTCCATTAAATCAGCAGGTTTAGGAGTAATAAATTCAGGTTCAGGAGATGATGAAATATCAATTGGTTCAGTAGAAGGCTCAAATTCATGTTCAGTAGAGTGAGCATGAACCTGCATTGGGGATTGATGTGGTGAAGGTTGATGTGAAGTTTGATGTTGAGGACTAGAAATTGGGGTAGGATCAAAGTTAGTGTTCTGAGGTGATGAATGAGGAGTGTTCTGAGTCTCAGAAAAATAGTGATCTGATCTTCCAGAGCATGAAGGTTGAGGGTTTTGGGTTTCAGTTTGGCTTGGTTCAGAGTTTGAAGGGGTAGGGGAGACAACAATTAATTTTCTCCTAGCACTCCTTGACTTAGTCCTTTTATGAACAGCAATAGGACTAGGAACACTAACCTCTTGCTCATCTGAGCTTGATTGCACCACAGTTTCAACAAATCTAACTGTTGGCTCTGAGGCAGCTGTAGCAGACCTTCCTCTCCTTGGTCTAGTACTGCTCGGATCATGCTTTGCCTTCGACCTCACTTCAGGTTGATTGTCCTCAGATTGGTACATTGAAGCTCCAGACTCTTGTGCTTCAAGCTCTTGAGGTTGTTCCAGAGGGTTCTCTTGTTCAAACTGAACAGACTCCTTCTTCATCAAGAATTTCCCATGATGGAATTTCTTGGGATTACTCCAATATGGCTTTTTCACCAGCTGAGGCAGCAAGAAACTCAGCTTGCTTCCAAACCCTAATTTCGATTTAATTGAAAATTCCATGGTATCCTCATCGAACAAAACTTTGTCTTTTTCAGTCAGCAGCCTTTCCAAGAAGAATCCTTGCCAATCACCTTGAACTCTGTCGATGATTGCAGCCATAATTCTAATCTTGAAACTCGATAAGGCATCCTGGCTATGATGTTGCCCTAACAAGCATTTTCCTGCTATATCCATCAAAAATTGAAGACCTGTAGGAAGAACATCCTTCTTCAGATTAGTCAATGTCTCTGTTTCAACACCTGACCACCTTCCTACACATTCCTTTTCCTCTCCAACTTTGTAAGTCAAAATATCCACCGGGCCTTGCGGTAAATCCAACATTACTTCTAGGATGTCCCTAGTAATTGTGACCTTGTGCCCAGCAAGCATGGAGTGGACACCATTTTTATCACCTTGGAGTTGCAAATAAAATTCCACAGCTTCTGGTTCATAGACATTCATGGGAGATGATTCCAGAAATTTTCGTAGCCCACATTCTTCGCACATAGTCAGAATGGCTTGATTTTCAGCACTGTGTCGGCCATTGAAATACACAGCGTTTTCCACAAAAATGCCCTTTTTGCGAATCTAGAAATTCGAATCGAATGTTCCTGCAACTTGGTTAGCTTCATTGATAATATTAATGGTTGCCATTTGAGAATTTTGTAGAAACCAGATTTTTCAGAAGTTATGAGGTTAAGAGATTTCCAGAAATGAACTCGTAAGAACGAAGAAGATGAAGTGTGATCGTTTTTGTTAAATTCAAAACCAATCTAGGGCTAGGATTGAATTAGATTATCACAAATAATGGTTGGGATTAAGTCTCGAAATTCGAGTTAAACAATAACTGTTCACATTCTAGTACCATTCTTAATTTTTGGAGCCAACTTGTGTTTGATAAATTCACCACAATTTTTAGGTTAGAAATAGAGGAGTGTATAAATCTTCTCTATTAGTAATCCAAAAATTTGAACAATTTTTGACTTAGAGTAATCTAAACCAAAAGACTGTTCTGATGCAAATCAGCACAGTAGTTTCCAAAACTATTTCTCTTCATTTTCTTACTAGTATTTAAAGAAAATTTTACTTATCTGGATCAGCTGAGTACTGTGATCAGCTGAGTAACCTTTTTAGAAATCAGATCAGTAGATGAATCAGCATAGTAGATCTTAGATCAGTAAATGGGTCAGCACAGTAATCCTCAGATCAGTACCCAAATTTCCTGATTTCACCTTTTTGATATCAGCGCAGTGATCCTCAGATCAGTACTGTGTCAGATCAGTAGATTTCTTGTAGACAGATTAGTTGTAAACAAATCTTTCTGTAGACAGATTAGTTAGTAATCAGATTAGTTCTGTAGAATAACTGAATTGTAATCAGATCAGTACTGTAGACAAAGAAGCTTTGTAATCAGTACAGTTCTGTAGACAAGTCAATTTATTAATCAGAATATATCTGAAGACTGCTATGTTCTGTAATCAGATCAGATTAGTAGACTTTTCAAATCTGTAATCAGATCAGTTCCCCCTTCAGTGGAGAATTCCTCTTCTGTGCCCGTTTCACCTTGGTAAAAGTGCTAGTTCATGAGATATAAGTGTAAAACAGTACAGATTAGTAACAATATGTTTAATTTAATGATCACATCAAGGTTTATGCTAAAGTGACTTAGTGATCTGAGTCAACAAAAGGATCTTTAAGAAATCACAGATTCCCCCTTAATGTGTGTTCTCAGTGTCCCTCAGCTTTACCAGCTTCCTCATTGGGATGAAGGTCACTTTAGTAACCTTGTTACCTGTTTTAGTGATCTGACATAGGGTTGTCTCTTCTGAATTTTGAGTTTTGATGTACTGCTCTTAGTTTCTGCTTCATGTCCTTCTTGGTATAAGATCAGTACCTGAAATGTTAGCACAGTTCTATATACAAACAGAATCCATATCTATCAATCCTAAACTAATGCACAATTCTCTGAATCTCACTTCAGCCAATGGTTTTGTAAAAATGTCAGCTCTTTGAATATCAGTATGAATCTTTTCCATTCTAATATTCTTCTTTTCAACATGATCCCTAATAAAATGATGCCTAATGTCAACATGTTTGCATCTAGTATGTAAAACGGGATTTTGAGTGATGGCAATGGCACTATTACTGTCACAATATATAGGTACATTAGATTCTACAACATTGTAGTCTCTGAGTTGTTGTATTAGCCAAAGAAGCTGACTACAACAACTACCTGCAGCCATATATTCTGCTTCAGTAGTAGAAGTTGCCACACTTGTTTGTTTCTTTGAAAACCATGAAATGAGCTTAGTTCCTAAGAATTGACATGAACCTGAAGTAGATTTTCTATCTATTTTGCAACCTCCAAAGTCCGAGTCTGAATAACCACTTAAAGATATATCATCATCTGCAGGATACCATAATCCTCGATTAATGGTCCCCTTTAGATATTTCAATATCCTTTTAGCAGCTTCCAGATGACTTTCCTTGGGGTTTGCTTGAAATCTTGCACATACTCCAACAGAAAAAGCAATATCAGGTCTGCTGGCAGTTAGATAGAGTAGAGATCCAATTAAAGCACGATAATGAGGTTGGTCAGAAGACTTACCTCCTTCATCAGGATCCATTCTGTATGTAGGTTGCATGGGCACACCAACTGTCTTACAGGTTTTAATACCAAATTTATCTAGCAAATTCTTAGTGTACTTTGCTTGATTTATAAAGATACCTTCTGAAGTTTGTTTTACTTGAAGACCAAGAAAATATGTCATTTCACCCATCATGGACATTTCAAATTTACTTTGCATGAGTGTAGAAAAGCTTTCACTCAAGTTTTTGTTGGGTGATCCAAAGATAATATCATCCACATAAATTTGAACAAGTAATATATCATTACCTTCTTGTCTTCTAAACAAAGTTCTATCAACTTTGCCTTTTGTAAAACCATTTTCAAGTAAGAATAGAGAAAGAGTATCATACCATGCTCTTGGGGCTTGTTTCAATCCATATAGTGCTTTCTTTAACCTGTATACTTGGTGACTATTCACTTCAAAACCAGGTGGTTGTTCCACATAAACTTCTTCAGCAAGTATACCATTCAAAAATGCACTTTTCACATCCATTTGATACACAGTAAATTTCATATGTGCAGTATAAGCAAGGAACAATCTTATAGCTTCTAGTCTAGCTACAGGGGCAAATGTCTCATCATAATCAATACCCTCAGCTTGAGAGTAACCCTGAGCAACTAATCTAGCTTTGTTTCTAACTACAAGATCATTTTCATCCCTTTTGTTCTTGAAAATCCACTTAGTGCCTACAACATTATGATTACTAGGTCTATCAACAAGTTCCCAAACTTCATTTCTAGTGAACTGATTAAGTTCTTCCTGCATGGCTACAATCCAGTTACTATCACTTAAAGCTTCAATCACAGTTTTAGGCTCAATAGATGATAGAAAACAACACCAGCAAAATAGAGACTTACTAGGTTCTTCCTTGGAATCAAACAATTGTTTTCTAGTTTTAACACCTATACTAGAATCACCTAGAATCAGATCAGTAGAATGGGCAGACTTCCATGTCCTTCTATTCTTAACAGAAATGATATCATCATTTACATCATGCAAATTATCATGCAGATCAGTATCATTTATATCAGCAGATTTGTTCACAGGAGAGCAGTCATTCATTTCTTGTATTTCAGAAGTTTTAGATGACTCACCTTTGTCTTTTACCTTTTCTTGATTAGAATCTTGATCTAAGACTTTCAGGAAGGGATTATATGCTTGTACAGATTCATATATTCCTGTATCATCATCTTCATTGTTGATTTGAAGCTGTAGTTTGTCAATTTTGTTACTGAGCTGATGATCAGCAGAGTCCTGCACATTCTCATCAAAGACAACATGGGGTGTTTCTTCCACACATAGGGTAGAGTAATTAAACACTCTAAATGCTTTGCTTACAGAAGAGTATCCTAAGAATATCCCTTCATCATCTTTTGCATCAAAAGCATTTAATTTGCTTTTGCCATTGTTATGTATGAAACACTTACATCCAAAGATATGAAAATAAGAAACTCTTGGTTTTCTGCCTTTCCATACCTCATAAGGTGTTTTACCAAGCACCTAATTAAGAGCACTTCGATTTTGGGAGTGGCAAGCTGTATTAATAGCTTCTGCCCAAAATTTCTGAGGTGTGTTGAATTCTGCAATCATGGCTCTGCAAGCTTCTTTTAGTGTTCTGTTTCTCCTTTCTGCAACACCATTTTGTTGAGGGGTTCTGGCTGCACTTGTTAGATGCTGAATGCCAGACTTAGAACAGTAGTCAGAGATGTAACAATTAATAAATTCAGTCCCCTTGTCACTCCTAATCTTGACAATGGGATGACCTTTTTCAACCTGCAACCTCTTCAATAGATCTGGAAGTAGTGTTTGTGTATCACTCTTTTTGTGTAGAAAGACTACCCAAGTAAACTTAGAGTAATCATCTACAACAACTAGAGTATACCTTCTTCCATTCAATGTAGGAGGATTGATAGGACCATGAAGATCCATATGCAAGAGTTCTAAGACTCTGCTTGTTGAAAGAGTTGGAATGGACTTAAATGAAACCTTTACCTATTTACCTTTTTGACAGGAATCACATACTTGTGATTTGGAATAGATTTCATTAGGAATGCCCTCAACAAGATGTTCTCTAGCAATCTTGTTGATTATCTTAAAGTTCAGATGGCAGAGGCGTTTATGCCAGAGCCAACTGTTTTCTTTAGGACTCTTAGTAATAAGACAGGCATTCTTAGGACAGCTATTCCAATTCACAATGTATACACTTCCTTGTCTTGTGCCAACAAGTAGAACATTGTGAGTCCTTTTATCTATTATTTCACATCTTCTGGTTTTGAAATGAACCTTGTATCCCCTGTCACAGAATTGAGATACAGATAACAAATTATACTTCAAACCTTCAACATAGGAAACATCTTGGATTTCAACATCTCCATTCTTGATGAATCCAAATCCTTTTGTGATTGCGATTGAGCTATCACCAAAGATGACTTTTGGTCCTTCTTTCTCATGATAGTCAGTAAGTAAGGCCTTGGTACCAGTCATGTGGTGTGAACACCCACTGTCTATGTACCAGGTCTCACCAACTGAACCACCTTTCTTGTATAAGTCCAGTCGATCCTGCAAAGTAGTGATCTTAATACCTTAGGTACCCTTGTTTATTGGGGTCCTTGGGGGTTAGTAGTGAGAGGTACCCAAATGAACATTGAGGATTTGAATAAGTGGGACCTCTTCAGTTTTCTTCCAAATTTATCACAGAACAGTACTTTATTAACCAGTTCAGAATTATCAGCAGACTTAGGATCTATTTTTCTGAGATAGTCTTTCCTTGGTTCTATCCCTTTTTCAGTAAGATCAGTATGTCTGTAATAGTTTGAATATGGTCTAAAAGCATGTGGACCATAAGGCTTATAAATTTGCTTTGGTCTTTCCTCTCCATAGATGTCATAGGATAAAGGAGGAGGATAAAGAACAGGTTTGTTATGATAATGAGGCACAAATCTCCTAGGTTTAGTTGAATACAGCTGAGACTGCCTTATTAAAGGAGGTCTAGGCTGTTCCCAACTTGCCTGTGCTTGTCTTGACCTACTGTTCTGAGTTTGTCTCTTCTGATTCCAGGACTGATCTGATCTGGTCAGAGGAGTATAACTCTTCTGGTATGGTCTTGACTGTACTGGTTTTAATACATTCTTCATTTTACCATTCTTGGTAGTAGGAGGGATGTATTTAGACTGTACTTTGAGTTTTGGATCATCATCATAAGTCATAGGTTCTTTTCCTTTATCTAGTTGCAAATAACTTGTACTAGCTCCATTAGTGTTCTTAAATTCTGAAGTAGATGGACTAGGCAGATCAGTACCTATTCCTCTTTTATCATTTGGAGCTCTATATCTGTCTGAGATTGTTTGATTAATCTTAGTAGAGTTAATCATCCCAGATAGCTTTCGATCTAGGCTCACTACTTCAGATTCTAAGAATCTATTGCGCTCTTCAAGTTTTTCACATTTAATCTTTAAGTCATTGAATTCATTAGTCTCTTTGGCTTGAGTTTTAAGCATACCCTGATATAGTTTGTCAGTGGATGCATACTTTTCTTGGAGTTGGGACAACTCTTCTGATAGCCTTGCATTTATGACAACTATATTAGGATCTACTTTTGACTGAGCTTCTTTCAGATTAATGATTTCTTGCTTTAAAGATATATTCTCATCACTAATTTCAATGAATGCTTTGTTAGCTTGTAGAAGGTCTTCTTCAGTCACTCCTTGGGAATGATGAAGACTACTTCCTACACTGCTAACAGCAGCATCACTTTCATCAGTGTCAGAATTGTTACAAGATTGAAAAGAGTTAGCAGATGATACCTCATCATTTATTTTGGCCATCATTACCAGTCCATCATCTGCTATGAAGGCTTCACCTTCATTGCTAGAGGGGTAGTCAGATGAAGACGATGGTAACTCTTCTGATTCCGAATCAGAGTCATTGTAAGCCATCATTGCCTTCTTACCCTTGGCATATTTTCGATCTCTTCTGGCTTTCCTTTCTTCTCGATCTTCAGAACTCAGATCAGGACATTCATAAGCATAATGACCTGGCTTATCACAATTATAGCAAACAGGATTGTTAGAAGTTCTTTTAGGAGGAGAGTGCTTTCTGTTCCTGTCATGCTTGTCAATTGAGTTCCTGCCTTTCTTATCAGAATACTTTCTGTCTCTCTTTTCAGATGAGTTCCTATCTCTCCTGTTCTCATTAGAGATCTCATCCCTTCTTTCAGAAGAGCTTTGATCCCTTCTGTTCACAGAAGATTCCCTGTTATTAGAACCCTTAGTTTCCTTGTAGAATCTTTTGTACCTACCATACCACTTATTCAGTTTATCAAATCTTTTGATCATAAGGCTCATCTGATCTTTCAGACTAAGATCAGAACTATCTAGTTCATCTTTTATGCTTGAGGCCTTAGACTTAGATGATCTAGACCCCTTAGAGGTAGAGGCTTTAAAAGCTATGTCCTTAGAGGCATCCTTATCCTTATGAATCACAGTAATAGGATCTTCTTCATCTAACTCAAACTCATGTGCCTTAAGTGTTTGGAACATAGTTTCTGCTGGCCAAGAATCAATGTCTTGTGTGGTTTTAATGATCATCTTGACCATTTTCCACCTTTCATCCAAGGCTTTCAAGATTCTCAGGTTAACTTCTCTGTCAGTATAAGTCTTTCCTAATACATCAAGATCATTCATAATTTTGGTAAATCGAGTATCCAACTCATCAATTGATTCTCCTGGCTTCATCTTAAATGATTCAAACCTTTGGACAGCAGTGGATAACTTGCTTTCTTTGATCAGTGTAGTACCTTCACAAAGAATAGCCAGTTTGTCCCACATCTGTTTTGCAGTCTTACATTTTAGTACTTTACCAAGATACTCATTTGGTAAGGTATGTAAAATGTAGTTCTTGGCAAGACTGTCCAAATTGTTTTGTTTCATTTCTTCCGAAGTCAGTTCTGACCTTGGTTTAGGGACCAGTGCTCCAACTGGTTTTGATGGATCCAGAACAGCAGTGTTTTCCACCATGATGACAATTGGTCCTTCAGTCACCACAGACACCATTAGATCATGGGTCGAGCTAAAGATGGCCTCCATCCTAAGCTTCCAGTAGTCATAATCTGCAATCTTGAACTTGGGCAGCTTGTTCACATTAGTGTCATCCATGTTTGATTAGACAAATAGGATCAGTAGTATAGCAGATAGATTTCAAGTATTCAGATAGTAACAAATATCAAGAAATAACAGCAAGATCAGTAAGATATCCCTCAAGATCTGTAAGGTTATCAAGAAACAGCAGTCCAAAGAACTACTGCTCTGATACCACTTGTTGGTCCCAAAGTTGAGTTAAGATTGAGTAAGCTAAGAAAGTCTAGAGGGGAGGGGTGAATAGACTTTCAAAAATATTTCAAAATATCAGAATATGCAGTGCGGAATTTAGTCTTCTTATGTACTGTACTGTGCTTACTCAGCTCAGATCAGTACTTTCAGAATAATATGGGCCTTACTAGTTTATACTCAACTTTTCTTTAGATCTTTATCTTATTTAATTCTTAATGTTCTTGATTAAACAATTCAAACAAATATCAAACAGTAAATGTAAAGAACACAGAATTTTATAGTGGTTCGACAAATGTCTACATCCACTCTCACAATCCCAGTTGTGATGTTTTATTACTCTTCTTGAGCTTCTTGTGGCTTAGAGTTCCAAGACTAAGACTTTGATCTTATCGATTATACCTCCAGGTATATCTTCGATCTACTAGTAATTTTCCAAGTAACTAGCACACTTGTTTTACAACATACAAACTTAAACTTGAAAAGTAAAACTTCTCTTTGAATAGCCTTTGATTCTTCTCTTCAATTCAGTGGCTCTTCTTGCTTCGATTTCCTTAACTCTGTGAGTTCTTGCTTGTAGACTTGCTCTTGAATTCTCTAAGATCAGTAATTGCTCAGTAGTCTTCAGCATTAGGAGATCATACAGTATTTATAGAATTTAGTATGACAGTTAGCAGTTTGTAAACTAACTCTCAACTAACTCTAAAACTGTTTTTGTAACTTCTTCTTGTAACCGACTTTGTAACTTCCTTCAACTTCCAAGTCAGCATATCTTCAATATATCTTTAGTTACTCTTCAAATAAGCTTTCCAAACTTATTCTTCAATTTCACCAAATCAGCACAGTAACTTACTGTTCTGATTTTTACTCTTCGGATTTTACTCTTCGGATTTTACTCTGCTGAGTCAGTCAGCACAGTAACTTAAAACCTTTCAAAACTTCTCCAGATTTCTTCTAAGCTTATCTTCAACTCTTCTTGAAGTCTTCTTATTCTGAAGTAGTCTTCTGAGTCTTCATTAGTCTTCCGATCTTCTTCTAATCTAGTTCTAATCTACTGTTCTGAACTTTACATTGCTGAATACAATAAAATACAAACTTACAAATATAAAACCTATCTATACATCAACTGAACTATATATAGATGAGTATATCTAAGTCCTATACTATAAGCTGTCTATACAATACAAAACATCAGCTTAGTTCCTAACAGTTCATATATCAGATCAGTAACCAATAAGATCAGTAACTCACATATAAGTTCAATAACTTTTACATAAGACCAGTAAATACTAAGATCAGTAAACACTTAAGATCAGTAACTTACATATAAGATGAGTAAGCATATAAGATCAATAAGTATATCAGATCAGTAACTCAGATTTCAAATATCTCATATAAGATCACTAAAATTATTCTCAGTCTTATTTCATATGACTCAGTTAAGATCAGTAATTTTATCTTTAATATTACTTCACAAGATCAGTAAACTTACTTCAGTTAGCATTAAGATCAGTAATCTCAATTTAAGTTTCTCATCAGATTAGTAAGCTTATATTCAGATGACTTAGTTAAGATGACTTAGAACCACATATATTACTAACTTTAAGTTGCTTTTGGTCATCAAAACACACTTTCATCAACTAGAACATTGTTTATAGGATTCATATCCCAACACTATTATTAGTGAAAAATGGTAATTGTTATAAGTAAATGTGTAATTGTTATTATTTAAAAGTAGTTTCTATTATTAGTGAAAAGTGGTGTCTATTATTACTGAAAAGTGTTGTTTTGTAATACTAAAAAGTTTTAATTCAAATTACTGAAAAGTGGGTAACTGTTATAATTGAAAAGTGGTAAATGTTAATATTGAAAAGTGGAAACAGTTATTAGTGAAAAGTGATGTCTATAATTAGGGTAACTGTTATAAGTGTAAATTTGTAATTGTTATTATTTAAAAGTAGTTTCTATTATTATTGAAAAGTGGTGTCTATTATTGTGAAAAGTGGTGTCTATTATTACTGAAAAGTGTTGTTTTGTAATACTAAAAAGTTTTGATTCAAATTACTGAAAAGTGGGTAACTGTTATAATTGAAAAGTGGTAACTGTTATTACTGAAAAGTGGAAACAGTTATTACTGAAAAGTGGTGTCTGTAATTAGTGAAAAGTTGGGTCTATTATTAGTGAAAAGTGGTGTATATTATTACTGAAAAGTGTTGTTTTGTAATACTAATTTTTTTTATTCAAAATACTTAAAAGTGGTAACTGTTATTACTGAAAAGTGGAAACATTTATTAGTGAAAAGTGGTGTCTATAATTAGTGAAAAGTGGTGTATATATATTATTACTCAAAAATGGTGTATATATATTATTACTCAAAAATGGTGTATATTATTACTGAAAAGTGCTGTTTTGTAATACTAAATTTTTTTGATTCAAAATACTTAAAAGTGGTAACTATTATTAGTGAAAAGTAGAAACAATTATTAGTGAAAAGTGAGGTCTATTATTAGTGAAAAGTTGTGTATATAATATTACTGAAAAGTGGAAACAGTTATAAATGAAAAGTGGTAAATTTTAATATTGAAAAGTGTTGTTTCTAGCTATTATTAGTGAAAAGTTGTGTATATATTAGTGAAAATTTGTGTATATATATTATTATTGAAAAGTGGAAACAGCTATAAATGTAAAGTGGTAAACTTTAATATTGAAAAGTGTTGTGTCTATTATTAGTGAAAAATTGTACGTGTATATAATATTAATGAAAAGTGGTAAACTTTAATATTTGATCCTGTGACCGTATATCCATTTCCAAATATCGTAACCACCTGGCCAGCGGTTACTTTATTTGTAAATATCCGTGTTTGTAGGTTATAGTTGTTGACTGGACGTCGTGGTTACTTTATTTGTAAATATCCGCGTTTGTAGGTTATAGTTGTTGACTGGTCGCATAGTGTGCACGTGCACATGTGCACACTATGCACCATAGATCAACTCTATTTTTTAATATCCTAAAAAAAATTGTTGAACATTAAAATTGATTTCTAGGTAGAGTAATTCATTAGAATTTGAACTTTACACATTTTTTTTGTCCTAAAAAAGAAGCTCCAATTTAAAATATTAGTCAGTCATATACTAATTAAATTCGATCACAATATATATACAGTAAATAGAAATATTAAGTTATTTATAAATTGTTCTTTTGCAGTACCACATCTAACGTTTTAATATTGGACAATTCACAATATATATATATATATATATAAATGTTTGCAAACAAAAAGAAGCAACAATAAATTAATTCAATTCTTTTTAATTAAATTTTCATTACAAGAGTTGAACAAACTTATTTAATTAATTCGATCCCATAATTACTAATCCGGAATCATCGATGCATGATCATCATATTCTGCAAGAAAAACAAAGTATATATAAGAATCGAAGAATAATATATATATATTAATTGATTTAGAGAGTTAGGTAGCTTACTTATCACAGTTGAAATAAGGGGATATGGGGATAGTTTGAATATGACAAATCCCGGGGAGAGCCTCAGCTTTGGCAGGAATAACGTGCAACTCGGCCGCGAGTTTCTTAAGGCAATAGCACACGGTTCTGAGGCTCTCTGGGTCGACGAACGCAAGATCGTTGAGCGTACTTGCACCTTGGCAGCACGCCTCCGTCGCATTATCCGCTCGCCCAACCAAATAGTCCTCGCAAGGCTGCACCAATTTCTCCGCCTCCGGGCATGTGATTGTACTTGCAATTGCAATTCCCACCAATGCCAAAACCATAAACAAACTTGAAACTAATTCATTTCTATTCATTTTTTCTATATCTAATTAATTGATGATATACGTACGATTGTATATATTATATTAACCTCTCTAGCTAGCTCGTTCAAGATATGCCCCTTTAACTTATAAATTTTATGTGGTATTTATAGTGGATGAATATAATATATATATATATGCACTCTTCCGGATTTATTCATTTCAAAACTGATTCCATATTAATGATCATCAATTAATTGTACGTTTTTTCCCATTTTTTGCCCAAAACTTTTTTAAAAGTAAAAAGATGCTTACTATTTCTTTTTTGACTATTTTTTATGCATTCAGATGTAAATTATACCGTTGTATTTTAAGTGATTTTAGCATACTTTTAATTTTTTTAATTGAATTTTAGCCCATCATATTATAACAAAGCTAAAATTATGACCAAATTGCACCATGTAATTAAGTGCACACAAGTGTAATAAGGAATTTTCTTAAGATAGTCCTGGTGTCGCCTAAACTATCAACTGTTTGGATGTCGAATTGTGTCGCATCGTGTCGCTCTAACTTGACACCTGTCGCCTATTTTTAAATATTTTTTTATAATTTATTTTATTATTTACTATATTACCCTCCATTAAAAATACTATTGATATTATTATTAAAATTAAATACATATAATAAATTTAAAATTAAATTATTATTTCTTAAAATAAAAAAAATATGATTATATGATTTAATTGCAAATTATCGATATCCTTCTTTCCTGCCAAAAACACTTGGACCAAGCGCATACCCGTCGCTAGGGCAATCAAGATGGGCCATGTCCGATGGGTCGGCCCGACCAGCCTGACATACGGGCTGGGATGTAATATCGGTGGACCAAAAACAACAGGGCAAAATTGGCCCGACCCACTTGAATAATCGGGTCGGGCCAAGCCAAATTTTTTGGGCTGGCCCAGTTCCTTTTTTTTTTCTTTTTCTATATTTTTTAATATTCTAAATCTAAGAATCTGTATACTGTATACAGAAACACAGAAGAAAAAAATAAAATGAAACCCTACTCCTAAACATGAGATGATGACTTTTAATACAGCTGTATATATTATAGAGAAACAATGAATAGGGAAATTATAATTTTATTGAATGAATGTAAAAGATTACATGAGGGTATTTATACATACAAAACATATCTAACATATATCTCAGACCTAGGTTAAATAAGGAAAGTTAACATAAATACAATATATAATATATTATATGTTCAATACACTCCTCAAGATGGAGCACTGTAGGAGAGTCCAATCTTGATCATAGGCATTTGAAGACGAGAGGGGAAGCGAAGCAGGCCGGGCTGCGAGGGATTGGGATGCGTGTGGCGAAGAAGATGGCGTCGTGAGCGGTTGTTCAGGCCGAGGAGGACAGGCGACCATCAAGACTGTTGGATAGTGGCGTTGTAGCGCTGCCATAGAAGAGAGCTTCTTTGTTTGCTTTAGAATTGGGAAATTTAGAATTTCAATTTTTGATTTATTTTAAATTCATGTAATCAATTTTTGTATTTTTTTTTTGTTTTTTGTTTTTTTGCAGCTTGTTTGATTGTTCATGTTGCCCAAGTTGTCTTCTTGCTGTCATAAATTCTTTAAATTCTAAGCAAAAGGAAGATATTACAAGGATAGGTTTTAGTGGTCTTTTACATTTGAAAACAAGTTATTTAGATATAAATATAGTTTCGTGGTTAGTTCAAAATTTCAATCTCATTAGCTGTATGGTAGAGTTAGACAGTCTCCGTTCCTTTCCAATCACTCCTGATGATGTCCATGATGTTTTCATACTTCCCCGTAATCTTATACTTCCTCTTTCTTTTTACAAAAAAAAAAAATGATGAAAGTGATATTATCGATAGTTTTAAAAGTGATTATATTATTTTCCCTGGTCAGTCAATTACATGTATTACAGATGCTATGATGCACAAGTTCCCTGATGGTGGTGATGATTTTACAAGAATGTTCGTTTTTTATGCTTTGTTATCTTTCCTCACTCCTCCATCAAATCGACTTATTTCCATGAAATATTTAAAACCACTTGAGGTCATTGAAGATACAAATAAGTTCGATTGGTGCTCTTTTGTTCTCCAAAAGATATGTGATGGAATAAAGTCTTATAAGTCTGGAAAAATGAAAAAAAATGTTTCTGGATGCATGTTGATGCTTCAAGTAGTATATATGCATAGGCTTAAGTGGCAAGGATTTCCTGAACCTATCAAACTTCCTTTGATTCAACACTGGGCAACTGAGAGAGTGAAATAAAAAAGCAAATAAGAATCTAAAGCTGGGAAGTATGGATCTAGAGAACTGGTTATTAATGTTTATCCAATTTCTTCAAATGCTATGAAGATTGATGAAGGTTTAAAAGGAAATCAAATTGTTGGGCAACCAAAGTTTAAGGTAAATTTTTTTAACACTAGAAAGTGGTAATTATCATTAGTTAAAAGTATAAATATTTTTATTAAAAGTGTTAATTTTAACACTGAAAAGTGTTAACTCTTATTGTTGAAAAGTGGTATTTTTTTAGTGAATGTTGATAAATTCTTGTTAATGAAAAGTGTTAATGTTAATATATTATTTTTATTTGTAGAATGTTGATGAGTTCTTTACATTGTTGAGAGAAGATGCAAATGAATTCACTTCCAAATAAATGACTGGTTTGATTTAAATCAGTAAGGAAAATCCAGTAAAAAAGAAAGGAACAGATTCAAATAATTCTTTACCTCCAATGGATGAAGAATTTTTTAAAGTTGTAGATGAAATGGTCACAAACTTTGAAATGACCAGGAAATTGGCAGATTACATGCCTTCTTTTAGGCTTTTGACACCGTCTCCTGAAGATATTTCAAAATATGGATGGACCGAATCTGTTTTGAAAGATCTTTTTGCAGATGAGAATAGGAAGGACTCTGGTACCTCAAATGTGAAGGATGTTCGTGATAACGAGGATTTTATTGATGAATGTTCCGATGAAGATTTAAATGAAACTTTGATCTCTATTTCTTCAAAATACAAATGTGGTGTCTCTGAAATCGAAGAGGAAGAGTTTTCGTTTTTGAAAGAAGATCATGGTTATATTTCAGATTTCATGGTTGAACATCAATCTTCACTTATTAATATGTGTTGGTCCCAAAAGGAGTGTGACACGTGTATGGGGGGGGGGGGAATACACGTGTGTGTGTTTTTCAAAAAACTTTTGCAAGTAATCGACACAAATAATCAGAGTCAAGTAAGTTACACAGTGTGTCAAGTCCTATGAAAATACTAACAGTAGATTCTAAGAATTCTTAACAGTATGCAACTTGTATGCGGAATAAATGATAGGCCCTTTTATACTCCTTAATTAATATGCACTTAGATACTAAGTTATCAAATAGCAAATAGCAGTTATAACAACACAAAAGCTAAAGCAATAAGATAAATGCAGTAAGTAAGAACACAAGACGTATAGTGGTTCGGAGACTAAACTGCTCCTACGTCCACTCTCCTAATTTAATAGGATAATTCCTTAATCACTTAGGAATTAGCTTGTTTTCACAGTGCCAAGGTGCACTCTACTTCTTCTCCTTCTCTTCTCTTGATTTCTTACAACCTTCTCTCGTTGCAATACTTTCAATCTCTACTACGAACTCAACAATACTCTCAATCTATCTCTCAAGGTGAAAGTAGGGTCTTGTTCTAGTACCAACTAATTGTGTGATATCCTTTACAATTTAAGAACGAATATAAAGGATAGGATATCACTGTCTAGGCTTTGGATAATCAACAATAAGCTTGCCTAGTGGGGACTAAAGGTAACACTCACAAATGAATATGCTTAAAAGCTTTTTAATCTCTCGAGTGTTTTTGAATGCTTTTGGATGCTAAAACAATTGCTAGAATATGTATGACTTGTAGCTTGATGTCTGTCCCCTTTTTTTTTTTTTTTTGAAATGATTCAAGATATGGCCTATTTATAGATGAAGTAGACAATCTGTTGGTGGAGATAGTAAAACTTATCCATAAATTTGAACTTTCAAATTGTTCAGGGGCCTGCATGTAAATAGTACATGTATTCACGTCCATTCTGCAATTTGCATTCCAATATCAGAGTTTGTTATGCGCAGTGACAGGTGGCTCTCATTCCTTGGCTAATTTGGAATAATTATGTCCTTCCCGCTAACGGCCTTGTACTGGGTAAGGTGCCTAGTCATTCCTTGTCTTTGTCCATAAGTATGCCAAGTCCAAAGTATATGAATATCCAAATTCATCATACTTGACTTTTGTTGTCCAGCATACTTGTGTTCATGAATCCTTGTCACTTTCTTCATAACACTTCAGCTCCTTGTCTTCAATGATACTTGTCTTTTGTGCTTTGTGCTTTTAGGTCATAGATTCAAAGAATAATCTATCTAAAAATTAAAGCTCCCTAACATATATGAGCTTTTCTAACCTGAAAATCTAGACTTGGCAAATCATCATACTTGGGTTTTACTTAGGGTTTTGGTATCAAATCAAAATCAAATTTTCTTTTATTAATATAAACCATATCCCAACAATTTCCCCCTTTTTGATGATGCCAAAACCTACTTACTTCAAAAGATCCATAGGGATTTCTTTTTCAGTAGATTTGACAAAAACAGGACAACTAGCATGTATATTCTATACTTAGAGAATTTCACAGAATAAATTCAGATAATTAACCTAAAAAGGGCTAAGTTCTCTGAGTTCTATAAAACTTGTTCTAAGCAAGAATCAATTTAAAATCATTTTGCTAGATCCTATTTTCAGACAAATAACACAAGTATAAAGACTCAAAAATTGTTGTCCAGTGCATATGATAGATAATAAGATAGCACAATAGTAAGAGCAGAAAGTTGTAAGTTCTAGCTCTTAAGGAGCAACAATTGTCTGGGAATAAAAATAAACATAGATTAAAAAGTTCATTAAATCTTGACTTGACCTTCAGCAGCTTCATCACTTGGCTGCATCTGACTTCTTCTTCAGGAAAGATGGGAGTTCCTTGAACAGTGGAGTTAACCCATACGATGCAAAGTGCCTATTATTCAAGGCCATGACCTCCTCATTCTTCCCAATCAAATCTTCATCCTTGACAAGTTGCACAAACTCATCAGTAATTGCTTTCCTATCAATGCTTTTACCATCAGTCTTCATTGGTGGAGTCCAGAAAATCTGTTCAGGAGCTTTGACAATTACTTTCTCCTTTTGAGCAGCTCCAAGAATCTTCGTGTACAGTTCTGGATAATTCTGCATCATAAAACCTTCATAAAGACCATCAATGTCTTCAAAGTCTCCCCATCTCTTCACAACAAAGAAGAGATGATCCCATACTCGATTGGCTTCATCCCAAGCACCATTGAGTTCAGTAGGAACCCAGCTGTCAGTATGAGGGATCCTTTTCAAGGTTTCAGACTTCCTCTTGGCTCTATTTTCCATCATCAAAGCGTAAGAACTCTTGTAAGATTTAGAATTTCCTGGATTGAAGTCTTTGTGCCTCTTCAACCTGCACTCTTCAGCATCTATGAACATCTTGGTTCTCTCTTCAATAACAAGCTTTCTTACTCCTTTTCTGGTTTCTGCATCTTGTCCAGCTCCTTCTGCAAAGATGTTTGCAACTTCTTCAAACACATGAGTTTTGTCTTTCACAAGATCAGCAGCAGTAACTTCAGGAGAAGTTCTTCTGACAGGTAGCTTATCTTCCCTTCTAACCAAGGTTGAAATTTCCATCTCTTCATCATCATCTGGTTCACTTGACTTGTACTTCTTGCTTTTCTCTTGATCAGAAATATCTGCAAGTTTCTTTCTCTTCAGATTTGGCTTCCTTATCTTTCCACTTCTGGTTTTGAGGCAATCTTCCTCCTCTGTACCCTCATCAATCTCCAAAACTTTTGCTTTCCCTTTCCCTTTGCTACCTTCCCCCTTACTTTTCTCACCCTTCCTCAATAGATCTTCCCCCTTCTTTTCACTTTCCCCCTTTTTGGCATCATCACATGCCTCAAGGTTGGTGGGGTCAATAGGGTTGGCATCAATCTTAGCCATAGTAAGTGAGAGCTCTTGTTGGTAGTTGTCCATTCTTTTCATCTGGACAGAAATGGGGTCAACATGATTCAATAGAAATGCAGAAATGGTGGAACTTACAGACTCTTCCACTTGCTTCTTCACAGCTTGATCAACTTGGTTCCTCATCATCTTGATTATGCCTTCCAAGTTGTCTTTGAATAAATCAGAAGCAGCATTCAGTGAACTCTTGATGGTTTCTTTGATCAGTTGATCTCTTTGACTCTGCATGGACTGAGTCAGCTTTTCAATGTCCTTTGACAGCATCTGGGAAATCTCTTCCTTCTCTTTGGCAACATCATCCTTTAGCCTTAGAATTTCCTCTCTGTCCTTCTTGATCAGCTCTTTCTCAGTGTGAAAATATGTGGTAACAGCATCTGACATAATCTTTGATGACTCTCCAATCTTGAGGGTAGAGTCCTTCACATCCTTTCCAACACTGTCAATTTTCTTATCAAAGGTCTCAAAACCTTTTTCAACAGCTTCCAGTTTTATGGTTGTGGAGTTCATCTTCTCTTCCAAACTCTCCACCTTGATGCTTAAGTCCATAGCATTATTATCAATAGTTTCCTCCAGGTTCTCCATCCTCCTTATCATCCTTCTTGCCTTCGTGTTCAGATTGATCAAAGACTTGTGCTGGGCTTCATTTGTTGGAATGATAGTTTCATCCAAACTATCTCTCACATATTTTCCCATGTTTAGGCATAAGCCTACAACATTCTCCAGCTTCTTCCTCTCAACTTCATTGATTTGTTCAATCTCAGAATTGAACTCTTCCATCACTGCCTTCATTCTTCCATCCTCCTTATCAATGATGCAGACTTCAGTCAAAGGAGAAGCATCTAAGTGAATTGGGAACTCCATCGAAGTTGATGGTGCTGCAGCTATTGCCTCATTTTCCAAGGGCTTCTTCATAGCAGCTGGTTCCTCAGTCTTCACAGCTTCTTGTTGAGCAATATTGGCCTCCACTTCATCTTTCTTGGCCTCAGCTTCAGTGACTTCAGCAGGAGTTGGCTCATTCAACTCAGCATCATGAATGTTAGGATTTTCAGCAGTCTTCTCAGTTGGAGGTTCAAAAATGACAATCTTCATGGATGCAGTGGCTTCAACAGCTGGCTGTATTTCAACATTTTTAATCAATTGACCTTGGTCAATTTCATCAATCTTTCCTCCTTCACTGATTTCTCCAATCTTCAATTCTTCAATGGCAGTCTCAACTCCATCAAAGAAATCTTTCTCAGCAGGCTTCTGGCTTTCATTTCCTCCTTCAGTGATGTCTGCCTCCATGGCAGCAATCTCTCCATCATCTTTGTCCTCAACAGTCTTGGACTCTTCTTCAGTCTTGTCCTCAGTGCTTTTGGACATTTCAACATCTCCATCAGCTTGCTTTGATAACTTATCATCCTCCTCCATTAAGTCTTCAATGTTCAGATCAATCCCAGCAATAATGGATTGAATAGCTTTCTTCTGAATCTTAATGTTCACGAAGTTGGCAAACACCTTTTCATCTGTCAATTCAAAAGTGGATTCCACTTCAGCAAAATCTGTTAATCTGGCTTCCTCATTCTCCCACCAGTCCAGTCCCTTGGACTCAATCACTTTCCCAATATCATACATGGATTTCTTCCTTATATCTACAATCAATCTAAGATCATAGAAGGTTGATCTTAAATCAGGGTATTTGGTAAGTTGGGGATAAAGTTGGTCTAGGAAAAATTTGGATTCATCTCTCAATGACATTTCATAGGTGTATTCAGAGGTTGTATCTGACTTGGATGAGGGTTGAAGTTCATCAAAAAGAATGGGTATGGGGGTATCAGACTTGTAGACAACTTTTTGAATGGTTGGATCATTCAAATGGGGGGTAGTTTCAACAGCTTTTGGGCTATAACTTGAGGGTTCATTCAAATCTAGGTTTTTAGATGATACTCTTTCTTCATCATCATCACCTTCATCATCATCATCTGATCCTTCCAGTTCAGCTTGCTCATCAATATCCATTTCTTCTTCAGAAGTATCAACATACTCCTCTTCAGTTTCATCTTCACTAGGGCTAGACATGGCCCTCTTTTTCTTGGACTTTGAGGCTGTCTCAACCTCCTTTCCTTTCTTTTCCTTCTTGGCTTTTTCAAGAATACTGATCACCATTTGTGTTGCTTCTTCACTCTTCTGCTTGGCAGATTTAGCTTGCTTCCTTGTTGAGGCTTTTGGTGACTTGATCTCCAGCCCCAATCTTTTCTGAGGTCGCACAGATAATTGTCTAAACAATATTTTGGAGGTCGCACAGATAATTGTTAATCTGGCTTCCTCATTGTCCCACCAGTCCAGTCCCTTGGACTCAATCACTTTCCCAATATCATACATGGATTTCTTCCTTATATATACAATCAATCTAAGATCATAGAAGGTTGATCTTAAATCAGGGTATTTGGTAAGTTGGGGATAAAGTTGGTCTAGGAAAAATTTGGATTCATCTCTCAATGACATTTCATAGGTGTATTCAGAGGTTGTATCTGACTTGGATGAGGGTTGAAGTTCATCAAAAAGAATGGGTATGGGGGTATTAGACTTGTAGACAACTTTTTGAATGGTTGGATCATTCAAATGGGGGGTAGTTTCAACAGCTTTTGGGCTATAACTTGAGGGTTCATTCAAATCTAGGTTTTCAGATGATACTCTTTCTTCATCATCATCACCTTCATCATCATCATCTGATCCTTCCAGTTCAGCTTGCTCATCAATATCCATTTCTTCTTCAGAAGTATCAACATACTCCTCTTCAGTTTCATCTTCACTAGGGCTAGACATGGCCCTCTTTTTCTTGGACTTTGAGGCTGTCTCAACCTCCTTTCCTTTCTTTTCCTTCTTGGCTTTTTCAAGAATACTGATCACCATTTGTGTTGCTTCTTCACTCTTCTGCTTGGCAGATTTAGCTTGCTTCCTTGTTGAGGCTTTTGGTGACTTGATCTCCAGCCCCAATCTTTTCTGAGGTCGCACAGATAATTGTCTAAACAATATTTTGGTGGTGTTGAACTTTACTCCATCTTCAAAAATGTCATCAGGTCCATATTTGTATAAGAATGCAGCAACTTTTGTACAGAAGGCTAGTTTCTTCTCAATGACTACCTTCCTTACATCCAAAATTTTGAACTTTTCTTTCTCCTCTGCCAGTTTCTTCAGAAAGTAACCTTTCCAATTCATCGGCTTCTTTCCTCCATCAATGATAGCTTTCATCAATCTCACCTTGGATCTGCTGATCTGATCATAGCTCCCTGTGGTGCACATCACAGCCTTTGCCACCACATCTAGCAATAGTTGATATTCCTCTTTCAGAACTCTCTTGTGTAGACCAGATTTGAGTAGTACTGGCTTGTTCATCCATTGGTTGGCAACTTCTTGTTCATTGTGCCTCATATACTCTTCAGGATCTTCTCCAGTAGCATTCAGACCAAAGAATTCATCAAAGTTTTCTTCAGTGAACTCAAACTTCTCAGCAGTCTTCTTGGATGTGTCTGGTTCATGAGTCATAATGTAACCAGATCCTGAGCTTTTTGGAGTGAATGTGCCTAAGAACTGAGTAGTTGATAGTTCCAGGCATGTCTTGGGGATAGCCTCGAGCCATTTTCTCAATCCAGCTTGCTCCAGCCAAGTAACTATTCTCCTTGTGTGTTTATTTGACAGATTGTCAAAGCACACGGTCTGCTCAAAGTGGAGCATGGTTGCTTCACTCAAATAATTCCAGTTGATGTCCAAATCAGGGTGATTGAAGTCAACTAAAAATATAGCCAATATACAGTGTTAGTATGGTTTAATGGCACAATATTACTATTAAAACATAAGATTAGGCTATCTTGGAACAGTATCTTGCACTTATGTCTCAGATTTACTATGGATAGATTTACATAACAAGTTCATAGCATCATAATACCATATCCAACAATGTTTTAAGCTTGTAATCATGTTCTCTAGACATAATATGTGTATGAATCTAACACGTTTTTAAGCATTACACATGTATTTAACAACATATCATTCAATAAATGACTAATTCGTAAACAGATTCATTTAGAGCTAAAAATAGAGCATGTTATTTTTCTTGAAAGCTTTACAAATATGCATGTCTCTAACAGAAGATTATGAGAAATACTAACCCATTTCCAAAGACATTTTTGTTAAAGTTCTAGAGCTTTGAGCAAAACTTGTAGATAAGCTTGAAGATTCTTGAGCGATTTAGCTTAGGGCTTTTTCAGAAATTTTGAAAACGTAAATTGTGAAAAATTCTAAGTTATGCTTTTATATCTCCTCAACTGTACAATTTGAAAAGTGTTAGGTGTAGGGCTGAGATTGAATTGATAAGATTTAATGGTTTAGATCAATTCTGTTACACCAAAGGACGCAAATGTCGTGTCCTGCGCACAGTAAGTTGCTTTTTCAGAAAATCGTGCAGTTGATCGTCTTTTAGCAAAAATCTCTTGTTTGTCTGTTATGAGCATTAAATGCGTACTATAAAGATGAACAAAGTTTAACTTTTATGAAAAAGAAAACTTATCTACAGTCAAGTGACAACTTGACTGAATAACCCTTGACAACTTCTATTGAAGTTTCTCATGTTCTTTGTCATCCTCTGCGTTGTCCTTCGTAGTTTTCCTCGTACTTGAGTGTCATGTACTTTGTCCAAGTTTCCTGCATGAAAGTTCTTGAAAATAATATCAGAATGTGAAAAATAAATTAATGAACTTTGTATTGTCTCATCAACTTATTCTTCCTAAATCTTCACTCTAAGTTCCCCCTTGGATTAATACTAGTATCTCTGGCATGAGTAAAGTAATTCCTTATACTTTAAACATTCTCTCCAGTATCTAATAAACCAAGTTCCATTGAAAGTTCCTTGAACCTTGTTTCAGCTAGGGGTTTTGTAAGAATATCAGCCTTTTGCTTATCAGTATGAATCTTTTCCATTCTGATGTCCTTTTTCTCTACATGATCTCTTATGAAGTGATGTCTAATATCCACATGTTTACACCTTGTGTGTAACACTGGATTTTGAGTAATAGCTATGGCACTATTATTATCACAATAAATAGGTACATCTCTTGTGACAACTTTATAATCTCTTAGCTGTTGTTTGAGCCATAAGATTTGAGCACAACAGCTTCCAGCAGCCATATATTCAGCCTCTGTGGTTGAAGTAGCTACAGAAGTTTGTTTCTTGGGCGAAGCAGGCCGGGCTGCGAGGGATTGGGATGCGTGTGGCGAAGAAGATGGCGTCGTGAGCGGTTGTTCAGGTCGAGGAGGACAGGCGACCATCAAGACTGTTGGATAGTGGAGTTGTAGCGCTGCCATAGAAGAGAGCTTCTTTGTTTGCTTTAGAATTGGGAAATTTAGAATTTCAATTTTTGATTTATTTTAAATTCATGTAATCAATTTTTGTATTTTTTTTTTTTTTGTTTTTTGTTTTTTTGCAGCTTGTTTGATTGTTCATGTTGCCCAAGTTGTCTTCTTGCTGTCATAAATTCTTTAAATTCTAAGCAAAAGGAAGATATTACAAGGATAGGTTTTAGTGGTCTTTTACATTTGAAAACAAGTTATTTAGATATAAATATAGTTTCGTGGTTAGTTCAAAATTTCAATCTCATTAGCTGTATGGTAGAGTTAGACAGTCTCCGTTCCTTTCCAATCACTCCTGATGATGTCCATGATGTTTTCATACTTCCCCGTAATCTTATACTTCCTCTTTCTTTTTACAAAAAAAAAAAAAAATGATGAAAGTGATATTCTCGATAGTTTTAAAAGTGATTATATTATTTTCCCTGGTCAGTCAATTACATGTATTACAGATGCTATGATGCACAAGTTCCCTGATGGTGGTGATGATTTTACAAGAATGTTCGTTTTTTATGCTTTGTTATCTTTCCTCACTCCTCCATCAAATCGACTTATTTCCATGAAATATTTAAAACCACTTGAGGTCATTGAAGATACAAATAAGTTTGATTGGTGCTCTTTTGTTCTCCAAAAGATATGTGATGAAATAAAGTCTTATAAGTCTGGAAAAATGAAAAAAATTATTTCTGGATGCATGTTGATGCTTCAAGTAGTATATATGCATAGGCTTAAGTGGCAAGGATTCCCTGAACCTATCAAACTTCCTTTGATTCAACACTGGGCAACTGAGAGAGTGAAATAAAAAGGCAAATAAGAATCTAAAGCTGGGAAGTATGGATCTAGAGAACTGGTTGTTAATGTTTATCCAATTTCTTCAAATGCTATGAAGATTGATGAGGGTTTAAAAGGAAATCAAATTGTTGGGCAACCAAAGTTTAAGGTAATTTTTTTTAACACTAGAAAGTGGTAATTATCATTAGTTAAAAGTATAAATATTTTTATTAAAAGTGTTAATTTTAACACTGAAAAGTGTTAACTCATATTGTTGAAAAGTGGTATTTTTTTAGTGAATGTTGATAAATTCTTGTTAATGAAAAGTGTTAATGTTAATATATTATTTTTATTTGTAGAATGTTGATGAGTTCTTTACATTGTTGAGAGAAGATGCAAATGAATTCATTTCCAAATAAATGACTGGTTTGATTGAAATCAGTAAGGAAAATCCAGTAAAAAAGAAAGGAACAGATTCAAATAATTCTTTACCTCCAATGGATGAAGAATTTTTTAAAGTTGTAGATGAAATGGTCACAAACTTTGAAATGACCAGGAAATTGGCAGATTACATGCCTTCTTTTAGGCTTTTGACACCGTCTCCTGAAGATATTTCAAAATATGGATGGACCGAATCTGTTTTGAAAGATCTTTTTGCAGATGAGAATAGGAAGGACTCTGGTACCTCAAATGTGAAGGATGTTCGTGATAACGAGGATTTTATTGATGAATGTTCCGATGAAGATTTAAATGAAACTTTGATCTCTATTTCTTCAAAATACAAATGTGGTGTCTCTGAAATCGAAGAGGAAGAGTTTTCGTTTTTGAAAGAAGATCATGGTTATATTTCAGATTTCATGGTTGAACATCAATCTTCACTTATTAATATGAGAAAGTCTTACAAGGAGATTGTTGATTTGTGTTTCTACAATTCAAATGAGAAAGCATTTTTTTTTTCAGTTACTTCGCCGCTAATTTCATAGCTTTGGCCATCATCCCCCACATCTTCTTCGTTGAGGTCATAAATCCACCGTACGTACCTAGCACAAGAAGTTCAGTTCTTTTAGTTACTTCGCCGAACCGCCGCGTTCGTTCGCCACTTAACCAGTTTCGTCTCCTCAAATCTAAGGGCTCCAGAAGTTTCTTTAAGGTTTAGGTGGGATCAATGGGTATAACCTCCCCGACGGCGCCACGGTGGCCGATTGGGTGAGTCACCCGTTGATCCCAATTTATTTATTGTTTTTTCTAGATTTTTAGCTTTTATTTCTCGTATTTAGGTTTGTTTATTTTCGGTTCTTGTTGGTTTTTTCCTCCACTTTGAGTGGTCTCTCCTCGCCTAGCTTAGTGTGTTTTTCTTCCCTGCTAGGCATGGGTCCTTTGTTGTAATCCGTGTTTTGGATATTGTTTTGGTGGACCTTTGTCCTTTCTTTTTTCTCTTTATTTCTTGACGTAGATATACCTTAGTGTGGGGTATTTATCTCGTTTTGAGAATGGAGACCTGGTCGTATATGTGGGCATAGGTTGCACTCGTCTCTCCACTTCCTCACGATTGGGATGGACCAGCTGTCGGTTTGATCCTTCTGAGTTGAAGATGATCTCGTGGGTTATGATGTATTGATCTTGTTGTTCTATTATTCTTGTAAGTTGTAACCCTTAAAAAAAAAAAAAAAACATTTTCATTGTGAGTATATGTTTATTTTTTATTATTAATTACGTACTGTAATATATACTAATATTTTTACTTTATTTTTTCAGGGAAAATTTCTTCTTCTTTATTGATGATTACTATCTTAAAAAAGAAGATGTTCAGTCTCTTTCCCCCTGTCAATTTGTAAAGCAGTCTGTTATAAATGCATGGGCCATAATTTTGAATGCAGATGAGTGTTTTGACGGTGTACGTAGTCGTTTCATTTTCAATTTGCAGCACTCTGTAAGTTTTTTTTTTTAAAATTACTTTTTGTTAGAGTACTAGTTTATACTACTGTTAATTATTAATGATTCTTTTATTATTTTTCAGTCTCCTATTCAAAGCTTTTTCGACAAGAAGATCGATAAGACTAAGTTCATTTCTGAAGTACACCGATTCTGGAATAAGTGGTTTGGTTTGTTCGATCTTAATATTGAACTTGTTGAAATGGTATATATTATATTTTTTTTTAGTATGGAGAGATTATTATTTTATTAAATAGTAGGTTTATTTTATGTATACTAACAATTTTATTTTATTTTGTAGATTATTATTCCATTTTGTTTGAATAGTCACTATGACGTTGTAGTAATAAATTTTACAGATCATAAAATCCAGTTTTTAGACAATATTGTCTATAAAGATGCAGCAATTTTGAAGCTTTTCACTGATTGTATTAATTTGCTTGTAAGTTATGATATCAATATTTTTTTTTAATTATTATATCATGACTATATATAAAGTTTAATATTTTTTTAATGTAGATTCATGAAATGTCTATCTTTTAAAAGTTAAGGAAGCACTACAAAACAGATGAAATGAAGTATTATTTGTTTGAAGAAGTTAATTTTGAATGGAAAGGTTCAAAGGAGAAAAATGTACCTTACAATTCCACATCTTTGAAAAATGTATTTTTTTTTAAAAAAATTATTATTTTTAAATCTGTTGTTCTTTTTTCAATTTCAGTGTTTAATATTTTGTTTTTTCTTTAAATATAGGCAAGTCTAAGAAGATGTTTAAGGGCTGAATTATGTTCTAGTATTCTATTGTCTGACATGAATCACTATAGAGTTGATGTCATTAAAAATTTGAAGGTGTTTTATGAGATGAAGCCTCAGTTGATCAAAGGAAAATGAAAAGTTTAGAAAAGAGATTGTGGTGATGATGTGGTGATGAATTTTGTGTGCTTTGAAGTAGATTTTATTATTCAGTTTGATGTACTTTTATGATGAATACTTGTTTTCTGATTTTTTTTATGTTGATTTTGGACAAGATGTTACTCAGTTTCATTATTAGTGAAAAGTGTTGTCTATTATTACTGAAAAGTGATGTCTATTATTACTGAAAAATATGTTGTTTTGTAATACTAAATTTTTTTAATTCAAAATACTTAAAAGTGGTAACTATTTTTACTGAAAAGTAGAAATAGTTATTAGTGAAAAGTGGTGCCTATTATTAGTGAAAAATGGTAATTGTTATAAGTAAATTTGTAATTGTTATTATTTAAAAGTAGTTTCTATTATTAGTGAAAAGTGGTGTCTATTATTACTGAAAAGTGTTGTTTTGTAATACTAAAAAGTTTTAATTCAAATTACTGAAAAGTGGGTAACTGTTATAATTGAAAAGTGGTAAATGTTAATATTGAAAAGTGAAAACAGTTATTAGTGAAAAGTGGTGTCTATAATTAGGGTAACTGTTATAAGTGTAAATTTGTAATTGTTATTATTTCAAAGTAGTTTCTATTATTACTGAAAAGTGGTGTCTATTATTGTGAAAAGTGGTGTCTATTATTACTGAAAAGTGTTGTTTTGTAATACTAAAAAGTTTTGATTCAAATTACTGAAAAATGGGGTAACTGTTATAATTGAAAAGTGGTAACTGTTATTACTACTGAAAAGTGGAAACAGTTATTAGTGAAAAGTGGTGTCTGTAATTAGTGAAAAGTGGGGTCTATTATTAGTGAAAAGTGGTGTATATTATTACTGAAAAGTGTTGTTTTGTAATACTAATTTTTTTTATTCAAAATACTTAAAAGTGGTAACTGTTATTACTGAAAAGTGGAAACATTTATTAGTGAAAAGTGGTGTCTATAATTAGTGAAAAGTGGTGTATATATATTATTACTCAAAAATGATGTATATTATTACTGAAAAGTGTTGTTTTGTAATACTAAATTTTTTTGATTCAAAATACTTAAAAGTGGTAACTATTATTAGTGAAAAGTGGAAACAATTATTAGTGAAAAGTGAGGTCTATTATTAGTGAAAAGTTGTGTATATAATATTACTGAAAAGTTGTGTATATAATATTACTGAAAAGTGGAAACAGTTATAAATGAAAAGTGGTAAATTTTAATATTAAAAAGTGTTGTTTCTATTATTAGTGAAAAGTTGTGTATATATTAGTGAAAATTTGTGTATATATATTATTACTGAAAAGTGGGAACAGCTATAAATGTAAATTGGTAAACTTTAATATTGAAAAGCGTTGTGTCTATTATTAGTGAAAAATTGTACGTGTATATAATATTAATGAAAAGTGGTAAACTTTAATATTTGATTCTGTGACCGTATACCCATTTCCAAATATCGTAACCACCAGGCCAGCGGTTACTTTATTTGTAAATATCCGTGTTTGTAGGTTATAGTTGTTGATTGGTCGCATAGTGTGCACGTGCACACTATGTACCAGAGATCAACTCTATTTTTTAATATCCTAAAAAAAATTGTTGAACATTCAAATTGATTTCTAGGTAGAGTAATTCATTAGAATTTGAACTTTACACATTTTTTTTGTCCTAAAAAAGAAGCTCCAATTTAAAATATTAGTCAGTCATATACTAATTAAATTCGATCACAATATATATACAGTAAATAGAAATATTAAGTTATTTAATTGTTCTTTTGCAGTACCACATCTAACGTTTTAATATTGGACAATTCACAATATATATATATATATATATAAATGTTTGCAAACAAAAAGAAGCAACAATAAATTAATTCAATTCTTTTTAATTAAATTTTCATTACAAGAGTTGAACAAACTTATTTAATTAATTCGATCCCATAATTACTAATCCGGAATCATCGATGCATGATCATCATATTCTGCAAGAAAAACAAAGTATATATAAGAATCGAAGAATAATATATATATATTAATTGATTTAGAGAGTTAGGTAGCTTACTTATCACAGTTGAAATAAGGGGATATGGGGATAGTTTGAATATGACAAATCCCGGGGAGAGCCTCAGCTTTGGCAGGAATAACGTGCAACTCGGCCGCGAGTTTCTTAAGGCAATAGCACACGGTTCTGAGGCTCTCTGGGTCGACGAACGCAAGATCGTTGAGCGTACTTGCACCTTGGCAGCACGCCTCCGTCGCATTATCCGCTCGCCCAACCAAATAGTCCTCGCAAGGCTGCACCAATTTCTCCGCCTCCGGGCATGTGATTGTACTTGCAATTGCAATTCCCACCAATGCCAAAACCATAAACAAACTTGAAACTAATTCATTTCTATTCATTTTTTCTATATCTAATTAATTGATGATATACGTACGATTGTATATATTATATTAACCTCTCTAGCTAGCTCGTTCAAGATATGCCCCTTTAACTTATAAATTTTATGTGGTATTTATAGTGGATGAATATAATATATATATATATGCACTCTTCCGGATTTATTCATTTCAAAACTGATTCCATATTAATGATCATCAATTAATTGTACGTTTTTTCCCATTTTTTGCCCAAAACTTTTTTAAAAGTAAAAAGATGCTTACTATTTCTTTTTTGACTATTTTTTATGCATTCAGATGTAAATTATACCGTTGTATTTTAAGTGATTTTAGCATACTTTTAATTTTTTTAATTGAATTTTAGCCCATCATATTATAACAAAGCTAAAATTATGACCAAATTGCACCATGTAATTAAGTGCACACAAGTGTAATAAGGAATTTTCTTAAGATAGTCCTGGTGTCGCCTAAACTATCAACTGTTTGGATGTCGAATTGTGTCGCTCTAACTTGATACTTGTCGCCTATTTTTAATATTTTTAAATAATTTTTTAAATTTTATTTTGTTATTTACTATATTACCCTCCATTAAAAATACTATTGATATTATTATTAAAATTAAATACATATAATAAATTTAAAATTAAATTATTATTTCTTAAAATAAAAAAATATGATTATATGACTTAATTGCAAATTATAGATATCCTTCTTTCATGCCAAAAACACTTGGACCAAGCGCATACCCGTCGCTAGGGCTATCAAAATGGGCCCAGCCCGATGGGTCGGCCCGACCAGCCTGACATACGGACTGAGCTGTAATATCAGTGGCCTAAAAACAACAGGGCAAAATTGGCTCGACCCACTTGAATAATAGGGTCGGGCCAACACAAATTTTTTGGGCTGGCCCAGTTCCTCTTTTTTTCTATATTTTTTAATATTCTAAATCTAAGAATCTGTATATTGTATACAGAAAGACAGAACAAAAAATAAATAAAATGAAACCCTACTTCTAAACATGAGATGATGGCTTTTAATAAATGTAAAAGATTACATGAAGGAGTATTTATACAAACATAACATATCTAATATGGAGTATATCTCAGATCTAGGTTAAATAAGGAAAATTAACATAAATACAATTTATAATATATTATGTGTCTAATACGCCCCTCAAGATGGAGCACTGTAGGAGAGTCCAATCTTGATCATAGGCATTTGAAGACGAGAGGGGAAGCGAAGCAGGCCGGGCTGCGAGGGATTGGGATGCGTGTGCCGAAGAAGATGGCGTCGCGAGCGGTTGTTCAGGCCAAGGAGGACAGGCGACCATCAAGACTGTTGGATGGTGGACACTACAAAAAAACGCCCATATAAAGAGGGCAAAGGCGAGGGAATTTCCCTCTTTAACCATGTAGGCGACAGTAGAGGCGAGGGGCAGTCACTGTCGCCAAAGTGCTCCTCGCTAATTTATTGGCGAGGGCACCCTCGCCTATTAGAGAGGGCAGAATCACACTCGCCGATTAAAGAGGGCCAAACACACTCGCCTATTAAAGAGGGCGTCCCCACTCGCCAATTAAAGAGGGCGCGTGTCGTCGCCCAGTAGCGAGAGTGGGTCCCGTCGCCAATTAAAGAGAGTCATAACCCTCGCCTATTCCCGAGGGCTAAGACTGTCGCCTTTTCCCGAGAGTGAGGCCGCTCGCCAATTAAAGAGAGTTGCCCCACTCGCCAACATGTGGTATTTAAAAAAATACAGATCTGGGTTTCGAACCCAGGTCTCTAAGGCCACATCTCTTACCCCTCACCACCAGGCCACCATTAATGGTGTGAAGAGTTTATGCGCCCCATGTGTGCCAATTAGGCTAGGATCTTTAGTCGTAATGTTTTAAATGCAATATATATTTATCTCTTTTAATTTTTGTTTTTATTCTTTAAGTCAATTAATTTAATAAATTACCAATTATATGTTATTAACTCAATTAATTTATATATTAGCTCAATACTTAATTAATTTAAGAAAGCCCTTCATTACTTAATTTAATAACTTATACTTATGTATTAACTCAATTTTATTCTTTTATTCTTTAAGTCAATTAATTTAATAAATTACCAACTATATGTTATTAACTGAATTAAGTTATATATTAACTCAATACTTAATTAATTAAGAAAGCCCTTCATTACTAAATTTAAAATTTATACTTATGTATTAACTCAATTTTATTCTTTTATTCTTTAAATCAATTAATTTAATAAATTGTCAACTATATGTTATTAACTCAATTAATTTATATATTAGCTCAATACTTAATTAATTTAAAAAAAAGTCATTCATTACTTAATTTAATAACTTATACTTATGTATTAAATCAATTAATTTAATAAATTACCAATTATATGTTATTAACTCAATTAATTTATATATTATATCAATACTTAATTAATCACACACAAGCAATATGAATTAAAACCATTAAAATAAACCATTGTCTCGTTCACTTCAATTCAAGTACACAACATAAAAAAAAAATCCCAAACAACTTCAATTTTTTAAAATAAACAAGACAACATAACTTAAAATGTATCAATCATCGACCATCAACTGGCTCATAATTGATGCCATCTGTAGCGCAAACTCTTGACGTAAGCGCTCTTCCATTTGAGTGATTGATTGCTGCAGTTCTTCACGTAAGACTCTCTCTCTCTCTCTCTCTTGATTAGCCCTCCGCTCTTCCAAAAGAGCATTGTCGATGTCGGCCTGGCTAAATCGTCCAAACGCCGTACCGGAAGATGTCTCACCAGGACCAGAAGTGACGCGTTTATTCTTTCCTAGTTGCCCAAGACCCTTCACGCGACCGTGAGATCTTCCAACTTTCTTCACGAACAACTCAGACATGTCCGGCATGGGTGGGGTCTGGCCGGAACCATCATCTGAAGGATCAGATGACGGTTGGGTGAGCTGTGACAATTTCTCTTACACCTGATCCTATATGTGCATATTTGAAATTTGGTTAATATACATGTCAATACAATTAAATATTATATTTAATATAATATAATATATGTATACACTTACCATAATATCACCCATATGCCCGTATGTGTACGTTCTGTTAGTGTAACAGTGGTAATATTCGATAATCTCCCAGTCGTAAGCGGGTCGTCCCAAAAATCTAAAAATCAATCTCGATCTGTAGCTCCGGCAGCGGCGGTGGCGCGGTGGAGGAGGCAGCCGCGCAATGTGTTTTTTAGGGGTTTAGCTTCGACATTGTTAAGAATTGGGGAAGGAGGAGAAGGTTTTAATTGGGCCTTAAGCGAGGGGACTTACGAGGGCCCCACCCCTCGCCAGTTTCCGAGGGCTACAATGCACTCGCCAATGAGCGAGTGTAGAACACGCCGTCGCCAAAGCCATCCCCAATACGCGACTGCATCTTTTTCCACTCGCTAATTCGCGAGTGTGATTCCATCCCTCGTCAATTCCCTCTTTATTTGTGCCTCTCTTTAAATCCCTCGCCAAACAGCAAGGGTTTAATCCCCCTCTTTAACTCCCCTCTTTATTTGAGCAATTTTTTGTAGTGGGAGTTGCAGCGCTGCCATGGAAGAGAGCTTGTTTGTTTGTTTTAGAATACGGAAATTTATAATTTCAATTTTTTATTTATTTTAAGTTCATGTAATCAATTTTTTTTTTTTTTTTTTTTTGCAGCTTGTTTGATTGTTCATGTTGCCCAAGTTGTCTTCTTGCTGTCATAAATTCTTTAAATTCTAAGTAAAAGGAAGATATTACAAGGATAGGTTTTGGTGGTCTTTTACATTTGAAAACAAGTTATTTAGATAGAAATATGGTTTCATGGTTAGTTCAAAATTTCAATCCCATTAGCCGTATGGTAAAGTTAGACAGACTTAGTTCCTTTCCAATTACTCCGGATGATGTCCATGATGTTTTCATGCTTCCCAGTAATTCTATACTTCCTCTTTCTTTTTACAAAAAAAATGATGAAAGTGATATTCTCTAAAGTTTTAAAAGTGATTACGTATATTATTTTCCCTGGTTAGTCAATTACATGTATTACAGATGCTATGATGCACAAGTTCCCTGATGGTGGTGATGATTTTATAATAATGTTCGTTTTTTATGTTTTGTTATCTTTCCTCACTCCTCCATCAAATCGACTTATTTCCATGAAATATTTAAAACCACTTGCGGTCATTGAAGATATAAATAAGTTTGATTGGTGCTCTTTCGTTCTCCAAAAGATATGTGATGGAATAAAGTCTTATAAGTCTGGAAAAAGCAAAAAAATTGTTTTTGTTTTTGGATGCATGTTGATGCTTCAAGTAGTATATATGTATAGGCTTAAGTGGCAGGGATTTGAGAAAATTTCATTTTATGTCCCGTAACTTAGGCCTAATCCAGAATATATCCTTTAAGTTTTCACATTTTCAATTTATGTCCTAGGTTGTCCAATTTACATCCTTTTCAGTCCAATTTACGTCCTTTCCACCGGAAAATTGGAAATCCGGTCAAATTGTCCAATTTACATCCTTTATGTTTGAAAATTATAAATTAATAATTAAAAAATTCTGAAAATATCATTAAAAATTAAAAAATCTCATTAAAAATCTAAAAATCTCATTAAAAACTTATATATTGTGTAAAATAAATATAAAAAATTTATAAACTCTACATTCAAAAAATCTGAAATGGTGTGAATTTTTTTTTTTTTTTTCTAAAAACTCATAAAAATAAAAAAATCTACAATTTCTACAATTCAAGAAATCTGAAAATGTGTAAATTAATTTTTTTTTCTAAAAACTCATAAAAATATCTATAAATTAAAATTTTAAAAATGTTTAAAATAAAAAATTGCACAATTGTAAAAATATCGTGAAAATGAATTTGGGACGGTTCCAAAATTGATCAAGGTGTGAAACTTCCACTCAACCTCGACGGTGACTTGGCAAATCTCATGGGACTCAAATTTTTTTGGAGTTCGAGCAAAACTTTAATGGTAGACGAGTTTGAATCAAGTCTGATTTCTAATGAAATGTTAATAATTTTTATCTACAAATTTTTAATAAATTAATGAGATTTTTAGAAATTTTAATGAGATTTTGAATTTCTTAATTTTTAAATTACATCTTTTCCATTCTTTCTTTGAATTGTAGAATTTTATATTTTTTGTTATTTTCAAAATTTTAGAATTTTTTTATTTTTATTTTACACATTTTATAATTTGTAATGATATTTTCGAAATTTTAGTGATATATTTTGAATTTTATTTTACATATTTTATATTTTTTAATTTTAATGAGATTTTTTTATTTTTAATGATACTTTTATAGATTTTTTATATCTTTAATGGGATTTTTAGAAAATTTTAATTATTAAATTTTAATTTTCAAACTTAAAGGACGTAAATTGGACTATTTGACCGGAATCCTAATTTATTCCTCACATTCCGGTGAGTTTTAAAAATTTACGGCGGAAAGGACGTAAATTGGACAAAAAGGGACGTAAATCGAAAAAGTAAAAACTTAAAGGATATATTGGATTAGGCCTAAGTTACAGGACGTAAAATGAAATTTTCTCCAGGGATTCCCTGAACCTATCACACTTCCTTTGATTGAAACACTGGACAATTGAGAGAGTGAAAGAAAGAAACAAATAAGAATCTGAAGTTGGGAAGTATGGATCAGGAGAACTGGTTATTAATGTTTATCCAATTTCTTCAAATGCTGTGAAGTTTGATGAAGGTTTAAAAGGAAATCAAACTATTGGGCAACCAAAGTTTAAGGTAATTTTTTTTAACACTAGAAAGTGGTAATTATCATTAGTTAAAAGTATAAATATTTTTATTAAAAAGTGTTAATTTTAACACTGAAAAGTGTTAACTCTTATTATTGAAAAGTGGTGTTTTTTTTAGTGAATGTTGATAAATTATTGTTAATGAAAAATGTTAATGTTAATATATTATTTTTATTTGTAGAATGTTTATGAGTTCTTTACATTGTTAAGAGAAGATGCAAATGAATTCACTTCCAAATAAATGACTAGTTTGATTGAAAAGTGTTGTCTATTATTACTGAAAAGTGGTTTATATTATTACTGAAAAGTGTTGTTTTGTAATACTAAATTTTTTTGATTCAAAATATTTAAAAGTGGTAACTATTATTAGTGAAAAGTGGAAACAATTATTAGTGAAAAGTGAGGTCTATTATTAGTGAAAAGTTGTGTATATAATATTACTGAAAAGTGGAAACAGTTATAAATGAAAAGTGGTAAATTTTAATATTGAAAAGTGTTGTTTCTATTATTAGTGAAAAGTTGTGTATATATTAGTGAAAAGTTGTGTATATATAGTATTACTGAAAAGTGGAAACAGCTATAAATATAAAGTGGTAAACTTTAATATTGAAAAGTGTTGTGTCTATTATTAGTGAAAAATTGTACGTGTACATAATATTAATGAAAAGTGGTAAACTTTAATATTTGATCCTGTGACCGTATACTCATTTCCAAATATCGTAACCACCTGGTCAGCGGTTACTTTATTTGTAAATATCCGCGTTTGTAGGTTATAGTTGTTGACTGGTCGCATAGTGTGCACGTGCACACTATGCACCAGAGATCAACTCTATTTTTTAATATCCTAAAAAAATTGTTGAACATTAAAATTGATTTCTAGGTAGAGTAATTCATTAGAATTTGAACTTTACACATTTTTTTTGTCCTAAACAAGAAGCTCCAATTTAAAATATTAGTCAGTCATATACTAATTAAATTCGATCACAATATATATACAGTAAATAGAAATATTAAGTTATTTAATTGTTCTTTTGCCGTACCACATCTAACGTTTTAATATTGGACAATTCACAATATATATATATATAAATGCATGTTTGCAAACAAAAAGAAGCAACAATAAATTAATTCAATTCTTTTTAATTAAATTTTCATTACAAGAGTTGAACAAACTTATTTAATTAATTCGATCCCATAATTACTAATCCGGAATCATCGATGCATGATCATCATATTCTGCAAGAAAAACAAAGTATATATAAGAATCGAAGAATAATATATATATATTAATTGATTTAGAGAGTTAGGTAGCTTACTTATCACAGTTGAAATAAGGGGATATGGGGATAGTTTGAATATGACAAATCCCGGGGAGAGCCTCAGCTTTGGCAGGAATAACGTGCAACTCGGCCGCGAGTTTCTTAAGGCAATAGCACACGGTTCTGAGGCTCTCTGGGTCGACGAACGCAAGATCGTTGAGCGTACTTGCACCTTGGCAGCACGCCTCCGTCGCATTATCCGCTCGCCCAACCAAATAGTCCTCGCAAGGCTGCACCAATTTCTCCGCCTCCGGGCATGTGATTGTACTTGCAATTGCAATTCCCACCAATGCCAAAACCATAAACAAACTTGAAACTAATTCATTTCTATTCATTTTTTCTATATCTAATTAATTGATGATATACGTACGATTGTATATATTATATTAACCTCTCTAGCTAGCTCGTTCAAGATATGCCCCTTTAACTTATAAATTTTATGTGGTATTTATAGTGGATGAATATAATATATATATATATGCACTCTTCCGGATTTATTCATTTCAAAACTGATTCCATATTAATGATCATCAATTAATTGTACGTTTTTTCCCATTTTTTGCCCAAAACTTTTTTAAAAGTAAAAAGATGCTTACTATTTCTTTTTTGACTATTTTTTATGCATTCAGATGTAAATTATACCGTTGTATTTTAAGTGATTTTAGCATACTTTTAATTTTTTTAATTGAATTTTAGCCCATCATATTATAACAAAGCTAAAATTATGACCAAATTAATTATGACCAAATTGCACCATGTAATTAAGTGCACACAAGTGTAAATAGGAATTTTCTTAAGATAGTCCTGGTGTCGCCTAAACTATCAACTGTTTGGATGTCGAATTGTGTCGCATCATGTCGCTCTAACTTGACACCTGTCGCCTATTTTTAAATATTTTTTTATAATTTATTTTATTATTTACTATATTACCCTCCATTAAAAATACTATTGATATTATTATTAAAATTAAATACATATAATAAATTTAAAATTAAATTATTATTTCTTAAAATAAAAAAATATGATTATATGACTTAATTGCAAATACTATCATGCTTGTCAATTGAGTTCCTGTCTTTCTTATCAGAATACTTTCTATCCCACTTATCAGATGAGTTCCTATATCTCCTGTTCTCATTAGAGATCTCATCCCTTCTTTCAGAAGAGTTTTGATCCCTTCTGTTCACAGAAGAGTCCCTGTTACTAGAACCCTTAGTTTCCTTATAGAATCTTTTGTATCTACCATACCTCTTATTCAGTTTA
Source organism: Galeopsis tetrahit (assembly GCA_963675135.1). Taxonomy (NCBI): domain Eukaryota; kingdom Viridiplantae; phylum Streptophyta; class Magnoliopsida; order Lamiales; family Lamiaceae; genus Galeopsis; species Galeopsis tetrahit. Next base: position 6,316,558 of record OY776126.1, read on the forward strand.
TCAAATCTTTTGATCATAAGGCTCATCTGATCTTTCAGACTAAGATCAGAACTATCTAGTTCATCTTTTATGCTTGAGGCCTTAGACTTAGATGATCTAGACCCCTTAGAGGTAGAGGCTTTAAAAGCTATGTCCTTAGAGGCATCTTTATCCTTATGAATCACAGTAATAGGATCTTCTTCATCTAACTCAAACTCATGTGCCTTAAGTGTTTGGAACATAGTTTCTGCTGGCCAAGAATCAATGTCTTGTGTGGTTTTAATGATCATCTTGACCATTTTCCACCTTTCATCCAAGGCTTTCAAGATTCTCAGGTTAACTTCTCTATCAGTATAAGTCTTGCCTAACACATCAAGATCATTCATGATTTTGGTAAATCGAGTATCCAATTCATCAATTGATTCTCCTGGCTTCATCTTAAATGATTCAAACCTTTGGACAGCTGTGGATAATTTGCTTTCTTTGATCAGTGTAGTACCTTCACAAAGAATAGCCAATTTGTCCCACATTTGGTTTGCAGTCTTACATTTTAACACTTTACCAAGATACACATTTGGCAAGGTGTGTAAAATATAGTTCTTGGCAAGACTGTCCAAATTGTTTTGTTTCATTTCTTCCGAAGTCAGTTCTGACCTTGGTTTAGGGACCAGTTCTCCAACTGGTTTAGATGGATCCAGAACAGCAGTGTTTTCCACCATGATGACAATTGGTCCTTCAGTCACCACAGACACCATTAGATCATGGGTTGAGCTAAAGATGGCCTCCATCCTAAGCTTCCAGTAGTCATAATCTGCAATCTTGAACTTAGGCAGTTTGTTCACATTAGTGTCATCCATGTTTGATTAGATAAATAGGATCAGTAGTATAGCAGATAAATTTCAAGTATTCAGATAGTGACAGATATCAAGAAAGAGTAGCAAGATCAGTAAGTTTTCCCTCAAGATCTGCAAGGTTATCAAGAAACAGCAGTCCAAAGAACTACTGCTCTGATACCACTTGTTGGTCCCAAAGTTGAGTTAAGATTGAGTAAGCTAGTAAAAGTCTAGAGGGGAGGGGTGAATAGACTTTTAAAAATCTTTCAAAATATCAGAATATGCAATGCGGAATTTAGTCTTCTTATGTACTGTACTGTGCTTACTCAGCTCAGATCAGTACTTTTCAAAACAATATGGGCCTTACTAGTTTATACTCAACTTTTCTTTAGATCTTTTGCTTAGTAAATTCTTAATGTTCTTAGTTAAACAATTCAAACAAATATCAAACAGAAAATGTAAAGAACACAGAATTTTATAGTGGTTCGACAAATGTCTACATCCACTCTCACAACTCCAGTTGTGAAGTTTTATTAACTCTTCCTTCTTGAGTTTCTTGTGGCTTAAAGTCCCAAGATTAAGACTGTGATCTTATCGATTATACCTCCAGGTATATCTTCGATCTACTAGTAATTTTCCAAGTAACTAGCACACTTGTTTTACAACATACAAACTTAAACTTGAAAAGTAAAACTTCTCTTTGAGTAGCCTTTGATTCTTCTCTTCAATTCAGTGGCTTCTCTTCTTTAATCTCCTTCAACTCTGTGAGTTCTTCTTGTGCTCTGTAGACTTAGATTGCTTGTGAATGTTTTAAGATCAGTAGTCTTAGCAGTAGGAGATCACACAGTATTTATAGAACTTAGTATGACAGTTAGCAGTTTGTGAACTAACTCTCAACTAACTCTAAAACTGTTTTTGTAACTTCTTCTTGTAACCGACTTTGTAACTTCCTTCCAAGTCAGCATATCTTCAATAAATCTTCAGTTACTCTTTAAATAAGCTTTCCAAACTTATTCTTCAATTTTGATAAATCAGCACAGTAACTTACTGTTCTGATTTTTTTACTCTTCGGATTTTTACTCTGCTGAGCCAGTCAGCACAGTAACCTAAAACTGTTCAAAACTTCTTCAGATTTCTTCTAATCTCTTCTTCAACTCTTCTTGAAGTCTTCTTATTCTGAAGTAGTCCTCTGAGTCTTCATAGTCTTCTGATCTTCTTCTAATCTAGTTCTAATCATACTGTTCTGAACTTTTACACTGCTGATTACAATAAAATACAACTTTACAAATATAAAACCTATCTATACATCAACTGAACTATATACAGATGAGTATATCTAAGTCCTACACTATAAGTTGTCTATACAACACAAAACATCAGCTTAGTTCCTAACAGTTCATATATCAGATCAGTAAACAATAAGATCAGTAAACACCTAAGATCAGTAACTTACATATAAGACCAGTAAGCATATAAGATCAGTAAGTATATAAGATCAGTAACTCAGATTTAAATATCTCATATAAGATCACTAAAATTATTCTCAGTTTCCATACTCAGATCAGTAATCTTATTTCAAATGACTCAGTTAAGATCAGTAATTTTATTCCTACTATTACTAAATAAGATCAGTAAACTTATTTCAGATATCATTAAGATCAGTAATCTCAATTTAAGTTTCTCATCAAATGACTTAGTTAAGATGACTTAGAACCACATATATCACTAACTTTAAGTTGCTTTTGGCCATCAAAACATACAATCATCAATTAGAACATTGTTTATAGGATTCATATCCCAACAATTTCCCCCTTTTTGATGAAGCCAAAACTACTTAAATGTTAATAAATCAGTAGTTAAGTATGTAGTCTATCATAACAGTTCATCAATTCAGAAATTCATATCATATTCACAATCAGATTAGATATTGCACATATTACACATACTAACAAAATATGCAACACACAAAAATATAGAAATAAAGACTAAAGGATAAGAAATGTTATCTTGTGAGCTTGGTCCTTCATCTTCATTCTGTATCTTCAGATTCTGAATGCAACATACATCCTTGCCTTGATATCCATCATATGTTGATGATCAGTTATTCCTTATTCTTTGATAATCTCAGCAATTATGCTGTTAATCTCCTTGTAATCAGGTTCTCCATTTTCCAGTCTTGGAGGTTCCCAATTCGGTTCTTCAGGACATAATATCTTTGTTCCAGCACGAGCAGCAACTTGTGATATATCTTCCCAAAACTCTTGATCAATGTTCAGCGTGAACTCTTCAAAACCAGCAAATTCAGCTTCTTTGCTCGAATGATCACCAAACTTCCTCACAATGAAGTTTGCAATCTGCGACTTCTTCTTCAGATTTGTCCAATGTTCCATATTTTCTGTTAGAACAATAAAATCCACAAAGTTCTCATCTTGAAATTTTTTATCAAATTCTTTTCCTTCAGCTTTCCTTTGAGCATTCAATTTCTTCTTCAAAGTAGCAACTTTATTATCAAATCTTGTTTTTAAGAACTTGATATCCTTTTCTTTCTTCTTTTTCAGCTCTGCTTCTTCAGCTTTCTTTTTCTTCAAAACTTCAAGTCTTTCTTGCTCTTTACTTGAAACACCAACTTTCAATTTGCTCCTTGATCTGGTAAGTCTACCAGTTTCTTCTTCTTCTTGTTCTTCATCAGACAAGACTAACTTTCTCTTCTTCTGAATAGAACTTTCAGCAATATCAGGTCTCTTCTCAACAATTTCTTGACCTTGCTGTTTCTGTTGCTTCCTCAGTTTGATTTTCTCATTCAAACTAGCAATTTCTTCTTTCAACTCATCCTGACTCACAACCAACTGAGCTTGTTGTGACTGAGTTTGTTCCATCACTCTCCTTGTCTTATCTTCCCCCTTTTTGGCTTCATCATGCCACTCTTTCAAGGAAGATATGTGTTGCTCCAGCTTCTTATGCAACACTTGAGATAAGTTCTTCTCTTGCAATCTATGAAGATCATAAATTTTAGACATTGTATGCTCCATAACCTTTTCATAAGAGTTTTCAGAATTCATCTTATTCATTCTGTCAGTAGCTTCTTGGAACATCTTCACAGCATCTTCCAATTTAGCTTGAAGCTCTGCATTCTGCTTTTTCAACATTTCAAAGCTTGAGTTATCAGTTTCCTTTTCAACAGGAACTGTTCTAATTTGTTCCTGCACATCCTCAGGAATGATAGGATCAGTAGAGTGTAATGGAATGCTTTCCATCTCTTCAGCATTTAAGTCTTGATTCTCCAAGGCTTCTGTTTCTTCAATAACAACAGTGTTCTCAAACACTTCTATTGCATTGTCAACATCCTCATCAATTTCCATAAAATCCTTTTCAGCAGCATTCTCAGCTTCATCAACACCCTTCTCTTCACTTTCCACAAACAAATCATCATCTGTAGTAGGAGTTGCAACCTTTTCAACAGAATACTTAATTCATGTCAGCCTTTCAACAAGGTGAGCTACAGATTCTGGGGTAACTAGCTCAAGAAATGAGTTAACACCAGTTGCTTGCATCTGCTCTGCTTCCCAATCATCAAAGATTGAAGCACCTCCCATACCTTCCATAATAGCCAAATTCTCTTTCAAAGTACTCCTCTTAAGATACACCCATGTGCCTATCCTAAGGAGTTTCTCAAACTCAACTGAGCTTTCATCCAATCCAGGAAATTGCTTCAACAAAGCTATCCTCAAATCTATCCTGATTCTATCCTCTTTATCACAGATAGTATAATCCATTAAATCAGCAGGTTTAGGAGTTATAAATTCAGGTTCAGGGAATGATGAAATGTCAATTGGTACAGTAGAAGGCTCAAATTCATGTTCAGTAGAGTGATCATGAACCTGTATTGGGGAATGAAGTGGTGAAGTTTGATGTGAAGTTTGATGTTGAGGACTAGAAATAGGAGTAGGATCAAAATTAGTGTTCTGAGGGGATGAATGGGGAGTGTTCTGAGTCACAGAAAAATAGTGAGTTGATTGTTCAGAACATGAAGGTTGAGGGTTTTGGTTTTCAGCTGGGCTTGGTTCAGAGTTTGAAGGGGTAGAAGAAACATCAACCAACTTCCTCCTAGCACTTCTCCTCTTAGTTCTCTTATGTAAAGCAATAGGACTAGGAACACTAACCTCTTGCTCTTCTGAACTCGATTGCACCACAGTCTCCACAAATCTGACTGTTGGCTCTGAAGCAGCTGTAGCAGACCTTCCTCTCCTTGGTCTAATACTGCTCGGATCATGCCTCGCCTTCGATCTAATCTCGGGTTGATTATCATCAGATCGGTACATTGAAGCTCCAGAATCTTGTGCTTCAGACTCTTGGGGTTGCTCCAAAGGATTCTCTTGTTCAAAACGAACAGACTCCTTCTTCATCAAGAATTTTCCATGATGGAATTTCTTGGGATTACTCCAATACGGCTTTTTAACCAACTGAGGCAACAAGAAACTCAATTTGTTTCCGAACCCTAATTTCGATTTAATCGAAAATTCCATAGTATCCTCATCGAACAAAACTTTGTCTTTCTCATTTAATAACCTTTCCAAGAAAAATCCTTGCCAATCACCTTGAACTCTGTCAATGATTGCAGCCATAATTCGGATCTTGGAACTTGATAGAGCATCCTGGCTATGATGTTGCCCTAACAAACATTTTCCGGCTATGTCCATCAAAAATTGAAGACCAGTAGGAAGAACATCCTTCTTCAGATTAGTCAAGGACTCTGTTTCAACACCTGACCATCTTCCTACACATTCCTTCTCTTCTCCAGCTTTATAATTCATAATGTCCACTGGGCCTTGAGGCAAGTCCAACATGACTTCTAGTATTTCCCTTGTAATCGTGACCTTATGCCCAGAAAGCATGGAGTGGACACCATTGCTATCTCCTTTGAGTTGCAAATAAAATTCCATAGCCTCCGGTTCATAGACATTCAGTGGAGATGATTCCAGAAATTTCCTCAGCCCACACTCCTCGCACATTGTCAAAATGGCTTGATTTTCAGCATTGTGTCGGCCATTGAAATATACAGCATTTTCTACAAAAATGCCCTTTTCGCGAACCCAGAAATTTGAATCAAATGTTCCTGCAACTTCGTTAGATTCACTAATAATATTGATAGTTGCCATTTGTAGAATTTGTAGAGAATAGATTTTTCCAGTAATTATGAGTTTATGAGCTTTCCAGAAATGAACTCGTAAGAAAGACGATGAAGAGTGATCGTTTTTGTCAAATTCAAAACCAATCTAGGGCTAGGATTGAATTTGATTATCACAAGAATGGTTGAGATTAAATCTCGAAATCTGTGTTTTAACACGAACTGTTCATATTCTAGTACCATTCTTAATTTTGGAGCCAATTTATGTTTGATAAATACACCACAGTTTTTAGGTTAGAAATAGAGGAGTGTATTAATCTTCTCTATTAGTAATCTAAAATTGAACAATTTTGGGCTTAGAGTATTCTAAACCAAAAGACTGTTCTGATGCAAATCAGCACAGTAGTTTCCAAAACTATTTCACTTCATTTTCTTACTTGTATATAAAGAAAATTTTACTTATCTGGATCAGCTGAGTACTGTGATCAGCTGAGTAACCTTTTTAGAAATCAGATCAGTAGATGAATCAGCACAGTAGATTTCAGATCAGTACCCAATTTTCCTGATTTCACCTTTTTGATATCAGCACAGTAATCCTCAGATCAGTACTGTGTCAGATCGGTAGAATTCTGTAGACAGATTAGTAGTAAACAAATCTTTCTGTAGACAGATTAGTCAGTAATCAGATTAGTTCTGTAGCATAACTGAATTGTAATCAGATCAGTACTGTAGACAAAGAAGCTTTGTAATCAGTACAGTTCTTTAGACAAGTCAATGTATTAATCAGAATATATCTGTAGACTGCTATAGCCTGTAATCAGATCAGATTAGTAGACTTTTCAAATCTGTAATCAGATCAGTTCCCCCTTCAGTGGAGAATTCCTCTTCTGTGCCTGTTTCACCTTGATAGAAGTGTTAGTTCATGAGATAATTGGTGAATTTCAGTACAGATTAGTAAAAATGTGTTTAATTTAATGATCACATCAAGGTTTATACTAAAATGACTTTAGTGTTCTGAGTCAACAAAAGGATCTTTAAGAAATCACAGATTCCCCCTTAATGTGTGTTCTCAGTGTCCCTCAGCTTTACCAGCTTCCTCATCGGGATGAAGGTCACTTTAGTAACCTTGTTACCTGTTTTAAGTGTAGTGATCTGACATAGGGTTGTCTCTTCTGAATTTTGAGTTTTGATGTACTTCTCTTAGTTCTGCTTCATATTCTTCTTGGTATAAGATCAATACCTGAAATGTTAGCACAGTTCTATACACATACAGAATCCATATCTATCAATCATAAACTAATGCACAATTCTCTGAATCTCACTTCAGCCAATGGTTTTGTAAAAATGTCAGCTCTTTGAATATCAGTATGAATCTTTTCCATCCTAATATTCTTCTTTTCAACATGATCCCTTATAAAATGATGCCTAATGTCAACATGTTTGCATCTAGTATGTAGAACAGGATTTTTTGTGATGGCAATGGCACTATTACTGTCACAATATATAGGTACATTAGATTCTACAACATTGTAGTCTCTGAGTTGTTGTATTAGCCAAAGAAGCTGACTACAACAACTACCTGCAGCCATATATTCTGCTTCAGTAGTAGAAGTTGCCACACTTGTTTGTTTCTTTGAAAACCATGAAATGAGCTTAGTTCCTAAGAATTGACATGAACCTGAAGTAGATTTTCTATCTATTTTGCAACCTCCAAAGTCCGAGTCTGAATAACCACTTAAAGATATATCATCATCTGCAGGATACCATAATCCTCGATTAATGGTCCCCTTTAGATATTTCAATATCCTTTTAGCAGCTTCCAGATGACTTTCCTTGGGGTTTGCTTGAAATCTTGCACATACTCCAACAGAAAAAGCAATATCAGGTCTGCTGGCAGTTAGATAGAGTAGAGAGCCAATTAAAGCACGATAGTGAGGTTGGTCAGAAGACTTACCTCCTTCATCAGGATCCATTCTGTATGTAGGTTGCATGGGCACACCAACTGTCTTACAGGTTTTAATACCAAATTTATCTAGCAAATTCTTAGTGTATTTTTCTTGATTTATAAAGATACCTTCTGAAGTTTGTTTTACTTGAAGACCAAGAAAATATGTCATTTCTCCCATCATAGACATTTCAAATTTACTTTGCATGAGTGTAGAAAAGCTTTCACTCAAGGTTTTGTTGGGTGATCCAAATATAATATCATCCACATAAATTTGAACAAGTAATATATCATTACCTTCTTGTCTTCTAAACAAAGTTCTATCAACCTTGCCTTTTGTAAAACCATTTTCAAGTAAGAATAGAGAAAGAGTATCATACCATGCTCTTGGGGCTTGTTTCAATCCATAGAGTGCTTTCTTTAACCTGTATACTTGGTGACTATTCACTTCAAAACCAGGTGGTTGTTCCACATAAACTTCTTCAGCAAGTATACCATTCAAAAATGCACTTTTCACATCCATTTGATACACAGTGAATTTCATATGTGCAGCATAAGCAAGGAACAATCTTATAGCTTCTAGTCTAGCTACAGGGGCAAAAGTTTCATCATAATCAATACCCTCAGCTTGAGAGTAGCCCTGAGCAACTAATCTAGCTTTGTTTCTAACTACAAGATCATTTTCATCCCTTTTGTTCTTGAAAATCCACTTAGTGCCTACAACATTATGATTACTAGGTCTATCAACAAGTTCCCAAACTTCATTTCTAGTGAACTGATTAAGTTCTTCCTGCATGGCTATAATCCAGTTACTATCACTTAAAGCTTCAATCACAGTTTTAGGCTCAATAGATGATAGAAAACAACACCAGCAAAATAGAGACTTACTAGGTTCTTCCTGGGAATTAAACAATTGTTTTCTAGTTTTAACACCTTTACTAGAATCACCTAGAATCAGATCAGTAGAGTGAGCAGACTTTCATGTCCTTCTATTCTTTAACAGAAATGCTATCATCATTTACATCATCATGCAGATCAGTATTATTTATATCAGCAGATTTGTTCATAGGAGAGCAGTCATTTAATTCTTGTATTTCAGAAGTTTTAGATGACTCACCTTTGTCTTTTACCTTTTCTTCATCAGAATCTTGATCTAGGACTTTCAGGAAAGGATTATATGCTTGTACAGATTCATATATTCATGTATCATCATCTTCATGGTTGATTTGGAGCTGTAATTTGTCAATTTTCTTACTGAGCTGATGATCAGCAGAGTCCTGCACATTCTCATCAAAGACTACATGGGGTGTTTCTTCCACACATAGGGTAGAGTAATTAAATACTCTAAATGCTTTGCTTACAGAAGAGTATCCTAAGAATATTCCTTCATCAGCTTTTGCATCAAAAGCATTTAATTTACTTTTGCCATTGTTATGTATGAAACACTTACATCCAAAAATATGAAAATAAGAAACTCTTGGTTTTCTGCCTTTCCATACCTCATAAGGTGTTTTACCATGCACCTTATTAAGAGCACTTCGATTTTGGGAGTGGCAAGCTGTGTTAATAACTTCTGCCCAAAATTTCTGAGGTGTGTTGAATTCTGCAATCATGGCTCTGCAAGCTTCTTTTAGTGTTCTGTTTCTCCTTTCTGCAACACCATTTTGTTGAGGGGTTCTGGCTGCACTTGTCAGATGTTGTATGCCAGACTTAGAACAATAGTCAGAGATGTAACAATTAATAAATTCAGTCCCCTTGTCACTCTTAATCTTGACAATGGGATGACCTTTTTCAACCTGCAGCCTCTTCAAAAGATCTGGAAGTAGTGTTTGTGTATCACTCTTTTTGTGTAGAAAGACTACCCAAGTAAACTTAGAGTAATCATCTACAACAACTAGAGTATACCTTCTTCCATTCAATGTGGGAGGGTTGATAGGACCATGAAGATCCATATGCAAGAGTTCTAAAACTCTACTTGTTGAAAGAGTTGGAATGGACTTAAATGAAACCTTTACCTGTTTACCTTTTTGATAGGAATCACATACTTGTGATTTGGAATAGATTTCATTAGGAATGCCCTCAACAAGATGTTCTCTAGCAATCTTGTTGATTATCTTAAAGTTCAGGTGGCAGAGGCGTTTATGCCAGAGCCAACTGTTTTCTTTAGGACTCTTAGTAATAAGACAAGCATTCTTAGGACAACTATTCCAATTCACAATGTATACACTTCCTTGTCTTGTGACAACAAGTAGAACATTGTGGGTCCTTTTATTTATTATTTCACATCTTCTGGTCTTGAACTGAACTTTGTATCCCCTGTCACAGAATTGAGATACAGATAGCAAATTATATTTCAAACCTTCAACATAGGAGACATCTTGGATTTCAACATCTCCATTCTTGATGAATCCAAATCCTTTTGTGATTGCTATTGAGCTATCACCAAAGATGACTTTTGGTCCTTCATTCTCATGATAGTCAGTAAGTAAGGCCTTGGTACCAGTCATGTGGTGTGAACACCCACTGTCTATGTACCAGGTCCCACCAACTGAACCACCTTTCTTGTATAAGTCCAGTCGATCCTGCAAGGTAGTGATCTTAATAACTTAGGTACCCTTGTTTATTGGGGTCCTTTGGGGTTAGTAGTGAGAGGTACCCAAATGAACATTGAGGATTTGAATAAATGGGACCTCTTCAGTTTCCTTCCAAATTTATCACAGAACAGTACTTTATTAACCAGTTCAGAATTATCAGCAGACTTAGGATCTATTTTTCTGAGATAGCCTTTCCTTGGTTCTATCCCTTTTTCAGTAAGATCAGTATGCCTGTAATAGTTTGAATATGGTCTAAAAGCATGTGGACCATACGACTTATAGATGCGTTTTGGTCTTTCCTCACCAATGATATTGTAAGATAAAGGAGGAGGATAAAGAACAGGTTTGTTATGATAATGAGGCACAAATCTCCTAGGTTTAGTTGAATACAACTGAGACTGTCTTGTGGAAGGAGGTCTAGGCTGTTCCCAACTTGCCTGTGCTTGTCTTGACCTACTTTTCTGAGTTTGTCTCTTCTGATTCCAGGACTGATCTGATCTGGTCAGAGGAGTATAACTCTTCTGGTATGGTCTTGACTGTACTGGTCTTAATACATTCTTCATTTTACCATTCTTGGTAGTGGGAGGGATGTATTTAGACTGTACTTTGATTTTTGGATCATCATCATAAGTCATAGGTTCTTTTCCTTTATCTAGTTGCAAAGAACTTGAACTAGCTCCATTAGTGTTCTTAAATTCTGAAGTAGATGAACTAGGCAGATCAGTACCTATTCCACTTTTATCATTTGGAGCTCTATATCTGTCTGAGATAGTTTGATTAATTCTAGTAGAGTTAATCATCCCAGATAGCTTTCGATCTAGGCTCACTACTTCAGATTCTAAGAATCTATTGCGCTCTTCAAGTTTTTCACACTTGATCTTTAAATCATTGAATTCATTAGTCTCTTTGGCTTGAGTTTTAATCATACCCTGATATAGTTTGTCAATGGATGCATACTTTTCTTGGAGTTGGGACAACTCTTCTGATAGCCTTGCATTTATGACAGCTATATTAGGATCTACTTTTGACTGAGCTTCTTTCAGATTAATGATTTTTTGCTTTAAAGTTATATTCTCATCACTAATTTCAATGAATGCTTTGTTAGCTTGTAGAAGGTCTTCTTCAGTTACTCCTTGGGAATGATGAAGACTACTTCCTACACTGCTAACAGTAGCATCACTTTCATCAGTGTCAGAATTGTTACAAGATTGAAAAGAGTTAGCAGATGATACCTCATCATTTATTTTGGCCATCATTACCAGTCCATCATCTGCTATGAAGGCTTCATCTTCATTGCTAGAGGGGTAGTCAGATGAAGACGATGGCAACTCTTCTGATTCCGAATCAGAATCATTGTAGGCCACCATTGCCTTCTTACCCTTGGCATATTTTCGATCTCTTCTGGCTTTCCTTTCTTCTCGATCTTCAGAACTCAGATCAGGACATTCATAAGCATAATGACCTGGCTTATCACAGTTATAGCACACAGGATTGTTAGAAGTTCTTTTAGAAGGAGAATGTTTTCGGTTCCTATCATGCTTGTCAATTGAGTTCCTGTCTTTCTTATCAGAATACTTTCTATCCCACTTATCAGATGAGTTCCTATATCTCCTGTTCTCATTAGAGATCTCATCCCTTCTTTCAGAAGAGTTTTGATCCCTTCTGTTCACAGAAGAGTCCCTGTTACTAGAACCCTTAGTTTCCTTATAGAATCTTTTGTATCTACCATACCTCTTATTCAGTTTATCAAATCTTTTGATCATAAGGCTCATCTGATCTTTCAGACTAAGATCAGAACTATCTAGTTCATCTTTTATGCTTGAGGCCTTAGACTTAGATGATCTAGACCCCTTAGAGGTAGAGGCTTTAAAAGTTATGTCCTTAGAGGCATCTTTATCCTTATGAATCACAGTAATAGGATCTTCTTCATCTAACTCAAACTCATGTGCCTTAAGTGTTTGGAACATAGTTTCTGCTGGCCAAGAATCAATGTCTTGTGTGGTTTTAATGATCATCTTGACCATTTTCCACCTTTCATCCAAGGCTTTCAAGATTCTCAGGTTAACTTCTCTATCAGTATAAGTCTTGCCTAACACATCAAGATCATTCATGATTTTGGTAAATCGAGTATCCAATTCATCAATTGATTCTCCTGGCTTCATCTTAAATGATTCAAACCTTTGGACAGCTGTGGATAATTTGCTTTCTTTGATCAGTGTAGTACCTTCACAAAGAATAGCCAATTTGTCCCACATTTGGTTTGCAGTCTTACATTTTAACACTTTACCAAGATACACATTTGGCAAGGTGTGTAAAATATAGTTCTTGGCAAGACTGTCCAAATTGTTTTGTTTCATTTCTTCCGAAGTCAGTTCTGACCTTGGTTTAGGGACCAGTTCTCCAACTGGTTTAGATGGATCCAGAACAGCAGTGTTTTCCACCATGATGACAATTGGTCCTTCAGTCACCACAGACACCATTAGATCATGGGTTGAGCTAAAGATGGCCTCCATCCTAAGCTTCCAGTAGTCATAATCTGCAATCTTGAACTTAGGCAGTTTGTTCACATTAGTGTCATCCATGTTTGATTAGATAAATAGGATCAGTAGTATAGCAGATAAATTTCAAGTATTCAGATAGTGACAGATATCAAGAAAGAGTAGCAAGATCAGTAAGTTTTCCCTCAAGATCTGCAAGGTTATCAAGAAACAGCATTCCAAAGAACTACTGCTCTGATACCACTTGTTGGTCCCAAAGTTGAGTTAAGATTGAGTAAGCTAGTAAAAGTCTAGTGGGGAGGGGTGAATAGACTTTTAAAAATCTTTCAAAATATCAGAATATGCAATGCGGAATTTAGTCTTCTTATGTACTGTACTGTGCTTACTCAGCTCAGATCAGTACTTTTCAAAACAATATGGGCCTTACTAGTTTATACTCAACTTTTCTTTAGATCTTTTGCTTAGTAAATTCTTAATGTTCTTAGTTAAACAATTCAAACAAATATCAAACAGAAAATGTAAAGAACACAGAATTTTATAGTGGTTCGACAAATGTCTACATCCACTCTCACAACTCCAGTTGTGAAGTTTTATTAACTCTTCCTTCTTGAGTTTCTTGTGGCTTAAAGTCCCAAGATTAAGACTGTGATCTTATCGATTATACCTCCAGGTATATCTTCGATCTACTAGTAATTTTCCAAGTAACTAGCACACTTGTTTTACAACATACAAACTTAAACTTGAAAAGTAAAACTTCTCTTTGAGTAGTGTTGGGATATGAATCCTAGAACAAGTCCTAAATGATGATAAAAGATAAAGATGAAGTTTTGATAAGCCAAAAGTAGACTTGAATATTTTCTAAGTATTGACTGATCTAGTCTAGTTGAGTTGAAGTCGTCTTGTACAGATCAGTAGAAGTTCACAAGACAAGTACTAGTTTTTAAAAGACAAGTATTATTGAAAGATAAAGTACGATTTATAAGTACTTCATATTTGTTATTTGTATATGTTAAGATTGTTATTGAGCTATGAATAATTGTTGTATAGAGCTCATGATTTTAAATGTAATAGATAGATTCTTTGTATAGTTTTATAAGTTGACTAAGCTTTGTAAACAAGAGCTTAAAGTAATGTAATAATCTTGTTAGGATTAGAGGATAGGACTAGATTAGTTCTATATTGTAATCTGAAGAAGTCTACTGCACAAGACAAGTAGAAGACGCAATCTACTACTGGACAAGACAGGTGCGCGACTTAAATAAGACAGGTTAACTTAAAGTTAGTTACAGAAACGCGTGGTGAAGATAAAGATTGAAGAATTAGTTAAGGAATAACTAATTAACTGAAGAAACGCGTGGAAGAAGAATCAGTTACAAGTTAGTTTTCAAGAAAGGTTGTTACACAACTGAAAGTTCTTGGAATTGGAAGTCTATAAATACCCCAAGGTATTCATTGGTTAAAGACTACTGAAAATACGTATACTAAAGCTACCTACTGAAGAATTGTTCGAAGTTGCTCTCAGAGATTGAAGTTCAGAAAGTGAAGCTACACAAGTCAAGTGAAGAAACCCGAAGGCTACTACTGAACGAAGAGAAGTTTTATTTTCGTTTACTGTTTCAAGTTGCTAGTTACTTGTAAAATAGCTAGTAAGATCGAAGAGGCACTTGGAAGTGTTGTCGAGAAGATCTAAGTCTTATTTCTTGGGACTTAAAGCCACAAGAACATATTACTCGATTGGAAGAGTTAATAAGAATTTCACGACTGGAGTTGTGAGAGTGGATGTAGACAAGTTGTCGAACCACTATAAATCTCCAGTTTGATTTACTTTACTGTTTTGTTTGTTTTAATTGATTAACTGTTTACTTGTTAAACATACATAACTGAACAAGACTAGTTGAGTAAACACTGAAACAGAGTTCTCGAAATAAGTTGAGTATAATCTTTAATTGGGCTCATTGTTAATTTCGTATTCCGCACATTGTAATTCTGATATATCGAAAGATTTTAGAAAAGTCTATTCACCCCCCTTTAGACATTTTCTTTAGCTTCCCTCGATATTAACTCAACTTAAGGACCTACAAGTGGTATCAGAGCAGTAGTTTACGAACTGCTGTTTCTTGATAACCAACTCAAAGACTTGGGTGAAAATCTCAGTCCAAGATCATATTTGCTTACGTGTTCTTCATCAATATTCTTGATATATCTGTTTCTTGTTCCCTGTTCTTGACTCATATACTTCTTGATCATAAATCTATTTAGCGCTGATTTACTTGAAAAAATCATGTCTCTTGAAATAAGTGCTAACAAGTTGCCTAAGTTCCAGGTTCAAGATTATGACTATTGGAAGCTAAGGATGGAAGCCATCTTCAGCTCCACTCACGACTTAATGATCTCCGTCATCACTGAAGGTCCGATAGTGACCATGATCCCCAATACTGCTGCCCTTGACACAAATCAACCCGTGGGTACACTCGTCAAGAAACCAAGGTCAGAACTAACCTCAGAAGAAATGAGACAGAATAATTTGGATAGCTTGGCCAAGAATTACATCTTACACACTCTTCCTAACGAGTATCTGGGAAAAGTGTTAAAATGTAAAACTGCCAAAGAAATGTGGGATCGCTTAGCTATCATTTGTGAAGGGACATCCCTAATCAAAGAAAGCAAGCTTTCCACTGCAGTCCAAAGATTTGAATCATTTCATATGAAAGCTGGCGAAACTATAGACCAGTTGGATACTTGTTTTACCAAAATCATGAATGACTTGGAAGTCCTTGGTAAATCTTATACTCCACGTGAAATCAATCTTAGGATTCTCAAAAGCCTTGATAGTCGATGGAAAATGGTAAAAATGCTTGTTAAGAATACCCAAGATATAGACGTGTGGACAGCAGAGACTATGTTTCAAACTCTAAAGGCTCATGAGTTTGATCTAGACGAAGATGAACCTATAGTAAGTAGTGACAGAGAACATGCTGTATCTAAGAACGTTGCTTTTAAGGCTAGTTCGTCTAAGGTAGACAGGTCGAAGTCTAAGACTAGGTCTACTTCTGTGAAAGACGAGTTAGATACTGATCTTAGTCTGAAGGATCAGGTAAGCCTCGTGGTTAGAAAGTTTGATAGGCTGAATAAACGTTTCGGAAGATATAAGAAGTTCTATAGAGAGTATAGAGGGTCTGCTTCTAAGAACTCATCTGAGACCAGACGAGACCGAAACTCGTCCGAAAGGAGAGACGAAGTCTCGAAAGGTAACAGACAAGATAGAGAGTCTGATGGTAGGAAGATTACTCGTTCTGATAGACGTGATAAACGAAGGAACAACTCTCCTATTAAAAAGGCTACTAATGATCTCGTGTGCTATAACTGTGAAAAGCCAGGTCACTACATATATGAATGTCCAGACCTAAGTACTGGTGATCGAGAAGAACGCAAAGCACGAAGGGAAAGAAGATACAACCGTGGTAAGAAGGCAATGATGGCCAATGATGACTCTGACTCTGACTCAGACGAGTTGCCATCATCCTCATCCAGCTACCCGTCTGAACCAGATCACGATGAAGCTTTTATAGTAGATGATGGTCTATGCTGCATGGCTAAAATCGACCAAGAGGTATCATCTGCTACGTCTTTTCAATCTTGTGAGGAATCAGAATCTGATGAAAGTGACACTGCCAGTAGCAAAGTAGGGAGTAGCCTTCAGCACTCTACTAGTGCAGTTGAAGACGACCTCCTACTTGCCAACAAGGCATTCATTGAAGTCAGTGACGAAAACATCATTCTAAGACAAGAAATCATTGATCTTAAGGAAGCTCAGTCTAAAGTAGATCCTAATATAACAGTCATAAATTAACGCTTGCAAGAAGAGTTGAGTCAACTCAAAGACAAGTGTGCATTGACAGACAAGTTGTATCAAGACCTACTTAAGACACATGCTACTGAGAAACATGAATTCGATGTTTTAAAAAGCAAGTGCAAAAAGCTTGAAGAACGTAATAAGTTCTTAGAAACCGAGGTTGTCACTCTAGACCTTAAACTTACTGACCTGGTTAACTCATCTAAAGTTAACCTTGAACTGTCAGATAGGTATAGGGCTCCTGCTGACAAGACAGGCATAGGTGCTGAGATACCCAGCTCGTCTACTCAAGTTCCTAAGAACCCTACTATTTTCATCTCAAGCTCTTTGACTAATGATAAAGGAAAAGAACCAATGATATACGATATTGATACTCCATCTAAAGGTACTGTACCAAAACAAGCTCGAGTTAACATTCCAATTACCAAAGGAGGTAAAAAGAATGGTAACAACAAGCCTGTTCAATCTAGAACTAATCTTCTAAGGACCACTAATCGTAGACGATCCAACCAGGTCACATACGAGGATTGGTATCCCGAGGAGACTAGTACTAGACAAGTACAGACTAGACGACAAGAGTCTAGACCTCCTTTCATAAGGCAGTCTCAACTCTACTCGTCTAGACCTAGATAGGAAGGTCCAAAATATCGTACACAAGCTGTTCTATATCCTCCACCTTTGTCATATGATATCGAAGGAGAAGAAAGACCTAAACATGTCTATAAACCGTATGGACCTAATGCATACAAACCCTACTCTGACTATCATAGACAAGTGCCTGCTCAAGTAGAGATCAAGTCGAAAGGCTATCTCCAAAGAGTAGACCCGAACTCGACTGATAGGCCAGATAAGGATAACAAGGTCTTATTTTGCAACAAATATGGTCGTAAGCTCAGAAGATCAAACTTGTTCAGGACTCCAATGTACATTTGGATTCCATTGAACTCGACTAACCCCCCAGGACCCAAATAAACAAGGAGGGTACCTAAATTATGAAATATCATCTAATGCAGGGTCGACTCGATCTATACAAGAAGGGTGGCTCAACAGGAGAAACTTGGTACATAGACAGTGGCTGTTCGCACCACATGACTGGTACCAAGGCTCTCTTATCAAGCTACCATGAGCAAGAAGGACCAAAAGTAATATTTGGTGATAGCTCCACTGCTGTTACCAAAGGATTCGGTTACATTCGGAATGGAGATATAGAGATCCAAGATGTCTCTTATGTTGAAGGCTTGAAATACAATTTACTCTCTGTCTCACAATTTTGTGATCGTGGATACAAGGTGCAGTTCAAGAGTCGCAAATGTGAAATCATTGACAAAAGGACACACACAGTCCTACTGATCGGCATAAGACAAGGAAGTGTGTACATAGTGAACTGGAACAGTTGTCCGAGGGACACCTGTCTACTTACTAAGAATCCTAAAGAACTTGGCTGGCTCTGGCATAGACGCCTCTGTCATCTAAACTTTAAGGTTCTTAATAAGATAGCCAGAGACTACCTTGTGGAAGGTATTCCCAATGAAGTCTACTACAAGTCACATGTATGCACGTCCTGTCAGAAAGGTAAACAGGTAAAGGGTTCCTTTAAATCTATTCCAACCCTCTCAACAAGTAGAGTTCTTGAACTTCTACATATGGACTTACATGGCCCAATTACTCCTCCAACCTTGAACGGTAGAAGGTACACACTTGTTGTGGTAGATGACTATTCTAAGTTCACTTGGGTAGTCTTCTTACACAAGAAGAGTGATACACAAACACTCCTACCTGATCTGTTGAAGAAGATTCAAGTTGAGAAGAATCAGTCCATTGTCAAGATCCGTAGTGACAAGGGTACTGAATTTATTAACTGCTGTAGGTCCCTAAGTTGAGTTAATATCGAGGGAAGCTAAAGAAAATGTCTAGAGGGGGGTGAATAGACTTTTCTAAAATCTTTCGATATATCAGAATTACAATATGCGGAATACGAAATTAACAATGAGCCCAATTAAAGTTTATACTCAACTTATTTCGAGAACTCTGTTTTATGTACTCAACTAGTCTTGTTCAGTTATGTATGTTTAACAAGTAAACAATTAATCAATTAAACAACAAACAAAATAGTAAAGTAAATCAAACACGAGATTTATAGTGGTTCGACAACTTGTCTACATCCACTCTCACAAACCCAGTTGTGATGTTTCCACTAAACTCTTCCAATCGAGTACAAGTGTATGTTCCTGTCTTTAAAGTCCCAAGAAGAAGACTTAGATATTCAACAGACTATACCTCCAGATATGTCTACGATCTAACTAGAAATTTTACAAGTATCTAGCACCTTGAAAAGTAACAAAACAAAACTAAAAACTTCTCTGATCTTCAGTAGTAGCCTTCTTGATTCTTCACTTGTCTTCTGGCTATCTTTCTGAACTTCAATCAACTCTGAGAGTAAACTTCGATTGAATCTTCAATAACGTTTGTAAGTAGTAATTCTCAATATTTCAGTAGTCAGTAGTTTTTAACCAATGAATACCTTGGGGTATTTATAGACTTCAAATTCAAGAACTTTCAGTTGTGTAACAACCTTTCTTGAAAACTAACTTGTAACTGATTCTTTTATTCTTCCACGCGTTTCTTCAGTTAGTTATTCCATAACCAATTCTTCAACTTCATCTTCAATACGCGTTTCTGTAACTAACTTCAAATTAAATTGTCTTGTGTAGTCTAGTAGATGCACTTGTCTCGTAGTCCACCTGTCTTGACTAGTAGACTGGTCTTCTCTTCTTGTGCAGTAGACTTCTAATAGAACTAATCTAGTCCTATCATCTATCCTAACAAGACTATTACATTACATTAAGCTTTCATAATACAAGCTTAGTCAACTTATAAACTATACAATGAATCTATCTATTACATAGAAATATCATGAGCTCTATACAATAATTATAGCTCAGAAACAATCGTAACATATACAATCAAATACATATATATGAAGTACTTATAAATCGTACTTATCTTTCAATAATACTTGTATTATAAACGGTACTTGTCTTGTGAATTCTACTGATCTGTACAAGATGACTTCAACTCAACTAGACTAGATCCATCAATACTTAGAAAATATTCAAGTCTTCTTTTGGCTTATCAAAACTTTATCTTTTATCTTTTGTTCATCATTTAGGACTTGTTCTAGGATTCATATCCCAACAACTGCTATATTAAAGAATTTTGTTCTAAGCGTGGCATCCAGCACCTTACTAGTGCAGCAAGGACACCACAACAAAATGGAGTAGCAGAACGAAGGAACAGAACTCTTAAGGAGGCCTGCAGGACCATGCTGACAGAGTATAATACGCCTCAGAAGTTTTGGGCAGAAGCCATCAATACTGCATGCCACTCACAAAATAGAAGTGCTATCAATAAAGCACTATGTAAGACGCCCTATGAGGTATGGAAAGGTAGAAAACCCAGAGTTTCATATTTTCATATATTTGGTTGTAAGTGTTTCATCCATAACAATGGGAAAAGCAAGTTGAATGCATTCGATGCTAAAGCAGACGAGAGGATATTCTTAGGATACTCCTCGACTAGCAAAGCATTTAGAGTATTCAACTACTCAACCCTCTGTGTGGAAGAAACACCACATGTGGTTTTTGAAGAATCTCAACAGGACTCGTCTGCCAACAAGATCAGTGAGAAAGTTACTGAGCTAACTATCGAATCTGACAAAGATTCAGAGGTATATGAATCCGTTCAAGCATACAATCCATTCATGAAAGCCCTCGAAACTGATGACAAGGAAAGGGTAAGTGCTCAAGGTAAGTCTACTAGACCAGTAGACATGCCTGCTCTAGTTGACTCATCTACTCCAGGTAAATCTGTTGATGATATAATTGATGTTGACATGCATGATGCTGTACATGATATAGATGATAGTGTTATTGTTAAAAATAGAAATACATGGAAATTTGCGCATAATACTGAAAATATCATTGGTGACTCTACGGTTGGTGTGAAGACTAGACGACAACTCTTTGAGTCGCAAGAACAATCTAGTCCATCTTTGTTTTGCTGGTGTTGTTTCCTCTCATCTATCGAGCCTAAAACCATCAAAGAGGCTTTAGCTGATAGTAATTGGATCATCGCTATGCAAGACGAGTTGAATTAGTTTGTTCGAAACGACGTCTAGGAACTTGTTGATAGACCTAAACATCATAATGTAGTTGGCACTCGATGGATTTTCAAGAATAAGAAATATGAGAATGATGTAGTTGTTCGTAATAAGGCTAGACTAGTCGCCCAAGGCTATTCACAAGCTGAAGGCATAGATTATGATGAAACATATGCACCTGTTGCTAGACTAGAAGCCATTCGATTGTTCCTTGCATATGCTGCTTACATGAAATTTACCATATATCAAATGGATGTTAAAAGTGCATTTCTTAATGGTATTCTTGCGGAAGAAGTGTATGTTGAACAACCCCCAGGTTTCGAAGTCAAAGGTAACCAGGTATACAGATTAAAGAAGGCCTTATATGGACTAAAGCAAGCTCCAAGAGCATGGTACGATACTCTTTCTCAATTTCTATTAGAAAATGGTTTTACTAAAGGCAAGGTCGATAGAACCTTGTTTAGAAGACAAGAAGGGAAAGACATCTTACTCGTCCAAATTTACGTAGATGACATCATTTTTGGCTCACCTAACAAAAAGCTGAGTGAAAGTTTCTCAACACTCATGCAAAGTAAATTTGAGATGTCTATGATGGGTGAAATGAATTACTTTCTTGGACTTCAAGTAAAACAGACCCCAGAAGGGATTTTCATAAATCAAGCAAAATATACTCGTAATCTACTAGACAAGTATGGTATTAAGACATGTAAATCTTCTGGAGTACCTATGCAACCTACTTACAGGATGGATCCATATGAGAATGCTAATCCAAAAGAGAGTCATATGGAAACCACTAAAAGGATTCTGAAATATTTGAAAGGAACCATCAATCGTGGTATATGGTATCCCTCAAATGATGATCTATCTCTAAGTGGCTACTCTGATTCTGATTTTGGTGGTTGTAGAATAGATAGGAAATCTACATCTGGTTCTTGTCAATTCTTAGGCACAAAACTCATTTCATGGTTTTCGAAAAAGCAGACAAGTGTTGCTACCTCTACTACTGAAGCCGAGTACATGGCTGCTGGTAGTTGTTGTAGTCAATTATTATGGCTTATTCAACAGCTTAGAGATTATAATATTTGTGAATCAAATGTTCCTATATTCTGTGATAGTAATAGTCCTATTGCCATTACACAAAATCCTGTTCTGCACACACGTTGTAAGCATGTTGATGTAAAACACCATTTCATACGTGATCATGTAGAAAAGAAGGATATTAGCATGGAAAAGATTCACACTGATTTTCAAAGAGCTGATATTTTTACAAAACCATTAGCTGAGGCCCGATTTCGTGAATTATGCATTAGTCTAGGACTAATTGATCTTGATCCTACTAGTATGTAGAAATGTACTAACCAGACAGGTACAGTCTTAAGAAGAAAGGAGAAATAGACAAGTTACCATGAAAGCACAGAGCACTCGTATACTCACTCAACAGACAGGTATACAAGGTCAGACAAGTTGACCATCCAACCCGATGAGGAAGCTGGTAAAGCTGAGGGTAATACTAAGGGAATAAACATTTAAAGGGGAATCCTTGATTTCTTAAAGAACCTTATGTTGACTCTTTAGTTTGGAAACAGTCATCTTGTTTGAATCTTGACCATTATGCTAGATTGATATTCACCTTATTTATTATACTCGACTACCTGTATTACATCTAAACTGTAGTGCGAGAAAAGACAGGTTCAAATAGGCACTTGATGTTCAAAGTAGACAGGCATAGTCGAAGGGGGAACTCGTCTTGTGCGCCAGTCTACTCGTCTGTTCTGGATAGCCTCGAACAGACAAGACAAGTATTCTCATGATTTACATATTATAAGTGTTTAATCAATTTGAATTAAGGATATATATGTAATTTGAAGTAATGAAAGTTTGAAAACCTAGAACTAGATTTATACACTCCATTTAATGAGGTGTATATAACCAGTTCGCGCCAAAAAAAAAAAAAAAAACTCTACTGTGCTAGGTCAGAGGAATACACCCCTCTATCCTACCAATAGAAGAGGCGGATTTCAAATTTTACGATACTAAATCACGTAATATTCTCGATTCCGTAAAACTGAATTTCAAAAGCCTTTCATATCTGTCCATTGGATTAAATCTTTCAATCTCAACCATTGATCTCAACCTTCAAGGTTTAACAAAACCCATACTACTCGTTCATAACTGCTCACAATTTCATTATCTCTTGATTTTCATAACTTCTCAAGCACTCAAACATCTTCGAAATTCCTCGATTTTCATAATCATTCTACTATGTCGATCGTCTCGATGTTCGATGCTCGTACTAACATGCAAGCTAGGTTTGATCTCGGTAAATACATCACCGAAGGAAGAGTGCATGTAGAAGGATCGGTGTTTTTCAAAGGGAATCACACTGAAGACAACAAAGAAATCTTGTTAAAATGCTTCAGATGTGGTTTGAGACCCTATTTGGAGGCATTTCCTGAAGTTGTTCTAGAAGAAGAAGTGTTGGAGTTTTATGCTATTGCAACTCGACAAGGCGACTCGATTGAAGCCTTTGTTGGAAGAAGGCGAGTGGAGATCACTCGTGAATTTCTGACAGAATCACTGAAATTGCCATCCGGATCGATAGATATCGAAAGATATGCTGAAGGCAGAGAGTTGAGGTATTTAAGTATTTTCTGTGGAAGAAAGCTGAAATTGAAGAGCGATGGAAAAGTTCCTGTTGTCAAGAAGAAAGAGCTGCTTGACAAATACAAGACCCTTCTTGATATAGCATCAAAAATGTTGCTAGGAGTCACTGGGAGTTTTGACTCTGTGACGCCTCAGAAAGCAAGAATTATGGCTGTGATTCATGATGGAATTACTGAAGGAAACTGGTCTAAACTCTTTTTGGATAGATTGATGTACTACAAGAAGTTTGTGCAAGTTGACACCAGTTCAGCCAACTGGGTTGTTTCTGCAAATGTAAGTTTCGGAAACAAGTTGAGTATCATTCTACCCATTCTATTGCCCAACAAGACGAGTTGGAGTAAAGGCAAGCCATTCCATCCTCTAAAGCATTATTTGAAGAAGGAGGCTCTGGCTAAGCAAGCTGCTGCTAGATCGGCTGCCACTAGATAAGTTCAGATCAATCCTGATGATGCCTTGATTGAAGCTGCCTCGTCTAGTTCTGGTGAAGACAAGTCGGGCAGTGAAGGTTCTGAAGAAGCTGAAGCTGGAACTAGTGGAAGACTAGTTCAGTATGTAGAAGAGGAGGCAATGTTTGAGGCTGCAGGAGATTCTGAGGAAACTCACTCAGACAAGGAGCCTGAGAAGGAAGAGGAAGAGCTATATGAGTATCGACTGGTGAGAGTCGAGTCGAGTCCTTCACCAGACAAGTTGACAGAAGAAAAGGTTGGTACTTCTTCTCGAACTTTGTCAATTCCTCTCTCTCTCCCCGTTAAAACCAAGGCCAGATCACTTCGATCTCGTGCTAAACCTGTACCCAAAACCTCATCAGTGTTGGCAGTACAACCACTTCGAGCCAACATAACCCCACACACTACTATATACGATACAGTTGATACTTCTACAACTGTCGAACCAAACCAAGCCACATCAAAGCCCCAAGAAACCACCATCCAAATTCCTATTACCTCAACAGAATATGTTGAACCCCTCAACCCATCTACTTCAGACGAGATACCAGTTGCCACTGCGACAACTGAGATAGGGACCCCACCTGCTCAGACCCCGTCTGATGTTAGGTTTGAATCCCTTGTTTATTATCCGATGTGCTTAAGGGAGAAGAGGATTCGTGCTAAAGTTAGCAACAATCTGAAGAAGAGGCTCTCGTCTATTGAGATAGACACCTCGTCAGAACAGTATGAGAAACTTCTAAGGATATGCACGTGGGTTACATTGAAGAAATCTTCTACTGATGATCTGTTTGAAGTCATCCAAGGCATGGGAGGAATCTCCAATTTTATGGATTGGGAGATGGAGCAAAGGGAGAATAGTGGAGTTCAAGATTATTCAGAACTTCTCCCACCTCATGTTCTTACAGCCCTGGTAAAGCGAATGCTAAATTTCCCAGATGATGTATTGCCTGCATCGCACGTGTTTGATATTGGTGTTCAGACTGATCTACTGGAAGAAGAGTTAAGAGCTGTAACTGTTGAAGCTGGTATTCAAACTTCAGATCAGTCAGAAGATGAGTCTGAAAACTCTGATGATGATTCTTTCAATTTTGGAATAGAAGATGATGAGTTCATGGACGCCGTGATGTTTACAGAAGATGAACTTATTGAGAAAGTTCAAGAAGAGGGTGTTACTGAAACTCAGTCGTCTTTTCAAGGTTTTTCTGAAGGATATCTTACAGAGTTGAAGTCTGATTTGAGAGATGCTGTTCACTCTGCTGTTGATGAGTTCTTAAATTCAAAGGTTAAGGATGTGCTAGTTGAGCAAAATCAATTGCTTGTTAATTCCTCTAGAGAATTGATTGTTGGAGAGGTCAACAAGATGGACTCAACTTTCCGAGCAGAGTTGTATGCGGAAGTTGAACGTTTTCTCCAAAAGCAAGTTGATGTTTCTGAGAAGAGATCTATTTCATTTGCTAGATCATTGGCTGAAGAATCTGGCAAGATGGAACGTCTATACCGTGTTAAGATTGAGATAGCTGATGAACAAAGACGAGAAGCACAAGATCAGTTGGTGCGTTCTCAAGCTATTCTCACTGAGCTAACTAAGCAAAACACCCTACTGCGTCAGACAGCTGTTCATTTCAAGGATGAATTGGCTATTAATTCAAAGAAATTGGAGTCTACTGCTGATCGTCTAGACAAGATGAGTCGTGACCAGACGCATCAAAGGCAGATAGAGCTCACTGCATAAGCTATGAAGGAAGCACTAAAAGAAGAAATGACTCGATTCACTAGTCTATTCACTCTTAAGGCAAGTGATGAAGCCAAAAAGGGGGAAGAGACAAGTAAAGTTGAAGAGAAGTTAAGTGCTGAACCAGAGATGACAAGTAAAGTTGAAGAGAAGTTAAGTGCTGAACCAGAGATGAAGGAAGCTGCAACTGTTATACAAGATCTTAAAAGGCCAAAGAGAGGCAAGTTGGTGAAGAAGGCAGATCTTGAGGAAATCAAACAATCGGAAATGAAAAGATTGGAGAAAGGAAAGAACATTGCAGAACCTGAAGTTGAAGTTCAAACCAGACAAGTAGTCAAAAGAAAGCTTGTGATTGAAGAGAAGCAAGAAGAAGGAACTGAAATCATGAAGAAGCAGAAGATAGATGTTGATGATGAATCTAAGTATGCTTGCAAGAAGAAGCTGGGTAAGCATATTAGAAGACTGCTGAAGCTGAAAGCAAATCCAGATCTAGTGGAAGATGCATTCATTGACAACATCATTGATGATGAACATCGTAAAGATTGGTTCAAAGTCAAGTTGCAATGGGAGTTAGATCACTGGATTATTCGTAAATATGGAGAAGCTGATAGTTCTGAGGAACTTTATGTCATATTTGACAAATTCATGGAAGTTCAAGATAAGAAGCTATGGAATCTGATCATGAAGATAGCTGCTGCTGTGAATTGTAACATTCTTGTTCCTATCTTTCCTAAGTGGACTACTCCTATGTTAGGATCAGGAAAAAGGATCGATCACAACCATATCAAGAAATTTGAAGAAGAGTTACTGGAGAAAGAGAAGATCGAGACTGAAGATCATATGTCAGTAATTCATAAGAGACTCCTAGATGCATTCTGTGTTCCAAATCCAGAAGGAGGTACTCTTTCAGATTAGTTTTTTTTGTTTGCTCTGATTTATAATTCGTATTTTGATTTAGTATGTGTAATATCTACTGATCATATTTTGAATGAATGAAAAGATAAAGTACTATTTTGATGTTAAAAGACAAGATAACTACTTAACTAGTCTACTATTATGAAAAGATTCAAGTAGTTTTGGCTTCATCAAAAAGGGGGAAATTGTTGGGATATGAATCCTAGAACAAGTCCTAAATGATGATAAAAGATAAAGATGAAGTTTTGATAAGCCAAAAGTAGACTTGAATATTTTCTAAGTATTGACTGATCTAGTCTAGTTGAGTTGAAGTCGTCTTGTACAGATCAGTAGAAGTTCACAAGACAAGTACTAGTTTTTAAAAGACAAGTATTATTGAAAGATAAAGTACGATTTATAAGTACTTCATATTTGTTATTTGTATATGTTAAGATTGTTATTGAGCTATGAATAATTGTTGTATAGAGCTCATGATTTTAAATGTAATAGATAGATTCTTTGTATAGTTTTATAAGTTGACTAAGCTTTGTAAACAAGAGCTTAAAGTAATGTAATAGTCTTGTTAGGATTAGAGGATAGGACTAGATTAGTTCTATATTGTAATCTGAAGAAGTCTACTGCACAAGACAAGTAGAAGACGCAGTCTACTACTGGACAAGACAGGTGCGCGACTTAAATAAGACAGGTTAACTTAAAGTTAGTTACAGAAACGCGTGGTGAAGATAAAGATTGAAGAATTAGTTAAGGAATAACTAATTAACTGAAGAAACGCGTGGAAGAAGAATCAGTTACAAGTTAGTTTTCAAGAAAGGTTGTTACACAACTGAAAGTTCTTGGAATTGGAAGTCTATAAATACCCCAAGGTATTCATTGGTTAAAGACTACTGGAAATATGTATACTAAAGCTACCTACTGAAGAATTGTTCGAAGTTGCTCTCAGAGATTGAAGTTCAGAAAGTGAAGCTACACAAGTCAAGTGAAGAAACCCGAAGGCTACTACTGAACGAAGAGAAGTTTTATTTTCGTTTACTGTTTCAAGTTGCTAGTTACTTGTAAAATAGCTAGTAAGATCGAAGAGGCACTTGGAAGTGTTGTCGAGAAGATCTAAGTCTTATTTCTTGGGACTTAAAGCCACAAGAACATATTACTCGATTGGAAGAGTTAATAAGAATTTCACGACTGGAGTTGTGAGAGTGGATGTAGACAAGTTGTCGAACCACTATAAATCTCGTGTTTGATTTACTTTACTGTTTTGTTTGTTTTAATTGATTAACTGTTTACTTGTTAAACATACATAACTGAACAAGACTAGTTGAGTAAACACTGAAACAGAGTTCTCGAAATAAGTTGAGTATAATCTTTAATTGGGCTCAGTGTTAATTTCGTATTCCGCACATTGTAATTTTGATATATCGAAAGATTTTAGAAAAGTCTATTCACCCCCCTCTAGACATTTTCTTTAGCTTCCCTCGATATTAACTCAACTTAGGGACCTACAAGTAGCCTTTGATTCTTCTCTTCAATTCAGTGGCTTCTCTTCTTTAATCTCCTTCAACTCTGTGAGTTCTTCTTGTGCTCTGTAGACTTAGATTGCTTGTGAATGCTTTAAGATCAGTAGTCTTAGCAGTAGGAGATCACACAGTATTTATAGAACTTAGTATGACAGTTAGCAGTTTGTGAACTAACTCTCAACTAACTCTAAAACTGTTTTTGTAACTTCTTCTTGTAACCGACTTTGTAACTTCCTTCCAAGTCAGCATATCTTCAATAAATCTTCAGTTACTCTTTAAATAAGCTTTCCAAACTTATTCTTCAATTTTGATAAATCAGCACAGTAACTTACTGTTCTAATTTTTTTACTCTTCGGATTTTTACTCTGCTGAGCCAGTCAGCACAGTAACCTAAAACTGTTAAAAACTTCTTCAGATTTCTTCTAATCTCTTCTTCAACTCTTCTTGAAGTCTTCTTATTCTGAAGTAGTCCTCTGAGTCTTCATAGTCTTCTGATCTTCTTCTAATCTAGTTCTAATCATACTGTTCTGAACTTTTACACTGCTGATTACAATAAAATACAAATTTACAAATATAAAACCTATCTATACATCAACTGAACTATATACAGATGAGTATATCTAAGTCCTACACTATAAGCTGTCTATACAACACAAAACATCAGCTTAGTTCCTAACAGTTCATATATCAGATCAGTAAACAATAAGATCAGTAAACACCTAAGATCAGTAACTTACATATAAGACCAGTAAGCATATAAGATCAGTAAGTATATAAGATCAGTAACTCAGATTTAAATATCTCATATAAGATCACTAAAATTATTCTCAGTTTCCATACTCAGATCAGTAATCTTATTTCAAATGACTCAGTTAAGATCAGTAATTTTATTCCTACTATTACTAAATAAGATCAGTAAACTTATTTCAGATATCATTAAGATCAGTAATCTCAATTTAAGTTTCTCATCAAATGACTTAGTTAAGATGACCTAGAACCACATATATCACTAACTTTAAGTTGCTTTTGGCCATCAAAACATACAATCATCAATTAGAACATTGTTTATAGGATTCATATCCCAACATATATTATATGTCCAATACGCTCCTCAAGATGGAGCACTGTAGGAGAGTCCAATCTTGATCATAGGCATTTGAAGACGAGAGGGGAAGCGAAGCAGGCCAGGCTGCGAGGGAATGGGATGTGTTTGCCGAAGAAGGTGGTGTCGCGAGCGGTTGTTCAGGCCGAGGAGAACAGGCGACCATCAAGACTGTTGGATGGTGGAGTTGTAGCACTGCCAT
This sequence comes from Galeopsis tetrahit, assembly GCA_963675135.1. NCBI lineage: Eukaryota > Viridiplantae > Streptophyta > Magnoliopsida > Lamiales > Lamiaceae > Galeopsis > Galeopsis tetrahit. Next base: position 6,346,119 of record OY776126.1, read on the forward strand.
GGAAGAGAGCTTGTTTGTTTGTTTTAGAATAGGGAAATTTAGAATTTCAATTTTTTATTTATTTTAAATTCATGTAATCAATTTTTGTATTTTTTTTGTTTGTTTGTTTTTTTGCAGCTTGTTTGATTCTTCATGTTGCCCAAGTTGTCTTCTTGCTGTCATAAATTCTTTAAATTCTAAGCAAAAGGACACCACAAAATTGGGTCCAAAACGCGAGGAAGTAGGCGAGGGAAAAACCCTCGTAAACTGGAGTAGCGACGGAGTAGGCGAGGGATCCCTTCCCTCGCTAAGATGTTCCTCGATAACGAGTACGCGAGGGATTTTGAGAAACGCTCGCTGATTTGCGAGGGAACACGTGCTCGCCTATTCCCGAGGGAATATTCCCTCGCCCACTCCCGAGCAAATTTCTGTCGCCCACTAGCGAGGGAAATATTCCCTCGGCAATTACCGAGGGTCGATCCCTCGCAAATCCCATTTTTTAATTAAAACAATATTCAGCTGATCCCTCGCCAAGCCCTCGCGAATTAACGAGGGATTTCCCCTCGCCAATATTATTCAAATAAAAACTGAATTACCTGGGATTCGAACCCAGGCATATCGCTTGTATGGGGCCGACTCCACCGCTGGGCCACATATATCCATTTAATGGCTGCTATTTTTCTGCGCATGATGGGTGTCGAACTCGGGACCTAACGGTCCTGAAGAATTTATGGGTGCCCCTGTTGCCAATTAGGCTAGGAGCTATTTGCGTTATATTCTGAATGCAACTAATATATACTATATGATATATGAAAAAAAAATTCCTCCCTAATTTAAATTTGATTGTTTATTTTAACATACATGTTATATTTTTTTCAATACAAAAATTATAAAATGTGTTATCAATAATTATGTTTAATTGTGTACACATGCTTTGTTATATATTAATTAACAAAAATAAAAATTATAAATATGTGTTATCAATAATTATGTTTAATTGTTATATATCAATAATCATGTTTAATGTATTAAAATTGTTACATTAATTGTACGTAGTAAATTTTTATATAAATAATATACGATCAAGAAAATTTAAATTTCAAGTCTTCAACATAATTAAAATCAATTATCATCTTGTCCACCTAAACAAACAAAACAACATTAAAAAACATAAGTGTATCAATTCAATCTTCAATTCAAATTAAACAACATAAAAAAACATAAGTCTACTAATCATCATCACCACTCTCCTACTCCTCATCATCGTCGTCATCCTCATCATCATCATCATCATCATCCTCATCACCATCCTCATCATTCCCACGTCCACCCTCAACGTTACCCAATCCCGACCCCGACCCCGACCTACCACCACTTAGGCCCTGAACCAAAAGCTGAAGTTGAGCTATTTTGTTAGTGAAGTCATCTCTCAAGGTGCTCTCCCTGTCCAACATCTCTTGGCGCAACTGGTTTCGGATCTCTTCACGCTCGTGGGCAACATGTTGATCCAACTCTTCCTGAGTGTATCGCCCGAATGTTGTACCACCTGAAGTCGAGCCAGGTCCGGAGATGCATCTACTCTTGCCCAATTGACCAAGTCCTTTGATGCGTCCATGTGATTTTTTAACCTTTTTGAGGTACAACTCGGACATATCGGGAGCCGCTGTCTCGCCTGAAGCATCCCCTTGAGCTTGTTGGGTCAACTGGGTGGCCTCTCCTTCCACCTGATTCTGTTTGAGTTTGAAAATAATAAATTAGTAAATAAAAAAAATACAATTAATCAAATATATGTAAATTGTAATCTATACTTACAATTATATCAGCGATATGGTTATAGTTAAATAACCCATTCCCGTAACGATGATAGTACTCTACAATCTCCCACAGTTGGGCGGGTCTTCCTGTTTTCAATTCCTACATTTGAAGAAATATAATATATATACTTAAAAAAAACATTTTGCTTAATATATAAAAATGTAACCTAAGGAAAATGTTGAATACTTACAATTTGTCGTGCAACCTCAGCGGCTCCACGAGAACCACCTTTGTGGCAAGAATAACCCGTACCCGGACCCCCTGGCTCTGACAGTCTATTCTTCTTGCACTGCTCACTTTTTTTGATCGTGTTTGGATCGTTCCAGTGAGCAACTAACGAGTTCCACACATCGTCATCCCAAGTCGGCCGCTCATGTTTGATGAACCATTTTTCTTAATCCCGTTCAACATATCCGTGTATCGAGTGGCTACTCTTTGACGAAATAGCATGTACACATGTTGGGAGTTCGTGACAGTCGGATCCCACCTTGTCTCATTCTGCAAAAAAATACATCATACGTCAAAACAATTAAATTATACGTACAAAAACAATTAAATCATACGTCAAAAACAATTAAATCATACCTGGAACGTCTCCCAATAACGTCGAAATGTCGTTTCATGGATATCGGCGAACGTGTGTGTTGGGATATGAATCCTATAAACAATGTTCTAGTTGATGAAAGTATGTTTTGATGGCCAAAAGCAACTTAAAGTTAGTGATATATGTGGTTCTAAGTCATCTTAACTAAGTCATCTGAATCTAAGCTTACTAATCTGATGAGAAACTTAAGATTGAGTTTACTCATCTTAATGCTAACTGAAGTAAGTTTACTGATCTTATTAAGTAATATTAAGAATAAAATTACTGATCTTAACTGAGTTATGTGAAATAAGATTACTGATCTGAGTATGGAAACTGAGAATAATTTTAGTGATCTTATATGAGATATTTGAATCTGAGTTACTGATCTTATATACTTACTGATCTTATGTACTTACTGATCTTAGATGTTTACTGATCTTATATGTAAGTTACTGATCTTAGATGTTTACTGATCTTATATGTAAGTTACTGATCTTAGTTGTTTACTGATCTTATGAGTTACTGATCTTATTGTGTTTACTGATCTGATATATGAACTGTTAGGAACTAAGCTGATGTTTTATTGTATAGACAGCTTATAGTATAGGACTTAGAAATACTCATCTGTATATAGTTCAGTTTGATGTATAGATAGGTTTTATATATGTAAAGTTGTATTTTATTGTATTCAGCATTGTAAAGTTCAGAACAGTAAAATCAGAACACTAGATTAGGAATAGATTAGAAGAAGATCAGAAGACTATGAAGACTCAGAGGACTACTTCAGACTAAGAAGACTTCAAAGAAGAATTGAAGAAGAGATTAGAAGAAATCTGGAGAAGTTTTGAACAGTTTTTGGTTACTGTGCTGATTGAATCAGAAGAGTAAAAATCAGCAGAGTAAAATCCGAAGAGTAAAAATCAGAACAGTAAGTTACTATGCTGATTTAGTAAAGTTGAAGAATAAGTTTGGAAAGCTTATTTAAGGTGTAACTGAAGATATTTGAAGATATGCTGACTTGGAAGTTGAAGGAAGTTACAAAGTCGGTTACAAGAAGAAGTTACAAAAACAGTTTAGAGTTAGTTGAGAGTTAGTTCACAAACTGCTAACTGTCATACTAAAGTCTATAAATACTGTATGATCTCCTACTGCTGAAGACTACTGAGCAATTACTGATCCTAGAGAACCAAAAGAGCAAGTCTACAAGCAAGAACTCACAGAGTTGAAGGAGATTGAAGAAGAAGAAGCCACTGAATTGAAGAGAAGAATCAAAGGCTATTCAAAGAGAAGTTTTACTTTTCAAGTTTAAGTTTGTATTTTGTAAAACAAGTGTGCTAGTTACTTGTAGAATTACTAGTAGATCGAAGATATACCTGGAGGTATAATCGAAAAGATCAAAGTCTTAATCTTGGGACTTTAAGCCACAAGAAGCTCAAGAAGAGTAATAAAACTTCACAACTGGAGTTGTGAGAGTGGATGTAGACATTTGTCGAACCACTATAAAATTATGTGTTCTTTACTTTACTGTTTGATATTTGTTTGAATTGTTTAATCAAGAACATTAAGAATTAGCAAAGATAAAGATCTAGATAAAAGTTGAGTATAAACTAGTAAGGCCCATATTATTCTGAAAGTACTGATCTGAGCTGAGTAAGCACAGTACAGTACATAAGAAGACTAAATTCCGCATTGCATATTCTGATATTTTGAAAGATTTTAGAAAGTCTATTCACCCCTCCCCTCTAGACTTTCTTAGCTTACTCAATCTTAACTCAACTTTGGGACCAACAAGTGGTATCAGAGCAGTAGTTCATTGGACTGCTGTTTCTTGATAACCTTACAAGATCTTGAGGGATATTTTACTGATCTTACTATTACTTCTTGATACTTGCTACTATCTGAATACCTGAAATCTACCTGCTATACTACTGATCCTATTTGTCTAATCAAACATGGATGACACTAATGTGAACAAGCTGCCTAAGTTCAAGATTGCAGATTATGACTACTGGAAGCTTAGGATGGAGGCCATCTTTAGCTCAACCCATGATCTGATGGTGTCTGTGGTGACTGAAGGACCAATTGTCATCATGGTGGAAAACACTGCTGTTCTGGATCCATCTAAACCAGTTGGAGCACTGGTCCCCAAACCCAGGTCAGAACTGACTTCAGAAGAAATGAAACAAAACAATTTGGATAGTCTTGCCAAGAACTATATTTTACATACCTTACCAAATGAGTATCTTGGTAAAGTATTAAAATGTAAGACTGCAAAATAGATGTGGGATAAACTGGCTATTCTTTGTGAAGGTACTACACTGATCAAAGAAAGCAAGTTATCCACTGCTGTCCAAAAGTTTGAATCATTTAAAATGAAGCCAGGAGAATCAATTGATGAGCTAGATACTCGATTTACCAAAATTATGAATGATCTTGATGTATTAGGAAAGACTTATACTGATAGAGAAGTTAACTTGAGAATCTTGAAAGCCTTGGATGAAAGGTGGAAAATGGTCAAGATGATCATTAAACCACACAAGACATTGATTCTTGGCCAGCAGAAACTATGTTCCAAACACTTAAGGCTCATGAGTTTGAGTTAGATGAAGAAGAACCTATTTCTGTGATCCATAAGGATAAGGATGTCTCTAAGGACATAGCTTTCAAAGCCTCTACTTCAAAGGGGTCTAGATCATCTAAGACTAAGGCTTCAAGCATAAAAGATGAACTAGATGGTTCTGATCTAAGTCTGAAAGATCAGATGAGCCTTATGATCAAAAGATTTGATAACCTGAACAAGAGGTATGGCAGGTACAAGAGATTCTATAAGGAAAATAAGGGTTCTAATAACAGGGACTCTTCTGTGAACAGAAGGGATCAAAACTCTTCTGAAAGAAGGGATGAGATCTCTAATGAAAACAGGAGAGACAGGAACTCATCTGAAAAGAGAGACAGAAAGTATTCTGATAAGAAAGACAGGAACTCAATTGACAAGCATGACAGGAACAGAAAGCATTCACCTCCTAAAAGAACTTCTAACAATCCTGTTTGCTATAATTGTGATAAGCCAGGTCATTATGCATATGAATGTCCTGATCTGAGTTCTGAAGATCGAGAAGAAAGGAAAGCCAGAAGAGATCGAAAATATGCAAAGGGTAAGAAGGCAATGATAGCTTACAATGACTCTGATTCAGAATCAGAAGAGTTACCATCAACTTCATCTGACTACCCCTCTAGCAATGAAGATGAAGCTTTCATAGCAGATGATGGACTGGCAATGATGGCCAAAATAAATGATGAGGTATCATCTGCTAACTCATTTCAATCTTGTGACAATTCTGACACTGATGAAAGTGATGCTGCTGTTAGCAGTGTAGGAAGTAGTCTTCATCATTCCCAAGGAGTGACTGAAGAAGACCTTCTACAAGCTAACAAAGCATTCATTGAAATTAGTGATGAGAATATATCTTTAAAACAAGAAATCATTAAGCTGAAAGAAGCTCAGTCAAAAGTAGATCCTAATATAGCTGTCATAAATGCAAGGCTATCAGAAGAGTTGTCTCAACTCCAAGAAAAGTATGCATCCATTGACAAACTATATCAGGGTATGCTTAAAACTCAAGCCAAAGAGACTAATGAATTCAATGATTTAAAGATCAAATGTGAAAAACTTGAAGAGCGCAATAGATTCTTAGAATCTAAAGTAGTGAGCCTAGATCGAAAGCTATCTGGGATGATTAACTCTACTAAGATTAATCAAACAATCTCAGACAGATATAGAGCTCCAAATGATAAAAGAGGAATAGGTACTGATCTGCCTAGTCCATCTACTTCAGAATTTAAGAACACTAATGGAGCTAGTACAAGTTCTTTGCAACTGGATAAAGGAAAAGAACCTATGACTTATGATGATGAACCAAAACTCAAAGTACAGTCTAAATACATCCCTCCTACTACCAAGAATGGTAAAATGAAGAATGTATTAAGGCCAGTACAGTCAAGACCATACCAGAAGAGTTATACTCCTCTGACCAGATCAGATTAGTCCTGGAATCAGAAGAGACAAACTCAGAACAGTAGGTCAAGACAAGCACAGGCAAGTTGGGAACAGCCTAGACCTCCTTTTATAAGGCAGTCTCAGCTGTATTCAACTAAACCTAGGAGATTTGTGCCTCATTATCATAACAAACCTGTTCTCTATCCTCCTTCTTTATCTTATGATATCTATGGAGAGAAAAGACCAAAGCAAATTTATAAGCCTTATGGTCCACATGCTTTTAGACCTTATTCAAACTATTACAGACATACTGATCTTACTGAAAAAGGGATAGAACCAAGGAAAGGCTATCTCAGAAAAATAGATCATAAGTCTGCTGATAATTCTGAACTGGTTAATAAAGTATTGTTCTGTGATAAATTTGGAAGGAAACTGAAGAGGTCCCACTTATTCAAATCCTCAATGTTCATTTGGGTACCTCTCACTACTAACCCCCAAGGACCCCAATAAACAAGGGTACCTAAGTTATTAAGATCACTACCTTGCAGGATCGACTGGACTTATACAAGAAAGGTGGTTCAGTTGGTGAGACCTGGTACATAGACAGTGGGTGCTCACACCACATGACTGGTACCAAGGCCTTACTTACTGATTATCATGAGAAGGAAGGACCAAAAGTCATCTTTGGTGATAGCTCAATAGCAATCACAAAAGGATTTGGATTCATCAAGAATGGAGATGTTGAAATCCAAGATGTTTCCTATGTTGAAGGTTTGAAGTATAATTTGTTATCTGTATCTCAATTCTGTGACAGGGGATACAAGGTTCAGTTCAAGACCAGAAGATGTGAAATAATTGATAAAAGGACTCACAATGTTCTACTTGTTGGCATAAGACAAGGAAGTATATACATTGTGAACTGGAATAGTTGTCCTAAGAATGCCTGTCTTATTACTAAGAGTCCTAAAGAAAACAGTTGGCTCTGGCATAAACGCCTCTGCCATCTAAACTTTAAGATAATCAACAAGATTGCTAGAGAACATCTTGTTGAGGGCATTCCTAATGAAATCTATTCCAAGTCACAAGTATGTGATTCCTGTCAAAAAGGTAAACAGGTAAAGGTTTCATTTAAGTCCATTCCAACTCTTTCAACAAGCAGAGTTTTAGAACTCTTGCATATGGATCTTCATGGTCCTATCAATCCTCCTACATTGAATGGAAGAAGGTATACTCTAGTTGTTGTAGATGATTATTCTAAGTTTACTTGGGTATACTCCAAATTCAAACACAAATCTGACCGTTAGATCAAATTTTCTGGAGTATATATTCACACCCCTAAAACCTCTCCCAAACCCTGTCGCTCATATTACTCAATTAATCACATTACTCTCTCTCATTCTGCAAATTTCTTTCAAGCCTTCAAACTCTAACACTCAGACTCTACTATGGCAATCATTGAAATTTACGACGAGAAGACCAAGAATACTGGCACCTTGGATGCTGCAAAGTGGTCCAGGGAAGGGAAGATTTTTACGGAGAATGCTCTGTTTTTCAAAGGCAAACACTCAGATGAGAACAAGGAGATATTGCTTCGGTGCGTCAATCTTAAACTCAGAGACTTTCTGGAAGCAGCTCCAACTAATGTCTATGAACAAGACGTTCTGACATTCTATGCAAACGCCGTGATGAAGGGTTCTCATGTCGAAAGTGTCATGAATGGACACAAAGTCAAGGTTACAAGGGAAATTCTTCAGGAATTGTTTGGCCTGTCAAGGGGGAAAATAAATATCTCCAACTACATCATGAATAGAGAAAATGAGTATATGGAGATGTTTACTGGTGGAAGAATCAAGGCTACTGATGCAACTGGGCTAAAGAAATCCCAACTTGAACCAAAATTCCAAACCTTGTTGGATATTGCAGGAAAGATGTTACTTGGTAACACATTCAGTCATGATGCTGTTACTACTTTAAAGGTTCGAGTAATGGCTGCAATCTGGGATCAGATCGATGGAGACTGGCAAGGACTATTCTTAGAAAGAATTGTTCTTGAGGCAAAGAAAGTCACTTTGGACTTACAATCGAAGGTATGGAAGGTAGCAGCTACAGTCAGCTTTGTCAACAAGCTGAGCATCATCCTTCCAGACATTCTCCCAAAGAAGTACAAGATGGGACCTCATAAGACCTTTCACATCTCCAAATATTATTTGAGAAAGGAAGCTCTTGCTGAGGCAGAAAGGTTAAAAGAAGAGAAGAGGAAGCTGTTGGCTGAGAAGGCAGCACAAGAGTCTGATCATGACTCTGCTGAAGAAGAAGAGGAGCCAACCAAAGAAGAGGCTCAGAAGAAGGTTGCTGAGGATGATGATGATGATGACAATCAGACCTTAGCACAAAGACGATATCTAATCAGATCTGGGCTCATCTCCCCATCTGATTCAGATGCCACTCCCACTGCCTCTCCCTTGAAGAAGGCAGGTACCTCTAAACCCTCTCCCTCTTTTACTCCTTCTAAATTGTCAAAGGGTCAGAAGAGAAAGAAGAATAATTCTTCTTCCAACAAAAAGTCCAAGAAATCGAGGCTTCCTACTCCCATGTTAATAGCCCCGATTGCATCCTTCAACCCTTCTGATGACTCCAACCCATCTGACCACTCAAACACTGATATCCAAATCCCTGCTGATACTCACACAGCAGAGGAACAAGCTCCACCTACCTCAACCCCTGAACCCCTATTGCCTAACCCTGCTGATGTTCAAGATCCGAGTGTCCAAACCTCTACTGATCTTCATGAAGAAACTATACCAGACCAGCAGACCCAAATCCCTGCTGATGAACAGATCACTGAAGATCAAGAACATATCACTTCCCAAATCCCTGCTGATACTCACACGGCAGAGGAAACTACCCCAAATACTCAAACTCCTGCCATCATTGTTTCTTCTGCTCTAGAAGACATGGCACCAGCAGATCTTGCTCAAGCTGGTCCCTCTCAACCTCACTACAGAATGGTACACTATCCTATGTGCACAAGGGAGAAGATAATGAGGATGAAGATAGCAAACCTGCTCAAGTCTACTATTCCTGGTATTGATGAGGAATCAGTTCAGTTCGAACAAATTCTCAGAATCTGCACCTGGATTGAACTCAGGAGAGATGATGTGGATGACCTTATTGAAGTCATGGAAGGAATGGGAGGAAAAGCTAATTTCCTCGACTGGGAAATGGAGCAAAAAGAAGTTGCTCAAGTTACATCTTTTGCTCAACTGCTGCCCGAAGAAGCCTTTACAGCAGTATGCCACAGAATTCTAGGAATTCCATCTAATGATGCCTCTATCCCAGAAGGCATATCAGATCATCAGACAGCTGGCACAGCCAAAGTGAATGACTCAGCTGCGTCCGTTCCTGCGGAAGACTCAGCTGAACCAGCTGACAGAACCGAGATTGAAAAAGAAGTAATCACTATTCCTGATCACTTCATGCCTAAGGATACTCTACCTCACTTCATTGACAAAGGTGACACCATCATGTCCCACCTGGTTAAGGCCACTACCACATTTCTCAATGAAGAGTACCTTTCAGCTGAAGACAGAGACTATAAAGGACAAGACCCTTGTAATTTGTGGAAATTAAAGGGATTAAACATCACGTTAGGACGTGAGAGTGGACGTAGGATCGTATATCCGAACCACTATAAATCCGGTGTTATTTACTTTCTGCACTTTACATTTCTGCTTTTACATTCATTATTATATAGTGCATACTGTGATTTCAACACTCTTCAAAAAGGGCCATAACTTTCAAACCAGCATCAGCTGAGTAATTTCACAAAGTAAAACAAGTTATAAGAACGAGTCTAAACCAGGGCCACCATATTTCCGCACATAACCTCTTCAGTCAGATCACTATAGTCATCTGGACCAGCAGACTTGCAGTCCAGTTGACATAGCAATCAGAAGAGGTTCCCAACTGTGTTTGAAAAAGTTTTAAAGTCTATTCACCCCTCCCCTCTAGACTTTAATCCCATTCACTACTCGTTCAGGGACCAACAATCTAGTAGTTGATAGTTGTCATTTTGGGCTTAATAAAGTTAGTTAGTTCTTTTGGATTTAACAGAATAGCAGTTACTCCTTAAGAGGCTTTAGTGCTTATAAATAGTGTAGGGGTTGATTGTTTGGAGGTATTCAGAATTATACTTTTGGAATTCAGATTTAATTCTGGGAATTGCAACTTCGGTTGTGGCGGTTATAAACCGTGGCCTCTTTGAGAAATTATCTTTCTTGGTTTTCTTGACTCTTGTTCTTCTCAATCTTCTTAACTCTATCAATTGGTCCGACCTCCCTCCTTACGACATGACTGCTAAGGAGCGTTGCGATGCGATGGAGAAGACGATTGAGAACTTCGTCGCCCACTCGACGGAGCGTTTCACTACCCTTGAGGATTCGGTCAAAGAAGTCCGTCAATCTCTCACAGTGATCTTGACCAAATTAGATGCTTTATCCCCACCAACTGCTATCGCACGACCTGCCCCCCAACCGCCAGTCCCAACACCACCCACCGTAACTGCCAGCTCCTCCACTACTCCCGCCCCTCCGTCCCCGTTTATTTCACCACTGATTTCCCCGGGCACGTCCCTGACCTGCTCCGCACACAAACCAAAAATCGAATTGCCAATGTTCGAAGGTTCCGACCCATTAGCGTGGCTCGCACAAGTCGAGCAGTTCTTTCTGGTCTATCGAACGCCTGTTGAGGAAAGAGTGACCCTGGCCCTCATCGCTATGTCGGGACGTTCTATGTTTTGGGCTCAATGGGTGTTGCGCCGTCAAGCTACTATTCCTTGGGAACAATTCTCGCAAGAACTAATTGAAAGATTCGGCGACATCTCCGCCATCAACGCATACGAGGCTATGTACATAACTCGACAGACGGGTACCTTGGAAGATTATATGTCCCTTTTCGAGGAACGCGTGGCTCAGTTACCAAACCTCCTATTGGATCAATACTTGGGAATGTTTCTGGGCGGACTGAATCAATCCATACGCGATCACATTCCAGATTCGGAAATGACCGACATCTTCGCTGCAATACGTGTTGCTCGCCATATAAGCCGCACACCGGGGACACCTTCTTTCGCCAACCGGCCGCCCTCAACCTCGCACCCCCTTCGCCAGCCCTTCTTCTCCTTACGGCCAAACCACGAGCAACCGGGACAACCACCCCCGACGTCCAGTACGAGCACCCCATCTAGCTTATCGGCACCAACTCCACCGAGCACGGGCCAACAACCCAACCGAAACATCCGTCATCTGAACGCGGAGGAAGCACGTGAATATCGGGCCAAGGGGAAGTGATATTGTTGCAGTCAGCCTTATATTCCTCTACATAAGTGTGCGGCAGAGTTCTGTGGAATCTTTATTGATGTGGACAGTGGCGAGAACGACGACACACAACCAGATCACCTCATCGACACAAATACATCGTCCTTTGACGACCCTTCTTAATTCTGTAGCCTTGCGGACAACGTTGTTTCGTCGGCCGGTGTAATTGATAGCAAGCATTAATCTGGTAGTTGATAGTTGGCCTTTTAGGCTTAATAGAGTTAGTTAGTTCTTTTGGATTTAACAGAATAGCAGTTACTTCTTAAGAGGCTTTAGTGCTTATAAATAGTGTAGGGGTTGATTGTTTGGAGGCATTGAGAATTATACTTTTGGAATTCAGATTTAATTCTGGGAATTGCAACTTCGGTTGTGGCGGTTATAAACCGTGGCCTCTTTGAGGAATTCTATTTGCAACTCAAAGGAGATAGCAATGGTGTCCACTCCATGCTTTCTGGGCACAAGGTCACGATTACAAGGGAAATCCTAGAAGTCATGTTGGATTTGCCTCAAGGCCCAGTGGACATTATGAATTATAAAGCTGGAGAAGAAAAGGAATGTGTAGGAAGATGGTCAGGTGTTGAAACAGAGTCCTTGACTAATCTGAAGAAGGATGTTCTTCCTACAGGTCTTCAATTTTTGATGGACATAGCCGGAAAGTGCTTGTTAGGGCAACATCATAGCCAGGATGCTTTATCAAGTTCCAAGATTCGAATTATGGCTGCAATCATCGACAGAGTTCAAGGTGATTGGCAAGGATTTTTCTTGGAAAGGCTGTTGAATGAGAAAGACAAAGTTTTGTTCGATGAGGATACTATGGAATTTTCGATTAAATCGAAATTAGGGTTCGGAAACAAGCTGAGTTTCTTGTTGCCTCAGCTGGTTAAAAAGCCGTATTGGAGTAATCCCAAGAAATTCCATCATGGAAAATTCTTGATGAAGAAGGAGTCTGTTCGTTTTGAACAAGAGAACCCCTTGGAACAACCTCAAGAACTTGAAGCACAAGAGTCTGGAGCTTCAATGTACCGATCTGATGACAATCAACCTGAGATTAGGTCGAAGGCGAGGCATGATCCGAGCAGTATTAGACCAAGGAGAGGAAGGTCTGCTACAGCTGCTTCAGAGCCAACAGTTAGATTTGTTGAAACTGTGGTGCAATCAAGCTCAGAAGAGCAAGAGGTTAGTGTTCCTAGTCCTATTGTTTTGCATAAGAGAACTGAGAGAAGAAGTGCTAGGATAAAGTTGGTTGATGTTTCTTCTACCCCTTCAAACTCTGAACCAAGCCCAGCTGAAAACCAAAACCCTCAACCTTCATGTTCTGAACAATCAGCTCACTATTTTTCTGTGACTCAGAACACTCCCCATTTATCCCCTCAGAACACTAATTTTGATCCTACTCCCATTTCTAGTCCTCAACATCAATCTTCACATCAACCTTCACCACATCATTCCCCAATACAGGTTCATGGTCACTCTACTGAACATGAATTTGAACCTTCTACTGTACCAATTGACATTTCATCATCCCCTGAACCTGAGTTTATAACTCCTAAACCTGCTGATTTAATGGAGTACACTATCTGTGATAAAGAGGATAGAATCAGGATAGATTTGAGGATAGCCTTGTTGAAACAATTTCCTGGATTGGATGAAAGCTCAGTTGAGTTTGAGAAACTCCTTAGGGTAGGCACATGGGTGTATCGTAAGAGGAGTACTTTGAAGGAAAATTTGGCTATCATGGAAGGTATGGGAGGTGCTTCAATCTTTGATGATTGGGAAGCAGAACAGATGCAAGCAGCTGGTGTTAACTCTTTTCTTGAGTTAGTTACTCCAGAATCTGTGGCTCATCTTGTTGAAAGATTAACAGGAATTAAGTATACTGTTGAAAAGGTTGCAACTCCTAATACAGATGAAGATTTGTTTAGGGAAAGTGAAGAGAAAGGTGTTGATGAAGTTGAGAATGCTGCTGAAAAGGATTTTATGGAAATTGATGAGGATGTTGACAATGCAACAGAAGTGTTTGAGAACACTGTTGTTATTGAAGAAACAGAAGCCTTGGAGAATCAAGACTTAAATGCTGAAGAGATGGAAAGCATTCCAATTCACTCTACTGATCCTATCATTCTTGAGGATGTACAGGAACAGATCAGAGCAGTTCCTGTTGAGAAGGAATCTGATAATTCTGACTTTGAGAGGTTGAAAAAGCAGAATGAAGAGCTTCAAGCTAAATTGAAAGATGCTGTGAAGATGTTCCAAGAAGCTACTGACAGAATGAATAAGATGAATTCTGAACACTCTTATGAAAAGGTCATGGAGCATACAATGTCTAAAATTTATGATCTTCATAGATTGCAAGAGAAGAACCTGTCTCAAGTGTTGCATAAGAAGCTGGAGCAACACATATCTTCCTTAAAAGAGTGGCATGATGAAGCCAAAAAGGGGGAAGATAAGACAAGGAAAGTAATGGAGCAAACTCAGTCACAACAAGCTCAGTTGGTTGTGAGTCAGGATGAGTTGAAAGCAGAAATTGCTAGTTTGAATGAGAAAATCAAACTGAGGAAGCAACAGAAACAGCAAGGTCAAGAAATTGTTGAGAAGAGACCTGATATTGCTGAAAGTTCTATTCAGAAGAAGAGAAAGTTAGTCTTGTCTGATGAAGAACAAGAAGAAGAAGAAACTGGTAGACTTACCAGATCAAAGAGTAAATTGAAAGTTGGTATTTCAAGTGAAGAGCAAGAAAAACTTGAAGTTTTGAAGAAAAAGAAAGCTGAAGAAGCAGAGCTGAAAAAGAAGAAAGAAAAGGATATCAAGTTCTTAAAAACAAGATTTGATAACAAAGTTGCTGCTTTGAAGAAGAAGTTGAATGCTCAAAGGAAAGCTGAAGGAAAAGAATTTGATAAAAATTTTCAGGATGAGAACTTTGTGGATTTTATTGTTCTAACAGAAAATATGGAACATTGGAAGAATCTGAAAAAGAAGTGGCAGATTGCAAACTTCATTGTGAGGAAGTTTGGTGATCATTCGAGCAAAGAAGCTGAATTTATTGATTTTGAAGAGTTCATGCTGAACATTGATCAAGATTTTTGGGAAGATATAGCACAAGTTGCTGCTCGTGCTGGAACCAAGATCTTGTGTCCTGAAGAACCAAATTGGGAACCTCCAAGACTGGAAAATGGAGAACCTGATTACAAGGAGATCAACAACATAATTGCTGAAATTATCAAAGAAGAAGGTATAACTGATCATCAACATATGATGGATATCAAGGCAAGGATGTATGTTGCATTCAGAATCTGAAGATACAGAATGAAGATGAAGGACAAGCTCAGAAGATAACATTTCTATCCTTAATCTTTATTTCTATATTTTTTTTTTTTTTTTTTTTTTGTATATTTTGTTAGTATGTGTAATATGTGAAATATCTGATCTGATTGTGAATATGATATGATTTCTGAATTGATGAACTGTTATGATTGACTACATACTTAACTACTGATTTATTAACATTTAAGTAGTTTTGGCTTCATCAAAAAGGGGGAAATTGTTGGGATATGAATCCTTGAAACAATGTTCTAGTTGATGAAAGTATGTTTTGATGGCCAAAAGCAACTTAAAGTTAGTGATATATGTGGTTCTAAGTCATCTTAACTAAGTCATTCAATGAGAAACTTAAATTGAGATTACTGATCTTAATGATATCTGAAATAAGTTTACTGATCTTATTTAGTAATATTAAGAATAAAATTACTAATCTTAACTGAGTTATATGGAATAAGATTACTGATCTGAGTATGGAAACTGAGAATAATTTTAGTGATCTTATATGAGATATTTGAATCTGAGTTACTGATCTTATATACTTACTGATCTTATATACTTACTGGTCTTAAATGCTTACTGGTCTTATATGTAAGTTACTGATCTTAAGTGTTTACTGATCTTAGTGTTTACTAATCTTATTGTTTACTGATCTGATATATGAACTGTTAAGAACTAAGCTGATGTTTTGTATTGTATAGACAGCTTATAGTGTAGGACTTAGATATACTCATCTGTATATAGTTCAGTTGATGTATAGATAGGTTTTATATTTGTAAGTTTGTATTTTATTGTATTCAGCAGTGTAAAAGTTCAGAACAGTAAGTTTAGAACTAGATTAGATGAAGATCAGAAGACTATGAAGACTCAGAAGACTACTTCAGAATAAGAAGACTTCAAAGAAGAGTTGAAGATAAGCTTAGAAGAAATCTGGAGAAGTTTTGAACAGTTTTTAAGTTACTGTGCTGACTGACTCAGCAGAGTAAAAATCCGAAGAGTAAAAATCAGAACAGTAAGTTACTGTGCTGATTTGGTAAATTTGAAGAATCAGTTTGGAAAGCTTATTTAAGGTGTAACTGAAGATTTATTGAAGATATGCTGACTTGGAAGTTGAAGGAAGTTACAAAGTCGGTTACAAGGAAAAGTTACAAAAACAGTTTTAGAGTTAGTTGAGAGTTAGTTCACAAACTGCTAACTGTCATACTAAGTTCTATAAATACTGTGTGATCTCCTACTGCTAAGACTACTGATCTTAAAGCATTCACAAGCAAGCTAAAGTCTACAGAGCACAAGAAGAACTCACAGAGTTGAAGGAGATTAAAGAAGAGAAGAGCCACTGAATTGAAGAGAAGAATCAAAGGCTATTCAAAGAGAAGTTTTACTTTTCAAGTTTAAGTTTGTATTTTGTAAAACAAGTGTGCTAGTTACTTGGAAAATTACTAGTAGATCGAAGATATACCTGGAGGTATAATCGATAAGATCACATTCTTAATCTTGGGACTTTAAGCCACAAGAAACTCAAGAAGGAAGAGTTAATAAAACTTCACAACTGGAGTTGTGAGAGTGGATGTAGACATTTGTCGAACCACTATAAAATTCTGTGTTCTTTACATTTTATGTTTGATATTTGTTTGAATTGTTTAACTAAGAACATTAAGAATTTACAAAGATAAAGATCTATAGAAAAGTTGAGTATAAACTAGTAAGGCCCATATTGTTCTGAAAGTACTGATCTGAGCTGAGTAAGCACAGTACAGTACATAAGAAGACTAAATTCCGCACTGCATATTCTGATATTTTGAAAGATTTTTGAAAGTCTATTCACCCCTCCCCTCTAGACTTTCTTAGCTTACTCAATCTTAACTCAACTTTGGGACCAACAGAAAGTTTCAAGTTGACTTCACTAGTGTTCTGTGATAGAAATGATGGTGAGCTAGAAGTGGAGGATACCTCATCATCCTCAAGAGCCATGTTGCACACATCATCATCATCATCATCACTGTTTGAGAACAGTCCATCAGAAGAGTTGAAGCTTTCAGCACTATCAGATTCTTCACCAGCCATCATGGCTTTTCTATTGGTGAACTTTCTGTCTCTTTTAGCTTGTCTTTCTCTTCTTTCTTTAGAGCTTAATTCAGGGCAATCATACTGGAAGTGCCCTTTCTTTTTGCAGTTGTAGCACAGGTCTTCATCATCATCCTTCTTGGATTCATCTCTTCCTTTTGATGATGAAGGGTCAGCTCTACTGGACCTTCTCCTATCAGAGTACTTGTCCTCTGATCTCTTTTCTTCAGGTTTTTTGTCTTTGGCCTGATCTTCAGGGGAGTTGTATCTTCTCCTGAATTTGTTGTCTTGGTAGAATTTCTTGTATCTACCAAACCTTGTGTTCAGCTTGTCAAACCTTCTAGCCATCAAGGCTAGTTCTTCCTTCATTTCAGTCTTTGAGACTGACTTTGATGATCTGGGAGTGGGTTGCATTTCAGGTTCAGCAACTTTGGCTTTGAATGCCACTCCCTTAGTAGGATTTGAAGGTTCCTCAACAGGTTTTCTTCTATTGAGGTCGAACTCATAGGCTTTGAGTTCTGAGAAGATTTGTTGCATGGGCATGGAGGAGAGATCGTTGGTATTCTGCATCATCACAGCATAGACATCCCACTTTTGAGTGAGACTCCTCGAGATCTTTAATCCAACTTCTCTCCTGGAGTAAACCTTGCCCAATGAGTTGATCTCATTCATCACATCAGTGAATCTACCAGCAAATTTGTCAATGGATTCATCAGCTTCCATTGTAAATTGCTCAAACTTTTGCACAACAACTTGGAGCTTGTTCTCCTTGATCTTTTCTGTACCCTCACACATCTCAGCAAGAGTATCTCAGATTTCTTTGGCTGTGGTGCAATGGTAGACTCTTCCCATGACTGCATCTGGAATTGTTTGATAGAGGGTATTCATGGCAAGATAATTTAGATTATCTTTCCTCTTTTCATCAGCAGTGAAGTCATCCTCATTCTTGGGAATCAGTTCTCTTACATCTACTCTTTGCTCATCTGTTACCCTGGGGTTAGTTTGGGGAAACACAAAAGGTCCTCTTGTGATTACTCTTAACATATCAGTATGAAGAGATGCAAGATGAGCCCTCATTCTAATTTTCCAGAAATCATAGTTGTCTATTGAGAACATGGGCAATTTATGATGTGAAATGTGATTGACTGGATTTGTGGCCATGTTGTCCAATCCTTGAACAGCAGGTGGAGGAACAGCATTGTTGTTGGCCATATCTCAAGAATAATCAGTTAGTCAACAAGTAATAGATTTCAGATAGAGATCAGTTCAGTGACCACACAAATATGTGAATTTTGAAAATCAAGATGGATTTTCAGAGGCAGTGGTCTGTTGATTTGTATGCCCCTTCTTCTAAGGTTGTCTGTTGTTGGTCCTGAAAGGAGTATATAACAAGTGTATGGGGGGGGAATACACTTGTATGCAATTCTTTTCAACTTTTGATCAAACCAGAGCTCAGCTAGGTTGTCTTGGACAACTCTGCTGAAGATGATTAACTCTTCTAAGATAGTCAAACTACTAAGTACTATTGAGTACTCAGTTGAATAACTATCTAGGGGAGTTATATGTGCGGAATAGTGGTTGGCCCTTTAAGTTTAGACTCCTTAAGTTTCTGAAATCACTTGTCAATCCAATGCAGTCCAGTTTAGTTTCAGGGAACTTGTCCAAATCAGTTTTGCACAGTCTTTGAATATGTATCTTTTGAAAGATCAGTTTTGTGTGCAGTGTTGAATGACTGTAAGTACTTTGTAAGGTAAATCAACACAAGAGTTTATAGTGGTTCAGAGACTCAAGCTCCTACATCCACTTTCCCTGATTTAACAGGATAATTCCTTCACTCTTGGAATTAACTTGTTTTATAGTGTCAAGGTGCACTTGATCAATAACACCACTCCTTGGTGAATTGATCCCTAGGATGTCTAGAGTCCTAGTACCCTCTTCTCAACTCAGAACTGAACTGTTCTTCTCTCAACAGTCAGCTCCTACCACTTCTACTACTACAACCTTCTCACTTTCTCACTTGAAAGGGGTAAGGATTGAAGTAAGGTTCCAACTAATGAGATATCCTTTACAATGAAGATCAAGGTATAAGGATAGGATATCTCTCTAAGCTTATGTATGGATATACAATTGGGATTTAGCTTAGAAGAAGTGTTTGAAGACTAAGATAGTCTTTGATAGCTTTGAAAGCACTTTGACTTGTAGGATAGTTGGATATTCTTGTCAAGGTTGAGGTTGGTTGGATGCTTTCAAATGGTCTTCACACTTCTGTATTTATAGACAAATTTGAGGATTTGCCCGTTGGAGAGGCAGCCCCAAATTGCTATAAATGTCTTCCTTAAGTTCTTCAAACTGGAAGACAGATTCTTGATAGTGACATGTCCTTATTTGGGTAATAAACGGCTTGTAAGACTTTGCCTTCTTTCTGCAGCACTTTTCCCAATGTTTGACTTCTTGTTAGGACTAGGACATGGCTTCTGAAGGTTGATCCAATGATAGGACAACATTCCTTATCAACTGGACAACTCTCCTTATCACTATCAGCAGTTTTGCCTTTCAGCAAGGTTGGCTTGCTCTTCTTCAGATGACTTAGCTCTTTCCCTTTCTTTCACTCCAAGTTGATCTTAGCATGTCTCAATGAAGTTCTTTAGGGTGTGGTTGTCTCTAGCTTCTTCAGCATAGTTGACCTTCAACCTTTAAAGCATCTGTTCTAATTCAATCTTGCTGAGACAACTCTTCTGGACAACTCTCCTGATCAGCATACTTGATCTTTTAGCATCAGAGCTTTTTCACATAGAGTTGACTTCTCTGGACAACTCTCCTAATCATAATATTTGATTAATCTTGTCCTTTTGAGCTTTGCAATCTTCTTCTTGCATAGAAGAAACTCTTCTGGATAACTCTCCTGATCAAGGTTTTAGGTTTCATATGGAGTTTTCTTGTCCTTAGAGTTTGTTCCAGACTTTGAGCCTTGAGGGGACTTGATCTTGATCATTTTGAAGTCATAGGTTCCCCCTCACATTGTGCATCTAATCATCTAAGAGCTGCCTAACATATCAGCTTCTCATCTAGCCTTGTGCTATGTGTTCTATCACATTTTGAACACAATCATCTTGACTTGGGTATGTCTCAGGGGGTTTTGGTATTTAATCAAAACATGTATCATTTTATTCCCAACAGACTCTGGTACCTCAAATTTGAAGGATGTTCGTGATAACGAGGATTTTATTGATGAATGTTCTGATGAAGATTTAAATGAAACTTTGATCTCTATTTCTTCAAAATACAAAAGTGGTGTCTCTGAAATTGAAGAGGAAGAGTTTTCGTTTTTGAAAGAAGATCATGATTATATTTCAGATTTCATGGTTGAACATCAATCTTCACTTACAAGGAGATTGTTGATTTTTGTTTCTGCAATTCAAATGAGAAAGCATTTTCATTGTGAGTATATGTTTATTTTTTATTATTAATTACTGTAATATATACTGATATTTTTACTTTATTTTTTCAGGGAAAATTTCTTCTTCTTTATTGATGATTACTATCTTAAAAAAGAAGATATTCAATCTCTTTCCCCCTATCAATTTGTAAAGCAGTCTATTATAAATGCGTGGGCCATAATTTTGAATGCAGATGAGTGCTTTGGCGGTGTACGTAGTCGTTTCATTTTCAATTTGCAGCACTCTATAAGTTTTTTTTTTTTAATTACTTTTTGATAGAGTGCTAGTTTATATTACTGTTAATTATTAATGATTCCTTTATTATTTTTCAGTCTCCTATTCAAAGCTTTTTCGACAAGAAGATCGATTAGACTAAGTTTATTTCTGAAGTACACCGATTCTGGAATAAGTGGCTTGATTTGTTCGATCTTAATATTGAACTTGTTGAAATGGTATATATGATATATTTTTTTAGTATGAAGAGATTATTATTTTATTAAATAGTAGGTTTATTTTATATATGTATACTAACAATTTTATTTTATTTTTTGTAGATTTTTATTCCATTTTATTTGAATAGTCACTATGTTGTTTGTAGTATTAATTTTACAGATCATAAAATCCAGTTTTTAGACAATATGGTCTATAAAGATGCAACAATTCTGAAGCTTTTCACTGATTGTGTTAATTTTCTTGTAAGTTATGATATCAATATTTTTTTTTGTTTTTTTTTTTTTTAAATTATTATATCACTATATCTAAAGTTTAATATTTTTTTAATGTAGGTTCATGAAATGTCTTTCTTTTTAAAGTTAAGGAAGCACTACAAAACAGATGAAATGAAGTATTATTTGTTTGAAGAAGTTAATTTTGAATGGGAAGGTTCAAAGGCGAAAAATGATTGTAGAGTGTTCTTGATGGTCCATTTGAAGAATTTCAATGGTGTACCTTACAATTCCACATCTTTGAAAAATGTATTTTTTTTAATTTATTATTTTTAAATCTGCTGTTCGATCTTTTTTCAATTTCAGTATTTAATATTTTGTTTTTTCTTTAAATATAGGCAAGTCTAAGAAGATGTTTAAGGGCTGAATTATGTTCTAGCATTCCACTGTCTGACATGAATCACTATAGAGTTGATGTCATTAAAAATTTGAAGGTGTTTTATGAGATGAAGCCTCAGTTGATCAAAGGAAAAGTTTAGAAAACAGATTGTGGTGATGATGTGGTGATGAATTTTGTGTGCTTTGAAGAAGATTTTATTATTCAGTGTGTTATACTTTTATGATGAATATCTGTTTTCTGATTTTTTTTTTATGTTGATTTTGGACAAAATGTTACTCAGTTTCATTATTAGTGAAAAGTGTTGTCTATTATTACAGAAAAGTGGTGTCTATTATTACTGAAAAGTGTTGTTTTGTAATACTAAATTTTTTTTTTCAAAATACTTAAAAGTGATAACTGTTATTACTAAAAAGTGGAAATAGTTATTAGTGAAAAGTGGTGCCTATTATTAGTGAAAAATGGTAATTGTTATAAGTAAATTTGTAATTGTTATTATTTAAAAGTAGTTTCTATTATTAGTGAAAAATGGTGTCTATTATTACTGAAAAGTGTTGTTTTGTAATACTAAAAAGTTTTGATTCAAATTACTGAAAAGTGGGTAACTGTTATAATTGAAAAGTGGTAAATGTTATTACTGAAAAGTGGTGTCTATAATTAGGGTAAATGTTATAAGTGTAAATTTGTAATTGTTATTATTTAAAAGTAGTTTCTATTATTACTGAAAAGTAGTGTCTATTATTGTGAAAAGTGGTGTCTATTATTACTGAAAATTGTTGTTTTGTAATACTAAAAAGTTTTGATTCAAATTACTGAAAAGTGGGTAACAGTTATAATTGAAAAGTGGTAACTGTTATTACTGAAAAGTGGAAACAATTATTAGTGAAAAGTGGTGTCTATAATTAGTGAAAAGTGGGGTCTATTATTAGTGAAAAGTGGTGTATATTATTACTGAAAAGTGGTGTCTATAATTAGGGTAACTGTTATAAGTGTAAATTTGTAATTGTTATTATTTAAAAGTAGTTTCTATTATTACTGAAAAGTGGTGTCTATTATTGTGAAAAGTGGTGTCTATTATTACTGAAAAGTGTTGTTTTATAATACTAAAAAATTTTGATTCAAATTACTGAAAAGTGGGTAACTATTATAATTGAAAAGTGGTAACTGTTATTACTGAAAAGTGGTAACTGTTATTACTGAAAAGTGGTGTCTATAATTAGTGAAAAGTGGGGTATATTGTAACTGTTATTATTGAAAAGTGGAAACAGTTATTAGTGAAAAGTGGTGTCTATTATAACTGAAAAGTGTTGTTTTGTAATACTAAAAAGTTTTGATTCAAATTACTGAAAAGTGGGTAATTGTTATAATTGAAAAGTGGTAACTGTTATTACCGAAAAGTGGAAACAGTTATTAGTGAAAAGTGGTGTCTATAATTAGTGAAAAGTGGGGTCTATTATTAGTGAAAAGTGGTGTATATATATTGTAACTACTGAAAAGTGGTGTCTATAATTAGTGAAAAGTGAGGTATATTATTAGTGAAAAGTGTTGTATATTATTACTGAAAAGTTGATTCAAAATACTTAAAAGTGGTAACTGTTATTACAGAAAAGTGGTAAACTTTAATATTTCAACCGGTGACCTTATACCCATTTTCAAATATCGTAACCACCAAGCCAGCGATTACTTTGTTTGTAAATATTCGTGTATGTAGGTTATAGTTGTTGACTGGTCGCATAGTATGCACGTGCACACTATGCATCAGAGAACAACTCTATTTTTAAATATCCTAAAAAAAAATTGTTGAACATTAAAATTGATTTCTAGGTAGAGTAATTCGTTTTTGAATTACATTAAATACTCATCCCTTTTCCCCTCCCCATGACTCGAACCCAGGATCTAAAGCCTAGGTAGTGGTGCTCTAACCACTTGAGCTATCCAACTTCGTCTAGGTAGAGTAATTCGTTAGAATTTGAACTTTACACATTTTTTTTTCCTAAAAAAGAAGCCTCGGTTTAAAATATTAGTCATATACTAATTAAATTCACAATATAAATAGAAATATTAAGTTATTTAATTGTTCTACCATTTATTTTTTAACCACATTCTGAATTTGTCATAGAATGAGAATCTAACGTTTTAATATTGGACAACTGACACTATAAATGTTTGCGAACAAAATGAAGCAACCAGACAACAATCAATTAATTCAATTCTTTTTAATTTTCATTACAAGAGTTGAACAAACTTATTTAATTCGATCCCATAATTACTAATCCGGAATCATCGATGCATGATCATCATATTCTGCAAGAAAAACAAAGTATATATAGTAGTATTAATTAGCAAGAATCGAAGAATATATATATTAATTTAATTGTTTGAATAATTGAATAATTTAGAGTTAGGTAGCTTACTTATCACAGTTGAAATAAGGGGATATGGGGATAGTTTGAATATGACAAATCCCGGGGAGAGCCTCAGCTTTGGCAGGAATAACGTGCAACTCGGCCGCGAGTTTCTTAAGGCAATAGCACACGGTTTTGAGGCTCTCTGGGTCGACGAACGCAAGTTCATTGAGCGTACTTGCACCTTGGCAGCACGCCTCCGTCGCATTATCCGCTCGCCCAACCAAATAGTCCTCGCAAGGCTGCACCAATTTCTCCGCCTCCGGGCATGTGATTGTACTTGCAATTGCAATTCCCACCAATGCCAAAACCATAAAAAAACTTGAAACTAATTCATTTCTATTCATTTTTAATTTCTATATGTAATTTTGATTGTATATACTAAGCTCTCTAGCTAGCTCGTTCAAGATATGCCCCTTTTGACTTAATTTTATGTGGTATTTATAGTGGATGAATATAATATATGCACTCTTCCGGATTTATTAATTTCAAAACTGATTTCATATTAATATACGATCATCAATTGTACGTTTTTTCCCATTTTTTGCCGAGAACTTTTTTAAAAGTAAAAAGATAGTTACTATTTCTTTTTGACAAATTTTTTTATGCATTCGAATGTAAATTATATAATTGGATTTTAAGTGATTTTAAAATACTCTTAATTGTTCAATTGATTTTTAGTCCATCATATTAGAATCAAGCTAAAATTGTGATAAAATTGCACCATGTAATTAAGTGCACACAAGTGTAACTAACTCTTTTTATTTTTTGTTTGTTTTAAATTATAATCCACTTTCTTTTTACTTTTAATATTTTAATTTAAAATATTCTTATTTAATGATTATTGAGATTAATTATTAATATTGATTTTTTTAAAGAGGGAAATTGGATTTTAAACAAATGAGGGAGTATTCACACCATGTAGATACTTTTTACCTCGTGTGATGAATTATTATTAATTTTTTTTATCTGTGAAAAAAAGGTAAGTGAGCTATTTTCAAATGAGTGAGTTACCTTTTTCAATTGTAATAACTTACACTTTTTAATAATATTTTTAGTTATATTGATGTACATTTTTTGATAATGTTATATTACGCTTTTTAGTTATATGATGTTGTATTTTTCAATTGTAGTGTATTACAATTTACAATAATATTTTCATTTATAGTGACTTACATTTTTTATTAATATCGTGTTGCACTTTTTCAGTTATTAATGACTTACACTTTTAATTAAAAATTGTGATACTGACTTGTATTTTTTCAGTTATAATAACTTACATTTTTCATTAAATATTGTGTTATACTTACTTGTACTTTATAACAATATTGTGTTGCACTTTTTAGTTATAATGATTTACACTTTTCATTAATATTGTGTTGCACTTTTCAATTATGATGACTTACATTTTTTAATAAAATATTGTGTTGCACTTTTTAGTTATAATGGCTTACATTTTTCATTAATAAGCACTTTTCAATTATTGTGACAGCTTACACGTTTAGAAAAAAAATAAAAAAAATAAAAAAATTAATTGGTTAATTCGAGTATTAAAAAAACAAATAATTTTATTCCTAAATCAATCAATTATGAGAAAAATCAATTAACTTATAATTAATTATTAGAAAACTCAATTAACTTACCTAATTAAAAAATATATGATTATAAAAATAATTAACTTACTCAAATAAATATAAATTTTATATTTAAAATAATAAAACTCCCAAACAATTTTTTTTTATTAAAATTGTCAAAAACCCTTATTAAAACTTAACACATATTTTAAATAAATTCAAAAATCCACAAATATTTTAAATCCTTTAATAAATAAATAAAAAATGCCCGAATAAATTCAAAATTCCCACACCTTCCCCACTATTAAGATTCATATTCTTAGGTCCCTCTCTGATTAGGGTCTTCGTCTCTCCTCCGTGAATTGGCAAAGTATTCGCAAAATTGAATTCGGTGGGCTTTGTCCGACTTCCCCCAACCACTTTTCTACCATCAATCACCTCACAAAATATCACAAATCCGTCTCAATACCTCGAAAATTCCCCTCCTTCCCCCTTGTTACCCCCTTTTTCCTCTGACCCCTTACTTGCTCTGTTTTTGTCTTTTTTGCAGGATACCAGGGACCCCTGGGGCCTTGCCCGGTGGATGCTGCCTCGGCCAACTTGGTGACGACGCGTGTTAGTCTTGTCGTGGAGGGTCCATTCTGACCCTTGTGTTTCTTTAGGGCGCCTCTGCTAACGACTGTCCTCGAGGCCTAGTGATGATGTTGACCGACAAAATAACAAAGAAACCAGATCTGAGTGGAACCGACTCGGTGCAAATAGATGAGGACGAAGGACAAGAGAATGAGCCCACCCTATGCCTCGTCGGAAAGGTTATAACGAATAAGAATTTTAATGGCTATGGACTCCTCGAGGCCATGAAAAGAGCTATGAATCCTCCCATGGGTTTCATTGCAACTGAGATCGATAAGAATCTTTTCTCCTTTCAGTTCAGATCCCCTGCAGATCTGAGTGAAGTCCTTGACCGCGAGCCATGGCTGTTTGAGAAAAACGTCCTTGCCCTAAAAGAACTTAAAGGGGGAGAAAACCCATCCTCTGTTACCTTTGACAGAGTCCCTTTTTGGGTCAGGCTTTACGACCTCCCTGTGGCAGCCCGGAAAGAAAAGAATGTGAGGAATATCGCCGGTATATGCGGAGAAGTGCTCGAAATCGACAAAATGTCGATGAAGGGATGCTCCCGGAGCATTCGAGTGAAGGTCGCAGTAGATCCCTTGAAGCCCCTTAAAAAAGGTACAAATCTGAAGAGGAGAAATGCTAGTGCGGTCTGGGTGGACTTTAAGTACGAAAGACTCCCGTTTTTTTGTTACATCTGTGGTACTCTAGGGCACATGAAAAGAGAATACGATTTAGCCGATGGAGCGGAGGATATAGCTGCAATACCCGACGATAAACTCCCATATGGAGAATCTTTGAGAACCTCACCCCAGAAAAGAGCATCAGTTACGGTTGAGCAAGAAAAGAAACCCAAGGAGTACAATAGTCTGCGCAGACAACTGTTCGAAAACTTTTGAAAAGGTGTGGTGAGAGCGAAAGACGAAGAAGAGAAAGAGGAGCAGAGTGCAGCCGAGCACCAGAAGCCTGAATCGCAAGAAGTAGAAAAAATAAGAGCACAGATGGAGAGAATCTCGGTCATAGAGGAAAACAGAGCCAAAGAACAAGATGATCTAACTCAAGCACACCAGTCGGAAACAAAAAAGACGGAGGAAGGGAGAAGAGAAGTAGCTTAGCACTAAATTCGGGTTGACTTGGATGTGGACTGTGCTTAGCACGATACAAACATATATAATTAAACGGGGGTTATTTCGTGTTTATGTGGATTAAAGAGATGATTTGTGATGAACTTGATGAAGAACACACAAGAACACAAGATATAGCTTCTTGGAGAAGCTAAAGCTTTAGAAGCTTGGGAGAGTTTATTGCTTTGGGATGGGGTGATTGTGTGAATTTCCAACTTAACTTACAAATGAGCCCAAATGGGCATTATATACTGCTTTCCAAGGGCTGCCCGCCCTTTACACGTGGAGCCTCCAGATTGGACCTTCATTCTGCCCGAAAAGGTGATTTGATGGCGCATTTAATGCTAAACCGCCTTCGGTGCTCGTCCTCGCCGAGATGCCGAGGAGCTGGGCCATGGTGGTCGCCGGAGGACCGTCGAGGAGAGTGGTCGCCACGCTCCATGTTGTCTTCCAAGACTTCAATACTTAAAAACATCTTAACTAAGAATAAGCACGTGCTCGCCACATACTTGGGCGAGCTGCTAACTAAGAGAGTGCTCGCCAACATCTTTGGACGAGCACTTAAATATATTAAATACATTAAATCTATTACATTTTCTTGGTCTTGTTGACTAGTCGTCGCACGACTTTGTTGACTGGTCCTCGCCACGTAAGATGGTGACTAGGATTGACTTGTCAAAGATTGACCTCTTTGACTAGGCATAACATTTGCCCCCTGGTCGCCTTACTTCGTATTCGTAGAATGGTAAGGCGAGCAGTTCGATCGCTTTTTTCGATGGTGAAAATGGTTCTCGACAACCCAATCAATTTCGAGATTTTGACGACGTGAGATGGAGGCGGTCGCCTCGTTTCCTACGCCGAGCTCGCCTTCCGAGGCACTTTTGATGACGTATGATGTGACTTATGTCAGGCGCGTGAGCGGCGCTCGAATTTTGAAAAACACGCGTGGGGCGCGTGCCGACCTCAAAGGTCGCGCGTGGGGGCTACTTTCCGAACTTATTTCCGGAAATGGCCCGAGAGTTTTGGGGAATTTGCGTTTTTGACCCCGCTTTTTGCATATAGGCCCCTAGTCGACTTTGCCTATAAATATGACTCACTTTCTTTGAAACTCTTTTCACTTTTGCAAAACTTTGAATCCTCTCGAGCTTTCTACTTCAGCCTTTCTACTCAAGTTTTCCGGCGAGTTTGTGGTGGTTCTCGATCGTCAACAAGGTAAAATAACTCACATTTTCTTCTTTAAAAATCCTTTCTCCCCCATTTCTTAAAGAAAAAATGGATTTTGGTGGATTTGGTGGTGGTTCCGACGGTGGTCCGCCGCCGCTGGTTGGTGGCTCTGAGAATTCCGGCGGCGGAGATCGTCTAGCCTTAGCTTTATTGGATAGGGACTCCTCCTCGGATTCTAGGATCCTCTCCCCTGATCCCGTTAATGTTGGAGTCCGAGACTTGGGAAAAGCAGTGGTCGTCGATGTCGACGATACCAGCGAATCTGATAGGGAAGATGCCGGCAATGATGCCGAGGAGGATGGCAGCGAGACTGACTCGGATCTACACGACCAAGGTTTGGATCGAGGGGTGGGCGAACAGTTAGGATCTGCCCAGGTCGAAGAGACCTTGACAAGAAGTCTCCGCGAGGACTATGAGGAGGTCGTCCAATATGCAGAAAGCATAAAGGACATTTTGAGTGGTAGGGAGAATTTGGATGGCGACGAGGTCTCGAGGGAGTCCTATTACAGATATTCCTGCGAATACCCTCCTCGTGAGGCTCCTCGCCCGCATCGAGTAGCTTCCCAAACCGAATATGAAGCAAGTACGTATGTGAGCAAAGTCTCCTCGGCCCAGCTGGAAAATTCTAGGAAGAAATATCAGGTGCCAGCCGATGTGTGTTTTTTTGTGCCTCGCCCGGATGAGAGGGCCGACCAGCCGCCAGAAGGGATGGTCGCCGTCAACATCGGCATGATGGAGGCAGGGCTTAGGTTCCCCCTGCACCCCAGTATTTCCCACTTTCTACATTTCTTAATGGTGGCCCCTTCTCAAATTTTGCCGAATGGTTGGTCCAACCTGATCGGTATTCTCACACTGTTCGGCCAGGTGGCGGCCGAGAATGGATATCGAAACACCTGGCTTAGCCCGAAAGAGATTAGCTATCTCCTTCAGGCGGCCGAGGCCGGAGACAAGGTGGGCCATGGATACTACTATGTTAGGGGCCGAGATAATTTCAAGTTGATTGAAGGGGTTCCTAACAAGATTAGGGATTGGAAAACCAACTGGTGGTGGGTAGCCGGGGACTGGAAAAGTCCGGTGAGGCCAGATGGCTCCTCGGATCGCATTCCCATTCCCACTGAATATCGTAGAATTTGTGGTAAGTTATTTTTATTTCTGCTCGCTCTTTCTATACTGACTAACTCCTCGTTTTTTGTAGGTGAAACTGCTCGCAAGAAAACTGCCGACCACCGTCTCACTCCTCTCTTTCAGTACCACGTTTGCTGTGTTCTCAACCGTCGCTACCTGGAGAGGTCTTGCCGATTTCTGAACAGGGAGTGCATTGATTCGGGTGGAATTTACACTATTTAGATGCATATTTGAAGCTCATTTGATGTTGATTTCATTGAATTATACATTGAATATGATTGTTTAAGCCGAAATGAGAGAAAGGTTGTGTTTTGTCGATTTTGTAGGAAATACGATGGAATTTGGAGAAAAACACCAACCATACTTTACTGGATCAGGAAGAGGAGTGCACGGTTGGATTCGTCTCGAAAAATGGAGTGGAATGGAAAAAAGAATCGAGTCAATCGGAGGTCGGAAGCTCGAGATACGAAGAGACAAAAATACATGCCCGGGTAGAAACGACCCGGGCGGGTCACTTCGACCCGGGCAGAGCCAAAAATGAAGTAGTTTCGTATTTTGCCCGGGTGAAACCCACCCGGCCGGGTGGTTTCGACCCGGGCAAGGCCCAAAAGTGTGTTTGTTCGTGTTTTGGCCGGGTGGCATGCCCGGGTGGGAGCCACCCGGCCGGGTCACTTCATTTTCGGGGTTTTTGGCCCATTTTCTCCATATTTCAAGGGCCTAATTGCAAAATTAATTCAAGACTTCTACCCCAACTATAAATAGATCAAATTTGAGTTTGAGAAGGAGTCTCTTACTCCTTTTACAAGCAATTCCACACACACATTCACATAGTTGTAGGTGTTCTTCATTTTTAGTTTAGATTCTTCATTAAATTAGATAGATTAGTGGTTTTTACTTCAAATCAAGCTACGATTATCATCGGGCATCGTCTATTACATCGTTTTGTAGCTACATTTTCATGATCAAGGTGATATTAATCTATTTTGCAATTTATTTTGGTATTTTCTTAATTTCTTCAATCTCTTGTTATTCTACTATGAGTTTGATGTTATTAGTTGTTTTAACCATGGAATTCTCTTCTAGAACCATGGGCTAAGCTCTTATTGCCTTGGGTGTGAATGTTTTGATGGGTGTTTAGTGTAATTATAGATTAATTGCATGATTAGCTTAGGAATTGGGTGTATATGTTTCTAGTGTTGTACTTTTCATGATTCAATTGATTAATTCACCCTATTAGCTAGCATTGTTAGTTTTGTCGACTTCAACGACCGTATTGGGTTGCATGATTAAGAGTGTGTGTATGAGCTTGAATTAATCAATGAGAATTAACATAGTAATTAGCTACACCGACCGGGGGTTGATTGCTTAGATCGACGACACTAGACACTAGTCGATTAGAGGTCGTCTATTAGATTAGTGAGAGGGCGTCTCATAAACATTAGTAACTGTGTTGAACGTGTTTATGAGACACTATCTTAGGAGCTTATGGTATTGATTAGACTATATAATTGCTAATCGATGCACGTGTTCACCTAAGCCTCACAAGGGATTGGTCTACACACACGAGTGATAGCCTTTAGCTTAATCCAAAACCATAGTTTAATTCATGCAATTGGTTCGTTAACTCATTGAATTACCCACAAAACGGAAACACCCGAGGCAATACCCTTCCCTTGCACTTTCCAACGAAAGTTAGATAACTTGTTATTTTTGTCACTAGTTTTCATTACTTTAGTTAATCTAGTTTAATATTTTTGTTCTTATTTCCAAAAATCCAAACAAACACGTGTAGTTACTACAATAGCATGCATACTCGTAACTTTAGGGATTCACTAGCACTCAATTAGGTCCTTGGAACGAAATTTTACTTGGTATACTTATCGTACTACTAACGAACCCATACGCTTGTGGGGATCGTATAGTTGTAAAAAGTGTGCAAAAATACATCCAAGTCATGCATGCGTGAGCGAGCAGGTCTCAGAGTACCTCCTCATCACTTCACTCGAGAGTTCCCTCCAGGTAAAATATTTCAAATTTCTTTTAAATTCATTCTTCGAAGATACTGACTTCTCGCTTCTTTATCTAGTAGTGGTTCCTCAACGGGTTGTCGCCTATCTTCCTCCTACCGTCGAAGTCGAGCGCCTAAAAGCTACCAGTATGCTTCGACAGGCACAAATACTCCGCGAGCGCAAGATTGTTGATGGCGCCGGCAAGAAAAGGAAAGGGGCGGAGAGCTCGGGGGCTCCACCCAAAAAGGTTGCTAAACCGACCAGGGGGGGTACTTCTCGCCCACCTGCTGCTGAAAAGAGGATCTCGCCGAGGAGATCTCCTCCACCGAGGGGTAACTCGCCCCCTCCCCAAACCATTTGCTTCCCCTCCTCCCCGAAGCACTCGGTCGCGAGAGACTGCGACGAGCTCGTCGGCCGGACAGAGGGCTTCGGGAGATAATACCCTTCTCGGCTGGGAAGCCGCAAGGGTTGCCAAGTAAGTTTTTTCAAAAGTTTTTGAAATTTTTCAAGTATTTTTCTTCTAACTCTTTCCTTATTTTTCAACAGAGTTGCCGACTATCCGGTCGCCCAACCCTTCAGTGAGAACCTTCTCGGCTTCTACCGGTCGCGAGACCCGGTCGATAAGGAGCCTCTGAACCTGTTCGCCAAGAGGGCGATGAAGCACCTACCCCGCTCGTTGACGACCAGACTGATCGAAGAGGTCGACAACCACAACGCCATGGAAAATGCGCGCCTGGTCGCCATTGACTTGAGCCGAGCCTCTTATACCATGGAGAAGCTCGCCAGCCAGATTGCTGATGGTCGCAAGCTCAGCGAGGACAGGGCTGCGAAAGTTGCTCAAATGGCTAAGGCAAAAACCCTTGCTGAGGGGAAACTGCTCGCCTTAGAGGAGAAAGTGGTCGACCTCGAGACCAAGCTGGCCAATGCTGAGGCAAATTTGGCCGATTTCGAGGCCCAACTGGAGATGGTTCGAAAAAAGGATCAAGAAAATCTTCAAGAGATCGAACGTCTCCGTGCTCGCCTCAAGACTGCCGAGGACGAGGTAAGGACCCTTACAAGTAAGTCCGCAGATGATGAGGAAGAGTTGGCCACTCTCCGACAACAGCTGGTCGATGCCATAGATGAGAGAGATGAGACAACTGAGCTCGCTGGGGGCGTGGCCATGTTATCGGTGGCACTTACTGCCCACGGGCTCATTTACAGGCTGTTGGACGTTCATCCGGAAGTGGATGTGATTCCGCTCGGCGAGCTTCTGGACGACCTCCTTATGAAGGAGAATCCTCAGCCGGGAACCGAGCTCCCCTTGCTTCCGTTGGTGCAAATGGGACTCCAGTTCCCTCGACTCTTGGGAGTTCCGGTGGAGTTCGTGAATCCTCCCGAAGACTCCCCAACCCAACAGGGCGAGCAGAGTGCCCCTGCTGAAGTGGAGGTTGTGGACGAGGAGGGGGTAGCTGGCGAGCAAGTTGCTCCTGCCGAGGAGAATGTTTAGTTTGCTTGTATTGTTTTTTGTTTTTCTTAGGACTGTTCGGCCATTAAGGCCTTTTTTGTAATTTCAGTCTTCTAAGGCTTTTTAATGAATGGAAGTTTTTGCTTATGATGTGTTCGTCTTTCCAATTGTTTTATGATAATTTTTTGCAAGTGCTTTTAATAAATATTTTTCTTTCATTGGTTTGTTCGACGTTTGTTATTCTGCGAGCATCTTTAAGAAAGAGTGCTCGTCTTTCCTTTGCGAGCATCTTTAAAAAAGAGTGCTCGTCTTTCCTTTGCGAGCATCTTTTTTTTTTAAAAAGAGTGCTCGTCTTTCCTTTGCGAGCATCTTTAAGAAAGAGTGCTCGTCTTATCTTTGCGAGCATCTTTAAGAAAGTGCTCGTCTTTCCTTTTGCGAGACTCTAAGAAAGAGTGCTCGTCTTTTAGAGTTAACCATTCGTCGGTTGAACTCTTTGTTTGATAGGTAGTGACCATCTTTGCCACTACCTTGCGAGCATCTTTAGAAAAGAGTGCTCGTCTTTTGTTTCCTAGATGGCTACACAGAGCCTTGTTTAAACTTTCAAATTTATCTAACACTTGACGGAAATTTAAAACTTTGCTTGAATTGAAATGAAGATTAAAAACAAACTATAAATATGAAATAATTTAAAAACTTACTGGTAATACTTCTTCAGCTTGACCGCGTTCCACGGGTACTTGCTTGGCTTGCCCTCGAGATCTTCAAGCTCGTATGATCCGTTTAGGAGTGTGCGCGTTATTCGGTACGGACCCTCCCAAGTCGGGCCAAGTATGCCAATGGACTGCTCTGTCGCCCTCCGAAGTACGAGCTGGTCGATAGTGAACTGGCGAGCACGTACTTTGGTGTTGTAGTAGCGTTCTGACCTTTGTTTGTAGACCACATTCTTCTCGTCCGCTGTTAGCCTTCGTTCTTCTAGGAAATCCAAATCGGAGAGCTGTGCATCGTTATTCAACTGCTCGTCATAATTTGCTACTCGAAAAGTTTGGACTTGCCCCTCTGCTGGTATGACAGCTTCGGTTCCGAACGCGAGCGCGAACGGAGTTTCCCCAGTAGAATTTCTCGTGGTCGTCCGATATGCCCACAGAACCATGTGCAGCTCTTCGGCCCATTTGCCCTTCAATCCATCCAGCTTAGCTTTCAAGGTGTGCTTGATGATTTTGTTGATTGCCTCTACTTGACCGTTTGATTGTGGATGGTAGGGTGTTGAAAAAAATTTCTTGATGTTCCATCTTGAGCAGAAATCCAGCATGTCTTGACTTGTAAATTGACGTCCGTTGTCGGTCACTATCGCTCGTGGTAGGCCGAACCTGCAAATTATATTCTTCCAAATGAAGCTTGTCATTTGGCCCGTTGTGATGGTCTTCAATGCCTTTGCCTCTGTCCACTTGGTGAAGTAATCGACTGCTACGACGACGAAAGTTACCCCCCCAGCAGCTGGTGGGAAAGGTCCGATGATGTCGATCCCCCACTTCGCGAAAGGCCACGAACTATACACCGAGATGAGCTCGTCTGGTGGTGAGTGAATGGCGGGAGCGAAGGCTTGACATTTCTTGCATGTCTGCGCGTAATGGATTGCATCTTTCTTCAGTGTTAGCCAAAAATAGCCTTGTCTTATGATCTTTAGGGCGAGCGCTTGCCCCCCTGTATGATTTCCACACACTCCATCGTGGATTTCGTGCATGACGATCTTCGCTTCGTCCTCTCCGAGGCATTTCAACAAAGGCATTGAAAAACCCCGTTTGTACAGCTGGTCGCCCACAATTGTGTACCTTGCGGACCTGAGTTGCAATCTGGTTGCTTTCACTTTGTCTGCCGGGAGCTCGCCGGTCTTGATGTACTTGATGATCGGCGTCCTCCAGTCCTCGTCGCTGGTCGCTTCAACCTGCAAAACTTGACCTCTGTTCACCGATGGGGAAGAAATCTTGGTGATGGTTGCTTCTGAAAATATTGCCTCCCCCTCTGAAGTGGCCAGCCGAGCTAACGCATCTGCTTGCGTATTTTCCTCCCTAGGGATTTGCTCGATGTGGATTTGATCAAATTGCTCGAGTAATCCTTTCACTAGGTCATGATACTTTATCATTTGATCGCCGCGAGCCTCGTATTCGCCCGTGACTTGACATACAACCAGCTGAGAGTCAGAAAAAATTTTCAGTTTTCTAGCGCCCACGGCCATAGCCATCTTGATTCCTGCAACCAGAGCCTCGTACTCTGCTTCGTTGTTGGTCGCCCGATACTCGAACTCGATCGCCGAAGCAAACGTCTGTCCGGTTGGGCTGATGAGGACAACTCCTGCCCCTGCTTTGGTGCTCGTCGACGAGCCATCGACGAACAGTGACCAAGGAAGCTCGATTCCCTCGGCCAATTTCTCTGGGAAAGTGAGCTCTACGATGAATTCTGCCAGCACTTGTCCCTTAATTGTCGTTCTGGGTGCGTAGGTGAGACCAAATTGTCCGATCTCTACTGACCATTTTAGAAGTCTTCCCGCGGTATCCGGACGATGCAGTGCTCGTCGGAGAGGAAAGGTGGTGAGGACGACCACCTCGTGGTCGAACAGGTATTGCCTTAATTTTCTAACACTCATCACTAGTGCGTACGCCAATTTTTCCATTGGAGTGTATCTCAACTCCGCATCTCGCAGTGTTTGACTTACGTAGTAGATAGGCAGATGTGTGCTCCCCTCAGCTCGGACGAGCACTGAACTGATCGCACAGTCAGTGGCCGCCAAGTATAGATATAAAATTTCGCCGGGGACTGGCTTGGATAGGACCTTCGGATCCGATAAATATTCCTTCAATTTCTCGAAGGCTTTCTCGCACTCGCCGGTCCATTCGAACTTTCCTTTCTTCAGAGCGTCGAAAAAAGGTTTGCACCGATCGCCCGTTCGTGCAATAAATCTATTCAGCGATGCAAGGCATCCTGTCAACCTCTGAACTTCTTTCACGTTCCTTGGGCTTTGCATATTGATTACTGCTTGAATTTTACTTGGATTCGCCTCGATGCCCCGCTGGCTAACCAAGTGCCCCAGAAATTTTCCTGAGCTAACTCCAAAACTGCACTTCTTTGGATTTAACTTCATGTTGTACTCTCTTAGGATATCGAATGTCATGGCAAGGTGGTGTAGGTGATCTTCTTTTCGTAAGCTTTTGACAACGATGTCGTCGATATAGACCTCTACCATCTCACCGATGTGCTTTTCAAACATCTTATTTACCAGTCTTTGGTACGTTGCCCCCGCGTTTTTCAAACCGAAAGGCATTCTTTTCCAGCTATACATATCACGTGCCGTCATGAAGGCCGTATGTCGCTGGTCGTCGGGATGCATTGCAATCTGATGGTACCCTGCGAAGGCATCCATGAAAGTTAAAATCTCGTGCCCCGCTGTATTATCCACTAGGTGATCAATGTGGGGCATCGGAAAATGGTCTTTTGGACAGGCGTCGTTTAAATCTGTGAAGTCTATGCACAATCTCCACGACCCGGTCGTTTTCTTGACGAGCACTGGATTTGCCAACCACTCAGGATCAGTTCCAGTTTTCTCTATTAACTTGTTGTCGATCAATTTCTTGATTTCGACTGCCAAAGCCGCACTTTTATCAGGCCCAAATTTTCTTCGCTTTTGGGTGATGGGTCTTTTTGTTGGATCAATATTTAGTCTGTGGCAGGCATGATTCGTGGGAATGCCCACCATATCTTCGTGCGACCAGGCGAATGCACCGATGTTTTCTTTCAAAAATGCGATCATGTCCGATCGCAGATGTCCTGGTAAATTTGAACCTATGAATACTTCGAGTTCGGGACGAGCTTCGTTTAATTGGATGGTTTCAAGGTCCTCCGCTGAAGTCGCCTGTTCTTTAGGCTCCTTCCAACGAGGGTCCTCAATTCCGCATTTTGGGTCAAAGCCTAACCTAGGCTCCAGATCTGGAAAGTTTTCTGGAGACTGGTCGTCGGGGAGCTGGTCGTCCACTTCCATGGAGGCGTGCTCGTTCGCCTCCACTTGGTGGTCGTCGGAACGATGACTGCACTCCCCAACTTCAATTTTTCTGTACTTGCTAGGAAGACCCTCCAAGTAGTTCATTTGTTCTGTTTGAGTTTGACACATAATATACTTTCCAACCATGGCGCTTTCTTTAGAATGACGTTTTGCAAAACGGACGAGACACTCCCTCGCCCGTGTCTGATCGCCCTTAACGGTTATTGCTCCCGCCGGGGTTGGAAACTTAATACAGTAATAATAAGTTGAAGCGGCCGCCTTGAACTCGCTGAAGAAAGGTCGGCCTAGGAACGCGTTGTAAGATGATGGCATGTCGATGATCAAGAAGTCGAGCTGCCTAGCATGATGCATTTCAGGCTCTTTTGACGATGCCAAGTCCAAAGTCAGTCTGATTTTCCCTATGGGAAGGTTGCGCGTGTCCCCGAACCCTACGATTATATCGTCGCAAGGCTCGATGTAATCTGCATATCCACCAAGAGCATCCAAAGTATGCTTGAAAAGGATGTTGGTGTATGACCCAGTGTCGACCATCATCCGATGGACGATGGTTCCCATTATCTTCCCCGTGATGACCAACGCATCATTGTTTGGCTGCACCACGTTGTTTAGGTCGTCGTCCGTGAAACGGATTTAATGAGAAGGAGGCTTCTCGGCAGTAGGAGCGACGCACACCTGGTGCACATTGTTGAGTGCTCGCTGTTCGCCCTGAGCCCGGCGAACAGACAGAGCGACTCCAGATTGAGTTCCCCCCAAAGGTCCCTCTATCACAAGGCAGTCTTGGCCCAGATTGTCGATGTCGCCAATAGCATTTTTTGGCATGGGAGGAGTTAGCTTGGGACGGTTCAATTGTTGGCGTAGGTCGCCGCCGCTGTCGTCGCGACGCTTCTTGCCCCTGTTGTCGCCGTTGCCACCTCCGGACTTGATGAATTGGGTGAGCTTACCCTCATTGTAAAGTTTGAAGAGATTTCTCACCAAGTCTCGGCACCCATTGGTGTGGTGGCCGACGGAGTTGTGGTAGTTGCAAAATTTACCACCATCAAGATTTGCATCGCTCGTATGCATGGGCTTTGCTTGGGGGAGCAGATTTTTCCCCCTTATAGCGTCGTAGATGCCCCTAGGATCCACGGTGAGGGCCTCCCTGAATTGGATGATCTCAGGTGCCTCCTCGAATGGCCTGAAATTCGCTGGGCGAGCACTGCCAGCTTGAGTGGTCGTCTTCTTGGGCTGGGAAGATTCCCCAGTGTTAGTGTTTTTCTTGGGCCACACTCTCTTGGACGTGTCAGGCTGCTCGTTAGCCTTGGCAGCGTCCATTATTTCCTCCATTTGGATAAAATTTCCAGCCCTTGTGCGGAAGTCCGCATAAGAACTGGGGAAAGTAAGATGGATAGATTCCCACAGCTTGGTACCTATTCTGAGACCGGAAACTGCCGAGATCAGCTTCGTCTCATCGTTCACGGCCTCCCCATCGATCACCAGCCTATCGAAGCGCTCGATGAAGTCTTTGCCTGATTCAGTCAGGGATTGGCGAACGTTCGCCAAACGTTGCTTTGAGGCTGGGCGAGCAGCAATAGACCCATAGTAGGTCAAGAAGTGTTGTCCCAGCTCAAGGAAAGAGGTGATAGATCCGGGACTCAAAGTTGTGTACCATCGATGAGCCCGATCTCCCAATGTTAGGGAGAAGTTTCTGCATTGTGTTGCGTCCGTTACCCCGATTGAGGCCATATAGTTGGAGTACTTGGACAAGTGTACTCTGGGGTCGGACATCCCATCATATGCCGCCATGGAGGGCATTTGGATCTTCCTTTGAATGGGGGCAGTGAGGATTGCAACACTCAGTGGAGGTGCGGGCAGACTGATCGGCAGTGTGGTCCCTTGCTTCGAGGCGACCACCTCTGCTCGCAGAGCGTCCATCTCTTGTTTCATTAATTTTTGAGTTTCGAGGAACTGGGCGATTTGCCCCTCCTCGGCAGTTTGAGCTCGTGGGACGACGTTCTCGTCACGTCGACTCCCATGGGAAATGGCCGGGCGATCATCATGATGTGATCGCCTGGGCGAGTGCCTGTTCGAATGGTGGCTGCGATAACTCTTGGCTGGAGCTCGCGAACCCTTCCCTGGTCCCACTCGATCTAGAGCTGAGACTCTGTCGCCCTGATCTCTTCTATCAGCGCGATAGTGGTGGTCGTCCTTATGTGGTCGGCCATCCACGTTGAAAGGTACTCGGCGAGGAGCCCTTCCATCATTGTCTTTCATTCGGTTGAACACCGAATTTCTTTGTGAGTCTCCCGTATGGCTATTGTGGGAGTGTTCGCCGACTTTGTTCTTGCCCTTATCTTGGGGGTGAACGGGATGTGAGTGATAGGAATGGTTATCCTCGTTCCCCCTGTTTTTGCGAGCCTCGACGAAAGCCCTATCTTTGGCCTTCTCGAGCTCTTCCTTCTCGTTCTGATTCCTCCTCATCAGGAGGTAGTCCGACAGGTCTTTCAAGTGTTGGGGGTCATTAAGGATATCCCCCATGTTCAAGTTTGCAAAAGGATTTGCCGGAGCCGGAGGGTGCTCGTTCCCTCCGGATGGCGAGATCCTATCTTGTGGAGTATGCTGAGACATCGTTTAAAGAGTGTCTCTTCTTAGATTACAAAGAAATAATCTAAAAAACGAAAGATTAAAGTTTTTACGCAGAAGAACGTGCTATTACAACTACTAGTCTTAGTAAAGCAACAACAAAAGAAGCTTGAAAACACAAATACAAGGAGATCAAACTCCAAAATATGCTACGAAAAACTGAAAATGTTCAAGAACACGAAGAACAGTAAAGATCGTAGAATGATGCTCTAAACGGTAGATATACCGATTAAAGCTTGAAACAGGGAGTTTGCTAACCGATCGCTCGTTGATCGGACGAAACTTTGATGATTAAACACGTAAAAGGTCCCCTCCTTCTAGCGCCAAATGTTGTATGCACTAAATTCGGGTTGACTTGGATGTGGACTGTGCTTAGCACGATACAAACATATATAATTAAACGGGGGTTATTACGTGTTTATGTGGATTAAAGAGATGATTTGTGATGAACTTGATGAAGAACACACAAGAACACAAGATATAGCTTCTTGGAGAAGCTAAAGCTTTAGAAGCTTGGGAGAGTTTATTGCTTTGGGATGGGGTGATTGTGTGAATTTCCAACTTAACTTACAAATGAGCCCAAATGGGCATTATATACTGCTTTCCAAGGGCTGCCCGCCCTTTACACGTGGAGCCTCCAGATTGGACCTTCATTCTGCCCGAAAAGGTGATTTGATGGCGCATTTAATGCTAAACCGCCTTCGGTGCTCGTCCTCGCCGAGATGCCGAGGAGCTGGGCCATGGTGGTCGCCGGAGGACCGTCGAGGAGAGTGGTCGCCACGCTCCATGTTGTCTTCCAAGACTTCAATACTTAAAAACATCTTAACTAAGAATAAGCACGTGCTCGCCACATACTTGGGCGAGCTGCTAACTAAGAGAGTGCTCGCCAACATCTTTGGACGAGCACTTAAATATATTAAATACATTAAATCTATTACATTTTCTTGGTCTTGTTGACTAGTCGTCGCACGACTTTGTTGACTGGTCCTCGCCACGTAAGATGGTGACTAGGATTGACTTGTCAAAGATTGACCTCTTTGACTAGGCATAACAGGGAGCTACCCTAATCAAGCAATACCCCCTGTGCCTTGGCACACTCCCCCTCTTATACCACTTAACCAACCACCACCTAACCCCATTAAAGAACACGAACCCACCCTTTCACCAAACATATGTCCCCCCACATACACCATCAATACTCCTGCTCCCATAGTGGCCGACAACCCCATCATGAAACCAACCCCACCAATGAATAAAAAACTCCCACACAGTAACCCCCACCAAAGCAGTGAAATGATGACATCAACCCCCAACATTAACCCTAACACAACCCACCAAAACGGCCAATCCTTTTTCCACCTGTACAATCCCACAATAACCCCCACCACCACCCTTATCAAGATGTGTGAACCAAAAGCAAACACCACAAAAACCAAAACCACAAGGCAAGCAAAACACACAAGGAACCCGAACCCAGCCATAACCAAGAGGACAAAGGCACTGCAAACCAAATGTATTATCAAAATAGAAGAAATGTGGGCCGGTAGCAAAAGAAAATGGCCAAATGAGGAACATCCAGAGAAAATACCAGAGAGTAAGAAGATGGGAAAATGGGAGACTAACAGTACCACATGCTCACCAACGGCGGAGACTGCTAGGCAGTCCCGCCGAGCACCATGAATGCCATAAGTTGGAACTGTCGCGGGCTTGGGAACCAAGCGACAGTTTGAGCACTCCAAAAGCTCCTACATGAGAGATATCCGGGTATCGTCTTTCTCATGGAAACAAATCTTACTAGTACCCAAATGATCCGCCTCAATACAAACAAACTTCATTTCAGTGGCTGCCTCCCAGTGGATTGCCAAGGCGAAGGACATGAAAGAAGAGGGGGATTGTGCCTCCTTTGGCAAGAGCAACTGGAAGTCTCTCTCATCAATTACTCTCAGAACCACATTGCAGCAAACATCGTCCATGGAGGCCAAACCCAACCGTGGCACTTCTCCGGGATTTATGGATGGCCATCTCGTAACCACCGTCTCAACACCTTTCACCTCATGAACCAGATTGCTCCAAACCTGGATACGCCGTGGATGTGTGTGGGGGACTTTAACGAAATTTTGTGGACTTGGGAGAAAAGTGGAGGAATCAGCTAGCATACAAGACAGATGGAGCAGTTCAGGCACACAACTTCAGAACTGCATCTCCAGGACTTGGGTTTTTTTGGACATAATTTCACATGGAGTAACGGGAGAGCAGGGACGGACAACATTCAGGAGCGGCTGGACCGAGCCTTTGCAAATCCCCTGTGGTGCAACAACTTTCCGGGAACGAGGGTCTCCCACCTTCCTCGCTTGAGCTCCGATCATGCACCACTCCTCCTCGAAATTCAAAGAGCCGCACCACAAATCCATGCTGGTACGAGGAGAAAAATATTTAGGTTTGAGAAAATGTGGCTCGAAAATGACGAATGTGGGGAAATCGTGAATCGGGGGTGGAATGGGAACGATCTGCATTCCTCTTTTGCAGAGAGAAATAAAAAGTGTGGAAGGCAATTGAGGTCTTGGGGAGGCAGAACATTTGGTAATGTGGCCAAGAGGGTTCAGTCCCTTAAAAGTGAAATTGAAAAGCTCCAGGAACAA
Organism: Galeopsis tetrahit; assembly: GCA_963675135.1. Classification (NCBI taxonomy): domain Eukaryota; kingdom Viridiplantae; phylum Streptophyta; class Magnoliopsida; order Lamiales; family Lamiaceae; genus Galeopsis; species Galeopsis tetrahit. The sequence goes on from OY776126.1 coordinate 6,388,578, forward strand.
CAACAAAGTAATGAGGTGGTCCTCACCCTTCGACTGAAACAGAAAGAGCTTGAGGAGGCTCTCAAAAATGAGGAGATGTGGTGGTTTCAATGCTCCCGAGCTTTGTGGCTCAAAGATGGCGACCGGAACACCTCGTTTTTCCACTCAAAAGCAGCACAGAGAAGAAGAAGGAACACGATCACTAGGATCATGGACTCCAATGGGGCTTGGGTCGAGGGTGATGAGGAAGTGGGTCGGGTCATGAAAGAGTATTTCGTTGGGTTGTTTGAGTCGGTCAACACTAGCACTATGCATCGGGTCCTCGACACAGTGGAACCTAGAGTAACCGGGGGGATGAACGAGACGCTCCTGCAACCCTACACTGCGGATGAAATCAAGCGAGCCTTGAAGCAGATGCATCCGGCAAAAGCCCCGGGACCTAACGGTATGCCTCATTTATTTTTTCAGAAATTTTGGCCTACTGTTTGTCAATCCTTTATCGATACCTGTTTGCAGATTTTGAATTTTGGAGCTGACCCATCCCACCTTAACCACACGTTTATTGTCCTTATCCCAAAAATCAAAGCCCCCGAAAACCCAAAAGAGTTTCGACCCATTAGCCTATGTAATGTCATCCTTCGTGTCATCACAAAAGCTATAGCAAACCGTCTCAAACACGTCCTTCATGAGGTTATCTACCCTAATCAGAGTGCCTTTAACCCTAACCGCCTCATCACCGATAATGCCATGGTAGCTTTTGAGCTTTTTCATTTTCTTAAAAAGAAGAAAAAAGGCAAAAAAGGTTTTGTGGCCCTCAAGCTTGATATGAGTAAGGCATATGATAGGGTTGAGTGGAGTTTCCTTCGAGCGATGTGTGAGAAGCTCGGCTTTGATAGGCATTGGATAGACTTGGTTATGCGTTGTGTCACCACAGTGTCCTACTCTCTCCTCATCAATGGTTTTCCCACTGAGTCGTTCATCCCTAATCGGGGTCTCCGTCAAGGAGACCCCCTGTCTCCTTATCTTTTCCTTATTTGTGCAGAAGGATTCTCTTCACTCTTGAGACAAGCGGAGAACGATGGTGACCTCAAAGGAATCCGGGTGGCACGCCATGCCCCCCGGTCTCACATCTCTTGTTCGCGGATGATAGTATTCTTTTCTTCCAAGCAAAACAGAGTGAAGTGGACAAAGTGAAGGATATCATCCATGTGTACGAGCAAACATCGGGCCAACGCATTAACCTTGAGAAATCTGAATTGGCAACTAGTAAAAACATGGGTGATACGGAGGTGGCTGCTTTAGAGGTCAGCTTGGGAGCTAAATTAGTTCCCCACTACTCTAAGTACTTAGGGCTGCCTACTATTATTGGGAGGAGCAAAAAAGTTGTGTTTCAAACAGTGGTCGATCGAGTAGTGAGTCGGTTGAAAGGATGGAAAGAAAAAAACTTGACAAAGGCGGGCCGGGAGATCCTCATCAAAACTGTTGTTCAAGCAATCCCAAACTACGCAATGAGTTGCTTCCTCTTCCCGAAGTCTTTGTGTGAAAGTATTGAGAGAGCAGCTGCCCGTTTCTATTGGGGATCCACACCGGAGGACAGGAAAACACATTGGATTAGTTGGGAAAAAATCTCTCGTTCAAAGGAGAATGGTGGTCTTGGCTTTCGGGAAATGTACTTCTTTAATCTATTTATGGTTGCGAAACAATATTGGAGACTCTTACATAATGAGGATTCGTTAGCATCTCGGATCCTCAAGGCTCAATACTATCCTAGAGGCAATATTGAGTCGGCAACCATGGGGCACCAACCAAGCTTTTTGTTAAGAAGCATACTTAATGCCCGTCATTTGGTTGTGGAGGGGACCGGATGGAGAGTGGGCAATGGAAACAACATTCGGTGCTTCGTGGATAAGTGGGTTGGAAAACATCACATTCAAATCCCAGGCTCCTGGAATGTGGAGGACGGCGACCCCCTGGACTTTCGAGTCTCAAAACTTTTTCACCCCTCCTTTGGGGCTGGAATTTTGAGCAGCTGGAGAGGTTGTTTGATCCGAACACCCAGGATAGCATAGCCGGAATCCCTCTCAGTAGCAGCCAACCGGAAGATCGACGGTTTTGGCTTTGGAGCAAGCACGGCAAATTCACTGTGAAATCCGCCTATCACTTGGCCGTAAACAAGTTCTCAACTATGGGCCGCTCACTTCCCTCCCCTAGCTACAGCCATCATTCTTGGAAGAAACTTTGGAAGTGCAAAGCTCCCCCGAAAATCCTCCACTTCCTGTGGAGAGCCTGCTCTGAATCGCTAGCTACTTTGTCTTCATTAGCTAAGCGCGGCATGACAACCAACCCCACCTGTCCGTTCTGCGGTCTCTTTCCGGAAACAACAGTCCACGCCCTCATCGAATGTCCGGAGGCCATGCAGGTCTGGGGTCGTAGCCCTATCCGTTTGGACCCCCACCCTGGAACAAATCATTTTTTCAGATTAGTCGTGTGGAACCTCTGTGATTCTCTCCCGGCGAGAGGTCTCACAATGTTCGCCTCCATCTCTTGGAACATTTGGAAGAGTAGAAACTCTCGAATTTTTGATAAGAGACGCCTGGACCCAGCTGTCATTCTTTCCCAGGCATTGAGTCTGGCGGAAGAGTTCCTGAAATCTGGAGTGCGACACCGCCCCACGCCACTCTCTATTCTGGAGACCGAATGGAGTCGTCCACCTCAAGGGACTCTCAAATTAAACTCGGATGCAGCAATCTACAAGGATGGTACGGTCGGCTTTGGGTACGCTATCAGGGACGATATGGGCAAACTGGTTTCAGCAGGGGCAAAACGTATCAGAGCCACGGGCGACAGTACTAGAATCGAAACAATGGCCCTCTGTTTCGCTGTCCGGGAGGCCGCTGTAAAGGGATTCCGTCACTTGCTAATAGAATCCGACTCGCACGCCCTGGTTCGGTCTTTCCACGGCGATCTCGACCCCGACCCCTACACAATGGTTTTCATTGAGGAACTTAGAGGTATGGCGCTGGATTTAATTTTCACGGCCTGCAATTTTATCCGACGCGAAGCTAACAGAGTGGCGCATTCTTTAGCCCATTTCTGTAGAAATCTTAATGATGAGCAATCTTGGACTGTTGATTTCCCTCTTGAATGTAATAGACTAGCTCTGGAAGATGTAGGGCCTAGGGCCCAAATTTCGTAATCTAATGAAAGTTATTTTCCTGTCAAAAAAAGATTTATATTCTTAGGCCTTTTGCCTTTTGCTTTGTTTATTTTCTCAGGCCCTTCTCATTTCCCCAACAGTTCTATGCAGTTAAAAGATCAAGAATATATATATAAATTGTTCTATTATATTGCACAAGATAAACATTAAATATCTTGATTTTTAAGATAAAATGAAAAAAAAGCCAAAGATAAACAAAATTTATGATAGTTTATCAATAGCATACATGTGAAGATGATGAATGAAATATATAATCACAAAAAACAAAAAAAAAAAGATTGATTGTCAAGAAAATTGCACAAGCCTCATTAGTTCTAGACTAAAGCCTATCTGTACTTGTAACCAATTATCTGAAGACCACCCATGAATGGCCTCAACGGCTCGGGAACGACAACAGTACCATCCTCTTGCTGGTAATTTTCGAGCAAGCAAACGATCATTCTTGGAACGGCACACGCTGTGGCATTCAGCGTGTGGACAAACTGGGTTGGAGTAGAACTGCCCTTGCCCTTCTTAGGCGGAGTTGATAGTTCTGGACGATAGCGAATGCCTAATCGCCTGCTTTGATAGTCTGTACAATTAGAGGCACTTGATATCTGTCCAACAAATGGAATTAATGCTCTGTAATGTGATCAAGAATTTGAATGAATTAGCAGCTAATAAGGAATAACGTACCTCACCATACCGTCCCAAACCAGGCATCCAGGCCTCCACATCGAATTTACGATAAGCTGGTGCACCCAAATCCTCAGTTGCCATGTCCATAGTTCTAGAAAATGGCACCACAGCGAGGGAAAAATAAAATGAGTAGGCGACCATGGAACAAGTATATAGTTATTTGCACTTTTGGAAATTGGTCCTGTAAATTACAAAAATCAACTTTTTCGTCTAGTGATCGACTACTGTGGGTAATCCGCAGGTCACTATGTCACTGTTCATCATTTCCGTAAACTTGTAGGACTGATTTAAAAAAAAAAAAAAAAAAGTGATGCGGTGGCTGACTGGGTTACCCTGGGTAACCAGTCGTCGGACGAAACAGTTGAATATGGTAAACTTATAACATCAATTTCAAAAAGTGGAATACGTCTAGACCAAAATAAGAAATAGGAAAAGTTATTGACCCAAAAAAATATAATCTTATCAAGAGAGAAAAGGCAGCTGATATGTTTTTCTCTCTTTTCTCTATTTTTTTTGGTGGGGTGGGGGTGTTTGATGGATTAACAGCTAAGAGGTACGCACTTGAAATGAAGTCCCAAAGACGAGAATAGGTCTTCCTCAATCTTAATTAGTTGTTCATGAAAGGAGTTGCTCTCCTCGGGCCTGCACAAGACGAACATCTCTACCTTGCTAAATTGGTGAACTCGGTAAAGGCCCCTGCTCCAATTGTCACGAATCAATTATCCGATCGAAGACAAGAATAATGAAAATACGATTCCAGTCCTGACGACTTTCACGAATTGAAAATAGTCCTGCAGCTTTCAATTGTTGACATTTTGGTCCGGACCAAAAATGTTTAAAACATGGAAGTTGCATGACTATTTTCAATTCATGAAAGTCGGTAGGACTGAAATCAAATAAGGATAATATACAGGACCAAAAAAACTATTTTGCAGTAAAATGAGCAGCAAAGCAAAAGGTGTGTTTACCTAGTTGCAGCGCCAGCAGCACCAGCTTCTGTGCGAAAGCAGTGAGAGAAAGCCACATATTTTAAAGGTAATGCTGAGTCAGCAAGTATGGAGTCCATATGGATTCCCCCCACCGGAATTTCAGCAGTGCCTATCAAGCATTGATCACTTCCTTCAATAGAATATACCTGCCACAGTTTGTTCCATTTATTAGCCCAAACGAAAGCAACTTTATTAGATGAATGGTTCTAACTTATCAACTACTCCTATTAAGCATTGGGTTAAATTCACAACGGCTTCCGCATCTGCAAAAGCGGATTGGTCATGGTCTTGCGTAGTAGATCTCAAGAGTTCTAGTCCTGTCTGTAATATTGAAGGCCAATGGTCCAAAAAGAACTTGAGCCCTCTCCGGCCTTGGTTCGCTAAAGAATGCGCTATTGGGTTCCATATTGGTACCAAATCACCAAAATTTGAAATACGATGTGTCATTTTGGGGCACATTTTTGGAAAATGGCGTACTACTTTAAACTTAGGCGACTTTGGGACCAATTAAATTGAAAAACATAACTTTTTTGGGACTTTTTTGCGGAAAAAGGAAAAAGTTATGGGACCAAAATGGATTTTAACTCATTAAGAATTACCTGAGTGTTAGTTCCACGGGGTTGGAAACCACATTTCTCCACGACAGAAGATCGGACAATTTCTGGCGTTGTAAGAGGTGTAAAGCCCTTTTTCATCACTTCTGACACAGCCCAGTTTACGAGGGCCATCTCTAACAAAGCTGCTTCATTCTTCAGGTAGTAGAACTTAGACCCACTCACCTATAAAAAAAACAGATCAAACGAAACATTATTAGACGTACCTTAACATTAGTAGATGAAGGGGCTTGTTTCTACCATTTATATAAACTCGGCTATGTCCAGATTAACACCAAAGGGAAAATTGTATAAATTGAAACTTGGTGGAATGCAATAATTGCTGGTGGGGGCGAAAAATAAGGATAAAAAACTTTAAATGAAGAACCACCTTGTAGAGGCCTCTAATTCTATTAAAACTCAAACTGCACAGTCATTCTAATGTTGTACCGGAACATGTAACAGAAGACATACATGGAGTTGTTTTATTTATGTATGTGTTCACCAAATGTAGTTAAATTGACCTCCCAAAGATAAGGGCAAGCACGAATTTAATTTTTACAAAAGTGAACATGAGAGAATGTGGAAATTTATGGCAAAAAAAATTCTTTCTTTTTGTTGGGGCAGGGGGGCACATTACAAATTTAAAAATTTCCACACTCAGGCCTCTCTAATCCTTCTTTCCAGCAGATAACAAATAACCGAGCGCATGTGGTTTGAATTAGTACCTCAGCAGCAGAATCAAAGTCAAACAAATCCAAGTCTTTTCCCAGCTGGACATGATCCTTTATTACAAAGCCGAACTCCCGAGGTTTACCAACCTATGTATGATCAGGAGAAGTGAGAGGAAGAAAAAAGGCAGAGGACAAAAGGTCAAAAACAGAGAAGGCAATAAAGCATTACCGTTTTCCTCACAGTAGAACACTCTTCTCCACCAAATGGGACATCTGGATGCGTCATATTTGGCACACATTGTGCTTCTTGTTGCAGCTCGTCTGTAACTTTGAGTAGGTCTTCTTCCAAAATGACAAGACTGTCCTTGAGACTTTTACCTGGAATAAGGAAACTTAGAACGAACAAAGAAGATTGTCTAGACCAGAAATCTAGTAAGACATATACATATGTATATGTAATATATCTTACCTTCTTCAATGAGCTTCTGGCGCTCAGAGGGTTCCAGTTTTGCCTTCATCTTGTTTGCAACTGCATTTCTCTCTGCACGAAGCCTTTCGACTTCCTGCAATCTGTGAGAAACAATTAGTAACCAAAACTAGCCATCATAATTTTATTCAATAGTATTTTAAATTTCTCAAGAATTCAATTAATTGGTACCAATTTATCCAGAAACAAAGAACTGACACAATGCTTATATTGAACAATTGTTATGGTACAGCATAAACGGGTAACACAACAATTTCTCAAAAAACACTATATTACTACGCCTTCACCAAATCTAAATTCGCCAAGACTTTTCAGAAGATAAACGAAATTAGCATCTCAAACTAAGTACTATTTGCTTATAATGTGCCTCAGTAAGCTATAGGTCTCATCCATTGTAACCTCTTCCCATGATAATTTCTAAAAAAATTCAGCAAATAATTCTCGCAACTATCATCATATATGTAAATGAACTAACCATATAGCACAGTTACTTCATCACAGCAATACAAAACAGATAAACTCTTTGTCATGCAATTAAGTCCATCATAAGTGGTGCATAGAAAATTAATCACTGATAAATCAATACATTCGAGAAAATTTTCCAACAGAAAAAAAAGCAAAACTAGAACCTGACCTTCTGAACATTCAGCAATTTATCATAAAGCATAAGAACAACTTCCAAATTAGCATTGGAATTGCGATTCTTGATGTTAGCAGCAACAGCTTCTTTGTTATCCCTTATCCACTTGAAATCTATGGCCGCTCTCCATTGAGGCGCCTTCTCTACTACAATACAAAAGGGAAAATACCAATTAACAAATGAAACCCACGAAAAGAAATAATCGGGAGTTCATAAATATTGCACCTTTAAGCTCATCTGGGGCCGCAGCGGTGGCGGGTAGAGGAGAGGCGGCGGTGCCGGCGGAAGAAACTGATTTGATGAGGAGCGGTGAAGGGGAGCGGTGGTGGGGGAAGTGAAATCCGTGGGGGAGACGGTTTAAGGAGGTTGGAAGAATGAAAGGTTTGAAAATGGGAGATGGAGAGAGCTTAAAGTTACAGGATTGGATTACCATGGCTGCTACTTCTTCTTCTTCTTTGTTGGGTTATCCTCCCATGGATTTTGTGTAGATGATGACCTTTTTATTCAATTTTAAAAACTCGTGTTTTAAACTCAATTTATGACTAAATATCCATTTTAATTATTCAAAAAATTACTTAGGGTGTGTTTGAAAAAAAAAATATTCACAAGTTATTAAAATTGATTTTTATAATAAAATTTAAAGTTGATATTGTTTTAAAATTAAGCACTTTTAATTAATTTTGTATATGATGTGGTGTTTGCAAAATAAATTATTTTTTTATAACCTTACAAAAAATATACATTTGAATAAATAATGAGCAAAGATGAAATATTATTTATATTGTGATGACAAAATTGTAAAATTAATTATTATAATGATGAAAAACATATAGAAAAATAATTACTCCCTCCGTCCCACAATAACTTTCACACCCTTAAAATGGAAAATCTTTTATAAACTCCACCTTCACAATAACTTTAATTTTACACAAATGACATTACTTCATCTTCACACATACACAAAAGTCAACTCATTTTTTTTACTTTATACATAAAATTTTACAAAATTACCCCTCAAAACTTCACTCATTATTACACTTTCTTAATTTGCGTATCCATCTACCTTAAAGATTAATATGGGACGGAGGAAGTACTTTTCATCATTATAAATTAACTTTTAATAAATTACTTAATCACTCGATTGTATTTACAAACACTTCAAAAATAATTATATTTTAAAAAAAAGTGTTTTTAGTATATTTGTAAACACTCTCTTATAAACAAACACCCTTTTTTTTAAATGGGTATAAAAGAGTGTGTATAATTGGATTTGAATAACATGAGACATAAATGCCTTTAATTATTGTTGAGTTTGAATAATAAAATTAGATATGGGTGGTTAAAATCCGTATCAGGAAAATGACGGTTCAGTTTCGGTTGCAGGTTTTGGTAAAATCGGCGCCGAAACCGCCGGTTTTGCCGGTTAACCGCCGGTTTTGGCGGTTAACCGCCAATTTATCGGTTAACCGCCGGTTTTTCGGTTTTTTATTTTTTTTAATACACCATTCTTTTATTTTTTATGTATAAATTTAAGTTATATGATTTTTATTAAATTCTAGTAATGTAGTTTCTAAAAAAAAGAATTGAAACGAATAATAAACGAGCGAAAATGGAGTGAAAACGAGCAAAAACGGAGAAAGGAAAAAAAAAACCAAAACCGTCTAATCGCCGATTTTTAACCGAACCGGCGGTTAGAAAACCGTAACCGGCAGTTTGCCGGTTCGGTTTCGGTTACAAAAAATGCAAAACCGAAACCGCCGGTTTCGGCCGGTTGAACATGTCTAAATAAAATTAAATCATTTAATAAAAGAAATAAATACTCCATCAAATTACTTTCATACTTTTCATAACTTTAGCATTCTTAAAATTTTTATTTTTTTTTTAAATGACAATATACTCAATTTTAAATGACAAAATATATATTCCCTCCGTTTCACTATTTCCCACTTTCCTTTTTTGAATGTCCCACTATAAGTTTCCCATTCAATTTTTGATAAATTATTTTCTCTCTCCCAATCACATCACTTACACTTTATCTATTATTTTATCATACTCCATCTCATACCAATCTATTATTTTCTCTCTCACCATCACATCACTTGTACTACATCTATTATTTTATTATATTCCTTAATCAAAACACCCAAAAGAAGTGGAAAACTTATATCGGGACGGAGGGAGTATATACAGTATATATACTCCATAATGTAGATTGCTTTTTTTTTGGTGAATAATTATTTTCCGTACTAGCCCTAACGTTCAATCGCGTCAAACAATGACAGACCACGCATCCAATAAGCCATTCACACGTCAGCAAATTTCCACGTGGAAGAAACCCATTCGTGCCAGACGACACCCTCACACAGTGATAGAAAAATACTAGTCACCTAGATTAACCAATCAAATCAAAATTCCACGAAAATTTTAGTAATTTTATTCTCCTAGTTCGTTAGAGTAAACCCAAGAGCATTTCAATCGGAACTTCATCGGAACTCCTCCGCAACCGTGGCTTCTCCCGGCCACCAAAACAATCTCACCCGCAGAAAATCCGCGCCGCCCTCAGCCTTCTCCTCCACCTCCAATTCAGGGACTGGGCGAGTTCTTTACAGTAAGTCGTCTTCAGATTCGGATCTCAAACATCCGGTTTTTAAGAGGACTTGGTTCGTACTCTTGTCGCTAGTTATGGCACTCTCGTTTTCCGGCGCCGTGATGTTTATGTTGCTGGCTCTCGGCTCCGACTATGCTTCCGATCCGGTTTCCGCCGCTTCTGAGGGCGTTCAGGCAAGTGATCGCAGATTTACTATTTTTATAACGCAATTTTTTTGTTCCGTACAATGTACGTACGAAGGCCTGGTAGTTAATGTGTCAATTTATTTCCGCTGGTATGAGAACTCCACAGAACTGATTTCTAAATTTTAACATTAAGGTTAAGTTTTTGCTAATTACATAGGTTTGCTTAAAGTTATTAGACTTACCATTAATTCATGACTTCAGTTTTGTGTAAACTAATTTGGCAAATTTCTGTTTTACTGTGTCAAATTAGTGGCATTGTATACCATGAAGAAATATTGTGTGCAAATGGGTATCGGTTGTTGTAATTCAGGATTTACAGATTCTGGATGTATTATTTTTGTAGATTACATATGGTTCTGCTCTCAAGCTGATGCATGAGAAGACAAAATCTCGGCTGCATTCACATGATGTGCCTTATGGCTCTGGTAGCGGGCAGCAGTCAGTCACCGGCTACCCCAATGTTGACGATTCTAACAGCTACTGGGTATTTAATATATATCTACCCCAATGTTGATTTTATTTGTATATCATTTTTGCTTTTAGAATATTGGATACTGCATAAAATTGTTGTCTTTCAATTTTATTTTTATTGAGTTGAATTATTGTGCAGATTGTGAGAGCTATACCAGATTCATCTGCAAAACAAGGAGACACAATAAAAAGTGGAAGTGTTATTAGGTTGCAACATATGAGAACTAGGAAATGGCTGCACAGTCACTTGCACGCATCCCCTATATCTAACAATATGGAGGTCAGTATGCATTCAGAGCTTTAAAACAAACAAATTTATCTTCTTTTCTGCTGCTTCTGTTTTTTCCTTCATTTTGTGTGTGTGCTGCTACCCCTACAGTGAACTCCGTATCTATTTATAACCATAATTTATACTAGTGAAGGTATTTGAATATGTATGCTATATGAATTTACACGATGTGATGATGATATCCCTCGAAATCAAAATAATACCTTCTTAATTATGAGTCAGTAAATAGTCTACATGATTTGTGTCACCGCATTCTTCTACCTCCTAAGCAATCAATGGAAAAGATTTGGCTTTTCTATCAATGCGTGCTCTAGTTTTGGTGCATATCACCATTGCAATGCAGCTTGTACTTAATCGCTTCTCCTACTGTTCTTTTTTAGCAGATATATTGTTTAACTAAGAGAGTTTAAGTTTGAGTTATTAACTATCTTGTAGGTTATAAAATTTACTCTTTATGTGTGAGCTTTATTCATTAGAATCCATAAGGTCGAAGCTTAAAATTATTAGTGTAATGAAATGCATCTGCTGGCAGAAGTTTGATGGATTGACTTGAGCAGTTCTGAGCAATAGTTGATATCAGATTTATCCTCTTGTATAATTTACTTTAGATACTAGGCACTTATGTAGGCCCGGGAACAACTTTCATTTTGCCTAGTGAAACCGAGGCTATTATTTTCATGTGATGAAAATCTGTCACAAATGGCATTAAAGTGTCTCTGTGTGCATTTGTGTGTGTCATGGTTGTATACTTATTTGTCCGCTAAGAAATGCTTAAGTGTGACTAGATAAATTCAGCTGGTTGAAAACAATTTAAATTCCTTTTTCTGTTCCTTCCTCTTCTCATTGTAGCATTTTCACTTATCTGTATTCAGAACCTAGTCAATGGGGTTTGTTCCTGGCCTAATCTGAAGCAAAAGTTGCACATATATATTTTGATCAAGAAAGATAAGAAAAACTATCCAAACAGAAAAGCAACATAACAATTAGTTGTATTGTATTATTATTTCAGTAGATGGACAGAGCCTAAAAAATAAGAAAGTAAAACTCTCGTGCTGGTTACGGCAAATAGAGGATCATTTACTTCTGCATATCAAATGCTTGATATGCTACACACATGTGTGCAGTTCCTAATTGGTGTTTATACCCACAAAAAATGTTTATACCTCAATTTCTGTGTGCTGATCTTCTTCAACACGAGAGTAAATTCTGCACATCATTCGAGTGGCTCTTCTTTCTGCTACTTAAGTTTGCGCTTTTGTGTATATATATATAATGTGATTTCATGCATCTTATTATAGGTGAGTTGCTTTGGCAGTGACGGTCAATCAGACACCGGGGATCATTGGAGGTGAGTTAAAAAATCTTCTCAACTCTCTCTCACTGGAATTGGTGCTGCTAGATTAGTTTGTGATTGAGTCTTAACTCAGATAGATACCAGATGGGCTGCTGTGTCTTGTTTATCTTTAGGTTCATTTGGTAGTGTTTTTCCAGCCTGTATGGGCATGGATGTTATTTCGAGTCACTTTTGGGCTCGTAACTTGTTTGTTCAGGCTACTTTTCAGCCTCTCTATCTCTTTCCTTTTTCTTTTACCTTTTATTATATGACCTTTATTTGTGTTTCAGACTTGAAATTGAGGGAAGCGGAAAGACATGGAGGCAAGACCAAAGAATCAGACTTCAACATGTGGACACCAGCGGCTATCTACACAGCCATAACAAGAAATACACTGGTATACCTGGAGGTCATCAAGAGGTAAGAAACAAACGGTTTGCTATCATATCTCGTCTTTTCAAATTCAAACTATTCGATGAGATAACTGAAGCATCAATTGCAGGTTTGTGGGATTCGGGAAAAACGTGCTGACAATGTATGGCTAGCAGCCGAGGGTGTTTATTTTCCCGCTGCTGAAAGCAAATGAAGTATCTATATTCAACACATGATGCTCTAAGGTGATCACCGTAATTATAGAGACATGATACTTTATATAGTAACATGTAGTTTCTATATTGACATGAAAATAGTCTTGTAATTTTTATTTTTTATATAGAGACGACGTGATATCATCACTTTTTCTTAGCTTGCCTGTGCTTTAACAAACAATTTTGTTGTTGCTCATGAATTTTATATATATTGATAGATTTTTTTTTTTTTTGAGGGGATATATTGATAGATATTTAAAGGTTTATTATCGTGGTATATCGCATTTCAAAATCATTGCTCGTCACAGATGGTAGTATTATCCGAAATGGATAAAATCATCTACTTCATAAATTATACTCACTATTTCACTACTATTTATTTAATGCAAGGAAAATATTAAAGATTTAAGATAGTGATATATATAATGGAAGAATAACTTTGAACTTCATCTCATTTTTTACTCTTATAAACTAAATTAAAGGTGCAATATATTAGGATTCATTTAGAATTTATTGAGTATGATCATTGTAAGTTGTAACAGCTCATGAGATAGCTATTTATGCGTAGTTGCCTCCGGACTTCTTTGTATCAAATAGTAGTAGTAGTACAGGTACTGGTCGCTTCCAGTAATTTATTGTGAATTGTTTTACCTCAAAATGTAGAGACTCCATCATAAATAATGTTTCTTAAATTATAGAAGTTCTTAAATTAAAAAAAAAATGCTCCTTCCATCCTTCATTAATTTTTACTCTGTACATTTCACCATTTTAAGTGTTCTTTTTAAAAGTTACTTTTTTATTTTTTGGCAACTTGTGGCCCAACATTCCATAAGAAAAGAGAGACCTAGAGACAATTCTAAGCCAAAATTGTAAATTAGGTCCACTCCCAAAATTCGAATTAAACATGAAAACCACGTTTATTCAAATTCCAATGTCGAGAGTTTGATGTGCTGGGAGTAATTTGTATCTGAAATTACATTCAAGGCCTCCAATATTCAATGTGAACGGGAAAGAAAGGGACAGTAATTTGTATCTAAAATAGACCTCATAATTGTTTGATTTATAATCATGCATTATTTATTTATTTTCGACAACATAATCATGCATTAATTAAAACACAGTGCATGCGTATAATTTAAATAGATTGTAAAAAACGTTGAAACAGATATTTTTATACTAGTATTTATAAAATTTACAACTAGTATTTTATTAATTACTGTATGAGTTATGTACAATAATATTGAATTTGACGTGATGTCATCGAGATCTACTAGAAATTAAAGACGCAGCATTTTTAGCAAAAGTTGTTTTTTCTCAGAAATAAATAACAATAATACGAGTATAAAATAGTTGAGAAACAAATAAATTATTTATTTATAAATCAACGAACTGAAAATGGAACTAACTTCAAATAATTGAAACTTGCCTATTTACAGATATATGTCTCAATCAAGTGGACAATGGAGTCTGAACAAAAGGAAAATTATGGGAAAATAGCAAACCTAATTTTTTGGATTTTGGGACCTACCACACACCCTACATTTATCAATTTTTATGAATATATGGGTATCAATTTTATTATTTATTTTTTAAATAGTGCATCTTACTTGAGACACTCCACACATAAGGCTAATACACACTCGTATAAGTTGAACATTTAGGTTTTTTTTTCTTTCTAAAATCCAAATAAATATAATCACATATATACTCAAAGTGTGTGTGAAGTTAAATCAGAGAATGTTGTTTTAAATATGATCACACTTTTGATAATATTTTGTAAACAACGCACATTTAAATAAGAGTATAACTTTAACAAACTTGAATTTCAACTATTTAAAAAAAAAAAATCTCACAATTGTTTTCTTTTTTCTTGCAAGGATACCTAAGTTACTCTATTTTAAATTAAAGTTTATGAAAATAAAATAGAGTCGGCCGTTCAAGATAGCAACGAGTTAGAAATTAAAGTGATGGAAAATAAAATTGAGTCGGCCGTTCAAGATTGCAATGGCCATGATTTAAAATTGAAATGTGCCTCTTATATCATGTTTGTTTTTTTGTTTTTGTTTTTTAATTAACGCCACTGTACAATATATATATTTATATATATATATATATATAGTGAAATCAAAATCTATATAATTAACTACACCATTCAAAAAAAAAATCGCCAATATATAGTCCATTATTTATTTTTTATCCATTTTTATGTGTTTTACATTCATTTATACACTATACTTAATTGATAAATATGTCATTTAATCATTATGTTAAATTCAACATTCAATACTCTTATCCGTTCACAAAAGAAGATGATTTTATGTAGAAAAAGTAATTACCTATGTTGTAATATTAAGATGTTTGAGTTTATTTGATAAATTAGTCCAAATAAATCTAAAGAACATTGTATTTAGTTAGGTTTAGTTCCCACTAAAAAAATTGAAATTTAATTAATGAAATCATGTTATTATAGTTTTTTTAACATTTTTTAAATGCCAAATTCTTGTATGTTTTCGAGTACACCATGTACTCTAGTCCATTTTATATTTCAGCCCAGCCCAATTTGCTTACCCAGCCCATTTCCCCCAAATTCCAAAACCCTATCTATTCATCTTGCTTCATTTTACACGGCATTAATTTCCTGGAGAAACGAATTCTCCCCGCCCTCGACAAATTAGGCAAAACCTTCTTCCTCTACAACCTCCTCTCCTCCCATGGCGTCCACTCCATCGCGCTCAGTTCAACGTCTCCCTTAGCCTACACCCTCTCTATACCTCAATTACCCAGAAACTTCGATTCATTTTCCCCCGGATCCAAGCCCAAACCCGCCAACCTCCCGCGAGTGCCTCAAGAACCACGCCACCAACATCGGCGGCAACGTCACCGACGGCTGCGGCGATTTCATGCCCAGCGGCGAAGACGGAACACTCGAAGCCCTAAATAACACTTGAGAAGAATAAGAAGAATAAGAGGAAGGATAGAGAAAAATAACAATTCCTGTTGGTTTAACTGAATTTGGCTCAATTACTCCCAATCCACGTTTGTTTTAGATTATACTTGTTACTGATAATTTTTGTTTTCAGCAAAAATGCAACATTGTATTACTAAGTGCTGATCAATTTTTTTTATTAGTTCAACTTGCACTTTTTGGAATATACTGATACACCTTTTGGTTATTAGTTCTTGCACTTTTATAATCTAGATAAACTGTTGCCATTTTTTTTTTATATACTAGTTATTAATTTTACACAATTTATTATTTAAAATCTTACACTTTTATGTCTATTATCATATACGTTTTTTTTTTATATAGTTATTAATTTTACACAATTTATTATTTAAAATCTTGCACTTTTATGTCTATTATCATATACGTTTTGGTTATTAGTGATTGCACTCTTATAATTATAATCTAGATAAATTGATGCTAAAATTTTAATGATATTAATTTCACACATTTAAAATTTTAATGATATTAATTTCACACATTTAATTATTTAAGCTTGCACTTTTATGACTATTAAAGGTACACGTTTTGGTTATTAGTCTGGCACTTTTATAATCTAGATAAATTGTTCCTAATTTTTTTTTTGCACTTTTATAATCTATATAAACGAGTGCTAAAATATTTATTATGTGCGAAAATAAAAAAACAGGTGATAAAATAAAATTCAAAATTTTTATGTAGGTTGGAATCGAACGCGTGACCTTGTGGAAAAAAACTAAAAGGTCAACCACTAAGCTATAATAGATAGTTAGTATATGAGCGTGCACTATACTCCGTATATGTTATTTATCCACATGTAAAGGGTTGCAAGTGGACTCAAGTACACAGCAGCCCTACCCTTTTTAAATTGAGAGAAAATTGAGAATTGTTGACACGACCCCAGGACCTAAGGCCTAGGTAGTGGTGCTCTAACCATTTGAGCTATCCCACTTTATCAATATATATTAAATCCTGTTGCTTCACTTATATTAAATTGTTCATTCCATGAACCTGAATGTTATGAAATTAATATATTATAAATTATGTTAAAAACAACTTCACACATATTAAATTATTCATTCGATAGACCCATGAGTGAAGGGTAGTGTTAGAGAAATTAATATAATACAAATGAATAAATTTAACACATTTCTATAAGTTTGAACTTTTAAATGAAATATCATTTTTTTCATGATATAATGTCTCGATCGACCAATAGGTAGATGAAAAGGGTATATGTGTCTTTCAAGATTGTGTAAAATATTCATTTAAATGAGGTGAAATTTTTTCAAGACATAGTTTTTGTTCGGTAAAGTCTTGTCTTGCACGGTAAAAAACTTATATCGTCAGTACAATTTTATCTTGCCCGATAAAAAATAAAAAATTGTATAACCCCATGGATAGATGAGAAGGGTATTTATGTCTTTCTTGTCAAGATTGGATAAAAAAGAGTTGAAAACTAACTTTCTATGGGAGAGGGGCATGAATCCCACTACTCCATCATATATGTAATTAATCATAGACGATTCAATCATCAATAATTGGATTTTATTTTATAAATGCATTTAATTTTTAATTCAACATATATATCTTCTGTATAAGTTTTACGATTCGTGTTATAATTATCAGATTTACCATTACATCAAAAGATTTTCTATCATTAATTTTTATCTGTTGTCATTAAAAACTTTTAATTTGAAAAGTTCAATCATTAAATTGCAATTTTCTTTTAGTAACATATACAAAAAAAATGATTTATACCGCATCATCCAATTAAATAAGGTATTCTTATATTATATATAGACATTATGGTCATCATGTTAGTTGGTTTCACGATCGATGAACTTGTCTACCAAAACAGCTTTAATTGGAAAATAATATTATATTAATTGCTTGGCAATCATCGTCACGAATTAATTAAATTATTTGAGTTCGTTGTACAATGATTACTTATATTAATATATGCATGCATATAGGACGGAGACGTAACCTTTAAATTTGGTATATACAAGATTATTACTATATTTTTAAATCAACAACACCTTTTGGAATTATAATATTAATAGAAGGACAATTTAATATATTCAATTCAAATCAATTAAAAATGTAGACATAATTTGATCAACTTGAACTCAATAGAAATAATAAGATGCAGAATTTTGTTTTCTTGGTCGGGAGGAGTTGGATCAAATAATGATAAAATAATTTTAAATTTTGCTCAAAAAAAAAATAATTTTAAATTTAAATATATATAATTGAAAAAAGTCAAATAATTTAAATTGAATTATATTATTATAATCAATGTCCACACACCACATGATTTTCTTCTAACTTATTGCTGGCCACCTGTCGGTTGTTGTATACGTATAAATTAATAATAATGACCAGGAATTTTTATGATGGGAACCTATATAAATTCATTAATGATTAAAATAATAGCCGCATAACTTGTGTGGTACTGAGTTCAAATGGTTTGTAATCATCGGTTTCGATTTTAAATCAATTGTTTTCATTTTTCAAAATTGAAATCGGAATTGAATCTGAGTTCTATTTGTTTAAGTTATCGAATCACTCAATATAAGATTTCAATTTGTTTGTGTAATCGAAATCACCGGTTCGTCAAACCATCGGATAACTTATTTATTTACCAAATAAATCTTTTTAATATGTTAAAAGATTTATATATAATGAATGGTGACAATTAATCTCACATATTTGGCTTTGGACACCCTCCGTTTCACTATAATTTTTTTTTATTCTAATTAAATTTAATTTTTTTATTTTCTGTGTCACTTAACATCATATGTAAAAAAAAATAATGGATCGATGAAAGTATTACTTTATCAAAACATTTAATATAGAGCGAAAAGTATACCGGAACAAAGCGAGTACTCCGTATTATTTTATGCGAAAACGCAATATCCAATTCACATCATCGAATAATATCTATAGAGTTATTAGTTTAAATATAAATTAATGAGCAAATCGTCGTAGTTAAATCATGCAGATAAATGTACACGATTAGGGGTGGGAATGGGCTAGGCCTAGGTAGACTTTACGATAAAAAGTCTGACCTGTTAAATATTTTTTAGGCCCGAGCCTGGCCCATGGCCTGATATAGGTTTTTTTTTTTAGGCTTGGCCTGGTCTTTTTAATAAATAGGTCGGGCCCGAAAGCCTTTTAAAGGTCTTTTTAGTTCTATTAGTGCATTTAAAAAAAATCCTCCAACACTTGTATTTCATCAAATCATAAAAAAACCACGAATTGTATTGCTTAATGCTTACTAGTTAGAAATTATACTCCCTCCGTCCAATTTTATTATGCCCACTTCTTCGGGCACGGATTTTAATGAATATTGATTAGTTTATTCATAAAGTAGATAAACTGAGGGTATGATAGGATATTGTGGGGTCCACTTTTAAATAAATGATTGTTTATGAATAATGTGAATGACAAAGTGGGTAAATAAGTGATGGTAGGAGGTTGGAGATGAAGTAATATGAATAGTATTGTTTCAAAAAAGGGTATGGGCATAATAAAATTGAACAACCAAAAAAGGAAAGTGGGAATAATGAAATTGGACGGAGGGAGTATATATTAGACACTCTTATTTAAAATGTTTCTATATTTAAGTATAAGTATTAGGTATTTATTATAATTTTATATTATATATATATTATATATTAAATTAATTAAATAGGCCGGCTTGTTGGGCTTGAAAGGCCTACGAAAAAGCTCAAGCCCGGCATATTTAACTAAATAGGCTTTCAAAAAAGCTTGAGCCCGACTTGTTTATTAAACGAGCCAAGCCAAACCGAGCTTTAATAGGCCGAGCCGTAGGCCCCTGTCGGGTAGCCTGGCCCATTCCCACCCCTATACACGATCGAGAGCATCTCTCCTCCACATCATTTCCCATTTAAACACTACTTCGCTTGTTTAGTTTTATATAAATTTTAAGAAATATTGTTAATTTATAAATAAAGTAGATAATAAAATAAAATATGTAATGATTTTTTTTAAATAAAAAATATATTTATATATACACACTTTATGAGAATAAAAAAAACATTATTCAAACACCCTATCAATAGTTCATACATCTAACATCTATATATATGAGTTCGAATATGATTGTAATTAAATTAAATATAGTAATTTATTATTAAATAATTGATTAATAAAAATAAAACATGAAAATTATTACTATAAAATATTGATTCATACATTTAAGCATTTTTCTTTATCGAGCTCGTTATATAAGATTTTTTTATTCCCACATAAAATTTATATAGTATACTAATAATTAGTTAATTACCTCTTGTTCCGTGTGTAAAAAATATGCGGATTATTGTGTAGAGTATGATATAAATAGATCGAACATAAATTTCTGACTCCTTTAATTAAAAACTACCAATCAATGCACCCTCTGCCAACTTGGATCCCGCCATTAACAATTTCATTTTATAATAATTCCCTTAAAAACAAAATAAAATTATAATAATAAAAAATGCACAAATATCATAACAGAGTCAAGAAAATAGTATTTCCACCGCTAAAAACAAGATATTTAATCAGATCAAACTGTTTGCGGTTGCAGGTTGGGTAAACACAAATTTTGTTTTCAAACCCAAAACGAAAAAACATTATATGTGTTTATATACATTACAAAAGTACCTAAATTAAATTTTAAGTGATTTAAATGTCTTTTTAATTATTCAATTAAAATTTTAACTATTAAATTAAAATCAAATCAAAATTATGATTTAATTGTATCAATTGCACATTAATAATTAAGTGCACACAAAAGTTGACTCTATATTTTATAGTACAAAACTCTTATGAAATATTCTTGTTTTTCTACTTTATTTTTCTACTAATAAAAATTATACTACTATATGAGCAAAATAGTGTTTACTGCATGAGCAAAGGCGTGTTAATTGTTCATGTCGTAACACTCTTTTTGTTCATATAGTAATACATGAATAATTGAATCACGTGGTTATATAAGATTATTAGATAGTACTTTCGTCTCAATAAAAGTTATATATCTAACATTCATTTTACGTTTGTCTCTATGAAAGATGGGTTTTTCTTAGTGTAGTCAAATTTTACAAAGTGACTATATAGTCAGCGCGTCGAATCGCGCCACGTGGTGTTGTATGCGTCGTATGAACCTGCTACCTGTTATACATGTTTAAGTTAATTAAATCATTTTTTAAATTATATTTTGTTATTTACTATATCACACTTCTTTTATTAAAATTATTTTTAATATATATATATATATATAAAGCAAAATTACTATTCTACCCCTTTTTATACAAATATTAGTATTATAAAAAATAAATAAACCAAAAAAAAAATTAAATAATATATGTACTGGAAGTACTCACTTGCACGGTCCAACAACCGTGCACGGTTGCACGGTCGATACTTAGTAAACCGTGTAATCCAAACAATGTGCTGTAAGTGCTCACTTTCACGGTCCAACAGCCGTGCACGGTTGCACGGTCGATATTCAGTCATCCGTGTAAATCGAAACATGTACTGGAAGTACTCACTTGCACGGTTGATACTTAATAAACCGTGCAATCTAAAAAATGTGTTGTAAGTGCTCACTTTCACGGTCCAACAGCCGTGCCTGGTTGCAAGGTCGATATTCAATAAACTGTGCAAACCAAAAAAAATGCCATTTTCTTGTTCACGTTCTCGGGCCACAAATAGGGTGGCGGCGTCAGTGGAGTGCGTGTTCGCAGGGGGGAGAAAACCAACGTATTCGTGTTTTAGGTTTAGTTTCATATGACTTTTTTTGTTTAAATTTAATTTGTTTTTTTTTGTTAATTTTAATAATAATATAAGGGTATATAGGTAGTTTTACCATTATATATTTTAATTAAATTAATAAATATAATAATTTTTTTTATTAAAGTAAGGATACAAATATAAATTTTAAATTAATTATAAATACGACACCATACGACACATGCGATAAATATTTTCAACACAAAGTACAAAAGGTAATCGGTCATCAGATTTAAACCTTTAAATTTTATTTTTAATGGTTTAGATTTAATTGACTACGGTAGTCATACGACACTATCCGACACTCTGACTACATGTAGGAGGTTCCACGAAAGATATTTTTTTAATAAATTACTCTCTCACATTTTTTATATTATTCTCTCTCAATCACATCACATCTAATGAATATACTTTTCTCGTTCCACAATTATTTGCATCTAATGAATATACTTTTCTCGTTCCACAATTATTTGCACACTTACCTTATTTGTTCGTATCATAATTATTTGCATACCTATAAAATAAAACTCTTCCATAAATCCCACCCTTATAATATTCACACAATTACAAAAGATGTCATTATTTTTAGTAAAAATGTATATGCAATATTGCATGTATGCAATATTGACCAATTAAATCAAAATTTGTGGACCGGTCAACGCGGATCAACCTTAATTATATATTTATTGTCGCTCTAAAGATATATTTTCTTATATTGTACGTTCAATATTTTACACAGGTCCTACTTATTTTATAGACACGCTGTTAACTGATTTGAATTTTGAACTTTTTAATTTTCAATCTATATTCTTTTGCAAGGGGTTCTATGCATGGGTTTAGTTGAGTATAGCCCACCCTAATTTTCAAAAATAAAAATAAAAATAATAATAATAAATATATATATTATTTTAAAAAAAAAAACTTGCAACCCAATAGATTTAAACAACCACCTCCGCATAGATTGGTGAGAGGTTTTTCTTTCTAATTCATATATATTTTTATTAAACTAATAATAAAATATACTCCATATTAACTCTTCAAAATTTAAAATTTGATTAGATAAAAAATTCTAAACAAAACCCCCTAATTCTATATAGACACAGTTGATATTTTTAACAATGATATATATACTCTCAATTGACTTAAATTAACCGTAGATTCAAAGATGTGACAGATTGACGGTCGACAAATTTTATCATGATAATTTTCATAACAAATTTTAGGGTGTAACTTATGTAAACAATAATTTTTTTAATAATATTTTTTGTACTATATTTATTTTAGACTTCCCGTCTGTTTTAATTTATTTTTTTCTTGCTTCAGCCCTTGCACAGTTGCACTCATGTCACATTATAATCTGATATTTTTAAATATATAAATAAATAAAATTCGGTGATATTTAAAATTAAACAATTATCAAATAAGCCAAAATTAGTTTTTCACTCTCTTCAACCTGTTTTCTTTTTTTATTTTAATTATTGGTGGGGGAGGGGTAACAGTAAAAGTTATTCACTGTTACGAAAAAAAAAATCTCACTGTAGTAGTAGCATTTTACTTTAGTTTCCGAGGTGAACAGGGGGCCCATCTTGCCTCTCTGTGCATCTTCTCTCTCTACAACTTTTGTTTTCCCTTTCTCTCTCTAATATAGTTTATAAAATATTCAGAAAACCCCTAAAATACTCAATTATCATTTTGCTCCTCGCATCGCCGCCTTACACTCATCATTTCTCCCTCTCCAAACCCTAACACCTCTTATATATATACCTATATACATACCCGATATACACATATAAGTGCACGTATGTGGAATCTGTGCCCGCGACTTTGATATTTAAAATCATTGGATTTTTTCCTGACCGCTATTTTGATTCATGGTAAGTTTCTGGTCTGATTTTATTCTTTTGGTGCAAGGATTTGGGTTTCATCCACATAGTTTTTCAGAGTCGCGAGATCTGAATAATTTTACTCCGATTTCGCATTTTTCTCACGCTTCAGCAGATTTAGTTGAGGAATCCTGACTTTTTTCACAGATCTGTGATAAGTCATCTTAAAAACCTCGAGCCCTAAACCTCTGGGGTAGAAATGATATGATTTATTGATCGTGGTTTGCTTTATATTGGTTGGATCGGTGATTCCATGATTTTTTTTCACCTGATTTAGTGTAGAAATGGTGAATTGAATAGATCTACTTTTTTCACCTTTGAATTTTCTTCAGGGTTTGGGTGTTGTGGTTTATCTGAGAATAGGGTTTACATCTGTGGCTGACTAAATATATATGATTTTCTTTTCTGCAGATTTTGTTTTGTAAGATCCGAGGTTTTAGCAGATCCGTTCCAAACACTTCTTAAGTTAAGATTTGAGTGGTAGATTTAGGAGTAATTGGGACTTGTGTTGGTTTTCTTGCACAGAGTGATCTGAATTTGTTCAGAGGAGATGTCCCTGTTGCCAAAAAGCGAACCAATTCAAATCCGTGAGGTTTGGGCCGATAACTTGGATGAAGAATTCGCGTTGATACGAGAAGTCGTGGATGAATATCCTTACATTGCAATGGATACGGAGTTCCCTGGTGTTGTTATTCGACCCGTGGGCAACTTCAAGAACTCCAGCGATTACCACTACAAGACATTGAAAGACAACGTTGATTTGTTGAAGCTGATCCAATTGGGCCTAACCTTTTCAGATGAAAAGGGGAATTTGCCCACTTGTGGGACAGATAAGTATTGTATCTGGCAATTCAACTTCTGTGAATTCAATCCCAACGAGGATGTCTTTGCAAATGATTCGATCGAGCTGCTTCGCCAGAGTGGCATTGACTTTGTGAAGAACACTGAGAAGGGTATTGATGCAGGGCGTTTTGGGGAGCTTTTGATGTCATCGGGGATTGTTTTGAATGATAATGTGTTTTGGGTGACGTTCCATAGTGGGTACGATTTTGGATACTTGCTCAAGCTCTTGACATGCCAGAGCTTGCCTGAAACGCAGGCGGGGTTCTTTACTTTGATCAATGTGTACTTTCCGGTTCTATATGACATCAAACATTTGATGAAGTTTTCTAACAGTCTGCACGGTGGTTTGAACAAGTTGGCGGAGTTGTTGGAAGTTGAGAGGGTCGGGATTTGTCATCAGGCGGGTTCGGATAGTTTGCTCACTTCTTGCACCTTCTGGAAACTGAAGGAGAATTTCTTTAGTGGTTCGCTTGAGAGGTATTCTGGTGTGTTGTATGGTTTAGGTGGTGAGAATGGAATGAATAACTATAACCATAGTTGATATGATAGGGGAAAAATGATCCCAACCCAAAAAAAAATTAAAAAAAAATTGTGATATTGTAAGTGTTGAATTATTTGCAGGTGTCGTGCACAGCTTGTTAAATGATGCCACCCTTTTGTACACTTTCCATGTATCTTAGTTCTCATGAAATGAAAATTTTATATTTGGTTTAATTTTTCAGTTTCTCCATTTTACTCTTGGTGATGTGATTATGTATATATTGCTTGTCCTCTGTTAATTTTGATCTGTAGTAGGGAGCTACAGACTGTGTTTCTTTGTAGTTGATTAGATTGTGTGTAAATAAATGGTGGATTAGTGAACTTGGTCTGTGATGTATTTGGTAAAAGCTTGTGTGGGACTGTCTCGTGGAGTCTGTTCTCTCTTTCTGGTTTCTCACTATATTTTTTGTGTAGTCTTCTTTTTGCTGCTGGAGTTGTGGTTTGTTCAAGATTTTTTGTTTGTGCTGCTGCTATAGTATAGTTCTTCAATTTGACTATTTATCTCTTGTATTAAAATTTGCTTCGATTAGTAGATCTGGACAATGATTATTCATGTTTTTCTGGAAAAAATATAAGCGTGAGAATGTGATTTGAAAGGGAAAATTGTATCCACTTTCACTTAAATTATTTTCAAAACACTTATATATCCTTATTTATTAGTAATAAGGTATCTAAAGACACTTATACCCAGTTTTTTCCACACACTATAAGAGAACTATTTATTTGGGGCATTATGGAAAAAAATAAGACAAATTGGTAATTGTAGAGAGACACATAAAAAGGAACTACTCATTTTAGGTAAAATGAGACATAAAAAGGGAGAAAATATCACTTTTTTACCTTCTTGTTTCCGGATTAATTGACAGAAATTTCTAAGCAGAAACTAACCAATTCCTTTGCGAGTGGAAGAGAAAATACATCATAATCCAAACAACATAACTTAATTGACATAATATTTATTCTCTTTTGAGATAGCCTCACAATTGTGGGAGATACATTTACATTGCAAAATCTGCCAAAATCTTAGCAAGATTCTTACATCTATAATATAATCACACTAAAAGCTCAGACAGTAGTGTTCAAAGCATTGGCTTCAAAGTCTCTTGCGTTTGAATGTCTTGAGCTGTGTGCAAACATGGCCGATCACTTCCTTCAAAGTAGCCTTCCTATTCTCCTTAAAGTTCCAGAACTCTGAAACCAAGTAACATCCACTTGGATTATACTCCTGGAGGTCCTTTAAGGACGTCACAACTGCATCATATATTTCGTCCCCCCATTCGTCCTTCAGCCCTCGTAGCAACTCATCGTCTTCATTAAGCAGTCTCTAAAATAATGGCAAGATTGTGATTGAAAAGAGTAAGACACTCGGTTTGCAATATGTAAGAAGTAGATTTGTGAAGGGATTTTCAAACAACCTGATGAGTCCCTGACTCATTTTCAATAACTTGAAATGGATGCCACATGGGATTTTTTAGCCTTTCTTGCCACAAAGAGCACAATTCAAGAGCTTTGGTTTCGGCATCCTCAGGTGGGAATCTCTGGTTGCAAGTGTTCTTGAAGGCTTTGGGGTCGATTTCACCCATCCTCTTAGTCCCGATTGTTGAACGGTGGCCAATTTTCATACTGCGCAAGCCCTAAAAAAGGATAGAAAACTCCTCACAAAAAAGGGTTAAAGACACAAAGTGAAGGATTAGGAGAAGGATATCATACCTTAATTAGTTCTTTGCGAGCCCCTTGCAGCTCATCGTTACATTGTCGTTCGTTTACCATTAGATCCCGGCATAAATTTTGGACACCATTCAACTGATCTGTGATCAACACAAATTGAATGATTAGAATAAGTTAACAATATCTATAATATGTGTTTGCTTGGTACCTTTCAGTTCTTCAATCTCCATTTCCAATTTATGTTTCTCACCAAGATTTTGTTCCAGTTCAAGAACTTTTTCGACAGCCTCCTTCTCCCTCTGCATTTCACAAATGTAACATAGAATCAATAGAAATAAAATGTCAATATTAACAGACAAAATTCAGTACTTAAACTTCATATATATCAATAGGGAAAAAGAAATGCTACGAAACAAGCCCTAAAAAAGGATAGAAAACTCTTCATAAAAAAGGGTTAAAGACACAAAGTGAAGGATTAGGAGAAGGATATCATACCTTCATTAGTTCTTTACGAGCCCCTTGCAACTCATCGTTACATTGTTGTTTGTTTACCATTAGATCCCGGTATAAATTTTGGACACCATTCAACTGATCTGTGATCAACACAAATTGAATGATTAGAATAAGTTAACAATATCTATAAAATGTGTTTGCTTGGTACCTTTCAGTTCTTCAATCTCGGTTTCCAATTTATGTTTCTCACCAAGATTTTGTTCCAGCTCAAGAACTTTTTCGACAGCCTCCTTCTCCCTCTTGCATTTCGTAAATGTAACAGAGAATCAATATAAATAAAATGTCAATATTAACAGACAAAATTTAGTACTTAAACTTCATATATCAATAGGGAAAAAGAAATGCTACAACACAAGCCCTAAAAAAGGATAGAAAACTCTTCATAAAAAAGGGTTAAAGACACAAAATGAAGGATTAGGAGAAGGATATCATACCTTCATTAGTTCTTTGCGTGCCCCTTGCAACTCATCGTTACATTGTTGTTCGTTTACCATTAGATCCCGGTATAAATTTTGGACACTATTCAACTGATCTGTGATCAACACAAATTGAATGATTAGAATAAGTTAACAATATCTATAAAATGTGTTTGCTTGGTACCTTTCAGTTCTTCAATCTCCGTTTCCAATTTATGTTTCTCACCAAGCTTTTGTTCCAGCTCAAGAACTTTTTTGACAGCCTCCTTCTCCCTCTGCATTTCGTAAATGTAATAGAGAATCAATAGAAATAAAATGTTACTCCGTAATATAAATGTCAATATTAACAGACAAAATTCAGTACTTAAACTTCATATATTAATAGGGAAAAAGAAATGGTACGACACAAGGGGTCACACCTTTCGTACTTCTGTAAGTACTCCGACATTTTCATCAGCTTTTCTTCGTTCCTCAGTGGCCATTTGAAGCATACGACGCGTCAAATCACTCTGAAGTGCATAATTGTAGCACCATATATCACCATCTTATTACAAATAGATGACAAGCTATTAAAAATACATTACCTTTTTGTTCTCTAGTTCCATTATTCGTTTTTCACGCTCAACTAACGCGTCCTCGCGCTTTATCAACTCTACCTGAACCACATTGTTTACCAAATCATCAAAAGACGCAAACTTGGAGCATCAGAGTTATTAAAAATGAAATACCATCATGTTCTCTGCTTCCCGTATTCGCCCTTCACTCGCGTTTAATGCCTCCTCGCACTTGCTCAAATCTTTTCTCCAAGAATCAAAACGTTTCCTTTTCCTCTCTAGCTCGAACTTCAGCATCTCTTGTTCTTCCACGACCCCCTTTACGTGTTCCTTTGTAATGCATTCCAGCTTCGTTGTTGCTGTTAAGGACAATGAATTAGAAACCATTTTTTAAAACCATTTAAGTCATTTAGCAAACGACAAACCTTCATTCAAACTTAGGAACATCTTCTCCTGCTCTCCAAGCATTTCTAACGCGGACATTTTGTTTTGGAGGAAGCTAGTTTGGAGCTGATTCAAATTTTTGTTTCTCAACTCAATCTCCTTTACCAATTCACAAAGGATTTTCCCTCGATTCGTAGTTGCTTCCTGGACAAGTTCAGTGAAAGTTTTTAATCCTACTGTGCATCGAAGAAACTCTCCCAACGGGCCATCCGATTTGTAGTCATCTTCACGGGCAACCCAAGCGTAAAGTCTCGAACCTGGAGAAGCTTTTCGCTGAATCCATTCATCCCTACCCCTGCCCCGAGCTTCAAACATCTTTTCAAATTCCATAGCATTCTTGAACCCACTCCAATCACTTTTAAATGCTACAACAACTTTATCAATGGATTGATTTGCATTCAAGAATGTTGAAAATTTTAAAGGCTTGAAATGGGAGAGTTTCCTCATCCAATAATCAGTATTGTGAGTGTCTGGATTATCATGGCTTGAATCAGTTGATAAGTTAGTAATAATCCCAAAGCAGGGCCAGCAATAAACCTCCTCAGTCTCAGACACCATACTAAACAAAACAGAACCAAAAGTAAGGAGCATAAAATTAGATAAAATAAAAAACCAATCATACAATTAAACAAAACCAAAACCTGCAGCAAAAGTTTAGCATTTCAATTTATAATTGTTGTCAAAACCTGTTTTCATCTCCCAAATTAGGCTATAGGCAAACTGAAAAACTAACATTTCTTTGAAAATATTACACACATAATCATAATCAAAGGCATTTAATCCTCTCAAGGGAGGGCAGATGAAGAAATTATAGCAAACAAATCAAGAATAAAACACCATCTGACTAATAAAAAGCATAATTTGATGCCTAAAATACCTGGATGTGTTTGGCCTGAAGTTTGGATGTGTTTAGTCGGTGGGCTGGGGAAAAAAAAAGATGAAGTAGGAAGACAAGGAGAGATTCCATTCACTTTTATTTACTGTTTTCAAGGACTAAAATTGAATGTTTTCATCTTTGCTTGTCAGCAATAATATGAAGAATTGTTTGATTGAGGAATATCATCTGTGATCATATTTTTTTCTACAGTGCCCATTAATTTATTTGCACAAAAAAGGCCTGTCAGTACCAGAAAATTTTACTATTAATATTCAATTGACTGATTAGCAGTGGTACCAAAACAAGAAAAATAAGCAGTGGTACCAAAATAAGAAAAATATTTTAAATTTCAAAAGCCAGAAAATGCTAGTACAAGATAATTTTCAAATTTGAAATTGTTAAAACTTATATAAGCAGGGCAATCTTTTTGTCTACCCATTTCTTTACTTTATACATAAAATTTTATAAAATTAACCCTCAAAACTTCACTCATTATTATACTTTTTTTAATTTACGTGTCCTACATATGAAAGTTATTTTGAGACGGGGGGAAATATTATTTTTTAAACATAAAAATCAATAAAGCAAATGCACTTGAAAAAGTAAAAAAAAAAATGGGGAAAGGAAAATTTGAGGGTGGCAAAAGTAAATGGGAAATTGAAGGTTGTGTTTGGATGTATGGGCACATAAATTTACCGTTACGAGCCCTTATTTTGTGAGTTGGAAATTTCAGCAATTTGTAAGTAAGTTCCTTATATTCCTTCATTTCTGAATCACTGATATCATACTCTTCTTCTTCTTCGTTCTTGCTGCTTCCCATCTAAAACACCCAGATAATAAATTGATAATTATGATCGTAGATAGATAAAAGCAATTAAAAAGGATAAAACAGAGATCTACAAAATTCAAGAGAAAATGAAACAACTGTTACCGGAGAAGATGATGGTCGGTGGATGAAAGGAAGTTATTTAAATAATTGAATTTTCATTTTATCTTCTTGCCCAAAGATTTTATGTATGGTTTGACAGGTAAAAAAAATGGAATACAGTAGATGTGTATGGTTGAAAAAAAGGGGTATTATTGAGATTTGATTAAAGTGAATGGAGATATTAAATTGTGAGCTCAAAATAGAGTGATGTTTTTTAAATTAGATGAATGTTGTAAAGATAAAAATTATGTGAGTTATTTTTTTTTGGAGTGTGCAAATATTCGGAAGAAGTAAATTTTGTATAGTATACTATTATCATATCGAAAATATTGAATCGAAAATATTGAATCGAAAATATTGAAGCATCATTTTATACTTAAATTAATTATTTAAGATTATTTTATTTAAGTTTTAAAATTTTAAGTTATTTTAATTTTAAAAATAATTATCCCTTCCGTCCAATTTCATTATTTCCACTTTCCTTTTTTTGGTTGTCCAATTTTATTATGTCATACTCCCTCCATTTTTGAATAAGTGTCATTTTAACATTTTTCAACAAATTAAGATATTAAATTGTGGTCAATATTACCCTTCATTAATGATAAATAGTTTTGATATTAAATTTTTGTTTAGTAAAGAATGTGGTCAAGAATGTATGTGATATTCATATATACAATATTTATGATTTTTCCATGATTTATGCTATTATATTAATTGAAATTGAAGACAAATTAATTATAAGGGTAAAATTGTCAAAATTAAAGAAAAAAACATAGAATAACACTTATTATAAAAATAAATAAAAAGGCAAAGTGACACTTATTTAAAAGTGGAGGGAGTACCTCTTTTGGAAACAATACTATTCATACTACTTTATCTTCACCCTCCTACCATCACTTATTTACCCACTTTGTCATTCACTTTATTAATAAATACTATTCATACTACTTTATCTTCACCCTCCTACCATCACTTATTTACCCACTTTGTCATTCACTTTATTAATAAACAATCATATGGACCCCACAATACTCCATCACTTATTTACCCACTTTGTCATTCACTTTATTAATAAACAATCATTTATTTATAAATGGACCCCACAATACCCCATCGGCATCATACCCTCAACTTATTTACTTTATGAATAAACTAATTAATATTCATTAAAACTCGTGCCCGGAAAAGTGGGCATAATAAAATTGGACGGAGGGAGTATAAAATTATAAATTATAGTATTATAAAATTATTATTTATTAATGTTTCGGTATTTCGTATACCGATATTCTATGTCATACCTAGGGCTGTTATTCGAGCCGAGTCGAGCCGAGTATTTGAGGTTCGAGCTCGACTCGAGCTCTTATCGAGCCGAGCCGAGCTCGACTCGAGCTCTTATCGAGCCGAGCCGAGCTCGACTCGATAACATTACCGAGTTAAAAATTGAGCTCGGCTCGACTCGTTAACGAGTCTAACGAGCTTAACGAGCCTATCGAGTCGAGCCTAAAGGAATTTTTTACAAAAAATTAGTTATCGAGCCTAACAAGTCGAGCTCGAGCCGGCTCGTTAGTAAATCGAGTATTTAACGAGCTCGAGCTCGGCTCGTTAAGCTAAACGAGTCGAGCCTTAACGAGTCGAGCCGAGCCGAGTCTCGTTAAGACTCGGTTCGAATAACAGCACTCGTCATACCTAATACCGAAATATCGCAGAATACCGAAATATCAAGACATAATCATTTTTCATACCGTTATCGTACAAAAAAAATTCGGTATACTAAAATTTTTGATATTTTCAATATTTTTTCGATAAAAAAAACTCGTTATACCAAATTTTCGATATATTTCCACACCCCAACATTATACATTATCATAACAAACTCCAGTTTCGCTTTTCCAACTACTTTGAGCCAAAATTTAAAAAAGGGAACTTTTTATGATTAAAATTGAATATTCCTTAAATTGAATAAAAAAAAATTAAAGCAAACAATATTTAAATTAAAACCAAAATTTAAAAAAGGGAACTTTTTATGATCAAAATTGAATAAAAAAAAATTAAAGCAAACAATATTTAAATTAAAACCCTATAATTTCATAAATATAATATATAATATTCATCTACCGGGCACTTGTTGAGTAGGATCTTGACCTGAACAAGATTCTACTCATTTTTTACACATGAATAAACTCAACAATCAACTGATCTACACTCTTGCTCAAACAAAGACA
The DNA here is from genome assembly GCA_963675135.1 of Galeopsis tetrahit. NCBI lineage: Eukaryota > Viridiplantae > Streptophyta > Magnoliopsida > Lamiales > Lamiaceae > Galeopsis > Galeopsis tetrahit. The sequence continues at coordinate 6,420,981 of OY776126.1, forward strand.
ATGAATGACCAATGGCAATGACACATTATGATTTTAAATTATAGATTGAGTTATTGATAATTTGATATTCAAAGAAAAAAAAAGGTGTTATTATTTTCAAAGAATTAATTAATTATTAAAAAATAAATTAATTTAATGAATTATTGAAACAAAGCCTACAATTAGTCATGCCCATAATTTGAATTTGCCATCTGAATCGATCGCTACAAAGATGATTAATTTACATAAAAGATTTTTAAACAGGATTACGAATACTTTGCAGAGTAACAAAAGAAGGCATGAAACATCAAAATACTGTTACATAAAGGATTCAAAAGAGAGTTTTGATGACCTCGTCGATCTCGTCTCTCTTGCATTGGAGTGCCTTCCATCGCGAGAAGATGTATCTGATGACTTCACAATGGCTTGCCTTCCTATCCTCTTCAAAATTCCACAGCACCGTGTCGTCCATACCATTTCCACTAGTATTGTTCACGAGAGCTGCAACAACTGCATTGTCATCCTTGAGGCCTCCTAGTAATTTGTCCTTCTCATTCAACACTTCCTGCAATTTGCACCAACAAAGCTCAACTTTGACAACTCCCACATTGAATTAAAAGAACAGAAACACTGCCCCATTGTGTGAAAAATACAATGAGGAAAATGCCCTACCTGAGCAATCCCCTTAAGATCTCTCATTTTTTCTTCCAAGAAGTTGCACAGCTCAACAGCCTTGGTTTCAGCCTCGTGTGGAAGATATTTCTTCTTGCAAGCACTCATGAAGGCTTCCTCATTGATTTCACCTCCCCTCCTCTTTACACCTATTTTAACACGGCAATGGCTAGGCATATCTTCCAAGCCCTGTAAAACAAATACATCTTTATTTGCCATTTTATCAAATGGGGTATAGATGTATGAGGAACAGAGATGTCTAAACAAAACTCTTAATGATTTTCGAAGAGAAAATAAGAAATATGGTAATGTTTAATCTAAGATGCAGATAAACCAATGATGCATTTTAGGTACATATATAGGGTTACATTGATCAGCATTAATACATGGTTACATACCCTTCTCTCCATGTCATTTAAACTATCTTTAGGCCTTTTAATTTCATATCAAGTTTAGTAAAATCAATTACCTAGAAGTCTACAGAGCACAATGTGTACTAAGAGTCCAACCTTCCAATTTTTTTTTTAAAAAAAACTGAACAATATATAGTACCTTCACAAGTTCTTTGCCAGCCTCCAGTAACTCATCATTACATTGACGCACTTTTGCAAGATAATGATCGTCCATCTGATCAGTCCAGTAGGACAAAATACACAAATTGCAATAAAACAGAGAATTCAAGATCAAAAAGAGCTGAATGGGCCATCCAAAATAAGGTTATAGACAACATTAGTGCATCATGTATGAATTGAAGGGACAGATGATCAAACCTGTCAGTGTTTCATAAAATTAATAGACGATAAATCAACTTGTGTACAGACACAAGCACACTTCTCTATTACAACAATATGTTATACTACAATTGTACTAAAATTTGAAAGTTCAATTCAACTATGATGCATCTGCGTAGGTATAGTATGTGTATCATATTACCTTTCTTTTCTCCTCAGTTAACGCTGCCTCACGCTTGTTCAGCTCTTCACTCCAAGAATTAAGCCGTCGCCTTTTATTTTCAAAGTCAAAGTCCAACATCTCATGTTGCTCCAATACCCTCTTTGATTGATCCCTTGCAATGCATAGCAAGTTCCTTGCTTCTGAAAAAGAAATTAGAACTTGTCATCAATAAATCATTTAATTGACACAGTGATATGTACGTAGTTGTAGTAGTATAATCAAACCACCGGGGAATAGCTAAATTTCAAAACAACAAACCTTCAAAGAAAGTGTGTTGAGTTTCATCCCTCTTTTCAAGTATCCGGCGTAAAGCTATTGTCTTTTCCTCGTACTTAGATTGCAACTGATCCGTATTTTCTTTTCTCAAGTCAATCTCAAGGGTGAGATTGCACAGCATTTTGTTTGCACTTAGAGGTAGTTGTTGGACATAATCAGCAAGGTCAATTACCAAGTATTTAGCCATTGCAAAATGGTTTGCTCTCTGCTTTGCGCTTCTTTCAGTGGAGCCCTCAGCTACTTGGACAGCATGTTCAAGAAGGCGAGTGTACTCCTGGTTTTCTTTACCAACACAGAAGGGACATCTAAGTTGACCATTAGGGCCCTTTATTTTATAAGTCCGGTACTTCAAAAGCTTATGAACTAGTTCCTTGTATTCGTGGATTTCTGAATCACTGATGTCAGATTCTTCATCTTCACGCCCTTGAGCTATTTCGACTTCACCATCTTCACTGCCTTGTTCATTTTCTTCATCACCTTCGTCTTCTTCTTGTTCTTCACTTTCTTCATCGCTTCCTTCCCCTTCTTCACCTATATTACTCTCTTCATTTTCTTCACCTCCTTCCCCTTCTTCTTCACTAACCTCTTTGCTTCCTTCCCCTTCATCACTGTCGTCACCTTCGTCACTACCTTTTTTGTATTTTTCACCCTTTCTCTCTAAATTTTTTCCCATCTTTTTATGTTCTTCACGTATAGGACGCGTTGAGATGGTTTTCCCCCTTTTGAAACATCCAGAATCTTCACATCCTTCACTTTCTTTGCCTTCATTTTCTTCACCTTCACCTTCACGTATCGGAAGACGCTTTACGAGCTTTGCGTACGTTTTCCCCCATTTGTAACTTCGAGAATTTTCACATCCTTCACCTTCCTTTTCTTTGCCTTCATCTTCTTCAGTTCTTTCCCCTTCACCTTCACTGCCTTCTTCACTTCCGTTATCTGCTTCACTTACATCACCTTCACTTCCTTCTTCACTTATGTTATCTGCTTCACTTCCCTCACCTTCACTACCTTCTTCACTTACGTTATCTGCTTCACTTCCCTCACCTTCACTACTTTCTTCACATTCTTCACTTTCTCTATCTAAATCACTGGCGTCACTGTCAGGCTCAATATCTAAATTACCCATATCTCTCCAGTCTGAAACAAGACTCCCAAAAAAGAAAAATTGATCGAAATAAGACTAAAGAAATTGCATCAATTAGAAGGAAATCACATTTTCCTTCACCAAAAGACAGTAATAAAATTTGAGTTTCTTATTCATTTCGTAAAATGACAATACACACCGAACACCATAAATTTTTCTCATATCGATTAAAGTATAATCAGCTTCAGCCTAAAAAAACATAGAAAAATGACGAAAGAAGCTTAATGATTCAGTCACCTAAATCGAAATATACCTGTTTCGCCGCCGAGATGTAGTCACCGGCAAGTTACAGAAGCGAGGGTCGGTGAAGAGAGGAAAATAGTGATGATAATGTAAATAAAACTCCCATTATTTGATCCATAGGTTTAAAACTCCATAGGGTTCGTGTTCGCACATGCCCTTTTCATACAAAAGCCCTCAAATTGCCGAAGACGAATGGGCGTGTGTGGGGTCGCCGGAGGGGTGGAGGTTTAGAGATGGAGGAGAGTGACAATATATATTCCTGTTACCGGAGAAGAAGATGGACGACCAATTTGTTCCTCTAGAAATTAAATGATGGCCTCCATCTTTGGACACACTCAATTGCTTTGAAAATAGGAAAAAAGATGAGTTTCATGCTGTCTATTCGATATTAATAATAAACTGAAAAATATCAATTTTCGTCACTTTTTAGTGTTTTTTTTTTTTTTTTTTAAGATTCAGTCATCTCCGTTTGGGTGGGACTATTTACACCTCCATTTCGATCCCTATGAGTTTAATAATAAAATAATAATGTAAAAAACTAAAAATATCATTTAAGTTTTATTCGACCATCGCCGCCGCCCTTACCACCACCAAACAAACAACAACAAACGACAAAAAATTTCAGAACTTAGAAAAATTTCAAATTTTTTTTAAAATTTCGACAAACCAGTGTCGACCATATTCACTCTCGTCGACACTGGTTTATCGACGAAATTCTATAAGGTCGACATTTGTTGATCGAAAAAAAAAAATTTAAAATTCGTCAACAACTTTAGGTCGACCAAAAATACACTCGTCGACACCCTGTTGTCGACGAGGTGTATTTTGGATCGACCTAGAGTGGTCGAAATTAAAAAAAATAAGAAAAAAAAAACCTGGGGGCGGCCGATGGGAGGGAGCGGTGGCGGGGGCCTTTGGGGTGCGGCGGCGGTCGCGTCGATCTCTGTTTTTTTTTTTTTTTTTACAGATCGAGAGAAGAAGAAGATGGAGTAAAAACTAGGGTTTAGGGGGGTGTGAGTAGTAATTGGAATTTATGAGAGAAGGGCATTTATGACAATTAGGGGGTGTGCATATATCTCAAGGCGATTTTAGAGGGGGTGCATCAATCGGGGGAGTGTTCTAAACCGAAATGGAGGTGTAAATAGTCAGGCCCTCCGTTTATCTCCCTTCTATAAAGCCAAATTCTCCGGTAGCTAGTGTATCGTACCCTAATTTCAATTTGAATTTTTTATTTACATTTTATCTACACCCGTTCATTTAATGAGTTCACCCTCAAATCATTTTTTACTGCATTTGTTTATTTAATGAGTTCACCCCCAAATCATTTTTTACTACAGTTATCTCCACAGCTCATTTTATGAATTCATATTCCGTAATATAAATGGAGAGAATATTATTTATAGTATATTAGTACGCAAGATTATTATTAGTATTGATTTTAGAATTACTATTATCATTATTATTAATTTTTATTTTTCTTGTACATATTTTTTATATTATTGAATATAATGTTTTTATTATATATTATCAATATGTATTTAATTATTATTGATGATGATATTATATTATTTATACTAATTAACAATAATGGAAATAAATTAGTAAAAGTTGACAATATTTTTATATTGGACTGACCATTTTAGCGATGTTTATTCGGGTCGAGTTAAACGGGTCAATTCCATTGATCATTAAAAAAATGCAGGGTTGGAGTTAATAGATAGATCACATGTCCGTTTAAATTCATTCTTTTTTTTACTTAAAATGATTAGCATGCGGGGTAAACGGGCCAACCCGAACTATTATTTAATATATTGTATACATCCACCCCACCTCCAGCCCAATCAGCTTGAGTTGCCCATTGACCATTAGTTAGATATCCCTATTAAATTAGGGCATTATTCGATATCAACCGTCAATTTGTCATTGAAGAGTTGAAGCTAGCGATATTGCATCCTGATTCTTGACGGTAATTATTTTATTATTGTTTATAATTTACATATATAGTGTAGGTTCATTGATTACATACACATAAATTTGCATATTCGAAGTTCTGGATTTTTTTTTTAATAAATATTTCCTTTTGAATCGAATTTTATTTGACAAAATTTCGAATCTATTTTTTTCCTCAATGTAGTATTTGAAGGTGCGGCGGACGCGGTGGCGACTGGCCGGTTAATGGGTGAATATATTAGGGTTTGATGAGTTTAGATTTTAAAAAATAAAATAAAAGGGTAATATAGTCTTTTTATGAGTAGTTTTTGGTCCGTGAATTAATTCATTCCGGTGGGGTAAATAACATGGGCCTTATATAATTATATTAAGGATTCCAATCCTAAGCCCAGTTAAACCCTGTCCCATACGGGTCAATTCCATTTATCATAAAAAAATGCAGGGTTGGAGTTAATAGATAGATCACATGTCCATTTAAATTCCTTCTTTTTTTCACTTAAAATGGTCAGCATGCGGGGTAAACGGGTCAATCCGAACTATTATTTAGTATATTGTATACATTTAAATATTGTTCATCGAATTCGACCCATATTATTTTAAAGGCCAATAGGCCGATACAATCGCCTCAGCACTACCCCACCTCCAGCCCAATCAGCTTGAGTTGCCCATTGACCATTGGTTAGATATCCCTTTCAAATTAGGGCATTATTCGATATCAACCGTCAATTTGTCATTGAAGAGTTGAAGCTAGCGACATTGCATCCTGATTCTTGATGGTAATTATTTTATTATTGTTTATAATTTACATATATAGTGTAGGTTCATTGATTACATACACATAAATTTGCATATTCGAAGTTCTGGATTTTTTTTTTATAAATCTTTCCCTTTGAATCGGATTTTATTTGGCAAAATTTCAAATCTATTTTTTTCCTCAGTGTAGTATTTGAAGGTGCGGCGGACGCGGTGGCGACTGGCCAGTTAGTGGGTGAATATATTAGGGTTTGATGAGTTTAGAGGGGTAATATAGTCTTTTTATGAGTAGTTTTTGGTCCGTGAATTAATTCATTCCGGTGGTGTAAATAACATGGGCCTTATATAATTATATTAAGGATTCCAATCCTAAGCCCAGTTAAACCCTGTCCCATACGGGTCAATTCCATTGATCATAAAAAAAAATCCAGGGTTGGAGTTAATAGATAGATCACATGTCCGTTTAAATTCATTCTTTTTTTTCACTTAAAATGGTTAGCATGTGGGGTAAACGGGCCAACCCGAACTATTATTTAGTATATTGTATACGTTTAAATATTGTTCATCGAATTCGACCCATATTTTTTTAAAGGCCCAATAGACCGATACAATCGCTCCAGCACCACCCCACCTCCAGCCCAATCAACTTGAGTTGTCCATTGACCATTAGTTAGATATCCCTACCAAATTAGGGCATTATTCGATATCAGCCGTCAATTTGTTATTGAAGAGTTGAAGCTAGCGACCTTGCATCCTGATTCTTGACGGTAATTATTTTATTATTGTTTATAATTTACATATATAGTGTAGGTTCATTGATTACATACACATAAATTTGCATATTCGAAGTTCTGGATTTTTTTTTTTAATAAATCTTTCCTTTTGAATCGGATTTTATTTGGCAAAATTTCGAATCTATTTTTTTTCCTCTGCGTAGTATTTGAAGGTGCGGCGGACGCGGTGGCGACTGGCCGGTTAGTGGGTGAATATATTAGGGTTTGATGAGTTCAGATTTAAAAAAAAAAGAAAGAAAGGGGGTAATATAGTCTTTTTATGGGCAGTTTTTTGGTCAGTGAATTAATTAATTCCGGTGGTGTAAATAACATAGGCCTTATATTAAGGATTCTAATCCTAAGCCCGGTTAAACCCAAGCACAATCAAAATGCTATATTCATTTTTTTAATCTGTTGCACACAATTTAAAGATTATAAATTCACTTAAAAAAAAAAAGATTGTAATTCATATTTTAATTATCTGAAGTCTTTGTATATACTCCCCAGGCAAGTATGGCAGGTTCACCAAGTATTGAGATTGAGAAGAGTGAGTTGTATTGTTGGCCCTGCCAAGGGATTATTGCTAACATAGACGATGATCCATGCACTGAACAAGTTGCAACATTTGAGGGTAATTGGAGTGGCTTCAAGAATGCAATGAAGTTCGAAAAGTCCTTTTGTGTTCGGGGCCAAACTAAGGACGAATGGTTTCGACGAAGAACTTCGTCTCCAGGTTCAAGCCTTTACGGTTGGGTTGCTCGTGAAGATGACTTCAAATCCCATGGTTCCTTGGGGGACTATCTTCGTCGCAACTCAACGTTAAAAACTATCCCGGAGCTTATTCAGGAAGCAAAGACCAATCGAGACAAGGCCCTCCGCGACTTCAATGAGCTCCCGGATAACTACTTGCAAAATACAAAATTAGTGCTTCCAGAGCACGAAAACATATATCGAACTCATACTTGTTTAATTTCAGCATCAACGAAGCTGCAACACATTGCAAGGAAGCTCGGAAAGGGGCTCTTAGAAGAAGAAGAGATGCTGAATTTTGAGATGGAGACTAAGATGCGACGTCTTGATTCGAGGAGAAAAGAGTTGAACAAGCGCGCGGAGGCATTAGAGGCGAAGGAGAGGCGACTACTGGAAGTAGAGAAAACAATGGTAATTCAGTTTAAAAACTAGTAATTATTATATGTTTTTATTAACTCTGATGCTATACAAGTTTCTATCTTTGGATCATTTGCTAATAAAACAATGTGAATAAAAGGCCTAAAGATGGATCCTAGAACTACTTTTGGAGCTTTCATGTACCTTATGATCAGCTTGAGTCTTTCTTATATGGAAAATTAATAAGATATGTATATTGGGTTTACAGGGATTGAATAAATTTGCAATAAACAGGGGTGATGAGAACTCACCTTCTTTAGCCAATATGAAATATGGCAACGTGTATCAAAGAAGAAAGGAGAAGATTTGAGATTGACTAGCGAATTCGTGCATTCATCGAGGGTTGATATCGACGAGGAGGCATTTATGCAAGAAGAGACATCTACCAAAGGAGGCTTTTAAACTGTGCTGCAACTCAGGTGGCTCTAAATGCATTAATTTTACTCGTCTTTTTTTTTTTTTACCTATTGTGGGATTGTTTCTAATAAGATGAATGTGCATGTGGCATTGACTAACAATTGAGACTTGAGTGTGGGAGTTAATTAAAAAATAATTATTTTACTTGCAAAACCTACGGGGGAGGTACGTACTCCCAACAGGCGACAGAAGAACGTTATAACAAGATTCTACTCATTTTTTACACATGAATAAACTCAACAATCAACTGATCTACACTCTTATTTAAACAAAGACAATGAATGACCCCAATGGCATCAACTGATCTACACTCTTGTTTAAACAAAGACAATGAATGACCCCAATGGCATCAACTGATCTACACTCTTGTTTAAACAAAGACAATGAATGACCAATGGCAATGGCACCGAAAACAACCACATTCTCTTTTGATTATGTTTTTTTATGCCTTCATTATATAATTTCTCTACACACTTAATGCACTGTTTGGCTGTGAATATATATATTTCATATGTTGTTAAATATATTGATGAATATTGAATAAAAGATTTTTCTACAGGATTATGAATACTTTCTGCAGTGTAATAAAATAAGGCATGAAGACATCAAAATACTGTTATATAATTCAAAAGAGCCATAGGGGCTTGATTTCAAAAGAGAGTTTTGATGACCTCATCGATCTCGTCTCTCTTGCATTGGAGTGTCTTCCATCGCGAGAAGATGTATCTGATGACTTCGCAATGACTTGCCTTTCTATCCTCTTCAAAGTTCCACAGCTCCGTATTGTACTTGAGAGCTGCAACAACTGCACTGTATATATCGTCCCCCCATTCATCCTTGAGGCCTCGCAGTAATTCGTCGTTCTCATTCAACACTTTCTGCAATTAGCACCAACAAAGCTCAACTTTAACAACTCCCACATTGAATTAAAGGAACATAAACACTGTACGAAAAATACGATGAGGAAAATGCCCACCTGAGGAACCCCCTTATCATCTTCAACAAATTGAAATGGATGCCACTCGAGATCTCTCGTTTTTTTGTCCCAGAAGCTGCACAGCTCAACAGCCTTGGTTTCAGCCTCGTGTGGTAGATATTTCTTCTTGCAAGCACTCATGAAGCCTTTCTCATCGATTTCACCTCCCCTCCTCTTTACACCTATTTTAACACGGCAATGGCTAGGCATATCTTCCAAGCCCTGAAAAACCGGTAGAACTTTATTGGCCATTTTATAAAATGGGGTATAGATGAGGAACAGAGATGTCTAAGTAAAACTTTTGATGATTTTCAAAGAGAAAATAAGAAATCTAGTAATGTTTAATCTAAGATGCAGATAAACCAATAATGCATTTTAGGTACATATACAGGGTGACATTGATCAACATTAATACATAACCTTCTCTCCATGTCTTTTAGACAATCTTTAGGCCTTTTAATTTCATGTCAAATTTAGTAACAAACTCTTTAACAGCATTTGTACCAGTGCGCAATGTGTTGTACCAGTGCAATCATGCCAAAAATAATTTGTTCAACATTATGGATATATACCTTCATAAGTTCTTTGCCAGCCTCCAATAACTCATCATTAGGTTGACACTCTTTTATCTCCCGCATCAGAGCATCCATCTGATCAGTAATAGAGTTCAGTTCAAATTTGATGCATCTGGGCATAGTATGTAAATCATATTACCTTTCTTTTCTCCTCAGTTAATGCTGCCTCACGCTTGTTCAGCTCTACGCTCCAAGAATTAAGACGTTGCCTTTTATTTTCAAAGTCAAAGTCCAACATCTCTTGTTGCTCCAAAACCCTCTTTGATTGATACCTTGAAATACATAACATGTTCCTTGCTTCTGAAAAAGAAAAAAATATAACAATTACAACTTGTCATCAAGAAATCACTAAATTGACCCACTGTGGAATAACTAAATTTCATAACGAGAATATTATCAAGCCAACGTGGAATAACTAAATTTTATAATGAGTATTATCAAACCACCGTGGAATAACTAAATTTCATAACGAGTGCTCCAAAACAACAAACCTTCAAAGAAAGTGCGTTGAGTTTCATCCCTCTTTTCAAGTATCCGGCGTATAGCTATTGTCTTTTCCTCGTACTTAGATTGCAACTGATCCATATTTTCTTTTCTTAAGTCAATCTCAAGGGTGAGATTGCAGAGCATTTTGTTTGCACTTAGAGGTTGTTGTTTGACATAATCTGCAAGGTCAATTACCAAGTATTTAGCCATTGCAAAATGGTTTGCTCTCTGCTTTGCGCTTTCAGTGGAGCCCTCAGCTACTTGGACAGCATGTTCAAGAAGATGATTGTACTCCTGGTTTTCTTTACCAACACAAAAGGGGCATTTAAGTTGACCATTAGGCCCCTTTATTTTATAAGTTCGGTACTTCAAAAGCTTATGAACTGCTTCCTTGTACTCGTGGATTTCTGAATCACTGATGTCAGATTCTTCATCTCCTTCACTTTCTTTATCTTCATGCCCTTCAACTATTTCATCTTCATCATCTTCACTGCCTTGTTCATTTTCTTCACAACCTTCATCTTCTTCGTGTTCTTCACTTGCAGGACGCGGTACGCATGTCGTTTTCTCCAATTTGAAACATCCAGAAACTTCACATCTTTTGTCTTCACCAACTTCATCTTTGTGTTCTTCACTTGTAGGACGCACTATGAACCGTTTCCTGTTTTTGAAACATGGAGGAGAAGCTTCACATCTTTCGTCCTCACCATCTTCTTCACTTTCTTCACCAATTTCACGCTCTTCACTTCCTTCACTACCTTCTTCATTTTTTTCACCTCCTTCCCCTTCTTCACTATCTTTTTCGTATTTTTCACCTTCTCTATCTAATAGATGTCTCATCTCTTCGTGTTCTTCGCGTATCAGATGTGGTTTGAACGTATTCCCCCATACGAAACATCTAGAGGCTTCACATCTTTCGTCTTCACCATTGTCAGCCTCTTTTCCGTCTTCACTGCCTTGTTCATTTCCTTCATGTTCTTCACCTTCCCATTCTTCACTTCCTTCATCGTCTTCACATCCTTCATATTCTTCACTAACTTCCCATTCTTCACTTTCTTCATCTTCTTCACTTGCTCCATCTAAAAGGTAGTGAAGGTGGTTGAAGTGAAGAATTTCTTCAACTTCATATTCCTCACTTTCTTCCCCTTCTTTATCATCTTCTTCACTTTCTTCATCTAAACTGTAGTGAAGGTGGTGAAAGTGAAGAATTTCTTCATCTTCCTCCTCCGCGCCTTCATCTTCTTCACTTTCTTCTTCACTAACTTCTTCTTCTTCTTCTGCACTTTCTGCTTCACTACCTTCTTCGTCTTCACTTTCATCAGTCCCTTCACTCCCTTCACTTCCTTCACTTTCATATTCTTCACTAACTCCAAAAAGGTAGTAAAGGTGACGGCGAGTAATAATTTCTTCATCTTCACCTTCATCTTCTTCATTTACATCATTTTCTTCACTTCCTTCGTATTCTTTACCTTCTTTATTTACATTTTCTTCGTTTCCTTCGTAATTTTCATCTTCTTTATTTAAAAGATTTCCCCTCTCTTTGTGTTGGTTGATTCTCAAATCACTGGTGTCAGGCTCAATATCTAAATTAACCATATCTCTCCAATCTGACCCAAAAAAGAAAAGAAAACTACATTAATTGATCACATCAAATTCAAATAACACTGAGAGAATTTGCATCAAGTTGAAGGAAATGACATTTTTTTCTTCACCAATTGACATTTGACAGTAAACGTCAAATTTGAATTTTGAGTCCTTATTCATTCCGTAAAATGACAATGCACACAGAACAGCATAAATTTTTCTCATTTCGATTAAAGAATAATCAGCTTCAGCCTAAAAAAAAATGAAGAAGAAGCTTAATGATTCACTGACCTATATCGAAATATTCCTGTTTCGTGGAGAAAATCGCCAAGAAGTCGTCACTGGCAAGTTACGGAAGATAGACGAATAGTGATGATAGGGCTTTGGAGAAGAGAAGTATGGGATTTTGTGTTTGATTTTGCAGGTTTAAAACTCCAAACTCTTTGTGCGTAATTAACGGGAAAATATTACTCTTCGATCCGATATCTCTCAAAATTGATTTTTTATTTTTTTTAACAATATTTCAATTAATGATTTTTATAGTGAAGTTGTATAATGATTGAAAATATAAATTTATTTTGAAGTAGTTATTAATTTAAATTTATTTTTCTATTTATAATTATTGGAGCATGATCATCTATTAACATTTGTGTGGTGAAGATTAATGGTTAAGAATTTTTTTATCAAGAATATTTATAAATTTATTCTACTTCTTTCTTTTCTATTCTAAATATTTTTATATTAAGATCCTTAACAAGTTGGATCAATTTTAATAGAAAATAATAACTTAATGGTCAATTTTAATAGCAATTAAATATGAGTGATCAAATCTAAGAAAATTTTAACTTCTTGGATCAAAATTGATATTTTTTCCAAATACACAACACTTTCTTTCAAAAACTTAGTTTTGGAGAAAGTCATTATTTAAAACCTCATAAATAGTACTCCTCCCAAATAGTGCTTCATTTAGAGCTGGTAAATCGGGTCGTCCGGTCCGACCCAGTCCATCGGGTCAAGTGTTGTTTGTGAGCTGGGTTGGGTCGGCCCATGAATTAATCGGGCCTATAAAATTTGAGCCCAGCCTAGCCCACTTCAGTCCGCTGCACTAGCGTTCTAGCTCAGTCCATGAAATAATTTTTAAAAAAAATATTTTTAGCAAAAATTGTATATATATATATATACTTTGTTATGTATTGGTCACATACTCAGTATACCTTTTATTTATACAATAATTATAATTAAAAATATACATTACTAATGTGTTAATTATACAATACAATAGTCTAAAGAAAAAAAATTGATGGGGCCAAATGGACTGTCCATGGGTTGGCGGCCAAATGGATTGTCCATGGGTTGGCGGGCCAAATTCAGTCTAGCCCATTTGGCCCATCGGTTCGAACCAAATAGACCCAGTTTTATATGGGCCTCTAATTTTAGAGTCCAGTCCATAGTAGATTTCGGGTTGGTCGACTCGGACCCAAATTGCCGGCTGTAGCTTCATTGCCTCCCAAATGAATAATAAAACACATGCAAAAAACCTAGATGATAATGATCTTACATAGATAAAGGAAAAAATAAATGGATGAGATTAAAAGAAAAAATGTAAAATGAATGAGAATTAAGAGATTTTAAAATAAAATGATTTGAGAAAGAGTGAGATAAAAAAATGGTGTCAGTTAAAATGTTTGCAAATACAGTATATTATATAAATATAAATATATATATATTTTTTTATCTGCTCAATTTTATAATATTTTTTTTAACATGAAATATTACTCTAACTCATTACTTGACTTTAAAACCTTAATATTTAAATAAAAAGTCCTCATTATTTTATTTCAACTTTATTTTTTTAACTCAAACTTTCACTTTTAACATAACACAATTATTTTTTCTTAAAATTGGCGTGAAATCCAATTGAGAATTATAAAATTGGACGGAGAGAGTATATTTTTGAAAGCAAAAAATATTCAAATTTAAACCCTATAATATTCATCTATATACACTAAAATAACATTTGAAATATATCAGTGCAGTTGAAATAGCAATCGTAATACTGTTTTGAATTTGCCATCTGAATCGCTACAAAAATGATTAATTTACATCAAAGATTTTTCTACAGGATTAGGAATACTTTCTGCAGCATAACAAAATAAGGCAGGAAGACATCAAAATACTGTTATATAATTCAAAAGAGCCATTGGGGCTTGGTTTCAAAAGAGAGTTTTGATGACCTCGTCGATCTCGTCTCTCTTGCATTGGAGTGTCTTCCATCGCGAGAAGATGTATCTGATGACTTCACAATGACTTGCCTTCCTATCCTCTTCAAAGTTCCACAGCTCCGTGTCCATACCATTTCCACTAGTATTGTTCTCCAGAGCTGCAACAACTGCATCGTCATCCTTGAGGCCTCCTACTAATTTGTCCTTCTCATTCAACACTTCCTGCAATTTGCACCAACAAAGCCCCACATTGAATTAAAAGAACAGAAACACTGCCCCATTGTGTGAAAAACACAATGAGGAAAATGCCCCACCTGAGCAATCCCCTTAAGATCTCTCATTTTTTCTTCCAAGAAGCTGCACAGCTCAACAGCCTCGTGTGGAAGATATTTCTTCTTGCAAGCACTCATGAAGGCTTTCTCATTGATTTCACATCCCCTCCTCTTTATACCTATTTTAACACGGCAATGGCTAGGCATATCTTCCAAGCCCTGGAAAACCGATACATCTTTATTTGCCATTTTATCAAATGGGGTATAGATGGATGAGGAACAAAGATGTCTACGTAAAACTCTTGACGATTTTCGAAGAGAAAATAAGAAATCTAGTACTAATGTTTAATCTAAGATGCAGATAAACCAATAATGCATTTTAGGTACATATACATGGTGACATTGATCAACATTAATACATAACCTTCTCTCCATGTCTTTTAAACAATCTTTAGGCCTTTTAATTTCATGTCAAATTAAGTCTCCAGAGCGCAATGTGTAGTACGAGTCCAACCTTTCAATTTTTTTTTAAAAAACAAAAAACTGAACAATATATAGTACCTTCATAAGTTCTTTGGCAGCCTCCAGTAACTCATCATTGCGTTGACGCTCTTTTGCAAGATAATGATCGTCCATCTGATCAGTCCAGTAGGACAAAATAGAGAAAATGCAATAAAACAGAGAATTTAAGATCAAAAAGAGCTGAATGGGGGCCATCCAAAATAAGGTTATAGACAACATTAGTGCATCATGTATGAAATATGAATTGAAGGGACAGATGATCAAACATGTCAGTGTTTCACAAAACCAATAGACGATAAATCAACTTGTGTACACACACAAGCACACTTGTCTTTTACAACAATTTAAACAATATGTAATATAGTAATACTCAAATTTGAAAGTTCAATTCAACTATGATGCATCTGTGTAGGCATAGAATGTGTATCATATTACCTTTATTTTCTCCTCAGTTAACGCTGCATCACGCTTGTTCAGCTCTTCGCTCCAAGAATTAAGCCGTTGCCTTTTATTTTCAAAGTCAAAGTCCAACATCTCTTGTTGCTCCAAAACCCTCTTTGATTGATCCCTTGCTTCTGAAAAAGAAATTGGAACTTGTCATCAATATATCTTTGGGTTTCTAGAATCCCTCACTTTGAGGTTTCATCATTAAATTTCAAAACAACAAACCTTCAAAGAAAGTGTGCTGAGTTTCAATCCTCTTTTCAAGTATCCTGCGAAAAGCTATCGTCTTTTCCTCGTACTTAGATTGCAACTGATCTGTATTTTCTTTTGTCAAGTCAATCTCAAGGGTGAGATTGCATAGCATTTCGTTTGCACTTAGAGGTAGTTGTTCGTCATCTTCACTACCTTCTTTCATTTCTTCCCCTTCTTCACTAACTTCTTTGCTTCCTTCCCTTTCTTGGCTACCTTCTTCGTACTTTTCACCTTTCATATCTAAAAGATTTATCATCTCTTCGTGTTCTTCACTTATCAGACGCATTTCCCCCCATTTGAAACATCCAGAAGCTTCACCATCTTCAATGCCTTGTTCATTTCCTTCACATCCAGCTTCATTTTCTTCACTTCCTTCATCTAAAAGGCTGTAAAGGTGGTGGAAGTTATGAATTTCATCACCTTCAATTACTTCAAAATTTTGGTAGTAAAGGTCATCCTCTTGTTCAATTACTTCAAAAAGGTGGCAAAGGTCTTCCAAGGAAATAATTTCTTCATCTTCTTCATATTCTTCACCTAAGAGATTTCCACTCTCTTTGTGTTGGTTGATTCTCAAATCACTTGTGTCACCTTCAATATCTAAATTAACCATGTCTCTACCTACCTCCAATCTGAAACCAAAAACTACTACTACATTAACTTCAAATAAGACTCAAAGAAATTGCATCAAGTTGAAGGAAATCACATTTTGAAGGGTTACCAAAAGACATTAATGCACCCACAACAGCAGCATATATATATATATATTTTTCTCATTTCGATTAAAACAAGTCAGCTTCAGCTTAAAATAACTAAATAAGAAAAATATAGGGAGAAGCTTAATGATCCACTCACCTCTATCCAAATATTCCTCTTTCGCCGGAGAAGTTGTCACACAAGCAACATCCTTAGAAAATACAGAGGTCAACAGTACTGATGATTAAACTCTCTCATTTAGATGCAATTACTGGAGTAATATTAATAGGGCTTCGGGGAAGACAAACCATTTTTGGATTTTGTGTTTTTCCAAACTAATTTGGTTTTGCACACTTTAAAACTTGGGGGGAATGTTTATTATGGGATTTGAGAATTTTGAAATCCAAATTTTGGATTTCAAAATTCTAATACTTTTTATGTTTTATACTATTGTGTTGGTCTTCTATGGACTCGAGTGCATGTTGTGCACCCTAGTCCATGTTGCACTTTAGTTTACTGATTTACACTTTTTGGTAAATGGTGTTCCACTTTTCAATTATTAAACTGTATAATAATATTTTTAGTAATAATTGAAAAGTGCAACACCATTTATAGACTAGGGTGCACAACATGCACTCGAGTGCATACTAGACTTTACCTATACTATTTGTTTTGGAATTTATGTAGTTATAATATATGTTTATAGATTTTATAAGTATTTATATAGGATTTGTGGGTATTTATAGAGTTGACTTTTATAGGGTTATAGGGTGGTATTTTAAAATCCTGAATTAAAATCCCAAAGGGCATGTTTGTTTTGGGATGGAAAATCCGGATTTGGGATTTCGAAACTCCACCCCGTTACATTTGGATTTTAATTCAGGATTTCAAAATCCCACCCTATAACCCTGTAAAAGTCAACTCTATAAATACCTACAAACCCTATATAAATACCTATAAAACCTATAATCCTATACAATAAAGTTATAAATCCTACCCTACATAAATCTCAAAACAAACACAAAACATAAAAAGCATTAGGATTTTGAAATCCACTAGATTTTGAAATCCGGATTTCAAAATCCCAAAACAAACATGCCCAAAGTGTAACGAGGTGTAGACGTGTAGTTTCGAAATCCCAAATTTGAATTTCTCATCTCAAAACAAACATCCCCAAAACTCAACTATTTGGACACTTTTATTCCAACTCAATTTTTATTCCTCCTTTGTATTTAACAAGGTGAGCTAGTTCATATGGTTAGAATACCACTATGGTAACAATAGGTGTTGAAACTAGGTGAATTAATCTCATAATCAGAGCATACATTTGCACCTTATTTGTTTCGACTAACTTTTTAGATAGTTTAAAAATAGTTGATAAATTTTGATTTTTTTTAGAGGTTATTTAATTGAAAATTTAAATAATGTAAAGAGTTATATATGTATATTTTACAAATAGCTTAGCAAAAATATATAGATTTATGGTAGGTGCAAAGTGATGATGATGTCTGAAGTAAAATGTAGATAAATAATGAATGACAATTTTAAAAATAAAATAATATTGAAAGGATATTAATTTTGTGAAGATATTTTTATATTAAAAGTGTGTAAGTAATTTTAGAAAGTCTCAATAAAAAAAAAAAAAAAAAAAAGTACAAATAAGAGTAAACTGATCAAAATGTATTTGCCAGCTGAGATATAAGTAGAATCAGCCCTCCAAACACTCCGAAATTGCTTCTAAAGAGAGTTTAAAGTTTAAACCATTACTCTCATGGTGAAATCAATAGCAGTCACCAACATTCACCATACATCTACTACTAATATATATACAGAGTCTAACTACAACCTACTAAGAGGGGCATTGGCATTTCAACAAGAGTGTGGGAGTGGGAACTCTTGCTTGACCATGAAACGAAACCTTCTCAATCTCTTTCTCGTGTTGGACTCTTGATCCAGTGTCTTCAAATGTGTGGAGATGCAGCTAATGACTTCCGTAAGACTTGCCTTGCGATTCTCTCTCAAGTTCCACACCTCAGGATCCTTATTACTTCCATTTGATCCGTGGAGATCAATCAGGGATGTACATACTACACTGCAGATCTGTGGCCCAAATTCCTCCTCAAGGCCTTGTAGTTGTTCGTCATTCGTCTTCATAAATCCCTACAATAAGAATAGAACTACCACAAGTTAATCTATTACTAGCTTCCAAATTGAAGTAGGTGGTGAATAAGAAGCATCATATATTTCCAACACCTGAGGATTCCCCTTGTCATCTTCAATAATTTGAAATGGCTGCCAACGAGGATTTTCTCTCAGTTTTTGCCTCCAAAAGAGGCGTAATTCAGCAGCCTTGATCTTGGCCTTACTAGGCGGGAATCTCTTGTTGCACGCGTCCCTCAAGGCTTTCTCGTAAATTCTCCCCTTCCTCTTTACCCCAAAATCAACACGTCTGTCACTCGGTATATCACTTATCAACTGAAAAAATTGTCAAAGAACATGTCCACTTTGATTATATTAAGCTATCAACTATATATTGAAGTTGCAAAACATCCTAGCTAGATGGAGCAAAAGGGCTAGAGTCAACACATTTATATGAGTACAATTAACCATACTGAAATTGAAAGATTAGATGGACCTTTACTAGCTCTAAGCTAACTTGTTGCAACTCCTCATTACTTTTCAGCTCTTTTAAGACTGAATGCGGCAACGCAGATTCCTTCTCCTGCATTCATGCACACA
Source organism: Galeopsis tetrahit (assembly GCA_963675135.1). NCBI lineage: Eukaryota > Viridiplantae > Streptophyta > Magnoliopsida > Lamiales > Lamiaceae > Galeopsis > Galeopsis tetrahit. The sequence goes on from OY776126.1 coordinate 6,440,074, forward strand.
ATTATATAGTGAGGAGCTAGAGAAGAAAGGCATGATATCAAGGTGTCATACCTTAAGTCTTTGAACCACCCCTCCATAATTTTCCTCCACTTGTCTTAACTTCTCAGCCATTTCTTTGTTTGTCAATTCCTTCTGAAAGGCAGGCAATAATACGTAGTCATAAAAAAAATTGGGCTCTCAATCTCACTTGTAGTTTTCAACCACAAATGATAGCTTATAATCACTTATTTTGAAACTAAAATCACTTATGGAATGTTTGAAAACTCAATAAACTGATTAACTTAAAGCACTTAAAAGTAAATTTTATGAAGCACTCTTCCACCAGCTTCTACCTGCTTCAAAGTGATTATGGTATTTTGGTAAATTCATACCAACTTTTTTTCCAATTTTAACCTCACTTTTTTCCATTAATATATTCGGCACACACTTTTGGTATACAAGGTCATTTTATTAAAATTAATAAAAAATGATTTTTTTAAAAACACTATCAACTTCCATCCCATTGCTTAAAATCACTTTATTTTAAAACACCATCCACTTCTCATCTTCCTACAAATATCAATTTTAATCACAACACAATAGATTGCAAACACTCCCTAAACCAGTTACACATTGATGGGCTGTCAAGAAGCAAAAATTAATACGTCAAGCAAGCTTCTTTAAAATAGAAAACGTCCCATTATTTTTTTTATCATAAGACAGGATAATAATTAAATCTGTTGGGATCAAATAGCAGAAAATTAATCAAAATACATACTCCAATCTAATTAGCTACACTTTGAGGTTGCGTTTGGTTGGTGGATTTGGGCTTATATGGATTTCAAATTCTACATGTTTGGATTATGAATGAATTTCAAATACTTATATTTGTGTCAACACTCTTTTAAGTTAAAATTAAGAAAGATTTCAAATTCTCACTAAAACCATATATCATATTTATTCTAGGTATATATAAGCTAATTTCATTTGAAATGTCTTTCTCAAATCAAATCCCTCCATCCATCCAAACATAACCTAATTTTATTCTAGGTATATATAAGCTGAAGAAGAGAGGGTTGGAGAAAGTGAAAGACATTAATTAAAAAGAAATAGTAGTGGAGAATAGATACATACCTGTAATAGTGCTTTGCGAGCCTCTTGTAAGTCGCCGTTGCTTTTACACTCTCTCAAGATTAAACAAGACAACAACTTCTCTTTTTCCTGCAACTCATCCTCTTTCTCCTGTATTCATCATATCCATATTAATAACCTCACAAATTTTTAAAAGTAAACAATTAAGCTAGGGTGATACCTTGAGTTTTAGAAGCAGGGTTTGGTAGCATTCTTGAACAGAATACATGGCGTTTTTGAAACCATCACCGCTGTCCGTCGAAGTTTGGGGCGGTGGGTCGGCCTCATCGGCAAGGTCAGTGACCAAATATGTCGCCAACGCAAAATGGCTGGCCCGTTGCTTTGCAGTGTCTTCCGATCCCTCCGACACTCGAATGGCATGTTGAAGAAGAAGGGTGTAGGAAAATACCTGTTTTTTATGGCCACAAAATGGGCACATAAATTTACCATTAGGAGCCCTTATTTTGTGAGTTCGGAATTTCAGCGATTTATAAGTAAGTTCCTTATATTCCTTCATTTCTGAATCACTGATATCATACTCTTCTTCTTCTTCTTCAATCTTGCAGCTTCCCATCTAAAACACCAACGAAAAAAACAGAGAGCAGAATTAAAGAGAGAATGAAACAGCTGTTACCGGAGAAAATGAAATAACTGTGGAGGAAAGGAAATTATTTAAACAATTGAATTTTCACTTTATCTTCTTGCATGTCTCCATCTTTGGAGTGCCTTGGAAATCTGAATTACTATTATTTACTGCAACAAGCCAACAAATATTCGTGCAGTCTTTTCAATATTACAGCACCAACAATACTTTATAAATACTCGCTCCATTTTTTTTTTTTTGATATTTTACTTAAATTTTACTCACTCCGTCTACCTAGAAGCTTCACGTTACTTTTTGACACAAAAATTAAGAAAAGTGATTAAATAATAGATATAATAGTGATTGAGAGAGGAGAGAGGAGAGAGATAGAGAGAAAAAGTAAAATATAAAGTGAAGTGTAAGAAAAAATACTTACCAAAAAAGGTATGAGAAACTTATAAGCGGACGGACCAAAATAGGAAGCTTATAGACGGACGGAGGGAGTATTTTAATTCTTATCTTCTTTATACTCCTTCCTTTGTACTATAAGTTTCTCACTTTCCTCTTCGATAAGTTATTTTTTCTCATTCAATCACATCTATTATACTTTATCTAGTATTATTTTATCATACTTCATCTCATACTCATCTATTATTTTCTCTTTCAATATGACATTTGTATTACATCTATTATTTTATTATATTCTTTAATGAAAACAATAAAAAAAAAATGAAAAACTTATTTCGAAACGAATGGAGTATATTTTTCTCATGGAGTACATTTTTCTCATTTCCTCCTAAACTAACTTTATAATTTGTCATCTAAATTAACTTTATCTATTATTTTATCATACTCATCTATTATTTTTTCTTTCAATATGACATTTGTACTATATCTATTATTTTATTATATTCTTTAATCAAAACAATAAAAAAAAAATGAAAAACTTATTTCGAAACCAAGGGAGTACATTTTTCTCATTTCCTCCTAAACTAACTTTATAATTTGTCGTCTAAGTTTTTTTATTTACAGAGTAGGAGTACTATTTACCCCTTTTTAAAGAATAATAATATTAAATAGATAAATTAGAATAAAAGAAATACTACTAGAGAAGTAAAAAATAGAAAATCAAAGAAGGTAGAGCCAAATTTGGACTTAGACAAGTTAAAGGGCCAACTAGGTATGGTCTTGTACATATATCGAAAATTTAGATATTAAAAAAATTTATTTTAATACTATATCAAAAATTTTGGTATACCATTCATACCAAAAATATTGAACCATAATTTCATACTAAAATATTGGTATACTAATTCATATTAAAAATATTAAAGCATCATTTTATGTCGATCTTAATTATTTAAGATTATTTTATTTAAGTTTTAAAGTTATTTAAAATTATAAAATTATTATTTATTAATGTTTCAGTATTTAGGTATACACTGTTTCATACCCAATACTGAAATACGGCAATACTGAAATTTTTGATATTTCCAATATTTTTTTTGATACTAAAAGTTTGGTATACCAAAATTTCGATATATTTCCCCACCTATAATTTCATAAATATCTTCTACCCTTATATACTAATTCTGAATCTTTTATTGACTACGTGTCATCTCAATTCTCCTCCTTTCCTATTTTCTTAATTTTATAGAATTTCTGGTTTTTATTTTATTTTTCTATTTTATTTTGTTTAACCGTTTCTTTCTCTCATCTTTCTCCAACTATAATTTTTAAAATTATTTTTCGTTCTTATTTATTCTCTCTCTTCTTCACTTCTACTTTCTATTTAAGTTTTCTAATTATAATTATAATTTTTAATTATGCATTTTTAAAAGTATTTTTAATTTTTCTTTTCATCGTTTTTTCATTTTATTTACTAAATATTATTTATATTTTATCTAATATTCATCTACCGGGCACTGTTGAAGTTGTTGAGTAGGATCTGGATTTGGAAATCTGAACAAGATATGAAGTCATGGAATACATCTTAAAATGGCCAACTTTATGACAAGATTTTACTTTTTTTTTTAATAGCAAAAAGGATAATATATTAACGAGTATTAGGGGTACTCTAAATGATTAATCAGAGTTACAATTATAAAATGACACGAAGATTAATCTAAGCATAACTAAACTTATCACTTTGAGCTTCTTACAACAAAGTCTAGGGTTGTAAAACCAATCCTCAAATGAATAGTGGTTAACACAAGTAAAAGATTCTACTACTCATTTTTACACATCATGAATAAACTCAACAATCAACTGATCTACACTCTTATTTAAATAAAGACAATGAATGACCAATGGCAATGACACCAAAGAAGACCACACTATGATTTCAAATTATAGATTGAGTTATTGATATTCAAAGAAAAAAAAAAAGCTGTTATGAATTAATCTTCCCTTTTGATTATGTTTTTTTATATCTTCATTATTATGTAATTTCTCTACAGACTTAATGCACTGTTTGCCTATGTATATATATATATTTCATATGTTTTTAAACATATTGATGAATATTGAATAAAAGATTTTTCTACAGGATTATGAATACTTTCTGCAGCGTAATAACATAAGGCATGAAGACATCAAAACACTGTTATATAATTCAAAAGAGGATGTATCTGATTTCACAATTGTGTGCAAATACATAGACAACAAAATTCTATCATTGTGTGTAAAACTATAGGCATAAATTGGCAATTTTTTTTTAGTGAATCTATGAAACAAAAGGGAACAATAATTTTACTACCAACTACAGAGTAGATACTGTTGTATGCACTTAATTCGGGTTGACTTAGATGTGGACTGTGCTTAGCACGATACAAACATATATAATTAAACGGGGGTTATTACGTGTTTATGTGGATTAAAGAGATGATTTGTGATGAACTTGATGAAAAACACACAAGAACACAAGATATAGCTTCTTGGAGAAGCTAAAGCTTTAGAAGCTTGGGAGAGTTTATTGCTTTGGGATGAGGTGATTGTGTGAATTTCCAACTTATCTTACAAATGAGCCCAAATGGGCATTATATACTGCTTTTCAAGGGCTGCCCGCCCTTTACACGTGGAGCCTCCAGATTGGACCTTCATTCTGCCCGAAAAGGTGATTTGATGGCGCATTTAATGCTAAACCGCCTCTGGTGCTCGTCCTCGGCGAGATGCCGAGCAACTGGAAAACCTGCTCGTCACTCGCCGCCGTGGTCGCCGGAGAAACTGCTCGCCACGGCTTGTCTCATCCCCCAAAGCTTCAACACTTAAAACATCTTAACTAAGAATAAGCACGTGCTCGCCACACATTTGGGCGAGCAGCTAACTAAGAGAGTGCTCGCCAACATCTTTGGACGAGCACTTAAATAACTTAAATACATTAAACATATTACATTTTCTTGGTCTTGTTGACTAGTCGTCGCACGACTTTGTTGACTGGTCCTCGCCACGTAAGATGGTGACTAGGATTGACTTGTCAAAGATTGACCTCTTTGACTAGGCATAACATTTGCCCCCTGGTCGCCTTACTTCGTATTCGTAGAATGGTAAGGCGAGCAGTTCGATCGCTTTTTTCGACGGTGAAAATGGTTCTCGACAACACAATCAAATTCGAGATTTTGATGACGTGAGATGGAGGCGGTCGCCTCGTTTCCTACGCCGAGCTCGCCTTCCGAGGCACTTTTGATGACGTATGATGTGACTGGTGTCAGGCGCGTGGGCGGCGCTCGTAATTTGAAAAGTGCGCGTGGGGCGCGTGCCGACCTCGAAGGTCGCGCGTGAAAGTCACTCTCCGAATTCGAATTCGGAAATGGCCCCAAATTTTGGGAAAATTACGGATTTTACCCCTTTTTTTGCAATTTAGTCCCTGCACGAAATTCGCCTATAAATATGGCTTCCTTCCTTACAAAAATACTTTCTTCACTTTGCAAATTTTCGAACTTCAAGTTTCCGTCCAAGCTTTAAACTTCGAGCTTTTCCGGCGTGTTTTGTGGTGGTTTCCGATTGTTAACAAGGTATTTAACTCTCATTTTCTTCTTAAAAACTTCTTTTTCCCCCTTTTCTTTAGAAAAAATGGATTTTGGCGGTGGTTCTGGTGGTGGTTCGCCGCCGTTAGACGGTGGTGCCACTGGCTCCGGCAAGGCTGATCGGCTAGCCATGGTTTTGTCGGAGAGGGCGTCTTCGTCGGACTCTAGGATCCTTTCTCCTGACCCCATAAATGCTAGTGTTCGCAACCTCGGAAAAGTAGTGGTCGTCGATGTCGACGATACCAACGAATCTGATAGGGAAGATGCCGGCAATGATGCCGAGGAGGATGGCAGCGAGACTGACTCGGATCTGCACGACCAAGGTTTGGATCGAGGGGTGGGCGAACAGTTAGGATCTGCCCAGGTCGAAGAGACCTTGACAAGAAGTCTCCGCGAGGACTATGAGGAGGTCGTCCAATATGCAGAAAGCATAAAGGACATTTTGAGTGGTAGGGAGAATTTGGATGGCGACGAGGTCTCGAGGGAGTCCTATTACAGATATTCCTGCGAATACCCTCCTCGTGAGGCTCCTCGCCCGCATCGAGTAGCTTCCCAAACCGAATATGAAGCAAGTACGTATGTGAGCAAGGTCTCCTCGGCCCAGCTGGAAAATTCTAGGAAGAAATATCAGGTGTCAGCCGACGTGTGTTTTTTTGTGCCTCGCCCGGATGAGAGGGCCGACCAGCCGCCAGAAGGGATGGTCGCCGTCAACATCGGCATGATGGAGGCAGGGCTTAGGTTCCCCCTGCACCCCAGTATTTCCCACTTTCTACATTTCTTAAGGGTGGCCCCTTCTCAAATTTTGCCGAATGGTTGGTCCAACCTGATCGGCATTCTCACACTGTTCGGCCAGGTGGCGGCCGAGAATGGGTGTCGAAACACCTGGCTTAGCCCGAAAGAGATTTGCTATCTCCTTCAGGCGGCCGAGGCCGGAGACAAGGTGGGCCATGGATACTACTATGTTAGGGGCCGAGATAACTTCAAGTTGATTGAAGGAGTTCCTAACAAGATTAGGGATTGGAAAACCAACTGGTGGTGGGTAGCCGGGGACTGGAAAAGTCCGGTGAGGCCAGATGGCTCCTCGGATCGTATTCCCATTCCCACTGAATATCGTAGAATTTGTGGTAAGTTATTTTAATTTCTGCTCGCTCTTTCTATACTGACTAACTCCTCGTTTTTTGTAGGTGAAACTGCTCGCAAAAGGACTGCCGACGACCGTCTCACTCCTCTCTTTCAGTACCACGTTTGCTGTGTTCTCAATCGTCGCTACCTGGAGAGGTCTTGCCGATTTCTGAACAGGGAGTGCATGCGTGAGCGAGCAGGTCTCAGAGTACCTCCTCATCACTTCACTCGAGAGTTCCCTCCAGGTAAAATATTTCTCACTTCAAATTTCTTTTAAATTTCCTCTTCGAAGATACTGACTTCTTGCTTCTTTATCTAGTAGTGGTTCCTCAACGGGTTGTCGCCTATCTTCCCCCTACCGTCGAAGTCGAGCGCCTAAAAGCGGCCAGTATGCTTCGACAGGCAAAAATACTCCGCGAGCGCAAGATTGTTGATGGCGCCGGCAAGAAAAGGAAAGGGGCGGAGAGCTCGGGGGCTCCACCCAAAAAGGTTGCTAAAACGACCAGGGGGGAACTTCTCGCCCACCTGCTGCTGAAAGGAGGATCTCGCCGAGGAGATCTCCTCCACCGAGGGGTAACTCGCCCCCCCCCAAACCAGTTGCTTCCCCTCCTCCCCGAAGCACTCGGTCGCGAGAGACTGCGACGAGCTCGTCGGCCGGACAGAGGGCTTCGGGAGATAATACCCTTCTCGGCTGGGAAGCCGCAAGGGTTGCCAAGTAAGTTTTTTCAAAAAAGTTTTTTAGAAATTTTTCAAGTATTTTTCTTCTAAATCTTTCCTTATTTTTCAACAGAGTTGCCGACTATCCGGTCGCCCAACCCTTCAGTGAGAACCTTCTCGGCTTCTACCGGTCGCGAGATCCGGTCGATAAGGAGCCTCTGAACCTGTTCGCCCAGAGGGCGATGAAGCACCTACCCCGCTCGTTGACGACCACACTGATCGAAGAGGTCGACAACCATAACGCCATGGAAAATGCGCGCCTGGTCGCCATTGACTTGAGCCGAGCCTCTTACACCATGGAGAAGCTCGCCAGCCAGATTGTTGAAGGTCGCAAGCTCAGCGAGGACAGGGCTGCGAAAGTTGCTCAAATGGCCAAGGCAAAAACCCTTGCTGAGGGGAAACTGCTCGCCTCAGAGGAGAAGGTGGTCGACCTCGAGACCAAGCTGGCCAATGCTGAGGCAAATTTGGCCGATTTCGAGGCCCAACTGGAGATAGTTCGAAAAAAGGATCAAGAAGATCTTCAAGAGATCGAACGTCTCCGTGCTCGCCTCAAGACTGCCGAGGACGAGGTAAGGACCCTTACAAGTAAGTCCGCAGATGATGAGGAAGAGTTGGCCACTCTCCGACAACAGCTGGTCGATGCCATAGATGAGAGAGATGAGACAACTGAGCTCGCTGGGGGCGTGGCCATGTTATCGGTGGCGCTTACTGCCCACGGGCTCATTTACAAACTATTGGACGCCCATCCGGAAGTGGATGTGATTCCGCTCGGCGGGCTTCTGGACGACCTCCTTATGAAGGAGAATCCTCAGCCGGGAACCGAGCTCCCCTTGCTTCCGTTGGTGCAAATGGGACTCCAGTTCCCTCGACTCTTGGGAGTTCCGGTGGAGTTCGTGAATCCTCCCGAAGACTCCCCAACCCAACAGGACGAGCAGAGTGCCCCTGCTGTAGTGGAGGTCGTGGACGAGGAGGGGGTAGCTGGCGAGCAAGATGCTCCTGCCGAGGAGAATGCTCCTGTAGTTTAGTTTTCTTGTACTTTGTTTTATTTTTCTTAGGACTGTTCGGCCATTAAGGCCTTTTTTGTAATTTCAGCCTTCTAAGGCTTTTTGATGAATGGGAATCTTTTGCTTATGATGTGTTTGCTTATTTTCTTTATATTGAGTGATCGTCCTCGTCACTGCTTCTCGATTTATGTTATGATACTTGTCTTTTTAAATTGCCTTTTATTTGTTTTCGTTCGTATGCTTTAAATAGTGATCATTGTTGCTATCTTGCGAGCATCTTTAAGAAAGAGTGCTCGTCTTCCATTGCGAGCATCTAAGAAAGAGTGCTCGTCTTCCATTGCGAGCATCTAAGAAAGAGTGCTCGTCTTTCCTTTGCGAGACTCTAAGAAAGAGTGCTCGTCTTTCCTTTGCGAGACTCTAAGAAAGAGTGCTCGTCTTTCCTTTGCGAGACTCTAAGAAAGAGTGCTCGTCTTTCTAGAGTTAACCAATCGTCGGTTGAACTCCTTGTTTGACAGGTAGTGATCGTCTTTGCCACTACCTTGCGAGCATCTTTTAAGAAAGAGTGCTCGTCTTTTGTATCCTAGATGGCTACGCAGAGCCTTGTCTTAAACTTTCAAATTTATCTAACACTTACTGGTAATTTAAAACTTTGCTTGAATTGAAATGAAGATTAAAAACAGACTATACAAATATGAAATAATTTAAAAACTTACTGGTAATACTTCTTCAGCTTGACCGCGTTCCACGGGTACTTGCTTGGCTTGCCCTCGAGATCTTCAAGCTCGTATGATCCGTTTAGGAGTGTGCGCGTTATTCGGTACGGACCCTCCCAGGTCGGGCCAAGTATGCCAATGGACTGCTCCGTCGCCCTCCGAAGTACGAGCTGGCCGATAGTGAACTGGCGAGCACGTACTTTGGTGTTGTAGTAGCGTTCTGACCTTTGCTTGTAGACCACATTCTTCTCGTCCGCTGTTAGCCTTCGTTCTTCTAGGAAGTCTAAATCGGAGAGCTGTGCATCGTTATTCAGCTGCTCGTCATAATTTGCTACTCGAAAAGTTTGGACTTGCCCCTCTGCTGGTATGACAGCTTCGGTTCCGAACGCGAGCGCGAACGGAGTTTCACCAGTAGAATTTCTCGTGGTCGTCCGATATGCCCACAGAACCATGTGTAGCTCTTCGGCCCATTTGCCCTTCAATCCATCCAGCTTAGCTTTCAAGGTGTGCTTGATGATTTTGTTGATCGCCTCTACTTGACCGTTTGATTGTGGATGGTAGGGTGTTGAAATTTTTTTCTTGATGTTCCATCTTGAGCAGAAATCCATCATGTCTTGACTTGTAAATTGACGTCCGTTGTCGGTCACTATCGCTCGTGGTAGGCCGAACCTGCAAATTATATTCTTCCAAATGAAGCTTGTCATTTGGCCCGTTGTGATGGTCTTCAATGCCTTTGCCTCTGTCCACTTGGTGAAGTAATCGACTGCTACGACGACGAAAGTTACCCCCCCAGCAGCTGGTGGGAAAGGTCTGATGATGTCGATCCCCCACTTCGCGAAAGGCCACGAACTATACACCGAGATGAGCTCGTTTGGTGGTGAGTGAATGGCGGGAGCGAAGGCTTGACATCTCTTGCACGTCTGCGCGTAATGGATTGCATCTTTCTTCAGTGTTAGCCAAAAATAGCCTTGCCTTATGATCTTTAGAGCGAGCGCTTGCCCCCCTGTATGATTTCCACAAACTCCATCGTGGATTTCGTGCATGACGATCTTCGCTTCGTCCTCCCCGAGGCATTTCAACAAAGGCATTGAAAAACCCCGTTTGTACAGCTGGTCGCCCACAATTGTGTACCTTGCGGACCTGAGTTACAATCTGGTTGCTTTCACTTTGTCTGCCGGGAGCTCGCCGGTCTTGATGTACTTGATGATCGGCGTCCTCCAGTCCTCGTCGCTGGTCGCTTCAACCTGCAAAACTTGACCTCTGTTCACCGATGGGGAAGAAATCTTGGTGATGGTTGCTTCTGAAAATATTGCCTCCCCCTCTGAAGTGGCCAGCCGAGCTAACGCATCTGCTTGCGTATTTTCCTCCCTAGGGATTTGCTCGATGTGGAATTGATCAAATTGCTCGAGTAATCCTTTCACTAGGTCTTGATACTTTATCATTTGATCGCCGCGAGCCTCGTATTCGCCCGTGATTTGACATACAACCAGCTGAGAGTCAGAAAAAATTTTCAGTTTTCTAGCGCCCACGGCCATAGCCATCTTGATTCCTGCAACCAGAGCCTCGTACTCTGCTTCGTTGTTGGTCGCCCGATACTCGAACTCGATCGCCGAAGCAAACGCCTGTCCGGTTGGGCTGATGAGGACAACTCCTGCCCCTGCTTTGGTGCTCGTCGACGAGCCATCGACGAACAGTGACCAAGGAAGCTCGATTCCCTCGGCCAATTTCTCCGGGAAAGTGAGCTCTACGATAAATTCTGCCAGCACTTGTCCCTTGATTGCCGTTCTGGGTGCGTAGGTGAGACCGAATTGTCCGATCTCTACTGACCATTTTAGAAGTCTTCCAGCGGTATCCGGACGATGCAGTGCTCGTCGGAGAGGAAAGGTGGTGAGGACGACCACCTCGTGGTCGAACAGGTATTGCCTTAATTTTCTAACACTCATCACTAGTGCGTACGCCAATTTTTCCATCGGAGTGTATCTCAACTCCGCATCTCGCAGTGTTTGACTTACGTAGTAGATAGGCAGATGTGTGCTCCCCTCAGCTCGGACGAGCACTGAACTGATCGCACAGTCAGTGGCCGCCAAGTATAGATATAAAATTTCGCCGGGGACTGGCTTGGATAGGACCTTCGGATCCGATAAATACTCCTTCAATTTCTCGAAAGCTTTCTCGCACTCGTCGGTCCACTCGAACTTTCCTTTCTTCAGAGCGTCGAAAAAAGGTTTGCAACGGTCGCCCGTTCGTGCAATAAATCTATTCAGCGATGCAAGGCATCCTGTCAACCTCTGAACTTCTTTCACGTTCCTTGGGCTTTGCATATTGATTACTGCTTGAATTTTACTTGGATTCGCCTCGATGCCCCGCTGGCTAACCAAGTGCCCCAGAAATTTTCCTGAGCTAACTCCAAAACTGCATTTCTTTGGATTTAACTTCATGTTGTACTCTCTTAGGATATCGAATGTCATGGCAAGGTGGTGTAGGTGATCTTCTTTTCGTAAGCTTTTGACAACGATGTCGTCGATATAGACCTCTACCATCTCACCGATGTGCTTTTCAAACATCTTATTTACCAGTCTTTGGTACGTTGCCCCCGCGTTTTTCAAACCGAAAGGCATTCTTTTCCAGCTATACATATCACGCGCCGTCATGAAGGCCGTATGTCGCTGGTCGTCGGGATGCATTGCAATCTGATGGTACCCTGCGAAGGCATCCATGAAGGTTAAAATCTCGTGCCCCGCTGTATTATCCACTAGGTGATCAATGTGGGGCATCGGAAAATGATCTTTTGGACAGGCGTCGTTTAAATCTGTGAAGTCTATGCACAATCTCCACGACCCGGTCGTTTTCTTGACGAGCACTGGATTTGCCAACCACTCAGGATCAGTTCCAGTTTTCTCTATTAACTTGTTGTCGATCAATTTCTTGATTTCGACTGCCAAAGCCGCACTTTTATCAGGCCCAAATTTTCTTCGCTTTTGGGTGATGGGTCTTTTTGTTGGATCAATATTTAGTCTGTGGCAGGCATGATTCGTGGGAATGCCCACCATATCTTCGTGCGACCAGGCGAATGCACCGATGTTTTCTTTCAAAAATGCGATCATGTCCGATCGCAGATGTCCTGGTAAATTTGAACCTATGAATACTTCGAGTTCGGGACGAGCTTTGTTTAATTGGATGGTTTCAAGGTCCTCCGCTGAAGTCGCCCGTTCTTTAGGCTCCTTCCAACGAGGGTCCTCAATTCCGCATTTTGGCTCAAAGCCTAACCTAGGCTCCAGATCTGGAAAGTTTTCTGGAGACTGGTCGCCGGGGATCTGGTCGCTCGAATCTGTCTGCTCGTCGATTTCCATTGGGGTGTGGTCGTCCACTTCCATGGAAGCGTGCTCGTTCGCCTCCACTTGGTGGTCGTCGGAATGATGACTGCACTCCCCAACTTCAATTTTTCTGTACTTGCTAGGAAGACCCTCCAAGTAGTTCATTTGTTCTGTTTGAGTTTGACACATAATATACTTTCCAACCATGGCGCTTTCCTTAGAATGACGTTTGGCAAAACGGACGAGACACTCCCTCGCCCGTGTCTGATCGCCCTTAACGGTTATAGCTCCCGCCGGGGTTGGGAATTTAATACAGTAATAATAAGTTGAAGCGGCCGCCTTGAACTCGCTGAAGAAAGGTCGGCCTAGGAACGCGTTGTAGGATGATGGCATGTCGATGATCAAGAAGTTGAGCTGCCTAGCATGGTGCATTTCAGGCTCTTTTGACGATGCCAAGTCCAAAGTCAGTCTGATTTTCCCTATGGGAAGGTTGCGCGTGTCCCCGAACCCTACGATTATATCGTCGCAAGGCTCGATGTAATCTGCATATCCACCAAGAGCATCCAAAGTATGCTTGAAAAGGATGTTGGTGTATGACCCAGTGTCGACCATCATTCGATGGACGACGGTTCCCATTATCTTTCCCGTGATGACCAACGCATCATTGTTTGGCTGCACCACGCCGTTCAGGTCGTCGTCCGTGAAACGGATTTGATGAGAAGGAGTCTTCTCGGCAGTAGGAGCGACGCACACCTGGTGCACGTTGTTGAGTGCTCGCTGTTCGCCCTGAGCCCGGCGAACAGACAGAGCGACCCCGGATTGAGTCCCCCCCAAAGGGCCTTCTATCACATGGCATTCTCCTCCCACATTATCGATGTCGCCACCAGTATGTGTTGGCATGGGAGGAGTTAGCTTGGGACGGTTCAATTGTTGGCGCAGGTCGCCACCGCTGTCGTCGCGACGTTTCTTGCCCCTGTTGTCGCCGTTGCCACCTCCGGACTTGATGAATTGGGTGAGCTTACCCTCATTGTAAAGTTTGAAGAGATTTCTCACCAAGTCTCGGCACCCATTGGTGTGGTGGCCGACGGAGTTGTGGTAGTTGCAAAATTTACCACCATCAAGATTTGCATCGCTCGTATGCATGGGCTTTGCTTGGGGGAGCAGATTTTCCCCCTTATCGCGTCGTAGATGCCCCTAGGATCCACGGTGAGGGCCTCCCTGAATTGGATGATCTCAGGTGCCTCCTCGAATGGCCTGAAGTTCGCTGGGCGAGCACTGCCAGCTTGAGTGGTCGCCTTCTTGGGCTGGGAAGATTCCCCAGTGTTAGTGTTTTTCTTAGGCCACACTCTCTTGGACGTGTCAGGCTGCTCGTTAGCCTTGGCAGCGTCCATTATCTCCTCCATTTGAATGAAGTTTCCAGCCCTCGTGCGGAAGTCCGCATAAGAACTGGGGAAAGTAAGATGGATAGATTCCCACAGCTTGGTACCTATCCTGAGACCGGAAACCGCTGAGATCAGCTTCGTCTCATCGTTCACGGCCTCCCCATCGATCACCAGCCTATCGAAGCGCTCGATGAAGTCTTTGCCTGATTCAGTCAGGGATTGGCGGACGTTCGCCAAACGTTGCTTTGAGGCTGGGCGAGCAGCAATAGACCCATAGTAGGTCAGAAAGTGGTGTCCCAGCTCAAGGAAAGAAGTGATAGATCCGGGACTCAAAGTTGTGTACCATCGATGAGCCCGATCTCCCAATGTTAGGGAGAAGTTTCTGCATTGTGTTGCGTCCGTTGCCCCAATTGAGGCCATATAGTTGGAGTACTTGGACAAGTGTACTCTGGGGTCGGACATCCCATCATATGCCGCCATGGAGGGCATTTGGATCTTTCTCTGAATGGGGGCAGTGAGGATTGCAACACTTAGTGGAGGTGCGGGCAGACTGATCGGCAGTGTGGTCCCTTGCTTCGAGGCGACCACCTCTGCTCGCAGAGCGTCCATCTCTTGTTTCATTAATCTTTGAGTTTCGAGGAACTGGGCGATTTGCCCCTCCTCGGCAGTTTGAGCTCGTGGGGCGACGTTCTCGTCACGTCGACTCCCATGGGAAATAGCCGGGCGATCATCATGATGTGATCGCCTGGGCGAGTGCCTGTCAGAATGGTGGCTGCGATAACTCTTGGCCGGAGTTCGCGAACCCTTTCCTGGTCCCACTCGATCTAGAGCTGAGACCCTGTCGCCCTGCTCTCTTCGATCAGTGCGATGGTGGTGGTCGGCCTTATGTGGTCGGCCATCTATGTTGAAAGGTACTCGGCGAGGAGCCCTTCCGTCATTGTCTTTCATTCGGTTGAACACCGAATTTCTCTGTGAGTCTCCCGTCTGGCTGTTGTGGGAGTGTTCGCCGACTTTGTTCTTGCCCTTATCTTGGGGGCGAGCAGAATGTGAGTGGTAGGAACGATCATCCTCGTTCCCCCTGTTCTTACGAGCCTCGACGAAAGCCCGATCTTTGGCCTTCTCGAGCTCTTCCTTTTCGTTCTGCCTCCTCTTCTCCAGGAGGAAGTCTGAAAAATCTTTCAAGTGTTGGGGGTCATTCATAATATCCCCCATGTTCAGGTTTGCAAAAGGATTTGCCGGCGGCGGAGGGTGCTCGTTCCCTCCGGGCGGTGGAGTATGCTGAGACATCGTTTAAAGAGTGTCTCTTCTTAGATTACAAAGAAATAATCTAAAAAACGAAAGATTAAAGTTCTTACGCAGAAGAACGTGCTATTACAACTACTAGTCTTAGTAAAGCAACAACAAAAGAAGCTTGAAAACACAAATACAAGGAGATCAAACTCCAAAATATGCTACGAAAAACTGAAAATGTTCAAGAACACGAAGAACAGTAAAGATCGTAGATGATGCTCTAAACGGTAGATATACCGATTAAAGCTTGAAACAGGGAGTTTGCTAACCGATCGCTCGTTGATCGGACGAAACTTTGAATGATTAAACACGTAAAAGGTCCCCTCCTTCTAGCGCCAAATGCTGTATGCACTTAATTCGGGTTGACTTAGATGTGGACTGTGCTTAGCACGATACAAACATATATAATTAAACGGGGGTTATTACGTGTTTATGTGGATTAAAGAGATGATTTGTGATGAACTTGATGAAGAACACACAAGAACACAAGATATAGCTTCTTGGAGAAGCTAAAGCTTTAGAAGCTTGGGAGAGTTTATTGCTTTGGGATGAGGTGATTGTGTGAATTTCCAACTTATCTTACAAATGAGCCCAAATGGGCATTATATACTGCTTTTCAAGGGCTGCCCGCCCTTTACACGTGGAGCCTCCAGATTGGACCTTCATTCTGCCCGAAAAGGTGATTTGATGGCGCATTTAATGCTAAACCGCCTCTGGTGCTCGTCCTCGGCGAGATGCCGAGCAACTGGAAAACCTGCTCGTCACTCGCCGCCGTGGTCGCCGGAGAAACTGCTCGCCACGGCTTGTCTCATCCCCCAAAGCTTCAACACTTAAAACATCTTAACTAAGAATAAGCACGTGCTCGCCACACATTTGGGCGAGCAGCTAACTAAGAGAGTGCTCGCCAACATCTTTGGACGAGCACTTAAATAACTTAAATAACTTAAATACATTAAACATATTACATTTTCTTGGTCTTGTTGACTAGTCGTCGCACGACTTTGTTGACTGGTCCTCGCCACGTAAGATGGTGACTAGGATTGACTTGTCAAAGATTGACCTCTTTGACTAGGCATAACAGATACACATACACTCAAGACAAAATTTATCAATTCTTGACAGAAAACATAATGCACATAATCAAATATGCCACCATATATTGTGACAGCTAGCAGTCTGGACGTGAAACCACAAAAGACACACAATGTTTGGATGACAACCATAATGGAGTACCATTTTAGCAAAAAGAGAGAGATGCACACATAAAGCAGCTTAATTGTCAGTTTAATTCATGATATATAGTATATAGCAAAAGGAGTAGAGATTTTGTCATGTCAAGCTCTCTTGTGCTTAAGTGTCTTCAACTGGGTGAATAGGTAGTTGATCACTTCCTCCAACGATGCCTTGCGATTTTCCTTAAAGTTCCATAGCTCCGGAACTGGATAGCCTCCACTCGGATTGTATTCTTGGAGCTCCTCTAGGGCCGTAACAACAGCGTCATGAATTTCATCGCCCCACTCCTCCCTCAGTTCTACTAGCATTTCATCATCTTCGTCTACCTCCCTCTGATGAAAATTATACATAAATTAATATACATATATACTGATTCAAAGAAAATGAACCAAATTAAAACGTGATTTAACAAGCTAGGCATGCACCTGAGGCTGGCTGCTGCTCTCCTTACAATCTTCTACAACTCGGAATGGATGCCACTCCGGATTTTTTAGTTTTTCTTGCCAGAAGGAGCAAACTTCAGCAGCCTTTGCATGAACCTGCCGGGTGAGGGAGTACCTTTTCTGACACGCTTTGATGAAGGTTTTCATATTAAGTTCTCCCATTTTCTTTACGCCTATCACAACTCTGCTCTGACTCACCGTATCTTTCAATCCCTCAATTCCCTAAAAGCAATAGGATCAATGTATATAGCATTAATAAAAACAAGACACAATTCACCAGAAGCTGGCCCTTAAGCTATATTTTTGAAAAACCCTTTTAGTATTAGCTAGAGACCCTTTTTGACGGTCCATAAGTTGATTTTTAACTTGGAAAAATTAATAGTATATCAACATGTCAATTTATAATCTCACTTCATCATTTAAAATACACGACCGTGAGTTACACTCTTTGATGGACTAACTATCATTCTATCAAGAAGATAAAAATTAATACTTCAAGGTTGTGTTTGGATGGAGGGATTTGATTTGAGAAGGTATTTCAAATGGAAGGTTTTGAAAATAGATGGATTTCAAATGACATGATTAGGGAGGATTTAAAATCCTCTCAATTTTAACTAAAAAAAATATGCTAAGAATTTTAAATCCATTCATTTGTTTTTTAATCCAAACAAGTGGAGTGGATTTGAATGGAGGATTTGAAATCCATTGATCAAATCCCTCCATCCAAACGGAGCCCAAGGTTCTTTAAAATAGAAAACACCCCATTATTTGTTTATCATAAAACAGGATAATTGATTTGTGGACCATAAGTCCGTTAATAAAAAACTACAGGCCATGTTTGAGGCCATGTTTGATAGCTTAGATTAACTAAGTATCATTTTTATTGGTTGTTTGATAACTTAGATTAATTAAGGGTAAATTATGCTTTAAAATTTATAAAATTTAGATATCATCATAATCTTAGATAATCAGTCTTTGCTATCAAAGATGCCCACAGTATATAATTCTGTT
Organism: Galeopsis tetrahit; assembly: GCA_963675135.1. Classification (NCBI taxonomy): domain Eukaryota; kingdom Viridiplantae; phylum Streptophyta; class Magnoliopsida; order Lamiales; family Lamiaceae; genus Galeopsis; species Galeopsis tetrahit. The sequence continues at coordinate 6,458,021 of OY776126.1, forward strand.
GGGATCAAATAACAGTAAATTAATCAAAATCCATACAAAATCTTTTGTCTTAATAATTACTACTAATTAATAGCCTAGCCTCGATCATATATATGTTAATGCACTAGCTACGCTTTGATTTTGGCAGAGATCATAAGATACCTGTATTAGTGCCTTGCGAGCCTCTTGCAACTCGCCATTGCTTTTACACTCTTTAGAGATTAAACAAGACAACTCATCTTCTTTATCCTGCATGCATGCATCATCATATCCATATTAATGAGCTCACAAAATTTTAAAAGTAAACAAGGGTTATTAGTACCTTGAGTTTTAGAAGCAGGGTTTGGTAGCATTCTTGAACAGAATTCATGGCGTTTTTGAAACCATCACCGCTGTCCGTCGAAGTGTCTCGGCTTCATCGGAAAGGTCAGTGACCAAATAGGTCGCCATCGCAAAATGGTTGGCCCGTTGCTTTGCAGTCTCTTCCGATCCCTCCGCCACTCGAATGGCATGCTGAAGAAGAAGGGTGTAGGAAAATACTTGTTCTTTATAGCCACAAAATGGGCACATAAACTTACCGTTAGGAGCCCTTATTTTGTGAGTTCGGAATTTCAGCAATTTATAGGTAACTTCCTTATATTCCTTCATTTCCGACTCACTGATATCATCTTCTTCTTCTTTGCAGCTTCCCATCTAAAACATATGCAAAAACCGAGATGATTATGATCTTAGATAATAGATAAACCAATTAAGAAGGAAAAAACAGAGAGCTACATAATTCAAGAGAGAATGAAATTACAAAGGCAAGTGAAGACATATCTGTTACCGGAGAAATGATGGTGATCTGTGGAATTAAGTGGAGGATTTTATTTAAAGAACTGAGTTTTCACTTTTATCTTCTTGCATGTCTAGATATTTGAACACACTCAAGTGCCTTGGAAATCTAAATTATTATTCGATTTACAGCACCAACAACAATACGTTATAAATTCTCCATTTCATATTGTTGGTAGGCTTTTAACTTAGATTTTATTTTAATATGCTTATCATTCTAGTTATTTTATCACATTTTTTCTCTAAAATAACCTTATAATCCCTCAGTTCCATAATAAATTGGGTGATACTTAGGTACAATTAATTGAATCAAATGTTAAGTTAAAGATTAAATTGAGTAAATTAAAATTCAAGTGTATCTATACACTTAATTGCATAGAAGAATTTGTCTAATAAGTTTTATAGATAGATGGACACACATATTAAGAAAGTGTTTAATTAGTGGAATTTTATAAACATTTATGTATAAAATAAATAAATAAATAAGTTGATTTGTGTGTATGTGTGGAAAAAAAATAATGACATTTGTGTAAAATTGAGAATATTGTGAAGGTGAAGTTTATAAAGGGTGTGAAAGTTATTGTGGAACGTCCTGAAAAAAAAAAGTGTGAAAATTATTATAGAATGGAGGGAGTATATAATTATTACTCCCTACGTCTCGGGATAATTTGCACACTTTGATCGGCACGTTGTTTAAGAAAAGTGAATTTAGTACTTGATGATGTAAGATAGAGGAGGGGTATTTGAGGTAATTTGATGATGTGTAAAGTGGATTTGATGATGTGTAAAGTGAAATGTATGGAAAAAAAGAGTGGTAAATTTGAAAATAAAATGATGTTGTAAGGTTATTAATTTTGTGGGGTATTTCCATATTATTAAGAGTGTGCAATTAATTTTGGGACGTCTCAATAAGGAAGGAAAGTGTGCAAGTAATCATGGGACGGAGGGAGTATATCCTAAAATTTCTAATTTTATACATTTACTTTCATAATAATTGAGTCATGTTAAACCTCTTTATTTTTCCCCCTCATTTTCCTCTCCACAAAGGGGTAAACTTTAATAAATACTGTATATAGTAACCGGTTGAGAATGATTTCTGCGAAGAAAGCACAATTTGCAGCACAGCAAGTCTGTAAGGGCACAACAAGTCAATCCACACAAGTCCTCAGCAGAATAAGGCTTTCAGAATATGATAGATTGCAGTTGCACCTAAAATTTTGAAGCCGCAGTTTTATAAATAATGCAGGAAAAAGTAGTTTATTACGTGTATGTTACAATAACTTGACAACGGGTCAAAAAAAAAATACAATAACTTGACAAAATGTGGATTTCTTGGTTTTCCTATGCACAGATAAAGGGCACAAAACCAGTGTTATCAGATCTCTCAACATTCAAAACAATTTGTTCTTGGGATTGGACTCACCTACGCAACGTAGTTTCATCCGTACATGGAGTAATTATTGGAGCAGATTATCAGTTGCCACAGAGATGAATATCCCTTCCAATTTACTTAAGACTTTATGATCTATAAATAGATTTCAGAACCACTAATATTATCAAACGCCATAACAAAATTTGACATTTGCACCAACTTAATGACATTTCTTTCTCTATCTTTCGGTTTATGGGGTTAGTAATGTATCTCAAGTTTTTCAAGGCACAGAATAAATGATTATGACATACTATAATCTCACCAGCATGGGCAAAGATTGTACCATCACAGCCAAAGTTACTACATCCTTAGAGCAATTGTGTCAACCATGTAAACATTCCACCTTACACTACAAGAAAAATGCTGAATGACAACGCCTAATAGACAACGGTTTTGAGAAATATCGTTGTCTTAAGTTTAAAAAATGTAGTTTAAAGTAAAACTGTTGTCTTTTAATTCATATTTACGCTAAAAGACAACGGTTTTGGTGACACGTTGTTGTTCTGCGTTGTACATCAATGAATTTTAAAAGAAAGTTCGTTGATAGATAACGGTTTTGGGACCGTTGTTGTTCAACGTTGTTTTCTTACCCAAAAACGCTGAAAGACAACAGTTCTGACCGTTGTCTTTTAAAGTAATAAAATATGCTATTTTGTGCTGAATGACAACGGTTAAAAATCTTTGTCTTTAAAAGTAATAAAATATGCTATTTTTGTGTTGAATGACAACAGTTTTTAACAGTTGTCTTTCAAAGTAATAAAATATGCTATTTTTGTGTTGAAATGACAACATTTTTTAACCGTTGTCTTTAAAAGTAATAAAATATGCTATTTTGTGCTTAAAGACAACGTTGTCTAACCGTTGTCTTTCTACGTTGTTTGAATCAAGAACTTTTTTTTTTAAGTCGTTTGAATCAAGATTTAAAGTAGCACTTTTAACAATTTTAATTAACACTTTTAATTCATGTGTCTAAAAATGTAAATTACTATATATTAATTAAAATATAAAAAATTGCACTTTTAATGTAACTACAACTTTTATTTTAAACTAGCTATTTTAGTTTTCCAATTCGAGTGTGGTCCTTTTTATTGCAAAATTGGTCACGTTGGTTAGTTTTGGATGGAAATTGTTGTTTAAAAATTATATGACAACTAAATTAATTATATATTAATCAAATATATTCTCAAATAATAAATTAATTGGAAATTTGTAATTTAATTTAAATATTATTTGAAAATGTCAATGAATGTATTTGATTAATATATAATCTGAACAATATATAATGTACGTAAAATAAAAAATTCCCAAACTAAATAATAATTAAAAAAATTGTGTTTTCTTGGTTAAAAAAATATACTAATTAAAACAAAAGAAATAGTCAAATAGATCTATGTACATATATATCTAATAGTGTGGTCTGTTGAGATAATTAAGGAGAATTTTCTGAAATTCAATTGGATTTCATTTCCTTAAAAATTGGATTTAATTAGTAATGTAAATTTCATTTTCTTAAAAATATTTCAGTAAATTTTGAAATTCAATTCATAAATTAAAAATCCACATTAAAACTTAAATTTAAGGTTTTATTTTTTTTAAAAGGTCACGTACATTAATTTTTTGAAAAGATATACAAATTAAAAAATTAGGATTAAAGAGTTCACTAAATCTTTTCCCCAAGTCTCTCGGCTCTGTTAATATTTTCAATGTAAAGTCACATAATATTCTCAACAGAATTCAATATCAATTTGTGGGTTATATATATATAATTACTAAACACTACTTTTATAATTGCACGCTAATATCAATATCAAGCAGTTTTGCAGTTTTTTCTTGAGTACATCCAGCCTTCTATACTTAGTTTTCTTGAGTAACTCTGCACGGCATAAACCCTTCGACCCAGCGCTGCACAGGCACGTTGACAACCCTTCGATCGACCCAGTGCTGCACAAGCACGTCGACAACCCTTCAATCGACCCAGCGCTGCACAGGCACGTCGACAACCCTTCGACCCAGCGCTGCACAGGCACGCCCCATAGTCGCTCAACAATCCCCTTCTTCCGTCCGTTTCTCGTCGGCTAGCCAAGAGGTAAGTGTTTTCTTCTTGTTGGAACAATTTCATGTATTCTTGAATTATTGATTCTTGATGTGTTTGATATATTCTTATCTTTAGAACTATCTGTCAATGTGTGTAGCAGTAACAATCACAATCACCGTTTAACTTTAGGTAAAGTAAACAGTATTCAAAACTCAAATTCTGGTAAGAACATAAAAACACCGGCTTGTTTACAAAATCCAAAAAGGTGCAAGATAGTTTTGTATTCTAAAAGCTTGAATACCAAAACTCCTTATTAGATGAGATAAGAGGATTTTTGGCCATTTCAAATATCCTAGACTCCAAGTGTATATTAATCTTGGAAAAAGATGTGATTACGGGTCAAGATGCTACCTAGGTTTTCAATTAAAAAAGTGGCCAAAACTACATCATTTCCTGTGTATTTAATTTATACAATAAGAACTAAAATGTAAAAAGTTTACAATACATACAGTAAGTCTAAAAGTTTTTACAATGATTTTGAAATGCAGTGTAATAAGAGTTGAGATTAGTCCAAACTTATGATATTAACAGTACAAAACAGCTTTGAGTATTCTTTTTTCTGTATTCAAAATGTAGAACTATGTGTTAAAAATACTAAAGCTAACATGTTAAAATTACATTAAGAATTTACTAGGATCCCTGGTGATCAGTACTAGTCGACTGCATAACTAGCTAGCACTCTAGCAGGTAAATGAAGTAAATGTATGGAATTACTTGGACCTAAACTCTCCTGAAAACATTTGTGCTACATGTCTCACACCTTTCATCTATAGTCCCGTACATGATAACAAATTTACATAGTCTAAACTTAGAACCCAAACTTTGAAAATGTTAAGGGAACCAAGAAAATTTGATTATTAGACTCTTTAAAATACAATCTAATCTTGAGTAAGAAGTATGAACCATAATTTCAAATGTCAAAATAATAAAGAAGACGAGGAACCCAAAACTACTTTTACCAACATTACAGATATAATTGGTTTTGTGTTTGAGGTCATCGCTGTGTTAAGAAATGGGACTTTCCAACAAATTAAACCACTCACCATTTAGTTAAATCTAGTTAAATCAAGAGGACAATAGGGAGGAAGATAAGAGAGAGAAGGAAGATGGGCGTAGGCGTAGGTGTAGGCCTTAATAATTTCAATTTCAAATAATGTAATCACTAATCAATCACTTGGTAGTTTTAAACTCAAAATTGGTGGGCTGCTGTACATTTCTGCATCTCGGGCCGCCTTTAATTGGCCCTGGTTTTGTTTGATCATTTGTATGTATAGTAGTATCTTATGATTTTTTTTATTTGTTACATAAAAACCTTACCATTGTTGTGTATTTTTAGACATATGGTAATTATTGTGACCTGTGCCATAATGAGAAATAGAGTGATTTTATAAATGAAGTATTATTAATATTATTGGGTTGAGAAGATGAAAAGGCTTTTAGACATTTTTTTTAGTACGGCTTTTAGACATAATTGAATGGGTTGAATTATTAGATTAGATATAATTATTATTAGATACTTAGTTCCACTGTCCATTCTTGACAGATTAACTATGATTAAAATTCCCTTAATATATATGCATATTAACTTTCCACCATGAAAGAGAATACTGGAATGCTTATTATATTCTTTGAAATAAAGAAACTAAAAAAATACTTATTTTTTTAAACAAAGAAACTAAAAAAATACTTATTTTTTTAAACAAAGAAACTAAAAATGCTTATCCTTTAAAACAAAGAAACTATTCTTTTAAATTCATTAGTAATCTAATTTTCTTCGTGTAACTACAATAATTTGCTAGATTGGATGCAAATAATGGATAAAGAATGGATGTCCAATGATAGGTTATCACTTGAGTACCGACTAGGACTAGAGTCTTTCATGAGTTTTGCAAGTGCAAATGTGATTAATAGTTATCACTTGAGTACCGACTAGGAGTAGAGTCTTTCATGAGTTTTGCAAGTGCAAATGTGATTAATAGTGATGATATGTCATGCCCTTGTGCAAAGTGTGGAAATTTGAAGAGGACCACAACTATTTGTGTAAAATCACATTTGATGTGTAATGGTGTGGATAGAACATATCACATATGGGTATGGCATGGAGAAAAATCTACAAGATATTCAAGTAGTAAAAATGAGAAGGCAAACCAATTTGATGATACAACCCATATTGATGATACGAATCATCACGATGAATCCTTAAATGATATGATACATGCATGCTGCATACGAAAACACTGAGAATGCAGAAGAATTAGCAAAGATACTTACTAATGCTGAGAAACCGTTATATCCTGGTTGTACGAAATTCTCAAAGTTATCTGCAATTTTGAAGTTATATAACTTAAAGACTAAATATGGATGGAGTGAAAAAGCTCCAACTGACCTACTCATATTGCTCAAAGATATGCTCCCCGAGAACAATGAATTGCCTCTAACTCTTTATGAAGCTAAGAGAAGCATAAAAGGATTAGGGATGAATTATGAGAAAATCGATGCTTGTCCAAAGGATTGTGTATTATATCGGAAGGAGTATGAGCACCACACAAATTGCCCTACTTGTGGTGCATCAAGGTGGAAAACAGGTAAGAACTTAGAGGTAATGGATGGAGTTCCAGCAAAAGTTCTATGGTATTTTCCACCTATTCCCAGATTTCAAAGAATGTTTCGTATGTGGCTTGGCCTAGACACTTAATATCTCTACGAACTAAGGTTAGAGTTTTAATATTATTCAATTTAGAACACGTATTTATTATTCTTGATATATCTTACATGTTAGAAACTACAATTTTTAGACGGTTGAAAAACAAAAAAAGGTGAAGCAAATTAAGAAGCCAACATTGGATCCTTCTACCGTTCCCACACAACTCAATGTTGTGTATTGTTACGCGAAGCTTGCAGCAACAGCAATGCGAAGTAGCATGAGCATTCCCTTGGACAATGCTATGTTTGGCTATGACGTAATTGCACATATTGATTTTGAAGACATCGACACATTTTGTCGACTAAAGCCAATCTCATGCTCTTGTATTGTTGTTTACATGTGGTAAGCATTTAATGATTTCTTTTATAATACACTTCATTTTTTGAGTCAATTGTGTACATCATGTTTAATGATTTATTTTGTAATTCATTTATATGGTAGGCATTTGTTTAAGTGGTCAATTCGTGAGTGCAAAGATGGTAAGTTCACATTTATGGATCCAAATGGCTTAGGGTATTTCCCTGAACAAAAAATTTAAAATGACGATATAAATCGAAGGGCGCGCAACCTTTCATCTAGAATGATTGCCATGTCTTCTAATCAACTACTTCTGGTGTCAAGTAACGTAGGGTAAGTATTTTTTGTTTGCTACAAAAATATGTATTTTCTTTTCAACGGTTATCTACTATACTAACGTTCTATATTGACGTGTTTATTAGTAATCATTGGATTTTGACCGTAATTGACCCTCACAAGTTTGAAGTTTGTTTACTCGACCCCCTTTATAATGGAAACAAAGATAGCGTGTGGAAGAGTGTAGTAGATTTGTAAGTTAATTCCTTTTCATTTTCCTAATTATAATTTAGTTTTACCTAGTTGATTTGCTGACTAAAACTTTTTCAATACGTGAAGTGCTTTAAGACTATTTAATGTGGGGTTGAATAACAACAGTAGAAAATCACCTGAATGGAAAGTAATCAAGGTACATAAAATAAATTACATAGTAATTAAGCATATATCCTAATTACTCTTAATTAATTGTTTATTTTGTGTTTTTTTTCATATCCAGGCCCCTAAACAACCTGATACTTACCATGATACTTACCAATGTGGAATATAACGGAGAAGTGAGCATAAATTCTCTACAGTCATTTGGTAATACTTACATACTTTTTTCATTTTAAATTGCATGTTTTATAATTGATTCCTATATTTAATTATATTGATACATAATTCATATATGTGTTTTGTAGTTTACAACAAATACATACTCCATAGAAGAAATCAATCGGATGCGGACTGAATGGGCTGAATGCATACTGGAATATATGAATGAATAGATCAAGGTTTGTTTATATACTTAATATTCTAATTTATTTTCCATATTCTAGATTTATTTTGGTGTGGCTTGACAAATTATATTTCAATTTTCTTCCACATTTTTTTATTAGTTCTTTCGTTGTTGATTTTCTTCTTCAGGTTTGTGCCTCCGTAGCTAATTAGAAGAAAAGTGACAAAATGCAAAATTCACGTTCATGCAGTTATTAATTTTTTTAATGTAAAGCTTTATTCGATTAATAGTGTACTTGTACATATGTTAGTAGTTCTTGTGGATTAACGTTGGTATGTAATCAAAATTCTATGCATTATATTTACTATTAATTATTTGATTGGATATTTGATGGCAATTAATATTTAGTTAATTACAATTTTATTGTATTTTTTTTATATAATGAAAGACAACAATTAAAACCATTGTTAAAACAAAACAATTGTAAAATTTTGGAAAGACAACACTTAAAAATCATTGCCTATCGATGTAACTAAAAAAAACCATTGTAAAAAATCAGAAATACAACGGTGGAAAACCGTTGTCTATCAGCACAACCCATGAGAATCATATGCAATGACAATTGTTTTTATTCAAAATGACAACGGTTTGTAGCCGTTGTAAAAAACTGGAACGACAACGGTGGAGAACCGTTGTCTATTAGCACAATCCATGAAAATCATATGAAACCACAACAGTTTTCGTCCATAAAGACAACAATTGAAAACCGTTGTCTTTCCAACCTTTTACAACAGTTGAAAACTGTTGTCTTTCAATAAAATAACTGTTGTCGTAGATGGATGCTGATAGACAACGGTTTTTAACCGTTGTCTTTCCAGCTTTTTACAACGGTTGAAAAGCGTTGTCTATCAGCGCCCACCTACGACAACGGTGGCTACAACAACAGTTATTTTGCTGGAATGACAACGATTTTTCACCGTTGTCTTTCAATGTTTTTCTTGTAGTGTTAAGAGTAAAGATGGCCATGTTTTTCTATGTTACATCTATATGCATCTTAAAGAGGTATAAAAACAATTCAATCATAGAAGATATGAGATTAGGAAACTGCAACAGCAAAACACTCCTCATATCAAACAAATACAAGACAAAAGGGAATAGCATACAAAAAAATCCTCTAAATAGCATAAATGGGGTGCACCTCTCTTGTCCATTCGATAATACTTCAATGCAAACTTGTACTGAAACAAGCACGTGGAATTATTCCAATCAAGAACACAGCATGTTGACATGGGAAACACTTCTCATTATATCATATCACGTCAACTACTAACATTCACATTCGCACTATACACAAAGGTGAGAGCAACGTTTGGTATTGTCAATGTACTGAATGTGATAACGAAAGACCAATGCTTCCATTCAGAGATTTAGTTGCTTAATTACCTAAACTGAAAGCTTTGGCACCTTACACCATATTGACGAGCATAGATTCTTGGCATTCCCAAGCCCCTGTAATGTCAATTTACGGCCAAAAATCAGAAAAATATTGTTATGTCTAATTACAGTCACACCTTTACTTGAAAAGGAAACAAAAATATAGAAAGCTACTCATGGGCTCATAAGTCACAACATCTGTGATTTCAATAGTGCAGATGTAAACAAAGAAAGCACCATCAAACAATGAACCCCCAAAAGTAGAATTTCAAAATGTGATCTGAATGATGGTACATCGTGCTTACTGTGTTGTACGAAGTGCTTTAATGTAGTACTTCATGTTCGTTTTAGGAGTATTGTTTTGTCATTTATTAATTTGTTGTATTTTATAAAAGAGTAAATTCATATAGACTGAATGAGAAGAATTAGTTAATACTAAAAATATAATGCATTACATATTTATATAAATTAATTAGTCATCGTATTAATAATATGCTAGTGTACAATTTTAAAATATATATAGTAATAGATTTATAAATCACTTTAAAATAATATTTAACGTACAATGGAAAAGTTGCAACAAGTTTTTTTTAAGTGAACCACTCGGCCGAGTGACCCCAACTCGGCCGAGTCTCGAGCTCCACCAAAGTTAACTCCTAAATTTCGGTGCCATCTTCACATTTTAGCCATTTTTTAGGGACCAACTTGCAATTATGCCATCCAAACCCTATCCAAACACTATATAAACCCTCTTTCTTGAAAATAAAGCCATTCTCCCCCAATTCATCAATTCACACACATAGTTTCACATACTCCAAGGTGATTTGGTCATTCCTCTCTCAATTCTCCATCAATTCAAGGAAGAAAGGATGCAATAGCTTGCAAATTTCATTCCCTACCACAATCTATACTAAGCTTCCTTATTCTCTTTCTTTTGATTTAGTTTTTACATTTGGATTTTGTAATTTGATTATGTTAGTTATTGTCTAGAACACTTTTGGTTCTAGAGTCTTGTAAATACTTTTGATGATGTTTATGAATTAATATTTTACTTATTTGGTGTTTGTGTGGCTTAATTCTATTTGGATGTTTGGTTTATATTGCAAAGCATGTCACTATGTGTACAATGATGATGTGTTGATCATAGTTAATTGAATTAGGTTGAGAAATCTAGTTTGGTTGATTGATTGCAAGCATTTGACCTAATTTTATTGTGAGATTGAAAGATGATCAATGATTAGGAAGATGTGTGATGATCTTAGGAGCTTGATTGAGTTTTATTGTGCAATTTAGGTAGAGATACTAAGTTGTGTGATATCTCCTTTGAATTACTTGGATCGAAAGAACTTTTAATTCATTATTACGTGATCAATCTTATAGACAAAGCATGAATACCACTTGAGTAGATAGTTAATCATAGATGGATTCACTAGTATTGCATGTGCTTTAGGACCTACCTTCTCTTAATTGAATTTTCACCCGTTTTACTTTTGTTTTTTTTGTGATACGCATGGTATTTGATCGATTTTGTATTTACTCTTTCATTGTCTATTTGTGACATAGTGTTAGGTAATCTTAGGGGTAATTCAACATTCAATCTATTCGATCACGTCTACTTAGAACTCAATTAACAAACTACCCTTTTACGCTAAACCTCCCTGTGGGATCGACCTCGTGCTTATCACGCTACGATAGACACCGTACACTTGCGGTTGTTTATTTTAGTGTTGTATAACACGTGAATCAAGTTTATGGCGCCGTTGCCGGGGAGGTCTTATAGCTCTAGAGTGTAGGTTAATAGAGTTTTAGTTTAGACATTTTACTTGCTTTCTTTATTTGCAAAAATCCAAAAATATTTGTTTGTTTTACCTTGATTTCACTTGTGATTCTTACTTTCTTTTAAACTTTTGTCTAGACATGGCATATGATCACCCGAGCTAGGAGAGATCAACAAGTTTTGTTACCCTTAGACCTGGAGATCGAAGCCAATTGTCGAAGAAGGAACGCCGAAAGGAGAAGAAGTGAGTTAGAAAGTATGAATCGAATGGAAAATCCGATTGTTGAAGAGGTCGAGGAGGAAGTTGAGAATCAAGGGGTTGATAGATTTGAGGAACCGAATGGGAATGGGGGAAATCGACCACAAAGGGTACTAAGAGATCATTTCCGCCCAATTCCGAGGCCATATGGAGGAGCGGGTCGAGAACCCGTAGATGCTCATAATTTCGAGCTCAAGCCGGCCTTGATTGTTATGGTGCAAAACAATCAATTTGGAGGACTTTCCAAGGAGGATCCTAACCTCCACTTGTCTCAATTTCTCGAGATAAGTGGAACGGTTAAGATCAATCGAGTGCCTCAAGACTACATCCGGTTGCAACTATTTCCCTTCTCCCTCCGAGATCGAGCAAAGCAATGGTACCTCTCCCTTGATTTGAGGACCATTGAAGATTGGAATGATCTTGTTGATGCATTCTCGATGAAGTATTTCCCTCCAAGCAAGACTATCAAAATCCGAGGAGAAATATCTTCATTTATGCAAGATGATGATGAGTCCCTAGCCGAAGCATGGGAGCGCTTCAAAGATTTAATTAGAAGTTGCCCACAACATGGTTTCTCACGAGACCAACTCATTTGCTACTTCTACAATGGAATGGACCATCGCACGAGAGGGATGGTAGATGCCTCGGCCGGTGGAGGTTCCATGTTGGGGAAGACAACGGAAGAGGGTTATGTGCTATTGGAAGAGATGGCAAAGAACGGGAACCAATGGCCATCCGAGAGAAGGCAAACTCGGAAAGTTGCTTCCACAAGAGAATCGGAAGATTTTGCTACTCTATCCAACAAGGTGGATAAATTGACTTCGATGATGGCGGCCAAGTCATTAGTGGGGCCTAGTGACGATCAATATGAAGAGGCCCATTATATGAATTATCAAAGGGACCGTCAATTTCGAGAAAGAGGTTGGAATGAGAGGCAAAACCCTCATAATCCAAATCATTACCATCCCGGGTTGAGGCAACATGAGAACTTCTCTTATGCAAATACAAGGAATTCCATCATCCCACCTCAAAATTTCAATGTTAGAGATGGAGCTATTGTATAGTCTTCATCAAAGTTATCGTTGGAGGACATGTTTGGTGCATTTATGGGGGAAACCAAAAACTTCATGAGAGAGACTAGGGATAATGCAACCAAGACATGGCAAAGACTTGAGGAACAAGGAGAAATGATCAAGAATGTGGCAAACAACGTGAAGGTCATAGAAAAGCAAGTGAGCCAACTCTCTAATGTCATTGGAAGTCAACACGTTTCGGGGCAATTTCCTTCAAACACGGAGCTTAACCCCAAGGAGCATTGCAAGGCTATAAAGCTAAGAAGTGGGACAAGCTACGAGGGGCCAAATATGCCACAAGAGGAGGAAATGGTAATGTCACCCAAGGGTGTTGACAAAGAAGAAGGACAAGAGAAAGAAAGGCAAGAAGAGATAGTGAGGGAAGAAGAGAAAGTAGAGGAGAAGAAGAGTGAGGAGGCAATCCCTCCTCAAGACAAAGGCAAGAATGTGGTACCTCTTCCATACCCTCAAAGGTTGAAGAAGAAGGGCTTGGACAACAAATTTGCCAAGTTTGTGGAAATGTTCAAGAAGATCCATATCAATATCCCCTTCGCCTAGGCTCTAGAACAAATGCCCCATTATTCCAAGTTCTTGAAAGAAATTATGTCAAACAAGAGGAAGATGGTGGAATATGAAACGGTGCACTTGACCGAGGAATGTAGCTCTATAATCCAAGCCAAGCTACCTCAAAAGCTTAGAGACCCTGGATCCTTCACCTTGCCATGTGTTATTGGAGATGGAGGTACATTTCGAGCCTTGTGTGATTTGGGAGCAAGCATTAATCTTATGCCTTTGTCTATATGCAAATCTCTCGGTTTGGGAAAGCTTACACCAACCACAATGAGCCTTATATTGGCGGATAGATCTGTGACGTACCCTTTGGGTATAGTGGAGGATGTGTTGGTTAAAGTCGACAAATTCATCTTCCCGGTGGACTTTGTAGTGTTGGATATGGAGGAAGATAAGTATATTCCACTAATCTTGGGAAGACCATTCTTGTCAACCGGTGGGGCTATAATTGATGTAAAGAAAGGAGAGCTAGAACTTCAAGTGAACAATGAGAAAGTAGTGTTCAACATCTATAGAGCTATCAAAGTCCGGGATGATGAGGATGGAGAGTATGGGTATTCTAGAGGAGATCACCCTCCAATGCCCATGAAAGAGGAGGTGAGAGAAGATTTGAAGGTACATTTTGTGAAAGAAGACCCCAAAGTGGAAGAAAGTGAAGTGAAGATGGGCAAGAAGGCCAAGTTTGGGGGAGTTTTTAAGAAAAACTCCCCCAAATCAAGAAAAGCTACTTATGCAAGCTTGGGGGTGAATGAGGCATCAACCTCTTATGACATGATTGAAGAGCCGGATGGGCTAGCTTGTGGATGTTTCAATGGGTTTAAGAAGGTTGGATGGGCAAAGAAGGTTAAGAGCAAGGAGGATGATGGGGTGACTTGATATTCCCCTCAAGGAAGAACCGTCCGGCATAGGACGTTAAAAATAGCGCTTCTTGGGATGCAACCCAAGGTTTTATTGCTTTCATGTTTTTATTGCTTTAGTATTTTTGATAGCTTGGTTTATTTTGTAGGTATGGATGAGAAGCATTTTGGATGTCATAGCTTGAAGAATGAAGAAGAAAGCAAAACCAACTTTGGAGAGGGGAAGCAAGTGTTGCAATGATGATCTTTGAAGAGCTTTTGTCACGCCCCAAATCTGAAAATATTGACCTTTCAAAAAGTAGTTAAAATAACTAATTTTAAACGCGTCAAAAATTGAATTTTAAACTTACAACGATAAAGCTAGTAAGGGACGCAACGACTATTACATTTAAATCACGTTAAGCATTTCAGCGGAAACAATTTAAAATAAAATTAAGAAATTCATAAATAACTCCTCAAGCAATTATCCATAAGAATAACCATAATTAAATTAAATAAACATGCTTGAAAATGGTCCTTTAATCTTAAATAAATCGTCGTCTCCCATCACCACTCCTCGCCATCCAACTCTTTAACCTGAAATTATAAATTGTTGGGGGTGAGCATGCAAGCACACTCAGTGGGAAAATAAGTCATTCAATACTTAATATTGAAAATAAATAATCAAGTAATCGAAACGTAGTAAATAACATTGACATTGCCACATATACTTTGCCATTGATACTTTTCCATCGCATGTTTTGTGGACCTTCCCAAAGCCAAATAAATGACTAAGATAGTTCCACACGTGAGCACGGCGGGTTACACCCGAAGACCCGTCGATCCCGGACCCCATCTGGAGCCCCTGGCTATTAGATAACTTTGCCACAAACTTTGCCAATATATAATGATAACTTTGCCACAAACTTTGCCAATATATAATGATAACTTTGCCAATAGAATGATAACTTTGCCAATAGACATATAAATAAATTCACATAGCAAACAATTAACTCAAATTATTTATCTAAAACATTAAATAATGAATAACATTTGCAATAGAGCTCTACAAACCACCGTAGAGATTAAAGCAATTAAAAACCCACCTCGATAGACGATAGTAGCTACTAACAATACGTGAAAGCCTTGCACAAACTAGTCCTCGTAATTGTCGTTGCCTTGCATTAATTATTGTGTATGGCTAATTAGTATAATATTCGAGGAATAACTAATTTAAATACTTGCGTGGCGATGAACTATAAATTTAGGGACGAAGTGGCAAGGGTTAAAAATAATAAGGGACTAAATATAAAATAGTGATAGCTGATTTGAGACCATTGAAATTCGTAAATCAAACCCCAATTCCCCAAATCAAATAGATAATAATAACATAACTCGTGAAATCTATACTCATATTAATAGTACTAATAATTAATATATGTTGGCAAGAAAAAGATGAGGATGTCTACGGATAAAATCTAGTTGAGAAGAAATGAAAATTAAGTTACACTACAAAAAACGCGAGCTATAGGGACGGACAAATGCCGACGGATTATAGTCCGTCGGCATTGCCGACGGATATGCTGACGGAATGCCGACGGATTGAAAAGTCAACATAAATGCTGACGGAATTCGGTTCCGTCAACATTTACCGAGGGAAATGCTGACGGATTTCCGTTCCGTCGGCATTTACCGAGGGAAAATGCCGACTGATATTTTGAAAAGCGTATGCCGACGGAAATGCCGACGGATAATCCGTCGACATCTGACACGTTGAATCTGCACCGCCTCGTTTTCCAAAAAGGTAACGGTTACCATAAATATAGGGCGGTTAGCGAGGGAAATGCCGACGGAATATCCGTCGGCATTTGTTTTTTTTTTTTATATAAGGGCCTGATATCAGAATGTTTGGCGAAAAAAAAAAAAGGGGGGAGTGCGTGAGCGAGGATTCGGTGGGGAAGACGAAGACGAGGACGAGGCTATTGAAGCAAATTTCTCCGATTACATCGATACGATACGTTTTCTTAATTAGTTTTATTACTTAGTTTTAATACTTATATATGTTTATGCATGAATATATGTAAATATGAATAATTTAATGTTGATTTGCATGTTATATTGATTTAGTTAGTTGTTAAAATATTATGATCATGTTAGTATGTATGTTAGTTAATTTAATTTGTTGATTAAGAATAATTTTGATAGAGTTGTTTTTTAAGGTTAATTTACTACTTAATTGTTATATGTATACATTAATCAATTGTTATATAGTTAATTACTAGTTTAATTTAATTGTGTAATTTTGATATAGAATATTTTTAATGTAGGTAGTGCATGTTTCAATCAATTGTTTAAATTAGTTTAGATATAGTGGTTCGACCGTTGGATCACGTTGTAATTAGGAATATGTTGATTAAATTAGGAATACGCTATATTAGTAAAAAATTTAAATTAGGAATATGTTCATTAAATTGATAATTATTGACACAATTAGAAAATTATTATTTTAATTAGTTTTAGGTTTGTTAATTTAGGAATATATATGTTCAATTTTTTATTATTAATTAAGTTAGGTAGAAAAATAATAATTAAATTAGGTTATTGTTGATTAAATTAGGAATATGTTGATTAATTAAATTAGGAATATGCTATATTAGTAAAAAATTTAAATTAGGAATATGTTCATTAAATTGATAATTAGAAAACTCCAATTAGAAAAGTATTATTTTAATTATGTTTAGATTTGTTAATTTAGGAATATGTTAATTTAGAAATATTTTTAATTTAGGTGATGCATGTTTCAATCAATTGTTTAAATTATTAGTTAATTAGATGGTTCGACGGTGGTATCACGTTGTAATTAGGTTATATATATATTGTTTTGATTTAAATTAGGAATATGTTGATTAAATTAGTAATTGATTAAATTAGGAATATGTTATATTTGTAAAATTTTTAAATTAGCAATATGTTCATTAAATTGATAATTAGTAAAATTATGTATTTTTTATTGATTGAAACAGATGAGTGAACAAGTACCGAATCCGGGTTCTGGTTCTGGTTCACGTAGGCCATCTGGGTCACGTGCAAGGAGGGCTCGGGGTCAATCAGTACCTGTGACGGCTCCTCCTCCTCCTCCTGTGGCAGTGTCGCCGCCGCCGCCGACTACGATGTCGGTTGGTTCGTCATCCTCTTCTCGTCAGCATCCTGTTCGAGACACAAGGCAACCCGTTGATATCGTTTCAGGAAGGTAAGTCAATAATTCTAATGTTTAACAGTATTCAATAACGATTAACTTTATTTATTTATTTATAATGTGTTAGTTTATAAATTTGTTAATAATTTTACAGGTTGAATCCCGGTAATGAGGTGTCCAGGATCTGCGCACGATCCTTTAAGGCGTGTAAGATTTCTAAGGGTGCTATCACTTGGTCGATGGTGCCACAATCTAAAAAGGATGAATATTTCGAGGAGTTCCAGGTATATAATTACAATAATTAAAGTTTATTAAATAACTAATTATACATATTATTTGATAAATATGTTGAATATTTGTATAGAAAAAGGCCCGTTGGGATACGTCGATCTACTCGGACGACGCTATTTACGATAAGTGGTACGGTCTTTGTTCTACTCGGTACTCGAACATGATGTACGACTGGAGAACGGTCTGGCGTGATGAAGATAAAAATCTTGTTCTGGGGAAGGAGGATGATGTTGACCTGTGGGAGTCGTTGGTTGAGAAGTGGTTGGACCCGGCTTACCAAGAGAAGTGTGAGAAAGCTCGGGCCAACCGCAGAACCGACGTTGGAGGCGGGATGGCAGTGCATCGGGGGGGAGCTCGGTCCGTCCTCGAGCAATCACTTGCTCTCGTAAGTTTTATTTAATTATTTAAAAATTAAATTAGTTAATTATTTTATATTAGTTATCTAAATTAATTTGTATATGTTTATTTGATACGTAACAGGAGCGGGAGACTGGACGTCCCCACACCCACTTGGATCGGCTGAGTCTTCTTCATCCGTTTAATGCCGATACACAGACGTCCACCTACGGGCGCACTACTGACCTCCACGTAAGTTTAATTAAATTTATGTATTAATTACATTATATATATATAGATAATTAAATTAATTTTAATTTTTTAATGATGTAGTTGAGCGTCCGACAGAGGATTCAAGAGGCCGAGACGCAAGCCGCGACTACTGCTGAATCCGGAAGCAGCGGCACCCCTCCGGTTATTGACGTGGACCAGCTTTACCTTGACGTTGCCCCGACCTCCAAGGGAAGGGTCCTTGGCCTTGGTGGGATGAGCAACGCCGTGAGGACACCAAGTGGTCGGTCGGCCCGAAGTGCATCGCAGCCGTCCGTATCCTCCACTGCCGTCCCGGATCCGAACGTCATGGCAACGTTCGAGAACTACTTCCGCCTCTGGAGTGCCAATGCGGGTCGGACGTTGGGGATGTCTGCTGAGCAGATCGAGGCCATTTATCAACAGACGATGGGGCAAGCACCGCCAGCTCCAGCTCCAGCTCCAGATCAAGCTGCAGGTCAAGATGCAGGTCAGACCGATGGTGATGAGGTCAACTTGAATGAGGATATGGACCGATTTTTTAACGATTATACTGGCAACTTTCCTGGTTGAACAATTTAATTTTGTGTTGAACTAATTTATTTTTCTGTTGAACTTATTTAATTTTCTGTTGAACTTATTTACTTTTCTGTTTAACTTATTTATTTTTATGTATATATTTATCTTTATGTTGAAATATATGTTGAACTATATATTGCAGTTTATTTGTGTAGTTTGTTGGTGTATAGATGAAAATAGGGTGCATTCATTTGTTTCATTGAGTACAAAATAATCTCATTTAGAGTGCATTCTAGATAGATTTAAACCACTTGAAGGTGGAAGTGAATTTTAGTACAAAATAGCCTCATATAGAGTGCATTATACATATATTTAACCAAACCACTTGAAGGTGGTAGATGCAACCATGACAACTAGCACAATCAAAATGATTTTGTTCACTTTGATTAAATCCTTGATTTCTTCAGCCAAATTCTTGATCTCTGTAACCAATTTCTTCATCTCTTGAGTCATTTTCTTCATGTCTTCAGTTTCTTGGTCACTTTGATTAGATCCTTGATTCTTGTTAACAACACACTTTTCTAGAGTATCAGCCCATACAAAGAAACCACATCCACCACCATCACTTTGGGAGTCAGGACAATTATGAAATATCCTCCCTTTACTTCTAGGTTGTTTAGAAGCATATGTACGACATGCCTTTCCACAATAACAAACAAGGCCTTGCTGAAATCGAATAGAAGATGAAGAAGACATGATATTTCTTTGCAAAAAATAGAAAAAATTGAATATGGTGTGTGTGAGCTTTGTGTTGCTATATATACAAAAAATTGAATTAAATAATTAAAAAAAAAAACGGCCAATATGCCGACGGAATATATTTTCCGTCAGTATTCACAATTTGGTACATACTGACGGATATTCCGTCGGCATTTATCTATGCCGACGGAAATTTGGGCGGGTGAAATGCTGACGGAATTCACTTTCCGTCGGAATTCACCATTTGATAAATGCCGACGGATAATCCGTCGACATTTATCTTTGCCGACGGATATTTGGGCGGGCAAAATGCCGACGGAAAGATAGGTCCGTCGGCATTTCCGTCGGGAAATATTCACCAAAACTTACTACTGCCTAATTTTTTTCCACTTCACTTTCGTATTGCAAATTTACACCAAAACTTTATACTGCGAAATTTTTTATGCTCATGCTCGGGTATTCAGAAACATCAAATTACGGTACATTTTCTACCATTTTTAATTTACTGTATATATAAAATTCAATATAATGTAATTACATGTTTTATATATATCATAAGTTTTGCGTGAATTTATTATAAGAGTAGTCGTTAGTAATGTGTTGCTCCACTTAAATGTTTAGCAGATGGATTTGCCTGACCGCCGTTGGATGTATTGTACTCCTAGAATGATTAGAGGAAATGTGAATGTGGAATTTTATAATGAACTCGTGTTATTTGTTGAATTTGCAAAAAGCCAGCCATATTACATGAGTGGAAATTGCATTAGGTGTCCGTGTAATGCTAAGAAATGTCAGAATAAGCAATATAAAGAGATTGATGAGGTCCTAGTACATATTGTGAAGAATGGTTTCGTTGATAATTATTATAATTGGACTAGTCATGGCGAAACACGTTGGCCTTATAGATTTGATGAAGTGTTTTACTATTACACTATTGGAATCTATCAACAAGAAGCAAATTTCGATCATGTTGGCACTAGTAACGAGGTAGAACAACGGTTTGGGGACGAAGAACAACAGTTTGGGGACGAAGAACAACACTTTGGGGACGAAGAACAACAGTTTGGGGACGAAGAACAACACTTTGGGGACGAAGAACAACAGTTTGGGGACGAAGAACAACAGTTTGGGGACGAAGAACCGAATATGTATCAAACAATGATCAGGGAAGCTGGGTTTTCAAACATGGAAGAGGAGCCGACGAATGAGGCATTTCGGTTTTATGAGATGCTCAAATTAGTCGAAGAAGATTTATATCCGGGTTGTGAATCCCACTCACAGTTGTCATTTAATGCACGACTCATGAACATTAAGACCGAGAACAAGCTTTCTAACAGGGCATATGAGCAAGTGACACAGTTATGCAGTGAAATTTGTCCTCAAAATAATAAGGTGCCTACGACGTTTCATCAAAGCAAACAAATGTTGAAGAGTGTTGGTTTGCCGGTTGAGAAGATTGATTGTTGTGTG
Organism: Galeopsis tetrahit; assembly: GCA_963675135.1. Taxonomy (NCBI): domain Eukaryota; kingdom Viridiplantae; phylum Streptophyta; class Magnoliopsida; order Lamiales; family Lamiaceae; genus Galeopsis; species Galeopsis tetrahit. The sequence continues at coordinate 6,479,125 of OY776126.1, forward strand.
AATGGTTGCATGTTATATTGGGGTGACGAAGATAGCAGTCTGAATATGTGTAGATTGTGTGGCCATCCCCGGTACAAAGAGGCACGTCGAAAGGGACCTGGTGGTCAATCGAAGAAGACAAAGAAGAAAGTGCCATATAAGAAGATGTACTACCTTCCTATCATTCCCCGTTTGATGAGATTATATCAATCAAGTGCCACTGCATAACATATGATGTGGCATGCTATAGATTCCTCTTCGGCTGAGTCGAGGGAGATGCGACATCCGGCAGACTCAGAGGCCTGGAAACATCTTGACAACGTGTTTCCAAATTTTGGTTGTGAACCGAGGAATGTGAGATTAGGTTTGTGTACTGATGGTTTTGCACCGTTTGGGATGCATGGGAAGCATTATTCTTTGTGGCCGGTGATACTGACTCCATATAATCTTCCTCCGTGGATGTGCATGAAACCTCAAACAATGTTTCTGACTGTATTGGTGCCTGGACCAACGAATCCAAAGGACAAACTGGATGTTTATCTCCAACCTCTTATAAAAGACTTGATCTTCTTATGGGAGAATGGAGTCCAAACATACGATGTTTTTAGAAAGCAGAACTTCACGATGCGTGCTGCTCTTTTATGGACCATTAGCGACTTTCCTGCATATGGTATGTTGTCCGGGTGGAGTACGGCCGGAAAGAAAGCATGTCCGTATTGTATGGAGAATTTTGAAGCTTTCAGTCTCCCGGTGAGTAGAAAAGTTTCATGGTTCGATAATCACCGTAGGTTCTTACCTCAAGGTCACCCGTTTCGAAGAAATAAGAAGAACTTCGTAAAAAACAGAGCAGTCACAAACAATCGACCTCCACTACGAGATGGTATTTTATACATTTATTTAATAATCGAGTACTAAACGTATATTTATCTATTGCTTTTAGTGTCACTTATAATTTACTCTCCGTACAGGACGTAGGTTGTTATATGAGGTTCAAGTGACGGGGTTGAAAAAAAGTACTGAGGAAAATGCAGCGGAACACAACAGAGGAATTGAGGGTGGTTGGAACAAAAGAAGTATTTTTTGGGACTTACCATACTGGAGTTCACTATTGATACGACACAATTTGGATGTGATGCACATTGAAAAGAATGTGTTTGACAATGTGTTCCACACAATCATGAACACGGAAGGCAAGACGAAAGACACTCCAAAGTCTCGGGAGGATTTGGACACTCTTTGTCGCCGTCCAGAGTTGAAAAAGGATGAGCGTACATGTAAATTTCCAAAGGCTAGCTACACACTGGATAAGCCACAAAAACAAAGATTGTGTAGGTGGATAAAGGAGTTGAACTTTCCGGATGGCTACGTGTCGAACTTGAGTCGATGCGTAGACACAACAACGGGTAAGGTTGCAAGGATGAAGAGTCATGATTGTCATGTATTTATGCAACGCTTGATACCGATTGCGTTCCGAGAACTTCTTCCTCTCAATGTGTGGAGGGCTATCACTGAATTAAGTCTATTTTTTAGAGATTTAACGGCTACAACGATCACGATCGATGATATGATTCGTTTAGATGAAGACATTCCAGTGATTTTGTGTAAGTTGGAACAAATTTTTCCACCTAACTTCTTTAACTCGATGGAACACTTACCCGTTCACTTAGCGTATGAAGCGAGAATTTGTGGTCCGGTGCAATACAGGTGGATGTACCCATTTGAAAGGTAAAATCTTACTTTTTTTATTTCATTACAATTACACATGCATTCGTATAAGTTTTTTTTATATATATATATATATATATATATATATATATATGTGTGTGTGTATATCAGGTATCTCCACAACTTGAAACGCAATGCTAAACAAAAGGCAAACGTTGAAGCATCGATTGTGAATGCTTATTTGAATGAAGAGGTTGGCATGTTTTGTTCTTATTACTTTGAAGACCACGTCAACACAAAGTTAAGAAGTGCTCCACGTAACTTCGGTGGTACATCCGCTGACGATATCAGTGAAGAGGTCGATGGAATGCTCTCCATATTCAAGTCTAAGGCTAAGGGACGGCCAATAGGAAAACCCACTGAACGATATTGGGAGACGAACTCGGAGGCGGAAATAGCACAAACGTATGTGTTGTTGAATTGTGATGAAGTTCAGCCATACATTGAGTAAGTATTTCATATATAAATCGTCTATTTAAATACCACTTCATTTATGTCATTTAATATTAACCAAGTTTTTGAATGTTGTGAATTAGGATGTACACTCAAGAACTACGACGAGCAGAACCAAACATCTCAGATGCATATATAGATGCTCGTATTCAACGTGAATTTTCCCGATGGTTCGAACGTTATGTGAGTACCATTTAATTAATTATGTTTTACGTAAATAAATTAATATTTATTTTAATTAATTTTAAATTGAGTCGTATAGGGACGGGATAACGCTCTAGACAGTCGATTCTTACGAGATCTCAGCAAGGGACCACTACGTCGTGTAAAGACTTACAACGGTTATATTGTGAAGGGCTACAGATTTCATATGTCTGGGTATGCATCGACAAAGGCAACTACCAACAGTGGCGTCTGCGTTAGCAGTGCGAATTACAATGCAGATGCAAGTGATTACTTTGGGGTGTTACGGGAAGTCGTCGAAGTAGAATATCCAGGATATCCAACAAAGACTGTAGTGTTGTTCAAGTGTCATTGGTTTGATTCAGGCCATCTAGGAACAAGAATTCACCCGGAGTACAAGCTCGTTGATGTTAGTTCGAAAAGGGCGTATGTTGGGGATGATCCATTTGTATTTTCCCATCAAGTATCTCAAGTATACTACTGCACATATCCGGGAGCTCCACGTGGTTATGAATGGCACGCTGTTTGCAAAGTAAAGGCAAGGTCAATGGTAGAAGTCCCTAAAAAGGACAAAAATACTGAAGATGAATCTCCATTTCAAGCAGAACAAATAGAGACTCCAACTGAAGTCTTTACGGGAGATTTCAATCTTTCTGTACCCTTGACGGCTGCAAATCCCCAATTAATCGAAATTGAAGGTGAAGAGGAGGGGGATGAAGAAGAGGATGAAGAGGAGAATGAAGATGAGGATGAAGAGGAGAATGAAGAAGATGAGGATGAGGAGGAGGATGAGGAAGATGATGATGAGGAGGAGGAGGATAAGGACGAAGAGGAGGATGAAGACGATGAAGATGAAAATTAATTCAATTAATGTAATGTATTTATTTCCTATTTTATAAAAGTTAATTAATTATTTATCATTTATGTACAAATTATAAAAATTTAATTTACTATAAATATAAGTCACAACTAATATATATATTAATATATGTGGAAGAAATGAATTAGTAGGTCTAGCATATAGTAGGGTTTAGGGTTTTGGTAATTTATTAGGTCTAGTATATAGTATATAGAAAAAATTGAATTATTTAAAAAAAAAAAAAAAAAAATCGCCAAAATGCTGACGGAATTAACTTTCTTCCACATTTTATAAAAGTTAATTAATCATTTATCATTTAGGTACAAATTATAAAAATTTAATTTACTATAAATATAAGTCACAACTAATATATATATTAATATATGTGGAAGAAATGAATTAGTAGGTATAGTATATAGTAGGGTTTAGGGTTTTGGTAATTTATTAGGTAAAAATTGAATTATTTAAAAAAAAAAAATCGCAAAAAATACCGACGGACGGATTATCCGTCGGTATTTACTTTTTGAAAAATGCCGACGGATTATCCGTCGGTATTTACTTTTTTGAAAAATACCGATGGAATATCCGTCAGTATTTACTTTTTGAAAAAAACCGACGGAATATCCGTCGGTATTTGAACATGCCGACGGAAAATAAATCCTTATATATAACTCAACCTAGGATTTTCTTTCACTCTTTCCAAACTTTCCTCTTTACGATCCCTACTCGATCCTCTTCTCCAACCAGCTTTTCGGCGACCTCACCGGCCCTATTCCCGCGCCGATTTCTCTCCACCAATCTTCCGCGACGATTTCTCTCCAACGTGAAGCATGGCCGCCGCCCAATCTGTGCTCCTCCGGCGTTTTAATAAGTTGGCCGACTCCTACGTAAGTGATTTTGAGTTTAGATTGAAAATTTTTGAACTTCAACATCGATTTTTTTTTAATTTTTTGGTTGTTTCCTTGAAGTAGACGAAGTTGCCGCTCTTCGCCGGAGACTGGAAGAAGACGAAGCCACCGTCAGTTTCTGGAAGTACGTATTAGATGATGATGATAATGATCAAGTAAGCTACTAATTAATTTGATTTGTTAAAAACAATGTCAATTTCTTCACATTCCCAACATAATATTTCATGTAATATTATTGTTTCATTACATAATATTTTAATTTTTACATAATGACATTTTTGACATTTTTTACGAAATTTCTTCACATTCCCAACCTCTCCGAAAATGTAATTCTGGTCGGGGCCTCCCCGGCCACGCATATTTTTTTTATTTATATTTTGTTTTACTGACGGATATTCCGTCGGTATGTTAATTTCGAAATTATATTTTTTTTATTCATATTTTGTTTTACCGACGGATATGCCGACGGATATTCCGTCGGTCAAATGCCGACGGATATTCCGTCAGTATAATGCCGACGGATATTCCGTCGGTATTATACTGACGGATATTCCGTCGGCATTATACCGACGGAATATCCGTCGGCTTCCGTCGGCATTTAATTATTTAATTCATTTCGTTTATAATTATTTTAATTTATTCTAATTTCTTTTATAATTATTTAATTCACTGTTTCCGACGGAATTACTGACGGAATGTTGACCCGGTTTGTTAAACGGGTTGTCCGGAATGCCGACGGACATTCCGTCGGCAATTTTCCCTCGGTATTTTCCGTCGGCATTTTCCCTCGGTATTTCCGTCGGGAAATGCCGACGGAATTCAAAAATCCGTCGGCAAAAAATGCTGACGCCGAGAAAGGGGACGGCCGACTTTCCGTCGGTATTTCCGTCGGTAACCTCGGCGGCCGACGGAAAATCCGTCGGTAAATCCGTCCCCAAAACGCCCTTTTTTTGTAGTGTTACTGTCTAATTGGACCAACAGAAAAGGATTTATAAGAATATAAATTTAGAATCAAACAACTTAGGTTCATGAAATGAATTTGGGTACGCAAATGTCATCAATATTTAAGAAAATAAATTGAGCCATATATGTCTTAAACAACGGCAGAAAAATATTCATAAATAAAAAAAAAGTAGGGAAAGAAGTTAATACTTGGTGAGGGAAAATGATCCGCAGCTTGCAGTGGAATAGGCCCTCCTCCTATTTGGTGGCTTTATCAGATTCTTTAGTAAAATAAGGGTTTTCGAATAGAAGGAAAGCTTTCGCAAGGAATACAAACTTACTGTGATTTTATAGACAAATAATGTCTGTGTTTTTATGAGGTTGATGAAGGGATTTAATTCTTGTAGAGAGCTTTGAATGTGAAGGACGTTACCTTGCCAAGGGGGTTACTAAAAAATATAATGTGTAACTAACATTGAAATAAATAAGGTTTTTATTTCGAATTAATTTATAAAAAAAAAAGGCAAAAGTTACACATTCTTTTAAACCGTTGGTTTCTGAAATAGGCTTTTCAGTTTCATTGCCTCACTAAAGGAGTGGGAGTTAGAAATTAATAGTGTGGAAGTTACAGAAATTAATTTATAATTAAACTGTGTATCTAATAAGAATTTTATTTCTATTAATTTAAAATTTATTTTAAATAAAAAAGTAAAGAAAATTACTGGGTATTACAACTTTGGATGTGCAAGGAGGGAGGTAACAACTTGTAGCCCCAAACTTAGAATTTATACATAGTAAAATTCTAAGTTTGGGGGAGTTATTTTTTTCTTTTATTTTTCTACTAGTTGTTACCCTTACACCGGTTCGTCATTCTACTTGTGTTACATTTTGCACCGGCGCACACTTGGCTTTCACATGCTTATATTGTTTAAGTTGGTTTTGATCATATGTTGGGTAGTGGATCTTTGGTGAAATGTGAGCATGAATAATCATTGGAATCCATGGTTGAGTAGTTGTGGTGATGTCTATTTGCTTTGAATGTATGCATGATTGGTGTTGGACAATAGTATCATGTTGTGTTCATATTTGTGATCTTTGATAGCATAGATGCATGATGTGTTGTTGTTTGGGAACATTTGATGATTGTGAAAGTCCTATTGAATAAATCGGTGAGAATTGAGCCATAAATCGAGCATATAATCCGGTTTAGTTCATTTGAGAGTGGACTAGGTTATTGCTAGTGATTCTAGAACTTGCCCAAGTTCTTGTTTGAAAGCATGATTGTGTGAAACTTTGTGATGTGATATAAGTCATCTTGTTCTAAAAGAGTCACTTAGCCAAAATTTCCTAAAACCGAAGTAATCCTCCGTAGTTAGCCCCTTGAGCTTAATTCCTCATTTTTCTTGGCAAACTACAATGTTATCCGCTTAGCTTTTTTTGAGCCTTTGATACCTACATCTAGTGGAGGATAAAAGACAAAGTGGAAAACATGTGTTTGAATGAATATCTTTGGTGAAAGGAGAAAGTGGAAAAGTTGAAAGAAAAAAGAGAAAGATGAAAAGAAAAGAGGGACAAGAGCCCCAAAAGCTTGAAAAGAAAAATGGTTCAAAAGATAAGGTGATGAATGCTTGAAAAATAAAGGAAAAAGAAAAGTGAGGATGAAGTTTGTAAGCTTTGAAAGTGAAAGCACACATTGTAAAACAACAAGCTTTATTCTCCACTAGAAGAGTCACAATTCCCAAATTCATCCTACCTTGTCCAAAGAGCCAATGTTACATCCTTGATTAAGTCCTATTGATCACATTGTTGAGCATTTGAGTGTGGTGAAAAGTAGAAGTTGGGCAAGCATATGGTGATTGCATAGCATAACTTGGTTGATGAGTGCATTTATATCCTAAATTTGTTTGTGTGTTTGAGAGAAACACTTTGTCATGTGAGTAGAGGACTTGAGCATTTGGATTATGTTTCCCATTCACAATGTGTTGTGTGTTTATGCATTCTTTGATCCATGAGTGTGAGTTGCAATAATGAGCCTATGACCTTCATTGAGAGATGCACTTTGAGAAAGAGATATCATTACATCTTACTTTGCATGTGTGAATTACATTGAATATTCCATTGTGATCATTCCACCCTCATTGTCTTAAGTGCTTAGTTGTTTGAGGACAAACAACATTTTAAGTTTGGGGGGGTTTGATTCGGGTGGAATTTACACGTTTTAGGGGCACATGTGAAGCGTGTTTTGATGTGGATTTCATTGAATTATGCATCGAATATGATTGTTTAAGCCGAAATGAGAGAAAGGTTGTGTTTTGTCGATTTTGTAGGAAATACGATGAAATTTGGAGCAAAACACCAACCATACTTTACTGGATCAGGAAGAGGAGTGCACGGTTGGATTCGTCTCGAAAAACGGAGTGGATTAGCCAAAGGAATCAAGTCAATCCGACACTCGAGGCGGAAGATATGCACGAAACGAGAAAATGCCGAAATCGAAGAACAAGGCAACTCGGCCGAGTGAGTCAACTCGACCGAATCTGAGACTTTTGGCTTTACTGCACACTCGGCCGAGTGAGTCAACTCGGCCGAATCTGAAACTTTGGACATCACTGCGCACTCGGCCGAGTGACTCAACTCGGCCGAATCTGCGAGTTTGCACATTACTGCGCACTCGGCCGAGTGACTCAACTCGGTCGAGTCAAGTTGAATGTCGTAGGTGCTGGAACTTGAAGACCACTCGGCCGAGTCTCGGCTGGAAAAGTTGCAACACGTTTTTTTTAAGTGAACCACTCGGCCGAGTGACCCCAACTCGGCCGAGTCTCGAGCTCCACCTAAGCTAACTCCTAAATTTCGGTGCCATCTTCACATTTTAGCCATTTTTTAGGGACCAACTTGCAATTATGCCATCCAAACCCTACCCAAACACTATATAAACCCTCTTTCTTGAAAATAAAGCCATTCTCCCCCAATTCATCAATTCACACACATAGTTTCACATACTCCAAGGTGATTTGGCCATTCCTCTCTCAATTCTCCATCAATTTAAGGAAGAAAGGATGCAATAGCTTGCAAATTTAATTCCCTACCACAATCTAGACTAAGCTTCCTTATTCTCTTTCTTTTGATTTAGTTTTTACATTTGGATTTTGTAATTTGATTATGTTAGTTATTGGCTAGAACACTTTTGGTTCTAGAGGCTTGTAAATTCTTTTGATGATGTTTATGAATTAATATTTTACTTATTTGGTGTTTGTGTGGCTTAATTCTATTTGGATGCTTGGTTTATATTGCAAAGCATGTCATTATGTGTACAATGATGATGTGTTGATCATAGTTAATTGAATTAGGTTGAGAAATCTAGTTTGGTTGATTGATTGCAAGCATTTGACCTAATTTTATTGTGAGATTGAAAGATGATCAATGATTAGGAAGATGTGTGATGATCTTAGGAGCTTGATTGGGTTTTATTGTGCAATTTAGGTAGAGATACTAAGTTGTGTGATATCTCCTTTGAATTACTTGGATCGAAAGAACTTTTAATTCATTATTACGTGATCAATCTTATAGACAAAGCATGAATACCACTTGAGTAGATAGTTAATCATAGATGGATTCACTAGTACTGCATGTGCTTTAGGACCTACCTTCTCTTAATTGAGTTTTCACCCGTTTTACTTTCGTTTTTTTTGTGATACGCATGGTATTTGATCGATTTCGTATTTACTCTTTCGTTGTCTATTTGTGACATAGTGTTAGGCAATCTTAGGGGTAATTCAACATTCAATCTATTCGATCACGTCTACTTAGAACTCAATTAACAAACTACCCTTTTACGCTAAACCTCCCTGTGGGATCGACCTCGTGCTTATCACGCTACGATAGACACCGTACACTTGCGGTTGTTTATTTTAGTGTTGTATAACACGTGAATCAGTGGAGCTGCTCGCAAACCCGGCTCGCGACACGACGGTTCGAGCTCGAAGGGGTGTTATTGTAAATTCCTGATATTAGAGTTTAGATACTCATACGCCATTCCCTACCCCTAGAATCTGATTCCGTCAATCCCTCATTTCATTTCAAAATTTATTATCTCGGCGAATCAGCGAGCTAGACCACTCCACAATCTCCCCTTCTCAGTTCGTGGCCATCGCACGAAATCCCCCTCGTTGCACAAACTCCCCCAGTCCGCCAAACGCACGAACAGACGAACTCCCCCACCGACCGTCCCTAAAAGAGAATTTGATGATAAATGTGATTAAAATGGCAAACGTCAAATTTGCCCTTGCTTTCTTTACCAAATACAATTCTCTTTTATTTTATATCTTCTTGTTTTAATGCAATAGTGCTACTTTAAGGAATTTCATAATGTACAAACTATGTATGTCAAATGACAACTAGTTCTTAAATTCAGCTGAATTACCACATAATATATATATAGGTATATAGTGAAATCGAGTACTAAGATTAAGCTCAACACGTATTAACAATCTTTTGATATCGAACATATATTAATGTATAAACCAAATAATTTTAACAACACAACAAACACAAAATAATCTCTCATATAAACTAGTTTTCAGCAGCTATCTATACAATTAATTGATCAAGTTCACAACACAACGAACACAAAATTATATCATTGTGTGTAAATACATATAGGCAACACAGAATTATATACTCCATCATTGTGTGCAAATACATAGACAACACAGATTCTATCATCGTCGTTTGTAAAACTATAGGCATAAATTGGCAAAAAAATTTAGTGAATCTAAGAAACAAAAGGCTAGGAAACAATAATTTTACTACTCAACACAAAATTTATCAATTCTTCGCAGAAAACATAATGCACATAATCAAATATGCCACCATATATTGTGACAGCTAGCAGTCTGGACGTGAAACCACAAAAGACACACAATGTTTGGATGACAACCATAATGGAGTACCATTTTAGCAAAAAGAGAGAGATGCACACATAAAGCAGCTTAATTGTCAGTTTAATTCATGATATATAGTATATAGCAAAAGGAGTAGAGATTTTGTCATGTCAAGCTCTCTTGCGCTTAAGTGTCTTCAACTGGGTGAATAGGTAGTTGATCACTTCCTCCAACGATGCCTTGCGATTTTCCTTAAAGTTCCATAGCTCCGGAACTGGATAGCCTCCACTCGGATTGTATTCTTGGAGCTCCTCTAGGGCCGTAACAACAGCGTCATGAATTTCATCGCCCCACTCGTCCCTCAGTTCTATTAGTGTTTCATCACCTTCGTCTACCACCCTCTGAAATTAAATTAATTAATATGAGTAATTCAAAGAAAATGAACCAAGATAGGCAGGCAGGCAGGCACCTGAGGCTGGCTGCTCTCCTTACAAACTTGAATTTGGAATGGATGCCAGGGATCTTTGAGTTTTTGTTGCCATTCGGAGCAAGCTTCAGCAGCCTTTGCTTGAACATCCCGGGGATACCTTTTCTGGCACGCTTTGATGAAGGTTTTGAGATTAAGCTCCCCCATTCTCTTTACCCCTATCACAATTCTGCTCTGACTCCCCATATCTTTCAATCCCTCAATTCCCTAAAACCAACACATTATAATGCATCTAAAGGCCTTAAATCTATCTACTACATTTTTGTGCATTTTTTTTACTTCTAAACTCGATAGAAAAATTAATATACTACTATTAAAATACACATTCTTTGATGGAGTGTCAAAAAAGGGTCGTGAAACAAAATAGTAAATACTTCAAGCAAGGTTATTTAAAATAGAAAACATCCCATTATCTTTTTTTATCAAATATTACAGTAGGCTACAATTGATAAGAAGATACCTGTATTAGTGCTTTGCGAGTCTCTTGTAACTCGTCATTGCTTTTACGCTCTTTCAAGATTAAACAAGACAAATCATCCTCTTTTTCCTGCAACGCATCCTCTTTCTCCTGCATTCATCTTATCCATATTAATTAATGAGCTCACAATTTTTTTTTAAAGTAAACAATTAAGCTAGGGTGATACCTTGAGTTTTAGAAGCAGGGTTTGGTAGCATTCTTGAACAGAATTCATGGCGTTTTTGAAACCATCACCGCTGTCCGTCGAAGTGTCTCGGCCTCATCGGAAAGGTCAGTGACCAAATATGTCGCAATCGCAAAATGGCTGGCCCGTTGCTTTGCAGTGTCTTCCGATCCCTCCGACACTCTAATGGCATGTTGAAGAAGAAGGGTGTAGGAAAAAACCTCTTCTTTATCGTCACAAAATGGGCACACAAATTTACCGTTAGGAGCCCTTATCTTATGAGTTCGGAATTTCAGCAGTTTGTAAGTAACTTCCTTGTATTCATTCATTTCTGAGTCACTGATATCATACTCTTCTTCATTCTTGCAGCTTCCCATCTAAAACATAAAACACCGAGATGATTATCTTAGAGAGATAAAAAAGGAAAATACAGAGAGAGCGAGAATGAAACAATATTCCTGTTTTCTGAATGGATTACCGGAGAAGATGGACGGAGGAAATTAAATGACACACTCAGCTGCTTTGAAAATGTGAATTATTACTGTAACAAAGGTTCATGCTGTCTATTCCATATTAATACACCAACACTTTCTTTCAAAAAGTTATAAGGCCTTGTTTGTTTTGCCACTATCCCTATTGGGGACAAGTACAACCGGTCTTATTTTAATTCAACTTCATCTATCCCTAAAAATACAAAATCATACTCCCTAATGATTGGTCTTATATAGAATCAATTCCTTATAAGGAATTAAGTTGACTTGGTCAACCTAAACCCTAAATATTCAAAAATATTGTAAACCCTAACTATTCAAGAATATTGTGAATAAATTTTTTGACTCGGTCAAATTTTTTTTTTTTATTATTATTTTATTTTTTTTTTATTGGTAATTTTTTTTCCGAAAATATGTGTGTTGAAAAATGTAAGTCAATATTACTAAAAAGTGTAACACAATACTACTAAAAAGTGTAACACATTTTTTATTAAAAAGTGTATGTCACTATAATTGAAAAATGCAACACAACTTTTAATGAAAAATGTAAGTCATTATAACTAGAAAGTGCAACACAATAGTATTAAAAAGTGCATGTCAATATACATGAAAAGTGCAACACAATATTTTAATGAAACGTGTAAGTTATTATAACTGAAAAGTGTAACAAAATACGACTAAAAGGTGTAACAGAACATTACTAAAAAGTGTAAATCACTATAACTAAACATATTGTTGGAAATTGTAAGTCACTAGAAAAGTGCAACAAAATATGACTAAAAGGTGTAGCATAACATTACTAAAAAGTGTAAGTCAATATAACTAGAAAATATTGTTGAAAATTGTAAGTCACTACAATTGAAAAGTGCAACAAAATATATCTAAAATGTGTAACATAACATCACTAACAAGTGTATATCATTATAATAACTGAGATTATTATTGCAAATATTGCAACATACTAAAAAAATGTAAAATGCATGTTACACATTTTCTTATTTTCAACTTTCAACATGCACTTTTATAATAATAAAAAAAAAATGTGAAAATTGTTAGATGTGGGAGTTGAACACTAGACCTCAACTTAAAATAAAATATTTTCAACCATTTGAACTACATCAATTAAGATATATATTTTTTGCGTATTTTATTTTTATTATTTATTCTACCCATTTATGAGACCTACCCGGCTACCCCTCCCTAATATAATTAAATGTAAAAAAGAATAGTTACCAAAAAGAATATGTAGTTTTCATTAGAACAGACGAAAATGAAAAAGTTGAGTAGCTTTCAATGAGACAGAGAGAGTACATTTTTACACAATTAATTTAATATAAATTATATTATATAGTATATTTACACAATTAATTTGACATAAAATTACATTATATTATATTCTCATAATTCTAAAACAAACAAATACAATTAATATTCATGATGATTTTTTCATTCGAATTTCTCCCTTCCTTCCTTGATCATCTTAAAATAAACATAACATTAGCGTGTGGAGAAAGTCATTATTTAAAACCTACGGGCTACGGAGTATATTTTAATGCTATATACTGTACACTAGTACTACATGATCTCCTCTGTAGGCTGTAGCGGACTCCATCCACGGCTCCACTTATAAAATCAATACGGAGTAGTAGTTAAAGTTTTTTTGGAATGATGTAAGATGAGTAGAAATTAGAAATTTTAATTAAAAGTGATTATATGTTTGTTTTGAGATTTTAAATAAAATATGATGTAACTTTATGTTAAATCGTTTGTATAAGAGTGAGTGATGTTGTGTAATTTTATGTTAAATCAATTGTGTACGGGGACGAACTCAGGATTTTGAATTAAGGGGCCCAATAAATACAAATATATGTCTGATAATAATAAAATTTGGCATTTTATTTTTGAATCTAAATATTTTCGTATACATAATTAAATATCTCAAAATATACTCCCTCCGTCCGCCTATAAGTTTCCCATTTTACCATTTTTGTCCGTCCATCTATAAGCTTCCCATACCCTTTTTGGTAAGTACTTTTTCTTACACATCACTTTATATCTTATTTTTTCTCTCTATCTATATATTATTTAATCACTTTTCTTAATCTCTGTGCCAAAAAGTAACGGAAAGCTTATAGGGCTAGGCGGACAGGGGGGAGTAATAATTATGTTTTTAATATGTTAAAACTTGTAACTCTACTGAAAAAAATTTCAAACTTTTATTTTTGTATGTCTCACAATTTTATTCAAACCCTTAAAATGACATTATTCCCTCCATTCTAGTATAACTTCCTCACTTTTTTTTTTCTTTCTAAATGTTCCACAATAAATTTCTCATTTCAATTTTTTGACATATTATTTTATTTTTTTCAATTACGGAGTACAATATTTATATACTATATCTATTATTTTTTCATACTTTTCTCCTAATAATATATTATTTTATCTTTCTCAATTATACTACTTGTATTTTTTATATATATTATTTTATTATATTTTTTTAGTCAGGATAACTAAAAGAAATTAAAAATTTATAATGAAACGAAGAAAATACATGTATATATAGTAAAAAAAAAAAAGAGTTGAGGGGGTCAGGATTACCCCATGCCATGGATGGTTCCGTCCCTGATTGTGTAAAGTTAATTATGTTTTTTTAGATGAATATAGTTGGATGTTAAAATTGAAATATTAAATCACTAAAATTGAAATATTAAATCACTATGTAGTTCAAGACGAGAGTCACAGATCAAACATGCGGATAGCGTGACTAAAAATGGCAGAACAAAATATGAAGATATTAGAGGAGTAAACTTTTAGCTGAAAATAGGTTTCTCATTATTAAACTTTCAGCCAACCAATTAAGGACACATTTTCTATATCTTTTGTTTTAATCCAATTTTGTTTTTGGTACACTGTACTACACCTACACCTGCAGGATAATGTAGTACTGTCCCATTAATTGTTTGGTACGATATTGAGTTGATTTGGTATTCTTATTTGTAATTTTATTATTTGAATTTGAATACAAACTTTTTTTTTTTATTCCTTTGGTAAACAAATACACCCTCCATCCCGCTATAAACTTTATGATAAAATAATAGATAAAGTAGAAGTGATGTGATTGTGAGAGAGAAAATAATATACCAAAAATGAAATGGAAAACTTATATTGGGATATCCATAAAAGAAAAGTGGAAAACTTATAATGGGACGGAGTGAGTACTTATTTTGGCCATAGAAAAAGTTGTACCCAATACATTGCATCGACAGTAGCATTCACTTTGAATGGTAACAACTAACAATACACACGTCAATGGGCGATAAGACAGTTTGTAAACATTTTCAAAATTTGAAAAATGTTAGTAACATAATTGTTTAGGGATGGTAACAAGGCAGTTCGTAGGGAAAAACTCATTGACCCCGGCCACCCTGCACTCACCCCCATATCAGAACATTCTTCAAAATTGATGAAAATTAAACTTTAAGGAACACTATAACAAACTTTAATGCATATATACAGTAACCAGTGAGATCGATTTCTGCAAAGAAAGCACAATTTCAACGATAGACAAAGGTTCGTCTCGTTCAGGGAAAAGAGAGGAATTACATCAACTCCAATAAATCCGGTAATGAAGAACTTTGCAGCAATAACCTAAGCATTCACTCTGCAGTAAAACTGCTCGATGAAGCTGTCAATCCACACGACGACGAGTCCTCAGCAGAATAAGGCTTTCAGAATATGATTGATTGCAGTTGCACCTAAAAATTTGAAGCCCCAGTTTTATCAATAATGCAGGAAAAAGTCAATAAGTGCATATTGCAATAACTTTTGACAAAATGTGAATTTCTTGGTTTCCACTATGGACAGATAAAGGGCACAAAACCAGTGTTATCAGATCTCACAACTTTCAAAACAATTTGAACTTGGGATTGGACTCACCTACACAACGTAGCTTCATCCATACAAGTAGTAATTATCGCAGAATATCTCTTCCCATTAACTTAAGACTTCATGATCTACTATAATTCTATATATAGATTTCAGAACCACTAATATTACCAAAACATCATAACAAAATTTGACATTTGCACCAACTTAATGACATTTCTTTCTATCTTTCGGTTTATGGGTTACTAATGTATCTCAAGTTTTTCAAGGCACAGAATAAATTGTTATGACATATAATCTCACCAGCACGGCAAAGATTGTACCATCACTGCCTAATTTACTACATCCTTAAGAGTAAAGATGGCCATGTTTTTCTATGTCAACCACGTAAAGATGGCCATCCTTAAGAGTAAAGATGGCAAAGATTGTACCATCACTGCCTAATTTACTACATCCTTAGAGCAACTGTGTGAACCACGTAAAAAATTCACCTTAAGAGTAAAGATGGCCATGTTTTTCTATGTTACATCTATATGCATCTTAAAGAGATATAAGACCAATGCAATCACAGAAGATAAAAGGGAAACAACATACAAAAAAATCCTCTAAAAAGCATAAATGGGGTGCACCTCTGTTGTCCATTCGATAATACTTCAACGCAAACTTGTACTGAAACAAGCACGTGAATTATTCCAATCAAGAACACAGCATGTTGGCATGGAAAACACTTCTCATTATATCATATCACGTGAACTATTAACATTCACATTCACACTATGCACAAAGGTGAGAGCAACTTCTGGTATTGTCAATAACTGAGGTTCGTTACTCAAACAGAAAATCACTGAAAGCTATAACGAAAGACCAATGCTTCCATCAAATCTATTCTATTTATCTATAAACTATTAAACTGTTCAGAGATTTATTTGCTTAATTACCTAAACTGAAAGCTTTGGCACCTTACACCATATTGACGAGCATAGATTCTTGGCATTCCCTTTCACTGTTTCCCAAGCCCCTGTAATGTCAATTCACGGCCAACAATCAGAAAAATATTGTTTTGTATCATTACAGTCGCACCTTTACTTGAAAACGAAACAAAAATATAGAAAGCTACTCATAAGTCATGGGCTTATAAGTATAACATCTGTGATTTCAATAGTGCAGAAGTAAACAAAGAAAGCATCATCAAACAATGAACACCAAAAAGTAGGCACACAGATATACTGAATGATATTCATTTCCTATCATAAACAGCACAAAATTCACAAAGGCAAATGCTTAGGAAATAGCTCCAAATCAAAAGAAGCAGCAACAAAACTCAGGAGAATCAAATGAGCTAGAAATTGACAAATCAAAGAATCGTAATAAAGACAATTAAGAAAATGTGTACAGCGTTCCCTCAATAACCAAACTCTTCAATAATTCACACTTGCAATACACATAGATAAAGCTCTCACCTGATCCATGGTCGCTCCAATTTCGAACAGAAACCGACTACCAGCTTAATTTCCCCAATTCAAACCATGTCGAGCACCCGGGTTTGATCCAGTGCGTCAGGTCTGACCCGGTATGAGGAAGTTCTGCAATTAGATGAGTAAAGCATTACGGCGGCGAGTAGAATGCCGATGAGATCGGCAACGGCGTCCTTGGTGGATGCACCGGCGGATTTGAAAAAGCCCAACTCGTCGGCGAACTCTTTAGCTGCGCCGGCGGCGAAAGAAACAATGGATCCGATCCAAATGCTGCGGCGGCGGAGGAACGGGTAACGGGTCCGAGAGGCGAGGAGAGAGAAAGTGAGGGAAATGAAGAAGCAGAAAAGGACATGGTATAGTTTATCGATGGCCAACCAACCATCGCCGTTTTCCATCGGGAGTTGTCCCTGTGCTTTGAATTTACAGAGTGTGTGGAATTCTTTTTTTTTTTTGAACAGTGTGGAATTCCCACAATAGTATAATAATGGAAAATTACAAAATGGGTACGACTATCTGCACCTCCAGTTTTGTTAAGGACACTTCCTCTTTAATTTATTAATTCAATAACGGTAGGGCTGAGCAAAAACCGAAAAAAACTGAAAAACCAACCGAACCGAAATATGAATTCGGTTCGGTTTTTCGGTTTCGGTTCGATTAGCATTTTTCTTAGATTTCGGTTTCGGTTCGGTTTTATTATCGAAAAAATCGATTAACCGAAAACCGAACCGAATTTGAGATAGATTACTTTATGGGCTAGTCTTGTATGAAATATTGCATATATGCATTTCAGTTATTCACACACATGTTCTTTATAAATACACCCACAAACTTAATTCACACACACATTTTTTATAAATACACACACCAACAAACTTAATTCACACACACTTTTTATAAATACACCCACTGACAACTTAATTCGAAATTTTTAATCCGTTTATTTTACTCGTTTCTGTGATTTTTTTATCTTTTGTTTTATTGTCGAACGCAGGATATTAAATGTAGTAATTCAAATTGTAATGTGTAGTAATACACATTATTTTATGTAGTAATAACACAAACTATTTATATAATAATACAAATTCTTTTATTTAGTAACACGTTTTTTCTAGTGTTTTTATTGATATAGTAACTCACATTATAATACGTAGTAACATATATTATCGAATGTAGTAAACACAATAATCATGTTGTAATACAAAATGTTTTATTGTAGGATGATGCAAAAAACATTAGATCATTTGATAAAGTTACATATAGTAACAAACGTCTATTCTATGTAGTAATTCAAACTGTAGTATGTAGTAACATATACTTATGTAGTAAAATAAATTATTAAATGTAGTAATAACACAATTTTATATAGTAATACTGATTCTTTTATATTTTTATATTTTTTTTTATTGATTAAGTAATCCACATTATAATATATAGTAACATATATTATTGCATGTAGTAAGATATATTATTGCACGTAATACAAAATAACATTGACCCATAATAATTAGTATTAAAGAATATTTAAAGAAACATAAAATATTTAAGGATTAAGGTCATCGTAAATTGCAGCGTTCGACCGCGGCCTGAGGTGACCAAAAACTGCTCGGAGAAGACGACCATATGTGTGTGAATTAAGCTTGTGGGTGTATTTATAAAAAATGTGTGTGTGAATTAAACTTGTGGGTGTACTTATAAAAAATTTGTGTGTGAATTAAGCTTGTGGGTGTATTTATAAAAAAAATGTGTGTGAATTAAGCTTGTGGGTGTATTTATAAAGAACATGTGTGTGAATGACTGAAATGCATGTATGCAATATTGCATATAAGTTTTATATTTTTTATTTTTTTTCATTTACTGTGTTTTTCATTTATTGTGTTTACTGTGTTTTTTCATTTTTTCATTCACAGGATTAAATGTTTAGGGTGGGATAGATTAAATGTTAAATATGTTTTTCATTCACAGATTAATAAAATGTGTTTTTCATTCACATATTTTTTTAATAAAATGTGTTTTTCATTTTTTCATTTACTGTGTTTTTGATAGATTAAGGGGGTGTTTTCAAACTTTATAAACTGCTTAAAAGTACTTCTCAAAAGTAAAAGTTGTGAGAGGGCAGCTTTAAAAAAAGTGATTACGGAAGCAGTTTGTAGAGTTTGCAAACACCCCCTAAATGTTACGTGTGTGAGATTAATAAAATGTAATAGATTAAATGTTGAGTGTGATAGATTAATAAAAAAAAAATCATTTTTTCATAACAGTTAGGTATATTGTATATTTCGGTTTTTATTTTGATTTTCGGTTTTATATCGAAATCGAACCGAATAATTCGGTTCGGTTATTTTCGGTTTTATTCCACTGTGGTTCGATTTCGGTTAATTATAATGAAATTCGATTCGATTTCGATTTTTCAATTTCGATTCGGTTGTGTTGCACACTCCTAAATAACGGTGTAAAAAAATTTAAAAGTAGTTAAAATACTTTTAAGTAAAATATCATTACTAACTGCACTGCTTTCAACATTTAAACTATAATTCCAGCTGCATGCCGGCATCACCACAATCACTTTCAGTGGTCAACTTCATCCAAAAAAATCATTGAAACTTTTTTTTTTCGACAAATCAATGTTGAATATATGCACTTTCATCTTTTTTCGACAATAATATATGGACAAATATGTAGTGGAGTCAGTGACGGAGCCAGAAATTTTCGATTGGGGGGCCCGATTTACATTATTATAAAGACAAAATAATATTATATTTAATTCATTATAAATTTTAATTGTTCCGATTCATAATAGGTGAAACTGTGTTAAAATTATTAGACAAATGTATAACTTAAAATATATTCCCTCCATCCCGTAATGACTTGAATATGTTGACAAGTTCACTTTTTAAGAAATGTGAATTTAGTGAGTTGTGGGGTCAAATAAATGAGTTGACTTGAATATGTTGACAAGTTCACTTTTTAAGAAATGTGAATTTAGTGAGTTGTGGGGTCAAATAAATGAGTATTTTTGGTGATTTAGTGAAGTATAAAAGAAATTTAATGAGGTGTTAAAAAGAATTTAGTGAGATGTAGGAAAGAATGTAGATTAAAATGAGTGACAATTTTAAAAATAAAATGATGTAGTAAGAATATTAATTTTATAGATTATTTACATATTATAAGTGTACAAATAATTTTGAAACGTCTCAAATAAAAAAAAGTATACATAATAATAAAAAAAATTGGTGGGGGGCCCACTGCCCCCTCTGGGCCCTATGTGGCTCCGTCCTTGAGTGGAGTATATATTTAACACTGATTAGTCAGAAAAAAAAAAAAAAAAAACATACGTGCTCGACTGCAGGGATGCCCACGCTTCTTCCAGCACGTGCATTCTACCCCTTTTCCGTTCACGCATTCAACACCCTCCCTCCCAACGGCTCTCTCTAAACACCTCTTCGCAGATTTACACTTATACACCACCACAAGCTTTGGTTGGGGAGCTGGTAGTGGTAAGCTTCATCTCCCTTTGTGAGAATTCGTTTCGATTCTTTTGCATTTCTTCGTGAATTTCCAACTACATTTGTTAATCTTCTTCTTTAAGCGCATTATTTGCAGCGAACTTTGATGTTGTGGTTGTGGAATGGTTTATGTTTCTTTTTTATTAATGTTTGTCTATGATTGAAAACTTTAGCTGCACATTTCTTTAAGCCATGTTTTTTTGGGGTTTAGGGTTTAATTCAAATTCTCATGTCGCCCTAGGTGTGTGTAAAGAAGACTAATTCTTTATTCTCAACTCATTTTTCACTTCATTTGATTGACTTGAGAATGTGAATTTACTAGATGTTGTATGTAAATTAGCTGTTTGGATGCCACCATTAACTGGATTCTTTTTAGTTGTATTGACACATTGGAATGTCCCTTAAGTTTGACAAAGGAGTGCATTGTCAAATAAACTTGCAATTCAATGCGGGGTTTATGGTCTATTCTTACAATGCTGAATAGGATATTGGTTCCATGAGAAGTATGAAATTTACAGTTTGTATAATATTGTTGTTGGGATAATGGAGGTAATTGGACAAGTTTCCAATTTTTCTTGAAAAGGTAAAATTCCTGCACAAGAATGTTGATGTGATCAATTAATGTAGTTTTCTTTTCTTTTTTGGGTGTGTTGTTTCAGATTGGAGAGATATGGTTAATTTAGATATTGAGCCTGACACCACTGATTTGAGAATCAACCAACACAAAGAGAGGGGAAATCTTATAAATGAATACGAAGGAAACGAAGAAAATGTAAATAAAGAAGGTAAAGAATACGAAGGAAGTGAAGAAAATGATGTAAATGAAGAAGATGAAGGTGGAGATGAAGAAATTATGCCTCTCCGTCACCTTCACTACCTTTTTGGAGTTAGTGAAGAATATGAAAGTGAAGGAAGTGAAGGGAGTGAAGGGACTGAAGAAAGTGAAGGAAGTGAAGGGACTGAAGAAAGTGAAGGAAGTGAAGAAAATGATGTAAATGAAGAAGATGAAGGTGGAGATGAAGAAATTATTCCTCGCCGTCACCTTTACTACCTTTTTGGAGTTAGTGAAGAATATGAAAGTGAAGGAAGTGAAGGGAGTGAAGGGACTGAAGAAAGTCAAGGAAGTGAAGAAAGTGAAGACGAAGAAGGTAGTGAAGCAGAAAGTGCAGAAGAAGAAGAAGTTAGTGAAGAAGATGAAGGCGAGGAGGAGGAAGATGAAGAAATTCTTCACTTTCACCACCTTCACTACCTTTTAGATGGAGCAAGTGAAGAAGATGAAGAAAGTGAAGAATGGGAAGTTAGTGAAGAATATGAAGGATGTGAAGATGATGAAGGAAGTGAAGAATGGGAAGGTGAAGAACATGAAGGAAATGAACAAGGCATTGAAGACGGAAAAGAGGCTGAAAATGGTGAAGACGAAAGATGTGAAGCTTCTAGATGTTTCATATGGGGGAATACGTTCATACCGCATCCGATACGTGAAGAACACGAAGAGATGAGAAATCTATTAGATATAGGAGGTGAAAAATACGAAAAAGGTAGTGAAGAAGGGGAAGGAGGTGAAGAAAATGAACAAGGTAGTGAAGGAAGTGAAGAGCTTGAAATTGACTTAAGAAAAGAAAATATGGATCAGTTGCAATCTAAGTACGAGGAAAAGACAATAGCTATACGCCGGATACTTGAAAAGAGGGATGAAACTCAAAGCACTTTCTTTAAAGGTTTGTTGTTTTGCAGCACTCGTTATGAAATTTAGTTATTCCACGGTGGTTTGATAATACTCATTATGAAATTTAGTTATTCCATGTTCGTTTGATAATATAATCGTTATGAAATTTAGTTATTCCACAGTGGGTCAATTAAGTGATTTATTGATGACAAGTTCCAATTGTTATATTTTTTTTCTTTTTCAGAAGCAAGGAACATGCTATGTATTGCAAGGTATCAATCAAAGAGGGTTTTGGAGCAACAAGAGATGTTGGACTTTGACTTTGAAAATAAAAGGCAACGTCTTAATTCTTGGAGCGAAGAGCTTTACAAGCGTGAGGCAGCGTTAACTGAGGAGAAAAGAAAGGTAATATGATTTTACATACTATGCCTACGCAGATGCATCAAAGTTGAACTGAACTCTATTACTGATCAGATGGATGCTCTGATGCGGGAGATAAAAGAGTGTCAACCTAATGATGAGTTGTTGGAGGCTGGCAAAGAACTTATGAAGGTATATATCCATAATGTTGAACAAAGTATTTTTTGGCATGATTAAGATGTACGTATTCCATGACTTGACAGCAATGTGTTGCCTTCATATCTTGTTCATGGTTCCAGATCAAGATCCTACTCAACAAGTAAAATAATTATTTTTTAATTAACTCCCACACTCAAGTCTCAATTTTTAGTCTATGACACATGCACATTCATATTTTTAGAAACACTCCCACAATAGGTAAAAAAAAGATGAGTAAAATTAATGCATTTAGAGCCACCTGAGTTGCAGCACAGTTTAAAAGCCTCCTTTAGTAGATGTCTCTTCTTGCATATATGCAGGCCTCCTCATCGATATCACCCCTCGAATGAATGCACGAATTCGCTAATCATCAAATCTTCTCCTTCTTCTTTGATACACTTGCCATATTTCTTATTGGCTAAAGAAGGTGAGTTCTCGTCGTCACCCCTGTTTATTGCAAATTTATTCATTCCCTGTAAACCCAATATACATATCTTATTAATTTTCCATATAAGAAAGACTCAAGCTGATCATAAGGTACATGAAAACTCCAAAAGTAGTTATAGGATCCATCTTTAGGCCTTTTATTCACATTGTTTTATTAGCAAATGATCCAAAGATAGAAACTTGCAGCATTAGAGTTAATAAAAACATATAATAATTACTAGTTTTTAAACTGAATTACCATTGTTTTCTCTACTTCCAATAGTCGCCTCTCCTTCGCCTCTAATGCCTCCGTGCGCTTGTTCAACTCTTTTCTCCACGAATCAAGACGTCGCATCTTAGTCTCCATCTCAAAATTCAGCATCTCTTCTTCTTCTAAGAGCCCCTTTCCAAGCTTCTTTGCAATGTGTTGCAGCTTCACCGATGCTGAAATTAAACAAGTATGAGTTCGATATATGTTTTCGTGCTCTAGAAGCAGCATTTTTGTATTTTGCAAGTAGTTATCCGGGAGCTCATTTAAGTCGCGGAGAGCCTTGTCTCGATTGGTCTTTGCTTCGTGAATAAGCTCCGGGATAGTTTTTAACGTTGAGTTGCAACAAAGATAGTCCCCCAAGGAACCATGGGATTTGAAGTCGTCTTCACGAGCAACCCAACCGTAAAGGCTTGAACCTGGAGACGAAGTTCTTCGTCGAAACCATTCGTCCTTAGTTTGGCCCCGAACATCAAAGGACTTTTCGAACTTCATTGCGTTCTTGAAGCTGCTCCAATTACCCTCAAATGTTGCAACTTGTTCAGTGCATGGATCATTGTCCATGTTAGCAATAATCCCATGGCAGGGCCAGCAATACAACTCACTCTTCTCAATCTCAATACATGCTGATGAATTTTGTCTTATTGACATTTTATTTCTATTGATTCTATGTTACATTTACGAAATGCAGAGGGAGAAGGAGGCTGTCGAAAAAGTTCTTGAGCTGGAACGAAAGCTTGGTGAGAAACATAAATTGGAAACAGAGATTGAAGAACTGAAAGGTACCAAACAAACACATTTTATACATATTGTTAATTCTTTCTAATCATTCAATTTGTGTTGATCACAGATCAGTTGAATGATGTCCAAAATTTATACCGGGATCTAATTGTAAACGAACGAGAATGTAACGATGAGTTGCAAGGGGCTCGCAAAGAACTAATGAAGGTATGATATCCTTCTCCTAATCCTTCACTTTGTGTCTTTAACCCTTTTTTATGAAGAGTTTTCTATCCTTTTTTAGGGCTTGAGTAGTATGAAAATTGGCCACCGTTCAACATTCGGGACAAAGAGGATGGGTGAAATCGATCCCAAAGCCTTCAGGAACACTTGCAACCAGAGATTCTCACCTGAGGATGCCGAAACCAAAGCTCTTGAATTGTGCTCTTTGTGGCAAGAAAAGCTAAAAAATCCCATGTGGCATCCATTTCAAGTTATTGAAAATGATTCAGGGATTCATCAGGTTGTTCAAAAATCGCTTCACAAATCTACTTCTTTTACATATTGCAAACCGTGTGTCTTACTCTTTTCAATCACAATCTTGCCATTATTTTAGAGAGTGCTTAATGAGGATGATGAGTTGCTACGAGGGCTGAAGGACGAATGGGGGGACGAAATATATGATGCAGTTGTGACGGCCTTAAAGGACCTCCAGGAATATAATCCAAGTGGATGTTACTTGGTTTCAGAGTTCTGGAACTTTAAGGAGAATAGGAAGGCTACTTTGAAGGAAGTGATCAGCCACGTTTGCACACAGCTCAAGAAACTAAAAAGCAAGAGACTTTGAAGCCAATGCTTTGGACACTACTGTCTGAGCTTTTGGTGTCTGATTATATATAGATGTAAGAATCTTGCTAAGCTTTTGCAATGTAAATTTATCTCCCACAACTGTGAGGCTACCTCGAAAGAGACTAAATATTGCCTACTTTGTAATGTCAACTAAAATATAAAGTTATGTTGATCGGATTGTGATGTATTTTCTCTTCCACTCGCAAAGGAATTGGCTAGTTTCTGCATATAAAATTCTGTCAATTAATCCAGAAACAAGAAGGTGAAAAAATACTCCATATGATATTTTCTCCCTTTTTTTTAAAAAAAATTGACAAATCAATGTCGAACATATGCATTTTCGTCGATAAATTGTTGTCAACGAGAGTGTATATTTTTGATCGACTACCATCGAACAAAATTCAATTTTTTTTTTTTTTTTCGACAATAGTCGATCGAAAATATACACTCTCGTCGACAACAATTTGTCGACGAAAGTGTATACGTTTGACACTAGTTAGTCAAAAATAAAATAAAAACATACTTGCTCGACTGCTCTGTTTATTTTTCAGATTTTTCAGAAGGGGCTTGGGGTGGGGGTAAGGGAGTAACTTTTTATTTTTTTTGTACATCGAGGGAGGGCTGCGGCGGTTTTGTGGTGAGGAAGGAGAAAGGAAGTGGAGAAAGAGGAAGAAAGAAGTAGATAAATTAGATGTTTTGGGGTGGAGTGGAGTGTGTTGTTTAGTAAATAAAAATTATAAAGATAAGGGTAATTTAAACAATAAGATAATGCATGCATCTAACATTTTCTTATTGGGGTGGTGTGCATTAATCGGGAGAGTGCGGTTAAGAAACCTGGAGGTGCGGATACCCTTACAAAATATGTGGGAAAAGTGCAAAACATGTCAATGGGCTCAATAGCGTATGGGCCCAATAATGGGTGGAAGCGGTGGGGTAGTTGTTTAACTATGGCCCTGGTGATATACCCCTCCAGCTTTGTTAACTAGGGTTGGGTAAATATACCAAAATTTCGGTATATCGAGCTTTTCTTATTGAAAAATATCAAAATTTTTGGTATACCGAAATTTTCGGTACGGTATGATATCATACCGAAATTTTCGGTATGGTAACGGTATGAAAAATGATCATACCGCGGTATTTCGGTATACCGAAAAAATTTCGGTATTCGGTATGAAACGGTATATCGATATACCAAATTACCGAAATCTTAATAAAATAATAATTTTATAATATAATTTATAATTTTATATTATTTTAAAATTAAAATAACTTTAATTATTAAAATTTAATAAAATAAACCTTAAACAATTAATTTTGATATAAAACAATGCTTCAATATTTTCGGTATGAATTCGATATGAAATTATGATTCAATATTTTCGATATGAATCGGTATACCGTACCGAAAATTCGGTATACCGAAATTACGGTACGGTATCGGTATGAATTCTTACATACCGAAAATTTCGGTATACCGAAATTTCGGTATGATAACGGTATGAATTTTTTTAATATCGAAATTTTCGGTATGATTCGGTAAAGTCGGTATACCGTACCGAACCACCCCAATGTTAACTATACTCTTCCTATTTATGTACCCCTTTCGATGTGACAAATGTTAGATGTACTTCCCCTCAAATTATCCTAAATACCCTCGTTCCTCATTTTCCTTATTTTCTTTCTTCTTCCTAAATTTTAAAAAAATCCTAAAATTAATTCTTCCTCTCCCCCTCCCCTCCACCAAACCGTCGCCCTGCCTCCTCCTCCCTCTACCGAGCGCCGCCACCCCCTTTACGATGGCGCCCCCTCTTTTTCTTTTCCTTTTCTCTGCAACAAACCCCGACCCCCCTCCACTGCTCCCCACTTTGCACAAGGCCTCAACCGTCGTTCCCACCCCTGCGCGCGACCCCAAACGCCGTTTCCCACCCCCTTTTTTTTCCCTTAATTTTTGTGTCGGCATTGCCGCCGCTCCTCATCCCCGCCGCCCCATCCGTGAAAAAATTGCGGCCGCTGGAGTTTCAGGTATGTGTTTTTTTTGCTTGATTCCGCCATGGAGGTCATGGCCCCCATCTACACGCGGCCGCCCTCCCGTTGGCCATGGAGATGTAGGTATGTATTTTTATTTTTTTATTTTCGATATGAAATTGTCGACAATAGACATTATGGTCGAAAATCTCTTGTCGAAAATTTTGTGTTTTTTTTTTTCGAAAAAATGTTGTCGACGACGGTGTTTTTCGTCGATAAACTATAATCGAAAAATATACTATATGGTCGACAAACCAGTGGTTTGTCGAAAAAAATGTATTTTTTTTAAGATTTCTAATAAAAAATCCTTTTTAATTATTGGTTGGGGCCGTCGGAGGAGTTGGGTGGGGGCGGCAACGACGACGCAGAGTTAGGTGGGGTCGGGCGGCGGTGGTGGAGTTGGGGGTGGCAGCTGCTCTTTCTAGGGTTACGATTAGGGAAGTGTATTTATCTTTGATATATTTTACTAAAAGAATAAATTTGATATTTTACACGAATATTCAATTAATTAACGGAGAGGGGAAGTATACTTAACAAAGCTGGAAGGGTATATAGCCAGGGCCTTAACTATGGCAACTATCCACTTTCACTTTTGTAGGGATGGGGGATGGCCGGGCCATGGGCCATATATTCATGTACATATAATTAAAGGAAGCGGTTATAGACACCCACCATTGTATTGAGGACACCCACGAGATGAGGACACACACCGTTCGGATGAGGACACCCACGGGGAAAAGCCAAAATTGCCCCCCAACTTAATTTCCCTCCTTCCACTGTCTTCTTTCGGTAAACCCACCATCTCCCCCACTCCACCTCTTCTCCCTCACTCCACCTCTTCTCCCCCCTCTGCCCCAAACTTCTCCCCCACTCTCTCCGTTCTCACGGCCACAACGAACAAGATAGAGAGACACCCCCGGCGACATCGAACAAGATAGAGAGAGACACGGGCGGCGCGTCGTTTTTTTAGAAGAAGAGGACGTTCGATCGATTTTTCTTTTCTTTTTTGCAAAAATGGTTAAAGGTTAGTTCTTCTTGCTTATATTTAGAAATAGTGTTGTGATAACACGTGTTTTCTTGTTGAAACATTGATTCTATTGTTATAGGGTTTCATGATTTAAGTTTTGTTTTTTGAATTTTGTGTTAATTCATGAATGTGTTGATTAAGGTAGGTTTTTGTGTTATAATCATGTTTATGGGTACAATGTATCAATATTTGATGTGTTAGGATGGAAATAAACCAATGGGCATCTAATTGGCATGGTTTAGGAAGAAATTAAACGTTTACTTCTGGTTTTTCGAACATTGAGTAGGTGTCCAGAACTTATTTTCGCACATGGCTTGTTTGTTGGGGGATAATTTTCGAACATGTATTATGTGTTGGGAACTTTTTTTCGCACATGGTGTGTTTGTTGGGAACTTTTTTTCGTACATGAAGTGTTTGTTGGGAACTGTTTTTCGTACATGGCGTGTTTGTTGGGAACTTATTTTCGAACATGGCGTGTTTGTTGGGAACTTATTTTCGTACATGGCGTGTTTGTTGGGAACTTTTTTTCGAACATGGCGTGTTTGTTGGGAACTTATTTTCGAACATGGCTTATGTGTTGGGGGATAATTTTCGAACATAGATTGTTTGTTTGGAACACATTTTCGAACATTGATTGATTGTTTGTTGGGGTTTCAGTTTCGAACATTACTTGTTTGCTAATTGTTTCATATTGTTCATGTTTTCTAAGAGGGTGTTAGTAGGGCTCGGCCGACTGCTTCCAATAGGAAAAGGAAGCAACATGTTACCGATGAGGCCGCTCCACAAGAGGATGTTCCACAAGAGGCCGTTCCACAAGAGGCCGTTTCACAAGAGGCCAATCCACAAGAGGTCGTTCCTCAAAAATCGGAGGTAGATGATCAAGACAGGGAGGAGGGCAACGATGAGGGAGAGGACGAGGAACAGGATGAGGGAGAGGCGGAGGGAGCCAGTGGTGGAGACGATGAGGGAGAGAAAGAAAGAAGAGTTGAGAAAGTTGATCGGCAAATTGTAACCTCACCTCCCCTTCTCACAAGCTTCCAAGAGCATGTAGCCAAATACATATGGTTAGATGAGGAGCGAGATGTGTTGAAGTGTCACTGTCATGTGACCAAACTATTGAATTGGGAGTTCGATGATGAAAAGAATTGGCGTCATTGGCGGAGGTTTTTGAGAGGATCTAAATTGATTCATATTAGACGTGCAGCTTACAAGTATTCAAACAAGAACCTTATCACAACCTTCGTTGAGAGATGGCACGAAGAGACCAACTCATTCCACTTGCCCTTCGGGGAAATGACAATCACTCTTGATGATGTCTACTGTATCACGCGTTTGAAAGTTAATGGTCTCCCGGTGCAGTCTACTTCCGAAGAACATATTTTGGCTTCAGATTATTTGATGAAATATTTGGGTTTAACCTTAGTAGAAGCCAAGGAAGCATTAAGTGGGCAACGAGGGGGTTCTGTGAAGCTAGCGTGGCTAAGGGAGACTTTTGTGCCCATGATGTCCTCGGACAACGAGGTCGAGGTGTTGTATTCAGCACGAGCGTTTGTGTTGTACATGTTTGGGACCACTTTATTTCCGGACAAAAGTGGTACTCGTGTTCACGTACAGTGGTTGGAGTATATGGACGACATGGCAGAATTTCCTAACTATGCTTGGGGTACCGCAGCACTTGCCTATTTGTATAGACAATTGGGGATGGCGTCAAAGTTCAAGTGTAGGCAGATTGGTGGTTACCTTACGTTATTGGAGGTATTAAGTCTTTTAAATAAGTTTGTTAATATTTCATGTTTGAGTTTGATATTGACCTAATAATATTGTACTTGTAGGCTTGGATTTATGAGCACTTCCCTACTTTGATATTGCCGCCTCATAATCCAGACTTTGCCCTTACGGATCCACTGTCGATGCGTTATGCACCCGAAGCTCATACAGGCCCTTGCGTCGACCGAGTAAGAGGCTTTAGAGAGCGATTAGATACCCTCCTAGCAAGCGAGGTACGTTACTAACCAAATTATCTATATTTGTCTGTTGTTTGTTTGTTTTTAAGATAAATACGCATTTTTTATTTAATTTGGTGTTGTAGGTTAACTGGAATCCATATCGCCCCGTACGAGAAAATGTTCCATTGGATGAGGTATCTTACTTTCATGGGTGCATTGTGTGCGGAGATATTGTTGAGCCGTACATGCCGGATAGAGTGCTCAGACAGTTCGGGTACGTGCAAACCGTTCCTGAGAAGCCGCTTGCTGCCCGTGTTAAGAGAACCGGTTCCACATCCAAGAAAACAAAGCTAGTGTGGGGTGCTATGGCGGAGTACTTTTCTACGTGGGACGCACACATGCTTACGGAGGATAGACTTGGTGAGCGTTGTATCCAAGATTCGGATTGCAGTGATGGTTATATTGATTGGTACCTCGCCAACGGTCGTCCTTTCGTTTCAAATCCTTCTAACAGGAGACTTCCTCCTCGTGAGCCTCCACGTAGGGTCGAGTCATGGCACTTGTTAGATTTTGCAAAGGCTGAGTTGAACATGTTGTTGCACAAGTGGAGGAACGACGAGCCATTAACAATGGATGGGGTAATGCAAAAGGTTGAAGAAGTTGTGAGGCAGCTTGGTGGACAAACTTCGGATGACGTAGGAGAAGAGGCACCATCATCATCAAGTGCACGTCGTGGACGTGGAAGGGGTCGGGGACGTGGAAGGGCTAGGCATTCTTGAGGCGTTACTTGTTTTATATCATTTTGAACAAAAACTTGACAATGTTGTTTTTTAACATGTATGGTTACTTTTATGATAATTTAGTGTTTTAACATGTATGGTAACTTGAATGGTTCATATATAATGTTATGTTGAGGCGTTACTTTATGAATGTTATGTTGTATTTATTGAATGGTTCATATATAATGTTGTATGGTTTTTATAATGTTATAGTATGGTTTATATATAATGTTGTATTGTTTTTACAAATTTCGGATGAGGACACCCACGTGGTAAAGTTGTATTGATGAGTACACCCACTATGTTCGAAAATTTGTAGTATTTACGTCGTCTTGTTTCGAAAAAATGAAGACCGTTCGGGACAAATTTGCCGAAGAATAACAATTTTCGAACATGTGTAGTATTTGCGGAAGTAATTTTCGAACATTGACACATTTTTTGGGAACTGTTTTTCGAACATGGCCCCAATGTTCGAAAAATTGTTCGTTACAGCAACTTTTGGTTTAAAATTCGACCAAGTAAAACACGCGGAACAAATTTTCGAACATTGAGCAATTGTTGGGAATAAATTTTCGAACATTAACCAATTGTTGGGAACTTTTTTCGAACATGGCCCCAATGTTCGAAAAAAAGTTCGTTACAGCAACTTTTGGTTTAAAATTCGACCAAGTAAAACTCGCGAAACAAAATTTCGAACATTGAGCAATTGTTGGGAACAAAATTTCGAACATTAACCAATTGTTGGGAACTTTTTTTCGAACATGGCCCCAATGTTCGAAAAAAAGTTCGTTACAGCAACTTTTGGTTTAAAATTCGACCAAGTAAAACTCGCGGAACAAAATTTCGAACATTGAGCAATTGTTGGGAACAAAATTTCGAACATTAACCAATTGTTGGGAACTTTTTTTCGAACATGGCCCCAATGTTCGAAAAAAAGTTCGTTACAGCAACTTTTGGTTTAAAATTCGACCAAGTAAAACTCGCGGAACAAAATTTCGAACATTGAGCAATTGTTGGGAACAAATTTTCGAACATGGACCAATTGTTGGGAACTTATTTTCGAACATGGACCAATTTTCGAACATGGACTTATTGTTGGGACCTTTTTTTCGAACATGGCCTTATTGTTGGGACCTTATTTTCGAACAAAAGTCAATTTTTTTAAAAAATGATCCCAACTATAGGTTTTATACACCATATTATACTTTTAACACAATTGTAGTGCCTCATTCAAAAGTCAAGCACGATAAACCATTCAAAAAATAGAGGAATTAAATTACACAAATCATGTTCCAAAAAATAGAGGAATTGTAACGTTGAAACCGTATACATGTTCCAAAAATATTACACATCCAGAATTTGTACACAAATTATCTATGAATGTTGTTTGTTGACAATTTGTACACAAATTACACCAAAAAGACAAAAGTATTCCAAAGTTTCTAACCACAAAAACTAACAAAAAGATGGTAACTACGTCCATACACTATCATCTAATTAATTCCTCCGGACGCATATGCATTTTTCCATCCGTCTGAAATGTGTTGACCCTCATGCTTCCACGAAGTAATGACCGGGGGCAAAGTGCGCCCAGCACCCATTATGACCTACACGCATTCGAGATTTATGTGTTATTTATAAAATATGCAACATATACGTGTAAATAAATTCATTAAATCAATGCAATCAAATACCTGGACGAAATGATTCTCATTAATTAATCCCAACCAAATACTCCTCGGTTCTTTGTTGAACGGCAGATACGTAAGGGATAGACGGGTATCAAGAACCACCACCGCCACATTATAGTGTGACGCCACTAGATATCCCATGTACGGCAACCCGAACCAATGTTTTTTATGTGCAAACTCCGTAAAACAATTCAATTTTTGAAGCACAACATGGACGTAATCATTCAACAAGAACACGTTGTTGTACAACGTTAGATTGCGGGACAGTTCGCTCATCAAGTCCATCCGAACCCTCGCCCACTCATCTTCACCGAATCCCATAAGCCCAGCCACTGCTCGAAAACCGCAGTGTCCGTCACCCTTAACGTTCTCGATGTCGATAATGTACGGTTGATGCTGGATCGGTAAATTTCCGATGAAGTCCATTCCTTGGGATTGTCGGGTATGCCGACGGGATACCTACGCACATTACCAAAAATTTTACCCATCTACACATAACCAAAAAAATAAACACATCTACAACCATATTATACTTTAATATTATACATCTACAACAACACCAAAATAAACATGCAAGGGCTGAGAATTACCGGTTGTTTTTTTGGAATCCCTTTCTTTTGGAAGGACGGGGATGAGAGCGAGTTATCTACTGTGATCACCACCTGCTTCTTTTGTACCGAGCAACTTGCAACTTGACTCTCTACTACCTCAAATAGGCTCGGCTCACGTTTGGTGGACGCATCAGACTTCTTCATGTTCTTTCCCTTTCCCTTTCCCTTTTTGGGTCGACCACGAGTGTCTTCCTTAGGGGGTGGCTCAATAAGAGTCGTAGTCTCGGGGTTTGCAAGCTCCCTCATACGCTTCAAGAAGATGAGTTGCTCCTCCGCAGAGAAGCACTTATACACCTCAGCCATATCGTCTACGGCATCTTCAAACCGATTTTTGTTATGGATGATAGGAGGGTCATCCACGAGTGTGGTGGTTGGGGTAGACTCCATATCCAGCTTCCTCCAGAAGGGATCAATGGCATTCACGGGTATCGGTTTGTCACAGTAAACATACTCCTCGATCTCATGACCACAGGGCAAACCGTATACCTTCCTCAAGATATGTTGGCACTCTTTAGGATCAAATCCAGGTTGTTTGATAACCTTGATTTCATCAAAGATCTTTTCTAGAGCCACCAATGACACCACCCCTCGTAAATAATCAAAAATATTTGACGAGAACCTATGTTGGGCCACATTCAAACTCTTTTCGAAGGAGGCTTTAATTGCAACATTGCATGCCTCGAATAGAGTGTGGCATTTCTCCCAACATGTCTCAAAATTTCCTAATGAATTGCCAAGCATCCTTTTCAAGGCGGCATGCTGGCTTTCTACCCTGATAAGCGAAAATTTAAAACGTTAACGTTAAACAACTTACAAAATAAAAGAATTACTTTAAATAAATACAAAAGTATAAACATACCTGTTGGTTGTGGTATTGCCAAAGTGCATAAAATCATTCGTCCAAGCCCTTACGAACCTCTCTCTATAAGGGGTAATCCAACTGTTCAACACGTAATTCACTGGCTTCTTTGGAAATTTGGACTTAAACTCTCGAAGAGCTTCTTCAAAGTCAGACGGGGTATCGGACCTCCATAAACGGTTGAAATAAAAGTTGAATACCTCCCATTTTTTTACATCTTTAAATTCACCCTTGCAGTTGGCTAACACATTCCGATCAATGTGGAATGTACAAAGAAAATGACGGGCTTCTGGAAATTTCTTGGCCACCGCATTCATCAATGCAAGTTCACGGTCCGTGATAATAACATCCGGAAGAGAAGATGAGCCCAACACGTCTCGAAGCACCTCCAATGCCCATTGATAATTCTCTTCTTTCTCATCCATTAGGTACACCGACGCAACACAAAATGTCATCCCAGTCGATGTAACTCCCACAATCTCCAAATAAGGTAACCGGTACCTATTCGTCTTGTATGTGCAATCTATCATGAGGACCTTTGGAAAAGCGTGCACTAATTGGAGTGAGACGGGATGTGCAAAAAACAACTCGTTAAGAGTGTTTGTCTTCTCACATCTTCGCGTGGCATGAAAGTACTTGTGCTCGACAAGTTGACTCATCAAATATTGCAACTGACTACGTCCACAATATCGATGGATTCTATGCTTCGACCTTGCATTGTAGATCGTTCGAAGAGTCGAGTGATTGTGCACATTCTTCGTCTTCAACCTAGACAATACAGATTTAGGAGGAGCGTGTAATTTGGACATTTCAATTACGAACTCCTCTTCCTCGGTAGTTAGACGGCCGGCATAAGAATGACCCTCAAGGTAATGGGATATTGGATGGTTATGTGTACCGCATTTCACCTCCAATCTCCACTCACATTGAGCTTCTTCTGTACCCTTCAACAAAAACGGACACCCACATTTCTTGGTGCCCGTAACCCTTCCTCTCTTTCCTTCTTCCCCCTCATTCTTCTTAGCCTTCTTCTTAGGAGTCGCGGGCTTCTTCTTTTCACGATACGCACCGCCACGCTCACAAGTTAAGAAAATACGTGCCTTTTTATTCCCTTTTCCATTATCCGAACGCTTCACAACAATAACTATGTTGTGTTGTTTTCCCGTACGACGCACCCAAGACAATAGTGCGTCACGAGACTCAAACAAAGCCATATTCGTGAAGACGTCTGTGTAATCCATAATTATTTCACGATCCTGGACGTCAGGATCCATAGCATCATCATTCTCAGTTTGTTGAATAGCAGATTCTTCCAACCACTCATCATCATTATTCTCAGTTTGTTGAATAGCAGATTCTTCCAACCACGCATCATCATCATCATATTCCTCTTCGACTCCATATTCATCCACCCAAACATCATCCTTATCATCATTCAAATCCTGAAATTAAAATGTTCGAAAATTATACAAATGTTCGAATATAACTACCATGCAAAATACCAATGTTCGAAAATTACATCAAAACAAGTAGGGGTGGCAATTTTCGACACGACACGATAGCACGATACGAATCCGACACGAAAATTGCGGGTTAGTGTTTGGCCTTATCGAGTTCGTGTCGTTATCGGGTCGACCTGATAACGACACGAAAATTTCGTGTCGGGTTCGTGTCGGGTTCGTTTCAACCCGTTAAGCACGATAAAATTAACAGGTAACCCATTAACCTGTTAACAACCCGTTAACCTGTTATTAACCTGATATGACACGACACGATAATGACACGTATCTGATAATAACACGATAATGACACGATAATTTTTTATATTTATATAAATATATTATTTTTTATATATTTAATACAATTTTAAATTGATTTATTTTCTTATCGTGTCGTTATCGTGTTGTTATCGTGTTACGTGTCGTTATCGTGTCGTGTCATGTCGACACGAAAATTATCGTGTTGTTATCATGTCGTATCGACACGAAAATTATCGTGTTCGTGTCGTGTCGACACAGATCCTTATCGTGTCGTGTTCGTGTTTGGCCTTATCGTGTCGTGTCACTATCGTGTCGACACGAAACACGACACGATAGCACGAATTGCCAGCCCTAAAAACAAGAGACAAATGTTCGAAATTTTATTCCATGCAAATGACCTATGTTCGAAAATAACATCAAAACAAGAGACAAATGTTCGAAAATAACTTCAACACAAATGACCAATGTTCGAAATTTTCTTCAACACAAATGACCAATATTCGAAATTGTCTTCAAAACAAATGACCAATGTTCGAAAAAAAAACATGAACATCGTCGTCTTCTTCGCGAAACCAGACGCGAATAAGGGCTTTTTTCGTTTCAAGCAAATGTCATTCATATTGTCAAAATGTATGTCCTAAATGCATCCTATTTAAACTAGATACCATTATAAACTCATATTATGCAAAAAAAACAAGATTAAACTACCAAAATACAACAAAACCCTACACATAAAAAAACTTCCATTTTTCAAAACTAAAAAACCTTGAAAACATGATAAACAACTTACTAATGAATATTTGGCACCCCCACGAGTCGTTTTTGCATCACTATCGGCCATTTTCGAGTTCTTTCACAAGAAAAATCGTCTACGGCGTTTTTGGAAAGTTTTGGAGGTGGAATGTTGATCGACGCCAACTCTTCCCGCGATAGATACAGTGGTGGGTGTACTCATCCGCTGTTTTTTTAAAAAAATTTAAGGAGGGGCAAAATAGACCATTTACATACTCCCTTTTCCAAAAAAAACTTCTCGTGGGTGTCCTCAATACAATGGTGGGTGTCTATAACCGCTCCCATAATTAAATTTGTCTATCCACAATAAATCTTTTGTGAATTTGAGTAAACATAAGTTTAAAATTATGAGAGATTTTTTTTTTTTAGGATTGAAGGGTGAAATTGAAAAATATGAAGGAGAAAAAAAAATCTAAGACATCAAATAACTAAAACAAAGATGATACCCTATATCATGAATTAAAAAAAAACGGTGAGATTATATGCATTATTATCATAAAATAGATCTCTATATTTGTGAAACTCGGGTGTTTTAGTTCCCTTGTCGATAAACGTAGGCAACCCATCCAATATAGATATTGTCATATAATGATTTTGATAGTGCAAAAAACTCTTTTAAAAATAATTGAAGTTGGGAATGATGATAATAATTTTGATAATGAAAAAAACTCATATAGAAACAATTGGAATGCACATAATTAAAAAGTTGTTCACCGGATTATAAATTACAGTACAACGTATGAACAAGAGATCAATCCAATTTTAATTAGGGTTTTTAGATGGGGTTTTACAAACTATATAAAATTTGTAAATACACCCTTTATTATATTCAGTGATATTGGTGATAACCACATGAATCACATTGCCCCATGAAAATTTTATTCATTAAATAAATATGTATACAGACAAGCAAATCTTACATGATTACAACTTGATTATTCAATAAGCAACGAAAGACATAATATTATTGTTGGTCTAGACTCTAGATTGACAAATCTAAAGTAATGTATGGATATATTGAAGAATAACAAAAAATCAAGTCAACAAATGAAAAAGTATTAGTTAGAGTAGTTATTCTAGTTGTAACTTTTAATTTAGTAGTTATAACCTCTCTTGTAAACCTTCTCTTATATAGAGATAGATGAGTGATGATCATCTAATTCACTATTCAATTCATTTACTACTTAATATGAATTCTATATTTCTCGATTCTCTCAATATGCACTCTATTCAATTTCTTCTCGTTATGAAATTTCACATGCATGGTATCAAAGTTGTGTATCGATTAATTTATGATCGATCAAACAAGTTTGTCGATCTAGATATGTTTCCGCAATTCGGTATGCATGGATTTCAGAATTTCTTAAGTTTTTGTACTCATTTCTGCCAAATCTTTGATGGGTTTGGATTTCTACCCTATTTTTTCTTTTCAAGATTTTTTCTTTACGAGTTCTATGCTTGTGAATTTTTGGAGTTCTATACTCATTTTTTCGCGGGTTCTATGCTCGTGAGTTTTAGATTCGATTTCATCTTGATTCGAATCAAATTCTTAGAGTTTTATACTCGACTTTTCTGCCCTAAAAATTTAGGGATTTTTTTTCTATATTCAAGAGTTATATACTCAATCTAATATTTTCTCTTCGTGTCTATCACAGTTCTATCTTTCGTGTCTATCACGATTCTTTCTTTCGTGTCTACCACGATTCTATAATTTGAAAAATTATTTTCCTTGGTGATGACATATTGACGTTGAAATGGAAATTTTGGCTCCCTATTCTTCCGTTCTTGATGTTGGCATGGCTGCACTTATGGTTCTCTTCAACTCGATATCACATGGCACTACTAGAAAAACACCCATGTAGTGACGCTCTCTTGGTGACCCTTTTAAGTAAGCGTCACCATATTAAATATATAAAGACGCGTTCAATTTCTACTTAGATTTAGTGACGCTCCACTGGTTGCATCCCCAGGTCTTGGGTTCAAGTCCCCGAAACGACATTTAAAAAAAAATATTACTTCCGCTCATAAATTTTTCTATCATAATCTTTTTTTAATTCTAATTAATTTTTCCTCATTTCTAATCAATCTTTCGTCATTATACATAATCTTTTTTTAAATTCTAATTAATTTTTCCTCATTTCTAATTATTCTTTCGTCAATTCTCTCCTAATCTCTCACCCCGCCCTAACTCCCGCTCACAATTCAGCCTCCTTTCTCTCCCGCTCATAATTCAGCCTTCTCTCGCTCGCCTATCTTCCTTCCTCAAACGTGGGAGGAGTTAGCCTTAATGCACAGGCATCTATTTGTGCTAAAACCGCCCACTAATTAATAGACGAATTAGTGCTCCCGAAAATATGAAGAATCGCTCAAGTTTGTGTATTGTTTCTTATTTAGCGCAAAATTTCTTTGTGTTTGTTTTTTGTTTCGTTTGATTTTGTTTTCTGATCGACCATGGTCTGGTTTGGTTCTGTTTTGGATTTGTTTCTTTTCCCGCTCTGATTTGTTTCTTTATTTTCTGATCCCAATCAGGTTACGGCTCCAGAAAAACAGGAAGAATCACTCGGGCATGTCTAATCTTTCTTGTTTAGCACAAAATTCCTCTGTGTTTATTGTTGGAATCTATATTTGTTTCATTTCTGTCAAGTAAATTTTGTTGAAAATTACTAAAATTAGACATCTCTTTATTTCTACCTTCTCTTTGGATTTCAAATTGTGATGTGGGGTTTATGTGAATTTGTTACAGTTCTGGGTTTTATGTGAATTTGTTATAGTTCTGAGTTTTGTAGAGTTTATTTGTTATTTTGGGTCCTTGGTTTGATTTTCATAAGAAATTGTGAGAATTCAGGTTGATCCTGCAAAGATCTGATAATGTTTTGCTCAGATGTATGTTTTGTTTTAATTGAAAATGGACCTGAATTTTATATTTTTTGGAGCAATGGTGTGGTTATTTTAATAATAACGTCCGAAATAATTTGTACATGTTGAATTCCAACTACAGGTGTTAAATGTAATCTACTTTTATTGGGCTTTTTCTCCCCTTTCTGTAGTCTTTTTTCTTATAATTTGTACCTCTTGAATTCCAATATGTTGATGGTTGTTCTTGTATCTTCATAAACATGCTTCCTTCTAGTTATCAATATAAATTGATCTCTAAAATAACTTTTTCTTTTGGGCAGAATTATCATAGCAATGATGGCCTGCTGAAGTTGAGAGTTGCAAATGTTACTCGATGATGGGCAGTGGGCAATGAGGTTTGATTATTAATTTCTCTATTCATCGATTCGTGTGATCTTCTTTCTAGTAGCTCAACGATAGGGGTTTTTACTACTATAGAGAAGTGTATTACTGAACGGTGATGACAGTCTAAGGAGTGAAATCCTTTATAGCTCAACATTAGAAATGTCCTTGTACAACAATATGTGGATAATGTTTTAAGAAATTAACATATATGCCCCCGGTTCTGCACTCTTATTCTATTAACATGATACCTATTTGACGTTTCTAAGTATTACTCTTGCAATAGTTTTTTTTTTTTTTTTTGAAAGGAAAAAGAGATTATTATTAAGGTAATAGAGTACCAGGAGTACTCAAAGCAGAGTTTGTCAAATTACATCTGAGGGACACTGCTATGAAGTGAGGAACAATAAACACCAGACCAAGTTACAAAATGCAATACAGAATTCTATGCTCAAACAGATCTTAGATTAACACACCAATCGTTAAAGGAGATTGTCGTCGAGCATCCTTTCTTTAGGTAGAAGATATTCCAAGCTTTAGTTCTGATTTCGTCGAACGTTCTCTCCGGTTTCGGGTCTTCGTTTGAGAAGATCTTCTTGTTTCGAGTACCCCAAATGTACCACACGGTCAGGCTCCAAATGCATTCCAATACGAATCTTTTACGCTTAGCTCCGAGAATGCCACAAAACTTGTGGAAGTGGGCTGTGCAGGCCTTGGATGAAAAGGCATGCTGCTATTGAACCAAGATCTAAGCAGCCTCCATATGGTTACTCTTGCAATAGTTATTTTTTTTTATAAGTAATTTTCTTTCCTGTAAAGGTTTTAATCATTTAACTGATTTATATTCAATGCCCTGTTTCTATGATACCTTGGAAGTGCAGATTAATGATTTTCAGTGGATGTGCAACTGAAGGGTTTCACTTGATTAAAGACATGGTGCTTTATCATGCATGAGTTTTGAAGTTCAACGTGCAATAGATTATAGATCTATTTTATTTTCAACTTAGTGAGATGGTTTAGTGGATTTGTATATGCAACTTAGAATAATTATTGCAATTATTTGCTGATCAATATTTGAAATACCTTAGTCTTGCATATTTAATAGTAAATATTGGTCATCAATTATTTACTGGTTTAATGGTTTCTGGGATTGACCTTTATGCATTCTTTTTTTTTTTTTTTTTTTGAGATGGTTTAATTTTTGTCTTGTATATTTAATATTTTTTCTGTTTTATTTTAACATAGTTTAATGGTTTCTGGGATTGAGCGTAATCATTCACATTTTGTTGTGTAGACGCGGGATTTTCTTTAGTGGAAAAAAAGTTGTTGCGGGATTTAGTTTAAGGATTTGATCAAGAAGTTGTTGTTATGGCTAGACAAGCTCTTATGAATTTGGGGTAAGTTACAATTGTAACACGATTAATGTGGAAGGTGACTTGTCTTTTTACTGGCATGAATATGTGCTTATAAATCATAACCTAGTTTGTTGTATTTCATAATTGTACATTTTTTTTCTCAGACACAATTAGTCTCTTCCAATGGAAGGTTTATGCCTTTATAACAATCAAATTTCTTAAGTAATTTGTATGTTTCTGAACTAATTTCTTCCATAAGTGATCTATGGCATATTTTCTATGAATGAGCAATTCTGTTTTGAAAATTTCTACGAGTGAGTAAAAATAATTGCTAGTATTTTATTTTGGTAGGTTTGAATCCTTCCAATTGTCTGAACTAAGGTATTATCACTCTAATTGCATACCTTAGTTTTGTTATTATCACTCTGATTACAAATAATTGCAAATAGTTTTATTTATTAAAATCAGAGCAAATAGAAGCAAACAATAGAAGTTTACTGTTCAATTTATTTTATGGCTCTAGTGTAAATCAAGTGATCATATGGAGTTACCTACGAGTCTATCTGCTATTCAACAGGTACGTACCTTCCAACTTTGTCTCTTATGATTTGCCGAATTTTGATGTTCTAGAATCACTATTGAACTTTGAGATCTTTATAGTCTTAATTATCTTTGGATACAGAGTGATGTTTGTCTACTTTTCAAAAATTTGAAGGCTAAAGATCAAGCTCATCGGCATGGGCAGGAGAGACTGGTGAATGTATATATTTTCTGTGCAAAGGTACTAGTTTTAACAAACAATACATGAGCTGGTTATCTGTCTTAATATTTTCTCCATAATTTTCTTGTATAGCACTTGCCACTTATATTTTATTGGTGGTTTTCTAGTTATGGAACCATGCACACATATAGACCGTAGTACATACTTTTTTCCCTAAAAAAATGTAAAGTATATACTCCCTCCGTCCCATACTTGAAGCTACAAACCAAATTGGCACGGGTTTTAATAAATGAGTTGTTTATTAGTATTGTGTAAGATAAAGTGGGGGTAATAAAGACTTTTCAACTTTATAAATAGTAATAAAGTTACTTTTTAGTGTAATAAAGTAGTGGCATTTGTTGTAATATTGTAATGTTTTAAGGAGAGTGTTTAAAAGTGCTTTTACTATTTTAGGTAATGTTGCTTCAAGTATGAGACGCCCAAAATGGTAAAATGTAGCTTCAAGTATGGGACGGAGGGAGTATAATATTTTGCTCAATTTTTTTTAATCGTAATGTTGATGTGTATTATAACTATGTTTGTGAATGCTCATTTTGTGGTTAACACTTTTTTTTATTATGAAATTTATTAAAGGTAAGTGTAGCTGACATAAGCATCAGATTATGAGGATATTGTCAACACCCAGGTGTAGTTGATACAAGAGTTACCATTGCAGAAAACACTTCTCTATGGTTAATTGTAGTGGAAGCTGCAAATTGTTCTTTCATAGAATTTTAAAGCAGTTTATTAGTATATTGTTTACATTGTTTAATTTCGAACATGTAATTGTTATGTATAATTGAATTTTTATGGATTTGTAATACATTTGAAGTTTATGATGATTGATTAGTATTGTACGAAATTTTATTCTATAGAAAATAATTTTTGGTGGGTCACTATTTTATGAAAATTTATTTGTTATTTAAAATTGACGTCAACGGCATCATCAAATAGTATTACTATGACGAATTAAAGCGTCACTAAATGAGTTAGTTAGGTTAGTTATTATAATTTTCTTGTGATGCGAGAAAATGTATCTAAAGCACATCGTAAGGACGTTGGTTAGCGTCACCAAATAATGTTACTATGACGTATAAAGGGTCACTAAATGAGGTAGTTTAGTTAGTTGTAACTATTTCGTGACGCGAGAAAGCATCATTAAAGTAGACCATTGTGACGTTGATCGGTGTCACGAAGACCATACACGGTGACGCTTTAAAAGCGTCACGTTAGCAACCTATAGACATGCCAAATCAGGTGACGCTCAACAAAAGCGTCATTATATCAAAAGCGTCACGAAATGCTACTTTTAGTGACACATTAGGGCGTCTCTACAACCCATTTTTTTAGTAGTGTGGTCTCAACTCTTCAAGATTTGGAGTTTTTTGAAGTTTTTTTTAATAACAATTTCAAGATGTGCTTGATTACCATCTATGCTCATCTTGTGGGAGGGTGTGAAGAATAACAACAAGTCAAGCCAACAAATGAAAGAGTATTAGTTAGAGTAGTTATTCTAGTTGTAACTTCTAGTTTAGTAGTTATAACCTCTCTTGTAAACCTTCTCTTATATAGAGATAGAGGAGTGATGATCATCTAATTCACTATTCAATTCATTTACTACTCAATATGAATTCTATATTTCTCGATTCTCTCACTATGCACTCTATCCAATTTCTTCTCGTTATGAAATTTCACATATATTCTATCAAATCCATCTATTTTGAATTTTTTTTATTAAAAAATAAAATAATCGAACCCCTGTTTTCAATTTTAAAAGCATGAATTGTAATCGAACCAAATTAAATAAATTTCGATTATGATTTCAAATCAAAACACTAGCGAA
The DNA here is from genome assembly GCA_963675135.1 of Galeopsis tetrahit. Lineage (NCBI taxonomy): Eukaryota > Viridiplantae > Streptophyta > Magnoliopsida > Lamiales > Lamiaceae > Galeopsis > Galeopsis tetrahit. The sequence continues at coordinate 6,522,708 of OY776126.1, forward strand.
TAAAACCAGTTTCGGTAATTGTATTGGTTCAACTTTTTCGTATTTTGATAGTTAATCTATTATTCAATACCTTTGTATACAAAAATTTGATTGAACTTAATCAATTCATGACTTAATTAAATTCGTGATTAATTTAAAAAATAAAGTAGAAGATGTGAATAGTGTAGAATTAATAAAAACGGATGAGATTATATATTTCAAATTTGGTGTTATACATTTTATTCTAGTGAATGATCTCATATTAAAATAATCAACATTCTATAATATTGAAGGTTACACATATTAAAATTTTAATAGAATAAAACACGGATAAAATATAAAAAGTGGAACAGAGAATTGAAACAAACCTAATTTAGAAAGTAGAAATATTTGGCTTGTCGTGTCGTGTGTGTTGAGGATATATATCTTCTTACATAGTATCTTATTATTGGATAGCATATTAGTTTTATAAAGTTTAATTATTCTAATCCAGTTGTCGGCCACTTCACGCACAATGACAATAAATACACATGAATTATTTTTATTAATGCAGTGTGTGTTGGATAGAATTTACATTAATTAATGATTATAGGTGTCTCTTACAAAATTAGGTTTAATTTACTTTTGGTCATTTTGAACTGTCATTCAAGTTACTTTTTTTAAAAGTAAAAATGGTGATTTTATTTCACTTAATGAGTACATTAGGTACTCACTAACCCGTTACATCAATGACGAAATCTATCAATAAATATTTTATAATACATGGTGATGACAAACGCTTAGTCGATAATACACTTCCACGGATATCTTTCCCAATCGTGAAGAGATGTCTCAATAATTTTGTGCGCTTTTAACCACTTCCAGGTACTGAATTTGATGTTCTCCGCGATCTCATCTACTGTCGATGTTTTCTCGTTGAAAATCACATTATTACAATTCCTCCAAATTTTTCAAATAGTGCATTGCCAAATTAGACTCAAGATTTTCCTTTTTCTAGCCTTTCTTCCTAAGGTTCATATCTCTATTGTTCTCCTACAGAATTTGAGGAAAGCAGATTGCATTCCACCCACTCCAGAATGTTGCTCCACACCAGCAGGGCCGCTGCACAGGTGGTGAAGAGGTGCTGGCCTGGACAGATTCGACGCCAGACCTGCAGTGGGGACAGATGGCGCTAAGTCTGTCATTCAAGTTACTCATCTCATTTTATATTTTCTATCTATTTCTACGTCAACAACGACTACACATTAGTATTAAATTTCTTAATACTTGTATTAAAATTAAATGGACAAATTTGGAAGGAACAAACAAAATATAAATGTCATTCATATAATTTATGATATAATTTATTACCCTTATCATGAATTGAGAATAGTAAAATATAAAATGAAACATTAAAAAATAATAGAAATTTTGGGCTGAGATCGGGAAACTTGACACCTTTATGAAAACGGGTATTATTAATTTAGGCCATGCCATGGGTAAAAAAAATTAAATTAATGTATGTATGTAAACAGTATACTACTACATTTTACATAAATTTCTGGCAAAAAAATTAATTAGTAATACGGTTTTGTATGAACGTTCCATATATACTAAATTTTTTTCTAATCTATAAATTTTTAAATATATCATTATTTATTGAGCATTATAGAAATATTAATCATTCATGAAATAAGTGTATTTTAAACATTGTATACACTCCCAAAAAATACTACATTTTGAAAAAAAAAATAAAAAAAAATAGAGAACCATTTTTAAGACGAAAATGTATTAAAACGTCTATGCAACCCCTATGAAACAATAATACTTCCAAACGCGAAATCATAATTAATTCTTTGAGGAATGACAGCTAGCATAAACAAACAGCTTTGAATCCACTACGAAAATAACACGCTCCATATATTAATTCAATGCTTTTTAAAGTTTTTTCCATGACAAATTGATGCATTTCTCTCCTTCCAAAATATTATCCAAAAGTTGTAAATAAATTTTGATAATATGCATTTTCAGGTACGTAAATGTATCATGTTTTGTTTCGATGGATATTTGAATTAATCTCTTAATTTAATTATAATTTGCTTTAAAAGTCCCTAAAATATTAATTAGTAATGTCTCTTGACCCCTTTTAAAAAGATAATGCAATGCATATCTGGACGAGTCCCTAGCTTGATTATAGAACTAGCTACATAAAGTTATCACTCGTTAATTAACTTCTTCAATGATAATTTAATGAAGTTGACTAGCTAATCATAACGCAATCAAATCAAAATTAATTGAAAATTAAAGTTAACAAGTACTAAGAGGCTGGAGCAGATTCTGAAACACGGCAAACTCGTCTTAAAATATCGATGGTCATGGTTTAAACTTTAACTATAAATAATCTATAATTATTTAGGGAGTTAAATAATTTATTGTAAGTTGGAACTCAATAAACGCATAAATAGCTTATGTGTACTTCATGTACCTCTCGTCACCATATATATAAGCTTACATTAATTCAATGAGAATTATCAAGTGTATGATAAATGATTACGCAATTATTAATTTCATACTATTATTTACGTATTATTAATTCATCAATAACTCATATAATCACTTAGCTTGTTCGAGTGGGTAACATCAAATTTCCCGATCTATAAGTCAAGTGGGGAAAATCAGGGAGTCTGCAGAAATCATATCATAATTAATTAATTATAGCCCTACTCAAACTAATTTCTAGTAATTCTTAATTTGCCACTGCCAAATTAATAATACTAGGAGGAAATTATTGTACGTAAGTACGCACTGAAGCTTTATACAGTATATAATTTGGTTTCATTAATAATACATTTCTTGAATTGTGAAAGAAAAATAATAATATATATAAATATGATCAGTCAAAATCAGCGCGCTACCAATTGACGTTAGTTAAAATCAAACAATATCTTCTGCTTTCAATTCAGTATTTGAATATTAATCCATGAATAAAAGTATATATATCATGTATTTGAATTTATAAACTCCCATAGTCCACCGAAAGTAAATAAAGGGTACGATTTCGAAAAGTATGTAATATATTAAATTATTATATGTAATCATATAATATGAGGATATAATTTTCTCGGTCCCATTTTCTTTATTATACGACTAGGGGTCTATTTTTGCAGGACACACGTTGAGTCTAATCACCAGAAAAATAAATTTGATGATTTGAATTATAATAGTGAGAAAAATTCAAGAATTATAATGTGTTTCAAGTTTATAAGGTTTAAATTTCAAAATTAATTTGAAAAGCTCGTCGCTATTCGTGCAATTAAAGTGCATGGTTCTTATAATATAGAGTCATTGTCAGCATCACCTCAAACTTAATTATAATTATTATAATTCACCAATATAATTGTATTATTTTATACTATGAACAAATTATTTTATATTATTTTTTTACGAACATTTCGTATTACGCGTCATCTAGTAATTATATAGTTAGATCTTTGTCAATATTAATTTGGAATTCGGATGGACTATATTGAACATTTATCATCCATTAATAATTTAATTATATAACATGCACACGCTATAATAACAACCTAGCTAATATTTAATTTCTTAGGAAATATTTCAGTTTCAACTTTCAATATAGATTATTGTATTTGTATACAAACTACTAGAACTGAAATTAGATTTTATAAGAAATTCGATACTCCATTATTTAACTTCAACCTAAAAATACATGTAATATTTTTAGTAATCAAAGATATTCTCTCACTTAAAATAAAGATGAAGGAGTACTAATTAGTTAGTACACTATTTATAATTAAAATATTAAAAAATCGTTCCATTTAATATTTTAGTCCCGTAACTGATAATTAACCACATTTATGATCATAATAGATGTCATCCTAAGCTCCATATATATTAAGAAAACATTTGACTTCTCATTTTACCCTTAATTAATACTTGTAATTCTCATTAAAAAAAAAGGCAAAAACTTGTGTGAGACCGTCTCACGGATCTTTTTCTGTGAGACGGATCCTTTTTAACTCATATTTCAAAATTTTGGGTAGGATAACCCATATTTATTTTCCAGATTTTGGTTTGTAAAAAAAGTGATAATGTTTAAGTGAAAAGTGATAATATTTTTAACAAAAGTGACTGTCACTTTTTACTTAAACACTGTCACTTTTTGTTCAAACATTATCACTTTTTATATATAAAGGCCGTCTCACGGATCTCTTTCTGTGAGACGGTCTCACCCAAGACTAGCCCAAAAAAAAAATACATCTATGTAAATAGTAATTGATCTTAAGGGTAAATTTGGAATAAATGCAATTAATTTGCATTAAAAAATGCAAAACGACTTATATTTTACAAAGAAAACGAAAGGTCAAAACGACTTATATTTTGAATAGGAGGGAGTATTTTTTAAAAAAAACTTTAAATTAAAACCGACTGGATAGAAAAAAAAAATCTTTAAACTTAATTTTAATTTCCTATACCATCCCCCTTTATGATGGGTGGAACGTTACCTAACAAATTCAAATCACAAGTTCAACGCCACTACATACTAATTAATGGCTAAAATTAAAATTCATGCAGTATATTTATAATTTTTTTTAATAAAGTTAGTACACGTAAATGTTATTGATAAATACTTTATAATTTGTAATTTGCTGAGTATATATACTTTGTAATTTGTAAGATAAATTTTATTGTGAAGTTCAACTGTATTGCTGAGTATACTTTGTAATATTGTGGTTTAGTCATTTTAAAAATACGGAGACTAATACATAAAATTAAATATTTTTAAGTGTAATACTTTGTAATTTGTATGATAAATAATCTTACCTTGAAAAATGAATACGTGAGTTAGATTCACATGAGACATGCTCTATGTTTTATGCATGTACGCGTATATGTGTGTATATTTCAATATATGTGTTGTATGCACTTTTATCGGGGTGATTTAGATGTGGACTATTCTTTAGCACGATACAAACATAGATGATTATACGGGGTTTATTACGTGTTGATACGGATTATTAGGATAGTTTATGATGATCTTATGAAGATATGAAGAACAAAAAGAACACAAAGATGTAGCTTCTTGGAGAAGTTAAAGTTTTAGAAGCTTGGGATAGTTTATTGCTTAGGTTTGAGGGTTTTGGTATGAATGATCACTTAACTTTACAAATGAGTCCATTTGGGCATTATATAGTGATTTCTAGGGGCAGCCCGCCCTTTACACGTGGCGCCCTGATAGTGGACCCTTCTCTCTGCCCGAAAAGGTGATGGGATGACGCATTTAATGCTAAACTGCCTCTGGTGGTTATCCTCGGCGAGATGTCGAGGAGCTGGAAAACCTGCTCGTCCGGAAAGACCTGCCCGTCGACAAAACCTGCTCGCTGAGATGACGTCGCGGTGGTCGCCGGAGAACCTGGTCGCCATGTCTTTATGCCATCTCCCAAACCTTCAATACTTCTCTCTAGCTAAATATATGCCTGCTCGCCAACATCTTTGGGCGAGCAGCTAACTAACACGTGTTCGCCGACATCTTTGGGCGAGCACTCTAATATATTAAATACAATATTTATATTACATTTTCTTCTTGTTGACTGGTCGTCGTAAGACTTTGTTGACTGGTCGTCGTTAGAGTTTGTTGACTGGTCCTCGCCACGTAAGCCGGTGACTAGGATTGACTTGTCAAAGATTGACTTCTTTGACTAGGTATAACATTTGCCCCCTGGTCGCCTTTCTTCGCATTCGTAGAATGGTAAGGCGAGCAGTGTGGTCGTCTTCGACAAACAAATCAATTTTGGAATCTTGATGACGTAAATTGAAGGCGGTCGCCTCGTTTCCTACGCCGAGCACGCTTTTCGAAGCGCCTTTAATGATGACTGATGTGACTTGTGTCAGACGCGTGATCGGCGCCCGAAATTTGAATTGCGCGCGTGGGGCACGTGCCGACCTCAACGGTCGCGCGTGAGCCCAATTTCCTACCTCGATTTCGGAAAAGGGCTCAGATTTTTGGGAAAATTACAAATTTGACCCCGTTTTTTGCACATAGGTCCCTGAATATGTTTTGCCTATAAATACCTCTTCATTCTTCTTGAAAACACTTTCCCCACTTTGCAATTTCAAGTTTCTTCCCGAGCTCTCTCCAAGCAACGTTCTTCAAGCTTTTCCGGCAACTTTGGGTGGTTTTCGATTGGCAAAAAGGTAAACAAAGTACATTTTCTTCTTAAAAAACTCTTCTTTCCCCCATTTCTTAGGAAAAATGGATACTAGTGGTGGCTCCGGTGGTGGTCCGCCGCCGTTGGACGGTGGTGCCGTAAACTCCGGCGAGGTTGGTCGACTGGCCTTAGCTTTAACGGAGAGGACAGCCTCTTCGGACTCTAGGATCCATTCTCCTAAACCCACCAATGTGGGAGTTCGCAATGTTGGAATGGCGGCGGTCGTCGACCTAGGTTAGACCGACGAATCCGATAGGGAAGATACCGACAATAGTGCCGAGGAGGATGGTGATGAGACCGACTCTAATCTGCGCGACCAGAGTTTGGATAGAGGGGTGGGCGAACAGATCGACCCTGCTCTAGTCGAGTAGCCTCCGCGAGGACTATGAGGAAGTTCGCTATGCGGCGAGCATAAAGGACGTTTTGAGTGGTCGAGAAGAGTTGGATGGCGATGAACTCTCGAGGGAGACATTTTACAAGTATTACAGCGATTACCTGCCTAGAGAGGTTTCTCGCCCATACCGAGAAGCTTCTGAATTGATGTATGAGGCCTTTATGCGAGCAGCGTCTCCTCGGCCCAACTGGAGAACTCTCGGAAGAAGTATCAATTGACGGCCGACGTCTACTTCTTCGTTCCTCGCGCCGACGAGAGGGCCGACCAGCCGCCGGAAGGGATGGTCGCTGTCAACATCGGCATGATGGAGGCAGGGCTGAGGTTCCCCCTGCACCCCGGAGTTACAAATTTCTTACGCTTTCTGGGGGTGGCCCCTTCTCAAATATTGCCGAACGGTTGGTCGAATCTGATCGGGCTCCTTACGCTGTTCGGCCTGGTCGCGGCCGAGAACGGTTGTCGGAACACTTGGCTCAGTCCGAAAGAAATCAACTACCTCCTTCAAGCGGCCGAGGCCGGCAAAAAGGTGGGCAACGGTTTTTACTACGTAAAAAGCCGCGACTACATCAAGATGGTCGAAGGGGTCCCCAACAAAATCCGTGATTGGAAGACCAATTGGTGGTGGGTAGCCGGGGACTGGAAAAGTGCGGTGAGGCCGGATGGATCACCTGATCGCATCCTCATCGCGACCGAATACCAGAGAATTCGTGGTAAGTCTTTTTATTTCTGCTCGTTCTTGTCTAAACTGAATAACTCCTCGCTCTTGCAGGTGAAACTGCTCGCACGAAGACTGCCGAGCACCGTCTCTCATCCCTCTTCCAATATCATATTTGTTGCGTGCTTAACCGTCGCTACTTGGAGAGGTCCTGCCGCTTTCTGAACAGGGAGTGTATGCGCGAGCGAGCAGGTCTTAGAGTACCTCCTCACCATATCACTCGAGAGTTTCCCCCAGGTATTTGAAATATTTCCAAGTCTTTTTGTAAAAAAAAATCTCCTCTTCGCCAAACTGACTCTTTGTTTTTAGTAGTGGTTCCTGAAAAAGTTATCACTTACCTTCCTCCAACCCTCGACTACGATCGAATCATGTCGAGCAGAATGATCCGAGCAGCGAAAGCTCTCCGCGAGCGACAGATCGTTGATGGCTCGGGCAAAAGGAAAAAACCGGAGACCGCGGCGGCGCCTCCGAAAAAGGCTGCGAAACAAACCCGAGGGGGATCTTCTCGCCCAAATGCTGCCGAGCAGTGGCTTGGGCAGAGTGTGGAGGAGAGGGTCTCGCCGAGGGGTAACTCGCCTCCCCCACAGACCGTATCCCCAACGAGGCAGTCCCCTCCTCGCAGAAGCAAACGGACGCGAGAGGTCGCTGCGAGCTCGTCGACCAGGCAAAGGGCCCCTGGCGATAAAACACTTCTCGGCTGGGACGCCGACCGAGTTGCCAAGTAAGTTCTCTAAAAGAAATGCCTTTGAATACTTTCCAAGTATCCTTTCTAATTTTCTCTCCTTTATTTAGGCTTATCGACCACCCGGTGATTGAACCTTTCAATGAAGACCTCCTCGGCTTTTACCGTTCGCGGGATTCGCAGGACGAGGAGGTGCTCCCTCAGCCCGTGGTCAGGGCCATGAAGAACGTGCCTCGATCGCTATATACAACCTTTGTCGACGAGGTTGACAACCACAACTCCTTGGAGAATGCGAGGCTGGTCGCCATTGAGACTAGTCGCGCAGCTTTTGCTGCCGAGAAACTCTGCATTCAGATCTATGAAAACCGCAAAATCAACGAGGAGAGGAGCGTGAAGCTCGCCCACTTGGCAAGGGCTAAAGCGGGCGTAGAAAGGCAGCTGGCCGTCTCTGAGGAGAAAGTGGCCGACCTCGAGACCAAACTGGCCGATTCTGAGGCCCAGCTTGAGGTTGTTCGGAAGAAGGATCAGGAGGATCTTCAAGTGATCGAAGACCTCCGTGCTCGCCTTACATCTGCCGAGAACGAGCTAAAAATGAAATCCGCCGAGGTAAGCATTCTTCAAAATAATTTTACAACTGCTGAGGATAGCTTGGCCTCTCTTCGGCAACAACTAGTCGCCGTGTCGGAAGAAAGAGATGAAAGCAATGATGTTGCCGAGTGCGCAACCATTCTATCATTGGCGCTAACTGCCCACGAGCTTGTTCACAAACTCAGAGAGGTTCACCCAAATGTGGACGTTACACTGCTCGGTGGCTTCATAGACGACCTCATCATGGGTGAAAATCCCAAGGCTGAATCAATATTACCCCTGCTCCCTTTGCTGAAAATGGGACTCCAGTTCCCTCGTCTCTTGGGTGTTCCGGTGTACTTCGATGACCCCCCTCAAGACGAGGAGGAGGTTGGAGGCGAGCAGGATGCTCCTACCGAGGTGGTGGCTGCGGGCGAGGAGGAGGCTGTTGCCGAGGGGAATGCCCCCGAGACTTAGTTCTTTTACTTTTCTTTACTTTGCTTTTTTAGGACTTGTTCGGCCAATAAGGCCTTTTTGTAACTTCAGCCTTTCTAAGGCTTTTTTAATGAATGAAACTTTTTTGCTTACGACGTGTTTGTTTTTCTTTGAGTGATCGTCCTTGTCACTGCTTTTCAATTTATGTTATGATTATTTTTTGCAAGCATCTTTTAATAAATACTCGTCTTTTTATTTTTATCTTTCATTGGTTTGTGTTCGTCGTTGTTATCTTGCGAGCATCTTTAAGAAAGAGTGCTCGTCTTTCCTTTGTGAGCGTCTTTAAGAAAGAGTGCTCGTCTTTCCTTTGCGAGCATCTTTAAGAAAGAGTGCTCGTCTTTCCTTTGTGAGCATCTTTAAGAAAGAGTGCTCGTCTTTTAGAGTTAACCATTCGTCGGTTGAACTCTTGTTTCTTAGGTAGTGATCGTCGTCGCCACTACCCTGCGAGCATCTTTAAGAAAGAGTGCTCGTCTTTCAGAGTTAACCATTCGTCGGTTGAACTCTTTTGTTTCACAGCTGGCTACGCAGAACCTTATCTAAAATTTCTAAAACTTATCTAACACTTGATGAAATTTACAAACTTTCTGATAAAAACTATACAAATGGATTGATGGATTGAAAATGACGACTAGATACAAACTATACAAATATAAAGAAATTAAAAACTTACTGATAAAACTTCTTCAACTTGACCGCATTCCATGGGTACTTGCTCGGCTTGCCCTCGAGATCTTCTAGCTCGTACGATCCGTTCAGGAGTGTGCGCGTTATTCGGTACGGACCCTCCCAAGTCGGGCCAAGTATGCCAATGGATTGCTCCGTCGCCCGTCGAAGTACGAGCTGGCCGATGGAGAATTGGCGAGACGTACTTTGGTGTTGTAGTAGCGCTCTGACCTTTGTTTGTAGACCACGTTCTTCTCGTCCGCTATTAGTCTTCGCTCTTCTAGGAAGTCCAATTCGGAGAGCTGTGCATCGTTATTCAACTGCTCGTCATAATTTGCTACTCGGAAGGTGGCGACCTGCCCCTCTGCTGGTATGACAGCTTCGGTTCCGAACGCGAGCGCGAACGGTGTCTCACCTGTAGAATTTCTCGTGGTCGTCCGATATGCCCACAGAACCATGTGCAGCTCGTCCGCCCATTTGCCCTTCAATCCATATAGCTTAGCTTTCAAGGTGTGCTTGATGATTTTGTTGATTGCCTCTACTTGACCATTTGATTGTGGATGATAGGGTGTTGAATTTTTTTTCTTGATGTTCCACTTTGAGCAGAATTCCAGCATGTCTTGACTCGTGAATTGACGTCCGTTGTCGATCACTATCGCTCGTGGTAGGCCGAACCTGCAAATTATGTTTTTCCAAATGAAGCTTGTCATCTGGCCCGTTGTGATGGTCTTCAATGCCTTTGCTTCTGTCCATTTGGTGAAGTAATCGACTGCTACGACTACGAAAGTTACTCCCCCTGCAGCTGGTGGGAAAGGTCCAATGATGTCGATCCCCCACTTTGCGAAAGGCCAAGAACTATACACCGAGGTGAGCTCGTCTGGTGGTGAGTGAATGGCGGGAGCGAAGACTTGACATCTCTTGCACGTCTACGCGTAGTGGATTGCATCCTTCTTCAGTGTTGGCCAAAAGTAGCCTTGCCTTATGATTTTTAAAGCGAGCGCTTGCCCCCCTGTATGATTTCCACATACTCCGTCGTGGATCTCATGCATGACGATCTTCGCTTCGTCTTCTCCGAGGCATTTCAATAAAGGCATTGAAAACCCCCGTTTGTACAGCTGGTCGCCAATAATAGTGTACCTTGCGGACCTGAGCTGCAACCTGGTCGCCTTCACCTTGTCGTTCGGGAGCTCGCCGGTCTTGATGTACTTGGTGATCGGCGTCCTCCAGTCCTCGTCGCTGGTCGCTTCAATCTGTAAAATTTGACCTCTGCTCACCGATGGGGAAGAAATCTTAGTGATGGTTGCTTCTGAAAATATTACCTCCCCCTCTGAAGTGGCCAGCCGAGCTAAGGCATCTGCTTGCGTATTCTCCTCCCTAGGGATTTGCTCGATGTGAAACTAATCGAATTGCTCAAGCAATCCTTTCACCAAGTCTTGATACTTCAACATTTGGTCTCCGCGAGCCTCGTACTCGCCCGTTATTTGACAAACTACTAGCTGAGAGTAAGAAAAAATTTCAGCTTTCTGGCGCCCACGGCCATAGCCATCTTGATTCCTGCGACCAGAGCCTCGTACTCTGCCTCGTTGTTGGTTGCTCGATACTCGAACTCGATCGCTGAAGTAAACGTCTGTCCGGTTGGGCTGGTGAGGACGACTTCTGCCCTTGCTTTGGTGCTCGTCGAAGAGCCATCGACGAACAGTGTCCAAGGAAGCTCGATTTCCTTGTCCAGTTTATCCGGGAAAGTGAGTTCCACGATGAATTCTGCCAGCACTTGTCCCTTGATTGCCGTTCTGGGCGCGTAGGTGAGCCCAAATTGCCCGATTTCCACCGACCATTTCAAAAGTCTTCCAGTGGTATCCGGACGATGCAGTGCTCACCGAAGAGGAAAAGTCGTGAGGACGACCACCTTGTGGTCGAACAGGTATTGCCTTAGTTTTCTGACGCTCATGACCAACGCGTACGCCAATTTTTCCATTGGAGTGTATCTCAACTCCGCATCTCTCAGTGTTTGACTTACGTAATAGATTGAAAGATGTGTGCTCCCCTCTGCTCGGACGAGCACTGAACTGATTGCACAGTCAGTGGCCGCCAAGTAGAGATACAAAATTTCTCCGGGGACTGGCTTAGATAGGACCTTCGGATCCGATAAATATTCCTTCAGCTTTTCGAAAGCTTTTTCGCACTCGTCGGTCCATTCGAACCTCCCTTTTTTCAAAGCATCGAAAAAAGGTTTGCAACGATCGCCTGTTCGCGCAATGAATCTGTTCAGCGATGCAAGGCATCCTGTCAACCTCTGCACTTCTTTTACGTTCCTTGGGCTTTGCATATCGATGACTGCTTGAATTTTACTCGGATTCGCCTCGATGCCCCGCTGGCTAACCAAGTGCCCCAGAAATTTCCCGGAGCTAACTCCAAAACTGCATTTTTTCGTGTTTAATTTCATATTGTACTCTTTCAGAATATCGAATGTCATGGAGAGGTGGTGTAGGTGATCTTCTTTTCGTAAGCTTTTGACAACGATGTCGTCGATGTAGACCTCCACCATCTCGCCGATGTGTTGCTCAAACATCTTATTTACCAGTCTTTGGTATGTTGCCCCCGCGTTTTTCAAACCGAAAGGCATTATTTTTCAACTGTACATGTCCGTTGCGGTCATGAAAGCAGTGTGTCGCTGGTCGTCGGGATGCATAGCAATCTGATGGTACCCCGCGAAAGCGTCCATGAAAGTTAACATCTCGTGCCCCGCTGTATTGTCTACCAAATGATCGATGTGGGGCATCGGAAAATGATCTTTGGGACAGGCATCGTTTAGATATGTGAAGTCTATACACAATCTCCACGACCCGGTTATCTTTTTGACGAGCACTGGATTTGCCAACCACTCGGGATCAGTTCCAGTTTTCTCGATTAATTTATTGTCGATCAATTTCTTGACTTCTACTGTCATAGCCGCATACTTATCTGGCCCAAATTTTCTTCATTTTTGGGTGATGGGTCTTCTTGTTGGATCAATGTTCAAATTGTGGCAGGCATGGCTTGTTCTGATACCTACCATGTCCTCATGCAACCATGTGAAAGCTCCGATGTTTTCTTTCAAAAATGCGATCATATCGGACCGCAAATGTACTGGTAAATTTGAACCTATGAACACCTCGAGTTCTGGACGAGCATCGTTTAAGTGAATAGTTTCAAGGTCCTCCGCTGAAGTTGCCCGCTCTTTAGGCTCCTTCCAACGAGGATCCTCGATTCCGAACTTTGGCTCAAAGCCTAACCTAGGCTCCAGATCTGGAATGTTTTCTGGAACCTGGTCGTCGGGGATCTGGTCGCCCGAATCTATCTGCTCGTCGATCTCCATTTGGGTGTGGTCGTCCACTTCCATGGAGGCGTGCTCGTTCGCCTCTAATTGGTGGTCGTCGAAACGCCGACTGCACTCCCCAACTTCGATCTTTCGGTACTTGCTAGGAAGACCTTCTAGGTAGTTCATTTGTTGCTTTTGTTTTTTACATTCAATATACTGGCCAATCATAGGAGTTTCTTTAGAATGGCGCTTAGCAAAACGGACGAGACACTCCCTCGCCCGTGTCTGGTCGCCTTTGACGGTTATAACTCCCGCCAGGGTCGGAAATTTTACACAGTAAAAAAAAGTAGAAGCGGCCGCCTTGAATTCGTTGAAGAAAGGTCGGCTAAGGAACACGTTGTAGGAAGATGGCATGTCTACGATCAAGAAGTCGAGCTGCCGAGCATGATGCATTTATGGCTCTTTTGACGATGCCAGCTGCAGGGAGAGTCTGATTTTTCCAATTGGAAGGTTGCGCGTGTCCCCGAACCCTACGATAATATCGTCGCAAGGCTCAACGTATTCTGCATATCGACCATCATGCGATGGACATTGGTTCCCATAATTTTCCCCGTGATGACCAAAGCATCATTGTTTGGTTGCACCACGTCGTTCAGATCGTCGTTTGTGAAAACGAGTTGGTGGGATGGGGGCTGCTCGGCAGCAGGAGCGATGCACACGTTGTTGAGTGCTCGCATGTCGCTCTGTTATCGGCAAACAGACAGAGCTTTTCCGGACTGAGTTCCCCCCAAGGGGCCTTCCAAAACCATACAACTTCCACCCACATTATCGATGTCGCCCGGTGGATTGTTCGGCATGGGGGGAGCCAATTTCTGGCGATTGAGCTGTTGGCGAAGGTCGTCGCTGTCGTCGCGACGCTTCTTGCCCCTGTTGTCGCCATTTCCACCTCCGAACTTGATGAACTGGGCGAGCTTGCCCTCATAGTATAGCTTAAAAAGATTTCTCACCAAGTCTCGGCACCCATTGGTGTGGTGGCCGACTGAGTTGTGGTAGTTGCAGAATTTACTACCATCAAGATTAGCATCACTTTTATGCATTGGTTTAGCTTGGGGGAGCAGATTCTTTCCCCTGATTGCATCGAAGATACCCCTGGGGTCAACAGAGAGGGCTTCCCTGAATTGAAGAATCTCAGGAGACTCCTCGAAAGGCCTGAAGTTTGATGGGCGAGCACTGCCGCCCTGAGTGGTCGCCTTCTTAGGCTGGGAAGACTCCCCAGTGTTAGAATTTTTCTTTGGCCATACCCTTTTGGCCGCGTCCGGCTGCTCGTTAGCCTTGGCGGCGTCCATTATCTCTTCCATTTGTATGAAATTTCCCGCCTGACTGCGAAAATCCGCATAGGAAACGGGGAAAGAGGTGTGCATAGATTCCCACAGCTTGGAACCTATTCTTAGCCCGAAGATAGCCGAGATTAGCTTCGTCTCGTCATTAACAGCTTCTCCGTCAATCACCAACCTATCGAAACGTTCGATAAAGTCCTTGCCCGATTCGGTTGGTGTTTGGCGAACGTTTTCCAAACGTTGCTTTGAGGCTGGGTGAGCAGCAATAGACCCAAAATGAGTCAAGAATTGTTGCCCCAGCTCTAGAAATGAGGTGATAGATCCGGCACCCAAAGTGGTGTACCAGCGATGAGCTCGATCTCCTAAAGTCAAGGAGAAGTTTCTGCATTGGGTGGCGTCCGTTGCCCCGATTGAGGCCATATAGCTTGCATACTTTGATAGATGCACCCTGGGGTCGGACGCCCCGTCATAAGTTACCATAGAAGGCATTTTAATCTTCCTTTGAATGGGGGCGGTGAGAATCATAACACTTAAAGGTGGAGTGGGCAAAGTGACAGGTGGGGCAGTGCCTTGCTTGGTTGCGACCACCTCTGCTCGCAGAGTTTCCATCTCCAACTTCATTAATCTTTGTGTTTCGAGGAACTGGGCGAACTGCCCCTCCTCAATGGTTTGTGGTTGGGGGACGACGACCTCGTCGCGTCGGCTCCCGCGAGAAGCGGCCGGGTGATCACCACGATGTGATCGCCTGGGAGATCGCCTCTCTGAATGGTGGCTGTGATAACTTCTTGAAGGTGCTCGCACGCCTGGCCCTACTCGATCTAAGGTGGAGACCCTGTCTCCTTTCCTTCCACCACGATCTCTGTGGTCGTCTTTAGCTGGTCGTCGCCCGATATCAAAGTGCACCGGGCGAGGAGCGTTTTGTGGGTCCTTGTCGCCTACTCGATTAAACACGGAGTTCCGAGCGTACGACTCTCCCGTATGGCTATTGTGGGAGCGAACAGGTGCTTTGTTTCTCTCCCCGTCCTGGGGACGAACAAAGTATGAATGATAGGAACGGTTGTCCTCATCATTGTCATTTACCCTCGCCTTGGCTTTGCGAGCTCTGTCGAAGTCCTGATCTTTGGCCTTCTCAACCTCTTCCACCTCGATTAACCGCCTCTTCTCTAGGAGGAAATCAGAGAAGTCTTTCAAGTTCTGGGGATCTTTCAAAATGTCCCCCACATTTAGATTTGTAAAAGGGTTTAGCGACGGAGCCGCCGCCGACAGAGGGTGCTCGTTCCCTCCGTGCGGTGGGATTCCGTCTAGATTTGAACGCTGAGACATCGTTTAAAGAGTGTCTTTTAAAAGATTACAAGGGTATGACTATTCTAAGCCTTCGAAGCTAAAAACGAAAGATTAAAAGTTCTTACGCCGAAGAACGTGCTATTACAACTACTGATCTAGTAAAGTAATAACAAAAGCTTGAAAACACAATTACAAAGAGATCAAACTCCAAAATATGTCTCGAAAACCGAAAATGTTCAAGAACACGAAGAACACTAAAAAGCGTAAATGATGCTTTAAACGGTAGATCTACCGATTAAAACCTGAAAACAAGAGTTTGCTAGCCGATCGCTCGATGATCGGTTGAAACCTTGATGATGAACACGTAAAAGGCCCCTCCTTCTAGCGCCAAATGTTGTATGCACTTTTATCGGGGTGATTCAGATGTGGACTATTCTTTAGCACGATACAAACATAGATGATTATACGGGGTTTATTATGTGTTGATACGGATTATTAGGATAGTTTATGATGATCTTATGAAGATATGAAGAACAAAAAGAACACAAAGATGTAGCTTCTTGGAGAAGCTAAAGCTTTAGAAGCTTGGGAGAGTTTATTGCTTAGGTTTGAGGGTTTTGGTATGAATGATCACTTAGCTTTACAAATGAGCCCATTTGGGCATTATATAGTGGTTTCTAGGGGCAGCCCGCCCTTTACACGTGGCGCCCTGATAGTGGACCCTTCTCTCTGCCCGAAAATGTGATGGGATGGTGCATTTAATGCTAAACCGCCTCTGGTGGTTGTCCTCGGCGAGATGCCGAGGAGCTGGAAAACCTGCTCGTCCGGAAAGACCTGCCCGTCGACAAAACCTGCTCGCTGAGATGACGTCGCGGTGGTCGCCGGAGAACCTGGTCGCCATGTCTTTATGCCGTCTCCCAAAGCTTCAATACTTCTCTCTAGCTAAATATATGCCTGCTCGCCAACATCTTTGGGCGAGCAGCTAACTAACACGTGCTCGCCGACATCTTTGGGCGAGCACTCTAATATATTAAATACAATATTTATATTACATTTTCTTCTTGTTGACTGGTCGTCGTAAGACTTTGTTGACTGGTCATCGTTAGACTTTGTTGACTGGTTCTCGCCACGTAAGCTGGTGACTAGGATTGACTTGTCAAAGATTGACTTCTTTGACTAGGTATAACAATATGCATGTATTTTAATTCGTCAATTAAGACAGGCAATTTACTTTTAAATGGAGGTAAGTAAGTGTTAATTAACTCAATTCAAAATTTTGAATAACTCAATACAGCTAGTATATATCTCAATAATTATCCATGTAAATATCCTTAAATATTCAATCAAGAGCATTATGCTTAAATTAATATTCCCGTTAAAATTCAAATTCAAATATCAAACATATATTTAATTGCTTAGATTTCTGGCTTTCACACATGCATATGTGTGTATATATTTTATATTATACTCCCTCCATTTCATATTATTTATCTTAAATTTTATTTTAATATATTTTTTCACTTAATTTTAGTGTCCCTATTTCACCTCTCTCCCTCATGATACATGATAGTGGAGGTAAGTTGACATTTTTTTTTTAATGGAAGGGTTAATTTATAAAAATTAAAAAAAAAAGCCCTTTAATTTGATACTCCACTAAACAACAAAAAAAGACAAACATAATAAAATGGATGGAGTATATTTAAATTTAATATATATATATATATATATTTTTTTTTTTTTAAAGAAGAAGAAGGGAACAAAATTGAGAAGATGGAGTATATATATTTATATATATATATAATATATAACAGCCATGCATAGATGATGAATTAAAATAGTACTACTATACTAGTTTTCTTGTAATAAAAGTCATGTGCTTGTGTTTATCTATACATACATTACTTTGGTTGTCTTAATATAGGAATAATTGTTCACTATTGATCAACAGTATTTTTTTTTCAATTAAGAACAAAAGGTTGATAATACATTATTATAGATGTGTGATATCAGCTTCCACTATAGTGACAAGTGGAGTGAGTATCCACATGATTACGAAATAAAGCTCTTCTTGGAGTATACATTGGTTCATCTTATCCCTCCAATAATCATTTTCAATAAGAACACATAATTATATATTTTGAACTGTTTACTGTACACGTTTTAGATCAAATGCAACAAACTCTATAAAACGAGAGAAGTAAGAATGAGATAGAGAAAAGTATATAGAGAAACACATTGAATGGGGTATATATATTGAAATTAAGAGGGGTAGCTAGATTCTTGCACACCCACACTCCCTCCCTCCATAAATCCTTAATTTGTAACTGTAATTTGTCCTTTCCAAATTACTACATAGTACCCCAGCAATCAATATATTAAACTTGATCCATATATCTATCCCATGGCCATACTAGTAATTCCAAACTAAGAAAATATTTCAAAAATGGATCAATTAGATCCAAGTCCAAAACCTGATCATGATCATGATCTTGTGTTAGATCTGAGCCTTAATTCAAACAAAGAGCCTCGTGTGTTTTCATGCAACTACTGCAATAGGAAGTTCTACAGCTCTCAAGCCCTCGGGGGCCATCAGAATGCTCATAAACGCGAAAGGACAATCGCCAAACGCCGCTTCAGCCACCACTACCCGAGCATGGCTTCTCTCCCTCTCAATGGCTCTAGATCATATAGTCTAGGGATTCAGCTTCACTCCAACATTCACAAGCCTACAAACGGTTTTTATGCCCATACAAAGCACCAACCGCCGCCCCAAATTGGCTCCTCCTCCTCCTCCTCCAGTGGCGTTGGCGCAGCTAGATTTGATGGTGCAGATCGGAGACTACAGTTTGATGGCTTCCGATGGGACGCTCATTTCATCAACACTACTAAAAATCAAGATGAGTTGAAAAACTTGGACTTGTCTCTCAAACTATAATGTTTTATTTTTATTTCTTATTTCAATTTTGCACTTATATATATCAATAAAATTTAGTACTATATTATATGAGAATCACATTACAAGAATTTGCTCATGTGCATCCGGCTCAAGGTGTTAAATTTGATACCCTCATACTTTTAAGTTTAAAATTTACATCCCTGCCGGAGTTACAATTATATGATTGTACTTCAAAATTCAATTAAATGTTTGTGAAATTATTTTATATTATCTTTCTCTAAATTTTAAAACTTATATATATTACAGTTCAAATGCATGCCTACTCAATTCAAGTTGAAACTTATGATCTTATAATTAAAATAATGTGCTATTCTTGTCAAAGAGATATTAAGAATCTTATATATAATATTTTTTGTATTTATTAATTCCTTTAAATGTGTCTATACTCCACCATATAGCTACCAAAATTGCTAAAAGTCATGGATCCGTACATGTTGAATTTTATTTTATTATTTATTTTTTTGTGATTATGTAGAAGAATTAATTATATGGTTAAAATTTGGCGTACCCCACCAGCAGTTGGGAGATATTGACTATCTATTAAGCAGTCCTTCTCAATAGGTTGGCCAGGGTGTACTCATCATCTTCACATTCATTTCAAATTTTGACAACTTCAATTGATGTTTCAACATATCTGTTTACAACAATATGTGTAATTAACTATATTTGTGATTAAACCATATATAAAAATAATTATCTAAAACTAAGTGTTTCACGTAATAAATACTCTTTTCGTTCCAAAAAAAAAAATTGCACAATTATATCATATTGAAACGTCCCAAATTTACACAATCTAAAAAAATGAAATATCTTCACCATATGTCATTACACTTAGGGGTGGCAGAGGAAGTATGAATTTTAATAGACTTTCCACGGAACCAACTTGCGAAATTATTAAATCAAATTAACAAAAAACTCTCTTAAATTTTTTTTTTTTATCATATTTATGATGTATAAATAGTTTATTTTCTCACAACTAATATGGCACAGGAGAAGTATATAGTACAATTCAGAGCATATTAAATAATATACCTAACCAATCGAAAAACAAGTGTTTTGATTAAATAAGAATTAAAAAAATAAGGAAAATAAAATAGATTTAACATTTATTTATTTTTAATTATAATTGGGTTTGTCTTGTAGCTAGTGTGTGACCGGCCCCTTGAAGCTCCGAAATCACATCAACTATTTCGTAGAAATTTAAAATGTTTCAAATCTTAGATTGCATTGATTTCTTACCTAATTAGATCTTTAAATGGTGGGACCAAATCATAGTCATGATTCATGTTAAACTTGATATTAATCATTGTCATTATCATAAAACTAACTGAAATCTAGTCACTAATCATACACTATCTATCTCTGTCTTACTGCCCCCTCTCTATCTGTACATTTCGAAAATATGTTTTGCAACTTAGTTTCCAAGAAAAGATGTTATTGGTGTAATTGATTTATAATTTTGACTTTGTTCTGATGTAACGGATCAAAAATTCATCTAAATCAATAAAAATCAAATTATATTATATACATTTAATTACATACAAAAATTTGTCTTCAAGAAAAATGTACTCCCCCACCCTTATAGAGTTTGTGGGGACTTTTGAACAGGTCCGGTCCTAACATGAGGTCAACATGGGCCCCATTTTTTAAAATATCTTTTAAAAACGTCTCAGAGATGTGAGAAGACGACGGCAGACGCTAAAGAGAACCATGATATACACCGTTAAGAGAATACGGAGTGCTGATAATAAAAGATTGTTGAGGTTTTGTAATAATCTTCAAAATCTTATGACACATGGTGATGTTTTCAATGTTGAAAGCAATGAGTTGTTTTTGGAGTTATTATTTTTTAAGTGCTCTTTACCAAAATGAATTATTGAGCAATTGTGATTTTGTTATGAAAACTGTTAGACAAGTCGTATTTAAGTAATTACTTGAAACACCATTGTCGTATTACTTTAAGTATTGAGCAAAATTATATATTGTTAGTCTTTTAAAAATTATTTTACATTATGCTTCATGAGTTCGTATAGAATAAAGAATATGAAGGAATTGAGTCTTATTTTAAAGTTCGATTTAAACCCAAATATTTCTAGGGTCGGTAGATAATGATCGAGTAAAGTATTGGTAGATAATTTGTAATTTTTTATGTATAATTTCAAAAAAAAATATTATTAAAAGTCAATTTTATGGTGAATTTTACAAATTTTTAGGAAGGAAAAAAACCTTGTAGATTATTATCTGGTGGATTTCACAACTATCATATACCCCTTGAGTTGATGCATCTTAAATTTGCTGACACTTCCCTTAACAACACATAGGGAGCTTCTGCAAGGTTCAGCATAGTTATGGCCTCTGTCTGATGCACAAACTCTATAAATATAGAGAAGCACCCTTGTACTCTTTTTAGGTAAAGTGAGTTATGATAATTAATCTTTTATTTATTTCTTGCAAGTTCATGCTGCAAAGAAAATTACTAAAAGAAGTTAGATATATATTTAATTTGTTGAATTTATGAAAGTAGTGATGCACACCTGTGGTGGTAACGTGCAAGCTTGTGTTAAAATCAGGAGAAATAAATAGAGTGATATAAGTGAAGAAATTCAATACTCCATATGTTAGATGTTGCATTCATGAAATGAGAAAATGCAAGTACATCGCTTATAGGTGTGTATATATACATCGCTTATAGGTTAGAGTGCGCTTATTTTGGGATTTTAAATTCAAATTTGTAATTTTGAAATCTAACTCATGTTCTATAAAATTTAGAATTATGAGAGTTCTCATAGTTGGATCGAGCCTCCAACCTTTGTGGATGGTCTTCTCGATTCGGTATGCAATTCTTGCGAATAAATTGAAAGTGTTTGGCTTTCAAAAAAAAAAAAATCATGTTCTACTTTGAAATTTAGAATTATGATTTTAAAATCATACCACATAAATACGTATAAATTCTACAAAAGTCAACTAAATAAATACTTACAAACATATATAGATACCTATAAACCTCGTATAAAGAGTTACTCATATATCATAAAGTTAAATCATATCCTACATAAATTTTAAAACAAATACTACAAAATATGCAATGCAAGTTATTAGGAGGTTAAATTTCAAATTAAAAAATTTCTCAAATTTCCTAAACGGACATACCCGTAATGAAGATCTATTTAAATAAAGAATCTGGAGAAGATTAATTTTTTGAACACGACCCAATATAATTCTATTATTGGTTCATGGAGCCTACTACAATTTTTTTCCAACCCCTTCTCCATGACTCAAACTTAGTCTTAGAACCTCACAGACTTAGGTAATGATGTTTTAACAACTTGAACATTTGAGCTATCTAACTTTGTCTAGAGCCTAAACCGAATGGGCTAATTTTTTTTTATAGTTTCCCCACCCCTAATGAGCTAATCCAACCAAAGGAACAAAGGCTAATACCATAAATAATTGCAATCGTATGAGAATTATTCATGACTTGCTCTTGTTTGTAATTAAACTCTGACCAATATTTCATTCCGCAGCTACTAAATAATTAATACTAGCATTCAATAAACAAAAAACCCATACTGTAGAGATTTCAATGTTGAAGGCACTAAAAAAGACAAGAAACCTACCTTCTCTATCACTTCTGAACAACAGATAGTAACAGTTTCCATTCCCAGCACAAAACACACTGCAACTAATCATCAATGAATAACCTGTAAAAATTCAAAGAAGCAAAATGTACAAATTTCGCTTTGTGATTACAGAATGCCACCTGTAAATGGTCCAAACATGGCTGTCCTCCCCCTTCAAGACATCATTTATCTAACTATTGTGAAGCTTCAGCAATCATAGAGGAATTTATCTACAGGTAAGGCAATTGGTCCGCAATACCAAGTCCGACGCCTGAAACTTGAAATAAACACAAGAAACAAGTCATACTGCAAGGAAATAATCAGCTTTAATATTATATTGCATTTAGTCGATTGAAGAAAATGTTGATTCCTCATTTTTAGATTATCCAAAGAGGGCAATCTACTCGAGCTTCTAATCTATAAACCACTAAGTCAATCTGGTGGTATTTTACAAAATGAATCTGTTTTGCAAATGGTCGTAGCCTTTCTAACAAAACGCTTCAAGCTTCCAGTAAGTAAAAGTAATTGCTAAATAGATCTCATTTTTACCAACTTGGGGGTCCCTCATTGTTTATCGTCTTTTCGACTATTCTGTGAAATATGAGGAAATGGTGCAACTCCACTTGTTTTTCCTTCACTTGAACCTGTCCCTTTCGTCAAAGTCTTGCCTCTTGATTCAACCTCAGCAGCTTTCTTTTGTTCGTTTCTGCCTTCTCTTCCTTCTTTTGTAGCATCATTCGTTTGCTTTTTAGACTCCCCAACAATTTCCTTGATTGTTAGTTCTAGCTTATCTAGTCTCTCTTTCACCTCCAAAAGAGCCGGATTAGAGGCCACCTTTGCTTTTTCGTCATCAGCCTTGCGTTCCATCTCTTTTGCTTGTGCTTCAAACTCAGCTTGCTTCTTTCGCTCCAATTCCTGACAACACGACCCATATGAGACCCAGCAAGAAAGCAAAGCATCAGAATTTTCACACTATGTGTGTGTTTGCAGACCCTAATAACAGCTTTTAGAATAACTTATTTTCAACGATGTGAGAAGAAGCTCTTTAAAATAAGTGATTCACTGCTATTTTGTAGAGTTTGCAAACAAAATCTGTCAGCATTTGAAGCCACATATTTGCATGGTTTCCCATTTCTAACTCATGTGTTGTAACCAATGGCACCCTCTAAGAAGGAGACCCCGTCAAATATACATACTTACATAGATACATATACACACATACATGTTTGAGCTTGCGTGTGATTTCAACAATAACCAAACTAATCAAAACACTTAACCTCTTCCTAAACTCCTAACCAACATAGGAACCATAAAATCAAGTCATGAACTTTGAAATGCTATAGTAGAGTGAAAAACTGATCTCTCAATAAAATGATAAATCTCTTATTTCCCAATACCAACTCTTAGTTAGTCAAATAAGCCTGAGTCTTGTTTCATTTTTAATACAAATATCTACAGAGTAATCAAATAGGAGGTGTCAATAACAGTTCTGAGGCGTACTCAAAATATCATTTCCGTACCATAAAGCTTAATAAAGATTAAGTGGAAATGTGGCTTCTAACAGAGATTAAGTGGAGAGCACATTGAATCAACATTAGCCTGAATAAGAATCAAGCATCAAATTCAATAATTTTCAGAAACTGGGATAGGACTTGGGAGAGAATGGAGGATTTGATATCTATCATTCACAGATAACATTAGAATAGTACTTAAGCCTACGGTGAATGCAAGAATGTAGGTGCCGTTGAATGATATAGGCATCCAATTGTTCTGGACGATTTCAGGTTTTTTAAGAAGCTATATTATTGAAACTATGCATTCAATTAATGCATAGAATCTTACTAAAGAAAAGAGGATAATTAGGCGGGAATTCAAACGAGTTATTTCAAATTCATTTCAATCGAACTTGCATCAGTCTCATTCCTGAGCTCAAGCAGCCTACGAACATTATACATCTTTTACCAAATCCATGAAAAAAATCAACTTTGGAAATTTAAATTCAAATGATCATGCATCAAATAAAAAAACGTGACAGAAAAATATCACCATTTGCAGTAAACAAAGCAAGAAATTATGATAAAGCAATATATATTGTAAAGCATACCGCGTCCATTTTTCTCATTTCACTGCGAGCATATTGAGCTACAAGAAACACGGCTGAAAAAGAAATCATAAAAATCGTCATTTATACAACCGAAATCCGATGTTTGTAACATAAATGTAGCATGCTTTTCAGATGAATAAAATGAGTACCCAACGACGGCAAGCAACAAAACAAGAGTTGTACCAGGTGGAAATCCAACCTAAAAATCATAGAACAAACACACTATTATCTCCAAGCATTACATTAAATGCAGTGATCATCCTAAATTGCTTGTTCTTTTGCAGAATTCAGATAAAAGAAAAGAAAATCCTTTTGCAGAAAAAACTTCTATCAATCGGAACAAAATGTTCGACGAAATGCCTGAATGAAAAAGAAATTACGTACCCAAACTTCTTCTTATTGGGAGTCTCGGAGAAGATTATCCTTGCCGCAGTCTTGAAATCGAGGTTCTTAAGAGCTTCGTATTGCTCACTGTAGTTACTCAACGAAGGAGGAGATGAAGAAGACCCATTACCGCCGCTGTTAGTGGTGGTGGGTTTGTTATTTCCGGTGGCGGAGCAAAAGGGTTGGTTCCGGTTTGGAAATGGGATCCGATTCCAAACACTCTTCCCCGCTAGAATTCTTCTCATGTCTTCCTGCACAGCATTTGATTGTTTGGTAACAATGAAGTTCGTTTACAGTAGTACAGTTTTGACTATTTTGATTCTATTGTGGGCCTTGTATCCGGACCATGTTCAATTGATGGGCTTGAAGTTGAAAATATCTAGGGCGCGGCTAAATGCACCCGGCGATCCTATGAGTACACCCACGCGATGTGGACACCCGCAAAACGAATGAGGACACCCATCTGGAAAACTCAAAAATACCCTTCTCCCATTAAAACCCTAATCCATCTACTCATTTGGTACACCCACCATATTTTCGCCTCCCTCACCTTCCCTCCCACGTCTCGTCGCCGCGTCCAAAAATTTTGCCAGCGCTGTCCCCGTTTCGCGGCCGCAGCTCCGCCTCCCCTCTTCTCCTTCCTCGTCCGCAGCGGCCGCCGTCGCCCTTCTCCTAGAGACGCGACCGGCAGCTCCGCCTCCCCTCTTCTCCTCCCTCGTCCGCAGCGGCCGCCGTCGCCCTTCTCCTAGAGACGCGGCAGCTCGCACCCCTCCTCCCTCCGCCACCGCCGCTCGTTCCAGGTTCCAGGTAGGATTTTTTTTTTTTTAATTTTTTAGAAAAATTAGGGTTTTTAAATGTTCGTGATTTATTTTCGAACATATTGAGTTTGTATTGTAAAAATTTTCGAACAATCTGGGTTTGTTTTGGGAAAAATTTCGAACATTTTGTTCGATCTTTTTTTTCGGACAAATTTGAGTTGTTTTGGAATTTTTTTCGAACAATCTGTGTTTGTCTTGGAAAAAATTTCGAACAACTTGTTATTTTTGAACATGTTTGTTCTGGAAATTTTTTCGAACATGTTTATTTTTGTTGAAATTTTGGAGTTTTTTTGTTGAAGAATGGTGTTTGTTTTGGTGTTGGTGGAGATAATTATGTGGAATAGAAGGGGTGGGTGTACTCATCTTCATTTTTTTCATAAATTTTACTCTAGGGGTATATGAGACATTTCACATGTTCTAAAAGATTAAAAAAATGTTTGGTGGGTGTACTCATAGGAAATCCGGGTGCATTTAGCCGCGCCCAAATATCTAACGGCCACGGATAAATGATCATTTATTATGTGTTCACCCTCCAGATAACTTCACCCCCAAAATATGAGTTCACACCCCCATAAAATACCACATATAACCTTTTACCCTTCCCCACAATTAATATATAATACAAAATATTTTGAGTTCACCCACAATTCAAAAAAACTCATCTTGGAGCGAAATCGTGCAATTCCCGTTGTTATTGGAAATGATTTAGACTTTTAGTTGTTGAAGAAACTTGGTTTTTGCACAAAATGGGGCATTAGGAGACGAAACGTCGAAAATTGATTTTTCTATTCCTTCTCGAGTCTAGTTCGTCGAGTTAAGTGATAAAACTCGGCCAAGACTTCCACATTGTTGCACAAAACTCGGTGACAAACTTACACATTGTTGCACAAAACTTGGTGACAAACTTACACATTGTTGCACAAAACTCGGTGACAAACTTACACATTTTTACACAAAACTCGGTGACTAACTTCCACATTTTTGCACAAAACTCGGTGACAAACTCCCTCATTCGCAGATTGCCATGCTCATCTTCATCATATTCTTCCTCTATGTAATTTTTCTTACCATCAACCAACCTCTATTAAACAAAAATCTTAATTTGCTACTGTTTGAAAAAAATTCAGAAAAGTGATACATAATGTGACACTATTTTCTGAAAATTGAGACATAGTGTGGAACTATTGTTCGAAAATTGACACATAATGTGAAAAAAAAAAATTCTGACAATTTAGACATTATGTGGAAGTGTTTTTTGAAATTTGAGACATTATGTGGAAATTTATTACGACATTTGGTACATAAGGGAGGATTGCAAAGCCTTTTTGTTTAAAGTGGTTAACTCAACACCTATGGGGTAGAATGATCATTTTACCCCTTAATTCAAAAACTAAATTGGAGTGGAGGGTGAACCAAGGATGAAAATGTCGCGAAATATCGCGGATATATCGCAAATTTGGATATTGCGATATGGATATTGGGGTCTAATGTATTTTTTCCCGAGTATCGCGGATATATCGCAAAATATCGCTAAATATCAATGTCGATATCGTTCAACCATAGTGTAAAATTGGACGGGAATCGAAAAATATCGCGGATATGTCGCACGATATCGCAAAATCTGAAGAAAAAAAATCGCAAACTTATTCGAAATTTTATTTTTATATGTACAAAATTATATATTTTATTTTTAATAGTGCAAGCGAATATACAATATTCTCAATTCACCTCATATATTTAGTACTCCTAGTTTTTTAAAATATATGAATTACACGTGCATAACTATATCCTAAATTACTATAATGTGATTTCACCTACTATTTGTGAACCCCATTATCATTTTGATATTAATTGTATTTTATCATGTATATTTATTTAATCATTTTGTATTGTATTATGTTGTCTAGTTTTCGCCAGCCACTATTTAATTGTATTTTATCAAAGTTGTTTGGACAAAGATGTCACTTCACCTACTATATTCGAACCTCATAGGTCATCATTTTGATATTAATTGTATTTAATCATGTATATTTAATCATTTTATATTGTATTATGTTGTCAATTAGTTTTCGTCAGCCAGTATTTATATAATTTATTATCTATATGTTTGTTTTAAACATATAATTTTAACGACTTTTGAATGAAATACACGTATAATAGTATGTTTTAATAATCCCTAAAATTTCATGTTAAATTTTCAAGATTTTAATAAGATTTCCGTCATTTTTTCAATTTTTTTGCGATCCATATCGATATATCCCGCGGTATATCCGTAAAATTAAGGTTGCGATATTGGTTGGGATAGCGATATTTTCATCCTTGGGGTGAACACATAATAAAGGGGGGGGGGAATTTATCCGTGGCCATAACTATAACCTACCGATTTTTTATTTTACAAAATAGTGACGGGTGAAATGTTAGTTATACCCTTGGCTAAAAAATAGAAAAATAGTCCTAAATTTCAAAAAAGAAATTCGAAAAAAAAATAAAAACATGGCAAAGGATTATAAACTTGATAAAAAATAAAGGGTTAACAGTCATGTTGTTGATTTGTCGTGAGATTGCTCGAATTTGTGATGAATTATGCTTTAAATATCAAGTTATTCTTGCAAGAATCGTGTAATTGTGAGTTAATTCTCGAAATTTTGATACACAAACATTCTTGCTTGATTTCTAGGTAAATGGGGTGTTTTGAATCAAATCACGAATAATCCAGCCGTTGGATCGTGTCAATGAGTGGACCACATGAAAGAAGTCGAAGAGAGGGTCGTAATGAAATAAGAATCAAGCCGATCGGACCTCCGGATCAAAAGTTACGCCCAAAGCAAAAGCAAGGACAGAGTGTCACTCAGCCGAGTCGGGCCAAAACTGCAAATTTCGATTTTTTGAACACTCGGTCGAGTGCTCAGACTCGGCCGAATCTGAGAGTTTCAACATTTCTGCACACTCGGCCGAGTGGCACAACTCGGTCGAGTCACGTGTGGACAAAAGTGTAAACACGTTTTTTAACAAGACCACTCGGCCGAGTCACTGCGCATTTTTTGTCCACTTCCAAATTAGACCTAGGGACACGTGCCAAGCTCAAGGGGGAGGGTATAAAAGGCCACAAATTCGTTTTTTAAGAGGAGGCAGCCATTAGAAGAGGATAGAAGCTCCCTAACATCCAAACTTCACCATCTTAGCTCATTTTCCTTCATTTAGCCATAGAATTTAGTTGATTTCATAGTTTAGTTGTCAATTTGAATTGTAATTTCATTTTCAAGCAAGGATTGAAAGACTCCATTGAAGCATTTTAAGGTTTTGTCTACATTTTCAATCAAAGAGGTGATATCTTACTTTAATTTGAGTATTTTGTTGATTATTTAGCATGGGTTTGTTGATTATCTCTCTTTTCTCTCTTAATTTCATTAAATTAGCCATGGGCTAAGCATTTTGGTGTTTGGGTGTTGTACAATTGTGATGGAATTAATGTTATAGCTTGATTTCAATTGTGGAATTCATTGGTGGGGTTTATTGGTTAGGTTTATGGGTTTTGAGAGACCATTTTACAAGAACTCAATTATTAGGTTGTATTAGAAGCATGATTAGTGCAACGAGAGTTGGTTAATCTTGACGATAGTATAATCGAGGGTTGGGAGCCGAGTGAATTGAGTTAATATTGGTTTATCGCAACGAGAGTTGGATAAATTTCATTAGAACCCCATTTATCTACATTAATTGCTTTAATTGACATTTAAGTGATTAGTGAGAAGGCCATAGGAGCTTGGTTGTTAGTAGGAGTATTCAAGTGGAAAAGCATAACTAGGGATTAGTTTAGTTTAGTTTAATTAGGTAGAGTCGAACCCCCTAGCCGTGTGATTACCCGGGTAAGAAAACTTCTATTCATCATCTCGATCCTAGGTGCTTGCTCGATTTATGCCTTAGCGATTGCTTCTACCAAATTCCATCCAATGAATTACACATAGACTTCAAATTTTAACATCGATTCCACACAAGGACGAACACTACCTCTCCTCACTTGATTTCTATCGTATTTTTCTTAGTTATTTGCTTGTCATTAGTTGTTATTTGTAAGTTTCAATTACATTTCATTGCACAAAACATGAGTTTTCATTATATTCAAAGAACAACATACACACTAAGGCTACTTTCACATACTAGTCCCACGGATCGATAATTTAACCGGGCCTTACTTTTATTACATACGAACCTCTTATACTTGAGGGGAACGTGTTGGTAAAAACACGTGTCAAGTTTTTGGCGCCGCTGTCGGGGACTAGTTTTGTTTTGAAGTAACTTAGTGTTTGTGGGTCTTGAGTACTAGTGATTTTATTTTTCTTGATAGTAAGTTCTTTGTTTGTCTTGTCTTTGGAATTTGATACTTGGTTGATTCTATAGGTGCATGAACACAAGAGCAGGTGGAATTGATCATATTCCTATTGATTTGGAGATCGAAGCTACGGCTAGAAGAAGAAATCGAGATCGGAATCAAAGACTTGAACAAGAGAGAGCAATGGCGGATAACCAAGGAAACAACAACAATCAAAACATCATTCACCCTCCTATCGACAACCGAGTCATTGGAGCGGGGAATGAGGGTGGAGTCGGTCATGAGGAAGAGAGAACCATTCGGGATTACTTTGAACCCCCGATTCAAAGGTGCTATGATGGAATCGAGCGCCCTCCGATTGCGCCCAACAACTTCGAAATTAGCCCGAGTCTAATTCGAATGCTAGAAAAGAGGCAATTTGGGGGTGAGCCACTTGAAGATCCCAATCAAAACTTGTCCCGATTCTTGGAGTATGCGGATACGGTGAAGATCAATGGGGTACATGAGGACAATTTGAAGATGAGACTTTTTTCTTTCACCTTGTAAGATAAAGCTAAGGAATGGCTCTCCTCAATGATCAACAACCGAGCTACCACTTGGGATGAGCTTAGCAAGAGGTTCTTATTGAAGTTCTTCCCTCCATCCAAAACTCTTCAATGCAAGATCGAAATTACTCAATTTCTCCAAAGGGAGAATGAAAGTATTTATTGTGCATGGGAGAGATTCCAAAGTCTTTTGAGGAGATGTCCTCAACATGGATTTGCCGAAGAGCAAACGATTAGCTTCTTCTACAATGGATTGGGGCTTTCTTCAAGGCAATACATAGATGCATCCGCGGGTGGGCAATTGTTTGCAAAGAGTGCAAGAGTAGCAAAGGAAATCATTGAAGCAATTGCTACAAACACCTACGATTGGCCTATTGATGGAAATAGATCCAATAGAGTTGCTCAAATTGGAAGTAACTCTACATCATTGGGTGATACAATCAAGATGCTCTTGGATAAGGTTGAGTTGATGGAGAACAATCAAAGAAGGGAGAACTTTGGTGGAGGAATGGAATTGCCCAACATGTTGAACCAAGTTGAGGATGCTAACTACATGGGGAGGCCCAATACCAACAAGGGAATTTTCAAGGAAATTTTCACCAACCATTCCCAAACCAAGCTCCTAATCAAAACCGTTTCCAACAACATGCCCAAGCCCAATTCCAAGGAAATCCTCCTTACAATCCAAATGCTCAAAAATATGAAAACTTCTCTTATGGAAATCCTAAAGCCGCTCTCACTCTCCCTCCGAGATTTGATTCGGGTGCTCTTGTACCAAACAATGAGGGGAGACCACATTTGGAAGACTTGTTGACCACTTTCATAGCTCAAAATAATCAAACGACGGCTCAACAAAACCAAAAGATAGATAGGTTGGATGAACAAATGCTCGCAATGGCTAAGCAAATGAAGAACATGGAGTTTCACATGAGTCAAATTGCTTCTTCGAGTGGGGTAAATAAAAAAGGCAAGTTCCCTTCTACTACGGAAGCAAATCCTAGAGAGAATTGTATGGCAATTAATCTCCGTAGTGGCACTCAATACGAGGGACCAAACATGCCAAATGAAGACGAAGATGGAGAAATGAGGATAAGAGAAGGGATGGAGAAAGAAGAGAAGAAAGAAGAAAGGATACCTAAGTGGAAGAAAGTTAAGGAAGCAAGAGAAGCAAAGTATGAAGAGAAGATAGAGTTTGATGGGTGGGGAGTTCCAAAAACACTTGTTCCACCACCATTTCCCCAACGGTTTATGAGAAAGAAGCTCGATGAGAAATTTGGAAAGTTTCTTGAAATTTTCAAGAAAGTCACCATGAATGTACCCTTCTTGGAGGCTCTTGAGGAGATGCCCACTTATGCAAAATTTATGAAAGAGATTCTTTCAAAGAAAAGAAAAGTGGAAGAATGTGAGACGGTGAATCTTCCTATGGAATGTAGTGCTTTAATCCAAAAGAGTCTCCCTCAAAAGTTGAAAGACCCCGGAAGCTTCACATTGGTATGTGAGTTGGGCAATGGAGAAAAGAAGAAAGCTCTTTGTGATCTTGGAGCTAGCATAAATTTGATGCCCCTCTCAATGTATGATCGTTTGAAGCTTGGAAGTATGAAGCCAACCAACATGACTTTACAATTGGCGGATCGTTCCATAGTTTATCCGGAAGGGGTTGTAGAAGATGTAGTGGTGAAAGTGGATAAATTTAACTTTCATGCCGATTTTGTGGTGATGAATATGGAAGAGGACCCCGAAATTCCTTTGATATTGGGGAGACCATTCTTAGCTACGGGGGGAGCAACAATTGATGTGAAAGATGGAGAGATCAAGTTGAAAGTGGATGAGGAGGAAGTAACATTTGTAATGAAGGATATGAAAAATTCCTCAAACTCAAGCATAAGCAATGATATACTCTCCACTTCTCAAACTCTTAATGATTCACATTGTTCTAACAAATCTTGTGTTACTAATATTAACTTTCTTTGTGGCCTAGGAAGAAAAGTTAAGAAAAGAGTTGATCCAAGCTCAAAAATTCTAAAGAAGAAAGTGAAAGATTGGTATGACAAGAAGAAGAAAATGAAGAACAAAGCAAAGAAGCACCACTATGCTTCTTCTTCAAAAGAAGTTGGTGGTGTCAAGATGAAAGAGGAAGTTTGAACTCTATATGTTCTGTCCGGCTCGAAGACGTTAAACTTAGCGCTAAATGAGAGGCAACCCATTTTTACTTACTTTCATAGTGTAGTTGTTTCTTTTATGTTTTTAGATGATGCTTTTGATGGTGGGGAAGCTTGATTTTTGTAGGTACATTCGTATGGACGTGTGGTCGAATGGTTGAAGAGATGGATTGAAAAGGAAGAAGGAGGTGATAGCCATCATGGAAAGGTACACCCTTTTCCAAACTTGGATTGCTTAGCAATGCTCAAGTTTGGGGGGTAGGGAGATTTTTCTTTATTTTGTTGTACTTGGCTTATTTTTCATATGAGCACATGCCATTGGTGATTAATATTTTCTTATAATATTGGATTGGTGTGTGTGCTTGATTGATTTTCATGATGGTGAATTCACTTGTCATATGTGTTGGATTTGAGCATTGCTTGGTTGCAACTTAATTTTATCACTTTTTTTTCCAAACTTTTTAATTACATAGCAATGAAAAAGTTTGGGGGGATGTGGTCGTTTTTAAAAGTAAATTTGCATCCAAGCACATGAAGTTAATTGTGTTTGATTATTTGGTGAAGTCTAGAAAAGTTGTTGATTGAAAGTGAGGATCGTGAGTATTGTATGAATTTTGAGCATTGGAAGGAGAAGAATTGAACCGAAATGCGTTGGGAAGGGCATGGAGCTTGAAGAAAAATTCATCCCAACAAGCGAAAGGGGAGATTTCTTTTCCTCCTTATGTCTATCTCGATTCTCCTTTTGATTGTATTTGTGGTTGTTTGAATGAATGATTTCTTGTGATTCTATATATCAATGATATCTTGCTTGGTTGATGTGAATGAGTTGATTTTGGATTATGGATGAGTATTGATAGGATGTGTGATTTTGTAACTTCCTATGTGATTGAGAGTTGATTCATGAATGAACCTACCATTTGAATGTGTGTTGTGAGAAGAACTAGGCTTATGATAATGTTTGTATTCACGTCATTGAAAACCCGGTGAGAATTGATCCTTGAACCAATCATGACTCGGTTGTTTATTTGAGAGTGGATTGATCATTGTCCATAATTCTAGAACTTGCCATAAGTCTTGCTTGAAACCACAAGTGTGTGAAACAATGGGATATGATTTAGGCCATCTTTTGTTATTAATAGTCACTTAGCCAAATATTCCCGTACCAAAAAGAAGTTTTCGTAGTTAGCCAATTTGAGCCTTAAAACTTGATCTTTTGGCAACCTACAATGTTTAACCTCTTGAACTTTATAAGCCTTTGCCCTTTACTAGTGGAGGACAAGTGAAAAGTGGAAAAACATGAGTTTTGATTGAAATGTGTGTGGGGTGTTTGAGCAAAGAGAAAAAAGAAAGAGAAGATGAGAAACAAAAGAAAAGGATAAGAAAATGGGAAAAGAAAGTGAAAAGAATGAAAAATAAAAAAAATCAAAGAGGGGATCTCCAAAAAAAACATGTGCTTAAGAGCAAAAGTGGACTCTTGAAAGAAACAAAGGAAGAAAATTCTTGAGAATGAAAAGAAAAGTGAGGAGGTGGATAGTTTGGTTTGAATGAAATAAAAAAATGAAAAAAATTGTTCGTTGTCCTCCACTAGTCGAGTTACAATTTCCAAAATTCTTCCCACCGTTTCCAAAGAGCCAACGTTACATCCTAATTAAAGTGGTAGAAAGATGAGATTTTTGGCAAGCTTATGGTGATTATGTGATGTGATTCAATTGAAGAGTGAAAACATGACCTCAATTTACTTGTGTGGATGAGAGAAACACTTCTTGTGAGGATTGTGAATCAAGTGCTTGATTTTGCTTTATTTTTAATCACAACTTGCATGAAGATGGTAGGGGAGTTCATGGTTGATAATTGTTCATTGGAAGCTCACTTGATCATATCATTGCTTTGGTTGAATCCATGGTTCAAATTCTTCACAATCACTCTCCTTTGTTCTTTTTTTTTTTTTTTTGCTTTGGGACAAGCAAATCTTTAAGTTTGGGGGGGGTGATTTGTCGTGAGATTGCTCGAATTTGTGATGAATTATGCTTTAAATATCAAGTTATTCTTGCAAGAATCGTGTAATTGTGAGTTAATTCTCGAAATTTTGATACACAAACATTCTTGCTTGATTTCTAGGTAAATGGGGTGTTTTGAATCAAATCACGAAGAATCCAGCCGTTGGATCGTTTCAATGAGTGGACCACATGAACGAAGTCGAAGAGAGGGTCGTAATGAAACAAGAATCAAGCCGATCGGACCTCCGGATCAAAAGTTATGCCCAAAGTAAAAGCAAGGACAGAGTGTCACTCGGCCGAGTCGGGCCAAAACTGCAAATTTCGATTTTTTGAACACTCGGTCGAGTGCTCAGACTCGGCCGAATCTGAGAGTTTCAACATTTCTGCACACTCGGCCGAGTCACGGGTGGACAAAAGTGTAAACACGTTTTTTAACAAGACCACTCGGCCGAGTCACTGCGCATTTTTTGCCCACTTCCAAATTAGACCTAGGGACACGTGTCAAGCTCAAGGGGAGGGTATAAAAGGCCACAAATTCGTTTTTTAAGAGGAGGCAGCCATTAGAAGAGGATAGAAGCTCCATAACATCCAAACTTCACCATCTTAGCTCATTTTCCTTCATTTAGCCATAGAATTTAGTTGATTTCATAGTTTAGTTGTCAATTTGAATTGTAATTTCATTTTCAAGCAAGGATTGAAAGACTCCATTGAAGCATTTTAAGGTTTTGTCTACATTTTCAATCAAAGAGGTGATATCTTACTTTAATTTGAGTATTTTGTTGATTATTTAGCATGGGTTTGTTGATTATCTCTCTTTTCTCTCTTAATTTCATTAAATTAGCCATGGGCTAAGCATTTTGGTGTTTGGGTGTTGTACAATTGTGATGGAATTAATGTTATAGCTTGATTTCAATTGTGGAATTCATTGGTGGGGTTTATTGGTTAGGTTTATGGGTTTTGAGAGACCATTTTACAAGAACTCAATTATTAGGTTGTATTAGAAGCATGATTAGTGCAACGAGAGTTGGTTAATCTTGACGATAGTATAATCGAGGGTTGGGAGCCGAGTGAATTGAGTTAATATTGGTTTATCGCAACGAGAGTTGGATAAATTTCATTAGAACCCCATTTATCTACATTAATTGCTTTAATTGACATTTAAGTGATTAGTGAGAAGGCCATAGGAGCTTGGTTGTTAGTAGGAGTATTCAAGTGGAAAAGCATAACTAGGGATTAGTTTAGTTTAGTTTAATTAGGTAGAGTCGAACCCCCTAGCCGTGTGATTACCCGGGTAAGAAAACTTCTATTCATCCTCTCGATCCTAGGTGCTTGCTCGATTTATGCCTTAGCGATTGCTTCTACCAAATTCCATCCAATGAATTACACATAGACTTCGAATTTTAACATCGATTCCACACAAGGACGAACACCCGAACACTACCTCTCCTCACTTGATTTCTATCGTATTTTTCTTAGTTATTTGCTTGTCATTAGTTGTTATTTGTAAGTTTCAATTACATTTCATTGCACAAAACATGAGTTTTCATTATATTCGAAGAACAACATACACACTAAGACTACTTTCTTATACTAGTCCCACAGATCGATAATTTTACCTGGCCTTGCTTTTATTACATACCAACCTCTTATATTTGAGGGGAACGTGTTGGTAAAAACACGTGTCAGTTGTGCGGGGAGGGAATGAACCGGTAAAAAATATAAAAAAAGGATTAAAAAAAATCGAAAAATACCATAATTTTGGGAAAATAATTCGGCGAAAAGCAATAATTTCGGCAAAAATGTCGAAAAAGGATAAAATTTTAAAAAATAACAAAATTTCAGGAGAAAATTTCGAAGAAAATTAAAAAAAAAATTGGCAAAAAAAAATTATGAAAAACTCACAGAGCATATAAGCTTACAAATCAGCAACAGAGAAAGGCATTTAGATCGACAAATGTTGTGGAAGGCGGCTCCGGCAAACGTGAATGCGACGAGTGGGACAATGCGAAAGGGACGATGGCGAACGCGGAGGGGCGGTAGATACGCGACGCGGAGGAGATGGACGACGACGAACGTGACTGGGACGGCGGCGAGGCGAATCGGAGATGCGGCAAAAAACGCGTAGATATGTAAAGAAGACGGCGGCGCACGGAGGAGAGAATGACACGGCGGCGGAAGCAGAAGAGAGAGGAGAAATCGCGATATAGGGTTTTTTTTGGATTTTTGGGTGGATGGATGGTTATTACAAGTCGGGGTATTTTAGAGAATTCAAGGTAGTGTACTCATATAGTACATTGGGTTTTTAAGCGAATGGGTGTCCTCAACAATGTTGTGTGGTCGTATAACTGTGGCCTATAACTATTTGTGCAGGGCCCAATATAAAGCAGATCAGTCGAATATTTTGGACCCGAATTTATTAGGGTCCGACTATTTACACCTCCATTTGCGTTGAGAACACTCCCCCTCTGGACGCACCCCCAAAAATCTGATGCACCCCCCTCAAATTGTCATAAATGCTCTTCTCTTATATAATTCCAATTACTACTCACACCACCCCTAAACCCTACTTTCTCCCCCAAATCCTCCATCTTCATCCTCCTCCATTTCTTCCTCCTCCACCAATTCTTCTTTCATCTTCTCCCCCACCCCTCACCACCACCGTCGGCGACCTGCCCCTCCACCACCCGTCGCCGGCGACGCCACCCCCTCCCTCCCTCGCCGAACCCGTCGCCCCCTCCTCCCCCCGCCTGTAAAAAAAAAAAAAACAGATCGCGGCCGCCGCGGCCGTCCCCTCCCTCCCTCGCCGAGACAGTCCCCTCCCTCCCCCATCCTTCTCCCATCTCGATTTGTAAAAAAAAAATATTACAGTAATCGGCCGCCCCCGCTCCCGTCCATCGGCCAAATCCAGGTTTGTTTGTTTTTTCCTTCTTTTTCTTACCTTTCGACCACTTTAGGTCGATCCAAATACACTCCGTCGACAACAGGGTGTCGACGAGTGTATTTTTGGTCGACCTAAAGTGGTCGACGAGTTTTTAAAATTTTTTTTTTTTTTCGATCAACAAATGTCGAGCATATACAATCTTGTCGACAAACCAGTGTCGACGGGAGTGAATATGGTCGACACTGGTTTGTCGAAATCTTAAAAAAAAAGTTGAAATTTTTTAAGTTGATTTTTTTTTGTTTGGGGAGAAATTTTGTTGTTTGGGGAGAAATTTTGGTGGTTTGGTGTTTGGTGTTTGGTGGTGGTGGCGGCGGCGGCGACGGCGGCGGAGGATGGATAAAACTTAGGTTTAAAGGTGGGGGTGCATTTAGTAGTTTAATATGACTTAAAGGGTATTTTTGATTTTTTACTTCATTATTTTATTATTAAATTCATAGGGGGAGTGTTCTCAACGCAAATGGAGGTGTAAATAGTCGGACCCTTTATAACCATGTCGTATTTTTTGTTCATGGGCTTGGTATCATAAATGGGTTATATTACTCCCTCGAGTATAATAAAATTTAATTATAAGTAGAGTTTAAGAAATAATTTTATAAACTTTTATTTATAAAGAAAATAAATGAATTGACTTGTGTGTGTAAAGAGTTTTCATTTTAAAGCTATGAAATGAAAGGTACAGTGAAACATCTCAAAAGAAATGTGTGAAAAGTGTTATGGGAGTGAGGGAGTACGCTACAACCGAAATGCACCTAAATCCTTAAACAAATTTTGTTTCACTGAATTATTACAAATTATTACTCCCAAATTTTTTTTACACAAAAACTAACGAAATATCTTTAAGTCAAATTCCTCCCAAATCTTCACATGAATCAAGATTTGACTTTTAGGATGGGATTTTGTCAATTGATTCACAAACTGTTTCTTCTCAAATCAAATGAGAGAAATTTAACCTAAAAATTAGTTCAATGATTCCATGTGTAAATTTTTTGATAGTTTGTGATAATTTATGTTCAATTTTTTGTGAGATTTGTGCAATTAGAGTTAATAATGTTAATGTAGATAGATACGATTATATAAGTTGAATTTTTAAAGAAATTATTATATGAGCTTGTATAAAATTTTAATACCATTTTATAAATTTTACTCCCTCCGTCCCACAGGAATTTGCACACTTTGCATATATGGATGTCCCATACCAATTTGCACACTCCATAAAAGGAAATATCTTCACAACCCTCACCCTTGAAATATACTCATATTTACCCATATGCCATTACTTTTCCACACTCAATCTACTTTTTATTTTACTTTATTCATAAAAGTTTACAAAACTACCCTTCAAAACATCAATCATTACACCTTTTCTTACACATTTCTTAAAATGTGTGCCGGTCAAAGGGTGCAAATTCCTCCGGGACGGAGGGAGTAGTATAAACAATTGTAAAACTCTTGTACATATTCTATGTCATAAAATTAATATATTAGTTAAAAAAAATGATAATAGACAAAATAAATTTAATTAAAAAAATATAAGAAAAAAAAAAGGAAATTAGTGCTTGTGCATGATAAAAATAAAATAGGATAAGTAGTACAACATTAAAAGGGACATGGTATTGCATGTGGCATAATTAATTTGAAAATGGATAAAGTGGTGGTGGTAGGAATATGAATCCTGTACGGAAAATATTATTTGTATTTAGGGTAGTGTCGTGACATTTAAATTCAATTATCTAATTCCACAACTTAATTTACGTCTAATTAATTTTGAAGTGACGCGGTATATGTTAATAAGTCTATTTTATATTTTACCACTTTATTATTGCTTTGGTCTAAGATTTCGTATTTCCAAATAATGTGTTACTATTTTAAGATTTCAAAAATAATCGTAAAGAAATTTTCTTTTGCTTCACAAATTCATAAATACAATTTTTTGTCGTTGAAACAAAGTGTGCACGACAAAAAACAAATTAAAACAAAGTAGGAAAGAGGCAAGGAGCATAAAATTAGTAAAGTCAAAGTTTAAGGGATAAAATATCAATAAACAAATTAGTAAATAAAAGGTCTTAAGGGATAAAACGTTAATAAACAAAGTACAAGAGAGAAAAAGAAAAAGGTAAAAAATTATAAAAGTACAGATAAGATTAAATAAAATCATAGAGATGGAGGTGTGTTAAGAATATATTCCATTATTTAACAACGCAAATAAAATAATAATAACCCATTCCAACAATAATAATGTTAATATAATAGTATTT
Organism: Galeopsis tetrahit; assembly: GCA_963675135.1. Classification (NCBI taxonomy): domain Eukaryota; kingdom Viridiplantae; phylum Streptophyta; class Magnoliopsida; order Lamiales; family Lamiaceae; genus Galeopsis; species Galeopsis tetrahit. The sequence goes on from OY776126.1 coordinate 6,562,437, forward strand.
AAAATATGAATAATAATATAGTAATATTTTAACAATAAAAAAACAATAATTTTCAATAATAAGTTCATACAAATATAAATAAATCAATAGTACTTCATAGTATTATTTTTATAATTATAATAATTATGAAAAAAACATATATATATATAGTAATAACATTATTATTTATTAAAAATATACTCCTAGTAATTTCAAAAAATCAATAATAGTATCATTATTAAATAATAAATCCAACAAAAAATAATGATAATATAGATTCACAGTTATTCATGGTCCAAATCTATTATAAGAATAATTATTCATATACTATCATTTTATTCGTGCAATACTAGGGATGTCATCTAGTAAAATGATCCAAATTTATAAGTTAATCAAGAAAAAAATATATTTTGGTAAATTAAATTTTCGTATTATATAATTTGTTATTAAAAAATAATAATATGTGGACAGTCTCAAACTAGAATTTCTCATTATATTTATATATATATATATATATTTTTTTTTTTTTTTTTGAAGGCTTCTCATTATATTATAGGGAGTATTATTATATTTACACTCGAGTCCAAATGCATTTGATAATGAGAGTGTTACTTTCTTCGAGGAAAGAATTTATTTTCAAATTTTAAAAAATAAAGAATTGGATTATACCAGCTCACATTCTCTCTTTTTCTGCAAACTTTAAGCCAAATTTTCTGCTTTTAAATTTGCAAATCCCATTTAATTTATGAACTGATTGGCTCGCCAGAACTTGGCCGTGCGGCACTGTTATGCCGCCGGTGAATTATTCTCTGCTCTCCCACCTTCAATCTTTTCAATTCAGTTTTCGTCTGCATTATAGTTGAATTCAAATTTTGAAGTTTCAATTGATTTTTGCAATGTTATGCCGGAAAACCTCAGTTAAAAGCGGCCGTGGATCGGTGGCGGTGTATCTGAATGTTTATGACCTTACCCCCATTAATGGCTATGCTTATTGGCTAGGTCTTGGAGTCTATCATTCCGGTGTTCAAGGTCTGTTCTCTCTCTCTCTCTCTCTCTCTCTCTCTCTCTCTCTCTCGGAATCAGTTTAATTGAAATGACAGAATTAGAAAATAAAATAGTATAGGATCTCATTTGCGATTGAAATCTCGTTTGAATTTTGTAGACTATAGATTAGATCTGAATTCGACACTTTTTGCTGGATAACCGGATACATACTCTTGATTATTTGTTTAAATTTTGAAAAAAAAGATTGTGTAAATTGTTGAAATTGGGATAATTTGACAGTTCACGGGGTGGAGTATGCATTCGGAGCGCATGAGTATCCAACAACAGGGATTTTTGAAGGGCAACCAAAACAGTGTGAAGGATTCACATTCAGAAAATCCATTCTGATTGGATGGACAGAAATGACGCGTGGAGGAGTGAGAGGAGTGATGGACAAACTAGCAGAGAAATACAGAGGAGATGCCTATAATTTGATCACCATGAATTGCAACCATTTCTGCAACGATGCTTGCATTCACCTCACTGGAAATCCTATCCCAAAATGGGTCAATCGCCTTGCTAGAATTGGTTAGTTTTCTCCTCCCTTCTCCTTGCATTTGAAAAAATTAGGGTTGAAAAGATTTTAGTATATAAGTAATGGAGTAATCTGTATGAAATCTTGGGGTTGAAACGTTTTAGAACAGCATTTTAGAAGCTGCTATTCTTGAAATGTCAACATATTATTAAATTATTAAGTGGAGTATATTACATGAATAAGTTAAATCAACTTATACAGGCTAATATAATAAAATTACCTGTTGTAATGAGGTATCAATTCATGTCTATTGACATTAAAGTGTATCTAAAAGCATCATGTTCTTCATTTAGTTTTTTCTCAGTTCGATTTCTTTGCGCCATTTTTCGTATTTCATTGTATGTTTCATTCCCGAATCATTAATGCGTGTCGATATGGTATATAAAGTTTATGGATACATTTAAGTGAACAAGAACATTTTTTCCCTAGGTTTATTCTGCAAATGCATCATTCCAGTGAAGTTAACTTCGACGAAAGTTGGACACCACAAAATAGAAGACAAAGTCTGTGAAACAGAGAAGAAGGAACTCCAGATTTGCTCAAGCACGTCTTCTGATTCGTCTTCATGTACGACGATTGCCTGCAAAAGCTCGTTGCTCGACTCATCGCCGTCACCGGTTCTCGATTCTAAATACAAAATAGAGGTCTAAAAATTTGTTGCCCTTTTTATCATGTGGCCCAACAGCTTGCAAGAAAAAACCCCTGCAAACATATGTACATGCCTATTGTTAGAGATTACATGAATCCTTCCCTTTCTTATGCAAGTGGTAATCATCATATTTTGTTCAATTATAGTCCACATCTCGTGTTCAATAATTATACCATAAATTCACAATGATCAATATTGCAATGATAAAATAAAGAGTACTAGTTTTACAGGAATGCCTTTTTTTTAACATACAAAATATTTAATTTTATATGCTATTTTTTTTTTCAAAACTATAAAAAGTGGTATTTTTCATGCTAAACAATATACAATTTCACAAAAAAACTTATGTAACTAGATTTATAGAAGGTTTTTTTTTTTAAATAAAAAAAATTAATCACATCTACACATTGGGAGGGAGTCTTGATTAAGGGTAGGAGTGTGAAAAAAAAAGGGATCGAAAAAAAGATCGGAATCAGACCGGATCAATCGGTCCATTGAATTTTAGGATTCCGGATTTCCGGTCCGGACTGGAATTATTATTTTTTATTTATATTCTTTATATTTTCTAAAAATGTTGAAATCTATTACGGAGTACATTTTTTCAAGTATATAATTGAACAAAAATAATCAATTTACTTTTAGTGTCAAAATACCATTAATAATATTGTAAATAAAATTCACATTGACGAAAATTGATCTCAAATGACGAACCAACACTAATTTTCATACACAAATTCATTTCACGCTTTCCTAAACTTGAAAAACTTAAAAAAATAAATAAAATTAAAAACCGGTCCGGGTTTGGACCAGATCAATTCTGGTCCAATCTCCGGTCCACCCTTTAGGGTAGATTCGGGTTTCGGTTCCGGTCCGGTTTTGGACCGGTGCACGCCCCTATTTAGGGGTGAGTTAAAATATGTAAAAATCGAATCGAACTGAAATGTTATATTTGATTCGATTTTTATTTAAATTAATTCGGTTTCAATTTTAAATATAAAATTTTTGGTATTGGGTGTTTGGTTGGTATTCAGTGTAATTTTAAGAGGAAAAATTGACTGAACCGAAAATCGAAATTATATAAGGCACAAAAGGATTTATGGCTATATAAGGGTGGATTAGAGCATCTCCAATGGGGGGTAAAAGTCCCATGTGGATTTCTACTCCTACCTCAAATGTAGGATAGAAGGGGTTGTGGGAGTGCTTATGTGGAGGAGAGAGGATGAATTGGGTAGAAATTCTTCTACCCAGGTAGAAGTAAAAAATTAGGAAAAAAGAGAGTGGGATAGAGGGAGAGTGAACAACACATGAGAAAAATAAGAGAACAATTTGGAGAGTGTAACTCACTTGCGAGAGTGGGTTTTAATGTGGTCCAAACTATTTTTTATTTGTAGCACACATGTGTCAAACTTAAAACTCAAAATTCCTCACCAACACTGTGGATGCCCTTAGTATCCCCATTGATATGAGGCTTTTTGGGGAAACTCAAAAGCAAAGTTGTTTCATCTAAAATTTCGGTTTTCCTATTCAAAATCAGACTGAGTCGATAATTTCAGTTCAATTTTATATGTTTCTAAGGGTGTGTTTGCGAAAACAATTAATAGCTGCGTAGTGGTTGCAAAGACCACCTAAATCTCAAGTCTTGATCAAGAGAACAATCAAGTCAACAAGAAAGAATCAAAAAGTTGATAAATATCAATTTTCATGGCCTCAAATTGATCACAAGGGGTGTGGGAATAATGTGCCCTTGTGATTTCTTCAATCTACTTTATTATCTTGATTTACCTACCAGGCTACCAATAGACTTTATTTTGTCTCCAAACTTTTCAATTTAAGGCCAACTGGACCCACCTTGTACCAATCAATCATAGTCTATTATCAAATCTCCCCATCTTTTCCCCCTTTTGAGGTTGCAAGCATATTTAATTTCTGGTGGGATCCGGTGTATTAAATTAAGATCTAATCAAAGTTGATGATGGAGTAACCATGACAAAAATATATGTAAATGTATGACTTAAAGGATTCTGTTTATACAAAGCTGAGAGAGTTTCTGGGATTCGATATTCAAGTTCTATAAATACAGGAGCACTTTCAGTGTATTATCTACTACATTCTTATTTGAATGAAGTATAAGAAGGTGAACAATCATAATCACTGCAATAAATAGGAACCGAGTCGAGAAAGAAGTAGAAACACCAATGGTTGAGGTATCGGCATATAGGCACAAGGACAGTAAACGACATTAAACTTTGTCATTCTTGGAGCTGACCCAGTCAACAAAATTGTCCAGGATCAACGGCCACGCAAGATCTGGATCATAGTTACTAATCTCCGGAAAGTTAACCTGTTAAATCCCACCAATCAAAACTGAATTAATCTCCAGATTTTAGAAGTGTTTTAAGGATCTGGTTTGCATTTGTGTGTATTTTGAAACAGTATTAGTTGTTCTACAGTGATAGTTGCAACCAGTTTCATGGTAGGCAAATTAATTATTCGTGTAATAGTGAAGCATCAAGTTACCTCGTTGCAGAACCGATAGAACCCCAACCACTGGTCCATGTTGATGACCTTGTAATCAGTTTGTATCTGCAATCAACCATAAAACAAACATGATTGTGTGACCAATTAATTTGAACATGAAAATCACAGAAAAACGGAAAAATAAATAAGAAAGCCTAACCTTCAGATACTGACTAAGTGCGTCTACTTGAGGATGGAATTGTGACCCTAGCACAAGATCCAACAACAGACATACACTTTCAATGTCTACACTTTTCTGCTTCTCTTCTGCAAGAACATAGAATACCGCTAATCACTAAAAATACAAACTAAGCCTTTAAATTTAAATTTCAAAAGTTGATGTAAGTAAAATACCGGTCAGGCAATATTTGAAGGAATAGGCATAGAAGTCCGAAAAGTTTGATGTCCTTCTAACCTTTTTGAGAGGAAACAGAAGCAGATCAAATTCAAATATTAAAATCAATTAAATCAGTATTTTGAAAGCTATTAATAACACGGTGGAACTCAATTTCGTAAAAAAGTTTGCAGATAGTTAGTTACCTCTTTTTCAAGATCCGGAAGTGCCTTCTTTAGTTTAGGTATTGTGTCAGCTCTCAGCGCTTTAAGTCCAGTCCGCCATTCATCCTAATAATATGTTGAAAACGATAAACATATATGTTAAAATTTAATACAAGATCGTACAGCAAATAAAGACGCAACTCAGTAATCTGCAATCATATTGGGAGAATGGGGTTATACTAGTATATTGTGAGAAATATACTCTCTTTTAACAATCAAATAGGAACAACAGAGCAGTGTTGCTGAAGCCCAAAGAGTTCTACACTTCATTAACAAATTGTTCCAAGGATTTTCAAAAAACATAAGTATATGCTAATTTTTTTGGTTTAAAACATTGAATAACTATATCTGTCGAGCTTTAATGAGGGTTTAGGATGTATATGTGAGTATTTTTTAGATAACGTATTTTGTGACAATAATTGAGAATGAATGTATCAGAAATATGATGATGTAAAAGGAAAAAAAAGTTGAAAATGTGATCAAGTTAAGTTGTACTTAAGATAATGAGTTAGGAAAAGAATACTTGGCAAAATAAAAACAAACCCAAAATTTTATAAATTTTGATTGAAAGTGGATCCCTAATCCCACAAGAATTTTTTTAATTGCACTTTTGGTACCTATGCTCGAAATGGTCCCTTTTTATGTAATTTTGGCCCCATCCATTAAATATGGATGGAAACCGCTAGCTTTTAACAGGGTTAATTGCAAAACAGTATATGAGTTTGTCAATAAACTTGACGGAAATTTCTAACGAGACGAGAAGTGGTTACATAAGGACATTTTGCCAAATGGATTTTTCCTATGGGGCTAGTTTTGCAATTACCTCGTAATAGTTACAAAACCCAAGGATTAAAAACAGTCATAAGGATTAGCTTCTACAACATTTGTGCAACCCAATAAAGAAGGTTTCCTTACACGACTAAAAACTGCCATAGATATTAAGTTCCTGAAGAGCATATTTGCTCTTTGCAAATGACGGAACCCCCCATTTATATTATATTCCTTAAAATGAGAAATATCTTTTTTCTCAGACAAATGCTACGTTAAAGAAGAGTAGAAAGGTAGAAGCTAGAGCTGAATAAACTAATCAAACAGCGAAAGGGAAATATGCATATTTACGACAGAACTACTCTTACCAGGGTGAAGTATCCTTGTCTTGCCGCTTGCATTTTCCTAAAACAAAATAAGGTGAATTTAATTTCCAGTATAAATGATTTCATTTGTAAAAAAACAAATATACAACTGACTTACCAAGCAAGCATTAATATCCTCACATCGGTGTGATCGACTTCCAAATCTGAGCAGAGGGATTCAATTCCCTCGGGACTGCACAAAAAGTTTCAAATTAGGCAATGTCCAATCTAACACAGGGAATAGAAGAAACAAAAGGGAGAATGTGATAAACATATATATATAATTAAATTAAAAGCAATGAGTATTGACTATCACAGTGATTGCAGAAAATAAGTTCCATTTTGAAAGTGAAACAAAAAGGAAGTTTATTAAGTTCCATTGTCGAATGTAAACAATTTTCTAGATAATGTATACATCTCTCTAAATAGTAAATACTAAATGAAAGGGAGGTTTATTATGAAAGCGAAATAGAAATTTCTTCTCTTGACTTACCAAATAAGTGAAGTTATCTCACCTATGAGCAAAACTTAGATGATGTTAGGCAAGCTCTTTTAAGCAGCTTATAAGATCCTTATAAAGGTGGTAATAAAGATAGGGGACTTATATGCTCTGAACATAAAATGTAGCGCCAAATGTTGTTAGTTGATTTGTGGGAATGGATTATGTGGTTTGGAGCTTTTCAACCCACAAACATAAATACATAGTGTGGGGTAATTTCTAGACAGAGGGGAGAGCAAAGTTTTAGTGAGAGGATATATTTTGTTAATGATGACGAGAGTGTATTATTCTTGGTGAAATGACCTTATGTAACCACATCTCGTCTCATAAGAGGAATGACTGGATGTTGGTATGTTCAAGCTTTTTTTTACTGAAAGAACATAAATAATTTAGATTCTCTATTATATGTGCTCCAACACAACATCCAATCATTCAAATATTGCTCGGTGATTCGAGTTGTAATGAATACCTAAAGTTGTGATTTTTTTCAGCAATATCCAAAAGTTTGGTTGAATATGCAATTTAAGTAAAGGCCATGTTTTTTCGACAATTAACCCAAAAGAAAAACATAGAGCAATGCCGAGCTTTCATCATTACTGTAAATAGAGGACACTTACTCAATCATACCAGATGCATTGCTAGAATATGCATGGAAGAACTGGTCGATTCGCTCCAGCTCTTTGGCAGCTGCTTTGCCTGAAGCTGAAATAACAGGGGAATGTAACAATCACAAATTGGACAGTATTCTTAATGTGTTATTTTCCTAATATTCTTTTCTTAGTATCTATTTAAGATAATCAACATGTTCTACAATCGTTCTCTATTCTATTTCTCATTTTTACCAGATTTGCATATCTTAGAAGTACTGGCTTCTCTCTTGCGACTAAAATACCTTAATTATTAGCAATGGCCAATTCTCAAACAAATATCTAAGTAAGTAGGATAGAACTTTTACAAAAGCAAAGTGATACCTTTGCATCACTTCTCAGTTCACCAATAATTACTTTCTCAGTTCACCAATAATTACTTGACTCTTAATCTTAATTCACTATGTCATAAACTCAAGCAGAAAATATACCATTGAATTTACTAAAGCACAAATACATAAGACCACAGAATCATGAGAACACCTATTAACCATGTCCAAACAATACCTTTTCACTTGTAAATTAAAGAACCTTTGCAATGATGATTTGCCTAGTAGCATACACTAATTCCATATAAACTCTCATGAATTCTGGTTATAAAAATCTAGATGCTTGTAAAATTAAATTCAAATAAAACTTGCAATTATCTTTGACTTTTTAACTCTCAATTCAATGGCATCATCCACTTGGCCCCATCAATCAAAATCCATTCAACTAAGTATCTCGAAATACCACATAAAGTTCAGAATTTGTTAACAATAACTACAAATCAGAAAAGAATTTAACTTCAAGCTCCCAATAAGCCAATAAAAAAGTCCAAAGTAATAAAAAATTAACCTGAGCGAAAAAGATCCACGGTTGATGAATTGCCGGGAGCAGTAGAATTTGTGGAGCCTTTTCTGGAGGATGCACGAGGCATAATTTTCAAAAATTACACCCCCAAAATTCAGAAATATAAAATTAAAAAATTACCCTTTTCTTTTTCTTCGAAGAGAAAGAAAAAGAGGGGGTGTCAGCGAATCCACTACTCAGAGTAGAGAGGGTGCGTAATTTAGAGTCCGATTAACGCGCTGCTATATCTGGGAAACGGCGCACAATAGAGGCGTGCGCCTTCGTAAATAGCACCCATTTTGGGCCTATAGCCCTAAGCTGATCCGCTATTGAGGCCCATAATATATAGGGCCTGCAATTTATGTTGGACCTAAATAAATTTGAACTAAGAGAGGAAGGTGGTTTCCTAATTTATTTGGCAAAAACTTATAATATGCAATAGTGTATAAATGCAATATTTACTAATTAAGTCAAAATTTGTACGTCAATGTCAACTTTAATTATATTTTTATTTTCGCTTTAAAATATTATCTTACTATATGACCAAAACTATGTTACTACATGACATAAGTTCAAAAATATTCTGGATAATTATTTTTTTTTAGCAAAATTACTAAAATAATCTGACTTATTCGGCTACTACATGACTAAAACAATGTGGATGAATTTGCATAATGTTTGACATGTAGTATTGATCCACAAATTTTTTAAAATTTAGCCTAAATAGCCTAAATGGGCTTAGGGTTTTGACTTGATCAAATTAGTATTAATTTGTATTAATTTTTTTTTTTTTTTTATGGAAGTTAATTACCCATCCCTTTTTTCCCCTCCCCATAACTCGAACCCAGGACCTAAGGCCTAGGTAGTGGTGATTTAACCACTTGAGCTATCCCACTTTGTCAACAAATTAGTATTAAATGCATGTATGAAATATTTCATATAAAACTATTCCAATTTATTTTACAAATTAACAAAATATATATATATATATATATATATATTGTTTTAAATTTTGGACATGGACCATTTTCTTTTTTTTTTTAAATTCTTTGTAAATTTTGAAAAGAGATACATACATTGAATAGTTCTTATATTTTTGTATTTTCAGTTATGATTTTATCATTTTTTTTTCAATGATTTATACTTTTGTATTATCACTCATTATTTTATTATGTGTATCTTTCAGTGAAATTTTAAAAAAATTATCAAAAAAATTTGAAAGAATCATGATTACAAAATTATTAAAGATATGTCATGTGTTCATATCAAACGCATAAGAGTCTAGTTACGTTTACAATGTTAACTCATTTATTTTATTTCGTTTTCATTTAATTACTTGCAAGTTGTGTGTTTTGTTTTTTATGTTCAATAAACATAAACAAGCATGTGATGCCCATCCTCTTAGTAGTAATATAAGTAAAATTATATTGCAATACAAGTGAGATAGCTCCACTACCTAGACTTTAGATCCTGTTCGAGTCATGGGGAGGGAAAAAAAAGGGATGAGTATTTAATATAATTCCAAAAAAAAAAAAAAAAAACAATAGCTCATTCAGTTCGAATTGTTTTTACATTTAAAAAAAGTTCGAATTATTCTTTATTTTCGATTTTCTTTGTCACCGGAAGAAGAAATCATATATTGATAAAAAAAATGTTACATTAATCCTAACAATTTCTCTAACTAAAATATAAAAATTATCACGATCCAAATAATGGATGGAGAAGAAGAAAACAGTTGTTGAAGGGTTTTTTAAGAGGGGGAGGAACAAAGACAAGAGAGATTTTTCTTTAATTTTGCAAATTTTTAATTTCTCTAAAAAAAAAAAGGGGGGGATATATTGGTAATTCATACTCCCTCCGTCTATGAAAAGTAGTCTCATTTACCTTATATTCTTTGTCCACAAAATGTAGTCTCATTTACCTTATATTCTTTGTCCACAAAATGTAGTCTCATACCCTTTTTGGAAACTATCACCCTTCAATTATCACTTAATTACTCAAATTGACATCAATTTTATTCACAACCAATCACTCTATTCACAATGGACCCCACAATACCCTACAATACCCTTATTTTATCTACTTTATCTACATTTTTCTTAAAGGTAAAGTCTAGTATGCACTCGAGTGCATGTTGTGCACCCTAGTGCATGTGCACTTTTCAGTTTCATGACTTACATTTTTTGATAAATGGTGTTGCACTTTTCAATTATTACTAAAAATATTATTATATAGTTTAATAATTGAAAAGTGCAACACCATTTACCAAAAAGTGTAAGTCAGTAAACTAAAAAGTACAACATGGACTAGGGTGCACAACATGCACTCGAGTCCATAGCCGACCAACCCTTTCTTAAAACATGTGCCCCACTTCAATGGGACTACTTTTCATGGATGGATGGAGTAATAAATTAGGTAGAATTTAACGAATTTAAGAATATAATGGTAATGGGTAAGGAATGTACATACATTAGCTATTCACGTGTTTGGTTTCCTAAATTGTAACTACATAATATTGAAAATTGTTATTATGAATTAAAACATCCTCCATATATTTCATGTTAATATAACTAGATAAGTCTCCCACGTATTTCGAAAATCCCTAAAATATTCTTATTCTTAATGTATCAATTTTTATGTTCTTAAAATATTCTAAAGATCCCTTTCAATATGGATACTTTTAGATGCAACGAATGTGAGAGATCAATGTGAATCATTTACTCTAGAATATGTACATTCCACACATACAATCAAATCGTTAAGTTACTCATTTTATTATTTTTACATCTTTTCACACTATTTTTATCTCTATATTTTCTCTTTCTTACTTATCTTTATATTTTATATTTCATACTTTTTTACACCAATATTCCACGACACATTAAATATTATACTCCTTTAAATCTGTGCAAATAACTTAACGGATAACGAAAAAAAAAATTATTTTAAAAATTGAAGGCAAGGAATGTCACTTTCAAGTTGATATAAAAAAAAAATTGTCGAGAACACATGAGTGATATATTTTTCACCTATCACACGAAATACATATTGTATCATGGTCTCCTACAAATTATTGTGTAATAACATTAAAACAACTGCACATATAATATAATCAAACCCCCCAAAACCACCCCAAAAAAGAAAAGAGAGTTGTTCATAATTGCAGTATTAAAATACAAAGCATAATAGTATAATAGATTAATTAATCATAATGAAAGAAAAGGACAAACAAAAATGATGTTAAAACAAAACATAGGAGGCCCCTTTAGGGAAGGAGTGAATGTGAAGGAAGGAACACTAATTTCTACATCCTTACTTTCCATCGCATGCGCAATCTTTTCTTTTAATCTTTTTTGCATCATCATCTACTAATTTTTCTATCCTTCCACATGAAAAAAAACTTACTTTTATGAAAAGTTTATTTATTTATTTAATGGAATTTGCACCAATTTTTTTTTTTTTTTTACTGAACTACTATATATATATATTAAAATTAGAATTTCTTCTTCTTATTTTTGAAAATTTTACCTTATATATTAATTAAAGTTAAACGGTAATGATAGAATTATTCAGCAATGATGCAATTTCTCACAACTTTGTGCAGACAGATAAAAAAATTGTGGGCAGAAAGAAATTGAGTGGAATTCATGAATAAAAAGTCATAAAAACTCATAATATACATAGTATTTGTGCATGAGTGATGCTTCATTATCAGCATATATACACTGGCTTTTTAATGCATGTATGAATAATTACAAACTCTTTAATCATACTACGTTCATTTTTTCTGAAGAAAAATAATTATTTTGGCTTCACAATAATTAGGATATATTACACACACAAAAATTCAATCATTACCCTTAATTTCATATTCTTTTTCAATTTACGTTTTCATTTAAAAAATATATATATTGTCTATTTTTTTCTTTAAAAGAAAATGCATGTTTCCTAACTAATCTTAAGATAAAGGAGTGTATCTATCTTTTACCCTCTTTAATTTTTTTAAACTTTATTTTTAGAAGCGTACTGATCGAGATTTGAAACACAATGACAATTTTTATTATTAAAAAAATAAAAAATGTTTGGCTCCTTCAATTGTAATTTATTGTACTACTCGTATTTCTTATGATTTATGAGTATGACACCAATAATTCTATCCTTAGTATATCTGGATTTTACATAAAAATAATTTTCAAATAAATACAAAAAATGTCCCGTTACATTTTTTTATTTTTTTTTGAAAATTAATGAAATTGACTGGAACAGTGATAATTAGTTCATTAACACTGTATTAACGTGCCACCTCTTCTCCGGCCCCCCATTTTCATGCTACAAATATGTTGAAAATATGGTGATAGACAGCGGACCAAAAGTCTTCACTACAGAAATAATCAGTTCATAAAACGACGATGACAAAATGACGTGAAATCACTTGTTCTAATTTTAGTGTTTCACATGTATTAAATTAAAAAATAATCAATTACTCATAATATTGGAAGGGACACGTGTTATAAATTCAGCAGAGTGAACACAAAAAATGAAACAGAAAAATCAAAAGCCCAAATGCAACACCTTTTGTTATCCATGTAATGTTTATATTAAAAAATAGGGGTGACAATTTTGAACACGAATCCAATATAAAAAATTAATCATGAATTAGTCTTTGACCTTATCGTGTTTATGTTAACACAAAACATAACACAATAGTAAGATTATAGTCCTAATAAAAGTATATAGCAGCCACTACCCCACACATTATTTCCATGAAATGAGGATACATAATTTTACGATTTGTCAGGCATAGTAAAAAATATAGCAGCCATGTATACCCCACAAATTAATTTCTACGATACATGTTTTTTTTTAGTCTAATTACATTTACATGACCCATTAATTAGACAACTCATTTGGTGTGAGAAACATGCATGGTAAAAGAGATAATTTTCCTTTTCATGTTTCTCATTGCACGTCCAATTCTAATTTTGGCACTATCAAAACATGTAGCGTGTGGCTACAACTTTTTTTTAAATATTTTATAAGTCGTTTAAGATATACGTAACTTTTAAGAACTTACTACAATTTATTAAAGAGTTTAATTTGTATACAATAATCAAATTGCAGTGGGTATAGTTTAGTGGTAAACGTGTGATTAGTAAAAATGTCTTTTGGTTTTATTCATATTCAAACCAAAAACATTACTCTTAAAATGATTTAAACTTTTACCTTTCAATGAGATTTGAGAAGAAAAAAAAAAAAGAATTCTTCGTGATTTGTATATATTCACGGGTAACTTATAAATATTTGAAAAGTTGGATTATGAAATTGCAAAACATTATTTTTAAACTTCCAATTAAATAAATATGTAGTCACTTTTTTGAACTTATATTAAGATATTATAAAATGTTTAAAATGTTTTTTTTTTCTTTCCAAACATTTTAGAGAGCTTTATAAGTTCAATCAATCGCTTTAGTATTCTGTCTACTGACAAAAAGTATATATGTATTATGTATAGCATATCGTTTTACCAGCAAATAATTTGAAATTGTTAATTTGATTATTTTGTCCATATTTATTCTGCAAGTGAGACGAGTGCAAATTAAATAAGGTTGTGCGTGTGCAATTATCAAGAAAGTAGCATGAATTGAAATTTAAATCATTTTTTAATAATCAATAATTAGGATCCTTAATATTAAGAATAACTAGATCGTCAGTGAAATTTGAATTCAATTTACAAACTGGCCAAAATCGCACCTAATAATATGGTTCATATAACAAAATGGTATTTCAGCCAATTTAAATATATATGTACACAATCATGATACAAAACAAGTAAATAAAATAAAATGCATAATGCTATTTAGGAGTATTCTCGATCATTGCACTAATTAAATAGGTCAAGCACATGGACATGGATTTCCTGTGTTGAGATTGTCATCAATTTTTTTGTCCTAACATTCTTCATCCAAAGACCACACAATTGATGATTCGTACATGAATAGTAGTCCACATGCAATTGCCCCTAAGGTCTTCATCTTTGAAAAGGATACATTTCATCTAGCATTTAACTACAAAATCATAATTCATACATAGCACCTAGAGTATGAGTATTTGATTCTAATGTTTGGTAGATAAGTTGAGATGTCTATAGTCAGGTTCGGGCATCTCAATTGGTCTAGGTTAAATTGCAAATGATATGTCTTTCGATCATTTAATATGTACATATATAATTGAGTGTGTTTGTTAAATATACATTTTATTTAAACCTGATTAGACATCTATCTTAGATATGATTAATCATCTATTTTAAACTAATATGCCCTATCAAACTGAATAAGAGATGAATATCCAATTAAATAAAACTTATGTAGTTAGATCACTACAAGAAATGGGGGGAATAGCGACGAAAATTTTGTGACAAATCTAAATTTAATCGCTAAAATCAATTTTTAGCAACGAAATATAATTTTTTGCTGCTAAATTGTTAGATTTAATATTTGCAACAAAATATATATATTTCATCGCTATATTAGCAACAAATTGTTTCATTTTGTTGTTAATAATCAAAACAACAATGAAAATTATATTTCGTCGCTAATATTTTGCGATGAAATAGAAATTTTCGTGGCTAATTTCTTGAAATTATTTTTTACGACAAAATTTATATATTTCATCGCTATATTAGCAACAATTTGCTTCATTTTGTTGTTAATAATCAGAAAAACTATGAAAATTATATTTCGTTGCTAATATTTTGCGATGAAATAGAAATTTTCGTGGCTAATTTTTTGAAATTAATTTTTACAACAAAATTTATATATTTCATCGCTATATTAGCAGCAAATTGCTTCATTTTGTTGTTAATAATCAGAAAAAAAAAATGAAAATTATATTTCGTTCCTAATATTTTATGATGAAATAGAAATTGTTGTGGCTAATTTTTTGAAATTAATTTTTGCAACAAAAATTATACGGAGTATATTTCATCACTTTATTAGCAACAAACTGCATCATTTTGTTGTTAATAATCAGAGCAACAATGACAATTATATTTTCTTGCTAATATTTTGCGCTGAAATTGAAAATTTTGTGGCTAATTTCTTGAAATTAATTTTTGCAACAAAATTTATATATTTCCTTGCTATATTAGCAACAAATTGCTTCATTTTGTTGCTAATAATCAGAACAACAATGAAAATTATATTTCGTCACTAATATTTTACGAAGAAATAGAAATTTTTGTGGCTAATTTATTGAAATTAATTTTTGCGATGAAATTAAAATATTTTATCGCTATACTAGCAACGTATTGCTGCATTTTGTTGTTAATAATCAGAACAACAATGAAAATTATATTTTGTCGCTAATATTTTGCGATTAAATATAATTTTTTGTGGCTAATTTATTGAAATTACTTTTTGCGATGAAATAAAAATATTTCATCGCTAAGTTAGCAACAAATTCTTTTATTTTGTTGTTAATAATTAGGACAACAATGAAAATTATATTTAGTCGCTATTATTTTGCGATGACATATATTTTTTGTGGCTAATTTCTTGGAATTATTATTTGCAACAAAATTAAAATATTTTATCGCTACACTTTTATCAAATTATTTTATTTTGTTCTTAATAATAAGAACAACAATGATAATTATATTTCATGGCTAATATTAAATCAAATAAGCTTATTAAAACAAGAAAATCGATTTATATAATTAAATGTTTAATAATTCTCCAAATTTTATGTCTTATAAATCAGTATGAATGTTTATAAACATATTTATAAATATGATGATGCAATGAAGATGGACATAATTAAAGATGGGAGAATGAAGATTGGCTGTAATATTTATTATTTTTTTATATTGTTAAAGTAACATTGATTTTTTACAATTGGAATTGTTTTAAAAATTACAATATATATACACAAGTTAAAAATTAATCAATTAATAAATGTGAAATAAATTATTAAATGAGTAAAAATAACTAATTTAGTAACAATTGAATACATATATAATTAATATTAAAAACTGAACCAAAGAGCTGTCTGCCCGAATGGTAGGCGCCCAGCTATGGGTGCCCATCCACCCGGGATCAATTCCCACTAAGGCCAAATAAAATGGGAGAGGGGGTATGTGGGTGCGGGTCGGGTTGGATTGGGTTGGGTTGAGTTGGGGTCGGTTGGGGCGGGGCGGGTGTGGGTTGGGGCGGGGCGGGTCGAGTGCAGAAGTGGGTTTAGAGAACGATTGAATTGGTTCGGTTGGGGTGGGTCGGGTGTGGGTTGGGGCGGGGCGGTGCGGGTTGGGTTGGTCGAGTACGGAAGTGGGTTTAGAGAATGATTCGTAAATCGAATATCATAGCCAAATATTAGCAACAAAAATTCTAATATTTTTGTCGCTATTGTGAGTTAGCGATAAAATAATTTTGTCGCGGGATTTGTTACTATACACCCGTCGCTAACGTGTTTGCGACAAATGTTTGATTTTCCTCGCAAACATTTTGTGATGAAACTCAAATTTTCGTCGCTAACATTTTGCGATGAAACTTATATTTTCATCGCTAATATTTTGCGATGAAACTCAAATTTTCATCGCAAACATTTGCGACAAAATTATTTTTTTTGTCGCAAACACGTTAGCGACGGGCATATAGCAACAAATCATGCGACAAAATTATTTCATCGCTAACTCACGTTAGCGACGAAAACATTAGAATTAGCGACAAATTTTTTCACAGCTAAATTACAGTTTTCTTGTAGTGGATTAATTGAGTTTCTACTTTGTTATTGGATTTGATTACTGTGGATTTATTTAGGTTACTAGACAAACATGGATTAAAACAATCAATAACAAAAATATACCTGTATATTTTTATCTAGAAACAATTGTAATTTGAAATTGAAAATGCTATAAAATAAGGGTAGGACTGCTGTGTACTCAGTGTACTTGAGTCCAGCTATATAGGAAATATAAATTATATATAGGATAAATAATAAATTTTTTAACAAAAGTCATTGTAGCCTAGTGGTTGTCCTTAGGTTGCTTTATCGCCATGTCCCTGTTTCAAATCCCACTTCTAACTATTTTCGGAATTTTATTTTATTTTAACAGTTTTAGCACCATTTTCGGTATCATTAACTATTTTCGGAATTTTATTTTATTTTAACAGTTTTAGCATCATTTTCGGTATCATTACTAATAATATAATATCATTAATAGTAATAAAAGTGTAATTAATAAATAATAAAATTTGTAATAATAATTTTTTAAAAAAAATTTAGCACCGATTTTTCTAGATTATGAAAGTGCAAGTACAAATAAACAAAAGGTGTATCATAATAATAATTTTTTAAAAAAAATTTAGCACCGATTTTTCTAGATTATGAAAGTGCAAGTACAAATAAACAAAAGGTGTATCATTAGCATACACTTTTCAGTTATAATATCATACACTTTTCATTAATATATAACTTACACTTTTCATTAATAGAACATACACTTTTTAGTTATAATAACATACATTTTTCATTAAATAGATCATACACTTTACAATAGATCATACACTTTGCAGTTATAATAACATACACTTTTCATTAATAGATCATACACTTTGCAATTATAATAACATACACTTTTCATTAATATATATAACTTACACTTTTCAATTATAATATCATACACTTTTTAGTTATAATAACATACATTTTTCATTAAAAACAATGTTGCACTTTTCAATATAGTAACATACACTTTTTATTAAAAAAACAAAGATACACTTTTTAGTTATAATACATACACTTTTTCAAAAAATAAAAAAATAAAAAAATAAAATAAAATAAAAAAGTCAAAGTTTGACCGTTGACCGGTCAACGGTCAACATTTGACTAGTAAAAGTCTACTCAAGTACATGGTGTACTTGAGTACATACAAGACTTTGCATAAAGTAAATAGTGAATATAATATAAATTATATATATATATATATATATAATCAAATAGAAAATCTTGAACAATTTTCTATTATATCAATCCAATTATGGCCACAACACACGTATTCAACCGCCCATGAGCAAAAGAGATGGACAATCAACTCTTCAAATTAGAATCAATGTAATTGTGTATATAGATTGGCATGATTTTAGTTTACAATAATACAAAGGGGTAAAATATAATATTGGTCGTATTGGAAAAGGAAAAAACGAGGGGTGTAGAAAGCCACGTGGGTCCCATGTCATCTCTATATTTGAAAGCCGCAAAGTACGCTTACATAAATAGTCAATTTCTCTCATAGGCATTATCACAAACACTTTGATTACATTACGAAAACAGAGCTTTTACTTTACTCTGCAACAAACACCATGGCTAGACCTCAGCAACGTTACCGAGGCGTGCGTCAGCGGCATTGGGGTTCTTGGGTCTCCGAAATCCGCCACCCTTTGCTGTAACTAAATTCTCTCTTCTCATCAATCCATTTTTTGTATTTGCTTAATCTTGATGACTGTTTTTTTTACGTGAATTCTCTGTTCGAATTTTGTCACGAATGCAGTATATTTTAGTTGTTAATGCTGTAGGAACGATTCGTGCATATATTCCGTCTTAACGAATGATTGTTAGACAAAAATATGAATGGTCAAGGAAATTAATATAAAATATAAATTAATTAATTTCACAACTTTTTGTGACGAGAATCATGAGATTGAATTTTTTTAAGTTCAAATCTCGCTCAAAACAACTCTACTCGTCAACTTTAAAGCCTTTAACCCGTAAAGAATAACAACAAATACAGCAAATGATAGTATTAGTTAGAGACTTAGACTAGTTGTTTTAATTATAACTTCTATTTTAGTAGTTGTAACTTTCATATTGTAAACTTCTCTCTATATAAGAGGAGGGATGATAATCATTTTGATCATATAATTTTTCATTTAATGTAAATATGTCTTCTATTAAATTTCTTCTTGTTATGAAATTTCACATTAACATTTTATTTTTTATACAGGAAGACGAGAATATGGCTAGGGACATTTGAGACGGCGGAGGATGCAGCAATGGCGTACGACGAGGCAGCAAGGATCATGTGCGGGTCACGTGCTCGGACAAACTTCTCGTACGATGGAACGGAGGTGACATCTTTTTCGAGGAAGCTTCTTTCGCCGAGTCTGATGGCTAAGTTACAAAAATGCCAGATGACATCTCTGTCTATGTCCAAGAAACCAGCAGCTTTGAATTACCAAAATGGAGCTATGAGATTGGATGATGATTGTAACAAGAGTGAGAGCTGCTCTTCTTCTTCTTCTTCAGTAAATGTGCAAGAATATTCAAAGTCTGTTGAAGATGATCACATAGAGCAGATGATTCAAGAGTTGCTTCATTATGGTTCAATTGAGCTCAAGTCCCAAGAGTATTAATAAAATCCACTTTGTTTTTATTCACTTTAAAAACGTACTACTCTTGTATGAGACGGTCAACCAGTGGTGGTCCTGACTCCTGAGGGGGTGCGAACACCCCGTCAAAAGCCCCGCTTTAAAACGATATAGATTTTCTAAACATTTTGGCTAGACCGTACCATCCGCGGATAAGACTTTGGATAACTTTGCATTGCAGATCTTTTATTAATAAATTTCGCTTGATCACTCTATAATAGACTATTTGTTTCGATCTTCACAATTTTTTTTTATTATTTTCTTGAATTGATTTCTATTTTTCATGTTAATATGAGAATTTAGAATGCCTCCTCGAAAATATCCATCTGGACATGAAAAGTGTAAGAACGGAATAATGGTGATGAATTAGAATTTAAAACAAAGATGATAACAATACCGATCACGACAAAGTGGGATAGCTCAAGTGGTTAGAGATGGGTATTTAACTTACATCAAAAAAAAAAAAAAAAAAAACAATACCGATCACGATTTTGTTGATTGTGATGGAGATTACATTGTTCAATTTGAAAACATTTGTTTAATTAATGCAATCATATATGTACACATTGGAGTAATATTTTATATAAATATGGAAGGTCTTTTTTTTTTTTTTTTCAAATTGTTGGACTGATCAACTTTTACCAAGTAGTCAAAAAGGGAAGATGTGTACGTGAATAAATTATATACTCGTACATTTGTCGTTAAAATAAATTGGATGCAGATATTTAAAAATACATAGTAATTGGGGACTTAGTAATTAAAGGTGTTTATTCAAGATAACATAATTAAATGTGAACAAGAATTTGGAAAATGAGGCTCATAATGGATTGTCATTGCTGGAGGAACATTCTCTAAACATACAAACTTTATATATTTGTTGATTAATAATCACCGGATAACAGCTGCTGAACAGATAGCCATACCTTTTACTTTTTGACCTCACTGGCTAATTCAATATTATTAATTAAAAAAAAAAATTAAATCGTCATATTTTTGTATAAAATAAACAATGTTGTCAAGTTTACTATAAATTAAACTTCGGTAATCAATTTCATATATATATATATATATATATTTGTCTTTAATTAGTAAAATAAAAATTAAACTATATCTAACTCCTAATATACATTGATAATTTTAAATAGTCCTATATACTCTCATATCTTTGTATAATTATTTGAGATCTTGGTAGATTAATCTATTTGAACCCACTGTCGCTTTCTCATCATGTTACGTAATTAATTGATTTCAATCTTTGTTTTTATATTTAAAAAACAATATAATTACATGTCGTTTTAGGAAATTAAAAACGGGTTGATGATGGTAGTGTTTTCGACCCATGTGGGAACTTAGAACAATGGTGATGGGCACCCATGCTGATGGATTTTCTACTATATCTATATAAATATTTTTAATTAACTTATAAAATTTTACCCTTCATTTTGTTTTCAAATTTGGTAACTAGCTACACAAATTTTCATTCACTCAGTAACAATCGTTTTGCTATTCAGACTCGGGACACCAAAAATGTATTAGCACATGGGAAGCGTGACAATGGATTATATGGGCCGATTTGAAGACGATGAGATGAAGATCAAAAGATAAACATACCTTGATTAGGGTTTAGAAGAAAAAGGGTAGTTTTGTAAAATAAGAGAGGGGTGAACTCAATTCAGAGTGATCTCATCTAAAGTCATAAAAATAGGGGCATTTAACCGTGGGCCTTGGGTTATTTATAAGCTTATAGCAACCAAACATGGCCCTATGTGTTAAGGGAGAGTATGATTCAAAGAATCAAATTCTTAAATTGAACATTCTCTCATGTACACACCATGTCACACAAAAGTTCATCAAAATTATTTAATTTAACAATATTATTTGTCTTCCAATTAAACCTTATTTATAATATTAATGACTATCATTGAATCTGGTGAGTATATTTGTCTTCCATTTTAGTAATTTAATAACTTTATTTGACATTAGCTAGATCTAATAGTTTAGAATTAATAAAACTATATACCATCAATATATATTTACTATACTTGATGCAATTTCCAAAAAAATATCAAATACACTTTTATATGAAACTATTACATTATTATGTTATATGGAAGACTCATCACAATCACATTTTGAAGATATGTTTAATTCAATATTAGGCTTTTGAATGTGTTTTAACGTGCACATAACTTTCACGCAGATTTCATTTGTTAAATTTACTATGAGACTAAAAGTGTATAAAAAAAAAATTGAAAGTTATATGATTTCATTCTTACCCGACCAAAAGTGCAATATTTAACGGCCACATGAGTTTCATGCGATTTCCATCCATTAAAACTATCGAAAAATACTTATGGAACTAAAAGTGTATAAAAGAACCGAAAGTGATTTGACCTAATTTTACAGCACCAAAAGTGCAATTTTTCCAGCCTTGTATTCTATTATAACATCATAGGCATTTTTTTTTTAATTGAAGTTCAAATTCTTGGTACCATATTTTATTATAACAATATACGCATCCTTTTAACATTAATTTGTGGTGTACATTCCAAATAGAATCGTTTCATATTTCATTTCATTTTTGTTATTCAAGTGCACGACGACAAGTGTATAACTTAATAGAAATGGTCTAAATTCAATAATGGACATGTGCTAATTAAAATTACCTAATAAAAAATGCTAATTTCATCCGGTATTTGTGTAGAATTCCTACCCTATTCATACGTATCTTAATCTCAAATTAGGAATATGAATAGGTCAACAACATGAAAATAATTCAAATTTTTTTGAGAACGTATCCGGCGATATTGCTGTGGTTGATAAATATGTTTAAATATAGTATTTTAATTTTAAAAAAAAAGAAATGCAGTTAGTTAGTTACGAGTAGTATATAAGAGCAGTGCCTCCATCGTGAAAGACTACAGTTACAAGGATTCTAGCTCTTACCCAATAATAAAGGCAGCTAACCCTAGAAACAGAATAAAACATTTTTACTCACTATATATATAATACATATATTGCATATATACATATGCGTATATAATCTATTTAATTGTAACAATGTTTTAATTGATCGATTCGTACGTGTCTATAATTTCAAGAGGCGTTTTTTGGGACTCTGATTTTGGAGAGAAAAAATGGCGGATAGTAATTTGGAGGAAATCAGGAACGAAAATGTGGATCTGGTAAGTTTTTTTTTTTCTAACTGATTAAATTCGTTTTGGATTTAATTCTATCGTTTTTTTAGAGAGTTATAGTGTGAATTTATGCCATGCATAAGTACTGTTGTGTTTTTTGCATGCTGGTTGAATTTATTTATTTTGATCAAACTAATTAAATCGATTTTTTACAAATGAATGTTAGATTCCAATGTTCATAATACTTTGGTGCATGTTAGCACTTATAAAATTTGTATATAAAAAAAAAGGGGCATATGGGAGAGTAAATTTGTGTTTGCAAACTCTACAAAGTCGTATGATCGATCACGTGGTCGTCTTCGTTTCGTTTAATTTGTTATTTGGTGGGAAATATAGGAGAGCATACCGCTGGAAGAGGTGTTCACTGCGCTTAATTGCACAAGGGAAGGATTAACATCTGCTGAAGGTGAAAAGAGGCTGCTGATTTTTGGCCCAAACAAATTGGAAGAGAAGACGGTAATTAAACTCCCTAATTACTTGGTATTACATAGTATCAAATTTGTTTTAAGTGTTACTAACAATCATGTATTCATAATTAAACAGGATAGCAAGCTGTTGAAGTTCTTGGGATTTATGTGGAATCCCCTGTCATGGGTTATGGAAGCAGCTGCAATCATGGCCATTGTTTTGGCAAATGGAGATGTAATATACTCTAGTCTTGTGTGTGTGTTTGTGTGTTTTGTCTAGACTTATGATCTGATATCATGATTGTTGAATGATTGCAGAATAGGCCTCCCGATTGGCAAGATTTCATCGGTATCACAACGCTGCTGATCATCAACTCGACTATTAGTTTCATCGAAGAGAACAATGCAGGGAATGCTGCAGCTGCTCTGATGGCTGGCCTTGCTCCCAAGACTAAGGTAAGATAGATTTTTAGCTTGTTTGTTTAAAATCAGTGCTCTTAACATGTTTGTTTGTTTAAGGTTATTCGAGATGGGAGATGGGCAGAGCAGGAAGCTGCAATCCTCGTACCAGGCGACATCATCAGCATCAAGTTAGGTGACATCGTACCAGCTGATGCTCGTCTCTTGGAAGGCGATCCACTGAAAATCGACCAGTCAGCACTCACTGGTGAGTCACTTCCCGTTACTAAGATGCCTGGGAGTGGGGTCTTCTCTGGCTCCACGTGCAAGCAGGGAGAAATTGAGGCTGTTGTCATCGCAACTGGCATCAACACTTTCTTCGGTAAAGCAGCACATCTCGTTGACAGCACTCAGAACGTCGGACACTTCCAGAAGGTTCCTTCCTTCCTCCTTCAAGAACATCATTCTAGAATGTTTCTTGGTTAATCTCTAACGTGGAGTATATGTATAATTAGGTGTTGACGGCAATTGGTAACTTCTGCATAGCCTCCATTGGTGTGGGAATCCTGATAGAGCTCATAGTTATGTACCCTATTCAGAAGAGGGATTACAGAAGTGGGATTGATAATCTTTTGGTCTTGCTCATTGGAGGCATTCCGATTGCCATGCCTACTGTTTTATCGGTAACCATGGCGATCGGGTCCCACAGGCTGTCGCAACAGGGCGCTATCACCAAGAGGATGACTGCCATTGAAGAAATGGCTGGCATGGATGTTCTCTGCAGTGACAAAACTGGAACACTCACACTCAATAAACTCACAGTTGACAAAAATTTGATTGAGGTTAGTAATAAGTAATTAAATTGGATTTTTTTGTTACAGGATTTTGATTACCTTAACCATGCAACTTTTTCTTGCAGGTGTTTTCCAAGGATATAGAGAAGGAAAATGTAATACTTTTCGGGGCGAGAGCTTCAAGGGTCGAGAATCAGGACGCCATCGATGCTTGTATTGTTGGAATGCTAGCAGATCCCAAGGAGGTACTTATATATCTGCAGCAGATTGAATAATGCCTTGCCTTTTATATGAGTGTTGTTTAACCATGATAATTGTGATTGAAGGCAAGAGCAGGGATTACCGAGGTTCATTTCCTACCATTCGATCCTGTAGGAAAGCGTACTGCAATCACCTACATTGACAGCAACGGCAACTGGCATCGTGTTAGCAAAGGTGCACCCGAACAGGTAGGTGGCCTTATCATTTACTAGAACAAAGCTTTCGGTTTTCTATTTATCTGTTTGAGCATAATTCAATCTTGTATGTGTGTTAAACTAGATTGTTGAGCTCTGTAACCTCAAGGAAGATATGAAGAACAAAGTTCACTCGATCATCGACAAGTTTGCTGATCGTGGACTTCGCTCTCTTGCAGTTTGTCAACAGGTGTTGTTGATTTGCAATCAAATTTCTGTAAAAGAATATATACATTTGATGATGAAACTAAGGTGAGTGTTGATGGTGATTTGACAGAGTGTACCAGAGAAGACCAAGGAGAGTCCAGGAAATCCATGGGAGTTTGTAGGCCTGTTGCCACTCTTCGATCCTCCAAGGCACGACAGTGGAGAGACGATCAGGCGGGCCCTACATCTCGGAGTGAACGTGAAGATGATCACAGGCGATCAGCTAGCTATAGGCAAGGAGACAGGACGAAGGCTCGGAATGGGAACAAACATGTACCCTTCATCCTCACTTCTAGGCCAACACAAGGACGAATCCATCGCTCATCTCCCCATTGAAGAACTGATCGAGAAGGCGGATGGCTTCGCTGGCGTCTTCCCTGAGCACAAATACGAGATTGTGAAGAAGCTACAAGAGATGAAGCACATTGTTGGCATGACTGGAGACGGTGTGAACGACGCCCCTGCCCTTAAAAAGGCAGATATCGGGATTGCTGTTGCTGATGCTACTGATGCTGCTAGAAGTGCTTCCGATATTGTCTTGACAGAGCCCGGATTGAGTGTGATCGTCAGCGCTGTGTTAACAAGCAGAGCTATTTTCCAGAGGATGAAGAACTACACAATCTATGCTGTTTCCATAACTATTCGTATCGTCCTAGGCTTCATGTTGCTCGCGCTTATCTGGAAGTTCGACTTCTCGCCCTTCATGGTTCTGGTAATCGCAATCCTCAACGACGGGACTATCATGACGATTTCTAAAGACAAGGTGAAGCCGTCTCCCATGCCCGATTCTTGGAAGCTCAACGAGATTTTCGCCACTGGCATTGTTTACGGGACCTACCTTGCTCTCATGACCGTTGTTTTCTTCTGGCTCGCTCAAGAATCCAACTTTTTCACCGTAAGATAAACCAAGTATATAGAATCAATGGAAGAAACTCTGTTGCAATATAAGTGTGAATGACGTTTTTGTCCTTGTCTTGCAGGACCAATTTGGTGTGCATCCAATTAAGGACAGCTATCCTGAGCTTAACTCAGCTGTTTATCTTCAAGTGAGTATAGTAAGTCAGGCTCTCATCTTTGTCACTCGTTCGAGGAGCTGGTCGTACGTTGAAAGGCCCGGTCTTCTCCTTGTGTTTGCTTTTTTTGTAGCACAGCTGGTAAGTTGAGCAAATTTAGATGAAATGTTTTTTTCTAACAATGACAATGATGATGAGATGCATGATGTTTAGATTGCGACTCTAATCGCGGTGTATTCAAACTGGGAGTTTGCAAGGATCAAAGGGATCGGTTGGGGATGGGCGGCCGTTATATGGATATACAGCATCGTGTTTTACATCCCTCTCGACATTTTCAAGTTCATCATCAAATATGCACTGAGTGGCAAAGCCTGGAACAACATGATTGATTCAAGGGTAAGAAATTTCTTATGATCATTTGCTGCAGCAGGATAGGAATTGTGTGCTGATTTTGGTGTTTGGTTTGAACAGACGGCCTTCACTTCGAAGAAGGATTATGGGCGAGGTGAACGGGAAGCTCAGTGGGCCGTAGCGCAGCGTACCCTGCATGGCCTCCGTGCTCCAGATCATTCTGAACTCTTCCATGATAAAACTAACTACAGGGAACTGTCTGAAATAGCCGAACAAGCCAAGAAACGTGCTGAAGTTGCAAGGTAAGGTGGTGTTTGCAAATGAGGATACTATACTATACTTTGCTTTGATGATTCATGAATTTGAGTTGTGACATGAAATTGCAGGCTCAGGGAGCTTCACACGCTGAAAGGTCACGTTGAATCGGTGGTGAAGCTAAAAGGTCTAGACATCGAGACGATCAACCAAAACTACACAGTTTGAGTTTTTCGAAGATGAAGAAGAAGAACGAGAATGAAGAAAGATAGAAGCTGGAATAAAGCAGCGGAGTAGTAAACAAACAATAAGAAGTAGAAAACTAGAATTGATTGATGAGTAGTCTTAGTTACTACTACCACTACTACTACTATTTTATCTTTGTTTCCAGTTGATTCGTATTTCTTTAAAAGGCGAATAATACGTTTCCTGAGCGTTTCGCCCAGCAACTCGGGGTTCTGTCTGTCTATCTCCTTGTTGATGGATTCTTCTTAATTGTTGAAGAAACACTTTTCTAGAGCTACTATTAATATACATCATCAAATTGTATATTCATTTTGCCTTCTTCTATTAGTACCATTTATATATTGTGCTTGATTATTACTGTAGTACATAATCACAAATTACATATAGTAATGCTTTCTAGACCTCGGATACAAGAGACAATCTCCCTGGTGATGATGATGACGATGACAACGACCTTCCCTTCTTCCTATTGCTTCCCGTGTTTTTATATTCACTCAAACTCTCACTATTGCTCCTCCTGATCTTGGCCCGTAAACTCAATTTCTTCTCTTTTTCTTCATTCTTGCTATTCTTAAACGACCAACAAGCTGACGAGCTATCCAAATCGTCGTCATTCTTGCCATCAATGGCATGAGGGTACTTGAGTCTGAGTTTTCGTATAGTGCCTAAGGGGACAATGT
Organism: Galeopsis tetrahit; assembly: GCA_963675135.1. Lineage (NCBI taxonomy): Eukaryota > Viridiplantae > Streptophyta > Magnoliopsida > Lamiales > Lamiaceae > Galeopsis > Galeopsis tetrahit. The sequence goes on from OY776126.1 coordinate 6,590,253, forward strand.
AGTATTTATGGCCGAGGACAAGGGTGGTTTCTGGCGAGACAATGGCGTAGGGTTGTTGGAAGACGGTGGGGTGAGCAACGCAACATTTAGGGTTGCGGTTGAGGAGCTCAGAAGCTAGTATAGGGCGATCGTGCAACTCGACGTGGCCCCCTGGATGAACTATTTTTACAAACTGGTTTTTGCTGCTGTTGCTACATAACCACTTGGATATTGACTTCATGATGCTGCTATCTTTTTTATCTGTGAGGGTAGCTGTGTGGTTTATAGGTGTTTCTTCATCTGAATTAGGTGTCATATTTGTCTGATTGCTGCTACATGATTCTTGTTCTTGGATTGCCTATAGTATCAACTTTGGTGATCTCGGGGAAAACTATGTTTTGTCTTTTGTCACTTTGTTGTTGGGACAATTTTTGGAAGACTGAGTCTAAAAAATAAAGAAAATTCCTGTAATCTCTTTATAATTAAAAGTTTATTCTCGCATTGATTTGTTTTTTGTTATGTTTATTTTTTGTTAGGATTAACACAATAACACGCAAACTAACTAGTAAGTATAGGGCCGAAATAGGGATGAAGATGAAGTTTAAATTTTACTTTTAAGAGCAAAAATCTCCACATATATACATATAGTTACAAACCAAGGGACGAAATTTTACAAATTACAAATTTTAATAATAAATAACATGTAAAATGAAATTTTAAAATCCAAAAGTAGCGTAACCCTGAATCCATTCTTTTGGAGGTGCACTAGGATAGGACGATCAAAAGTTAGACGTAGAAATTTGAAGGTTTAAAGCTTAACGAAAATTTACTTAAATAGATAATTATGTGAAGAAAATTAGTTCAGATAACCTACTACAGGTAAATCATTAGAAAGTGTGAACTAATAGTTTTATTTGATTCATACCGACTCTCCTACTATCAAGATGCTTTATATCGATTATATCAAGATTTTCATCACATAATTTAATTGATTTTGTTTGGATATGCTGCATCACAGCAAATAATCCAAATTCAGAGTGAAAATAAAGTGTGGGTTGTATTTATTGGGAGAAAATAAAATGTTAATATTATCAGAAAATATAATTATTTGATTATTTTTTGAGGCCTCTCACAACACATTAGGCAATACATAGTGTTAAAACCAAAAAAAACATCTGGGGAAATTATTTTGAACCAAACTCTTTCTCGTAAAGGTCAAAAACTTTAAGATAAGGATCATTTATCAGGCAAAGGCAACATTAAAAATACAATTTACATTATTGAAAGACAAAAACTATTTCAAGTTTTGGAGCCAAGGACATTCCAATATTGCTCCCTGTAGTTCTTCTGATCCATGCTAAACACCTCAGGCTCTTCCAACAACAAAAAAAAGATCTAGGGAACAAATTAAAACGGTGCAAATTAAATTTAATCGGGAGAAATTTTACCCGCGCAAAACTCAATTTCTAACATAACATGGTTGGGCATGTCTAGGCTTTAACATCAGGGTTGTTGTCCCGGAAACCAAACTTGGAAAGAACAAGGCAATAGGAATCCCAGTCAGTTCGTCGCAGATATTTCAACAGCTTCTTCCTCCTTTGAACCATCGCTTGAAGTCCCCTTCGAGAATGCTTATCCTATAACATTGCATCGTAGAACGTATCCACAAAAAAATACCAAGCAACAAGAATAACATCAAAATCAAACCTGGAAATCTAATTCGCAAAAAAAAAAATATGGTTGGGTTCTAATTCTATATCTTTTGGATTTTGGACCATGTATTATTAAACTTCAAAAGTCTTGGTACTTCCAAAAGCGTGTTTGAATTGAAATTTGGTCCATACTCAGTGGCTAATGCAATAACCAAATTTTATAAAAATAAAAGTATAAAAGCTCAATTTTTACCAATAAAAATATAGAAAGGTAAGTGCACAAAAGAGAGAGAGAGAGAGAGAGAGAGAGACTCAACTACATTTTACAAGCTAAATTCAGATTCACAAGAGAAGTATGACATCCATGTACATAGACACACCAACCTTTTTCTTTAAAACAGTCGACAGATGCTTAATCTTTGTCGTCAGTTGAGCCACTGCAAAAGAATGAAGATTGTTTTAGAAAGAATTTTTCTGTGCAAATCAGTGTGAGGGACATGATTATGGATTCCATTGGCAGAAAATGTCAATAAAAATACATTAAAAAAAAGGAGTTGTTTAATTCTTTACACTTCAAATGTTAAAGACCAAAGAATTTTTCTATTTAATAAAAGACCTGATCCAAAGGGTGTGGTGATATTATAGAATTCAAGAATCAAATAAGTGAAAGCACAACAAGAGACTAGGCACAAATTTTTGCAACCTCCCTACCCATGCAGGAGTATTGAAGGTTCAATAACAAATTTAAAGTTATGTACCTAGTGTGCAGTTCTTGATCAAAGAAAATTGCAATGTTCCGCGATATAATCAGATTATATCCATCTTAATTATTGGTTAAACTGCTTTACCTTGAACACGAGCAGAACCACAATCTGACTCCGACATTTTAAATTCGTCTCTCACTTTTTTAAGCTCCAACTTCAGTTTCTCAGCAGACGACATATTGTCAGGATGAAAATACTGTACCAGCACACATAAAAAATATTAAAATTCAACAGCTTGCGTGAGGCATAATGAGGCACAGAGCAATAATCACGAGTACATAAAAGACTAATACTTACGATTGCATGTGCATGACTTAATACTTAAGAAAATAGTGCATGCAGTTGAGACTTCGAAGAATTTTCGACTTATAACTCCATAAATGAATTTTAAGAAGTTATTCTTCATGGCTCCATTCACATTGTACATGAGACATTGAGAGTGCATGGTATCATACCACAAGACCTTCTATTGCAAGCTCTGATGTGTTGTATTGTATGATTGCAAACGTTTTGTAAAGCAAAAGAGGATGCATTAGGACTTTCAATAGAAGATCCTAACTGATATCATATGTGTAGCTTGTGTTATAGTAAATATAACTAATTTTCGGAATATAAGCATAGTTTTGATAATAAGCAAAACAAAACAATCATTCCCCATGTCTTTCAGAAAAAAATTTAATGAACAATATTTTAGAAAAAGGGCAAATGTTGTGGATACCCCAATCATTTGGTCAATCGTCAACGTTTACCCTAATAGCATTGACAATTCCCTAATTACCCGAATTCGTCAATTTATCTCCATCTAAACAGTATCATTTCATACGAAATCAAGTGAACCTAAAATTATATATCCCTCTTGATGTAGATAGTCTCTTCGGATAGATAAATAGTAATAACATTCAAATGATTTCCCAATAAAATGAGGAATCAGGGCAAAGTTGGGTATTAAAATTTCGATAATGGTGAAATGGTACCGTGAGAAAATGTCCACCATCCCTCTATAGAAGAGGTAAATAAATAATGCATAAACTGGCAGAACAAAACCGGCATAACAATAATTATGGAAGGATAAACACGCTTGGTTGCTTGAAAACTCATTATACTGACAGCCAAAAGTTATATAGCTGGCAAACGTGATGCTAGCATATATACCAGAGACATGGTAATATTATTAAGCCACAACAGCACTTACCTTCTCAACTAAATCGTTTTTTGCTGGGGACAAGTCATAGCTTTGTGTTCCACCTATCAAACCCAAATAACCAAGAGTCGGCACTGTAACAGATTATTCACCAGCAAGATGTTAGTTGTACAGAAAGATGCATGGCATTATAATTCATATCGTAAACTGTATATCAAAAATCAACACAGAAACGTGACTAAAATGCATCTACAGGAGATTGTAAGATTATGGCATTACTTTGTTAAAGCAACAGTTTGAGATTATTGCAAGTCTTCAATGATAAGAAAAATGTCCACAGCCAGAGTGTTGCAATCATGCAAAATTAATAAAAGACAATGATCTTACAAACGGGAAGCATGTGAAACTTGACTTAATTCATGAAGTTTGTGCTGTTGTTAAATTGACAAAAGATCCTTTTGATGTAAATTATAGGTAGCTGGAAGCCAACAACCAGAGAGGTAATTTGGATACCAATATTATTCAGTCCCCCATACCATTGGTTTCAATTTGTCATCCCAATTTTGTCTCTTAATCTTAATTCACATATCTAGAGATTCACTCATTTCCGATCATATTTCATAACATCATAGGCATTTGATTTTCACCCATGTGGCTTATACAAATGCCCTTTCTATCTTTTCTTTTACTAGGGCTCCTGAATCTGCTAAACCTACTCTATTGACACCATTCTAACAAAACATATTCAGGGAATGCTCGGACGGCTTCTATCAAAATGTTATCTTTCAAATTTATTCTCCCAAACAACATGTTTTTACTTTTCTCCCATGTGGTTCAAGGAAAGAACTAATGTCCTTTTCTTATACTAGAGCAATGTGTGCCCTGAGTCTGCTAAAATTACTCTAGGGACAACCTTAAATAAAAGTGAAAAACATACAAGGAATGTGTGGGCAGCATTTATCAAAATGTTATCTTTCCTACAAAAAACTCCCAAAATACAACCAAGCACATTCAGAGCTTTACGCTTTTCAATGCATTTCCCCTAACACTTTACAATACGTGCATTCTTAGTTTCTTCTCCCAAAATGCCCGAAAGCCATAAAAATATTTGCTTAAGTTTTTCTTAAAACTAAATGGGTATCAGCTCTCTGAAATATTATTTGCTCTAGAGACATCAATGTGTTCTTTAAAACTGCTAATTCTCTGCATTTTTTTTTCTTTTTTCGCTGCTGAATAGTTCTATGAAAGTACTTGCTTCCTAGCATTATCTTTTGTGTACAGTGCAAATGTGGGTATTCCAACAGACACTGGCATCGAACACACATACATAAGGCAAATACAAAAGCTTATAGATACAGAACTCTACTAAAGAAATATGTTAAACGGAAGTAAATGATGTCTAATCTATCCTAATGTAGATATAATAAAACAAAAGCAAGTTTTAGTGTTCTACAAAATACTAGCAGAATGCCGCTAAGATGGTCAAAAGAAGATGCACAAACAGATAGACATAGTCAACAAAATCATCCATCATAGACTGAAACTCCAATCCCACGAGTCAAATGGTTTAGAGTAGCTTAAAGCATTCCTTACAAAACACTCCAGTATGCAGTTACCTGAAGTAATGTCTTGAATGATTTTTACAATTTAAAAAATTAACACCATTTTTTGCGGAATAATGTCAACCATAATACCATCTCTAATAACAGGAAGGAATGCAACAACACACCAGATGCACTAACTTAACTGCTTAAACAGATTAAGCAAAACTGCAAAACCAAAAAGGAATAGAAAAACGTACTCGGAGGCTTCCCCTGTTTCTCAATACCAGCTCTGAGTCCACCAAGAGGAGATACAATTGCCCCCCTCTTCTTTTTCTCAGCCTCCTTCAGCTTAGCAAATCTACCACTCAATTCCTGCAACGAGAACCACTTTCCCTTTCTATTCTCTGGCCTCAACTTCTTCAGCCTATTCCCCAGCTCCTGATGATTGCGCGTCAATCCCAAATCCGACTGTATAAACGATATGAGCAAATCCTGGTTGGCATTTGCATCAGATTTCGGCTTCTGATTCTCCGGTAATTGAAAATTCGACCGTCGATTATAGACTTTTCCAACGGCTTCACTGTGGGCGCCAGTACCAAGTACGTCAGGAAAACTGGAGCGAATCGTTTCAATTGAACGCTTGATGCCTGCATTGAAACCGGAGGGATTGGCAGGGTTTTTGCCCTTGAGATTGTCGCTTTTCTCGAAGAGCTCTTCCAACGATAAGCCGCCGGAGGACGACGACGGTGGAGCGGCGGGGCGGCGGCGAAAATCGGCGAGAAGGCCGCGGGTTTTGTCGGTCGAACCGGCTGTCGACGGCGGCTGAGTAGGTGGAATTTGGTGGCGGTTCTGGGGCGGGGGCGGTTGGTAAAGCCTGGTTCTGACGTCACTCACAGTCGATGATAATGGGGATCGGATTTGAGCGTCCGGATTCGGATTGGATTGGGGAATGTCGGGGCGAGCATCAGAATCGGAAGACGAGGAGAAATAGCGGAGCGGATACGGATGGGGGCGAGTGTATGAGTGGGAGTTGGGGCGAAGATGGAGGAGGCGTTTGGTTATCGCCGCCATGTACGGTGGCGGCGGCGGTGCTGTGATGTGTTAGGTTTTAGAGAAGAGTCTATAGGGTTTTGCGGTTACCGGCGAAGAAATAACGTTTCGATAGCGTGCCTGCTCAGAATTTAAAGTCCTATTTTACTCGTAAATTAGTTTTAAAAAAAAAAAAAACTCGATTAAATTATTGGCTCGTTACATTTAAAATTTAATCACCACATTTATCAAAAAAATAAAATTATTTGAAAAGTCATAAAAATAAAATGCAGTAGGAAATGAGACATACGTCACTTTTACGTCTTCCATTTCAAGATGCCAATTAACCTTCTTTTTTTTTTTTTTACAATATATCTTGAATTTAAAATAATAATCCCAATTTAACACGCATAATTCATAGTAATATAAGTTTTAATGAATACTAATTAGTTTATGTATAAAATATATAAATTGATAGTATGATAAAATATTTTAAAATCTACTTATTAATAAAGTGAATGGTAATTTAAGTAAATAGGAGTAAGTGATAATTAGAAAACGAAAATAAAGTAATGTAAATAGTATAGTGTTTATTTAAAAAAACAAAATTGAATAACATTAAAATGAAAATAGAATAGAATAGAACAAGGGCCTATATATTAGGAGAAAAACAAAAGTAAGATCTAAAGACATAAGGTTACATACTCCCTCCGATCCAAAAAGTTTGTCGCATTTGGACTTTAAATTTGTTTTAAAAAGTTTGTCGTTTTTTATAATTTTACCAATTATCTCCCTAAATTGCCCATATTCTTTTGGAAATATATTAATTACGATTTTTTTTGGAAAGGTCAAAGAAATTGTGGAAAAGGAAGGTGAAAAAATAAAAGAAAAAAGAGAAGAAAGGGGGAGAAAATAATGAGGGGTAAATTTGTCAAAAAAATATGTTCCTTAATTCTATACAAAATGAGAAATGCGACAAACTTTATGAAACGGAGGGAGTATTGAATTAGAGGTTCATACGTCATTAAAATTTTGTTTGGAAAAATCCTTCATAGTAACAAAATTCGGAACAAGGGAAAAAGGTACACCACTTTAAATTGACAAAAACAACACGATAAAACCCCTAAAAAGTTATTTGACTAAAACTCAGAAAAATGACTCATGGAGGATCAAAAGCGTCGCCTCATCGTCCCAAATACGAAACGACAAGGTTCATCTCATTGTCAAAGTCTTCAACAACCACTGGCGGACCTAAGAAGTGACATGGGGTACAGTTGTACCCCCAGCTTCATAAATTTCATTCAGTAATTTTTTTATTATTATTATTATGCATTTACAACTTTTCTTTGGGTCATTTCTATCTTTTCAACTCAATCATGATATTGGCCCATTCATAATATTAGTCCACCCACCGGGGCAAATTTCAATCGAGGCGGGATACATGTAAATTCTCTCCTAGTTAATTAAATTATTATATTAATTGACTATATTTACGAATAGATTAGTAGATTTTCTAAATAAATTTACGATATTAATTGTTCTAAGTTTGTAATTATAAATCTTGATTGATTATATATCACTCATATTATTTCTTTACTACATATGTGGAAATAATATTTTTGGAAATAAATTATGTAAAAATAGATTGTGAAATAATAGAGATAGATCAATTTTATCAAATTATTTAATCACTTTCATTAAGAAATGATGTGTTTCTAGTTTCTACAAATTATTCATAACAATGTAATAAATAGTTTCCAAAATAAGAAAATCCAATATACTCAATTATAATTATACTTCTAATTTTATTTGAACTATATGAAATATCTTATTTATTTGCATATTTAATTTTGATTGTGTGTATTTTAAATATAAAATATTGATTATGTATAAATATTTTAAAATTATGTACTAATCGTATCCCCAGATTCAAAATCTTGGGTCCGCCACTGTCAACAACGAAGGCCTCCGAGGCAATAACCTCTAATTTATTGATAACGCTTTATGGTGGTTGCCGTTGTGATACACTTACATCAGGCAAATTGGAGCCTTCGGGCCTCGTCGTAGAACGAGGAGTACTCGCAAGAGCAAAGTCATCAGGTACTGGATGTTGTCCGATGACTCATCCATGTAGTCGTCAGAGAAGTCGAAGAATGAGTTGTACATCGAAATCGAAGCGGCCACAATAGTCGAGAGAGAGGCGTGATCCTTCAAGGGTGCACGAGTCTATGATCCGAAGTGGAGGCCTAGTCTATCTTTTATAACGAAAAGAACTTTTAACACGTTTATCGTTTCGAAGTGGCGAGAACGAAAGAAAAAATGAGAATAGTAACATTAAATGTGGTGATTCTGGTGAACATTAAAAATGAAAATATAACAGGAAAAAATGGAATAGGGTGTTTGGGAATTTTTTGTCACGGCATTCATGAGAAGCAATAAACATGGGCGCACTCCAGTACATGCATAGGAAGAGTGTGAATGACACGCTTCAATCATAGGAACCCCCTTTTGGAATAATTCAGGTGCCCATCTCAAAATATACTATCCAAATCCAAATTTCGAATTGAATCCATATTATTCCGGTAATGTAAAATTTCACGTGAATATTGTTTATCATAGATCATTATTACTATTTTCTATGTTTCATAATAAATTTAATAGGTATAAAATACACATGATTTTCATGTAATAATGAATAGATTTTTATTGAATAATTTTGTAAACTTTTATGTACTAAGAAAATTGGTTAACTTGTATGTACGGTGCGAATAAAAAAATAATGACATTTTATGTAAAATTGAAGATATTGTGAGAGTAAAGTTATAAATATTTTTTCTATTTTAAAGGTATAAAAATTATTGTAAAACGCTATTTAAAAAAAAATTGTCGTACAAAGTAAATATTATTTTAAAAGATTTTTTTTGAGGGTATTATTATTTTAAAAGAATTAATAACATAATTGTTGTCTCATTTGGTAAGCCTTATAGGCCAATGTAAAAGTACTTTTTTCTTCCTATAAGACGTTTGGTAGAACATATGACATCACTTTAACTCGAATTAACCCTTAACTTGATTAATTTAGGCAACAAATCAACATTGAGTTCATATTAATTAGTACCACCTTCGTCTTTTATTAAAAAAAAAATTTCATTTTGATCGGTCTTTTAATAGTTTACTATAAAAAAATATGACTTTTAATAACAACAATCTATTTTACTATAGCTTTTTTAGTTAAAAATCTCAATTTCTTGTCATTAAGAATATACTTATTTTGGGACTAACATATTCTAACGTGAAACGTGTTTATTAGTTGAAAAGTCTAATTTTTTTTAATTATTAATGCATAAATTGTTTATTAGTATTATGAAAAAAATTTAACTAAAAAGCTTCAAATATATGAAAAGTTGGAGGACTTTGTACCATGATCCTGTCAACAACCCAAAGGTTGAAAAATATTTATAATCCTCATTTTTTATAATATTAATAAATAATTTATTAAAATTGGTGTTCAAAATTATGAGTTCTTAAATAGAGGACTTTCGGAAGTATTTTTTTCAATTGGCTAGTATATTCTTAATAACAAATTCTTATTTGTTTTTTATAATATTAATAAACAAACAATTTTTACATTCAACTTCATAATAAAGTTAAATAAGCAATCTAATGAAAGACATAATGAGTGCTATTGATGGTTAAGTGGTAAGGAAAAATAAGTTTCTCTCACATTAATTGGGTGGCATTGTATTTGTGGATGATGACAAATATAAAATTCTTCTCCATTGATATATTTTCATTATTTTGTCAACAAATTAAAGTACATTTTCACAAATAGAATTACCGCAATATACTCTTAATCCATATGCATATTTACTGTTTGTTTGAATTTTAATTTAAAAATTATTTATTAATAGTATTTATTTTTCTTTTTTAGGGTAGCGTTACTCTTTTTATGAGGTGACTAATGAAAAGGAATTGGAAGAAAAATAATGTCATTTTTTATAATTGAAAGATGTTTGAAAGAGATTGTTAAATGAATGATAGATTGTTTTAATTTTATTTTAAGAAACTAGTATGAGACTCGCGTAAATAAATACGCAAGATTATTAAAAAGAATTATTTAAATAGAAATTTAAAAGTTAAAAAAAATGTAAAAAAAAAGTTAGAGGAGAGAGAAAATTGAGGAAACGGCACGGGAGAGAGGAAAGAGAAAAATATTTTAAAAAATAAATCAAAATTACAGAATTTAAGAGATTGCAAAACGGAGACTTTTTGAGAAGCCATGTCAGCATAATAAAATTCAGAATTGGTATATAAGGGAGACGTTGCATCTAGTATATGACGAATCTTTTGGTCAAATATTGTACTGACTCTGTCATATAAAATGTGTTTTTTTCAAAAGTTTTTTTAAAAAAATTATGTATAAAGTATATAAAGTAAGAATAAAATAAATAAAGTATATATATATATAATATAAATTAAGTGTGACGAAATATATTTTTTAAATAAATGCAACAAAGTTTTCAAAAAAAAATAAATGCAACAAACTCACTTTATGTAAATAAGTAAAAAAAAAATATATATATATATATATAAACAATTTATATAGATAGACATAATTTTTAGAATGAGATAGAGGAATATTTCTTTATCAATTGAGTGCACTTTAAATATCTGTGTTTACTTTGAATTTCTAATAGCTTTTCAAAATTGATTTTTGAAATCATGGGGTAATGAAAGATTGATGAATAGTAATATGTGTTTATTTTGTGGTGGGTTTACACTTTACACACTTAACCTATCCTTTTAAATCCGTAAATAAACGAGCTCTTACAGGATTAGTGGAATATTATAGAATAATTTAGTATATTAAGTTATTTTTTTGAGAAAATTATTAAGTTATCTCGAAACTACTAAATAAATATACAATAGAAATACTATATAGTATATTAATAATATAGATTTTCGATTTAGTCGAAATCTTTTTCTTTTTTTTTTTAATTTTAAATTCGAAATTGAATCATTAGGGTAAGAATCCAACCAATTTTTACATTTCGGCTAATTTTGCAATCCTCTGTCAAAAAATGCCCTAATAAAGCTTAATCAATCCGGCCGGCCCGAGAAGCGTTCGCCTAGATATGGAATCGGATGGGCTTTGAATATTGACAGGAAGCGCTTAGCTTAATTCTCCAACTGGATCTAGTGCCAAGAGAACTCATACCACATAATTAACTAGTCAATAGGCTTTAATGATATTTGTCATGTTATTTATTATAGAGTATTACTATGTATTAAAAATAAATTGTCCCACTTCTTTTCCTTTCAATGCACCTCATCCATTCGAATTCAAAACCAAACATGGCCTTACTATATGCGAAAAAGTCTTCGCCATCCCAGTAAAATGAAGAACGATTTTCACATTTATAGAATCAAAAGGATTTAGACCTAATTTCTCAACAACTTTAAATTATTAAATATACCACATTTCTCATCAACATTAAATGCAACATTACACATTATAATATTATTCTATATCTACAAATTTTAGAAATAACCTTAAATTTAAATGGTTGGTTAACAAAAATTGAACCAGAGGGTAATACTATTTCGATTTTGAGTTACCAATTCCGTTGATCTTATTTGAACTTTTAAAACCTAATTTAAAGATTTTGATTCGATTTTGAAATCAAAACGGTCCATTCAACGAATCGATGATTACAAAATCGGTCGAACCAACGGTTTTGATAGGTGTGTTTTATGAAGAGGTACCATTAGGTGTAAACTAGGAGTACAAGTTATAGAAGCTGCCCCTCATGCCACATCTTTAAAATGGGTCCCAACAAATATTAAATAACTATATCTAAAAAAAATAGGAGCAATAAATTTAAAAAAAATAAAAATGTATGGAAAATCATGAGTCCACCCACACGCAGTCACGCACTAGGGGTTGTCAACAAGCATCTTCACCACACACACACACAAGTGTGTAACAGTGCGTGTATATATATAATTATACACACGCTCATGTCACACCTCTGGTCCTTACCTATATAAATATATATAAAATTAATTACACATAAATTCAAAGTAATATCCAACTCGCCCTCAGATTTTCTTTGCCACCCCATTCCATTTCTCTCACTTTTTCATTCCCCTCTCTCTCTCTCTCTAGAAAGAAAGAGAATCTAAAACCATAACGAACAGGCATGAGCGGCGCCGAGGCCGACTGGGTGAAACTCGCCATCACAGATGACGCCGTCGTGGCGGAGTTCCTTCTCGGGCTGCGCGACGGTGGCGCTGCGCCACCGCCACCGCCACCGCCGCCGCGACCTAGTATAACACTTGAGTGGAGCGTCCGCCAACGCCGGTCAAAACACGTGTTTGCCGCGAAGAAGCAGAGGGCTAGCCCCACCACGCCGCTATCATGGAGCGGCGCCACCTCCGTCAGCGGCGGATCTGGTGGCGTCGCCGTCTCTGAAGAGCTAAGCCGACTGCATATCCAGAAACTAACAAGATCTAAGGTTTGTTATTTAATATCTATATATACGTAACATTAACAACCGTTTGTATCTATACATATATGCGTGCGTCTCTATGTGCGTGTGTGTTTTCCGGCCGCCGCGGACGGCGGTGGACCTCCACCGTCCTCCGCTGACGATATTATCCTAGGAGTGTGGTCGTGTCAGTTGTCATTCGGTGGCTGCCGTTAATTGACGGTAGTACCCCTGTGGAATTCTGGTATTTACTGCCACGCTTCTGAAGAAGAAGAAGAAGTCAGATAGATCATAGACTTCCTTCACCCTTTTGTTCGCTTCTTCTCCATGTCAGCTGCCACCGTTTTTTCAGTTTCACGAAATGACGAGATTACCCCTATCCCGGGCGGTTCGTCATTTCACCGATCTAGCTCCGGGCCTCCGATGACCTGAGTTTTGACCCGACTGCCCTTCTCGGTTTCCATCTTTCCACACATTTTTCATTTTTGACACTCGATTTTCCTTTCTCATTAATTTTATAAAATCCTTTATTATGATTATATTCTGTTTTTGGCTTTTCTTTCTTTCCTTTGTTTACTTTTTTTTTTTTTTAATATGTATGAAATTTGGTGAGTATATTACTTTTGATTCCTACTATGGTCATCGAGATTGAATTTCTCCCAACCCCACTTTATTATGCTTCTCGAATTGACCAAACTATCCCTCTTCTTTCCAAGGGCATTTCGGTCAATTCACATTCTTTTGGCCGCAGGTGGGGCCAACCTAGTTTTCTTTTCCAAAATGTTTGTTCGTCTCTGTAGTGTTGGTGTACAAAATAATACGGTTATCATTATACATGGCTAATATTAAACCAAGCCGAATTACCAAAATAGCCCTTTTCTTCCCAGAGGACAATTCTGCCAATTTTTTATTCTCGAATTGCAAAGAAACCTTCCAAAAAGGTAAGTTTAGTCAAACTCTACCCCAAGTGTCACGCAGTTGCATGAAAACTAATTAATTAGGCTTCTAATTATGTTTCTAATTGAAAGGGTATGAGAGTCATTTCAGGGTGGGGGGTGGGGTTAGTTGTTGCCCTGATGAAGCGGTGGCGTGTTTTCGTGGCAAATAGGTCTGCGTTTTTAAGTTTGGTGGGAGCGTTGTTAGTGGTTGTGCACTTTATTTATATAAAAGCTCTTTTCTTTTGTATGTATAACTAGATGGGGCTATGATCTGGTGCGGCCGGAGCAATTTGACCTAATGTGCACCCGTAGATGGATATATCTAGTTTTATATCTATCCAACCACACCTCCTTGTCTTTATGCTCCAACCATATGATGCCACCTGTGCACACGTAGCGAACATTTCGAGGCACCCGCATTTGCACTCAATTTTCTTGTCTCTTTATCTTTTTTGTCTTCAATAAATAGTTTATTAAAAAAAAAAAACTTGACTCTTTAGAACTATTATCTTAGTTTAAAATTTACATTTATTTGTGTAAAATCCTTCCCAACTTTTATGCTTTGTTAAAAAGTTAAAAAAAAAAAAAGAAAAAGGATTTTGTGGTGATTGTAGGACAAGAATTAAGTTGGAGAATTTATTGCTTGATTAAGGTTATTCAGGATCTAGTAATTTTGGAGTAAAAATTTTTTATTTTTTTTTTAATTCTTTTAATCTTGGTAAAAGGGTTAAAAGAAGGTGGCTCTGGCTGTAAGTTGTTAACTTCCATGCATGACAGAGTGTGAACGTGGGCTATTTTTCTTTTTTCTTTTAAATTTTATATATTCCCCCGTTTTTTGTGGGTCCGAGAAAGGTGGATTCTTGTTCAATTCATGTACATTGTCCATTAAAAAAAGAAGCCAAAAACAAAGTGTAAAAAGTGTAATTTGGTGGAAAAATATGTTGGAAGCTATGGGGTTTGGGTTGTGGACTTGTGGTTGGAGTTGGTGGGACCATGTCTTTTTGTCAACAACTAAATTTGTTGTAACTTGTATGTTTAAAATGTAATGCCAAATCATAGACTTGAACTGACTTCTATGGTTCCTTCAAGTTCACCCCTCTCCAACTTTTTCTTTTTGCTTTTCCATGTCCTTTTATCCACTTTCCTTCTTTTGGCTACAATTTTGTTTCCAATGAATTTTGTTCCAATGGCTCTTAAGTCTTAAATGAGCTGAAAGTTATAGTGTAAAGTTTCTTGATTTTGACTAGACCTAATCTGTGTGCATTATCTAGCTAGGGAATTTTTGAGTTGTGAATTCTTCGTTTATTCTTGTGTAATTGTGGAGGGTATTCCATTCTTAATGGTAATCAATGATTGTCTTGTATGAGTCACATCTCTTTAGATAAGACTCTGTGTACGTTGATCTATCCGTTAATTGTTTAGGGACAGAGATCTTTGAGAAGCTATAGATTTTGATTTTCCTTCCAAGAACTAGTTTTATTTTCATTTAAATTTTCACAGACAATTGTTTTTTTGGTATGTGGTATAGATTTTTCATGTGTAGCTATAGATATGATCGAGATAAAATGCTTATCGTTGCACTTTTACGCTTAAAGTGGTTGTTTGTCAATGTATGCATGCTAATTCTAAATGATTGGGTTTTTTTTTTTTTTTTCTGTCTTTGCTTTTAACTCAAGGATACATTAACAAAACTTGGTAATTAGAAAGAGCATTTCCATCTTTCCTTGTCCGAATATTCTACTTTATAACTCCTGTATGATTAATCTATTTTGTAGTGATTGACGCGCCCTGTTTTAATTTTCTGCAGCAGGTTAACGAAGATGATGAAAAAAACCCCTCGAAGAGGTCCAGAAAGAAGAAGGTGAGCATATTCATGTTACTTAAATTTATCTAGCTCCATGCCTTAACCAGAAAAATAAAGTAACACACTGTTATTTTTAACGAGTATAAGTTTCTATAATGTTTTGGATAATTTTGAGGAATGGACAATTCATTCGATGACTTATTTACATTTCTTCTGATTGCTATTTTCAGACCTTGGCACAGCTTAAAGACGAAGAAAGCTCACTACTAAAAGAAAGAAGGGACTTAAAGAGGGTACTTTATATGATAACCAATAGTTGATATAAATCTCGTTGATATTTGTTGCTAAATTTTGACAATCACCATTGCTTATTTATTCTCAGAAAATAGCTACCATGGGGATGGATTTGGAGAAACAAAGAGCTCAAAACGAAAACTTGAAGAGAATGAAGGTACATTTTCTTTAGCTTGCTCTGTTAAAGCTCTGTTGTGCTCTTTTAAAAGGACATAACACAAAAACATGTGTATTTGCATAAATGCTAGAAAATATTAGCATCTAGTCTCTTAAATCATCGAGTTATGGAAATCTGTTTTCTGAGTCTGTCTCTATTCGATGCAGATTGAATCACAACCTCTTCTGGATAGAAAGAGAACACCCGTAATTGAAGAATCAATCCTTCAGCCACAGGCAAATCTACATTCGTTTTCATCGAATGGCTGTCCTGAACCTAATGCATTCGTGCTTCCTGATCTGAATATCCCGTTTGAGGACAATCCCATTCCTGGTGTAATATGTAGCGCCAGCTGAAGAAAGCAGCATCTGGTTAGAAGCCGTTCTCCTACATAAAACATAACAAGCTAGTGAGTTCTATACTAAATAAGGGCTAACCTTGCTTATAGGACAGATAGGACATAGTGTACTATAACTATATGATGGTACCATTTACCTATCTCGCCTTCGAAGTAGATCGATCAAGTGTCGTGTAGTAGTGAAGGTACTAATGGAAGAATGGTAGTTAGGATCTAGTATTCTTTTTTGTTTACTTATGAATCAACTGAGGGCTAGTTTAGAGGTCCTAACTCATATCATATCAAACTACATTCTTTTTTTCTTTTTTTTCAATGTGTAGTTCTTCGAGGGTCCCTCCTCGACCCCGTCCCGTTTACTGGAACATTTTACAGCTGTTTTCAATCACTACAAGCAGCTTCTAGAATCATTTTTTGATATTGTAAGTTTAAGTGGATTAGTAGTTAGATACACATATATATGTTTTCTCTCTTCCAAGTGAAGTCACACCTTTGTAGCCTTTCTAATGTTTGTAGGAAAAAATACATTATGAGAATATGAGTTAATATTAAGAGTGGTGGAAGCACGAATGGCAAAGGTTTATTGAAATCCGTGATGAACAATTTTAATTTAACGTTTATTCTGTCGCATTAAAATGCATAGAGTAATTAAACTAATAATTTGTCTCATGATTTTAAAGTTTAAACTATTTTGTCTCATTAAAATGCATAGAGTAATTAAATGTGAAAAAAGGGCAATCTAGGGTTTCGAATTAAAAGCGTTGATGGTAAAATATTGGTCATAATTTTACTGTTGATTATGACTCTGAAATCTGAATCGTTTGAGTCAAGTGAAAGGGACAATTGATCGTCCATTTTGCTTGTGTTGTGGATGTTGCCAATATAACTTTACTTTGATTTAAAAAAAAAAAAACTATTTTCTTGTTATATGATTTATATTTTACTAATTTTTTTTAAAACTAATCAAGTTATAAATACTCAATTACATATATAACTACTATTGGCCAATATTTAAATTTCACAGTTTTTGTTCGAAGAAATTTTAAATCGGTAAAGGCATGTTTGTTTTGGGATGGGAAATTCGGATTTGGGATTTCGAAACTCCACCCCCGTTACAGTTTGGGATTTTGATTCAAGATTTCAAAATCCTACCCTATAAACCCTATAAAAGTCAACCCTATAAATACCTACAAACCCTGTATAATTACCTATAACTCTATTCTATAAAGTTAAATCCTACCCTACATAAATCCCAAAACAAACACAAAACATAAAAAGTATTAGGATTTTAAAATCCACTAGATTTTGAAATCCGGATTTCAAAACCCTCAAAATCCCAAAACAAACATGCCCTAAGGGTATGTTTACTTTTGGTTTTAAACACCAGATTTTGGATTTTAAGATCCAAAACCCGTTTTACTTCGAGATTTAAAAATCGGTTTTCAAAATCCACTTAAAACCACCCCTATCAAACATATTGATTTGACATAAAGTTATATCTATATAATATTACTTCAATCATTATATTCTTTTTTAATAATAATATAATAATACAATAATATAATACATTTAATCATTACACACTTAACTAATCATTATCAAACAATAATATAATAATACAAACTCATTCAATCTCAGAATTTCAAAATAATACAAACTCATTCAATCTCATCAGGATTTCAAAAACCCAATTCACGCAACTTGCCGACTTGACATCCCCTCGATGAAACAATGTTGTTTTTAAATTTAAATTTAAATCTCAAAGCATTAGATTCGGGTACAAAGCAGATTGCCCAAAAACCTGATATTTATTTATAACTAGTGTAAGACCCGCGTTTTACGCGGGGTTGAAATATATTTTAATTTGAACGGTCTGAATTCAAATATTCTTATTTATCACCAAGTATCATCGTCAACACTGTCTCATTAATATTTTGAACTTCTTTATGTGTTAGAGTAATTATAGTTCTATCCTCAAAATACTTGTCAGTTGCGATCTTGATTATTCCAAACTAACCTAAACGAAAAATCTAAAGTTAGATCATTTGCAGATTCATTTTGTTTATTGAATTCCATTCAACCTAAAATATAATTGTTATTCAGATTCGGGACATTTAAAATTAATAACAAACCTCATGTTGACATTAAAATGATTTAAAGTATAACAAACAAAAAATATAATAGGTAAATGTAAATGTATAATGGGAAAATATATTTATGGGGGCACACGGTCAGGTAAATCGACACATGCAATTATGGTAAGTATTCAAATTGTATGTTTTTTCCTTTCATTTTTTTATAACCACCTTGACAATTATTTCCAAATAATTTAAAATTATAATACTATATATCATAACCAATGATCATTACACACTAATTATAATCTATCAACCATACTAATGTTCATAGTATATCATGTTTTTTGAATTTTTTTTACCTAGATACTTGATGATAAATGTAGAATTAAAAGTAAAATTCTCATAAACATAAATTAACTTTATTTTGTGAAAAATCTGTAATATTTTTAACCGTCGGAACAATATGATAGTATTTTAATGAACATATACCGTCATAAACGGTACAATATATTATATCACGTAGAAAATACAAAATGAGTATACACAAAAATAATTAACCGTTAGTCCGCACTATTCATACGAATATTAATCTAATTATAAAAATTTTGTATATAAACATACAACAATATAATTGCAAAATACAACTCCCAATTTAAAAAGAAATAATTGAATCAAAATACAGCCACGATTAATTTTTTGATACATTAATTATTTTGCACATGTATATTTTTTTTATTATTTGATACATTCACTGAATAATAAATATATTGAACATAGCTTAACTATTTATGAAATCTCCATCCATGGTAAATTAAAATTTTATTTGACAATTTTATTCGTTTTGGGAAGAAGTCAAAAACAAAAAGAGCGGGTTGAATGATATCTAACAAAGAAAGAGTGATGATAACAACGAAACCACAATGTTCGATTAATATTAATATCTACAATACCATATCGTGAATTCAAATTTTAGGGAATTACCATATGTTGGAGAATAATAAATTGCTCCAAAATTGTTGCATGATATAATTTCAGGAATAAAAACTAATATTCAACTACAACAAATTTAATGCATATAAAGATTATTAATTAATCTTTATTAAAAAAATATATTTTCATTGCATTTAATCTTCAATAAAAAAATGTATTAATTCATTTACATCTTCTATAGAATATTATATATATGTTTTGATGTAAATTCATTTAAATGCATATCACTCCAATTTCCTTAATATAAAGTAGAGATAGTCTTTTTTTTTTTAAACACGGTTGAGATAATTTTTACTAATTAAATTAACCATTTTATGTACAATATAAATGAATCAAAGTATTCATACTCTTTTCATATTGGTTTAATTATTTATACATTGATTTAAAATGATGAGTTATCATCAACATTAATTACAATTTTTTTTAATCAATTAACATAATTTAAGACATTTAAAGGAACCGTTACAAAAATAAATATTACACAAAGTCATATTTTTAGCATTAATTACTTGTTTAATAAATTAACATAGTAACCAATTTAAAAGAATAGTTACTTAAGAATGATTCAATAGCGAAATGAAATTACAGCGATTTAAAAGAATAGTTACTTAATATATTCGAGGATAATATAGATTTGATTAATATATATTTTTAATTAATTGATTAATAAACTAAAAGTTATAAATTGGTAGAAATATATATATATATATATATATATATATATATATATATTTTAATAAAACTCATGTAATGGCCGGTTGGTTATTGCTGATATGCATATTAGATTTTAATTTTTAAATTGACTACATAACGTTTGATTAAATATAGTATAACTAACAATTATATATGGTATATGATTATGAGATTATTTTACGTGCATGATTCAATAGATTTTTTAATAAATATGCGGGTTCAAAGGCTTTTGTATTTCAATGCATTAAAATGAAAATTATAGATTTCAAATCATTACAAATTTATTTGAAAATATACCATTATTAATTTTTTTTACTTTACAAATTATTATAAAAATGAAATTAAACAATAATAGGCCATGTAGTGAGCAATGCAACAATAATAAATATTAATCATTTAAGATAAATTCCAATCATCCTTAAAATGAGCAAAACAAATTAAATAGGAGAATTTAGAGCTTTAGGTTTCTTTTGTAAGTCGTAAATTCTAACTCCCATTAATATAGCTTGTTGATTGCACAAACCTCGATTCCAATTCTTGTGCACTAAGTATGCATTTTATAACATTTTGAGAAGTCTTTTACAAAAATTCATAAGATTGTTCAAATGTTTGATTATCGGAGAAGTTAAGAATTTACAACTTTTAATCTGTAGAACTGGAAAATTTACAACTCCTAATCCATAAAATTGTATACAATACAATTTGAGAAACACTAAGCAAAAAATTCATAAGATTGTTCAAATGTTTGATTATCGGGGAAGTTAAGAATTTACAACTTTTAATCTGTAGAACTGGAAAATTTACAACTCCTAATCCATAAAATTATATACAATACAATTTGAGAAACATTAAGCAAAACGATGTTGTCAGTCTTCATTCAAAATTTGAGAAATTGCATCCATTATTCAGCCAAGCCGATGACACTATCGAAATATACATGCAATCTTTGGAACCTGCAAAACTAAAATTATTGAAACATAGGAGAATAAAAGTAATATACATATATATATATATATAAGTGATGATCAAAAAAAATTATTGAAGAGGACAAAATCAAGATTAATGAATGTAATTTATAAATGATAGTCGAATTTTTTTTACCAGCGAATAATCGTAAAATTTCACTGGCGAAATACGGAGAGGACAAACTCAAGGAATTCTGGAGGAAAATGAATGTTGAAAATGAAAGTAAAAGGGTTATTATATAGGAACTTATATAAAGATCGAACGGTTAAGATTAATTTAGTTAAATGGATGGATAAGATTAAAATGAAAGGAGAAAAATGAGATGAGGAGAGAATTTTTGAAATGGAGAGCATTGAGAGGAGAGAGATTGCGTCAGACCAATTAGACTGCGACATGTGGCAGTGCAAAAGTTTGCAAATATATATAATAAAGATTATTTAAAATTTTAGATTAAATAGCAATTAAACAAAAAGATATACTGTAAATGTCGAAAAAAAAAACAGAAAGATATACTGTAGTAATTTAATTTGCATTAAAGCCATTTGTTTAATCTTTTTCTTTAAAAAATAATAATTGTGGAAATAACGAAAGTATGATGAAGAAAAAAAGACAAAACTTGTAGTACAAGAGATGTCTCATTTACTGGAGTATAATATTATAACCCATGAATTTATAGTGAGATCCAATACAGCGCAATAATACAATCATGTGCAGAACATCTAAAATATAAAAATACAAACACTAATATTTTATGCATCTTTCAAGCCTTGAATAAAAAAAAACTGCATAGTGTTATACTACTATTATGTTGAAGAAAAGCTACATGAAAACTCCTATATTACATCAGAAAGTTAAAAAAGTCAACAACTTTAGTCATTCAAAAGTTTAACAAACACTTTATTAAGGGCTATGGCAGCTAACTTTTACTGGCTTGATCAAGTACATGAATACAATTCTTCAATATCTCAACTGCTTGATCCACTTCCTTCTTTGAGATGATCAACGGTGGAACAATCCGAACGACATTGCCTTTCCCGGCCGTTAAAATGAGGAGACCGGCTTGTTGACATGCATCCACCAACGTGGACGCGGCTACGTCCAGCTCTACCCCAATGATGAGCCCAAAACCTCGTATTTCTTTAACATGACTGTTTGTTCCTAGCTTTTCGGCCAATAAATCTTTGAAATACTGACCTTTTTCCCTAACACTGGATAAAAAGCTTGGGTTTGATATTTTGTCGAGCACTGCGATTCCAGCGCTGCAAACGAGAGGGTTACCTGCGAATGTGCTTCCGTGATCACCGTAACTAATGGCGGAAGCAACCCTTTCAGTGACGAGTACAGCTCCGATGGGAAGACCGCCGGCTAGAGGCTTGGCAAGAGTCATTATATCCGGGTATACACCGTATGCTTCGTGGGCCCAGAGATAGCCCGTTCGTCCTAAGCCACATTGTACCTATGGTGCACCATCACATCTGTTTAAGTATTACTATTGAAAAAATACGTAAACTAGAAACAGCAATGCTGAATTGTGAGCATAGCAAGAATTAAGAAATAAATGAACTTATATGATGCATAATGTAGGAATAGTACATTAAAGAACGACACCTGGTGGCAGACAATACAAAATGATTGTTGGTTGAGGAATAGTGGAATGATATACGAGATATGATTATAGGAGAGGGGAGGTAGTTAATCAAAATGTGGTAATGGTCAGCTTGAGTTTCTACAAAACTGAGTTTATGTTTGCACTCAAAATGTGGTAATGGTCAGCTTGAGTTTCTACAAAACTGAGTGCAAACATAAACGAGCCACAATTTTAATTTCACCACTAAATTATTTTCCCTATTTTAGGTAATGAAAGTGTTCATAAAGATCAGAGTCCAAAGTGCCAAGTGTTAGATTTCAAAGCATATATAATTTCCTAGTTTTTCGAATAGTCTTGTGACTCTTGTCATTACAAATCTCGTATAGTTCAATGCCATTGTCAACACCATTTCATAGAATTACAAACTACTAGAATGGTAATGCTATAACATCGAGAATTTGGACAACATGGGCTTGTGGCATCTGCAAGCAGCTCATTAAAAAATGGAGACCAATTACAAATTCTTCACATTTTCAAATAATGTGATCTCTCTATATGCATCTCCAGTATATAATTTCTCATTATCTGGAGATGTTTTCTAAAAGTGGCACTGATCGCATTTCCCGTATACCATTTCTTATACACACCGATCCAAAGGGGCTCTTATCAATTTGGTTTGGTTTTCAAGCACTGATGATTGATGGAGGCTTTTGGGCTAGTGTAATATAACCATAATTTGTGAGATTTGACACATTACACTGATATGGATATTAATGTATATTAACTTAGCATCTAAAAGTCAATAATACCATTCTGTAAAATGATTACCTCGTCGAAGACAAGAAGACAGCCAGCATTATCACACGCAGTACGTATGGATTGTAAGAATTCCTTTGTTGCGCTGTATATACCACCTTCCCCTTGAATTGGTTCAACAAATACCGCAGCAATTTTCCCACTCTTGATCAATTCTACTGTCGCTTGAGTATCACCATATTCTAAGAAATTGACCCCAGGCATAACAGGCTCAAATGGTGTTCTGTAATGCTCTTTGCTAGTTAATGCAAGAGCGCCCATTGTTCTACCATGAAAGCAATTACTGAAGGCAATAAACTCCATAGGAGGATTCTTTTCATTAGGATGTGAAAATCTTTGGAACTTCCTCGAAAACTTAATTGCAGCCTCATTAGCCTCAGTTCCAGAATTGCAAAAGAATACACGATCAGCAAAAGACCCTGAAACCAGACGTTTTGCTAGCTCTACCTGCAGAAGCAAAAATAGTTGCATCCAAGAATTTGACAGCTTAAAATTAGTTAAACTATAATCCAGTAACAATCAAAGATGTTAGTTTATCATGACGAGTTATTAGAACATACATACAAAAAGTACACAAAACACTTCTTCCTCACAAGCTTCAAAGAACACTTTAGTCTAGTCTTACAATGTTTTGATCTAGGATGTTAGTACATAAAATAAAGAAAAATGAAAATTTCGACAACATTTCTGGTTGATTAAGGTCAACAACACAATGCCTATCCATATAATTATCATTCCTATAAACTACCAAATCTTTCCAGATATCAGTAACATGCTAGAACTTCCAGGTACATTCAAACAGAGCATTTACATCCTTTTCTTCTCAAGATTTGACAGAAAAATAAAGAATAATCCAATGATACATTTACCACAAAATGATACAAAGGAAAAGAAAACTGAATAATTTTACCTGTGGAATAGTGTAGTAAACATTGCTAACGTGCGCAAGCACATCAGCTTGCTGTGTGACACTGCGCACCCAATCGGAATCCCCATGGCCGAGGGCATTAACGGCAATACCAGAAGTCAAATCCAGATACTCTCGCCCTTCGACATCGTACAATTTACACCCTTTGCCACTCGATAACACCACCGGCGCCCTAGCATACGTCCCCACGATATATTTCTTCTCGTCGGCGATAATTTCCGAGCTCCTCTTCTCGTGAAGCGACGGATTTTGGTTGGAATCGGGTGTGCGGACATCCACATTCAGGCATGACTTGGGCGCGAAGGCGTAATTAGTGGATTTGAGGGTTAGCGAGCGGTGGAGGGAGGAAGTGAGAGAATTGTTGAGAGAGATAAGCGCTGACCAGCTCATACTTTAGTCGGATCGTGAATTCAATTTCTTCCTCTTCTTACTGGACTGTGTATTAGCGGTGGAGGAGCAGCGCCGCCGGGTTGAGTGGTCGTTGGTGGGGTTGCGGCGGCTGGAGTAAAGTAACTGTAGAAGGTTATTAGAGTTTAAGACAATCATCTCTCAAGTAAAAATTACTCCTATTTATACTCTAGATTAAAAATTAAAAAATATATTCAAAATCACTCCAAATTTAATTTTATATATGCAAAAAAAAAATCAATTTAAAAAAAAAATAAAAATTGTTGAGGGAATTCGCGTTTACGTTTAAATCTTGTGCCTATTTTTCAGTTTTCAGGTGAGAAACTTGCACAACATTCCAGCGGCACTCATATATAACAGTGGCGATCTGTCCCATCTTCTCGCGAAACTCACAGACTCAATTAGAAATGATGGAAGAGACTTCAACTAGTTCAAGCGCTGCTGCCGGAACTCTGCCGGATGATTTGTTCCGTTCTCCAACTGCCGTCGAATCAACCAGAGGTTCTTCCACGTCTGCCACTGCACAGGTGTTGCATTTCTCCTCTGGAAACCCTAGAATCGAAGAGATCAGAGGCGTCATGCATCTCTTCCGAAACGACGTCGCTTCATCTTCCGCACACCTTCCTGTAAATCGACTTTACTATTTACCTTGTTCCGTGATATTAAAAGAAAGATATAGACTTCGTTGAATCTAATTGTTATTTCCTCTGCTCGTTTGAGTTGTTGAAATTGAGGTTACGCCTTATGTTTAATTGCATGATTGAAATAATATTTGTGCGAATAATTGGTTTCCTCCAGTGTAATTGGCGATGCTGTTATTTTTATTACTTTGGTGATTAGGATATATTTTGCTACTGAACCTAAGCACGCAGGAGCTAAAGCGTGGTAGAAGTGTGTCTGTGACTCTGTTTTAAGGAACTTGAAATTGTGACTGCAAAATTTACAAGCAATACTGACAAAGAAAGGCCATAATTGTTAAAAAGGTTTACCATTAGCTGATTATGAATCCTCCACCTGTGATGAGTTCTTCTCTTTTGTGTTGAATGAATCTATTATGTTATGTAAAAGTAGCATGTAACTTGAAGTAGTTAGTATTTTCAACCCTATTTAATTCATTTATCAGAATTACTCTAATTAGCTAATAAATCAGTAAAAACTCCTCTTACGACTTAGAAAGTTGCTTGTCCTAAAAGATGAGGAGTGGTATAAATCTGTTGGCATGTGTGCATATTGCCTAGTTCATGACAATTTGCTGAGAAGCTCTGTGTATGTGTGTTTTCTTTCCAGGATTTTAGTTTGACAATTACTCCATATATATTCTTGACAAAGGAGTATCTTCATATAATGCCTTTTAGGTTGAGAGGAAGCCTCTTCTTTGCGTGCATGGTGTCCCAAATCACATGACATATGCAGATTTTTGTCAGTTCTGTGGCTCGTTTATTGAGCATATCTTGGAAATGCGAATTGTCAGGTTGGTTCATGAATGTTTCAATGTTATGGCAGACATGTATCTGCTTGTATATATCGTCTTGATTTTATCCATCTGTTGTAATGCAGGACAACTGAGGTATTGAACGATAGCTACAGTGTATTAATTAGGCTTGACAATCAAGAATCAGCGGATTATTTTTACAAGCATCACAATGGAAAGCTTTTTTCGTCTCTTGAGGTTATTTTGCTCTTTATTCTTGTCTGTATATATATTCTGAGACATTGACACTTATTAGACATATAAGTGTGCTCCTTATTCTTGACTGTTTCTCTCTTTGTACACAGGAAGAGGCCTGCCTCATGTTTTTCATTGTAGATATACAGTATACTGGGTCGATTGAGCACTCACAACCTTCCCATGCAAGCTCTACAGAGCAGCCCTCCTGTGCAGTTTGTCTTGGTAGTGTGATTCAACCTCATTTTCACATATTGAAAGTTTACCTGCAACATGCAAGCTCTATAGATTCCATATTTTTAATGTCCATACCTTTAAGGGATAATGAAAGCTTTGACTGATGTCTATATTGGCTGAACCACATCAGATTGCTATATGGGAAGAGTTTGCTTTTTCATTATCTGTAAGAACTTGTTGAAATTAGACTATGCGTCTAAACCACTTGCCCCTGTATTCATACTTGAGATTTTAGTACTTGCTTTTTATATTATTATGCTTCCTCTTGGAGCTTGTAGTTCTCAAATCTTTCAGTTATATTGATTTACGTGTACGAATGCATGTTATATTTTCCCATTTTATTTTGTACTCCAGTACAGAACATTCGTTCCTAAATGCATGAAAAGTAATTGAGCCTTTCAAACCAACTTCTTTAAGCATGCCTGTTTACTTCTATAGTGCTGATGCATACCATGCATGGAAACTAGTTAAGTTTTCCAGTTAGCTGGCTTGAGTTTACAATTTTTCTTACTAATGTCACTTGCAGAGAGACTAGACCAAGATATAGCTGGAATTCTTACTACAATCTGCAACCACTCCTTTCACTGCTCTTGCATATCTAATTGGGGTGATTCTTCTTGCCCGGTGGGTGCTAACATTACTGCGATGGAATTTTTATCATTTAGGGATGTCAAACCTGCTTTTTTAGGGATATTTTTTTTTTTTTTTTTAAGTTCTGAAGAGATCTAGGTAACTGTTAAAGGTGCTTTAGGGTGTGACTTGTGTAAGTCAAGTTTTTGCGTCAACACTTGTGTTTAAGGGGGTGAAACGTCCAAATTCAAAGTTTCTCAAATGACTTGAAGTTCTCTGTTTCTTGATTAACTTAAGAGTTATTACGATATCATCACCATGTAGTTATAATGATGGGGGGTTGTAGTCATGCGCTTTTGCTTTAAGATGTAAAATGCCTTTAGACATCCTAGCTAGACTGATTTCACTGATTGAAACTTGTTTAGGTTTGCCGATACTGCCAGCAACAGCCTGAGAAATCAACATGTTATGTTTGCCAAACTTCAGAAAATCTTTGGATGTGCATCATGTGTGGATTTGTTGGCTGTGGGAGGTATGGAGTTTGTCTTCCTTTAAAGATACATCTATGATATCAAAGTAAACTAGTCATGGCTATTGAGAAAGAAAAATAATATTTACGTTGCTTTTTACCACGTAAAAAAGGTACAAGGAAGGACATGCCATCAATCATTGGGAAGAAACAGAACATTGCTATTCCATTGAACTGGAAACACAACGTGTTTGGGATTATGCTGGTGACAACTATGTTCATCGATTGATCCAATCTAAGACTGATGGAAAACTGGTTGAGTTAAATCACCACCATTGCTTACATAATAGTGATGGTAAAGATGGTTGTACGAGAAGCAGTGACACTTTGGACAATCAATATGAATACGTAATGTGTATCTTTGAACTCTCTCATTATTTATTTTTACGTTAATCGTTTTTTGGTCCCTTTTCGTTCCTTTTTAATTTTGCAATTCCTTTTGCAGATAAAGAACGAGTACAATGAGCTTCTTACTTCACAACTTGAAAGCCAGAAAAACGTAAGTTCTCGTTCACATAATTTCATTTTTCATTGAGCTTGTAAGGCCCTCTGTTATCTCAAGCCTGATTATTTTGCTTATTATAACATATAGTAGAGTTGCATATTTCTTGGAATTAGCAGTAAAAAGCAGTTTTGTTTTGTCTGTGTCTCAAACTTTTCATATTCTGCTGCTATCATCTGTTGTGGTTTGTGGACAATACTGCAATTACTTACTCTTCAAGCTCTCTCTACCTTGATCACAGTATTATGAGTCTAAACTGCAACAATTTGAGGAAGATGCTGCAAGAGAATATTCTATAGCTGTTGAGAAGGCTTTGAGTCAAAACCCAAAATTGCTGAAATTGCAGGCAAAGCTAGATAGATGCGTTGAAGAAAAGAGATTTCTTGATGAGGTGGGCAATTTGACTACATCTAGCTTTACATTGGGTGCAAATTTGGATTTTGATGACATATTTAAAAAAAAAAAGGGAAGGAAAAAGACGTGTATTAAATCTATAGATGAGTTGTTTGTTTGTGTCTCTGCTGAACATACTTGTGGTGTTTTTGTTCAATTAGATCAATGACAATCTTTCTAGGAACCAAGGCATATGGGAATCTAAGATCGTGGAGACCGAAGAAAGGTAATATACTGGATATGAAGTGCAACAATCATGATTTCAAACCTTTTAGGTTCCTTAACGAGTTCATGGGGGTTTTCCATTCAGAATGCATGCATAAATTTAGCCTCCATCACAAAACAATGTATTCTACTTACTCTGAATTTGCTTTTGCTTGATTCAAATTTTGGTGATCTTTGACATTTTATTTTTCATGTCCTGGTTGAGGACTTCTCTTACTAGGCATATCCAAGAATATGCTTAAGTTCTTTTCAAGTTGCCTAAAATAATTATTCAAATGGAGCCTGATTGATTTTGTATGTTTCTATTAATCGAGAAACACTACCACCTATTATGGCAACTGAAAGGACGATGTATGCAGTCATCTGCATGCACATGTTTACCACATTTTGCCACGGAGTTTTCAGTTTTAGTTTGAAGTGTTGCATGGGATGTATTTGCTTTTGTCCTCATATGGACTGACCTTTTTTTCAATTTATATCAGGGAGGAGAAAATTTTGAAACTAAAGGACAAAAAGATTGAAGAATTGGAGGAGCAGGTATACATCTTTTTCATTGTCTTGTCTTGGCTCTTTGTCTTAGCCTGTGCGCAATGTTCTAAAAGGCCTTACTCTCAGTATGTGCGGGCCCGCACTTTATCCAAATTGGCCCCAGCTTGCCTCTAGCGCCCTTTGGAACATTGCTTGTGTTTTCATTACAAAGATCATTGATGAATCTTTGACTTCTCGATTACTCACGTGCAGCTAAGAAGTATGATGGCATGCCTCGAAACTCAGAACGCAGAGCAATCAACTCCGAACGAGCTCAAGGATAGCAACTCTGAGCTCGTAGTTGCAGAATCATCGTCTTCTAAAAGTGGCAGTCGAAGGAAAAACAAAAGGTGAACTGGAGGCTGCTGGTTGGCCCAGGTTGCTCTAACTGAAACGTTGAGTATTACATATATGAATGAATTCATAGTTGTTGGACGTAGAGTTACTAATGAGATGTCTTCTGTTGATTCCCTTAATTGAGCTTGAAATCTGATAGCGTGTCGGGTCGGGTTGTAACGCTGTGTACTTGTGTTGGTTAATATGACTGAAATATCTTCTTGCTTGATTCACGAATTAGTTTTTGCATTATCAAATTGAGCAAATTTCAAATACTAGAAATTCACGAAACACGTGGAGAAATTGTTAATATACTTATTGTACTCTGTTTCAAAATATTTGTTGTACAAAATTAAAGAACATAAATTTTGGATAAATTTATCTTTCATTATTATTTCTTAAGATGGAATGAGAGGAATTTTTCCCTTAAAACATCCTAATTATTGTGGAAGAGAGAATTAAAACATGTAGTTAATATGCATATGAAACCTCCTTTATGTGGAAAACGCATGTGGAAACATTTAATTATACTCTTCATGTGAAAACGCATGTGAAATCCACCTTCAATCTACCTCATTAATTTAAAACTTAAGAAACTGCAAATAATTAAAAAAAAATGTCAGCTTCCCATCCCTACCAAAGCTCAAACTCAAATCCAACATTCGATGAACAACGTTGGATCACCCACATTCGTCGATTGCTAGACGATGATCAAGATCTTGATGAAGAATCTGATATCCCTATCTCAATCTTTGATGTCCCAAGAACCCTTCTTCTCACTAGTCCAGAATCCTACGTACCACAGGTTGTAGCATTAGGCCCGTATCACCATTGTCGACCTGAACTCCGTGAAATGGAAAGGTACAAGCTTTCTGCAGCTAAGAGGTTCCAAAAACACCTCCAGGGCCCGAAATTTCACAATCTTGCAGATCAGTTAAACAAATTCGAGCCACAGTTTCGAGCCTGTTACCAAAAGTACCTGAATTTCAACTGCGAAACGCTCACCTGGATGATGGCGGTGGACTCGTGTTTCTTGCTCGAGTTTCTCCAGGATGTTACTGTTAAAGAGAGAACATCAAACCAGGTTGATAAAATGGGCCGCCATCGTGATGCCATTGTCAGGGACGTTTTGATGCTTGAGAACCAGATTCTATTGCTTTCAATGAGGAAAACTCTCGAATTCTTATCATCAGTCTCACTTGATGAAGCTGATAAACTGATTTACGCCACAATGATTGCCTTCTTCGAAGAGGTTTCGCCTCTTAAGATGATCCAAGAAGTGCCTGGAATTAATCAGATTACTAAATCAGCTCATCTCCTGGAAGTTTTATACAATTTGATTGTTCCAAATTTCCAGGGATCATCTGAAATGAGAGCAGAAGCTGAGGAAGAAGAAGAAGGCGAAAAAACGAATTTTCAGAAGATTATTTCCAGGATAAAAACAGGCCCATTGAATCTGATGAGAAGTTTATTCATTTCAAGACCTTTCATGTTTATTATAACATTGCCCTGTAAAATCATTTCCAATCTTCCAGGGATGATATTGATCAAACAGGTTGGATACTTATGTTTTTCCGAAGAACAAGAGCCCGAAAACGAAGCCCGTGAGATTAACATGCATCCATTGATGGAGGAAATAGCAATCCCTTCAGTAACAGAACTCTCAAATGCAGGTGTAAAATTTTCAGTAACAAAGTCAGGAATTTCAGGCATCAATTTTGATTCAAAGTTGGTTGTGTTTTATTTACCATCAATTGTTTTGGATCTAAACACGGAAGTAATCATGAGAAACCTCGTCGCCTACGAGGCGTGCAACGAATCAAGGCCGTTGATTTTTACGCGATACACAGAGTTGATGAATGGGATCATTGATAGTGAAGAAGATGCAAAGATTATGAGGGAAAATGGGATTGTTTTGAACCATTTGAAGAGTGATGAAGATGTGGCTAATTTATGGAATGGTATGAGCAAGTCTATTAGATTGACGAAAGTGCCCTTGTTGGATAAAGTCTTTGAAGATGTGAACAGTTATTACAATGGGAGTTGGAAGGTTAGAATTGGAAAGTTCTTGAAAATACATGTTTTTAGATCATGGCAATCTATGACCTTTTTTGCTGCTAGTTTGCTGTTGTTTTTTATGAGCTTACAAACGTTTTGCTCATTGTTTGGTTGTGTCCGTTTATTTTCTCGTCCTTAAGTATATAAACAAATGAATAATAAGTTTTTTTTGAATTTTTTTTTTCTTAATTTATTATTTTGAAAGTTTTTTTTTAATGTAATTTAAAATTAATTATTAAGTGACACATAACAATGGAAACACATTTAAAAAGAGAATTAATCCACTTTTCTTGTGTATTTTCACATCATTGTTCCGATAAAAGTTACTCATGAACTTTGAATACGAAAATGTGAATGAAGATAATTTAACTAATAGATAATTTTCACTATTGAATCCGTCGGTGAGGAAGAATTGCTAAAAAAAAAAAATACTTATAAACAAAATTCAAAATTGCTAAAAAAACAAAAAAGTTTGGTAATATACACTTGTGTTTTTGAAGAGACGGGTCATTGCAATTTCCAATAAAAACTCTATTTAATTGTCATTTGTCACATAGGAAAATTGCTCTACGTTTCTCTCTCCTCTACACTCATATAGAGAGTTTTCTCTCTCCAAATCAAAGGAGCAAAAATGGTAGTGCTGAAAGAAGGTAGCAGGCCGCCATGGGTGGGGTTAGGAGCTGCAGTTTGGGTGCAAATAGCTGCAGGAAATGCTTACACTTTCCCTCTCTACTCTCCCTCTCTAAAATCAGTTCTGGGTTTCAGTCAGCAACAGCTAACGATTCTCGGAGTGGCAAATGATATTGGAGAAAATGTGGGAATTCTTCCAGGAATAGCTTGCAACAAACTCCCGCCATGGATTGTTCTTCTTGTTGGCGCCTGCGCTTCTTTCTTGGGTTATGGCGTTCTTTGGCTTGCTGTCAGCGGAACTGTTCACTCTCTCCCTTATTGGGTCGTAAGTTTCTTTGATCATCTTTCCAAAATTGGATATGTTTTTTTTTTTTTGGGGATTTTGTTGGTATTTGTGTTGGTGTTGATTCTCTGCTTTAATGGGATGTGCGATCTTGTTTATGTTTATGGAAATATTGTGGAATAAAGGGTTAATTTGTTGCTGTAATTCTTCAAATGTTCATCTCCTCAAAAAATTTAGCAGTTAGATAAAATTTATTTAGAACCCCAAAATTATCATAAATAGCCAAAAGTACTGTGTTTTTATTTTGGAAATTTGCTGCGGAAAATAAGTCAAAACATAACCTGTTAAAACTTAAAACTCATATTGGAATGTTTGATAAGTTTTGAAAACTATTTCAAGAGATGTGACTTTTGGTTAAAACATATAATTCCAAATCTTGATGTGAATAAAAAAAATCTGTAACGTGATAATTTTCATAACTTAATGTTTTAACTCACAAACATGTATACTAAATATACTTGTTCCTGCGTTGGCTAAAACCATTTCATATCTGCGATTATAAACTGCTTGCCTAATCATTTGATGTCATCAACAGTTGTGGGTGGCACTATGCGTTGCCACACACGGAAACGCTTGGCTTGGGACAGCAGTTCTTGTTACCAACATGAGGAACTTTCCTCTTAGTAGAGGGACTGTTGCTGGATTACTCAAAGGCTATACTGGTTTAAGTGCTGCAGTTTTTACAGAAATTTACACAATGGTTCTTAATGGATCATCTTCAAATTTACTGCTGCTTCTAGCCCTAGGAATCCCGATTATCGGTTTAGTGATGATGTACTTTATTCGTCCCTGTACTCCAGCTTCTGGCGAAGACTCAGGCGAGCATTGCCATTTTCTTTTCACGCAAGGAGCTAGTCTCTCCCTCGCTGTATATCTTGTCACAACAACGTTTTTAAAGGATGCTCTTTCGTTCAGCAACACTGTATCTTATATCCTTGTTGCTATAATGGTTGTTCTTTTAATGGCTCCTTTAGCAATTCCTTTAAAAATGACGCTATTTCCTGCAAACCGTAAGAAGCCTGGCCTACCGGCAGATTTAGTTGGGGGAGAAGGAGATTCGAATCAATCGATGGATCCTTTGTTGACCCCTTCTGCATCAACAACATATCTTGGGAGTTTTTATGAGCCTGAAGATATATCTGAAGTGGATTTACTTCTTGCTGTGGGTGAGGGAGCTGTGAAGAAAAAACGAAGGCCGAGGAGAGGGGAAGATTTCAAATTTCGTGAAGCTGTACTTAAGGCCGACTTTTGGCTTCTATGGGTTGTTTACTTTGTAGGGGTTGGTTCAGGTGTGACTGTTCTTAATAATTTGGCACAGATTGGAGTTTCACTTGGTGTGAGTGATGCAACGGTTTTGTTAAGTTTGTTCAGCTTTTGTAATTTTTTGGGTCGTATTGGGGCGGGAGCTGTTTCTGAACACTTTGTGAGGTACTACGAATGCTTTCTCGCTTTTTCAATTCAAATTATTTATACTGATGTTTGTTTTGGGTTTTCAAGTGGTTTCTAAAAACGGTCTTTTGAAAACTTGATAAATAGTAAGGTGTGTGTTTGTTTTGAGATTTTAAGTAGGGTCAAATCAATGTGTAAGAGTGAACGATGTTGTATTATTATATTGTTTTTGGGTGTAATTGTAATGATCGGATGACGTGGATTATGATTTGAAGGGTAAGGAGATGGAATTGATTGTACCGGAAAGTGTAATATTAGGTTTACACGTGTTGTAATGGCGGGTTTATAAAACTGAATTTCAAAATCCCGAAGTAGAACCGGAGTTAGATTTGTAAATCCAAAACTGGTTCTTAAAACCCAAAACAAACATTACCTTAACTCTTAAAATCATTCTACGTAATTTCTTTGCAACTTTTGCAGGTCAAAAACGATTCCTCGAACATTTTTGATGGCTATCACTCAAGTAATCATGATCATTACATTTCTTTTATACGCTTCAGCTTTAAGGGGCACTCTCTATGCAGCCACAGCGTTGCTCGGGATTTGCTATGGTGTTCAGTTCGGTGTAATGATTCCAACTGCATCTGAACTTTTTGGGTTGAAACACTTCGGTATAATCTTCAACTTTATGCAGCTGGGAAATCCTGTTGGTGCACTTTTCTTCTCGGGTTGGCTTGCGGGCCAAGTGTACGACTCCGAGGCAGCTAAGCAGCTGGGGCCTTCTTGCTTGGGCCCGAGCTGCTTTAGGCTCACGTTTCTTATCTTAGCAGGGGTTTGCGGTGTAGGAACTCTCTTGAGCATAATTCTTACTATAAGAATAAGGCCAGTTTACCAAATGCTTTATGCTGGAGGCTCGTTTCGTTTGCCTCAGAACACTGGTCACTGATTGTAGAAGTCGTGTTTTTGGAATAATAGGTTATAGTATAGGCATCATACTTTTTGCGGATAGCACAATTTACACCAATGCTAGTTATTTTGGTGTAGTTGATATATTGGTCGTATCTACTGCCAAAATTATTGAACCTTATGATTCTCGGATTAAGAATTCAGGTTCAATCTTGTTAATTTGGCTAGAAAAACTCTATGTTTTATGAAGTTATGAGAATATTAACCTCTCTTTCTTGAGTTATGAGTATTAATTATATCGCTTTCTGTCACTTACAAGTCTCGTCTTCTTTCATAATTGTGCAAATATCCATGTGGCAAACGATTAATCTCTCGTGCAAGATTACAGTTTACAGAAGCAACCAGTAATGTTTATTTGCATAAACAAGAACAAATATGGTGTCATGCAGGAGACATGATGCTTTTGTAAGTGTTTGTGATACTTTTAAAAATTGAGTATCACAAAAACAAGCAAAAGTATCTATAGCACACTGTTTCCACAAACATGGATTCTTTTATTACAGGCAAAACACACAGGCGTGTAATGAAAGAGACGAAGAAGATCAGTTCAGAGGCGTAAAGCTACATCCTAAAGCACTTTAACAGCAAGGTAAGGACTTATATATTCATGTTGGATTCAAATTCGTAAACATCGAATCCCACTTGATTTCTTCTGTGCTGCTCTCAGGGGAACGGCTTGCAGTTCTTGAAAAGCTGCTATTCCAGGGGTTAGTTGGTGGCGTGTCTCTTGCAAAACGGCCCGAGTCATCACCATTGCCATTGCCTTCTGAGTCAACCCAGCCTGAACTCGGACCCGATCCTGAGCTTCTAGAATCAACCAAGGGGCTCCCGTTTGTCAACATCAGAACCCCGTCTCCAGACACAAACATAGGACTATTATGTCCTAACATCGGCCATTCTGGCTTGCCCGACGGCTGTCTCAGCCTCTTGTTCCTCTGCAGCATCGCCACCTTCCATCTCAAACTATGGTTCCTCTTCGGGACGACAGATATACGTGAGCTCTCGCGATGCACCAATGTCTGAATATGCTTAGTTACATAATTTTTGGTTTGTTTCAGAACGAACATGATCCATAAAACGGGATGTACTATACCCCCTTTGTTTTTCCTCGCTAACTTTAGAATCTCTAACCGATGTTTTGCTATAGAAACGCCCATGCTCTGAAGAAATTCATGGCTGAAGTACACGACGTCATCTTCAACTAGCTCGTTGTGAGCGAAAGTACGGGCGTATTGGTAGACGAGAGATGGATCGAGATCAGTTTGTGATAGCCAAGTGAACCAGTCCATGTTTCTTGGTTTCAGAGGTAACAAACAGCTCTTTTTATGCCCAATTCTTGGAAATATACTAGTAGAAGAAGATGAAAAAAATGGCAAGAAAATTGTGATATTTTTTTAGGTCACTGCTGAGTTATTGCATCCATGCTATATTTATTGGTTGGTAGTTGAACTTGAGAGTGACAAAAGGTTTAAAGTGATATTGTCCCATTTAAGGCCATCTTCTTCTTCGAGACATAAATCAAGTGAGTCACACTTTTTCCATTGGAGTGAAGGCCAAGGCATTCTGTGGAAAGATATTTACTCTGTGGGTCAGTCTCTTACGTCTTAAACGGGGCGTTACAGGTGGTATCAGAGCGGTCCCGTTTACTCTCCCAAATCACTCCAATTCTTATTTGCAAAATATTTGACAGTTTATGTAACTAATTTGTAGAAATGAGAGATTTTCAATTTGGATAGTTGGCCTAATTTGATGGCTTCTTCTTTGAGTGCTAAAGGGTCACATGATTCACCTACCACAAAGGAGGTAGGTTCCCAAGATATAAAGTGTGCTTTTATTAGTTATTGTGAAAAAAAATTAAATTATTTGAGATCAAGTTCATTAAAAAGGCTTGATTAATTATTGAACAATCAATTGCAGTTTTTAAAGTTTGTTAAAAAATTAAAGGGTTGTGAATAAATGATTGTAAATCAATAAACAATTCTGCATTTAATAGAGGGATCATCTCATATTAATTTGGTCCATACACTGAATTTCTTTGAATTCTCAATCCCAATCATATCTTTTATTTTTATTTTGGCTTCAATAAATGTAGCATCTTGGAAATTACATCACGATATATATATATATATATATATATATATATATATGCAAGATGAAAAAAATTGTAAATATTGTATTGGGATTAATATTTGTAATCACGTCTGCAAATTTGACCAAATTGCTTTTGGAAAAAAGAGTAATTTTTGTCATGTCATTTTTTTCATGAAAGCAACTTTAAAAAAAACAATGAAAAGTTATTAGCATATCATAAAAAATAAATAAAAAATTGTATATTAAAAAGTATTGATGAATTACACAAAAAATTCCTACAAAATACAGCAATAAATTGAGACGGTTACAAGTTATATTCAACTGAAATTAGGGGAGACAAATTCATTAGCCCTACGCACTGTAACACCTACTTTCTCTAAACTCAGTTTTTTCTGATTAATTACTTACAGTATTTGTTTGCAAAAGATTATGTTTTTTCTCTAAACAAATGTCTTGAGTTCAATTTCGACTCGAAAGCAACTTCACTTATTTCAAAGATTATCATCGAACTTGAAAGCAACTTCACTTATTTCAAAGGATATGGATAATAATTCAGTCCACGAGTGGGAACAACATTTTTCAATTTAAACTAATCTTTTAGTTCTTGTTAGATAAAGTCTTATTTTTTTTTCTTTGTTTTTTTTTTTTCCAATTAGAGCTTACAAGCAAAATTGGTCTTGCCCGTTGCTTACGAGTCGTCTACGTAGCAGTAATTTAAAAAAAGACTTATCCCCCAAAATAGGAAACAACATTGTTTAACTCATTTAAATACCAAAAGTGGAGATGGGATAATTGCATTATGGAGGGTGACGCAAAGTTGATTGTGAATGCAATTAATGACTCGGATATCATGGATTCGATTTTTGGAATTACTTATCTCAAATGGATTGTAAATGTGTGGGCATATACTTTTGTTAGGAAATCCCGTCAATTTATTAATTCGTGTACATAATTGGACCCGTCGAACTTTATGACTGAACTACTAAAAATTCGATTATTGTTGCAATAATGAAAACTAATTTTCCCTTATTAAAAAAAAAAAAAAAACTAAACAATAATCATTTTGACTAAACACTACCTAAATGTGTTCTAAAGATGACACGTATGCAACGGGCATGATCCATTATTTGATTTCTTTCCGTAAGCTCTAATTGCAAAAAAAAAAAAACTTGTTTAAATTGAGGTTTTGATAACAAGGGTTCATTGCAATTTCATAAAATTCAGCGATTTAATTTGTAATTAAGTCTTAAATATTTTATTTAAATGCATATTATTAGTTATTGAATTAAATAGGTCAAGTCTATTATAGTATAAATAAATGAACTTTAGAAAAAAGACTAAACTTGATTTTTTTACTTAAAAGATCGAGTCGAGTTTCATACTTCAATGGAATAGTTTGAACTATTCTCAACCCTAGTTAGGGTAGAGTAAAAAAAAAAGTCCATATTCATAGAAGTTGAAATATGAAGAATAAATAGTGCTTAGCTACATCTTTTCCATTTGACACATTAAAAAAAAGGAAGCTAACAAGTCAAATTTGTATTATTGTTTTTAGATGTGTGACTTGCGAGTCCTTGAGACCCAATCGAATTGGGTATATTATATACTCCCTCTGTCCCATAGGAATTTGCACACTTTCCATATATGGATGTCCCATACCAATTTGCACACTTCATAAAAGGAAATATTGTCATAACCCTCACCCTCAAAATATAAACATATTTACCCATATGCCATTACTTTTTCACACTCAATCTACCTTTTACTTTACTTTATTCATAAAAGTTTACAAAATTACCCCTCAAAACATCACTCATTACACTTTTTCTTACACATTTATTAAAATGTGTGCCATTTCTAGTGTGCAAGTTCCTCCGGGACGAAGGGAGTAGCATATAATTCTTGGTCATATTCAAATACAATCGTTGACTTGGCTGTAGCCTTTTTTAGACCTAAGAGAACCAGTCTGCTAGTAATATACTTGGAAATTCTTTAGTAGCCTCAATATATAATTCTTTTTCTGGAGTCTCCCTATTATTGTATGGAGTCTTAGATTTATTGGTTTTTAAACCCTCTTTCACATCCTTAATTCATAGTTTTATCTATGACATCTCGAATACTTATGATTTTTTTAATCAGAAAATCCAATGAATTGTTTAATAAAATTTCCAATGATCAATGGTGTTGGATGAAAACAAGAAACAACAAGTTGTGGGATAAGATAAAAGGCAGCGTCGGCTAAACACAACTTTATATTCTATTTTCAATTCAATAACGTTTAAAAACAAATTATATTGGCCAAGTATCAACTTACTCCTGGGAATTCAAAATTAAATCAGGTATTTTCTTGCTATAAAGGCCAATCACTTTCAGTTCACAGATTGCAGTAAATCGAACCATTTACACAGCACTGTAATAATTGAGTTGATCACAAGAGCAAAATGCTGGAAACGAGAGAGTGTAATATATATATTGTGTTCAGAAAAAATTACAGAAGAATAAGTCTCCGTACTATTACACATTAACTCAAGAACAACGCACAAGAGTTACGTGGTCGTATTTACTCTAAGCGGTATTCCAACACGAGCAAATTTCGATCATCAGAAAATGAAACCGAACTCTATAAGCAAAACGTAATATCAAAATCCTAAATAGAAACAGTTATGTGGAAATACTAGGAATTGAATATTACATTGCTATATCTCTGAATAATTCAACCAAGATTGGCCTTCTTCTCGACGAAAAGGGTCATCACGATTCGAGGCTATAGATATTGCCAATAGTTCCAACAATACCAACTACACCCGACAATCCTAACATAAACCAAACAAAAAACCTGTCCAAAGGATTCAATCTATTGCTCCCTTCTTTGCTTAACCTCAATGCAACGAGTGCAGGAAAGGCGAAACCCAACGAAACTGCTGTTGTTGCCCCCGTAAACCTAAAAGCTGTCCAAATATTAGGGATCATAGTCGAGCCCAAATATATAAACGCTAAGAGCACAAAAGTCAACACTAAACACCTCTTCCTGCTCTCCGATAGAGGATTTAAGCCTTCAAAAATCAAAGAATCCACCGATTGCCTTAACGAAAAATGAACCACGGGGAACACTAAAACCAAATGGAAAACATAACCGATACGAATAATGTAGTTCAAAGCTGAACTAAACCGAATCCCAAGATCATTATCAAAATTAGTGAGAATATCAGATTCGGTATCCTTGCCAAAGAGTAAATAGCCAGCTATAGATGTTGAAGCATATATTACGATACAAATAAGAGTGGTGATCCTTCCTACTCGATTCATTTTCTGGGGCGAGGGTTCTTCAAGCTCGTTATAAATAGGTTGGACGTTAAAGTGACATACATAAGCATTCGACATTATGGGAATCACCACAAGCAAATCAAGAATCGCTTGCTTGGATCCAAAATCGGGTGTCATTCTTGGAGGCTCAATTTTCCCCTCAATGAGCTTGATAAAAGCTATGATGAACACAATAACGACGAACAACACAGCAAGTGCTACAGAAGCTGCTGAAGTTGAGCTCAACGAATCAATCTTATCCAAAGTACATAACGGTGCAAGAAAAAGCACTAGAACAATTAAAATCAACACCTTCCTATGATCCCAAAAACCATGCCCTAACCATTGATCGAAAACGCCCGTATGATTAAGAGATCCCGACATTACATCCCCAATGATTATCAAGTACACAACCAAAATACCAGCATTGTTGATCACTATGCAAATTTCAGACACAGTCCTAGCAGTTCTACCCAATGCAGCTTGAACAACCTCACCATACGAGGTTGCTTTACATTGGGCCGAAAATCGAATTAACCATTCAATACTGATTTCCGAAATAATACCCATAAAAACAATAAAGAATACACCCAAACCTATGCCCAAAACTTTCATTGTAGCAGGCAAGGCCATAAGGCCAGCCCCAATAATGGATGTGGTGAGATTAAAAACAGCACCAGAAATCCCAGACCCTGATTTTCTTTCACCAAAAATAAGGGGTAAATCATCGAAATCAATACCATCTTCAACATCCAAATCATCGGCATTGCGCGGATTCAAACGCTCCTGCCCATGATCCGGTGACATCAATCTCAAAGATTGAGATTTTAATGGAATTTTTCCGTCTTTCACCTCTAACTTAGAGTAATTGCTATCCATCTCTGTTTCTAACACTATATATACCCAAAAAAAATCTCAATCCGTCTCTATATATATGTACAGCACAGATTCGAAGGCAAGAAAAAAGATGTCAACAGAAAACCACTGAAGATACGGAGAAACTTACAGAAAAAATACGATCTGGGAATTGTGGATAGCTGAATGAATTGGGTAAACGGAGATTAGATCTCTGCGGTAATGACTTGCTGTTGTATCTGAATCAATTAAAGAGCCAATGGGAATTGCGTAAACAGAAGATTTGGGGGGTTCTTGCCTTCGTGGTTTCGGCAATTTTTCCTCGGCAGATTGGATTTGGCTCTTTTTCTTTTTTATTTTATTTTTTATTTTTCCTGAGAAGACTTACAAAGTTGATTATTATAAAATCTGACCGACATAATTTGAACGGGAGTTTCACTTTGCCGCTACTTGAAGATTTGTGATATTTGTAGCAAAAATAAAATTGTGATATGGTTTTTATACCTCAAAATAAATTGGAGTATAATTTTTCATTCTCAAAATACACTTATTTTTCCTATGTTGGAATATTATTTTTATGATTCATCATCATACATTCAATTCAATTAATTTTTTTTAAGTATAAATTAAATTAAATATTATAAAAAAATATTGAGGGATATATTTTGTTCATGGAGATAATATAAGGATAAGATTAAATTAAATTTATTAGAAAATTTATTTGTTACGTTGGTTCTATTTACAGGGAAACATTATCTAATTATTTGTTAAGGATAAATTAAATTAAATATTATAAAAAAATATTGATGGATATATTTTGTTCCTATTAATATGGAGATATTATAAGGATAAGATTAAATTAAATTTACTAAAAAAATAAATTATTGACGTGACATTGCTAGGTAAGCGATGGACACTCTATCATTATGCAAATAAATAAAAATAATACTCCGTATTTTTATTTTCATTTTGAGAGTTACATATTTAGTTTGCACGGATAAAAAAATATTTATTATAATGTACATACAAAGTTTGTACGGAGGAAGTATATGAAAACTTACAAAATTAATCATCGACAGTCTAATCATTATATACGGAGTATTTTTTTTCTTAAGTTATGTGCCCAATATTTTGTGCAAACTTTCGTCAAACAGAGATGGCACTTAATCTTGAAATATCATACTTTCCTCCTTGTTTTGTGATTATTTGTACATTTTCCTTATTTAAACGTCTTAAAGTTACTTACACACTCCTAATATGGAAATAACTCATTATATTAATACTTTTACAACATCATTTTATTTGTAACATTTTTTGGTCCACATTTTTCCCTATATGACTACACCTCACTAAATTATTTAAAATACTATCATTTATTTTATCTTATACACTATTAAATCTCATTTTCTAAAAAAGTGAGTCGATGAAGATCAAGGGAAAGGACTATCAATTACTAGTAGTATTAATTGGAGGATTGTATCCTTGCAATCTATAGAGATAATTTCGTGTAGTTTCCTAGAATAGTTCATTTTGTACAGTGGAGTATATAACTGATCTGTACAATGTTGTAAAATTCATATATACATCAAATATTATTTCAAAACCTTCCTTTTTTTTTTTTTTCGACACCAATGCAAGTTAAGTATTATTAGTGCAGAGGCACGAGTTTATTGACGGCCCAACCACACAATCCGGTGGGTCCGTCCAAGTGTGTGAGTCCCCATGAGAACGGGAGGCTCTAGCTAATTGGTGTGCCATCGAGTTGGCACCCCGTTTAACGAAGAAAATAGATGCATGGCCAAAGGAGTTAAGAATAATTCTGCTGGCATTGATGTAGTCCCCCAGAACTGAACTTTGTGTTGTCGGAGTGTTGATGGCATCAACCACCATTTTGGAGTCACTCTCTAGGATAATGTTTTCCCACCTATTCTCTTTAGCCCAGGACAATGCTTCCAAGATGCCTACCGCTTCCCCTTCGGCTACATCCCAATTGCCACTGAACAGCTTCGATTTTGCAAGCACGAAATGGGAATATTCATTATGTGCTATCATTGCTACACCCGTTTGGCGTGCCTCTGTGAAGAAAGCTGCATCGACGTTGATTTTCAGCATACCCACTGGAGGCGGATGCCAAGCTTCACACATCATGGTGGAATTTCTGCTCTGTTCCGTTCTCTTGCCGACCTGTGCGGATTTCCATTCCACCCAATATGCCGCGGACGATCTCACAACCTCGTGTGCTGATCGATGTGTCTCATTCCAGAGTTTGGAATTTCTTTCTTTCCATATTTGCCATAGCGTCATGGCGAAGTTGGCTGTGACGTACTTCAACGGGCTGCGCAGAAAGTTGAATATCAGCTCCGCGATACTGGTTGCACCGGCTGCTTCCCTGTCCATGGTCGATTGTAGGCCTGTTACTCGCCAACAGTCCTTCGCAAATCGACATTCAACAAATAAATGCCATGTT
Organism: Galeopsis tetrahit; assembly: GCA_963675135.1. Lineage (NCBI taxonomy): Eukaryota > Viridiplantae > Streptophyta > Magnoliopsida > Lamiales > Lamiaceae > Galeopsis > Galeopsis tetrahit. The sequence goes on from OY776126.1 coordinate 6,633,956, forward strand.
GATTCAGCTTCCTCGGAACAAATAACGCAGCGACTGTCGGTAATGATTCTTCTCCGGAGAAGGTTCGTTCGGTTCGGTAGCACGTCTCGACCCACACGCCAGATTAGGTCCTTCACTTTAGGTGGAGTTTCCATTTTCCAGACGAGGTTCCAGTTATATTCCTCCTCGACGGGCATCGTGTTATGCTGTTTCATGGCTTGTTTATACGCTGAGCGAACTGAGTATAGCCCGCTCTTGTTGTCATGCCAGAGTAGGCAGTCTCTAGAGCCTGCAGGCGGGATCGCCATATTCGCTATATGATTCGCATCATCAGGGAGAAGTTCTAGTAACATATTCTGATCCCAGGAGTTTGTGGCTTCATCTATGAGCGCTGCAACACTAAGGAGTTCTAGGCCTTCCTGCATTGGCGACTGCACTCGGAAATGTGGGTTATCACGGACCCATGGGTCAGTCCAAACACTGATTGAGTGACCAGATCCTATTTTCCATCTAACTCCCTCGCGGATCAGGTTTTGGGCGGAGAATATGCTTGTCCAAGTATAGCTTGGGTTCCAACCCTTATTGGCCCCCAAGAAATCCGAATTTGGGAAATATCTTGCCTTCAACACTTTGCATACGAGAGAGTCGCTATCTGTAAGGAGGCGCCAACCCATTTTCCCCAGAAATGCCAAGTTGAACGCATGGAGATTCCGGAAGCCCCGTCCACCTTCGGCTTTACTCTTGCATAGTGAGTCCCATTTGAGCCAATTAAGACCCTTAGCATTCCCCCGTTTGCTGCCCCACCAAAATTTATTAAGCATCACATGGATCTCATCAAGAAGTGTCGTTGGCAGGAGGAATGTCGTCATGCAGTATGAAGGGATTGATTGGGCTACTGCTTTGATTAACACCTCATTTCCGGCCTTTGAGATGTTGCGTTTTTGCCACCCTTGCAGTTTGGACCATACTCTTTCTTTTATGTGATTAAAGATTTCCCTTTTCTTCCGTCCAATCAGGGATGGGAGGCCTAGATATTTGCCAGTGTTGATGTTGTTATGCACACCCAAGATGTTCTTAATTTCATATCTTTTGGTATCATTGGTGTTGCGGCTGAAGAATATCCCCGACTTTGCATAATTTACTGCTTGGCCCGAAACCATTTCAAAACCATCGAGAATCCCTCGAAGACGGGCTGCCTCTTCGTGGGTGGCTCGGCAGAAGAGCATGCTGTCGTCTGCAAATAGTAAGTGGGACACCTGTGGTGCGTTTCTAGATACTCTCGTTCCATGCAGTACCCCGAGGTTGTTTGCGTTATTGATGGCCGCGGAGAGGCCTTCCGCACACAAGATAAATAGGTAAGGGGAGAGGGGGTCCCCTTGTCGAAGGCCTCTAAACGGAGTTATTGGCCCGATGAGCTCGTCATTCACCTGTATGGAGTACGATACAGATCGTACACACATATTCATCCATGCAACCCAATCATTCGGGAAGCCCAATTTACGTAGTATGTTATCGAGGTACTCCCAGTCGACTCTATCATAGGCTTTGCTGATATCTATTTTCAAACACAGGTCCCCTCGATTCCCCTTTCTCTTGTTCTTCATCATGTGTAATGTCTCGAATGCAACCAAAACGTTATCTTGGATTAGGCGACCCGAGACAAACGCCGATTGGGCCTTGTCAATTAGGTTTGGGAGCACCTCCTTCAATCTATTGCATAGTACTTTGGACACTATTTTATACAGCACATTACAAAGCGAGATAGGCCGAAGATCACGTACCGTGGTGGGGCTGTCGATTTTAGGCAGTAATGCAATGATGGTGTTGTTGAGATTTTCGGGGAGGACTTTGTTATCCAGCCATTCCATTGCCGCGGCGGCTATGTCATCCCCAAGTAAGCCCCAAAATCTTTGGTAAAACGCCGGATTAAAGCCATCCGGGCCCGGGGCTGTGTCGTCTTTCATTTGCTTAACGGCCATCTGGAATTCATCTTTTAGGAAGGGGCGTGTGAGGTGGTGGCTCTGATCCTCAGAAATCAGTGGCTGAATTGGCTCCAAGAATTGGTTAATATCCCTCCTGTTTTGATTTGCACTGTACAGAGCCTGGAAATAGTCCCTAACGAGCGTGCATAGTCCGTCTTGCGATTCGACCCACTGTCCTGCATCATCTTGTAATTTAACGATTTTCTTTCTTTTTTTCCTAGCCGATGCCGTTTAGTGGAAGAATCGGGTGTTTAGGTCGCCTTCATTTAACCAATGGATTTTCGCCCTCTGTTTCCAAAATATTTCCTCACTCTTTAGAAGTGCACCAAGCTCGCCTCTTGCCGCTTTGTAGGCCTCAATTCCGGTGTTGCTTATATCCCCCTGTAGCCTTTCGATTCTACCCTCTAGTCGCTTCTTTTGATTTCGGAAATTTTTATCCGATTTGAAACCCCACACTGCCAGCGCTTCGCCCATGCCTTGAATTTTATGTGTGATACTCGTATTCCTCAATCGTCTCCAGCTGGTGTTCACTACTTCGCCTATATCTGGCTCGGTGAGCCATCTATTTTCAAAGCGGAATACTTGGCGTCGTCTTCTGCTGATGCTCGGGTTTGTATTTAATAGGATGGGGTTATGATCGGAAGTGGGGGCGACGAGGTTGTCAAGTGTTGCATTTGGGAACTTTGTGTGCCAGGATGGGTTACCCATTGCTCGATCGAGTCTTTGTTCGACCATGTTAGGTGGTGTGCTGCCTCTACGCCACGTAAAGCTGTAGCCTGATAGCGGTACATCACTGAGTTGACAATCCGAGACCGCGTCTCGGAACCCATTAAACAGCCATTGTGGATGGGGGACACGGCCTCGTTTGTCGTTTGGCATAAGTAAATCGGTGTAGTCGCCGATGCAGGCCCACGGCAGTGTATCCGTGTTGCTAAGATTTCTTAAAAGACTCCATGAACGCTGGCGATGTTGCCTTTCAGGGAAGCCGTAATAGCCTGTAAGACGCCAATTACCATCTGAGCCCTCCACTCGTAAATCAATATGGTTCCGAGAGTAAGACAAAAGACTGCAGTTGTTATTATTATTCCAAAGAACAGCGATTCCACCACTTTGACCAATACAATCTACGGCAAAACAAGATTCAAAACGTAGCTTGACTCTGAGTGCTTCTAGTCTAATACCAAAAGACATGGTTTCAAATAAGAAAATTACATCCGGTTTTCTGCTTTTCACGAGTTCACAGATGGTTGGAACTGTATTAGGTGAACCCAAACCTCTACAGTTCCAGCTAAGGATGATCATTGACCCCGGCTGGCACCCGAGCCGGGGCCAGCCGATAAAAAATCCTCATTCTCCTCATGGGCGGTTTCTCCCTCGTGTCCAGAGCAGACTTGTTGTGCCTCTATCCTTCTTCTTTTTTTGTGTTCCAAGTATTCAAATGTGGCTATCATCCCATCAACATAATTAGCATTGAATGCTTGCTTGGTAGGTGGTATTTCCATATTCTGCAATCCCCAATTTGTGTCCTCAGTACCTGAATTATAGTGTTGGATTGGATTTAACGCCCCCTTAGCAGAACTCTCGCCTTGATCTGCGTTGGCGCCTTGATTGGGGGAGTTTCCATTATTGCCATGGCTGCCGTTTCCTTGATTCTCGCCATTCCCCTCGCTTGTCGTGTCCGGTGGTGGTCCGTCGGCTTGATCGTCCTTATTCAGCCATCTGTCGCCCGGGAGTGAGGAGTTTCGGCGATCGGGGGCAATTATCTCCTTGCTCCAATTGAGTTTGGCGTGTTCATCATTCAGATCAAAGTAAGCCGAGCATAGACTGAGAGTGTGGTCCATGAGGCCGCAGAAGAAGCAAAAACGGGAGAGGCGCTCATACTTGATTTTGACGGTAGATGCCCTTCCATCAGAATGCCGGATAACTTTATGCCGTTTCAAGGGTGCGGTGGTGTCAAGTTCAACCCGGATCCGCATAAATGGCTTCCATACCGCTCCTTTGTTTGTTGCATCATATTCCAGGAATTTTCCGATGTAGTTGCCAATGGCCGCTCCAAATTCTTCAGAGAAGAATCCCACTGGTACTTCATATAGGTGGATCCAGAAAGGTACCTTTGTGAGTGGTATTGAGAGTGGTAATGCCCCTGCTGAGAGGCGCTGGATAATTATTGTGTTGGTACCAAGCATCCAGGGGCCCCCTGCAAGTATTCTTTTGATATCCATTAGATGGTTAAATTGTGCCAGGAACCGTCCATCGCCAATGTTCCTGATGGCAACGCCACGCGTCGGTCTCCATAGATTGGCGAGGCGGCTTCGGGTCAGATTGAAAGAGAGATTAGGATCTGTGAGGAAGCGTCCCACCAGGCTGAGATGGATGGTGGTTTCGCTTTCGGGTTCGGTTGATGGTTCGAACATGAGGTCTTCATTTTCATCAGAGATATGAAGGTTCTCCATTGTGGTTGTTGTTGTATTCCGCGGGCCTTGTTAAATAGGTATCAGTGTGCAGTGGGATTCTTTGAGTGTTGGAAGATCTTTCCAATGAAGGTGGATCCCTATAATGTGGCTATTATGGGATGGTATGTGGTTACTGAAGGAATCCCAGAGGATCATGAATTGATTGGTGTTGAAAGTGTTGGTGGTACAATGCACTGAGCATATCAGATCTCAGAGATTCGGCGGATCGGAAAACGTGTATCCCGGGGAATACGGCTCTCGACGGCGGAGAGAAAAAAGCAAAGTACCCCAATCATATCCAATGAATTGTTGGGTTTGAATCAAAAAGTGCATAATCTTTTTTCAAAACCTTCCTTCATCTCTCTTATTTGTTGTATACACAAACAAACTTCATTTAATATTTTTGTTGACTCTAGATGCCCACTACTTCCGCAATTATCATATAAATACACATTTTAAAATCTCAAAGCTACGAGTGGTTATAAAAATTCAAGTGGTGTTTAATTATAAAAATTGGAATCATTCATACTTCAGTACCATTCTGGTTTCCAAACCTCTTAATGCTTGGGCGTATGTTTCAATTCAAACATGAAATAGTGGAACTTCAAGAGCGTTGACACTGTTGATAGTCGTTTTATACTAACTTAATCAAACAATTATATTTATGTAGATGTGTATTAATCTGATCAAGATGGTAATGTAGTACGAGCACAGAGAGAGTTATATAAAGCAAGAAGGAACAATTCTTGATCTAATTAAACTTGTATTTATAGGGCTTGACACATTGAGCTGACAGTTCCTCATTGGTCCACCTAAAAGCATGGTGGACCTATATAACATTGACACCTGTAAAGCTAAGTAAGACTGTCCAATGGACCTTTGACACCTATTCTAGGCCCATGAACTTTCATTGGACTTATTTAGATAGGCCCAATGGCCTCCCAAAAGGTTTTATCTAAACATGGCCCAATACATTGATCCTACGTGGACCGATCATACATATTGTTGACCGGGCCAAACAGACACAAGTCATAATGAAAGCCCAACATTCACCAAAGACGAGTACAATCAAATATTGACTATGTTAAAAATCGAGAGTCTTTAATTATAAATAATTAGGGTACGCTAGCTACATTAACAAATTATTCGATAATTAACTTATGACATAATGATGTAACAAAATTTTACGCTGACCCTTACAAGTCTACTTTCTCCATTTTTCTATCTTTGCGGAGTTGACACCTTGCAAATGTAGAAGGTATCATGTCGTTGGAATTTATAAGGGATCATTGATGGTGGAGCGACTGGTCACAATATTATATCTACACCAATCCTGGTGACAAACATGTGTTTTCAATCAGATTTAAATGCAAATGGTAGATTTCAATTGGTTCGGCCAAATTAAAGTTACTTGAAATATTTTTTGCAGCTTGATGATGTCCTCCATGTGCCAAAGTTTCAACTTAACTTACTTTCAGTGAACAAACTTACCCAATTATAGTAGTAATATTGATGAAATAATATTACTCCTCCCTTCCGTTCCACAACAATTTTCACACTACATGATCACAAATATACTCTTTACTTTTGACTCACACATACACACAAATTAACTATACAAAAAAAAGTATTCAAATAGAGAGGGATTTGGCGAGGGAAAAGTCCCTCGCCAAAATTTCCTCGCTATTTTTTATCGAGCATTTTAATTTATCCCTCGCCTGGCCGCGAGCATTAAATTCCCTCGCCAGCCAGCGAGTACTAAATCCCTCACCCTTTATCATTTTTAAAACAATGTCCCTCGCCCTCAATATTTCCCTCTCCATCTGCTCTCCTCGTAAAATCTCTTGCCATTAGGGGCGGACCCAGGACCGACGGTGAGGGGGGCCAATATATAATATTGTTCAACATTATTATATATTCGATAGTAAAATTAAAATATTTCATATTCATATATTATTCACTGTTAAATATATCAACAAACATAAATCTCTCAAAGCCTATATCTATAATCATTTGAACTGAAAATGAAAAAAAATAAAAATAAAATTGAAAAAAATATTTTGTGTGTTTCTACTTTTTAGTATGGTTTAATTGAGTCACAATTTTAACTTGATTAAATTGGTATGCATCAATTATATACAAGAATTTGTCAATTGAAATATGAATATTAAAATATATTTTAATATTAATATTTGAACTAATTAATAACCGTAACTTAAATTGTGGAGAGCAAACTAATCTATAGTCCACCTAATAATTAGAAAATAAGGTAAAAGCAAATTAAAAAATAAATAAATTTATTAATTTAATAATTAATTAATACTTAATATAATAGTAAAAAAAATTGAGGGGGTCATGGGTACCCCAAAGTGTGCCTAGGTCCGCCCCTGCTTGCCAGGAGAATTACATACCCTCGCATGCCATGAGAATTACATACCCTTGCAGTTTTCATTCTCAATTTTGACAATTATTTGTAGTGATTTTATTTACTTTATACATAAAAGTTTTAATAATTATCCCTAAAATTATGTTATTATGCATGTGCATGCTCATTATTATAGCGATTTTTTTATATAATATTTCTTACGATATTATTCATAATGGTATAAATTAGAAAAATATTAAAATAATTCGTAAGTGCACTAGAAAGAAAATTTTCACCAAGTATTATAAATAGCTGTACATTATGCCTATATCAACGCTTATATCAACGCGTTTCTCTTTTATTAAAATGGTTGCATTATCTTCACTTTAAAAAGAAAAAAAAGGTTGCATCATCCAATAAAACTCTGACATGTCATTAATTTTACTACATTTTATTTTTCATTCATTTTGATTTTACTACTAAATGAGAAACTCAAAAAAAGGTAAAGTCCATATTTGGTGAGCTACTCAACGATGTGCTCACATTTTTTACAATTTGAATAATTAAATAGTAAATAAATTAAAAACAAAATAATTATTTTCATAATAGAAAGACAAATAAGGAAATTGAATATGATTTTATTGAATGGTGAGAATATTAAATATGGGTTGTATTGTTTGATTGGGAAGTGGCATTGTGTTTGTTGGGAAAATATTAGTGGGTGGGTCCGCCAACACCTGCAACTGGCCTAAATTCTAATGTGGCAGGCTCCATTTAGTTCTGCCCATTATTAATTTTTACCTACTTCAATTATTTCTATTTTCGTATACAATAAATATAATATTGTTCATTATTTTGAGTTTGGATTTTTTTTTTCTGTTTCAATCTTTATTTCCTACTTCATTTTATAAAAACACATACCATATTATAATATTATTAACAAAACAAAATATGAGAGAATAATAATAAAATATCATATTGTATTTCATCTTCTATATAAATTCATTCAATACACTTTTATCAATGTACTTTTAGTTTTTACTCACTACAGTGTAGTTCTTTGAAATTTCCATTACAATTAATATATACCAATTTTTAGGTAGGTGTGTATTAAATGTACAAAAACATGCTATTGATCTTTTACTCAGTACTATTTGTTTGAATCTTCCACTACAATTTTGGGTGTGTATTAAATGTACTAAAATATGCAATATCAATTGTGATTTAAATAAACTCTTTAAAACTCTCAATACAAATATAAACTATCTACAAATTTGAATTGGTATAATGCATGAGTTGTGGCATATTCAAAAAATATTTAAATTTATTATTAATAGGGATAATTTAGAATCATAAATTGTTTGTTTAGATATTTTCTCTTATTTAGATTTATACCAAATCTTCCCACAATTATGGGAGTTTGTTTGTAATCTCACTTGTATATATATATGAATATACACGCTCACCAGAGAGCAGTGATCTTCTCTCAATTCTTCTCTCAATTCTTTCTTTATGTGTTATTCACATTCTGTCATGGTATCAGCCTTATAACCGATCCAAACCCTAATTCTTTTTTCCGCAACTTAATCTATTTCCTTTCTTCTTCGCCGGAAACAGTCACTTCTCCTCCATCCAGCGCCTGTTCCTTCTCGGTGAGTGATATCAAAGGACTGGTACCCTCCTTTCTTCTCTCGCTCGACAAGATGTCCACTTCTTCTGCCACCGATCCCCTTCTGGTGACCACTATGATCAATATGATGCAAATAAAACTTGACTCGTCCACGTATCTTATGTGGCGTCGTCAAACGATTCACATGGCCGAATGCTTTGATATTCTTGGCCATCTTGACGGTACATCTCCATCTCCTCCCTCCACCATTCCACCTGTTACGCCTGCTGGTGCGCCCGCTACTGCTGCTACTGCCGAACCGACTCCGAATCCGGAATATCAGACATGGCGTTTGAAGGACAAACGCTTGCTCAGTGTTCTGTTTACCTCCCTCTCTCCCGATGCAGCGTCTGAAGTTATTGATTGCACATCTGCACATCAAGCGTGGGAGGCACTTGAATCTATGTATGCCTCTACTTCTCGCTCACATCAACTACGTGAGGAGTTATTATCTCTTAGACGCGGCGACTTATCCGTGGAAGATTATGGGCGAAAATTCAAACACCTTTGTGATCAGTTACATGCTATTGGTCGTCCGATTGACTCCTCTGATAAAAGCCATTGGTTCCTTCGTGGATTGGGAATTCAGTTTGCGGGTTTCGCCGATACCCGTATGGCCATCTCTCCGATCCCGGCGTTTCGGGATCTCTTGCATCAGGCGGTGCAATTTGACATGATGTTACGATCCATGGAGGGTCCCTCTCCTACGCCTGCTGCTTTCTCTGCTGTTCGCGATGGGCCTTCACACTCGAGTAATCCCCGGCAGCCTCTTCGTTCGCAAAACCGCAGCCAACAGCAGCCCCAACACTCCTCTCGCTCTTCTGGTTTTTCTGGAGGTAATGGACATTCTGGTGGTAATGGAAATTCTGGCAGGAGGGATGGCAACTCTACTGGTGGTGGATTTCGTCGACCTCCTAGGTGTCAGTTGTGTCGCGGGGAACACTACGCCGATAAATGCTCCAAATATTTGAATGCTCTTAATTCCAACTCCGCTGCCCACCTTGCTCAGGCATTTACTTCAACATGCAATGTCTCGGATCCTACACCCGACTGGTATCTCGATTCAGGCGCCTCAGCACATATGACGAACCAGTTATCCGCTCTTGACACTCATGAGTCCTATTCTGGTAACGGTTCTGTTATAGTTGGTAATGGTAATGTTTTGAATATTTCACATATTGGTAACACTAATTTATCTGAGGATGTTAAGCTGTTAGATGTGCTTGTCGTACCCCATATTACCAAGAATTTACTGTCTATCAGCAAATTAACTGCGGATTATCCTGTCGATGTCATATTTTCTGATAAGTTCTTTGCGATTCAGAATCGGGTCACAAAGAAAATCCTGGCTCAGGGAAGGTGTAATCAGGGGCTTTATCTGCTTGATCGGGGTATTCCAGCTTTGGTTGCAGCGATTCGGGTCAAGAGGTTGAAAGCGAGTTTTGATTTATGGCATTTACGTTTGGGGCATGTCCCGTTTTCAGTTATTTCATTATTAAATAAGCAGGGTTGTTTATCTGTTACTTCAGTTTTACCAAACCCTAGTCTTTGTGGATCTTGCCAATTGGCAAAGAGTAAACGTTTACCTTTTTCGTTGAATGAAAAGCGTTCTACTGCTGTTCTTGATTTAATCCATTGTGATTTATGGGGTCCTGCGCCTGTTTCTACTTCTGATAGTTTTAGGTACTATGTTGCCTTTGTTGATGACTTTTCTCGCTTCTCTTGGATATACCCGTTGCGTGCTAAATCGGATTTCTATGATGTCTTTGTTCGTTTTCATGCCTTTGTCTGCAATCAATTTTCTCGAACTATAAAGATATTTCAATCTGATGGTGGAACTGAGTTTTTGAATGGGAAGATTCGTGATTTTATGCACTTACATGGTATTCATCATCGAACTTCGTGTCCTTATACCCCACAGCAAAATGGCAGAGTTGAACGTAAACATCGTCATATCTCTGAGACTGGCCTATCCATGCTTTTCCATGCTCATGCTCCCGCCTCTCTATGATTTGATGCCTTTGCCACTGCCGTGTATGTCATAAATAGGCTTCCGTCTGTCGTTCTCGTTAACTCTTCTCCATTTCAGGTATTATTTGGATATCCCCCCAGTTACGATACTTTCAAGCCTTTTGGCTGTCGTGTGTATCCTTATCTTCGGGATTATGTTGCACATAAGTTGGAACCTCGTAGTCGACCATGTATTTTCCTTGGGTATAGCAGTGTTCAGAAGGGTTTTCGTTGTTTTGATCCGGAGTCTTCTCGAGTCTTTATCACTCGACATGCTCAGTTTGATGAGCTCTACTTTCCCTTCTCACGGGCCACATCTCTCACGAAGGTTACTGACTTGGATATCTCCACATTTCTTGATATCGCGTCTGATTCTTCTCTGGCTCCTGCATCGGCACCTATCCGTCCTCCACACCGCTTCTATGTTGATCCCGATACTTGTTCATCATCGTTGCTTCCTGATGAACCTATTATACAGACACCTCCGTCCGATCCCGTTGATCCTGTTATTCCCATTGACGGCACACATACTCCACCTCCGTCCCCTGATCCCGTTGTTCATCCTCCGGCTTCGACGTTGTCTGTTCACCCTATGACTACTCGAGCCCGTGCAGGTATATTCAAGCCCCGTTATCCAGTTGATTTGGCTTCTTCTGCTCTTCTATCGGCTCTCGTCGCTACCTTTGAGCCCCGTGGTTTCAAGTCTGCCGTTAAACATCCTCATTGGCTTGCTGCTATGCAAGAAGAGATTGACGCCCTTCGTTCAAACTCCACTTGGGATTTGGTGCCTCGTCCCTCTGGTACTAACATTGTTGGTTCAAAGTGGGTGTTTCGTACGAAGTTTCTTGCTGATGGGTCGATCGATCGTCACAAAGCTCGCTTAGTGGCACAGGGGTTTACTCAGGTTCCTGGTACTGATTTTCACCATACTTTTAGTCCTGTTGTGAAGGCGGCTACGGTTCGGATTGTTTTGGCTCTCTCTGTTCGGCAGGGTTGGCCTCTTCATCAGCTTGATGTCAAGAATGCCTTCCTCAATGGGGTTCTTCAGAAACCTGTCCTCATGGCTCAGCCCCCTGGCTTTGTTGATCCTCGTTATCCAGATCATGTTTGTCGTCTGAAGAAGGCTTTGTATGGTCTTCGTCAGGCTCCTCTTGCCTGGTACCAGCGTTTCAGTTCGTTTCTCTTCGGCTTGGGATTCTCTCAGAGTCGTTCTGATTCATCTCTTTTTATCTTCATCAGGGTAACTCTGTTATTTACCTCCTCTTATATGTTGATGATATTATTGTTACAGGCAATGATCAGGCCGCTCTTCGTCGCTTTATTCATCGCACTGGTGATGAATTTGCTATCAAGGATCTTGGTTCCTTGAGCTATTTTCTTGGCCTTGAAGTTTCCTCCACTGATACTGGCTTGTTTGTTGGGCAAGCTAAATACGCGCTTGACATTCTTCAACGTGCGGAATTGATGGATGCAAAACCTGTCTCAACTCCTTTGGCAACGGGTGAGTCACTTGTCAGCACTGGCCCTATTTTCAAGGATCCTACTTTGTACAGATCTCTAGTTGGTGCATTGCAGTATTTGACCATCACTAGACCAGATCTGTCTTATGCTGTTAGTTCTGTGAGTCAGTTTCTTCAGTCACCTACTGAAGATCATTTTTTGGCGGTTAAGCGTATTCTTCGCTATGTGAAAGGAACAATTCATTGTGGCCTCTCCTTCACTAAGCGCTCAGACTCTTCTGTTCTGGGTTATTCTGATGCAGACTGGGCTCGTTGTGTTGAGACTCGTCGTTCGACATATGGGTACTCGATTTTTCTTGGGGGCAATCTTGTTTCCTGGAGTGCTAAGAAACAACCAACCGTTTCTCGCTCTAGCTGTGAGTCTGAGTACCGTGCTATGGCGAATACTGCTGCAGAACTTGTATGGGTTATTAATCTTCTTAAGGAACTTCGAGCCCTTCCTCCCGATCGACCTACTTTGTTGTGTGACAACAAAAGTGCAATATTTTTAAGTCAAAATCCTGTTGCACACAAGCGAGCCAAACACATTGACTTGGATTACCATTTTGTTCGTGATCTGGTATCATCTGGTCGTATTTCTACTGGTTTTGTTCCCTCTCATCTACAGCTTGCCGATATCTTCACAAAGAGCCTTCCACGTCCCGCTTTTGAGTTTCTACGTTCCAAGCTTTGCGTGTGTCTTCATCCCACGCAGCGCTTGACGGGGGGTAATAGGGATAATTTAGAATCATAAATTGTTTGTTTAGATATTTTCTCTTATTTAGATTTATCTTATATTGACCAAATCTTCCCACAATTATGGGAGTTGAATATACACACTCACCAGAGAGCAGTGATCTTCTCTCAATTCTTCTCTCAATTATTTCTTTATGTGTTATTCACATTCTGTCAATTATAAACTAGATGTCCTAGTTGTATTACGTAATGTTAACCATGCGCGCCAACTAATATTATTACATAGTACATAATATATTTAAATAATTTAAAAAATATAATTTATATAAAACACAAAATAAAAGTTAGATAGTAAACTTAAACATTATTTTTACCCATTTTTTAAAAAATTAAAGCAATTATATTAATTGATTGATTAGTTAAAAAATAATTAAATTGATACAATACTCAATTTCAATTAGGCAAATAATAAATTTCAAATACTTTTTTTATGAGTATCTTTTTTATAAGGAAACTTTGCTATAATTTATTTTCATTTAAATTTATGGCAATCAAGAGAACTTTCTACATTCATTATAATAATGTCACGTAAGACTGAAAAAATTCAACATCCGACCCATAGGTGTAATTAACCACGAGACGACACATAAACAATTTTAATTCTCTATTAGTATATAAGAGGACATTTGAATCCAAAACGGACATTTACGTTCCATTCAAACCATAACCCTACATTTAAGTCTAGCTTATTATTCGGTCAAAAAAATGATTAATTAGAAGATTAATCTCATCGTTCATCAATAGGGGTCTCAATTGAAGTTAAAATCGTAGCTTCGAGTATGTAATATGAGTGTCAAATTAAAAATAGTAAACATTAGTAATTAATTATATGCATTACAATTTTAAATAATAAAAAAAGAAAAAAGACATTTTTTTTTGGCCAACTTTCCCAGCACGCGTAATATCGATCGTGAAATTATTATTTCATTTTTTTTTTTACAATTTTTCAGGTTTAATTGGAAACCGCGTCTGGTCGGAGAAGCTCTATTAAATTCTTTCCTAAAAAGTTAATAATAGTTGAGATATTTATTTGTATATATATATTTTTTTTGGAAAGGTATTTATTTGTAGTTAATAGTCATCACAATTATGGCGCCTCCCAAAAAGGAGAGAAAAGAAGTAGATTCGTTTTTAGTTTTACTCATACCTCCTTTTTACGTGAAAACAAATACTAATTGATATTTTTTACTTTTTATAAAAAAAAAAAAATTGTTTAACACACTCATTACGAAGAGAGTCGATTACTCGATCCAAACTTGAATAATCGAGTTTGATTAAATCCTCCGTACTAGTGAAAGTTACTCAACTTTCTTTTTTTGTTCGTCCTAGCGAGTGAAAGCTACACATTCCTTTTTTTTTTTTTATAACTATTCTCTCTCACATATTTCATTATATTCTTCTATCTCTCAATCACATCACCTTTAATACATCTATTTATTATATTAGTATTTCTTAACCTCCGTGCCCAGATGGGAACTTTTCCGGGGGACGGAGGGAGTAATAACAATCACATAATACAAAAAGTACACGTTAATTAACAAAAAATTGCCATATAAAAACATGTTAAAAAATTGAAATTGATTCATTAATAGTGCGGGCCCACATGGCATAACCTAATTAAAGTCTACGGTACGGACATGTAGGGTTAGAAACAAGCGAAGCCAAAGACCGGCTTCCGGTTCAAGATCCCGAGCCGATTGCCTCGGACAAAAAGCGGAGCCGGCTCGGTAGGCCCCCACTCTTAACTGTACTTATGCTAAACCTATATCTTTCGCTGATACGCACCTCTACTTATCTCACTCTCGTAGCTGATAACCACACCAACTTATCTTCTTCTCTAGGTTGCCCCCTTCCCTTTAAAAATCAATATTCTGCAAGCAAGGTCGTAGTTTAATAATCCCCCCTTTCTTCAACGATAGTCTAGAGAGAGAAAGAGAGAGAAACTCAAACCCCCCTTGCACGCACAATCACACACACACACATATCTATGTATGTAATAAAGAGTACAAAATACACATTTACACTTTGAGAGCTATGTATATATAGCTGTATATTTTAGAGAGAGAGAGAGAGAGAGAGAGAGAAGAAAAACCCCCCATTTTAGCCTCGAGTTCTCTGGATCTCTTGGAAGTGAACTCATCTGCCCTGTTTCTCTCTGTATGTATATGTGTATGGCTTTTTCTTTACATTTTGTGGAATCTTTACTGTAAAGGACTGTTTTTTCTATTTCAGCTTTGTATTTAACTCCCGTTTGGTAATTATCTGCATCTGGGCTTCCATTTGAAGCAACTTTCGTTTCATTGATCCCTTCAATTAGCCTCGGGTTTCACAATTTTTGCAACTTTTTTGCTCGAATTTGTCGGTGCATGCTCAAACCCTTGTGTTGATTTTGCGAAAAAAATCTAGCTTTGTTCTTCATTCTTTAATTGAGACCGTCTCAATGATCTAGGTTTGCGGTATTATTGTTTTCCTTTTTTTTTTTTTTTTTTTCTGGGTTAGTTTAATCTTGCATTATTCTTGAAGCTTGTGTAAAGTAATAAATGGAGCGCAATTAAATAAGGGCTACTTCTAGCTGGTTCTTTCGTTTATTTAATTTTCTTGTGTGTTTGCAGATCTGTTACTGTGTTAGGTTTTGAATAGTTTCTGAGGGACTGAAGAAGTGTTGGTGTTGGTAAAATGTCTTCTCTCAGTAGAGAACTTGTGTTTCTTATTTTGCAATTTCTGGATGAAGAGAAGTTCAAAGAGACTGTGCACAAGTAGGTTAATTTTTTACAAGTAATTACTTTTTTATGTATAACAATGTCTATTGTGGTATTATGCAATTCTTACAAATGTGGCATTTCTGATAATAGGCTTGAGCAAGAATCCGGGTTCTTCTTTAACATGAAGTATTTTGAAGATGAAGTGCACAATGGGAACTGGGAGGACGTTGAAAAATACCTCTCTGGTTTTACGAAAGTGGATGATAATCGCTATTCAATGAAGATATTTTTTGAAATTAGGAAGCAGAAGTACCTTGAAGCATTGGATAAGTGAGATTTCCTAGATTCATTATTTAGAATCTGAATTTGTTCATATGAAAGTTCGGTGTGTGGATTTTAATATGAAGCTTGTTCTCTACACAGGCATGATCGGTCCAAAGCTGTCGAAATTCTTGTAAAGGATCTGAAAGTGTTTTCATCTTTTAATGAAGAGCTTTTTAAGGAGATAACTCAGCTGTTGACATTGGAGAATTTCAGGTATGCATGCAATTGTTACTTATTTACAATCATTGGAGCAGAAATTGAGCACAATTGTAAGTGAGTTGACTCGTTGTTTAGGGAGAATGAACAGCTCTCGAAGTATGGAGACACAAAATCTGCACGAGCCATTATGCTCGTTGAACTGAAGAAGCTTATCGAGGCAAATCCCTTGTTCCGTGACAAGCTGCAGTTCCCGAACCTGAAGAACTCAAGGCTCCGAACACTCATTAACCAAAGGTAATCTTCATAAAAGACGTGCAATCAGGGGGGCTTTTGGTTCGAATTCGTCAATGTGAATCATTGAACAGTGAATTACAATGAGAATGAGGTTACATTGTTAGTCTTTTACTCTAATATAGGAATAAGATGGGATAAAAATTGGTCGTTGGTTTAGGAATAGTGATTGAGGATAAATGATTATGGGAGGGGAGGTAGTTAATCAAAATGAGGTAATGATTAACTTATTTTAATTCTTGAGTTTCATTACCTCATATGAAGTATGATGAAGGTGAATTGATTGTCTTTTATTCTCATTAACCACCACAATTACCGTATACTCACTCTTATCCCCATTGAAGAACGTTGTACTTGTACCAAACGTCCCCTTAATCTTCTTTATTATATGGCATCTTGTGAGAGTTTTGTCCGCTGCCTATTTTGTTATTGCTCTTGAAAAACTATAGCATATTATGTTTACACATGCAGCTTAAACTGGCAGCATCAACTCTGTAAAAATCCTCGACCAAACCCCGATATTAAAACACTTTTTGTGGATCATTCATGTGGACAACCAAATGGTGCACGTGCTCCATCTCCAGCAAATAATCCCCTGCTTGGAGGAGTTGTACCGAAACCTGGAGGCTTCCCTCCTCTGGCTGCTCATATGGTTGGTTTTTAATAAGTTGCTTAATTGTTGGCCTTTTCTTGTGTATTCAGTAATGCTTACAGTCTCTGTCCTTGATGGTTTCAGCCATTTCAACCTATGCCCATGCCCGTTCCGACATCTCTTGCCAGCTGGATGTCTAACCCACCTACTGGGCCTCATCCAGCAGTTTCGGGTGGGCCTTTAGGTCTTGGTTCTCCACCGATTCCAGGTAGCATTCGTCAATTTGGAAGTAAAGAATTTAAAAATCTTCAATAAAGATAATTTGGAAGTAATGAATTTTTAAGTTTTCTTGTGGATATATAGGAATCAGTTACGATGAGATATTTGTCTTCCCTAAAATATGCCAGCAGTTCTGATTTAGAAGCTTGTTAGATTGTAGTAGCTATCTAATCAAGTGTATATTTTGTTGCACATCTAAGCTGGCCTTAAGCATCCACGAACTCCACCAACAAATCATTCTCTCGATTTTCAACCTGGTGATTCTGATCATGTCAGCAAAAGAACCAGACCCTTGGGACTTTCTGATGAGGTAGTTAATTGTGAAGAAGGTCAAAAGCTTCAAATTAGGAACTTCTATATTGTTGCATTCATCTATTTATATCCGTTCAATGTATGTAGGTCGGTCTTCCCGTGAACGTTCTTCCACTAACGTTTACTGGGCATGCTCATAGCCAGAATTTCAATGCACTAGATGACTTTCCGAAGTCTGTAGCACGGTCTTTGAGCCAAGGATCGTCTCCAATGAGCATGGATTTTCATCCTATCCAACAGACTTTACTTCTAGGTTGATTTTTGAACACTATTTTGTTGATATTTTTGTTTGACCTTTTTAATCGTAACTGTATGGTCGCTTTGTCACTATATCAGTTGGTACGAATGTGGGAGAAATTGCATTATGGGAGGTTAGTTCGAGGGAGAAGCTTGTTCAGAGAAATTTCAAAGTTTGGGATCTGAGCAAATGCACAATGCCTCTACAGGTCCTATATATTTATTGATTGAAATTTAGAACAACAATTATTAAATTCAATTTAGTTAGTTTCCAAAATGTTAAAAGTATCTGAGATATAGCTTTTCTGAATTCAGGCTGGTTTAGTAAAAGATCCTGGCGTCTCAGTAAATCGTGTGATTTGGAGCCCTGATGGATCTTTGTTTGGTAATTTCACCTTAGCTTCATTTATCTAAGTAATTTGATGAAGTGATCTGATACACAACAATCTTTTTCTTTATATGCTGAATAGGCGTTGCATATTCTAGACACCTTGTGCAAATTTGTTCATATCATGGAAATGACGATGTTCGTCAGCATTTAGAGGTATATTTCAGATATCAGATTCAACCTTTGACGATTTGAAGTTTTGCTTATTATAACTTACTACATAATTTTTCTGTTTTAGATCGATGCCCACGTTGGGGGAGTCAACGATCTTGCTTTCTCCCACCCACATAAGCAGCTTTCTGTGATAACTTGTGGGGACGACAAGCTTATCAAGGTTATTATAAGAAACACATTATCTGGAAAGATAATCAACATGTGATATTGTTCTCATAATCTGTAATTCTTAGGTTTGGGATGCCACAACTGGTACCAAACAATATTCTTTCGAAGGTCATGAGGCCCCTGTCTACTCAGTTTGCCCTCACCACAAAGAGAATATTCAGGTAATAAAGCATTGTGCAACATTTCTGTAATCTGAGCATCTCATTTAATAGCTTGCAGATTTATTTATTTTGTCAAATTTGTCCAATCATTTAGTTTTGGGAAAAGATATTTTGTAGTCATATAAGTTTGCAATTTTTCTTTTATTAGGACATTCCACTTTCCTGAATTGATTTTCATCGTGTTAACTTTCAAAATTCATCTTTTTAGTCATTTGATCGGCTACAACAGGTTAGTAACTGGTTTTGAAAGCTAACAGGACAAAATTTATAAAATAAATTTATGAAAATATTGAAAAGAATTGCCACATCAGCTCAAAAGCCGGTCAACATGTTGAATTTTGAAAGTTAACAGAATGAAATTCAATTCAGGAAAGTGGAGTGCCCTTAAAGCAAAAATGAGCAAACTTACAGGACTGCGAAAAAAAAAGAAAAAACTTTTGCCTTTAATTTTGAACAGCTAATTATGGAAAAGCAGAAAATTACAAGAATATTTTTGAGATTCTTTGTTGGTTATGATTTTTCTGCCATTGTTGTCCAGTTTATCTTTTCTACAGCTTTAGATGGGAAGATCAAGGCATGGTTATATGACTGCGAAAAAAAAAAGAAAAAAAATTTGCCTTTAATTTTGAACAGCTAATTATGGGAAAGCAGAAAATTACAAGAATATGATAATTTGGGAAAGCAGAAAATTACAAGGAAAATTACAAGAAAGTGGAGTGCCCTTAAAGCAAAAATGAGCAAACTTACAGGACTGCGAAAAAAAAAAGAAAAAACTTTTGCCTTTAATTTTGAACAGCTAATTATGGGAAAGCAGAAAATTACAAGAATATTTTTGAGATCCTTCGTTGGTTATGATTTTTCTGCCATTGTTGTCCAGTTTATCTTTTCTACAGCTTTAGATGGGAAGATCAAGGCATGGTTATATGATAATTTGGGATCTCGAGTTGATTATGATGCCCCTGGGCGTTGGTGTACTACCATGGCCTACAGTGCTGATGGAACAAGGTAAATCATACTGCTTCAGTATATATATATATATACTTTGTGCTTTTGTGAAGCCTCTAGATCATAAGAGGACAATTTTCTTGATTTTAGGCTTTTCTCGTGTGGGACAAGTAAAGATGGAGAGTCTCACATTGTTGAATGGAACGAAAGTGAAGGAGCTGTGAAGAGAACATATCAAGGTTTCAGAAAACGGTCTTTGGGAGTTGTGCAGTTTGATACAACTAAAAACAAGTTTCTGGCAGCTGGTGATGATTTTTCAATCAAATTTTGGGATATGGACAATACTCAACTTTTAACCAGTATTGATGCTGATGGAGGTCTTCCTGTGAGTTGATTTCATAACTTCATTTCATACAACCGTATAAAGGTTCCATGCACTTAAGTTTCGATTTTGGTTTTTGCAAATTAAGGCAAGTCCAAGAATTCGCTTCAACAAAAATGGGACACTTCTTGCGGTGTCTGCCAATGAAAACGGAATCAAAATTCTAGCAAATGCTGAAGGTCTTCGATTATTACGTACTTATGAAAATCTTGCTTTTGATGCCTCAAGAGCATCCGAAGCTTCCAAGGTATTTTCTTCAGCTTGAATACTCTTCTTAGGTATCTTTCTTACTCCATGAGAGAGAGAGGAATTAAGCTTTATGCATTTTTTTACATGCAGCCAAACGTGAGCCAAATATCTGCAGCGGCTGGAGGTAGTACGGGACTCACAGATAGGGTGGGCTCTGTAGTTGGTATCTCAATGATGGTTGGTATCTATTGCTTTCTGCTGATTCTGATCAGTTGCTATTTTGCACCATTTTTATTTTATTTTCCCTAAACTGTATTGTAATAAAGTTGTCAATTCCTTTTTTTTTTTCTTTTCTTTTTTCTGATTAAGAACTGCATTTCGCCATTTGGTGTTTGATATTTGTCAGAATGGGGATTCAAGAAATCATGGAGATGTAAAACCTAGAATAACAGAAGATACTAATGACAAATCAAAGGTTTGGAAGCTTATTGAAATTAATGAACCGTCTCAGTGCCGGTCTTTGAAACTCCCTGAGAATTTAAGAGTAACAAAGGTATATTCCTTTTTACTTTTATTTCACTGCATCTTGGGATATACCCTCTTGCGAATATCACTTCTCATTCTAAACTGTATCTGCATATCTCAATGTATTGTGTACATTTCATATATAATGAGATTTTACTTGGAGCAGAGAACAAAGTTCAATGTGATGGTGAATGCAGTAAAAATTATTACAGGAAGATGCAATTTCTTACTAGGTGTTTTTTAAATAGAAATATGAATATGAAACTTCTATACAAACAATGAACAACTGTCGAAATATTCACTTGGGTTATGAGCAACAAATGGCTTGAAAATATAACATTTAGTGCTGGGATGTGTTTAGCATAACAGGTTCTCTATTTTTTTTTTTAAATGATGTTGATCTTGTTGCAACAGATATCAAGGCTGATATATACAAATTCCGGTGGTGCATTACTGGCATTAGGTTCAAATGCGATCCATTTACTTTGGAAGTGGCTTCGCAATGAACACAATTCAAATGGGAAGGTCAGAAAGAATCAAATTTTATTTTCATCTTTACAAACTATAAAATCCCTTTAAATTTCACGCGTTGAATTATCTTGAAAACAAATGTTTTCCCTGTAGGCAACTGCTAGTATTGCCCCTCAGTTATGGCAACCATCAAGTGGAATCTTAATGACCAATGATGTGACTGATACAAACCCCGAGGAATCTGTACCCTGCTTTGCATTGTCCAAAAATGACTCCTACGTAATGTCTGCATCAGGAGGAAAGATCTCTTTGTTTAACATGATGACTTTTAAGGTAAAATGTATAGCATATAAATAATGTTCCCTTGTGCTTCTGCCCAGCTCGTTTATTCACTTCTCTCCAAAAAAACTGCAGACGATGACAACTTTCATGCCTCCACCACCAGCAGCAACATTTTTGGCATTTCATCCTCAGGATAATAATATAATCGCTATTGGAATGGATGATTCCTCGATTCAGATATATAACGTTAGGGTAGACGAGGTAACATATTAGCACTTTTTATCCCTATTGTGTTCTTGTGATTAAGGGGGTGTTTGCAAACTCAATTGAATAGTTCAGAATCACTTTTTTTCTAAGCTAGTAGGCTCAGCTTTAAAAAAAAAAAAAAAGATTCTGAGTCTGCAAACACCACGTTAGGCAAGAGATCCAAGTAGCTTATTGATCATATTCACTTTATGCAGGTCAAAAGCAAGCTTAAAGGACACTCTAAAAGAATTACGGGCCTTGCTTTCTCGCATGTATTAAATGTGCTAGTTTCATCGGGGGCAGATGCTCAGGTTGGCAGCTTATTCAAATTCTCTATTGGGGTGCTGTCTCGTATACAGAAAGGATTTGTTGCACTTCTGAAATTGACTTGAACGATCCTTCATTCTGCTGTTTACGTAATTGTTCCTTATTTTTTTATTAAAGAAAAATTGACAATATAATAAGTTGCATGACAGAATTATTTTTTTTAGGACCGTAACTGTGGGGGTAGCAATTGTAGGACAATCTGTTTACAGGCTGGCAAATTTAGGCCATTAAGTTGTATTTTGGCAAGTTTTAAATTTCACATTTAGGCCCAATTGGGGTGTTTCGGCTGACAAATTTAGGCCATTAAATTATAATTTCCGTCCATTTAGGCCAAGCACGTGGCACTTTAGCGCGGTTTGGGGTGTTTCGGGCCAACCCTCAAACATAATGCCCTACAATTGCTATCCCCTCAGTTAGGGGCTTAAAAAATATTCCCTATAGGTAGTTATCTTGAATGAAGATGGTATAACCCGCTATTGGCAGGATCTCGAAAATTCCTAATGAATGGAGTATGTATTTACTCTTATTACATCTGCTCGTTTTCTTATTTCAATGTACTTGAAAATCAGCTATGCGTGTGGAATTCTGTTGGATGGGAAATGGAGAAATCCAGGTTTCTGCAAATGCCTTCTGGGAGATCGCCTGAGGCACCGTCTGAAACTCGTATACAATTTCATCAGGACCAGATTCACCTTCTGGTTGTACACGAGACTCAGCTTGCCATATATGATACGAACAAGTTAGAAAGCGTGCAGCAGGTAATTTTCCGGGATAATATTATTTTTGGTCCCTAAAGTTTATTTTATTCTAGTTTTGGTCCCTCCCTCTCACTATCAAACATGTTCCTAAAAGTACACTTTTACTCCCACATTTGGTGCCACCATCTGTTGACTGAAGTAATTATCTATTTGGGAGTGCTAAATGTAACTTTTTGAAAGTGTTAATTACATTTAACCCCACAAATAGTTGATTCCATCAGTCAATGGACGGTCAACTAATGGTGGGACACAAATGTGGGAATAAAAATGTACTTCAAGGACTAAGTCTGATAGTGAGTGAAAGGGCCAAAACTGGAAAATGGTAAATTTTAGGGACCAAAATGATATTATCTCTAATTTTCCCTCGAAAACATCTACACAGATTTTTTTTTCACAGAGCCTGTTCCCTTACATATAATATTTCTCATTATGTAGTGGGTCCCACCTGAATCTGCTGCCCCGATATCTCATGCGACATTTTCATGTGATAGCCAGCTTGTGTATGCTAGTTTCGTAGATGCTACTGTCTGCATATTCACTGCTGCACACCTTCGTCTGCGCTGCCGTATTAATCCTTCTGTTTATCTTCCTTCAAATATCAGGCAAGTTTTTTAGATGATACTTACGTTCCTGTTTCAATTAAAAGGCTTCTAGTCTCTCATTTAGATAAAACTCAACGTGCAAAGAAATTACATTTTATTCAAGTTTCTACTCCATCCCATTTATTTTCTCATGCAATGTTGTTCTTTATCAAGAATTTCTCCATGCCTAAAGAATTATGTGCTTTCTCTAGCAGTTCAAGCGTTCATCCACTGGTGATTGCTGCACATCCACAAGAGCCGAATCAGTTTGCATTAGGTCTGTCGGATGGTTCAGTTCATGTTCTTGAACCTCTAGAATCAGAGGGCAAGTGGGGCCTACCTCCCCCACCCGAAAATGGTTCTACAAGCAATGTACCGCCCATGACTTCCTCAGCCTCAGACCAGCCTCAAAGATGACCTTACCATCTTTTTCGTGCCTTCTCCTGGTAATGCTTAGCGTACAATCGATCTGATGATCCTCTTGCAAATGGTCTCGTTTTTTTTCTCTTAACACGTACTTGTAAACAGATGCTGCAGTTGTGGAGTTGGCCGTGTAATTAACTCAGATTTCTGACTCAGACAATGTGATTGCTGACAATTCGGGTAAGATGCAATGCAAGATAAATGTTTTAGGAGTGTGTTGTTAACTGCCAAATTCGCCCTTTGTAGTCGGGGATCTGTTTCGAATGTGATGATTCACCTGTAATTCGAGTTCATAATATTTTTCTTGTAGTTGAATTATATTGGTTGCACAATTAGATCGTTGATGCTTGATCTTATGTATCAAATTCCCATTGGCTGATATGTTTGTGTATTTTTTGTGGGAGTTGTTTGCATTTCCAGCTCTTGAGACTAGCACCTTGAATAAATACAGTATTGATTAATCACTACTTTAGGATTGTAATTACGATAATTCTTGATCAAAGAACTTGATTTATATTTTAATTAGAAAAACGATTAAGATATAGTACCTTGAATAAAGAAACCTCAATTATATACTCCATCCATCAAAAGAGTCTTCAATTTTATATTTTTGTCCACAAATAATATGATCATTCTATTTAAGTAGTTAACTTTTAAGTATTGTTTTTATTTTATTAACAAAGTCGATGAGTTATCAATAATGTCCTTTACTCGTAACTCCCATACATTTATTTTATAATTAAAATATGAATTATTTTTAAAATATGTTCAAAAAAAAATGAGCACATTTTTAGTGGATAGAATGATAGAAGAAATACTAATTATGATTTGTCTTGTACATAATTTGGGACGCAGTTTAGAGAGAAGGGAGAGCTTCTCTCTCTCTAGAGAGTTGCTCCTCCCTTTCTCCACCGGTCTCAGCCGTCGGCCCGTCACATATACGTCGTTCACGTTGCTGTCATCGTCTTTGAATCCTTTGTTGTCTTTTCGTCTCGGATCTGTTTGGCTTTTTGCTTCTCTCCGAGCTCTTCTGGTATTTTAATTTTTGCTAGATCTGATTTGTAGATAAGCAGATTTGAGTTGTAAATCTGCAGATTTGAGTTGTAGTTCTTCTTGGAAACTCAGATCTGCAGATCTGAGTTGAGTTGTAGATCTGCAGATGTGTAGTTTTTTGTGGGTCTCTTTTTTTGTTGCTAGGCTCCTTGAGATTGACTCGAGAGTCCTTGGTTTTTTGGATTGATTACTTGGTAGAACTTTGCCTATTTTTTTATTTCCTATTCTTAACATGAAACACGTTAGTGTGGGGTTGTCTCGTTTAAAGATTGGAGACTGGACATTAAGGTAAAGAGAAACTCGTCTTTCCTCTTCTCACGATTGAAGTGATCGGCGATATCCGTATTGGTTTGAAGATCAAGATCTTAGTTGGTGATTTGTAATTCTATTTGATGAACTTGTAAACCCCTACTCAAAAAAAAAAATTATGATTTGTCTTGCATTTTGTGTCAATTAAAATTGAAAAAATATACTGTAATTAGTTTAAAACAGTTACATTTACTTTTTGGACATGTTACAAGTCCAAGCCATATTACATGGAATATCGTTTATTTATTTGGTAAATTTTTAAAATTGCTGAGTGTCACATCTTACGACGTGTTCAGTCTAAATTGCCACGGCAATACGTTTTTCAATCTTTACTGTCCATATGACTGTACATTAGACATTTTATACATTTTTAAGGGGTGAACACTAATTTTTAGTCATTTTATTCATAAAATTATAGAATATATTTAGAGCATTATGGATATGAATAGAATAGTGAAGTACTTCTATTGCTTAGAAATATTTCCAAGAACTTTTCTATATTATTTTTTCAGAAAACTTGAAATTAGAGAGAAAAAAATAACCGAGCTAGCTCATTTAGCTTGCGGTGGAACCGGTTCAGGCCCAACAGTTCCGGTTTAAATGGGTCACCAAATGATTATTTCAACTTTACCTTGAAGACAAAAACTTCTTACAGTGAACACCATATATATACTATTTAACATGCAAAATGAAATTTGTTTAATATACCAGTATTTAACATACAAAAATAAATTTGTTTAATATACCAAGTATCACCATTTCACATTAGAACTACTCTTACCTTTAATTCTAGATTAAATCACTAACAAATAAGAAGCTTTTTATACTATACCTGATGGTACATACCTGGTATCTATCAACACATTCACATGTATATTCATATGAATGGTGAATATTGTACTGGGGTGTAAAATGTAAATCCCATATGCTCAAAAAGGGCTAGAAACATCCTAGTATCCACATTAAAGAGAAAATGGCAATAACAATTGAAAGGATAACATAATCGATGTAGTGAAGATACCTACAGAAACACTAATCAATTAAGTTCATGTTGTACAACTGCTCGATGTCTCTCGTTGCAGTTTCTGCAGGTGAGGATGTGTTCTCCGTCATCAAAGACAATTCCGAATGCTAATCTAAACGTGCATGAATTTGCTCCAGTAACCTGCCATAGAGTAAACAACACACTTTTAGTTCAAATGCGAATAAAAAATAGAAGCATCGTTGTTCTTATGGAATGATATCAGCGTGCAAGTGTAATTTGCACGAGAGGAACCGATTTATCAATCAATACAAGTGATAATGAATTTCCCAATTCATTTACATTATGTTTCTAAACTCTTGATATGTACTGAATCCCCTCATTCTCATGAATGATATGGGAGGGAAGAAGGAAAGGAAGGCAAAGAAACTACACACTTCTTGTGGCACTAAAATGACCACTCCGTCGGCCTTTCTAACTCCTTTTACAGGTGAATGGCACTTCTCTAACCAAACACAACCACAAGCTTTAACATTTAACCTCAACTATTGTATGGCATAGAGAATGGACACAGAATCTAACACCCTACTCGACAAGAATGCATAGCTCGATAAATTTACGACGTTACTATTACTTTGCAGGCTAGTTACTCAGTCCATACCAACAAATACAGTATCTAAAGCTGAATAAAAAGAATTGCAAAGGAACAAAACTATGTCAATGTCATCATCTTTTCCTAACTAGAGTAAAATAAAGAAAGGCTTCTACTTCCATAACATTGGCATTAAACTTCAATGGTAGTTGAATCACAAATCATGGAATTGGAATTTAAGGAAATTTTCCTGTTTACCTCAACCAGGCAATTTTCCTGCTCGAAAAATGGCGAATTTCGATACCACAGAATATTTATACTCAATGCCATTGCTCTTCAACAACCCCTCAATCAAATCCTTGGCCTTTTCCGGCTCCGAACTCTCACATTCAATCTCATAACAAGTCCCAAAACTGAATTGCGATTCATCGAGCTCCAATTTGAGCCCCTTCCACTCATAAACCCCTCTCACATTTCTAAAACCCCCTAAGCAAACCAAACCCTTTTCCCCCAATCCGAATTCCTCCTTCACTCGTCTAATAATATCAGAGGACTGAATTCCGAAGAGGCGCCAGGGCTCGGCGGCGCATTGGCGGCCGAGAGTGGGATCGAGGGGCTCCTCTTGCTCTTCAATTCGGCTGATGCCGCCGGAGATTTGGGGCTTCGATTTTAGAGAGAGGATGCAGAGGGAGTCTAGGTCGTAGAAGCGAATGCGGAGGGCGGCGAAGTTGGAGGAGAGCTCGGCGTTGGGACCGTCGAAGAAGAGATTCTCTTGGAAGTGGGTGCGGCGGTGATAGGAGGAGAGGACGGCGGAGAGACGCTCGTGGGCGGCGGAGGATGGGAGGCGGAGCTTTACTTCCACTTCCATTGAATTATCAGATAACCGTCGCCTCAAAGCATGTGAATCATGTGATGATGGTTTGCTGGTAATTCGAACCTAGTTTAACTAAATGAGTTACTTGTTAGGCTCACTAACTAATTTTTTTTTTTTAAAAATTTCATTAGGCCTGACTCGATTCGATAGGCTCGTTCAAATACTTGCTCGAATAACAACTCTAAATTTGTTGGATCTGGGCATTTTTTTACCCGGAAAATCCAATTTTTTGCTAAAAAAATTAATGGTTGAAAATGGGTTGCAACGTGTATTATCCAATGGTTGTAATACCAAGAATATGACACACCATTCTTACTCACTTACCATAATTGGCTATATAGGAATAGGATAGGAGTAGTTTGTGCTCTGTTTTTCTTTCATGTTTCAAAAACTAAAACAAGCAATCAAAAAAAATAGAAGAGAAATAATGCCAGGGGAAGAAGTGTATATTGGTTCCATAGATCAAGGAACAACGAGCACGAGATTCATCATCTATGATCGTTCTGCAAAATCCGTTGGATCTCACCAAGTGGAATTCACTCAGTTCTATCCGCAATCAGGGTATCTTTTCTAAACAAATCCGTTTTTTGCAATATGAAATGATTTTGTGTGTAAAGATTGAATCTTTTTTGTATAGATGGGTGGAGCATGATCCAATGGAGATTCTTGAAAGTGTGAGATTGTGTATTGCAAAGGCTGTTGATAAGGCCACCGCTGACGGTCATAATGTTGATAGTGGATTGAAAGCCATTGGTTTAACCAATCAGAGAGAAACAACTGTCGTTTGGAGCAAATCCACTGGTTTACCTCTTCATAATGCTATTGTTTGGATGGATGTCCGTACCAGTTCTATCTGCAGGTTCTTCTCCCTCTTTCTAGGCCTTAATTCATGATTTATCTGCTTTATATATATCATATGTCAAATCAATGCGTAAGATTGAATGAAATTTTATTATTATATCATTGTTAATTGTGATTGAAATGGTTGAATGATGTGAATTATGATTTAAATATATTAAAGTGTAAGTGAGTTCGTTGATTGTATTGGAAGGTGTGATGGTAGTTATAGGTGTTGCAGTAATGGTTTTTTAAGATCGATTTTCGAAATCCAAATGAGAACCGATTTCAATATTTGAAACCCAAAACAAACATCACCGCAGGGTTTGTTATTATTTCTTGCAAGTTTTGAATTCAATCAATAGTACAATTGTCTTTGCTGAAATTAATTTAATGAAATTCAGGAGATTGGAGAAAGAATTGTCTGGAGGAAGAACACATTTTGTTGAGGCATGTGGTTTGCCAATAAGCACATATTTCAGTGCATTGAAGCTGATATGGTTGTTAGAAAACGTCGATAAAGTTAAGGAAGCCGTAAAGAAAGGAGATGCATTGTTTGGAACAATAGATTCTTGGCTGATTTGGAACTTAACAGGAGGGAAAGAAAGCGGTTTGCACATCACTGATGTCTCGAATGCTTCGAGAACCATGTTAATGAGCTTAAAAACTCTCAAATGGGACGAAACCATCCTCAAAACTCTCAACATTCCTGCCAAAATTTTACCTAAAATAGTAAGTAATGCTGAGGTTATAGGAAATATCGGCAAAGGGTGGCCTATTGCAGGGGTTCCCATAGCTGGATGTCTTGGTGACCAGCACGCGGCAATGGTGGGCCAAGCTTGTCGAAAAGGTGAAGCTAAGAGCACGTATGGAACAGGGGCGTTTATACTCCTAAACACGGGTGAGGAAGTCATACAATCCAAACATGGCCTATTGAGCACTCTGGCTTTCAAGCTCGGGCCTAAAGCCCCAGCTAACTACGCCTTGGAGGGCTCGATTGCCATTGCTGGTGCAGCCGTGCAGTGGCTCAGGGACAGTCTTGGAATAATCAGTAAAGCTAGTGAGATTGAGGAGTTGGCAATGAAAGTTGAGTCGTCTGGGGGGGTTTACTTTGTACCGGCTTTTAATGGACTATTTGCCCCTTGGTGGAGGGACGATGCTCGAGGGGTTTGCATTGGAATCACAAGGTTTACGAACAAATCACACATTGCTCGGGCTGTGCTTGAGAGCATGTGCTTTCAGGTTAAGGATGTGTTGGATTCGATGCACAAGGATGCAGCGGAGAAGGGGGGAGTTAAGAATGATAAGGGGGAGTTTTTGCTTAGGGTGGATGGTGGTGCAACTGCTAACAACCTACTGATGCAAATTCAGGTTTGGTTTTCTCGCTTTATTGTATATGCTTAACGTATAATTGTCTTGTTTTCTTGGTGTGTTC
This sequence comes from Galeopsis tetrahit, assembly GCA_963675135.1. Lineage (NCBI taxonomy): Eukaryota > Viridiplantae > Streptophyta > Magnoliopsida > Lamiales > Lamiaceae > Galeopsis > Galeopsis tetrahit. The sequence continues at coordinate 6,663,667 of OY776126.1, forward strand.
ATTATCGACTGTTTGATTTCAACGAGCTTAGACGTAGATTTGCATGAAATATGTGTAGGAAAGGAATGCAAATTCGTGTGTAATATGCTATGGTTGTTGTATTTTCTTTGAACAAATACTTCTACGTATCAGTTGCAAGTGCATTTTTAAATGGTATTAATTGTTTTATTAAAAGGTATCAGCTGGTCAGCATTAGTTGTGCACTAGTTGCACTATGAAACTGGTGCACCCAAGTGTTACTCTTTTCTCGGAGCATTCTTGGTGTTTTGATTACAACGAACTTAGATATAAATATATGTGAGACGTTTATAGAAAAGGAATGCAAATTGATGTCTGATTTACTTACTCTATCAAATTGCTTCATTATCTATATTAGACACAAAACATCTAATAGTTGTGTTTTCTTAGACAATTCCTTGTGGTTCAAATTATGGATCATGTGACTCCAACGAGCATAGGCATGTGAAACATGCATGTATTTAGAAGAAGAATCCATATCCAGTTCTAGTTTTCATGCATTATGCTATACATGATCATATAATTGTCGTGTTTTTTAAGCATTCCTCGTGTATCCATTAATCGACTTTGATGGAGATGCACAATGCAATTCCTCGTGTTATGATTTACAATATTTCAGGCCGATCTGTTGGGTAGTCCTGTGGTGAGACCATCGTACATAGAGACAACAGCGCTTGGAGCAGCCTATGCTGCTGGATTAGCAGTTGGAGTTTGGTCAGAAAATCACATATTTTCATCTGGCGAAAAGATGGAGAAAGACACTACTTTCCACCCAAGTATAAACGAAGAAACAAGAAAGAAGAAGTTCGATTCGTGGTGCAAAGCTGTTTCCAGAACATTCGACTTGGCTGATCTTTCTCACTAATAAAATCATACTCCTACTACTAATAATGCTGACTTTCTTCCACGATTACAGTTTTTACCATAGGTTCTTTGATGAATTTCATGCAACTCTCTATGAATTTACGTAGTTTATTTTCCCATAGAAGTATAAGCATTTTCTGATGATGATGCATAGCTGCTTTGTTTTTTCGAATAGTTTTTAGTTCAAATATTGAATTTTCATATTTGTCTTTGGTTTTCATACTTTGTATTGTGATCCTACACTATTTTTGTGCTGATGTAATATTTTTTGTTGATAATCTTATTTGCCATTAACATTTTAGATTTTTTCGAAGTAAATTTCTAGTGGTGCCTTAGAGATTAATATAATAAACTTTAATCACCCGAAATTAATAAAAAAATGTAAATAAAAGAAACAGAGGTTTGATATCCCACTTAGAGAAAGTGTTGCAAATTAAACTTAGTTTTTTTAATTATATATTTTTTATTTCATCAGAATATCGTCCTAACAGTAATTAAAAACAAAAATTCAATATTAAAAAAGTATACCGTAAATACTAATCCAACACCTGCACCTGCCAAATTTATATAAATCAGTTTTATGTGCAACTAATTTGTAATTTGTGTTTAATTTACTACAATTTAAAACAGTATTACTTGTCTCATTGAAAGGTATTAGTTACAAAAATAGAATGATTGATGTATGTTTAAACAAAAGTAAACCTGTTCAAGATAAGCCAGCATTGCATAAATTCCCAAAAGATTGGGAAAATATAATCAAAATCTTATTTAAGACTACTATAATAATGAACAAAGAATAGTAATAGCCATATATATGATGATACTGTATTCCTAACAAAAATAATAAACCTCTACAAAAAAGAATGGCAAGTTAAAACATCAGTTTTCTGTTTTAACAATTAGAGCAGGGCTTTGTGATGGAATTTCAAAGGGGATTTCAGTAGATTCATACCGAAGCCAATCTTTTGCACAGACGAGGGCTTCAACTGTCGACGGTCTCAAGGAACTTAAATAGCTATCTATCTTCCTCTCTCTTGTATCGAACACAGATTCTGGTGGCACCGTAGAAAGAGGAATAGCTAGAACATCAGAAGCCAGTTTGGACAAAGTTGGATACTTTATTCTATTCACTTTCCACCAACCCAAAACATCGAAATCTTGCACGCGTGGCAGAATGGATTCCTCTAGATATTGATCCAACTCCAACCTCATGTGCGTTCCCCCCATAATATCAGAAATATCCACATCAAAATCAAGAAAACCATCATTATCAGAATAAAGCCCATCTTCCTGAGGTACCTCTGTTTTCACCAAATCCTCGTTTACTTCATGAATGGTTGTGGGCTCAGAAAGGTACAGCATTGTGTATTCAAGAAAGAGCTCGTGCAAACCCTCATCAACAACCCTGATCCATGCCTCAGCATCCTCACCATATATCCTCCGAAAACTGAAATCCACAAACTTCATCTTAAACCTCGGGTCCATCACAACAGCAATCGACAAAACCAGATTGCAATCTTCCCAATACTTCGTAAATCTTTCCAGCAACGGTCCAATCAACATGCTAATGAACATATCCGGGCCTGAAGCAGCACTCAATAGCTCAAAATGAATTTTCCACACAGCATCAAAGAAAGAATTCGTTGTGGGACAAAACGGGGAAGTTAATAAATTTGCTGCCTCATAAAATATTTTCAAGTACGAACACAAAGTTTCCACATTTCCCCATTCTTCAACTGATGGAGTTAACTTGTAATCTGGATCACAAGTATCTAAAATATAAAATACTTCCTTCAACTCCGAAGCAGCAATCAACATTTGGTACGTTGTGTTCCATTTCGTCAGATCATCTAACATTAAGTTCTTCGTGCTGGGAACTTGAAGCTGTTGTCTTAAACTAGCAAACCTCTCTTCATTAACGACTGAAGTTTTAACATACTTCACACTGTGTCGTACATTCTCAACAGTTTCCCTCATCGAACCTATAGCATCCTGAGCCAAACTCCTCAACATATGAGCATAACAGCCATTGATTAGCAGCTGCCCTTTGAGAACATGAGGATTCTTGATTGATAGCAGACTTCTGAGATTTTCTCTAGCACTGTCATCGGCATAGATATGATCAAGAGTGATAGTTGCTAGCTTGCCCTCATTATTCCAATCAGATAAACAAGCAGCAATGGCATGGTTAATCGATGTACATGAATCAGGAAAGTCTACTACACTAACATTGAGGACCCGTTTCTGTAATTTCCAATCATGATCGGTAAAGTGACCTGTTAGAAGTACATAGGACAAGCTTTGATTTGAAGTACACAAATCCACAGTAAGGTTAAGACGTCCTGGAATTCTACTAAGAAGGTCCATAAGCTTCTGCCTTTCTCTAACGTAAATGCCCATAATTTGCTCTTGCACTTTGTTAGGACTAGTACTAAACTGAGGCTGAAGACTCCGAACAAAATTTAGAAATCCAGTTTGTCCAACCATTTGAAGTGGATAATCATGCTGAATGATCATTTTTGCAAGCTCGTTGCCGCTATTATCATGATCAAAATAAGTGGTTGCAACTGAATTTGTAGCGCGAACTCGTTTTCTAGGAATGTTAGTACCGTTTGTGGAGATATTAGCTCGGGCAGGTGGCACGTGTGGACTCATTCGGCCTTTATCCTGATTTTTTCGTGCAACAGGGCAGATTCCCAAAGCAATGTGCCTTTTTAGATGACTGGTACCAGCTAGCTTTGAACCAGATATATAGGCAAAGGACTTTTTGCACTGATTACAAAAGGCACGGATACAATCAGGATTAACTTTTTCAATTGTGAAGTGATCCCAGACCATGGACTTCTTCCGCCTTCGTTTATTCGGCAGGGCATCTGAATCCGGGAAAGCATTTTGATTAATAGAAATATCCATTGTACACATCCTGTTAAGTATAAGGAAACATAAAGTCTGAGTGATTCAAAGATTTCTTTAGATTGGGAAACGTTTACAGTTCTAATACACAGTAAAGTCAGACTTTTGCAAGCATACTTATAAAGAATCAGTACATTATGATTTTTTAAATGGAAATCGAACTCGAGAAAGTAAAGAGTTTAATGTAACAATATCTGGCATTGACTATCCATAAAACAACTTTATACGGAGTATAAGAAAACTGCACCCAACCATTAAAGTTCAGATTAAAAGGCAGAGAGAGTGATAGGCTGCAATTCCAGGAACAAGATATAAACGATGACAGAATAATAACTTGGAATAAAGTCTTTCTACTTCATTGTAGAAAGCCAATTGTTAGCAAACCTATCCCTCAAAAACCAAGACTATGATTCCATCAGGTTCAAGAATTAACTTGCACCCATGTTTCCATTCAAAAGTAGAACAATCTACCGAGAAATTGATAAAGAAGGAGTATTTACCCAATACGTAGTTCACGAAAACACATATCACACTTCTAAGAACACCAAACACGCAAACACACACATTGCATACACACAATATAACGTAATATCGTAGAAAAAAATAGCAAAAAAATAAAGAAGAGCAACACTCATTGCCATAACCCTAAAATTCCCTTAAATCAAAATATCGCTTAAAAAAATCGCAAGAAACGCGGAAACGAGGCAGAAACACCACCACTCTCGATCAAAATCAAAGTAATGGAAGATAAATCAACGAACAGAGATAAAGCAAAGATAAAAACTTGAGAAGACTTACTCAAGCAGGGAGCGAGAATGTGAGCGATGAACCCCTGGGGTTCAGGGTTTTACGAATTTCGTAGTGCCAAAGCAAAAGAGTAGAGAGAGATGGGCTGATAAACCCTAACTGGACCTCTGAGATTAGTGGCGGCCTATTTGGTTATATATATACCTAATTTAAGTCCATTAAATAAGGAATGTCGCGTGGTTCAATCTTAGCCGACTATGCTCGGAGATACAATCTCCACCGTTGATTACCCATGGCGCGTTTTTTTTTTAATCAATAACATCGGTCAAATCTTTTTATTTTTATTTAATATAAATATGTATTGTATTGTATTGCCTTTCAAATTTATTTTATGTATATTATAGTAAATGATATATTTGGATAGTATAAATCTATCTAGAGTAATGATTTGAAAATCTTCTAAACTTAATATGAATATTTCCATAAATAAAAATATTTATTCTCATAATATTTAAATGGATGAATTACATTACAGATTATTATATAATACAGTATAATATAATAGATTTGAATTTAAATTCATTTTTTTATAGATTAAATCAATCTTTTCCTATATTTAAAGATACTGTTTATCATAAATTATTTGATTTAATTATATTATTAGTCTTTCAATTAAAATCTCATTTATAATTTTAATAATTATCATTAAATTTAATTTGTTTACTTATTTTATATTAATAAGTTTATTTGGCATTAGATAGAATTAATTGTAAAAAACACAATATATACGAAATCTGCGATAAATCAATATCTACTTATCGGTATAAAAAAATTGTTTATACATTAAAAGCGCGTTAAGAAATATAGTGTCAAATAAAGAAGATTTAAATTCCTTATATTCATCTGATATATATAAATAAGATCTGAGGGAAAATCGAAACATAAAAGGAAAATACCAAAAATCACATATCTTATATATATCCCTTTGAAAGAAACGAAGTCTTGGAAGACAAGGTACAACAAAGCTAACGGCACGATTATGATGGAGTTTTTTTTTTTTTTTTTTTGAGAGGATTATGATGGAGTATTGAATAAGTTGAACATGTTATTGAATACTTTTGACTAGTTCAGTGATATTTTTAACATTGCGAATAATACATTTTAATAATTAATTTAAGTATAACAGAATAATATACGTTACAATTAATATATTTCACTAATTTAAAATTATAGCACCATTTAGCATTATGAATAATATAATTTCAATAATTTAAGTGAAATACTTTAGTACTCCGTACTTTTTAGTAATTTAATTAATTGATGTCATTTAGCACAAATCTTTCAATAGTGAAACTATTCCTACAATACTTTGTCGGGCAATTCTTACGATAGTCACATTTTACAAAGTGACTACGCAGTCACTTTGTTGAATCGCGCCATGCGGCGTCGTAACCGTAAAAACGACCTGCTACCTGTCATACAGGTTTAAGTTATTTTTAGCATTATTTAAATTATATTTTGTTATTTACTATATTACCCTTCTTTTTAAATTTTATTTATATTTTACCTGCATCCACTAATTTAATGAATGCACCCCCTAATCATATTTTTACTACAATTATTTGCACCCGCTAATTTAATGAATTCACCCCCTAAACATATTTTTACAACAATTATCTGCACCCGCTCATTTAATGAGTTCACCCCCAAATCATTTCTTTTATACAACAGTTATTTACACCCGCTCATTCTATGAGTTCACCCCCAAATTATTTTTTACTACAATTATCTACACTCGCTCATTTTATGAGTTCACCCCCAAATTATTGTTTTACCACGGTTATCTGCACTCGCACATTTTATGAGTGCACCCCAAAATATTTTTTAAAAAATAATCACATTTAAAAGACTATATTATCCTTTTATTATTTTACACAAAATATAATAAAATCAACTCACCACCAAATCACCCATATTTAAAAAAAAAAAAAAAGCGTAAAAATATAATTAATAAAAAACTATCGAAATTAGCCACAAATCTCAAATTTTTTTCTTTTTAATTTTTCTTCCCCCTCCTTCTTTTCTTTTTTCTTCCAATTTTCAATTTTTTTTTCAATTTTTTTTTTCAAATTTTTTATTTTCTTGTTTTTTTTTCTTTTCCTTTTTAAATTTTCCTGTCTTTCTTTTCCATTTTTTGCATGTGTATTTTTTAAATTTTAATACAAAATAATATTATAGGTATAATTTTATTAAAGTCGATCGGCGGTGCACCTAAATTTTCATTTTAATTTGATGAGTAAAGGACCTGCCGGAAATCCATGCATGTCGGCGGGTGACCTAGCCACCACCATGCCCGACCACCCCCTCGACGGCGAAGGCGGCGCTTCGGTCTCGGCCGCTGAAGCCCGAGACCCCTCCTCGAATCGCAATCGCGATTCTTCACTTCCATAACAATCGACATAATCTTCCATCTCGGCCACGATCCATGGTGGTCGAAATACTCTCCTCATTTCGACCACCGACGCGACTGCTTCGATCAATCTCCCTTGCGTTCGCGATCCAGGAGCTTCTCCTACATCAACGGCGCTCGTCTGCAACACTCGGATCGAAGCTGCCTCTCTCTCGTCGTTCATCTCTGTCCAAATCGAAGCTACATTGCTTCATCCGTCTTCTTCACCCTGCTCCTGCGCAGCCTCTTCCTCCGGTTGACGACGGCCCGACAGAGGACTGTGAGTATGTTGCTGATGGATCTCTGACCGGACGACACTCGGAGTCGGTGACCTTACTGATGAAATCCCAAGCGACGACTACTGGCCTAGGGTGCACTTCCATTGGGCTAGGGTTTCCTTCAATTGGGCTTGGTAATGTGCACCCTCTATTTTCTTTAGTACACCCCGATCTGCACTCTCTCCACTTTTTTTATGGTATTATTGTTATTTGTATTATTGATACTGGTATTACTAGTTATTGATTGCGGTATTACTATTAATACACTATTGAATTAATATTAATGATTATTGATTATTAATTGTGGTATTACTGATTATGTGAAATTATTTATTACTGATTATTATTATTTTTAAGGTATTACATATTATTGTTTATGGTATTACTGATAATTGTTTTTGGTATTATTGAATATAATTAGATTTGTGGAATTATTTGTTATTGTATGAGATATTACTATTCAATGTTCATGGTATTACTACTTACTGTTCATGGTATTACTGATAATTATTTTTTGTATTATTGAATATAATTAGATGTGTGAAATTATTTGTTATTGTATAAAATTTTATTGATTAATATTAATGGTATTAATGATTAATGTTCGTGGTATTACTAATTATTGTTAATGGTATTACTGATTACTGTTTATGGTATTACTGGTTATTACTTGTTGTATTACCGACTACTCCCTCCTTCCTATTAAAATCTACCCAACTTTCCTTATTCGTTTGTCCCAATGAAAGTTACTCATTCTTTTTTTGTCAAACTATTCCCTCTCACATTTCATTATATTCTTCTCTCTCTCAATCACATCACCTCTCATACATCCACTTAATATATCATATTTTTAACCTCTGTGTCCGAAGCTCATGAGGAGCTTTCATTGGGACGGAGGGATTATAATAAAATCATACATATAATATTATTTTGTATTAAAACTAAAAAATATACTAATGAAAAAAAAGTAGGAAACAAAAAAAACGAAGAAATAAAAAGTTTGGAATAAAAATTGAAAATGGGAAGAAAAATTAAAAAGAAAAAAAATTGAAATTTGTGCCTAATCTCGATAGTTTTTTTAATTATGTTTTTACGATTTTTTTTCTAAAAATATGAGTGATTTGGTGGTGAATCGACGGTAACTCGGCAATGACTCGGTTGTAGATTGTAAATGTATAAATTAGGGTTGATTTTATTATATTTTGTGTTAATTAATAAAAAAATAATATAGTCTTTTAAATGTAATTATTTTTAAAAAAATATTTTGGGGTGAACTCATAAAATGAGCGGGTGCAGATAACTGTGGTATAAAAATAATTTGGGGGTGAACTCATAAAATGAGCGGGTGCAGATAATTTTGGTAAAAATATAATTTGGGGGTGAACTCATAAAATGAGCGGGTGTAGATAACTGTTGTAAAAAAGAAATGATTTGGGGGTGAAATCATAAAATGAATGGGTGCAGATAACTATGGTAAAAAATGATTTGGGTGAACTCATAAAATGAATGGGTGCAGATAACTATGGTAAAAAATGATTTGGGGTGAACTCATAAAATTAGCGGGTGTAGATAATTGTTGTAATAAATTATTTTATTGTATAAGGATAAAAATGTAAATTTACAATAATATATTTTAATTAATTTAATTTAATAGAAAATACAAATTTATGACACTTTACGACAATACATATCGTAAAATTTACAAAAGGTAACAGGTCATCAAATCTAAACCTTTAGATTAGATTTTTAATGGCTTAGATTAACTGACTACGGTAGTCATTACGACACGTACGACACCCTGACTACATATAGAAGATCCCTATTTCTCTATATCTAAATCATTTAAGTATATCACAAATTCACTGTAAAAAAAAAAAAGTATATCACAAATTCTAGTGCTAGTGATTTGCGCCAATTTGGTAGGCCTCCCAATTTTACACCCAATTATCTCATCTAAGTACAAAAGGAAATTATTTTAATAATATTTATAATATTTGAATATCTATGATATGGATATGGATTGAGCAATATTAATAGAACATTAATATATATATATATATATATAATTTATTTATAGTAGAAACTCCATAAATTAATAATCTTGAGACCACCAAAATTTATTAATTAAAATAGTTATTAATTTATCTATAAATTAATATTTTATTAATTAACTTTCACTTCTAATTATTTATTGTATATTAAATGAAGGGTCTAATTTAAAAGAATCCTTCAATCCTTCAAATTATTATACTTCTAGTGTTCAAGAATCGACGAGATTCGAAAAGCATTGTGCAAGCACAACAAGGATAATTCAAGTCTCACTCAAAAGCAATTGCAAGAATGGGTTCTTAGTAACTATGGTGAAATTTTTAGGTGAAATTGATAAGAAAAATTAGAGAGGAGATTTAAGGTGAAATTGATTTCAACAAAAAAAACAAAAACAATTGATTCATTTTTTAAGAAACATTCATAAATTATCTTATAATTTTTTAATATGTAGTATATATGAAATTATTAATTTATATTTTATTTGGGGTCTATAAAAATTACAAAAAATGTATTATCTTATATAATTTTAGCGATATTAATTTGTCAAATATTAATTTAAAGAGTTTCTACTGTATTAAAATTTGAGATTATGATAAGTGATTATAGACCTGTCAAGACGGGCCAGCGGGGCGGGGCGGGCCAAAACCGCAAAAGCCCACCATTTGGCGGGGCGGGGCGGGCCAACCCGTTTTTTAGGCGGGCTGCCAAAACCTCAACCCAACCCAAAAATGGGCGGGCCGCGGGTTTTGGCGGGCCAGATTTTTTTTTTTTTTTTTACAAAAATAATTATTAAATTCATCAAAAAAATATAAAAATTACAGTAATATATAATTAAGAACAGTAATATATACCTCTTTTGTACAGAAATTAAAAAAAACCAAAAAAAAAAGGGAAAAAAATATTGGTTTTTGCTTTTAGTTAAATTTATTTAAAAGTGTTTACACAAAGACATAATTTTAAAACAAATAGAAAAACTTACATATGATTACATTGCATCAATTTTTTATTTAAATCGAGTCCACCATCGAATGAAGTTCAAACGCGGTAAGGAAGTGATTTTTTTCTTTTTCTTGAGAAATCACAGCGTGAGTGATGATGGTTTCAAATAGAAAATATATGGTATTCTTTTAAATGATGGAAGTGTAGACTTGACATTTTATGCATGACTAACTTGAATAAAATCTGCATATGGGTATTATTTTTTATATTTTTTAATTAAACAAAATATTTAAAAAATAAAACAAAAAATGGCGGGCCAGCCCGCCAAAGCCCGCCCCAACCTGCCTAAGACCGCGGCCCAAACGGGCCGGCCCGCCTGGGCCCGCCTCCTAGCGGTCCTAGAAAATCTTGGCCCAACCCACTATTTTTAGTGGCGGGGCGGGCTGGCCCAACGGGCCCAGTCCGTTTTGACGGCTCTATAAGTGATAATCTTGTGATTCAAATTTCGAGTTTGTTATTTTAATGAACTCTCTGTCTCCCTATATATATATATAAGTACATATATCACATATTTAACTCACGTTAAAATTAAGCAAGGATTCACGGTAAACGGTAAAATTAAGCAAGAATTCACGGTAAAACCTTCCCCATTACATTCGCTATTGCATGTTAATCATTCAACTCTGACCTGATTGATAAAAAAGATTTATGATAACCTGATTGATTGATTGATAAAAAACAAGTTCTTGCTCTAGGGAGTTTTTCACTACAAGTATTTTTGTTACGGAGTATCTTTTTTTCTTTTTATTGGTATGGTGACATTCTGCAGAAATTTGTTATTTAGATTTGTTGAGATTAATGCAATATTGGAGAACTGTTCTTACTATCAGAAGTGGTAGTGTGCTAACTTTCAGAATTGTTCTTAGTGTATCAGAACAGTAACAAGTGTTCTGATATTTGGTTATTTCAGTACAGGTAGAGTAATGAGTACTCTACTGATAAGGTTTAGTGATCTTAGGTATCAACTCTGTTGGTCGGGTCAGAACAGTACTGCTCTTAGTCTGCTAAAGAGTACTGTGTTGATATAGTGTTCTTAGTCTGCTGAGACAACCGTGCTGAGTTTTACTATGCTGAGTTCTACTGTGCTGTTATTCCAGTTTCAGAGTTAGTTTATTTCTGTTAGTTAGTTAGTTTGTTAGAGGCAGTTACAACTTGCATTGTACATCTATAAATACACCATCTAGTGCATAGATTGTGGGTTACTGAATTTGAGAGTTTTGAGAGATCAAGCTTAGTGAATACTTGTAATCTGTAACTTTCATTTGAGATTAGTGAAGAGAGTCTTCTATCCTCCGTGGACGTAGATCATTTGATCGAACCACGTAAATCCCGAGTCTTATTTTGTTTTCTTTATTCGTTTCAATTCTTTGCGTTTCTAGTTGTCTTGATTTATCATTTGTAAGGAGTTGCTTTGTGGATACAATTCCGTAACAATTAGCGCCGTCTGTGGGAAGTTGAAGATAAAGTCAAGAATCAAGAAATGGGCTCTGTGAAGTTGGAGATAGAGAAATTCAATGGTAAGACAGATTTTGGTTTATGGAAAGCCAAGATGAAGGCTCTGCTGTCACACCATGGGCTGAAAGAGGCCCTTACTCCAATTGATCCTGCTGCATCTGAAGCAGATAAGGTCAAGAAGGAGGATCTTATGGAAAAAGCTTACAACATTGTTGTTCTAAGTTTGGGAGACAATGTTTTTAGAGAGGTTATGAAGGAGAACGATGTTGCTACTGTATTTGAGACCCTTGATGATCTGTATTTGACACAATCTTTGTCAAACCAGATGTTTATGGAGAGGAAGCTCAACAATTTCAAGATGACAGATGATAAGACCCTTGATGAGCAGTTAATAGAGTTCATGAGTTCATGCAAGTTGTTGATGATCTTGAAAATGTTGGAGTTACCTTAGATGATCACAAGAAGTCTTTTCTACTTTTGGAGTCATTACCACCTTCATATGACAGCTTCAAGGATGCTTTGCTGATTACCAAGGAGGGTAAGGCAAAATTCAAGGAAGTATTGTCTATTCTGAAAACTAAGAGTTTACATGTGGCAAACTCAAACAAGAAGACCAAGAACCAAGCCGAGGGTCTTAATATCAAACTTAAGAATGACAAGAAGAAAGGGCAAGGCAAGAAGTTCCATGCCAAGCCAGCTCAGAAGAAGAATGGATTTGTAGCCAAGAACAGAGTTTGCTACAAATGTCATAAAGAAGGACATTTCTTTAAAGATTGTCCAGAGCAAAAGAAGTCCACTGATGCTGCTAAAGCTGATGTAGCAGAAGGAGAAGGATATGATAGTGCTGAGGTTATGAGCATAACAGATAGCAAGCTTATTAATGAATGGGTGTTGGATTCTGGATGTTCATTTCACATGTGTCCTACCAAATCTTGGTTTCAAAACCTGGAAATGATGGATGGTGGATCAGTTCTGTTGGGTAATGATGAAAGCTGCAATGTGAGAGGGATTGGCACTGTGAGGGTGAAGATGTTTAATGATAAACATGTGATCCTGACTAATGTCAGATTTGTTCCAGATTTGAAGAGAAACCTTATATCTCTTGGCACACTAAATGCTTTGGGTTATGAATTCAAGACTGAAAAAGGATGTCTGTTTGTAACCAAAGTTGATAGAATAGTGATGCAAGGGAAGAAGTCTAATGGGTTATATTCTTTAATTGGTGAGACAATCACAGGTGCTGCTGATGTTACCATGAGTGCTGATGATGCCATGCTTTGGCATAAGAGGCTAGCACATGTGGGAGAGAAGAAGTCTTTCAAAAACCTGGAGTTTTGTGAGTTGTGCATTCTTGGCAAGGCCAAGAAGAAGTCATTCCAGAAGGGTAAGCACACTATAAAGGAGCTGCTGGATTATGTTCATTCAGATGTCTAGGGGCCATCAAGAACAGAAACCATTGGTGGAGGTAAGTACTTCATGTCAATTATAGATGATTATTTTAGAAAAGTTTGGGTGTTCATTCTCAAACAGAAGAGTGAGGCCTTTACAAAATTCAAAGAATGGCTACTTGAGATAGAGAACAAGAAAGGAAAGTTCTTAAAACATTTAAGGACAGATAATGGCCTTGAGTATCTATCAGCTGAATTCAATGAATTTTGTAAAGAGAAGGGCATTACTAGACATAGAACTGCCCCTCTTAATCCACAGCAAAATGGATTAGCAGAGAGAATGAATAGAACTATTCTAGAACGGGTCAGATGCATGTTAGCTGATGCTAAATTACCTAAAAGCTTTTGGGGAGAAGTGATTCGGGTGGAATTTACACGTTTTAGAGGCACATGTGAAGCGTGTTTTGATGTGGATTTCATTGATTTATGCATTGAATATGATTGTTTTAGCCAAAATGAGAGAAAGGTAGTGTTTTGTCGATTTTATAGGTAAAACGATGGAATTTGGGAGCAAAACACATACCACAAGTGATTGGATCTGAAATAGGAGTGCACCATTGGATCCGGCTCGAAAAATGGAGTGGAATAGCAAAAAGAATCGAGTCAATCGGAGGTCGGAAGCTCAAGATACGGAGGGACGAAGTTGGAGGCCGAAAAGCAATACGAAACTTCCACCCGGCCGGGCCACTTTTCCGCCCGGCCAGGCCGATCTGCACCCAGATTTTTGATAAATACACCCCCGTACGTTTTTTTGGCCAAATTCAGTATACGAAGTTATCGCCCGGCCGGGCCACTTTCCCACCCGGCCGGGCCACTTCCAAACTCGGGGTTTTTAGTGATTTTTAGCCATTTTTGAGGGACTTAAGTGCAAAACTTCCACCCAAACCCTACCCCAACACTATAAATACCCTATTTCTTGAAATCCAATCCATCCTCCCCCAACCCACACATAGTTACACATACTTGGAGGTGTTTTGACCATTTCTCTCTCAATTCTTCATCAAATTAAGGAAGAAATGATGCAATAGCTTGCAAATTCAATTCTCTACCACATTCTAGAATAAGCTTCCTCTTTCCCCTTTCTTTTTACTTAGTTATTTCATTTGATTTTGTAATTTGAATATGTAGTTAGTGGCTAAAAACACTTTGTGGTTCTAAGGCATTGTAAATACTTGGATTGAAGTTTATGAGTAATTTCTTGCTTTAATTGGTGTTTATCTCTTATTTGCATGTTTAATTATCCATTGTAAAGCATGTTGTTAGTGGCCATGATGATTTGCTTAATTCATTGTTAATTGGAGTAGTATCGAGAGATTTATTCCATTTAATCGTATGCAACCATGCAACCCGGTATTATTATGATCTCGAGAGAGGATTAATTATCGGAGAGGGAATTGAATGATCTTAGGGGCTATTTTAGGCGGTGTAATGTTTGTGATGTAGAGATACAAGCCTATGTTGCATGCGCTTTTGGATTAATTTGTATCGAGAGATCGATTAGTTCTTCTTGTGTGATCACCCTATATGAGATAACCTTAATGACCATTTAAACGAGATAACATTCATAAACGGATGTCTAGGTGTTACAATTGCCTTGGAACCCACCTTCTTTCTTTGCATCTTCACCCACTTTACTTTCGTTTTATTGATTTACATGGTATTTGATCGACTTTGTATTTACTCTTTTCATTGTTTACTAGTGACAATTTTGGTAGATAATTTAGGGTAATTCAACACTTTCAAGTTATCGATCACGTCTAAATAGAACTACGTTAACAAACTACACTTTTACGCTAAACCTCCTTGTGGGATCGACTTCGTGCTTATCACACTACGATAGACGTCGTACACTTGCGGTTGTTTATTTTAGTGTTGTATAACACGTGAATCAAGTTTATGGCGCCGCTGCCGGGGAGGTTTTTATAGCTCTAGAGTGTAGGTTAATAGAGTTTTAGTTTAGACATTTTACTTGCTTTCCTTTTTTTTCTCAAAAATCCAAAAATATTTGTTTTTATTTTCTTGTTTCTATTGTTATCTTTGTATCACTGCTTCTTCTTGTCTTTTCTCTAGGTGATAAAGGTCAAGCTCTTTTGAAGATATGAGTGATTCGGAGGCTATAGTGAATTTGGCAACTCAATTGGTTAGATTGACGACTTTGCTAATTGAACGAGCTCCCAATTGGTTGTCAAGGCCAAGTTATGTGGAAAGAGCAAGTTTTATGGGCTATCAAAGAGAGATGGACTATGGAGAAAGGCACTTCGGAAGCTTTCGTCACCACCATAATGAGCATTACTACTCATGGTCGTGGGACCATGATGATTTCCATTATGCCAACTCGGGAAATTTCTTTCAACCACCTTCAAATTTTGGTGTGCCCAATGATGTCATGGATGAACAGTAAAAAAGGTCAAGAATGGAGGAAATGTTCATTAGTGTCATGGGAGAAACAAAAAAATTCATGGAAGAAACAAAAAAATTCATGGGAGTGGTTGATGAAAGGTTGAACGAGGCGGATTCGGCCCTTGAGAATTTGGTGCATAGAGTAGAAAGTATGAAGGCTCGAATGGGTGACATTAAAGCATTAATGAATGTGAGTGAGACTCAAGTTTGTCAAGAAGCTACCATTGAAGAACAAATTGAAGATGACAAGTCTCCATCTACTACCGAGTGCAACCCAAAAGAGCATTGCATGTCCATAGGCATACAAAGTGGCATTAATTTGGAGAAAGATGAAAAGATGATTGAGGAGTACTACAAAGTTGAGCTCATGGAAGAATTGTCCAAACTTGATGCTAAGTGCCTTGAGATGAGCAAAAGAGCCAAGTTTGGGGGAGTTTTCAAACTCCCCCAATTCTTTCAAAATGTCCGACTTGGGTGGTGAAACGGGCAAGGAAAGACTTTGTGATAAGAGTGAAGGCCCCAATGGAGTAGCCCTACATTGTTTCGATGGACCCATGGATAGGATTGGATTTAAGAAGTATCGGGTCAAGGGGCAAAGTGGTGTGACTTGAAGAGTCAACAAGAGGGAGTGATGTCCGGCATAGGACGTTAAAAATAGCGCTTCTTGGGAGGCAACCCAAGGTTTTATTGCTTTCATGTTTTTATTGCTTTAGTAGTTTTGATAGCTTGGTTTATTTTGTAGGTATGGATGAAGAACACTATGGACATCACATCTTGAAGAATGGAGAAGGAAGCAAAACCAACTTTGGAGAAGGGGAGCAAGTGTTGCAATGGTGATCTTTGAAGAAGCACTGGATGTGCAAGGAGGGAGGTAACAACTTGTAGCCCCAAACTTAGAATTTATACATAGTAAAATTCTAAGTTTGGGGGAGTTATTTTTCTTTTATTTTTTTTTACTAGTTGTTACCCTTGCACCGGTTCGTCATTCTACTTGTGTCACATTTTGCACCGGCGCACACTTGACTTGCACATGATTATATTGATTAAGTTGGTTTTGATTATATGTTGGGTAGTGGATCTTTGGTGAAATGTGAGCATGAATAGTCATTGGAATCCATTGTTGAGTAGTTGTGGTGATGTCTATTTGCTTTGAATGTATGCATGATTGGTGTTGGAATATGGTATCATGTTGTGTTCATATTTGTGAGCTTTGATAGCATGGATGCATGATGTGTTGTTGTTTGGGAACATTTGATGAATGTGAGAGTCCTATTGAATAAACCGGTGAGAATTGAGCCTTAAATCGAGCATGTAATCCGGTTTAGTTCATTTGAGAGTGGACTAGGTTATTGCTAGTGATCCTAGAACTTGCCCAAGTTCTTGTTTGAAAGCATGATTGTGTGAAACTTTGTGATATGATATAGGCCATCTTGTTCTAAAAGAGTCACTTAGCCAAAATTTCCCAAAACCGAAGTAATTTTCCGTAGTTAGCCCCTTGAGCTTAATTCCTCATTTTTTTTGGCAAATTACAATGTTAACCACTTAGCCTTTTTGAGCCTTTGATACCTACATCTAGTGGAGGATAAAAGACAAAGTGAAAAACATGTGCTTGAATGAATATCTTTGGTGAAAGGAGAAAGTGGAAAAGTTGAAAGAAAAAGAGAAAGATGAAGAGAAAATCAAGGGGAAAGAAAAGAGGGACAAAGAGCCCCAAAAGCTTGAAAAGAAAAAAAGAGAGTGTTCAATGGTTTTGTGGTGTAGAATATGCTTAAAAGAGAACAAATAAATTGTGGAAGTTAGAGTTTTTGAGTTGCAATCCGTGCAATTGTAACTTTATCTTGAGAAGTTTTTGAGATGTGTCTATACGTCTTTATCTCTCGCTCTCCACTAGTTTATGAGTTACTTCATCCAAATTTACCTTACCTTGACCAAAGAGCCAATGTTACATCCTTGATTAAGTCCTATTGATCACATTGTTGAGCATTTGATATGTGTAGAAAGTAGAAGTTGGGCAAGCATATGGTGATTGCATAGCATAACTTGGTTGATGAGTGCATCAATATCCTCAATTTGTTTGTGTGTTTGAGAGAAACACTTTGTCATGTGAGTAGAGGACTTGAGCATTTGGATTATGTTTCCCATTCACAATGTGTTGTATGTTTGTGCATTCTTTGATCCATGAGTGTGAATTGCAATAATGAGCCTACAACCTTCATTGAGAAATGCACTTTGAGAAAGAGATATCATTACATCTTACTTTGAATGTGTGATTTGCATTGAATATTCCATTGTGATCATTCCACCCTCATTGCTTTAAGTGCTTAGTTGTTTGAGGACAAACAACATTTTAAGTTTGGGGGAGTTTGATTCGGGTGGAATTTACACGTTTTAGAGGCACATGTGAAGCGTGTTTTGATGTGGATTTCATTGATTTATGCATTGAATATGATTGTTTTAGCCAAAATGAGAGACAGGTAGTGTTTTGTCGATTTTATAGGTAAAATGATGGAATTTGGGAGCAAAACACATACCACAAGTGATTGGATCGGAAAGAGGAGTGCACCATTGGATCCGGCTCGAAAAATGGAGTGGAATAGCAAAAAGAATCGAGTCAATCGGAGGTCGGAAGCTCAAGATACGGAGAGACGAAGTTGGAGGCCGAAAAGCAATACGAAACTTCCACCCGGCCGGGCCACTTTTCCGCCCGGCCAGGCCGATCTGCACCCAGATTTTTGATAAATACACCCCCGTACGTTTTTTTGGCCAAATTCAGTATACGAAGTTATCGCCCGGCCGGGCCACTTTCCCACCCGGCCGGGCCACTTTCCCACCCGGCCGGGCCACTTCCAAACTCGGGGTTTTTAGTGATTTTTAGTCATTTTTGAGGGACTTAAGTGCAAAACTTCCACCCAAACCCTACCCCAACACTATAAATACCCTATTTCTTGAAATCCAATCCATCCTCCCCCAACCCACACATAGTTACACATACTTGGAGGTGTTTTGGCCATTTCTCTCTCAATTCTTCATCAAATTAAGGAAGAAATGATGCAATAGCTTGCAAATTCAATTCTCTACCACATTCTAGAATAAGCTTCCTCTTTCCCCTTTCTTTTTACTTAGTTATTTCATTTGATTTTGTAATTTGAATATGTAGTTAGTGGCTAAAAACACTTTGTGGTTCTAAGGCATTGTAAATACTTGGATTGAAGTTTATGAGTAATTTCTTGCTTTAATTGGTGTTTATCTCTTATTTGCATGTTTAATTATCCATTGTAAAGCATGTTGTTAGTGGCCATGATGATTTTCTTAATTCATTGTTAATTGGAGTAGTATCGAGAGATTTATTCCATTTAATCGTATGCAACCATGCAACCCGGTATTATTATGATCTCGAGAGAGGATTAATTATCGGAGAGGGAATTGAATGATCTTAGGGGCTATTTTAGGCGGTGTAATGTTTGTGATGTAGAGATACAAGCCTATGTTGCATGCGCTTTTGGATTAATTTGTATCGAGAGATCGATTAGTTCTTCTTGTGTGATCACCCTATATGAGATAACCTTAATGGCCATTTAAACGAGATAACATTCATAAACGGATGTCTAGGTGTTACAATTGCCTTGGAACCCACCTTCTTTCTTTGCATCTTCACCCACTTTACTTTCGTTTTATTGATTTACATGGTATTTGATCGACTTTGTATTTACTCTTTTCATTGTTTACTAGTGACAATTTTGGTAGATAATTTAGGGTAATTCAAAACTTTCAAGTTATCGATCACGTCTAAATAGAACTACGTTAACAAACTACACTTTTACGTTAAACCTCCTTGTGGGATCGACTTCGTGCTTATCACACTACGATAGACGTCGTACACTTGCGGTTGTTTATTTTAGTGTTGTATAACACGTGAATCAAGAAGTTGTATGTACTGCATGTTATTTGATAAATAAAACCCCATCATTTGCTTTAGAAGGTAAAACCCCAGATGGGATCTGGTATGGCAAGCTGAGTGATTATTCAAAACTTAAAGTGTTTGGATGTCAAGCTTATGCCCATATTAGACAGGATAAGCTTGAGCCTAGGGCTCTGAAATGTATATTCATTGGCTATCCAATAGGTGTCAAGGGCTATATATTGTGGTGCCTTGAACCAGGGCATAAGAAACTAATAATCAACAGAGATGTTGATTTTAATGAAAAGGTAATGGGATATCCTCATAATGAAAATTCTCATGACCTAGATGGAAGAATTGTAAATGAGTCAAAAGAGAGTTTCTCAGCTGAGGTGGAGTTTCCCACACCAGATCAGTTGGCACCAGAGGAGGTGGTCAACCCTACTGATCTGGGAAATAACACACCAGATGAGGTTGTTCCAGAACAGGTACCAGAAGATAATTCAGAAGATGATACCATGGAGGACAACCCTGCTGATTTGAGAAATTATAGTCTTGCAAGAGATAGGCTCAGAAGGCAGATTCACCCCCCATCTAGGTTTGGCCAAGCTGATCTTGTGTCATATGCTCTGATCACAGCAGAAGAGGTGGAGCATTATGAGCCAAGAAACTATAGGGAAGCTATCACCAGTCCTTAAAGAGAGCAGTGGATAGCAGCCATGTCAGAAGAGTTGCAGTCCTTAGAGAAGAATAAGACCTGGATCCTTGTGGAGAAGCCAGACAACCAGAAGTTAGTGAGCAGGTGGCTGTTCAAGAAAAAGCTTGAAGTTGGATTTGGTGGTGCTAGAGAGCAGATCAGATTCAAGGCTAGGTTGGTGGCAAGAGGATTCACACAAAGAGAAGGCATAGACTTCAATGAGGTATTCTCTCATGTTGTCAAACACTGTTCAATAAGATTACTTTTGTCTAAGGTTGCTCAAGATGATCTTAAGTTACATCAGCTAGATGTTAAAACTGCATTTTTACATGGAGAACTAGCTGAAACAATATATATGCATCAACCAGAAAGGTTTATCATGCCTGAAACTGAAAGTAAGGTATGCTTGCTTAAGAAATCATTGTATGTGCTCAAACAGAGTCCTAGACAATGGTATAGAAAGTTTGATACATTCATGCTTTCTATTGGTTTCTTAAGAAGCAAATATGATGGATGTGTATATATTGGTAAACAAGATTATCTAGAGAGCACCTATCTACTGATCTATGTAGATGATATGTTAATAGCTAGCAAGAGTATGAGAAAGATTACCCAGCTGAAGCAGCAGCTGAGTAGCAAGTTCGAGATGAAGGATTTGGGTGAAGCCAAGAGAATATTAGGAATTGATATTCTCGGAAATAGGAAAGCAGGCAAGCTGTTCCTATCCCAGAAGAGTTATATTCAGAAGGTCTTGAGAAGGTTTCTTATGCACCAGTCCAGACTAGTTAGTACTTCATTTGGTCAGCAATTCAAGTTGTCAGTCAAGCAATCTCCTCAAACAGATGAAGAGAAGAAGCAGATGCTTACTGTTCCTTATGCAAATGGAGTAGGAAGTCTCATGTATGCTATGGTCTGTAGCAGACCAGATATTACCTATGCTGTTAGTATGGTGAGTAGGTTCATGGGAAATCCAGGAAAGTTTCATTGGGAAGCTTTGAAGTGGATTCTAAGATATCTGAATGGATAAGAAGACTTAGGATTATTGTTCGAGAAGCGTGTTGATACCAAGAGTCCTTTAATTGGATTTGTGGATTCTAATTTTGCTGGAAACATAGATACAAGGAAGTCTTTATCTGGTTATGTGTTTACATTGTATGGCACTGCTATAACATGGAGAGCAGTCTTACAATCTATGGTGACCTTATCCACAACAGAAGCTGAGTACATAGCCTTGACAGAAGCTGTGAAGGAAGCAATGTGGTTGAAGGGCATTCTGAGAGATTTTGGCATATTCCAGAAGAGTGTTCCTGTGCTGGGTGATAATTAGAGCACTATCCATCTAGTAAAACATCAAGTGTTTCATGAGAGGTCAAAGCACATTGATGTGAAGTTGCATTTTGTTAGAGACATCTTAGAGAAAAGCATTGTTGAAGTTCAAAAGGTAGCTTCAGAAGAGAATGCAGCTGATATGTTGACTAAGGCATTAACAAGCAATAAGTTCAACCATTGCATGGAGTTGGTAAACCTTAGTACCTGGGATTAGTGCTGTTATTCGAACCGAGCCTTAACGAGACTCGGCTCGGCTCGACTCGTTAAGGCTCGATAAGGCTCGACTCATTTAGCTTAATGAGCCGAGCTCGAGCTCGTTAAATACTCGATTTACTAACGAGCCAGCTCGAGCTCGACTTGTTAGGCTCGATAACTAATTTTTTGTAAAAATTTCCATTAGGCTCGTTAGGCTCGGCTCGACTCGAAGGCTCGTTAAGCTCGTTAGACTCGTTAACGAGTCGAGCCGAGCTCAATTTTTAACTCGGTAATGTTATCGAGTCGAGCTCGAACCTCAAATACTCGGCTCGACTCGGCTCGAATAACAGCTCTACCTGGGATATTCATTAAGAAGAGAATGAACAAACAGCCTTGGGGAGGGCTGGGAAGAAGGCAATCTTGCATTAAGGTGGAGAATTGTTGAGATTAATGCAATATTGGAGAACTGTTCTTACTATCAGAAGTGGTAGTGTGCTGACTTTCAGAACTGTTCTTAGTGTATCAAAACAGTAACTAGTGTTCTGATATTTGGTTATTTCAGTACAGGTAGAGTAATGAGTACTCTGCTGATAAGGTTTAGTGATCTTAGGTATCAACTCTGCTGGTCGGGTCAGAACAGTACTGCTCTTAGTCTGCTAAAGAGTACTGTGTTGATATAGTGTTTTTAGTCTGCTGAGACAACTGTGCTGAGTTACTATGCTGAGTTCTACTGTGCTGTTATTCCAGTTTCAGAGTTAGTTTATTTCTATTAGTTAGTTAGTTTGTTAGAGGCAGTTACAACTTGCATTGTACATCTATAAATACACCATCTAGGGCATAGATGGTGGGTTACTGAATTTGAGAGTTTTGGGAGATCAAGCTTAGTGAATACTTATAATCTGTAACTTTCATTTGAGATTAGTGAAGAGAGTCTTCTATCCTCCGTGGACGTAGATCATTTGATCGAACCACGTAAATCCTGAGTCTTATTTTGTTTTATTTATTCGTTTCAATTCTTTGCGTTTCTAGTTGTCTTGATTTATCATTTGTAAGGAGTTGCTTTGTGGAATACAATTCCGTAACAAGATTTGTGTAAGTTTTGATTAATTAACTAATGGGAGTTGTTAATTTCCATACTGGATCTTCCAACAATTTTTGGATTTTGCGAATTATTTAAGTTTGATAATTTGAAATAGTTTTGTAAGCACTTTCCCCCAAAGTCTCTTTTGAAATTCCTTCAAAACATGATTAAAAAGTTGTGTTATGATTGAATTTTAACTCTACATGATTCACATAAAATAATTGTCAATGGTTTATAATGGAGTATTATTAATTTCTTTTATTTGAGTATATAATATGTTTCTGATATTTATATTTTAATTTATATTAATTAATCACAACTCATTCTAATGTAAAGTTGAGGCTAAATGGATAAGGAGTATCGTGTGATCTTTCTTTTAGAAAGATTACCATTAAATGTTGAAAGTATTTGGAGTGATGATTCCACTCGACAACTTCTAGCAACATCCCAAGTCTGCGTAATGCTTAATATACCAGGTTATTGTTATTAATATATACGCGTTTTTGCACTAGTATATATATAGAAATTTTAAATTTTGATGATTGGATTTTGGCAGAATTTCCTTCCGCTGATGTGGTAATTCAGACAGGTGTAGTTCCCCGTTTCGTCGAATTTTTGACGAGGGAGGACTATCCGCCGCTTCAGGTAATACTATATGTCTCCGTTTGGGATTAAATGAAGTAATTTCCTAAGCTGATTTGTTGATACAGCTTCAGCTCTCGTATACATTTGTTCTGGATCACCTGAGCACACCAGGGTGGTAATTGATCATGGAGCTGTCCTTATACTTGTGAAGCTTCTCCTCACTTGTCCATTTCATAATATTATAAGAGAGGCGTGTATTTATTTGCATATGTTAAATTACACTTGTCATGTCAAAAAATAATCAACGTTTTATTAGGCAGTAGTGGCATTAGGGGAAATAGCTGGTAGCTCCCCGGAACATCGTGACATTGTACTTGAGCATAGAGCTTTGGGTCCTTTGCTTGCTGCAGGGATTAATGAACGTGTCAGGTTATCCATGCTCAGAGCTGCTACTTGGGCTCTCGTAAACGTATGCAGAGGCAACCCACCGCCTCTGTTTGAACAGGTTTCGAATTAAAGTCAGAGCAAAATTTTGTTTTTAAATTAAAGTTGAATTATGATTGTTGTACAATGTATATATGCAGATAAAGCCTGCACTTGCAGTTGCTGCACAACTTATGCATTTGTCAAGTGATGAAAGATGTGGTAAGTAATGTATGTTGGGTTATAGCTTACTTCGCCAATGGAACAAATGAACAAGTTCAAGCTGTGGTCGACTCTGGAGTGTGTTCTCGTCTAGTCAAATTATTATTGTGAGTATCTAGCTATCTATATATTTCAAATTATCCTATAGTAAATATAGTAGTACATAATATATAGTATCAAATTATTTTCTTGTGAATGTTTCAGTCATCCATCAGTTGATACGTTTACCCCGCCCTCTGGACTGTTGCAAATATTCTTGCAGAAGAAGATGATAAATACATTCAGGTATATATGATAATTTTTTTCCATAAATGATTCATTGATAACTTGTAAGACCTTCATTGATAACTTATAAGACCTGTTTTCTTTTGCAGTATTTTATTGACTTAAATGTTGTACCCTGCCTAGACATGTCCAACGGTTGTAAACCGCCGATTTCGGTTAGAAACCGGCGGTTACGGTTTCTCAAAATATGTAACCGGAATCGAACCGGTTACGGTTCGGTTTTTGAACCGCCGGTTCAAAAACGAACCGCCGGTTCGACCGGTTACGTTTTTTTTTTTTTAAATATATATATAAAAAAAAAAAACCTGTGGTTTGAAAGACCATTACAAACCCTCGAAATCTGTTGTTTCTTCTTGAGAGAGGACTAAAGCTTTTGAAGGAGTAAAGATTGATGGAATTGAAGTTATGCAATCATTTATTGTCATTTACACAAGCTTTTAGAAATAGGTGGGTAGATTCATGGGATGAAAAAGAAGAAGAAATAGAGTATGGAGCATGGAGGTACACATCTCACATCTACAAATAAATTGAAATTGAAATTGAAAGAAACTTTTATTTGCATTTCAAATTTCAATGTCTTCAATTTCTACCTAAAGCCTAAAGGAGAGTGAAAGAAGAATTGTTATTTTGGGTTTTTGAAAATTGGTCTTAATAACCAGAAGGGAATTGAGTTAATATATGCGTGTACGACTAGTATAACTCATGTGAGTGATTGAAAACTAGTCTAGTGCATATTACATTGGGAAGTGGAAAAAAAAAGGCTAGACTATGAGGCTATCTACCTAGTTGCACTCTGCAGCGGCTACTTAGTACTTACCACAAGGAGGACAGCTAAAAACCAGCGGCTACTTACCACAATACCACTTACCACCCTTCATTTTTTAATTTAAAAAAAACAAAAAAAAACGCTGGAAAACCGCATGTTAACCGGAAAATCGGTAGTTTAACCGGAAAACCGGCGGTTTAACCGAAACCGGCGGTTTCAAATTGATCGAACCGAAATTGAACCGCCATTTTCCGGTTACGGTTCGGTTTTCAAACCGTAACCGGCGGTTTGTCAAACCGGCGGTTTGGCCGATTGACCGGTTTGGCGGTTCGATTTTGCGCGTGTCTAACCCTGCCTCTTTCACCTACTAACCCGTGCTCGTCATAACAATGACATAAAAGTAGACCATGTTTGCTTGGCTCTTTCCATCATATTATTTGGAAACTCCAATCATATTCAGGTAAATTCATATTATGCTATATGCTTTGTTATATAACAAAGCATATATTTAATCAATATATGCTTTGTTATATAATTTTAATTATATATATATTAATTCCAAAAATTTTAATTACATGTGTGTATAGACTGTGATTGAAGCCAATATTATTGGTCCACTCGTCCAAATATCTCAAAGTGCTGAATTCGATGTTAGAGCGTGGGCTGCATTTGCGATATCAAGTGATGACCAATTAAAGTGAGTTTTAAATGTATATTTTTCAAAAAAGAACTTTATGTGTACAAAGTTATTTGATTTGTATGTGTGACATGCAGGTACCTTGTGAGTCAAGAATGCATCAAATCTTTATGTGATTTGCTGGTGAGTACAACGGCTCCTGTATTTTTAATTGTGTGTTTAGAAGGGCTTGAAAACATTCTGAAAGCTGATATGAATATTTATGCTCGAATGATCGATCTTCATCGAGGCTTTGAAAAAATCGACAACATGTTGACTCATGAAGAGGATGAGATTCACTTCAAGGCTCTCGACATTCTAGAGAGCGTTTCCAAGCTGGGCTGGGTTTAGCGAGGCTTTGAAAAAATCGACATTCTAGAGCTAGAGAGCGTAGTTGGGCTGGGTTTTAGTGTGATTTTTTTAATTGTCTATACTGTTTTCTTTTGTTTATACTTTCATTAATATATTCATTTTGCTTATACTTTCATTAATATATTCATTTTTAGACACATTTATTCAATTTCTCTTCGACAAATGATTCATGACACTAATGTTCCCTTTATGAAAATACTAATATTTTAATCCAATTTGAATTTGTTTGAATGTTTGTAGACACTGGTATTTGGATCAGCCTATATAGCTGAATCAATTGTAACAAAATGATGTTCGCACAGTAATGATATGAAACTAGACGGTGAGTTTTTCAGTTTGGAGGATCGTCTGCGTGGTTAGGCTTTAGTGTGACACGATTACTCTTGATTAACTACACTAAAATACCCAGAATGAAGATCAAATAAATTTTGTTTTATTTTTCCCAAGATTTTGCAGGTGTTGCTCATGGACACAAAAGAATTAATACATCTGCTCTATGGTCACTCAATCTACAATGTACAACACCGAATAGGAGGGCCAAAAATAAATGATTCACACATTCTTGTTCAATTTCTCTTCTACAATCTAAACATTACTCACTCGATTGAAGAGTGAAAGGCATCAAAATACATAAACAGCTACTCGCGTACCATAGAAAACACGAATATGTTGCAGTGTTCGACAATGGCTGCTGCTATCCAGATGAAGAGTTATAGATTATCTTTGAACCATTTAATTGCTCCATTTGCAACCGACCTGCAAGCATAGTTTTACGTTCAATGTGTGACTGTACAACCAAGAAATGTGCAATGCGATGGAAATGTGATCAAGAAAACCAGGAGACAAAATAAAATAGTGCATCATTCTAATTCTCAACAATAATCTGAAACTCGATTCATATGAGCAAACATGAGCCATTATTTGACTTACTTAACTACTTAAAACGAGTCATATGACACTGATGTTCCCTTTATATATAATTGAATATCATTGAGCATCATAATATTTTAATCCAATTTGAACAAGTTTGTAGACATTCTGATATTTGGATCAGCCTAATTGAATCTAAAATTTGAAATGCATGTTTTTCATTGATTGAATGATTTGCCTCGTTAATCAGTGTGGAAATGACAGAGTCATACGTTCATCATAGCTCACAGAAAATTACGATAAAATTATAGGAAAGAAGAATATACCCGGCAAAATCTTTCAGCTGCTTCCATACATCATTTTCATCTTCTGATGCATCTTTATTTTCCGAGATGGGGCCTTCTTCAGTTTCTGTATTTTCATTTGTAATCAAGAGATCAGATCAGGCAATAATATCAGAGAGAGAGAGAGAGAGAGCATGCAACTAATATCACAATATGGAGATCATAACCAGTTCAATATCACTACTCACCAGGTTGTTGGACTTTTGGTTGTGTCTTTTTACGGGTGGCAGGGGCGTTGCCGAGAGAAGCAAGCTCCTCGAGTAGTTCACGTTCTTTTGTACTGAAGATATAAATTACATTGTCCCAACTCAAAAGAAAATTCAAGAGCAATATGCATGACTATAATTAGAAGTAAAAAGACAAGTCGATTTATGAAAACAAGTTCAGTCACTAAAAACAGTAAAATTGGAGAATGGCACGTGAAGTACGGTAATTTTGTTAAGTTATCTAGTAATCCTATTCTAAAATATCCATTGAGATTATTTATAACCCCATACAAATTTAACATATCTATTTTGTTTTTCAAATACGAAACTGAAAGTTTTATCAAAGTAGATAAGAGTCAAGGGATGAGGAATCCCTTACATGAACTACAAGTGTGGATTACAGCCATAACACCAATCTCTAACTAAATCCTTATCATTAACACTTTTAAAACGTATGTGACCTGTCACCCGGAAAGCAAGTCTATAATTAAAATCCTATCTCAAACATCCTCTAAGGATTCTCTTGACTCTTCAAAAATTCTCTTATTCCTTTTAAGCCAAATAGACCAATATACAACCGGAACTATAAACCCCACAAGACTTTGCAATTTTTTGTTAATAAGAATAGGGGTCTAACTGTAAATGAGTCAAGTCGAGTAGTGTCTAGCTCGAACTTGACTCGATTAAAAAACTCGAAGCTCGAACTCGATCGAGCTCAATTCTTTTGAACGAGCTTGACTCGAAAGAAAACTTGAAATAGTTTCCTTTTTTAGTTTAGCAGGCATCTTTAAGCACCTAAAAATCATCCAACCAACTTCCCTTTTATGCTTTATATCTTCTCAAAGCATTATATTTTTTAGATAATAGATTCTAAATAGTGAAAATCTCCACACAAAATAGGACTTCCCTACCAAAGGGACGAGTAGGATGACCCCTTCTTTTAGATTCAGAACCAAATTTACAGGCGGAAAATTTTGAAACCCATGCTCTCAAGAGCCTCACAGCAAACAAAATACGTAATAGCATAAACTGATGAACATAAATAAGATGTGATTTATTATATTTCAAACTCACCAATAAACCATGATAGACAATTCGGGTAGTCACCCATGGACACACTTAAAAAACATTTTGCCCAATGAAGAGATAAACATAATTATGCTTTGAACCATATTTTTTTGTATAGTCATAAGAACGTTAAAATTATAACCAAGAGAAACTAGTTTGTGATTTTCTATAATAACTGAAGGTCAAAGTTACTTGGGGAGTTAGCATAAAGTGAAAGGCTTTGAACAAACCTAATACGCTTTGGTATGCTAACTTTGACGGTGAATAGATGGTCACCACGTATTGACGGCCTGTTTAGTTTAGGGGCACCTTTCCTTGCCAACACAAGCACGTCTCCAGGTTGAGTACCAGGAGGAATCTGGAGGTCAGTCATTCCTTCAACCGTCTTAACCTATTAAAAACCAGGAATCATCATTTCATCGGTTTTAAAAACACCAGTAAAACTAAAAATATCACAAATATTTCACAGCAGAATGTTGGACCTAATTTGTCTAGGTAGAAATCTGGTTACAATGAATAGGAAAATAATGTATCATTTCACGCATGCAGGTATTTCACATGATTCCATGTATAACAAATTTCATCCACAACTAAAATAATGCCATGTAAATTAAAGTCGCTGTCCAGGGCAGGAGTAGAACACAATTAACTATAAACAGATTATTACAAAATCACCAAATATGATAATGGTCCAGATTTTAAGGAGTAAGATTTAAGTAAATGAAGTCAGAATAACAGAGAGAGAAACATCTCCAAAGACAGTTAAGATACAGTATTAATAACAAAATTAAAAGAAAGCAAGCAGCAAGCCACCAAAGATTCATAGAATCTTCCGTAAGTTATATTTTGGTTTTATAAAATACTCCGTCATGTTCAATATGAATGACGTTTTGACTCTTCACTTCCTTTGCAATTTAAATGACATTTTGCATTTTTCAATGTTAATTAATTATGTTCCTTCCGAATTTACCCTAAAAGCCATTGAGAAATAACTAAGATAGTAACTATGTTCAACGTCTTAGGTAGAATTTCAAAGCAATGGATTAAGGATATAGTAGGAAGTCGATGATTTTTTTAATATGTTTGTGTTGATCTAAAATGACATATAGGAGTAGGTGACAATTCCATTTTTCCCTGACTAGTAAAAGATCATTACAAGACGTTGACCACTCCAAGCAGTTGTTGACAATGGCATACCAGCCAATACTTTTATACAAATTAGCAAATGCAGCCTAAGATGCTATAAATATGAACAGGCGTGGGGCCAATTGCAAAGAGTTCAAATATTTCAAGTCTAACTTCCGTACACTGCTTGTTAGAGTTGGTTGCTTAACTTTCGTACATGGGCAACGGTACAAAAAAACAGTTACCCTAATGAACTATTTTAGCCAAGACATCGCCGTGACTCATATGGCTACAAAACTAAAGAAGCAAGAAGACTGAGAAAATACATGGAAATGTGAGCGAGAACTTAGAGCAGATGTACCTTAGAGACAGTTCCCAATATGGCATCCAGATAGCTAATTGAAATAGTAGAATAGAGATTTATGCCATCTCTCTGAATCTCAGCTATCTCTTCAATGTCAAGGTAGACAAAAAGATCTCCAGGTGGGCTCCTGTGTGAAGGAGATAAAAACTTAATGGGATGGCTAGATCAATACATGAAAAGAGCATATCAATCACATACCCTTTTGGTCCTGCATCACCCTCTCCAGCTACTCGAAGAATACTGCCCTTGCTCACTCCAGGAGGAATTTTTACTTTGATGTCTTTTCTAACTCGTATTCGTCCAGCACCAGAGCATTTACGACATGACTCGGATATCATTTCACCATCCCCACCACAATTTGGGCATACAGAAACCTGAGTTAATCTCATGTAAGTGCAACTTTTAACTGGCTCTACAAGAAACATTTGGTTTTTCAATTATCTTTATATACTTTACTATGTGTGTTTAGCAATATATAAATCAAATCCAAAGGCCAACATCAATATATAAAACTGGCACAAAGACCTTGTAATAATACAGGCTTTAAGAAAGAATTAAATACACTTTGATGTGGCCATTATTAGTGGTTAACTGGTAATATCGCACTTTGGAATCCAGCCAACCTATGAGTCAGTAAAGACGAGAAAATAAGTTCTTATATGCTACCCTTACTAACCCATGCTCATATTAGTGCACCAGAAAGCACATATTAGTTCTTAAAAAATAAACTTCAAGTTTACACTGTGGATGATTGAATTATGTGGAAGACTATTAATAGCATTAAAATAGGCCTTTGATGGGAATCATGGGATCCTGGAAATTTGTGTGAAATTCCAACTTGGAAATGATAAATCACCTGTGTTAGCAATAATCATGACTCTCATCACTGATTGGCATTCCCAAACAACGCGATAGGAATTAGGGCAAGATTACCTGTGAAAACATGCCAAAAGGTGTTTGCTCAGTTCTCATAACTTGACCTCTGCCACCACATGTTGAGCAAATCCTCATTTTGGAGCCTACTTTTGCTCCAGTACCAGCACAAACTTCACAAGTTTCAAGATGAGACAACTCAAATTCTTTCTCAGCCCCAAAAATAGCCGCAGAAAATTCCAATGTCATATCGTAACTGAAATTCATTTTACACTAATGAGGATATAGGATGTCGAGAGAACTTAAATGCAACAGACAGTATCACCAAACAACAATATCAAGAACCTAAGTGCTATAAAAGCCATTCGAACAAGAAAACCATAAAGATCCCTCAAATTCTCAATTCAGACTAGGAAATTATGTCTCTTTAAGAAAACATAGACAACAAGAGTTCAAATCAACGTGACAAATGAACATGAGATGCATGTAAAAAACAACATACTCAAATTTTACTCACCGGAGATCTTCACCTTTGGAAACAGTACTACGTCGAGATGTGCCAAATCCAGATCCATCCATCCCAGGGAACCCACCCATACTAGGCCCAAAAAATGCCTCAAAAAGATCAAAAGGGTTTGTCGCCTATGGAAAGAGACAACATAACTTAATTATATTGTCACATAACATACATATTTCTCTAAACAAGTTGCTATAACAATTGGCCTGCTTAAAAGAGGTGTGCACAGGGCTGATTAAAAGTACTTTATGGAGGTCCTACGTAAAGGACTAACTGATATTAGATAATCTTTGTATGATGACCATATATTACACTAAGATCTGTAACTGACATGATTTCAGAAACATTTGTATCTTACTTGAGGCATGAACTTATGAAAATATGGATCCACTTCAGACAGAATAAGCCAAGACTGTGCTAATTAAAATATGAGCAATAAAAAGTCAAATTATACTTAGTTGAGTAATGACGCAATCTCAGGGATCTTCCCAGATAAATGTAAAACCTTTATGCCAAGTGCATTCACCAATGACACGTGTGTTATGCTTTTGGCTGCCTCTCATTCTTTTCTTCTATAAGCATGTGATAACTTTAAAAACATAAAAGCTATAACTAGAGAAATTATGGCAATACCGTGTAACCCCCAGGTCCCCCTACAGTGCTTTTCACTCCAGCTTCACCATATTGATCATACAAAGCTCTCTTTTTGTCGTCTGATAGTACCTGACAATATTGTACGTCAGAATTTTCTAAATATTGCACATGATAAACTATCTAAGGCACTCTTCTCCTATCATTGTAAGATCACGTTTCATTCAACTTTAACAAAAAATTAAGAATTCGTGAAAATAATATTATGAAGAGTGCAATGGGAGGCAATGTAGAGTAGAGCAACAGAAAAAATATCACAAGACAGAAAAATACAAAAGATGCACAATGATCATTCACTACAGGAATTGAACAACCCAGAAAGAAATTTCACGCAGGAGATGATAATACTTCTAGAATGGGAGACAATAAAGATATTATCATTGCAGATCCCAAACTCCAAATTGGCAAAACACAATCTTTTCAGTTAGAGATTTTTGAAGCACAAGTCCAACCTCAGAGTAGCAGTTTTAGAAGATTTATACGAGGTTGCACCAAATGTAAACAATCGGTTGAGATAGTAATGTTAGAAAATAAGAATAGGATTCATTTCCATCAAAGGTAATTTGATATAATGAGATTCCCAGCTAATATCTGGTTGGCTTAAAAATGGTTTGGCAGCAGGATGACATAGATTATCAAACCTGAACTGAAGTAACAGTTTTGGCAACAACAAGGACCTCTGAGAAAAAAAGGCAGAAAGGTCTTCAATAATCCACATCTACCACATTAAACACTCTTTGTTGTTAAAAAATTGCAAAAATTGATCAATGACAGTTTATCATTCAAATTGCATAAAAGGGAAATTTCCCTCTTCTCAACAGGTTAAATGAACTTCACAGCAAAACGAACAACCAGAATATAATCATTAAAAAAAATCTGATCACCGCCTCGTATGCTTACCTCATATGCCGCACTGATCTCCTTGAACTTTTCAGTTGCTCCTGGCTCTTTGTTGACATCAGGATGGAACTAAACACCAATGAGAAAATGCAATTGTCGATTCTTAGATACATAATAGAAAAAACTCTGAAGTATTATATCAATGATCATATATTTGATTAAAAACAAACGACACTACGTTTCCTTCACGCTACACATCCGATTACCAAGAATATGATCACAACATTGTAGATATCATAAATCATTCAACCTCAATTCGAAACGCCTTCAGATAACATTACAAAATCTAGCAAAAAACAGCATAACCCAAAAAAAAAAAAAAAAAACTCATCTCCCGATACCTGCCTAGCTAGCTTTCTATAAGCAGCCTTAATTTCCTTGGTATTAGCCGATTTAGGAACTCCAAGAGTAGAGTAATAATCAGCTGCAGCAACCACAACCGCTCTCCCAAACCTCCGTGCAGACATTTTCTTGTTCAATTGTGCAGCGCATGATATAGAAACTTGCAGAAACTTCTGGTTGCCCCACACAAGGGCCCCACCTGTAACGAAACAAGTCGACGACGAGCCCAATGGAGTGACTGAACAGTTTTGCCGATTGGGCGTTAAAGAAGAAGGGGAAAATAGCGAAGTAGCAGCGGCGGCGGCGGCCATTGTGGAGTAGCTCCGAAGAATGTTGATAAATTCTCAGAAATTGAAGAAATGATTACTGGGGAAGCAAATTTGAACTAACTGTATGTGTTTGATGAATGTCCCTAGAGAATATGGAGAATTCTGGGATTGTGGCTCATCGCTTTAGTCTTTCGAGTTTCAGCTCCGTTGTTGGTTATCGAAATAATCCATTTTCTCTTTTTTTTTCATTTATTTTTTTCATTTTTTCCCTTGTTTTTTGTGTGGGTGTGGAGAAACTACAAACGTAGAAATTTATTTTAAAAAATGGAAAATCGTGGTGTGACGCGCTTCTATTTATACCACGTTTTGTATACACTTGATTTACCCAGTAGAAATTGCACGAAATCTCTTTGTCATTTATCAAATTAAGTGAATTTCTCGTTGTAAGGTAATGATTTTATCTTCTTTTTTAATTTCGTGTTATGCTTTTTATTTTATAGTGTAGTTTTAAAACTTCAATATTTGAAAATAAATTATACAAGAACTTTTGAAAATAGGTAAAGTCTTTCCCTCATTTCTTAAAAAATGATAAATTCATTTCATCTAATAAATAACGAGAGCTTTTTGCGTCTTCCAAACTATAAAAGAACTAAATAACGAGAGCTTTTTGCGTCTTCCAAACTATAAAAGAACTGTGCAAAATATTTTTAAACTACCAGAGACTTTCGTGCAATTAACCATTTTTTTAGACCGGGTTGAATCTATATGACATTAATTCGTGCCATTAACCCTTTTTTTAGACTTTCGTACTTGAATTGAGACAAAAAAAAATGTTTTAAAACTTAACCTATAAATTAGGTCTCGATATGAAATAATTTTAATTTTTGTGATGGTCATGTCCTTGCGTTATAATATTTAAATAGGGGTAGAAAATACAAAATTTTAACGATATACTACGTACTATAATTTATTAACAGATGCATGTATGGGCTAATTTATTACTCCATATTATTGTAACTTAAAAGGGGCTTTCAAAATTGTGGTGGAAATTCATTTTTTTAAATATAAGTAAAAGCGCGGATAGAGTTGCGCACTACACACTTTGCTATAAAAATATGGGTGGGGCTAATAACACCCATAAAATGTTATATACACCCCAAATGTTAAACACACCCAATTAAAATTTAAAATTCACTTTTTATTACTATACACACTCTAATTATTTCCTATTTACCCTTCAACCCTCCTAACTAAAAAAAATTAACTAAATCTTTAAAAACATATAAAATTTAATTAATAAAAAAAATCAATAATACAATAAAATTACATGTAAACGTTGAAAATATTTAAAAAAATTGCTAAATTTTAAAAATCATTTAAAAATGGAACAATAAATTAAAAAAATTAAGAAAATAAAAAAATGAAAAATTAATAATTAAATCTAAATAAAATCTGAAAAATAAATCAAATAAAATAAATAATTAATGATTAACGATTAACGATTATTTAAAAATAAATAAAGAAAAATCAACTCAAAATTTAATTAAAAAATACAATAAAGCTAAATAAAAAATTAAAAAATTTCAACTAAATTTTAAAAAATAATTTAATCAATTATATTTGAAGAACCGACTGTGGAATCGACTTCAAGGATAGAGAACTAAAAATATATCAAAGGCAGGGAAGGAAGTGTTGATCAAGTCAGTTGCCCAGGTGACTTGGATCGAATTTTTGCACTTTTTTAAAAACTATACGATCCCCACAAGCGTATGGGTTCGTTAGTAGTACGATAAGTATACCAAGTAAAATTTCGTTCCAATGACCTAATTGAGTGCTAGTGAATCCCTAAAGTTACGAGTATGCATGCTATTGTAGTAACTACACGTGTTTGTTTGGATTTTGGGGAATAAGAACAAAAATGTTAAACTAGATTAACTAAAGTAATGAAAACTAGTGACAAAAATAACAAGCTATCTAACTTTCGTTGGAAAGTGCAAGGGAAGGGTATTGCCTCGGGTGTTTCCGTGTTGTGAGCAATTAAGTGAACTAGTGAACCAATTACATGATTTTACGACAAATTTGGGTCAAGCTAAAGACTATCACATAAGTGTGCAAACCCCCTCGAAAGGCATAGGTAAACATCGTGCATTGATTAGCAATTATAGGATCTAACCAAATACCATAAGCCCCTAAGATAGTGTTTCATAAGCACTTTCAACACGGTTACTAATGCTTATGAAACGCCCTCTCACCAAACTCCTAGACGACCTCTACTCGTTTAGTGTCTAAGGTTGTCGGTCTAGCCATTAACACCCCTCTCGGGTGAGCTAATTACTAATTAACTTCTATTCAATTGATCAAAGCTCACACTCACACTCCCAATCATGCTACCCAACTCTCGTTGCAATAAACATAATTGAACATGCTTGCTAATAGGGTTGATCAACCAAATGAATCAATCAAAGTACAACTCTAGAAACATAAAAACCCAAATTATAAGCTAATCATGCAATTAATTCACAATTACACTAAATTCTCATCAAAACATCCACACCCAAGGCAATTGAGGATTAGCCCATGGTTCTAGAAGAGAATCTCATGGCTACAACAACAAATAACATCAAACTCATAATAAAATAACAAGAGATTGAAGAAATTAAGAAAATACCAAATTGAATTGCAAAATAGAGTAATATCACCTTGATCATGCGAATTTAGCTACAAAACGATGTAATAGACGATGCCCGATGATAATCGTAGCTTGATTTGAAGTAAAAACCACTATTCTATCTAATCTATTGAAGAAATTAAACTAAAAATGAAGAACACCTACAACTATGTGTTTGTGTGTGAGAAAATGCTTGGAAAAGGAGTAAGACTCTCTTCTAAAACTCAAATTGGAGCTATTTATAGTTGGGGTAGAAGTCTTGGACGAAATTTGCACTTAGGTCCCTCGAAAATGGAGAAAATGGCCAAAACACCCCGAAATTGATGTGACCCAGCCGGGTCGATTCTACCCGCCCGGGTCGATTCTACCCGGGCATGCTTTTTCGTCTCTTCATATCTCGAGCTTCCGACCTCCGATTGACTCGATTCTTTTTTTCATTCCACTCCGTTTTTCGAGACGAATCCAACGGTGCACTCCTCTTTCTGATCCAGTAAAGTATGGTTGGTGTTTTGCTTCAAATTCCCTCGTATTTCCTACAAAATCGACAAAACAAAACCTTTCTCTCATTTCGGCTTAAACAATCATATTCAATGCATAATTCAATGAAATCCACATCAAAACATGCTTCACATGTGCTCATAAAACGTGTAAATTTCACCCGAATCAACTCTCCCAAACTTAAAGTGTTGCTCGTCCTCGAGCAACGAAAGAATTACAACATGAGGGTGAAATTTACAACTAGATGATCAATGAAAGATCCCACGTATCAAATGACATGAAATGAATTCTTCTTCCTCAAGATACATTCTTAAAATGATCACAAGTTCAATATTGAAGATCCAACTCATTACTCACACATGCTCTACACACAACAACAAGTGATGGTGATGACAATATCAAGATGTTCAAGTTCAACTCCCAAGATATAGTGTTTCTCTCAAACACTCAAACAAATTAAGGACAATAAGCACTCATCAATCAAATCATGCATTGCAATTCCCATATGCTTGCCCAAGCTCTACCATCTTTCCACCACAACCATGTTCAACAATGGGATCAATAGGGCTTAACCAAGGACGTAACATTGGCTCTTTGGACGGGTAAGATGAATATGGAAAAAGTGACTTGTCTAGTGGAGAATGAAAGTTGTTATTCAACAATTCAAGCTCGTGCTCTTAAGGTTTACAACCTTCCTTCTCACTTTTCCTTTAAGTTCCTCAAATGCATTCATCTCCTCATCTTTTTCTAGCCAATTTATTTTCTTTTAAGCTCTTGGGGCTCATTGTCCCTCTTTTCTTTCACATCATTTTTTTTTCACTTCCATCTCTTTTTTCTCTTTTCACAATTTTGCCAAATTGTCTCTTCAAACCAAAGGCACTAAAGCACATGTTTTACCACTTTCTTTTTATTCTCAACTAGATTTGGATATCAAAGGCTCAAAAGGTTAAGTGGTTAAACATTGTAGGTTGCCAAGAAAATGGGAAATCAAGCTCAAACGGGCTAACTACGGAAGATTACTTTGGTTATTGGGAAATTTTTGGCTAAGTGACGTGTAGTACGAAAGATGGCCTACATCCTATCTCAAAGTATCACACAAACATGATTTCAAGCAAGAACTTGGGCAAGTTCTAGAAAAGCAAGCAATGAATTGATTCACTCACAAATGAAATAAATCGGATTAATGCTCGGTTCAAAGCTCAACTCTCACCGGTTCATTCAAGACTCGAACATTCATCAATCCCCACCACA
The DNA here is from genome assembly GCA_963675135.1 of Galeopsis tetrahit. NCBI lineage: Eukaryota > Viridiplantae > Streptophyta > Magnoliopsida > Lamiales > Lamiaceae > Galeopsis > Galeopsis tetrahit. The sequence continues at coordinate 6,701,762 of OY776126.1, forward strand.
CATAACTCATTGTGCATGAAAAACATCCATAGGCAACAAGATGACAACAACACCAACAAGATGATCCATTCCAATCATGCATTCAAGGAATCAATTTCACAACAAATCACCATCAAATGTGCCTCAATGATCATTAAAACTCAAATTGCACACATACACAAGCGTACACATTGGTGTCAATAGAAAATGTAAAAACAAACATACCCCCCCCCCCAACTTTTTCATTTTAAAAGTTTGGAAAAATAGTGTTGCATTGATATTGACACCAAGTGCTAACCATACAAATCTACACACATGGGCCACTATCCCAACAATTAACACTAAGAGTAGTTAAGAAATCAATATTATGAACAAGAATATAAATTCCACTACCCCCCCAAACTTAGTAATTGCTATGCAATTCCTAAGTTTGGAGTGGGCGTACCTCTCACGATTGCTATAGCTACACCTTTTTCGAAGCTCAAAGTTCCACTTTCGATCTCCAATCGTCCATTCGATCCAAGCTTCTCCAACTAACATCAAAACTCACAAACACATCAAACTAAACTAACAAAGCAAATAAAATGAGCAAGAAATGAAATAAAGCAAGTAAAAATGGGTTGCCTCCCATTTAGCGCTAGGTTTAACGTCCTATGCCGGACGGAACTTAACAAGTTCATACTTCTCTTTCTTTGAATGGAGGACGATAGTACTTGACATTGTGCTCATCGGTGATGAACACTTCATCCTCCTCACTTTCCAACGCAATGCCTCCTCCATAGACCAATTTCTTCATGACCAACATTTTCCGTTCCTTGATCTTCATCTTTTCAAGGACTTCCATCACTCCCAAGGTGCCCCATACCACCGTATCTCCAATTTCAAAGCCCTTTTCGATCTTTCTCTCCTTTAAACTCTTCCTTTTCCTTTTTTCATCTTCACTATCCTCAAGGAACTTATCAAAACTTTTCTCCTTATAAAACTCTCCCAAACTTGAGTAAACTTGAGTTTTGCTCAAGTTTGGGAGTTTGCTTCAATTTGTTATCATCTCCCGGATCTTTCAATGGGACTTTTGATAATGGCTCTTTCACTTAAATGTCACATTCTTGGATGGAGGGAGATTCCTTCTTTCTTGGGGAACTCTCAATTGAGCCATACTTGGAGAAAATCATTTTTTCTCCATTCACCTCCAATGTTACCTCCCCTTTTCTCAAATCGATGTTTGCTCCGCCCGTGGCAAGAAACGGCCTCCCAAGAATCAATGGGATATTTGCATCTTCTTTCATATCTAACACCACGAAGTCGGCCGGAATGATGAACTTGTCAATTTTCACCAATACATCTTCAATGATCCCTTTAGGATGGGTGATGGAACGATCCGCTAATTGGAGAGTAATTGATGTGGGCACTACTTCTCCAAGTCCCAAACGCTTGAAGATTGAAAGTGGCATCAAATTGATGTTAGCTCCCAAATCACAAAGAGCTTTCATCATGGGACCATCACTAATCTCACATGGGAGAGTGAAACTACCCGGATCCTTGAACTTTTCGGGAGGGGTTCGTTGAAGGATAGCACTACACTCTTCGGTCAACTTGATCTTCTCATCATCCACTAGTTTCTTTTTGTTTGCTATTGCATCCTTTAGAAACTTCATGTAATGAGGTATTTGCTCTAAAGCATCCGAAAGTGAAAGATCAATGTGGATTTTCTTGAAGATATCCAAAAACTTCCCAAACTTCTCATCCATTTTCTTCATGTATCTTCCCGGGTATGGAAGTGGCTCATATGTAATGGGCACCCCCCATCTATCACAAGGTACCTCAAGCTTCTTCCTTTTCAAATCTTTGGCAATTCTCCACTTTGGAATTCTTGGAGCAACCTTTCCACTTCCAACTTTTTCTATTCTCTTATTTTCCGCTTCCTCCATTTCTTTTGCCTTCAACACTTCACCCTCTTCCAATTCAATTGAAGAAACTCCATATTGTTCACCACTTGAAATTGTAATAGCATTACAATGCTCACGTGGGTTTACCTCGGTGTTTGAGGGCAATTTCCCCTTTGTATGTTGAGATCCAATGGAAGTTGTCAATTGTCCCATTTGGAATTCCATCTTTTTTTTATTACTCCAGAGTTGAGCAAGGATGGACTCGGTTGCTTCGACTTTCTTCTCAATTGTTTCAAATCTTTTATCACTCATATCCATCTTCTTCATGAGGTGTGCAAGAAGCTCATCGTTGGAGGATTTCCCTTCTCCACTTGGAAGTTTTGCTCCGGGATCAAACCCGGGAGGATATTGAATAGCACCTTTAGGATTGGAATAGGACAAATTGTCATTCCTCCGAAAATTCGGGTTTTGGGGAGCTTGGTATTGAGGGGATGGTCCCCCTTGTCCTTGAGATGATGAAGGTTGCCCTTGGAATCGGTTTTGAGGAAGAGCTTGGAAACCTTGACCACGATTTTGATATGGTGGTTGCCCTTGATATTGTCTATTCCCTTGAAAGTTTTGAGGATACCCTTGTTGACCCATGTATTGCACTTCTTCCGTAGGTCCCATTTGAGGGTCCTCTTGCACAAAGAGTAAATGATTATATCTTGATTGAGATAAAACATTCACCTTTTCAATGAGTGTGGCCATCATCTCTCTCATGCTATCATTAACATCCACTTGAGCTACCCGATTTTGTGCTCCACGGTCTACTCTCATCTTGAAAGTATTGCTTGATATTCCTTCAATTATGTCATTGATCTCCTCCACCGATTTCATCCAAATTGAACCCCCCGCACAAGCATCAATGTGGTGTTGATCTTCCAATCGTAACCCACCAACGAACCAACATGTCGTTTGTTCTATTGGGAAACCATGATGGGGGCATGTGATGAGAAGACTCGTAAACCTTTCCCATGCTTCTTTGATTCCCTCATTTGGACCTTCTTTGAACGTAGAGATATTTAGCTTGGCTTCCATCGTCTTTGATGGAGGGTAGTACTTCAATAGAAATCTCTTCTTCAACTCTTCCCATGTTCTCACTTCTCCGGCGGGAATGCTTGATTGTAGCCAAGCTTTTGCTTTCCCCGTCAATGTGAATGGGAATAGCCTCATCTTTTTAGCATCTTCCGACACTCCGTTTTGCTTGAGAGTGTCGGCCATCTCCAAGAATTGAGCAAGGTGTTCATTCGGGTCTTCCTCAAATCCTTCCTCCGTCCTTCCTTCAAATTGTCTCTCCCTCAACATCCTTAATAAAGAGGCACTAATCTCGAAGTTGTTTGCCTCCACCCTTGGTCTTGTTAACCCATCGTAATGCTCTTTAGGTTGAGACTCAAAATATTCCCTCATTGGCCTTCCATGGTACACACGTTGAGGTTCTTCTATATGTGGAGGGGGAGGGATGTATTCCTCTTGAATGTGTTGAGGGTGAGGGTATTGGTAAGGTGGAGGGTAAGGGTGTTGAGGTGGTGGAAATTGATGTGGTGGAGGTGGATAGTAGGCTTGTTGTGGAGGTGGATAAGGGTAAGGATAGTATCTTTGATATGGAAGGTGGTTTTGAGGTGGATATTGGAGATTTTGTGGTGGATTTGGAGGTGGGTTACCTCCAACTTGGTTTCCAACTTGTTGGTTCTCTCTTATAGGCTCGTCATCTCCAAGTGGTGGAGGATTCATCTCTTCAATGTTCTCCATCTCAAATGATTCTTCTACGACTCTTTGTCGGTTCTTACTTCGATTCCTTCTTCTTGCGTGTGCCTCGATCTCAAGGTCTAATGGTTCAAGGTTTCCTCCACGTGATCTTGTGATCATGCACCTACAAAAGAAAAATGTCAAATCCCACAAAGATGAACAAAAACAAAATAACAAAAAATAAATGCTACTATCAATAACACTTAACAAACTCTAAGTCTCACTAACAACACTCGCTTAAGTCTCTCATTTTGTTTATAGGTCTTAGGGATTGTCTTATATGGTTAATATTGGTATTTTCAAATCGCCATTCACAATTTTCAAAACCCCAGTTCCCATTTCAACCACAAGCAGAGTTAGTTGTGATTACATAACTTTCTTTGGAAAGAATATTGCTCTGATAGAATTTCAGTTGAATATGAAGAAGATCAAGATTCGCCACATCTAAAGAGAAAATTTGGAATTGCTTTCTCAAAGCCAACTACAACAAAGAATTGAAGCTATTGCAGGGAGAACTAGTATTGCTAATAATGCTAGGTGGGAAATGAGGCTACAACAAAACTGAAGCTAATGTAGGGAAGGGGCTGAGGTATAACCGTGATGAAAATGAAGATAAGAATAATAATGATGAATAATAATTTTTTTTGAACTAATATATTTTTTGTATTTTTTCTAAATAATTGAGATAATTTTTTTGTATATATACGTTTGCATCAATAGTTTTAGGGGCGTAGTTTATGAAATCCATGTAAATCAATAAAAAAAAATGTATATTTCAAAATCCTGTCAAATCTATGAAAATTCATATAAATCAATAAAAAAGTCAGTCAAACTCTACATAGAGTCTATGGATTTTCTAAATCCACCGACTCCAAAAAAATCCAACCGAATTTCAATTGAATACACCCCCTTAAACTAGCAACTAGTAAATTTTTTTTTTTTTTAATGAAAGACACGCATTTATAAAAAATATATTTTTACATAAATTGCACACCGAATTCATTAATTTTTTTTATTTCCTACGAAATTCTCCATCTTTACGTTTTGATATTATGAGTATTGATTTGGTGTTTTCCATCTCAAAGCTCTCGGTAATATCTATAAGGTTAGTCTCAAATAGACCCTTTGACCTTTTTTTTATAATTAATTTTTTGTTTCTTTTACATTTTTTTTCTGAAACATGTAAGTCACTGTAATTGAAAAGTGCAACATAGTATTAATGAAAACTGTAAGTCATTATAACTAAAAAGTGCAACATAATATTATTGAAAAGTGCAACACAATATTTTGTTAAAAAGTGTAAGATACTATAATTGAAAAGTGTAAGTCATTATAACTAAAAAGTGTAACACAATATTACTGAAGAGTGCAACACAGTATTATTAAAAAGTGCAAGTCAGTATAACTGAAAAGTGTAATTTATTACTCCCTCCGTCTCAGGATTATTTTCACATGTGAAATGACACGTAGAATAAAAAAAGTGAATTTAGTGGGGATTTTGAGGAGTAATTTTGTAAACCTTTATGTTCATGATTATTTTCACATGTGAAATGACACGTAAAATAAGAAAATTGAATTTAGTGGGGATTTTGAGGAGTAATTTTGTAAACATTTATGTTAAAGTAAAATAATGAGTTGACTTTTGTGTGTGTAGAGAAAAAGTAATGACATTTGTGTAAATTTGAGAATATTGTGAGGGTGGAGTTTATAAAGGATTTTTCATTTCATTTTAAGGGTGTGAAAGTAATTGTGAGAGAGTATGAGGGTAAAATGCAAATTTGGTCTCAAGAGAATTGGTGTTCACGAAGATGGTCTCATTTTGAACAAAAATGGTCCGCGTAAATTTTTATCGTCCAAAATTAACAGAAATGTGAGTGTGGGAGACACGCGCCCGTTAACCTGTACAGCAAATTAACCATTTCAGTCCCAAATAATAATTGTTCCCAAATCGCATGAATGAAATCCCCCAAATCGCACTAAAATCGTTCCCAAATTGCATTAATTCTGCTTGAAAAATAGTCCCCCAAATCTCTCAATCGAAGCAAATAATGGCAGCACTATGGAAGGGACCAAAGATGACACTGCAACGTGGAATTGAAATACCAAGTAAGTTTCAGAAATTTATTGTTATTTTTCTAAATTTTTGGGAGTAATGTTTGTGATTTTTTCTAAGGATAAAATTTATGAATCTTTTTTCAGTGGTTTCTTACCCTTTTTCCAAATTTTGAGAACCTTCTTCAGTTTTACTCTAAAATTTCTTATAGTTTATTGGGAGTCATCACATACACAGTTTTTTGTTTTATGAGTATTATTAGTTAGACCCATATAGATTTGTTTGGAGCCCACTGGATTAGTTTGTTAGGGCTCTTCTATTCCCTTATATATATATATATATATATATATATGAAAACTTTGTATGCAATATGAGATACACACATATGATATCAATAAAGATTATGCAGTTACCTTCTCGCAATGTTAACAATACACACACATATGATATCAATAAAGATTATGCAATTACCTTTTCGCAATGTTAACATGGTATCAGAGCAACAACTTTTCTGGTGATTTATCTAAGATTATTGTCTTTCACGTTTCTGTTTCTAATTCTTGTTGAATTCTTGCGTAAAGACTAAATCATATCGGATGATAAAGTCGATGGAAAGGATATCGAAACCGGCAGCGGCTTGAAGGCACTGCCTGTCGTGATTGACTCCAGCCCGGTACCTGGCCTTAGTGTCGAACAACTCCAATGTCTACTTGAGTTTATGAGAATAGAGCGTGAAGACAGTGCCAATCTGAGTCCCACTGTGCATATGGCAGGTACAAGGAATGAATTGTTGAATTCTTGGATTATTGATACAGGGGCGACGGAGCACATCACGTGCGATGTGAGCCTCTTGTTTGACATCCTAACTAGTCACACTAAACTTGTGCGAATTCTGAATAGGTAAATTGTTCCCGTTCACTCTATTGGAAAAATCAATTTAGATAATGGGCTGCAACTTGGTCGTGTTTTGCATATCCCATCATTCCATTGCAATCTTATTTATGTTAGTCATCTCACGAAAGAATTGAATTGTGTATTCACGTTTCTTGCGAATTTTTGCACAATACAAAACTCATGCTCGAAGAAACTGATTGGAGTGGGTAAGTGTCAAGATGGTCTCTATTACATGGAGACAATGAAGATGAAGGCCTTGGCTGTTATTGGAAGTTCAGGTTTGTGGCACAAACGACTTGGGCATGCTTCAAATGGAAAATTGAAGTACATTAATTCCTTGCATAAATTTAGAGAACATACTGTTTTTTGTGATTCTTGTGTTTGAGCTAAGCAGACTCGACTACCTTTATGTGCAACTGTGCAAGCACTAATAACACAACTCATTGCTTTGAATTGATACATTGTGACATTTGGGAGCCCTATAAATGTATACATTTAGCGGTGCTAGGTATTTCTTGTCGATTGTAGATGATTTTAGTCGAGGAGTTTGGGTGTTTCTTTGTCGTCATAAATTTGAAGTGCCTATTTATTACTGTAATTTTGCAATATGGTTCGTACACAATTCCATCTACAAGTTGAGCGTGTCCAATAGGACAACGGTGCTGAATTCTGCTCCTCTTTCTTGCTCAAATTATTGTGATAATGGCATTTTATCCGAGAGCTCGTGCACTGACACACCACAATAGAACAGAGTTGTGGAACGTAAACATAGACATATATTGGAGGTTACACAAGCACTTCATTTTGAGTCTGGCCTTCCAATTGAATTTTGGGGCGAATGCTTACGCAACACAGTTTCTATATTATCAATCGGCTCCCCTCGCCAATTATCTCTAATAAAACGCCATACAAAGTCTTGTTCAAGAGGAAGCCCCCGTATGATCATCTTTGGGTTTTTGGGTGTTTGGTGTACGCACATGAGAATCATCGCAAGGATAAGTTTGATGAAAGAGAGAGTGTTTGTGTGTTCGTTGGTTATCTGAACGGGCAAAAGGCCTATAGAGTGTTTGATTTTCAAAGTCACAAGTTTTATAGTTCTAGGGATGTTACGTTTTTTGAGAACATATTCCCATTCCAAGGCAGTAACAACGTGGAGTTTATTGAGACTGTTGCTGCCGCACAAACTCGCGTCCAAGGAGGGTTTGCCAAACCCAACTTGGCGCATCTCGTGCCTCGCCCATTTGTCCTACATCGACCTTCTTCCAAAATATATGATGGGGGTGCCACACCAGCTGTTCAATTAGATATACCCATCCTCGAAACTGAACTCGTTGTCGTCGATCATAGATGCATTGAGCCGCCTGTTGAGGTGACCACTGTTGTTCATACTGCAGCCCCAACACTCGGGCCCCGTATTAAAAGACGACTGAAACATTTTGATGAATATATCACCACACAGCCTCCCTCGATAGATCACTCACGGTATGTTGCCAATTCGGTATATCCTCTCTCATTTTTTGTCGCATATGATAAATTCTCTCCACATCACAAAGCTTTCTTGGTGGTCATCACCTCTCGTGATGAACCAAAGTATTTTTCACAGGCAATTAAAGATCCTCTCGTATTCTAAGATACATTAAGCAGACTCCGGGACAGGGAATCCCCCTAAGCGCATCGGGCACTTTTGACTTGGTCGCCCATTGTGACGCCGATTAGGCTAGTTGCCCCTTCATGAGACGATCATCTACGGGCTACCTCATCACGATCGATGGTTCGCCGATCTCCGGCATACCAAGAAACAGTCTATGGTATCTCGCTCGTCGACAGAGGTCGAGTATCGAGCAATGGCAACGACAACTTGTGAAGTTAATAGACTTTGATGTGCATTTATCCAGTCCAACACCGCTCTTCTGTGACAACCAGGTTGCCCGTCATAAACATGTGGAAATTGATTGCTATTTCGTACGTGAGTTAGTCGTGAATGGTGATATTCGCCCTTGTGTTATTTCCACCGAGAACTAGGTTGTTGACATATTCACCAAAGCACTAGGTGTTGATCGTTTATATTTTCTTCGTAGCAAGTTGGGTGTTCGTAATCTTCACGCTCCAACTTGAGGAGGAGTATTGGGAGTCATCACATACACAATTTTCTATTTTATGAGTATTATTAGTTAGGCCCATATTGGTTTGTTTGGAGCCCACTGGATTAGTTTGTTAGGGCTCTTCTATTCCCTTTATATATATATATATATATATATATATGAAAACTCTATACGCAATATGAGACACACATGTGATATCAATAAAGATCTACCTTCTCACAATGTTAACAATACACACATATTTTTTTTTTAGGGGGGGTTTTACAAGATCATCAAATAAAATTATAAATCACGAACTAAGATCTTGATCTTCAAACCAATGCGGATATCGCCGTTCACTTCAATCTTGTGAAGAGAAAAGACGAGTTTCCCTTTGCCTTAAAAGAATGTACAGGTCTCCAATCTTTAAACGAGACAACCCCACACTAAGGTGTTTCATGTCAAGAATAGGAAACAAAAAAATAGGCAAAGTTCCACCAAGTACCCGATCTCAAGAACTAGAAACCAAGGCTCACGAGTCTATCCCAAGGAGCCCAACCACAAAATAGACCCACATAAAAAAACTACAACAGATCTGCAGATCTACAACTCAGATCTGCAGATCTCAGATCCCAACCACAATAAAAGACACTCACAAAAGAACTACAACAAATCTACAAATCAACAACTCAGATCTGCAAATCTACAACCCAAATATGCAGATCTACAACCCAAATCTTGCAGATCTACAAATCTACGACCCAGATCTTGTAGATCTACAACGATCATACAAATCTACAACATAAATCTTGCGAAAACCAAAATACCAGAAGAGATCGGAGAGAAGCGGAAAATCAACACACATCTTAGGCGGAAGGACAACAAAGATAGAGCAGCAAAGGAGACAAAAACGATGATGGCAACATGAACGGCGAATCTGCGACGGACCGACGGTGGAGACCGGTGGAGAAAGGGAGGAACAATACACACATATGATATCAATAATGATTATGCAGTTACCTTCTCACAATGTTAACATGTTTCTTTACATAAGAACTTGATTTTGTATGAATGTGGGTTTTACTCTGTTTTCACAACATGGAAAATGTTGCCATTTGTTGAAGAATAAACAATTCAACATTTATTTTCTTTAATTTGGTTTATGAATATATTAATGAGAAATTTTCATTTTAATTACATTAATTTAGGCTAATCCAGTTTATATCCTTTAAATTTTCACTTTTTTAATTTACGTTCTTTTCGGTCCAATTTACATCATTTTGGCCGGAAAATTTAAAATTAAAATTTACGTACCCTAACTTTTACCTTTTTTAAAAAACGTCCCAAAATAGTTAAAATTTTAATTTATGTCCCCAAATTTTATAATCACGTGATAGAAACAACATCGTTTTGGTCACTCTGACGTAAATGGGACGTAAATTAAGCAATTAAAAAAGTTATGAGACGTAAATCTAATTTTTAACTAAAATGGGACGTTATGCAAAAAAGATAAAAAAATACTCTCCAAATGAGTACAATTCACTATAAGATTAATATAACATTTTAATTATCATTTTATGTTATACAATCAAATCAAATTCGTTGTTAAAACTTTAGGAACACCATAATCTCACAATTGGATATGACCTCGATTTTTCATCTCTGTTGCATTGTTCATACATTACATTAGTACTCAATGCACAATAACATTATTAAAGGATAAATCACTATAAAAAAATTATAAAGCGAGTCAGGTGAAAAAATATGAGTATGTGCAAGGATGCGCAACCACCTAGTCTAAGCATATGTTTAAGACTTTTACAGTATATTAATTATAATCTTGGATGTATTTTTTTTTTTCATTTGGAACAACTAAATGCTCTAACTTCCGTAACTTAGAGTTGAAAAAAATAATGCAAAATTCTGTTAAATTCACACGTGGTTCTACCTTACCATTAGACACCACACGGTTCACACGCAACACTTTATTTCTCATGTGGAGCATTGCACTTGATGAATTTTATGTCACGTGTATAATGATAATAATTTTATTTGTACAATTGAATAAAACACAAACCACTAAACTCATATTTTCTATAAATCTCTTGTGGGGGCAGGGGAAAAATAATATTTTTCAAATAAAAAGTAAAAATTATTTCGAATTACATTTAAGTTAACTTTTTTCCTCTGTCTTATCTCATACATTTTTTTATTTGGTTGTATAACATAAACTACAAAGATAATTAAAATGTTAGATTAATTTTATAGTGAATTGTACACATTTGTTGAGTATTTTTATTTTTTTCGCATAACGTCACATTTTAGTTAAAAATTTAATTTACATCTCATAACTTCTTTAATTGCTCAATTTACGTTGGAGTGACCAAAACGACGTCGTTTCTATCACGTGATTATTAAATTTGAGGATTTTCGGTGAATTTTTATAACTTTGACAAAAATTGAATGTGAATTAAGCTATTGAAAATTTTATGGGACGTAAATTAAAATTTTAACTATGTTGGAACGTTTTTTCAAAAAAGGTAAAAGCTATGAGACGTTATTAGTTTTTTTTTCTCCAAATTTACTATTAAAATCAATAAATACTTAAATAAATTAAATATCACTACAAAAAAAAAAACTAAGTTTTAGAGACGACTTTTAGAACGGTTTTATATCTGTTGTTTTAAAAAAATCGTTTCTAATTAGAAACGAATTGAAGACGGTTTGTTTCCATTTCTAATTAGAAACGATTTTTGAGACGATTGTTTTCCGTCTCTAGTGTCAACGACTCATTTCATATACGGCTAAAGAAATCGTTTCAAATTCCGATTTTTCTTTTTAGGGGTTTACAAGGTCATAACAAAGTAACATTACAAATAAAAGTTCAAGACCTTCAAATTAATCAAGACAAGACAAGCGATGTTGTTGCCTCCTCCAATCGCGAAAAAATGAGAAAACAAGTGTATTCTTTACCTACAAAAAAAGTTTAAATATCAATATGAGACAACCTCACACGATATCATATAAGAAGATAATTCATTTTTTTATTATATGTTACTCCCTCCATCCCGTGATTACTTGCACATTTTTCTTATTGGAACGTCCCAAAATTACTTGCACATTCTTAATATGGAAATACCCCACAAAATTAATAACCTCATAACATCATTTTATTTTCAAATTTGTCACTCCTTTTTTACATACATTTCGCTTTTCACATCATCAAATCCACTTTGCACATCATTAAATTACCTAAAATACCCTCCCTTTATCTTATATCAGCAACCACTAAATCCACTTTTTTTAAACAGCGTGACGGTCAAACTATACAAGTAATTCTGGAACTGATGGAGTAGTATTTTAAATTGGAGGGAGTAATTGTTCACTTGTCCTGAATTCTATGCACGAATTGTCACGTGAAAACCTCGTGGGTGAGCATGTCCTCTCCTAGCTAACTGCCAAACGGGGTGTGGTCGCATTTATGATTCCTAAGCTATATATTCAAACATTTAGAGATCTTTAGCTTGGCTTCCATCGTCTTTGACGGAGGGTAGTACTTCAATAGAAATCTCTTCTTCAACTCTTCCCATGTTCTCACTTCTCCGGCGGGAATGCTTGATTGTAGCCAAGCTTTTGCTTTCCCCGTCAATGTGAATGGGAATAGCCTCATCTTTTTAGCATCTTCCGACACTCCGTTTTGCTTGAGAGTGTCGGCCATCTCCAAGAATTGAGCAAGGTGTTCATTCGGGTCTTCCTCAAATCCTTCCTCCGTCCTTCCTTCAAATTGTCTCTCCCTCAACATCCTTAATAAAGAGGCACTAATCTCGAAGTTGTTTGCCTCCACCCTTGGTCTTGCTAACCCATCGTAATGCTCTCTAGGTTGAGGCTCAAAATATTCCCTCATTGGTCTTCCATGGTACACACGTTGAGGTTCTTCTATATGTGGAGGGGGAGGGATGTATTCCTCTTGAATGTGTTGAGGGTGAGGGTATTAGTAAGGTGGAGGGTAAGGGTGTTGAGGTGGTGGAAATTGATGTGGTAGAGATGGATAGTAGGCTTGTTGTGGAGGTGGATAAGGGTAAGGATAGTATCCTTGATATGGAAGGTGGTTTTGAGGTGGATATTGGAGATTTTGTGGTGGATTTGGAGGTGGGTTACCTCCAACTTGGTTTCCAACTTGTTGGTTCTCTCTTATAGGCTCGTCATCTCCAAGTGGTGGAGGATTCATCTCTTCAATGTTCTCCATCTCAAATGATTCTTCTACGACTCTTTGTCGGTTCTTACTTCGATTCCTTCTTCTTGCGTGTGCCTCGATCTCAAGGTCTAATGGTTCAAGGTTTCCTCCACGTGATCTTGTGATCATGCACCTACAAAAGAAAAATGTCAAATCCCACAAAGATGAACAAAAACAAAATAACAAAAAATAAATGCTACTATCAATAACACTTAACAAACTCTAAGTCTCACTAACAACACTCGCGTAAGTCCCCGGCAGCGGCGCCATTGACTTGGATCGAATTTTTGCACTTTTTTAAAAACTATACGATCCCCACAAGCGCATGGGTTCGTTAGTAGTACGATAAGTATACCAAGTAAAATTTCGTTCCAAGGACCTAATTGAGTGCTAGTGAATCCCTAAAGTTACGAGTATGCATGCTATTGTAGTAACTACACGTGTTTGTTTGGATTTTTGGGAATAAGAACAAAAATGTTAAACTAGATTAACTAAAGTAATGAAAACTAGTGACAAAAATAACAAGCTATCTAACTTTCGTTGGAAAGTGCAAGGGAAGGGTATTGCCTCGGGTGTTTCCGTGTTGTGAGCAATTAAGTGAACTAGTGAACCAATTACATGATTTTACGACAAATTTGGGTCAAGCTAAAGACTATCACATAAGTGTGCAAACCCCCTCGAAAGGCATAGGTAAACATCGTGCATTGATTAGCAATTATAGGATCTAACCAAATACCATAAGCCCCTAAGATAGTGTTTCATAAGCACTTTCAACACGGTTACTAATGCTTATGAAACGCCCTCTCACCAAACTCCTAGACGACCTCTACTCGTTTAGTGTCTAAGGTTGTCGGTCTAGCCATTAACACCCTTCTCGGGTGAGCTAATTACTAATTAACTTCTATTCAATTGATCAAAGCTCACACTCACACTCCCAATCATGCTACCCAACTCTCGTTGCAATAAACATAATCGAACATGCTTGCTAATAGGGTTGATCAACCAAATGAATCAATCAAAGTACAACTCTAGAAACATAAAAACCCAAATTATAAGCTAATCATGCAATTAATTCACAATTACACTAAATTCTCATCAAAACATCCACACCCAAGGCAATTGAGGATTAGCCCATGGTTCTAAAAGAGAATCCCATGGCTACAACAACAAATAACATCAAACTCATAATAAAATAACAAGAGATTGAAGAAATTAAGAAAATACCAAATTGAATTGCAAAATAGAGTAATATCACCTTGATCATGCGAATTTAGCTACAAAACGATGTAATAGACGATGCCCGATGATAATCGTAGCTTGATTTGAAGTAAAAACCACTATTTTATCTAATCTATTGAAGAAATTAAACTAAAAATGAAGAACACCTACAACTATGTGTTTGTGTGTGAGAAAATGCTTGGAAAAGGAGTAAGACTCTCTTCTAAAACTCAAATTGGAGCTATTTATAGTTGGGGTAGAAGTCTTGGACGAAATTTGCACTTAGGTCCCTCGAAAATGGAGAAAATGGCCAAAACACCCCGAAATTGATGTGACCCGGCCGGGTCGATTCTATCCGCCCGGGTCGATTCTACCCGGGCATGCTTTTTCGTCTCTTCATATCTCGAGCTTCCGACCTCCGATTGACTCGATTCTTTTTTTCATTCCACTCCGTTTTTTGAGACGAATCCAACGTATGGTTGGTGTTTTGCTTCAAATTCCCTCGTATTTCCTACAAAATCGACAAAACACAACATTTCTCTCATTTCGGCTTAAACAATCATATTCAATGCATAATTCAATGAAATCCACATCAAAACATGCTTCACATGTGCTCCTAAAACGTGTAAATTTCACCCGAATCACCAGGCAATCCCGGCTTATTGCATGAGTATCTTCATGCTCCCGGAAACCCTTGTTGAGAAACTTCAACGAATGTTAAACGCGTATTGGTGGAGCTCGGGGGGCGCGACAACATACCTTAAGTGGACAACTTGGGATAAGGTGTGTCTCCCAAAATAGAAAGGGGGTATGGGCCTTCGTAATCTCCACCTACTTAATATTGCAATGCTCGGTAAAATAGGTTGAAGACTACTCATGGATTCAGATTCGTTGGTTTGTCGAGTGTTGATGGCTCGATATTTTCCTAATTCAGATTTTTGATCTGCTCGACTAGGCAGCAACCCGAGCTTTATTTTGCAAAGTATAATGGAGGCACAGGAATTGGTGTGACGGGTAACTCGTTGGAAGATAGGATTGGGGCTGCATGTGCGGGTTTGGGGTCAACCCTGGATATGTGATGACACAAACTTTTGGGTTCAAAGTTATACAGTGGAAGGGTTGGAGGACATTAGAATCGCGGATTTGTTCATCCTAGGGAGAAGACGTTGGGATTCTGAATTCTTAGAACTGCTGCTAGAGCCTGATGATGTGGAAAGGGTGATGAGAACAGCCATTGCACGAGTAGGGTCACAAGATACCTTGACTTGGCATTTTGACAAAACTAGTTCATACTCGGTGTGCTCGACCTACAAATTGGCCATCGACCTAGTGCATGACGAAGAAGTAATCACCCCCGTCTGGAAAACACTATGGAGGATTAAGCCATTAAGGTCCCTCCCAAAGTTCTTAACTTCTTGTGGCGGCTATGTAAGGGGTTCTTGCCCACACGGGACCGACTTTATCGTAGACGAATTATCAACACTAAGTTATGCCCGCTCTGCTATAGTAGTGACGAGACGAAATGACATGCCAACTTCCGAGCCAAGGTGGGGCAGACAATGATCGCATAAGATTCTTTTGTAGATTATAAATTTTTTCCAAAAATATAATTTCTTTTTCTCTCTTCAATTTTCAAATCTTACTCTTTCCTTTTTCTTCAAATTTCCTTTTTCCGGTAACTTGCTTGGGGGCTCGGGCTGCTTATTGGCAACTATATATAAAACCAATTTCAAATTCTGTTCTAATACCCAATTCTCACTCTCTTCGATCCACCGAGAGAGATCGAGAGATGTGCTGTTTCCAGTTTTACTGATTAGGAGAATTCACGCTCTCTGCAAATTATAGATATTTTCCAACAAATCTGTGTTTGTAATATTCGAGCTTGTTACTAGGGTTTTAGGGCTTTAGTTCAACTAAAGCATGTATAACAACGATATGTGGAGCAACAACGGTAACCCTGCGCCACCGGGCACCAGCGGCAGCGGCGCAGCGGGAGGGATGCCTCCAATGATGGCGCCGCCGGGGACCAGTGGTGCACAGCCTATGGCGCCTCCCCCGCCAGGGACCAGTGGAGCACAGCCAGTTGCGCCGCCACTGCCGTCGTTGCCGCCGTCGTATACGGTAGTGCCGAGTGAGTCTCAGCTGGACGAGAGAGCGAGGAAATGGATGCAGTTGAATACTAAGCGTTACAGCGATAAGCGGAAATTTGGTTTCGTTGAGACGCAGAAGGAGGATATGCCTCCGGAACATGTCCGAAAAATCATTCGGTATGTGTTCACTTGCTCGGCTGCTCTTTTTCCCTCCTTTGCATATCTTGACAATTAATAGATGTATTGCACTTTTCATTTTCTTATGCTATGCCTTTGATGTGATTTTACTAGAACAATTCAGTTTTAATTTGCAAATAGGTCATTACTAAATTTTGAGCGTATGAAGTTCTTGGTATTTCATGTTTTTAATTATCATCTACCAGCCATGAGGATATTTACTTGAGGTTTCTGGTAAGGAAGTTCCGGGAGGAATTTTATCTTCTCTTCAAGCATCGTATAAATGGTTTTTCATTGGGAGTCGAAGTTATGTTTGGGTATGCCTGTTCCAGGATGCTAGATGATGGTTATACTCTTTTTTTTTTCTTTCTTTCTTTTGAGAAATAAAAAATGAAGGTTCACTATGCGTCATAATTCAATTTCAATTGGGCTCCTCATGGATAAAATGACTTGCTGGTATTTTTCGCTTTCAAGAGAGAATCAATCACGTCCATTACCTGGTGGCAGTACTATCTCCATTCTTACCCATCTTTAAGTGCAATAATTCTTAACTTTAGTTGAATACTTGAATGGATTTCTTAATTGGATAAATGAAGATTATGTGTATAAGTGGTAGACCTTGAGTTTAATGGATTTCAGAAACTGAACTTTATAAATGGAGAATGACCCCAATATATAGAAACCTCTCCGTGTAATGTTTCACAGAAGTTGGTAGATAATAGGCTATCTCCTTCTCTCTGCTTATCTATATCTTTGTAAGTTTGTATGCATATATATAGTTTATTAATGTATATGAGTAGGCTGAGAATTGTATTAATTTACAGGGACCATGGTGATATGTCATCAAAGAAATATCGCCACGATAAACGTGTCTATTTGGGAGCACTTAAATTTGTACCACATGCTGTGTACAAACTTCTCGAGAACATGCCCATGCCTTGGGAACAGGTATTGCTTGATAATTTATGGTGGTTGGAGCCCATATTATTATTTCTGCCCTGTTTTATGTTTGTACTAACTTCCTTTTATTTTGTGTGTCAAGGTTCGTGAGGTGAAGATTCTCTATCATATTACTGGGGCTATTACATTTGTTAATGAAATCCCGTGGGTTGTTGAACCAATCTATTTGGCACAGGTATGCTTCTTTTCTATTGCGTCTATCATATCTTTACATTTTCTGCTTACACCTTTTCCCTAGAAATTTCCTTGTATATGTGCATTTTTAAACATGGAAACTTTTGTAGTGGGGAACTATGTGGATCATGATGCGAAGGGAGAAGAGAGATCGGCGACATTTCAAGAGAATGCGTTTTCCTCCTTTTGATGATGAAGAGCCTCCGTTGGACTATACTGATAATCTACTAGATGTGGATCCTTTGGAACCAATCCAGTTGGAATTGGATGAGGAAGAAGATTCAGCTGTCTATACCTGGTTTTATGACCATAAACCTCTTGTAAAGACAAAGCTCATAAATGGACCCAGTTACCGAAAATGGCATCTCTCGCTTCCGATTATGGCAACGCTTCATCGACTTGCTGGGCAGTTGCTCTCTGATTTAATAGATCGCAACTATTTTTACCTTTTTGACATGGAGTCATTCTTCACAGCTAAAGCTCTGAACATGTGCATTCCTGGTATGCATCATCTTTATTTATACTTTTGTCATGCTTGCTTCTTCATTTAGATGCAGAATGTCTTGTCTTAATTTTCTTTTGGAGACATTATAGCCTACTCTTCCATTAGCTTGCTATTAATTGGTAAGTTGGGAAGTGAACTATGCTTATTTGAGTATCCTGCTGATAAATTATACTGTTGCAGGTGGTCCCAAGTTTGAGCCTCTTTATCGTGACATGGAGAAGGGAGATGAGGACTGGAATGAGTTTAATGACATCAACAAACTTATCATCCGGTCACCTCTTAGAACAGAGTATAGGATTGCGTTCCCACATCTCTACAACAACAGGCCGAGGAAAGTAAGGCTTAGTATCTACCATACTCCGATGGTGATGTACATAAAAACTGAGGATCCTGATTTACCTGCATTCTATTACGATCCTCTCATTCACCCCATAACAAGTGCAAACAGAGATAAGCGCGATAAGAAAATTTACGAAGAAGAAGAAGATGATGATTTTGCTTTGCCAGAGGGAGTCGAACCATTACTCACCAGCACTCCGATATATACGGACACTACTGCTTCTGGAATTTCACTGTTGTTTGCTTCACGACCCTTTAACATGCGATCAGGACGGATGAGGCGTGCTGAAGATATACCTCTTGTGTCTGAGTGGTATAAGGAACACTGGTAAGAGATGCTCTTCATTTTCTTAAGTTGCAAAAATATTCTTCATTACTGCTGTGCTTATTTTGCTTCATGTTTTCCATCTTTTGCAGCCCTCCATCATATCCTGTCAAAGTTCGTGTCAGCTACCAGAAACTTTTGAAATGCTTCGTGTTAAATGAGCTGCATCATCGACCACCCAAGGCTCAGAAGAAGAAGCACCTGTTTAGGTCTCTCCAGGCTACAAAATTTTTTCAGACTACTGAACTTGATTGGGCTGAAGCAGGTCTCCAAGTTTGCAAGCAAGGGTACAATATGCTGAACTTGCTGATCCATAGAAAAAACTTGAACTATCTTCATCTTGACTACAATTTCAACTTAAAGCCTGTGAAGACCCTTACCACGAAGGAACGCAAAAAGTCGCGATTTGGTAATGCCTTCCATCTTTGTCGTGAAATCTTGCGTTTGACAAAGCTTGTTGTTGATGCAAATATCCAGTTTCGATTGGGAAATGTGGACGCGTTTCAGTTGGCTGATGGGTTGCAGTACATTTTTTCACACGTTGGCCAGTTAACTGGCATGTATCGATACAAATATCGTCTTATGCGGCAGATTCGGATGTGCAAAGACTTGAAGCATTTGATTTATTACCGATTTAATACTGGGCCTGTTGGAAAAGGTCCTGGATGTGGGTTCTGGGCACCCATGTGGAGAGTGTGGTTGTTTTTCCTTCGTGGTATAGTTCCACTCCTGGAAAGGTGGTTGGGGAATTTACTTGCTAGGCAATTTGAAGGACGGCATTCAAAGGGAGTGGCCAAAACTGTGACGAAGCAGCGTGTTGAAAGCCACTTTGACTTGGAGCTTCGTGCTGCTGTCATGCATGATGTCCTTGATGCTATGCCAGGTTAGGATCTTGTTGTTTTAGTTTCTTTGCATCTCCCTTTTCTTTTAACATGCGTGGACTATATTTTTCCTGAACTGATATGCTTGTTCTTGATTGCAGAGGGTATCAAGCAAAATAAAGCAAGAACTATCTTGCAGCACTTGAGTGAAGCATGGCGTTGCTGGAAAGCAAATATTCCTTGGAAGGTATTTCACTCTTCAGCTGCTTAAACTATGTTCCTTGTACTGGTGAATGGTGATAATGCGTATTCTAAACGGTGTTGCTCCTTGCATTGTGCCTGAACGTGATTTTTATAATTTTCTTGAACTTATCAGGTACCTGGCTTGCCAGTCCCAATTGAGAACATGATACTGCGTTATGTCAAATCAAAAGCTGATTGGTGGACCAATGTTGCTCATTACAATCGGGAACGTATTAGACGGGGAGCTACAGTAGACAAGACTGTTTGCCGAAAGAATCTTGGAAGATTGACTCGTCTTTGGTTGAAGGCCGAGCAGGTGTGTGATACACAATACACTTACCATTTTGAATGTGCTTGGAATTCGTAATCTCCATTCCATTTCTTATTCTAAAGTACTTTTGTTGAATTGTCTTCGCCTCTATTTGCAGGAACGACAACACAACTATCTAAAAGATGGCCCATATGTCACGCCTGAAGAAGCAGTGGCCATATACACGACAACTGTTCATTGGCTTGAGTCTAGAAAATTCTCTCCAATTCCTTTCCCTCCCTTATCTTATAAGCATGATACAAAGCTCCTCATTCTTGCCCTGGAGAGATTGAAGGAATCTTATAGTGTTGCTGTTAGGTTGAACCAGCTGCAGAGAGAAGAATTGGGTCTGATCGAGCAAGCTTATGATAACCCGCACGAGGCTCTGTCACGTATCAAACGTCATTTGCTCACACAGCGTGCCTTCAAAGAAGTAAGTTGTAATGAAGTTTCACATTTAATCTCATTCATAAAATTTGAGAGATAATTCAATACCTTACAAATGGGTCAAGGTTTTATTAAAATGAGCTAATAAGTATAACTTTTTTTTTTTGTCTCTGTTGTTTTTTAAGCATGTTGTCCTAACAAGAGGATATTTTACAGGTTGGCATCGAGTTCATGGATTTATATAGCTATCTAATTCCTGTTTACGAGATTGAACCTCTTGAAAAGATCACTGATGCATATTTGGACCAGTATCTGTGGTATGAGGGCGATAAGCGCCACCTTTTCCCTAATTGGATAAAGCCTGCAGATTCAGAACCGCCACCTCTGTTGGTTTACAAGTGGTGCCAAGGCATAAACAACTTACAGGGCATATGGGACACTAGTGACGGGCAGTGCGTTGTGATGCTTCAAACTAAATTTGAGAAGTTCTTCGAAAAGATTGATCTAACCATGCTTAACAGGTATTGTAATTAACATGATTCCGCAATTCTATTGAAAAGCAGTTGGATTTGTGTAAACACAAAACTTATCCTTTCTCATATGCTTGCAGGCTTCTGCGCTTGGTTCTTGACCATAATATTGCTGATTATGTCACTGCAAAGAATAATGTTGTTTTGTCGTACAAGGATATGAGCCATACAAACTCTTATGGGCTCATACGTGGTCTTCAGTTTGCTTCATTTGTTGTGCAGTACTACGGGCTCGTTCTGGATCTTCTAATTCTTGGTCTGACACGCGCGAGTGAAATTGCTGGTCCACCACAGATGCCTAATGAGTTCATTACTTTCCACGACTCTAGAGTAGAAACCCGACATCCAATCCGACTGTACTCTAGGTACATAGAAAAGGTGCATATATTGTTCCGCTTCACTCACGAGGAGGCTCGGGATCTTATCCAGCGCTATCTTACAGAGCATCCTGATCCTAACAATGAAAATATGGTTGGTTATAATAATAAGAAGTGCTGGCCTAGAGATGCTAGAATGCGACTCATGAAGCATGATGGTATGCAATTTTCGGTTCTCTAATTTGATTATATGTTATTCTTATTATGGTCTTTTTTACTTTCTGATGACTGATAATTTATCTGGGCAACCTTCTTTTAGTTAATCTCGGAAGAAGTGTTTTCTGGGATATGAAGAACAGACTTCCTAGAAGCATTACCACACTCGAATGGGAGAACAGCTTTGTGTCCGTCTACAGCAAAGACAATCCAAACTTGCTGTTCAGCATGTACGTTCCCCTACTCCACCCAAGCTCCCCCACCCCCCAAACCCCAAGAAGAAAAGTCTACTTATTTGAAATTCTTTGAAGCTGTCTACTCCTGAGGGACATGGAAAGTAATATAACTGTTTGCATTTCAGGTGTGGTTTCGAAGTTCGTATACTGCCCAAGATAAGAATGACTCTAGAGGCCTTCAGCAATACAAGAGATGGTGTCTGGAATTTGCAAAATGAGCAAACAAAAGAACGCACTGCGGTTGCTTTCCTACGTGTAGATGATGAACACATGAAGGTGTTTGAGAATCGTGTTAGGCAGATACTCATGTCCTCAGGTTCTACAACATTTACAAAGATTGTCAACAAATGGAATACAGCTCTCATAGGTAAAATTTGCATTGCTTCTGATGCTTGTCTTCCAACCACTTGGTCACAACTGCTAGCTATTGTTTCTGTTTTTTCTAAGACCTCTGGTTCACTGATGCAGGGCTCATGACATATTTCCGTGAAGCAACTGTTCACACACAAGAATTGCTGGATCTGCTGGTAAAGTGTGAGAATAAGATACAGACTCGTATTAAGATTGGGCTGAACTCTAAGATGCCTAGCAGGTACTGTGCTTCGTTTGTGATCCTTTATGTTCCATGATTCTCTGCTCTTTGCTCAGGCTTCTTGAAATATCTGAAACCTTTTCTTCTGTCTTCTATTGTTTCAAGTTGTTCTTTTCTTTGCTTGGTTTTCTTGAAATGTCTGAAACTTGTTCATCTATCTGCTATTGTTTCAAGTTCTTTTCTTTTTTCGGTCTTCTGGAAATTCCTGAAACATGTTCTATTTTCAGGTTCCCTCCTGTTATCTTTTACACACCAAAGGAAATTGGAGGGCTTGGAATGCTGTCAATGGGTCACATATTAATTCCCCAGAGTGACCTTCGGTATAGTAAACAGACAGATGTTGGTGTAACACATTTTAGGAGTGGAATGAGTCATGAAGAGGACCAGTTGATTCCAAATCTCTATCGATACATTCAGGTAGACAGAATTCTTATAGAATATTACCTTTTTTTTTGGGATTAAGTTACCACATTAATTTCTGATTCGGCTTTGCCTCCTTCTGTCACAGCCATGGGAGAGCGAGTTCATTGATTCTCAGCGTGTTTGGGCTGAATATGCATTGAAGAGGCAAGAAGCCCAGGCACAGAATAGGCGATTAACCCTAGAGGATTTGGAAGTAAGTGTCCTTTATAAGTTTGTATTTTCATTTGTTGTCTCATCTGTGTATAGTTGGCTGTAAGCTATGTGTTTACATGTTCCTCTTCGACTTACATGTTCTTCTTCAACTTTTAGGACTCGTGGGATTCCTCGTATCAATACTCTGTTGCAGAAAGACCGTCACACCCTTGCATATGACAAAGGGTGGCGAGTTAGAACAGATTTTAAGCAGTACCAGGTTCTGAAGCAAAACCCGTTCTGGTGGACACACCAGAGACACGATGGGAAGTTGTGGAACTTGAACAATTACAGAACTGATGTTATTCAAGCTTTGGGAGGAGTAGAAGGAATTCTTGAACACACATTATTCAAGGGAACATAGTAAGTCCTCTACCTAAATCTTTTAGTCCAGGCCTACTCTTTTTTTAAAAAAAATTAACTTTGTTGGATGGTTGCTTTATTTTTTAATACATGATTTTCCCTTTGTGGGAACAATTCGCTGATGTGGATTTACTTCCACATTGGTGTACTGTAGTCACAGTCCGTTCATAATTTCTAGTAACTTGAAGTTATTTTGTATGATGTTCTCAACTATCGTACTTCCTGTTCTACTTTTCAGCTTCCCTACATGGGAGGGTCTTTTCTGGGAGAAAGCTTCAGGTTTTGAGGAGTCAATGAAGTATAAGAAACTGACAAATGCCCAAAGATCTGGACTTAATCAAATCCCTAACAGAAGATTTACTCTGTGGTGGTCACCGACCATAAATAGGGCAAATGTATACGTTGGTTTCCAGGTCCAGCTGGATCTCACTGGGATTTTTATGCACGGGAAGATACCAACTCTAAAGATCTCCCTTATTCAGATATTCCGTGCTCACTTATGGCAGAAAATTCACGAGAGTGTTGTAATGGATCTTTGCCAAGTTTTGGATCAGGAGCTGGATGCACTGGAAATTGAGACTGTTCAGAAAGAAACCATCCACCCTAGGAAGAGTTACAAAATGAACAGCTCCTGTTCAGACATTCTACTCTTTGCTTCTCATAGATGGCCCATGTCCAAACCTAGTCTTGTGGCAGAGTCAAAGGATGTGTTTGACCAAAAGACCAGCAATAAATACTGGATAGATGTGCAGCTACGCTGGGGGGATTATGATTCTCATGATATTGAGCGGTACACAAGAGCAAAATTCATGGATTACACTACTGACAATATGTCGATCTATTCATCACCAACTGGTATGCTTAGTCCCTAGTTTGTTACTCCCTTTGTCTCTTACTTAATTGTTCATTTGCTTTTGACACGGGTTTTAATGTGGGAGTTGTTTAATAGTATTAAAGTAGATAAAATAGCTTTTTGACGAGGGTGTTTTAGTCAATTGAAGAGAATAAGACAACAAATATGTTTTTGTGTGGGGAAAGTAATGGCACGGGCTGTAATTTTGAGATGTTTGAGGGGGGGTAGCTAGAAGTGATTGAGCTTTTTTATTTCCCTTTTAGGAAATGTTCAATTAAGTTAGGGACGGACCGTTTTGGCAATTGTTCATTTAAGGGATGGGGGGAGTATGATATAATAAAAAATGATCTTTTTTTTCTCACATTCGGTAACTTGGTAATGTTATATACAGGGGTAATGATTGGACTTGATCTAGCTTACAATCTGCATTCTGCTTTTGGTAATTGGTTCCCTGGGTCAAAGCCGCTAATTGCCCAGGCCATGAACAAGATAATGAAGGTATTTATATTTCTAAATTCAGCACTTTATTCTTGTTGACTTGTAAGATGCACATTTCAACTTCGTTCTTGATATTATTAGTGTGGTTAATATCTTTAAAATTTTTCTTGCAGTCAAACCCAGCGCTATATGTTCTTAGAGAACGTATAAGAAAAGGGCTGCAATTGTATTCTTCAGAACCTACAGAGCCTTATTTATCATCTCAGAACTATGGAGAAATTTTCAGCAATCAGATTATCTGGTTTGTGGATGACACAAATGTGTACCGTGTCACGATACACAAGACGTTTGAGGGAAATCTCACAACAAAACCCATTAATGGTGCCATTTTCATCTTCAACCCTAGAACGGGTCAACTATTTCTAAAGGTTTGTTTTCGATTACCTTGCAACATGATTCACTGTTGTTTTTGTGGTTTATTCTTTATAAACTTGTAAAATTTCCTCTGTGCCTTACAGGTCATTCACACAAGTGTGTGGGCTGGACAAAAGCGTCTTGGTCAGCTGGCAAAGTGGAAAACTGCTGAAGAAGTTGCTGCTTTGGTTCGATCATTGCCTGTTGAAGAGCAGCCTAAACAGATCATTGTAACTCGCAAGGGAATGCTGGATCCTCTTGAGGTGCATTTGCTCGATTTCCCAAATATTGTGATCAAGGGTAGTGAGCTGCAGTTGCCATTCCAGGCTTGCTTGAAGATCGAGAAATTTGGTGATCTAATATTGAAGGCCACAGAACCCCAAATGGTCTTGTTCAACATATACGATGATTGGTTAAAAACCATATCATCTTACACCGCCTTCTCCAGGCTGATATTGATTTTGCGAGCTCTCCACGTGAACAACGAGAAGGCCAAAATGTTGCTGAAGCCTGACAAGACCATTGTCACGGAGGCCCACCATATCTGGCCTAGTTTGAATAATGATCAGTGGGTGAAGGTGAGAATATTGTTGATTCTCTCTTTTCTTTCATATAGTACTGCTGCTTGCGTTTCTCATGCAGTTTTGTTTTCTTGTGATGTGCGTGCAGGTTGAAGTTGCTCTCAAAGATCTAATTCTTTCGGACTATGCAAAGAAGAACAATGTGAACACATCTGCGTTAACCAATTCTGAGGTCCGTGACATTATTCTTGGAGCTGAGATCACTCCACCATCACAACAACGTCAGCAAATTGCTGAGATTGAGAAACAGGTGATTTTCCCGGTTTTAATTCTTTATATCAAGTTGTATCTTGTCTGTTTCATGTTAGCCTAGTTGTTAAAATACTATGTGTATTTTGTTGTTTGATTAGGCGAAGGAGTCTAGTCAGCTGACAGCAGTCACCACAAGAACCACAAACGTGCATGGTGATGAACTAATCGTGACCACAACCAGTCCTTACGAACAAGCTGCATTTGGGTCTAAGACCGACTGGCGTGTGAGAGCAATATCTGCCACTAATCTCCATCTTCGTGTCAATCACATATATGTTAACTCAGAAGATATCAAGGTATTTTCCTCAATTATCTGCTATTCTTCTGCAACACCTTTGAAGATAGATTTTCTAATATATTGTGTTTAAATTTCAGGAAACGGGATATACTTATATTATGCCCAAAAATATCTTGAAAAAGTTCATATGCATAGCTGATCTGCGTACTCAGATTGCCGGATACCTTTATGGAGTTAGTCCTCCAGATAATCCCCAGGTGAAAGAAATCCGCTGCATTGCTATGCCACCGCAGTGGGGTACACATCAGCAGGTTCATCTTCCATCGGCTCTTCCTGAACATGATTTCCTAAATGACTTGGAGCCGCTAGGGTGGATGCACACACAACCGAATGAGCTTCCTCAGCTTTCACCGCAGGTACCAACTTGCTTCTTCTTTACCTTGCTTTTGGCTTAATTTGCGATTAATCTCTTATCGTTTTGTAATTGCTCGGTGTAGGATCTTGCTGCTCATGCTCGGGTCTTATCGAACAACAAACAATGGGACGGAGAGAAGTGCATAATTCTGACATGCAGTTTCACCCCCGGTTCTTGCTCATTAACAGCATATAAACTGACCCCATCGGGATACGAGTGGGGCAAGAGCAACACTGATGCTGCTAGCAATCCACATGGTTATCTCCCAACATACTACGAGAAAGTCCAGATGCTCTTGAGTGACCGTTTCCTCGGTTTCTACATGGTATATAACCTTCTGTTTTATTTTTAAATCCTTGTTCTATATTGCATAGCGTCTTAATTTTCTCATGGGATATTTGGGCCTTACAGATACCGGATAACGGCCCTTGGAACTACAACTTTATGGGGGTTAAACATACGGTGAGTATGAAGTACGGGGTGAAACTGGGCACGCCAAGGGAGTACTATAACGAGGACCATCGCCCAACACATTTCTTGGAGTTCAGCAATATGGAGGAAGGAGACACTATTGAAGGTGATAGGGAAGATACCTTTACATGATGGAACACAATGTTATTTTGTAGCTCTACTTGAAGCCGAATTTTTGCTAATATTGTACATATGTATTAGGCTAAAATTGTATGTTGAGGTATCAAATATGCCTCGACCCTGCTGTGCTTTTGCTTGTATGTTCATCATCACATGGGATATGATTGAAACCTTTTATTTTTGGTTGAGTAATGGTGGCGGACACTGTTGTATTTTTATCATCCATACTGCTTTATTCTATTCTTAGTTATATGCATATACTGAATATTACTCCCTCCATCCTGGAATAACTTGCATAGTTTGATTGACACGTTGTTTAAGAAAAGTGGATTTAGTGGTTGATGATGTAAGATAAAAAGAGGGGTATTTTAGGTAATTTGATGATGTGTTAAGTGGATTTGATGATGTTTTGAAGTGAAATGTTTGGAAAAAATGAGTGGTAAATTTGAAAATAAAATGATGTTGTGAGGTTATTAATTTTATGGTGTATTTTCATATTAAGAGTGTGCAAGTAATCACGGGATGGATGGAGTAGTAAAATTTTATCCATGTTAATGTTGTTTTAATTTTATTAGATTACTTTTACACTTGTTTGCAATGGATAATCTCCCAAATTTTATTAGAACACCTTTTTTTTTTTTTTTTTTTTTTGTGGTGGTAGACTTTTGGTTTAACTTCACTTATTAATTTAATTTGAAGATGAATGTTGCATTTCGGAATCCACCGCTGAAAAGTAGTAAGCATTTTGTTTACCATTGCAAAGTCGTAAAGTCGTCTGTTTAATAAATGTAGAAAGGGATTGACTTTTGTAAATAGTAGGGGACACGATCGAATGATGATGACAATTCATTCATTGACTTTGTAAATAGTAGGGGACACGGTCACACGGAATCAATAATTTCAAAATTGTTTATTTGTTAGAGCATTCTTGTGGATGTTATAAGTTCTATATCTATATCTCCATCGGGTGTATTATTAACTTTCATCAGAAAAAAAACATAACAAAGAAAAGAAAACTAATTGAGAAAGACAGTGAATCATGGCTGAAGTTATCGTCTCCGTTGTGGCTGAGCTGCTTGTAGACATCATCATAGATCAGATTCAAAACGAAATGCAATTGGTGAGAGGTGTGGACAAGGAGGTTCTCAATCTTGCCAATGAGCTGGAGACTCTAAAATGTGTGTTGGACAGTGCTGAGAATCGACGATTTCAGGACAAAAACATCAATAACTGGTTGTCGAGGCTGGAACAGACATCCCATGAAATGGAGGACGTGTCGGAGGAATGGAATTATGCTCTTCTCAAACTCAAGATGCATGTTCCTCCTCCTCCTAAGTACGAGGTATGCTCCTTCATCCCATCTTCGTGTTTATGTTTCAACAAAGTTGCTATTCGTCGTGATATTGCTAAGAAGATAAAAAATGTGATGCAACAACTCGATCAAATATTGAGGGAGAAAGATCGATATAATTTTGTCACATCTGATCGTGTAGTTAATTCCTGGCAAGTTCAATCTACTTCCTTTATCGACTTAGAAAAAGTCCAAGGCCGGAAAAAAGAGAGTGATTTTCTTGTTGGCAAACTTACTGATAATGGGGAATCAGGAAACCAAATCCTGTCCATAGTGGGTATGGGTGGACTTGGGAAGACTACTCTAGCTCAACTGGTTTACAATGATGGTCGAGTGGAGAAATCTTTCGACTTAAGGATCTGGATTTGTGTTTCAGATCCTTTTGATCCAGCTGCAATTGCTAAAGAGATTCTTGAGAGCATAAAAAAGGGTAGTTCTTCAAATAGCAACCAACTAGATGTCATACTTAAACATGTAGAAAAGTCAATCATAGGAAAAAAAATTCTCCTTGTGTTTGATGATGTTTGGACAGAAGACCACAATTGTTAGGAAGCCCTAAGAAACACCCTTAAATGTGGTGGAGCTGGTAGTAAGATTTTGGTGACAACAAGAAATATACGTGTTGGGATAATGATGGGCTCAAAGGACAGTGACATATGTAATTTAGGATTTCTCAAGGATGAAGAGTGTTGGTCATTAATATTGTGTCGTATTGCCCTTTCCAAAAGGAATGAAGTGAAATTTGAGGAGATTGGTAAGAAACTAGCTCAAAAGTGCAAAGGTTGGCCTCTTGCAGCAATTACTTTGGCAAGCCTTTTGCGTTTTAAGAGTAGTATGGAAGAGTGGGAAAATGTATTAAATAGTGAAATATACCAAATGGAGATAGTGGAAACAGGGACAATGAAAGTAGACATTTTTCTCAATTTGCTATTGAGCTACAATAATCTGACACCAACACTTAAACGTTGCTTCTCATATTGCGCAGTCTTTCCTAAAGATGCAAATATTGATGTCGATGAGCTAATAGGAAAATGGATAGCGCTTGGTTATCTGAACTCCAAATTTGGTGACTTGGAACTTAAAGGGAGAGAATGCTTTAATGTTTTAGCAACACACTCTCTTTTTCATGATTTTAAGATAGACGATGCTTCAGATAACAAAATAATTAGTTGTAAGATGCATGATATAGTACATGATTTTGCTAAATTTGTGAGGGAGGGGGGTAGGACGGATTGCGAAAGAATGAATAAGACATGCCAAGCCTGTGACCCTATATCTGTTTCCAACGTGAATCAATTTTGTAGCTTAGATTGGAAGTACAGAGAATTTTCTGCACCTCTTTGTGACTTCTTCACACATCTAAGAGTGTTAAGTATGAAGAAATTGTCAAGTATTCTTCCACAAGGAATGAAGAATTTGATTCATTTGAGGTGGTTGAACTTGAGTTTAAATGCACAATCTCAAGAATGGCTTAAAATCATTTTCCAGTTTTATTACTTGAAAACTCTTAAATTAAGGGATTGCGGCCTAGAAGAGGTTCATAGGGATATTGAGAATTTGATTCACTTGAGAGACTTGGACTTGAGTTATAACATGTCTTTAATCGAGTTGCCAAGTGAAATTGGAAAATTGATTCAATTGAGACAATTGAAATTATGTCATAATGAGTCTCTAGAGAAGTTGCTGAGTGAAATAGGAAATTTGACTCACTTGAGAGACTTGGACTTGAGTTATACTATGTCTTTAAAGGAGTTGCCAAGTGAAATTGAAAAATTGATTCAATTGAGACAATTGAACTTATGTCATAATGAGTCTCTAGAGGAGTTGCCAAGTGAAATCGGGAATTTAACTCACTTGAGAGACTTGGACTTGAGTTATAATACGACTTTAATAGAGTTTCCAAGTGAAATGGAGAAATTGATTCAATTGAGACAATTGAACTTATGTGGTAATGAGTCTCTAGAGAGGTTGACCAGTGAAATCGGAAATTTAACTCACTTGAAAGATTTGGACTTGAGTTATAATAAGTCTTTAAAGGAGTTGCCAAGTGAAATTGGAAAATTGATTCAATTGAAACAATTGAACTTATGCCATAATGAGTCTCTAAAGAGGTTGCCAAGTGAGATTGAAAATTTGACTGACTTGATAGACTTGAACTTGAGTTATAATATGACTTTAATAGAGTTTCCAAGTGAAATTGAAAAATTGATTCAATTGAAACGATTGAACTTATGTGGTAATGAGTCTCTAGAAAAGTTACCAAGTGAAATAGGGAATTTCACTCACTTGATAGACTTGGACCTAAGTTATAACATGTCTTTATTGGAGTTGCCAAGTGAAGTTGGAAAATTGATTCAATTGAGAAAATTGAACTTATGTCGTAATGAGTCACTAGAGAAGTTGCCGAGTGAAATTGGAAATTTGATTCACTTGAGAGACTTGGACATGAGTTATACTATGTCTTTAAAAGAGTTATCAAGTGAAATTGGAAAATTGATTCAATTGAGACGATTGAACTTATGTCATAATGAGTCTCTAGAGAAGTTGCCAAGTGAAATTGGAAATTTGACTCAATTGATATTCTTGGACTTGAGTTATAATATGTCTTTAAAGGAGATACCGGGAAGCATACGTGATTTCCATGAATTGCGAAGCTTGGATATTTCTTATTGCCCAAGTCTGAGCAGAATTCCTGAAGAGCTGGCCCAGTTAACAAGTCTTCACAGTTTGAAGGGATTCCAAAGAGAAAGTGGTAAGAGCAAGTTGGGATTACTGAAGAAGTTAAACTATCTTAGTGGAGAACTAGAGTTGATTATCAAATTAGACAATGATGATGAAGTGGATGATGAAGTGGTTGAGGATGCCCGGAAAGCAGAATTGAGGAATAAGATACATATTCAGAAACTCGTTATCGAATTTGAGGATGAGATGGATGAATGCAACGACAAGGTGAGGATGGACGTGATAGATGCTTTGGAGCCCCATCCAAATCTACAAGGTCTGTATATCGGGAAATATAAAGGCTCCAAACTTCCGTTGAGCTGGATGGTCTCCCCTCTCAACCAACTACAATATATTTGGCTATTTAAATGAAATCTTTGCTACCCCTTGGAAAACTACCATGCCTGGAAGATATTGAAATTTGGCATATGCCCGGATTTGAATTTGTGGGACGAGAATTCTTGGGAATTGAGTCTCCATCAAATGTTGTTATTGTCTTTCCCAAATTGAAGAGACTCACATTTGAAAGCTGTCGAAACTGGAAGGAGTGGGAGGACATCACAGCAGAAGAAGAGCAACACTATACCATCATGCCTAGCTTGTTTGGAAAAGTTAGCCATCAGAGATTGCCCCGTCCTGAGTAAGGAATGGCCATTGGAGACGTTGTACATTACTGATTCAGAGATGCTACAACAGCATTGCAGCGACAATGGTGTAGCGTTTATTCCTGATCAATCCGAAAGGTACTTACAAATAACTTAAACATCCAAAATATTACAATGTTGTTGTTATTAAATCGTGATTGTTTCTGTTACGATTGTCAATGATATTCGACTCCGATTAGACGTCTCCAATCACAAGCAAAATAATCGACCAATATTCAATCCAACGAAAGCATGGCAATTCACAAATATAAACGAAAACGAAAAACAGAGCACAAGAAGATTTAAGTGGTTCGATCAACGTGATCTACATCCACTGGACACACGACTTCAATTTGATTAGTATAAGAGATGTTTACAAACACTCATCACTCGGAAAGGGATTTATCCTCACTTCGCTCGTGAACTCTCAACTCTCAAAACGAATGCTCGTACGCGTCAAGAATTACAATTACAAGTAATGGGGTATTTATAGGCTGTCAAGGATGGTTGCAGCGTGCATGGAACGTGTGAGGATTGCCACGTGGATTCTGTTACAACCATGTAACAAACTCACACTTCTCGCGTGACCCAATCTGAATTGACCTCCTTGCCCTTCACTTGTTTTCGCAAGACAAGACGACTCCATACTTAGCCAAAAATTAACCCTGCTAACAGAACTCAACTAGTCTGGTCAGACCTCTACTTGTCTGGTCTTCCCAACTCGTCTTGTCCTTCGCAACACCCATCTCATCTGTTTGGACTCCTCCAACTCATCTGATCTGGTCTGAGTTAACTTGCCTGACTCCACCAGCTGATACGCCCAACAGCTGAGTCCTTTCAGAAGACTTCCATCGACTAAGTACCTCGACTGATCTGCCCAACAGACGAGTACAGTAGTAGAGTAGAATCTACCTGATCTTCACAAGACGAGTAGCACTCGTCTAGTCTAGGAGGATTTGAGATAAACCTCACAATTCTCCACCTTTAGCTCAAAATCTCCACCTTGAACTAAGCAACACTGATCTATCCTTCTCAAAGGACAGATTCCACTACTAATCTGCCGCCACCAGACTAGTAGCCTTCTCCGCAGAGGTCACTAATGCAAACCAACTGACCTAAGACATAACCCAAACTTCTCCTTTAGTAACGCCTTAGTAAATGCATCAGCAGGGTTCTCCTCAGTAGCTATCTTAACCACTTGGACGCTCCCCTTCTCCACAATGTCTCTCACAAAGTACAGTTTCACATCAATGTGCTTGGTTCTCTCGTGATACCCCTGATGCTTTGCGAGATGAATTGCGCTTTGATTATCACAGAAGACGGTCACACTGTTCTGAGATAAACCAAATTCCTTAAGAATCCCTTTCAGCCACATGCTTTCCTTAACTGCCTCAGTCAAGGCCACGTACTCCGCTTCAGTAGTAGACAATGCAACTACGGATTGATGAATAGACCTCCACGACACTGCCGTACCAAATAGAGTGAACACATATCCTGTTAAGGATTTTCGAGTGTCAACATTGGCTGCGTAATCTGCATCCACGTATCCCACAAGTGCATCCCCCTCACTTGGCATCTTCTGAAATTTCAGACCCGTCTGTGCTGATCCCAGAACATATCTCATAACCCACTTAACCGTTTCCCAATGGCTTAAGCCTGGATCACTCATATATCTGCTGATCACACTCATAGCATGAGTCAAGTCTGGCCTACAACACACCATAGCATACATTAAACTCCCTACAGCACTGGCATAAGGTATCTTGCTCATCTGAGTTCGCTCTTGGCTGTTCCTGGGACTCATCTGATTGGACAATCGATGATGTTGGCCAATAGGAGTAGAGACAGTCTTTGCCTTATGCATTCTGAACCTCTCTAACACCTTCTGCAGATAAGTAGGCTGACTCAGCAGAATAGACCCGTCTAGTCTACTGATCTCCATCCCAAGAATCATTTTGGCTTCACCAAGATCTTTCATCTCAAACTCCTGTTTGAGGATCTCCTTAACTTGATTAACACTGTCAATAGACTCGCCTGCTATTAACATGTCATCAACATACAACAGAAGATAGGTAACACCAGTCCCAACCCGTCTGAAATAGACACAGCTGTCGTACAAGCTCCTTGTAAAACCAACTGAGCAAATGTACTCATCAAATCTCAAGTACCATTGTCGAGGGCTTTGTTTGAGGCCATAGAGGGACTTCTTCAATAGACAGACCTTGTCTTCCCCTTCTTCTATGTCCAACCCTTCTGGTAGCTTCATGTAGATCCTCTCGTCTAGAGATCCATGTAAGAAAGCTGTGGTCACATCCATCTGATGTAGCTCCAATTCATATTGAGCGACCATAGCTAACAAGATTCTGATGCTACAATGCTTCACAACAGGTGAGAAGATTTCATTGAAATCGATACCTTCTTTCTGTGTAAATCCCTTAGCTACAAGCCTCGCCTTGTATCTAAGTCTGCCACCCCTCTGAGCCTCCACCTTCTTTTTATAGATCCACTTGCACCCAACCAACTTCTTGTTCTTGGGCCTCTGAACAATCTCCCATGTCTGGTTCTTGTTCAAAGAAAGCAGCTCCTCCTCCATAGCAACAATCCACTTCTCCTTGTCGTGGCAGCTAATGGCTTCTGAATAAGACTTTGGCTCCAGAGACTCCACCTCAAGAGCTGCACATAATGCAAATGAGACTATGTCAGCTTGACCGTACCTCTGAGGTGGGTGGACTTCTCGTCTGGTTCTGTCCCGTGCCAGCTGATTATGTTGAAGATCATTCTCGCCTTGAGGATCGCCCTCCTCATCTGGATCAATATCATCTCCAACTGTTCTTGTGGAGTCAACTTGCTCCACCTCGACTTGTGTCTCGTCTGGTTGGTTATCAGCTGCACTAGTACTCGTACTAGTCTGTTCTGATAGAGGCATCCGACTCTCATCAAACGTAACATCTCTACTGATTATACATTTCTGCATCCCAGCTTCGAGGCACCATAACCTGTATCCTTTCACGCCAGAAGGATACCCAACAAACACGCATCGCAATGCTCGAGGCTCAAGCTTATCTTGCTTGACATGAGCATAAGCTTGACATCCAAATACCTTCAAATGATTGTAATCGGCTGCATGTCCAGACCACAACTCCTCTGGGGTTTTGTATTGCACAGCCGAGGAAGGGCTCCTGTTTATCAAGTAGGCTGCAGTAGACACAGCCTCTCCCCAAAACACCTTCGGCAGACAAGAACTGTTCAACATACACCTGACCCTCTCAAGTAGTGTCTGGTTCATCCTCTCAGCTACTCCGTTTTGCTGAGGGGTCCCTGGCACAGTCCTATGCCGTACTATTCCCTTCGATTTGCAGAACGCATTGAACTCGTCTGATAGGTACTCCAGACCATTATCAGTTCTCAAATGTTTGAGAGTCTTGCCTGTGACATTTTCACATTCAATGAGCCATTCCTTGAATTTCTCAAATGCTTCTGACTTCGACTTGAGAATAGACACCCACACCTTTCTTGAGTAGTCGTCTATGATAGACAAGAAGTATTTTCCACCAGACCTCGTCTGATTCCTCGCTGGCCCCCATAGATCAGAATGGACGTAGTCCATGATCCCATTGGTAGAGTGAACACCCTTACCAAACTTAAGTCTCTTGGACTTACCAAGAATACAAGACTCACACAAGTCGGGTTGAGTGATCTTGTCTTTGCCAAGTAGACCTTGCTTAGACAGCTCCACTAGACCCTTCTCGCCTACGTGAGCTAGTCTTTTGTGCCACAACATCGAGTTGTCTTGCACCTCCGCTACATCTGATCTACCAGCTACTGTTTCTCCCTTAAGAAAGTAGAGATCACTCCTTCTCTCACCTTTCAGGACAGTCAGCTCCCCTTTTGACACACTGAGCTCTCCATCAGCCGACTGGAATTTATAGCCCATAGAATCCAACATCCCAAGTGAGATCAAATTTCTCTTGAGTTCAGGTACGTACCTAACACTCTTGAGTATTCTTACTACCCCATCGAACATCTTCAGGTGAACACTACCTTCTCCAACAACTTTGCAAGTGTGATCATTCCCAAGCAGAACAGAACCGCCCTTCTGTTGCTTGAAGTCATGAAACCAATCTCGTCTTGGAGTCATATGGAAAGAACACCCTGAATCAAGGATCCATGCTTGCTGTTCTGTAGAGGATGTGATGGTTAGCGCTTGAGCAGACTCATAGCCTTCTTGCTCCTTCTCAACTTGAGTCTGATTAGCTTGATTCTTGTCATTAGAGGTATTGGCACCAGATTTCCTCAAGAACTCCTTGTATTTGTGACAAGCATTCTTATAGTGCCCAGGCTTGTTGCAATGGTAGCACACTGCTTCACCTTGATTGGACACAACTGATTTTCCCTTATCAGCTCCTTTGGGTTGACTAGACCCCTTCTTGGCACCAGATCGCTTCTGGCCACCTCTGATTGCCAATCCTTCTCCGCTACTGACCTTGTCTACTTGAGACGTCTTGTTGTGCAGCAGCTTGGACTTGACAGCCAGCATTACATCCTCCAATGTAATACTTTCCTTCCTACCATACAGGATGGTGTCCTTTAAGATTTCAAAGGACTTAGGGAGAGCACTCAATAGAATCAGAGCCTTATCCTCTTCCTCTAACTTGACATCTAAATTCTCTAGATCATCAAGAATTCTATTGAACTCATCAAGCTGATCCGGAATGGGTTTGTCATCCACCATTCTGAAGGCATACAACTTCTGTTTCGAATAGAGACGGTTAGCTAAGGTTTTAACCATGTAAAGTTTACCTAGCTTGTCCCAGACCTCTTTCGCGGTTTTATCTTTAGCCACCTCTCTCAGAACCTTATCACCAAGGCAGAGAAGAATAGTGCTTCGAGATTTCCTGAGCATCTTGCTCCTTTCAGCAGCAGCGGAGGCAGATTCCTCGGCTGGGGCTGTAGACTCTTCGAGCACGTTGAACAAGCCTTGCTGTTCTAGGAGAGCCTGCATCTTGACTCTCCACAGCCCAAAGTCACCTGTGCCTGAGAACTTCTCAATATTATACTTGGTCGAATTCTCCATCTTCGATCTGGCAATTGATTAATGGTTGACAATCGATTCCTCTCGTTTCCGATTCCCACAGACGGCGCCAATTGTTACGATTGTCAATGATATTCAACTCCGATTAGACGTCTCCAATCACAAGCAAAATAATCGACCAATATTCAATCCAACGAAAGCATGGCAATTCACAAATATAAACGAAAACGAAAAACAGAGCACAAGAAGATTTAAGTGGTTCGATCAACGTGATCTACATCCACTGGACACACGACTTCAATTTGATTAGTATAAGAGATGTTTACAAACACTCATCACTCGGAAAGGGATTTATCCTCACTTCGCTCGTGAACTCTCAACTCTCAAAACGAATGCTCGTACGCGTCAAGAATTACAATTACAAGTAATGGGGTATTTATAGGCTGTCAAGGATGATTGCAGCGTGCATGGAACGTGTGAGGATTGCCACGTGGATTCTGTTACAACCATGTAACAAACTCACACTTCTCGCGTGACCCAATCTGAATTGACCTCCTTGCCCTTCACTTGTTTTCGCAAGACAAGACGACTCCATACTTAGCCAAAAATTAACCCTGCTAACAGAACTCAACTAGTCTGGTCAGACCTCTACTTGTCTGGTCTTCCCAACTCGTCTTGTCCTTCGCAACACCCATCTCATCTGTTTGGACTCCTCCAACTCATCTGATCTGGTCTGAGTTAACTTGCCTGACTCCACCAGCTGATACGCCCAACAGCTGAGTCCTTTCAGAAGACTTCCATCGACTAAGTACCTCGACTGATCTGCCCAACAGACGAGTACAGTAGTAGAGTAGAATCTACCTGATCTTCACAAGACGAGTAGCACTCGTCTAGTCTAGGAGGATTTGAGATAAACCTCACAGTTTCTTTAGACTTTAGTCATGCTTGCTTCTTCATTTCAATGCAGAGTGTCTTATCTTATAGTTTACTCTTGCATTAACTTGCTATTAATTGTTAGATTGGTAAGTTATGGAAGTGAAGTAGCTAGGCTCATTTGAGTATCCTGGCCTGCTGATGAATTAATTATACTTTTACAGGCCGTTCATGGAGAGTTGATAAATCCTACAACTTCTGGAATTTCAATATTGTTTGCTTCACGATGCAACTGGATGAATGAGGCGTGTCTGAGTGGTAAGAGATGCTCAATCTTCATTTTCTTAAGTTGCAAAATAGTATTATTGTGTATTACGGGTGTGCTTATTTTGCTTCAATCTTGGTGTCAGCTACCAAAAACTTTTGAAATGCTTCATGTTCGTATGACATTCAAAAGGAGTGCCCAAAACAACGCGTTGAAAGCCACTTTGATGCCCTTTAAGGATCTCTTCTTTTTCACGGGTGAACTGAAATGATTGTTCTTGATATTTTAAAGCATGTCGAGCTAAACAAGTGGATATTTTAATTACATGGTATGTAACCTTGTGTTTTATTTTTAAATCCTTGTTCAACTTTGCATAGCTTCTTAATTTTGTCATGGGATATTTGGGCCTTACAGATACCGGCTTGGAAGTTGGAACTACAACTTTATGGGGGTTAAGCATACGGTGAGCATGAAGTACGCCAAGGGAGTACTAAAACGAGGATCATCGCCCAACACATTTCTTGGAGTTTAGCAGCATGGAGGAGGAAGGTGATACCTTTACATGAGGGAACACAATGTTATTTTGTAGCTCTACTTGAAGCCAGCCGAATTTTTGCTAATATTGTTGTACATATGTATTTTAGGCTAAAATTGTATGTTAGAGGTATCAAATAAGATGCCTCGACCCTGCTCTGCTTGCTTGTGTGTTCATGATTTTGAAACCTTTTATTTTCATCATCTATACTGCTCTATTCTATTCTTAGTTATATGCATATGCTGAATATATATCAAAATGTTTGTGATATACTATTATGTGTTTTACTGTTGTGGATTTATTGCTGCATATGCTGAATATCAAAATTTTATCCATTTTAATGTACTTTTAATTTTATTGGGTTAGATTTGTTGTTTGCAATGGATAGTCTACCAAATTTTATTATTTACAAACATGATTGTAAAAATCGGCCTAGGCGCCACGTAGCAGCTGCGGCGATTTCCTTAAGGATTTGAGTTTTTTCTTTTCTCAAGTACAATAAAAAAAAAATGCATAACAAATAAAAAAATGGCTGAAGTGATTGCCCCTAAGACGACACACTCTCACCCACGAACCCACCCAGCCAACATAGATACTACATCCGTTCAAATCCAGTATAACAATTTATTCAACACATAAGTTTTAATGAATATTGATTAATATACGTATAAAGTGGACATGTTGTTAATATGATTGAGATATTGTGGGATTCTTTTATACATAAAAAGTTTTTATGTATGAATAAAGATAATGACAATTTGAGTAACTACGTTTTTTGATGGTGAAAATAAATTATTGTGAATAATATTATTTTTAAAAAATGAATGAAAATATTTGCCTTTGAATCTATTCATGCGTTTGTATGTGGGAGAGCTATTCAAGATAATATCACTATTGCCTTTGAATCTATTCATGCGATGAAATGGAAAAGAATGGGGACGGTGGGTGATGTTGCTCTTAAAATTGATATTAGCAAAGCTTATGACAGGGTGGATTGGACCTATCTCGAACGGATGTTGGTTCAAATGGTTTATGTTCTACGTGGGTCCAATGGATGATGCTTTGTGTTATATCGGTTTGATACTTTTTTTCAGGTCAGCGACACAATGGTGGGCCCGATTGTTCCTCAAAGGGGTTTAAGGCAAGGGGATCCTCTCTCCCCCTACCTTTTTATCTTGTGTGCGAAGGGTTTATCGGCTCTTTTACGACATGCTAACACCGACGGCAGCCTACATGGTCATAAGGTGAATCGTAGAGCCCCAGTTATTTTACACCTTCTTTTTGTTGACTACAGTCTGCTATTTTTCCGCGCGACGTGTGAGGAAGTCACAACATTAAAGCAGATTTTGAACAGGTATGAGCTGGTGTCTGGCCAAGCCACAAACTATGGGAAGTCTGGAACCTTTATCAGTCGCAATGTGGGGGTCGAGCAACAAAATGCAGTCCGTCAGATTTTGGGTGTTCAAGGACAGCTTAACACATGGAAATATCTTGGTCTCCCTTCCTTAATTTGAAGGAACATAAGGGAAATATTTACATATCTGAAGAACCGACCGTGGAATCGACTTCAAGGATGGAGAACTAAAAAAATATCAAAGGCAGGGAAGGAAGTGTTGATCAAGTCAGTTGCCCAGGCAATCCCGTCTTATTGCATGAGTATCTTCATGCTACCGGAAACCCTTGTTGAGGAACTTCAACGAATGTTAAACGCGTATTGGTGGAGCTCGGGGGGCGCGACAACATACCTTAAGTGGACAACTTGGGATAAGGTGTGTCTCCCAAAGGAGAAAGGGGGTATGGGCCTTCGTAATCTCCACCTACTTAATATTGCAATGCTCGGTAAAATATATTGGAGACTACTCATGGATTCAGATTCGTTGGTTTGTCGAGTGATGGCTAGATATTTTCCTAATTCAGATTTTTTATCTGCTCGGCTAGGCAGCAACCCGAGCTTTATTTTGCAAAGTATAATGGAGGCACAGGAATTGGTGTGACGGGTAACTCGTTGGAAGATAGGATCGGGGCTGCATGTGCGGGTTTGGGGTCAACCCTGGATATGTGATGACACAAACTTTTGGGTTCAAACTTAGACAGTAGAAGGGTTGGAGGACATTAGAATCGTGGATTTGTTCATCCCAGGGAGAAGACGTTGGGATTCTGAATTCTTAGAACTGCTGCTAGAGCCTGATGATGCGAAACGGGTGATGAGAACAACCATTGCACCAGTAGGGTCACAAGATACCTTGACTTGGCATTTTGACAAAACTGGTTCATATTCGGTGTGCTCGACCTACAATTTTAGATTTTATTTTATTTTTTATACGTGTAATTTTTAATTTTAATGAGATTTTTAGAAATTTTTAATACTCCCTCCGTCCAGTTTTATTATGCCCACTTCTCCGGGCACGTGTTTTAATGAATATTGATTAGTTTATTCATAAAGTAGATAAGTTGAGGGTATGATGGGGTATTGTGGGGTCCATTTATAAATAAATGATTGTCTATGAATAAAGTGAATGGTAAAGTAGGTAAATAAGTGATGGTAGGAGGGTGAAGATAAAGTAGTATGAATACTATTGTTTCCAAAAAGAGTATGAGTATAATAAAATTGGACAACCAAAAAAAGAAAGTGGGAATAATGAAATTGGACGGAGGGAGTATTATTTTTTTTTTTCAAATTTAAAGACTGTAAATTGAACTATTTGTTGGGAATAAAATGAGATATGTTTTGATCTAATACCAAAACCCCCTGAGACATGCCTAAGTCAAGATAAGTATGTTCTAGAAATGTTAGAACATATAGATTATAGGCTAGATGAGAAGCTGAAATGTTAGGCAGCTCTTAGACAATTAGATGCACAATTGGAGGGGGAACCTATTTTTAAGATGATCAAGATCAAGTCCCCTCAAGGCTCAAAATTCTGGAACAATCACTTAAGAACAAGGACACTCTATGGAAAACCAAAAGCTCTGATCAGGAGAGTTGTCCAAAGAAGCTGTCCATATGCAAGAACAAGCTTACCTAGCTCAAAAGGACAAGACTACTCAAAGGCTTTTGATCAGGAGAGTTGTCCAGAGAAGCCAACTCTATGAGTAAAATGCTCTGATGATAAAAGACCAAATTTGCTGATCAGAAGAGTTGTCCAGAAGAGTTGTCTCAGCAAGATTAAATTAGAACAAATACTCTAAAGGTTGAAGGTCAACTATGCTGAAGAATTAAGGACAACCATACCCTAAAGAAATGCAATATGCCAAGATCACCTTAGAGAGAAATAAAGGGAAAGAGCCAAGTCATCTGAAGAAGAGCAAGCCAACCTTGCTGAAAAGCAAAACTGCTGATAGTGATAAGGAGAGTTGTCCAGATGATAAGGAATGTTGTCCTATCATTGGATCAACCTTCAGAAGCCATGTCCAAGTTCTAACAAGAAGTCAAACATTGGGAAAAGTGCTGCAGAATGAAGACAAAGTCTTACAAGCCGTTTATTACCCAAATGAGGACATGTCACTATCAAGAATCTGTCTTCCAGTTTGAAGAATTCAAGGAAGACATTTATAGCAATTTGGGGCTGCCTCTCCAACGGGCAAATCCTCAATTTTGTCTATAAATACAGAAGTGTGAAGACCATTTGAAAGCATCCAACTAACCTCAACAGAATCAATCTACTCAAGCATTCTGAAGCTCATAGAACATTCAAGCTTTCAAAAGACTATCTTAGTCTTCAAACACTTCTTCTAAGCTGAACCCATTGTATATTCATACACAAGCTTAGAGAGATATCCTATCCTTATGCACTGATCTCCATTGTAAAGGATATCTCATTAGTTGGAACCTTACTTCAACCCTTACATCTTTCAAGTGAGAAAGTGAGAAGGTTGTAGTAGTAGAAGTGGTAGGAACTGACTGTTGAGAGAAGAACAGTTCAGTTCTGAGTTGAGAAGAGGGTACTAGGACTCTAGACATCCTAGGGATCAATTCACCAAGGAGTGGTGTTATTGATCAAGTGCACCTTGGCACTATAAAACAAGTTAATTCCAAGAGTGAAGGAATTATCCTGTTAAATCAGGGAAAGTGGATGTAGGAGCTTGAGTCTCTGAACCACTATAAACTCTTGTGTTGATTTACTTTACAAGTACTTACATTCATTCAACACTGCACACAAAACTGATCTTTCAAAGATACATATTCAAAGACTGTGTAAAACTGATTTGGACAACTTCCCTGAAGCTTAACTGTACTGTTTTGGATTGGGAAAGTGATTTCAGAAATTAAAGGAGTCTAAACTTAAAGGGCCAACCACTATTCCGCACATATAACTCCTTTAGATAGTTATTCAACTAAGTACTCAATAGTACTTAGTAGTTTGATTATCTTAGAAGAGTTAATCATCTTCAGCAGAGTTGTCCAAGACAACCTTGCTGAACTCTGTTTTGATCAAAGTTGGAAAGAATTGCATACAAGTGTATTCCCCCCCCATACACTTGTTATATACTCCTTTCAGGACCAACAAGTGGTATCAGAGCAGGGGTTCAAAGACCACTGCTTCTGAAAATCCATATTGATTTTCAAAACTCTCATATTTGAGTGGTCACTGAACTGATCTTTATCTGAAATCTAATACTTGTTGACTGACTGATTATTCTTGAGAAATGGCCAACAACAATGCTGTTCCTCCACCTGCTGTTCAAGGATTGGACAATATGGCCACAAATCCAGTCAATCACATTTCACATCATAAATTGCCCATGTTCTCTATAGACAACTATGACTTCTGGAAAATTAGAATGAGGGCTCATCTTGCATCTCTTCACACTGACATGCTTAGAGTAATCACAAGAGGACCTTTTGTGTTTACTCAAACTAACCCCAGATTGACAGATGAGCAAAGAGCAGATATAAGGGAACTGATTCCCAAAGATGAAGATGACTTCACTACTGATGAAAAGAGGAAGGATAATCTGAATTATCTAGCAATGAACACCCTCTATCAAACAATTCCAGATGCAGTCATAGGAAGAGTCTACCACTGCACAACAGCCAAAGAAATTTGGGATACTCTTGCTGAAATGTGTGAGGGTACTGAAAAGATCAAGGAGAATAAGCTCCAAGTTGTTGTGCAGAAATTTGAACAGTTTGCAATGGAGTCTGAGGAGTCCATTGATAAGTTTGCTGGTAGATTCACTGATGTGATGAATGAAATCAACTCACTAGGCAAGGTCTACACCAAGAGAGAAGTGGGGTTGAAGATCTTGAGAAGTCTCACTCAAAAGTGGGATGTCTATGTTGTAATGATGCAAAACACCAAAGATCTTTCCACCATGCCCATGCAACAAATCTTCTCTGAACTCAAAGCTTATGAGTTCGACCTCAATAGAAGAAAGCCTATTGAGGAACCTTCAAATCCTACTAAGGGAGTGGCATTCAAAGCCAAAACAGCTGAACCAGAGATGCAGCCCACTCCAAGACCATCAAAGTCAGTCTCAAAGACTGAAATGAAGGAAGAACTAGCCTTGATGGCTAGAAGGTTTGAAAAGTTGAACTCAAGGTTTGGTAGATACAAGAAATTCTACCAGGACAACAAATTCAGGAGATACAACTCTCCTGAAGCACAGGCTGAAGTCAAAAAGCCTGAAGAGAAAAGATCAGAGGACAAGTACTCTGATAGGAGAAGGTCCAGTAGAGCTGAACCTTCATCATCAAAAAGAAGAGAAGAATCAAAGAAAGAAGATGATGAAGATCTGTGCTATAACTGTAAAAAGAAAGGGCACTTCCAGTATGACTGCCCTGAATTAAGCTCTAAGGAGAGAAGAGAGAGGCAGGCCAAAAGAGACAAGAAATTCACCAACAGAAAGGCCATGATGGCTGGTGAAGAATCTGATAGTACTGAAAGCCTCAACTCCTCTGATGGACTGTTCTCCAACAGTGATGATGATGATGATGTCTGCAACATGGCTCTTGAGGATGATGAGGTATCCTCTACTTCTAGCTCACCATCATTCATCTCACAGAACAATAGTGAGGTCAACTTGAAGCTTTCCCTTGAAAAGTTGATGGAAGATTTCACTTTGTTACAAGAATTTCATGATAACTGTGTGAGAGAAAATGAAAGATTGGCCATTGAACTTGCCAAAAACTCTGAGGTAGTTGTTGAGGTCAAGTCTACTGAGTTGTATCAACAAGTCTTGAGAGAGCTTGAGGAAGCAAATCTCAGGATAGTTGACCAACAAAAGGAGATTGATGATCAACTTCTCTCTCAGAAGAGAAAAGATTTTGAACTTAAAAT
Source organism: Galeopsis tetrahit (assembly GCA_963675135.1). NCBI lineage: Eukaryota > Viridiplantae > Streptophyta > Magnoliopsida > Lamiales > Lamiaceae > Galeopsis > Galeopsis tetrahit. Next base: position 6,746,579 of record OY776126.1, read on the forward strand.
TCTCAATGCCAAATTTGAAAACCTCTCACATGAATATGATATTCTTAAATCAAGTGAAGAGAGTCTGAAATTAAAGATGTCTGCTCTGAAGAAATCCTCTAGAGCAATAGAGGAAATTCAGAGTTATCAAAGACCTATGGCTCAAAGAAGTGGATTAGGTTTTGATCCATTTGAATCTTCACCTTGTCTTAGTGTTGCTTCTGTAAGTAACATTAAGAGAATCTTTGTTAAGTCAGTGGCACAAACTGAAAATGAAGTAATTCAACCACTGAACAAAGGAAAGGGCAAAATGGATGATCTGCCTACTCAAGTGATTCAGGAGAATAGGCCAAAACCTAAGGAAATGGCCAAAGCTCCTGAACATAAGAGGAATGTTGGTCAGCAGAGTAGACCCAATGGAAGGGCAACTCTACTGAACAATGTTCAGAGAAGTTATCCAAAGTATAATCAGCCTAGGCTAACTCTTCTGAGAAAGCCTCAGCTGAATAGACCCAAGGATAACTTTCCTCAAAGGCAAAATAAAATGAGACAACCAAAACCCTTCATGCCAAAGGGTAATGGTCAAAAGAAAGCCTTTCCTCAAAGATTCCCTCAAGTAGCACAAAGAACTCAAAAGTTCAGGAGATTTGACAACTCTCCTGAAACTTATAGAGTTAACACTTTCACACACACTTTCCCAAAGGCATTTAAAGGGAAGACAGTGTATGTAGATGCTAGAGGAAGACAACTTAGCCACCTTGAATCAATCAAGGTTATTAGGCAAGTTTGGGTTCCTAAAGGTACAGCTAACCTCTCAGGACCCAAAACTCAAAGGGTACCTAAACCTATCTAATTGCAGGTACCATTGGGCCACAAGAAGAGGAGCATGAACAAAAAGACAGCATGGTACCTTGACAGTGGATGTTCAAGGCACATGACTGGAAACAAGGAACTCCTCACTGACCTCATTGAAAAAGAAGGCCCAAATGTTACTTTTGGAGACAGCTCACAGGCAACTACAAAAGGTTTTGGTACTTTGATGATTGGTAACATCAAAGTAACCAATGTATCTTATGTGGTTGGTCTCAAATATAACCTCCTAAGTATCAGTCAATTCTGTGACAAAGATTTTAATGTTGAGTTCTCAAGTGGAAAGTGTCTAATTAAGGATAAAACTCAACAAACCCTATTGACTGGAACTAGGAAGGGAAATGTGTATTTTGCAGACTGGGACAAGTCTACTGATGCTGCATGTTTTATTGCTAAAAGTTCTAGTGAACAAAGTTGGTTATGGCACAAAAGGCTAAACCACCTGAATTTTAAATCTATGAATAAACTTGCTAGAAATGCATTAGTTAAAGGACTGCCTAATGAGGTTTTCATTAAAGAACATGTGTGTAAGCCATGTCAAGAAGGAAAACAGATTAAAGCCTCATTCAAAGGTAAACCAGTCATCTCCACTGAAAGGGTACTTGAACTTCTACATATGGATCTGTTTGGACCAATTACCCCTTCAAGCATAAATGGTAGAAAATATACACTGGTGGTAGTAGATGACTTCTCTAGGTTCACATGGGTAGTATTTCTCCTTAAATAGAAGGAAACACAAGTCAAACTACCCGAACTTCTTAAGAGATTGTCAAATGAGAAAAGCCTTAGCATTATCAAGATAAGATCTGATAAAGGCACTGAGTTCATTAATTCATACATCAATGAGTATTGCACATCTAATGGAATAACTCATGAAACCTCAGCAGCTAGAACTCCCCAACAAAATGGAGTTGCAGAAAGAAGAAATAGAACTTTAAAAGAAGCTGCTAGAACCTTAATTGCTGATTCAAATTTACCTAAGAGGTTTTGGGCTGAAGCTATAAACACTGCATGCCATACTCAAAATAGATGTTTGATCACTAAGGGGCAAGGCAAAACCCCCTATGAACTCTGGAAAGGAAGAATGCCTAAAGTGTCATACTTTCATATATTTGGTTGCAAATGTTTCATTCACAATAATGGGAAAGAACAGTTGAAAGCCTTTGACAGCAAAGCTGATGAGGGAGTATTTCTTGGATACTCTCAAATCAGTAGAGTTTTCAGAGTCTACAACAAGAAAACCCTTATAGTGGAAGAGACACCTCATGCTGTGTTTGATGAGTCTATCTTTGAGATCAGGAATGATCATTTGGAACCTGAGGAAATCATACAGAGGACAACCAGACTAAGCCTTAAAGACAAAGACACTGAATTCATAGATGTTGTCCAAGTCAATCTGCCTGAAGAACCCACATTGGACAACAATCCTGAAGGCAACCTTCCTGAGACAAACTCTACAGATGGAAATGGTGAACTGAATGAACAAATCCCAGTTCACATCCAGGTAACAACTACCAATGAAGAAGCAGTTCCTGCTGAGGTAGTTAATGGGTCAAATAATCAAGGGGGAACTCAAAATGTTGAAAATACCAATGTCCCTGACATTGAGGACAACATCCCTGATTATGATCCTGAATTAGATCCTGCATTTAATTATCCAGAATTCTATGATCAAATTGACTCAACTTCAGTAGAGGACAACTCTACTGAAGAGATCAGAAAAAGAAGGACCTGGTTATCAGACCATCCTACTGATCTAATACTTGGTGACCCAAGTATTGGAGTCAAAACAAGAAGATTTCATGGTGAAAGTGCTCTCTTCTGTTGTTTCCTGTCAGAGCAAGAACCTAGTGATATTGAGGAAGCACTTCAAGATGCCAATTGGATCACAGCCATGCAGGAAGAACTGAACCAATTCACCAGAAATGAAGTATGGGAGCTGGTGGATAGGCCTTCACATCAAGATGTTATTGGAACAAAGTGGGTGTTCAAGAACAAGAAAAATGAAAATGATGTGATTGTCAGAAACAAAGCAAGACTAGTGGCAAAAGGATACTGCCAGCATGAAGGCATTGACTATGATGAGACCTTTGCACCTGTGGCAAGGCTAGAAGCAATAAGGCTTTTCTTAGCCTATGCAGCCCACAAGAGGTTCAAAGTATACCAAATGGATGTCAAGAGTGCCTTTCTGAATGGAGTCTTGAAAGAAGAAGTCTATGTGGAGCAACCACCAGGTTTTGAAGTTGGAAATCAAGTTTACAGACTCAAGAAAGCTCTATATGGACTCAAGCAAGCCCCTAGGGCTTGGTATGACACACTGTCACAATTCCTCTTGGATCATGGATTCACCAAGGGAACTGTGGACAGAACTCTCTTCAGAATCTCTGAAGGAGAGGACATCTTGCTTGTCCAAATTTATGTGGATGACATAATTTTTGGATCCCCTAATGAGAAGCTGTGTGAGAAATTCTCCAAGCTCATGCAAAGCAAGTTTGAGATGTCCATGATGGGGTTGATGAACTTCTTTTTGGGTCTACAAGTCAAGCAATCTAAAGAAGGAATCTTCATCAACCAAGCTAAGTACACCAGAGAAATGATCAAGAAGTTTGGGTGTACAACTAGCAAGCCAGTAAGGATCCCTATGAACACAAATTGGAAGATGGATCCTGATGAAAGTGGTATTCCAACCAACTCTACTGAGTATAGAGGAATAATTGGTTCACTCCTCTATCTCACTGCCAGCAGACCTGATATCACCTTTGCAGTAGGTGTTTGTGCAAGGTTTCAAGCAAATCCTAAGAAAAGCCACCTTGAGGCTGCAAAGAGGATCTTGAGGTACCTCAAAGGCACTGAGAATCTAGGCCTTTGGTACCCTGCTGATGACAACATTGAGCTAACTGGCTACTCAGATGCTGACTATGGAGGTTGTAGAATTGACAGAAAGTCCACTTCAGGGACTTGTCAATTCTTGGGCAACAAACTTATATCTTGGTTCTCCAAGAAGCAGAACACAGTGGCTACTTCCACCACTGAAGCTGAATATGTTGCTGCTGGAAGTTGTTGTGCTCAAATCCTTTGGCTAAGACAACAACTCAGAGACTACAAAATCAACTCTACTGAAGTGCCAATTTTTTTGTGATAACAATAGTGCCATTGCTATATCACAAAATCCTGTCTTGCACACAATATGCAAACATGTGGACATCAAGCATCACTTCATTAGAGATCATGTGGAGAAGAAGGATATTAAGTTGGTGAAAATTCACACAGACCATCAAAAAGCTGATATACTAACTAAGCCACTTGCAGAGGCAAGGTTCCTGGAATTATCAGCAGAGTTGGGACTTCTTGATCCAGGGAAGTTGGAAAAATGAGTCCAAAGAAGTTCATTGATTGAGGGGGAAATAAACTCAAACTTCAGCAGACTTGGTCAAGTCTACTGAAAATCAGAAATATGACCTTACCTTTTCAGGACACTTGTCCATTGACATTCAGAACCTTTGTCCACATCTCTTCAGGACACTTGTCCAAGTAGGGTCAGATAAGTTGTCTCAGCTATCAAACCAAATCTTGGTATGATAAGCACCTATTTTTGGTGATTAATACCTACTTCGAAATCTGTCCCATTGAAATACAGTTTTCACCTTTCAGGGATTTAATTTGTCTCCCACCCAAAAGGTCACTTTCTATGTATTAAATGCCAAGATTTAACTCTTGTTTGCATTAAACTTTTTGGGACATGATCTATCTCGAAAAACCCCCAGCCTTAAACAAACATTAAAAACCACCCACGTTTTGAATAAAACAGTTATTTCACTGTTACATTGGTTTTTGACCATTGGATCAAAAATGGACAACTCCCCTGAAATCAATCCTAGCCGTCCATTTTGGATTTCCATGTTTGCTCACCTTTGAATTGTTTCAAGACCTTACCAACTCATTGACAAACATTCTTTTTAGAATATTCACAAGTCTTAAGATCCCCACAAACACTTCTTCCCCAAGTATTCGAAACCCTAACTCAAATTTTCTTCAAACTCTCTCAAAGCTCTCTCTGCAAATTTCAATGGCCCCCAAAGTTAGACCTGAGATGCTTGTTGATTTCTCTAACAAGGATCTAGACCTGGATTTTGGCTACTTAAGCAACAAACATAATCTTCATTTTGAGCCAATAGTATCCTTTGAGAATGAGGATCCTGAAATCACACCAACCTTGAGATAGTTGAGGAGAGCTGGACTTCAAAAGTTCTTGGAAGAAAGACCAAGCTCTTGCTTGGAGAGCTACATGGCAGAATTCTTTGCCTTCCTCAAGTGGAGAGGCAAACCTGAAGATGGTGAAGTATCAACCAGATTATCTTACACAGCAGAAGGAGAGGAAGAAGAGAGATTCCACAGAGTAAAATTCTCCTCAGAGGATCTGGAAGGAGCTGTTGGACTGCCTCATGAGGGAAGGAATCCAGAAGCTTATGGCACTGGCCATGAAGATGAGATAGCCCAAGAATGGCTATTAGTTCCAGGCTCCATCTCTTCAACACAGAACAAGAAGACTCTCAAGCCAGAGTTTCTCAATCTTTTTGAGGTAGTTGCTAAGAGCCTCTTAAGCAACACTGGAAGCTTGGAGCAAGTCAGTCATCCAAGAATCAGAATCATGGCTGCCATTATTGATGCCAGTGATAAGGGCATTAAGTTTGATTGGAGGACCTTCATCATGTCTGAGATGATGAAGGAGAAGGCAAAATTCAAGGTGAAAACCCACAATAAGGTGGTGCTAGAAGGGAAAATCAAGTATTGCACCAGGGCAAGCTTGTTGATTGAGAGGTTTTCCCACTATTCTCAAATGCAGACCTTTGCAAAGCCCCTCCCAGCCCAGAAGATCTTGTTCAGAAAGCTTAGCAAGAAAACTGAACAGAGAAGGATGCTCATGGCCAAACCTGCTGAAGAACAGGAGGAAGAGAAGCCTAAGATGAAAAAGAGAACAAAGGCCAGGGCTGTCAAAACAAGAAAGATGTCTCAATTGTCTTCAAGAGAAGCCTCAGGAGCATCAGCTGAAGTTGATGCAGTGGCAGAAGAGGGAGTGAGTGTGCCTTCTGACCACTCAGAAGAGTTGAGGAGGAAGTACAATGAGACTAGGCAAAAGAAGAAGGGTGATAAGAGAATCAGGGAAATTGTCCCTGAGAAGGAAGGAAGTGGAAGCAGTAGGGCCAGCAAGAGAAGGGCCAAACCTACTGAGAAGGTGTTGGAGCTTCAAGAAGAAAGGTCTCTTCAATTGGCTCTCAGGGAGAGCAGAGCTGAAAGCAGGACCAAATCCATGTGAAGGACTAATTCATCTGGTTCTGGAACTCCAGAATCCAAAGTCCCTGAAGGTCAACCTATAGAGGCCAACCTCCCTGAAACTCAGAACCTTGAACCCAACTCACCTGAAACCCATGTCACCCCTTCCAACCAACCCATTACCCCTGTAAATCTCACTAAGAGATATTCTCCAGAAGGGAATGTGCAAAGAAGTGGCATTGATGTGCTTGCAGATTTAGCAGTAGATGAGACAAGACTCCTGTCTCCCCTTGACTCATCCATGCTCAATTATTCAAAGCTCTTAGAACATGCACTCAATGAGCCAACCCCCCTGAGTAAAGCCCCTTCAGACCCATTGCTCTCAAAAGCAACTGAAGATCCTTCTACTGCACCCAACCCATCTGAAGCCAACATTCCTGAACTTAATCTGCCTGAAGCCCTATTAGGAGAACCCAGAGCCAACTCCCCTATAACCCAAAGTCCCCACTCAAGTGGAGATGAGGAGGAGTATACTTATGAAAGTATGCTCAGAGGAGGAGCCAAGGCTACTGTGGACAGTTTGTATCCACAACTTGCTGAATTTCCAAGAATTCAGAAGGCCTTTCATGATTTAAGGATGCTTGTTGATGTGAAAGACAAATCTATGATGGAGATATCACAAGTCATCCAAGATAAGGGTGCAAACTGGTGGCAAATAGAGGAAAATAAATTGCTACACTTTGCTGGAGTTTCAAAAATAAGATTTCTCATTGATGAGGAGATTTTTGCAAAGCTGGTAGCTGATAAGATTGAGGAGGAGAAAGAAAGAAAAGCCAAGGGAATCAAACACTCTGACAGTAGCTCCAATGATGATGATTCCCCTGATGATCCCTCAAACCCTTCAAATCCCAACCCTCCTGAAACCCCTCAAGCCAACCTCCCTGAATCCTCTCAACCCAAGTCTTCTATAGCAGACAGACTTTCAAACCCTCCTAAAACCTATCATAGGAAAGGCTCTGTATCTTCAGAGGTGTTGACCAAGGGTGGTAACACAACCAAAGACACATCTGCCAATGAAGGTTCTCCTGAACCCAAGGCACAGCCTAAAGATGTTGAGGTTCCTGTACTAGAGGCTAGTTTGATTAAGGCCTATTCAGTGTCAGAAGAGTTGGACACTGATCAGCCCTTAATCATTCAGGATGACTCAGTGGCTGCTGAGATAAGCACTGTGATCTCCTCACAACTGCCATCTTTGAACCTTGTTGAAGGTGGAGATGCTGCAGGTTTAGGAGAAGGAGTTGAAAAGGAAAGTAGTTTTGAAAAATCAGAGGGAGTTATGGATGATAGAGAGGTAGTTATCACTAAGATTGTGAGTGTACCAACATATGAGGGTGGTATAAGTGAGGAAGGACAGATTATTCTTGAAGTCAAATCTGAACTTCAAGAATCCCTTGATGAGAGGAGGCCTGATTCCTTGAGAGAGAACATTATTAAAGAAGGGAGAAAAGAACAAGTTGAAAATGAGAAGAAGACTGCTGATGTATCAGAGTCTTATACAAAAGAAATTGAGGGTGATGAGTGCTTATTTCCTAACTTGTTTGACTTGTCTGATGTTGCAGGTATTTCTCTTGATCAAATTTTTGCAGATGAATTCTTAACAGATGCACCTATCCAAGTAGATTCAGGCTCAGCTCAGGCCTTACTTGGGATGCAATCAGAGAAGTTGGACTCCTTGGCTCATCAAGTCAAATCTGCTCATGCTGAAACCTCAGGAGCATTAAATGAGCAAGGAAGGACTCTAGCATCTGTAGAAATGAGGCTCACTGGCTCTGAAGATGTTGTGCTACCAACCCTTGAAGCAAGGATCAGTGGTGTGGAAACAGGTCTCCAAACCATTTCCACTGAAGTTCAGAATGCCAAATCCACCATGGAAGCCATCTCAGAGGAGGTCAAGAAAGAGCAAAAGCTGCTGAGAGATAATCACAATGCTAATGTCAAAGCTCTCAGGCTCACTGTCAAACAAGCTATTGGAAAGAAGACTGCATTGCAAAAGAGAAGAGCTGAAGAGCAAAGGCTAGCTATGGTGAAAGCAGCCTCTGAAAAGTTTTCCCAAGATGTGTTGGCCAACATTGCTGAAGGTGCAGTGACCAACCTCACTGAGCTTCTGAAAACCCAATTGGATGCATCTCTTAAGGCAACCATGGAGGAGGTTGTCCAACAGAAAATGAAGCCTGTTCTTGCCTTTCTCAGCTTGAGCAGTGACAAGATGCAAAATATACATGATGAGAATGTATATTTATTGGAAGAAATGAAGTCTCTAACCCAGGCCCAGTCTTTATTGGCATCCACTATGAGTGAACTGAAGCCAGAATGTTTTGATGCTGCCAAAAAGGGGGAAAGGGAAAGAGCAAGGGCAAAAGGTGCCTTAGTGATTGGGAGTCCAGTGAAAGGGAAGGACAAAGCCCCTGAAGGAAAGGGAAAAGAGCCAGCAGTGCTGAACTTGGAAGAATTAGATGAAGAGGAGCAGTTAGCATTGGCATTGAAGAACTCAATGGCCTCAGCTCAAGAGGAAAGAGTGAGGCTACAACAAAGACCAGGTGGTGAAGTTTCAGGTTTGGACAAGGATGCTGAAGGTGTCCAAACTAGAGGAAAGATCAAGAAGGCCCAAGGAAAGAAGAGACAAGTTGAGAAATTCACTGACTTCCCCAATAGCCTTGATCTTCCACCTGAATTCAGAGTTGTTGATGATGAGCCTACATCCAAGAAAGCCAAAACTGCTGAAGAGCCCAAAGCTACTGAACAGGACAAGTCTTCTGAATCTGGCAAAACTACTGAAAGTCCCAAGTCCACTGAAGACATTGAAGAATTATTTGCTGAAGGATTTGGACCTGAACCTAAGAAGAAGACAACTGTCCTAGCCCATGATCCATCAAAGCTGTTTCATGAAGGGTATGGCAAAGACCCTGAAACACAACATAAATTGGCCATGATGAGGGCCCAAGAGAAAATGGATCTGATGGAAGAAGCCAACAGAGCAAGAGATGAGAGAAGAGCAAACTTTCAGAAACCAAGAAGGAGGAGAGCAACTTATAGCAAGATGAAGCCTCAGCTTCTAATCCCAATGGACACCAAATATCCACACTTGGATAAATGGGTGCCAATTCAACTGAATGATACATGGGAAGAGGCCAAAAGGGAGTTTGTCTATGACTATTATGTCATTGATAGATGGAATGGAGGAGATGCAAACTCTGCCTTCACTGAGTTCATGCTAGAATACTACAGAGAGTTGTATCAACAACTACTTGCAGCTGCTGACATTGCAAGAATTGAACTCAATGCTCCCAAGCCTATCATCTATATGCCTCCAAAGCTTGAAGGATGGATTGACCAAGCAAGGATCCTAAGGGAGTTCACAGAAATTCTGAAGCTGAACAAGATGACCCTTGGACCTAAAGGAACCAACCAGGAAGCCATGGCACTCAAGAGGAGAGTATGGGCACAATATGGGATGCTGCCACCTCCTGAGGATAATCTTTGAATGGCTAAGTCTTCTGACTTTTCTCTGGGTGAAAAATTATCTTATCTGAAGATACTTTTGCTATGTGGTCAAATCTGCTGAAATTGGACAAGCCTGCTGATATGTGCATTGACATGCTGTTTGCTCTGATATGATTTAGAATGATCTGATACAAGAATTGATGCATTCTACTTTGCTATCTGGAATATCTTGTATTAGTTAGCTCTAGGTGTTAAAGCTCTGATACCTGAAATAGTCTATTTTGCTCTAATCTCATGTTTAGCGTGTCTTGATTTGTAATGACTTCATGCTCTGATAAGTTATATTCAACTATCAACATGCTTGTAATGATTTTTATATGAATGATAGTTTAACCACTTTTGAATCAAGATACATTCTTTACAGAAATTTCTCTATGCCTATCTGAAAAACCTACTTGCAACAAAAACAGTGAATACACTAACACACTATCTTTTCAGGAATATTGACCTTAGTCATGTCTTCTGAAGATACATGTAATAGGTGTAGCCAAGTCACTTTTGCTTAAACTGTGTAGGTTTTGGCATCATCAAAAAGGGGGAAATTGTTGGGAATAAAATGAGATATGTTTTGATCTAATACCAAAACCCCCTGAGACATGCCTAAGTCAAGATAAGTATGTTCTAGAAATGTTAGAACATATAGATTATAGGCTAGATGAGAAGCTGAAATGTTAGGCAGCTCTTAGACAATTAGATGCACAATTGGAGGGGGAACCTATTTTTAAGATGATCAAGATCAAGTCCCCTCAAGGCTCAAAATTCTGGAACAATCACTTAAGAACAAGGACACTCTATGGAAAACCAAAAGCTCTGATCAGGAGAGTTGTCCAAAGAAGCTGTCCATATGCAAGAACAAGCTTACCTAGCTCAAAAGGACAAGACTACTCAAAGGCTTTTGATCAGGAGAGTTGTCCAGAGAAGCCAACTCTATGAGTAAAATGCTCTGATGATAAAAGACCAAATTTGCTGATCAGAAGAGTTGTCCAGAAGAGTTGTCTCAGCAAGATTAAATTAGAACAAATACTCTAAAGGTTGAAGGTCAACTATGCTGAAGAATTAAGGACAACCATACCCTAAAGAAATGCAATATGCCAAGATCACCTTAGAGAGAAATAAAGGGAAAGAGCCAAGTCATCTGAAGAAGAGCAAGCCAACCTTGCTGAAAAGCAAAACTGCTGATAGTGATAAGGAGAGTTGTCCAGATGATAAGGAATGTTGTCCTATCATTGGATCAACCTTCAGAAGCCATGTCCAAGTTCTAACAAGAAGTCAAACATTGGGAAAAGTGCTGCAGAATGAAGACAAAGTCTTACAAGCCGTTTATTACCCAAATGAGGACATGTCACTATCAAGAATCTGTCTTCCAGTTTGAAGAATTCAAGGAAGACATTTATAGCAATTTGGGGCTGCCTCTCCAACGGGCAAATCCTCCATTTTGTCTATAAATACAGAAGTGTGAAGACCATTTGAAAGCATCCAACTAACCTCAACAGAATCAATCTACTCAAGCATTCTGAAGCTCATAGAACATTCAAGCTTTCAAAAGACTATCTTAGTCTTCAAACACTTCTTCTAAGCTGAACCCATTGTATATTCATACACAAGCTTAGAGAGATATCCTATCCTTATGCACTGATCTCCATTGTAAAGAATATCTCATTAGTTGGAACCTTACTTCAACCCTTACATCTTTCAAGTGAGAAAGTGAGAAGGTTGTAGTAGTAGAAGTGGTAGGAACTGACTGTTGAGAGAAGAACAGTTCAGTTCTGAGTTGAGAAGAGGGTACTAGGACTCTAGACATCCTAGGGATCAATTCACCAAGGAGTGGTGTTATTGATCAAGTGCACCTTGGCACTATAAAACAAGTTAATTCCAAGAGTGAAGGAATTATCCTGTTAAATCAGGGAAAGTGGATGTAGGAGCTTGAGTCTCTGAACCACTATAAACTCTTGTGTTGATTTACTTTACAAGTACTTACATTCATTCAACACTGCACACAAAACTGATCTTTCAAAGATACATATTCAAAGACTGTGCAAAACTGATTTGGACAACTTCCCTGAAGCTTAACTGGACTGTTTTGGATTGGGAAAGTGATTTCAGAAATTAAAGGAGTCTAAACTTAAAGGGCCAACCACTATTCCGCACATATAACTCCTTTAGATAGTTATTCAACTAAGTACTCAATAGTACTTAGTAGTTTGATTATCTTAGAAGAGTTAATCATCTTCAGCAGAGTTGTCCAAGACAACCTTGCTGAACTCTGTTTTGATCAAAGTTGGAAAGAATTGCATACAAGTGTATTCCCCCCCCCCCATACACTTGTTATATACTCCTTTCAGGACCAACACTATTTGTCCGAAATCTCATTTTTCGACAAAAATTATGTAAATTGAGCACTTTAAGACGTAAATTGAAAACTTAAAAGATACTCCGTATAAACTGAATTAGGCATTTGTTGAGACTTTTTTCTCCTAGTTTTTCCTTCCCTTATGCTTCACTAATTCTTTTTTACCTTTTCAACACTTCTATTTATGAGTCTTATATAGTTATATTAATATTTTATATTATAATATATATATATATATATAATATTTTAAAAAATGGGCCCCTAAAAAATTGAAATATTCCTGGGCCTGAATCGATCGCCTCGTTGGCTTAACATTAGGACCGGGCCTGGATTAAGGTCCCTCCCAAAGTTCTTAACTTCTTGTGGCGGCTATGTAAGGGGTTCTTGCCCACACGGGATCGGCTTTATCGGAGATGAATTATCAACACTAAATTATGCCCGCTCTGCTATAGTAGTGACGAGACGAAATGACACGTTTTTTTGGACTACTCCCAAGTAATTCCTATGTGGCAACATGCCAACTTCCGAGCCAAGGTGGGGCAGACGATGATTGCATCAGGTTCTTTTGCTGAACTGATGTTTTCACTCATTAGGGACCTGAGTGAAGCTGATATAGAGGTGGTGACTATGTTGTTGTGGAGCTGGTGAAAAGAGAGAAATGAAGTAGTCTGGAACGGCAGGGGAAGGGAGCTGGGGGTTGTAGTTCGCCTCGCACGAACCTACTTGGAGGAGTGGAGAATCGCCAAGTGTCGACAGTTGGGGGAACCATCTGTCCCGCCTTGAAAAACGTGGCATCGACCACCCTCAGGGGTGGTGAATGTGAATATCGATACTGCCTTCTTTGAAGATACGAGGGAAATGGGGTTTGGAACTATTATACACGATGACGAGGGGGTTTTCATATGCTGCAAAACAGCCGTGCTAAAGGGTGTGGTGGATGTAAGGCTGGGCGAAGTTATGGGCCTCCTTGAGGCCTTGTCATGGATAAAACAAATAGGTTTACAGCTCTAAAATACACAACCGCAAGTATACGGTGTATATCGTAGTGAAGTAAGTCTACAGTGTCAATCCCACAGGGAGGTGTAGTGTAAAAACGTATCTTGTCGATTGAATTTTAAATAGACGTGATCGATAAGTTTTAAGGTTGTAATTACTCTTAATTATCTACCAAAGTGTCACTAGTAAGCAATTAAAGAGTAATAAAGAATATATCAAATATCATGCAAATCACGAAAACAAAGAAGAGACGATTAAAATTCAAATAAGAGAAAGTAGGTTCCAAGGCATTTGCAATATTTAGACATTCATCTATGATTTATGACTCATTCAAATGACAATTAAGTTTGTCCTCTTATAAGTTTGACCACTAAAGAATGATTAATCAATCTCTCGATATAACTAATCCAAATGAAAATACAATATAAGTTTGTATCTCTACCTCACAAATATTATATTACCTAAATTAACCCAAATGATCATTTAATTCCCTCCCAATAACTAATCCTCTCTCGAGATCATAATAATATTGGGTTGCATGCTTATGTACGATCAATGGAATAAATCTCTCGATACTACCCCAATTAACAATAGATAAAACACATTATCATGGCCAATAATAACATGCTTTCATATAAGGATTAAACACACAAATAAGAGACAAACACCATTTAAACTAAGAAATTAGTTCATAAACTTCAATCTAAATATTTTCAAAGTTCTAGAACCAAAAGTGTTCTAGCCAACAATCAACATAATCAAAGTCTTGAAAATTTTAAATGACGAAAAAATAAAACAAAAGGGAAAAAGAAAGTTTAGTCTCTTCTTGATGTATTCTCCTCGTGAGCGGATTCTCTAAAGATATGTCTCCCCCTCTTCCTCTTTTCTTGCAAAGTATGACTAGAGGGTTTATTTATAACTTGAAAATTAGGGCTAAAACTTATAGAAATTGGTTATAAAAATCTTTTCAAAAATATAATTTCCTTTTCTCTCTTCAATTTTTAAATCTCCTCTATTTCCTTTTTCTTCAAATTTCATTTTCTTCTCTCAGTCACTTGCTTGGGGCTCAAGCTGCTTATTGGTCCAAATTATTTCTTTGAATAAATTTGACTAGTTTTACCCACGAACTCGATTTCTTCCTTCGTTGACTTCACAAAAAATTAGGTAAATATTTTTTCCTTCTAAAATAATCATTTTTCCTAGTAAAACGACAAAACACCACCTTTCTCTTATTTTGACCAAAACATCCATAATCGACCAATAAATCAATGAAACCACAATCAAAATGAGCTTCACATGTTCATAAAAAACGTGTAAATTCCACCCGAATCAAAGGCTGGGCGAAGTTAGGGGCCTCCATGAGGCCTTGTCATGGATAAAACAAATGGTTTCCAGCAAGTGATTTGTTGAAATAGACGCGAAGACGGTAGTAGATAATATCAACAAAGCCACTGTGGAAGATAATTTGGTATTTGGAGACTTTATTCGAGCTTCAAAAAAATTGAAGACGCATTTCAATTCTTGTTCTATTACATTTGTCTATCGGGATGCTGATGTTAAGGCGCACCAACTAGCTCGAGCTCCTAGATTTGTTAGTAGTCCTCATGTATGGACCGCCCCCGACCTTTGTGGTGGGCGTCCCTCTCATTGATTGCAGCTGCATTTAATAAATGAATTTTTAACTTTAAAAAAAAATGAAAATAATAAAATAAGATTTTTTTTAAGAATAATGAAATTGAAGTATAACATACCCCTTCCTATCTTCTTCCCCAACTAGTCTTTCCTATTCAAAATTTATGTTATTTTAAATTAATGCACATATATTAAAAAAAATAATTAAATTTCACTTTAATTAATGCTTATATTCTCGATCAAAAGAAGATCATATTTTTGCATTAAAAAATACATAACATCATATAATTTGTCAAAAAAAGGTATAATTCATGTTTATTTTTTTATTATTTGTAAAAGTTTTTTCTTTTCTAAGAGTTAATTAAATCATACAATATCAAATTACAGTAGTGAAGTGAGTGATTAGCCTTTACTCCAAGATTATTGAACTTTCTAAGTAAAAGGGTGGGACTATTTACACCTCCATTTCGGTTTAGAACACTCCCCCTTTTAGTTTAATAATATAATAATAATGTAAAAAACCAAAAATACCCTTTAAGTCATATTACACTACTAAATGCACCCCTCCTTCCCCTTTAAACCCTAAACCTAATTTTTACCAGCCGTCACCGCCGCCGCACCACCACCATCACTGCCGCCGCACAATCACCACCACCACCAAACAACAAACAAAAAAATTCAGAAACTTAGAAATTTTTCATTTTTTTTTTAAAATTTCGACAAACCAGTGTCGACCATATTCACTCTCGTCGATAATAAGATGTCGACGAGATTGAATATGGTCGACACTGGTTTGTCGAAATTTTTTTTAAAAAAAAATTGAAATAATTCGACGAACCAGAGTCGACCAAAATACACTCTCGTCGACACCCTGTTGTCGACGAGAATGCAAGGGGTCGACCCTGGTTTGTCGAAATAAAAAAAAAAGAGAAAAACCTACCTTTTCGACAACAAACGTGAACGTATAAAGAGGGAGGAGGCTTTGTTTGGAAAATAACATAGAAAAAAGTAAAAAAAAAAAACAGAGAAGAGGAGGGGAGATGCGTTGCTGCGTGCAGAGAGGCTGGAGATAGGGAAGGGCAGTGGGGGGTGGGTAGGCTGGGGGGTTGAGTTGGGTTTCTGGGGGCGGTGGGGGTGGGTGGGCTGGGGGTTGAGTTGGGTTTTTTTTTTTTTCTTCTGCTGCGATGGAGGGATGAGGGAAGGGAGAAGGAGTGCTGCGATGGAGGGAAGAGGGGAGGGAGGAAGGAGAAAAAAAAATTAGGATTTAGGGGTGCATTTAATAAGGGGAGTGTGTTTGGAAAATGTATTAAAATGATAAAAAGGGTATTTATGACAATTCATGGAGGGGTGCATCAATCCTGGCATATTTTAGGGGGTGTGCATCAATCGGGGGAGTGTTCTAAACCGAAATGGAGGTGTAAATAGTCAGACCCAAGTAAAAGGCTCGTAAAAAAACAGGCCCAACGACATTAGGCCGTCATCCACAAACAGGCCCAAACAAGATAGGCGGTATTCATGGACACCACACCGCCCTTAACACTTCACCAATCAACGATATATAAAACCAATTTCCAATTTCTGTTCTAATACCCAATTCTCACTCTCTTCGATCCACCGAGAGAGATCGAGAGATGTGCTGTTTCCAGTTTTACTGAATAGGAGAAGATCACGCTCTCTGCAAATTATAGATATTTTCCAACAAATCTGTGTTTGTAATATTCGAGCTTGTTACTAGGGTTTTAGGGCTTTAGTTCAACTAAAGCATGTATAACAACGATATGTGGAGCAACAACAGTAACCCTGCGCCACCGGGCACCAGCGGCAGCGGCGCAGCGGGAGGGATGCCTCCAATGATGGCGCCGCCGGGGACCAGTGGTGCACAGCCTATGGCGCCTCCCCCGCCAGGGACCAGTGGAGCACAGCCAGTTGCGCCGCCACTGCCGTCGTTGCCGCCGTCGTATACGGTAGTGCCGAGTGAGTCTCAGCTAGACGAGAGAGCAAGGAAATGGATGCAGTTGAATACGAAGCGTTACAGCGATAAGCGGAAATTTGGTTTCGTTGAGACGCAGAAGGAGGATATGCCTCCGGAACATGTCCGAAAAATCATTCGGTATGTGTTCACTTGCTTGACTGCTCTTTTTCCCTCCTTTGCATTTCTTGACAATTAATAGATGTATTGCACTTTTCATTTTCTTATGCTATGCTTTTGATGTGGTTTTACTAGAACAATTCAGTTTTAATTTGCAAATAGGTCATTGCTAAATTTTGAGCGTATGAAGTTCTTGGTATTTCATGTTTTTAATAATCATCTACCAGCCATGAGGATATTTACTTGAGGTTTCTGGTAAGGAAGTTCCGGTAGGAATTTTATCTTCTCTTCAAGCATCGTATAAATGGTTTTTCATTGGGAGTCGAAGTTATGTTTGGGTATGCCTGTTCCTGGATGCTAGATGATGGTTATACTCTTTTTTTTTTCTTTCTTTCTTTTGAGAAATAAAAAATGAAGGTTCACTATGCGTCATAATTCAATTTCAATTGGGCTCCTCATGGATAAAATGACTTGCTGGTATTTTTTGCTTTCAAGAGAGAATCAATCACGTCCATTACCTGGTGGCAGTACTATCTCCATTCTTACCAATCTTTAAGTGCAATAATTCTTAACTTTAGTTGAATACTTGAATGGATTTCTTAATTGGATAAATGAAGATTATGTGTATAAGTGGTAGACCTTGAGTTTAATGGATTTCAGGAACTGAACTTTATAAATGGAGAATGACCCCAATATATAGAAACCTCTCCGTGTAATGTTTCACAGAAGTTGGTAGATAATAGGCTATCTCCTTCTCTCTGCTTATCTATATCTTTGTAAGTTTGTATGCATATATATAGTTTATTAATGTATATGAGTAGGCTGAGAATTGTATTAATTTACAGGGACCATGGTGATATGTCATCAAAGAAATATCGCCACGATAAACGTGTCTATTTGGGAGCACTTAAATTTGTACCACATGCTGTGTACAAACTTCTCGAGAACATGCCCATGCCTTGGGAACAGGTATTGCTTGATAATTTATGGTGGTTGGAGCCCATATTATTATTTCTGCCCTGTTTTATGTTTGTACTAACTTCCTTTTATTTTGTGTGTCAAGGTTCGTGAGGTGAAGATTCTCTATCATATTACTGGGGCTATTACATTTGTTAACGAAATCCCGTGGGTTGTTGAACCAATCTATTTGGCACAGGTATGCTTCTTTTCTATTGCGTCTATCATACCTTTATACAATATCTTTACATTTTCTGCTTACACCTTTTCCCTAGAAATTTCCTTGTATATGTGCATTTTTAAACATTGGAAACTTTTGTAGTGGGGAACTATGTGGATTATGATGCGAAGGGAGAAGAGAGATCGGCGACATTTCAAGAGAATGCGTTTTCCTCCTTTTGATGATGAAGAGCCTCCGTTGGACTATGCTGATAATCTACTAGATGTGGATCCTTTGGAACCAATCCAGTTGGAATTGGATGAGGAAGAAGATTCAGCTGTCTATACCTGGTTTTATGACCATAAACCTCTTGTAAAGACAAAGCTCATAAATGGACCCAGTTACCGAAAATGGCATCTCTCGCTTCCGATTATGGCAACGCTTCATCGACTTGCTGGGCAGTTGCTCTCTGATTTAATAGATCGCAACTATTTTTACCTTTTTGACATGGAGTCATTCTTCACAGCTAAAGCTCTGAACATGTGCATTCCTGGTATGCATCATCTTTATTTATACTTTTGTCATGCTTGCTTCTTCATTTAGATGCAGAATGTCTTGTCTTAATTTTCTTTTGGAGACATTATAGCCTACTCTTCCATTAGCTTGCTATTAATTGGTAAGTTGGGAAGTGAACTATGCTTATTTGAGTATCCTGCTGATAAATTATACTGTTGCAGGTGGTCCCAAGTTTGAGCCTCTTTATCGTGACATGGAGAAGGGAGATGAGGACTGGAATGAGTTTAATGACATCAACAAACTTATCATCCGGTCACCTCTTAGAACAGAGTATAGGATTGCGTTCCCACATCTCTACAACAACAGGCCGAGGAAAGTAAGGCTTAGTATCTACCATACTCCGATGGTGATGTACATAAAAACTGAGGATCCTGATTTACCTGCATTCTATTACGATCCTCTCATTCACCCCATAACAAGTGCAAACAGAGATAAGCGCGATAAGAAAATTTACGAAGAAGAAGAAGATGATGATTTTGCTTTGCCAGAGGGAGTCGAACCATTACTCACCAGCACTCCGATATATACGGACACTACTGCTTCTGGAATTTCACTGTTGTTTGCTTCACGACCCTTTAACATGCGATCAGGACGGATGAGGCGTGCTGAAGATATACCTCTTGTGTCTGAGTGGTATAAGGAACACTGGTAAGAGATGCTCTTCATTTTCTTAAGTTGCAAAAATATTCTTCATTACTGCTGTGCTTATTTTGCTTCATGTTTTCCATCTTTTGCAGCCCTCCATCATATCCTGTCAAAGTTCGTGTCAGCTACCAGAAACTTTTGAAATGCTTCGTGTTAAATGAGCTGCATCATCGACCACCCAAGGCTCAGAAGAAGAAGCACCTGTTTAGGTCTCTCCAGGCTACAAAATTTTTTCAGACTACTGAACTTGATTGGGCTGAAGCAGGTCTCCAAGTTTGCAAGCAAGGGTACAATATGCTGAACTTGCTGATCCATAGAAAAAACTTGAACTATCTTCATCTTGACTACAATTTCAACTTAAAGCCTGTGAAGACCCTTACCACGAAGGAACGCAAAAAGTCGCGATTTGGTAATGCCTTCCATCTTTGTCGTGAAATCTTGCGTTTGACAAAGCTTGTTGTTGATGCAAATATCCAGTTTCGATTGGGAAATGTGGACGCGTTTCAGTTGGCTGATGGGTTGCAGTACATTTTTTCACACGTTGGCCAGTTAACTGGCATGTATCGATACAAATATCGTCTTATGCGGCAGATTCGGATGTGCAAAGACTTGAAGCATTTGATTTATTACCGATTTAATACTGGGCCTGTTGGAAAAGGTCCTGGATGTGGGTTCTGGGCACCCATGTGGAGAGTGTGGTTGTTTTTCCTTCGTGGTATAGTTCCACTCCTGGAAAGGTGGTTGGGGAATTTACTTGCTAGGCAATTTGAAGGACGGCATTCAAAGGGAGTGGCCAAAACTGTGACGAAGCAGCGTGTTGAAAGCCACTTTGACTTGGAGCTTCGTGCTGCTGTCATGCATGATGTCCTTGATGCTATGCCAGGTTAGGATCTTGTTGTTTTAGTTTCTTTGCATCTCCCTTTTCTTTTAACATGCGTGGACTATATTTTTCCTGAACTGATATGCTTGTTCTTGATTGCAGAGGGTATCAAGCAAAATAAAGCAAGAACTATCTTGCAGCACTTGAGTGAAGCATGGCGTTGCTGGAAAGCAAATATTCCTTGGAAGGTATTTCACTCTTCAGCTGCTTAAACTATGTTCCTTGTACTGGTGAATGGTGATAATGCGTATTCTAAACGGTGTTGCTCCTTGCATTGTGCCTGAACGTGATTTTTATAATTTTCTTGAACTTATCAGGTACCTGGCTTGCCAGTCCCAATTGAGAACATGATACTGCGTTATGTCAAATCAAAAGCTGATTGGTGGACCAATGTTGCTCATTACAATCGGGAACGTATTAGACGGGGAGCTACAGTAGACAAGACTGTTTGCCGAAAGAATCTTGGAAGATTGACTCGTCTTTGGTTGAAGGCCGAGCAGGTGTGTGATACACAATACACTTACCATTTTGAATGTGCTTGGAATTCGTAATCTCCATTCCATTTCTTATTCTAAAGTACTTTTGTTGAATTGTCTTCGCCTCTATTTGCAGGAACGACAACACAACTATCTAAAAGATGGCCCATATGTCACGCCTGAAGAAGCAGTGGCCATATACACGACAACTGTTCATTGGCTTGAGTCTAGAAAATTCTCTCCAATTCCTTTCCCTCCCTTATCTTATAAGCATGATACAAAGCTCCTCATTCTTGCCCTGGAGAGATTGAAGGAATCTTATAGTGTTGCTGTTAGGTTGAACCAGCTGCAGAGAGAAGAATTGGGTCTGATCGAGCAAGCTTATGATAACCCGCACGAGGCTCTGTCACGTATCAAACGTCATTTGCTCACACAGCGTGCCTTCAAAGAAGTAAGTTGTAATGAAGTTTCACATTTAATCTCATTCATAAAATTTGAGAGATAATTCAATACCTTACAAATGGGTCAAGGTTTTATTAAAATGAGCTAATAAGTATAACTTTTTTTTTTTTGTCTCTGTTGTTTTTTAAGCATGTTGTCCTAACAAGAGGATATTTTACAGGTTGGCATCGAGTTCATGGATTTATATAGCTATCTAATTCCTGTTTACGAGATTGAACCTCTTGAAAAGATCACTGATGCATATTTGGACCAATATCTGTGGTATGAGGGCGATAAGCGCCACCTTTTCCCTAATTGGATAAAGCCTGCAGATTCAGAACCGCCGCCTCTGTTGGTTTACAAGTGGTGCCAAGGCATAAACAACTTACAGGGCATATGGGACACTAGTGACGGGCAGTGCGTTGTGATGCTTCAAACTAAATTTGAGAAGTTCTTCGAAAAGATTGATCTAACCATGCTTAACAGGTATTGTAATTAACATGATTCCGCAATTCTATTGAAAAGCAGTTGGATTTGTGTAAACACAAAACTTATCCTTTCTCATATGCTTGCAGGCTTCTGCGCTTGGTTCTTGACCATAATATTGCTGATTATGTCACTGCAAAGAATAATGTTGTTTTGTCGTACAAGGATATGAGCCATACAAACTCTTATGGGCTCATACGTGGTCTTCAGTTTGCTTCATTTGTTGTGCAGTACTACGGGCTCGTTCTGGATCTTCTAATTCTTGGTCTGACACGCGCGAGTGAAATTGCTGGTCCACCACAGATGCCTAATGAGTTCATTACTTTCCACGACTCTAGAGTAGAAACCCGACATCCAATCCGACTGTACTCTAGGTACATAGAAAAGGTGCATATATTGTTCCGCTTCACTCACGAGGAGGCTCGGGATCTTATCCAGCGCTATCTTACAGAGCATCCTGATCCTAACAATGAAAATATGGTTGGTTATAATAATAAGAAGTGCTGGCCTAGAGATGCTAGAATGCGACTCATGAAGCATGATGGTATGCAATTTTCGGTTCTCTAATTTGATTATATGTTATTCTTATTATGGTCTTTTTTACTTTCTGATGACTGATAATTTATCTGGGCAACCTTCTTTTAGTTAATCTCGGAAGAAGTGTTTTCTGGGATATGAAGAACAGACTTCCTAGAAGCATTACCACACTCGAATGGGAGAACAGCTTTGTGTCCGTCTACAGCAAAGACAATCCAAACTTGCTGTTCAGCATGTACGTTCCCCTACTCCACCCAAGCCCCCCCACCCCCCAAACCCCAAGAAGAAAAGTCTACTTATTTGAAATTCTTTGAAGCTGTCTACTCCCGAGGGACATGGAAAGTAATATAACTGTTTGCATTTCAGGTGTGGTTTCGAAGTTCGTATACTGCCCAAGATAAGAATGACTCTAGAGGCCTTCAGCAATACAAGAGATGGTGTCTGGAATTTGCAAAATGAGCAAACAAAAGAACGCACTGCGGTTGCTTTTCTACGTGTAGATGATGAACACATGAAGGTGTTTGAGAATCGTGTTAGGCAGATACTCATGTCCTCAGGTTCTACAACATTTACAAAGATTGTCAACAAATGGAATACAGCTCTCATAGGTAAAATTTGCATTGCTTCTGATGCTTGTCTTCCAACCACTTGGTCACAACTGCTAGCTATTGTTTCTGTTTTTTCTAAGACCTCTGGTTCACTGATGCAGGGCTCATGACATATTTCCGTGAAGCAACTGTTCACACACAAGAATTGCTGGATCTGCTGGTAAAGTGTGAGAATAAGATACAGACTCGTATTAAGATTGGGCTGAACTCTAAGATGCCTAGCAGGTACTGTGCTTCGTTTGTGATCCTTTATGTTCCATGATTCTCTGCTCTTTGCTCAGGCTTCTTGAAATATCTGAAACCTTTTCTTCTGTCTTCTATTGTTTCAAGTTGTTCTTTTCTTTGCTTGGTTTTCTTGAAATGTCTGAAACTTGTTCATCTATCTGCTATTGTTTCAAGTTCTTTTCTTTTTTCGGTCTTCTGGAAATTCCTGAAACATGTTCTATTTTCAGGTTCCCTCCTGTTATCTTTTACACACCAAAGGAAATTGGAGGGCTTGGAATGCTGTCAATGGGTCACATATTAATTCCCCAGAGTGACCTTCGGTATAGTAAACAGACAGATGTTGGTGTAACACATTTTAGGAGTGGAATGAGTCATGAAGAGGACCAGTTGATTCCAAATCTCTATCGATACATTCAGGTAGACAGAATTCTTATAGAATATTACCTTTTTTTTTGGGATTAAGTTACCACATTAATTTCTGATTTGGCTTTGCCTCCTTCTGTCACAGCCATGGGAGAGCGAGTTCATTGATTCTCAGCGTGTTTGGGCTGAATATGCATTGAAGAGGCAAGAAGCCCAGGCACAGAATAGGCGATTAACCCTAGAGGATTTGGAAGTAAGTGTCCTTTATAAGTTTGTATTTTCATTTGTTGTCTCATCTGTGTATAGTTGGCTGTAAGCTATGTGTTTACATGTTCCTCTTCGACTTACATGTTCTTCTTCAACTTTTAGGACTCGTGGGATCGTGGGATTCCTCGTATCAATACTCTGTTTCAGAAAGACCGTCACACCCTTGCATATGACAAAGGGTGGCGAGTTAGAACAGATTTTAAGCAGTACCAGGTTCTGAAGCAAAACCCGTTCTGGTGGACACACCAGAGACACGATGGGAAGTTGTGGAACTTGAACAATTACAGAACTGATGTTATTCAAGCTTTGGGAGGAGTAGAAGGAATTCTTGAACACACATTATTCAAGGGAACATAGTAAGTCCTCTACCTGTATCTTTTAGTCCAGGCCTACTCTTTTTTTTAAAAAAATTAACTTTGTTGGATGGTTGCTTTATTTTTTAATACATGATTTTCCCTTTGTGGGAACAATTCGCTGGTGTGGATTTACTTCCACATTGGTGTACTGTAGTCACAGTCCGTTCATAATTTCTAGTAACTTGAAGTTATTTTGTATGATGTTCTCAACTATCGTACTTCCTGTTCTACTTTTCAGCTTCCCTACATGGGAGGGTCTTTTCTGGGAGAAAGCTTCAGGTTTTGAGGAGTCAATGAAGTATAAGAAACTGACAAATGCCCAAAGATCTGGACTTAATCAAATCCCTAACAGAAGATTTACTCTGTGGTGGTCGCCGACCATAAATAGGGCAAATGTATACGTTGGTTTCCAGGTCCAGCTGGATCTCACTGGGATTTTTATGCACGGGAAGATACCAACTCTAAAGATCTCCCTTATTCAGATATTCCGTGCTCACTTGTGGCAGAAAATTCACGAGAGTGTTGTAATGGATCTTTGCCAAGTTTTGGATCAGGAGCTGGATGCACTGGAAATTGAGACTGTTCAGAAAGAAACCATCCACCCTAGGAAGAGTTACAAAATGAACAGCTCCTGTGCAGACATTCTACTCTTTGCTGCTCATAGATGGCCCATGTCCAAACCTAGTCTTGTGGCAGAGTCAAAGGATGTGTTTGACCAAAAGGCCAGCAATAAATACTGGATAGATGTGCAGCTACGCTGGGGGGATTATGATTCTCATGATATTGAGCGGTACACAAGAGCAAAATTCATGGATTACACTACTGACAATATGTCGATCTATCCATCACCAACTGGTATGCTTAGTCCCTAATTTGTTACTCCCTTTGTCTCTTACTTAATTGTTCATTTGCTTTTGACACGGGTTTTAATGTGGGAGTTGTTTAATAGTATTAAAGTAGATAAAATAGCTTTTTGACGAGGGTGTTTTAGTCAATTGAAGAGAATAAGACAACAAATATGTTTTTGTGTGGGGAAAGTAATGGCACGGGCTGTAATTTTGAGATGTTTGAGGGGGGTAGCTAGAAGTGATTGAGCTTTTTTATTTCCCTTTTAGGAAATGTTCAATTAAGTTAGGGACGGACCGTTTTGGCAATTGTTCATTTAAGGGATGGGGGGAGTATGATATAATAAAAAATGATCTTTTTTTTCTCACATTCGGTAACTTGGTAATGTTATATACAGGGGTAATGATTGGACTTGATCTAGCTTACAATCTGCATTCTGCTTTTGGTAATTGGTTCCCTGGGTCAAAGCCGCTAATTGCCCAGGCCATGAACAAGATAATGAAGGTATTTATATTTCTAAATTCAGCACTTTATTCTTGTTGACTTGTAAGATGCACATTTCAACTTCGTTCTTGATATTATTAGTGTGGTTAATATCTTTAAAATTTTTCTTGCAGTCAAACCCAGCGCTATATGTTCTTAGAGAACGTATAAGAAAAGGGCTGCAATTGTATTCTTCAGAACCTACAGAGCCTTATTTATCATCTCAGAACTATGGAGAAATTTTCAGCAATCAGATTATCTGGTTTGTGGATGACACAAATGTGTACCGTGTCACGATACACAAGACGTTTGAGGGAAATCTCACAACAAAACCCATTAATGGTGCCATTTTCATCTTCAACCCTAGAACGGGTCAACTATTTCTAAAGGTTTGTTTTTGATTACCTTGCAACATGATTCACTATTGTTTTTGTGGTTTATTCTTTATAAACTTGTAAAATTTCCTCTGTGCCTTACAGGTCATTCACACAAGTGTGTGGGCTGGACAAAAGCGTCTTGGTCAGCTGGCAAAGTGGAAAACTGCTGAAGAAGTTGCTGCTTTGGTTCGATCATTGCCTGTTGAAGAGCAGCCTAAACAGATCATTGTAACTCGCAAGGGAATGCTGGATCCTCTTGAGGTGCATTTGCTCGATTTCCCAAATATTGTGATCAAGGGTAGTGAGCTGCAGTTGCCATTCCAGGCTTGCTTGAAGATCGAGAAATTTGGTGATCTAATATTGAAGGCCACAGAACCCCAAATGGTCTTGTTCAACATATACGATGATTGGTTAAAAACCATATCATCTTACACCGCCTTCTCCAGGCTGATATTGATTTTGCGAGCTCTCCACGTGAACAACGAGAAGGCCAAAATGTTGCTGAAGCCTGACAAGACCATTGTCACGGAGGCCCACCATATCTGGCCTAGTTTGAATAATGATCAGTGGGTGAAGGTGAGAATATTGTTGATTCTCTCTTTTCTTTCATATAGTACTGCTGCTTGCGTTTCTCATGCAGTTTTGTTTTCTTGCGATGTGCGTGCAGGTTGAAGTTGCTCTCAAAGATCTAATTCTTTCGGACTATGCAAAGAAGAACAATGTAAACACATCTGCGTTAACCAATTCTGAGGTCCGTGACATTATTCTTGGAGCTGAGATCACTCCACCATCACAACAACGTCAGCAAATTGCTGAGATTGAGAAACAGGTGATTTTCCCAGTTTTAATTCTTTATATCAAGTTGTATCTTGTCTGTTTCATGTTAGCCTAGTTGTTAAAATACTATGTGTATTTTGTTGTTTGATTAGGCGAAGGAGTCTAGTCAGCTGACAGCAGTCACCACAAGAACCACAAACGTGCATGGTGATGAACTAATCGTGACCACAACCAGTCCTTACGAACAAGCTGCATTTGGGTCTAAGACCGACTGGCGTGTGAGAGCAATATCTGCCACTAATCTCCATCTTCGTGTCAATCACATATATGTTAACTCAGAAGATATCAAGGTATTTTCCTCAATTATCTGCTATTCTTCTGCAACACTTTGAAGATAGATTTTCTAATATATTGTGTTTAAATTTCAGGAAACGGGATATACTTATATTATGCCCAAAAATATCTTGAAAAAGTTCATATGCATAGCTGATCTGCGTACTCAGATTGCCGGATACCTTTATGGAGTTAGTCCTCCAGATAATCCCCAGGTGAAAGAAATCCGCTGCATTGCTATGCCACCGCAGTGGGGTACACATCAGCAGGTTCATCTTCCATCGGCTCTTCCTGAACATGATTTCCTAAATGACTTGGAGCCGCTAGGGTGGATGCACACACAACCGAATGAGCTTCCTCAGCTTTCACCGCAGGTACCAACTTGCTTCTTCTTTACCTTGCTTTTGGCTTAATTTGCGATTAATCTCTTATCGTTTTGTAATTGCTCGGTGTAGGATCTTGCTGCTCATGCTCGGGTCTTATCGAACAACAAACAATGGGACGGAGAGAAGTGCATAATTCTGACATGCAGTTTCACCCCCGGTTCTTGCTCATTAACAGCATATAAACTGACCCCATCGGGATACGAGTGGGGCAAGAGCAACACTGATGCTGCTAGCAATCCACATGGTTATCTCCCAACATACTACGAGAAAGTCCAGATGCTCTTGAGTGACCGTTTCCTCGGTTTCTACATGGTATATAACCTTCTGTTTTATTTTTAAATCCTTGTTCTATATTGCATAGCGTCTTAATTTTCTCATGGGATGTTTGGGCCTTACAGATACCGGATAACGGCCCTTGGAACTACAACTTTATGGGGGTTAAACATACGGTGAGTATGAAGTACGGGGTGAAACTGGGCACGCCAAGGGAGTACTATAACGAGGACCATCGCCCAACACATTTCTTGGAGTTCAGCAATATGGAGGAAGGAGACACTATTGAAGGTGATAGGGAAGATACCTTTACATGATGGAACACAATGTTATTTTGTAGCTCTACTTGAAGCCGAATTTTTGCTAATATTGTACATATGTATTAGGCTAAAATTGTATGTTGAGGTATCAAATATGCCTCGACCCTGCTGTGCTTGCTTGTATGTTCATCATCACATGGGATATGAGTGAAACCTTTTATTTTTGGTTGAGTAATGGTGGCGGACACTGTTGTATTTTTATCATCCATACTGCTCTATTCTATTCTTAGTTATATGCATATACTGAATATTAGTAAAATTTTATCCATGTTAATGTAGTTTTAATTTTATTTGATTACTTTTACACGTGTTGTTTGCAATGGATAATCTCTCCCAAATTTTATGACAAGATTTTACCCAAAATAAAAAAACAACTCACATTATTTTTTCCAATAATACCAGTTCTTTATTTTACTTTTCCTTTAGTCAAATTTTTTCCACTTTAATCAATGAATTATCAATATTATCCCTTTTTTTTTTTTTATCTTACCCATCACTTTATTTCATTTTTTAATCTACCTTTTTTTAATATACGGGCCATCATAAAATCCTGTTACGGAGGGGAGTGTATTTACAAATATGGTTGCAAAAAATCGAAAGGCAAAAAATAATATCTGCATCAGTTTGCAAGGGTTTAATTAAGAATTCGAAATATTTTTTTCTCCCTGCTCTTGGTCGCAGTCAAGGGATCTGCCACCGTCGCTGATGTCGCTTCATTGCTCGAAGACATGCTGACGCAGCACGCGGGTGAGTTTGTTCTGGTTTTTAGTTTTGGGTTTTGTTTTGTTATTCAGCCTGAATTACCAATTTTTTAGTACTGTGATTTGGTTTTAATCTTTTACTGTGATTTGGTTTTTAGTTTTTTCAATTAAAAAAGGATAAAGAAAAAGGGTCCGCCTAGGTGTTAGGCATCCCAAAATTGCCCGATCTACGATTTCCGACTTTTGTTCTTTGGCTTACAGTCACTAATTAAATTGAAACTGTTCATCGCGGCTCCAGTTATAGTTTCAGTTTCGGGATCTATAGCCGTTTGAACACCTCTATTATTCATAATATTAATTCTAATTCTACTTTAGGGAAATAAGAATTTATTACTCCTTCCTCCCAAATGTACTCACATTTGTCTTATATTGTTTGTCCATCGAATGTGGTCCCATACACTTTATGGAAACAATCACACTCTAATCAATACTTAATTACTTAAACTTTATTCACAAACAATTACTTTATTCACAATGAATGCCACAATAACTTATAATACCCTTACTCTACATTTAGTCATTTAGTGGATTTTTCTGCCCCACTCACTACATTTAGTGGATGGAGGTAGTATTTATTATTATTATTTTTTTTGGTGGTAGGCTTTTGGGTTAACTTCATTAAGTAAGAGAACACTAATTAATTTAATTTATCCACCGCTGAAAAGTTGTAAGCATTTTGTTTACCATTGCAAAGCCGTAAAGTTGTCTGTTTAATGAATGAAGAAATGGAATGATCTTTGTAAATAGCAGGGGACACGATCAAATGATGATGAAAATTCATTGACTCTGTAAATAGCAGGTGACACGATCAACGATGATGAAAATTCATTGACTCTGTAAATAGCAGGGGACACGATCAAAGGATGATGAAAATTCATTGACTCTGTAAATAGCAGGGGACACGATCAAACGATGATGAAAATTCATTGACTTTGTAATAGTAGGGGACACGGTCACACGGAATCAATAATTTCAAAATTGTTTATTTGTTAGAGCATTCTTGTGGATGTTATAAGTTTTATATCTATATATATCTCCACCGGGTGTATTATTAACTTTCATCAGAAAAAAAAAAAAAAAACAAAGAAAAGAAAACTAATTGAGAAAGGGCAGTGAATCATGGCTGAAGTCATAGTCTCCGCTGTGGCTGAGCTGCTTGTAGGCATCATCATAGATCAGATTCAAAACGAAATACAATTGGTGAGAGGTGTGGACAAGGAGGTTCTCAATCTTGCCAATGAGCTGGAGACTCTAAAATATGTGTTGGACAATGCTGAGAATCGACGATTTCAGGACAAAAACATCAATAACTGGGTGTCGAGGCTGGAACAGACGTCCCATGAAATGGAGGACGTGTTGGAGGAATGGAATTATGCTCTTCTCAAACTCAAGATGCATGTTCCTCCTCCTCCTAAGTACGAGGTATGCTCCTTCATCCCATCTTCGTGTTTATGTTTCAACAAAGTTGCTATTCGTCGTGATATTGCTAAGAAGATAAAAAATGTGATGCAACAACTCGATCAAATATTGAGGGAGAAAGATCGATATAATTTTGTCACATCTGATCGTCTAGTTAATTCCTGGCAAGTTCAATCTACTTCCTTTATCGACTTAGAAAAAATCCAAGGCCGACAAAAAGAGAGTGATTTTCTTGTTGGCAAACTTACTGATAATGGGGAATTAGGAAACCAAATCCTGTCCATAGTGGGTATGGGTGGACTTGGGAAGACTACTCTAGCTCAACTAGTTTACAATGATGGTCGAGTGGAGAAATCTTTCGACTTAAGGATCTGGATTTGTGTTTCAGATCCTTTTGATCCAGCTGCAATTGCTAAAGAGATTCTTGAGAGCATAGAAAAGGGTAGTTCTCCAAATAGCAACCAACTAGATGTCCTACTTAAACATGTAGAAAAGTCAATCATAGGAAATAAATTTCTCCTTGTGCTTGATGATGTTTGGACAGAAGACCAAAACAAATGGGAAGCCCTAAGAAACACCCTTAAACGTGGTGGAGCTGGTAGTAAGATTTTGGTGACAACCAGAAATAGAAGTGTTGGGAAAATGATGGGCTTAAAGGAAAGTGACATATGTAATCTAGGATTTCTAACGAATGAAGAGTGTTGGTCATTAATATTGTGTCGTATTGCCCTTTCCAAAAGGAATGAAGTGGAATTTGAGGGGATTGGTAAGAAACTAGCTCAAAAGTGTAAAGGTTGGCCTCTTGCCGCAATCACTTTGGCAAGCCTTTTGCGTAGTAAGAGTAGCATGGAAGAGTGGGAAAATGTATTAAATAGTGAAATATACAGAATGGAGATAGTGGAAACAGGGACAATGAAAGTAGATATTTTTCTCAATTTGCTATTGAGCTACAATAATTTGACACCAACACTTAAACGTTGCTTCTCATATTGCGCAGTCTTTCCTAAAGATGCAAATATTGATGTCGATGAGCTAATAGGAAAATGGATGGCGCTTGGTTATCTAAACTCCAAATTTGGTGACTTGGAACTTGAAGGGAGAGAATGCTTTAATGTTTTAGTAGAGCGCTCTCTGTTTCATGATTTTAAGATGGATGATGCTTTAGATAATAAAATAATTAGTTGTAAGATGCATGATATAGTACATGATTTTGCTCAATTTATTAGGAAGGGGGGTAGGGCAGAGGGTGAAAGAACGAATATGACTTGCCAAGCCTGTGACCCTATATCTGTTTCCAATGTGAATCAATTTTTTAGCTTAGATTGGAAGTACAAAGAATCTTCTACACCTCTTTGTGACTGCTTCAGACGTCTAAGAGTGTTAAGTATGAAGAAATTGCCAAGTATTCCGCAAGGAATGCAAAATTTGATTCATTTGAGATGGTTGAACTTGAGTGGAAATGCACTATCTCAAGAATGGCTTAAAATCATTTTCCAGTTTTATTACTTGAAAACTCTTAAATTAATGGACTGCAGCCTAGAAGAGGTTCCTAGGGATATTGGGAATTTGATTCACTTGAGAGACTTGGACTTGAGTTATAACATGTCTTTAATCGAGTTGCCAAGTGAAATTGGAAAATTGATTCAATTGAGACAATTGAAATTATGTCATAATGAGTCTCTAGAGAAGTTGCCGAGTGAAATAGGAAATTTGACTCACTTGAGACACTTGGACTTGAGTTATACTATGTCTTTAACAGAGTTGCCAAGTGAAATTGGAAAATTGATTCAATTGAGACAATTGAACTTATGTCATAACGAGTCTCTAGAGGAGTTGCCAAGTGAAATCGGGAATTTAACTCACTTGAGAGACTTGGACTTGAGTTATAATATGACTTTAATAGAGTTTCCAAGTGAAATAGGGAAATTGATTCAATTGAGACAATTGAACTTATGTCGTAATGAGTCTCTAGAGGAGTTGACCAGTGAAATCGGGAATTTGACACACTTGAGAGACTTGGACTTGAGTTATAATATGTCTTTAAAGGAGTTGCCAAGTGAAATTGGAAAATTGATTCAATTGAAACAATTGAACTTATGCCATAATGAGTCTCTAGAGAGGTTGCCAAGTGAGATTGGAAATTTGACTGGCTTGATAGACTTGGACTTGAGTTATAATATGACTTTAATAGAGTTGCCAAGTGAAATTGGAAAATTGATTCAATTGAAACGATTGAACTTATGTGGTAATGAGTCTCTAGAAAAGTTACCAAGTGAAATTGGGAATTTCACTCACTTGATAGACTTGGACCTGAGTTATAACATGTCTTTATTGGAGTTGCCAAGTGAAATTGGAAAATTGATTCAATTGAAACAATTGAACTTATGCCATAATGAGTCTCTAGAGAAGTTGCCAAGTGAGATTGGAAATTTGACTAACTTGATAGACTTGGACTTGAGTTATAATATGACTTTAATAGAGTTGCCAAGTGAAATTGGAAAATTGATTCAATTGAGACAATTGAACTTACGTCATAATGAGTCTCTAGAGAAGTTGCCAAGTGAAATAGGAAATTTGACTCAGTTGATATACTTGGACTTGAGTTATAATATGTCTTTAGAGGAGATGCCGAGGAGCATACGTGATTTCCATGAATTGCGAAGCTTGGATATTTCTTATTGCCCAAGTCTGAGCAGAATTCCTGCAGAGCTGGCCCAGTTAACAAGTCTTCAAAGTTTGAAGGGCTTCCAAAGAGAAAGTGGTAAGAGCAAGTTGGGATTACTGAAGAAGTTAAACTATCTCAGTGGAGAACTAGAGTTGATTATCAAATTAGACAATGATGATGAAGTGGATGATGAAGTGGTTGAGGATGCCCGGGAAGCAGAATTGAGGAATAAGATACATCTTCAGAAACTCGTTATCGAATTTGAGGATGAGATGGATGAATGCAGCAACAAGGTGAGGATGGACGTGGTAGATGCTTTGGAGCCACATCCAAATCTACAAGGTCTGTATATTGGGAAATATAAAGGCTCCAAACTTCCGTTGAGCTGGATGGTCTCCCCTCTCAACCAACTACAATATATTAGGCTATTTAAATGCAATCACTTGTCATCTTTGCTACCCCTTGGAAAACTACCATGCCTGGAAGATATTGAAATTTGGCATATGCCCGGATTTGAATTTGTGGGACGAGAATTCTTGGGAATAGAAGAAAGGGGTGTTGATATTGAGTCTCCATCAAATGCTGTTATTGTCTTTCCCAAATTGAAGAGACTCACATTTGAAAGCTGTCGAAACTGGAAGGAGTGGGAGGACATCACAGCTGAAGAAGAGCAACACTATACCATCATGCCTTGTCTGGAAAAGTTAGCCATCAGAGATTGCCCCGTCCTGATGAAACTGCCACACACCCTCCTCAGTAAGGAATGGCCATTGGAGACGTTGTACATTACTGATTCAGAGATGCTACAACAACATTGCAGGGAAAATGGTGTAGCGTTTATTCCTGATCAATCCGAAAGGTACTTACAAATAACTTTAACATCCAAAATATTACAATGTTGTTGTTATCAATATATATATATATTATCATCAATTAATGATTGTTTCTTTAGACTTTAGTCATGCTTGCTTCTTCATTTCAATGCAGAGTGTCTTATCTTATTTTTCCTTTTGAGACATTATAGTTTACTCTTGCATTAACTTGCTATAAATTGTTAGATTGGTAAGTTATGGAAGTGAAGTAGGCTCATTTGGGTATCCTGCTGATGAATTATACTTTTACAGGCCGTTCAGGGAGAGTTGATAAATCCTACAGCTTCTAGAATTTCAATATTGTTTACTTCACGATGCAACTGGACGAATGAGGCGTGTCTGAGTGGTAAGAGATGCTCAATCTTCATTTTCTTAAGTTGCAAAATAGTATTATTGTGTATTATGGTGTGCTTATTTTGCTTCATCTTTGGGCAGCTCCTCGTATACTATATCCTGTCAATCTTGGTGTCAGCTACCAAAAACTTTTGAAATGCTTCGTGTTCGTATGCGTTGAATCAGCAGAAGAAGCACCGATTTACTTGCTAGCTAGTCAAGGCAACATGTTGAAAGTCCTTTAAGGATCTCTTCTTTTTCACGGGTGAACTGAAATGCTTGTTCTTGATATTTTTGTCTCTTGTTTTTAAAGCATGTCGAGCTAAATAAGTGGATATTTTACAGGTTGGCATCGAGTTTATGGATTTATATAGCTATATCATGTCCTCAGGTTTCTACATGGTATGTAACCTTCTGTTTTATTTTTAAATCCTTGTTCAACTTTGCATAGCTTCTTAATTTTGTCATGGGATATTTGGGCCTTACAGATACCGGCTTGGAACTACAACTTTATGGGGGTTAAGCATACGGTGAGCATGAAGCACAGCTGAAACTAGGCATGCCCGGGAGTATTATAACAAAGATCATCGCCCATACGTGAGGGAACACAGTGTTATTTTGTAGCTCTATCGTTTAATCGTAACTTTTGAAGCCAAAATTTTGCTAATATTGTACATATATATGTATTAGGCTAACATTGTATGTTGAGGCAGGACAAAATTTTGCTAATATTGTACACATATAAACTTGTAAAATTTTCTCTGTGCCTTGCAGGTCATTCACACAAGTGTGTGGGTTGGACAAAAGCGTCTTGGTCAGCTGGCAAAGTGGAAAACTGCTGAAGAAGTTGCTGCTTTGGTCCGATCATTGCCTGTTGAAGAGCAGCCTAAACAGGTCATCGTAACTCGCAAGGGAATGTTGGATCCTCTTGAGGTGCATTTGCTCGATTTCCCGAATATTGTGATTAAGGGTAGTGAGCTGCAGTTGCCATTCTAGGCTTGCTTGAAGATCGAGAAATTTGGTGATCTAATATTGAAGGCCACAGAACCCCAAATGGTCCTGTTCAACATATACGATGATTGGTTAAAAACCATATCATCTTACACCGCCTTCTGCAGGCTGATATTGATTTTGCGAGCTCTTAACGTGAACAACGAGAAGGCTAAAATGTTGCTGAAGCCTGACAAGACCATTGTTAAGGAGGCCCACCTGGCCTAGTTTGAATAATGATCAGTGGGTGAAGGTGAGAATGTTGTTGATTGTATCTCTTTTCATATAGTACTGCTGCTTGCTTTTCTCATGCAGTTTCGTTTTCTTGTGATGTGCGTGCTGGTTGTTGTTGCTCTCAAAGATTTAATTCTTTCGGACTATGCGTTAACCAATTCTGAGGTCCGTGACATTATTCTTGGAGCTGAAATCACTCCACCTTCACACAACAGCGTCAACAAATTGCTGAGATTGAGAAACAGGTGATTTTCTCTGTTTTAATTCTTTATAACAAGAAGTTGTATCTTGTCTGTTTCATGTTAGCCTAGTTGTTAAAATACTGTGTGTTTTTTGTTGTTTGATTGGGCGAAGGAGTCTAGGCGATGGATACACACACAACCGAATGAGCTTCCTCAGCTTTCACCGCATGTACCAACTTGCTTCTTCTTTACCTTGCTTTTTGGCTTATTTTAAGATTAATCTTTTATCATTTTGTAATTGCTCGATGTAGGATCTTGCTGCTCATGCTCATGCTCGGGTCCTATCGAACAACAAACAATGGGACAGAGAGATGTGCATAATTCTGACATGCAGTTTCACCCCCGACTCTTGCTCATTAACTGCGTATAAACTGACCCCATCGGGATACGAGTGGGGCAAGAGCAACACTGATGCTTCTAGAAATCCACATGGTTATCTCCAAACATACTACGAGAAAGTCCAGATGCTCTTGAGTGACCGTTTCCTCGGTTTCTACATGGTATATAACCTTGTGTTTTATTTTTAAATCCTTGTTCTGTTTTGCATTGCTTCTTAATTTTCTCATGGGATATTTGGGCCTTACAGATATTGGATAACGGCCCTTGGAACTACAACTTTATGGTGGTTAAGCATACGGTGAGCATGAAGTACGGGGTGAAACTAAGCACGCCAAGGGAGTACTATAATGAGGATCATCGCCCAACA
This sequence comes from Galeopsis tetrahit, assembly GCA_963675135.1. Lineage (NCBI taxonomy): Eukaryota > Viridiplantae > Streptophyta > Magnoliopsida > Lamiales > Lamiaceae > Galeopsis > Galeopsis tetrahit. Next base: position 6,782,321 of record OY776126.1, read on the forward strand.
CATTTCTTGGAGTTTAGCAACATGGAGGAAGGTGACACTGTCGAAGGTGATAGGGAAGATACCTTTACTTGATGGAACACAATGTTATTTTGTAGCTCTACTTGAAGCCGATTTTTTGCTAATATTGTACTTGTTAAGAATAATGCAATATTGAAAATGTCATCTGATGCTACCTATATGCTACCTATCAGAAGAGTAGCTAGTCTGCTGATATTGGAGTTCAGTACAAGTTGAGTAAGGTGTACCCAGTTGATAAGGTTTAGTGTTCTGATATAGGTGTCAACTAATTTGAGATGAGTTGGGACAACTCTGCTGATAGCAAGTTCTAAGTGATCATACTTGTAATCTGTAAACTTTCGTTCGAGTTTAGTGAAGAGACTCTTCTATCCTCCGTGGACGTAGATCATTTGATCGAACCACGTAAATCCCTTGTTCTTATCTTTGTTTCTTTATTCGTTTCAATTTATTGCGTTTCTAGTTGTCTTGTTTTATCATTTGTGAGGAATTGCTAAGTGGATACAAACATATGTATTAGGCTAAAATTGTACGTTGAGGTAGTAAATAAGATGTCTCGACCCTGCTGTGCTTGCTTGTATGTTCATCATCACATGGGATATGATTGAAACCTTTTATTTTTGGTTGAGTAATGGTGGCGGACACTGTTGTATTTTCATCATCCATACTGCTCTATTCTATTCTTAGTTATATGCATATACTGAATATTAGTAAAATTTTATCCATGTTAATGTAGTTTTAATTTTATTTGATTACATTCACTTATTGTTTGTAATGGATAATTTCTCCAAAATTATTCTGTTCATCGTGGCTCCAGTTGTAGTTTCAGTTTCAAGTTCTATATCCGTTTGAACTCCTCTTTTCGTAATATTAATACAACTTCAGGGATATAAGAATTTATTCTTTTTTTTTTTCTTATGGTGAATGCTATATTTTGGAATCAACCATTGAAAAGTAAATGAAGAAAGAGACGTACTATAGTTTGTAAATAGTTTGTAAATAGTAGGGGACACGGTCACAATGGAATCAATAATTGCAGAGTTAATTTTCTGTTTTGTTAGTGGATGTTATAAGTTCAATATCCATATCTTTCCCTGGTGTACTGATATCATTCATCAGAAAAAAATAATAAAGAAAACAATTGAGGTAGGCAGTAAATCATGGCTGAAGTAATTGTGGCTGATCAGCTTGTAGCCATCAGATTCAAAATGAAATACATTTGGTGAGAGGTGTGGAGAGTTTCTCAATCTTGCCGATGAGCTGAAGACACTTAGAAATGTGTTGGATGATATTGAGAATCGACGATTTCACGACAAAATTATCAATCACTCGGCTGTTGAGGTTGGAAGAGGTTTCTAATGAAATGGAGGACGTGTTGAACGAATGGAAGTATGCTCTTCTCAAACTGAAGATGCATGCTGCTCCTCCTAAGTACAAGGTATGCTCCTTCATCCCATCCTCGTGTTTAGGTATGCTCCTTCATCCCATCCTCGTGTTTATGTTTCAACAAAGTAGCTATTCATAATCATATTGCCAAGAAGATAAAAAATGTGATGCAACAACTCGATCACATATTGAGAGAGAAAGATCGATATAATTTTGCCACATCTGCGACTACCACTTATCGTTTTGCTAATTCCTGGCAAGTTCAATCTACGTCCTGTTGAATTTTTGAGCTCCCAACAATGGCTTTACAAAATTGACAGAAATAAATAACAAAATTATAAATACAATTAAATAAATATTTACACAAAGTCTTCGATTTTCCTCTTTTCTCCTTTAGCAGCTTCCCAAAACAGGCAGGTTCTCGAAATCAGTAGCAACGACCCCATCTCACGAACAATGGAACAAAGTAAAAGTCGAGTAAAGGAAACCCTTTTCCCGCAAAACGAATACGTCCGGGCTAGTGCTCACGGTTTGACGTAACATTTTAAAAGGTAAAACGACTTTCGCCTCTATACGAGCAGCACCACAACGTATAGAGTTCCAACGAACTGAATCGACACGAAAACTGGACTGCACTCTATATGCTCGATGCAAATATGTATGATGTTATGATTTTTTCTATAAAATCAAGTGTTCGTCTCTTTGTGTGAGTATGCAAGTGTGTGTATGAGTGTTTTTCAACATAAAACATGTACCCTATTTATAGGCATGTTCCAAACATGTGAGGGGTCTCCACATTTATTATGACATTCATGCTATTTGTAACGTCTTGCGGTTACAAGATTTAAGTATGACATTCATGGTTTTGTAACTCCTCTACGGTTACAAATTCATTACTGAAACGTCTACGAACCTAGACAACCGAACGTCCAAGTTCATCACAATTTGTAACGTCAATGTACCGACATCCTCAACGTCCAAATTCGTCATAGTTCAAATTCAACTTTAAAATTTATTTGGGTTAACCCAATTTCAAATTGGGTTTCAACTTTCTGAAAACTTGATTTGTATGAGCCAAGCCCAAATATTCAAGTTCCAAAATTATAGATGGATCTGAAAGCCCAAATTTAAAATCCACGAGTCACGAGCCCAAAATTAGGCCCAAGCTCAACCGGACGAGCACACACGTGCATCCGTATAAACTATTGGATTGCTCCTTAGTCATTATTATTTGAACCATTGTAACACCCTCCTATTTATAAGGAGTAATTAGCCCCATTAAACTTTCAAAGTTTCAATGTGGGACAATTAGCATGATATAACACTTTATCCCATAAAGTGTATTATTTGACGTTTCAACTTCGTGAATTAATTTCTCACTCACCGAAATTCGGTTTTGAGATTTTAAATACACCACGAACATCTACTCCGAGAGTAGAACGATTTTATGCCATTTAATTTCCTTGAAATTACATTTATAGCCCTCAATAAATTGGTCAAAGACGAGTGTTCTCCACTCTCATTTTAAAATCAATTAATTAATTAAAATTAATCAATTTCTAACCAATTTCTCCAACACGTCCTTTATCGACTTAGACAAAGTCTATGACCGGGATAGAGATATGGATATTCTTGTTGACAAACTTACTGATAATAATGGTGGTGGGGAATCTGGAAACCATATTCTGTCCATAGTGGGTATGGGTGGACTTGGAAAAACTACTCTAGCTCAACTAGTTTACAACCATGGTCTAGTGAAGAAATCTTTCGACTTAAGAATTTGGATTTGTGTTTCAGATCCTTTTGATTTATCTGCAATTGCTAAAAAGATTCTTGAGAGCATAAAAGGTAGTTCTCCAAACACCAACCAACTAGATGCCCTATTTAAACATGTAAAAGACTCGATTACAGGAAAAAGGTTTCTTTTGGTGCTTGATGATGTTTGGATAGAAGACCATAACAAATGGGAACCCCTAAGAAACACCCTTAGATGTGGTGGAGTAGGTAGTAAGATTTTGGTGACAACAAGAAATGAAAGGGTTGGGATAATGATGGGCTCAAGTGACAATGATATATGTCGTCCAGGATTACTCTCGGATGAAAACTGTTGGTCATTAATATTGTGTTGTATTGCCCTTCGTGGAAGGAATGAAGTGGAATTTGAGGAGATTGGTAAGAAACTAGCTCAAAAGTGCAATGGCTTGCCTCTTGTCGCAATTACTTTGGCAAGCTTTTGCGTTTTAAGAGCAGCCTGGAAGAGTGGGAAAATGTATTAAATAGTAAAATATGAAAAATGAAGAAAGTGGAAGGAGACATTTTCCCCATTTACTTTTGAGCTACAATGATTTATCACCAAAACTTAAGCGTTGCTTCTCGTATTGCGGCATCTGTTGGAGAAATTGGTTAGAAATTGATTAATTTTAATTAATTAATTGATTTTAAAATGAGAGTGGAGAACACTCGTCTTTGACCAATTTATTGAGGGCTATAAATGTAATTTCAAGGAAATTAAATGGCATATAATCGTTCTACTCTCGGAGTAGATGTTCGTAGTGTATTTAAAATCTCAAAACCGAATTTCGGTGAGTGAGAAATTAATTCACGAAGTTGAAACGTCAAATAATACACTTTATGGGATAAAGTGTTATATCATGTTAATTGTCCCACATTGAAACTTTGAAAGTTTAATGGGGCTAATTACTCCTTATAAATAGGAGGATGTTACAATGGTTCAAATAATAATGACTAAGGAGCAATCCAATAGTCTATTCGGATGCACGTGTGTGCTCGTCCGGTTGAGTTTGGGCCTAGTCTTGGGCTCGTGACTCGTGGGTTTTAGATTTGGGCTTTCAGACCCATCGAAATTGGGTTAACCCAAATAAATTAAAAGTTGAATTTGAACTATGACGAATTTGGACGTTGAGGATGTCTTGGTACATTAACGTTACAAATTGTGATGAACTTGGACGTTCGGTTGTCCAGGTTCGTAGACGTTTCAGTAATGAATTTGTAACTACAAAGGAGTTACAAAACCATTTAAATCTTGTAACCGCAAGACGTTACAAATTACATGAATGCCGTAATGAATGTGGAGACCCCTCACATGTTGGAACATGCCTATAAATAGGGTGCATGTTTTATGTTGCAAAACACTCTTACACACAACACTTGAGATTTTCTAGAAAAATCATAGCATCACACATTTTGCATCAAACATATAGAGTGTAGTCCAGTTTTCGTGTCGATTCAGTTCGTTGGAACTCTATACGTTGTGGTGCTGCTCGTATAGAGGCGAAAGTCGTTTTACCTTTTAAAACGTTACGTTAAACCGTGAGCACTAGCCGGGACGTATTCGTTTTGCGGGAAAAGGGTTTCCTTGACTCGACTTTAACTTTGTTCCTATTGTTCGTGAGATGGGGTCGTTGCTGCTGATTTCGAGAACTTGCCTGTTTTGGGAAGCTGCTAAAGGAGTAAAGCTACTAAAAGAGGAAAATCGAAGACTTTGTGTAAATATTTATTTAATTGTATTCACAATTCTGTTATTTATTTCTGTCAATTTTGTAAAGCCATTGTTGGGTGCTCAAAAATTCCAACAATCGCAAAACGAATATTGTACTCGTAGCAATGGTTAACGACGGAGATAACGATAACAACATTATAATTAGCAAGGTTCCTCTGGGAGGATCCACCTGTGGTCGATAAAAATGACACGGATAATGCTAAACATGTTGTCTACGACCAATGGGTCGTTGTGACTTTATGAGTCGTAACTACGTCCTTGGAGGACTAGTTGACGCGTTGTATAACGTGTACTAGTCGGTTCGTACTGCCAAAGAACTGTGGGAGTCTTTGGAACGAAAGAACAAAACTGAGGATACCAGAACTAAGAAGTTCGTGGTATGAGTCTCTATGACTTGTTTGTGAAACTCCGGATTGAAAAATACAATCGGAGAATGGTCAAATGCTATAATAATAATAGCATATGAATAAAATTACATTTACGATTATTTATGTAATTAAATGTTTCTCTTTATAGCGTTTGAGATTTTTGTAAATCTAAAGCTATAAAATGATTAATAAATTAAAATTTATTAATATTTCAAATATCAATAAACCGAAAAGGTTTATGATATGTGTGGAAGTTTAAAAATTGACATTTAATTTTGAAAGGAACATTAGACCTCTACACTTAAGTCACATATACGTATGTGATTTGAAGGTTGTGCAATAAGAGGTGGGTTTGTAAATACCTCAAAATGTGGGGGTATTTCAAAATGTTTGGTCTCAAGCAGATCTGCTACAAAAGACTTAAAATCGAGATTAAATAAATGTGCTAGAAGGAATGAGTCCAAAAATCCACAAATAAAAACGTAAACAGTGGTAACCCAACCATGTTGACTGGAGATCCCAAGATCTTGGTTCAATGGGAAAACTAAGCTGTGAATGTTTGTTGGAAACACTTGGTATTCCCGACTATTCCTTGGAGAGCACAACACCAAGTGTCGAAACCCGTAAGATTGTGGTAAAGGTTAAGTCTTTGACTTTTAATGATTCCTAACGCCTCGAGGAGGTTGAGTATGACGGGATACTCTAAAGGAGATCACCTATATAAGTGAGAAGTGAGGGCCGCTTCGACTAACACTTATTAAATTAAAGGATGTCCATGGCCAAAACGGACAAAAACGTGAGAACGAAAAGGCATTGAGGCTTTATTGTGTCTACACTGTTGTCTCGGTACACACCAAGGAGGAATAGTTCAAGGCATTGTGTCCACTAAGCCACCGGTGTACTCGATAGTGTTTGACTACGGAAGGTTCAAAGCCACAAGCTACCTATCCGGATGCAATAGTGTCTCTTGAGAACTGGATTGCGAGTCTGCATAATTATAGGTGTAATTTCCACTCATGTGGGGGATTGTTGGAGAAATTGATTAATTTTAATTAATTAATTGATTTTAAAATGAGAGTGGAGAACACTCGTCTTTGACCAATTTATTGAGGGCTATAAATGTAATTTCAAGGAAATTAAATGGCATATAATCGTTCTACTCTCGGAGTAGATGTTCGTAGTGTATTTAAAATCTCAAAACCGAATTTCGGTGAGTGAGAAATTAATTCACGAAGTTGAAACGTCAAATAATACACTTTATGGGATAAAGTGTTATATCATGTTAATTGTCCCACATTGAAACTTTGAAAGTTTAATGGGGCTAATTACTCCTTATAAATAGGAGGATGTTACAATGGTTCAAATAATAATGACTAAGTAGCAATCCAATAGTCTATACGGATGCACGTGTGTGCTCGTCCGGTTGAGTTTGGGCCTAGTCTTGGGCTCGTGACTCGTGGGTTTTAGATTTGGGCTTTCAGACCCATCGAAATTGGGTTAACCCAAATAAATTTAAAGTTGAATTTGAACTATGACGAATTTGGACGTTGAGGATGTCTTGGTACATTGACGTTACAAATTGTGATGAACTTGGACGTTCGGTTGTTCAGGTTCGTAGACGTTTCAGTAATGAATTTGTAACTGCAAATGAGTTACAAAACCATTTAAATCTTGTAACCGCAAGACGTTACAAATTACATGAATGCCGTAATGAATGTGGAGACCCCTCACATGTTGGAACATGCCTATAAATAGGGTGCATGTTTTATGTTTCAAAACACTCTTACACACAACATTTGAGATTTTCTAGAAAAATCATAGCATCACACATTTTGCATCAAACATATAGAGTGTAGTCCAGTTTTCGTGTCGATTCAGTTCGTTGGAACTCTATACGTTGTGGTGCTGCTCGTATAGAGGCGAAAGTCGTTTTACCTTTTAAAACGTTACGTCAAACCGTGAGCACTAGCCGGGATGTATTCGTTTTGCGGGAAAAGGGTTTCCTTGACTCGACTTTAACTTTGTTCCTATTGTTCGTGAGATGGGGTCGTTGCTGCTGATTTCGAGAACTTGCCTGTTTTGGGAAGCTGCTAAAGGAGTAAAGCTACTAAAAGAGGAAAATCGAAGACTTTGTGTAAATATTTATTTAATTGTATTCACAATTCTGTTATTTATTTCTGTCAATTTTGTAAAGCCATTGTTGGGTGCTCAAAAATTCCAACAGCATCTTTCCTACAAATGCTTTATATTAATGTCGATGATCTAATAGAAAAATGGATAGCGCTTGGTTATTTGGGCTCCAAAATTGATGACTTGGAACTTAAAGGGAGATAATGTTTTAATGCTTTAGCAATGCGTTCTCTTTTTCAAAATTTTAAGATAGACAATGTTTTGGATGGGAAAATAATTAGTTGTAAGATGCATGATATAGTACATGATTTTACTCAGTTTGTTAGAAAGAGTGGTAGGGCGAAGGGCGGAAGAATGTACAAGACATGCCAAGCCTGTGACCCTTTATCTGTTTCCAATGTAAATCAATTTTGTAGCTTAGATTGGAAGTACAAAAAATCTTGTGCACCTCTTTGTGACTGCTTCACACGTCTAAGGGTGTTAAGTATGAAGAAATTGCCAAGTACTCGACAAGGAATTGATAATTTGATTCATTTGAGGTGGTAATAGTTAATGAGTAGTATAACAAAGAAACATGTATAAATACCAAAAATTAACTTGATTCATTTGAGGTGGTAATAGTTAATGGTGTTAATTTGATTTAAAGAAAAAAATGGCTGAAGTGATCGTCCCCGACTGTGGAAAATAGTTAATGAGTAGTATAACAAAGAAACATGTATAAATACCAAAAACTGAAAACAAGTCTTTTGGCTCTTTGGACTAAATTAAAATATGTTCAAATTCGATTATTTGGTTATAATCAATCAATTTGGGACAATTTTCTAAAGTTCAATAAAAACTCAAAATAAAAACAAATTAAAGTTGAATAAAAATTCAAGGAAATTTGAACCAGTAGTGTACAACTCCATTTTCTTGTTCCATTTCTAGAATACATAACTAATACATAAATTCTTACAAATTTATAGGACAAAAATTACAAGGAAATGCATAGTACAAAGATGAAGTTTACAAAACTCACTATATACAATACTAAACTACTACTCACAATCCCATCCTCCAAATGCTTCCTCACAATAAATAGGAAACAATCAAGATAACGACAGACAACCCAAAAATTCTCCTGGAAAGAGTAATCTTTTGGTCAAGTGAAGCACCTGATTTTGTGCTTGATTTCAATGTAGTAGAAATGTGTTGAACTGGCACTGTAACCCCATTTTTGGCTGTGTCACAATGTCCAATTCCAGCACTAGATAATGTGTCCAAATCATCACCAAGCCCACTTTTTTTATCATAACATAGCCCAATATTATTGCTAAGCCTCAATTTTCTTCCCATTTTCCAGACCCTGTCTCTCTTGAATGGAATTGGCCCCATCAATTTGTTGTTATCTAGCCTAAGCTCACTTAGCCCATTCAAGTTTGCAAAGCTTAGTGGAATGGTGCCATTCAATTGGTTTCCGTCGAGATGGAGCACGCGCAACGTTGTTAACTCTCCCAACGACTCTGGAATTGGCCCTTCGAGGTTCGTATTCGATAATCGTATGATCATTAGGTTGTTCAGGTTTTTGAAGGCTGTGTTTGGTATCACAGTGGAAATGGTTGGGTTACCGTTGAGAATGAGAGCTTGAAGGGATTTTAAATCTGGAAAGGAGTTTGGAAACGGGCCCGTTAGCATATTGTAGCTTAAATCGAGAAGAGTCAAGTCTCGGAGGCCGTTTAAGGTCGGAATAGGGCCCGAGATACGATTTCGACTAATGTCGATTTTTAAAAGAGAAGTAGTGCTTAAAAGAGGAATTGGTAATGACCCCTTGAGATGGTTTTGGTTGAGGTCTAGAATGTTTAGTGATGGGAAATGAATATTGGGGATTGAACCGGATAATCGGTTGGAGCTTAAGTCTAACAACCTTAGACCGGTGATCTGACCTAAACAAACCGGAATTGAACCGTTGAGGTTGTTCTTATGAAGATCCAAAACTGTCAAATGGGTCAAATTGCCCAACTCATATGGAATTGGGCCAATATGCCCATTTTCCCTTAGAACTAAAGTTTGCAAAGAGGAGCCCAATTGGCCAAGAAAAGATGGTATGGGTTGAGGATTACTACTAAAGCAACGGTAGAAAAATAAGGTTCTTAGGTGAGGGAGCTTGGTAATTGAAGGTGAAATGGTAGACCGGGTCGGGTCACAAGTTGGGAATGCGGTATCGTCGGATAACGCCCCGAAAGAAAGCGAAACAACGTGAAACACGTTGTTTTTATCTGGCATGCACTCAATTCCATGCCACCGGCCACGACACACGTCCGGAATATCCGTAGCCCAAGCATTCCCCGTGGCTCTCATGATATCGTATACTGCTTCTTGCTCTCTAGCATCTGTTCGAGCCCAATCGTTAGACGCGGACAACTTAGACTGTGGCCCGTCAACGAGAGTTGATGGTGCACCGGAATCGGACGTGATTACAGTGAAAGACATGCCCAATTGAACGTTCACTAGTACTAGGACTAGTAATATAGTTGCTTGAGAACTTGCTAATCTCATTTTTGTTTTGTTTTGTTTTGTTTTGTTTTGTTTGTAAGAAGGTGGAAATTCAAAATGGCTATAAGTTGTACATAAGGGCTATATATATATAAGGGATTTGAGGATACTATTTATTATGGTTTGGTGAATGTGGGGCAAATAAATTGAAGTAAGGTAATAATGGTATCACGAGAATTGAGAGGAGGAATTTGAATAAATGTGTAGAGCATTAATATCAATCACGGAAATCATCCCTTGAGGGCTCTATCTAGCCCAGCCCATTAATTCATTAAAAAAAAATTAAGGTCCCAGAAATCGGAAATCGATTGTTGGGCGGGTTGACACCGTCTAGCGCCTAGATAGCTAATCGGGGCCTAGGCGACACCTTGTCGACCACTTAGAATTTTATTTTTAAGTAAAGACTAGTATGCACTCGAGTGCATGTTGTGCACCCTAGTCCATGTGCACTTTTCAGTTTACTGACTTACACTTTTTGGTAAATGGTGTTGCGCTTTTCAATTATTACTAAAAATATTATTATACAGTTTAATAATTGAAAAGTGCAACACCATTTTTCAAAAAGTGTAAGTCAATAAACTGAAAAGTGCAACATGGACTAGGGTGCACAACATGCACTCGAGTCCATAGCAGACCAACCCTTATTTTTTATTATTTTATCTTATAATTCTCAAGCAATAAATACAAAATCCTAATAAACAAAAATAAAAAATTGCAAAGCAATTCCTGAAGAAATTAAAACTTACAAAAATGATGCCGAAAAAAATACAGTTTTCACCTCTTAGACGATATAATTTTACAAAAAAAAAAGTTATACATCATGGCAAAGCCACGAGTTTTGCTTGGAGCATCGATTCCATTTAAAAAAGTGTGCTCGATCACTCGAACTGAACTTTGACTCTAAAAATTCTAATTAAAAAAAAGATCTAGTCGAAAATCGCTAAACGGACGATACACCGGAGACTAGCACCACTTTTGCAACAAAGAAAAAAATAAAATGGTACAGATGGAACTACTAAGTCATTCGTTCATTATTCAAATATCGACTCGAAAAATATATGTTTGCACCCATTTAATTAGACTTGTTAATAGTATAAACAAACAAATTTATGTTCAATAATAAATATGAAAAAGGGTAAAGATATTATTTCGAGTGTATTACTTCGTAGAGGAATCCTCCATTACAAATTTGTGTTTCTATCTTTTATTATAATCGTTGTCCATATGCATTGTAAAACGTTTGATAGAGAAATTCAATTATCCCTTAACATTTGTTGACAAAGTTTAGTCCCCAAAATTCTTACACTTTAAATTTGTCACTTATAATGAGACCAGAGGCGGCATGAGATCGATAAGGGGAGTATTGATGTCACCGTCCGTGAATCAAAAGAACAAACAAACAAGAATCGTTCATTCGAATACCTGAATTTTGATAAAACGATGAACACTTCTTCTATAATATTCGAATCTTCAAAAACTGCATCCACCATGTTTGGAAAGAGATTAAAAACAAAAAATCCTAGTGTGCGGGAATAGGAAATTACAAAAAAAAAATCTTTAAACAATTGAAAATTGCAAAAATAACACCAAAAAAACAATAAAATGCAACCGCTCAAACGATGGAATTTGGCTAAAAAGCGTCAAACATCACGGCAAAGCGGTGACTTTGACTCGTAGCATCGTTTCCACCCGAAAAAGTGTGTTCGCTTGCCAAAATCAAGTTCCGGCTCTCAAAACTTAAAAAATTCTTCGGATGCTCTCATTTTTTCAAAAAATGCAACGCCACTCGTACTACATCAAGTATTTACAGTCGACGGAAGAATAAGTGGCGGCGACAAATATCGTTGACGATTGGGGCGGAGATGATGTGACATTGTTTTTGACACCTTGCACGTATTTCACTACCCCATGTTCTCCCGTTCATGACGTGGTCAATGGTGTAAAGCAAAAAATATGGGCATAATTCAAGACAATGAATATTGACTGCGAAAGAGGTGTTTGTATAACAGGACATACATAATCTATTTGTTCAAGTTTTCAACTTCGATTGCTAACATGAAGATTTTGGTTGGGTTCGATTTTAATTTGGGAATGATTTGTTGATTAATTATATTTTAATCATACATAAATTTTCAACGGGGTCAATTTAGAAAATTTTGAGTTTGGTGACAATTCTCAATTTTTTGAACTGGTTATAACTTATTCTCAGCTAAAAATGTGTTTTTGTGTTAAAAAGAATGGGTAGAAATTTGAAGTAAATGACATGTCACCTATTATTAGTTGAGAACCTTTTGTTGTCGGTAACAGGATAGTTTTTAATATTTTATAGTGTAAAAGCGGAATATTTTAGGGACTAAATCAAAATCATCGAAAGTAAATGCATAAAAACAATATACTTTACTCTAAAATGTTTATATTTAGTGATAGTTTTTTTTTTTTTTTTTGACAGGTTACAAGATTAAATTCAAATGACAATACAAAATTAAACTCTAAATTTAGTGATAGTCTTCGATCCATAAATCAAGCCATTTAAGGCCCCCAAAACTTTCCGCATTTCATACGCACAGCCACAGCCTCCTCCATGTCCTAGGCCCACTCTACCAGTTGTAGATAATGCCTCTCTGTCCACGCGCTAGTAGGGGTGGGCATTCGGATTGTTCAGTTCGTTTTTTAGTTTTTTTCAACTGAATCGAAATAATTGTAATTTTAAAAAATAAAATCGAAATCGAACTGAATTTTGTTAGAATCGAATTGAACCGAGTTGAATAAAAGTTTGGTTGTTTCGGTTCAGTTTAAACTAAAATTCTTGCATGAAATATTATTTTTTAACAATTAAACATTTTTAAAAAAAAATTTACACTAAAAATCAAATTTAAATTATAAGTTCAAGAGTTCATAATCCAAACTAACAAATTCCTTAAAGTTTAAAATTACAAATCATACAAATCTCACTAAAAAAATTAATAATTTTGTTGCATTTTCCACAATGAAATCAATCTTCAGGGAGATAATTATTTTTAGTTGGACAAGAAGACAACAAATGTAGAATTGAAAATTAATAAAGCAGATACTTCAAATAGAATATATTCTAATTATTAACGTATTGTTCCATACAATTTATTAATTAAATAAGTATTTTTTAATTTATAAAAAAGACATTCAGTTCAGTTCGATTTATTCGATTTTGTAAAATATAAACTGAATCGAAAATTGAATTAAAAAAATATTTCAACCGAACCGAACAATCGAATTAATCGAAAATCATCGATTCTGTTCAGAAATTCGATTTTTCGATTTTGTGCCCACCCCTACACACTAGTAGTGAATGAGGTAATTTTTTTTTTAAAAAAAACTATAGATTTATATATATATTTCTATTAACTCAAAAAAATTATAAATATAATAATTTTCTCATTATCGTTTTTGAATTGGTTGCCATGGATATCCTTTCATTATCTTTTTTATTTTTAATATTCTGAAAAAATTTAAATGAGGTAATCTCGCTTGGAAGCTCTACTAAAATATTTCATTAATCCACGAAAACTGAAAATTGAAAAATGAAAAGTGATAGTATGTCAATAGGAAACTATCATTTTTAATTAAACATTATTACTTTTCAAATCTCTAATAAGTAATTGTATTTAAAGCTTTGCATCCTCTAATTTAATTTTTTACTAAAGAAATCAGGGGCGGACGGATGTATATGTTGGGGAGGGCCATGGCCCCCCTCAAATTTCTTCTCACATGTAATTTTTTTTATATATTAATATTAAATTCTTCTTTTTTCTTTTAATGGCCCCCCTAAATTAATATAAACAATAATAATGGGCTAAACAATAATAATGGGCTAAACAATAATAAATGTATAGCCGACTTTTGTTAGGATAAAAATGAGGTAACTATATATTATTTTAATATTTTTTAAACACACAATTAACTCATTAATAGTATTATATAAATAAAGAAAATTAGCCCCTTAAAAAAATTGTTGAAGAAAATATAATTAACAATTTTACATTACACTAAACAAAATAAATAAATAAAGTATTAATTATTTTTTATATTGTCAATATATTTAATGTATTAATTATTTATTATATTGTCAATATATTTAATGTATTAATTCTTTTTACCAAATTTAAATTGTCAATTATATTTTCTTAAATGTATTAATTTGGTAAATAAATAAACTCATATATATTAATATTTTAGATCATTAATTTGTTTTAAGCAACACATGTAAAATATTTTTCACATAAAATATGGAGTATATAATTAAGACAGTTTCTACATGTGAATTTGTATCTCATCTTATCTTAATTAACTATATTTTATAGGTAAAATATTTCATATAAATTTTTTTGTGATTTATTTTTGACCCCCCTAACTTTCAGTCCTGGGTCTGCCCCTGAAAGAAATGACTCGTATATTTAATAGTTGTTTTACTTGAGTTAATATGTTTTTAGTTTATAGTGTAAATAAAGAAGAATATAAATCTATTTGTAATTTGGTTTTCTCACTTTAAAAAGAAGGCATGCATGTGAGGTATGGGGCTGGGACATCTTGTAGCCAACCTATGGACCACTCCAACAGTAAAAAAACCAATCCAACATAAATGGACACCAAATGTTTTCCGTAATATAATATTTGAGATAAATAAAATAAGTGTGGCGAAATATATATTTTTTGATCGATAAATAAATTAAGGTTCTTATTGCATGAATTATTGACTATAAGATATAAAAACCAGATAGAGTTTACATGCTAAAGGAGCAAAGGAGTACAGTGAACATATCAGTGTATACATATCAATTTTCAAAAAAATTGATAGGATTTAAGGATCTGTTGTGAATCACCGTCTCCTTTATTGATAGTCAGCTCCATATTCTACTTTTAATCTCATTAGCCGCATTCTCCGCCTCCATTCTCAAGTTATTAAATATCAACGAGTTCCTCCCTTTTCAAATAACCATACAGTGCACATCCACAAACAAATGGTAAAATGCGTATAAAGTTTATCTCGTATCAAACTAATATGTTGTAGAAAATGCTCTATCAATGTGTTGTGCATTACCGTCGAAATTCCCAACCATCTGTAATTAATTTTCTTCCCATATCTTCATTGCGTTCGGGCATTCGAGAAATACATGATTCGTTGTCTCAATGCCACTGCCACATATAACACACCTTGTGTTTCCCGTGTTTTGAATGACTCCCCATCCAAGTAAGTTATCACGTGTTGGTATCCTATCCCACTCAGTTCCATATTTCATTGAATTATATTTTTTTTTAAAGAAAACATGAACATTTTACTAAATCATCTAAAAAATATATAAACATTTTATGTGGATGGAAGGAGTAAGGAATTTGTTTTTTTAGACTACATTGTACTTTAGATTTTGTTTTTTTGAAATTAAATAATGTCAGAATCCTTTTTAACTTTTATTTGATCTTATTATATAGCTATATGTTTTCTGGTTTATTGTTTTCGGGTAGGACACTTGCTGAATACAGTTTAGAGATTAAAGTTTTTGGAGTCGAATAATATCATGTTATAACTTTTCAGATTTTTCCAAAATTAATTTAGTTTTTTAAAAATATTATTACAGTTTATTTCAGATTTTCAAATTTTTATTTAGTATTTTAACTAAAATTTATGATAATTTTTTCAGATTATATTTTTACATAATTTTTTCAGATTATATTTTTTAAGTTTGTTTTTTTAATTAAAAAAATTAATTAAAATTTTAAATTATATTATTTTGAAATTTAAATTAATAGATATTAATAAGTCTTTAAATTGATAAAAAAAAAATGCCACATAATAATTCTCATCAACTTTAACCGGCTTAGAAACCCACAATTGCCATAAAAAATCGAATTCAGAATAATTGCACAGTTGAAGTATCCAATTCAAAAAGTCAAAAAACATTTGAATAAAAAAAAATATCAACTTATTGGACTACAATTTTTTTAATCTCTGCATTTTATTGATTTAAATTTAGTGTGACCAAAAAAGATTATTTAATTTATGGTAAAATTAATTTTCCAATTAATTCAAAATGAATCTACTCCGTACTAAATATAGTTATATATATGTGCGAATAAAATAAAAAATAGCTCTAGTTATTACATCCTTAAATTGAACAAAAAACCATCATCATGAAAATAAAAGTAATTTGAACATAATTAAAGTGTGTCCCTAGTAATTATGCCTTTCATCGCTTTTTATAATATTTCTTCCTCTTCATAATTGAAAATATTTCATCTAATTTAAAAGATCTAACATGTAGGTAAGTATGTAATCAATTTAACAATAATGTGGGGTCAACTCTACTGATGTATTCAAGAATATTGTGAATAAAATTTTTGACTTGGTCAATTTTTTTTTTATTATTGTTATTTTTTTGTAATTTTTTTTATTGATAATTTTTTTAAAAAAATGTGTGTTGAAAAGTGTAAGTAAATATTACTAAAAAGTGTAATAAAATATTACTAAAAAGTGTAACACATTTTTTTATTAAATAGTGTAAGTCACTATAATTGAAAAATTCAAAACAATTTTTTATTAAAAATGTAAGTTATTATAACTAGAAAGTACAAGTTAGTATAACTAGAAAGTGCAACACAATATTATTAAAAAGTGCATGTCAATATACTTGAAAATTGCAACACAATATTTTAATGAAAATTGTAAGTTATTATAACTAAAAAGTGCAACAAAATACGACTAAAATGTGTAACATAACATTACAAAAAAATGTAAGTCACTAAAAGGTGTAGCATAACATTACTACGACTAAAAGGTGTAACATAACATTACTAAAAAGTGTAAGTCATTACTAAAAGGTGTAGCATAACATTACTAAAAAGTGTAAGTTAATATAACTGAAAAATATTGTTGAAAATTGTAAGCCACTACAACTGAAAATTGCAACAAAATATATATAAAATGTGTAACATAACATCACTAAAAATTGTATGTCATTATAACTGAAATTATTATTGCAAAATAACATGCTAAAAAATTGTAAAATGCATGTTACACTTTTCCTTATTTTCAACATGCACTTTTATAATTAAAAAAATATATGTATTAGACTATGCCCAACCATTTGAGCTACATCAATTAACATACATATTTTTTACTTATTTTATTTTTATTGTTGATTCTATCCATTTTTTAAAATGGACTCAATTCTACCGGAGATCTACCTTGATTTAATTGAGATAATTGTTAAATATTCCCTCCCTCCCCTAACTATTTGCTCTGAATTGCACCAACCGAGTTTATCCACAATAAAATTTTATAATTTTTTATGTATAAAATAAAAAATGTTGGAACTGTGTACATGTATTAATTACTCCGTAAAAGTAATGAAATTTTATATTGTGAGTGTTATCTCATAATCTCAAAATCAGCACAGTAAACTACTGAGCTGATAGGATCAGATAAGATGACTTAGGCCTTATCAGATGAGTTGAAGGGTTTCAATCAGATGAGAAGGTGATGCTTAGAATTCAGCACAGTTGGGATCAACACAGTAAGATCAGCACAGTACTGGATTAAGATCAGTACTTCAGCAGACTGTACCAAGATCAGTACTTCAGCAGAGTAGATCAGCTCAGTACCAGATCAGCACAGTACTTGGGTCAGCACAGTACCAGGTCAGCACAGTACTTGGGTCAGCACAGTACTTGGTCAGTGCAGTTAAGATCAGCACAGTATGAAGTCTATCAGCAGAGTTAGCTTTTGATCATCAGAGCAGAAGAGTTGGGTATCTGAACACTAAGTAGTGATCTGATCTTTATGGGCAAGTCTTCTGGTTCGAAGTTAGTTAGTTTAACTAACAGTTTTACAGTTACAACAACTTGAGGGCATAACTACCATTTCAGTTGGGCAGTAACAGAGCACATGGGTTGTTACAAGCGGTTGCAAACGGTTGATAACTACTCAAAACAGTTCCTAACAGCAGCAACTACCTTTGGTCTTTATATACTCTTGATTGTGTACATTGTAAAGGTTGACACCTTTTTGGGATGAGAGATTTAGTACGTTATTGTATTCTTTGAGTTGTGTGAGTTCACGAGTGAAGTGAGGAAATATCCAATTCCGAGTGAATGAGTGTGTAAACATTCTTTATCAATCAAAGAAGTACTAGTCTGGTCCAGTGGATGTAGATCACATTGATCGAACCACTTAAATCCTTGTGTGCTGTTTGTCTCGTTGCTTACTTTTCAGAATTATTATCCTAAGAGCAGTTATTTCTTCTATATTCAAGTGTTCTAATTAGTTGGAGACGTCTAGCTGATCGGAATCCATCTTGATAATTGGCGCCGTCTGTGGGAAACCGAAGTACGTAGCTGCAGATCTAAAGATGGGGAATTCTACCAAGTACAACATAGAGAAGTTTACAGGCACTGGAGATTTTGGGCTGTGGAAGGTCAAGATGCAGGCCCTCCTTGAACAGCAAGGATTATTCGAGGCTCTCGAAGAATCCGAAGAGATTGCAGAAGAATCTGCAACAGCTGCGGCTGAAAGGAGCAAGTTGCTTAGGAAAGCTCGAAGCACGATCCTACTCTGCCTTGGAGATAAGGTCTTGAGGGAGGTTGCTAAAGAGAAGTCAGCGAAGGAGGTTTGGGATAAGCTTGAGAAGCTATATATGGTGAAAACTCTTGCTAACCGACTCTATTCGAAGCAGAAGCTGTATGCCTTTAGAATGGGAGATGACAAACCCATTACGGAGCAGCTAGATGAGTTCAATAAGATTCTTGATGATCTGGAGAATTTGGATGTCAAGTTAGAGGAAGAGGATAAGGCTCTGATCTTATTGAGTGCTCTGCCTAAGTCCTTTGAAATCCTAAAGGACACCATCTTATATGGTAGAAAGGAAGCAATCACATTGGAGGATGTGATCTTGGCTGTCAAGTCCAAGCTGTTACATAACAAGACATCTCAAGGAGATAAAAGTAGCAGTGGGGAAGGATTGGCAATCAAGGGAGGTCAGAAGAAGTCTGTCTCTAAGAAGGGGTCTAGTCAACCCAAGGGAGCTGATAAGGGAAAATCAGCTGTGTCAAATCAAGGGGAAGTAGTGTGCCACCACTGCAACAAACCTGGGCACTTTAAGAGTACTTGTTACAAGTACAAACAGCTTATGAGAAAATCTGGTCCTAAGAACCCTGTTGATAAGAATCAAGCAAATCAAACCCAATATGATAAGGAGCAGAAAGGCTATGAGTCAGCTCAGTCCATATCCATCACTTCCACTAAAGAGCAGCAAGATTGGATTTTAGATTCAGGGTGTTCTTTCCACATGACTCCAAGAAGAGAGTGGTTTCATGATTTTAAGCATCAGAATGGAGGTTCTGTGTTGTTAGGGAATGATCACACTTGCAAAGTCAGATGTGAAGGTACAGTACACTTGAAGATGTATGATGGAGTAATGAGGATTCTCAAGAGGGTCAGGTATGTTCCTGAACTCAAGAGAAATTTGATATCTCTTGGTATGCTGGATTCATTGGGCTATAAATTCCAGTCTGAAGATGGAGAGCTCAGAGTTTCAAAGGGGAAGCTTACTGTTCTTAAAGGAGAGAGAAGAAATGATCTCTACTTTCTTAAGGGGGGAACAGTTATTGGCAGATCAGATGTGGCAAGGGTGCAAGACAACTCAATGTTGTGGCACAGAAGATTAGGTCATGTAGGAGAGAAGGGCCTACTTGAGCTAAGTAAGCAAGGATTGCTATGTGGTGACAAGATCACAAAGCTGGATTTGTGTGAGCACTGCATTCTTGGGAAATCCAAGAGATTGAAGTTTGGGAAGAGTTCACACTCTACCAAAGGAATTTTGGACTATGTCCATTCAGATTTATGGGGGCCAGCTAGGAATCAGACCAGAAGTGGTGGGAGATACTTCCTGTCTATCATAGATGACTACTCAAGAAAGGTATGGATCACTATCCTGAAATCCAAGTCAGAAGCATTTGAAAAATTTAAGGAATGGCTCACTGAGGTGGAGAATATTTCTGGAAAGAATCTCAAGCATTTGAGAACTGATAATGGGCTGGAGTTCATATCAGAAGAGTTCAATGTTTTCTGCAAGAAGAAGGGTATAGTGAGGCATAGAACAGTACCAGGTACACCTCAGCAGAATGGAGTAGCTGAGAGAATGAATCAGACTTTACTTGAGAGAGTTAGATGCATGTTGAACAGCTCTGGATTGCCTAAAGTATTTTGGGGAGAAGCAGTGTCAACAGCAGCCTACTTGATAAACAGAAGCCCTTCCTCAGCTGTGCAATTTAAAACCCCAGAAGAGTTATGGTCTGGCCATGGAGCTGAGTACAGTAATTTGAAAGTTTATGGTTGTTCAGCATATGCCCATGTCAAGCAAGATAAGCTTGAGCCTCGAGCCTTGAAATGTGTGTTCGTAGGGTATCCTTCAGGTGTGAAAGGGTATAGGTTGTGGTGCCTTGAAGCTGGGATGCAGAAGTGTATTATCAACAGAGATGTAACTTTTGATGAAAGTAGAATGCCATTGAAAGAAGAGGCAAGTTCAAGTGCAGCACACAACAAACCAGATGAGACACAGGTGGAGGTGGAGCATGTTGAAACCAGAACAGTAACTGAAGATCAGATTGATCCAAATGAGGAGGAGAATACTCATAGTGATACTGAGCTTCATGACTATCAGCTGACTAGGGACAGAACCAGAAGAGAAGTCCACCCACCTCAGAGGTATGGTCAAGCTGACATAGTATCATTTGCATTATGTGCAGCTCTTGAGGTGGAGTCTTTGGAGCCTAAAACTTACACAGAAGCCATAAACTGCCATGACAAAGAGAAGTGGTTAGTTGCAATGGAGGAAGAACTGTTATCTCTGAACAAGAACCAGACTTGGGAGATTGTTGAGAGGCCTAAGAACAAGAAACTTGTTGGGTGTAAGTGGATATACAAGAAAAAGGTGGAGGCTCAAAGAGGTGGCAAGATTAGGTACAAGGCAAGACTTGTAGCTAAAGGATTTACACAGAAAGAAGGTATTGACTTTAATGAAATCTTCTCACCTGTTGTAAAGCATTGTAGCATCAGAATCTTGTTGGCTATGGTTGCTCAATATGAATTGGAGCTGCATCAGATGGATGTGACCACAGCATTTCTTCATGGGACCTTAGATGAGAAGATCTATATGAAAATACCAGAAGGGTTGGACATAGAAGATGGAGAATACAAAGTGTGCTTACTCAGAAAATCACTTTATGGCCTCAAACAAAGCCCTAGACAATGGTACTTAAGGTTTGATGAGTACATTTGCTCAGCTGGTTTTGCAAGAAGCTTGTATGACAGCTGTGTTTACTTCAGGAGGGTTGGGAGTTCAGTTACCTATCTTCTGCTGTATGTAGATGATATGTTAATAGCTGGGGAGTCTATTAACAGTATCAATCAAGTTAAGGAGATTCTCAAAAGGGAGTTTGAGATGAAAGATCTTGGTGAAGCAAAAGTGATTCTTGGGATGGAGATCAGTAGAGTTGAGGGAGCAATTCAGCTTAGTCAGCCTACCTATCTGAGGAAGGTGTTAGAGAGATTCAGGATGAATCAAGCTAAGTCAGTTTCTACACCACTTGGCCAGCATCAGAAGCTATCCAATCAGATGTGTCCCAAGAACAGCCAAGAAAGAGCTCAGATGAGTAAGGTTCCTTATGCCAGTGCAGTAGGGAGTTTAATGTATGCTATGGTGTGTTGTAGACCAGATTTAACTCATGCAATGAGTGTAATCAGCAGATACATGAGTGATCCAGGCTTAAGTCATTGGGAGACAGTTAAGTGGGTCATGAGATATGTTCTAGGATCAGCTGAGAAAGGTCTGAAATTTCAGAAGATATCAGATGAGGCAGAAGCACTTGTGGGATATGTTGATGCCGACTATGCAGCCAATGTAGACACAAGAAAGTCCTTAACAGGGTATGTATTCACCTTATTTGGTACAGCTATATCATGGAGGTCAATACATCAGTCCGTAGTTGCATTATCTACTACAGAATCAGAATATGTAGCCTTGACTGAAGCAGTAAAGGAGAGCATGTGGCTTAGGGGGATCTTGAAGGAGTTTGGTATATCACAAAGAAGTGTGACTGTCTTCTGTGATAACCAAAGTGCAATACATCTTGCAAAGCATCAGGGGTATCATGAGAGAACTAAGCATATAGATGTAAAGCTGTACTTTGTAAGAGATATTGTTGAGAAGGGGGTGGTCCAGGTAGTGAAGATTGCTACAGAGGAGAACCCTGCTGATGCATTCACTAAGGCATTGCCAAAAGAGAAGTTTGGCTTGTGTCTTAGACTTATTGGACTGCATTAAATTCCTCTGAGGAGAAGACTACTGTTCTTGTGGCAGAAGATCAGTAGTGGAGGCTATTCTTTGAGGAGAATAGTGTTGGTGTTTTTTGTTTTGGTGGAGATTAGTTCGATTATGAGCTAAAGGTGGAGAATTGTGAGTGTTATCTCATAATCTCAAAATCAGCACAGTAAACTACTGAGCTGATAGGATCAGATAAGATGACTTAGGTCTTATCAGATGAGTTGAAGGGTTTCAATCAGATGAGAAGGTGATGCTTAGAATTCAGCACAGTTGGGATCAGCACAGTAAGATCAGCACAGTACTGGATTAAGATCAGTACTTCAGCAGACTGTACCAAGATCAGTACTTCAGCAGAGTAGATCAGCTCAGTACCAG
The DNA here is from genome assembly GCA_963675135.1 of Galeopsis tetrahit. Lineage (NCBI taxonomy): Eukaryota > Viridiplantae > Streptophyta > Magnoliopsida > Lamiales > Lamiaceae > Galeopsis > Galeopsis tetrahit. The sequence goes on from OY776126.1 coordinate 6,804,997, forward strand.
ATCAGCTCAGTACCAGATCAGCACAGTACTTGGGTCAGCACAGTACAGGTCAGCACAGTACTTGGGTCAGCACAGTACTTGGTCAGTGCAGTTAAGATCAGCACAGTATGAAGTCTATCAGCAGAGTTAGCTTTTGATCATCAGAGCAGAAGAGTTGGGTATCAAAACACTAAGTAGTGATCTGATCTTTATGGGCAAGTCTTCTGGTTCGAAGTTAGTTAGTTTAACTAACAGTTTTACAGTTACAACAACTTGAGGGCATAACTACCATTTCAGTTGGGCAGTAATAGAGCACATGGGTTGTTACAAGCGGTTGCAAACGGTTGATAACTACTCAAAACAGTTCCTAACAGCAGCAACTACCTTTGGTCTTTATATACTCTTGATTGTGTACATTGTAAAGGTTGACACCTTTTTGGGATGAGAGATTTAGTACGTTATTGTATTCTTTGAGTTGTGTGAGTTCACGAGTGAAGTGAGGAAATATCCAATTCCGAGTGAATGAGTGTGTAAACATTCTTTATCAATCAAAGAAGTACTAGCCTGGTCCAGTGGATGTAGATCACATTGATCGAACCACTTAAATCCTTGTGTGCTGTTTGTCTCGTTGCTTACTTTTCAGAATTACTATCCTAAGAGCAGTTATTTCTTCTATATTCAAGTGTTCTAATTAGTTGGAGACGTTTAGCTGATCGGAATCCATCTTGACATATATAAAATTTATGAATTTATTTTAGTAGGTAAATAATGATGCAACGTTTTGAAAAAAAAAAAAAAAAGTGTAAAAGGTAATGAGTCGGAGTGTGAATGTTAAGTTGTAATGCTAAAGTTGTAATTTAGAGGCTGTAAAGTTGCTCAACTTAAAATCATGCACGTTACCCTATATAATTATTGATGGAGACATTATCTTTTAGGGCCAGTTACGAACTTTATTGGATAAAATTCGGCCCTATATGTTTATTAAAATGATTAATTGTTTTATTTTTTAATGAATGCAGAATTCTGCAGCTAATCAGACGAGTTTAACTGATTTATAAAAATTAAGTGTATTTTGGTGGATATAAATATTAAAAAAATATAATAATGAATAGAGTTTTGAAAGGTAATTTTGTAAATATATATTTATAAAAGAAAAAAAAAGAGTAATTTGTGACCAAAGTAATACTCATTTTGTATAAATATGTAAATGACTAGTTTTGGATGAGACCGTCTTACAAAATGAGATCCGTGAGACGGGTCTCCCTTGATCCTTATGTAAGTTTTTGTCATAGATAAATATTGAGATAGTAGAATATATATATAAAAAAAAAAATTGATATTAAATTTAAACAATTAAAAAAAGTCTAAAATAACTTAAAATGGAAAAAAAACTGACCTGTCATATCATGAGTTTTGTCTTTCTTTACTGAACAGCAAAAATTCAGGATCTATGTTCTGTTATTGTCTTTTTTTTTCCTCGTTTTTTTTAGGGTCCGTTAATGTGGAGTATTTCATTATGAGATTTTGATAAAACATTGCACGCCTTGTAACTCATAGATATTTGTAAAAGATTAGTTGCTTTATCAGAAAATTAATGGCTTGTTTTGAAACTCTACAAACTGCTTCTAGAATCACTTATTTTTAAAGCCCCCTCTCACAAGCTTTTGAAAAAAAGTGATTCTAGAAGCAGTTTGTAGAGTTTCAAAACACGCCCTAAATTTGGTAGTATTTATGGTTTGTACTAAAAAAAATTGTTGTTTTTAATTTTTAAAGTCACAATTGTACCGTACAAGTACGACTAGTGTATGTAGATGGTCGACTCACGAGTCACGACTGCAGCCGATCGGGCTATCATGTGTCACGATTGAGCCCGTCAAGCGAGCAGACTAGATTAGATGGCTGCCCACCATTTGAAGCTCAACCAAGATCTTAGTCCAAAATTTTAGGTTGTGTTTGGATGGAGGGATTTAAGTATGAATTTTAAATTTATAATCTAAATTCAATTCACTTGTTTGAATTAAAAAGTAAATGAATGAATTTCAAATGCTTAACATTTATTTATAGTTAAAATTGAAAGAATTTTAAATTCTCACTAAAATCATATCATTTAAAATTTATCAATTTTTAAATCATTTCATTTTAAAATACTTACTCAAGTCAAATCCTCATCCAAACTAACCTTATGATCTTCTTTCATTATCAAGCTTTTTAATAGGCATATATGTGTATTAGATATATACAGACCCAAATAATCAAATCATAATTAAAATTGATATAACATGTAACTTCCATTAGACAATTGTCTTGTTTAATTTTCCGTTTCACGTAATTTCTGATGTTAATTTTTAAGTTTTATTTCACTGTTTTTTTTTTTTTAAATCATTTTATATTCATAAGTCCCACACTTTCATTTAATTATATTGCTATTTTTCAAATTTATTTGATTTTTCTTAAATAATTATTTCGAGGATTAATAAAATAAACACAAATTGGGGGATGTAGTAAAATAAAAACAAATTGAGAGGTTCTGTAAATGTATAATTAACGTAACCTTTAGTCGATATAGTTTGTAAAAGGTTTTGGTATTTTGAATCGATTACAATTTTAGAGATAAAATTACCAAAAAAGTAGAGTATATATATAATATTGAAGAAAATGAGAAAATGTTTGATTTATATATATTCTATTTCAATACTTTGTTAAAAAAAAAAAAAATTGCATCAGAAAATTTCATTTAAAGAGCTCTAACCCGATACTTCTTTTATAACATCCATAATATGGTTTTGCTTATAACCAAACACGAGCAACAATTAACTGATCCATTAAATTTTTTGCTTTAAAAATGGCTTAATTTAAAAAGTTCATTATATTTCAAAATTTCAATTTTAGACTATTAGGTTAATTTGGTACCATTGCATTTCATTTCGGTTCGATGACATTAATTTTATAGTATTATTTCAAAAAATAAGTTACATATTATTTGGGTCAATTTATTTGTGTGTCGACTTTGATCTTTTTCTTTCTCAGCTCTTTTCTATCTAAATTGAGGATGAAATAAAACTTGGCTTCTCACAATGGATTGGAGATGTATATGCCTTCTCTAGCTAACGAATATATGGTAGGCCAGTCTAGAGTATATAATAATTTCAGTTATTATTTATAAAATTGTACTCCATTCGTCCTAGAATTTGCACACTTTCCATATATGGATGTTTCATACCAATTTACACACTCCATAAAAGAAAATATCTTAACAACCCTCACCCTTAAAATATACTCATATTTACCCATATGCCATTACTTTTCCACACTCAATCTACTTTTTACTTTACTTTATTCATAAAAGTTTACAAAACTACCCCTCAAAACATCAATCATTACATCTTTTATTACACATTTCTTAAAATGTGTGTCGGTCAAAGGTTGCAAATTCCTCTGGTGTGTGCCGGTCAAAGGGTGCAAGTTCCTCTGGAACTGGAACGGAGGGAGTAGTATTTTATAAGATGCTTAGATTATAACTAATTTCAGTGGGAATTCTTTTATGTCCATATATGCATGGTAGGCCATTCTTTTATTCATTCGAATCCAACAAAATTTTACGGGTTGCGTACACCCGTTTAAAAAAAACATTGTGGGTCATGTCTAACCTGTTGGACAAATTCACTTAAAAAATACATCACTCCTTCATGGGATGACATTTTTCATTGTACTTTTGTTCTTAATTTGATTCAAAAGCTAATGAAATTATTTTCTTATTCGAATTTAATTAAGTGACAAAACTCTCGAAAACTAATAAGAAAATCAGCAACTATATATATATATATATTAAACTTTGAAACTTCTAACAAAATACGAGATAGCTAGTTGATAATTATTGAGGTATATTATCTTTCATTTAAAATTTATCACTTTTCACTTAAATGTATATAACACATTTAATTAAAAGGTTGTCACTTTTCATCTATATACCCAATATACACGAGTACCCTCTCTTTTCATTTAAAAAAACAAAAAACTTTTAAGTAAATTAGGTACTGCATTTAAAAAGGCGTTTTTACGCATTGTACATTTTGAGCTCATTTTTCTTGTACTATTAAACTTTTTAAATATAAAATTATGAAATAGGAGTACAAATTAAATTACCATTTTTCATTTAAAATAATACTATCATTTTTCCATTCCAGGCTGACGAGCCGAGTTTTTTTATACTTATGGACGAAAATATCTCCTAATTAATAAACTGGATTATCTCTACTAATTGAGTAATTAAATAAAATTTTGTCTCACGAAATGACAAGAGTTTGCCTATAAAACCAGAAACCACGGGCCCCATTCATATGCTTGCATTATATGTATAATTAGTCGTTGATCTGCAATTAATATCATATGAAAAACATAAATAATTACCCACCATATTGATTATTGATATGCATGCATCATATATATTGAAAATTAAAAACCCTGACGTTCATAATCTACTGCAATGTCATCTGATAACATATGCAAACCACACAAAAAAAATTAATACCCTAAATCAGTAATTACGTGACGTGTAACTTAAAAGTCGTTGACAATGAAACTTGTAATCATCACCCAAATCCCAATTAAGTATTTAATTAATCGTGTATTATCATTTCATAATCATATGCACAAAAAGACATAATTTGATAAATGTAATGTGATGGTCGTACGTTACGCATACCGACATACTACTATACGTGCATTAAATATTTTCTTGGAATAAAAAAGCAAAAAATTATGCTACTATATGTTCATTAATTAATATTCCTTTTTCTCTCCCCCCCCCCCCCTTTATATATATTCCTTTTTCTCTATCTAAATTTTTATAAATATTACAACACTCCAATAAGTTTCAATTTTCTCCACACTCCATTCATTCAATCAACAAGCTCTTCCAAAAAAAAGAAAATCATTACTCTAAACTTTATATAGTTGGCCCATTGAGGAGATAAGAGAAAAGCATGAGGAAAGGAGCAATTATTGAAGAAGGGTTTGTATACAAGCAAGAAATACATCTCACTGTCCTCAAGACCTGCCTTTTCTTCGCCGGAGACGGATTCACCGCCTACGACTCGAATGGCACGGTCGTCTTCCGAGTCGACTCGTACGGCTCGGACGCTAGCAACGCGGCCGATATCGTGCTCATGGACGCTGCCGGGCGATGCATCCTCACCGTCCGCCGCAAGGTATTTTGTTTCTATCTTGAAATGATATTATTAATGAATAATGAGTTGAACAAATTTTCTATAATAAAAGTCCGTTTCAATTATTATTATCAAGTTGAATTTTCTATAATTAATATTCCAAGAGTTCGTTTGAATTTTATATATAAGTTCGTTAGAATTATTATCAAGTTGTCTATCGATTATCGAGTCAAGTTGGAAATCAGAGGAGTCGTTTTCATGCTTTTATTTTACATACATGTTTTTAGTGTACACGATGAAATAATGAATTAAAGTTAATCGATCTCTTGTGCATAAGAAAAAACCCTGTCCATCACATTAAATTTTAAAAAATTACAGTATTGTTTTTCTTTTTTTCACTCAGCTTACTCATACTAAATGTGTGTGCATTCTAAATCTTTTCTGTACCATTCAAATTAGTTTTCATTTAATTGTTAGTTTCTTCGAGTAAATGCCTTAACGTCATATCTTTCAGCCGACAAAAACTTTTAAGACAGAAGTTTCTACACATTCGAATTTTGATTCAATTTTATTATCCATATATAGTTCGACTTAATTTTTTTTTTTGAAATATATTTAACTAATATGAAAGAAAAACACATTATTTACACTCTGTACTAAATTTGTTCTTAATTGTCTTATTTGTTTGACTATCAAATTTGTCTATTTTTCTTAAATCGTGTGTCCATTTTATAAAAGCAAAGTACATGTAAAATAAAATATTATTTTAAAGAGTATTAATAATTTTTAAATGTGTAAGTCCATATTTTATTATATAAGCTAGCATTTTTCATCATATCATATTAACTAGTAAGTAGTACTCCCTCCACCCACCAAATGTAGTTCCATGGGAGTGGGCACAAGTTTTAAGAAAAATATAGAAAAAGATAGATAAAGTAAGGGTATTATAGGGTATTGTGGGATCCATTGTGAATAAAATGATTGTTTATGAATAAAGTTGATGATAAATTGAGTAATTAAGTGATGGTTGAGAGGTGTTGGTTTTCCTAAAGTGTATGGGAATTTCATGGACGGAGGGAGTACTACTTTTTTATCTTTTTTTTTAATGACAAACGAAAAGATATATATATATATATTGTTAGGAATTAATATACAAGAATTAATTCTCACCCTCTCTACAAGTTCGGACTTTTAGATGAGACGGAATTCTTTCATGGTATCAGAGCAAACCAGGCAAACGACCTGGGTTCGATTCCATTTAAATTGTCCACTCGATGGGCCTCCTCCCCAAAAAGGGTAAGAGGTGTTAATCCGGCCCACGAGTGAGGAGGAGTGTTAGGAATTAATATACAAGAATTAATTCTCACCCTCTCTACAAGTTCGGACTTTTAGATGAGACGGAATTCTTTCATATATATATATATATATATATAAACAGTGTCTAAAACGGAATTCTTTCATATATATATAAACAGTTGCACGGTGTGTCAACGTATTACTAAAAAAATAATGCATTTAATAGATTAAATTAGACTATATATAATTTGAGAAAAAAAAAAAACTCATAAACACCAAGTGCACATTACGTTTTAGTTAAAGATAGTGTCACACTGTTTCGTTTACATATGATTGTTTATAGTATAAATAAATATCTTTCAGTTAAATTAACATTTCATTTGAATCGATTACTTATAATTAATTTTGTGTGGAACGGAACAGAGGCCGAGCCTCCACCAGCGGTGGGAAGGGTTTGTGGGCGAGGGAACGGATCTGAAGCCACTCTTCAGCGTGCGTCGATCGTCCATGATCGGACGGTCGGGAATGACTGTGGACGTGTACAGCAAACCGAGCGAGGAGTATCTGATCAAAGGCTCCTTCGCTGACCGGAAATGCACAATATTCAATTCGGAGAAACAATTGGTGGCCGAGATTAGCCGAAAAGTTGACTCGTGTGTAAATGTGGTGCTCGGGAAAGAAGTTTTCTTGCTATCGGTGAAGCCTGGCTTTGATAGCGCTTTTGCAATGGGAATGACGCTAATTCTTGATCAGATTCGTTGGTCAGATTTTGAACGTGATGGCGCTGAAAGTGATTAATTACTACTACCAAATATATATCTTTTTCTTTCTAATTTTTTTGCTATGAAATTAAGCTGCTGTAAGTTTCAATATTAATGTGCGATAAGAATTGGTGAAAATTTGAGATGAATTAATGAACTTTTATTTCATGTTTTTTTTTTTTTTTGGAGAGATTGCAAATTTTAAGATCAAGTAACCCACGACCCGGTCAGCGGCGCGCTGAGTGAAGGTGCAATAGATCGAGTACTAACTAAAACGTGTAACGAGTACATTTGATACCTTACGTAATAATTCAAACAAATCCTTAATATATTGGAAAACCCTAATCAATTATTCTAATACATAGGTTCGAAAACCCTATAAGGTGCAAATAATTTCTATGGAGGCAGTTCATATAGAGTGCAAATCTTTGACTTTAAACAAAATCCACGCAAATGAATAATGAGATTGATCCTCTGAGATTAGTCGATTCACATATCGGATACCGAGACTTAATTAAAAAAACTATTCCAATTAATACATAGAATGATTAGATTAAAAGAAAATCCGGGTAGTCCATGTGACAGCTGCACACTTACACTCATGTCATATAACATAAATAAAAAAAGAAATAAAAATTTACTATTATAGATAATTAGTATATACACTCATGTCATATAACATAAATAAAAAAAGAAATAAATAAAAATTTGCTATTATAGATTAGTATAAATGAATATATTAATGATTAGTTTATATATAAAATAAATATATTTAGTGTATATATATATGATAAGATATTGTAGAGTTCACTTATAACTAAAGTGAATGTTAATTTGAATAAATAAGTGATGGTGTAGGTTTGAGACTTAAGAGTGTGCTCATCTCCATTTTTTAGGTTTAAAACCACTAAGGTGCAAATAATTTCTAAAGGGTCAATCCATACAAAATGCAAAATTCTGAATTTAAACGCCACCCCGCAAGCGAACGATGGAATTGGTCCTTCGAAATAGTCGGTCCTTGGATCGAATATCGAGACATAAAAAATAGTAAATAATAAATTATTTATTTCTAGAAAAAAAAATAGTAAAACTATTGTCCTTATAATATTTTTTTTAAATATTAAAAAATATCTCAAGAGTTATTTTCCGATTTTCCGAGTCAGACTCGGCCGCAGATTTCTAACCTCGAGAGAAAGTCGAACGGGTCACGGGCCAGTCCTGAACCAGCCTGGTTCAAGCTATATATTTGACAACTCTAAATATATTTATTATTTTATAATCAAATGATTTTATTGGTTTTAAATTAAAATGACATATTCACAATTATTTATATATTTATTAGTAAGATAATGCAGCGCAATTGCATTTTACGTAGAATAAACGCACTAATGTGAAGTATAATCATATAAAAAAAATGTACATTTTAGATCAACAATTTAATAATATTTGAAGTATTACTTATTGTAACTTATCATAGAAAGAACAAGTGTTTGACTCTAATTTTGAAATATGTAGGGGACAAAAGTGAATGTAGTTGTCTGGTTGATGAAGGTGAATGTACAAAATGAAGGTAAACACTTAGGTCGGTATCAGTGATAAACAATTAAATGTGCTGCTTATGATATCTAATTAGTAGTTAATTGAAAATTATAATTTGAAAATATATGTACCAATCAATTATTCAGAGGAATGGATGAAAAGGATGAGACTTTATACGTGTTTTTGAAAACCTAAACTTTACGTTTGATACGTCAAATCAATTCTAAATCAGTGACGGAGCCGGTTTCGGGTCAGGGGGCATCGGGCCCCTTTCAGATTTTAAATGATTTTCTTTTATTCGAAAACCAAGATTTAAATCTTCTTATATACTGTACTCCTATAAAATACTAGTATATAACTATAATTTCATACTAAAATAATACTCCAAAATGCTTTCATTGTATTTAGTTTTAATTTTTATTAATAATTTATTATGTTTAAATATTAACAATGAACCTAACATGTGTTAATTAAATTCTTGTATTGCTATGTATTTTCTCCACTGCTGCTACTGCCTTTATTTCTGCCTTACGCTGTAACTTTGGATGTTTGAGTACATATTGTTAAATTTCATTTTTACCCTTAAATATATAAATAAAATGTGATCAATTCGTGTATTTCGGTATTTTAGTAATATAAAAAATAAAGTATACATTATATTTTATATACATTGTTAATTACGGAGTACGTATGATATAAAAACATTTGAAATAATTTTTTAGAGCAATCAATAATACACTCCATTCATTAAATGCCTAAAATTTGGAATTGGGTGCATGTCGGGGGTTAGGTTTTAGACTTTTAGTTATAGAATAAACTAGAAGTTAAGAAAATACTACTGTATTATTTTTTCGATATTGTTATAAATTTTTTTGCGGCCTCGACACTATTTTTCACACGTTTTGGACAAAAATTATTTTTGTTTTTTTTTTTAAATAATAGAACCAAAACCAGATTTCTATAGAAATATTAATTGAACCCATATATAAAATTAGAATTATAGTGTTAAAATCGATATTATGAGACAAAACCCTTTTCGGAGTATATGTATGTGTGAATTGTTGCCACTTACAAGAAGAAATCATGAGATTTAATTAGTGAGAAATCATTGCTCGCGTGTAATATGAATTTTCTAATTAAACATTTTATATAAATTAAAAGTATTTTTAAATCATATGAGTTACTCCCGTGAACCATCAGTTAAAAAAAATCAAAAAAATCAGCGTCATTATTTATATACCAGAAATTTCACGAATTTTAGTGAATATGACAACAAATGAGGCGGCAAAGAATTCTAATTTATAACAATATTTAAAATGGGGTAACTTAATTTATAATTAACCATTAATTTTCTATTATTATTAGACAGTTTTTTTGTACATCAATAAAATCAGACAAAAATTCTTAAAGTAAAGTCGGTCGGGGTATTGACACCATAATTTTTTTTAGTACAGACTCTTCAATGTCAGACAAAAATAATTGAACTTTCATTGATGTAAAACCGGTGTATGTGTCAATTCTTCAACATGCATTATATGTATACATTTTTTTTTTTTGAGAGGTCATTATATTATATGTATACATTAATGCATATATGGTTGACCGGTCATGTCTTGCTAGCAGTTAGTACAATGTATTATACTATTATGACACCATCAATATATCTAAAATTATTATTGGATAGAAAAAACAAAAAAGGAAATTTACATGCATGTATAATCAATATGATATCGATGGATATATTTATATAATATTTGATATAAATAAATTTTAAACATTAAGAAGATTTAGAAACAAACTTATAATACGTACATAAATTTAATAAAAAAAATTTGAACAAATTTTATATCTATGTTAAATTTACATTCTTCTCAATATAGATATTAATAACCACAAAAATTAGATATATAAATGATATATCAGATATATATATATTTCTGTATATTTTCGTACTTAATTGCATAAAATATACTCCCATTATATTATAGCCTTGATTAAACAATCCGAAATTCCTCTCAGAAGTCGGCCAAGGGTTTAAATTTTCGTTATACACAATACAAAATTAAACACAAGGCTGAACCACCTATTTTGGCCTATAAGGCCGGAGCCACTTTTTTCTTTATAATCCTCTTGCGAAAATTACGGGATACGTCTCCCAAAAGGAAATTTCAGCTTGTGTTAAATTTAATTGTTTATATTATACAGTATTAATTTTTCTAACACGCATTATTGGCTATTGCTTCTATCCTTTGAGGTGTGGGCACATAGACAATTAATATGAGTAAAATTGTTTTTTTGCAATATTTGAACCCAAACTCTAATATATACTACGTAATAAAATTTATTTCATCTAAAAGTCTGAACTTATAAAGAGATTATAAAAAAATGTGAAATGCACTTATATTAATTCATAGGAGTATATATATATGCCTATGTAACTTATGCGCCTATGTTAGTATTAGGTAGTCTGCATATATGGAAGTGGTTTCCATTTATAAGAATATACAATCATTAGTTCCTTGCATTCAAATTGTAGATATAAAGTTTCAGAATTTGATTTTGTTTCGGTTTTTTTTTTTTTTTTTTTAAATTTCTTGCATGATTTTAGTTCACAATTTTGGATTTAACTGTTTTGGGGAACCTCAAGAATTGTGGACAAGATGCAATAAAGAAAATCCGTGATGAAATTCTGGTCGAACATGTTTTGCATGTGAATATGTGATCTTATTTACTACCTTTTGGTTTTAAAAGTCAAAGTTAATTGTTTTATACTCTAGTATATATATTTCTTTGACTGTCCACGTTTAATCTTGTCGTACTCAATTGTTGGTTTCAGAATTTTTGATGCACTTGTATTTATGAATTTCTTTTGAAGTCACTTGTATTTATGAAAACATTTTTAATACTTTTTGGTAAAAACAACCCATTTAATTTAATAGATTAATGCATTAGTTCACACATTTGTTTGATTCTCCAACTTAATAATTTGCATCTAATCGTGCTCACACAGCTTTCGTTCCTAACAAGAGTAATTTCACGCAAAGGTTAATAAAAGAAAATCAACCAAAACATAAATAATCCCATAATTAGAAGCATTAATATCCAAATAAAAACATAGATTCGAGAAGAAAAATAAATACCAACTTAATATTCACGTAATTTCAATTTTTACCCAACATATAAATGGATTAGCCCATAATTTCACAAACGAAATTCATCCTAAATAGATCTTGAAATCCTTCAATCATAATAAATATATAAGTAAACCCAATAATATGTTAGAAAAACTGCACCGTAGATGGCTAAAAACACTTTATAGAAAACGAAGAATCGAGGCTTGTGTAAACACAATTTCCTTAAAACAATATTCGTCCTTCACTCTCGGTGCTAGTGACTATTAGGACGTTTGTTTCCCAGGATACAACGATTAAATAGCAACAATACTAGCACAAGTATTTTGCTTACGACGAACCGAGTAGTTGCCCGAAATATATCACCGGAGTGCCAAGGGAATTTTAGCAATTTACAAGAAGAACAAGACAAATGCCGGAAATGTGTTTGATCTCTCTCCATTCTCGTGTTTCTCGTTGTGTTTTTGGGTCTAATGGGTTGCAGCTACTTATATAGCCAACCCAAATTTGTATCTGTTGGCCGCAATAAAGTAGCAATTAAATATTTGGACCAAAACTGTCTTGACTACTTTTATAAATTCTTTCAAACACATGCGTAACCTCTAACGTCCAGCCATAATTCAAGTTTTAAAATTCAAATTGAAACTGCCCGAAATTTATTTCGGCGGTTTCGATTTAATTTATTTCAGGCGGTTACAAATGGAAAAACCGAGGCAAAAGTAGTTTTTCGTCCGCTACCAAATTGGTGCGACATTCGTGTAAAATTACAAGCTACTAATCCTCATTTAATATTTTCCAATATAGGACAAAAACAACTTTGTTTTTCCTACTCAAATTTTGGTTACCACAATTATTTGAAAAATCGTTTCGCATTCATTCCAACTCCAAAAATGGGTGATTTTTTTTTTATTTTTTATTTTTGATGGAAGTTAAATACCCATCCCTTTTTCCCCTCCCCATGACTCGAACCCAGGACCTAAGGCCTAGGTAGTGGTGCTCTAACCACTTGAGCTATCCCACTTTGTCACAAAAAATGGGTGAATGAGATATCAAGTCGAAGCTCACTTCTAGGCACATTTTCCAACATAATATGCCCCCAACAAAATATGCGCCAATTGTTTTAGAGGGAAAAAGAAAAAAAACTTCACACTACAAAAAACCATCCATATGGAGAGGGTTTTGGCGAGGGTAAAGCCCTCGCTAAGCAATTTGGCGACAGCATAGGCGAGGGGCAGTCGCCGTCGCCTAATTGCTCCTCGCTAATTTATTGGCGAGGGTGCCCTCGCCAAATCCCGAGGGCAGAATCGCACTCGCGAATTGGCGAGGGCCATACCCACTCGCGAATTGGCGAGGGCGCGTGCCGTCGCCAAATAGCGAGAGTGAATCCCGTCGCCCAGTCGCGAGAGTCATAACCCTCGCCAATTCCCGAGGGCAAATCCCGTCGCCTTTTTCCGAGCGCGACGCCCCTCGCCAATACGCTGGATTTAAAACCCAGGTCTCTAAGGCCACTACCCTTACCCCTCACCACTAGGCCACCCTTTATTGTATTTATTTGGCACTGGGCGCGCGCATGGGGGGTCGAACTCGCGACCTCCCGGATTCTGAAGAGTTTATGCGCCCCCGTGTGCCAATTAGGCTAGGAGCTTTAGTCGTAATATTTCAAATGCATTATATATTTATCCCTTTTAATTTCTGTTTTTATTCTTTAACTCAATTAATTTAATAAATTACCAACTATATGTTATTCTTTTACAAACCCCTCATTACTAAATTTAAAAACTTACACTTATATATATATATATTAATTAACTCAATTTATTTAACAAATCCCTTCATTAATACTAAATTTAATAATTTATACTTATGTATGTATTAACTCAAATTTATTCTTTTGTTATTAATTAAGTCAATTAATTGAATAGATTACTAACTCAATTAATTTATATATTAGCTCAATACTTAATTAATTTAACAAAAGCCATTCATTACTAAATTTAATAACTTATTAACTCAATTACCAACTATATGTTATTAACTCAATTTATTTAATAAATTACCAACTATATGCTATTAACTCAATTCATTTATATATTAGATCAATACTTAATTAATCACACACAAGCAATATATATGAATTAAAACCATATAAAATAAAACATTGTCTCGTACGTTCACTTCAATTCAAGTACACAACATAAAAAAAAATCCCAAACAACTTCATCAATTTTTTAAAATCCAACAAGACAACATAACTTAAAATGTATCAATCATCGACCATCCTCAGCAGCGTCATCATCACCATCATCATCCCCGTTCCCGTTACCCGACCCCCCTCTGAACTGGCTCATCATTGATGCCATCTGTGATGCCATCTCACGCGCAAACTCTTGACGTAAGCGCTCCTCCTTCTGATTGACTGATTGCTGCAGTTCTTCACGTAAGAGACGCTCACTCTCTTGACTAGCCCTCCGCTCTTCCAAAAGAGCATTGTCGATGTCGGCCTGGCTAAATCGTCCAAACGACGTACCGGAAGATGTCTCACCAGGACCAGAAGTGACACGTCTGTTCTTTCCTAGTTGCCCAAGACCCTTCACGCGACCGTGAGATCTTCCAACTTTCTTCACGAACAACTCAGACATTTCCGGCATGGGTGGGGTCTGGCTGCTGGAACCATCATCTGAAGGATCATGATCGGATGACGGCTGGGTGAGATGTGACAATTCCTCTTGCACCTGATCCTATATGTGCATATGTAAAATTTGGTTAATATACATGTCAATACAATTAAATATTATATTTAATATAATATATGTATACACTTACCAGAATATCACCTATATGCCCGTATGTGTACATTCCGTTATTGTAACGGTGGTAATATTCGACAATCTCCCAGTCGTAAGCTGGTCGTCCCATCTTCTCCTCCTATATTTTGAAGAACATAAAATTAAATTAATTAAAATGAACTCAAATTACTTATAATTGAACATAAATACTTACAATCCGTCTGGCCACCTCGGCTGCCCCACGAGATCCCCCTTTATGTCTAGCAAAACCGGTACCCGAGCCTCTAGGCTCTGATAGTCGGTTCTTCCGACACTGCTCGCTCTTCTTAATTGTGTCCGGTTCCAGTGGCGAACCAAGTGCTCCCAGACATCGTTGTCCCATTTCGGCTTCTTCTTCTCATGCTCCCACAATCCCTTGTAGTGGTTCAACATGTCACTGTATCGATTTGCTGCTCTCTCAAGAAAGAGCCTGTACACTAATGCAGTGTCAATAGTCTCTGGATCCCACGTAACCTCATTCTGCCAAAATTTTTTTATTAATTATAACAAGATGTGAATGAATAGATATGTTACACATCATTAAATTATACCTGGAATGTATCCCACCACCGTTGAAGTACACCTGGGGATACCAAGCCGAATGTGTGTGCGCCAACCTCCATATTCCGGTACATGATATGTCTGATGGTGGTCGAGATTAGACCCGAAGGCATCATCCTGTTGTTACACATAATTAATTTGAAAATGAATAATTATGTATTTCATTATAATGAAAATTATAAGATATGTAATACTTACGCTCCACGATAGATCGTAAGACGAATACGACTATCGTGTGCGTCTGTCGACTGGCTGGCCGCTGTCTCGACAGACGCACGTCCGACTGGGTCGGGTATCGGTGGATCCTCCTGCGCTGGATACATGTGGGGCATCTGGGGAACCTGTGTGTAGTACGGATAGGGGGTCGATCCCTGCATCTGGGGCATCTGGACGATCCCAGTCATATCTGGCAAATAGAAACCCGGATGATGTGGACCCGGATGATGTGGTATAGGTACATGCGACGTCTCACCTCTACCTCTACCTATACCTCTACCTCTACCTCTACCACCCGAATCCTGCCCAGTACCAGAACCCTGACCACCAGAATCCTGACTACCAGAACCATGTCCACCAGAACGCTGTCCATGACCCCCATATCCACTCATCTGTAAAAATAAATATTAAAATATAACAATTAATAAATTAACATTCTTGATATAATAACATCTATGAACACTCAAACTGAATCATAAACATGCATTAAGAACACTGAAACCGAGTCATAATCAACATTCTTTATATAATATAACATATACATGAACACTCTAGTAATATTCTTCTTCATCATCTTCATCCTCATCTTCTTGTTCTTGTTCTTCTTCTTCTTCTGGTTCTTCGTCTCCGGCTACGTCCATCAATGTACCGGTGGTATCAGTTAATATAACAGGATCATCATCTACTTGCACAATCATTTGATGTTCTATGCTTTCCTCTTGGAACGCGGGAACATCTGCTTCATCGTCAGTAGTGGATGACTGTTGTGCGTCCAAGAAGGATCTCGGCTTGATTTTGCATACAGTTATCCAATCAGTACGGGGCCCAGGGTACGAACAATAGTAGACTTGGGTGGCTTGACTTGCTAGTACGAATGGATCGTACCGACCGTATCGTCGCCTTTGATGAATATCCACAAGCTTGTAGTTAGGATCAATTTTTGTACCACTGGCTGAGTTATCAAACCACTGACACTTGAACAAAACCACTTTCTTCTCGTGGTACCCCTGGTAGTCCAATTCGACTACTTCCTCGAGATTCCCGTAGAAATCCTCTTCATCTGCATCATAGTTTTTTCCCTTGATACAAACCCCACTGTTTGATGTTGCTCTAGATGCACCATAAGCCATAGTGTGAAATTTGTACCCGTTCACGTAATACCCTGAGTACGTAAGAACGTGACCAGACGGACCTGCAGAAAGATTGGAAATAAACTTGTTCTCCACGGGATTTATCTTCACCTATATAAGTCGACTCTATGTGAGATTTACGTTATTGCTATTAAATATATATATTTGTATAAAATATGACTTACAATTTCTTCAAACCACGAAGCAAATTCATTTTGTAGCCTATTGTCCGATGCAGCAGCCGAGAGATTTGGTTCAACAACTTGAAGTTGATGCATGAATAGCCTACATACGTATTTTGATTAATAAGACATCTCAAAACTAACCAATATATATTTATACTCTGGCCAATGTCACTTACTGAACATACGGCTGCACCTCATCACAATTCAACAACACGTACGTATGAGCAACTTTTTTCTCCTCATCCAAAATCCATCTCTTCTTTGGTTTCCCAAATCGCTTGCCAGGCGCCTTAAATATGGAAAATGTACCATCCACATATTGTACATCTCCACTACCATCGTAATTACGAGGTAAATTGTGTATCCTCGTCGTAACATGATCCTCAAAGTAATGAGAACAAAATATTGACGCCTCTCTAGTTAAATATGCATTTGCAATCGAAGCTTCAACACGTGCTTTGTTACCCACACTCAGTTTCAAGGTGCGAAGATACCTATAATTAGAATTCAAGGATCGTGATTAAGATAATATAAAAAACATTGAATATGATCATTATATCTTAAAATTCCTTAAAATACCTCTCGAATGGATACATCCATCTGTATTGAACTGGACCAGTAACTTTTGCTTCATATGCAAGGTGCACAAGTAGATGTTCCATGGAGTTGAAGAAGTTGGGTGGAAAGATACGTTCCAACTTGCACAATATTACTGGGATATCCGTTTCCAACCGAGTCATGTTGTCAACTGTTATGGTCGTAGAAGTTAAGTCCTTAAAAAAGAGACTAAGCTCAGTGATTGCTTTCCACACATCAGTCTGCAGAATATTACGAAAAGCAATCGGTAGTAGTCTCTGCATAAACACGTGACAATCATGACTCTTCATTCCATACAATTTCAACTTCGTCCAGTCAATACATCGAGACATGTTAGACACATAATCATCGGGAAACTTCAACCCACTTATCCACTTACAGATAACATCTTTTTCTTTCTTATCAAGCGCATAACAAGCCTTGGGATACTTATTTGTACGTGGACATTTCTTGAGAGAGGGACGACGACAATATTCATTCAACTCATCTCTTGATTTTGATGTGTCCTTTGTTTTCCCCTCCACATTCATCACTGTGTTGAACACGTTATCGAACACATTTTTCTCAATGTGCATCACGTCCAAATTGTGTCGAACTAACAAAGTACTCCAATAAGGCAAATCCCAAAAAATGCTTTTTTTCTTCCACCCTCCGTCAATTTTTTTGTTGTGTGCCTCAGCACCTTCCTCTGTAACCTTTCTAAGTCCCAAATGATCAATTTCGTATAGGAGACTCGCACCTGTTCGGATAGGCGGCGGATCATCTGTGACTGCTACTCCAGCCCTGAATGCCGTCTTGTTCTTTCGCCATGTATGATTAGGTGGTAAGAACTTTCGGTGGTTATCGAACCACGATTGCTTTCGACTGAGCCTCAAAGTGAATGCATCGGTGTACTCCCCACAATATGGACAAGCAAGCTTTCCAGCTGTACTCCAACCAGACAACATTGAGTACGCTGGAAAGTCGCTAATGGTCCAAATCAGTGCATCTCTCATAATAAAGTTTTGCTTCCTAGAGACGTCGTACGTTTGCACCCCATTTTCCCATAAAAATTTCAAATCAGCTATCAGAGGTTGTAAAAACACATCAAGCTTGTCCTTCGGACTTTTTGGCCCGGGCACAAGAATCGAAAGAAACATGAATTGATCTTTCATGCATAACCACGGGGGTAGATTGTACGGAGTAAGAATAACTGGCCATGACGAATATTGCTTCCCCGTCATTCCAAACGGTGCAAAACCGTCTGTGCTCAAGTCCAACCTAACATTCCTAATTTCAGCTGCAAAATCAGGATACGAACGGTCCAAATGCTTCCAAGCCAACGAGTCTGAAGGGTGACGCATAACACCAGAGTCATCAGAACTGCACGAGGCATGCCATGTCATATCCTTCGCAGTGGCCTTGGACATGTACAATCTTTGCAAACGAGAAATTATGGGAAAGTAGAACATTTCCTTAACCGGACGTTTCTTTTTCAACCGACCATCTGCATCAACCCTACTCGGCTTATACCGTGGTCCACCACAAATCTTACAGAACTCTAGTTCGCTGTCTGCACCCAAAAATAACATGCAGTTCTGTGCACAACAATGAATCCTTTCTACCGGAAGACCCATCCCACTCATCAAGTGTTTGGTATCGTTAAATTTCTTGGGAACCTTATTTTCTGAAGGACAAATCTCACGAATCAACTCAACGACTTGATTGTATCCCCTTTCAGACAATCTGTTTTCGGTTTTAATATTCAACAATCTGGAATTGAACGACAACTGCGAATGAGATTCACAACCGGGATACAAGTCTTGGTCCGCTGCACGAAGCATGTCGTAGAACTGTGACGCATTCTCATTAGGGGGTTCTTCATTATGTGCCTCCTCTTCCGCGTTGATTCCAAAATCAATGTTTGGGTTACCCATTAATTCTTCTACCATAGTGTGGTACGAGCTAGGTCCCATGGGGTCAACTTCATTTGAAGTTGACGCAAATTCACTAGTGTTTTGAAATGGACGTGGACCCCAACTCTCTTCACCGTGATAAATCCAATTATAATAATTTCGTGTAAACCCATTTCGATATAAATGAGACTTCAATTCATTAGGATCTCTATAAGTCTCATTTCGACATCTAGCTTTCGAGCAAGGACACCTAATTTTTCCTTCCCAAATCGAATTCGGATTACTAGTGGCAGCTTCAATAAATCCATTTACACCACTAATAAATTCGGGGCTCATAATCCCATTGACCAATCTTGGCCTATACATCCAATTACGACTTAAATAATTCATGTTAATCGATCTGTTTCAAATGTAAATATATATAGTTTATATACATATTTTTAAAAATTTCGGCAGAGTTTCATCTAAATCTATCGTATCACCAAATATTTAGGTTCCTAGTGCATCCATTTCCGACTCGAGTAAAATTACTCAAGTCGGAACGCACAATCTACAACAAACAAACAACTCATCCCGGCCTCCAACATCGATTTAATTTCACTTATTTCCAACAATTAATTATAAAATTAATTCTCCCAATTAACACATTCATGCATAACAATTAACACACCGTACCAATTAATAATTAACACATATATATACATGCATATATAAAACATATATAACAATAATTATATTAACACATTAATTCATAACAATTAACAATTTTTATAACTTTCATCAATTAACAATCTTAATTAATCCTAATAAACATTATACATATTTTTCTAACATAATTACAATCCTAACATTACACAACAAAACTATATACATGCATATATATATATATATATATATATATATATATATATATACACATATATAATATAATACAAACATATATATACAACTTTTAATTTAATCAATAAAAACGCATAAATTTACCGTAGAAATGAACCCCTCGAAGTGTAGAACAGAAATATCCAAAAATTAGTCTCGATCGGTAGCTCCGGCAGCGGCGGTGGCGCGGTGGACGGAAGCTCCGCGGCTGTGGCTTTTTTTGGGGGTGAAGGAGGCTGTACGAATTTGGGGAAGAAGGAGAGGGTTTTAATTGGGAAATAGGCGAGGGCAATTACGAGGGCCCCACCCCCCTCGCCAATTAGCGAGTGGGGAACCGTCGCCATTTTCCGAGGGCCACAATGCACTCGCCAATGAGCGAGTGCACAACACGCCGTCTCCAAATCCCTCGCCAATTGGCGAGGGCATCTTTTTCCACTCGCTAAATAGCGAGTGTGATTCCGCCCCTCGCCAAATCCCTCGTTATTTATTCCCCTCTTTAAATCCCTCGCCAAATAGCAAGGGTGAAATACCCCTCGCCAATTCCCCTCGTTATTTGAGCAATTTTTTGTAGTGTCAATTGATGGGTTCCAACTCTTCATGCGCCAATTTGTCCCTTTTGAATGAAGATTTTTCCGAGCAGGGTTTTATTGGCTCTCAATTGAATTTAGAGTGTCCACAATGGTTGAGGATTTATAACTCAACTCTCTCCTCCACCTCACCGCCACATCGCCCTTCTTACATAAATAACTCAATTCCACTAACTCTCATAACCTTTCCAAAGTTATAACTCATTTTTTATTTTAGGGATCCACTATTCAATTACATTTCTTTTCAAATTTTTTTTATTTAATGTTTTAAATTTATGTAAAAAAAAATATATATGAATATATTAAAATTTAATATATATGATAAAAATTAATATATGAATATATTAAAATTATTTAGTCATTGTTTTAAGTTATCAATTACTCCTTCGTCCCGTGATTACTTGCACACTTTCCTTTTTGGGACGTCCCAAAATTACTTGTACACTCTTAATATGGAAATACCCAACAAAATTAATAACCTCACAACATCATTTTATTTTCAAATTTTTCACTCTTTTTTTCCATACATTTCACTTTACACATCATCAAATCCACTTTACACATCATTAAATTACCTAAAATACCCATCCTTTATCTTACATCATCATCCACTAAATTCACTTTTCTTAAACAACGTGCCGGTCAAAGTGTGCAAATTATCCCGGGACGGAGGAAGTAGTATATTTTACAAATTGAAGAGTGAGAAAGAAAAAAATGTGCACGTGTATTTATAGATTTTTTTTTAACTATAGTAGAAATTGAAATTTTGAAGATGAAAAAAAAAATTGACCATTGTAGAAATTAAAATTGAAACATTATATTTACTTTTGCATATAACCATACCTCAAGCTGCCGGCTCTAATCTATATAAATAAATTGAGTTGGAAATAAACATAAAAAGCTGAAAAAAAGGCAACATAAATAAAAAAAAATCAGAAATATTTGGATCAGACCCACTTTTGCAGACTAAGTACGGTTAGTCTGCTTTAACTCATTTGAGGAGAGAGAATTTTTTTGGAGTTATAACTCCCTTCCACATCGGTAATAATTCACTCACAAGAGTTATAATTCTTGAATAATCTACCAATGTGGACACTCTTATAATAGCTATATTCGCTAAAGTTCAAATAGATTCCGCCTTTTTTTTTTTTACTTTACCAAATTGCGTGGGTTATATGCTCTCCAAGTATGTTAGATGCACTCCACTCAAATAGACATTTATACAATTTTCTCTTAAAATTATCTATGATAAATACACCTCCACAAAAATCCTAATTTTCTCTTTTCTTCTTTCCCCACTTCATTATTTATCACCTTCTCCCACCATTCTTCTTCTTCTTCAATCAACCTGTCGCCGCCTTCGCCCATCATCGAACGCCATTCGCCCAAGCCGCTGCCCTCTATTCTTTATTATTATTCTACAACGGCGGTGGCGCCGCACGTCCTCCCTCTGCCCGACGTCGCCGTTCGCTCCACCCGGCCCCAAGCCATCCAATGCCGCCCTTCGCTCCACCCGACCCCAAGCCATCCAACGCCGCCCCTCTATTTAGGGTTTTTTTTTTTAAGTTTCAACAACAGTTACGCGCCGCCACCTCCTTTACTCAGACTTTTTTTCCGTCAATAATGGGTCAACCAAAATTACTCTCGTCGACAACAATTTTTCGACGAGAGTGTTTTTGGTCGAATCATTATTGTCGAAAATTTCATTTTTTTAAATTTCTTTCGATAAAATCTTATCAACTGAAGTATTTTGATTGACAAACCAGAGTTGACGTGAGTGATTTTGGTCGACACTGGTTTGTTAAAAATAAGTTTATTTTTTTAAAAAAATTCTAAATTTATTTTTGAATTTCTAAATTTATTTGAGGGGTGGCTGCCACTCAAATTAGGTTTAGTGTTAGAGGTAAGGTTAGGGTTAGTTTAAATTCAAAGGGAGTGTATGTATTTCTTTATATTTTATTAAAAGGGTAAAATAAGTATTTTGTATGAATATTTAATTAATAAAAGTGGGGAGTGCATCAAATATTCATGGAGGGGCATATAACCCACGCCTTGCCAAATTGCAAAAATAGATCTGCAGATTTTATGCAGATTAAATGGAAATGGGCCGCCATTTGTACTTGGGCCGAGTGAAAGATTTAAGGGTGCGGCTAAAGGCACCCAGCTTTCCTATGAGTACACCCATGCGATGAGTAAACACACCAAATGGATGAGGACACCCACCTGGAAATCCCTAAATTATCCTTTCTCAATTAAAACCCTAAAATCATTCAAATTCTCAAATTCTCGTACACCCATATCCCTTCCTCTCCCGTCTCCTCTTCCTCCGTCGCCGCCGCCCACGTCGCACCTCCCCCACAGCGTCGCCGCCCACATCGCAGATCGCGTCGGCCGCCTCCCTCCTCAGCTGCACAATAGCGACGCCGACTGCACCCCCTTTCTCCACTCTCCTTGCCGGCGGTTCGCGACGCCGACTGCACCCCCCCTCTCCGCTCTCCTCGCCGGCGGTTCGCGACGCCAACTGCACCCATTCCCCTCTCCACTCTTCTCGTTGGCGGTTCGCGATGCCCTTTGCGACGCCGACTGCACCCCGTTCACGACGCCGACTCACCCCGATGCCCTTTGCGGCCGCACCCCTCCCCCTCTTCTCGCCGGCACCGTCATACAAAAGGTATGTTGGTTTGAGATTTTTTTTTGTTACAGATCCAAAAAAAAAAAAATTTAGGGTTTTTAAGTAGTTCGGGAATTATTTTCGAACATATTGAGTTTGTTTTGAAATTTTTTTCGAACATATTGGGTTTTTTTTGGAAAAAAATTCGAACAAGTTGAGTTTGTTTTGGAAAAATTTTCGAACAAGGTGTTCGATTTTATTTTTCGGACAAATTTAAGTTGTTTTGAAAATTTTTTCGAACAAATTGAGTTTGTTTTGGTAAAATTTTCGGACATTTCAACTTTGTTTTGGTAAAATTTTCGAACATATTACGATTTTGTTGTTGAATTTTTTGGATTTTTGATGTTTTGGTGGTGAAGGTGTGAAATTTTTTGGATCGGAATGACTCGGGTGTGAAATGGAACAGATGGGTGTACTCATCGGACGTTTTTTTTTTTTAAACTACAGGAGTGTAAATACGTCATTTCGCAACACTATTTAGACAAAAAAAAATTCATGGGTGTACTCATAGGAAATCCGGGTGCCTTTAGCCGCGCCTAAGATTTAAATCACACCTGCTTCACTACCATTCATTTTCCGTGGCAATATTGTGCTCCCCCAAAAAAATGTAATTTAATCTAAAAGTCATTTGAATATTTTAATACACCAATTCACCATGGACTGAATTATAGTCTCTACTTTATGAGGAGGGAACTCGTGGACTCAACAATTTAATGATGAAGTTGTTTTCACTGAGATTTGAGATTTGAATTCAAGACGTTTAAATTTTCATACTATAATTTTTTTTTTCTTCTAAAAGTTCGAACATATAAAGAATTAATTAGAGCTTTGAACAACTGATAACGGTCTAGCCGGCTACCTCGGGTAGTTGAGCTGACTCAAAATCTTGCAACTCGCTTCAATAAAAATTATTGTTTAACTATTGTTTAATTTTTAAAAATTCTATTATTTATGCTTATAACTATTTAAGAATGCACACTGATTAACATATATTATTTATGCTTAACTAACATATATTAACTAACACTGATTAAATTACAGTCTCTTGTAATATAATTATTTATGCTCAATAAATAGGAACCTGTTTCAAATGCAATTAGTTAGTTAAGCATAAATAATATATGCCTGTAGTACACTTGTTAATTGTAAATGATCTAATCACAGATCATTCTTCTTCATTGTGAAGAGAAAGATGAACACAGAGCAATGGAATTCTTGGATTGAAAGGAAATCTGTTATTGATTTACAAAGGATGAGAAACTGTGTTATCAAACTTTACTAATCTCAATCAATCATATATAGGCTTGAGATTAGTAACTAACTAATTAAACTAACTAAATAACTACCCTTAGAAGGGTGTACAAACTAACTACTAGAAGTGTATATACTAAAGCCCTTTAGACCCCCCCTCAAAATGGGAGTGGATATTGATCAAGCCCATTTTGGAAAGATGTGTGCCAAAGAGAGCAGGTGTCATTGGTTTGGTGAGCATATCAGCCAAATTTTGCTCAGTGGGAATGTGAACCAGCTGTAGAAGGCCTTCTTGGATCTTTTCTCTTGTAAAGTGGTAGTCCAAAGAGATGTGCTTTGTTCTTTGGTGAAGACAAGGGTTGTGAGCTATTGAGAAGGCACTTTGGCTGTCTGTGTACATGGATGAAGGAGTAGAATGTTGAATCTTCAAGTCTGCAAGGATGTAGTGAATCCACTGGAGTTCACATGTGGTTGAAGCCAAAGCTCTATACTCAGCCTCAGCAGAAGACCTACTGACAGTGGTTTGTTTCTTGGATTTCCAAGAAACAAGTGAGTTCCGCAAGTAAATGCTATAACCTGTTATGCTCTTTCTAGTTTGTATGCATCTAGCCCAATCTGAATCAGAAAAAGCATGCAGTTTGAAAGAGTTATGTTTAGGATAGAAAATACCAGTACCTGGACTACCTTTGATGTACCTAAGGACTCTGTGCACAGTAGTTAAGTGAGCCTCAGTGGGTGTTTGCATGAATTGGCTCAATGTTTGGACTGCATAAGAGATGTCAGGTCTAGTAATAGTTAAGTAAAGAAGTTTACCAATTAATCTTCTATATTGGTCTGGATGTTGGAGGAGCTGAGATTGAGGATCAAAGGCTATAGAGGAATCCATTGGTGTAGAGCAGGGTTTACACCTTAGATAACCAGTGTCATGAAGGAGATCAAGAGCATACTTCCTTTGGCATAAGGACATACCTTTGTCATTTCTGGCAATTTCAATGCCTAGAATATACCTTAAAGTACCCAGGTCCTTAATAGTGAACTTGGCATGCAAACACTTCTTGACAGAATTAACAATATGGAGACTAGTGCCAGTGACAATAAGGTCATCAACATAGCAAAGAACAGCAATAAAATCATGTTTATCTTGTTTAGTAAACAGAGAAGTATCAGCTTTAGATTGTGTAAAGCCTAAGGACAATAAACATGAAGTAAGCTTGGTAAACCATTGTTTAGATGTCTGTTTCAAACCATACAAACTTTTGTTTAACCTACAAACTCTCTTATCATGTGAAGCAAAATAACCAGGGGGGGGTCATATATATCTCTTCCACCAAATCACCATGAATGAAAGCATTGTTAACATCTAATTGATGAACATGCCAATTTTTAGAAGTAGCAACAGCAAGAAGAATTCTAACAGTAGTGATTTTGGCCACAGGAGAGAAGGTATCAAAATAATCTATGCCCTCTTGTTGAGTATAGCCTTTAGCAACCAACCTAGCTTTGTATCTTTCAATAGAGCCATCAGAGTTATACTTAATTTTATAAACCCATCTACAGCCTATACAATGTTTACCTAAAGGGAGATTAACAAGAGTCCAAGTATGATTCTTTTCTAAAGCATCAATTTCAATTTTCATTGCATTGACCCAATTTTGGTCTGATTTACGCGTTATGCAACACTAAATAAACAACCGCAAGTATACGGCGTCTATTGTAGCGTGATAAGCACGAGGTCGATCCCACGAGAAGGTTAAGCGTAAAAGTGGTAGTTTGCTAGTTGAATTCTAAATAGACGTGATCGAATAAATTGAGTGTTGAATTACCCCTAAGATTGCCTAACTATGTGTCACAAATAGACAACGAAAGAGTAAATATAAAGTCGATCAACTAAGCATGCAAAATAAGAAAACGAAAGTAAAACGATTATAACTCAAAGAGAAAAGGTGGGTTCCAAGGCAATTGTAGTTCTTAGATGTCCGTTTATGAATGTTATCTCGTTTAAAGGGCCATTAAGTTTATCCCGTATAAGGTGATCACACAAGAAGAACTAATCGATCTCTCCATACAAATTAATCCAAAGACGCAATGCAATATAAGCTCGTATGTCTACATCACAAACATTACACCATCTAAAATAGCTCCTAAGATCATTCGATTCCCTCTCCGATAATTAATCCTCTCTCGAGATCATAATAATACCGGGTTGCACATTCGCATACGATTAAATGAAATGAATCTCTCGATACCACCCCAATTAACAATAAATCAAGCAAATCATTATGGCCACTAACAACATGCTTTACAATGAATAATTGAATATGCAAATACGAAATAAACACCAATTAAAGCAAGAAATTACTCATAAACATCAATCCAAGTCTTACAATGCCTTAGAACCACAAATTGTTTAGCTAACTACTAACATAATCAAATTACAAATCCCAAATGAAATAACTAAATAAAAAGGAAAAGAAAGAGAAAGCTTAGTCTAGAATGTGGTGTGGAATGGAATTTGGGAGCTATTGCATCATTTCTTCCTTGATTTGATGAAGAGATGAAGAAGTTATGGCCAAAACACCTCCAAGTATGTGTAACTATGTGTGGAATTGGGGAAGAATGTCTTGGGTTTCAAGAATGAGGCCTTATATAGTGTTGGGGAAGGGTTTGGATGGCATATTTGCAAGTTGATCCCTCAAAAATGGAGAAAATACAAGTTTGGCACCGAAAATGGGGTTACTCGGCCGAGTTGGGGTCACTCGGCCGAGTGGAACACTTAAAAAGCGTGTTGCGACTTCTTCCAGCCGAGACTCGGCCGAGTTGGGATCACTCGGCCGAGTGCGCAGAAAATGTGGAACTCGCAGATTCGGCCGAGTAAGGTTACTCGGCCGAGTGATGTCCAATTCAGGGGCTACGCATTCCACCTTACTCGGCCGAGTAAGCTCACTCGGCCGAGTGCGCAGTAGAGGCCAAAGTTGCAGATTCGGCCGAGTAACCTCACTCGGCCGAGTTGCCTCCTCTTCTCGTTTCATGCATAACTTTCGCCTCGGGTGTCGGATTGACTCGATTCCTTTGGCTAATCCACTCTGTTTTTCGAGATGAATCCAACCGTGCACTCCTCTTTCCGGTCCGATCACTTGTGGTCTGTGTTTTGCTCCAAATTCCATCGTTTTACCTACAAAATCGACAAAACACAACCTTTCTCTCATTTTGGCTCAAACAATCATAATCAATGCCTAAATCAATGAAATCTACATCAAAACATGTTTCACATGTGCCTCTAAAACGTGTAAATTCCACCCGAATCATGGTCCAAGACAACTTGTTTATAGGAGGTGGGCTCTTGTTGTTGAGAGATGGAGGCTGTAAAAGTTTTATAATTGGAAGCCAACCTATCAGTGGAAAGAAAAGACTGAATGGGATAGTGAATATCAGAAAGGGAAAGATTGGTTTTGGTATGATCAATGGAGGCAGGAAGGGTGGTTTCATAGACTTTAAGGTAGGCAGGTTGTGTTTTAGTTCTAGAGGGCCTTGTGGGTGGTGGAACTTCTATATCATGTGTAACAGAAGATGGGATAAGAGCATTGTCATCAAGAGTGGGTGGAGTAGAAGCAGTGGGAATGGGAGCAGAATGGATGGATATCTCATTCAAAAGGTCAATGTGAGGATCAATGTCTTGTCCATTCAAAAGGTCATCCTCCTTGTTCTTGTTTTTGACCTTCTTAGTCCATGCAACCTTCTTGAAACCATCAAAACATCCAAAAGCCACTCCATCCGGCTCTTCAATCATGTCATATGAGGTTGATGCCTCATCCATCCCCAAGTTTGCACAAGTAGCTTTCTTTGATTTGGGGGAGTTTTTGGAAAAAACTCCCCCAAACTTGGCCTTCTTGCCCATCTCTAATTCCTTATCCTTCTCCTTGGGGTTCTCCTCCATAACATTGATTTTGAAATCTTCTTCCACCTTCTCTTTCATTGGCTTTGGAGGGTGATCTCCTCTAGAGTACCCATACTCTCCATCTTCATCGTCTCGGACTTTGATGGCCCTATAAATGTTGAACAAGACTTTCTCATCGTTCACTTGAAGTTCTAGCTCTCCTTTCTTCACATCAATTTTAGCCCCACCGGTTGCCAAAAATGGCCTTCCCAAAATCAATGGAACATACTTATCTTCCTCCATATCCAACACTACAAAGTCCACCGGGAATATAAACTTATCAACCTTAACCAACACATCTTCCACTATACCCAAAGGGTATGTTACGGATCTATCCGCCAATATAAGGCTCATTGTGGTTTGTGTAAGTTTTCCCAAACCAAGTGACTTGAATATGGAAAAGGGCATGAGATTAATGCTTGCTCCCAAATCACACAAAGCTCGAAATGTACCTCCATCTCCAATAACACATGGCAAGGTGAAGGATCCGGGATCTCTAAGCTTTTGAGGTAGCTTTGCTTGAATGATTGAGCTACATTCTTCGGTCAAATGCACCGTCTCATACTCCACCATCTTTCTTTTGTTAGACATGATCTCCTTCAAAAATTTGGAGTAGTGGGGCATTTGCTCAAGTGCTTCGGCAAAGGGAATGTTGATGTGGATCTTTTTGAACATTTCCACAAACTTAGCAAACTTGTGATCTAAGCCCTTTTTCTTCAATCTTTGGGGGTATGGAAGAGGTACCACATTCTTGCCTTTGTCTTGAGGAGGGATTGCCTCCTCACTCTTTTTCTCTTCTACTTTCTCTTCTTCCCTCACTATCTCCTCTTGCCTCTCTTTCTCTTGTCCATCTTCTTTGTCGACACAATCGGGTGCCATTACCATTTCCTCCTCTTGTGGCATCTTTGGCCCATCGTAGCTCGTCCCACTTCTTAGCTTAATAGCTTTGCAATGCTCCTTGGGGTTGAGCTCCGTGTTTGAAGGAAATTGCCCCGGAGTGTGTTGACTACCGACGACATTAGAGAGTTGGCTCATTTGCTTTTCCATGGCTTTCATGTTGTTTGCCATATTCTTGATCATTTCCCCTTGTTCATCAAATCTTTGCCGAGTTATGTTATCATTCTCTCTAGTCTCTCTCATGAATTTCGTGGTTTCCCCCAAAAAAGCACAAAACATATCCTCCATTGATAGCTTTGATGAAGACTCCACAATAGCTCCATCTCTCACATTGAAATTTGGTGGTGGGATGATGGCATTCCTTGTGTTGGCATAGGAGAAATTCTCATGTTGCCTCGATCCGGGATGGTAGTGATTCGGGTTAGGAGGATTTTGCCTTTCATTCCAACCTCTTTCTCGGAATTGACGGTCCCTTTGATTGTTCATATAATGGGCCTCTTCATATTGTTCATCACTAGGTCCCATTAATGACTTGGCCGCCATCATCGAAGTCAACTTGTCCATCTTGTTGGATAGAATAGCAAAATCATCCGACTCCTTAGTGGAAGCAACTTTCCGGGCTTGCCTTCTCTCGGATGGCCATTGATGTCCGTTCTTTGCCATTTCTTCTAGAAGCACATATCCTTCATCCGTCGTCTTTCCTAGCAAAGAACCTCCACCGGCCGAGGCATCCACCATCCCTCTCGTTCGATGGTCCATTCCATTGTAGAAATAACAAATCAATTGGTCCCTCGAAAACCCATGTTGAGGACAACTCCGTATAAGATCCTTGAAGCGCTCCCAAGCTTCGGCTAAAGACTCATCATCGTCTTGCATGAAGGAAGAAATTTCTCCTCTTATCTTGATGGTCTTGCTTGGAGGAAAGTACTTCATGAGGAAAGCATCTACAAGATCGGCCCAATTCTCGATCGTCCTTAGATCAAGAGACATATACCATTGCTTTGCACGATCACGGAGTGAAAATGGGAACAATTGGAGACGGATGTAATCTTGAGGGACACGATTGATCTTAACCGTTCCACTTATCTCTAAGAATTGAGATAAATGGAGGTTAGGATCCTCCTTTGACAACCCTCCAAATTGGTTGTTTTGAACCATCATGATTAGGGCCGGCTTGAGCTCAAAGTTATGAGCGTCAACGGGTTCCCTACCCGCTCCTCCGTACGGTCTTGGGATGGGACGGAAGTGGTCTCTCAAGACTCTTTGTGGCTCCTCATCCTCCCTTCGTCTACCATCTCTTTCCATACCAATATTCTCTTCAACTCTTCGACGAAAGTTGTCCCTTAGCACTCCTTGAGGTCGGTTACCTCCATTCCCGTTAGGTTCCTCGACTCCTTCGACCCCGTGATTCTCAAGTTCCTCCTCTTCTTCAACCGGATTCTCCCTTCGGTTCATTCTTTCCAACTCTAGTCTTCTCCTTTCGGCGTTCCTTCTTCGACAATTGGCCTCAATCTCCGGATCTAAAGGTAGCACTTCTTGGTGGTTCCTCCTAGATCGTGTGATCATAAACCATGTCTATCAAAAGAACAAACTAGAGTGAGAATTGCAAATAAGCTCAAAGTAACAAACACAAATATTTTTGGATTTTTGCAAATAAAGAAAGCAAATAAGTGTCTAAACTAAAACTCTCCTAGCCTACACTCTAGAGCTTATAAAAACCTCCCCGGCAACGGCGCCATAAACTTGATTTACGCGTTATGCAACACTAAATAAACAACCGCAAGTATACGGCGTCTATTGTAGCGTGATAAGCACGAGGTCGATCCCACGAGAAGGTTAAGCGTAAAAGTGGTAGTTTGCTAGTTGAATTCTAAATAGACGTGATCGAATAAATTGAGTGTTGAATTACCCCTAAGATTGCCTAACTATGTGTCACAAATAGACAACGAAAGAGTAAATATAAAGTCGATCAACTAAGCATGCAAAATAAGAAAACGAAAGTAAAACGATTATAACTCAAAGAGAAAAGGTGGGTTCCAAGGCAATTGTAGTTCTTAGATGTCCGTTTATGAATGTTATCTCGTTTAAAGGGCCATTAAGTTTATCCCGTATAAGGTGATCACACAAGAAGAACTAATCGATCTCTCGATACAAATTAATCCAAAGACGCAATGCAATATAAGCTCGTATGTCTACATCACAAACATTACACCATCTAAAATAGCTCCTAAGATCATTCGATTCCCTCTCCGATAATTAATCCTCTCTCGAGATCATAATAATACCGGGTTGCACATTCGCATACGATTAAATGAAATGAATCTCTCGATACCACCCCAATTAACAATAAATCAAGCAAATCATTATGGCCACTAACAACATGCTTTACAATGAATAATTGAATATGCAAATACGAAATAAACACCAATTAAAGCAAGAAATTACTCATAAACATCAATCCAAGTCTTACAATGCCTTAGAACCACAAATTGTTTAGCTAACTACTAACATAATCAAATTACAAATCCCAAATGAAATAACTAAATAAAAAGAAAAAGAAAGAGAAAGCTTAGTCTAGAATGTGGTGTGGAATGGAATTTGGGAGCTATTGCATCCTTTCTTCCTTGATTTGATGAAGAGATGAAGAAGTTATGGCCAAAACACCTCCAAGTATGTGTAACTATGTGTGGAATTGGGGAAGAATGTCTTGGGTTTCAAGAATGAGGCCTTATATAGTGTTGGGGAAGGGTTTGGATGGCATATTTGCAAGTTGATCCCTCAAAAATGGAGAAAATACAAGTTTGGCACCGAAAATGGGGTTACTCGGCCGAGTTGGGGTCACTCGGCCGAGTGGAACACTTAAAAAGCGTGTTGCGACTTCTTCCAGCCGAGACTCGGCCGAGTTGGGATCACTCGGCCGAGTGCGCAGAAAATGTGGAACTCGCAGATTCGGCCGAGTAAGGTTACTCGGCCGAGTGATGTCCAATTCAGGGGCTACGCATTCCACCTTACTCGGCCGAGTAAGCTCACTCGGCCGAGTGCGCAGTAGAGGCCAAAGTTGCAGATTCGGCCGAGTAACCTCACTCGGCCGAGTTGCCTCCTCTTCTCGTTTCATGCATAACTTTCGCCTCGGGTGTCGGATTGACTCGATTCCTTTGGCTAATCCACTCCGTTTTTCGAGATGAATCCAACCGTGCACTCCTCTTTCCGGTCCGATCACTTG
Source organism: Galeopsis tetrahit (assembly GCA_963675135.1). Taxonomy (NCBI): domain Eukaryota; kingdom Viridiplantae; phylum Streptophyta; class Magnoliopsida; order Lamiales; family Lamiaceae; genus Galeopsis; species Galeopsis tetrahit. The sequence continues at coordinate 6,837,719 of OY776126.1, forward strand.
TGGTCTGTGTTTTGCTCCAAATTCCATCGTTTTACCTACAAAATCGACAAAACACAACCTTTCTCTCATTTTGGCTCAAACAATCATAATCAATGCCTAAATCAATGAAATCTACATCAAAACATGTTTCACATGTGCCTCTAAAACGTGTAAATTCCACCCGAATCATGGTCCAAGACAACTTGTTTATAGGAGGTGGGCTCTTGTTGTTGAGAGATGGAGGCTGTAAAAGTTTTATAATTGGAAGCCAACCTATCAGTGGAAAGAAAAGACTGAATGGGATAGTGAATATCAGAAAGGGAAAGATTGGTTTTGGTATGATCAATGGAGGCAGGAAGGGTGGTTTCATAGACTTTAAGGTAGGCAGGTTGTGTTTTAGTTCTAGAGGGCCTTGTGGGTGGTGGAACTTCTATATCATGTGTAACAGAAGATGGGATAAGAGCATTGTCATCAAGAGTGGGTGGAGTAGAAGCAGTGGGAATGGGAGCAGAATGGATGGATATCTCATTCAAAAGGTCAATGTGAGGATCAATGTCATTATCACTATCATCATCATCAGTAGATATAGGGAGAGATTGAACAGGTGGTGTGTTAATGTTAGCAAAGGGAAAAACAGTTTCAAAAAACTTCACATTTCTAGAAATAAAAAATTTTCCAAATTGAAGATCCAAAAGTTTGTATCCTTTGGTGCCAAAAGGATAACCAATAAACATACATTTAGTGGCCCTAGGATCAAACTTTTGTCTATGAGACACAAGAGTGTTAGCAAAACATAAACAACCAAAAGTTCTAAGAGAAGAGTAGTCAGGTTTTATCCCATATAATATTTCAAATGGAGACTTGTGCTTGAGAATAAAAGAAGGGATTCTATTGATGATAAATGCAGCAGTTTTAATGCTCTCACACCAATAGATCAAAGAGAGAGAAGATTGGAACATAAGAGCCCTAGCTACTTGGAGAAGATGTTGGTGCTTTCTCTCAACAAACCCATTTTGTTGAGGTGTTTCAACACAAGAGGTTTGATGTATGATTCCCAATTTATGAAAGAAGTCAAGTAAAATAAATTCAGAACCATTATCACTCCTTAATGTCTTAATCTTAGTACCAAATTGGGTAAGCACCATATGATAAAAGTTCTCTAAAGAATGTTTAACATCACTTTTAGCCTTTAGAAGATAGACCCAAGTACATCTACTGAAATCATCCACAATTGTCAAGAAAAATTTATGGCCAGTGGCAGAGCATATAGAAAAAGGACCCCAAACATCACAATGGATTAATTGAAATGCATAAGAGGAAGTAGAAGAGCTTAAAGGAAATGGTTTCTTCTTTTGCTTAGCCAAAGGACAAATGTAGCAATTATTATGCATAGCAGTACTTTTTACATTCAATTCAGGGATGTGTTGTAAACACTTTCTAGAAGTATGACCTAGTCTATTATGCCATAGATCAAACTTACAGGTGTCAAACTTAGAACTACCAGAACAGAAAGTAGAAGACTCCAAGGCAGGGGCTGGTTGAGGAGGTGTGTGAAGAAGATACAAGCCTCTTTCTTGCTCAGCAGTACCAATCACCTTCTTGCTCATGTTGTCCTGCAAAACACAATGTGAGGACAGAAAACTAGCAGTGCAATTAGAATATCTAGTTAGATGGCTAATGGATAATAGGTTGAAAGTGAATTCTGGTACATACAAGACATTATACAAAGTGAGATGTTCATTAATAGTGATATTTCCCATGTGTGTGGCAGTGGAAATTGTATTATTGGGGAGAGATACAAGGGTATTGGCTACACAGGGAGGTGTAGAAAACATGGAAAGATTAAAGACCATGTGATATGTGGCTCCAGTGTCCAATATCCAAGTAGTCAAAGAAGAAGATTTAAGACAAAGGGGAGAAGTCATACCAGAAGTGGAAGGGTGGGTAGTATCCTCATTGGGAACAGTGGTGGCACCAGCTACATAGTGAGAAGAATCTCTATTGCTACCTGGCAAAGGAGGCTTGGAAGAGCTCACAAAATTGTTATATATCTCAGGATGGATAAGGGGGTTTGATAAGTCCTTCTCAGGGAGAGTGTTGAGGTGGTTGCTGGCAGATTTGTTGATGACCTTAGAAGGAGGTGCTCTAGGTCCTTTCCATCCAGGGGGAAAGCTAATTATGTAAAAACATCTTTCAATTGTGTGGCCCAAACCATCGCAGTGACCACATTTAAGAGGTTTCTTCCTATATCTATAGAATCTAACATTTTTGGAATTCATAGCAATAGATTCAAGATGAATAGGTTCAGGGGTGAGTAAAAGGCTTCTCTGAGATTCTTCTTGGAGTAAAAGGCCATAGATTTTAGACAAAGGGGGAAAAGGAGATTGGAGTAGAAATTGACTCCTAATAGCTGAGTAAGAATCATGCAGTCCAAGCAAAAATTTCATCACATAATCTTGTTCTTGGGTGTTGGACATTAGTTTAGGTAAGTCACAGGTGCAAGATTCCATAACACCACAAGAACATTTAAGAAAGGCCTAAAACTGAGGTATTCATCCCATAATGCCTTAAATTGATTATAGTAGCTAACAAGAGATTGAGAACCTTGAGTAATGGAGCTTAAGGATTTTTCTAAGTGGTAGACTCTAGTACCATCAGACAAGGCATACCTAAGCTTCAATTCATCCCATACGTCTTTAGCAATGGAAAAATACTCTAAGGTTCTCTTAATAGCAGGTATGATTGAATTCAATATCCACATAAGAACAAGGTCGTTGGCTCTTACCCAGGCGGCATAAATGGCCGGTTCTTTGTCTGCATCAGGAATGGGCAGTGAACCATCGATGAGGCGACTCTTGTTCTTCACACTGAGCCCTCGTTTGATGGCGTGACTCCAGGAGACGTAGTTCGTTCCATCAAGAGGTTCAAGAACGATCGCCACCGCCGGATTTGCGTTCTGGTGCAGCGCTAATGGAGAAAAGGGGTTGAGGGCCGGGTCAAGGGAAGTGGTGTTCGTTATCACCGTGGAGGTATTAGGAGGATCAGTATTCACCATGGATGCCGGCGATGAAGAGTAGAATCGCCAAAAACAAAGATTTCGAAGCCCTAGAAAAGAGGGAAACAATCGATTCTTGAAGGATCGAACAATAAACTGGAAACTGATACCATGTAAATGATCTAATCACAGATCATTCTTCTTCATTGTGAAGGGAAAGATGAACACAGAGCAATGGAATTCTTGGATTGAAAGGAAATCTGTTATTGATTTACAAAGGATGAGAAACTGTGTTATCAAACTTTACTAATCTCAATCAATCATATATAGGCTTGAGATTAGTAACTAACTAATTAAACTAACTAAATAACTACCCTTAGAAGGGTGTACAAACTAACTACTAGAAGTGTATATACTAAAGCCCTTTAGATTAATCACTGCTAATTTCATAAATTAATTCCTCAACGTGCAAACTTATTTTTCCCTATCATGCAGTGTATAACAAACCAAAGATTGGTGTATCTTCTATCCATTTATAATATTAAACAATTTGGATAAAAGAAACTAGCACAAATATTACTCCATATATATCCTAAATAATAAAATCTAAACAAATCTCTTAAACATGTCATGTATAGATATTGATCTCCATCAATATCTTCCTAAAGGATTCATACATCATATCAGCACCGATTCCACCTTTTATATATTTTTTATTTTATTTTATTGTATAAATTTAAATAATATAATGTAGAAGGGTTGGTCTGCTATGCACTTGAGTGCATGACTTACACTTTTTGATAAATGGTGTTGCACTTTTCAATTATTAAACTGTATAATAATATTTTTAGTAATAATTAAAAAGTGCAACACCATTTACCAAAAAGTGTAAGTGAGTAAAACTGAAAAGTGCAACATGGACTAGGGTGCACAGCATACACTATTTCTCGTGTTTGGGTTTTATAATAATATAGATTCCCTGGCCATTATCTTTTTTTAAGTGTGAATACTTTGGTTGATATATAATGCTTTTTGCAAATCTGATTAATTAATCTGCCATGAGAGATATGATTCACATAATTAGACTAATTAAGCATGCTTTGGTTGACCTAACATAGATCAAAGTTGATGAATCAAATCGTCGATCACTTCAGATCAAGAATAAGATCTACTCCCTCCGTTCCATGATGAGATTAAAAAAATAGAATAAAATTATGTGTAAAGTAAAATAAAGGAGAATTATTATTGGTAATTCATTGATTAAAGTGGAGGGAGATTTGACTAAAGGAAAGATAAGGTAAAATAAAGAAGGGGTATTATTGGTAAAAATGATGTGAATTGTTTCTTTTTTTGGAGTGTGCAAAAAATGTTGGAACGCCCGTTAAAGAAAGTGTGCATAGAATCCTGAAACAGTGTGAGTACTATTTTAGATTAAATAATCCCATTCAGAAAATAAAAAATTAATTAAATATTATAAAATGTCCTTTAATTAAAGAGTGTTCGAATGGATAGAGTAGCTATAGATGAACGTGAGACCAATTGAGTTTCCCTACCTAATGTGATTTTTACACTTATTGATCTTCAAATTATATATTACACGAGACTATAAATCTATAATTTAATCAGTGTGCATTCTTAAATATAGTAATTATATATTCTTTAAAAAAAAAGTCTCCCCCAAGGGAGGTATGATTTTTTTTCTCTTTTCCGTATGACTTGTGGGCTATTCCATGATTAATATTGTAAAATAAATTAAATAAAATAATCAGGCCGGGTCACTAATTAGTTGATAATACACGTCCAAATATTTTTCGCCAACTGGCAGGCCCAGTTAGCCAAATGAGTGAAAGCTCCAGCTAATCATACCCACGTTATATATGCATTCATTTAATTATAGTATATGTTTTAAACCATGTTTTATAACACAAATAATTTATTCAATTACTAATAATAGACCAATAATTTATACTCCCATATAATAAGAGTTCAAAAAAAGATGTTATATAAATAAATGAAATATATAACCTCCAAATATTCACGAGTGTAGTAGGCACATTTTAAGCGGTATCATTACACTTAATTATTTAAACTTATAACATCATAACAATTGTTAATTGATAGTATTACACTTATATACTAATATCATAACATTTAACTTAAGTAATGATATCAAAATGTGCAAATTGAATAATAATTTGTATTTGATTATAATGTGATAAATTAAAAATATATTTAAAATTCAATTGAATAAGTTTGAGACGTAGAATATATGATTATGTTAATGTAATGGGCGTCCCCATGCCATACCGTCGGCCATAGGTGCATTAATAATAAACCCCAGAGTTCCATTCTCATATCTTTTTATCAGTTTATTCATTTATTCCCCTCCTTATCTCTCTTCTTTAAATTCCTTTTCTCTACCTCACGGTTACTATATTACTATATTTATTTATAGTTTTCCTTTAATAATCTTATACACTGTTTATATATATATATATGTCGCACCCCATCTCCAATATTCTCAATTCAATCAACAAAGTACTCTTAATTTCCAAAACAAATTATAGTATTGAGCAAGAGAAGAAATTAATTAGCATGAGGAGAGGAGCTATTGTAGACCAAGGGTTTGTATACAACCAAGAAACACATCTCACTGTCCTAAAAACCTGCCTTTTCTTCGCCGGAGACGGATTCACCGCCTACGACTCAAAGGGCAAACTCGTCTTCCGAGTCGACTCTTACGGCCCTGACACCGGCGACATCGTTCTCATGGACGCCGCCGGTCGGTGTATCCTCACCGTCCGCCGCAAGGTACGTATATAATTTTATCCTTGAATTATCTTCTAGAGTAAATGAGATGCATGATCAAAATCGAATTACAAATTTTGTCTATGTACTGATCAGTTACACGTGCATCATTTTACATGACTCTTTAAATTATATACTCCCTCCGTCCACCAAAAGTGTGCTCACTTGTTTTTTTAGGTCCACAAAAAATAAGTTTATTCTATTTAAATAGTTTACTTTTGAATGTTCTTTTTACTTTAATAACAAGATTGAGATTGAGTATCTACCAAATATATTCTTTACTCGTTATCCCAAATATATTCTTTATAAATAAAATATGAATTTTTTAAAAACATATATAAAAAAAAGTGAGCATACTTTTGGTGGACAGAGGGAGTATATGAAATACTATATGCGACTAAATTCGACCCAATCCATCGATCCTTTTAATATTATTATTTCACTGAGAGTCCAGGCTGAACTTGGAATGCGTACTTTGTCTTCTACGTTATTATTTTAAATATATTTGTTCTTTTAATACATTCTGTAGATGTAATTAAATAAAACATGAATTGAATATTAACAGTTACAAAATATACTAGACACGCACAACTCAATCGCATGTCTAAATTAAGTGCAACTAATTATAATTTTAATTTGGTTTCAATTAATGCATATAACAATTTTGCCTATTTCTTAAGTGATCATTAAATAGGAGGACATTTCACTAATTCATTCAGTACATTAATTTTTATTTTATTTTTTTGCCTTTCAATGTATAGAGATCGAACTTAGAGAAAAAAAATTAGGTGACCGAAACACCAAAACGTTTGCACTCTCTGTGACAAAGAAAAAATTAGTTGGCCAAGCACAAGAATTTATTTTAAATATTTGCTTGTTGTCAACGAACAATTTCAGATTAAACCAATTATTTATTTATTTTTGGAAAGGGAGGGTATCATGTATTTGATGGAGCCCGTTAATTTTAATTTAGATCTCAATGTATTTAAAACATTATTATTGGAGTAGGGTCATATGTCACTAATCATAAAGATTAGATGAAATTTTTTCACAGTGTGTTAATTTTTGCCCGAGTAATACATATTTTTGTCGTCGGATGTAGAGGCCGAGTCTTCACCACCGGTGGGAGGGGTTCGTGGGCGAGGGGAGGGGATCGGAGCCACTTTTTAGCTTGAGGCGATCGTCGATAATCGGACGGTCGGGAATGACTGTGGAGGTGTACAGCAAGCCCGGGGAGGAGTATAGGATCGAAGGGTCCTTCGGTTGCCGGAAATGCACCATATTGAATTCGGAGAAAGAAGTGGTGGCGGAGATTCGTCGGAAAGTGGACTCGTGCGCGAATGTCGTGCTTGGAAAAGACGTTTTCTTGCTATGTGTGAAGGCGGGGTTTGATAGCGCTTTTGCAATGGGATTGATTCTGATTCTTGATCAGATTCATTGGGCAGATTTTAAACGTGATGGCGCTGAAAGTGACTAGGAATAAAACACCAACACTCTTTCCCAACCCTTTTTCTTTTTAATTTTTGTGGGAAATTATGGTGCTGTATGTAAGTTACTAATGTTAATGTAAGAGTTTAATTTGAGACTAATTATAATGGGGTTCCTCATGTCACATAAATAAACATCCGGAAAAAAGAAAAAAAGAAAAAAACTAAGAACAAACAAAAATAGAATGAATATGGTTATATTTTAAAGTTGGATTTAGGCCAAAATATTAGTATTATATTAACCCTTTTTTTTTTTTTTTTTGACTGTGATATTAACCCTATTTCTAAAGAATTAACAAAATGAATTTGAGTTGTAGTATGATTTTTCAAGTGTATATAGTATAGTGTCTTCCAATACTTGTGTGATGAAGACAAGATAATGAGAATTAAAGAAGATGTTATTTATAAATATTGATTAATTTGGCTATACTTTGTTTTTTTGTTATTATCTTTAATAATTTCATTTATCATATTATTCAGTTGCCTTAGTTTTCAGTTATATTAGAAATTTATTATGGTTAATATTATTTTTTAGTTTAGAAAATTCCTACGTATGGTGGAGTTTTTTTAGCTTTCATCTATTAAAAAAATCATTATCCTATTTCGGTGATAAATTATTGAATGGAAATTAATTAAGAAAATAGAGGTTCTCTCGAGTGACTTCATATATATATATATTTTTTAATATTTCAGATATATATTGGTGATATAATAAAAATAAAACAGTAATTGAAATATAGAATCTCAGGTGGGAACAATGAAAACATAATGGAAATGATCACAAACACGGACACATGGAACTGGAATATGCATGAAAATATGATCGAAATTGGGGAATTGATCCCCTGAATTTTCTCAATTACAAATGTGAGCTTTTTATAAGCACTATATACTATTATTGATATTGACACAATAAATGTTTCTAAATTATAAACAGAATAATAAAAATAAAAAATCTATACAGAAGAAAAAAGAGAAATATTGGTCTCAGGAAGACTCTTGCAATGAATTTTCTCCAACTGATCAGATCAATATGATCACTACTGCTGCACATATCAAACTAACACATAACTGCAAAAACAAATCAATTTTTTTTTTACAATAAAGTAGAGTTAACAATTCACTTAAAAAAATATATATATCTTGATCAAATTTTGTAAAACATACCTTAAAAGATCCAAGAACTGAGGAACTTGAACTTGGAACCAATCCAGTGAACCCAATATCATAAGAAGTACTCCCATCAGCCTTAAACAATCCGAAATTCCTCTCGGAAGTTGGTCCGGGCTTCAAATTTTCGTTAAACAACGCGAAAACATAAGCCCGAACCACCTTCCTTGGCCTATAAGGAGTCCCTTTCCTCTTCATAAGCTTCTTGCGAAGATTCTTGTTATAAGTCTTTGCATTCTTCAAATTCGCTCCTTTCTCGTTGTCGTCTCCATTCGACGCCCACCCCGTCTCTGAGACGATCACGTCCATCTTACGAAAACGGGCCTTCTCCAATGCAGCATAAGATGCATCCACCATTGCATCAAACATGTTATCATAATGAAGCAAAGTTTTGTTGTCTACAATCCCTTTGTTTTTATTGAAAAGCGCGTAGTCTACGTCGATGTGCGACGAGTCATAGATATACGCGAGAAACGGGTACGCGTTGATGTAAAAAGGCGTTCCAATACGCGAAAAGAGCCTCAAAAGAGGCCTCATGTAAGGCATGACACTTTCCTTGAATGCCCCTGCTGATGGAGGGTAAGTCGAGGCGAAAACCGCCTCCGAGTGAGGACTAGACACCTCGATTCGATTAGACAAACCGAGGCGTTGGAGGGCAGAATAGACATTTTGCACGGCAGGCACAAGAACCTCCCACAATCCAACATCACCACCACCTAGGATCTCATTTCCCACAGCAATGCCGGTTATCAGTGTGCCTGGGACGAAAGGCGCAACGTTGTTTTTCACCCACTCGATCGCACGATCCTCGCTCACGCTTACATCTCTGACGTTTCCATTCGGGAGGCCTACGATTATCTCGATTTCAGAACCATTAAAAGCCCTGAGAACGTCTTGATCAGCATCATACATCCTTATGTTCTTGATTTTGTTAGCTTTTAGAAGCTTTACTACACTTTCAGGTTTAGGAATGTTGTCAGCTATTCTTCCATAGTTCACTCCATATGTACCTGTGAAACCATTCACCCTAATAAACACTGCCAAAGCAATTAACACAAAAAAGATCAGCATTTTTCATGGCCTTAAACAACACAAGATCATCAACAAAACAATGTAGTATTATGAATGCTTTTAACAAGATTAAAATATAAAGTAAAAAGGGAAAACAAACCATTTGAGAAGAGGAGGAAACAGAGGAAGAAATCAACCATGATGAAATGAAGTAAAAACAAAGGGGAAGAATTGTGTTTGAAGTAGGGACACTATACAATGATTTTATTGTTTTGAAATTGAAATTGGACAAAGAATGCTTCCATTGCAGGAATGCCATTAATATCATAGATGAAACAAGAAACAACAAAAGATTCCAAACCTTAACACAAAGATGAGTGAGAAATATGGTTTTCTCATGTTAATTTTGTTGAGTGGCTTCGAATTAGATTCTTAACTTTTTATCAACTTTGAGTATGCTTTTCAATCTTCAATTTTGATCCTTACCTTTTTTAAAAATCTTTCATGTTTTCTAAAGCTTTCAATGTATTTTGATTTATATGTGGAGGAGAGTCACTATTCACATGTTAAAACACTCTATAAATTTTAAGATAAAAGTAGACATACATTAAATGACAATAATACCTCTTCCAAATCTAAGTTAGACACTGTTCGATATATTTCAACCGCTAAGAATTTCGTTTGGCCAAAGTGCCCGTAAAGTTTGGAGTGTGTTTAGAAAATTTTATAAGTAGTGACATATTTTTTTATTGGTTTATGGATATAATTTTTTCAAGGTATATACGTGAGCCGTTCGGGAGCTAATGAAACTATTTTAGTAAAATTGAATTGTCTCAATTCGCGGGGATTGCGAACAATTACAACTCTTACTACTTTTGATTTTTCTAAAGGCATATTTAGTATGCTTTGATCACAACAACATTAACTTCGCCAATATGAGCATATCGATTTTGAACCGAATACCCGAGACTTCAAAAAAGAAAAAAAAAACTAACTCCTATGATTTGAATACACATCCTTTTTTGAGCCCAGCTACAAAATCAATTAAAAAACTACTTCTAATTTTTCTAGGGGCATATTAGGTACCGTTTCTTTGATCACAACATCAATAACACCAACAATATGTGCATATCGGTAATCTTCAAGCCTCTTTGTTATCCGCTACACAAGTATATATTGCAGCTACAAAATCAATTAAAAATTAAAAAACAATTTTCAAGTATCCTCTTGCCGGATAGTCTCACAGAAGACAAATGAATAAATCAGAAGAATTTGACTTTAAAAAAAAAAATCAGAAGAAATTGAATTATTGAATAAGTAGACAGATGAGCTTGTTATATTTAATATTCGGATAGCTCTCACAGTCACAGCCCGTTTAGCCCCACATCTCACACCGATATTTATCTCTTTTGATGTTCTATTATGAACGCTACATTTACCCAAAAAATAAAAAAAACATCCCACATGAGTGTAACTAATTTGATTAAAACAGAATTATGTTGACAACCCTCATACCTGATTCCACCAACCACATAACATTATAAAAAATGGTGCTCCATTTAAACAATAAAAGACATTTGTAACGATAATAGCAAGATCAATCCTCAAGAATGGCAACAAAACACAGTATAGATATATAAATAGATCATCAAATAACAACTCTTCAGCAGCCACCAGACCGAGAGCAACATAATAAACAGCCACGTCAAAACACGGACACGACACAAAATTACATGATATCCACAGCAGTTCACAGATCGTCCATAGAACAAAACGAAGCTACAAATGTCAGTGTAATCCACTGGAGTATCTAGCTAGCTAAACTACCAAGTTATACATAAGATTACGAGTTTGGGGAAATATTGAAATGGTGCACAAGAAAAAGTAGTTTTACAACTAAACTACCAGAGAACGCAATGATATAGATATAGTATTCAACAGCTAATGGGAGTCGGGGAAGGATGATGTGGCGATTGGTTCATCTTACCGTTGTCTACATTCTCCTGCACAGAATAATTAGTCTTAATGACACTCTCCTGAACTCCATTCGACACCTCAGTTTCAGCAGCATTCGCAACTTTCTCGTTGCAATCATCATCTTTAATACCATTAACTTCTTCAGTCTTGTCATTTGCCTCTGTTTCATTCTGCACATCAGCATCAGCCTTCACACCCTCCAGTTGATTGTTCTCTTCAGCATCAGCCTTCACACCCCCCAGTTGATTGTTCTCTTCAACTTTCCCCTCAGGTTCCTCAGTAGTTATATTATCCTGTGGATTCTCACTCACATCGTCAGGTTTGGCCTCTAAAACAGTTTCATCCTCCTGTGGTTGCTGCTCTTCACCAGTCTTTTCCTTAATTTCAGCATCTTGGTTTTCATCGATTTTCATTGCCTCAACTCCAGCATCTTGCTTTTCTTCGACTTTCACGTCCTCTTTTGCACCATCATCTTTTCCTGCATCCAACTCCTCTTTGTCTTTCTTAGTAGCTGAGGATCTTCTGCGTTTAGTTGGCGTCACACTCTCTTTAGATGGAGGAGTTGACTTGGCCTTCCCACTGATCCTAGCTGATCTTCGTGGGGTCTCACCAGTGCCCCAATCAAACTCCGATGGTGCAGGACTTCCAGCATGAGATTTTAGGTACTGCTCCAGCTGTTTCCGGCTGCTAAGCTCCTCTCCAGTCGGGGCAATAAATACAATCTCATTCTTCTTAGGGGTCCCCGCACTTTTTGGATAGTACTGCCGCAAAATATAGCAAAAACAGTTACAATCTCGTAGAGTCCTCACTCAGCCTTTCTAATTGAGGTTTGGAGGTATAAATGGCTATTAAGATTAGTTTCCTAATCATACACTTTGGTTATTAACTTAACTGTAATTTAGTTATTAAGAGTTATTCAGTTTTTTAGTCTTTTAGATTATTTTATAAACAGCTTCCTATCTTGTTATCCATACGGATACTTTTCCCATTTTTCAATATATGCATGAGTTCTTCAAATCGAACTACTTTTACAAGATAATACGGTATCAGTGCTAATATCATTTCAAAATCAACAAGTCTGTAGTTTACAGAAGAAATATCTTTTTGGAATTCAACTGAAATATTGAAATAAACAAAATTTATCCAGAAGGCCCCAACTAAATTACTAAAACAAGTGCTATACTAATTGTGCCTCTATCAATTGATGGTATGTACTTAATGATAAATCAAGAGTTGAAAATAAATAAAAACACAATTATTTACAGAATTGGTCCATAAGTCCATAGTCATTTAACATCTATAACGAGGGCAGTTGGTACAAAAACTACATAACATAAAACAACCCAAAATTGTCCATTAAATGAAGATTTCGAGAAATAGATAAACAGAACACCAAATAACCAGAATATTGAAGCAAGCAGTTAAAAAGTATACATTTTTTTCCTTTTCAAACAGTGTTAATACCATAAAAATCATATTCCATCTGAAAACACAAAAATAATACATCTGAAACAAAGCAAAAGGAGTACTGTAAAACCGAGCTTCTTCTCAAGTCAAAATCGCAGAAAAAAGCTTAAAAAAACAAGGTAAAATACCAATTTTTTCCAGGAAGCAGGAGCCGGGAGCTCCACCGACACGACGTCGTCCGCTGGTCCACGCTGAGCCTCCGCCATTTCTACACAACCAAAACCAAAAGAAAAATCCATTAAAGTAGAGAAAACGTGCAGGAACGTACAACCAAAGCAAGCAGGAATTGCACCTACTGTAGTATAATTTTCAGCAACAACTTTCTTTCTCTCTCTACCCAAAAACTATATGCTCCAAAATGTAACCGTCAGGGCGCCTTATGTCGAAAAGATAATGCTAAAACCACCCGCAATGGGACCAAAGTTTTTATGCGACGTAGCACGTGGCACCTCTCAGAGTCGTGGATTTGACCGTTGGAGGCAGTTTCTGATTGCCTCGTTTCGAAATAAAGTTCTCGACGAGGTCAAGGGACACGTGTTGACATCACAAGGGGGGTCGCATGATCTTACGGTAACCTCATGTTTAACTTTAATGATCCCTATCCTGCCTAGACTTCAGAGTGTAACGCACCTTTTAGCGAATGGGAAGAACGGAGGATTGGTGAAGCCTAGGATCCGTGCGAGTGAGATCACGCGTAGAGAAGAAGAGTGGGGGGGGGAGATTGGTGAGGAGTGGGGATAACGTTACTGAAATGGTTCTATTAACTGGATTGGAAAGAGGGTTTGAGATCCGGATAAATGGGAAAGATGCAAAGGATAATGCCGCGTTGATGAATCTGACTCATGAGTCATTGCGTCGGTGAGATGGGTTCTTTTGTTTGGGCTGGATCCTAAAAATGGGCCTTAACGAACGGGCTTAACGTGGTTGAAATTAAAATATATGGCCCAATAAATAATTTAGCCTTTGTCAAAAAAAAAGGGGTATGGCTATATACCCTTCCAGCTTTGTTAAAGTATACTCCTTCCCCTGTAAAAAAAAAAAAAGTATACTCCCCTCCATTTATTAATTTAATAATTATGTAAAATACTTAAACTACTCTTATACTAAAATAGTCATGATAAATACACTCCCTCTCCATTTTTAACCCTAAACTCTAACCCTATTGGAGGAGCAATTACCGCCGCAACACCACCAGAAATTAAAAAAAAAAAAGATTTTTTTTAAAAATACATTTTTCAACCAGTGTGTATTTTCGACCAAAAGTTGTCGAAAATTTAAAATAAAAAAAAAAGAAGAAGAAAGAAACCAACAATAGAGAAAAGGAAAAAAAAAAGGAGGGGAGGGGACGGAGATGGTTGCCGTGGGAGGGAGGTGGTGGCAGCATCACTGGGCGTGGGGACGGCGCCGCGGGAGCAGAAAAAAAAATTACAAAAAACCTACTTGGCGGCGAGGGAGGAGGCTTCAGGTGGGCTGGTGCTGGGCGAGGGGGCGGAACCGCGTGATCAAAAAAAAAACACCTACCTGGCGTCGACGGCTGTTAGTAGGGTTGTAAATGAGTCGAGCAGAACGCACGCAATGTTATTCAAGCTTGTTTGAAATATTATCGAGCTTTAAAATTCTTGTTTGAGCTTGTTTGATAATTAAACGAGTCGAGCTCAAACAAGCTTTATTCGAGCCGAGCTCGAGTAGTTTGACATTTTTACACTAAATTTATCTTTTTTTACTTATCGAGCTCGAGTCGAGCTTTACGTTGTACCGAACATAAATACATGTTCAAGCTTGTTTGATATCTATATCGAATCGAACTCAAATGAACTTTTACCGTACGATCTCGAATCGAGTATCGAATAGCTTGGTTTGATTTTCAGCCTTAGCTGTGAGGGAGGAGGCGGCACGGGAGAGAAGGCTTTGGGCGGGGCGCCGCTGAGAGGCGGCGTCAAGTTGGTGGGAGGAAGAAGAAAAATTAGAGTTTCGTAGGTTAATAGGGGGAGTGTATCTATAAGTTTACATCAAATATGTAAAAGGGTATATTAGATATTTTGTGGGGTACATCTAACGTATGTCATATTAAGGGGTACGAAAATCGGGAAGAGGGTGTATTTAACAAGGCTGGAGGGGTATATAGCCAAACCCAAAAAAATAGCTAGTTGAAACGGATGGGCCTTAGGTTGAACACTAGTCGGACACAGTTGGAAAAATGGCAGTAGGGGTGTGCACCGGTCCAGAACCGGACCGGACCGGGACCGGAATCTTAAAATTTTACGGACCGAGGACCGGACCGGAATGTAACCGGTCCAGACCGGACCGGTAAATTCCGGTCCGGTCCAGGTTTGGACCGTTTCAGACCGATTTTTTTTTTTTTTTAATTTATTTTAATTCCTTAGTGTATGAGAAGAAGTGGAGAGTGGATCATATTTTTTTGAAGATCTAGAAATTTCTTCATATTTACCTTTATAATAAATTCCTTTTTAATATCCTAAAGAATAAGTTATGCCTTATATCAAGTTGATCACAATTGTCCAAGAATATATATATATACTTGAAAACTTAATTTATAGCAAATGTTCATAGAAATTAAAGTCCAAAATGAAAAGGGAAAAGCCAGTAGTCTAAAATGAAAAAAATAGTAGTCCAAAATATTAAAATTCAAGTCCAAAATGAAAAAACAGTAGTCCAATATGAAATGATGCACAAATTTAAGGGTCTACAGTGTATATAACATTGTCTTCATCGTCCAATGTAGTCTTCATCAAATCTGTAATAACATATATAAAGATGTTAAATTTTTTAAATGGGTACAACTAATAAATAAACATGCTGAAAAATATTTGATAAGTATAAACCATTATCATTCTCAATTTCTTCTAAATCACACAAATCACGAACTCTTCGAGTTCTTCATTAGTAAGATCATCAGCGATTGATCAGAAAACACCGGTATTCTTTTTGATTGAGATTGTGACTAAGTACTATCCATCTAAAATTTTGAAAAAGAAATTAAAAATAATTATTACGATTTGTAAAATAGATTAAACCTTCTCAATAACTCAAGAAAACTTACATTGCAAGAAGATTGGGTGGAGTATTCCGTTGCGTCGGCTCTATTACCTTCTCTCAAAATGGGTGAGTCAAGGAGTGGAGATTGAAGAATCAGAAAACACCGGTATTCTTTTTGATTGAGATTGTGACTGAGTACTATCCATCTAAAATTTTGAAAACAGAAATTAAAAATAATTATTACGATTATAAGCTGTAAAATAGATTAAACCTTCTCAATAACTCAAAAAAACTTACATTGCAAGAAGATTGGGTGGAGTATTCTGTTGCGTCGGCTCTATTACCTTCTCAAAATGGGTGAGTCAAGGAGTGGAGATTGGAGAAGGGTTGTCACCCGTGAGGCTGGTGAGTGGTGAGCGCGGTTGAAGAATTTTGAGAATGGTAAAATAGGGAATTGAGTTTAAGAAAATCGAAGAGTCAGAGGAAGTCTAAGAGTCAGAGGAAGTCGAAGAGTCGGAGGAATGAGATTTGTAATTTTTAAAATTCAAATAATAAAAAAAAAAGAATTGTAAATCCGGGTTTCCGGTCCTGGACCGGTAAATTCCGGTTTTAGACCGGACCGGAACCCGGAATCTTAAAAAATTTCGGACCGAGGACCGGACCGGAATCTAACCGGTCGGTCCGGTTCCGGTCTTTTTTCCGGTCCGATTTTATTTTGCACACTCCTAAATGGCAGTGTATATATCTACTAAAATTATCAATTTTGTTATTTTTTACGTTGAATTCGAAGTTATTAATTTCATTTTTTTATCAAAATTCACAATTTCTCTATTCAAAATCAGTGGTTTAAACCGACAGTTTGATGAACAACATAGTGGTTTAATTTCGATTAGAAATTTTTAAAATCAAAATCGACAATTACCAAACAAAACGACCATTACCTAGCAAATTCAATTTTTATTTTTTTTTAATAGAATAATCAAAATAAATGGCACAAATCAAGATTTGAAGGGAAAAAAAAAAATCAGGCAAACGGGTGGTAGAATCCTTATTTGGTTCCGAACCATTGACCACCTTTATTTTGTATTTCTCTGATGAAAAGAATGTAGAAAAATCTTGTGATGGCAATCCAAGAGATGATAAAAGGAAATGGCGGAATTTATTGAAAATTCGTTTGCACTGTTATTATTATGTATGGTACATATATAGATAATAAGATAACAAGAACTTTCTCTTTCTTGTATATTTACAACACAACCGTATACAAAATTCATCTATTCGTTAGCAAGCTCTTCACTCAACATAGGATATGGTTAAGAGGCTGCAGCAAGAGGCCAATGAGATTCCCCTCGAAAGAAATCTGAAGGCGATGATTTATTAGTAGTCTCCACAGCCTCCTCTTCTTCTTCCTCGTCCTCATCGGCATCCCACAGAAATCGAGCATAAGAAGCCATCACGAAACTGCAACAATATTGAAATATGTTTATACTAAAACAAGATTCTAAATATGATAGTATCAATATACAATTCAATTATACCCACTTGAAACCTATAATAGCAAATCTGTTATAGAATCCATCAAGCAATTAAGAGCTGATATCAAAACCCGATTCTAGAATTCGAAATCCATCGATCGAAACACAAACAACAGAGATAACATGAGTCCATTCTTGTGCAAGAGTGAATTAAACAATTGAAGGCAATGCAAAAACCCAAAGAAAACAAGAAAGGGATGGAATTCTGACCAGTCATTGGGGTCAGTTTTAGCAGCTTGATCAAAATAAGCTTCAGCTCTAGCAGAATCCTTGTGTGATTGCCAAATCAGATCAGCATAGTTTGATAACACATTCCCATCACTCGGGTTAGCTAAAATCGCCCTTTCATAATACTCTTCTGCTTTTCCCAAATCTCCCTTAACCTACACTTCAATTAATTCTTCTCAAATCAGTCCCAAAAATTAAATTTAAAGACAAATTCCATGATCAATTCAATCCCAACAATATAAGTAACCCTAGCCTTTAACAGAAAATCAAATTTAAAAGTACCTCTTTCAAGAAATAAGCATAATTCGCTAAGAAGAGAGGATTTCCCGGATTAGCCTGAATCATCATCCCATAATATGCATCAGTACTCTCACGCGGCTCACGTCCATCAGAACCTCCACCACCGCCGCCGCCTTGGGGACCCCTGCCGCCTCCGCCGCCCTCCACCACAGTCCCGCCCAAAAAACCCTCATCCGCCGCCTCCTCCGGCTCACCAAAGCCGGATCTCGACAGGAAAAACGAAACCTCATGTCCCTCTCTTTTCTCCTGAATTTTGACCGGCTCCGGCACCGACGGAAGCCGCAACCTCTTCTTCAACTTCTCCGGAGAATCAAAGGCGACTCGGATCGGCGTACTTCTGCCGGAACTGGCCTCGAGCAACGACGTCAAGACCGATCGGATTCTGGGTAACTTGTCATGCTCCGGCAATGGCCCTGATCCGGATGGTGAATTGGCTCCCCAGGAACGCAGGATTGGCGATGATGCACTTCTCAGTAACATTTTTTTGTTCTCTCTTTATTGAGTGTAGATTCTTTTATTTATGAGGTAAGAAAATAAAGAGGTGATTGTGGCGGCGGAGCGCCTCCGGCTGAGGAGGAAGACGCGGTGGTGACTGAGATTTTATAGCATTATTGGTGCGACTAATGGGTTGGATACTTGGATTTGGTAATTAGAATCTGCGCAAAATTTCAAAGATATTTTTTTTTTTTTTTGAAGGTTCAAAGATATTTTTATTTGTGCAACTATTATCACAGTTGAGTCAATTTTCATTTTTCAGTCATATTTGTTTCGGATATATAGAATAAATTTATGCAATTGAGTTGAGGACACCTTAGAAAAGGTTTGTATCTAAGACTTAGTTAGGAGCACACTCATAAATCATAAATCTTAAGTGTGCATCACTGGACCAACTACTACTTGAATTCAATATACTTCTTCTGTCCGTCTATAAGTTTTTCATTTTACCATTTTGGTCCGTCCGCCTATAAGTTTTTCATACCCTTTTTGGTAATTATTTTTTCTTATACATTACTTTATATCTTACTTTTTCTCTCTATCTGTCTCCTTCTTCCAATTACATCAGTTGTACTCTCTCTATCTATTATTTAATCACTTTTCTTAATCTCTGTGCTAAAAAGTAGCGGAAAGCTTATAAGCGGACGGAGGGAGTATAACTTAATTTATTAGAATTCGATATTAATTGTATATGTCCAATCAAGTTGACTTAAATTTCATTTATTTAACTAAGAGTTTCAATATTAAAGAGGCATAATGATTTTTCTTCCCCCATGTTCAGAATCACGTGATAGTCATTAGGTGGCGTATGGAGCGCCGGCGATGAATGCGGCGGAGCAGCCACCAAAGAAGTGGCCTCGGGAGTAGCAAATAAATCAACAATTAAAAATCACAATTATTCTTATTTTATTCTACGGGCATTTTTAGGTCGACAACTTTTTTTTTTCTATGTTTTTTGTCTTAAAACACTGACACACGTTTAAATTATTCATATTTCATAGGGGCAACTTATCTTAAAAATACACGAAAATAAGTAAGTGAAATAAATTTAAAAACAAACTCACCCCATAAAATGGAAAAGGAGTATATATATGATAAGGGGTGGGTAGCAATTTCCCAAAGGGTAAGAAGAAAAAAGAAAGAAACTATTTTACGTTGTTTCATACTAGTATTATAGTAGCAACAAGATAATAGAAAGAAAAGTGATTGACAATTTTGTTACTTATTCATGCAAATGCAATGAACTAGATTATTGAGTGCATGGATCTCAAATCACGATATTTTCAATCCATATCCATTCTTTTTTTTTTTTTTTTGAAAGGTAAAAGAATTGTATTACTCACGAGTACTAGGGGTACTCAACCCGTAAAATTACATCTTTCTCAATGTGTTTTTTGTCTTTCTACTCAAGCTATACAAGTATTAATGTCACAACACCAAGCGGCAATAGAGGAGTTGGATTTGATCAATCCATATCCATTCTAACATAAATGCGATGAGATTAATTAAACTAGACTTCAGTGGTTGGGCATTTATTAAATTTCACAGTTCGGAATTTATATAAACTACCGCGTATTAAGCAGGTTGATTAAAAAAATGAAATTATATTATAAATTTTCCTTTATATAATCCTATTTCACAGTGTTTACCTTTTTCTTTGTTTTATACTTCTCCCTCCGTCCACGAAAAGTAGTCACATTTGCCCTATATTCTTTGTCCACAAAATGTAGTCCCATACCCTTTTTTTTAAACTATCACCCTTCAACCATCACTTAATTACTCAAATTGCCATCAACTTTATTCACAAACAATCACTTTATTCAAAATGGACCCCACAATACCCTACAATACCCTTACTTTATTTACTTTATCTACCTTCTTCTTAAAACATGTGTTGATATGCCTTGAATCACACACTTCGCTGAGTTGTTCGGGAGTCTGTTCAGTACTATATATAAGGTCTTTGAGATCTGTAATCTGTAACCCTAATTGATAATAAAATCCGTTCTCCTCTCTGCCCGTGGACGTAGCCAATTCTTTGGTGAACCACGTAAATCACTTGTCTTCTTTACGTTTCTTGTTCATGCTCTATAATCCTATTCTGTCACAACAAACTGGTATCAAGAGCCTGGTCGTTTCGATCAAGTTTTTTTTTTCCGCACTGATTAGGGTTTTTGGAGCCGATCGAGAATGTCTGCTTTCAACGTAAAGGTTGACAAATTCACTGGGAGAAATAGTTTTGGCCTATGGCAAATCAAGATGCGATCTCTGCTGAAGCAGCAGGGTTTGTGGGCGCCGCTATCAGGAAAACCTAAATCTGAGGATGTAAATGAAGAAGAGTGGAATACCCTAGAAGAAAAGGCCCACTCGACTATCATGCTATGTCTGTCTGACGATGTTATCATCGAGGTTGCGGATCAGGAAACTGCCGATGGTCTCTGGAAGAAGTTAGAGAGTCTCTACATGACGAAGTCTCTAACCAACAAATTGCTTCTGAAGCAACGTCTGTTCCGTTTACGCATGCAGGAAGGTACATCCCTTCGGGATCATCTAGACAAATTAAATAAAATTTTACTAGATTTGCGTAATATTGATGTTAAAGTAGAAGATGAGGACGCTGCTTTAATTCTGTTAGTATCTTTGCCTGAATCGTATGAGAATTTTGTTGAATCGTTCATTACTGGGAAAGATACTCTGTCTCTGGAAGATGTCCGATCTGCTCTCCACAACAGAGAAGACCGTCAACAGGCAACTGGCTCGGCCACAGAAAATCAGGCATCGGGGCTGTATGTTACGGGTAAGGGACAAAAGAAATTTGGGAAGAAAACTGGGAAGCCGAATCAGAAAGGTTCAAAAGGTCCTAAACCCGATGACATCTGCAATTACTGTAAAGAACCAGGGCACTGGAAGAATGATTGTCCTAAGAAGAAGAGGAAGCATGAGAAGAAAGATGGTGTCGGCGGTTCTGCAGCTGTTGCAGAAACTGATACAAATTCTGAAGATGATCTGGCCTTGGTTGCAGCTGGACAGTCACATCGTAATGATGTGTGGGTCCTAGATTCTGGGGCATCATACCACATTTGTCCTAACAGGGAGTTCTTCTCGACCTATGAGCAGATAGATGGAGGAAATGTTACCATGGCAAACAGTGCTGCCTGCAAGGTGGTTGGGATTGGATCAGTCAGGATACGGACACATGATGGGGTATTCTGCACCTTGGATGAAGTCAGGCATGTTCCACAGATGACGAAGAATCTGATATCTTTGAGTCTCCTTGACAGCAAGGGTTTCAGTTTCAAAGGTGAAGGTGGAGTTATGTATGTTTGTCAAGGTTCAAAGGTGGTTCTGACAGGCCTGAAACGTGGTACCTTATATTATCTGCGAGGTTCCACTGTGACAGGTTCTGCTAATGTTGCATCATCTGAAGTTCAGACCATGGATATGACCAGGTTGTGGCATATGAGGCTCGGTCATATGGGAGAAAGAGGGATGCAGATTTTGTCAAAGCGGGATCTTCTTTCTGGGCATAAAGTGCAGAGTCTTGAATTCTGCGAACATTGTGTATTTGGGAAGTTTCATCGCAGCAAGTTCCCAAAGAAGGCAGTTCATCAGACCAAGGGGACTCTTGACTACATTCATATGGATTGTTGGGGTCCGTCACGTGTTGAGTCTATTGGAGGCCACAGATATTTTGTGTCTATGATTGATGACTACTCAAGGATGACTTGGGTATTTATGATGAAAAACAAAAGTGAAGCTTTCAAGAAATTCAAGCAGTGGAAGGCGTTGGTAGAAAATCAGACTGGGAAGAAGATCAAGAGACTGCGAACTGATAATGGCCTGGAGTTCTGTTCGTCTGAGTTCAATGAGTTCTGCAAGGATGCAGGGATTGCTCGACACCACACTATCCGACATACACCACAGCAGAATGGTATGGCAGAGCGCATGAATCAGACATTGCTGGAGAGAGCGAGATGCATGCTCTCGAATGCTGGTTTGGCTAGAAAGTTCTGGGCAGAAGCAGTAAACACGGCGTGCTATCTGATCAACCGTGGCCCACACACTAGCATTGATTGCCAGACACCTTATGAGGTATGGTCTAATAAACTTGCAGATTATTCTTTGTTGAAGGTTTTTGGCTGTACTGTTTACTATCATGTTAGTGAGGGTAAATTAGAACCAAGAGCCAAGAAGGGTATATTTGTTGGTTTCGGGGATGGAGTTAAGGGATATAGAATCTGGTCACCTTCAGAGAATAGAGTTATATTCAGTAGGAATGTGATTTTTGATGAGAATTCTATGCTTAATCCCATTGTGAAGTCTGTTTGTACAGAAAATTGTAGTAATGTTAAACAGGTGGAGCTGCAAGTCACTCTCGATGAGAGTAAATCACAACTCCAAGGTGGAGAAGATCAACATACTACTGCTGAAAGTACAAGTTCTGATGTTCATCCTGAAGCTCGCCAGACAAGCATAGCTGTTGATAGAGCTAGGAGAACAGGCGTGAAGCCTCCTGTGCGGTACGGTTTTGAGGATATGGTGACTTATGCATTACAAGTCGCTGACGAGGTGGAAGAGGAAGAACCATCTACAGGTGAACCATTCACCTACAGAGAGGCTGTTTCATGCAGTGAGTCAGCCCAATGGCTCGCTGCAATGAGAGAAGAGATGGAATCACTTGCCAAGAATGAAACTTGGGAGCTAGTCAAGCGGCCTAAGGAGAGGAAGATTGTTACTTGCAAGTGGATATTCAAGAAGAAGGAAGAAACCACACCTGGTGAGGGTGTGAGATACAAAGCTCGGCTAGTTGCAAGAGGGTTCACACAGAAGGAGGGGGTTGATTATAATGAGATATTCTCACCAGTGGTCAGACACACTTCCATCAGAGTGTTACTAGCAATGGTGGCACATCAGGATTTAGAACTTGAGCAACTAGATGTGAAGACAACTTTTCTACATGGAAAGCTTGAAGATGATATCTACATGACTCAGCCAGAGGGGTTCCAGGTTCCGGGGAAGGAAGATTATGTTTGCAAGTTGATGAGGTCTCTATATGGACTAAAGCAGTCTCCAAGGCAGTGGTATAAGAGGTTTGATAGTTACATGATCCAGTTGGGATATAACAGGAGTCCGTATGATTGTTGTGTGTATCACAATAAAGCTGATGATGGTTCCATGATCTATCTCGTCTTGTATGTGGATGATATGCTCATAGCTGCGAAGTCCAAGTCTGATATTCAGAAGTTGAAGGATCTGCTCAGTGCTGAGTTCGATATGAAGGATTTGGGTGCTGCCAAGAAAATTTTGGGAATGGAGATATATAGGGAAAGAGAGAAGAAGAAGCTTTTCTTGTCACAGAAGAGTTACATTCAGAAGATCTTGTCTAGATTTGGCATGTCTACCGCCAAGCCTATTGATACTCCAAGTGCTACAAATATTCACCTATCCACTGATTATGCACCAAAAACTGTAGCTGAGAAGGTGTACATGTCTCGAGTCCCATACTCTAATGCAGTAGGGAGTTTGATGTATGCTATGGTCTGCACTAGACCAGATCTTGCACATGCTGTTAGTGTTGTCAGCAGGTTCATGGGACAACCTGGAAAGGAGCATTGGCAAGCTGTGAAGAGGATTTTTCGTTATCTCAGAGGTACGTCTGATGTTGGTCTCACTTATGGAGGTGATGCTCACGTTTCTGTGACTGGTTATTCTGATTCTGACTATGCTGGAGATGTTGATAGTAGAAGATCTATGACTGGTTATGTTTTCACTCTTTGTGGTTCTGTTGTTAGTTGGAAGGCAACTCTGCAGGCTACAGTCACTTTGTCTACAACTGAAGCAGAGTATATGGCACTGACAGAAGCTGCTAAAGAGGGAGTTTGGTTGAAAGGGCTTGTAGGTGATCTTGGTCTACGTCATGATCAAGTTATTGTATTCTGTGACAGTCTGAGTGCAATCTGTTTGACCAAGGATCAGGTCCATCATGAGAGGACCAAGCATATTGATGTGAGGTATCATTTTCTGAGGAATGAGCAGAGAATCAAGGTGATGAAAGTAGGTACTGCTGATAATCCTGCTGACATGTTCACCAAGCCGGTCCCACATAGCAAGTTTCGACATTGTTTGAACTTGCTAAATGTTACAAGCTGTTAGTTGCCCAAGGAGGGCAAATCTGAGGCAGAAAGGAGGAGTCTGTTCATCTGGCATTGTAATGATGCATCTGCAAGGGAGATTCAAGTCAAGGTGGAGATTTGTTGATATGCCTTGAATCACACACTTCGCTGAGTTGTTCGGGAGTCTGTTCAGTACTATATATAAGGTCTTTGAGATCTGTAATCTGTAACCCTAATTGATAATAAAATCCATTCTCCTCTCTGCCCGTGGACGTAGCCAATTCTTTGGTGAACCACGTAAATCACTTGTCTTCTTTACGTTTCTTGTTCATGCTCTATAATCCTATTCTGTCACAACAACATGTGCCCCATCCCCATGTCCCTACTTTTCATGGATGGAGGGAGTATAAAATTAGAGAGAATTCTCGCGTGTATGACGCAAAATATTCATAAAAGTTACTACTACTAATATTTATAATAATACTCATATTTTCAATGATATATTAATAAAGTTTAATATAACATTTATTTTCTATAATTTCAAAATTTATTATATAATTAATTATTTTAAATAATTTATTGAATTATAATTATTGATAGAAATTGACTGATTAAAGTATTTTTTTTATATGTATTATGTATTCCTATAAATAATATTTTAAAAATATAAATTAATATACTTAACAAAATGTTTAGATATATTTTTAGGTAAAAATAATACTCCTATAAAGGACATGTAGTTAAAATAACATATTAATTTATTTTAATTTATTTTAATTTAATTTTAGACATAACTTTCCATTTTAAAATTTTAATATCAATCACTTATATGTTTTCTAACTAATAAGTAGTATATTACACGTTAAAGTTTAAAAAAAAAATCAAATCAACATAATTATAACACATCTAATACAATTATTCTTCATAAGATACGTCATAAAATTTAATTATATTTTGTCACATAATAAACTTAAACTCCCTATTAGTATATAGGGAGATTAATACACTTTTTTTTAAAGATTTATCCTCCATTTTTATTAAAGATGAAGAAAAAAGTGAGAAAAAAATAAAAGAAATTGAAGAAAAATAAAAGGGAGTCAACAATAATTTGCTTGAATTACCAAGAATGAGAGATGCAATAAGTAAATTAAAGAATAAATTGTAAAAAATTACATAGTGATAATTTAGAAAAAAAATGCAGTAAAATAGCTAGAATGACACAATCTTATTTTAAATAAAATTTAAGATCAAAATCGACAAATAATATGAAATAAAGGGAGTAGTATTAAATACTTATTTAGTTTAATTAATTCAATTATAATCATATTTCTTATACTTTAATATTATATGTGTTTGGTATATTTATTTATTTTAAAATCTAAATTATAAATAATACGAAGAAAAATTATATAATAAAAGTTTAATCTCTAATTAAAATAAGTTAATTAAAAAAATAGAAACTTTAGATAGTGTTACGTAGACTAGGATAGAAATTGAATATTCTTATATTGCCACGTAAGATTATATATTCAGAAATAAATGTAAGACCAAGATTTTATTATCCTTCTACGGATTAAATATGAGTTTCATAGGAGTATATAATTGTAATATCTAAATGCTCCATACGAATTGGAGTAAAATAAAATGAGTTCCTATCAAACAAAATAAAGCTTTTTCCAAGACTAAGACCATGATATTATTATAGCTACATGGGCCTCACAAAGTTTGATTCCTTTTTTCTTCTGGTCGAAATTTGATAAACTTGAAGATAGCATTGCAAATTGATCAACATTTTTGGTGGCTACCATATTCCTCTGGGAAATTTTCAGCTCTAAAATTCAAATACTACAATGTATTTTATGAAAAATCCATGGGTATATCATTTGTTTGTAATTTGTCATATTCTCCATTCTTTTGAGTAATATTTACTCATGATATAGTAGAGTATGAGATCGAGACCTCTTTATTGTCTGAAGAGGACAAGTATGTTCATATCAACATTTAAAAAAAAAAAAAATCTAAATTATGTATTACTCCATGTTAGCCATGCTTTAAAAGCTGGAGCCCGTGGTTCGAACCAGCAAAACGACAATTTCGGTTTTCAATCAAACTGAAACTTTATATATAGAGCAGTTTGATTTAGGTTAGAGATTTTCAAAACTTAAACCGACAGTAAACCAGCAAATCAACAATTTGATTTATTTTTTAGTCAAAAATTCAAATTAATTGCCTATGATCGATTTTTTGAAAAGAAAAGAAAAATCGAATGTACCAACGGTTCAAAAACCGTAACCGATATAATCTTAGTTCGTGTTCAGTTTCATATTTCCGATGTAAAGGACAAATAAATGATACTTTCCACGTAAAAAAATATTTAAAAAGTACATTTTTTTTTTTTAAGTTCGAAATATTAAATTTTGACAAAAACTTATTTGAGGAGGAATTTTTCACGTGTATATCAATGAACTTAAGACCCCACCCGAATTATGTTTTAAAACAAAATAAAGTATAATTGTTAAAGTGAAGTTTCTGCTTCATACATAAAATCGTATTACACAAAACCCCTCATGCAATCTAGTTGGAAAATCTCTTTTGTAAGTAGTGTCACACAAACTCCTAAAATAGTTGAAATGAACACTTTAGTGGATCCAAGTAAAGCACAACTTGTGTTACAATGCACAGACAACCCTGCCTTTTCTCTTACTCAAGACATCGTACAATGTATACACAACACAACCCTACCTTTTCTCTTACACTTCATCATACAATGTATACACAATCCTGTTTCTCCCATCAATTACTGATAGAATGAATAAATGAAGCAGTATGCAGCTTTTCAAAGATAGAGCCAAATAAAAAAAGAAGAGAAAAAGCATGGTCCATTTTACTTAGATTCAATGTCATGATAAACAAGATACCATTTTTATGACTCTAATGTTCTAAATATGCATGCAACCATCAGGCCATGAATTTGTGTTTTTACAGGAACCAAAAGTGAAGCCCTGAGGTTGAAGTTGAAGCATGGGTTGTAAATCTAGTAACATATAATGTATGCTCTGGTTTTAAAGGTGATAAGAAATGATCATGGTGAATCAACAAACTCAAATCTTGACAGAGGCAAACATTATACTTCAAAATAGTTCTTACTAAACAAGTCATTCAATGTCTTCATGCTATATATATACTTCTATTGGTATATGTATAGAAACAACCTTGAATATTTATTTCCTAAATCGAGAACCCTTGTTTGGTTTTCCACTATTTCCCCCATCCCACGCACAAGACCAGAAAAAAAGGGACATCCAGAATAGCACGGCAAAGAAGATCTGCAAAGTATCCTTGGTTGTTGCACCTTGTATACATATAACAATTTACACCACCGAAAATCAGAATTTCAATACATCTAGAGTTGAAGGCATACGACGTTGAAAACGAGGGACTAACAAAAACCTCAATACTATCAAATCTTTTGGCATATGCAGACACAACAGCACAAGTTAAGGGAGTAGTATCGAAAATTGTAAAAATCATCATACGAAGATATGATCTACCATTTGTAAGCATGATGGTAAAGAAAAATAGGGAACACTAAAGTGGCAATGTCACCAATTCAAGCACTATGATCCATGTCTTCGGCTAAATAATAAGAAGTTGAGAATTTGTTTAAAAAGACCACAAAAACACCTATTCAAATTGTCAACGAAATAACTCTATGGTTAAGGCAAATCGATCTTTTTCTCCTGGGACGGGCTATATATAAAACAAATGAATGCTAGAATACTTAATTTTGCTATGCAGTCCCAGTATCAAAATTCTACTATGCTTTCCTCCGTAATGTTAGAGAAATATTCAAGAACTTCATCACAGCCGAAGAGGATGCGGATTCAGCCGGCAAACCATCAGCATAATTGATCATATGATTCATATTGTAATTTATTCTTCCAATAATTTTGTAACCACTGTAATTAAGGATAGTCATATTCTTTACCCTTTTTGTATTATATATTTGCTGAATACAAGAGATAAAAACTAGCTTTGCATTCATCTCATTTTCTATAACCTCCTCGACACAATTTCCGATTAATAAAAATGTTCACACACTGAAAATAAAGGGGTATTAGATCATGACTTATTCTGAACACATTATATACAACTTAGGTATGAATAAAATACTCATCTATGCAAAGATAAATTAAGAAAATCAGTCCATTAAAGTATTCATTCTACAGCTGGAACTACAATTTCTTATAATTAAACTATATTAAATTAAATGATCGCTTAGTTGCTAATTAATACTAACATATTACCATTCAATTTCAAAATATAATTCTTTGTGAAATGAATAAGCAATACGTGGGCGTTCGAGACAAAGATGAAAGTGATTACCTGAAGCTGGAGGCGGCTCTTTCTCAGCCGGTGGCTCCGACGGCGAAGTGGAGGCGCCGCACCAAAAATTGCGTTTGGAGGGAAATGAACGGTTGAGATTAAAATTGGACGAATAAGAAGAGCAGAAGGTTATCGAGTCAATTGTACTGGCGGCTGAGCAACTGTATTTTCGCGGCGGAGCTCGGTGGGGACTGTTGTGGTTAACGGTTGGGGGAAACGGAAAGGGGGAAGACGCCATTTTTGTGCAAGTTTTCAGCTGAAAATCTAAAACTCGTTCAGTCGTTTGTTTGGTTGAGTTTTTTGCAATAACTGGGCTGAATAAGTGTTCCACTGGGCCTGACTGTTATGTAAAATAAAAGGCCACGGTTATACGCACACATGTGATTGTTGAGGATACCCACCGATTTTTTTTTAAATATTAGTGAGATATGAAAGGTCAGTTCTACCCTTCAATAAATTTTTATTAAAAAATCGTGATAAGTACACCCACTTCCATCTTACACTATTTTTCTTTTTTTTACTGAAATGCCCATATTTCACACGTTTCTGAGTGTATGCTCAAGTTTTATTGTGTTTCATTTCATAATATAATTAAATTACTGGTTTATTGGTAATAATTAAATGTTAAAACATATAACAAATAAAAATGAAATGCCAAATTAAAAATATGAGTAGATTTAATACCAAAATTATGAGATACTCCGTATTTCGGTACAAGTCACTTTCAAGACAAATTACAAGTGCTTTTTTCTTTCATCAAAATATATCAAAGAACAATTGCACGTTAACTCTACTGTGCAACAATTTTAACTAATTTTAATGAGTAGGACCCACAAAAGATGAAATTAGAAGTATTAATTCATTAAAGAAAAGTATTAACTATATATAAGTAAAAATATTAATTAAAATGTTAAACAGTATCAGTATATTTCAGTATACAAAGTGTTGCTTTCCAAAAATATGTAAATTTTCAAGATCAACAAAATTAAAATATACATAAATAAAATACACTCAATATATACTGTGAATTTTACTATAAAATTCATGCACGTACTGTGGATACAGGAATAATGCACATGGATCTGATGCAACGATTTGAAATGTGTTCAAAGGCTCCCATATGACATGACACCACTATGTTTTGTTCTATTTCATTTTAATAACATATAGTAGTACAATAATTCTCATCAGTACTCCAATCATATTTGAATTCAAAAACCCTAGATTATAAAACACCAAACAACATAGATATTGCAATTATTTAAAAAAGTTATGCTCAAATAAAAACAAATTATTATTTTCTGATCAAATCATTTATTTCGACCCGTTTAGAGTTTAGACCTTTGGTTTCCACCTTGTGCATTGAACCAATTTAGTCAGTTCACTTTTATAATCTAATTAAAACCGTGTTTTACACATTATTTACCGATTTTTTTCCACTTAATTCTACATAAACTTAACGTTTTTCATATATAATTATATTTTTTTATAATAGGAGAAATATCCGACCGAAATATTCGGTCAAAATGGGAAGATGTAAAAAATGTCAATAAAATGAAACTTTCTAAAATCATGCGATGCATACATAATACTCCCTCCACTTTTAAATAAGTGTCACTTTGTCATTTTAATTATTTTTATAATAAGTGTCATTCTATGTTTTTTTCTTCAATTTTGACAATTTTACCCTTATAAAATAATTTGCCTTCAATTTCAATTAATATAGTAGCATAAATCATGGAAAAATCATAAATATTGTACATATGAATACCACATACATTCTTGACCACATTCTTTATTAAACAAAAATTTAATATCAAAATTATTTATCATTAATGAAGGGTAATATTGACCACAATTTAATATCTTAATTTGTTGAAAAATGTTAAAGTGACACTTATTCAAAAATGGAGGGAGTATAAATTAGGGGGGGATAATTTTGAACACAACATGAATTCGACATAAAAATTACGGGTTAATATTTGACTTTATCGTGTTTGTGTCGTTATCGAATCGACGCGATAACACGTGAAATTTTTGAGTCGTGTTCATGTCGACCCATTAAGCACAATAAAATCAACCCGTTAACAACATGTTACATATGTTATTGACCTAATACGACATCATAATAATACATATCTGATAATAATACGATAATGATACAATATAATTTTATACTTAAATAATTATTTTAATTTTTTATATTTAAATGCAATTTTAAATTAATTATTTTCTTATCGTGTGCATGTCTTGCCATGTCAACACAAAAAATATCATGTTTCGTCGGACATGATAAGCACAATTTGTGAAGCCTAAAATAAATCATGTTATCTCGAAAGATAGTACGCACCGATCGACTATATTAACAAAAATATGAAGAAGTTAATTAATTAATTAGAAGAAAAACCAAGAATATCTATAATTAAACAAATATACATCACAAAAAATATTCATCGATCAATATTATTATATCTAGTACAGTACGTATTTTGTGTTTCTAGTTTGACGACTTTGATAGTAATATTTGTAGTGAATATATTTTGATTAATTAGGGCTGATAAATCTTCTTCCCACATCTACATTTCCAAGAGAGGAGATAATAGCTAGCATCTCCTCCATGAGCTGAATTTACAAAATTAGCCTTGTTGATGGTGGTCATGTGGGGTGGTATGACTAGGGTCGCCTCACATGGCTTGCACCTCATGCATTTGTTCACACACCCTGGTGGTTTTGATCCCAATACCATCTTCATTACCTCCTCTTCATCACTCCTTAATCCTGTCTTAATCCCACCTAATATCATGTACATTTACAAACATACTACACATCATTAAATTAATTAATTAATTAATGAACATGCCCTACATGTTTTCCAAGTGAAAAATGCTAAGCTAATTAAAATATCCTGATCAATAAGCTATTTAATTTATTTTTTTTCGATTTTGAAGGCTTTGTGTACGTTGTGTTAGAAAAAATAGCGTAATATAAATTAATTAATTCCACGCATCATTACAAGTTTAAACTTTTAGATGAGGTGTAATTTTTTTCTTCTATATTTCTCCACAAGTTCGAATTTTTAAATAATTAAAGAAATTAATTCAGTCTATTGTAAGAGTGTGGGAGAAATCCTAGCGGAAAATTCTTAAAAAAATGATGTTGGTTCTGTGGGTAAAAAAAAAAAAAACTATAAGAGGGGATGTAGTTTTTTTTTTTTTTTTTTTTTTTTTTGAGGTTTAATTGAGGGGATGTAGGTATTATAGATTAAGATTATTGATGATTTTGAAAATCATCCCTAAATTAATATCTACTATATATATACAACCCGGAATAGGGATCGATTTCAAAAGTAATAAAAGAAAGAAGAAGAAAAAAAAAACTAGGTCACATGATCGATCTGCGAATTAAGTATGACGAAATTAAGCTATAATGATTGTTTTCAAAAAAAAAAAAAAAAAAAAAGCTATAATGATGCAACCTAAATAAAATTTAAATCAAAGATTTAAGCTTATAAACATAGTAAATTTATGGATTAAATTTACAAGTTTAATTAGGAGGGATAAAGTGACAATCAATAATAGTGATTTTTGTCTAATTGTGTTAATTAATTACCTGATTCAAGTGGCAGCACAGAGAGAGAAAGGAATAAGATGGCTATAACTGCAGCAAACCTGTGGAAAGACTGATTTTTTCTTGATAGAGCCATAACTATATGGTACATATATAATATGAAGCATGCAAGAATTTAATGAAATTAATTACATATTTTGGAAAATATGATTAATATTTTGTTGAAATTTGGGTGTTTATAGAAGGAGAGAGAAGAGAACGGTGTTTGCAGAGAAGAGAAGATGCAGTAGAATGATATGAAGAAGAAGAAGAAAGGACAAGAGAGTTTATTACAAATCTCATACTCCTATTTGATGGGGTTTTTTCACAATTTAAAATGATCATGACATATCATGTTTGGAAAACTAATGCTTGCTTCACTCTTTTGGGGAAAATGTTAATTATAGGAATATGTGTATGGATGTCTAAAAATATAAATTAGTACGTACAAAAGTTAATAAAAAAATTTATAGTATATATGATTCATTTAGTTATTTTTTTTTCTTAATTCGTACGGTATGTGATATATACACACATGTTGTGATACCTAAGTTTCAAACTTATCGCAAAACATGTAAGTGTACTTCATCTCATGCATGTATAACTATAATTAACACCCTCTTTTCTTTCCTAGCTAGATTTCACAATCTTGCCTGAATTAATTAATATTGGGACTACTCTTAGTTAGGTGCAAAATATTGTGGCATTTTTTTGTATTACTATTAGGTTCAAAGCAGTTTAAAATAAGGTGTTATTCATTTACATTTTTTATTCTATAATAATACGACAAATGTTTTTCAAGAAAATAAATAAATACTCGTACAACTCGTCTAACAATTTTAGTAGCAAAAATGTTAGTAATTAAATCAGAATAATCAAGTTGCATGTTCAATAATTTCTCGCTCAATTAATAGCATTGTTAATTCATTCAATCTTTGATGTTACGCTTGATGGGAGACAAGTTTTAATAAGCTTTAAAAGAGCTTCATGAAGTGTGGTATTTTAATTTTTATAGAACTAGCGTGAATTATCTTTAAAATCGTCGCATATATTTACATTAATTTGTATATATGTGAGTTAATATAAATCGTTGTATATATTACATATATTATTTAAAGTAGTTTTTATAGATATTAAGATTACTTATATCAAAAAATTGCTATTTTTTTTTTTAGATTTAACGTTATCGTCCTATATATCCTTATATTTTTTCATTTGTGTTCAATTTTATACTAAGGAAATAGGCAATATTTTTGTGATGCATAAGAAAAAATACATTAGACTCGATCACAAAATTAAAATTTACCATATTTTTATGCTTGATTTCAATTACTTGAAGCCTTGTTGCTTTCACTGTACCGCGTTTCATGATGTCACCGCTGTACTTCGCCGTTGGACCAGTACACAAAAATTTACCCAATTCATTTACCACCGTGAAAAGGCTACTTGGACTTTGAGTACAAAAATTTGTCGGCAGTGGAAAATCTGTTGGTGGTTTAATTACAATTATGATTGTAGTATTTTGTTTTAGACTTCATATTTGACTAATCTCATTTTATATTATTTCACTCATATATTTACCGAGCTCAATTGAATTATAAAGGTAATAATAATTTAAATATGAAAGTGGAGTTTCATTTATATGTTTCAATTTTATATTGATGTTACATTCTGTTAATATCATGAATAGTACAACACTATTATTATCATGTGGCATGCGAGAATATCATAATTATTATCATGTGGGTGTCCGTCCGTTTATAGAGTGGGAAATACCGAAAATCTTGAAATACTATACTTATTGAATAAAAAAAATATTAAAACTACATCATAAAAATAAAAAAGAAAGTGAAAATTTTATAGTAGAACATAAAAATATTTTTTTAGTCATTTAAATTGGTGGGATAGACGAAATAAGATAACTCAAGCATTTATGATATCACTATAGGACAACAAAAGGGAGCGTAATTTTAGAGTACCACATTTAGAGTTTCTGGTACGATAAAAGTGAGCACATAAATTGAAAAATAACATTTGTGTGCATCAACTAATAGTATTCAATGAAATTACTAATACTATTAAGTGAAACTTCTAATACAATCCTATGAGAAACAATGCATATAGATTAAATAAAAGAATATTGTAGACCTAATTTTGGATCTGTAAGAATATAGTAAAATCTGGATATACCATAATTTTTATGCAATTTTTTTTTTCCCGTGCACATCAAAATAGCATCATATTGAACAATAAAACATATGTACTTATAAATTCATATATTTATGTGGAAATACATGAATTTTAAGTCTCGCCTGACGCGACTTTCCTTTCCTTCCCTGCAAGTTTTAATAACTGTCGGAAATTCGAATTTAACTTCGTTTATTTGCAACCTTTTTCTGATACTCAGCAGATTCTAACTTGAAAAACAGTCTTCTGCATAAGGTCAAGTCAATAATCCTCATTTTTTTTTCAATAGAAATTAAAAATAGAATTATCAAACCAATATGGAACATATAAAACCCGACCATATCAATTATTCGACTCAGAAGATTGGTGAGTAGAAATTGAGATAATGGGCCTGTTTTGGCTTAGACCCAAGTGTTTTGGTCAAAGGCTTTAATATAAAGTGGTTTATATTCTACATGATGCTCTAATTGCTTATATCTAAGACAGTCTCCTCGAGTGTAATATTGTCCGCTTTGGGTTCGGGTTAGATCCTCAGTAGTATTCTTCACTTGATAGGATATTGTCCACTTTGAGTTTATCAAACCCTCACCACGTCTTTCCTTTTGAGAATTTCCAAAAAGGCCAAAAATCCTTTTGTGTCTTTCCGATGTGGGACATTTGTTTGACCCTTCTCAACAACGTAGCTCCCCTCAAACGACCCCGCTCCAACTAGATCACTTAGCTAGCTAGACTTACCCATCCTGTTAGGGTTCTCGGGTATGATATTGTCCGCTTTGGGGATCCTCAATAGTATTCCCCACTTGGTATGATATTGTTCGCTTTGGGTTTGTCAAACCCTCACAGCTTTCCTTTTGAAAATTTCTAAAAAGGCCATAAATTCTTTTGTGTCTTTCCGATGTGGGACATTTGTTTAACTCTTCTCAACAACGTACCTCCCCTCAAACGACCCCGTTCTAACTAGATCACTTAGCTAGCTAGACTACTTGCTACCTCCTCTCAAACGACCCCGCTCTAACTAGATCACTTAACTAGCTAGACTACTGCTACCTCCCCTCAAACGACCCCGCTCTAACTAGATCACTTAGCTAACTAGACTACTACCACAAAGAGACGGGTTTGCTATGTCTAGGTCATCTTACCTATCTCATTGAGACTCAATTGTTCCTCCAAGGGTTCCTATCCGTCCTACTGTTTTTTCCTATATTGTTCCTCCAAAGATTCTGATTAGTGTGATAATTGCTTGAAATTCTTGTGTTTAATTTGCACAATTTGATAAGATTCCATGCATTATTTATACTAAATTGACTAATTGCACTTGATTTGGAGAAAATGTGAGTTTTGCTAATTTTATAGGAAAAATGAGAATTTTTGGTGCAAAACACGCCTCGATTATATTGGGGAGTCAATCGAAGGAATAAATCGAGAAGAGTAGAAAGTGAATGGGTTCAAGAAGAATAAAAAATATAAATTGAATGGCCCAATACGAGTTTGGGCCTATTTAATTAAAGACATGTCTTGAGAGGCCGAAGAGAAAGAATCAATTGGAGGAAAAGAAATGCTGCAAGTTTTTGCAAGGGTTGGGGTATATACCCCTCCAGCTTTGTTCAATACACACCCCCGATACACACACCCCCTCAAAACACATCTGAGATAGATGCACTCCCCTTGAATTACCTTTTATATCATTTTTCTTAAAAGTTTATAGGATAAATGCACGCCCCTTCTTTCTTCCCCCAACACCTTCCAGTTGCCGCCGTCGCCCAACCGGTGTCGTCGCCGTCGCCATCGCCCAACCGATGCCGTTGCCGTCGCCCATCGCCCCAGCCTCTCTTTGTCGCCCGCCGCCCTCCTTTTCTTTCTTCGTTTTTTTTTTTTTTTTTTTATAGCTCAGATCGGAGGAGGCCACGCAGCGCCGCGCCGCGGCCAACCCCACCGCCCTACGCGCTCCCCTCTCCGCCGGCGCCCAAGCCCTTCTCCCTCGATCCCTCTTCTGTTAATTTTTTTTTAATTTCTCCAACAGGAAGCAGCGCCGCCGCCGCCTCACTCTCCCAGGGTCGCCGCCGCCTCGTCCTTCCCCCGCCGCGCTGCCCAACCTTCTCCCCCAACGACTTCTACCCGACAGATTTTCCCTCTTTTTTTCGCGATTTCCGAAACAGGTAGGTTTCTGAGTTTTTTTTTTTTTTTTCATTTTCGACAATTTCATGTCAACCATAAAACTTATGGTCGATAAATTGATGTCGATCACAATGGTTATGGTCGATAATATCTTATTGAAAATGAAAATTAAAAAAAAAAATCATTCGGTAAAATGTCGTCGATCGGAGTGATTTCCGTCGACAATCCATAGTCGACAATATAATTTGTGGTCGACAAACCAGTGTCGATCGACACTGGTTTGTCGAAAAAAAATGTAGTTTTTTTTTCTTCAAATTCGTAGAATTATTTGGACGGCGACGATGCC
Source organism: Galeopsis tetrahit (assembly GCA_963675135.1). Classification (NCBI taxonomy): domain Eukaryota; kingdom Viridiplantae; phylum Streptophyta; class Magnoliopsida; order Lamiales; family Lamiaceae; genus Galeopsis; species Galeopsis tetrahit. The sequence continues at coordinate 6,874,921 of OY776126.1, forward strand.
GGAGATGGTGCGGCGGCGGCCGGAGGTGGAGGATTGGCCGTCGGCGGCGGCGGCTGCTTTATTTAGAATTAGGGTTAGGTTAAAAATTAGGATTAGGGTTAAAATTTAGGGGAGTGTATCTATCTAACCTATTTTACTAAAAGGGCAAATATGGTATTTTACATACCTATTTAATTAATAAATCTAAGGGGGGAGTGTATCTAACAAAGCTGGAGGGGTATATATACCTCAACCCTTTTTGCAAGCAACCGGCCGGCCAATTCATTTATTTCAGCCCAAAAGAGAAGCAGGCAGCTTAATTAATTAAAAAGGCCATCTCTACTAATTGGGTGTGTGACCAGCTGATGGGAAAAATTGGCATGGGCCCAAAGGCCCATCTATTTGTTTAATTGATTTGGGGCATACAGAAGTTGGGGAGGGGATATACACACAGAGACGAAGGGGAAATTGGCGAAACACACGCAGAGCTCAAAGAGGGGAAACCCTCCCCTCCTCCACCGTTCACTCCACTCATTAGATAGTTTAGTTTGTTATTTCAATTTTCTAGATAGATTTTAATTGTGTATTCAATTTTGGTTGGCATTGAAGATTTTGAAGTGATATTTTTCTATTCTTGCAAATTTAATTTGGTAATTTCAATTTCATTAATGTTTTGTAGTTTAATTTACATGAATTTTATTCTAGTTATTAATTTAGACATGGACTAATCTCTAATTGTCTTGGGTGTGGATGTTTTGATGGAAATTTAGTGTAATTGTGTAATTGTGAAGTAATTGCATGATTAGTTTAGGATTTGGGTGAATATGTTGTAGTTTGTTTGATTCATTTGATTGATCAACTCTAATTGCAACAAGATTTGGGTTTGCATGATTGGGGTGTGAGTGTGAGTTTTGGTCAATTGAATAGAAGTTAAGTAGTAATTAGCTTAATCGAGAGAGGGTTAATTGCTAGGCCGACAACTTTAGACACTAAACGAATAGATGTCGTCTAGGAGTTTGGTGAGAGGGCGTTTTATGAATATTAGTAACTGTATTGAAAGTATTTATAAAACACTATCTTATGCGCTTATGGTATTTGGTTAGATCTTATAATTGCTAATCAATGCACGTTGTTAGCCTATGCCTCATGTAATTAGTTCACTACTTCATTGAATTACTCACAAAACGGAAACACCCGAGGCAATACACTTCTCTTGCACTTTCCAACGAAAGTTAGATAGCTTGTTTTTGTCACTAGTTTTCATTACTTTAGTTAATCTAGTTTAATACTTTTGTTCTTATTTCCAAAAACCCAAACAAACACGTTTAGTTACTACAATAACATGCATACTCGTAACTTTAGGAATTCGCTTGCACTCAATTAAATCCTTGGAACGAACAAACTACTTGGTCGTACTTACGTACTACAATCGGACCCATACGCTTGTGGGGCTCGAATTGTGAAGTACTCTTAAAAAGTGTTGAAAAACGAGACAAGTCAGGTTCCTATCCGTCCTACTGTTTTTTCGACACCGTGCACATTCGTCAGGATTATGGCATCCGCTCTGATACCACTTGTTAGGGTCCTCGGGATTGGATCCTCCGTAGTTTTCCCCACTTGGTATGATATTGTCCGCTTTGAGTTTGTCAAACCCTCACAGCTTTGCTTTTGAGAATTTCCCAAAAGGCCTCGTACCAATGGGAATACTAAACCACCATTTTATTGCCATAAATCCTTTTGTGCCTTTTCAATGTGGGACATTTGTTTGACCCTTCTAAACACATTCCAATCGAATCGATCCCAGATGCCTGAGCTGGTGTCTGTAGAATCTCAACGAAGAAAAATTTGAATTTCAAAACTTAGAAAATTAACATAATAATTACGGTGGAGTATTAAAAGATCAGGATTACATGGTGATAATGATTATTGAAATTCGGAATGAATGTTAGTTATTTAACCGATTCTAGCTTGTTGCGATGTGAAGCTGACATATTAGATTTGTAATGAGAGGCAATATTATCAATTAATATACGAGAATTCTTCCGCCTCTCTATAAGTTCGAACTTTTAAATGAGACTGAATTCTTCACGGCAGTTACATGTTCATTATCAAAACAAAAGACAAAAAAACAAAGTCCTTACACATTTATTACAAACTCAATGAAGCACACATTTTTTTTCTCCCACTTTGATATAATTCTAATTCATTAAGTCACTGAATTTTCACTTCCTTAACATCCTTGTTTGCACTCTCACTCTTAGGTATCACAATATTCAACACCCCATCCTTCATCTCCGCCTTAATCTCTTCCACTTTTGCATCTTCCGGCAACACCAAGCTCGTGTTATAATACCCGTAGCTTCTTGCCGACCAAACCTCGTCGTCAGACTCGTCTCCTTCTTCGTGTTTATGCTCCCCTCTTATGCTTAGAACGCCGTCGTTTATGGTTATTTTCACGTCCTCCTTTGCCAGCCCCGGCATGTGGTACTTGAGTTTGTAGACGTCGTCGTGCTCCGTTGCTCGACCGATCAGTTGGGACGGCGAGAAATTCTCCATGAGCCGGTTTATGTTCTCCGTTGCTTGTAGTAGCGCGTTTCCTAACCCCGAAGGAATGGACTCTGCATGTAACATATTAGGACAACTAGTAGAGATTTCAAACGGATAATTTTCTATAAATCAATCTAGCTATTAAAAAATTAGTTAACTATAAATGAAAGTGGTGAATCCACCAAAAAAAATACATTGATTATTGATTTCACATTTTTGGCTGACTCACATCGAAATATTTAAAGAAATGACACCAACTAATAAACTTAACCTTGTTTGATTAACATGTTGAGATATATATCCTAGATTGAATCACAAATAGTGTTTTTTGATCATTTGACATGTACACAATTGAAGTTGATTAAACATCTATCTTGAACCTGATTACACGTATGTTTTGGAGTCAATCTACATACCCTAAAAAGAACAAGGCCTTAGTGAATTACTCCATCCTCCTTGTATCACCAATTAATTTTAGTATGAACCCTAACTAAGGAGACTAGTCTCCTACATGAATTGGGTGTGCCTGCGATTTCTACAACTTTGTTTTTTTTTATTACAAAGTATGATTTCTTTTCGGGTTGGTCTGGTGTGGACTCGAGTGCATGTTGTGCACCCTAATCCATGTTGCACTTTTCAGTTTACTGACTTACACTTTTGGTGCACTTTTCAATTGTTAAACTGTATAATAATATTTTTAGTAATAATTGAAAAGTGCAACACCATTTACCAAAAAGTATAAGTCAGTAAACTAAAACGTGCACATGAACTAGGGTGCACAACATGCACTCGAGTGCATACTAGACTTTACCTTTCTTTTCAAATTCAATTTTACTTTGGACGTCAAGATTAAATGACTAGCTCAAACTTGGAAACTCTGTTTTAGTTATTAGCAGGGACGGTGCCAGTTGGGGCCAGGGGGGCCCACCAATTTTTTTTATTTTTTTATATATATATATATATGATAAATATTTTATAATAATTATATACTCCTTATATTATGTGATAATAGTTATTCTCATCACATATATCTTAATCTTATCTTAATTATCATATATTTACAAACATTTTAGGTGCCACATGTCACAAAATGATTGGTTTAGTCTATTTTTTCTCAATTCACTTAGTTCAAAATCTTTTTTTTCTTATTAATTTCATGTGTCTATTTTTTAATCTTATCTTTTGAATAATTAAAATTAAAATGAAACTTTTTGATATATAAAAATAAAAATATTATTTTTATTTGTTGACACATACATATTAAGTATAGACGAATAAAAAATAAATGATTGCATACAAAGTTTTAAAGAAGTAATATATTTTTTCACGTGTTTTTTACTTAAAATTATTTCTTAATACTCCAAAAATAAATTATTTCTTCAATAGAGTCAATAATATAAATATAGATTGATGGTGTATTTGAGAATTATTGTCTAAATTTTTACTAAGAATTGCAAAATATTTTAGCAATTTTTAAATTGTTTTGCTTCATTTTGAATCGAACTATCAAAATTTCAAAATAAAATGAAAGACAACTTGTTCAATTTAATTTAATGAAATGTATTGACAATTTTATCATGTAAAATTTCAGTGAGTATAATAAGTACATATTATTTTATCTTTAAAGTAATGTTAATCGGGTCCCCTATCGAAATTTCCTGGCTCCGTCACTGGTTATTAGATTACACTTTTTAAATGTCACACCTCGGAGGCATGTAATTAACTACCGTTAAATTAACTAAGAGAGAATTTTGAGATGACTCCTAAGTGTTTGATTAATTACCCCAAAGAGCAGGGACTTTGTCGCGGTTGTTGCTCCGCCAAAGGGCGCCCCTCCTCTTTCGCTGCTTCGACTTCTTGATGCCATCAGCCACCGCCACCTCACGGCCGGAATCTGGCTTCTGATCGGCGGCAGAGGAGAGGCGGCGGAGAATCTGAGAAGCCCATTTATGATTTTGCGCAGGAGTGGACAAGAAAGTCGACGCCCTCGGGCTCTGCTGCAAATTTTTGAGAGCTAAACGAGCCAAAGCCATTGTTGAATTGAACAAGAGAGGAAGATTCTTGAGATTATTATGCGGTTGAATGATGAATGAATTTTGAGAGTGTAATATGACAAGATTTAAAGAAGGGGGATAGTTTGTTCTAGGAGGTGGTGGAAAAAAGCATCAGAAGTTTCATGTTTATTCCTTTAATTAAATTCATATTTTGGAAGACAAGAGAGTTCCAGATTCATTGTTTAAAGTGTTGCATGCCACGTATTTTAATTTTCGAGAAAATTCTCATGGCATCGTCTTGTACATTATGCATATATTTATTTTTATTTAAAAAATTCGTGTTACACATTTTTTTTTTTAACCATGGATGACTCGACCACAAAGTTAGAAGGTTCATCCCAAAAAACAGACTATAAAAGAAACAAGAGAGCCAAATTGTGAGCCACAACATTAGCATCTCGTCCAACATTGTGTTATACACAGTGACGAATTCAGAATTTGAAATTTAAGGGTACAAAAATTCTTGAAGATCGAATTATTTTTTTCATTGTCTTTAATTTCTTTGATATACGTTTATCTTTCGTCATAAGTTTATCTTTCATTATTTTCTAATTAAATTAGATAGTAAATTAGCAATTACAGTATAAGATAGCAAATTAAAAAATATAGTATTCTACAATTAAAAAAAAATATAAGCTTCAATTCATAACTTATAAGTTATAAATTAAAAATAATAACCAAATAAATTATAAGTATGAATAAATGTATTAATTAAATAAAATATAAATAAAATAATTAATTTGAGTACTTTTTTACAGCATTAATTAGCATAGAATGGAAAATGACAAAAAGAAACAAAACGTAATTAGAAAGTTGAATGTAACCTATATTTTTGCCTTTCTTTTTGCTGATTTTTGTTAGGCCTTTAATTTTGAGTCGGTCAATTGGAAAATGAAGACACATGTTTGCAAAAAAAAATTAAACCATTTTTATTTTATGCCTAAAATTTAAAAAAAAAAAAAAAAATGGATTTGAAGGTACAGCTGTACCCTATGTCCCTAGGTGCCTCCGCCACTGATTACACATCCTTAAGAATGAGTAATTGATATAAATAAATATAGTATTAATTTGTGATCTGATGCATGAAAGAAGACTTTTTTGCTTGAATTCAAAAATCGTCAGTGAAACATATTTGGACTGCCTAACGTCTCTAATTTATTGTCACTATTTAATTTATAAAAGTTAATCATACATTGAATCCTCGATAAAATTCTTCAAGTTTTAGCTGAAGCTTTTTGTATCTCTCGTGAAGCATTGGCTCGTTCATCAGCATCATTTGAGTTCAAACTCTGCTGCTTCTTTGATATTTCATTCTGTATACCCTTTATCTACAAAGAAAAAAACAGGCACAATTTAAGATATAATCTCAAGGAAGAACTGGATGTACCAAACATTTAGCCAAGGGTACAATAACATCATTACCTTTCTGTAAGGCCACCTATTCAAATTTTCCTTACGACACAAAGTCTTTATTGCAGATGTACATATGTTCAATTCCTTGGAGGCTTCATTGATGGGAAGATGGAAGTACTTCACCAGATCCCTCACTCTCATATTTCCTGTTCTTTCCCTCTGCTCTACACATCATCACGAAAATCGAGCATTCTTTAAAACACGATCGATGGTTAGATGATAAATCATACTATGTCGCATGAACAAATTAGACTATGTCACATCATCGTTAATTGAATGTTTCACCTCCTATAGTTAGATATTGAAATAAAATATAGAACAATTGAAAGTAATAAACTATTTTCAAATCGTGAAAGACGATAATACAAACCTGTGATGCCATGTAACTACTTGAAGATCTTACTCCATATCCTTGTTCTTGTTGTTGGTTTGTTTGCCCATCTCCTATTACAAAATTTAGTTGAAAAACATTAATTAGTTCCAAGAAAATAATTTTGAATAGGAGAATTAAATAAATATATTGCAAGATTAATCTCGAATTACCTCCAGAAGTTTGTCCCCAAAAAAATTCATTATTTGAATTTTCACTGCCATGGGCAAGACCAGTGCATAACGCAGTGTAAAAATTGGAGAGAGGATCTTGCAACATTATATAGCCTTCTCTCTTACGATCCTCACAATATTGAACTAAGAATTGCTTCACATTGCTTATGCTTTCTTCACAAAAACTTTAACATGTGCCAAAACATCACAATTAAATAAATATAAGACTGCCATTCAAATATAAATAAATAGTGGGTAAATATATATTTTTATTTCTTAAATTGTACCAATTTTGATTTTTGTCATTTAAATTTTTCGACTTTAAAATTATCATATGTTTACATAACTAAACCTTTGTTGGACTTAATACAAAGTGATTCATAGTCAACATATTGCCCTAATTGCTTATGTTTTTAGGAGTCTCTCACTCAAGACTATTAGAATCGGTTCTTTTTTATTTCTCTACGTGAAGTATAACCGAGAGTTAGTGTGAGAGGCTACCAGACGTAACTTTGGTCTTCCTCTCTATCCATCCCAATTGATCCGATCCCAGATGCTTGTCGAACCTCAACGGAGACGACGAAGAGACCCAACAACGTTTAGTTCTTTTACGATCAAACATACCCTTTTTTTTGGCCTAAATTAAAAACTGTACTCTCATGATCAATTTTTGCACTATCATTACTTCTAACATAAATTACCAATTTTAAAGTCGAAAAACTTAAAAGATAGAAAGAAAAAAAAAAAAGTATATATCCATAAATAAACAAACTTACTCAAACATATGGTACTCCCGATTTTCAGAGGATAAATTAATATATTTCTCCAACACCGCGTGTGCTATAAAGCCTAATCTTCCATGAACGTGAAGCTTCATGACATGATTGCCTATAAAAAATCGAGTTGTGAAATATTTAATTAAAAATCTCAAAATTAATATAAATAACTAATTAATTTGTCAACAATGAAGAAAGAAATCAAACCATTAACATGGAAAATTTCTCTGAGTGTTTGGCAACAGGTGCAACTGAATGGTGATGGTTTAATCGACCAAACCGGAATTCGAATCGAAAATTGTGGGAAATTCGTACACTCTGTATTTTGATCATCATTATTACAGAGATTTTCCTCGAAACAAATTGCCGGAAATTGGGCCTCATTGTTCCCGGCGACTGCGCCGCCGAGTTCCTCCACCATTCCGTTTACGAAATCATCGAGTAAAGGGTTGTCGTGATCCTCATCAAGCATTAGTAACTGTTCTGCACATGAGATTGCGTTGGTGAGATCTTGATCGGCCATTTATTGAGCGGTTCAAGTGATAATGGACGGCAGCAGCGGTGGTGGCGACGCCCGGTGTGGACCAAGCGCCGCCGTGGAGAATTTTGTTTGATGTTACGGAAATATTATATCTAAGAATCAGAAGTGAAATTGATTGAAAAGTTGTGGAAATAATTATAAGGAAAAATGAAGAGATAGGCGCGAGGGAAGAGGCGGTTAATGACCGTTGATAACAAAAAACAGTAAACGGTATTTTATTTAAAATTTTAAAAATCAGAACTAAAATAAAATATCTCATCAAAAAAATAAACTATATGTTTTGCAACTCACATACAAATAATTTATACCGATTTTTTTTTTTTAAATGAAGGTGCAAAGAAGAGAACAATGATTTGAGAACTTTACCATTATTGTAAATACCATTATAAAGTTATAATAGTATACATTAATGTTCTGTATATAACTCGTTATTTTGTTTTTTTAACAATAAAATACATTACTTCAATTTTGAATGTGAAATCCATAGGACAAGAATTGTATTGTTAACTGTATTGGGCTTTAGGGAGATATTAATCGATCTAATTTCAGACTCAATATTGGGCTTCTTACTAGTTACCTTATATTTCTGTTGGGGCGCGGCTAAAGGCACCCGGATTTCCTATGAGTACACCCACCAAACATTTTTTTAATCTTTCAAAACATGTGAAATGTTCCATATACCCCTAGAGTAAAATTTATGAAAAAAACGAAGATGAGTACACCTACCCATTCTATTTCACAAAATTATCTCCACCACCAGCATCACCGAAACAAACACCATTCTTCCAAAACAATCATGTTCGAAATTTTTTCCAAAATAAACTCAATATGTTTGAAAAAAATTCCAAAAAACTCAAATTTGTCCGAAAAACAAGATCAAACATCTTGTTCGAATTTTTTTCCAAAACAAACTCAAGTTGTTCGAAATTGTTTCCAAAACAAACACAATATGTTCAAATTTTTTTCCAAAACAAACTCAATATATTTGAAAATAATTTCCGAACTACTAAAAACCCTAATTTTCCTAAATTTTCTTAAAAAAAATTTCAAAACCCTAATTTCTGTAAAAAAAAAAAAAAAAAACTTACCTTCGGCGACGTGCGTGGGTGCGATAAAGGGTAGGGGGAGGGGTTGCGCCCGCGAAGGGGAGGGGGATAGGTTGCGGCCGCGAAGGTGGGGAGAGTGCTGCGCATTGGGTGGGCCTCCGCGACGAGGTGGGCGGCGTGGGCCGCCGCGACGAAGTGGAGAGGTAGGCGGTGCCGCTCTGCGCCGACGTGAAGAGAGAAATGGAGGTGGAAGGTGGGTGTCTGAATTGAGAAAGAGAGAATGAAGGTTTTACTTGAGAAAGAGGGTAATTTTGGGATTTCCACATGGGTGTCCTCATCCATTTTGTGTGTGTCCTCATCGCGTGAGTGTCCTCATAGGAAATCCGGGTGCCTTTAGCCACGTCCTTCTGTTGGGGTTTATTTAAAGATATATTGGGCCTAATAATCAGCCCACGTTATTTAATTAGGAGGCCCATCTTGAAACTATTCTCATGAATTCAAGTCAGAAATCCGGCCCAATGGGCCCATTAAAAAGAGAGATAACATTTTTTTTTTTTTGAGCAGGATAGAGATATAACACTTAGGGCATGTTTGCTTAATGGGTTTAGGGGGGTTTAGTGGTGAGTTTGATATGTAGACCCATCTTCTCCCATGTTTGGTTTCTCATAACTTTAAACACCTTAACCCGGGTTTATAATTTGACCCAGTTTTTATAAACTAGATTACATGGGTTTAGACAACCTAGCCTCCCCTTTGGTTTATCTAGCCTCTCTTCCTAGGTTTATCTAGCCTCCCCCCACATCTTAACCCATCTTATCCCAACCCATGAAGCAAACATGCCCTTAGAGATGTCTATCGGGCTGGCCCTAACCCTATAGGATCAGCCCTACAGGGCCACGGGCTAAATGGGCTAGGGCCTTAACCGATATTCATACTTAACGGGCCTACAATTGTTGGGACCTAACCCTAACCCTAGCGGGCCACAGGCTAAACGGGCCACTAACGGGCTACAATAATTTTTTTAATTTTAAAATTAAATGCCCCATTTGACACGTCCAAACAAGCAAATAAAATAAAAAAATATATAATTAATTAGTTAATGATTGATAAATGAGAAAATAAAAGTATGATTTAAACACAATTCTAAAACTCATTGATCCTTAATATTATCCAATAAAAATAATACTCCGTAATATTGACTAATGGAGGGTAATTGACTACTTATTTGCTTATAGTTATTGATATGGGTCAAATGACCCAAAATTTGTTCACAAGTTATTTATTAAAAAAAAAAAAAGTGTAACAATCCAGGCTAGCCCCGCGGGCTGACCCGGTTTAACCAGCGGGCTAGCCAGTCCGGGTAAAAAAAGCCCGAATTTAAACGGGCCTACGATTCATGAACCATAACCCCGTATTTTCTAGGGTTAAACGGACCAGTCCAGTTAACCCGACCCGGATAAACATCTCTAATAACACCTGCAATAATCTCAATTATACTGAAAGAATTACTACTACTCTACTCCCTCCTCCGTTTTAATTTAGTTACTGCTTTGGATGTTTTGTAGTATGAAATTACGGAATATGAAAATTTGTCAGATTTATCTTTCAATAAAAAAATTAGGGATACAAAAATAACAGTAAATTAGAAAGAAAGGGAAAATAATGTAACCCAAAAGTGATAAATAGGGCATGTCGGCATACATTAAAACACGGGATGAGTCACTAAATAAATTAAGAGTTCCTGCAAATTAATTTAAAGGGGAAAAAAAAAATTGTCGCTTTCGCAATATTGTAAGAAATAAATATGTTATAGACCCCTAATATTGAATAATGATTTAGATAGAGGCAGTCCAATACACCAACATGTACGTAAGGAGCATGTGTATGTGTGGGAAGCATGCATGCATGCATCTAGAGAGATCACGTGACGACAATTCAAGGATGAAAGTGAAGTTGCATCTGAACGCACGTGGAGGGGGTATGGCAGCCAATTTACTAAATTTGATATTTCAGACAAGGGGGGGGAAATGAATACTTCATCAGGTGGAAGGCCTTTGCCTTTTGTCCACAAAAACAACACCCTTTCATTATCATCATTTAATTTCCTTGTCAAATTAAATCTTATTGTATATATTTTGTTGATTCTAAAGCGGATGATCGACGGTGAGAAAACGAGAAGGTGTGGGGGAGAAGAAAACGTCCAGATGTTTAGATTGATACATGTAAAGTAAGAAGACTCTCTTGATCAAGAGAACAAAGTGTATATTGAGAAGTATTTATAGAGTTTATAAAAAGTACATAGTTAAAACCATAAGATAACTAAAATATTAAAATTATAAACCAAGTTCGCAACTGGTAGGTAGTTCAATGCAGTGGCGGATCCAGAAATTTAAATTTGGGGGTACAATAAATATTTTATTGAATATTATTTACTAATATATAAATTTTACTTGTTGGTTTACATCAATGACTTCTCTAGTAAAATACTCCCTCCGTCCGCCTATAAGTTTCCCGTTACTTTTTGGCACATAGATTAAGAAAAATGATTAAATAATAGATATAGTACAAGTGATGTGATTGGAAGAAGGAGAGAGATAGAGAGAAAAAGTAAGATATAAAGTGATGTGTAAGAAAAAGTATTTACCAAAAATGGTTAAATGGAAAGCTTATAGGCGGACGGAGGGAGTAACTAAAGTTTTTGAGCTATTTAAAAAGGTCAAAATTATAAAACATAGAGGTGAAATTAAATAAAAATATAAGACATGTTATTATAAGACAATGTGTTAAAAAAATACTTAAATTATATTTGACTCACACAAGAAATTTTATAAGAAAAATATACTATTTTCATCTAAATTCATTATGACAATTTATTCAGAAATTGAAGAGATCATTAATATTTAAATAGAGAGTCACACTTGTGTAAGCTCAATTACATTGAACAATTGATGCAATTTAGTCACAATCTTGATTTGATTATACTTTAATAGATTAAAAATTCAATTGGAGAATTGAGAATATATTTAAATCATTTAAAATTCAATCGCATGTATGCATCAAATTACATACAAGAATTTAACTAAAATAAATAACAATTATATAACATAAATTACAAATATGACAAATAAATAGTAGTAGTATATAAAAAAGATAAAAAATTGGACAACTAATATATAAACACCAAATACAAATTAAAGCCCAATTGAAAAGTTGTTTTTTTTTTTTTTTTTTTTGACGGGGAAAAGTTGTTTTCAAAGTGGCCCAATAGTAATTTATTTCTCAAACATAGCATGCCAATGTGAATAGTATTACATAGGAGTAGATTTTTTTTCATTTTGGGGTACAACTGTATCCCTTTTTTCTAGCTAGATTCGCCTCTGAGTTCATGAATACAAATATTTCATTGTTTGACAATACATCATTTTACGATTTTTTTTTGCAAAATTTGTCCGGCATGTTGGAGGGGTAGCAGTTTTAAACCCCAATATAATCTAAGTTGTCATTTTTTCGAAATTAATTATGCCCAAGTATTATAAGAAATGAACAATTGGAGTTGCTAAATTGACGGATTTGGTGAGACAAAAAAATTAAAAAAATTGGTATGTTGCTTGACCTTTAATTCGTGGAAAAAAAAAAAACAAACTGACCAAATTTTTACCCTCTAGGCTCTAACACGAGTGACAAATGATTTTGTAATTTCCCCTCATTTCAAACAAAAATTATTAGGTAGGTTGTTAGTGGTTGAGTAATTTGTTGTATGCTATATATGTTGAAGAAAATACTAAAAGAAATACTAATAGTGGTCCCCTGCAATTGTCGGAACAATATGAGTCGTAGCTAGGGATCTGCACCGATCGATATGCTTTATTTCAAACCATGGCTGGCCTGGCCTCTTTTCAATTCTCGATCGCAAACACATATGTATGACAATGACCCTTGTTTCTCTGTTTTTATCCACCCTCTTAATAAGGCAATACACTACATTCCGTCCCATGATTACTTGCAATCTTTTTTTATTGGGACGTTCTAAAATTATTATTTGCACACTTTTAAAATGAAAATACCCAACAAAATTAATATTCTCCCAACATTATTTATTTTCAAAAGTGTCACTCTTTTTATACACACATTTTACTTTACATCTCATCAAATTCACTTTACGCCTCATCAAATCACCCAAAATACCCCTATTTTATTTTATATCACCAACTACTAAATCCATTTTTTTTTTAAATGTGTCGGTCAAATCGTGTAAATATCAGAGGGAGTATTAGATATCTGAAACAAAATAAACAAATAAACTTTTTTTTTTTGAGTGGAAAGATGTCACACTCACGAGTTACGACCCTAGCTAGAGTAAAAAGTTAAGGCCAGGACTAAATTTCTCCTAGTTCGTTTAAGCAGTTTTGAGCCGAATAGTTTAGCCCAAATCTTCATTGAATGGTATTATGAGTTCACTTATGAATAAAATTGGTGTGTAAAAAACAATTTAAGTAATTAATGAGATAATTGAAAGATAAAAATAAAATGTTGTTGGATTCAAAGTCGAATAGAGTTAGCGTTAAGTTCCTATTGTTAGTTGGCCATTTAGTTTGTAGACTGTCTAGCCCACAATCTAATGACTAATGAGTTAGACGTAACTCGTTTAACATCTCTAGTCTAAAGGTCACGTGATCGAATCCTCCTAGCGGAGCTGGTTCTATCGTACATGCGCTCAATGGGTCAGTGGTTGGAGCCTCAAATGAGTCACCTTCATCGTAGCTGCAATTTCCAACTTGGATTTCAAGGGATTCTTTTAAAGGTAGAGGGTTGCAAAAAATGTTGGAATTAATGGGAATTAATTGGGTTTTGACACCCTGATCTAATTTAATTAATTAGACGGACTAAACGTTAATTGTGTGCTTATATGTCGATGACATGTTAATCATGAGTAACAATCACGATATCATAGTTAATACGAAGAACATGTTAAGTAGAAACTTTGACATGAAAGACATGGGATTAGCAGATGTGATTCTTGGAATCATGATAGAGAAAACGTCCAATGGAATTTCCTTGACACAATCTCACTATGTGGAGAAGGTACTAAAGCAATTTAAGGCCTTTGACGATCCACCTGCTAAGACACCTTTGGAACTCAATGTTCACTTGAAAAAGAATAGAGGAGAACCAGTGGCTCAACTGGAATACGCAAGGATCATTGGAAGTGTGATGTACATCACGAACTGTGCACGCCCTAATCTTGCATGTTCGGTAAACAAGTTGAGTCAATACACGAACAATCCAAGTCATGAGCACTGGAAAGCGTTGAAAAGGGTATTAAGATACTTGAAGTACACCCTTGATTATGGGCTTCACTACACAAGACATCCAGTTGTAGTCGAAGGATACAGTGATGCAAATTGGATATCAGACACAAAAGACTCGCTGTCCACTAGTGGATATGTATTCACTATTGGAGGAGCAGCAGTGTCGTGGAGGTCCAAGAAACAAACATGTATTGCTCATTCCACAATGGAATCAGAATTTATAGCGTTAGACCTAGCCGCTGCAGAGGCTGAATGGTTGCGTAATTTTCTGGAAGACGTTCCATGTTGGAAAAAGCCGGTACCTGCGGTGACGGTACACTGTGACAGTCAAGCTGCCATTGGGAGAGCTACGAATGTCATGTACAACGAAAAGTCGAGACACATACGTCGTCGACACAACTCCGTTAGAGAATTGATCTCCACTGGAGTAATGTCCATTGATTATGTCAATACTAAGGACAATATAGCGGATCCGCTCACGAAGAGCATAAACCGAGATCAATTGAACAAGCTGGTTGAAGGAATGGGTCTAAAACCCACAATAAAAACCAAAGCAGTGGTAACCCAACCATGATGACTGGAGATCCCAAGAACTTGGTTCAATGGGAAAACGAAGCTGTGGAGGTTAGTGATAAAACACTTGAAAATTACGACTATTCCGGACAACACTATCTCAAGTGTTAACGACCCGTAAGATGTGGTAAAGGCTGAGTCTTCGACTCTTAATGATTCCTAGAGTATAACGGGATACTCGAAAGGAAGTCATCTATATAAATGAGAAGTGAGGGCCGCTTCGACCAAACATTTATGAACACAAAGGACGTCCATGGCCAAAACGGAAAAAAACGTGAGAACGTTACGAAGACGAGATTGATGTGTGCTGACACTGTTGTCTAGGTATACACTATGGAGGAATAGTTCAAGGCATCGCGTCCACTAAGCCGTCGGTATATCCGATAGTGTTTGGCTACGGAAAGTTCAAGGCCAAAAACCACTTATCCGGAAGCACGGAGATCTCACTCGAACTGAACACTGAGTCTGATGTTGTATAGATACGATTTTCACTCATGTGGGGGATTGTTGGAATTAATGGGAATTAATTGGGTTTTGACACCCTGATCTAATTTAATTAATTAGACGGACTAAACGTTAATTAAGAAATAATTGAACGTGACATAGTCCATCTACTCGCGGAGTAGATGAACGTGGTATATTTAATATCTCAAAACCGAGTTGAGGTGAGTGAAAAATTAATTGTTGAACTTGGTCTTCAAGATTTAGTCTTCAAGACTTATCCACGTAAGAGATATTTTCGTGATATTCCCACGATTTTCTCAACAACCTCCTAGGGTTTCTTGTGCCTATAAATATAGACTATTCCCTCATTCCAAACTTACGTTGAAATTCGCCCCTCTACCCTTCTACTCTCCTCTCGTCCCTACGCAGTGTGTTGAGCTCCCGAAAGCCTTACACTGTTCTTTCTTGTGCCGGATTTATATCCGAGAGTGTTCAGTTCGTACTAAGTACGTTCGTCGAGGCTTCTTATACAGTGGTGCTACTGTGTAAGAAGTAAAAGTCGTTTTACCTTTGGGAACAGAACGCCGTAACAGTCGAGCACTATCCTGGGCGTATTCTGTTCTGCGTGAAAAGGGTTTCCCTTGACTCGACTTATTTGTTTTATCGTATTTGTTATCTGAAATCTTCGATATTGCAGATTGCAGTTTACACGGCGTAAACAGTTTCCAACAATCGCAGAACAGAATATATTAATTATTTAATTTAATTTATTGGATAATTAATTAATTAAATGTCTTTGATTACTACTGCAATATTTCGAAATTTAATTATTAACTTAATCTATTAATTAAGTTTGGATTATGCACTACTGTCTCACATCTGAATCAGTTTCTCATGGCACCGCCTCTGCCATTATTTAATTTTGTCGAATCAGTTTCTCATGGCGCCGGAGCTGGCTCCTGGTGCAGCAGCGATTCTCCAACCGGATTTCAGCCGAAAAGCAGTGCCCAATAATTAATTATCTAATTAATAAAACTGCTTCTAATTAATTATTCAATTGCAGAATAAGGAGGTGTAAGAGAAAACGCAGAGGAGCAAATCTGCCAAGATGTTTCGGTGAAGGTTTATGCGCGTGAATGTTTATGCGTAAACTAGACAAGATTAAAATTGTCTAATGCTCCAGATTAAAATTCTGGGAGTTGATTTAAGACTCAGGTTAAAATTTTGGAAGTTGGTTTAAGGCTCCAGATTAAATTCTGAGAGTTGGTCTAAACCTCCAGAGGGGGTTCTGGGAGGTGGTCTCCATCCATTGAGCTGCAGGCGCTTACTCATGGATTTGAGAGATCTAGTGATTCTCAGATTTGAGAGATCTGGTGATTCTGAGAAGAGTTCTAGTGATTCTCAGATTTAAGAGATCTGGTGATTCTGAGAAGAGTTTATGCACAACGCAGAATTCTGAGAGCACGCCTGAAATCCAATTAAATTGGAATTATCCATTGAGCTGCAGGCGAGTAGGCGCTTACTCGCGGGGCGTGCCTGAAAATCCAATTAAATCAAATTGGAATTGCACATCAATTAATCTATAGGATCAAATTAGAGGATGTGCTGATAAATTGATTAATTACCGTAATTAATCAAAGAGGATTAAATTGGATTTAATTAAATCAATTAATCGAGAGGATTAAATTGATTAATTACATCAATTAATCAGGAGTATCAAAGTATATTTGTATATTTGATATGGAGCATGGCTTCCTTGATATGGAACATGGCTTCGTTGGAGCAGGGCGGCTTGGGCAGAATTGATGTATTCTGAGAACAGAATTGACTTTGTCAATTAATTACAGAATAAAATAAATTAATAATTAATTAAATTTTGGATAATTACTGAGGAATATTCAAATTTGGGAAATTCTCAAATGCACCATGTGCACCAAATTAGGTTTGGTGCACATGCTTTTGTCTTTATCCTCCTATTCTAACTTATTATCCTTTTTTCTTTTTGTCTTTATCCTCTTATTCTAACTTATTATCCTTTTTTCTCTACTACTTATGGTTATAATTCTATTTTTTTCTATTAATTAATTAATTAATTTATAATCTATTACTTTATTAATTAATTAATAAATTACAGTACTTTCAAACTTTTTTTTTTAGTTTTTTTTTTAGTTTTTTTTTAGTTTTTTTTTTTCGTTTTGTTTTTTTGTTTTTTTGTTTTTTTTTTTTCGTTTTTTTTTTCGTTTTTTTTTTTTTGTTTTCTTTTTTTGGTTACTAACCCCCACTTTTCAATAATAATAGTTGCACTTTTCATTAATAAAATTTCCACTTTTCACTAATAACAGTTATCACTATTCAGTAACAAAATTTCCACTTTTCACTAATAATAATTACCACTTTTCAGTAACAAAATTTCCACTTTTCAATAATAATAGTTACCACTTTTCAGTAACAAAATTCCCACTTTTCAATAATAATAATAAGAATTACACTTTTCAGTTAAAATATTTACCACTTTTCAGTAACAAAATCTCCACTTTTCAATAATAAGAATTACACTTTTCAGTTAAAGTGTAATTCTTATTATTGAAAAGTGTAATCTTATTATTGAAAAGTGGTAGATATTTGAATTGAAAAGTGTAATTCTTATTATAGATATTTTAACTTAAAAATGTAATTTTTATTATTGAAAAGTGATAAATATTTTAACTGAAAAGTGTAATTCTTATTATTGAAAAGTGGAAATTTTGTTACTGAAAAGTGGTAGATATTTTAACTGAAAAATGTAATTTTTATTATTGAAAAGTGGTAGATATTTTAACTGAAAAGTGTAATTCTTATTATTGAAAAGTGGTAACTATTATTATTGAAAAGTGAAAATTTTGTTACTGAAAAGTGGTAATTTTGTTATGAAAAGTGATAATTATTATTAGTGAAAAGTGGAAATATTAATTAATTAAAACGGGTATATTTAATTATAAATTGTACAGTTAAAATTATTATTAAAATTGAAAAAATGTTATTCTTATTATTGAAAAGTGGTAGATATTTGAACTGAAAAGTGTAATTCTTATTATTGAAAAGTGGAAATTTTGTTACTGAAAAGTGGTAGATATTTTAACTGAAAAATGTAATTTTTATTATTGAAAAGTGGTAGATATTTTAACTGAAAAGTGTAATTCTTATTATTGAAAAGTGGTAACTATTATTATTGAAAAGTGGAAATTTTGTTACTGAAAAGTGGTAATTTTGTTATGAAAAGTGATAATTATTATTAGTGAAAAGTGAAAATATTAATTAATTAAAACGGGTATGTTTAATTATAAATTGTACAGTTAAAATTATTATTAAAATTGAAAAAATGTTATTCTTATTATTGAAAAGTGGTAGATATTTGAACTGAAAAGTGTAATTAAAAAGTGTAATTCTTATTATTGAAAAGTGGAAATTTTGTTATTGAAAAGTGGTAGATATTTTAACTGAAAAATGTAATTTTTATTATTGAAAAGTGGTAGATATTTTAACTGAAAAGTGTAATTCTTATTATTGAAAAGTGGTAACTATTATTATTGAAAAGTGGAAATTTTGTTACTGAAAAGTGGTAGCTATTATTAGTGAAAAGTGGTAATTTTGTTATGAAAAGTGATAATTATTATTAGTGAAAAGTGGAAATTTTATTAATGAAAAGTAGAGACTATTATTATTAAAAAGTGGAAGTGAGTAATGAAAAAAAAAAGGAAAAAAAAAACGAAAAAAAATGAAAAAAAAAAAACATAAAAATAAACAACTTTGAAAAAAAAAAGAAAAAAAAATCGAAAAAAAAAAACAGAAAATAAAATGAAAATATAAACAAGTTTGAAAAAAAAATCGAAAAAAAAACAGAAAAAAAAACGAAAAAAAAAAACAAAAAAAAAAAGGAAAAAAAAAACAAAAAATGAAAAAAAAAAACAAGTTTGAAAGGATTTGAACCTATGACCTCAAGCTTTTAAAAAGGGATCTATAACCACTAGAACATTCATTACTTAATTATTTATGTTTATCTTTATAAATAGATATAGGATTGGTCTGTGCATTAGTGTGCACGTGCACGCTGTGCACAGGAGACCAACCCTTCAAATTTAATTATTAACTATCTCTGGGAATTAAATATTTGTGCTCGAGAGCATAAATTTGTTTTGAATTTAGTTCAAAAGATTTTGACTAGTATAATTTGATCGAAAATTATGCTCGAGTCATGAGTGACAATAAAAGTCACATTTGAAATTGAATTTAATTTTGGTATGTTGACCAAAAATAAATTAATTTTGAAGTTGGAAATAATTCCAATAAAAGAAAAATCAAAGATCGATTTTTTTTAATGTATCGAGGCTGTGTCCAAATTTGGTGAATAAGAGAAATTCACAAATAAAGTGTCCAAATTTGGTGATTAAGAGAAATTCACAAATAAAGTGGCAAGCGACTCGAATGTGGGGGTATGCATCTCCTCACATGGAAACATTCAAATGTGAGGGAGAGAGGTCTCCGTAGACATGTTTGAATGAAAAGGGTAGCTAAGGTGTGACCTTAAAGCTAAAAATGGAAAAATCTAAAATAGTTGAATTCAGTGGAATGTTTTCCACAAGTAATGTGGATTTGTTCACCTTGAAAAATCACATTCGAGTAAAAGCTCCACACGAGGAGGGAAAAAGTACTTTATTAATTCTATTGATAATTGTACACGATTCTGCTACGTTTATCCTTTAAGAAGTAAAGACGGAGCTATAGAAGCTTTTAAACGTTACAAAAATGAAGTAGAGAATCAATTGGACACTTGAATTAAATCAATTCGTAGTGATAGAGGTGGAGAGCACGTAGCTCCGTTTGAACAATTATGTATTGAATCAGGGATTATACATCAAACGACAACCCCTTACTCACCTCAGTCTAATGGTGTTGCGGAAAGGAAAAATCGAACACTAAAAGAGATGATGAACGCAATGTTAATCAGCTCTGGTCTACCTCAGAACTTGTGGGGGGAAGCCATTCTGTCGGCTAACCACATTCTGAATAAGATTCCTCATAAAACTAAGGATCAAACTCCTTATGAAGTATGGAGGAAACGAAAACCTTCATACCAATACCTCAAAGTGTGGGGGTGTTTGGCTAAGGTTGAAGTACCACTTCCTAAACATGTTAAAATCGGCCCTAAAACCGTCGATTGTATCTTTATAGGATATGCTTCAAACAGTAGTGCCTATCGATTTCTGATTCACAAATCCGAAGTACCGGATATGACAGAAGGCACTACAATTGAGTCAAGGAACGCAGTGTTCTTTGAAAGTATCTTTCCTCTTAAGGAGAAAGAGGAAGTGAGTTCGAGTAAGAGAACTCTCGAAGCAACATACGACACTGTTAGTCCTTCCACTCAAGAGAGTGAAGAACCGAGACGCAGTAAGAGAGTTAGAATTGATAAAGATTTTGGTTCAGACTTCATTACTTATGTTTTAGAGGAAGATGAACCTAAAATTATCAAAGAAGCTATGGCAAGACCAGATGCACACCTCTGGAAGGAAGCCATAAAAAGTGAATACGAGTCTATCTTGTTAAATCACACATTGGAGTTGGTCGACCTCCCGAAAGGTTGTAAGCCCTTAGGATGCAAGTGGATCCTTAGAAGAAAGTACTAAGCAGATGGATCTGTTGATAAGTACAAAGCTCGTCTAGTTGCAAAGGGTTTTAAACAAAAGGAAGGGTATGATTTCTTCGATACATACTCACAAGTGACAAGGATCACCTCCATTCGGGTGTTAGTCGACATTGCTGCTTTGCAAAATCTCGAAATACACTAAATGGACGTTAAGACGGCGTTTCTTAATGGTGAGATGAATGCTGAAATATACATGGATCAACCTGAAGGATATGTTGCTCCTGGAAACGAGAAAAAAGTGTGCAAACTCGTTCGATCACTATATGAACTTAAGCAAACTCCTAAACAATGGCATTTGAAATTTGACAATACAATGTTGTCAAATGGGTTTCGAATTAACGAATGCGATAAGTGTGTGTATGTGAAGGACACACCAAATGGATATGTTATTGTGTGCTTATATGTCGATGACATGTTAATCATGAGTAACAATCACGATATCATAGTTAATACGAAGAACATGTTAAGTAGAAACTTTGACATGAAAGACATGGGATTAGCAGATGTGATTCTTGGAATCATGATAGAGAAAACGTCCAATGGAATTTCCTTGACACAATCTCACTATGTGGAGAAGGTACTAAAGCAATTTAAGGCCTTTGACGATCCACCTGCTAAGACACCTTTGGAACTCAATGTTCACTTGAAAAAGAATAGAGGAGAACCAGTGGCTCAACTGGAATACGCAAGGATCATTGGAAGTGTGATGTACATCACGAACTGTGCACGCCCTGATCTTGCATGTTCGGTAAACAAGTTGAGTCAATACACGAACAATCCAAGTCATGAGCACTGGAAAGCGTTGAAAAGGGTATTAAGATACTTGAAGTACACCCTTGATTATGGGCTTTGATTGGGTGTGAGATTGCTCGTTTTTGTGCTCACTATTGCTATGTTATCGTAGCATTTTGATGTGATTTTGGTCATAATTGTTAGAAATGGTGCTACTAACCTTGTTGTTAAGAAATGTGTTCAAAGTGTAGGAAACAAGGTGAAATAGTCCGTTTTAGAAGGAAAACGAGCATTGGCGCGTGGGAATTGAAGTTCGGTTGGAGGACAAGAAGGAAAGCCAAGGAAAAGTGTTAGAAAAATCAAATTAGCAGAAGTCACTCGGCCGGCCGAGTGGGATCACACTGGCGGCCGAGTGAGTAAAACTTACAGAAACTCTCTGGAACTACCTTGTCACTCGGCCGGCCGAGTGATTCCACACTGGCGGCCGAGTGACTTCACACTGGCGTCCGAGGCATTTAACACTGGCGGCCGTTTGACTTCTGGAACCAATTTTGGTTCTGGAAGTCCCTCTCACTCGGTTGACCGAGTGATCCACTCGGTTGACCGAGTCAACTCACGATTTTCGGGGTTTTTTGAGAATTTTGAAGAACTTCAAGGACCCAAATGCTAATTTCGTCTCACACACTTTTGGAAGCTTTAAATAGCTTCAAAACTCAGTTTGTAAAGAACTTTGGTCCCTCATTTATTACAACTCAAAAACCCTAGTTCATCTTAACTCCATCTTCCACATTTATTGCACTTTAATTCATAGTTTAGCTTCAAAGTAGATACTTAGCATAGGTTTTTGAAGAACAAGGCTCCACACTTTTGTAATAGCTAGGTATTTTGAAGAAACAACAAGGTGACTTCAAACCATTCTCTCAATTTCTATATAATTCCATATTTCATGTTTATCTTGAGTTCTTTTGATGTTTTAGCCATGGGTGTTTCTCAAAACACCATGGGCTAAGTTTATTTATGCTTTGGGTGTTCTAAAACCATGTGAATATCAAGTTTGAATTGTTTGAGCTTTGTTATTGCTAATATTAGATTTATTGCTTCTTTTAATGGGTATTATGGGTACTTTGTATGTTAACTTCTATTAATCCATATTTAGATGCATGTTTAGCGTAGACGAGAGTTACATGGACATGTTCATATTTATGGTGTGAGTTGTTGGTATGCAAATGTGTTAGTTATACTTTTAATTCGTCGAGAGAGAGTTAATTGTATTAGAACCCCATAAAAGGACATTAATTACTTGAATGGTTGTTTGAGTAGTTGGTGAGGATTAGGAAGAAAACCTTATTACCGGGTTTGGGAACACCTTAGAATTAAGGCTATATTACCCGAAGGGAAATGGTTGTCATCCTAGCATTTAGGTGCTCTTAGCAAATATTGATTAAAGCATTAACAAAATAAAAGCAATTCCTCTCTATTTCACTAGGTAGAACACCCGAAGCATTCTCTCACCCTTGCACTTCTTCGAATCATATTCGTAGTTGTTCTTTGTTTTAATTGTTAAATTCTTGCTTAGTAGTAATTTTCTTTGTTAAGTTGTGGTAATTGCTCTTATTGAATATTTGCTTATTTTTAGTAGTTTAATTTACTTGTTAATTTCTAGGTTGGTGTTTGGTTTACCTTCTTGAAATTTAGTAGTAACTTAGCTTTATTTTAGAAATCCAAAAACCGAGCCCGTAGTTACATTAGTTATGACGACACAAAACTCTAGGGATCCATTGCACAAACCCACCTCCTAGGTCGATACTACTTGGTCGAATACTTCCATTACTACTACGAACCCTTATGCTTGAGGGGAAGTAGTTAGTCAAAACATATAGACTAAAATTCGTTCAAGTCAATGGCGCCGCTGCCGGGGAGGCGACGTAGTGTTATAAGTGGGACTTAGAGTTAGTTGAATACTAGTGATAGCTACAATTACTTGCTTTTATTTTGTTTTTATTTTTGTTTCAAGAGTTTGATATTTGCAATTTTCCATAGGTGCATGATAACAAGAGCACGTGGTGGACAAATTGAACCTATCAATCTTGAGATTGAAGCAACCGCAAGAAGAAATCGAGCTATAAATCGAAGAATGGCGGAGATTAGACAAAATCAACCGCCGGGTGCCGTGGTAGATGATGAAAGTGAAGGAGTAAATACTCAAGAAAATCTCCAAGTGGAACATCAAGGAGATGTTCAATTGCAAGGAGGAGGAGGAAATGGCATGCAACACCCACCTAATATTCAAATAGGTGGTGGGTTCAATCAAGGCCACTATGGTGGACAACCTCAAGGGTATCCCCCTAATGTCCAACAAGGAGGGTATCCCCAAGGCTATCCACCATATCCATACCCACATTATCCTCAAGGGTATTATCAACCTCCACCGCAAGGGTATTACCCCCACCCTTATCCATACCATCTACCCCAAGGTGCATACCCTCAAGAGGTACCCGTTCCACCTCAACCGGAAAGACAAGAACCTCGTCCTCCAATACAACATGGGAGGCCAATGAGAGAGTACTTTGAGCCTCAACAAAGGGAGCATTATGATGGGATAGCAAGGCCAAATGTGGAGGCCAATAATTTTGAGATTAGTGCTTCTTTGTTGAGAATGCTTAGAGAGAAGCAATTTGAAGGGAGGACCGAGGAAGGCTTTGAAGAAGACCCAAATGAGCACTTGGCCCAATTTTTAGAGATATCCGATACACTCAAACAAAACGGTGTGTCCGAAGATGCAAAGAAATTGAGGCTATTTCCTTTCACACTTTCCGGAAAGGCAAAAGCATGGTTGCAAACAAGCATTCCGTTGGGAGAGGTGAGAACTTGGGAAGACTTGAAGAAGAGGTTTTTATTGAAGTACTACCCTCCTTCCAAAACAATGGAAGCAAAGCAAAATATCTCTCAATTTAAACAAGGAGCTAATGAGAACCTCAAAGAAGCATGGGAAAGGTTTACCAACCTACTCATAACTTGCCCTCAACATGGTTTTCCATTGGAGCAAACAACTTGTTGGTTCTTTTGTGGCTTGAGAGAAGAAGACCAACATCATTTGGATGCTTGTGCCGGAGGTTCGATATGGCTCAAGTCGGCGGAAGAGATCAAGCAAATAATGGAGGGGATATCGAACAATTCTTTTAAAATGAAGATTGATAGAGGAGGAAGGCATCGAGTTGCTCAAGTTAACGAGGTGGACGCCATGAAAACAATGATCACCACGTTAATTGAGAAGGTAAATGCTCTTTCGTCTAATCAACCAAGTGAAAGCCCATTACCAATGGTTCAAGGAGAGCTTTCGATGAATCCAATGGAAGATGTGAACTACATGGGTAGGCCACAATATCAAGGAAACCCTCAACAAAACTTTCAAGGTGGTCGTCCATATCAAGCTCCTCAACAACATCGTTTTCAAGGTGGTCAATCCTCAACACTCCAACCCAATCAAAGTCACCCAATGCAAGGGGGGCCATCCACCTCATTTCAAGGGAATCAAAATCAAAACTTCCGAAGGCATGACAACTTGGCGTATTCTAACCCAAAAGGAGCAATGCAATATCCACCCGGATTTGATCCCGGGGCAAGGCTTCCTAATGGGGAAGGAAAAGCTACTACGGAAGATACACTTTTACGGATGGAAGAGTTGTTCAAGAAAGCTCAAGAGCAACAAGTTAAAACGAATTTGGAACAAGCAAAGATCAATGAACAACACTCAAGGGGGATTAAAAATCTCGAGCATACGGTGGGGCAACTTGCAACGTCCGTTGGAGAGTTGAGCACGGCGGTTAATCAAATGCTAAACAAGGGAAAATTTCCCTCAACAACCGAGATAAATCCCAAAGAGCATTGCAAGGCAATAGAGCTTAGAAGTGGCACCAAATATGAGGGTCCATCCATGCCCTCTCAACCGGGAGATGATGATGTCAAGGAAGATTTTGAAATTGAAGGAGAGTGTGAAGAGGTAGAGATGGGAAAAGCCGAAGAGGAGGAAGAAATTGAGATGGGGCCAAAAGAGAAAAAGAAAGTTGAGGGTGAAGAAAGAATACCAAAGTGGAAGAAGATGAAGGAGAAGAAGATTAATGAAGAAAAGAGCATACCATGTGATGAGTGGGGGGTACCAAAGACAATGGTACCATTCCCTCAAAGATTCATGAAGAAGAAATTGGATGAGAAATTTGCTAAATTTCTTGAGGTCTTCAAGCAACTCCACATCAACATTCCATTCTCCGATGCTTTAGAGCAAATGCCCAACTATGCCAAATTTCTCAAAGACTTGATCTCCAAGAAGAGACGGATTGATGAACCCGAGCTTGTCAAGTTCAACAAGGCATGTAGTGCTATGCTCCAAAAGAACATGCCACAAAAGATGAAGGATCCGGGTAGCTTTGTCATCATGTGTGATATTGGAAATGGGATCAAGAGGAATGCTCTTTGTGATTTGGGGGCTAGCATCAACTTGATGCCCCTATCTTTGTTTGAAAAGCTTGAAAGGGGGGAGTTGAAGCCTACTTCGATTGCACTTCAACTTGCCGATCGATCAATCACAATTGCCAAGGGCATAGTGGAGGATATTCTTGTGAGAGTGGACAAGTTTGTGTTTCCCGCCGACTTTGTGGTGCTAGAAATGGAGGAAGATGAACAAGTGCCTATAATTCTTGGAAGGCCATTTCTAGCAACGGCGGGAGTAGAGCTTGATGTTGGGAAAGGAGAGATCACATTGAAAGTTGGGAAAGAAGAAGTGAAGATATCGATGTACGATGCGATGAAGCATCCCATGGACGTTGAACAATTGAACTTCGTCGATATTGTCGACTTATGTGTCCAAGAATCTTTGGAAGACCCTTCTTACTCTCTTTTCTTTGATGATTTAAATGATATTGATTCTCATTCATATTTTTCCTCTACTTATGAAAGTTTCAATTTTGACTTTGATGATAGGGAACAAATGGAGATTGAGGAAACTTTAGAGATCAAACATGGGAATTTCACTCTACCACCCTTGTTGAAGTTGGAGGAAGGAGAGCCTAAAGTGGAGGTGAAGAAAGAAGGCCTCAAACCACTTCCCGAGCACTTAAAGTATGCCTACCTAGGAGAAAACGAGAAGAATCCGGTAATTGTATCATCTTCTCTTGCATCACATGAATTAGATAGGCTACTTGAAGTGCTACGTAAGCACAAATCGGCCATCGGTTGGTCGATTGAAGATTTGAAGGGCATTAATCCATCAATTTGCATGCATAGGATCCGGCTAGAAAAAGATAGGAAGCCTATAGTCCAACCCCAAAGGAGAGTGAACCCTATTATCCAAGAGGTTATTAGGAAAGAAGTCATAAAATTTCTAGATTCGGGTATGATATTTCCTATTTCGGATAGTCCATGGGTGTCACCTTTGCATGTTGTATCTAAAAAAGGGGGAATGACGGTTGTGCATGGTGAGGGAGTTGAAGTGAGTGGATTTGTATTGATCAAAGTGAATTCAAAAGAAAGAAAAGGGTTGAAAAGAAAAAGAAAAAGAGGAGCTAATGAGCTTGTGCTTAAAGTGAAAAATAAAAGGGAAACAAAAAGTCTCAAAAGCTCAAATCACAAAAGTGAAGAGAAATGGCTCCAAAATGTTGGGAAAAGAAGGAAAAAGGGGGTGAAGTTCATTTTGAGTGAAAAGAAAAGAAAGAAAGCAAGTGTTGTGTGAGAGTGAATGAAAAATGAGAGAAGTACAACATTTGTTGCTCTACAAGTTGAATGAGTCACTAATTCTAAATTCATCCCACCCCTTCCAAAAAGCCTACATTACAACCCTTGAAAGACCTCTTTGATTGACAATTGATTCCTAGATAATTGGTAGAGAGTTGAGTTGAAAAGCAAGCCTATGGTCTTTGTTTTTTTTTGTGGATTGACATTTGAGAGCTTACATGCCCAATATACACTTGTGTGTTGAGAGAAACACTTCTTGAGAGAGTGGTGAATCAAGTGTGTTGAATTTGTCTTAGCTTGGATCACATTTTGTCTTGAAAGTGGTAGAGAAATTGCATGTGTTGATGAACCATTCATTGGAGATATTGTTTGATCATGCCTACTATGCATTGTATCCATTGACAAATCCTTCGCAATCACCCTCCTTTGTTTTCTTTTTCTTTGCTTGGGGACAAGCAAATCTCTAAGTTTGGGGGGGTTGATTGGGTGTGAGATTGCTCGTTTTTGTGCTCACTATTGCTATGTTATCGTAGCATTTTGATGTGATTTTGGTCATAATTGTTAGAAATGGTGCTACTAACCTTGTTGTTAAGAAATGTGTTCAAAGTGTAGGAAACAAGGTGAAATAGTCCGTTTTAGAAGGAAAACGAGCATTGGCGCGTGGGAATTGAAGTTCGGTTGGAGGACAAGAAGGAAAGCCAAGGAAAAGTGTTAGAAAAATCAAATTAGCAGAAGTCACTCGGCCGGCCGAGTGGGATCACACTGGCGGCCGAGTGAGTAAAACTTACAGAAACTCTCTGGAACTACCTTGTCACTCGGCCGGCCGAGTGATTCCACACTGGCGGCCGAGTGACTTCACACTGGCGTCCGAGGCATTTAACACTGGCGGCCGTTTGACTTCTGGAACCAATTTTGGTTCTGGAAGTCCCTCTCACTCGGTTGACCGAGTGATCCACTCGGTTGACCGAGTCAACTCACGATTTTCGGGGTTTTTTGAGAATTTTGAAGAACTTCAAGGACCCAAATGCTAATTTCGTCTCACACACTTTTGGAAGCTTTAAATAGCTTCAAAACTCAGTTTGTAAAGAACTTTGGTCCCTCATTTATTACAACTCAAAAACCCTAGTTCATCTTAACTCCATCTTCCACATTTATTGCACTTTAATTCATAGTTTAGCTTCAAAGTAGATACTTAGCATAGGTTTTTGAAGAACAAGGCTCCACACTTTTGTAATAGCTAGGTATTTTGAAGAAACAACAAGGTGACTTCAAACCATTCTCTCAATTTCTATATAATTCCATATTTCATGTTTATCTTGAGTTCTTTTGATGTTTTAGCCATGGGTGTTTCTCAAAACACCATGGGCTAAGTTTATTTATGCTTTGGGTGTTCTAAAACCATGTGAATATCAAGTTTGAATTGTTTGAGCTTTGTTATTGCTAATATTAGATTTATTGCTTCTTTTAATGGGTATTATGGGTACTTTGTATGTTAACTTCTATTAATCCATATTTAGATGCATGTTTAGCGTAGACGAGAGTTACATGGACATGTTCATATTTATGGTGTGAGTTGTTGGTATGCAAATGTGTTAGTTATACTTTTAATTCGTCGAGAGAGAGTTAATTGTATTAGAACCCCATAAAAGGACATTAATTACTTGAATGGTTGTTTGAGTAGTTGGTGAGGATTAGGAAGAAAACCTTATTACCGGGTTTGGGAACACCTTAGAATTAAGGCTATATTACCCGAAGGGAAATGGTTGTCATCCTAGCATTTAGGTGCTCTTAGCAAATATTGATTAAAGCATTAACAAAATAAAAGCAATTCCTCTCTATTTCACTAGGTAGAACACCCGAAGCATTCTCTCACCCTTGCACTTCTTCGAATCATATTCGTAGTTGTTCTTTGTTTTAATTGTTAAATTCTTGCTTAGTAGTAATTTTCTTTGTTAAGTTGTGGTAATTGCTCTTATTGAATATTTGCTTATTTTTAGTAGTTTAATTTACTTGTTAATTTCTAGGTTGGTGTTTGGTTTACCTTCTTGAAATTTAGTAGTAACTTAGCTTTATTTTAGAAATCCAAAAACCGAGCTCGTAGTTACATTAGTTATGACGACACAAAACTCTAGGGATCCATTGCACAAACCCACCTCCTAGGTCGATACTACTTGGTCGAATACTTCCATTACTACTACGAACCCTTATGCTTGAGGGGAAGTAGTTAGTCAAAACATATAGACTAAAATTCGTTCAAGTCAATGGCGCCGCTGCCGGGGAGGCGACGTAGTGCTATAAGTGGGACTTAGAGTTAGTTGAATACTAGTGATAGCTACAATTACTTGCTTTTATTTTGTTTTTATTTTTGTTTCAAGAGTTTGATATTTGCAATTTTCCATAGGTGCATGATAACAAGAGCACGTGGTGGACAAATTGAACCTATCAATCTTGAGATTGAAGCAACCGCAAGAAGAAATCGAGCTATAAATCGAAGAATGGCGGAGATTAGACAAAATCAACCGCCGGGTGCCGTGGTAGATGATGAAAGTGAAGGAGTAAATACTCAAGAAAATCTCCAAGTGGAACATCAAGGAGATGTTCAATTGCAAGGAGGAGGAGGAAATGGCATGCAACACCCACCTAATATTCAAATAGGTGGTGGGTTCAATCAAGGCCACTATGGTGGACAACCTCAAGGGTATCCCCCTAATGTCCAACAAGGAGGGTATCCCCAAGGCTATCCACCATATCCATACCCACATTATCCTCAAGGGTATTATCAACCTCCACCGCAAGGGTATTACCCCCACCCTTATCCATACCATCTACCCCAAGGTGCATACCCTCAAGAGGTACCCGTTCCACCTCAACCGGAAAGACAAGAACCTCGTCCTCCAATACAACATGGGAGGCCAATGAGAGAGTACTTTGAGCCTCAACAAAGGGAGCATTATGATGGGATAGCAAGGCCAAATGTGGAGGCCAATAATTTTGAGATTAGTGCTTCTTTGTTGAGAATGCTTAGAGAGAAGCAATTTGAAGGGAGGACCGAGGAAGGCTTTGAAGAAGACCCAAATGAGCACTTGGCCCAATTTTTAGAGATATCCGATACACTCAAACAAAACGGTGTGTCCGAAGATGCAAAGAAATTGAGGCTATTTCCTTTCACACTTTCCGGAAAGGCAAAAGCATGGTTGCAAACAAGCATTCCGTTGGGAGAGGTGAGAACTTGGGAAGACTTGAAGAAGAGGTTTTTATTGAAGTACTACCCTCCTTCCAAAACAATGGAAGCAAAGCAAAATATCTCTCAATTTAAACAAGGAGCTAATGAGAACCTCAAAGAAGCATGGGAAAGGTTTACCAACCTACTCATAACTTGCCCTCAACATGGTTTTCCATTGGAGCAAACAACTTGTTGGTTCTTTTGTGGCTTGAGAGAAGAAGACCAACATCATTTGGATGCTTGTGCCGGAGGTTCGATATGGCTCAAGTCGGCGGAAGAGATCAAGCAAATAATGGAGGGGATATCGAACAATTCTTTTAAAATGAAGATTGATAGAGGAGGAAGGCATCGAGTTGCTCAAGTTAACGAGGTGGACGCCATGAAAACAATGATCACCACGTTAATTGAGAAGGTAAATGCTCTTTCGTCTAATCAACCAAGTGAAAGCCCATTACCAATGGTTCAAGGAGAGCTTTCGATGAATCCAATGGAAGATGTGAACTACATGGGTAGGCCACAATATCAAGGAAACCCTCAACAAAACTTTCAAGGTGGTCGTCCATATCAAGCTCCTCAACAACATCGTTTTCAAGGTGGTCAATCCTCAACACTCCAACCCAATCAAAGTCACCCAATGCAAGGGGGGCCATCCACCTCATTTCAAGGGAATCAAAATCAAAACTTCCGAAGGCATGACAACTTGGCGTATTCTAACCCAAAAGGAGCAATGCAATATCCACCCGGATTTGATCCCGGGGCAAGGCTTCCTAATGGGGAAGGAAAAGCTACTACGGAAGATACACTTTTACGGATGGAAGAGTTGTTCAAGAAAGCTCAAGAGCAACAAGTTAAAACGAATTTGGAACAAGCAAAGATCAATGAACAACACTCAAGGGGGATTAAAAATCTCGAGCATACGGTGGGGCAACTTGCAACGTCCGTTGGAGAGTTGAGCACGGCGGTTAATCAAATGTTAAACAAGGGAAAATTTCCCTCAACAACCGAGATAAATCCCAAAGAGCATTGCAAGGCAATAGAGCTTAGAAGTGGCACCAAATATGAGGGTCCATCCATGCCCTCTCAACCGGGAGATGATGATGTCAAGGAAGATTTTGAAATTGAAGGAGAGTGTGAAGAGGTAGAGATGGGAAAAGCCGAAGAGGAGGAAGAAATTGAGATGGGGCCAAAAGAGAAAAAGAAAGTTGAGGGTGAAGAAAGAATACCAAAGTGGAAGAAGATGAAGGAGA
This sequence comes from Galeopsis tetrahit, assembly GCA_963675135.1. Lineage (NCBI taxonomy): Eukaryota > Viridiplantae > Streptophyta > Magnoliopsida > Lamiales > Lamiaceae > Galeopsis > Galeopsis tetrahit. The sequence goes on from OY776126.1 coordinate 6,906,758, forward strand.
AGAAGATTAATGAAGAAAAGAGCATACCATGTGATGAGTGGGGGGTACCAAAGACAATGGTACCATTCCCTCAAAGATTCATGAAGAAGAAATTGGATGAGAAATTTGCTAAATTTCTTGAGGTCTTCAAGCAACTCCACATCAACATTCCATTCTCCGATGCTTTAGAGCAAATGCCCAACTATGCCAAATTTCTCAAAGACTTGATCTCCAAGAAGAGACGGATTGATGAACCCGAGCTTGTCAAGTTCAACAAGGCATGTAGTGCTATGCTCCAAAAGAACATGCCACAAAAGATGAAGGATCCGGGTAGCTTTGTCATCATGTGTGATATTGGAAATGGGATCAAGAGGAATGCTCTTTGTGATTTGGGGGCTAGCATCAACTTGATGCCCCTATCTTTGTTTGAAAAGCTTGAAAGGGGGGAGTTGAAGCCTACTTCGATTGCACTTCAACTTGCCGATCGATCAATCACAATTGCCAAGGGCATAGTGGAGGATATTCTTGTGAGAGTGGACAAGTTTGTGTTTCCCGCCGACTTTGTGGTGCTAGAAATGGAGGAAGATGAACAAGTGCCTATAATTCTTGGAAGGCCATTTCTAGCAACGGCGGGAGTAGAGCTTGATGTTGGGAAAGGAGAGATCACATTGAAAGTTGGGAAAGAAGAAGTGAAGATATCGATGTACGATGCGATGAAGCATCCCATGGACGTTGAACAATTGAACTTCGTCGATATTGTCGACTTATGTGTCCAAGAATCTTTGGAAGACCCTTCTTACTCTCTTTTCTTTGATGATTTAAATGATATTGATTCTCATTCATATTTTTCCTCTACTTATGAAAGTTTCAATTTTGACTTTGATGATAGGGAACAAATGGAGATTGAGGAAACTTTAGAGATCAAACATGGGAATTTCACTCTACCACCCTTGTTGAAGTTGGAGGAAGGAGAGCCTAAAGTGGAGGTGAAGAAAGAAGGCCTCAAACCACTTCCCGAGCACTTAAAGTATGCCTACCTAGGAGAAAACGAGAAGAATCCGGTAATTGTATCATCTTCTCTTGCATCACATGAATTAGATAGGCTACTTGAAGTGCTACGTAAGCACAAATCGGCCATCGGTTGGTCGATTGAAGATTTGAAGGGCATTAATCCATCAATTTGCATGCATAGGATCCGGCTAGAAAAAGATAGGAAGCCTATAGTCCAACCCCAAAGGAGAGTGAACCCTATTATCCAAGAGGTTATTAGGAAAGAAGTCATAAAATTTCTAGATTCGGGTATGATATTTCCTATTTCGGATAGTCCATGGGTGTCACCTTTGCATGTTGTATCTAAAAAAGGGGGAATGACGGTTGTGCATGGTGAGGGAGTTGAAGTGAGTGGATTTGTATTGATCAAAGTGAATTCAAAAGAAAGAAAAGGGTTGAAAAGAAAAAGAAAAAGAGGAGCTAATGAGCTTGTGCTTAAAGTGAAAAATAAAAGGGAAACAAAAAGTCTCAAAAGCTCAAATCACAAAAGTGAAGAGAAATGGCTCCAAAATGTTGGGAAAAGAAGGAAAAAGGGGGTGAAGTTCATTTTGAGTGAAAAGAAAAGAAAGAAAGCAAGTGTTGTGTGAGAGTGAATGAAAAATGAGAGAAGTACAACATTTGTTGCTCTACAAGTTGAATGAGTCACTAATTCTAAATTCATCCCACCCCTTCCAAAAAGCCTACATTACAACCCTTGAAAGACCTCTTTGATTGACAATTGATTCCTAGATAATTGGTAGAGAGTTGAGTTGAAAAGCAAGCCTATGGTCTTTGTTTTTTTTTGTGGATTGACATTTGAGAGCTTACATGCCCAATATACACTTGTGTGTTGAGAGAAACACTTCTTGAGAGAGTGGTGAATCAAGTGTGTTGAATTTGTCTTAGCTTGGATCACATTTTGTCTTGAAAGTGGTAGAGAAATTGCATGTGTTGATGAACCATTCATTGGAGATATTGTTTGATCATGCCTACTATGCATTGTATCCATTGACAAATCCTTCGCAATCACCCTCCTTTGTTTTCTTTTTCTTTGCTTGGGGACAAGCAAATCTCTAAGTTTGGGGGGGTTGATTGGGTGTGAGATTGCTCGTTTTTGTGCTCACTATTGCTATGTTATCGTAGCATTTTGATGTGATTTTGGTCATAATTGTTAGAAATGGTGCTACTAACCTTGTTGTTAAGAAATGTGTTCAAAGTGTAGGAAACAAGGTGAAATAGTCCGTTTTAGAAGGAAAACGAGCATTGGCGCGTGGGAATTGAAGTTCGGTTGGAGGACAAGAAGGAAAGCCAAGGAAAAGTGTTAGAAAAATCAAATTAGCAGAAGTCACTCGGCCGGCCGAGTGGGATCACACTGGCGGCCGAGTGAGTAAAACTTACAGAAACTCTCTGGAACTACCTTGTCACTCGGCCGGCCGAGTGATTCCACACTGGCGGCCGAGTGACTTCACACTGGCGTCCGAGGCATTTAACACTGGCGGCCGTTTGACTTCTGGAACCAATTTTGGTTCTGGAAGTCCCTCTCACTCGGTTGACCGAGTGATCCACTCGGTTGACCGAGTCAACTCACGATTTTCGGGGTTTTTTGAGAATTTTGAAGAACTTCAAGGACCCAAATGCTAATTTCGTCTCACACACTTTTGGAAGCTTTAAATAGCTTCAAAACTCAGTTTGTAAAGAACTTTGGTCCCTCATTTATTACAACTCAAAAACCCTAGTTCATCTTAACTCCATCTTCCACATTTATTGCACTTTAATTCATAGTTTAGCTTCAAAGTAGATACTTAGCATAGGTTTTTGAAGAACAAGGCTCCACACTTTTGTAATAGCTAGGTATTTTGAAGAAACAACAAGGTGACTTCAAACCATTCTCTCAATTTCTATATAATTCCATATTTCATGTTTATCTTGAGTTCTTTTGATGTTTTAGCCATGGGTGTTTCTCAAAACACCATGGGCTAAGTTTATTTATGCTTTGGGTGTTCTAAAACCATGTGAATATCAAGTTTGAATTGTTTGAGCTTTGTTATTGCTAATATTAGATTTATTGCTTCTTTTAATGGGTATTATGGGTACTTTGTATGTTAACTTCTATTAATCCATATTTAGATGCATGTTTAGCGTAGACGAGAGTTACATGGACATGTTCATATTTATGGTGTGAGTTGTTGGTATGCAAATGTGTTAGTTATACTTTTAATTCGTCGAGAGAGAGTTAATTGTATTAGAACCCCATAAAAGGACATTAATTACTTGAATGGTTGTTTGAGTAGTTGGTGAGGATTAGGAAGAAAACCTTATTACCGGGTTTGGGAACACCTTAGAATTAAGGCTATATTACCCGAAGGGAAATGGTTGTCATCCTAGCATTTAGGTGCTCTTAGCAAATATTGATTAAAGCATTAACAAAATAAAAGCAATTCCTCTCTATTTCACTAGGTAGAACACCCGAAGCATTCTCTCACCCTTGCACTTCTTCGAATCATATTCGTAGTTGTTCTTTGTTTTAATTGTTAAATTCTTGCTTAGTAGTAATTTTCTTTGTTAAGTTGTGGTAATTGCTCTTATTGAATATTTGCTTATTTTTAGTAGTTTAATTTACTTGTTAATTTCTAGGTTGGTGTTTGGTTTACCTTCTTGAAATTTAGTAGTAACTTAGCTTTATTTTAGAAATCCAAAAACCGAGCCCGTAGTTACATTAGTTATGACGACACAAAACTCTAGGGATCCATTGCACAAACCCACCTCCTAGGTCGATACTACTTGGTCGAATACTTCCATTACTACTACGAACCCTTATGCTTGAGGGGAAGTAGTTAGTCAAAACATATAGACTAAAATTCGTTCAAGTCAATGGCGCCGCTGCCGGGGAGGCGACGTAGTGCTATAAGTGGGACTTAGAGTTAGTTGAATACTAGTGATAGCTACAATTACTTGCTTTTATTTTGTTTTTATTTTTGTTTCAAGAGTTTGATATTTGCAATTTTCCATAGGTGCATGATAACAAGAGCACGTGGTGGACAAATTGAACCTATCAATCTTGAGATTGAAGCAACCGCAAGAAGAAATCGAGCTATAAATCGAAGAATGGCGGAGATTAGACAAAATCAACCGCCGGGTGCCGTGGTAGATGATGAAAGTGAAGGAGTAAATACTCAAGAAAATCTCCAAGTGGAACATCAAGGAGATGTTCAATTGCAAGGAGGAGGAGGAAATGGCATGCAACACCCACCTAATATTCAAATAGGTGGTGGGTTCAATCAAGGCCACTATGGTGGACAACCTCAAGGGTATCCCCCTAATGTCCAACAAGGAGGGTATCCCCAAGGCTATCCACCATATCCATACCCACATTATCCTCAAGGGTATTATCAACCTCCACCGCAAGGGTATTACCCCCACCCTTATCCATACCATCTACCCCAAGGTGCATACCCTCAAGAGGTACCCGTTCCACCTCAACCGGAAAGACAAGAACCTCGTCCTCCAATACAACATGGGAGGCCAATGAGAGAGTACTTTGAGCCTCAACAAAGGGAGCATTATGATGGGATAGCAAGGCCAAATGTGGAGGCCAATAATTTTGAGATTAGTGCTTCTTTGTTGAGAATGCTTAGAGAGAAGCAATTTGAAGGGAGGACCGAGGAAGGCTTTGAAGAAGACCCAAATGAGCACTTGGCCCAATTTTTAGAGATATCCGATACACTCAAACAAAACGGTGTGTCCGAAGATGCAAAGAAATTGAGGCTATTTCCTTTCACACTTTCCGGAAAGGCAAAAGCATGGTTGCAAACAAGCATTCCGTTGGGAGAGGTGAGAACTTGGGAAGACTTGAAGAAGAGGTTTTTATTGAAGTACTACCCTCCTTCCAAAACAATGGAAGCAAAGCAAAATATCTCTCAATTTAAACAAGGAGCTAATGAGAACCTCAAAGAAGCATGGGAAAGGTTTACCAACCTACTCATAACTTGCCCTCAACATGGTTTTCCATTGGAGCAAACAACTTGTTGGTTCTTTTGTGGCTTGAGAGAAGAAGACCAACATCATTTGGATGCTTGTGCCGGAGGTTCGATATGGCTCAAGTCGGCGGAAGAGATCAAGCAAATAATGGAGGGGATATCGAACAATTCTTTTAAAATGAAGATTGATAGAGGAGGAAGGCATCGAGTTGCTCAAGTTAACGAGGTGGACGCCATGAAAACAATGATCACCACGTTAATTGAGAAGGTAAATGCTCTTTCGTCTAATCAACCAAGTGAAAGCCCATTACCAATGGTTCAAGGAGAGCTTTCGATGAATCCAATGGAAGATGTGAACTACATGGGTAGGCCACAATATCAAGGAAACCCTCAACAAAACTTTCAAGGTGGTCGTCCATATCAAGCTCCTCAACAACATCGTTTTCAAGGTGGTCAATCCTCAACACTCCAACCCAATCAAAGTCACCCAATGCAAGGGGGGCCATCCACCTCATTTCAAGGGAATCAAAATCAAAACTTCCGAAGGCATGACAACTTGGCGTATTCTAACCCAAAAGGAGCAATGCAATATCCACCCGGATTTGATCCCGGGGCAAGGCTTCCTAATGGGGAAGGAAAAGCTACTACGGAAGATACACTTTTACGGATGGAAGAGTTGTTCAAGAAAGCTCAAGAGCAACAAGTTAAAACGAATTTGGAACAAGCAAAGATCAATGAACAACACTCAAGGGGGATTAAAAATCTCGAGCATACGGTGGGGCAACTTGCAACGTCCGTTGGAGAGTTGAGCACGGCGGTTAATCAAATGCTAAACAAGGGAAAATTTCCCTCAACAACCGAGATAAATCCCAAAGAGCATTGCAAGGCAATAGAGCTTAGAAGTGGCACCAAATATGAGGGTCCATCCATGCCCTCTCAACCGGGAGATGATGATGTCAAGGAAGATTTTGAAATTGAAGGAGAGTGTGAAGAGGTAGAGATGGGAAAAGCCGAAGAGGAGGAAGAAATTGAGATGGGGCCAAAAGAGAAAAAGAAAGTTGAGGGTGAAGAAAGAATACCAAAGTGGAAGAAGATGAAGGAGAAGAAGATTAATGAAGAAAAGAGCATACCATGTGATGAGTGGGGGGTACCAAAGACAATGGTACCATTCCCTCAAAGATTCATGAAGAAGAAATTGGATGAGAAATTTGCTAAATTTCTTGAGGTCTTCAAGCAACTCCACATCAACATTCCATTCTCCGATGCTTTAGAGCAAATGCCCAACTATGCCAAATTTCTCAAAGACTTGATCTCCAAGAAGAGACGGATTGATGAACCCGAGCTTGTCAAGTTCAACAAGGCATGTAGTGCTATGCTCCAAAAGAACATGCCACAAAAGATGAAGGATCCGGGTAGCTTTGTCATCATGTGTGATATTGGAAATGGGATCAAGAGGAATGCTCTTTGTGATTTGGGGGCTAGCATCAACTTGATGCCCCTATCTTTGTTTGAAAAGCTTGAAAGGGGGGAGTTGAAGCCTACTTCGATTGCACTTCAACTTGCCGATCGATCAATCACAATTGCCAAGGGCATAGTGGAGGATATTCTTGTGAGAGTGGACAAGTTTGTGTTTCCCGCCGACTTTGTGGTGCTAGAAATGGAGGAAGATGAACAAGTGCCTATAATTCTTGGAAGGCCATTTCTAGCAACGGCGGGAGTAGAGCTTGATGTTGGGAAAGGAGAGATCACATTGAAAGTTGGGAAAGAAGAAGTGAAGATATCGATGTACGATGCGATGAAGCATCCCATGGACGTTGAACAATTGAACTTCGTCGATATTGTCGACTTATGTGTCCAAGAATCTTTGGAAGACCCTTCTTACTCTCTTTTCTTTGATGATTTAAATGATATTGATTCTCATTCATATTTTTCCTCTACTTATGAAAGTTTCAATTTTGACTTTGATGATAGGGAACAAATGGAGATTGAGGAAACTTTAGAGATCAAACATGGGAATTTCACTCTACCACCCTTGTTGAAGTTGGAGGAAGGAGAGCCTAAAGTGGAGGTGAAGAAAGAAGGCCTCAAACCACTTCCCGAGCACTTAAAGTATGCCTACCTAGGAGAAAACGAGAAGAATCCGGTAATTGTATCATCTTCTCTTGCATCACATGAATTAGATAGGCTACTTGAAGTGCTACGTAAGCACAAATCGGCCATCGGTTGCTTCGACCAAACATTTATGAACACAAAGGACGTCCATGGCCAAAACGGAAAAAAACGTGAAAACGTTACGAAGACGAGATTGATGTGTGTTGACACTGTTATCTAGGTATACACTATGGAGGAATAGTTCAAGGCATCGCGTCCACTAAGCCGCCGGTATATCCGATAGTGTTTGGCTACGGAAAGTTCAAGGCCAAAAACCACTTATCCGGAAGCACGGAGATCTCACTCGAACTGAACACTGAGTCTGATGTTGTATAGATACGATTTTCACTCATGTGGGGGATTGTTGAAATTAATGGGAATTAATTGGGTTTTGACACCCTGATCTAATTTAATTAATTAGACGGACTAAACGTTAATTAAGAAATAATTGAACGTGACATAGTCCATCTACTCGCGGAGTAGATGAACGTGGTATATTTAATATCTCAAAACCGAGTTGAGGTGAGTGAAAAATTAATTGTTGAACTTGGTCTTCAAGATTTAGTCTTCAAGACTTATCCACGTAAGAGATATTTTCGTGATATTCCCACGATTTTCTCAACAACCTCCTAGGGTTTCTTGTGCCTATAAATATAGACTCTTCCCTCATTCCAAACTTACGTTGAAATTCGCCCCTCTACCCTTCTACTCTCCTCTCGTCCCTACGCAGTGTGTTGAGCTCCCGAAAGCCTTACACTGTTCTTTCTTGTGCCGGATTTATATCCGAGAGTGTTCAGTTCGTACTAAGTACGTTCGTCGAGGCTTCTTATACAGTGGTGCTACTGTGTAAGAAGTTAAAGTCGTTTTACCTTTGGGAACGGAACGCCGTAACAATCGAGCACTATCCTGGGCGTATTCTGTTCTGCGTGAAAAGGGTTTCCCTTGACTCGACTTATTTGTTTTATCGTATTTGTATCTGAAATCTTCGATATTGCAGATTGCAGTTTACACGGCATAAACAGTTTTCAACAAAAAAAAATTGGTTAATTAATAGACAAAAATAAATTAATCATAAAATTAAAGGCAGCAATAAGATTGGCATTTTTATTTTAATAGATTAATTCAGTTTTGTATGTCGGTGAAAGAAGCACGAGCACAGCAAATGTTCCCCATTGCAAGCTTCTTCTCTGAAATAAACTTCGGATTTACTAATGGTAGCTGCCAGTGCACGTGCCATATTGTCTTCTCCACGTGTCACAATCGCTCATATATACTGTATAAATTAAGAGCACGTATTCATAGCCCTTGAATTTATTTTTTTTATTATTAATTTATTGATAAATTTTGCCTAACCAACTCACAAGTCACAACACTCAGAGAAGCTAGAGTGTCTCATAGTATTTTATTGGACAAGAATTTGCACTTAATCAATACTACTTTTTGACATACAACAAATTTAATATTTTCTCTGTCACTTCATAAGTTGTAGATGCAGAAAATAAAAGGTTTAATCAAATTAAATACCACTTTTTTTATAAATTGCAATTTAATCTAAATTTTTGGATAATTGTAAATTAAATCACCACTTTTTGATATTGTTGCAATTTAAACTTTTTGATAGTCTCATTTGTGTTCAAATCCATCATGACTAGCTAATGTAACATATCCTTAATGAAATAACATTGTTTTTTATTTCGATCAAATCTTGAAACGTCAAATTTGGGCACAAATGAGATTGTCTAGAAGTCTAAATTGCAATTATTCAAAACTTTAGATTAAATTGCAATTAAGTAAAATGTGGTGATTTAATTTGGAGTACTAATTAAGGGATGGGGGAGTAATAGATTGTTACTCAATCCGTTTTTTTAAATAAGTATCACTCAAATATTTTTTTCATAAATAAATTTCATAATTATCTTTATACCAAAATTAATTTAGTTTATGAATACTAGCTACGTTTTTTACCACATTTTTTTTCAAACAAAATTTCTATATTAAAATTATTTATAATTAGTGAAGGGTAATATATATATATATCACATTTATAATTTTAATTTAAAAAAATTAAAAATCAAAGCAACACTTATCAAAAGATGGAGAGAGCATAAATCAATATTCAAATCAACAAAATGTAGGTGATCAGGCCTTTTGAATTTTTATTTGTTATAAACTGGAAAGTATGTTTAAATTCAATTCTGTTTTCAATTGAATCGACATTGATTGAACTTCTACGAAACCACGACTCAATGCCAAGGTTAAATTTAATAATTATTAAATCAGCTCTCAATTTTAAAACCCGGTCAAATATAGGGAGAAAAAAAAAATGTGAGAGGAAGAGGAAACAATATATGGCCTACCTGGCCAAATTGAGTCTTATTCATAGGAAGAATAAATTAAAGTGGAGTGGAGTGACATAAAATGGTCCTATTTTTTCCTATTTGACTCCAAACAACTTGGCTTATCCTCAAATTGGACTTTTTCTTTATAGTTTTTGGCCGGATTTCTCAAATTTCTAATTATGTGATATTATAAGGTACAATTTATAGCATTATCAATATAGAGGCCAAAAATTCATGAGATGATGCTTTTACATATTTTATGACACTATTCAAATTAACATGATTCATGTATTAGACTACCCCATATTCATTTGGATTGGTCGTCTCAGGTAGACTCGATTCCTTATAAAAAAAAAAAGAATTGACCAATCAAATAAGGAATAAAGTAAGAGTAGAATTTTGGACATACCAAATCGTGACAAATCTGACTACATTATTTCAAATAGGGATATGTATAGTTAAATAGATCAAAAAAAACTTTTTGAGTGCAAACTATTATTTAAATTCAAAGTAGAAAGAGATCAAGGTAGAAGATCAGCAGTTGTCTAACTTTAGAACACATTCATCCATAATTTAATTAGGGCAGATGTATCAGAAGATATTCTTCAATAATTAAACAAGAAAACCCCATTAAAGAGACCAAAGCTCTGCAAGGAAAGGGATGTTGCCTTAGTAAAATGTGTAGTTATATAAATAATGTCCGAATATGAATGTGCATTACCAAAATCTAAAGCATGTGATGTTGATAAGGATTATGGAGGCAATTACCTGGCAACTCACGAACCCTATCCGACAATTGATCACCAATTTTATTTCTTCAAAATTATTATTAATTAGCTTTAATCCAAGATTTCGCTTTCGGGTCATCTGATCGATCTTAATGATGTTCCCATGTTTGATGGGTGCACACAAAACTTAGAAAATCAAATTTCAAACCGAGCCGACGAATTTCATTTAATTCGGTTACACAGTTCAGTTGAAATATTTTAAAATTTTGATTTCTATTTTATAAAAACAGCATAATCTGAACCGGGCAAATTAATTTATATGAATTTATTAAATTATATAATTAGATTTTTTGTGTGAGATTTGTATGATTTGAAACTTTGATTAACTTATTAGTTTAGATAAATGAACTTTTGAAATTGTTTTTTAGGGTAGAAAATGCGTGAAAATGTTTAATTGATGAAAGTTGATATACTCCTAGTTTATGCAGAAATTTCGATTTTACCTGAACCGACCGAATCAACTAACCTTTTAAATTAGGGGTTGGTCTGCTATGCACTCGAGTGCATGTTGTGCACCCTAGTCCATGTTGCACTTTTCAATTTTACTGACTTACACTTTTTGGTAAATGGTGTTGCAATTTTCAATTATTAAATTGTATAATAATATTTTTAGTAATAATTGAAAAGTGCAACACCATTTACCAAAAAGTGTAAGTCAGTAAAACTGAAAAGTGCAACATGGACTAGGGTGCTCAACATGCACTCGAGTGCATACTAGACTTTACATTAAATTAGTTCGATTCAATTCAGTTTTAAAATTTTATGTAATTTCAATTCAGTTGAAAAAGTTCCAAAAGCAAATCAACCAAATATTCATGACCCTTACATATATATGTTTTGCACTATTCCATGTTGTTGGACCCATCTATCCAACTTAGGTTTGGAAATTAATGAGATCGTGGGGGTTGAACATTGTTATGTTTATAGGTATATATGCATTTTGAAATTCGATGAATAATGAATTACTACTTGTTTCAATAATTTTAGGCATAGATTGATCAGTTAATTTCTTCAACACACCTGCAATATGGTAGCCGTTGGTTAATAAAATATACATATACAAGAAGACCCACATATTCTTCGATTTTGTCCACCAGCTAGTAGCTACACTCATCCAGACAGATGGACAATCCATTCATGATATGATCCAACTATACACAATATAACTGATTTAATATATATATATTTGATGCAGATAAATATGTCGCTCTTTGAGGAGTCGACACGTGGAAACGGGATAAAATATGATAGTTGTGATTAGGTCAATACACCGAAGAAGCAGGATTAATATACCCCTGGGCTTAAGCAGGGAAATTAGAGAAATCAGGGTGATTGGGCCTTTAGCCCATATTTGGAGAGATTAATAGCCCTTGGGCCTGGAAGGATTCGGCCCAAATAAAGGACGAGTAGTTAATCCTTTCTAAGCCAAGTCAAATGAGTGGGTCAACCCACGAAGATAGGGGGCGGATATGCTGAAGAACCAAGTCTCCAAGTAAAGTGAGACCGATTCTTTAGGGAATGGGCCAAAGATATAGGGAGAACGAGTCTTTCCCCCTCCAAAAAGGAGGGCCAGGTATAAAAACAGATTATTTCCATATTCTTACTTACGTTTTTACATAATACATACATTTTTTTATGAAATACACACTGAATTGAGAGAAACAGAAAGATATTCGCCGGAATTTCCCTAAGATACAGGGGAATTCCTCTTCGATTTCGCCTACAATCGATTCTGACTTGAGCGTCGGAGTTTCTACGCCGGAGCCCCCCTCCGGCGTACTTTTGCAGGTCATTTTTGGATCCTCAAGGAGATTTGCTTGAAGACTGCCGAAGACAAAAACGAGTGGTTTGATTTGTGATTAGCAGTGCTCGTAGAGGAACGGCTGATATCTCAGGGCGTTCTTTTTCGACGCATCAATATTAGTTTCTGTTATTTAAATTTACTTACCTTAAAATGAAAATAACTTTTACTCATTTCATGTCAATACTTTTAAAACTCATTATAAACTCAATTTAACAATTTTTTTAACTTTTTATATTTATATTTTTAAAATTAACATTCTAATAATCATTATTATATATATATATATATATATATATATATTTAAACCCTATGACCAATATTCCCGGTAATGAACTGATGAAATACTAATAAATAAGCCCAACTACCAAGGGTGCCGTAAAATTCTTTTGAGGTTCAATAATTCCGGTGAATCTAAAGTCCAATCAGATGTGACACTTGATAATAAAATCATACTTTTTTTTTTTTTTTTTTTTTAAATCAGATTTTTTTGGAGAAAGCCCAAATCAGAGTAAATATTTATACGCTTTTATCATCTATATCACTCTAAAAAAATGGTGAACCCTAATTTTCAATTAAAAGGTGACTCTTACTATTGAAATTGAGTTTGAAAATGCCATTTTATTCCTCTTCAGTTTTAATTAATTTAAACTCACAATATTTTAAATAATGTAATTTATGCTTTTCATAGTAGTTTGATTCAATTTATTATTCAGCACTAGTATCAAATTCAACGGTGAACAAAACAATTTACCTAGTTAATAATTATTTACATCCCCAATTTACCAATGTATGTTTTCAACTTTCAAGCACTCGGGGTGGCTCCTCGAGTAATGGGAGCTAAGTTAAGGGGTCCTTAGACCAAGTTACCATGATTAAATTTAATTATTTAACCGATGCAAGTACTATAAGTGAAAATTATTTAATTTATAAAACTAATTTCCTTTCCTAATATAAAACCATTTTCAATCTTGAGGCTCCTCCATTAATGGGCTATTTTGTCTGAATTTAAATTTTATCCCCTGGAGGCAGGAGGCGCCTATCCATCAAATTATCATTATCATGAAAAAAACAATATTGATTTACCTTTGCAAACTTTTGTTGAATTGAACGATTTTTTGAAATTTTGCACGTAAAAGTTTAAATCAATCCGCGCGATCTACAATCATATATATATATATAGTGTAAGTAAATTATATTGTAAAACTAAAACTAATATGGACAGAATATTCATTTCTGATCAAACCAATAAAGTCTTAGAACACGAATAAAGCGAAAGGCAAATATAAACAAATACAACTCGATTTATAATATCGAATTTAAAAATTATATTAGACAAACAATTATAAATGGCTTAGATACAAAACAATGACACATTATAGACCCAATCTAAACGAAAATCCAATTAGCTTTAGGGTGCCTCAAAGTATAGAAACATATAAATTCATAAATTTTCGAAGGTAGGAACAACTCATTTTCTATACTAATTACATCCAACTTTCCTGCTCACCAATTAACTAAAAAACATTCTACCTTCCAAAGAAAAACAAAAAAAAAAACTTAAAAAAATTCTACAATTTCATTTTATGACAATAATTAGTAGGTAGGCGCATGTGCGCGCCTCTCCAAATTGGGCAGTTTTGTATCAAACTACTCAACGACCAACGCGTTTGAGACAATATTAGAACCTACATTACATTGCATTGCAATAAATCAATATTGGTAAGTTAAAATACTGTAGATAAAAGATGCCGCCAACTTCATTCACCAAACCAAACCCCATCAAATTAAGAAAATAATAGACCACCCCATCATAATTAATGTTAATGAAATTAAGATAATTCTTAAGATTAATACAGTTATATAAATTATTATTAATTATTGGTTGTTGAGATTATTTGTTATAATTATTATTTATTGTTGAAATTATTTTATATTATTTGTTATTATTATTATTTATTGTTGAAATTATTTTATATTATTATTAATATTATTGATAAAATATTATTAATAATAATTATTAAATATTAAATTTATTATTTCCTTCGCCCCATATTTATTTACCCATTTATTTACCGTACAAGTTTTAATGTGACAGTTATTTATAATTAATATTAAATTAAATGTGATAAAATTAGAAGATACGCATGCAAGTCTTTTAATATAATACAAGTAAATAATTAAGTATGAAATAAACTATTTTGACAAATGAGTGAACTAAGTATAGAGGCCAAGTGTAAATAACATTTTGAAATTATTAATTTCATTTCCCACATCTTCAGCTTTATTTTTCGTTCAAAAAGTGATATGTTTGAGCGACTAATTAGTACACTAAGGACAAGATTCTTTAATTTTCACCAACTATATTGCATATTCAAGAAATCAGAGAATGACAGAATCTATGTCCCCACACATATAATAGGTACTTTTACATGGAGTATATTTTATTTATATATATAAATAGTTGTTTTTAGGAAATAAATCCCCATTTAGGAAATTATAGAGTTTGTAGTAAAATCAGTCCCAAATTATTACCGTAAAATTGAACACAGGCTTCGAATCTGCGGCATTTCCTAAACGGGAATCCTGCTCCGAATCAATGCAGTTAATTAACATGATTAATTATTAGTAATTTACAATGACAAATTAATTACAATCCAATCAGCCAACTACACAACTTATATTTGAACTATTTAATTTATGCATAATACTCGTATTAAAAATATAATCCATTTTGTGTCGAAAAAAAAAATATATAATCCATTCGGATTTGTGTGAGATCATCTTACCTTGAAATAAAATATAATTTAAATTACATGATGTTTTAACACTTTAAGTATGTATATATTAATTTATTATTAGTTTGTAATTCGTTTTAAAGTAATATCGTTTCGCACAAGTTTTTGGCATATTTATATATACTTACGTACTTAATTAACAACGTGAAGTGATGATAAATAGACAATTTTCTATTGTAGTTTAGGTTGGTCGAAACCTTTTCTTGCGCTCATTTAAGAAAATAAGGAACACTAAGATTGATGAAAATATAAAGAATAAGATTGATGAAAATATAAAGAATTCTACACTCTTGCTATTAATTTTTCTCATGAATTAATTTTCTATATTAGAATTAGAAAACCGTGATGCATGATGTATTATGTATAGATACAACTTGAGCAATAGTAATTTTTATAATTAGTAATAATATTAATTCTAAGTATTTTACAGTATACAAAGTGCGCATAATACTTTGCTAACTTCATTTGTATAAAATAATTTATTTTTTTCTTTCTAAACAACGTGATAGATATATATATATATATATCAATACATTCCTCTACAATTTAAAAACCTATAGGCATTTTTCATTAAAGTGGGAGTAAAAAAATATTCTTTCATTGGATTTTTTTTTAAGGTAGGCTTTTTTGAGATTTAAATGTGCAAAAAAAAAAAAAAAAGTCATGACTTTGAAATCTTTTGTGAAATAAAAGTGTATTTTTATTTTGAAATTTTGATAGAGTGAAATTTTATCCTTATATCGAATTAATTGGTATGTGAATTTATTTTAAAATATAATATTGTAATGTAAAAAATAATAATAAATTTATATGTAATTTTACGTGTGATGGGAGGGTATATATTCAGTTAGTTACTTAAATTTGGTGAAAGGGTACCATCGATCTTGTTCGATAATTTTATTTAAATGAAAAGAGTAAAGGTAGGAAAATTCAATCATAATCCAAGAATCAAATGCCTAGCTGGCATGACTTTAATTTTTTTTTTTTTTTTTTTTGCGCGTGAGTCTCCTCCTTTATATTCCTCTCCCCCTCCTCTCCATTATTCATTCTGCAACCTAAAACAAATATTCTCCCAATATTTCTCACTTTCTCTATACGTTTTTTCCCTACAAATCTTCTTTCCATTTGTTCCATTACACATACCATAAACAAAACTTCAAAATGTACACTCAACCGGAATTTCACAAATCAAGAAAAAACCACATGAACAACATCCCTTCATTCTCCTCTACTCTTCTCGACGAAATCTACCGTTCGATCGATGGAAATGCCGAAGATTTCAAGAAACCTTCGAAGAGACATGAAGAAATAGCTAGAAGGGCGTGTATGGTTGAAAAATGGATCGAAAAAGAGGCTATAGCCAAAAGAAAGCCAACATTGTTGCAAGAATTTGAGAATGATTTGATGTTTTTCACCTCAACTTCCAGCTCTTCCGATAGTTCCGGTGCCCTCTCTTCCTCCGACACCGAATTCTTCGGCTCCTCGTCGTCGTCAGCGACGACGAAGCTGCCGAAGACTTCGTGCTTCTCTGGCTCCGCACGCCTCAAACCGGTTCGAACCGGCACTCATCATCAGACAGAAAGCCGCGGTTTTCTGTCTGATGATAACACAAACAAAGAAGGTGATTTGATGAAATCAAAATCAAGGGCTTTGAAGCTTTATGCAAATTTGAAGAAAGTTAAGCAGCCAATTTCTCCTGGAGGGAGATTAACAAGCTTCATCAACTCACTTTTCAGCAATAAAAAACAAGACTTGAAATCCCAGAAATGCCCTTCAAAATGTTCATCAGCTTCGTCGTTTTCGCGGTCGTGTCTGAGCAAATATTCGCCTAATTCGAGGGAGAAATTGAGGAATGGGGATCAAAGAACGGTCAGATTTCATCCAGTGAGTGTTATAGTTGATGAAGATTCAAGGCCTTGTGGGAAATTACATATAAGCCCTCCATTGTCATCTACAGAGTTGAAGCAGAGCAAAATGCAGAGGAAAGTTGATCATCAAGAGGGTGATTTAAGGAAAAAGGACAATGAATTTTCCGATTTTAGGAAAATTCACGTCCTTAATGATGAAGACGAAGATGAAGAAGAAGACGAGGATTGTATGAGTGATTCGAGCTCGGATTTATTCGAGCTTGATCACTTGTCATTATTTGGAGACAATAGATTTTGTGAAGAACTTCCCGTGTATGAAACTACTCATTTTGATACTAATCGTGCTATAGCTAGTGGTTTGATTCGTTAATTAGAGATGAAATAAAAAAATGTTCATGTTTTTTTCTTTTTTGTTACTTAAGTTGTAAATTCGTTTTTTTAATCTATTAGATCTCTTTTACGCAATGCTTTTTGATCACATAGGTACAGAATTAGGTACTGTTTGGGCACTTTGGAATTTATGGAATTTGATGATGTAAATATTTGTGGGATTTTGTGGAAAAAAGCAGGATTTGGAATGGAGACAAACACTGAAAAAGAAGGGATAGATCCCAAGTTGGTAAGAGAGCGACAGATTTTGATAAAGAGGAAAAAAGAAAAAGAAGATTCGAGATCAAAATGAGAAGCAAAAAATGAAAGGGAAAGACAAATCTTCCCTATGGGAATAGGGAAAAGTGAGCATCTTTAATTACCTTTTTTTTTTTTTTTTTGGGTTTTTAATCAAGTTTGAAGGAATTTTGAGTTGCTTCATCACGATGTGTTCAACGGATCCCCATGACTTCAAGTAAAGTGCCACTTGATTCCAACTATTTTCCACACTTTTTTTGGTTTTGTGAATTGTGATCGGTTTTTGTAAATGCTACATAAAAAGGAAGGGTAAAAATTACGTGTAATGTTACATACTATGTAATTGAGACAATTTAAAAATATGAGTTAGATTATTAATTTATTAGTATAGTTCATTCACGAGTATAATTGGGTTACGAGTTTGAATTTTGGAGTGAGTCAAATATAAGTAAATTACCTATTTCAATTTTTTTCAATATCTTTTAAGTGTTTTTTTAATGATCGTTTTTATTAGAGTCGTCGTATGTGAAAATTATGAATGAATGCCTATTTACAAAACCGTTTTACATTGGGTTCATTATAAACTGAATATATTTGTTAAAAAAAAAAAATTGTATGGGAAGGTCTCGCATTTATTATATTATGGGTGAATTTGTGATTTCAACCCGATAATATTTCATAAAAAAAAAAAAAATGAGATTCAAACACTTTAATTTAACTTAAATGCAGGTGTATCAAAATGTTCTCTAATTTCACTCCTAGTCTTGTTAAACGTACAACTAATTAGCGCAATTTGTTTTTACTTTAGATTTTTCTTTGGATGCCAAGGTTGTTTCAAATTCCTTTCAATCTATTGTTGACTTGAAGTGCTTGACATCAGTTGATTAAAAATATAAACTATACATAGTATATAGTACAATAAAAAATATGATGTATAAAAGTAAAAGAAAATTTGAAAGCTCACAAACTAAGTCATGGGTTGGAGTGTCGTTAAAATTTTGCTTGGAAAAATTTCAGGGATAAAGTACAAGGTTAAGAAAAAAGGTATACTTCTCTTAACATCAATGTATAAATTAAAAAATAACTAAAGTGAACCAAACTACAAATGTTCCACGATAACACCATCATTCGATGTCATCCAACATATTCGAGCAACGTTTGTGAAAAACCACCTTCATGAACTCTGAAGGGTCAGAGTCGGCTGAACCAGAATTGCTTGAACCAACGACAAAGGGTTCGTTGACTGTTTCGCTAAGTGATCTATAATCCTGTTAACAGCTTCCCCTGATGGGAGATCGAAAGGGAACATAATGTTCAACGATGTGATCGGGTGTGTCTTCAGCCAATGCCCCAAAAGTGTTCCCCAATGGAACATATGTGGCAATAACCAGCGCCGACTTGAAGTCATCAATATCATCCTCATCTATATTCTCAAATCAGAGTCCTGCATTCATACAGAGTAAGGTGGGCATGAAGAAGAGGCCACAATGATGGTTGATTTGGGGTCGAGCATGGGGGCGTATAAGATAGTGGTGGCGGGTCCCTAAGGTCCTATCTACCCTGACGGCGACGTCGTGCTCGAGGACGTTTCCTTCGTCTAGAGCTTATAGCCTGAGCAACCTAATCTTGGATCTCGGGGATACTCGTGTCTAAACTGGTTCTGACGACCCTGTTCCCCGGGACCTTACGATCCTCCTACCTAGATGACATAAAGTCTCATTTACCCATAGTATCAGTCAATCATGCTTTCACAAACCTAACCCCAAATGTAAATGTAAAACCCAGTGTCATATAATTAAGATCAAAGACCCCTCACAATTTTATCATATATAGGAGTATATAATAGTTGTTCTTAATAAATACTCCCTCCGTCCCACAAGAATTTGCACACTTTTCATATATGGATGTTCCATACCAATTTGCACACTCCATAAAAGGAAATATTTTCACAACCCTCACCCTTGAAATATACTCATATTTACCCATATGCCATTACTTTTCCACACTCAATCTACTTTTTACTTTACTTTATTCATAAAAATTTACAAAACTATCCCTCAAAACATCAATCATTACACATTTTCTTACATATTTCTTAAAATGTGTGCCGATCAAAGGGTGCATAATAATGAATCGGCTAAATATTCCTACCCACTTCGATTAGTAGTATTTGGTCAAGAATGAAATGCTAGTTATAACTTATAACTTTTTTTCAGGACATCCAGTAATTCATTCCTACGAATCTTATCTGTCTTGTCAACGTTTTCATTATCAAACTGCTACACAATTAATTCCACTATTATTTAAAATGGAGTAATAAATAAAATTTACTAGCTATAGTACTCGCATTTGTAATCGCACTATCACGACCCTACAGTCATCCCCCAATTTCAAACAGTACTGTTACATAAACCTGTCCAATATTTATGTCCAATAATGATTTTTAATATTATCTTTATTAAAAAATTAAAAATGGAAAATTTCAAGATTTCAAAAGATGAAGTGAAACTATCAATTTTTACACGAGTTCCTAATATATTTTTCAAAAGACGTTTTTAACTTCTTAATTCGAAATATTATTTTATTTATATATTAGTAATTTTTAATTTCACTTCATTTAAAATACACAATTACTCACATCAGTATGTGTGTGAGTTGCACTAGTTGACATACTGTTTATAAAAGAAAAATAATTTAAAGTCTCAAAATAAACGTTGATAATTCAAAATAAAATAAGCTAAACATAGTCTTTTCTTGAGAGTTTCATAACCTGCCAATTTTATATTAGGGTTTTTTTTTTAATGTATCATTTCAGGATTATTTTTCCAAGGCCTGATAATTTATTTTTCAATTAATGTCATACGAGATGACAACAGGAATCTAGGTATATCTCTAACTTTATTTTATTTTTTGTGATCTTGTATAATTTTAATTGAAAAAATTAACATTTCTCTAGATCTTGCATTGCATTGAGAACAAAATTAAATGGAACTTTTAAATTGAGAAAAAAAAATTTAAAAATGAGCCCTAAATTGGGAACTTTTTTTTAGGGGAAATTGTGGCGTTTCTAAAATGGCTTAAATTTATATTTTGTTTAAAACTGAGACTCGATATAAATTCGTATATGTATATTTTTTTCATTTATACATCAATTCATATAAATTCACATATTATATTTACCCCGATTTGATTTATTTACTATCATAGATATTTACACCACGTGTAAGACGACTAGTACAATTAATATTTAATATTTTCTGTCCATAGTATCTATTTCAAAGTGTTTTTTTTTTTTTTTTAAACTATTTCAAAGTGTTAAAAATCAAGTAATATAGGTTAGCGTTCGAACTATTTTAAAGGTTAATAAAAAAATAAATTAACTCAAAGAAAAAAGTAAGTGAATACAATAATGGTTTCATCCGCACCGAATTTGGGACCGATTTTTTGTCCAAATTTTAAGAAGATTGATTGGCCTAACAAATACTATTGGAACTATATATTAATGGTTCGAAACCAGCAGTTTTCGGTTCCAAGATAATGGACACGAAATTGACGGTTTCGATTTTTGAAAGAGAGAAATCGAAACTGAACCGTATAATACACCGTTTCAATTTTGATTTTTCGACGATTTCGTTCAAAAGAAGAACCAGCGGTTTGGAACTTATTGGACAAGTGTAAATGGATGTGCCTAATTTATTTTTGTTAAGATTTCATTTATTCAAATGTACGTTAGTTGTTGAATCATAATGTTTCTCTTTAGGGGTGAAGGTAATGTGTTGATTTGAAGATGGAACCAATCAACCAAACCCTTTGGTTTGAGAAATTATAAAGTCATAACCAAATCAAAATTAATACATGAACCCGGTTTTTTTTTTTGAAAGATGAAAATGGGATATATATTAGCAGTAGCACAAGTAGTGCTAAGAGTGATTAGAGAAACGAAAAGCAATTAATTATGAGCTAGTTTGATAATATTAAATAATTAAATTAATCTCGATTTATACATTCAGTGGTTGTATGATAGCTACGTAGTCATCCGATAACCACTTCTTAATAACAAATTGTCCAAAGAATTAAACATAAAATTAATAACTTAGGGCATAGGAAGATTTATTTCATTGTACGTGTTCTCGAAAAGTAGATATACGGAGGAGTATGTTAATGTCACGTCAAAAGTCTTACTTATTAAATCAAACAATTAATATCGATATAATGGACGAACCTAATACAGTTAAATAAGAGTAAAATGAATGGTTAATGCTTATTAAGGAAAAGGACCATGTGTAGTAATTACATAACTAGCTACTATAGTGGAATTCCGCAAAACCCGGGAATTAGATATAGGGAGTATTTAAACGTGTACTAGTAATTCAATTCAATTCAATTGATAAAGTGGGATAGCTCAATTGGTTAGAGCACCACTACCTAGGCTTTAGGTCCTGGGTTCAAGTCATGGGGAGGGAAAAAGGGTTCGAGGCCTTAGGTCCTGGTTCGAGTCATGGGGAGGGAAAAAGGGTTCGAGTCATGGGGAGGGAAAAAAAAAGGGATGAGTATTTAACTTCCATAAAAAAAAAAAAAATAGTAATTCAATTCAATTCAATTTTTAATTTTTTTTTTAACAAGAAAGATTAGTTTTCATTATTACAAACGCAAGGCGCGACAAAGAGTCCATCCACATTAAACGGAGGGTCGATCCAGCAGAAAGAGTTATTAAAGTTTTGAGTCTCTCTAACTATCTTATGTGCCAAAGCATTAGCACATCGTTTAACAAATACAGCCTGAACATTGACGAATTGGGAGAGTATTTCCCGACAAGCTAAAATATAATCCCCAAGTGTAGTGTCAAAGGAAATCGTAGAGTTAATTGTATCAACAATGATTTTTGCATCTCCTTCGTCTATACAATTTATCCAACAATTCTTCTATTATATTTGTCGTGTTCCATTTATATTTCATTCTATAATTTTAATATTTTATTTTTTGTGTTCCATTGATATTTCACTCTACTGTAATTTTAATATGTGTTGTTTATACTATTATAGAATATTTATTATTTTTTAATATGATACGGGTTAGCTGTAGAATAAAATGGGAGAACACTGGAATTGGAATTGGAATTGGAATTGGAATTGGAATTGGAATTGGAATTGGAATTGGAAGAGTGATCTAAAAAATGCTAGTAGTAATTTTACTCTTGATAATGGAATACTTGATTGAGAGAGGGAAAGTGGCAGTATTGTTGGGCAGATATATTTTATGTACTGGACTTATAGCTGTGGGCCCAATTACTTCTAGATTTTGGGCTTTTGATGTATTATCCGTGGGTTGGGGTATATACCCCTCCAGCTTTGTTAGATACACTCCCCTGATTTATATACTCCCATTAAAGTACATTTGAGATAGATGCACTCCCCCCAAATTGTCTATTATACCCCTTTATCTTCAAAATTGGTATGATAAATGCAGACCCCTCATAAAAACCCTAATTATCTCATTTCTTTCCCCAACCCTCCTCATTTCTTCTCTATTTCCCCCTCATTTCTCCAATCGCCGCCGCCGCCCAAGCCACTGCCTCCAGCGCCGCCGCCCAAGCCACCGCCTCCAGCGCCGCTGCCCAAGCCTCCGCCTCCAGCGCCGCACCGCCTCTCTTTTCTTTTTAGTTTCTGCAACCAGCGGCGGCGACGCCCCCTCGCCCAGCGCCGTCGCCGCCTCCTCCTCCCTCCTTCCTTTCTCCCTCCGTCGCCGCGCTGAAACAAGTACCGTTTTTTTTTTCCATTTCTACAAGCGGCGACGGCGCCCTTCTCGCCTAGCGGCGCCGCCGCCTCCTCCCCACCATCCTCTTCTCTCCCCAACGGTCTTCCCCACGGTAAGCCTCGCGTAATGTTTTTCCCTTTTATTCCCCTTTTCTTTCTCTCTCTGCAACTTTCTTTCTGTTTTTTTTTTCTTTTTTTTTAATAATTTTGGACAAGAAAATCGACCAAAAAAATTATGGTCGACGACCATAATGTTTTTGGTCGACATTTCTTGTCCAAAATTAATTATTTTAATTTTATCGATACAATGTTGTCGACTAGGGAGTTTTTCATAGTCGACGATATATTCTACGTTCCATCAACCAGTGTCGATCGACACTGGTTGGTCGAAAAAAACTATTTTTTTTTTAGTTTTCTGACTTTATTTTGAATGGGTGACGCCGGAGGTTGTGGCAGCAGTGGAGGTGGAGGTTGTCGGAAAGTTGCGGCGGCTGTAAAATTAGGGTTAGGGTTTTGTATAAAATTAGGTTCAGTGTTTTAAGTAAGGAGGTGTATGTATCTATAAAAGGGTAAATATGATATTTTACATACATATTTAATTAATAAAATGGAAGGGGAGTGTATCTAACAAAGTTGGAGGGGTATATACCTCAACCCATTCTCCGTTTGTTCGACTTTCTTAAGAATTCGTTAAAATTTGATTATAACAGTCAACTATATGTATTCAACTGAAATTTTATTGGATTTTTTTTTACTTTAAAAGTATGTAAATTTAAAAAATTCATAGAGTACAGAGTTTGACTGACTTTTTTTATTGATTTATATGGATTTTGATAGACTTGACAAGATTGTGAAATATATTTTTTTAATTGATTTACATATATTTTCATAAATTTCGGCACTGAAACTATTAGTGTGAACAATTTTTTTTAATTAATATTATATATATATGTATATAAATAAAATATTTTATCAATACTATATATATATATATATATATTATTAATTTATATATGTATAAAGTTTATATATATATATATATTAATTCAGGAATATTTGTGGATCTGATCCGACTCATTCTCAATACGGGGAGGATTCGACTTGACCCAAAACTCGTGGGGTGGGGTGGGGAGGGTAGTCGCGGGTCGGATCAATATTGTCATCCTTACTTCTGAACTTTCTTCTTCAGAGTTTCCTGAGAGAATCCGTTAAAATCTCTTGTTTTTAGAAGAGATTTTGGATAGTGTAATTTATTTATATTTTTTTAGGAGAATCCAACAAAATCCATAGAGTATTAAAATCATGGGAAATTCTTAAATGCACAGTGTGCACAAATCATGTTTTGGTGCACACTATTTTTACCCAGATCCGTTTATGACCTGCCCGACCCAAGCACCAAAAGTTAAAATCTCTTCAACCTATCTATTCAGCAACAATTAAAAATTAAGAGAAAAGGGGGAGATGAGAGTTCGAAGAAGGCACCGGAGAAAAACGAAAAGATGGCAGTGGTTGAAGGGACCGATGACCTCCCTCCCATGAACGGAAGACGAACGGTGAGGGTTGCGATTTTCCCGATCTATTACAGATCTGAGCCTTTGTCGGTGGTAGCTTCCGATCGACGGCGCGTGAAGCCACTGCCGCCTCCAAAACGGGAAGATGAGAGATGAAGATAGCGTGCCAGCGGCGGTTGAAGGGTTTTTGCTCGGCTGATAACGACGACACCCATCTCTCCGGCGACCTCCCTCCTATGAACGGAAGACGAACGGTGAGAGTTGCGGCGTCTTTCACGGCCTCCATCTTCATCGCGGTTTGCCTGATCTGTTACAGATCTGAGACTTTGTCGGCGGTAGCTTCCGATCGGTGGCGACGTGGTTATTTTCTAGCGCAAACATATTGTCTTTCCAGTTTTGTTCTTTTTTGAAATTCTTTGCTGTTTATTTATTTTCCTACTCGTACATCTTGAATTGACCCAAGGGAAGAGTTTTTGAGTTGGTGAAGAAGGCTTGAGAAATGACCAGGTGGAACGGTGTTTGTTGTGTTTTAAAATAACTTAAGAAATTTTGTTATTGAAAATATATAAAAAGTGGTCATTTTGTTGAAATTGTTGAAAAGTGGTAATTTTGTTACTGAAAAGTGGTAATTTTGTTACTGAAAAGTGGTAATTATTATTATTGAAAAGTGGTAATTTTGTTACTGAAAAGTGGTAATTATTATTATTGAAAAATGGTAATTTTGTTATTGAAAAGTGGTAACTATTATTATTGAAAAGTGATAATTCTTATTATTGAAAAGTGGTAATTTTGTTATTGAAAAGTGAAAACTATTATTATTGAAAAGTGAAAATTTTGTTATTGAAAAGTGGTATTGAAAAAAATGGATAAAATAGAAAATATTATTATTGAAAAGAAAAAAATAGAAAAAATTAACTATTATTAGGAATTGAACCTATGATCTCATGAGTATAAAAGGTGTTTGAAACCACTTAGACAACAATAACTTTATTCTATAATTTTGCCCTTATTCATACATAGAGAGTTAACGTGTGCATTAGTGTGCACGTGCGCACTATGCTCAGGAGACCAACTCTAAAATCATAGACTCTTGAATACCTAAAGATTTTTAAAGACTTTTTAAAATACGTATTGAATACCTCAGGATTTTTAAAGACTTTTAAAAATCCAAATTGAATACCCCAAATTTTAAAAGTCCAAAAAAATCCTACAGAATCCACAACCAATACACCCCACTAAATATCAACTCAATTAGTTAAAACTTAATTTTGCTAAAATTGGAGAGATTAAAAATTAATAAAACTAAATATTTTTATATATTACTCCCTCCGTCCAATTTTATTATGCTCATTTCTTCGAACACGGATTTTAATAAATATTTATTAGTTTATATATAAAATGGATAAGTTTGGGGTATGATGAGATGTTGTGAGGTCCATATATAAATAAATAAGTGATGATGGGAGAGGTAAGATAAAGTAGAGTCAATAAACTCTAGTAGGTATTTCCAAAAATAGGGAATGTGCATAAACCAAAAAAATGAAAGTATATTATATTTTGTGAATTTTTTTTTAGAGTAGAATTACAAGATAGGAATATTGAAATTGCATCTCTCGCTCACCTATCTATTACAGATAAACTCTACCATAGACTCATATGCTAAACTCAATCTTGAGAGAGTGGAGAGTCACACAAGCAATCCATCAAGTTCCTCGATCAAGAAAGATAACAAATCTGCTTCAAAAAAGAAATAAATTGTCGCCCACTACGACTCGCGCTAAAAACTTCCCAAATCATAGAAGATGATCCAAGAACAACCAGTGTCAACCAAACACAGCTTCCAAACAACAAGGACCCACAAAGAGGGCAGGATACCCATAACAGGGGAAGATGACCCACAATAGGGGAATATGACCCATAAAAGGGGAGATAAAAACAACCGTAAAGCAGTAAAGTAAACAACAACAGTAAAGAAAATAACAACAGTAAAAAAACAAGAATCTAAAACGGGATCAACAGAAGAAACTCAACCATACGGTCACCGTGGCTCTGTCGGAGAGGATCTACACATTGATCCCAACAGGGAGACGACTCTTCTGCGGTCCGGCGGCGATCTGGTGGTATTCCGACGATGGTGAGCGGTGGTCTGACGGCGGATCTACTCAGACGATGGATGGCGACGATCGATCAAGATAGCTTCTAGAGTCTATATTTGTGAATTTATTCATGAAAAAATTAATACAAAATTGAAAATATATATTTCATCCGTTCATGAAATGTAGTGTCATTTGCCTCATATTCTTTATCCACCAAATGTAGTCACATTCACTTTATAGAAACCATCACCCTTCAACTATCACTTAATTACTCAATTTGCCATCAACTTTATTCACAAACAATTATTTTATTTATAATGTACCCTACAATACCTTTACTATATTTACTTTATCTACTTTTCCTAAAAATGTGTGTTAGCACCCAGATGGAACTATATTTGATGGATGGAGGAAATATATAATATTACATCCGAAATTGAAAAGATAGTCGAAGAATTTATTTAGGTGTGGTATACGAATTTCAATTTAAAATTGACATATTTCATTTAATAAAGCAAATACTCCCTTCGTCTCGTGATTACTTGCACACTGTTCTTATTGGAACGTCCCAAAATTACTTGCACACTCTTAATATGGAAATACCCCACAAAATTAATAACCCACAACATCATTTTATTTTCAAATTTGTCACTCATTTTTTCCATACATTTCACTTTACACATCATCAAATTACCTAAAATACCCCTCCTTTATCTTACATCATCAACCACTAAATTCACTTTTCTTAAACAACGTGTCGATCAAACCGTGCAAGTAATTTCGGGACCGAGGGAGTATTTAAAAGCGTGCTTATATCGAAGTCTCCACCATTGTAGCTCCAAATTCCGATAGCCCTCAGCTTTATTGATAACACCGTCAATTTTGTCATCTAAATCGTCCGGCTTTTTTTTTTTTTAATTGAGTTTCAGTAGGTCCTCATTTTATAGGTTGCAGAATTTAGGACATTTTTTTTTTTAAATTTAATGTTTGATTTATTTATTTTTTTCATCTCAATTTAAGATTCCACTTAAAATTCATCTTCCAAAGTAAAACAATATAAGATGATAAAAAAAAAAAAAATAGAGGTGTACAATTTATATTTTATTGTGAGATGTGCTTGAATTGAAAAGAAAAAAAATAGTCCGTTTGAACGGAGACAATTTTTTTTTTTTTTTTTTTAAATTAAAAAATTAACTTACAATTACGAACTTAATTCAACCTAAAGAGCGAAATGATGACGACGCGACTCCGGAGAAATCAAAGAGCGAAGCAGAAGACTACAAAGGGTAAAAAGTAGTAACACATAAATCTGATTAAATCTAGTAACACAAATTATAGTGTTACATTAAATTGTCCGCCCCAATACTCTGTCCCATAAACAATGTTGTGAATATATATGTAAGATTCACTAAAAGCTTATCTTGTTCCCAATTTGGCAAATTAAAAATATAGAAATGATGAGTGAAACCCCGGAGAGAAAAATCATCCCATTTAGTCCCAGTCGGAGCCGGCACTCTAACTCCGATCAACGGAGGAAGGTGGCAGCCTCCGCCGCGGTCACGAAGTCGCGAGGCATTTGTAGTCGCTTCAGCGATTGTATCGTTATGGGCCCTGCTGTTGGGCAGCGTGTCAGCCTAGAAGAACGTGTAATGAAACTCGACCAACTTGCTCGACGGGTACGCTTAAATGGATAAAAATCTACTTCTTCACTTTTTTTAAATTCGAAAAGATATAGACACATTAGGTGAAATTCATCTTTTTTATTTTCATTTATTATTTTAATATGTTGCAATTAGGAAATTAATTTCACACCTTTGTTATAATTAATTATTTTATTATATTAGAGAGATATAGTATTAGAAAATTAGTACAAATAACTTAATTGCACACCTTTTAAATTTTCAAGCTTTTTGATGAGCTTATTTCTTTTAAAATTAATCTTTCTAGATTAGGAAAATGGAATAAAAGGAATGGTATTATTGGTAATTCACTGATTAAATTGAGGGAGATTTAACTAAAGGAGGAGTATTATTAGTATTATTTTTTTATTTTTTTTGAGTGTGCAAAAAATGTTGAAACGCACATTAAGAAAAGTGTGCATATATAAAATTTGGGACGGAGGGAGTACATATTTATGTTCGAACATTGTGATTAATTAATTTATTCTTCATTAATGAAGGTTGAAGAAATAGACAGAGAAGTGGAGAAGCAGAAAGAGCTAAAGAGTGTGTACAAAATGAGACTAGAAAAGACGCAACTATTTCTGAAATATTGTCTACAAGTGGCACAAGACAATGGTTTCTTGGATCTCATAATAAACAAAGACCAAGATTTTTTAATTTCCCCCTCTATAAGTCCTCAAATTTCATCTCCAAGCCAATTCCACTCTCTTCTTGCTCCCCTTGTAAAACAAGCCAAACTCAATGGATGGTACATCGACCCCCAAGAGGTTAGTGTCTTTGTGACACTCTTGTGTGAGACCGTTCACACATGAAATAAATCTAATTTATTTAGTTTTATGAGATCTCATAACTTGCTCGATATATATTTTTTGTTCTTACAAGATAAAATTCTGGAATTATACTTTTGTAGGTAAGTAACTTAACTTTTTTTTTTTTTTTTATAAAAAATATAAACCATAATTTTCATGAAAATACTTATAATTTATTTTAGGGACCTGAAAATACATATTTTCATGTAACAAACTGCAGATAGAATTGCTCCACTTATCAGCTGAAGGAAGCACTGCAGACATCTACAAAGGCAAATGGAGAGGCCTCGACGTGGCGATCAAGTGCATGTACCCCGATTTCTTCCGATCAAACGAGAGCGGAGTAAACTTCTTCGTGCAAGAAGTCGAGACTCTATCGAGACAGCGCCACCCCCTCGTGTTGCACCTGATCGGGGCCTGTCTCGATCCTCCTGAAAACGGCTGGATTGTCACTGAATTTTTCAACACTAATCTTAAAGATTGGCTTCACGGCCCTGGAAAAAGACACAAGGAACGAAATGTTCCTATTCCTACATTAAAGAATAGGATTCGGACCGCCATGGAGATTGCTCAGGCAATGCAGTATCTTCATGAAAGTAGCCCCAAGATTCTTCATCGTGATCTTAAACCTAGCAACATTTTCTTGGATGATGCTTTTCATGTTAGGGTTGCGGATTTTGGACATGCCCGTTTCTTGCTTGACGGGGAAAAGGCTCTTACGGGAGAAACAGGTACACCAGTTTTGTGTTAGACGGTCTTATATTAATGAATTTTGGTGTCACCATTTTATATTTTAATTTTTTTTATTTAATTAGGTACATTTGTTTACATGGCACCCGAGGTTATAAAATGTGGGGCTTATGACGAAAAGTGCGATGTTTATAGCTTTGGTATAATTTTAAATGAGCTCATCACTGGAGAATACCCTTACATTGACACTGATTTCGGACCTACCAAGGTCACTTACAATTTTTATTTATTTATTATTATTTCGATCCTTTTCAATTACTTATATATATTTATTTTTATTCTAATTATCTATATAATTGATTGATGAGCAGATAGCGTATGAAGTTGCAGAAAATGGACTTAGACCAACGACTGCCATGTTGGATGAGCAATTGGAACCTATTATTCAATTGATAGCAAAATCGTGGGATCAAGATCCTTTATCTAGACCCAATTTCTGTGAAATTACATCCACTTTGAGAATTATTGACAAGACATTTAAAGATAGTTCAGAATAACTAATTAATTAGTAGTAGTATTAATCTCTTTTTGACAAAGTGGGATAGCTCAAGTGGTTAGAGCACCACTATCTAGGCCTTAGGGGAAAAAGGGATGGATATTTAATGTAATTCAAAAAAAAAAAAAAGTATTATTCTCTTTTTTCCAGTGTGTTTTCCGGTTATGTAACAATTAACTGATGAATATTCACTTTGATTAGTTGGTTTTTATGAGTGTCGGTCACCTTTTATTTTGATATGAATACACGATGGGATAGTTTTACTTCTTTTTTTCTATTTTTTATCAAGAGGTTAATTATGATGCAATTTGTAGTGCAATTTTTGTCTATTCATAGTTTGGAGTGATAGGAACTCTGTAATTTTGTTTATGGGTGCACTATTTGTGTCTCATTTATGATATTATTGATATAAAGCACCATTTTGATTGTTAAAAAGAAAAAAGAAAAAAAAGAATGGGAGACGATTAAGACAATACATTCCTTTCAATATTAACATTGATGAGAATTAAAGAGTGTGTTTGTGTCGTCTTTGCCAAACTAAATCCTCTAATCAATATACAATTAATGAAAGTTTTAATGATCCTTTTTGACAAAATGGAAAAAAGTGGGGTATTGGATTATGAAACAACTTTATTAGTAAGTGAGATTGATTTTAGATGTTGGGTTAAAGTGATATTTAGTTGGGGTCTATTTTTGCAATTTGCATGTCACAAAAATCACAAAGCTCCAAATAAAATCATTGTCAACTTTATTATTTGTCATTTTATTTTTATTTTTATATGAATCAATAATTCTACTCATTCTCAATAATGCACTGACCACACCTGATCATTTTTTAATTAAACAAAAATAAGCGTACATAAAATAATTAAGTTACTATTGCAAAGTATGCATAAATTCAAAACATTTAATATACAATTATATGGGTTAACAGATTGAAAAACGTGAGAATCGTAAATAATTAAATATAACCAAACATCGTGATTATGGGCGGTGACACTTAGCTACTATAATTAAAGTATTGAGTGGGTAAAATTTAAGCCAACATTAACTTTAATTGATAATAATTAATGAAGTGAAAAAAAATATTGGCGCAATGTGCCCTTCTATTCGAGCAATTTATTTTGTGTATCTTCTTTCTATTTATTTTTTAGGTATGTTAGGCAAAAATAATTTTATTACTCATTTACTCACAGTCACAGTGGGTCTTCATGAATTACCAATCTTTTTACCTTTTAGTTTTAGAGGTCACTTTTTATGTGAATTTAAAAAGTAGACTCATATTCCGTCCGGCCCCTACTGGTGTTGGTAGTGGTGGCGCCACCTGTCTCCGTCAAAGTCTCTCTCACACATCAGGCGCGAGATACTCAACATTTAAAAGGTAACAGAAACAAACCATTTTTTCTGAAATATCTTGCCATTTAACGCCGATAATCAGAAAACAAAAGGGGAAAAGAAAGAGGTGAGGAAAGTTTCAGAGTTTCGAGCGTTTAAAGTGAGTAAACTTTACACTATTTAGGTTTCTCTATTTTGCTTTACCTGTATGTATAATGCATTGTTACATGTATACATAGTGAGTGAGGCAAGTGTGTTAGAATTTTTTCGCAGGTTTTTCCATGGATTCTGAGGGTAAGGCTTCGAAGAAGAGCGGAGAAATAGCCAGTGACGTAATCATTAGCATCCACGGTGAGGAAAAAGATTCTAAGCATAAATTTGTTGCTGATTCACCGAATAGATTGTCGAATGATTCAGTAGTTAATGCGCAACTTTCCCCTGAAATTGTAAAATTAATGCCAAGCCCTAATAAACCCCCCAAAACCCCCAAAACTGAGAACATTGTCCGTCGAAAATCACTTACTAGGTCTATTTTGTCTAAGCCTAAGTCGAGATTTGGTGAACAATCTATAGCTCCTGATGGTAAAATCTATGAGAATGATGCATTATTGGAAGAACGCCCTGTTTCTAGGATGGGTTCACCTAGTACTAAGGTGGATAATTATAGCCCGAAACCGTCGTCGCCTGGTGGTTTTGGGTGGGTGGATAAG
Organism: Galeopsis tetrahit; assembly: GCA_963675135.1. Classification (NCBI taxonomy): domain Eukaryota; kingdom Viridiplantae; phylum Streptophyta; class Magnoliopsida; order Lamiales; family Lamiaceae; genus Galeopsis; species Galeopsis tetrahit. The sequence continues at coordinate 6,939,257 of OY776126.1, forward strand.
GATGAAGAAATATATAAGAAAGTTAGTAGTGTTAAGAAGATGAAGTATAGGAAGGTGAAAGCTAAGGTTTTGATTGAATGGTTTCTGTTTCTTTGCATTTTGGGGTGTTTGGTTGTAAGTTTAACTGTTGAAACCGTGCAAGAGTGGAGAATTTGCCATTTGAGGATTTGGAGGTGGTGTTTGCTTGTTTTGGTGACCTTTAGTGGCATATTGGTTACGAAATGGTTGATGAATTTCGTTGTTTTGTTGATTGAGTTAAACTATTTGCTCAAAAAGAAAGTGTTGTATTTCGTACATGGTTTGAAGAAGAGTGTTCAGGCTTGTATTTGGTTGGCTTTGGTGCTACTTACTTGGGTTTTGCTATTCCAAGAAGCGAAGGTGAAACGAACTCGTAGAGCCACACGGGTTATGGATTTCATTTCTTGGAGTATTACTTCGTTGCTGATTGGTTCCTTCTTGTGGGTGTTGAAAACTTTGCTGCTAAAGATCTTGGCATCTTCGTTTAATGTGACTACATTTTTTGATCGAATTCAGGATTCGATCTTTCATCAGTTTATCCTGATGACTTTATCTGGGCCTCCAATTATGGAGTCAGCGAATATTTCTAGATTTAATTCTTTTGTCCCGAAGAAGGGGAAAGAAAAGGAGGAGAAAAAGGCGATAGATATCAATAAAATTCATCAAATGAAGCAAGAAAAGGTTTCAGCGTGGACGATGAAGATGTTAGTTGATATGATATCAAATTCGGGTTTAACCACTCTTTCAAACCAAATTGATGAAAGTTTCTACAATGGAGGAAATGAACAAATTGATAAAGAGATTACAAACGAGGAGGAGGCAATTGCTGCTGCCTATCTCATTTTCAGAAACGTAGCTAAGCCTGGCTGCAAGTGAGCAAACTCATCTCTTGAAAATTGAATTTAACGAAGATATTTTTATATTTGCTGTTGCATGATAATCTTTTTTTTTTTCCTTTTTTGTGTGTAGGCACATTGATGCACTTGATCTGAGTAGATTCATGATTAAAGAAGAGGTGGAAGTCGTGTTTCCAATGATCGACGTTGCTGAAACAGGACAGATTGATAGAACAACTTTGATCGAGTGGGTGGTATGTGACACCTCTCTCCAAATCTTGCTAGCCTTAAATTCTGGATTTATTGTCTTAATTTAGCCCTAAATGAGTGGATTTGCAAGATAATTAGAGATCAAAAGAAGTTGGTAAAGAAAGAGCGCCACTTTTTTCTTCTTTTATTATTAAAAAATGCTCTCTTTTACTCAAGTTTGCTCATTTTTTCTTTTTGGACACTCCACTTTCTGGAATTGATTGTTAATTTTTAAAGTTCTTCATTTTAGTCCTTTGACCTGCTACAGCTGGTTTAGAAGCTAGTTTTGAGCTCATGCGACATTTTTTTGTAATTTTTATTTTTTGTTCATCCTTTGAACTTTCAAAACCGATTACTAACCCATTGTAGCTAAAAAGTTTAATTTTGAAAATTAACAGGACAAAATCAATTTGGAAAAGTGGGGTGTCCTGAAAGAATAAATGAGCAAACTTAAATGACTTACAAAATCTTTTCCCTAAATTCTAATTTTATGTTGCTTCCATAGCTCTAGTATGATTTGAGTTCTTTAAATGTAAAAGGTTGGTTGAATGGAAGCATGGACTTGTTTTTCAAGTTTGTCATATTTCGTATTTGTGCAGCTTCAGGTATACCAAAGTCGAAAAGCACTAGCTCATGCTTTGAACGACACGAAAACCGCTGTAAAGCAATTGAACAAGCTTGTTACAATGGTTCTTATTGTTATAATGATAGTAGTCTGGCTTCTCTTAACTGGAGTAGCAAATACCAAAGTTCTCGTTTTTCTCTCATCACAGCTTGTTCTAGCGGCCTTTGTGTTTGGAAACACTTGCAAAACTATATTTGAAGCTATCATATTTGTGTTCGTAATGCATCCTTTTGATGTTGGCGATCGTTGTGTTATTGATGGTGTTCAGGTAATTTTAACAAGCCATTTTCTCCGCTGTTTGAATCATTCATTATCGATCGTTAGTTGTCTAATTTGTTCTTGCATGATTATTCAGATGATTGTTGAAGAGATGAATATTTTGACAACCATTTTTCTGAGATTTGACAATGAGAAAATATACTATCCGAACTCAGTTTTGGCTACAAAACCGATTAGCAATTTCTTTAGAAGCCCGGATATGGGTGATTCACTTGAGTTCTCGATTGATTTCAAGACCCCAATTGAGAAAATAGGCTCTTTAAAGGAGAAAATTAAAAAGTAAGTTTCGATTTCTTCTATTTCTTTGATAAATGGTGTGGATTAACATCTCTTATTCATTTTTTTCTGTATAATGGACAGGTATCTAGAGAAAACCCCCCTATATTGGCATCCTAATCACAATGTGGTGGTGAAGGAGATTGAAAATGTGAACAAGATTAAGATGGCTCTATTTTTCAATCACACGATGAACTTTCAAAACTATGGGGAGAAGAGCAGACGCAGAAGTGAGCTGGTGCTCGAGATGAAGAAAATCTTCGAAGATCTGAAAATCAGTTACGATCTTCTTCCACAAGAAGTTCGTCTCAGTCAAGCTGAAAAGTGAGATTGCAGAATCTGGAATCTGATTTCGATATCCAAGTGTAAGTAGCAACTTTTATGATCATGCCATTAACCATCTATTGCAAACGATGTTTAATTGCTTAGTGTTAGAGCTAGTTTGGTTCGCATGATGGGACTAATAGGGTTAGTTAGGATTGTTATTTTTATGTATGGATTGATGAATTATATTTAATTTTTAAGGTTTGTATGATAAATTATTTTTGAATGTTTGAATTGATGAATTAGTGATAAAAACTGATTAATTTACAATAATGCACCTCTCATCTCTAAAAAAAATGGTTGGTTAATGTGTTGATTTTTCTGGTTGCGGGATAAAGGGAGAAAGTTTTCCAGGCTGCGGGTCTGTGTTCAGCGAACCAAATGTAGAAATATGTGAGACTATATTTTATATCCACCCTAATCCTGGGAGTCAAAGTGGCCCTTAATGTCCATATACTAGTATACTACCATAATACAGGCCATGTTTGATAGTTTAGATTAAATTTAGATTAACTATATACCATTTTTATTGGTTGTTTGATAACTTAGAATATGCTTTAAAATTTATAAAGTTTAGATATCATCTTAATCTTAGATAATCAGTCTTTGCTATCAAACATGTTCTAAATGTATATTATAATTCTCCTTTATTGATAAATGATAGTGTTTGGAATATAACTAGTGATAGACTAGTACATGACATCATGTTAAATGTACTGTATATTGTTCTTGTTAGTGCTATTATTGCCAATGTCATTGCAAACTTTGATCCGGTTAAGATCAACTAACCTTTTGATTAATTCTGTTTTATCTTGATGGGCCTCATTTTGAAACTGGGCCGAGACGTATGATCCAGGCCCAAATAAAGCGTAGACCATACTATATTGGGCTGTTTGGCCCATTATCAAATTAATTGTCGCAAAATAAGCGAAACCTTAACAGTGGCCCATTATCTGTTTGAATAGCATATGGTAGAATAGTGATTCAATCATCCACTATGAAAATTGAAAAATGCTAGCTAGGAAATTGAAAGCTTAATTAATTAATAGAGGAACTTTCTTCAGCATTACATGAGATAGATCTTACAACCACTTCTTTCTAAACACAATATATAGCTCCTAACAACTCCTTAAATTTCCCCTAAAAATACCTCCCATTCCCATTCCCATTCCTTCTAAATGATATTTTCCGAGTACTGGACTTTTTCTCGTACTCGACTCAGACTCAAACTCGATATGCAACGCCTTGCCCCGGGATAAACCTCGCGTTATCCTCAGTGTACACATGCGTCTCATTCTTCAACCTAAACCCAAAATACATGTGATTATAAGTTTTTTTTTTTTTTTTTAAAACATTGTTTATATATGTTAATGCAAAGTATTAATAATAATGGAAAGTAGTCTTACGTTTTGGCAATTGTCTTATTTAGAATGGTTGAGGCGACAAATGAAGGGCCATTCAAGTACAAAAGTTCCCCATCAATTCTCTCTGCAATTTTCTTGTCCATCTTTCCAGCATCAATGCCCAGTGGCTGATCAGACGCCTAATTTTATAGGTAAAATTATGAATTTCAAACATAATTAATTGTCGGTATATAAATGAAAGTGAACTTTTTTTTTATTTTATTAAAGGAGTAAACATTTACTTACAATAACCCATCCCCATGTATCTGCAAATGACGGCACATGAGCCGTGTAAGCACGAACATCTGCAAACGCGCGAGCACAAATCTTGTTAAAAATAGTCCACCATCATTTTCTTGTTAATTAAATTGATGTAATAATTAATGAGAGACTTACACTTGAAAACCTGTTTTATAGTATTGTAGATAGATGAGAAGACCTCTGTATGAGTAAACACACCTGCTGGTCCAGCCTGCGCGCATATAAAAACATTTAGTTTCACTTTTCGTATTCCATCATACTGAATTTTTATTTTTTAATGTGTTAGATGGAATGAATATGGACATTTGATTTTTTTAATTATCTATACAATCATATATAGAGTGGAATACAAAAAATGTTAGGTGTGACGGACCTGAGTGACAAAGATGCCACCATTGTTGAGCTTAGGTTTCAAAATGTTTTCGTAGAAAGACTTAGTGTAGAGTTGATAACAAGGCCCTCCTTCAACTGGATCGGCTAAATCTCCCACTATGATATCATATTTCTCTTGCCTTTCTTCCAATTCAGCTCTTCATCATGAAAAATAATCATATTTATAAATACTAATAATTAATTAAGTTATGGATTTTAATTAAATAATTAATATATTCCTTACTTGGCATCATTTATCACTAAATCAAGCTTCATGTTATGAAAAGCCTCGTGATTTGATGTGAGATGCTTCCTACAGAAATCCACAACCTCCTGCAAGATGCATGATCACATACCAAATTAATTAAACAAATATTTCTCCAAATTAATTAATAAAATAATAATAATCTCTGACAAATTAGGTCATGTATATAATATTCTTGAAAATTATTGTATTTGGTCTTACGTTGCAAGCAATGTCGGTATAATATATGGTTTGCCTGTCATATCAGGTTACGTTTCACTAATCACGCCTTTGAATTTACTAATAATAATAATAATTACACAAAACCAAAAGACAAACCCAAAAAAAAAAAAAAAAACAGATTTTTTGTGTCACCTTAACATGAGGATTAAGGTTGTCAAAAAGGGAGCAAAATGAATTCAAAAGAAGCAATAATTAGTACTCTATCTTGTCTACAAATCCACTTGGAGAAAATTTGGTCATAATTAAATTGTGCACTCATAATATATACTAGTTTTTATTTTATTGAATTTTGTACCTGATCGATATCACACATAACCACTTTGTCGATTGATTTGTGCTTAAGTGCTTCCCTTGCAGTAGACCCTTCTCCACCACCCATTATAAACATCGTTTTTGGGCTGAAAATTATTAAATCATAAAAATCGAATTAATTAGAAACTCAGAATTAAAGATATGCCAAGTTGGTATGCACATAATTATTTGACCTTTTATATATATAATATAGTCCTAATTTATTTATTTTGTCTACATGCATCACATATTATTGCGCATGCTTAAGTTTGAATGGCCAATTTAATTTACTAAGGTCATGATTATGAAAAATATATATACACACATATTAAATATAATTAACAATACTAATATATATGGGGAGTAGATATGAATACTCACTTAGGGTGGCATAATAGGGCTGGATGAATCAAACATTCATGATAAATAAATTCGTCAATTTCTGCACTCTGCATCTTTCCATCAATCACCAAAACCTGCATGCGCACCAAAGGTTAATTCATGATTGATTACACCGTTTTAATGGAGTATAATATACTACTAATCAATTTAATTAATAATATACCCAAAAACGTCTTCAACAAATTAATAAATAAATTTAGTATATACCTTGCCAAAACGTTTTGTGTCCAGAAGAGCTATGTCTTGGTACTCACTAGTTCCTTTGTGCAGCACTCTGCGTAATTTAATTAATTTAATTATAAGAAAAATAATTTTATTAATGATAATGAAATTCATCCAATTGTACAAAGCATGCACTGATGCACAGTTAAAGTTGACACTTTTAGCAAATTACAGCTAAGCTAGCGATCGATTAATGACTTTAGTAAATGAGTCAAATTAAATACCGTAAATTCATAATTCAAATTAATCATATAATTAAATCGTTCTCTTTATAACTATAGCCTTGAAAATATATATATACGTACGTGCACTTGGTGCACCCTTACAAAGATAATCATGATTTTTTTACTGTGTTCTGAATTATAGTAAAGCTATATGTAAAATGTTGTAATATATATTGGGAATAATATATAATGGTTCTCATTTTAATATAAGTGAAGTCTTTTATTGTACTGTGTGAGATAAATAAGGGCGCACAATAAATGATATTCTATTGATCCGTATAAAACTGATCAAAACATCACTATCTTTATGGGACAGTTAGAACTAATATTATTTAAGCTGTGCATGCGGTAAACCTAGCTAGAATTAGTTAAATCAATATAAGTAGAAAATTTGCAGGAAAAAAAACATGATCGTCTCATATATATGATACTAACACCAAATTACAAAACAACAAAAAGATCGATGAAGATATATCAGAAAAAAGGGTTACAAATTAAGTTACATGCATGCATCATATTAAGAAAATTTTGTAAAAACACCAAAATAATAATAATAATAAATTAAGAATATTTTTATGATAAAACCATGCAGTACATGTGTGTAAATAGATACCTGTTCAAAGCAAAAGACCACTTGAGATCAACATCAATCTCTTCTTCGAACCAAGAATCGTCGTCGTTGTCGTCGTGGCTCTCTTTCTCTATTATCATGTGTTTGGCTTCATAGTGTCCTTGTGACATCAAACCATTGTTGTAAGAAAGGAATTCCACAACTTCACCCATAATTAATCTTTTTTTCTTAAAAAAATAGATGCAAGAATTAATAAGAAAAAATGGTTGTAAACAAGCAAGGGAGAGAGAGGGAGAAGAAGTCAAGTGTAGCTAAATATTGGGGGAGTGAATTTGAACTAAATGTCATGTCCTTTTATAGGCATCAAAAGTTTAGTTGGTGTAGCTAGCATTTTTGTCTTTTTATAATAATCCTCTTGTTGTTACCTATTAATCTATCCAAAATTAGAATCAAATCCATTAAACAATCACACTAACCAACATTTGTTATGGATCATTAACACAATAAACTTAGACTAATATGAGAACTCATCAGTATAATATTTTAAACCAACTCAATTTTTTATTCAAAATAATAATACGTGATCTGAAATACCTTTTTTTTCACACGCATGTTCAACTATACATGCTTTTGTTACGAATGCACACAACAAAGTTGACTATTACGGTTCAGAGCTTCAAGCTAGGGACCAATCTAACATGTAATTAAACTCAAATCCTTTTTTTTTTGAAGTCTCATCCTAATTACAATTATATATGATGTAATTAATTCATAAAGTAAATACAATTCTAACAAAATGCTTGATAAGTAAATGGATCATATTATAATTGGTACTGAATTATCATCTTTGGTTGAAGGCATAGTTGTTAATAGATTTGAATTTTGACTAGGTTTAATATATAATTATTATTATGCCAAATTAGTGAAGAATATTGTGATAAAATAAAATAGGAAAAAAAGCATGCGCAATTTGTTCGGAATATAGGAAGTTGGAGATTAAATATATTTATTTGGAGCGCGTGACTAATGTGGGTCCCATGTTGGACACGCTCGGCCCCACGCCTTGATGACATATATGATCTCTTCACTTGTTGGTATGTGTATGTTAGTTATGCTCCAACAATTCAAATCTACAATAATTATAGTATCTCATTTTATCCTTATATTTTACTTTTTAAATAAACGAATAAAAAAAAAAACTCGTATGAAGCATTCTAAACGATAAAGAAATTGGTATTAAGGAAGTACCTTTAAACGACAAAATGTATGAAACCGTCTCACAGATATTTTTTTCGTGAGACGGATCTCTTTTTGACCCATATTTTAAATTGTTTAGTTGAACAACTCATTTTTTTTCTCCAGATTTTATGTTGATAAAAAAGGTGATAAAATTTAAGTAAAAATCGATAATGTTTTCACTTTTTATATGGGGTCCAGAAATACCCGTCTCACCCAAAACTAGCTCCCTTCAAATGATGTACCGTGACTAAAATTGTTTAAAGTACACAAAAAAAAAAAAAAGTTATGTAATTTAAAATTAGTAAAATATTTCCGAAAATCCCTTGGCAAACTAAATAATAGAGACAAGTTAAATATATGAATCTTTTATTGGTGAATATGTGGGGTAGGTAATTTCATGAATATAGGAGCATAAGTGGATAAGGCGTGCGACATTTTAATGGGAGTTGGCGGAGGAGACAGGCGGCAGCCGGTGCATCTTCATGGTAAGAGGGCGTGCGCTTCTTCCACTAATTAAATATCCTTTTCTTTCTTTCTTTTTTTTCTATATAATATCTCTAATTATCTCTCCAACTACTTGGACTCCACCATTATTTTTCTTTCAATTTGCCCCTTTTCTATTTGTTTTAGTTTGTACTAGTATTAATTATAATTAAACATTTCTTAATTTAATTTTAATCATATTTTTATTTTTTAATATTATATATTGGTAATATATTTTGTTTTAAATTTATTTCTAAATTATATACATAATATATATTATTAGATTAATACATTTTCAATTGTGAATGTTGAATAGGAAAAAAATTGATATAATAAATGCTTAATTTTTAATTAATTGATAACGATTAATTTTTTCTTTCAATTTTTATTAGAATTTTAAAATATAAATTAATTAAAAAAAAAATTAGAACGTAAAATAGAAGACAGTGCCACGTAAGCTCGGATACAATGCACCTAATTAAGATTAAAATTTCAGCACAAGAGAATATAATTATTTTCCTTGCTGATTATGGCGAAAACTAGATTAATTCTTGAATTCTAAATTAAAAAATTTGTATAACGTAGATTTTATACGTAAGATGAATCTCATTTAATTATGTTATATGATTCATAGATTTATGAAACTAACTTCATTTCAATTTTAGTTTTTAAACAAGTGTCCTTTTACAAGTTTTAAATTTAATTTACTCTCAATTTTCTATTTTCTATTAAAATAAAGTACGCATTCATGTTAAGAGGATATGAGAGTCCAGATGTTTTTAAATACAAAAAATAGGAAGTATTTTATAGATCAAATTATTCCCAACATAAAAAACAAACATATTTTACATAATCTACAAACAAAAAATAAATAGTACTCCATATTTCACATAATCTATACTTATTTAATTAATCTAGAGAAAAAAAAAATGTATTTGTGTTCTACTGCATCATTCACTAGTGGGTCACTATAAAGGCAAGCATAGGCAAAAAGAAGTGCTCATTGGGTTCCTAAACTACCTTATGATGGGAGACAAGACAAGCCACAAAAAGTGTTAAAATATATTTTTAAAAATTATGAAATAAATCCCTCAAGTGATATTGCAATTGCATACAAAATTTATACTCCATATTGCTAGGCGGCTGCAATCGTTTTCGTGGGCTTTTTTCCAAATTTAATAAAAATGAAAAGGTTGTCTCAATCTTTTCTTGAAAAATGTCGTTATCCCACTATACAAGTCAATGCATTTAAAAAAAAAAAAAAACTCATATTAAGCTTCTCTAAGGTTTATCTTTGTTTTTAACACAGAATTTAAAAAATTATAAATATAAATTGTGCAGTTGAGTTTAGATGTGTTAATTTACAAATATACTCTTAAAAGTAAATGTAATTTAGTGATAACAACTACTCTAACTAATCCCATTTTTTCAAGATCAAAACCAGTTTATAAAGCATAGTTCAATGTATTTTCAAATTTGATTTGAATTTTTTTTTTTAAACAAGTTCAAGATGAAATTGTTTACCATCCATATCCATCTTGTGTGAGGATGTGAAGAATAACAAATGAGAGTATTAGTTGTAACCTCTCTTGTAAATTTTTCTCCTATATAGAAGAGGCCTGACAATCATTTTTTCTATTCAATTTAATGATTTAATTAATTTCATATTCAACTTTTCAATTCATTCCATATCAATTTTATATTTCTCAATTATCTCAATATGCACTCTATTCAATTTTTTATTTATGAAATTTTATAGAACCACAACTTACCAAAAGAGAAATGTAAAACTTTTATTGAAACGGACTAAAACAAATAAAGTGTAGTTTTTGAAAAATACAAGGAATATTATAATGAAAGGGTCAAACCTTTTCAATTCAACCCTTCGCGATCATCTCCTCAAGTTGCTACATGCGCGCCTTCATTACACACGTCACTACTTATTTTATTTTATTGATATTTCATACTTACGTTTTCTTTTTTTTTATCTTTCAGTATGTGCAAGGTCTTAAAATCATGTCTCATCTAATCCATTGTAATTTTAAACATTTGATTCTGTTGTGGTTCCTGATTAGGGTTAAAATGGTCTAAAATTGTAAAAAAAAAGTATCTTAATTTTTATGTAAATATTAAGGACACTTAATATGGAGTCGATAGAATATTATAAATTTCCTTTTTTTAGAAATCACTCTAATACTTTGGCTCGGTTAGTTGAATGACAAATTTTAATTCAACACCTTTCCAATCATTTCAATTCAACGCAATCGAAAATTAAATGGATATAAAATATCCTATTGTATCCCCAAAACCTACCGACCTATTAATTTCATACATAGTTGTCTAAATTATCAACCTCGCATGCTAAGCCATAAAATATTAGTGTTATAAAATAATACCACGTGTAATGATTTAAGATTGTCTTATTGTCCCATAATAATATATTTTGATATATGATCTCCTTTTAATTTGAGTGTATGAAAATTAAGATGAAGAAGCTGAAGTTCCATTATGTAAATAGGCTTTGATAATGACTTGATCTATGATCCAATTTAAGCATGACATGTGTTGGCCACACTAGCTCAATAGTTTTAGTTTTAGGACAATGATATTAATTAAATTATTTTTGGTTCATAGACTCCTAACACACACGCGCAAACACACATTACGCCGTTTGATGTGTCGTTTTGTAGTTGCTCATGATTTCAGATAATAACTTTCCAAATAAAAATAAAAATTGAGGCACTTTCATGTAGTGATATTGTTTGAAATGAGATCGAACGTCAAAATTCAAAATTAGTGGAAAAATTATCAATTCGAACTACTTTCACCATTGTCTTACTTTTTCCATAATGAATTTTGAGAGTGAGGGGGAGAGAGTAATTGACTAGAGAGAATAATCGATACAAATTTAAGAGATAGTAATTGAATAGCTTTTGTTAATAAAAAAAATGATTTTTTTTTATGCATTCTCGCTAAAAATATGTAAAATTAGCAGGTAAATGAATAAGTGAGCAAAATACATGAGCAAATTTCTCACGCAAATACTTGCCAATACAAATAATTAAACTTGAATAAGTCGTATGTTCAATAGTTAAATCTTGAGTTCAATTTTGAATGCATTCCATCTTGGTTTTGTACAAAGTTAATATAAACATCTACCTTTGTATATATATTATATATATATATATATATATATATATATATTCACATAGAAAAAAATAACAATAAAAAACATATTTATAATAGTAAGGTCAATCCGATGCACTTTTTATTTTCTTTTGTAATGACAACAAAATCCAGAGCAGACTAATACAATTTGCAAACGTTCATAAAATACTAAAACTATTGATAACTTTTGTGATGAATTCAAGAAAATATAAAAATGATTGCACTTTACTATCTCAAAGCCTAACAAAATCAGTGGGCTGCAATGGATTGTTCCGTTCATTTAATCATGCTCGTGTATGTTTGCATTGTGACACAAGGATGACGTAATCATGACAAGAATTACCATGTTTGCATAATACAATGATGATATTAACATAAGTATGAAAACTTTGTAGGAAAAAAGTGCTTTTACCCAAAATGATTTGGCAATGTAAAAGCTTTGTAGTAAGTGGATCACTATATACAAACCCAACTATTATGAATGTGGCTTTTTTACAGCATTCACTTTTCACTATAATTCACAATTATTACATTACAGCACGATTCAAAAATAACACGTTTATGTTTCAGACATATGTGTAGACATTCACTAGTTATCATATTCGTGTCATTATCACAAGAGCACAAATCACATATTGCCAACCCTACTGTACCTACAGTGCAATCGGACGAAAACTTCTCTTATGCATACAGAACATTTAGGGTGTGTTTACAAACACAACTAACAGATTCCAAAATCACTTATTTTCAATTCTGGAAGTTGTTTGTTAATTTGGCATTAAGCATAAATCAGCACAAGTCTTCAATTATAGCTCAAAAAGTTTTTTTATCAAGAAGAAAATATAAATTGCCATCAGTTCAGATGTGTAAATTAAAATTGTTTTAACCATCCAGAAATAGCACTTTTTAGTACATCTATTCAGGTAAAAAAAAAAACTCAGATTTTACTCTACTTCAATAGCAGCAGGTGCCACAACTTGAGGGATAAACTCCTCTTCCTTGGGTGGATGTATGGTTACAAGGTCGGGCAAAGGTGTCATTGGTCCTTGCTTACCCTTCGGGTCCCAGTCGAGCATAATTTTAACCTTGATACCAAGCACACCCTGAAAAGAAAGAGAATAATGTTAGAAACAAGGTTAATTCTTTAGCACTACAAAATCAAACTTCTCAAAGTATTATATTTAGGAGAGTAAATTGCAAAATTGATCCCATATCCATTGGTTGGTCCATAAAAATTATATTTCTCAATTAAGTCCTACTATAACTTTTAAAGTATCACAATTTTAGTCCTACACATTGATTTTTTTTTTTAATTTTTGTACTTTTTTTAATTGAAATTAACGTGTTTTGATCTCATTATGCCACGTAAGTGATGTTAGTCTGGTTGCTACAGGGAATTCTAAGTGGCAGGTGCAAAAATCATGCAAATTTGTCAATATTGGATTAAGAATGCATCATCATAGAGGTTGCGAGACTTGGGGTCTGTTTTCAATCACAATAAGCAGCTTCCAGAATCACATTTTTTCAAAGCTGTCTCGCAACTTTTGAAAAAAAAAGTAATTCTTGAAGCTGTTTTGTAGAGTTTGAAACAGGCCGTAATTGAGAAAATTGACTCGTATGGGACTAGAATTGAAACACCGAACACATACCGGACCAATTTTGCAAATTACCCTACGTAGTGCATTGCTGAGTATACATTCTACCAAGTGAAAGAATATTTTTGCAAAAATAAATAAAGGTACCTGTCTAAGTAGAACATGTCGAACAGCAGCATCAATGTACTCCTTGACTGGTTGTCCAGAGGATATCATGTATCCATCCTTGAATTTCATGGATTTGGCACGTTGTGCACGGAGCTTTCCACTTACGATCACCTAGAGATATAAGGCCAAAATCAATGCTAAGAAGATATGATATAATTTAGAGTTGAAACTGAAATAAACATTTTTTTTCTTTAGGGTGGGGGGAGGAATTTCTAACTCACCTCACATCCCTTAGCACCACTTTCCATAACGAACCTCAAAACACCATAGCAAGCCCTAAAGGACAGGATGAAAGGAAATAAGGTTAGTAGAAATGAATAGAGTGAGAAAATCCCCACTCATCAAACTAAATCTCCAATGCAAGTTGTCATATTTTCAGTATCTTTTTATTTGCACAGATTTCATAATCGGATGCTTAATCCAGTTCAATGTTGATATTCAGCTTAGCTTCATAACATATTATTTCAAAAGGATATGTTTTTCATCAAAGACTAGCTTTAACTTGCTGGACATGTGGAGTGTGGACATCCAGAAATTTAGGTTCACCTCCAATACAAGCATGCCAAGTGATGAAGTGAGTGAGTCTCTTACAAAATATCTATATGCAAGTCCTTGATTTTTTTTTGAACTAAGTATATTTCCCATCTTAAATCTGCACTAGGAAGATAAAGTTTCTCCTTATGATTTCATGGGGAAATCAGATTTAGTCACCTTCAGACACAAGATTGGCACTTACCAGTTACCACAGCTATATTCTAAGTTACTGCAGTTGCTCTAAAAAACATTCTATTTTACATTGATTGAAAGAGAGAAAATTATCATCACGGACAGAGAATGAAATGTGTAACGTCAAAAATTGGTCCTACGAAGAGAAAGGTATCACAACATCTTATGATGATGAAATAGACTACAAATAGACATAAACTTAAAGTACGACAGAAATATCCATGATTCAAAGATATTCGGACAACAAACTTGAAATGTATACCTCCGAACTGCAAGGCCTCCAAGCAGCTTGTAACGTAACGACTCAGCCTGAGCAATGGCACACAGACCCCTGTTATTGACCTTCTCAGCATAAAGCTCCACACTATTCTCTGGAAACTTGAAACGCTTTTGAACTACCGAAGTAAGCTCCCGGATTCTCCTACCCTTCTCTCCTGAAGAGGAGAAAAACATGAAATTAGATAAATTTACGTTGAAAAAATAAAAATAGATATAAGGGGTCTTATTGACCATCTGTGTGACTATTTCCTACTAGAACTTTTTATGAAAAGAAACTAAAAAAATAAACTCCCGTTCCACATATCAGAATTACAAACTCACAGAGGCTTTCATTTTGGCATCCTTCCCACTATGAACAAAACTCAGTATACACTTACAGAACAGTACACAAAATCAACAACAAACTAATTCATTTTGTTGTCAATGCAATATATTTGATCATATATACTCTGAATTCCAAAGATGGAAGTTGCACACAACAAAATTGTCAACGCATAATATGATAATACTCAGAGGAAAATAATAAGAGAACTTTTATCTTTTAAACCTACAAAAGTATAGCTACATTTGAAAACGGAATGCATATATTACCAAGTACGTTCTGAGTACGAGTAGCACGGATAATGATCTCAGTACGCATCGGCGTGACTCGGACCTCGACCCCTGAGTAGCCATCCTCGGCCAACTCGCGGGTCAGCACTTCATTCAACTCAGCGAAGAACACTCCATCCGCAACAAACTATCACAACCACACAATCGATGCAGTCAGAATGAAATATAATTTGAAATATAAAAAGATTGAATTTCATGTTAAATACTCGGAATTTCTTTTCACGAGAAAATAAATAATCAGAGATCTGTTTTTCATGAGAAGAACTACAAACCTTTCGCTTTTTGCTCATCTGAGTAGCCATGATTTGAGAGTTCAGCGCCGCTACCTTTCGTTTTTTTGCAGATGTGTACGCTTCATAGAGGTGTAAAAACTAAAAACTGTGGATCGGAAACCCTAAGGGTGATATGGTAATTTCACAATAAACCCTGAGGGTGATTAAGTAATTTACTTTTTACCAGGAAAATGGGCCTGGACTTGGGCGCGGCTAAAGGCACCCGGATTTCCTATGAGTACACCCACCAAACATTTTTTTAATTTTTCAGAACATGTGAAATGTCCCATATACCACTAGGATAAAATTTATGAAAAAAAAGAGGATGAGTACACCCACCGATTCTATTTCACCACCACCACCACCGTTCAACAAAAAAAACTCCAAAATTGCAACAAAAATTAATCCAAAACACCAACTGTTCGAAAAAATTTCCAAAACAAACATGTTCGAATTTTTTTCCAAAACAAACTCAACATGTTCGAAAATTTTTTCAAAACAAACTCAATATGTTCGAAAAAAATTCCAAAACAACTCAAATTTGTTCGAAAAAAAAGATCGAACATCTTGTTCGAAATTTTTTCCAAAACAAACACAATATGTTCGAAAAAAATGTCAAAACAACTTAAATTTATCCGAAAAAAAAAAATCGAACATCTTGTTCGAAATTTTTTCCAAAACAAACTCAAGTTGTTCGAATTTTTTTCCAAAACAAACGCAGTTCAAAAATAATTACCAAACTTAAAAAAAAATTCTAATTTTTTTTTTCCAGAAAACCCTAATCCCTAATTTTTCTAATTTTTAAGACCTAAACTTACCTGTTAGCGGCGGCGGCGGCGAGGGGAGGAGCACTACGGCCGCGTCTGTGGGGAGAAGGGAGGGCGGCGGCCGCGACTGTGGGGAGGAGGGAGGGCGGCCGCGAACGAGGGGCGGTGGAGATGGTTGCTGTGGAGGGCGGCGTTGGCGAACGGCCGCGAAGGTGGGCGGCGTTGGCGAACGGCCGAGCCGGAGGTGGCGAAAATGGAGGTGGGAGGTGGGTGTCTTGTTGAATGAGAAGAGAAAGAATAGGTTTAGGGTTTTAATTGAGAAAGGGGTAATTTTGGATTTTTCAAGTGAGTGTCTCATCCAATTTGTGTGTTCTCATCTCCAGGGTGTACTCATAGAAAACCCGGGTGCCTTTAGCCGCGCCCTAACTTAAAATATTCAATCACCAGTATAGAACTAGATAGAAAATACATAAATAAATAAAATTTCACAAAGAATTGATATTTCATGTCTTTAAAATTAAACTCAACTTCAAGAGTTCTTATAATAAATTTTCAAAATAATTTGAGTAATATATAATTAAATTTAATTGTAATTTAAAATTGTTAAAACAAACTACAATTATGTTTGAGGTTTCGTTTAACTAAAAATCCATCAATACAAATGATGTAGTATAACTGAAGAACTATTGAGCCCTAAACCCCCCTTTATTAAAAAGAATTGAAAAGGAGAGGCCTCCCAGATTGATCTCTTGCTCGTGTTGGAGACTCTCCGAAAGCATCGAGCCACCTTGTTGATGTTCCGCCTTCACTCGTTTCTCATTTTCCCATATCGACTAGGCAACTTAGGGGGCGAGTTAAAAATCAGAATGATATAAACAAACTAGGCCCGAATGAGTGACAGACGAACGACAAAGTGGACACTCAGGCTTTTCATTACACCATTCCATAATGCAGGTCCTGTCCGACAACAAAATTGAATAATGAAATAATCGATAAGGAGATGAATTATGTATATCATCCAATCGAGCTAAGTGAATAAATTGGAGTGCTTACCAGCAAAATACATGACCACAAGGAGTGGCTGTTGGGTGTTGGCGATTGCTCAGGCAAAGCGTGCATTTACTCACACTACTTAATTGAGACTGAGAAACATCATCATTTTGAATGTACTGTTAGCAATCTTCACCCAAGACAGAGAGAGGTAAAGCACATGTAGCTCAAATATAAGGTTATACCTCTGAAGTAGAGGTAGCTTCTGAAACCCAGCTACTCTTTACAGAGTCCTCACTAACCAGATTTCCTTCCTCATTTAAAACTGGTAAACTTCTCCCTGCCAACAACAATACTTTAGAATTTCTCGAGTAATGCTACATTCTTTGTAGAATGAAGAAAATAAACCAAAATCATTGTCTAGTAAAATTTCAAAACTAAACAAATAAAAAATTACCTGCTGAAGTTTGATAAGCTCCAACAGACGTTGGCTGAAACGACGTAGCTAACGAAGACAAATTGCTTCTCCTTAATCCTTCAGCAGCAATTATACAGAGTTGAACTAGGAGGAAAACTCCCAATATTTGATATCTGCACCACAAGAAAAATACACACACGTGATACAACTTATCTGACAAAACAATACAAGACTTGTATAAGGTGAAACATCTTTAAGAGAGAAATCATTAGCAACCTACTAGTCTCCACGGAGATATCTTTTTCCACTAATCAATTTTATTATTACCGTTAAGTTAAACACTTTTATTTCAGTTATTTCTAATCAAGATAAACATAGGAAAGTGTAGTTGTCACTTAATTATAGGATAAAGGCATTTTAATGAATAGGATTTCAGAAAAATGAAGCAATGCATAAGTAATCTTCTGCGGGAAAAACGGACAAATATTAGTGTGTATGGTAGGGCAGGCTATACCCCTCAGGAAGGAAGAATTGTGAAATATAATTCCTCAATAGTCACTACCAAAAAAACATACCAGATATGTAATTTTGACAACCAGAGAGGATGAAAATGAAACAATAACTCTTGGATAGATTTGTTCCCTAATCAAGGGCTTAACATGTAGTCCTACAGATGTACCTAGGTCGTTGATTGGTTGGCTTGCCAATGAACACGTAACGAATCCCAGAAGCCCGTTTTGACAAGTGATAATACAGGCCTGTGAAGTAAAACCCAATATGAGTATCACAAAAAAATAAAAAATAAATTTTTTTAAAAAGTATATATATATTTTACAGTTAATACTTGATCGCTTCACCTTCAAAATAGAAGTACATAAGGTTTGTACGGAGAATCAACATGAAACACTCACGGGCCATAGGTAGCACCTGAATCAAACAGTGGGAAAGATAAATTAGTTGGTCATGAACAACAGAATGTGAACATGGAAGCATAATGAGGGGGTATGCATATGATCTTGCAATAGAACAGGGATTACATATGCCCTTCAGTTGAATTCATAAACATATGAATCAGGAAACATATTATATAACCGGCAATCAAAAGACAGAAGCTCATTGCACATATATTTATCTCTGCTGAAATTTACAGTAGACAAGCAGAACTAATGTGGTGGAAGAAAGCATACTGAGGGCCACCTCCGAACTGAATATAACCATAATCCAGCAATTCTGGCTTTCAATCTTGAAAAAACTGAAACTGAGACTTCAGCATTTGAGGATGATGTCATTTCAGCACTAGAAGAAGGTTGAACTTGACTACTCAAGGTAGTTTCATTGTCAATAATATCATCAGATAGTAAATCAGCCATGGTAATGCCTTGGGAAGCAATACGTGAGCTGTAAACCAGAGAGATGAAACAGTCAGCCAGTTACCATGTACAAGCACTTAAAGGTTTCAAATAGCCTGAATGTACAGGCATTGAGGAACTCAAGCAATAATACAGCAAAAATTCCAGAAAACCTGATCCGTTCAGCAATATATGGGAATGCTGTCTGATAAAAAATAAAAAGAGAGCGCCTTGCTGGGGTTGGAGGAAGTCCATATAGTCCCGAAACCTGTAAGTGCAACAATTACTAGACTGAATGTCCTGTAATATTGTTAAATGCCAAAAATAAAATAAAATAAATCAATTATCTTTTCTATTGTCATTTTAAGCACGGCACATTGAGACCCTGATTAAATGAGAGAGACAATGTTGCATGGACTTGAATCATGGGCATGACTAATAACCCTACGCGAAGTATCTGTTATTAGGAGGATAAAAAGGCGATGGTGAGGATTCAAGGAGGGGGTAAGCACGGAATTGCATGTATATAAGATAAATTGTGTAGTTAAGCCGGCAACAGCATAATTCTTGGCAAGATCCAATTGAACATAGCCATAGAAGAATGACTACTTCTGAAGAAACTTTTGTACAAGAATTAATGTAAAATAAATTAACAATGTGAACAAACACTCTTCTCCTAAAGCTGTTCTGGCATCAATTTTTCTACCTTGTCTTAAAGATTGAATCTCATATACAGACCCAAGCAAAACAAATTCAGCCCCATGTGTATGAACAAATGGACAATAGATGAGGGACATACCTGAGTAATATCACAATATTCTTCTCCTAGGGTCTGTTTTCCTGCACCAGTTGTTAACACGTAATAGAGCATTTGTCCCAAAAGTTTAGTCTGCAAAACAAGATTACCCAAACCGCTTCTCTAAGAACAGAAGTCAAATGATATCACATGTCATTCTGTGGTAGCAAAATAGAGTAAAACAAACAAGATATTGCATCTCCAGTTTGCAAAACAATAAGCTCACACATTTGAATCAGAGAAATTGATCACAAATCTCAAAAGCATGAAATCACAATTCGTACAGCAAAAAAAATAAGCAATTTCTCCAGCAACTTGATCCAATTCCAACAATTTGATGGGGGTACAACAACTACTACAGGTTAGAATATGAAAGTGTTCTAAATCCTAAATCACACCTTTAAGAGGTCACATAAGTACAGCAAGAAACTAATGCTGCAGGTTGTTGATATTGAAATAATTAAAATCTTCATTCCCAATGAAAGACAGTTGTAGTAACTTCAATTAAGAACAATTAACACATGGGAATAAAGTGGGAAAATACAGGCTTGTAGCGAACCTCACTCTGATATGCAACAGCAACTCTTGTACCTGAAAGATAGGCCAAAATTCAAATAAGTACATAAGAGCATTCACATAGTCCAATTTGAAATATTTATCCTAGAACTTCAGTGTACATAAACGAAATTGGTTCAAAAGTATGATAATAAGATCCTACAGAATTGAACCAATGGAATTGGAACCTCATCTTCATACCAAAATAAAGCTCAAGCATTTCTAATTTCTAAGATTAAACGCTATATGTGATAATAAAAAAAAAAATTAAAAACGACATTTGTGATTGAAGGGGTAAACGAAAAGACTTAAGATAGATTAATGAGTACCAAAGAGATGGCGGAAGGCATCGCGACAGGCGTCGTACACGAAGGAAGCGTACTGGTCGTCCTTCTCAGCTGCTCTCATTATTTCCGGCTGCGCCGCCAGTGGAAAACTCCGTACGCCGCCGCTACCACTGGGTCCAGCATCGGAGACGCTACTGGTAGTGGCATCTCCCTTAACGGCAGTTGCTTCTTTGAGCCCCATCCTCCCCAAGCACGAACGTACACTCCCTCCCCTTCCTTAGTACTGTTGAAAATCCCAAAATGATGAAGTGATTTCTGTGAAGATAAAAATCCTAAAACGACGCCGTTTTGAAGAAAATTGAGGGCAAAATTGGAAGAAAAAAAAATTTGGACCATTTCTCGATTTATGCGTGTCATCCTTGCGCAGGGGCCATGCTAATCTTCTCTGTATCGTTCCAATTTTATCGGATGTCCCCGAAGGGACGATCTAACTTAACAATACTGCTATATAAATACACGCTGATATAACGCTGATAACTCGATGTGGGACAAAAGGAGAAGGAGAATACTCCGAATAATTTAAATCTGGGCCTCTGCAGTTGGGCCTATGAGTTTTTGGGTGCACCTTCGGCCTACCGGTATGTTTTTTCTTTTGATATCTAAACACTCCAATTTCTACTCGATATGTTATTAAAACTTTTTGTTATATTTTTTAATAAATCTGTTTTTTAAAATTATAATAAAAAATTAAATTAAGAACAAAATCAATTACGATCACTCAATTAATTATTAAATATTATTTCCTATTTGATTTACTCAATATCCACAAACGAAAATATGTACATATTTAAAAATACGAATTTTATAATTGAAAATAAAAAATATTATTACACACATATAATATTAATAAATGTAAAGATTTAATAGCTAATTAGAGTTACATATTAATTCCAGTTATTCTATCTAAAGTTACTCAATTGTTATTTGCTAAATGCCCATTCTATATTTTAGCATAAATATCGCAATCAGAAATATAGAACCACCAACTCGTTTGGCATTTTGTGTTTCAATAGTATGTACATAAAAGAAAAACGCTCAAATAAAAACGTTGTAAGATATGAAAATCATTAACGGGTATTCTTGTTGCAAGAACAAATATATCCATCCAGGGTATTAGAGAGATTAAAGGAGTGAGGGGGGCCAAAATAAAAAGAGGTGAAAAAACTAAAGAAAAGATCGATTAGACCAATAAAAAATTGATAGAATCAAATCAATATATATATATATATATATATATATATATATATATATTTAAAGTATCACTGAAGTATGTATCGACTAATTTGAAAGACCAATCTCACTGTCTACTAACGGGGGCTTAATTAAAGTCAGAGCAAAATTTTGTATGAACTACCCTTATATATTTATTTATTAAATATATACTGTATAATAATTATACTACTAATATATCATATATATGTATATGTATGTATATATAATTTGTTTACATGATATTTATTATAAACCACATGCCTACATAAATATGAATTATGGAACTTTAAACTTAATTATCATTTTCATAGATATGCATATACATGATATGTACATACTTATTTTTTTAAAGAAATAATACACATATACATTATAGGTAAATGAAAGAATGTTGAATTAGTTGTTAGTGTATAATTTAAATTTAATTACTTTTACCGTTGGCCCCCCTAACATTTCATCCTGGGTCCACCCCTATCCGCCACCATGTGATGATAAAATCATAAATTACAAAATTTGCACATTTTTTGCCCTTTACCCCTTAAAACTACGTAGTTTGCTACACTTTGCCATATGAAGGTACTTGCCTATGCTCACATATTATGAAGTGTTCTAGGCTTCTAGCACCTTGTAGGAGTACGTTGTAGGTAAACTTCTTCATTTTTTAAAGTGAATATTTACTCAAAAGGGAAAAAAATTTTGCCCCTTAGTAGGTAAAACCTCAAAAAAATTTGAGCATTAGGCAAAACTTCAAATTAGGTGTAAAATTCCTTTTATGTTCTTCTATCTCTCCTCTTTCAAATTTCAAATTCACATCTATCAAATTCATTTTTATTTTATGGGGAAAATCTTCTCTCTCTCATCTCTCTTAAATTTCATTTCTCTCTCATCTAAAGACTAGGTTTCATCTTAATTTTTTTCTTTTTGATTGTTCATCTTGTACCTCCGTGAGTGGAGGGGGAAGGATGAGGCGGGGCGACGTTAGTGGAGGGGGAAGGATGCGGCGGCGGCGCCGCCGCACGCTGGGGGTACAAATATTGAAAAAAAAAAAAAAGTCGTCGTCGATGATTCGTGATGTAACAGATCTGGAGAGTCGCCGCCGTTGGCGAAATCTTGGCCGGCCGGCCGGCGCTGCCTAGAAGACGAAGCGATTATTCGTGGACGACGATGAAGAAAGTCTATGCCCTCGATGGTTCGTCGGTGCCGACGCCGATCTGCAACTCCACCGTGAGAGTCGAAGAGGGCGACGACTGAAGACGATGGGGTTTGTCTACTCGTATTTGGCCACTATTGGCATCGTTAATCCTTACGGCGTTACCATTACCATCGGCGAAATCACTTGCATCCTCAAAAGTGCCGGCAGGTTCATTTCTAATTCCTTTCTTGTTTTATTCCATCTGCAAATATTATAAGCCAGATCGATCGATCGATCGATCTGCAAATATTGTTTTCTTTTTTCCAATTTGACCAAAAGCATCATTGCCTTGATTTTTTTCGATTTCTGGTATTACTTTTGATGATATTACTTTGGGGTTCGTGTTTTGATTTCTGGTTTGTGTTTTGTTTTTTCCGGCTTTGCGTCGGAGCTCTGCGCGTTTTTCTACCGTGGTGGTGGTGACTGTGGTGTCGGCGATTTCTAAGGCGGCGACGGCCAAACAGGTTCTAGGCAGAGACTAGCCTTCCAATGGGCTTACTAATGGGCTGGGGTTTGCTAGCCCAGATGTGCACCCCCAGTTTCAGTTAATACACCCCCAGATTCACACCACCAGTTTCATTCAACCAAATACTATAAAATAAATAATTAATGACGTGTACTCAAAATAGTCTTTTTTTTTTTTTTGAGGATGTGGTTTGAGTAGGTCAATATTTGAAATTTTGGTTGATTTTGTCTATCTAGTATTTGGGGATGTTTTTGCAAAACAAATCTTCCACACTTTTAATTCATTTTAAGTAATTATTATCTTCTAAAGCATTAAATATATTTATTATCTGTAAAATAAACTCAATGTGTTGTAAATATGCATCATTTTTCGGTATGCATCGTTCTTCGGTATAATGTGTTGTAAATATGCATCGTTTACTCAGTATATGCATTTGTTGTTGCTAGTATGCAATGTGTGTATGCAATATGCATCGTTTACTCAGTATATGCATTTTTTGTTGCTAGTATGCAATGTGTATATGCATTATATAATGCTCGTATGCAATGTATGTATGCAAACATATACTCAATATAATGTAATATTATATAAAAAAATTAAATAAAATAGAAACGAAAAATTATTCTATAATTTAAAATTTGAATGTAAATAATTTTTGAAAAAAATAAATATAATATAAAAATTAATCTGAGTGTAATAAATTTGAATGTAAACAATTTTTTAATGTAATAAATTTAAAATTTAAACGTGAATAATTTTGGAATAAAAGCAAATACAATATAAAAAGAAAAGAAAACTTATTTTCCAATCCCATATAATATAAAAAAGAAATAATGTGAAAGAAAAGTAAAAAAAATTAATTTTTCAATTCCATTAAAAAATCTAAACAAACAAAATCGGAACAAATAAATAATTTTTGAATAAAATTTGAATACAAATATAAAATAATAATATTAATTAATAATATGAAAAATAAAAATATTATGTCAATCATATATAAATATTAATGATTAAATAATACTCATATAAAATACACAATTAAACATACTCCCTCCGTTCCACAATAACTTTCACACTTTCCTTTTTGGGACGTCCCACAATAACTTTCACACCCTTAAAATGGAAAACCCTTTACAAACTCCACCCTCACAATATCCTCAATTTTACACAAATGCCATTACTTTTTCTACACACATACACAAAAGTCAACTCATTCTTTACTTTATACATAAAGGTTTACAAAATTACCCCTCAAAACTCCACTCATTACTACACTTTTTTAATATTTGTGTCCATCTACCTATGAAAATTAATATAGGACGGATGGAGTATTAAAGATAAACAATTAATATTATGAATAAAAGTGAAATTGATTTGATGGGTGTAAGAAAAAGTGTGCATAAGTAAAAGTAAGGGCAAAAATGTCATTTTAAGTGACATTTTGTTGCTCTAGACAATAAAATTTGAGCCATGTAGTTTTTCCTAAAATTTTGGCCCAATTGTTGTTTTGCCTAATTCTCCCTTTTTTTTAATTCGGTAGAGCTCTAGTTTTAGATGAGATGATTATGATAGTAAAATTTTTTTAATTCGGTAGAGCTCTAGTTTTAGATGAGATGATTATGATAGTAAATAATATTGAAGAAGACAACAACCTTATTGGAGATGGTTATATAAACAGGAAAAAGTTTACCTTATACATGATTCTAATACTTGAAGAGTCTGTATTAAAAAAAAATGCTTCTAGTACCTCATTTTTAGTCACTTTTCTATTTACAGGGCAAATTTTTTTTTTCACTAAAATTAAATTTATTTGGTGATAAATGCTGATGGCAAAAGGTTTTCATCACAATAGCTAGCTAGTGACAAAATCTATTTGTCACCATTGAAATTTTTTGTCAGGAGGAACTTAGCCCCTTAACCTCACTATAATCCTATATTTTTGTCACTCAAATTGTATTTTGTCACAACAGCCATATGTAAATTCCAATATGAATTGAGTACCAGAAGAACATTCAAGAAGCCATATGATTGTGATTGAGTGTAGAAAATTATTTATCGAATCTATGTTAGTAATTTTCACTCCAGTTCACAATTTATAAAACTACTGATAAATGCAAAATTTGTGCAGTAATTATAAGTAATAACAAAGTTTCATTTAATAGCCAAAAGCAAGTCCAGCCAAACCAAGAAATAAAAGAGTACAATAACAATATTCTTCACTATAGAAAATGATTTGATCCACCACTTTTCTTCACTATAGAAAATTACAGGAAAAGAACGAAGAAGCTTAAATTCTATTTGCATCCAGAGTCTAATGTTCGTCGAACCAGGCATGAGTGAGAGCCGATTCAGCAGTAATCCTCTTCACTGGATTGCAAGTTAAAAGACGGTCGAGTAGATCAAATCCAGCTTCCTTCAACATTGGAATTCCCGAGAAAGAAGACTTGCTTCGAATGACATTATTCGGTTGTTGAACAAACTTAGCATTGCTTCCCGCCAAGCTACGAAAGCCCGGCCAAACAGTCTCATCGGGTGTTCCAACAATCCCGAATATCTTGTTCAGCTGATCATCAACTGACTGCCCTTGGAAAAGCGCTTCTTTCAACAGTAGCTCCCCCATTATACACCCAACCGACCACATATCAATCGCACACGAATAGGACTTGTCTCCCAGAAGAAGCTCTGGAGCTTTGTACCCTCTAGTTCCCACACGATGACAGTAGGACCCGGATACGCTCGGGAAGCGCCGTGACAACCCAAAATCACAAATTTTCAACTCTCCCCTGTTATTCACAAGGATGTTGGAGGGCTTTAAATCTCTATGCATCACGTGATTGTCGTGCAGAAACTTGACTCCCTCGATCAACTGTTTCATCAGAAACTTCACTTCATTCATAGTGAAGTGTTTCATTCTAGCATTCATATATCCCCTGAGATCGTTTTCCAAGTAGTCCATTACGATATAAACTCCATTGCTGCCGTCCACAACGGCTTTCTTGAAACCAATAATGGAAGGGTGAGGGGGAAGGGGCTTGAGAATTTCAATTTCCATCAATAACGATGATGCTCTTTTGAGTCCCTCCTTGATTGCCACTATTTCCCCGGATTTGTTATTCCGAGCTCTGTACACAATGCCGTAGGAGCCCTGGCTAATTGCGTTCAGAATATCATACTCATCCACTTCTCTACTCCTTTTACAGACTTTCTTGAAACAAGGAGAACATGATGAAGAAGAAGAAGAAGAAGAAATTATTTGGGCATCAGATTCTAGTTTCCTCTTCTTAACAGTGATCCCTTGTGGGGGTTTGGATCTGCTAGCAGTTTTTCTCCCACGAAAATAATTCTCATATCTAAAAACCTTTGAAACTCCTGTTGCCATATTTCCACAGAGAACTCAAACCTTCAAAAGCCCAAAATATCAAAAACCAGTATGTTGCAGATTACAGGAAGAAAGAATGATGAAGAAAACAGAAATTAGGAAACTTTTTAAACGGGCTACAAAAAGCTTGCAGGATACACGTAGTATAAAAAGGAAAGTGAATTTTTTTCCTACTGTTTAATTATGGTAAAATTTCCTTAATTGAACGTAGAGAGAGAGTGCAATATATAGTACATGTAAATATGCCAACAGAATTCGTTTAAGAAATATCTTTTCAGATTCAATTTCCATAATTAAGTTTGTTGTTGATGGGGATATTGGTTGAAAATCAATATCGATTAGATCCGATAATGATGGAAATCAACATTTATATATTTAACGTTTAAGAAATTTGTTTTAGATTTTATAATATTTAACATTTATACGTTTCTCTTTTAATATATTTAATATTATAAATTAAATAGATAAGTCCTATATTGTTAGGGGGACTTAAATTAATTAAAATAAAAAAAAATGAAAATTTATCTCAATACTAATTAGGTATTCTTTGTGAATGAAGAAAATAAACCAAAATCACATACATGAAGAAAGAGACTCTTGATAGGTAATGTTGTCTAGTAAAATTTCAAAAAAAAAAATTACCTGCTGAAGTTTGATAAGCTCCAACAGACGTTGGCTGAAACGACGTAGCTAAAGAAGACAAATTGCTTCTCCTTAATCCTTCAGTAGCAATTATACAGAGTTGAACTAGGAGGAAAACTCCCAATATTTGATATCTGCACCACAAGAAAAATACACACGCGATACAAACTTATCTAACAAAACAATACAAGACATAGGAAAGTGTAGTTGTCACTTAATTATAGAATAAAGGCATTTCAATGAATAGGATTTCAGAAAAATGAAGCAATGCATAAGTAATCTTCTGCAGGACAAACGGACAAATATTAGTGTATGGTAGGCAGGCTATACCCCTCAGGAAGGAAGAATTGTGAAATATAATTCCTCAATAGTCACTACCAAAAAAACATACCAGATATGTAATTTTGACAACCAGAGGAGAGGATGAAAATGAAACAATCACTCTTGGATAGTTTTTGTTCCCTAATTAAGGGCTTAACATGTAGTCCAACAGATGTACCTAGGTCGTTGATTGGTTGGTTTGCCAATGAACACATAACGAATCCCAGAAGCCCATTTTGACAAATGATAATATAGGCCTGTGAAGTAAAACCCAATATGAGTATCACAAATATATATATATATATATATATATATATATTACAGTTAATACTTGATCACTTCACCTTCAAAATAGAAGTACATAAGGTTTCGGAGAATCAACATGAAACACTCACGGGCCATAGGTAGCACCTGAATCAAACAGTGGGAAAGGTAAATTTGTTGGCCATGAACAACAGAATGTGACATGGAAGCATAATGAGGGTATGCATATGATCTTGCAATAGAACAGGGATTACATATGCCCTTCAGTTGAATTCATAAACATATGAATCAAGAAACATATTATATAACCGTTAATCAAAAGACAGAAGCTCATTGCACATATATTTATCCCTGCTGAAATTCGCAGTAGACAAGCAGAACTAATGTGGTGGAAGAAAGCATACTGAGGGCCACCTCCGAACCGAATATAACCATAATCCAGCAATTCTGGCTTTCAATCTTGAAAAAACTGAAACTGAAACTTCTGAATTCAAGGATGATGTCATTTCAGCACCAGAAGAAGGTTGAACTTGACTACTCAAGGTAGTTTCTTTGTCAATAATATCATCAGATAGTAAATCAGCCATGGTAATTCCTTGGGAAGTAATACGTGAGCTGTAAACCAGAGAGAAGAAACTTTTGTACTAGAATTAATGAATGTAAAATAAATTAACAATGTGAACAAACACTCCTCTCCTAAAGCTGTTTTGGCATCAATTTTTCTACCTTGTCTTAAAGATTGAATCTTCATCATATACAGACCCAAGCAAAACTAATTCAGTCCCATGCGCATGAACAAATGGACAATAGATGAGGGACACACCTGAGTAATATCACAATATTCTTCTCCTAGGGTCTGTTTTCCTGCACCAGTTGTCAACACATGATAGAGCATTTGTCCCAAAAGTTTAGTCTGCAAAACAAGATAACCCAAACCGCTTCTCTAAGAACAGAAGTCAAATGATATCACATGTCATTCGAGTGGTAGCAAAATAAAATAAAACAAACACGATATTGCATCTCCAGTTTGCAATACAATAAGCTCACACATTTGAATCAGAGAAGTTGATCAAAAATCACAAAAACGAGAAATCACAATTCGTACATCAAAAAACATAAGCAATTTCTCCAGCAACTCGTGCAAATTCCAACAATTTAATGGGGGTAGAACAACTACTGCAGGTTAGAATATGAGAGTGTTCTAAATCCTAAATCACACCTTTAAGAGGTCACATAAGTACAGCAGGAAACTAATGCTGCAGGTTGTTGATATTGAAATAATTAAATTCTTCATTCCCAATGAAAACCCGTAGTAACTTCAATTAAGAACAATTAACACATGGGAATAAAGTGGGAAAATGCAGGCTTGTAGCGAACCTCACTCTGATATGCAACAGCAACTTGTACCTGAAAGATAGGCCAAAATTCATATGTACATAAGAGCATTAACAAAGTCCAATTTGAAATATTTATCCTAGAACTTCAGTGTACATAATCGAAATCCAATTTCAAAAGTATGATAATACGAATCCTACAGAATTGAACCGATGGTTAGATAGATTAATGAGTACCAAAGAGATGACACGAAAGAAGCGTACTGGTCGTCCTTCTCAGCTGCTCTCATTATTTCCGGCTGCGCCGCCAGTGGGAAACTCCGTACGACGCCGCTGCCACTGGGTCCAGCATCGGAGCCGCTACTGGTAGTGGCATCTCCCGTGACGGCAGTTGCTTCTTTGAGCTCCATCCTCCCCAAGCACGCACGTACACTACCTCCCCTTGCTCAGTACTGTTGAAAAGCCCAAAATGATGAAGTGATTTCTGTATAGATAAAAATATCCTAAAACGACGCCGTTTGGAAGAAAATTGAGGACAAAATTGTAGCTCAGTACTGTTGAAAAGCCCAAAATGATGAAGTGATTTCTGTATAGATAAAAATATCCTAAAACGACGCCGTTTGGAAGAAAATTGAGGACAAAATTGTGAGAAAAAAAATTTTGAACCATTTCTCGATTTATGCGTGTCATCCTTGCGCAGGGGCCATGCTAATCTTCTCTGTATCGTTCCAATTTTATCGGATGTCCCCGAAGGGACGATTGAAGTAAGCAATGTCTCTATATAAATAAAGGCTAATGTAACGCTGATATCTCGATGTGGGATAAAAGAAGAAGAGCATAATTTAATGTCTGGACCTTTGCAGATGGGCCTATGAGTTTTTGGGTTGCACCTGTGGGCTACCGGTTTTTTTCTTTTGATATTTTCCAATACATATTAATCTTATGTGACAATATCAAAAACACTCAAATTTCTGCTCCATATGTGTCATTCAATAACAAGTATTCTTCACCGTAGAAAATGATTTGATCCACCGCTTTTAAAGTAAGAAAACTAAGTAAAATAAAAGAGCACACAATAACAAGTATTCTTAACCATATAAATCAGCCAAAGAACCAAGAAAATTAAAGTAGGTAGCTACCACATAAGCCTAATCAGCTAGAGCCTCTCGGACTAACCACCTTCAATAACATGATTTCTCAACTAAGATAACATTTTCTAATGTAACAATGCTCATCACATCAACAACTGCATTCAACACATAATTTTATGATTAAATCAAAAAAATGAAATATCAGTATTAACCTACTTTCCCTTCAAGGCTTATGCAATAATATTGTATCAAAAGTCATAATGTGTGTGGATTATACACAAAATACCACACTACCACCGGAAAGTTAAAAGTTGTGGATAAAATAATATAAAATCGGATGAGAAAATGAGAAAGGAAAACACGACACCATGACTAAAATTCTATTTGCATGTATACATCCAATGTCTAATATTCGTCGAACCAGGCATGAGTGAGAGCCGATTCAGCAGTAATCCTCTTCATTGGATTGCAAGTTAAAAGGCGGTCGAGTAGATCAAATCCAGCTTCCTTCAACTTTGGAACTCCTGAGAAAGAAAACTTACTTCGAATCACACTATTCGATTGTTGAACAAACTTAGCATTGCTTCCCGCCAAGCAACGAAAGCCTGGCCAAACAGTCTCATCGGGTGTTCCAACAATCGCGAATATCTTGTTTAGCTGATCATCAACAGACTGCCCTCGAAAAAGCGCTTCTTTCAACAGTAGCTCCCCCATTATACACCCAACCGACCACATATCAATTGCACATGAATACGACTTATCTCCCAAAAGAAGCTCTGGAGCTTTGTACCATATAGTTCCCACACGATGACAGCAGGACCTGGATACGCTCGGGAAGCGTCGTGACAACCCAAAATCACATATTTTCAACTCTCCCCTGTTGTTCACAAGAATGTTGGAGGGCTTTAAATCTCTATGCATCACGTGATTGTCGTGCAGAAACTTGACTCCCTCGATCAATTGTTTCATTAGAAACT
Organism: Galeopsis tetrahit; assembly: GCA_963675135.1. NCBI lineage: Eukaryota > Viridiplantae > Streptophyta > Magnoliopsida > Lamiales > Lamiaceae > Galeopsis > Galeopsis tetrahit. The sequence continues at coordinate 6,970,739 of OY776126.1, forward strand.
TCACTTCATTCATAGTGAAGTGATTCATTCTGATATTCATATATCCCCTGAGATCGTTTTCCAAGTAGTCCATTACGATATAAACTCCATTGTTGCCGTCCACAACCACTTTCTTTAAACCAATAATGGAAGGGTGAGGGGGAAGGGACTTGAGAATTTTGATTTCTGTGGATAACGATAATGACGACGATGCTCTTTTGAGTACCTCTTTAATTGCTACTATTTCTCCGGTTTTGTTATTCCGAGCTCTATACACAATGTCGTAGGAGCCCTGGCTAACTACGTTCAGAATAAGATACTCATCCACTTCTCTAATCCTTTTACAGACTTTCTTGAAACAAGAAGAAGAAGAGGAGGAGGAGGAGGAGGAGGAAGAGGAAGAGGAAGAGGAAGAAGAAGAAATTTGGGTATCAGATTCCATTTTCCTCTTCTTAACGATAATCCCTTGCGGGGGTTTGGATTTGCTAGCAGTTTTCCTCCCATGGAAACAATTCTCATATCGAAAAGCTTTTGATACTGTTGTTGCCATATTTCCACCAAACAAAAACAAAGAGACAACTAAAGACTAATTTTCTAACAGGGTTTAAAAATCTTCAAATCGCGACAATATAAAAGGAAAAACTACTATGTTTCAAATTACAGGACGGAAAGAACGATGAAGAAAAAGAGAAATTGGGAAATATTTGAAACGGACAATAATTAAGGTAATCTCGGAATCCTCAAGTTTGAAAACGCGTGTAGAGTATCATGAAGGAAAGTTTTTTTTTTTTCCTATTGTTTAATTTTGGTAAAATTCCTTAAATGAGTGTAGAAATAGAAAACCCAGACCCTTGTTTCATTATTAATTGAACATTTGTCAAAAACATTCGTCTCATTATTAATTGAACATTTTTTTATTTGAAAAAAAAATATTTTTTACTCCTTTAAAAAAACTCCCTCAAACATCTCTTATTATACCATATGTCAATACTTTTTACACACTAACTAAAGATTTTTTTCTCCAATAAAGTTGAATTGTTCATAATATCCCTCATAAAAGTCAATTTTATCACATTTAATATTAATAAACAATTATTACATTAAAATTCGTGCAAACAATAAGGTGTTGTTTGGTTAGGGATTGTGGTGGATGAAATGGGGATGGGGATGAGGATGAGGATGAGGTAATTCATGAAATGAATAGTAATTGAATAATAATTGTGTTTGGATAGAGATTGAAAAATAGTTGTGGATTGAGAACTTTATGTCAAATCAAGTAGAAGAGAGAATACATGTGTGGAAGAAAGTAGGAGAGAGAATAAATGTGTGTACGAAAAGTATGAAAGAGAATGAGTGATTAAAAAAAAAAGTGATGTGATTGTATAAAAATAGATATGTAGATGTATTACAAGGGTGCATGAATATTTGGATGGAGAGAGATGGAGAAGGATGGGATGGAGTATGGCCCATCCAAATCCGGATGGATCATTCCCAAACCAAACACACCATAAATGTTTCATTAATAACGGGACGAATGGAGTAACTCTTATTAATGAAATGCTACATGCCATAAAGATATGACCCCAAACTAAAATTGTAAACTGATGTTTGGTTAGAGATTATAGTAGATTGAGATTGAAATTAAAAAACATGGATTGAGGTAATTCATGAATAATAATTATATTTAAATTGTGTTTGAATAAAGATTGAGAAGTAGTGAAGGATGTAGTTTTATGTTAAATAAAAAATGATGTTGTAATATTTTATTAGTTGATTACAAAATAATAGGAGAGAGAATGAGTGTGAAAGAAAAGATGAGATTAAAAAAAAAAGTAATGTAATTGTATAAAAATAGATGTGTAATGCATTAAGGAGATGATTAATATTTGGATTGAGAGAGATTGAATTGAGAATGACTAATCCAAATCAGATTGATCAATCCCAAACCAAACACGGACTAAAGTTACCCACAAAATCAAACACTAGGGGTGGGCATAAAACCGAAAAAACCGAAAAACCGAACCGAACCGACGATTTTCGGTTTATTTGGTTCGGTTTATTCGGTTGTTCGGTTCGGTTCGGTTGATTTTTTTTTTTTAATTTCGGTTTTTTCGGTTCGGTTCGGTTTATATTCTCTAAAAACCGAATAAACCGAACCGACCGAACTATAAATAAAAATAAATATAATTAATTAATAAATATATATATATATATATAAAACCCATTAAACTTTCATTTACATTTATGCCGTTTCTTTTCCATTTTTCTGCCGATTCCCCTACTCACATTAGACACACAGCGCGGTCTTTGTCTCTTTCACCACACACCAGCGCGGCATCTGTTTTGCAATGCCCTTTTATTATTTAAGTATATGCTAGTTTTGTTTTGGGATTTTTAGATTATGTTTTTAAGTATTTGATTTCATTTGAATATAAATGGGAGATCTACTACAACATATTAATTATATTCCAGATTTGTTGTAACATATTATTTAATTAATTATATTCCAGATTTGTTGTAACATATTATTTAATTTTTTTTACAGTATTATTGCTTTAAAAAGTTCAAGTATGAGGTAAGTGGGGGCAAGAATAGTAAATTAGGAAAAGTATTTTAATGAAGAAACTGAAGAAGATAATGGAGGTAAGTTCAATCTTCTATATATTTTGGTGGAAAATGAATTCTTATAGATTTTCTGTTCTCTCAGAAATTGCTCTGATGTGTGTGGGATTTGTTTGATTATGAATTTATATGGGATTTGTAATGAGATTATATTATGTGTGTGATTTGAATTTATTATTAAGAATTTTGTGGATGAACTTTTATTATGTAGAATTTGTTATGTAGAATTCTGTGGATGAACTTTTATTATGTAGAATTCTTATGAGATTCTGTAGCTGAACTTCTATTATTTAGAATTGAATTTTTTTAAATGTTTATTTGTTTAAATATATATTTTTTTAATTTTAGGCATGAAAAATTCGGTTCAAACCGAACCGAACCGAACCAACCGAATTGTAATTCGGTTCGGTTCGGTTCGGTTTTTATATAATTTCGGTTCGGTTCGGTTCATTTTTTAAAAACTTCGGTTATTTCGGTTCGGTTGAAAAAAGGTCAGAACCGAACCGAACCAACCGAATGCCCACCCCTATCAAACACCACATATTTAACTTTAGATTATATTGATTATTTATTTAATTTTCAATTTAATTCTTCAAAAATGAAATTGTGACAGTCTGGAAACCATTGCCAATTTACCACCTTAACTCAAAACGACATCATTTACTCATTGGGTTGAGACGAAAAAACTATCATAAATCCTAATTATTAAGATTTTAGAAATACACATATATAATAGTAACCCAATTATACAATTCAGTATTTACTAGTAATATCTTTGAGTTTAGTGAAATAATACATGTACATTAATCATAAACTAGCATCCATAACTAAAATTTGTATACCAGTGGATGGCCTTGTGCAAGAGAGAACCTCTTAGTTACACAAAACTAAAAAAAGCCCATAAGGTGCAGCACCTTATACATGTTCACCCAACAATATTTTTTCAATGTCAACAAATTTTCAAGCTCTCCCAACTTCTAATCTTTTGATTTTCAATTTCTATACATACAATACAACTGTATAATAATTCCACTTGTTGAGTTTTCAATTCTGCTTCTTGAGCATCCTTAACCACTTGTTCATCAACAATTCTAACAAACAACCTTTGAACTCCACTTAGATGGTTTAACTTCTTCAATAATCCTAGCTTGCTCCAACCACTTCCTCCATAGAAATCACCTAATGTTCGAAAGACCAGTTAATTCGGCCAGCCCTTCAGGAACATTTCTAAGTCTTTTGCAATTCATGCAAATCGAATATTCTCTCTGACAACTCCATTAGAGACTCATTGTCACATAAGCTCAAGTATCTCAAGTGAATCAAATTCCCAATTTCACTCGGCAACTCCTCCAGAGATAAATTCCCGTTCAAGAAGAGGTGTTTTAAGTGAATCAAATTACCAATTTCCCTTGGTAACTTCTATAGAGATTCATTCCAGTTCAAGTTGAGGCGTCTCAAGTGAATCAAATTTTCGATTTCGTGTGGCAGCTCCTTTAAAGACCTATTATAACTCAAGTCGAGGTGCCTTAAGTGCATCAAATTCTCAATCTCCCTAGGAATCTCTTCTATGCTGCAGACACTTAATTTGAGAGTTTGCAAGTAATAAAGTTGAAAAACATCCAAACAATAATTTCAATTGCTACTACCATCTAAAACTCATCTTAAACAGGGGAAGATTGTTACTCAGAAAATAATTAGATATTACCATATGAAATACATTAAACAACGTAGTTAAATGACTCGTAATATTCACCAACTACAAGGCGATACAGATACCTATTTAAGTAGATATTTTTTGTTGTTTTTATGTTTGTAATATACTACAGTACTATATTCTTTTGGTTGTTAAAAGGCTCTGCCCAAATCCAATATATTTCACATTAATACTATTGCTCTCAACCAATACATCTTTTTTTTAGTCTTATTGATCTGAATCACTTGTAAAAATTAAAGCTATACGTTTTTTTCATTTAACAGACAAGAGCAAGTCCAACCAAACAAAAAAAATACAGTAAGTAACAATGCTCAACACATCAGTACTCAACTAATTTTATGATTAAATCCAAAAAAAGGACAATCAAAGTAATAATATTGTACTATCAAAAGTCAGAATGTGCGTGGTTTATACACACTACTACTGGAAAGTTAATCCAAAGTCTAACATTCGTCGAACCAGGCATGGCTGAGAGCCGATTCAGCAGTAATCCTCTTCACTGGATTGCAAGTTAAAAGACGGTCGAGTAGATCAAATCCAGCTTCCTTCAACATTGGAACTCCCGAGAAAGAAAACTTGCTTCGAATCAGATTTTTCGGTTGTTGAACAAACTCAGCATTGCTTCCCGCCAAGCTACGAAAGCCTGGCCAAACAGTCTCATCGGGTGTTCCAACAATCTCGAATATCTTGTTCAGCTGATCATCAACAGACTGCCCTCGGAAAAGCACTTCTTTCAACAGTAGCTCCCCCATTATACACCCAACCGACCACATATCAATCGCACACGAATACGCCTCGTCTCCCAGAAGAAGCTCCGGAGCTTTGTACCATCTAGTTCCCACAAGATGACAGTAGGTCCCGGATACGCTCGGGAAGCACCGTGACAACCCAAAATCACAAATTTTCAACTCTCCCCTGTTATTCACAAGGATGTTGGAGGTCTTTAAATCTCTATGCATCACGTGATTGTCGTGCAGAAACTTGACTCCCTCGATCAGCTGTTTCATCAGAAACTTCACTTCATTCATAGTGAAGTGTTTCATTCTAGCATTCATATATCCCCTGAGATCGTTTTCCAAGTAGTCCATTACGATATAAACTCCATTGCTGCCGTCCACAACGGCTTTCTTGAAACCAATAATGGAAGGGTGAGGGGGAAGGGGCTTGAGAATTTCGACTTCCGTCGATAACGATAACGATGATGCTTTTTTGAGTCCCTCCTTGATTGCCACTATTTCCCCGGTTTTGTTATTCCGAGCTCTGTACACAATGCCGTAGGAGCCCTGGCTAATCGCGTTCAGAATATCATACTCATCCACTTCTCTACTCCTTTTACAGACTTTCTTGAAACAAGGAGAACATGATGAAGAAGAAGAAGAAGAAATTATTTGGGCATCAGATTCTAGTTTCCTCTTCTTAACAGTGATCCCTTGTGGGGGTTTGGATCTGCTAGCAGTTTTTCTCCCACGAAAATAATTCTCATATCTAAAAACCTTTGAAACTCCTGTTGCCATATTTCCACAGAGAACTCAAACCTTCAAAAGCCCAAAATATCAAAAACCAGTATGTTGCAGATTACACGAAGAAAGAATGATGAAGAAAACAGAAATTAGGAAACTTTTTAAACGGGCTACAAAAAGCTTGCAGGAAACACGTAGTATAAAAAGGAAAGTGAATTTTTTTCCTACTGTTTAATTATGGTAAATTTTCCTTAATTGAACGTAGAGAGAGAGAGTGCAATATATAGTACATGTAAATATGCCAACAGAATTCGTTTAAGAAATATCTTTTCAGATTCAATTTCCATAATTAAGTTTGTTGTTGATGGGGATATTGGTTGAAAATCAATATCGATTAGATCCGATAATGATGGAAATCAACATTTATATATTTAACGTTTAAGAAATTTGTTTTAGATTTTATAATATTTAACATTTATACGTTTCTCTTTTAATATATTTAATATTATAAATTAATGTATTATATTATTATTTAATAAAATTTTATATAATTTATTATTTTAAAATATATTTGATGATAATTAATGTATTTGATGGATAATCATTAATTCCATTTGCATTTAGCTTTACTCAAAATATATATTCTAACTTAAAAAAATAGTTGAGATCTCATTAAATAAAAGAGAAATTTAATTAAGAGGAATAAAATATCATCTTAATGAAAGATTACTATAAAAAAAGAAATTATTTTATGAGAAATAAATGATAAAATAAAATTGATACGTTTTGAATAATTAATAAGAAATTGAAACTTTTTATTTTATTGATTCTCTTTGTTTTTTAAAAATTGTATTATGAACGGAAGAAGAAAGAAATAAGTAAATTTCGTTTGCAGAAAAAAAAAATACATAAAATTACATTAATAGGTAGTTATAAGTTGTAAGCACTACAAAAAACGCGAGCTATAGGGACGGACAAATGCCGACGGATTATAGTCCGTCGGCATTGCCGACGGATTGAAAAGTCAACATAAATGCTGACGGAATTCGGTTCCGTCAGCATTTACCGAGGGAAATGCTGATAGTCGACGGATATTTTGAAAAGCGTAAGCCGACGGAAATGCCGACGGATAATCCGTCGGCATATGACACGTTGAATCCGCACCACCTCGTTTTCCAAAAAGGTAACGGTTACCATAAATATAGGGCGGGTGTTTTTTTTTTTTTTATATAAGGGCCTGATATCAGAATGTTTGGCGAAAAAAAAAAAGAGGGGAGTGCGTGAGCGAGGATTCGGTGGGGAAGACGAAGACGAGGACGAGGCTATTGAAGCAAATTTCTCCGATTACATCGATACGGTACGTTTTCTTAATTAGTTTTATTACTTAGTTTTAATACGTATATATGTTTATGCATGAATATATGTAAATATGAATAATTTAATGTTGATTTGAATGTTATATTGATTTAGTTAGTTGTTAAAATATTATGATCATGTTAGTATGTATGTTAGTTAATTTAATTTGTTGATTAAGAATAATTTTGATAGAGTTGTTTTTTAAGGTTAATTTACTACTTAATTGTTATATGTATACATTAATCAATTGTTATATAGTTAATTACTAGTTTAATTTAATGGTGTAATTTTGATATAGAATATTTTTAATGTAGGTAGTGCATGTTTCAATCAATTGTTTAAATTAGTTTAGATATAGTGGTTCGACCGTTGGATCACGTTGTAATTAGGAATATGTTGATTAAATTAGGAATACGCTATATTAGTAAAAATTTTAAATTAGGAATATGTTCATTAAATTGATAATTATTGACCCAATTAGAAAATTATTATTTTAATTAGTTTTAGGTTTGTTAATTTAGGAATATATATGTTCAATTTTTTATTATTGATTAAGTTAGGTAGAAAAATAATAATTAAATTAGGTTATTGTTGATTAAATTAGGAATATGTTGATTAATTAAATTAGGAATATGCTATATTAGTAAAAAATTTAAATTAGGAATATGTTCATTAAATTGATAATTAGAAAACTCCAATTAGAAAAGTATTATTTTAATTATGTTTAGATTTGTTAATTTAGGAATATGTTAATTTAGAAATATTTTTAATTTAGGTGATGCATGTTTCAATCAATTGTTTAAATTATTAGTTAATTAGATGGTTCAACGGTGGTATCACGTTGTAATTAGGTTATATATATATTGTTTTGATTTAAATTAGGAATATGTTGATTAAATTAGTAATTGATTAAATTAGGAATATGTTATATTTGTAAATTTTTTAAATTAGCAATATGTTCATTAAATTGATAATTAGTAAAATTATGTATTTTTTATTGATTGAAACAGATGAGTGAACAAGTACCGAATCCGGGTTCTGGTTCTGGTTCACGTAGGCCATCTGGGTCACATGCAAGGAGGGCTCGGGGTCAATCAGTACCTGTGACGGCTCCTCCTCCTCCTCCTGTGGCAGTGTCGCCGCCGCCGCCGACTACGATGTCGGTTGGTTCGTCATCCTCTTCTCGTCAGCATCCTGTTCGAGACACAAGGCAACCCGTTGATATCGTTTCAGGAAGGTAAGTCAATAATTATAATGTTTAACAGTATTCAATAACAATTAACTTTATTTATTTATAATGTGTTAGTTTATAAATTTGTTAATAATTTTACAGGTTGAATCCCGGTAATGAGGTGTCCAGGATCTGCGCACGATCCTTTAAGGCGTGTAAGATTTCTAAGGGTGCTATCACTTGGTCGATGGTGCCACAATCTAAAAAGGATGAATATTTCGAGGAGTTCCAGGTATATAATTACAATAATTAAAGTTTATTAAATAACTAATTATACATATTATTTGATAAATATGTTGAATATTTTTACAGAAAAAGGCCCGTTGGGATACGTCGATCTACTCGGACGACGCTATTTACGAAAAGTGGTACGGTCTTTGTTCTACTCGGTACTCGAACATGATGTACGACTGGAGAACGGCCTGGCGTGATGAAGATAAAAATCTTGTTCTGGGGAAGGAGGATGATGTTGACCTGTGGGAGTCGTTGGTTGAGAAGTGGTTGGACCCGGCTTACCAAGAGAAGTGTGAGAAAGCTCGGGCCAACCGCAGAACCGACGTTGGAGGCGGGATGGCAGTGCATCGGGGTGGAGCTCGGTCCGTCCTCGAGCAATCACTTGCTCTCGTAAGTTTTATTTAATTATTTAAAAATTAAATAATTATAGTTAATTATTTTATATTAGTTATCTAAATTAATTTGTATATGTTTATTTGATACGTAATAAGAGCGGGAGACTGGACGTCCCCACACCCACTTGGATCGGCTGAGCCTTCTTCATCCGTTTAATGCCGATACACAGACGTCCACCTACGGGCGCACTACTGACCTCCACGTAAGTTTAATTAAATTTATGTATTAATTACATTATATATATAGATAATTAAATTAATTTTAATTTTTTAATGATGTAGTTGAGCGTCCGACAGAGGATTCAAGAGGCCGAGACGCAAGCCGCGACTACTGCTGAATCCGGAAGCAGCGGCACCCCTCCGGTTATTGACGTGGACCAGCTTTACCTTGACGTTGCCCCAACCTCCAAGGGAAGGGTCCTTGGCCTTGGTGGGATGAGCAACGCCGTGAGGACACCAAGTGGTCGGTCGGCTCGGAGTGCATCGCAGCCGTCCGTATCCTCCACTGCCGTCCCGGATCCGAACGTCATGGCAACGTTCGAGAACTACTTCCACCTCTGGAGTGCCAATGCGGGTCGGACGTTGGGGATGTCTATTGAGCAGATCGAGGCCATTTATCAACAGACGATGGGGCAAGCACCGCCAGCTCCAGCTCCAGCTCCAGATGCAGGTCAAGATGCAGGTCAGACCGATGGTGACGAGGTCAACTTGAATGATGATATGGACCGATTTTTTAACGATTATACTGGCAACTTTCCCGGTTGAACAATTTAATTTTGTGTTGAACTAATTTATTTTTCTGTTGAACTTATTTAATTTTCTGTTGAACTTATTTACTTTTCTGTTGAACTTATTTATTTTTATGTATATATTTATCTTTATGTTGAAATATATGTTGAACTATATATTGCAGTTTATTTGTGTAGTTTGTTGGTGTATAGATGAAAATAGGGTGCATTCATTTGTTTCATTGAGTACAAAATAATCTCATTTAGAGTGCATTCTAGATAGATTTAAACCACTTGAAGGTGGAAGTGAATTTTAGTACAAAATAGCCTCATATAGAGTGCATTATACATATATTTAACCAAACCACTTGAAGGTGGTAGATGCAACCATGACAACTAGCACAATCAAAATGATTTTGTTCACTTTGATTAAATCCTTGATTTCTTCAGCCAAATTCTTGATCTCTGTAACCAATTTCTTCATCTCTTGAGTCATTTTCTTCATGTCTTCAGTTTCTTGGTCACTTTGATTAGATCCTTGATTCTTGTCAACAACACACTTTTCTAGAGTATCAGCCCATACAAAGAAACCACATCCACCACCATCACTTTGGGAGTCAGGACAATTATGAAATATCCTCCCTTTACTTCTAGGTTGTTTAGAAGCATATGTACGACATGCCTTTCCACAATAACAAACAAGGCCTTGCTGAAATGGAATAGAAGATGAAGAAGACATGATATTTCTTTGCAAAAAATATAAAAAATCGAATATGGTGTGTGTGAGCTTTGTGTTGCTATATATACAAAAAACTGAATTAAATAATAAAAAAAAAACGGCCAATATGCCGACGGAATATATTTTCCGTCGGTATTCACAATTTGGTACATACTGACGGATATTCCGTCGGCATTTATCTATGCCGACGGAAATTTGGGCGGGTGAAATGCCGACGGAATTCACTTTCCGTCGAAATTCACCATTTGATAAATGACGACGGATAATCCGTCGGCATTTATCTTTGCCGACGGATATTTGGGCGGGAGAAATGCCGACGGAAAGATAGGTCCGTCGGCATTTCCGTTGGGAAATATTCCCCAAAACTTACTGCTGCCTAATTTTTTTCCACTTCACTTTCGTATTGCAAATTTACACCAAAATTTATACTGCAAAATTTTTTATGCTCATGCTCGGGTATTCAGAAACATCAAATTACGGTACATTTTCTACCATTTTTAATTTACTGTATATATAAAATTCAATATAATGTAATTACATGTTTTATATATATCATAAGTTTTGCGTGAATTTATTATAAGAGTAGTCGTTAGTAATGTGTTGCTCCACTTAAATGTTTAGCAGATGGATTTGCCTGACCGTCGTTGGATGTATTGTACTCCTAGAATTATTAGAGGAAATGTGAATGTGGAATTTTATAATGAACTCGTGTTATTTGTTGAATTTGCAAAAAGCCAGCCATATTACATGAGTGGAAATTGCATTAGGTGTCCGTGTAATGCTAAGAAATGTCAGAATAAGCAATATAAAGAGATTGATGAGGTCCTAGTACATATTGTGAAGAATGGTTTCGTTGATAATTATTATAATTGGACTAGTCATGGCGAAACACGTTGGCCTTATAGATTTGATGAAGTGTTTTACTATTACACTGTTGGAATCTATCAACAAGAAGCAAATTTCGATCATGTTGGCACTAGTAACGAGGTAGAACAACGGTTTGGGGACGAAGAACAACAGTTTGGGGACGAAGAACAACAGTTTGGGGACGAAGAACCGAATATGTATCAAACAATGATCAGGGAAGCTGGGTTTTCAAACATGGAAGAGGAGCCGACGAATGAGGCATTTCGGTTTTATGAGATGCTCAAATTAGTCGAAGAAGATTTATATCCGGGTTGTGAATCCCACTCACAGTTGTCATTTAATGCACGACTCATGAACATTAAGACCGAGAACAAGCTTTCTAACAGGGCATATGAGCAAGTGACACAGTTATGCAGTGAAATTTGTCCTCAAAATAATAAGGTGCCTACGACGTTTCATCAAAGCAAACAAATGTTGAAGAATGTTGGTTTGCCGGTTGAGAAGATTGATTGTTGTGTGAATGGTTGCATGTTATATTGGGGTGACGAAGATAGCAGTCTGAATATGTGTAGATTGTGTGGCCATCCCCGGTACAAAGAGGCACGTCGAAAGGGACCTGGTGGTCAATCGAAGAAGACAAAGAAGAAAGTGCCATATAAGAAGATGTACTACCTTCCTATCATTCCCCGTTTGATGAGATTATATCAATCAAGTGCCACTGCACAACACATGACGTGGCATGCTACAGATTCCTCTTCGGCTGAGTCGAGGGAGATGCGACATCCGGCAGACTCAGAGGCCTGGAAACATCTTGACAACGTGTTTCCAAATTTTGGTTGTGAACCGAGGAATGTGAGATTAGGTTTGTGTACTGATGGTTTTGCACCGTTTGGGATGCATGGGAAGCAGTATTCTTTGTGGCCGGTGATACTGACTCCATATAATCTTCCTCCGTGGATGTGCATGAAACCTCAAACAATGTTTCTGACTGTATTGGTGCCTGGACCAACGAATCCAAAGGACAAACTGGATGTTTATCTCCAACCTCTTATAAAAGACTTGATCTTCTTATGGGAGAATGGAGTCCAAACATACGATGTTTTTAGAAAGCAGAACTTCACGATGCGTGCTGCTCTTTTATGGACCATTAGCGACTTTCCTGCATATGGTATGTTGTCCGGGTGGAGTACGGTCGGAAAGAAATCATGTCCGTATTGTATGGAGAATTCTGAAGCTTTCAGTCTCCCGGTGAGTAGAAAAGTTTCATGGTTCGATAATCACCGTAGGTTCTTACCTCAAGGTCACCCGTTTCGAAGAAATAAGAAGAACTTCGTAAAAAACAGAGCAGTCACAAACAATCGACCTCCACTACGAGATGGTATTTTATACATTTATTTAATAATCGAGTACTAAACGTATATTTATCTATTGCTTTTAGTGTCACTTATAATTTACTCTCCGTACAGGACGTAGGTTGTTATATGAGGTTCAAGTGACGGGGTTGAAAAAAAGTACTGAGGAAAATGCAGCGGAACACAACAGAGGAATTGAGGGTGGTTGGAACAAAATGAGTATTTTTTGGGACTTACCATACTGGAGTTCACTATTGATACGACACAATTTGGGTGTGATGCACATTGAAAAGAATGTGTTTGACAATGCGTTCCACACAATCATGAACACGGAAGGCAAGACGAAAGACACTCCAAAGTCTCGGGAGGATTTGGACACTCTTTGTCGCCGTCCAGAGTTGAAAAAGGATGAGCGTACAGGTAAATTTCTAAAGGCTAGCTACACACTGGATAAGCCACAAAAACAAAGATTGTGTAGGTGGATAAAGGAGTTGAACTTTCCGGACGGCTACGTGTCGAACTTGAGTCGATGCGTAGACACAACAACGGGTAAGGTTGCAAGGATGAAGAGTCATGATTGTCATGTATTTATGCAACGCTTGATACCGATTGCGTTCCGAGAACTTCTTCCTCTCAATGTGTGGAGGGCTATCACTGAATTAAGTCTATTTTTTAGAGATTTAACGGCTACAACGATCACGATCGATGATATGATTCGTTTAGATGAAGACATTCCAGTGATTTTGTGTAAGTTGGAACAAATTTTTCCACCTAGCTTCTTTAACTCGATGGAACACTTACCCGTTCACTTAGCGTATGAAGCGAGAATTTGTGGTCCGGTGCAATACAGGTGGATGTACCCATTTGAAAGGTAAAATCTTACTTTTTTTATTTCATTACAATTACACATGCATTCGTATAAGTTTTATATATATATATATGTGTGTGTATATCAGGTATCTCCACAACTTGAAACGCAATGCTAAACAAAAGGCAAACGTTGAAGCATCGATTGTGAATGCTTATTTGAATGAAGAGGTTGGCATGTTTTGTTCTTATTACTTTGAAGACCACGTCAACACAAAGTTAAGAAGTGCTCCACGTAACTTCGGTGGTACATCCGCTGACGATATCAGTGAAGAGGTCGATGGAATGCTCTCCATATTCAAGTCTAAGGCTAAGGGACGGCCAATAGGAAAACCCACTGAACGATATTGGGAGACGAACTCGGAGGCGGAAATAGCACAAACGTATGTGTTGTTGAATTGTGATGAAGTTCAGCCATACATTGAGTAAGTATTTCATATATAAATCGTCTATTTAAATACCACTTCATTTATGTCATTTAATATTAACCAAGTTTTTGAATGTTGTGAATTAGGATGTACACTCAAGAACTACGACGAGCAGAACCAAACATCTCAGATGCATATATAGATGCTCGTATTCAACGTGAATTTTCCCGATGGTTCGAACGTTATGTGAGTACCATTTAATTAATTATGTTTTACGTAAATAAATTAATATTTATTTTAATTAATTTTAAATTGAGTCGTATAGGGACGGGATAACGCTCTAGACAGTCGATTCTTACGAGATCTCAGCAAGGGACCACTACGTCGTGTAAAGACTTACAACGGTTATATTGTGAAGGGCTACATATTTCATACGTCTGGGTATGCATCGACAAAGGCAACTACCAACAGTGGCGTCTGCGTTAGCAGTGCGAATTACAATGCAGATGCAAGTGATTACTTTGGGGTGTTACGGGAAGTCGTCGAAGTAGAATATCCAGGATATCCAACAAAAACTGTAGTGTTGTTCAAGTGTCATTGGTTTGATTCAGGCCATCTAGGAATAAGAATTCACCCGGAGTACAAGCTCGTTGATGTTAGTTCGAAAAGGGCGTATGTTGGGGATGATCCATTTGTATTTGCCCATCAAGTATCTCAAGTATACTACTGCACATATCCGGGAGCTCCACGTGGTTATGAATGGCACGCTGTTTGCAAAGTAAAGGCAAGGTCAATGGTAGAAGTCCCTAAAAAGGACAAAAATACTGAAGATGAATCTCCATTTCAAGCAGAACAAATAGAGACTCCAACTGAAGTCTTTACGGGAGATTTCAATCTTTCTGTACCCTTGACGGCTGCAAATCCCCAATTAATTGAAATTGAAGGTGAAGAGGAGGGGGATGAAGAGGAGAATGAAGATGAGGATGAAGAGGAGAATGAAGAAGATGAGGATGAGGAGGAGGATGAGGAAGATGATGATGAGGAGGAGGAGGATAAGGACGAAGAGGAGGATGAAGACGATGAAGATGAAAATTAATTCAATTAATGTAATGTATTTATTTCCTATTTTATAAAAGTTAATTAATTATTTATTATTTAGGTACAAATTATAAAAATTTAATTTACTATAAATATAAGTCACAACTAATATATATATTAATATATGTGGAAGAAATGAATTAGTAGGTCTAGCCTATAGTAGGGTTTAGGGTTTTGGTAATTTATTAGGTCTAGTATATAGTATATAGAAAAAATTGAATTATTTCAAAAAAAAAAAAATAAAAAAAATTGCCAAAATGCTGACGGAATTAACTTTCTTCCACATTTTATAAAAGTTAATTAATTATTTATCATTTAGGTACAAATTATAAAAATTTAATTTACTATAAATATAAGTCACAACTAATATATATATTAATATATGTGGAAGAAATGAATTAGTAGGTCTAGTATTATAGTAGGGTTTAGGGTTTTGGTAATTTATTAGGTAAAAATTGAATTATTTAAAAAAAAAAAAAAATGGCAAAAAATACCGATGGACGGATTATCCGTCGGTATTTACTTTTTGAAAAATGCCGACGGATTATCCGTCGGTATTTACTTTTTTGAACAATACCGACGGAATAGTATTTGAACATGCCGACGGAAAATAAATCCTTATATATAACTCAACCTAGGATTTTCTTTCACTCTTTCCAAACTTTCCTCTTTACGATCCCTACTCGATCCTCTTCTCCAACCAACTTTTCGGCGACCTGACCGGCCCTATTTCCGCGCCGATTTCTCTCCACCAATCTTCCGCGACGATTTCTCTCCAACGTGAAGCATGGCCGCCGCCCAATCTGTGCTCCTCCAGCGTTTTAATAAGTTGGCCGACTCCTACGTAAGTGATTTTGAGTTTAGATTGAAAAATTTTGAACTTCAACATCGATTTTTTTTTTTAATTTTTTGGTTGTTTCCTTGAAGTAGACGAAGTCGCCGCCCTTCGCCGGAGACTGGAAGAAGACGAAGCCACCGTCAGTTTCTGGAAGTACGTATTAGATGATGATGATAATGATCAAGTAAGCTACTAATTAATTTGATTTGTTAAAAACAATGCCAATTTCTTCACATTCCCAACATAATATTTCATGTAATATTATTGTTTCATTACATAATATTTTAATTTTTACATAATGACATTTTTGACATTTTTTACGAAATTTCTTCACATTCCCAACCTCTCCGAAAATGTAATTCTGGTCGGAAAATGAAATTTTGGTCGGGGCCTCCCCGGCCACGCATATTTTTTTTATTAATATTTTATTTTACTGACGGATATGCCGACGGAATATCCGTCAGTATAATGCCGACGGATATTCCGTCAGTATAATACCGACGGATATTCCGTCAGTATAATGCCGACGGATATTCCGTCGGTATTATACTGACGGATATTCCGTCGGCATTATACTGACGGAATATCCGTCGGCTTCCGTCGGCATTTAATTATTTAATTCATTTCGTTTATAATTATTTTAATTTATTCTAATTTCTTTTATAATTATTTAATTCACTGTTTTCGACGGAATTACTGACGGAATGTTGACCCGGTTTGTTAAACGGGTTGTCCGGAATGCCGACGGCCATTCCGTCGGCAACTATCCCTCGGTATTTTCCGTCGGCATTTTTCCTCGGTATTTCCGTCGGGAAATGCCAACGGAATTCAAAAATCCGTCGGCAAAAAATGCTGACGCCGAGAAAGGGGACGACCGACTTTCCGTCGGTATTTCCGTCGGTAACCTAGTGAAGTTTTTCATGGATTTTCTTCACATCTTCCTTGAATTCTCTTTTTTATTGAACTTTTATTTTCATTCTCTTCACATCTTTCTTGAACTCTCTTCTCTATTGAACTCTTATTCACATCCTCTTCCTTTTTACAATTTGACGTCATGTAAATTACACTCTGTGTAAGAAAAAGTTAAGGGAACACAAAAAATATTACACTATCTAATAAAATTAGAGAACATAGAAACATTAAAAATTACACTATCTAAGAAAATTAGAAAACACAATATAGCAAGTGAGAAGATGCAATCAAGTTCAAGGAATCGGACGTGGAAAACAATAGATCCATTAAAGAAAAACAATTAAAAAGTAAATTAAACTAAACTAATGTAACAATTTTTTAGAAGAATAGCAGAGAAGGGAGAAGAAGTTTTTCATAAGAATCGGAAAAAAAAGAAGGGGTTCACAACTGCCTTCTTACTCGCTATATTTAAAGAAATAAAAAATAATGAAGAACGGTTGTTAATGAAAACTGTAAATAAAAAAAAAATTAAATAGAGGAGATAGAGAAATATGAGAGAGAGGAGAGAACGAAAAAATAATTAAAAAAAATGTAAAATAAAAAATAAATAGACCAAGAAAAAAAAAATGTAAAAGAATGAAAACTGTGAAAAAGAATTGAGCCACAGAAAGAGAGGTCTTTGAAAATAATTTAACAAAAATGTAAAAAAAAAAAAAAAAAGGGACGTGCCTGCCTTGAAACTCTTATTCTCATTCTTTCATCAAACTTGCAAATAACTAAAAAAAGAAGGGTTTACAATTGCCTTCTTATTCACTATATTTAAAGAAATAAAAAAATTATTCACTATATTTAAAGAAATTAAAAAATAAATAAATAACTTTTATTAATGAAATTTGTAAATAAAAAAAATTAAATAGACAGAGAAATATGAGAGAGAGAGAGCAGAGAACCAAAAAAATAATTAAAAAAAAAGGTAAAAGAAAAAAAAATCCAGAAAAAAATAATTTAACAAAAATGTAAAAGAATGAAAACTGAAAAAGAATAGAGATAGAGAAATAAGGGAGATTTGGGAAAATAATTTTAAAAAAATGTTAAAAAAAACTGTAAATAAAAAAAAGTGACATGTCTGCTTGAAATCTTATTCCACTCTCTTCCATCTTCTTTTATCGAACTTTCATTCTCATTCTCTTCAATCTTCCTTGAACACAAAAAAGTTAACGGAACACAAAAAATATTACACTATCTAATTAGAGAACACAGAAACATAAAAAAAATACACTATTTAAGTAAATTAGAAAACGCATAAACACGATCAAGCAAGGAAGATACAAAGAAAAACAATTAAAAAGTAAATTAAACTAAACAATAGTAAGGTTTTTGAGAAGAATAGCCGGAAGAAGTTTTTTATAAGAATGGCAAAGAACGGAAAAGAAGAATGATTTACAACTGTCTTCTTACTCACTATATTTATATAAATAAAAAACAACTAAGAACGATTGTTGAGAGAGGAATAACCTCTTTGTATTTTTAAGAGAGAGAGAGAGAGGAGAGAACCAAAAAATAATTTAAAAAAATAAATAACTTTTATTAATAAAAACGGTAAATAAAAAAATTAAATAGAGAAGACTGAGAAATATGAGAGAGAATAAAAAAAATAATTAAAAATGTTAAAGAAAAAAAAAATTGATCGAAAAAAAAATAATTTAAAAAAAATGTAAAAGAAAAAGAATTGAGAGAGTGAAATAAGAAAGATCTGAAAAAATAATTTAACAAAAATGTAAAAAAAAATTGTACTATCTAATTAGAGAACACGGAAACATAAACAAAATACATTATCTAATCAAAGTAAATTAGAGAACACATAAACACGATCGAGCAAGTGAGAAGATGCAAAGAAAAACAATTAAAGAGTAAACTAAACTAAACAATCGTAAGGTGTTTGATAAGAATGGCAAAGAACGGAAAAGAAGAATGGTTTACAACTATCTTCTTACTCACTATATTTAAAGAAATAAAAAATAACTAAGAACGGTTGTTGAGAGAGGAATAACCGCTCTGTATTTTTAGGAGAGGGAAATATGAGAGAGAGAGGAGAGAATAAAAAATAATTAAAAAAAATAACTTTTATTAATGAAAACTGTAAATAAAAAAAATTAAATAGAGAAGAGAGAAATATAAGAGAAAATCAAAAAAATAATTAAAAAATGTTAAAGAAAAAAAAAATAGATCGAGAAAAAAATAATTTTAAAAAAATGTAAAAGAAAAAGAATTGAGACAGTGAAATAAGAAAGATATGAAAAAATAATTTAACAAAAATGTAAAAAGAAATTGTAAATAAAAAAAATTAAATAAAGAAGACTGAGAAATATGGGAGAAAGAGAGAGTAGAGAATTGAAAAAATAATTTTAAAAAAAAGTAAAAGAAAAAAAAAGACCTAAAAAAAAAGGGAGAGAAGAGGGAATTGAAAAAATAATTTTAAAAAAAGTAAAAGAAAAAAAAACCGAGAAAAAAAGGGGAGAGGGGAGAGAAAAAGGAAAAAAGAATTGTACATTTAAAAAAAATTAGAATATTAAAGAATTAAATTTTTTTAGAATATTACAGAAAACTATAAAGAATCTATAAAAGAGAGAAGAGAAAAATTTAAGGAAATTTTAAATAATAATTTAATTTTTTAAAAAGTGTTTTAAAGAATATTAAAGAAAACTTTAAAGAACCTATAAAAGAGATAAAAGAGAGTATAAAGAGAGAGACTATCAAATCAAAGAGATCAAAGAGAGAATAAAAAGAGAGAAAATAAGTCGAGAAAAAAAGGATAAGAAAATTTTAAAAAATAATTTTTAAAATGTAAAAAAAAAAAAAAAAAAAAGAAGGAGAGAGAAAAGAGAGAGGAAGAGGAGAGAAGTAAAAGAACAAAAAATAAATGTAAATTTTAAAAAAATTAGAAAAATGAAACGGAAGAAATCTGAGAAGCCGTAGAAAAAAAAAGATTCAGAAATAGTAATTAAGGGTATATATATATACCCTTAAGGTATAAATTTTAGGATTTAGGGTTCATTGTCAAAATAGGAGTACATAAGGTTTCGAAACCTTTGAAACGAGGATGCCGTAGGATCCGTATGCAAAAACCTTTGAAACTGTTGTTGCCAACAGATTACAGGATAAATAGAAAGAAGATTACAGGACAAACAGAAAGAATGATAAGAAAACAGAAATAAATAGAAAGAATGATCGATGAAGGGCGTAAGAAGGTTATGGTAAAATTTCCTTAATTAATTGAACTTAGAGAGAGTTCGTAAATATGGCGATTTAAGTTTTTTCCCTTTTGAATATAGTACCATAGCATAAATCAGGGATAAACCTTAATTTTTGTATACATGACCTACAATATTGGTACATGATTATATATCTTAACCTATCCCTTTTTTTCCCTCCCCATTACTCGAACCCAGGACCTAAGGCCTAGGTAGTGTTAGGAGGAGATGAATTAATTAATATAAAAAAATGAAAGTTTAAGAATTTTTTATACGCTCTTGCTTCTAGTTGTCTTGTTCGATGTGATTAATTTGTATTTTTTAAACTTTATGTTTGTGAAATTATTTTAGATAAGTTTGGTGGGAGGGTGTTACACAACGGTGTTACATCTTCTGTTACACCTTCTAAATGAATGATACTTGTTCTAGTAATTAATTTTGTTCTAGCAATTAATTTAGATTAACTATGATCAAATAAAATTCCTTAATTTTCTTCCTCAAATCTACATAGATCTTATCAAATATTTAATGAAAAAAAAATCACAAGGAATAATTTTTTAACACACATTATAAAAAAAAAAAAAAAATATATATATATATATATACTCAATTTGTTTAAATAATTTTATATAGAAAAAACACTTTTCAAAAGGCCAAATTCTTGGGTACACGCGCGTGTACCATGCCTACTAATTCAATTTCAGTTGCAATGGTCCTTTCCATCAAAATACATATTCCATTCATTTCGTCTTTGGTGATTTAATCACTTTTCTCTCTTCGTTTTCACGGTGAATTGGATTTGACTGGATTTTTTTCGCCGATTCTACTATCGGATTGTTCATAACCGCTTTCTCGCGAGCGATTCGAGACCTTACCCTTACCCATGGTTTCCCCTCCCGACCGTTTTCATTTCCCAATTGCCCATTTCCTCAAACCTTACATCGGGCGATTTCAATTTGGGTGTCGTTTGATTGAAGGTTTGAAGGCTCGATTTCAATTTCGGTGTGGGCGATTTCAGTTTCGGTGTGGACAATTTCACAGTGTCGTTTGATTGAAGGTTTGAAGGCTCGATTTCATAGTATGCATCTCCTCGTGTGGCAATTTAACAGTGGATTTCAGGCTCTGAGACGCGGAAGACGACGGTTGTGACTCGAACATGGGCGACCGGAGCGAACTAGCCGAACTACGGCAGCAGAAGTGAACTATAGCGGCGGAAGTGACCTAGGGCAGCGAAAGATCCCTGTCCCAGGTGTGTTTATATTGTGCTTAATATGTACCGTCTTTGTCAATTGTTATTCAATCATGGAGTGACAATTTGAGGAGTTTCTTCAATCATCTGAAGCTGAATTCGGATTTGCAGGCAAAGTTTCTTCACATGTCTGATTTGCTTTGCATAGAAAAGGATGCTGAATTGGAGTTTAGGAGGAGTTGAATGTTGTTCCAACACCTAACGAGCATTCCAATTCGGCTAACCCAATTGAATTTTTAACTGTGGTATTATTGGTTATTAATTGTGGTATTATTGGTTATTGTTTGTGGTATTATCAATTATGTGAAATTTTATTATTGGTCAAGGCATTACTGATAAATGTGGTAAAAAAATAATTTGGGTGTGTGTGGTATTATTGATTATTAATTGTGGTATTATTGGTTATTGGTTATGGTATTACCGATTATGCGAAATTTTATTATTGGTTAAGGCATTACTGATAAATGTGGTAAAAAAATAATTTGAGGGTAAACTCATTAAATGAGCGGGTGCAGATAACTATGATAAATATAAATAATTTAGGGGGTGAACTAATTAAATGATCGAGTGAGTGCAGATAAAATATAAATTAAAAATTGAAATTGAAATTGTATGCATAGTACATCCAAGTGCACACAAGTATTACCCTTTCAAAAGATATTACAAACGGTTTGTTCAAATATAACTAAATACTTTTAAATAATTTAATAATTTTTGGCATTTTGTTTAAATATAATTAAATGCAAAACTCAATATAAACGTAATTAAAAAATATAATTTAATAATTTTTAACATTCGAAATATAATTAAATACAAAATTCAATATAAAATTTTAGAAAAAAGTGTTGAGTAAATATAATTTATACAAAATTAACTAATTAAATGGAATATAATTATAAATAAATTTACGATCAAACTTTTTTTTTTTTTGAAACCTTTGCATTTGTTTTTTTAAATGCTTTTATATTCAGTTTTATATTTAACTATATTACTCAACATTTTTTTATCTTAAATTTTATATTAATTTATCATAATAATTCTCATGTTTTGTTGTTTCATAATACTTCAATAAAATAAATATTTACTTTTTTTGTAATTTTCATATTTTAATTTTTTTTCCTTTAATTTGACCATTTTTATTTAATTGGTAAAGTATATTTTTTAAATACTTTTATATTTAAACAAAATGTCAAAAATATTAAATTATTCAAACGTGTTTATTAAACTGATTGCAATTTTTTTTTTTTTGAAATTGTTTAAGATTTTTCTATATAAATTATTTAAACAATTTGAATATAAATTTATTTTTCTATAATTTGTGTTGAAAAATATTGTTTGGATTTTAATTTCTTTAAATATTTGCTAAGATTTGGATATATTTAAGGGAGAGAATTAAGTAATTTTATTTGACCATAGTTAATCTAAATTAATTACTAGGACAAGTGTCATTCATCTAAAAGGTGTAACAGAAGATGTAACACCATTGTGTAACAGGGAGATCCCGTCCCATTTGGTATGTATGTTTTGTAAAATATTACCCTCTATAGAGTAAAAAAAAAATTGATTTGTATATATATATTGGCAAAATAGTAATAAAAAATGTGCAGCAATAATAGTTGAGACTGAAACCATAACACGACACTGCCAAACATGAATGACTTGGGATTTTGAGTTAATGAACTTAAATTATGTGGATCTATTTTAGTCCAATAATTGCATATAAGTCATTTATCTACTTCCAAGCCCTATAGTTTTTTGTCCAGGAAAATGTGTACTTAGTTTTTATTTTGTTTGAATTTTCCTTTACCCACGTCTAAGTTAATACCAAAATGCTTCTCGAACCTCACTTTTAGTCATTTCTGTATTTACGTTGTCACTAGAATTAAATTCTTTTGGTGATAAATGGTCATGATGACAAAAGATTTTTATCACAGTAACTAGTGACGAAATCCATTTGTCACCACTGAAAAATGTTGTCAAGCAAAAATTAGCGTCATTATAATCATATATTTTCGTCACTCAAATTGTATTTTGTCACAACAGCCCGACCTAGCTTGGAACATGGGGTATAGTTGTACCCCCAAATTCCAAAAATTTCCTTTTTTTTATATGTATAAAAATAATTTTATAATAATGAATTATTGAAAAATATCAAATTATCAAATATACACTACACCTTTTGATTCCGTGAATATCTAGCTAATTAGATATGTTACCTACTTTCCTTATTCTTTTTCTATTTTTTGCCCATAATTAGTTGACGCCTTCATGTATATAATGCACCCTCGGTACAAAGTTTAACATTATGAGAAAATATATTTGCATGTGCCTTCTATTTGATTTTATTACATGCTTTCTATTTTGTTTTATTATGAATAAGTGAAAGATGATGAAAAGTTCAATACATTTATCTTCTAAATTCATTTAAATGTCTTTAAACTTATTTTATACTCCTTCCGTCTTATTTTTCATATTTTGTCATTAAACCATTTAAACCCTTATATTTCATATTAAAAAAAATTCTAATGCAAATTACATGTCATTGAACCATCTAAACATTATTTTTCACATTTATTTGCATATATCTTAAAATATTCATACATATACGTATTACTGATTCATTTATATATTTATCTTACCCCAGATTTGGGTCCGCCACTGCAACATTCTTATGTGTCATTTCCAATATGAATGAGCACCAGAAGAACATTCAAGAAGCCACATGATTGTGATTGAGCGTATAAATTATTTATTACGGAGTAGTAATTTTCACTTACATACAGTTCTAATATATAAAACTACTGATAAATACAAAATTTGTGCAGTAGTTAGTAAAAGAGCCAAAAGCAAAGTCCAACACCAACAGCCAAAGTTGCATTTAACAGCCAAAAGCAAGTCCAACCAAACCAAGAAATAAAAGAGCACAATAACAAGTATTCTTCACTATATAAAATGATTTTATCAACCGCTTTGAAAGAAAACTAAGTAAAATAAAAGAACACACAATAACAAGTATTCTTCACCATAGAAATCAGCAAAAAAACCAAGAAAATTACATACCACATGAGCCTAATCAGCTAGAGCCTTTCGGACTAATCACCTTCAATAACATAATTTCTCAACTAAGATAACCTTTTCTAATGTAACAATGCTCAACACATCAACAATTGCAATAATATTGTATCAAAAGTCAGATTGTGGTTTATACACAAACTACCACACTACTACTTAAATTCTATTTGCATCCAAAGTCTAATATTCGTCGAACCAGGCATGAGTGAGAGCCGATTCAGCAGTAATCCTCTTCACTGGATTGCAAGTTAAAAGGCGTTCGAGTAGATCAAATCCAGCTTCCTTCAACATTGGAACTCCCGAGAAAGAAAACTTGCTTCGAATCACATTATTCGGTTGTTGAACAAACTCAGCATTGCTTCCCGGCAAGCTACGAAAGCCCGGCCAAACAGTCTCATCGGGTGTTCCAACAATCGCGAATATCTTGTTCAGCTGATCATCAACAGACTGCCCTCGGAAAAGCACTTCTTTCAAAAGTAGCTCCCCCATTATACACCCAACCGACCACATATCAATCGCACACGAATACGACCTGTCTCCCAGAAGAAGCTCCGGAGCTTTGTACCATCTAGTTCCCACACGATAACAGTAGGTCCCGGACATGCTCGGGAAGCGCCGTGACAACCCAAAATCACAGATTTTCAACTCTCCCCTGTTGTTCACAAGGACGTTGGAGGGCTTTAAATCTCTGTGCATCACGTGATTGTCGTGCAGAAACTTGACTCCCTCGATCAACTGTTTCATCATAAACTTCACTTCATTCATAGTGAAGTGATTCATTCTAGCATGCATATATCCCCTGAGATCGTTTTCCAAATAGTCCATTACGATATAAGCTCCATTGCCGCCGTCCACAACAGCTTTCTTGAAACCAATAATGGAAGGGTGAGGGGGAAGGAGCTTCAGAATTTCGATTTCCGTCGATAACGATAACGACGAGGATGCTCTTTTGAGTCCCACCTTGATTGCCACTATTTCTCCGATTTTGTTATTCCGAGCTCTGTACACAATGCCATAAGAGCCCTGGCTAATCACGTTCAAAATGTCATACTCATCCACTTCTCTAATACTTTTACAGACTTTCATGGAACAAGACCAACAAGAAGAAGAAGAAGTTTCCTCTTCTTTAACGGTAATCCCTTGTGGGGGTTTGGATTTGCAAGCAGTTTTTCTCCCACGAAAATAATTCTTATATTTCCACCAAACAAAAACAAAGGGACAACTCAAAGCTAATTTTATAATAGAGTTTAAAAATCTTCAAACCAAGACAATATATACCATGTTTCAGATTACAGAAAGAAAAGTGAAAGAAAAAGAGAAATTAGGAAATTTTTGAAAACGGATATAATTAAGGTAATTTCGTAATCCTCAAGAGTATCAGGAAGGAAAGTGATTTGTTTCCAATTGTTTAATTTTGATAAAATTCCTTAAATGGGCGAAGAATGAGAAAATTCAGACCCCACATGGCCACATATTTTATTTTTTATCAAGACCCAGTACCCCACATATTTAACTTTAGATTATGTTATTTATTTAATTTCGATTTTCAATTTAATTCTTAAAAAAATTAAATTTGCTATACAGATATAAATCTAACATATATACAAATATAATATTGTAGATACCTTTATATATTATTTATATCTTTTATATATAGAAAGTTCTCTATAGTAAATATAATATAAATACAATATATTTATTTGTATAAACCGTTGCAAATCAAACGGTTGTATAATTTATTAAAGATTCACTATAACCAAAATAATTTAAGAAGATTTTTACCATGGTAAATTCAAATATCGGATTTGCGACAGTTTTGTTTGTCACAAATCCCACTCATACAATGTTGTTTCCTTCTCCAAGTTAAATTCATCACAAATACGGTTGTAAATTGCAATTAAAAAAATTGCCGTAAATTAGGTCAACTTTGACCGTTTTCGTTGCAAATTGTGACAAATTGCTTGACGTCACAAATATGTCGTCGTTAATCTCCGTTTTAAGTGTATTTTCACATATTTTTTGTGCAGCATGAACAGATCGTTCCATTGAAGTCGAGCACAATGTCATCATCAATGTCTTATTTCGAAATGTTCTCAACGCAATTATCAGTAAACCACTCAATTGTCTCCCACATTAATTTGCATCAAAATAGAGCATATACGTACACGACATGGTATACAGTACATTTGTAGAAAGCATTGGACGTTTGCTCAAAAAAAAAAGAAAAAAAAAAGCATTGGACGATAAATTTGAATTTAGCCTTGAGGATTAGTTTATTAAGAGTTTTTGTTTGTTTAGTGATTTTACATGCAAAGTATTATTGTTGTACATATAAAATGTCATTATTTTAAAAAAATATTTAATTTTTAAATAGCATCCCTAATTACTCCATATGCAAAAGAAAAATATTTTTTATTCGTAACAATGATAATTCTTTTTAAAAAAAAAATACAAGACTGAAATCGCGTTGCACTGACGATATCGCATTACAGTCTAAGTAAAAGCGCACGAGGGAACCAAATTTCCGATTTCCCCCATAAACTCTCTCTCTCTCTCTCTCACAGCACATCCAGACAGAGTATCGCTGAATCTGCAATGGCGAGTGTTCCAACTACAGCTCAAGGAAAGGGGAAATGGGCCAATCTATCAAAACACGCCTGTCGATTCTTCTTCTTACTCGTCATACTTCAGGTGCCCCTTTTCAGGTATCCTTTACAAATCTAAACTCACTCTAATTTGAACTTTCACTTTATTTGGCTATGTGATGTAATAATGAGAATTTAATTGGAGTTGATCTTTGCCACGTTCAGCATCACAGCTGATCTTTTAGTGCAATCAAATCCTAATTATTAAGATTTTAGCTGCTCTTAATTGTGAAACCAAAAGATGATTCGACCGTTTCTGTAAAGTTCATAGATCTGGGTGGTATGTATAATACTTTAATCGTAATTTAATATCAAGCATATTTTAATGGAGCTTTGTTGTTGGAGTGATGGAATGTGTTGATCTGACGCTAAAAATGTTTTGTTAATTTACTAACTGGTTTGGAAGATTGCCGATATGCGTCTGTTGCTTTGCTCTCTATTTTCAATAATTATGTTAGATAAGAATGTTAAGAAACTTCACCCTCAGAGAATTCTGTGATTTAGTTTTTCTTTATTTTTTTTGAGAACCATGTGATTTAGGTTTTATTTGTCTTGCCATGATGATATTTGACACTTTTGCAAATGTCTGGTGCTTGATGAATTCAAATAGTTTCTTCTGGAATATACATTTACATATACCTTTGATTCTTGCCTTTGTGTACTTCCTATGACAGCATTCTCTAAAAGCTCGTCTCCACTAGTTGATCTCTCCCACGATAGAATTAAACATGTGATTTGGGACTGTTGTTTTAGACAACAGAAAGCTAGAAATAAACCTAGTTTTGTTTTCTTACTGATATGTTCTCTTTTTTCGTATAATTTCTTCTTAGGGTTCAATGTAGATCCGGCATGTGCACAACACCTATTCAGATTACATCAACACAGTTGATTTCTAGCGAGGTTTTTCCTCTTCCGGTGGTGAAAGGCCTTCTCTATCCCGGAGCCATTGTAAATGACTTAATCAATCATTTCTCTGTCCCAAGCTGGAATAACTTGCTCAACATCTACAACTTGACTAACGTAAAAGAATCTTCTCCAGAACCAGATGTACAGCGCTTGGAGGTTTGCATTTGTCCTCCACGTCTTCCATTCCTAAAACATTTTGCCCTTAAAATTCGTAATATGCATTTGTTTCTTGATTTGAATATTGGAAGTTAATTTGGTGCAATAGTGTTTTGACTGGTAGCTCCCTTTCTACATTTGGTGGTGTTTGCAAACTCTATTAACAGCTTTTAAAATCACTTATTTTCAAAAGTTGTGAGGAATAACTTTTTAAAATAAGTGATTCTCCATTGTTTTGAAGAGTTTGCAAACACTGCCGAAAAGGGAGTAGAATCATTTATTTTCAAAAGCTCCTTAGTAGCTGTTACTTGTGTTTGCAAATACGAGCTTACCATCGTACTTAAAGTTAATAATCTTCTTGAAAAATATTTAACATGTTACCCACTCTTCGGCCCTGAAAATGATTCATGTTATTCCCAGATTCTTGCCGGAAGTTACTTCTGTGTGGCTGGTGCTCTTGTTGGTATGTTAAAACGCGGGAGAATGAGCATGTTTGGGACTCTTCTAGTTATCTGGGGTCTTCTTAAGGAAGGATTTCTTGGGAAGCCAGAGAACACAGATCCAACAAAGGCTGTATATGTCTATCCTACAATGTTGCTGGCTTTGGTTTCTGCATTTTTATCAGTTAAATACGACGTTAAGAAGGTTGTTGGAAGCGCCCCTGCTCAACCCGTTGGAAAGCCTCTGAAGGTCTCTCAACCTGTTGGAAAGCCTCTGAAGGTCTCTAAAAAATCAAAGTTGAAATGATTCAGGGATTCAAGACCAGAGTAGAATACCATTAACCTTTTGTTTCTCCTTGAATTGCCTTTTTTTTTACTTCATTTGTATTGTGTATTAGCTACTGAGTATTGGTTGTTCATTGATTCATCTGTTGAAAAATGTTAGTTGGCAAATTGGCTAGTTCAGCTCTTCAATCATCTGACATAGTGTTATCTCTACCAAAGTATAAGCACTAAATGAAACAATCTTCTTTCTTTTTTTTTTTTTTTTTTTTTTTTTTTAAATTTTAACTATTTCAAAATTTACTCTCTCAATTTGCCCTTCATAATTATACGAGTGGATGATTCTCCATTGACGAAGTTCTTGCATATTTTATCGGGGCGCGTTTGCTATCGTTGTGTGATAAGGTGGGATAACGTAAAAGGGGATTATTTAACATCAAGTTTTTTTTTTTTTTTTTTTGAGAGTAGAATTACAGATAGGAATATTTGAATACATTTCTCGCTCACCTATCTATACAGAGGAAATTCTACTAGAAGAGTCATTCTCCAAACTCAATCGTGAGAGAGTGGAAAGAAACATAGGCATACCAGCATCCATCGAGACTCTCGATCTAAGAAAATAGCAAATCTGCTCCACAAGAAACAAACTGTCGCACACTACGACTCGCGCTACAACCTCCCAGACCATAAGAGCACTGTCCCGAGGACGACCAGATCCATCAAGCACAATAGCGACCCACCATGGGGAAAATTACCCGTAAACGGGGATAGAAACCCATAATAACAGGGGAAGGGAAATAAAAACAACAGATCCCATGGGGAAAATTACCCGTAAACGGGGATAGAAACCCATAATAACAGGGGAAGGGAAATAAAAACAACAGATCCCAGCAGGGGAATAAACTAAAGTAACATGCATCAAACA
Source organism: Galeopsis tetrahit (assembly GCA_963675135.1). Lineage (NCBI taxonomy): Eukaryota > Viridiplantae > Streptophyta > Magnoliopsida > Lamiales > Lamiaceae > Galeopsis > Galeopsis tetrahit. The sequence continues at coordinate 7,000,425 of OY776126.1, forward strand.
GAAAATAAATGTAAAAACTAAAGCAGAAAACTAAAAGCATAATGAAAGCAGACATTGAAAAAACAGAAACTAAATAAAACGGGAGCAACGGATACTCTCCCAAACGGTCACCGTGGCTCCGTAAGGGAGGTATACCCGTTGATCCCAGCTAAATTCCTGAAAGAGCTCCTACATCCAGTTGAGAAGCTGAAGAAAGGGGCGGCGAGGTGGCGTTCCGGCGGTGGCGACGCGGTGGTCCGGCGGTGGCTACTCTATTTCTAAAGGGATTCAACCGATCTACTTATTTTTCAATCTAACTACAAGGTCTGAGGGACCAAAAGAATGAAGGGGAAGGAAGAGTGATGGGTTTGCGGTGCTAGGCAGCGGTAGCCACAAGGGCCCCGATCTCGACGGCGTGAAAGCGATCTACATTAGAGAGGGGAGGGTACAACGGAGGTTATGGGAGGAGGAAGTTTTCCGGCGAGTTGGGGTAGGGGTTTGGGTTGATAAAATAGAAGCAAACACAAAATAATAAGAGGGATAAGTCATCTATCCTCGTCTTATCTCCCAACAAATTAGCCCTTAAGTGATTATAACAACTCTCTTTTTAAGCCACAAATCAATTTAAACCAATTCGCCTCAGCCAGAATCAATTGGTAAATCAGAGATTGATCTCATGTACCATGTACACATTCCCTCTATATTTGAAGGACCTGTTTTTAGCTCCAACACACCACAAATGGCCTTGCAGTTGCAAATCACCTTTCATCCCTGCAGTCTCCCATACAAACTTGAACAGCCCCATCACCTTATCTAACTGCTTCACCCCACTCCAGACGACCTTTTCTTCGTCCATCGTCAAAATCTTTCCCATATACAAGCAAGACTTCGACTTATTACCACCACCAAATGCATGAACCCCTCCACGAACTTCTACTTCGAGATCTCCAACACTCCCATGCAGATAATGCAGCAACAGAGTGAATAAACATCGCGACGAATGTCCTAACGTCTTGCTTAGCTTTTTCTGCACCAAATATTCTTGATACCGATTCTCCTTATACCCAATGCTCTTATCAACCAACACATCTCGAATCTGATACAACCCTTCTTTCATCACCCCAAGCTTCGAAACATGGAATGCTAGTTCACTTTCATCGCTCAAACAATTAACAAGATCAGTCGACATCTCAAGGGCATCCTCCCACTTGAGGGAATCTGACGAATCTGCCCCTCTAGTAGGCGTGAGACGCATCCATGAACTTGTTTCAGGGTCATAAGACACAGCAGATTCAAGAAACTTTAAACAGTTAACAACAATTTGCTGAGCTAATCTCATTTCTTTACTCGATTTCACATGAATCAGAATTTCAATCTCTGATTTTAATCCATTGAGAATCTCAGCAAGTGCACCTGTCCATATCTTATATTGTGTTACCTGTGGGCAAATCTTTTGGCGAACAACTTTTCTCTGCTGTGCTGAAATGCTCAAAATGTCGGAGACTTTTGTCAAGGAGCTAACCGTGAGTGCCTCCTTTTCGTGTGGTTTACAGAAATACTGAAACTCTGCGAATCGCGTATCTGCTGATGAAGACATCAGATTCTTCTGCATTGTTTCTTTCATTGATGGGAGTCCTATGAAGGCCCTGGAAATGGACTTGAAAGTATGCATCTTTTTCTCAAGCTTGTCATCAAGAACTCTTGAATTATCATTGATATTCACAAGCCTCCCACCAATCAAGTCTAGTTCTTTCAAAGAGTGGCTCCATTTGTTTATCTTTGAAAAGGCTAATTCGTACCATTCTGAAGGCAAAATCTCTTCTTCTGCTTCAGAGGATTCTTCCACTCTAGAATGACAATACACTAACTTCGTAAGCATCCTATTATTTTGTTTGCATAGATATTTAGCTCCAGAAAGAAAGTTATGCACATTCTTACAGGCCATTTTACTATAAATAACCTGCAAAAGGCTTTTCTATTTCACACTCTAAGCTTGCAAAACCATAACCCCGACATGGACATTTTATCAAACAGGTTATGAGCAATCCATCGTAAACAAGAATGAGTACATATTATCCAACAATCTGCAACAAATTAAAATCTAGCAGAAGGGCTCAGCTTCACTCATGCAGTTAATTCAACATGAGAAACAACGATCTCAAATGGTAGCTCAGAGAATCGTTTGGTCTAACTAAAACGAGAGAGAAAGAGAGATTTTGGGCGTATCACGCGATAACTTTTTTAACTTATCATAAAGGGCAGAAAGGGTAAGCTTTAAAATGTCAAAAAAGTTGGATTTCAATTTTCGTTTTAACGAAAGAAGAAACAAAAAGCACTTTAAAGCGCCCTTATTCATAAACATTAAAAAAAAAAATCTTGCATGTGAGACGGAGGGTGAAACCGTGAAAGAAATTTAAAGGCCAAATAATCAATTTTAGTTCATACTTTTAACTTTTTACTAAATTTAGCACATACTTTTCTTTTTAACTAAATTATACCCATACTTTACATTTTATTATCAAATTTAGCATAAACTTTTTCTTTTATACCTATACTTTTCATTTTTAATTAAATGTAGCACATATTTTTTATGTTTTACCAATTTTAGTACATATTTTTATCAATTAATTTAAAATACAAAAAAAAGTAAAAATTATCTAATAATTAAAAAGAAAAAATATATCTTAAATATGTTTAAATTAAAAAATTCAATTTAAAATCTACAAATTTAAAAATAACTGAGAATAGAAATTATCTAAAACTATTGAATTAAAAAGAGATTTTCAAAATATATATTAAAAAAATACAATTATTGAAATAAAATGAACTATCTCCTCCATCCACCAAAAGTATGAACATATTTTTTGTGATAGAGAGAGTATAATTTTTTAAAATAATTTTAAAATTTTTATATTTCCTATTTTAAAAAATTTTACTCCCTTCGTCCAATTTTATAATTCTCATATGGGATGAACACGGTTTTTTTTAAGAAAAATTGACTATTTACGTTAAAAGTGAAAGATGAGAGTGGAGAGAAGAAGAAACAAAGTAGTGTGTGAGAGTAATATTTCTTTTTTTGAAAATTAGAACTATAAAACTGGACATACAAAAAAGAAAAGTGAGAATAATATAATTGAATAGAGGGAATATAATTTTAGAATTTTTTTTATAAAGTAAGATATATTTATTAATTAATTTAATTATATTTATAAAAAGTATGAGTATAAATTGAATAAGAGTAAAAGAGTATGTGTTAAATTTAATAAAAAATGAAAAGTATGAGTATAATTTGGTTAAGAAAAAAGTATGTGCTAGATTTGAGAAAAAATGAAAAGTATAAGTATAATTTGATTAAAAAGAAAAATATGTATTAGATTTGATCAAAAGTGTAAAGTATGGGCTAAAATTAATAATTTGGTCAAATTTAAATTGTACAGTATGTAGTTTATTGGGTTTATTATTCTCTTAATCAATTTTTTTTATTATTATTATCATTATTTTTTATTTTTTTTGAGATTTTTTTTTTTTTACGGAATTTTGAGAATATGTGAACGCCTTGAGAGAAAATCACGTAATACTAATCTTAATTTCTATATATTTACAAACTTTTTTAAGGACACATGTCACATCCACACCACCCCTACCTCAACCTCTCTCCTCTAAATCTTCTCATTTCAAAATTCCTCCACTCTCATCCATTTCACTTTTTTTCCTTTAATCTTAACCATTCATTTAGAGGTTTAATTTTAACCATTAAATCTTAATTCAATCTCCTATATAAGAGGAGCTTATGCCTTTCATTTTATACAATTCACCAATTTTCCTCAAACATTCCTCAAGCCTGTTTCTCCCGAGAGGGCTCCATCAGTTTCGATAGTGAAGGATGTTGAAACTTTAGTGACCGATTTTTTCCTTATGGTGTTTCTACGAGATGGCTCCATCAGTTTCAATGGAGGAGGATGCTGAAGCTTTGGTGACCTCGCTGAGACAAGCCACAAACCGAATCTTATCAAATCGCGATAGGAGGCTTCTTTACGGAAATGAAATTTTTCAGACTGATCATAGTTTTTCTCTAAGTTTCTCTTTATTTTCTGTTGTTTTTACCTTCAAGCTTTTTAGATGATTTATCATCTGTTTTACCTTCGTGCCTTCAAGATGTGTACCATTTATTTTCTCCTATCAAAAAAAGAAAAAAATTGTGCATATGATTTATGATAAAATAATTTAATGAACAACGTTTATTAAAGAAAAAATTTAAAAATTGTGCATATGATTTATGATAAAATAATTTAATGAACAACGTTTATTAAAGAAAAAATTACGCTTATAAAAAAAAACATATTGACTGAATAAAAAACCACTCCCTTAATTCATGCCACAATTATACAGCAAAATCACTCCCTTTAATTTAATTTGCACTTTTATTGTTGAATTTTAAAGTTTGGTGTTATTAATTTATTTGTTATGTATTTTTTAATTTAATATATCTATTTTTGAGTTCTTTGCACATAATTAATTTATATTCAATATATAATTTAAAGTTTTTAATTTAGTACAATCACAAAGAAAGTAAGAGTGAAAAGTTTCACTTTTAAATAGTTAAAGTTGGAGTATATCTCTCTAATAATAATCAATCAAATTTAACAAATTACTTATGGTCATTCACAACTTTATTTTTATCCATTTAATTTTAATCTGATATTTTTTTACCACTATATTTTAGTTGCAAGATTATATGTCATATTGGAAATTTCATTTTATGTTCGGTGTAATTCAGCTGAAATATTAATTGTGTTGAATGTAAAAAAGTAACATTAAGTATTTATTTGAATGAATTTAAGTTCTCTTTCAATCAAGAATATTGAAATTTTGGATTATGTATATAATTTATGAGTTTAATAGTAATTCCATCAAGTTCAAATATACCTTTTTAAATATTGAGCATAAATTTCGAGCTAAAATTAAATGTGAGTGCTTATCATCTTTAATCAATATATAAATAATTATTTTTATATGCGTTAAATTTGTTTTACTGAATACCAATTTATATTCCTAAACTATATTTATATTTTGAAATTACATCAACAATTAATTTTGGAGGAACCAACATATGGTACTTCCCTAAAATATATTTATATTTACGAGAAATTGAGTTGTGCAAGCGAATTTTTCAAAAGACGTCATATACTATCAACATTTGTATGATTGTTAGATTATAATTAATTTGAATTAATATAGATATATGATATATTGATACTAATCATTGATTATGATATATTATAATTTTAAATTATATGAAAATAAATGCTACGGTGGTTATAAAAAATAAGAAAGAAAAAAACATACAATTTAAAGGAAATAAATGCCACAGTGTTGCAAAAAATAAGAAAGGAAAAAAACATACAATTTGCATGAAAATAAATGCCTCAGTGGTTATAAAATATAAGAAGGGAAAAAGCATACAATTTGCTTACCATATGCTCAATTCGAAATAATTCAACTTAATTAATTCAGGTTTTAAATATGCCCAATCAACTTAATTATATTAAATGCAGTTTAATTAAATTAATATACTAACTTCGATAGGTATATGTGTATTGATTAATACTATTTATTCAATTTTCTCCAAATATCCCATAAAAAAAATCTCCAAATATTTTTTTTGACAACATTCAATTTTTCCCTTTTATTACTAGAAATAATTACGTATGATTGACTTATTTCATTGTAATTACATAGTATATGCTAATTTATATGCATGTTAACAAATGACTTAATACAATTATACCATTCATATTAATGCTAATTAACTTAAACGTGCTTTATTGCATTTTAGGAAGAATATATGTATATACTATACATAATATTAAACGTGCTCGAGTATATTGTATATTGTATTTTTATATTAGTTTCTTAAATATTGAATTAAAAAAATGAATATATATTGATTTTTTTTTGAAAGCATATATATTGAATTAATTAAACATGCTCTATTGCATTATTGTAAAATGTAAACTATTCCTAAATTAAACGTACGTATGTGTTTTTATAGAATTTTAGGAATAGTATACTGTATACTCGATCCCTCTATTTCGTAATACCTTTTACACCTACTTTTTCGATCATTTAGAAACTCCGTACAATATCTATAATATTACATTCAATGTCATTATTTTTAGGATACATACATATATACAAGTTAACTCACTTATTTATTTTTTTTATAAAATTATATTTCAAATTTTTATTTATTATAATTTTAAAAAAAGGTGGGTGAATAGTAAGTATAAAAGGTTTTTTTGGGACAGAGGGAGTATATGTGTATATATTGAATTAAATATTTTCTATTTACTATTGCATTATTGAAAAATATTAAACTAAATATTACATGAATTTTATATTAAAAATACAGTTATTTTTATATTAGGTTCCTAAATATTGTAATTTGCCTATATTTTCAAATATTTTTTATGATCTCTAAAAATATACACTCTTATTTTTATTTTTATTCCGCTGTATAATTTTGTTTAGAGTGTATATAATCAATTATCTATAACTTTTAAAACCTGGACATGCAAATTATAAAATATCATTGTACTTATAATTTTTTGCATCCGTGTTAATTTTTCTATATTTTTCTATATGTAGGTGGCTTGCCAAAGAGTGAGGATGGTATAGATAGGACATATCTAATGAATTTAAAGCAAAAAATTTAGGTTCTTATATTATGTTTCATGGATTTAAGGATATTATGGTGAATTAACGTAAATTAGCGATATTATTTTGTCCTAAAATCCCGATATAAAGACGCACATCAAATTCCTCAATGACCATCGATTGTTGCTATTGCTCCTAAAGCTTTGGGTGTTAAGTATTTCTTGATTTTTTGATAGTTATTCAGTTATTCTTCTTGGAAATATCATGTGAATATAAATAAGTTTATTATAATCTATCGTGCAACTATGACGACAGGTTGCATATCAAATGGTTTCAGATAAATGAGATTAAAGTAGTATTTGATAAATTTAAAATATGTTGTGTTTTAAATCCCAATCCATGAATTTGTTCTAATTTGTAATTTACTTAATTTATGTCGACAATTCTAAGGACATCATTTCTTTTCACCTCATGATTCGCTTACATTATACACATACGCATCTTATGTTGTGGGGCTTCGACCGTAGGGTTTATTCAATGGAATCATAATAGACCGTAGGTGGATCGAAGAAGATTCATGAAGTTAAGTTTGTGCAATGAAACTAGAATTATTGTTACAAGACTTGAAAATTACATCATCAAAAGCATAAATTATTTCGGGAAGGAATGTTGATAGTAAAGTTTTTATTCCGAGAATGATATTGAGTGTTTTAGATGACACAACTCCCGTTATATTTTGAATGAGACAATTTTCTATTATATTGTCTTTTGCAATGACTATAAATAAAAACTAAGGCCAGTCTCTTATCATGGTAGGTGTCTACCTTCCGATATATGTGTTCACACAGACAATTATATATTTTTTTATGTTACAGCATTTAGAGACAAGTGCAAGAGTGAATTGAAAATTCTTTGCTTAAATTCAAATGGAAACATATGTAAACGTACAACAAATGTTGTTTACAAAATTTTTTTTTTCGCAATTTGTAATATTGTATATTGATTTTTTTTATAGATAAAATTATAAATTTTTACTCTATTTTTATTTTATATATATGATGTAGAATAATCTATATTGCAACAGCATTTTATTTTTTAATAAGTAACAAATTTATACATATTTTAAAATCTATTTTTTCATTAATAAATTAAAATATATTATATATTTATTTCAATCTCGCGTTTTACGCGGGTCTTACACTAGTATGAATATATATACAACCACTAAACTATGAATAGGCCTTGAAACGAACCCAAATCATTTAAACTTTAAGGGCGCGGCTAAAAGGCACACACGGATCCTATGAGGGCACCCACTCGATAAGAACACACACAAAATGGATGAGGACACCCACTTGGAAATACCAAAATTACCCCACTCTCAATTAAAATCCTAAAATCATTCCAATTTTCATTCTCAGTACACCCACCTCCCTTCCTCTCCTACACTCTCCCGTCTCCTCTTCCCCCATCGTCGACGTCCACGTCACACCTTCCCCACAGTGCCGCCCACGTCGCAGATCGCGTCGGCCGCCTACCTCCTCAGCCGCGCAACAGCGAACGCCGACTACACCCCCTCCCCTCTCCTCGCCGGCGGTTCGCAACGCGGACTACACCCCTTCCCCTCTCCACTCTCCTCGTCGGCGTAACGCCGACTGCACCCTCTCCACTCTTCCCCGGCGGTTCGCGACCCCGATGCCCTTCGCGGCTGTACCCCTCCCCCTCTTCTCGCCGCCGCCGTCATACAAAAGGTGAGTTTGGTTTGGTATTTTTTTGTTAAAGATTAAAAAAAAAATTAGGGTTTTTAATTTTTCTTAATTTTTTTTTTGGATTTTTGGTATTTGTTCGAATTTTTTTCTCGAACATCTTAACCTTGTTCATGTAAAATTTTCGAACATGTTGACTTTGTTTTGAATTTTTTTTCGAACAATCTGTGTTTGTTTTGGATAAATTTTCGAACAAGATGTTCGATATTTGTTTTCGGACAAATTTAAGTTGTTTTGAATTTTTTTTCGAACATATTGAGTTTGTTCATTAAAAAATTTCGGACATCTCAACTTTGTTTGGGTAAAATTTTCGAACATATTAAGATTTTATTTTTGTTCTTGAAATTTTTGGGTTTTTAGGATTTTATTTGTGGTTGTTTTGGTGGTGATTCGGGTGTGAAATGATGAATCGGGTGTGGAATGATGATTTGGGTGTGCAAAAGAATGGATGGGTGTACTCATCCGTCCATTTTTTAAAAAAAATTGTAGGAAGGGTACAAACGACATTTCGCATACCCCTTGGGATAAAAAAAAGATTCGGTGGGTGTCCTCGTAGGATCCTTGGGTGCCTTTTGCACCGGCGCACACTTGGCTTTCACATGAGTATATTGGTTTAGTTGGTTTTGAGCATATGTTGGGTAGTGGACAATTGGTGAAATGTGAGCATGAATAGTCATTGGAATCCATTGTTGAGTAGTTGTGATGATGTTTATTTGCTTTGAATGAAAGCATGATTGATGTTGGATATAGTTTCACGATTGTGTTCATATTTGTGATCTTGGATAGCATGGATATATGATGTGTTGTTGTTTGGGGACATTTGATGAATGTGAGAGTCCTATTGAATTAACCGGTGAGAATTGAGCCTTAAATCGAGCATGTAATCCGGTTTAGTTCATTTGAGAGTGGACTAAGTTATTGCTAGTGATTCTAGAACTTGCCTAAGTTCTTGTTTGAAAGCATGATTGTGTGAGATGATGTGATGTGATATAGGCCATCTTGTTCTAAGAAAAGTCACTTAGCCAAAATTTCCCAAAACCGAAGTAATCTTCCGTAGTTAGCCCCTTGAGCTTAATCCCTCATTTTCTTGGCAAACTACAATGTTAACCACTTAGCCTTTTTTGAGCCTTTGATACCTACATCTAGTGGAGAATAAAAGACAAAGTGGAAAACATGTGCTTGAATGAATATCTTTGGTGAAAGGAGAAAGTGGAAAAGTTGAAAGAAAAAGAGAAAGATGAAAAGAAAATCAAGGGAAAAGAAAAGAGGGACAAAGAGCCCCAAAAGCTTGAAAAGAAAAAAAGTGTTCAATGGTTTTGTGGTGTAGAATGTGCTTAAAAGAGAACAAATAAATTGTGGAAGTTAGAGTTTTTGAGTTGCAATCCGCGGAATTGTAACTTTATCTTGAGAAGTTTTTGAGATGTACGTCTTTATCTCTCGCTCTCCACTAGTTTATAAGTTACTTCATCCAAATTTACCCCACCTTAACCAAAGAGCCAATGTTACATCCTTGATTAAGTCCTATTGATCACATTGTTGAGCATTTGAGTGCATGTAGAAAGTAGAAGTTGGGCAAGCATATGGTGATTGCATAGCATGACTTGGTTGATGAGTGTTTTAATATCCTTAATTTATTTGTGTGTTTGAGAGAAACACTCCATCATGTGAGTAGAGGACTTGAGCATTTGGATTTTGTTTCCCATAACAATGTGTTGTGTACTTGTGCATTCTTTGATCTATGAAGGTGGATTGCAATAGTGAGCCTATAACTTTCATTAAGAAATGCACTTGGAGAAAGAGATATCATTACATCTTACTTTGCATGTGTGATTTGCATTGAATATTCCATTGTGATCATTCCACCCTCATTGCTTTAAGTGCTTAGTTGTTTGAGGACAAACAACATTTTAAGTTTGGGGGGGTTTGATTCGGGTGGAATTTACACAATTTAGAGGCACATGTGAAGCATGTTTTTGATGAGATTTCATTGATTTATGCATGGATTATGATGATTTGAGCCAAAATGAGGGAAAGGTTGTGTTTTGTCGATTTTGTAGGAAATACGATGGAATTTGGAGCAAAACACCAACCACACTTTACTGGATCAGGAAGAGGAGTGCACCGTTGGGTTCGTCTCGAAAATCGGAGTGGAATAGCCTAAAGAATCGAGTCAATCGGACAACCGAGGCGAAAGATATGCACGAAACAAGTTTGGAGTGCCGAGCAACTCGGCCGAGCTAGCCAACTCGGCCGAGCCCTTGATCAAGGCAGATTCTGGAATCAATTTCCATCCGGCCGAGCTAGCTAATCCGGCCGAGTGCGAGGAAAAGTTTGGAGAGACAACTCGGCCGAGTTGGACAACTCGGCCGAGCTACTAAAGGATGCAGAATCTGGAACCCATTTCCACTCGGCCGAGCTCCCTGACTCGGCCGAGCTGCTGAACAAGTTCGAAATCTGGAGTGAATTAACCACTCGGCCGAGTTGGACAACTCGGCCGAGTCGCGAGGCAAAACTTGGAAGCTGGAACGAGATGCATCCGGCCGAGTGACCGAACTCGGCCGAGCCCTAAAACGACTCGTAGCCCCTGGAACGAAGTGCATCCGGCCGAGTGACCCAACTCGGCCGAGCCCTGAAGATTTTGGCCATGATTTTAACACCCCAACTCGGCCGAGCTGTCCCACTCGGCCGAGTCACCCCTGCTCTCGGTGCCTTTTGCATATTTTGTCCAATTTCCAAGGACTTAAGTGCAATTTTCATCCTTAAACCCTACCCCAACACTATATAAGGCCTCATTCTTGAAACCCAAGACATTCTCCCCCAATCCACACATAGTTACACATACTTGGAGGTGTTTTGGCCATATCTTCATCAATTCTCCACCAAATCAAGGAAGAAAGGATGCAATAGCTCCCAAATTCCATTCCCTACCACATTCTAGACTAAGCTTTCTCTTTCTCTTCCTTTTTATTTAGTTATTTCATTTGGGATTTGTAATTTGATTATGCTAGTTAGTAGCTAAACAAACTTGTGGTTCTAAGGCATTGTAGAGATTTGGATTGATGTTTATGAGTAATTTCTTGCTTTAATTGGTGTTTATTTCTTATTTGCATATTCAATTATCCATTGCAAAGCATGTTGTTAGTGGCCATAATGATTTGCTTGATCCATTGTTAATTGGGGTAGTATCGAGAGATTTATTCCATTTAATCGTATGCGAATGTGCAACCCGGTATTATTATGATCTCGAGAGAGGATTAATTATCGGAGAGGGAATCGAATGATCTTAGGAGCTATTTTAGATGGTGTAATGTTTGTGATGTAGACATACGAGCTTATATTACATTGCGTCTTTGGATTAATTTGTATCGAGAGATCGATTAGTTCTTCTTGTGTGATCACCCTATATGAGATAACCTTAATGGCCATTTAAACGAGATAACTCTTATAAACGGACGTCTAAATACTACAATTGCCTTGGAACCCACCTTTTCTCTTTGAGTTTACATCCATTTTACTTTCGTTTTGTGATTTGTATGCCATTTGATCGATTTTATATTTGCTCTTTGTTGCTTATTCGTGACACTTGGTAGGTAATTTTAGAGTAAATCACCATATTCAAACTATCGATCACGTCTATTTAGAATTCTACTAGCAAACTCCACTTTTACGCTTAACCTCCTTGTGGGATCGACCTCGTGCTTATCACGTTACGATAGACACCGTACACTTGCGGTTGTTTATTTTAGTGTTGTATAACGCGTGTATCAAGTTTATGGCGCCGTTGCCGGGGAGGTTTTTATAAGCTCTAGAGTGTAGGCTAGGAGAGTTTTAGTTTAGACATTTTACTTGCTTTCTTTATTTTGCAAAAATCCAAAAATATTTGTGTTTGTTACCTTGAGCTTAATTGTATATCTCACTCTTGTTCGTTCTTTTGATAGACATGGTTTATGATCACACGATCTAGGAGGAACCACCAAGACGTGCTACCTTTAGATCCGGAGATTGAGGCCAATTGTCGAAGGAGAAACGCCGAAAGGAGAAGACTAGAGTTGGAAAGAATGAATCGAAGAGAGAATCCGGTTGTTGAAGAGGTCGAGGAGGAAGTCGAGAATCAAGGGGTTGATGGATTTGAGGAACCGAATGGGAATGGGGGAAATCGACCACAAAGGGTACTAAGAGATCATTTCCGCCCAATTCCGAGGCCCTATGGAGGAGCGGGTCGGGAACCCGTTGATGCTCATAACTTTGAGCTCAAGCCGGCCCTAATCATGATGGTTCAAAACAACCAATTTGGAGGGTTGTCAAAGGAGGATCCTAACCTCCATTTGTCTCAATTCCTAGAGATAAGTGGAACGGTTAAGATTAATCGTGTCCCTCAAGATTACATCCGTCTCCAATTGTTCCCATTCTCCCTCCGTGATCGTGCAAAGCAATGGTACATGTCTCTTGATCTAAGGACGATCGAAAATTGGGCCGACCTTGTAGATGCCTTCCTCATGAAATACTTCCCTCCAAGCAAGACCATCAAGATAAGAGGAGAAATTTCTTCTTTCATGCAAGACGATGATGAGTCTTTAGCCGAGGCTTGGGAGCGTTTCAAGGATCTCATACGGAGTTGTCCTCAACATGGGTTCTCAAGAGATCAATTGATTTGCTATTTCTACAACGGGATGGACCATCGAACGAGAGGGATGGTGGATGCCTCGGCCGGTGGAGGTTCTTTGCTAGGAAAGACGACGGATGAAGGTTATGTGCTTCTAGAGGAAATGGCAAAGAATGGATACCAATGGCCATCCGAGAGAAGGCAAGCCCGGAAAGTTGCTTCCACGAAGGAGTCGGATGATTTTGCTACTTTGTCCAACAAAATGGACAAGTTGACTTCGATGATGGCGGCCAAGTCATTAATGGGACCTAGTGATGAACAATATGAAGAGGCCCATTATATGAACAATCAAAGGGACCGTCAATTCCGAGAAAGAGGTTGGAATGAAAGGCAAAATCCTCCTAACCCGAATCAATACCATCCCGGATTGAGGCAACATGAGAATTTCTCCTATGCCAACACACGGAATGCAATCATCCCACCTCCAAATTTCAATGTTAGGGATGGAGCTATTGTGGAGTCTTCATCAAAGCCATCAATGGAGGATATGTTTTGTACTTTTATGGGAGAAACCACAAAATTCATGAGAGAAACTAGGGAGAATGCAAACAAGACTTGGCAAAGAATTGATGAGCATGGTGAGATGATCAAAGATGTGACCACCCACATGAAGGCTATAGAGAAGCAAATAGGTCAACTTGCTACCATCATTGGAAAACAACACGTTCCGGGGCAATTCCCCTCTAACACGGAGCTAAATCCTAAGGAGCAATGCAAAGCCATAAGGCTAAGAAGTGGGACAAGCTACGAAGGGCCCAAGATGCCGTTAGAGGAGGAAGTGGTAATGGCACCCGAGGGTGTTGACAAAAGAGATGGCTTAGTGAAAGAGAAAGAAGAGAAAGAAGGGGAGAAGAAGAGTGGGGAGGCAATCCCTCCTTTGTTTAGTAAAAATGTAATGCCTATCCCATATCCTCAAAGGATGAAGAAGAAGAACTTGGATAGCAAGTTTGTCAAATTTGCGGAGATGTTCAAGAAACTCCATATCAACATCCCTTTCGCCGAAGCTCTTGAACAAATACCGCATTACTTCAAATTCTTGAAGGAGATAATGTCAAGAAAGAGGGAAATGGAGGCATATGAGACGGTGCACTTAGCCGAACATTGTAGCTCCGTAATTCAAGCTAAGTTACCTCCAAAGCTTAGGGATCCCGGATCCTTCACTTTATCATGCACTATTGGAGATGGAGGTACATTAAGAGCTCTATGTGATTCGGGAGCAAGCATCAACCTCATGCCATTGTCACTCTTCAAGTCACTTGGTTTAGGAGAGCTCACACCAACCACAATGAATCTCCAATTGGCGGATAGGTCTATGACATACCCTTTGGGTATAGCGGAGGATGCATTGGTCAAAATCGGCAAGCTTCTCTTTCCGGTAGACTTTGTGGTGTTGGATATGGAGGAAGACAAAAACATTCCATTGATATTGGGAAGGCCATTTTTGGCAACCGGAGGGGCTATTCTTGATATGAGGAATGGAGAGTTGGAGCTTCGAATGAACCAAGAGATAGTTACGATTGACATGTTTAGAACTATCAAACTCCGAAATGATGAGAGTGGAGAGTATGGGTTTCCCAAAGGAGAGTACCCCCCAATACCAATGAGAAAGGAGGTGGAAGAAGAGCCCAAGATAAATATTGTGGAGGAGAACCCCAAGGTGGAAGACAAGGAGTTAGAGATGGGCAAGAAGGCCAAGTTTGGGGGAGTTTTCTTCAAAAACCCCCCCAAATCAAAGAAAGCTACTTGTGCAAACTTGGGGATGAATGAGGCATCAACATCTTATGACATGGTTGAAGAGCCGGATGGGCTAGCTAGTGGATGTTTTGATGGACTTAAGAAAGTTGTATGGGCACGGAAGGTCAAGAACAAGGGTGACAAGGGGGTGACTTGATATTCCCCTCAAGGAGAACCGTCCGGCATAGGACGTTAAAAATAGCGCTTCTTGGGAGGCAACCCAAGGTTTTATTGCTTTCTTGTTTTTATTGCTTTAGTAGTGTTGATAGCTTGGTTTATTTTGTAGGTATGGATGAAGAGTACTATGGACACCTTGTTTTGGAGAATGAAGAAGAAGCAAGGCCAACTTTGGAAAATGAAAGCAAGTGATGCAATGGTGATCTTTGGAGAGTATTGGATGTGCAAGGAGGGAGGTAACAACTTGTAGCCCCAAACTTAGAATTTTTTTACATAGTAAAATTCTAAGTTTGGGGGAGTTATTTTTTTTTTTTTTATTATTTTTCTACTAGTTGTTACCCTTGCACCGGTTCGTCATTCTACTTGTGTCACATTTTGCACCGGCGCACACTTGGCTTTCACATGAGTATATTGGTTTAGTTGGTTTTGAGCATATGTTGGGTAGTGGACAATTGGTGAAATGTGAGCATGAATAGTCATTGGAATCCATTGTTGAGTAGTTGTGATGATGTTTATTTGCTTTGAATGAAAGCATGATTGATGTTGGATATAGTTTCACGATTGTGTTCATATTTGTGATCTTGGATAGCATGGATATATGATGTGTTGTTGTTTGGGGACATTTGATGAATGTGAGAGTCCTATTGAATTAACCGGTGAGAATTGAGCCTTAAATCGAGCATGTAATCCGGTTTAGTTCATTTGAGAGTGGACTAAGTTATTGCTAGTGATTCTAGAACTTGCCTAAGTTCTTGTTTGAAAGCATGATTGTGTGAGATGATGTGATGTGATATAGGCCATCTTGTTCTAAGAAAAGTCACTTAGCCAAAATTTCCCAAAACCGAAGTAATCTTCCGTAGTTAGCCCCTTGAGCTTAATCCCTCATTTTCTTGGCAAACTACAATGTTAACCACTTAGCCTTTTTTGAGCCTTTGATACCTACATCTAGTGGAGAATAAAAGACAAAGTGGAAAACATGTGCTTGAATGAATATCTTTGGTGAAAGGAGAAAGTGGAAAAGTTGAAAGAAAAAGAGAAAGATGAAAAGAAAATCAAGGGAAAAGAAAAGAGGGACAAAGAGCCCCAAAAGCTTGAAAAGAAAAAAAGTGTTCAATGGTTTTGTGGTGTAGAATGTGCTTAAAAGAGAACAAATAAATTGTGGAAGTTAGAGTTTTTGAGTTGCAATCCGCGGAATTGTAACTTTATCTTGAGAAGTTTTTGAGATGTACGTCTTTATCTCTCGCTCTCCACTAGTTTATAAGTTACTTCATCCAAATTTACCCCACCTTAACCAAAGAGCCAATGTTACATCCTTGATTAAGTCCTATTGATCACATTGTTGAGCATTTGAGTGCATGTAGAAAGTAGAAGTTGGGCAAGCATATGGTGATTGCATAGCATGACTTGGTTGATGAGTGTTTTAATATCCTTAATTTATTTGTGTGTTTGAGAGAAACACTCCATCATGTGAGTAGAGGACTTGAGCATTTGGATTTTGTTTCCCATAACAATGTGTTGTGTACTTGTGCATTCTTTGATCTATGAAGGTGGATTGCAATAGTGAGCCTATAACTTTCATTAAGAAATGCACTTGGAGAAAGAGATATCATTACATCTTACTTTGCATGTGTGATTTGCATTGAATATTCCATTGTGATCATTCCACCCTCATTGCTTTAAGTGCTTAGTTGTTTGAGGACAAACAACATTTTAAGTTTGGGGGGGTTTGATTCGGGTGGAATTTACACAATTTAGAGGCACATGTGAAGCATGTTTTTGATGAGATTTCATTGATTTATGCATGGATTATGATGATTTGAGCCAAAATGAGGGAAAGGTTGTGTTTTGTCGATTTTGTAGGAAATACGATGGAATTTGGAGCAAAACACCAACCACACTTTACTGGATCAGGAAGAGGAGTGCACCGTTGGGTTCGTCTCGAAAATCGGAGTGGAATAGCCTAAAGAATCGAGTCAATCGGACAACCGAGGCGAAAGATATGCACGAAACAAGTTTGGAGTGCCGAGCAACTCGGCCGAGCTAGCCAACTCGGCCGAGCCCTTGATCAAGGCAGATTCTGGAATCAATTTCCATCCGGCCGAGCTAGCTAATCCGGCCGAGTGCGAGGAAAAGTTTGGAGAGACAACTCGGCCGAGTTGGACAACTCGGCCGAGCTACTAAAGGATGCAGAATCTGGAACCCATTTCCACTCGGCCGAGCTGCTGAACAAGTTCGAAATCTGGAGTGAATTAACCACTCGGCCGAGTTGGACAACTCGGCCGAGTCGCGAGGCAAAACTTGGAAGCTGGAACGAGATGCATCCGGCCGAGTGACCGAACTCGGCCGAGCCCTAAAACGACTCGTAGCCCCTGGAACGAAGTGCATCCGGCCGAGTGACCCAACTCGGCCGAGCCCTGAAGATTTTGGCCATGATTTTAACACCCCAACTCGGCCGAGCTGTCCCACTCGGCCGAGTCACCCCTACTCTCGGTGCCTTTTGCATATTTTGTCCAATTTCCAAGGACTTAAGTGCAATTTTCATCCTTAAACCCTACCCCAACACTATATAAGGCCTCATTCTTGAAACCCAAGACATTCTCCCCCAATCCACACATAGTTACACATACTTGGAGGTGTTTTGGCCATATCTTCATCAATTCTCCACCAAATCAAGGAAGAAAGGATGCAATAGCTCCCAAATTCCATTCCCTACCACATTCTAGACTAAGCTTTCTCTTTCTCTTCCTTTTTATTTAGTTATTTCATTTGGGATTTGTAATTTGATTATGCTAGTTAGTAGCTAAACAAACTTGTGGTTCTAAGGCATTGTAGAGATTTGGATTGATGTTTATGAGTAATTTCTTGCTTTAATTGGTGTTTATTTCTTATTTGCATATTCAATTATCCATTGCAAAGCATGTTGTTAGTGGCCATAATGATTTGCTTGATCCATTGTTAATTGGGGTAGTATCGAGAGATTTATTCCATTTAATCGTATGCGAATGTGCAACCCGGTATTATTATGATCTCGAGAGAGGATTAATTATCGGAGAGGGAATCGAATGATCTTAGGAGCTATTTTAGATGGTGTAATGTTTGTGATGTAGACATACGAGCTTATATTACATTGCGTCTTTGGATTAATTTGTATCGAGAGATCGATTAGTTCTTCTTGTGTGATCACCCTATATGAGATAACCTTAATGGCCATTTAAACGAGATAACTCTTATAAACGGACGTCTAAATACTACAATTGCCTTGGAACCCACCTTTTCTCTTTGAGTTTACATCCATTTTACTTTCGTTTTGTGATTTGTATGCCATTTGATCGATTTTATATTTGCTCTTTGTTGCTTATTCGTGACACTTGGTAGGTAATTTTAGAGTAAATCACCATATTCAAACTATCGATCACGTCTATTTAGAATTCTACTAGCAAACTCCACTTTTACGCTTAACCTTCTCGTGGGATCGACCTCGTGCTTATCACGCTACGATAGACACCGTACACTTGCGGTTGTTTATTTAGTGTTGCATAACACGTGTATCACCTCTCCAGACACAATCAAGGCCAGTTTTGGCCACAGCATCCGCCGCCTGGTTGGCATCTCTGAAGACGTGTGAGTATTTGATGTGCATGTCATGCGTAAGAGGGTGGATCTGACTCCAAAGGCCTTGCAGACGCCAAGGAATAGGGGTATTGGTGCTCATAAAAGTGTCAATCGTGAGTGTCGAGTCCGACTCAATCCAAAGGAAGTGCCATCCCTGATCATATGCATACTTGATGGCCATAAGTACCGCTGCCAACTCAGCCTAAAGAGGGAGGCCCCAACCAACCTTAGTAGCGACCGCAACCACGAAAAAACCCCTGAAGGTCCTGAAGACCGCCCTCGCATGTAGACTACCCGGGGAAGAAGAGGCACTACCGTCCATGTTAACCTTGAACCAACCTGGATCAGGCGGCAACCAAATCACAGATGAATCGTGTCTCGTTGGCTTGTATCTACTCGAAACACCAAGAGCCCTAGCAATTAGTAGATCTCGAACCATGTCGTCCGAATATCCCCTAGCTATGCTGTTGGCCTCCCTGATGCGTGAAATGATCTGAGCCATAGATCTCCTAATAGAGGGCAAAACTCCATCGAATATCACCCTGTTCCGTAGAGTCCAAACGACCCAAATAGCAGTGATGAAGCCCGCCCTCCACAACTCCAAATACTACGGACCCAATCGAACTCTAGTGGCCTGAAGAAAGATGTCTAGGAAGCTGACCCCTGTGTGAATCGTGACCCCAAACATGTGAGTCAAGCTGCGCAGAATCTCCAATGTGAACGGACAATGGGCAAGCAGATGGTCGAGTGACTCAGAATCCCTGCGGCATAACACACAAATCGACGGACCCTGAATCCCAAAAGACGAGAGCCAATCCGTCGTGGGCAGCTTGCCCCAAACCGCTCTCCAAATCGCAGTGGAGCGACACATGGGCATAAAGGTGCCCCAAATCCATGATGCCCAACCAAGCCTGGGCAAGGGTGACCTGAGCAAATCATATGCCATGCTGGAGGAGAGTTCCCCTGAAAGAGAACCCTCCCAAATACGTTTGTCAGGTCCCCTAAGCACCGTGATCTGTAGGATATCCCTTACAATCTCCGTAAATCTCATGATAAAGCACCTCGGGAAATGCCAACAATCATCATAGAAAATATCCCCAACCGTGGAAGTGAGGGTAGAAGCGAACCAGTCAGGCAGACCCATCCTCTCAAAGATAGTATAATCGAGCCAATTGTCGTGCTAAAAGCTGACACGGGATTCACTGCCGATCAGCCACCTCGAACCATCTCTAAGTCTTGTATCATGCGGACGAAGGCTCGGTCCAATAGAAGAGACTCTACCATAAGGTCTCAGCCTGTGCTCTGAATTAAAGTGCCTTTGATGCAGGAGCTCCGTATCTTACGATTTGTTCTGAAGAATATCCCAGCTCAACTTATAGAGAAACGAGGCATTCGCTAGTCGGATAGAACGAACCCCAAGTCCTCCTTCCCCCAAAGGGGCACAGACCCGCTGTCAAGAAACCGAACAAGCCCCATTCTTGCGGTTCACATCCCCCTTCCAAAGGAAGTTATACCCAACCATAAAAGGTGTTGGGTCTTAAACCTTACTTTTACAGTTGAATTTACTTTGGGGGTACCGTTATTTGCATCTCCAACTTTGTTTAACACTTCCCCTCTTTATTTATTATTTGAATAATACTGTAAAATACCCTTAATACGCAAAAATTTCACTAGTAGATACACTTCTTTTTTTTATACAAACTCTAATTATAAATTTAGTAGATACACCACCCCCTCTATCTAACAGACTGCAGACGCCACCATGTCAAAATTTCACGAGTAAGTTCAAAAATCTCAAAAAACATTTTACATATTTCGATAAATCAGTGTCAAAATTTACATTATTTTTCAACACTGATTTATCAAAAAAGAGTGTAAATTTTATTTTAATAAAAACTAACAAAATTCCAACAAAAATAATTGAAAAGTGTAAGATTTTTAGACACGAATTGATAAAAATGCTTTAAATCTTCAACCACGATTCATCAAAAAATTTTAAAAATAAAAACTTACTAGAACATACAACAGAAGGGTTTGGGTTTGGATTTGGAGGGTTAGAATATGGGCGAGGGAGGGAAAGGATGGTGGCGGGATGGGGCAGGGCGGCAGGGGGCAATGGATTCTATGAAAAAAATTACTCCACATAAGAAAGGGGAGGAGTAAGGAAGGGAGAGAGCGAGCCGCGCATAATAAAGTTGCACAAAAAAATGCAATAGGAGAATGGAGAAGGAGAGAAAATTAAAGTTTTCTTGAAGATGTATCTACTAAAAGGATTTTGGAAAGATAATGGTACTTTGAACAATTCATGGAGAGTGTATTTAGTAATCTCGATATTTTAGAGAATTGAGCTAATCGGGAGAGTGTATCAAACAAAGACGGAGGTGCTAATAACCGTCCTTTTGACAAGCAACTAAAATTTAAAGATATATGAAAAAAAATGTGTCCAAAAGTAGATGGTACTTTCGAGTAAAATTGTTGTTATTTAAAAAGAGGCAAAAATAAGAAAGATGGTTCTACCTTTTGCCCAAAAAAACAAAAAAAGTTACATAAAAACAAAACAATATTTGTCTTATGTTGACACAAGGCATGTATTGTTAATCATTTGAAAGTGAAATTGAATTTTAATTTGATTTGATAATCGAAACTTGAAACTCCGCCTCACAAAATCCATCCATGAGACTCCCACACAACAATCACAATCACAAACTCCAAATGCATGATGAAATTTGCTATAATCAAGTGAATGGATTCTCAGTTGCAATTGCATATACTGATACATACATATGTATGAAAGTTACAAAAAAAAAGGCCGATATAAAACCACCAAAGTCTACAAAAAAAAAAAAAAAGTATTTTCGCCTTCAGCCAACTACACATTAACGCTTTCCCAGAATTTCCCTACATTTTCCTTCCATTTACAACAGATAGACGTTTTTTTTTTTACTTTTTTCTAGATGGATGGACTGATTTCATGACTAATCTGGTTTATCAAAATTCTCCTAAACTTTACCTGATTTAGTACATCACAAGGCGAAGGAGCCCCGGCTGTGGCTCTGAGTAGCTGAGGCCTTCTTCTTCTAGAAGGTAGCGCTGAACGGCTGTTGCAAGTCCAGCAGGAGTGTGTGAACCCCTTGTCCCAACATGTATGTAGACGAGCATGTGTTGGTCTGATGACCTGGCGGCAATCCTCAGAACTGCGAGCTCTCGTTTCAGCACATGAATTGCTTCGCTCACATGTAGACCATGCAAGTCAATGATTCGCTCTCTCCCACTGGCCTGCATCTCTGGGTTCCTGAGAAATTAGATAAATGTGTGTAAATATGATAAATTTCTAAAGGAGAGTCAAAAGGCGCGCGTTCTTGTTCTAAGCATATGATTATCTATAATGAAAGTGAATTGAGGGGTATACGTAAGTATACCTTTGCCGATAAATTGATTCTAGAGCAGCCGCGGGAGATGGCTTCGTAGGCATGGTGTGCACGTGTCCTTTAATGCTCAATTCTCGGAATAGGGCCTTGTTACCGACAAGTGCTGCCTGTCGTGCCTAATATCAATACAATTATTTTAGGAGTTGGTTTTATGTAAAACAGTTCTACCGTATAACTGATTCACAATTATCACTCTAACAATTACTATGTTTGAACGAAACAATGATTACGGACAAACTAATACAGTATGTTATAATAAAGTAACTAATACTAGTTAAAAATAAATACAAAATGCAAACCAGTTGCAAGATGATACTGGTTTACATAAGACTTTGGCTTATTCTAGATATAAAAAAGTCGTGAATTTATTTGAATTTTTTTCAATGATCTTCCGGCTGCCACGTCAGCAAGACTTGCCGAGAAACAGTCGTGTGATAGAATTGCAACCATTTGAAGGTCATGTATCGAATTGCAAATTCTAAAGGCATGTAGTAATTGAAAAAACATTAAAAAAAAAAATCATATTTCATCTTTGTAGAAATCATATTTGAACATACCTGCTCAAAGTATGCATTGCGTATGCGAGCATTATCACGAGATTCATCCAGCATTTCAGAATACTCATTTGCTGCCATTTCGACAAAGTTAAAGCATATATATACACATGCATAAAGCAAGTAAAATCAAATGTTATTGCCTCAAAAATATTACCAACAGCTTCTCCATTTTCAACCCAGACGGGAGATGCATGAGTTGATCCCCGATTCAGCAGATTATCACCATAAATGCCCTTCCCTCGACCACTATTGTACGAGCTTGCCAGGACTTGGGGACTTCTACTTGATCCAATTATAGCGCCCAAAGAATTTCTTTCGTACTTCCATATGCTAGAATCTTGAGATGCCACTTTTCTTAGTGTTGAAGCATAATCCATAGCACCTCTTGATGGAATCGATGAAGATCTGACTAGGTGTGTGCCGTCGTTTACAGAAGACCTGTAAGGAATGAGGTTTTGATGATAATCACCAGCAGGATTTCCTAAACCATCTTGAATAGGAAAATCCAAGGCTCGAAGATTTGCAGGGGATGTGGCTTTTGAATTAAAAGTCTGATTGAAACCTCCATCAACCTGAAGTTAAAACCATGTGAGAAAATAAATTGTCAATATAGTGACATATAAGTCATCAGGCTATGACACAATTTCAGGAAGGAAAAAAAAAAACAATTCGGCAGTAGATTTGGGAAGGAAATCATCATAAGAAAAAAAACAGACTAAACACGTAATGCTCGACCCACATAAATATCTCCTAAAAAATGGAAGAGATTCTTTTCTGCAAACTGCAAGTCATAATGCAACATACATGTTACACGTACAACGGTAATTCGGGTAAGCATGACATGTGGCAGAGTTGAAACTAGACGACAGATTGTCCAAGGAACTAAATAATTATTTTCTGACCTACCATCCAATTGTTGAAAGATTCCAAATTATATAACAAGTTCAAAGAGAATGCAAATCACAAGCAAGATCACACATGCAAATGTGTGGCTTTTCTGTGATACAACGAGGCATGTTATGGTCGCTAGGATTCTATTAAACATTCACCTGGAGACAATACCACAATACATAGAAAGAACGTGTAACAAAAAAAATCAGTACTCAACACAATGGTATGCCCTTTAATTCCTTTCACTTGCATAACTAACAGGTCTGGGCTTATCTAAAATGTTAACTTCTTTCATTTCTCTACATATTTCTGACGCAGCATATAATCAATCTTATTAGATGTATCCAAACAATTGACCTGAAGTAAAGCAATATCAGAAATGGAGTACCTCAAGCTGAGCAAGCATCTCAATTGTACGTTTTAGATCACGTCCACTGGATAAATAAAACTCTGCAAGCCTTTCAGTGGAAAAACCAGGGAACCGTGAAACTAAAAACTCAAGAGGGCCCACATCTGCATTGTCCATCAATAACTGCTCACTTGACACGTCAGCAAGAAAACGCTGACTGGAATTGCCATTATAAGGATGTCTTTCTCTTGAAAGAAGCTGATTGTTGCTGACCATTTGCTTCTCCCAAGGTTTAGCAACAGAAGGCTGAAAACTCGTAGGTGATGAATATTCAACATAGGGGTGCTTCAGCCTTTCAGCATAACCGTTACCATTAAGAGGTTCAGATGATAAACCCTGCCGCCCCTTCAACATAAAGCCATTGCTAGATGAAGAAGCATATCTAGAGCCTTCATTAACATCAGACAAGGATAAGTTCGAAAAGGATAAGCTGTTGGTATCTCGATTCTCATCGATTCCCATGATCTTAAAGTCGGGAGTAATGTCATCTGGGAGCTGATTATGCCAATATTGTTGAGCCTCTTCGTCTGAGTTAGCAGAAACTGATGATTCCGCTCTATCTAATATAGATTTTCCTGGGGCGGGAACAGCAGCAGCAAATCTTGGAGACGCATCGGGAATGCTGATGCTTGAAACACGTGGCCTCAGAGCGGAAGGAACAAATTCTGCAGCATTTGGATTCAGCGTTGCTTCAGCACCAAGCTTGTTGTCACCGACAGAAGCTCCGTTTACAGACAGCAGACTCATTATCTTTAGTAAGAATCTTTATTCTTCTCCTCTTTTTAGTATATAGATATGGAATGGAAGGGGACTCTAAATAAAGCAGAAAATCCTCTGATGAAACAATGAAGCTGTGATATTGAGATTGTGTTCGCCAAAACCTGCTATGACATAATTCTTCAAAGTCACACATTTGAATAGAAACCATTGCAATTAATTTGCAATAAATTGACTCAGATAGCATCAAGCCATGTATAGAAATTAGAACATAGGATTGATCAATTAAATGAAATATTAACATAGACTATGAAATCTTACCAAAAAGACAAGCTACAGACTTTCCTTCTTTACCGTAAGAAGCAGTAACTTGAACAATTAACAACAAATATCTGGCATTAACAACACAATAAGCACAACCGATAAAAAGTTCCGATAATTACAATCGTGAACAGTAAAATTCACGATGATTGAAAAAAATAAAATCCAATCATATCCGAAAACAAACTATAAAAATCGAACTCATTATAAATAAATCAAAATTCTACTGAAATATCACAAATTTCAGCAACCCTAAATTAAGCAAAACCGAAGAGAAGAAGCAAAGCAGCGCTCCAAACCATAACAACCAAGCTTATCCCAGCAGATCTCTAAAAATCTGAAGCAAATAATAATCACACGAATGAAAACAAAGTTTAAGGATAAGGTTTCGATTATATACCTTTGTGAAGAAGCTCAGGGGTGAAAGAAACCATTTGAATTACCTCCATTACCACCTAAAAGAAAACAAGAGAAAAAAAATTGGGGTTTCAAGAGATTAAGCAAAGAGACAACAACTTCAGTGAAAAAGTGATTGGGGTATCAGTACAAACTCAGAAGCAGAGAAAATCTCTTGATCCCTTCAAACATGTTTTTAATTTCTTTAATTTCTTGAGTTTTGAGCTAAGGGTTCTTTTCACTTTCTCTCTCTCTAATCTCTCACTATTCACCCTTCTTATTTCTCTCCCAACTGTGAAGTGTCTAGAATATTCTTTTTTGTGTGGATTTTTTTTTTTTTGACCCCTTTTCTTTTTTCTCTTCGTTTTTAGACATTTTAGAGTTTTTTTTTTTTTTATAACTGTTGGATATTTAATCTATGTATATTGCATAAAATATTAAATAATCATATATACAGTTGATAGAATCCCTTAATACACTCTAAAATTTGGACTTCGAAATTACAATGGATGATAGTTTTAATCAGATACTAAACTGAAAAAGAATTTTGTTTCTTCCTTTTATATTTTGAAACCTAATATTTACAATGATTATGATTTTTCTTTAATTATTTTCCACGCATAAGTTTATTGGGAGTACTAGTACAATGTAATTATTTTTTTCCAATACTTCACTGTACTTGAAAACTTTGTAACACCAAAGAAAATACATGGACAAGGATCTAAAACAAGTCCAAATAAATTTATCTTTTTTCGGCAAAAGTTTGCTTACAATAATTATTGAAAATATCAAAGAGTTTAAATTAAGAATATTTCAATGGTTTAAAATTTAAATCAATTAAGTGTGTAGCATTATATCAATATGAGTTGGGGGACACTCATTAAATAATTTACAAGGGGTCCAATTATCAAAGACATTATAAGTCAAACCGCAATATCGAATATTTAATCCCTACTCAAAGTTAGACATGTCCAACCGGCCGAAATCGGCGGTTTCGGTTTTGCATTTTTTTAACCGAAATCGAACCGGCAAATCGTCGGTTACGGTTACAGTTTTCTAACCGCCGGTTCGATTAAAAACCGGATCGACGGTTGTCGGTTTTTTTTTCTCCGTTTTTGCTCGTTTTTTATTCGTTTCAACTCTTTTTTTTAGAAACTACATTACTGGAATTTAATAAAAATTATATAACTTAAATTTATACATAAAAAATAAAAGAATGGTGTATTAAAAAAAATTTAAAAATAAAAAATCGAAAAATCGGCGGTTAATCGGCAAATCGGCGGTTTCGGTTTGTCAAAACCTACAACCGAAACCGAACCGCCATTTTCCGGTTACGGTTTCAGTTTTTAACCGAAAAACCGGCGGTTTTCACGGTTCGACGTTTTTTCGGTTTTTAACCGCCCATGTCTACTCAAAGTCCAAGGGGCAATTATAATTAATTGAGTTAATATGTTTTCTCGAATAAAAATAAAATTTAACACAAAACGTTGTATAAAAATTTCCTTGATGCACCCAAACAAAATAATAAATTAAGAATAATGTAGTTGTTAATGTGAAAGACAATTTCATAAAATATAAAAATGAAATGTAACAAAATATGTTATATTGTAAATTTGTAATATAACGGTTCACAATTCACTAAATCAAAGCGCTAAGATTGCATTTGGATGTAGGTATTTGATTTCAGGAGGTATCTCAAATGAAAAGGTTTTAAAAATAGATGATTTCAAATGACATGGTTTTAATGAGAATTTCAAATATTCTCAATTTTAACTAAAAAAAAATATACTAAATATTTGAAATCCATTCATTTACTTTTTAATCAAATTCATAGATCAAATCCCTCCATCACAACGGATGGAAGGATTTGATTTGAGAAGGTATTTCAAATAAAAGGTTTTAAAAATAGATGGATTTCAAATGAAATGATTTAAAATCCTTTCAATTTTATCTAAAAAAAATATGCTTAGCATTTTAAATTCATTCATTTCATTTTTAATCCAAGAGGAATATATTTGAATAATGAATTTAAAATCCATAGATCAAATTCCTCCATCCAAGCCTAAAAGTTAGCTAAAAATTGTGTCATTGGCACGGAGAAGAATAAATGGAGTGAGCCGTGAATAAATAGGTTCATTAAGTTAGTTGATGATAATTAGAAAATAATTAGTGAAAGGAAAAAGAAAAAAAAAAGGCAAGTAAGTCTTACTCATGAATACACCCGTTATTTTCATTGAACAGTTTTCACTAAAACCTCGTTTGACCCAACATTGTAACCCCATTTTGATTTCATAGAGAATCTCAAGTGCTCATTAAATAAACTCCTTTTTGCTGCTCAAAAAAAAAAGAAAAAGTAAGACCTCGTTTGAAAAGGATGATCTCATCCGAATGGGGATGAATCATCATCCTCCATCCCATCTAATTTTGAATGATTCATTCAAATTTGCATTCACTCCTACAATAGACACTTATTTTATATAATACATTACAACTTTTCTTTTATATTTACTTTTTCATAATTATATTCCATACTTGTATTTCACCAACACGTTCTTTCTCTTACTTTTTTTACACTCAATTATTATTACCCACTAACTAATAATATATAACATTACTTTTCATTTGACATGGAATCTCATTTACTTATATATTTTATCTTTAATAGACACATACTTACCATACTCTAAATTACACTCATTCATATTTTTTTATCTCCATTCTCATCTCATTTCATCACAACTCTTTTCAAGCATCTCATAAATAGTCACCGTTGTTTTCAAAAAAATTTAGTAAGAGCAGATGTACAAAGTAATCGTTAATTTAAAATAGTTAGATATTATTTAAAAATGCATTTGAATTTCAAATCTCACAATTACATTAGATGGAGTCTTGGATTACGATTTGCTTGACGAGGGTTTGAAAATTAATTAAGAGAAAAAGGCGTTTGAAAAATAATTAAAAAGTAGTAATTGATTAAGTAAAAGGAATAATAAAAGAGAAGATTGGGGGAAAAGGTGTTTGAAAAATAATTAAGAAAAGGAAAAAGAAACAAAAAAAAGGAGAAAATCAGAGATAAGGCTGAAAAAAGTTTGTGAGAAATAACTGAAAAGGAATTAATTAAGGAAAAGATAAAAAAAAAAAAAAATGAGAGAAAGGGAATCATGTATTTGTAGTTTCTAGGTTTTGAAAATTACTACTAATTTTTCGATTTTACTTATTTCCCTTGATATTTTATTACAGTGTATCTTTAACATGTATTAGCTTATTCCAGAAAAGTAAAATATAAAAATATATTATTATATGGTGTTACTCATTTTTTAACATAACACATATCAATTGATCATAATAAAATATAAAACAAAACATTAAAATTAACCTAAGTGATCTCATTTCGAAAAATAAGGAAGAAGTTAATATAAGTGTTGAAGTTTAAGCTGAGTCCCAATTTAAATTTCTCAAATTAAAATCTAAGACCTGATCATTTTGTCTTTATTCCAATTGTTTATATAAAAAAGAAAAACAATTAGCTTATAATCAAATTTTGAAATATAATAGATCAAATTATTATTATTTTTATAAATTTTATTTGACACACATTAGATATACTTAAAAACAAATTTTCAAGTTTCACTTTTAAAAAAATAAATTATAATTGTATGTAATTAACTTTTTGTTGGCAAAAAAAATTAATTAGACAATTGAGCTTATATTCAATTGTATACAGGAATTTGTCATAATTTAAATATAATAAATTGTAAGAAGAAATAGCTGATTGTATTGAAAAAATGGAATAATATATTTATAAGTGTTGTAGAAATATTTTTTCAAAACAAATTTTAAATTAAAATTGATAGTATAAAATTTTAAAATCTAAAAGAAGTCCCATGAATAAATCGCCATAACTGGGCTCAAGCCCACAAAAAAGCAACACAGATAAAAGATCCATTAAACTAGAAATAAATAGAACCCAAATAAAAGATGGGTTGGGGTATATACCCCTCCAGCTTTGTTTAATACACTCCCCCGATACATGTACTCCCCCGAAAATACGCTTAAGATAGATGCACTCCCCCTAAATTACCTATTATACCCATTTTTTTAAGAATTATGTATGATAAATACACGCCCCCTATAAATCCTAATTTTCATTCTTCTTCTCCACCCTTTCTTCTTCCCCTTTCTAAACCCTAAAACCATTTTCTTCTCAAACCATCATCCAACCTCCTCCTGCCCCATCCGCCCACCACCGCACGCCGGCGTCCGTCGCGGCCTTCCAGCGCTCGCCGATGCCCGCCGCAGCTCCAGGGCTCTCCGGCGCCCGCCGCCGCTCCATCTTCTCTCTGTTTTTTTTTTTCAATTAATCCCAGAAGCCAGCCGCTCCAACCGCCTCCTGCCCCAGAAGCCAACCGCCGTTCCCCCAAGTCCGTCGCGGCCCTCCCTCCAGCGCTCACCGCCGCTCTGTTTTTTCTTCTTTTTTTTATTTTTTATTCTGCAACAAATTAAGCGGCGGCGCCGCCACCCTCTCCCAGCGCCGCCGCCTCCGCATCTTCTCTCGCCTTTCGCCGCCATAAACCCCACCCAAGCCAGCCGCCGCCGTTCCCCAGGTCGCCGACGAAGAAACAGGTTTTTTTTTTTTACTATCTTGGGTCGCCCAAATATAATCTCATCGACAAATTTGTCGACAAGAGTTTTTCTAGGCGACACAATATGGCCGAAAATTTCAGTTTTCTTAATTTTTTTTTATATTTTTTGGTCGACAAACCAGAGTCGACCGGAGTATGTTTGGTCGACAAACCAGAGTCGACCAGAGTATTTTTGGTCGACAAACCAGTGTCGACCGGAGGGTTTTTGGTCGACAAACCAGTGTCGACCGGAGAGTCTTTGGTCGACCCTGGTTTGTTAAAAGTACTACTCGTAAGATTTTTATTTTATTTTTAAGTTTGTTTTTTAATTTCAATTTCTAAATTTTATTTGAGGTGGTGATGGTGATGGTGGCTGCCGGAGGTGTAGCGGCGGCGGCTATGGGAGGTGTGGCGGCGGCGGCTAGAGTAGTGTTATAATTAGGGTTAATGTGGCTGCCTAATTAGGGTTAGTGTTAGAATTAGGTTAGGGTTAGTTTAAATTTTGGGGGAGTGTATGTATCCTATGTATTTTATTATAAGGGTAAAATAGGTATTTTGTATGAATGTTTAATTAATAAAAGTGGAGGGGGAGTGTATTAAACAAAGTTGGAGGGGTATATACCCCAACCCATAAAAGATCTTTATTGGTACAGCACAGGCTAGCGCAATCTTATCGTTGTCCTAATGCCTAAAAAAAGAGTTTGGTGATAAAAAAGTAGTTCACACAAGTTGTGATCGTGAAAATGGCTTTTTTAATAATATATTATTGTTTATAATTTGAATTAATAGAATGTAAGTGTTTTATATGGATTTAACAAAATAAATTAAAGCACCGCATCAACCGGCGCTCTTAAAAAACAATGTCAGAAAAGTGATAAGTGAAAGAAGTGGCGTCGTCATTATTGGCGCTCATGGAATTTTTTTGGGAGTTGAAATTGGTTGGGGATGGGGTTAGGGGGAGGGAATGTGGGGCGATTTTTAGTGCACCTTTTTATATATATATATATATATATATATATATATATATAAAATAATATTTATTTATTTTTTGTATTATATTTTTTTTATTATTCTAATTTTAACAAATAAATTTTCAATTAATTTATTATATTACTCTACCTACTTTTTTTCTATTTAAAATTATGTCACTTTAGACTTATGCATATATATTAAAAAATTAATGACTTTTTATTACACACTTAATTAATTGCTCTAAAATTTTACACTATACAGTAAATTAAAAATTATTAATATTAATTAGTTTAAGGATAATTTAAAAAGAAGTGTAATTAATTTGCATTAAAAAGTGCAAAACGTAATATAATTTACAAATAAAACGAAAGGTAAAAAAATCATATTTCTTCCGCCCCGTAGTTATTTGCACACTTTTTTTACGGGACATTCCAACATTATTTGCACACTCCAAAAAGAAAACAACTCACATAATTTTTCCTCTTACAACATTCATCTAATTAAAAAAATGTCATTTTATTTGGACCCACAACTTAACCTAATTTATAATTTTAGTCAAATTTTCATTCACTTTATTCAATAAATTATCAATAATACTCTCCTTTATTTTAATTTATACATCACTATATTCCATTTTCCGTGCAAAAAAATGTTGAGACGGAGGGAGTATATTATGAATAGGAGGGGGTTTCTTTTTTATTTTTTCACTCTTTTAAAAATATTTATTTTATTAAAACTATGAAAGAGAAAAAAATATTTTTTTTCCTCTTTTTTTTCCTTTGTAGATTATATGAAGTTGTGTTTGGATGAGGGAATTTGTTTTGAGAAGTGATGCGGCCTAAAAATGTCATCCGATAAGAAGTCGACACGTGTATGGAGGATATGATAAAAGTAGAAGTATTGGATTATGGAATACTCTCTGGATAAAGAATCTCTCCTGGAAGTCCCTCCGGAGGGAGCTCCACCCGGAGAGAAACATCAGGAAGACTTAGTCTTGATATGAATTGGTAGACCGAGAATATAGGAGAACTCCGCAAGAATCGGACTAAGATTGACCAAAGAAATATTCTTCTCTCCTTCATTGTAGTGGAAAGAGTCCACTAGGGAGAGTGGCCCCGATCTTCAGGGAGTGGAGAGAAGGGAAGACTCGGTCCACTCGGCAGGGCCGAGTCTTAGAGGCAGCTCCGAGATAAGGGGAGGCTCTAACTTCTTCCCAGGAGAAAGACTCTATAAAAAGGTAAACCGAAGGAGATTTCCGGGTTAGACACTTTTACTTTGACAAGACTGAACATATTTCTTATTATACATTACGAGATCTTTTGAGAGCTTGATCTGATAAATCAAGGACTTTGAGGTCCTTGTGATATACGAAGATTCATATACTGACTTGAGCGTCGGAGTGTCCACACCGGAGACCCCTCCGGTGTGTCTTTTGCAGGTTCCTGGAGGATCATTCCAGAGGAAGCAGTGTACCTGAATTATTTCTAAACATTCGGGAACTTAGATATCCGACTCCGAGGACATCTAATCCGATCGTGCAATTTTTGGCACATCAACTGGCGCCGTCTGTGGGAAAGAGTTGAAAGATTTTCTCACGAATTTCTACCTGTTCGAGTAATGGGTGGCGGAAACAACACGTCTACTTCGGGATCAATTGAACGCCCACATTAAGCAGGCTGTAGAGAGAGCTTTCGCGGCTCAAGGAGATCGAGCCCCCAGAGCTACACCAGGGAATCTGGAGGTACCTACCCCGAGACCCCAGGAAGAGGCACCAGGAGCCTCCCAAGTGCTATCCAAGGAAGTAGGGATGCGAGTAGACGGAGATGATAAGGTGCCCTCCCGAGCGGAAAGAAGCTTTCCTCCTCGGAATACAAGAAGGAATGCAGATTTGGCACCCCGAGGGACAGAACTCCCTGAAGCAGAAGAAAGCACTGATGATACCTACGGAGGGCCAGTTAGCAACCAGCTACAGGCTCTGCAGAAGGAGATGAAGGATATGAGGAGACAGATGAACAATCGAGCAAGTAGATCCGCGTATGTCTCCGGATGTTAGTTCTCTCCTAGCATACTACAGGATGAACTGCCATTCAATTTCAAGCCCCTCAATTTTGAATACGACGGCACGGCGGACCCGTATGAACACCTAGTAAGGTTTGAGAATGCGGTATTATTACACCGCTATGGAGAAGGAATCAAGTGCAGGGTGTTCCTGACCACCCTGGCAAAAGCAGCGCAGCAATGGTTCACTCAATTGGAACCCAATACAATCCGATCCTGGGAGGAATTCAGGGGAGAACGAGAGTTTAAGAGCTTTTCTCCGGAGATTCAATCAGGCCGCTCTGGAGGTCCCTACAGCTTCTCCGGAGGTGAAGATCAACGCTCTTACTAACAGATTACGGGATGGAGACTTCTTCTCCTCCTTAGCTAAGAAGCTAGTTAAGAACTTTGATGAGCTGCTACATAGAGCAAAGAAGTACCTCACCCTGGAGGAGGTTCGAAAAGCCAAGAGACTGGAGACTAGGCCACAGGATCGAGAAAGAAGAAAAGAGGGCCCCTCCAGACGTTCCAGCCCATAGATCCCTCGGCCTTCCAGCTCAACAAGAGACAGCAATCTATCTGGAGGTTCCTGGTCAGGTCCTCGTGGGAGGTTTGAGAAGTACACACCCTTGAGAATCGAACCTGCCGAAGTACTGGAGGTAGCAAGAGATCATCCTGATTTAAAATTCCCTTATTCCAGATCAATTTTACAATGAAGACAGGCAGGGCCCTCGAGGGCAGAAGCGGAAGGAACATGAGAGGAAACAGAGTGTTCGAGCCCTCGGGAGTGGACCTGGCAAGGAGATACCTCCAGCCACTGCAGGGGATGACAACATTTGTGCCCCTCCACGAGCAGCAGAGTATTCAGGACCCCGAGGTCCAGAATAAAAACTTGGAGGTATGAGGAAGAGTATTTAGGGCCTCGAGGTCCAAAATCTAAACGCGAGAGTACGAGGCAGAGATATGATAAATGCATCGGTACTACAGGTTAGTACATGTGTTTGATAGAGCCTAAAGTATTAGATCTTTTATAATAATTTGATATTGCTATGAGCATATTTTAATGATATTGACATATATGACACAAACTTATTTTTTCCATTGAATTAAGCATGATTCTCCTAAGCTTACATGATTGATACTCTAGAAATAATCTTAGAATTGAGAATTACTTGAAACCGTAGAAGCATGGGTAAGAAATTCACATGTTGAGTCTTGTGATTACTTTATGTGGTAGAATTAACGATTAGACGTTGATGATGATTAATGATTAGACGCTGATGATGATTATGATTTTGCACACAATTAACATGCTTCCATATTTTAGATATAATTTCATATTACAGACCGAGCCTATCCAGGTTCTGGAGGATCTCTGGGTAGGTTCAGAAGATTTCAGATTATATATTCGGTCTATCCAAGTCCTAGAGGATTTCGGGATAAGCTCGGAAATGGAAAGTGAAGATTGAGCCTATTTAGGTCCCTGAGATTAAGGCCAATATCCCTAAACAGACAAAATTATAAGTCCGAAAACTAGAATGGGTGAGAGGATGATGGATTACCTGAAGCGGTTAGAGAATTTGAGAATCTTCAGAGCCGAAAAATATCTCACCTTCGAAGAGGTGAGGCAATCCAAGAGGCTGGAGGTGAAACCAGCTAGTGGAGAGAGGAAGAGAGAATCTACATCAGGGAGGTCCAGCCCAGAAGCTCCCCGAAACTCTGGAGGAACAGGAAACCGCAATGCTGCGGGAGGATACTGATCTGGGCCTCGAGGGAGGTTTTAGAAATATACCCAACTAAGATTGGAACCTACAGAGGTCTTGGAGGTTGCTGGAGATCATCCAGATCTGAAATTCCCTTATTTCATATTTAGATTATATAATTGAGGCTTATGAAGCTTATCTGAGCACTTGAGAGCCTGTGTTGGAGGCCCCTTTTTTTTGGTGTATCTTTACAGGATCAATTCGGGATTGATATACAAGTAAACCTGGAGAACCTAGAGGTCCTGGAGGAGCCCGAAAGAGCAG
Organism: Galeopsis tetrahit; assembly: GCA_963675135.1. Lineage (NCBI taxonomy): Eukaryota > Viridiplantae > Streptophyta > Magnoliopsida > Lamiales > Lamiaceae > Galeopsis > Galeopsis tetrahit. The sequence continues at coordinate 7,035,390 of OY776126.1, forward strand.
AGAACTATGGAGAACCAAACGAGTAGCTGGATTATGATACTTAGTCTGCTATGGTGCTGACCCCCAAATAACGAGTATATCGATACCACCGGTTAGTACAAAATTTGATAAAGCTAAAAAATGTTAGATCTTTTATGCTAACTTGATTTTATAATGAGTATGTCATGATGAGTGTAACATGAATAAGCTATGATATTCGTTGATTCGATATTGTTATAAGTATGTCATTATGAGATTAATATGCGTATCATACTTTGTTTTCCCTAAATCAAGTACGACCCTCCTACTTTTACATGATTATTATGTCTAGACGCTCTAGATGTGATGTTAAAATTTGAAGATTGACTTGAGATACTAGAGAGCATGAGTAGCATGTTGAGTTTATGTGGTTACTATATGCTCTAGAATCCATGACTAAGGATTAATAATGATTCGTGACTTCAGAATGTGGGGCTAACATACTTATCTCTGAATTTTGTATGATTGACATGCCTCGATATTCTAGATGTGACTTCAGATTTCAGATTAAGCTTGTCCAGGTCCTGAAAGGCTTCTGGGTAAACTGATTGAATGTCAAAGAGTGAGTTTATCCAAACCGGGAGAGGATACCCGAATAAGCTCAAATGTGGTGGATTGAGTTTCCTACTAGAATCATGAGTTGAGGGAAAATAGAATTACCTCACCCTACTCGAGATCCAAGTGGATCACCAAATATTTATTAAGGAATTAAATGCTAAAACACTCGAGAAACCCGAGGACAAGAGGAGAGAGCCTCGAGCAGAAACTGAGAACCAGCCTTCCCAGGTCCCGAAACGGGGCATGATCTAGATGATTATGGAATAAACATGAGTGTTCGGGGCTTGAGAACCAAACACGAGAATAACTTCAAAGAGGATCTTAAGCAAATGATCCAGATTCGAGTGGGATGAATAATATCAGAAAACATTTGAGGAGTTGAAGCTCCACCGAGCCCAGCTGCTGAAGCTGACCAAACTCTCCCCAGGGTGCTGAAATTTGATATTCAAAAGTTGAGAAGAGCTGAATAAAGGACCAGCCCCTGCAGCTTCTGGAGAAGCTCGAGCTTTGCGGTTAAGATACTACATCTTGGGTGGCCAATTATACAAACGATCGTTGACCCATCCCTATCTAAGATGTCTCCCGAAGGAGATTACGTGATAAAAGAAACCCATGAAGGAGGAGCAGGTAGTCATGAGGGCTACAAGGCTACTGTAAAGAAGGATATACCCAAGAGTCGATCTATTAGGTGAGTAAGATCATCTAGGGTGTTGAGATGCGATATTCGGAGACGAGCATGATGACGGACCTTGCAAATGCTTTACACTTCGATGCTTAAGGGGGGTGATGAAGGGTCTAGGCCTACTACCTCCGAGATGCTGATATGAAGCCACGTAAGTGAAAAGTGTATATTTTACCTTTTTACTTTAAATTTTACTTTGTGATATGATATGTGTTACCTAGACGTAGTTGTTTAGAACATAAAACCTCGAAGCATATGAGCAGTTGCTAAGGCTTCAGAAATGATTGATTTGAGAAATGTTAAGGGATTACTTAGGAGAATTTCGTGATTGAATCGAGAGAATGATTGAGAATTTATGCATGGTTAAGAACGTGTTTTTGATTAGTGATGAGTCTAATTTTTTCTAAATTATGTTAAAATGTATGTTTATCTTTGATGAATATTTGAAGATTTTATAAGATGTGATGAAAACATTTGGAGATTCTTGGAAATTTGTATGAGCACATATTTCCTAACAATTTAAGATATGATTCATAAGCATACTTTGAGCATTCTGAAACGCGTGACGGCTAACCACCCTGAGTAGCCGGATGACTAAGTTTGAAAATTAGGAGTGATGAAATGATGAAGGATCTTTAGATCACTGAGCATATATGAGATATGAGAATACAAAAGTGAAAAATACTTAAAGGCCACGAGGCCGAGGGAAGCTAGAAAGTTCCTCACCCTACTCTAAATCCAAGCGGATTACTTGAACTTGAAGGGTCTTGTTATGATCAACACCTTGAATTGAGAGTGAGAGACACTCAGAGGCCTAGAGGCCGAGGAGCTCCAGAGAGCCCTCATCTTACTTGAGACCCAAGTGGGTTACTGAAATGAGAAGATTTTATGAAGCAAAATCTTTTAAGAATAAGAGTGAGAAACACTTAGAGGCCTAGAGGCCGAGGTGCTCCAGAGAGCCCTCATCTTACTTGAGACCCAAGTGGGTTACTGAAATGAGAAGATTTTATGAAGCAAAATCTTTTAATGAGAGTGAGAAGCACTCAGAGGCCTAGAGGCCGAGGAGCTCCAGAGAGCCCTCACCATGTTTGAAACCCAAAAGGGTTAATCAATGAAATGAGAAGATTTTATGAATCAAAATCTTTTAAGAATGAGAGAGAGAAACACTCAGAGGCCTAGAGGCCGAGGAGCTCCAGAGAGCCCTCACCATGTTTGAAACCCAAAAGGGTTAATCAACGAAATGAGAAGATTTTATGAATCAAAATCTCTTAAGAATGAGAGTGAGAAACACTCAGAGGCCTAGAGGCCGAGGAGCTCCAGAGAGCCCTCACCATGCTTGAAACCCAAAAGGGTTAGTCAATGAAATGAGAAGATTTTATGAATCAAAATCTTTTAAGAATGAGAGTGAGAAACACTCAGAGGTCTAGAGGCCGAGGAGCTCCAGAGAGCCCTCACCATGATGGAAACCCAAAAGGATTAATCAATGAAAAGAAAGGTTTTATGAATCAAAATCTTTTAAACAAAAGTGAGAGACAAGTAGAGGCTCAGAGGCCAAGGAGAACTGGGGAGCATCTCCCCATAACTAAGACCCAAGATGGGTATTTAGAAAACAAAAATTTCTCTAAAAGTCAAGGAAAACCTCCTCGAGCCACCTGAAACCAGAGGTGACTCCTTGAAAGGGGGAGAGATTCCCTAAAGTTCTTGAGAAAACTCTTTGAAGGTTATGAAGCCAAGAGTCAGGCCATTGCCAAATTATAGGTGGCCAAGGCAGAAAAATCTCCGAAGGGGAGCACTTTTGAAATTCCTCTCCGAAGCAAGAATAATACACGTCTCTCCAGAAACGCCTCTGTACTAGGCTCACTGGAATTTTCTACTCTCACAAAAGATATACCCCTTTTACGAGAGTAGGGGGAGTAGATGATGCGGCCTAAAAATGTCATCCGATAAGAAGTCGACACGTGTATGGAGGATATGATAAAAGTGGAAGTATTGGATTATAGAATACTCTCTGGATAAAGAATCTCTCCTGGAAGTCCCTCCGGAGGGAGCTCCACCCGGAGATAAACATCAGGAAGACTTAGTCTTGATATGAATTGGTAGACCGAGAATATAGGAGAACTCCGCAAGAATCGGACTAAGATTGAACAAAGAAATATTATTCTCTCCTTCATTGTAGTGGAAAGAGTCCACTAGGGAGAGTGGCCCCGATCTTCACGGAGTGGAGAGAAGGGAAGACTCGGTCCACTCGGCAGGGCCGAGTCTTAGAGGCAGCTCCGAGATAAGGGGAGGCTCTAACTTCTTCCCAGGAGGAAGGCTCTATAAAAAGGTAAACCGAAGGAGATTTCCGGGTTAGACACTTTTACTTTGACAAGACTGAACATATTTCTTATTATACATTACGAGATCTTTTGAGAGCTTGATCTGATAAATCAAGGAATTTGAGGTCCTTGTGATATACGAAGATTCATATACTGACTTGAGCGACGGAGTGTCCACACCGGAGACCCCTCCGGTGTGTCTTTTGCAGGTTCCTGGAGGATCATTCCAGAGGAAGCAGTGTACCTGAATTATTTCTAAACATTCGGGAACTTAGATATCCGACTCCGAGGACATCTAATCCGATCGTGCAATTTTTGGCACATCAAGAAGGTATTTCAAATGAAATTATTTAAAATAGATGGATTTCAAATGACATAGTCTTCGCTTTAGTTTTAATGAGGATTAAATCTCAATTTTAACTAAAAAAGATGTCAAGTAATACTAAAATTCATACATAAATCCCCCATCTAAACACATGACGTTTTGCACTTCTCAATGCAAATTAATTACACTTCTTTTTAAATTATCCTCAAACTAATTAATATTAATAATTTTTAATTTAGTGTATATAGTGTAAAATTTTAGAGCAATAAATCTAAAGTGACATAATTTTAAATAGAAAAAAAGTAGGTGGAGCAATATAATAAATTAATTGATAATTTATTTGTTAAAATTAGAATAAAAAAAAAGTATAATACAAAAAATAAATAAATATTATTATATATATATATATATATAAAAGGGTTGGTCTGTTATGGATTCGAGTGCATGTTGTGCACCCTAGTCCATGTTGCACTTTTCAGTTTACTGACTTATACTTTTTGATAAATGGTGTTGCACTTTTCAATTATTAAACTGTATAATAATATTTTTAGTAATAATTGAAAAGTGCAACACCATTTACCAAAAAGTGTAAGTCAGTTTAAGTGCACATGGATTAGGATGCACAACATGCACTCGAGTGCATACTAGACTTTACATATTGATGTACTAAAATTTGCACGAGAGGATTGCGTATCCTCTGGATTGGATGTCCCACTCTTCGAACACGTACAATCACTCCAAGTGTGTTGCCTTCGTTCAAAACCTTCAAGAACCTGCAAAGAACACGCCGGAGGGGAGTCCGGCGCGGACACTCCGATGCCTAAGTCAGTATAGGGCTTATTAATCTCTCCCAAGGATCTCGGGATCCTTGATATATAAAAAACAGTTCTTGAAAGATCTCCCAAAGGTAGATTGTATTCAATAATTTCAATTTAGTAAATGCGTAATGTACGAGAGTCTAACCTGGAAATCTCCTCGATTTTACCTATTTATAGAGATATTAGCTGGAGAGGAAGTCAAGCCTTCCTTCTTTTCCGGAACTACCCGCCAGACTCGGTCCTGCGGAGTGGACGAAGCCTTCTTTCCTCCACTTCCCGAAGACTCGGCCATATCTTCTCTTTATTTGACTCGGTTCCCCCGGATAATAGAGGATAAGGTCCATCTTCTATCGAGTCCAAGCCGAAAATAGCGGAACCTCCCTACGTTCAAGGCTCACGAACTTCCTCCAAAGTAATTCTTCTGGAAGCTTCTCTTTGGCGGTAGCTCCCTCCAAAGGGATCTCCCGAGAGGATTTCTCCTCAGAGCATATTTCATAATCTGATCCTTTCACTTTTATCCTATCCCTTATACACGTGTCGACTCCTTATTAAGTGACATTTTTAGGCCGCATCATCACTCCCCCTACTCTCGTAAAAGGGGGACATCTTTTGTGAGAGTAGAAAAATTTTCCTAGAACTTGTTACAAAGGTCCTCCTGGAGAAACGTGTATCTTCCCCGCTTTGGAGAGGAAGTTTCAAAAACGTCCTTCTCCGAGGGCTTTCCCACCTCAAATTCTGGGAGACTTTTCAGCTTCCGCGCGTGAACTTCACGCGATCACCTTTCTCTCTCTTCTGTTATTCTCCCGAGGAAAACCCTTGATTTTTCCCCCTATCTTTCCCCACTTACTTCACGCAACCATCTCCCTTTTCTCTCTTTACTTTTCAAATTTCACTCCTCCCAAAGATTTCTCGTCGTCTTCATCCTTCTTCTCCGGTGTTCTTCACCTCGAGTCTCTGCTGTCGTCAACCGCCTCGTCTGATTCCATAGCCCTTCTACTTCAAGGTAACCCAGCTATTCTCTTGTTCTTCTTTTATTAACAGTGTAAATCGATGTCAAATCCTCCCTCTCTTCCGGAAGCTACCAGCCAAAATTCCTCTGAAGCGACTCCCTCTCTAATGGGGAGTCCAGAGAATAGGATTTCCCCCGCTTCCCAAATCAACCATACTCACTTAGTTGACCTTGCTCACGCCTATGGCTTTCCATCGGAGTACGCCTTTCGTGCTCCTCGCTCCGATGAACGCCCAGATATTTCCCAGCCTCGGACCCTTGCTTTTTTCGAAGCCCATCTTAGGGCCGGACTACGGTTTCCGATTCATCCTTATCTGGTTGCCATATCCACCCGTATGCAGATCCCCCTTAACCAGTTTACTCTGAATGCCATCCGTACTATGATAGGTTTCTACATCTTGGTGAAGGGGAATGGGGGTGACCCATCTGCCGAACTATTTCTGAGCCAACACTCATGTAAGGTGAATGATGGCTTCTTCTATGTTAGTGGTCGAAGGTCCCGTGTTTGTAAATTTCTGAAAAAACTCCATGAGGAAGACTCATCTTGGCGAGATTACTACTTCTTTGCTACCAGTCCTACCGATTGGCCATTTCCTCACGGGGATTGGTTATTCCAAAATCCCGGAGTGATTCCTCCTCCCCTGAAAGCTTACTCAGTTTCCAATCTCACCATTATGGATAATCTCAACACTCATACCCATTTGCACGACTATTTCGATGTTATTGCCATTTGCAACAATCCTCGCATCCTCTCCCACTTCGGCTTTTGTCCTCAAGATTTTCCCTTAGGTTCCCGAGATGGTAAAAAATCTTCTATTGCTATATTTTATTTCTTGCATGTGGTTGTTTTTCTGAATTCTGAAAATTTTCTTGATTATTTGTAGCAATGAGTTGGTTGACTCATATCTCCCGAGATGCCCCTGCTCTCAGCATAGTGAAGGCCCCTGTATTATCCGCTCCAGAAGACATTCCAAAGGCTCCTCCATCTCCCGCTCTCGAGAGCTCTGCTAAGACTCCGGCTCCAGAGGGTTCTTCAAAGATCCCCCCTCTCCCTAGCTCTTCCACTCAGGTCCCAGGTTCAGTTGCTAAAAGAACCCGCTCGGCTGCCAACGCCGTTTTTGCTGACTGTGGGACTTCTAAGAAAAAGAAGGGAAAAACGCCTCGTACTCCTGTCGAGAAAAGCTCCTCTCCATATGAACTTCTCCATCGTCTTATTGACCGATGTCTCGTTCCTTCCCATGCTACTGCTTCATCTGATTCCTCCCCTCCTGAGGACCAACTACTCCATGGCGCTCATCTTTTCGCAGAGGTATCTTCTATTTTGATATTTCTTATTCACGATCGTTGTTTTCTTTACATCTCCAACATCATTTTCCTTTCCTTTGCAGTTTGGCGTTACCTATGCCAAGATACTCGACCGAGGTGTCGAGATGGTGGCTGAACTTGAGCTTCTCCGAGCTGAGGTGTCCTCCTTTCAATTGTCCTTCAAGGATATTACTAGGGAAAAGGAGGAGGCTCATAAGCGAGCACAGGCTCTATCCGAGGAGTTGTCTTTCTTACAGACCCAAAGCCAGCAGGATGCTGTCAGGATCAAGCGTCTGGTGCAGGAGGTAGGGCGGATGAAGCAGGAGCTGCCGGATGTTGGGGTGCGGGCTTGTATTGAGTCTCTATTCACTTCTCCCTTGGGCCAAGAGTTCTTAGAAACTCTTCATACTCAGTGGTTGTCCAGTTTCCTGAAGAGCTCGAGCTTTCTCTGTGCCATGGGGCCGCACATTCCTCATTTTATCGATCATGGCTTCAGCAACGCCATCGCCGAGCATTCAGCCCCAGGATTCGATGGGACTTATTCTCGTGAGTTTCATCTGGATCGACTCGCTACCCCTCCAAAGTTCCTGGGGGATCCTCAAGAGAGTCCGGACAGTCCTTGGTGGCTACCCGGGATGGGCCAAGCTATTGCCAAGTTGCAGGCTGCCAAGATAGGTATGGCTGAGCTAAAGCCTCTGGAGCCACTTATTTATCCTTATGTTTCTGTTCCAAAAGTGGCAACAGGGATGGATGGAGGGACCGGCACTGCTGATGCTATGGGGAGTATGAAGGATCCGGAGGAAGGTGGAGGATCTAGCAATCATGTTGCTGGGGAAGAGGGCGCTGCTGGAGTAACTGAAGGAGTTGAGGTTGAGGGGGTTGCTACCCAGGAGGCTGCTGCTGAAAAAGCAGTTTAAATATCATATTCCTGATCATCATAGACAATCTACTTTTCTGTTGTTTTGCTACACTCTTTATTTTCTGCTCATAACATTTGCTCCTCATACTTTGTAGGGGACCCCACACTCCTGGATATGTGGGGGCTTTTTGTAGTAATTATGTTAGCTTGATGTTGCATGCTTTGTTGTCTCTTTCTTTCTTGCATGAGTAGCGTACAAGATCAGCAAGGAATGTGTTGGAGGTCTATTCTCTTTCCCCCCTCCTTGTTGGTCTTGTGGGCTAATTTGGAATTATTTCTCGGCACCTTAGCCTTTAGGCCTCTGAGTGTCTCCCACTCTTATTTTTAAAAGATCTTATTTTATAAAATCTTCTCATTTCAGTAACCCACTTGGGTCTCAAGTAAGCTGAGGGCTCTCTGGAGCACCTCGGTCTCTGAGTGTCTCTCACTCTTATTTTTAAAAGATTTAATTTTATAAAATCTTCTCATTTCAGTAACCCACTTGGGTCTCAAGTAAAGTGAGGGCTCTCTGGAGCACCTCGGCCTCTAGGCCTTTGAGTGTCTCTCACTCTTATTCTTAAAAGATTTTAATTCATAAAATCCTCTCATTTCAGTAACCCACTTGGGTCTCAAGTAAAGTGAGGGCTCTCTGGAGCACCTCGGCCTCTAGGTCGTTGAGTGTCTCTCACTCTTATTCTTAAAAGATTTTAATTCATAAAATCCTCTCATTTCAGTAACCCACTTGGGTCTCATGTAAAGTGAGGGCTCTCTGGAGCACCTCGGCCTCTAGGCCGTTGAGTATCTCTCACTCTTATTCTTAAAAGATTTTAATTCATAAAATCCTCTCATTTCAGTAACCCACTTGGGTCTCAAGTAAAGTGAGGGCTCTCTGGAGCACCTCGGCCTCTAGGCCGTTAAGTGTCTCTCACTCTCGTTATAGTTATATTCATACGTCGCACATTCACATATGAGAAAGATAAACAAGACATAATAATTCTGAATAATTCTTTCTTCAAAAAAGGGATAAGGCTTCATTGCTTTATTGTCAATTTTCAACATAGGCCATAGATAACCTACGCCGGTCTCATTAAAAACCTCTTTACGGAAAAACCCCAAAGGGGAAACCCGCAGAGAGGGAAAAAGAGCTCCGGTGAAGCCACAAAATACACCAAGTAAAGTACGAATCAATGCAAAAAGTCACAAAACAAAAGTAATAGGTGGTCTCAAGACCTTACACTGTCTTCAAATAAAGAATCTCTTCAAATGGCAAACGTTCCAGGGTCTAGCTATGTCAACCCCCTCCATACTCTGCAGTTTGTATGCTCCTCCTTTCAACACCTGTGTGATTTTGTAGGGTCCCTCCCAGTTGGGCTCCAACTTTCCTGTGTTTTTCAGGGCGTCCGCTCTTCTCAGCACCAGGTCCCCTGCTCTAAAGGACCTCGGGATCACCCTTCGATCATATGCAGCTTTAATTCTGCTTTTATATCTTTCGACACGTACCCTGACCATCTCTCTTTCTTCTTCCATCAAATCTAGAGCCTCTCTCATCAATCTTTCATTCTGATGTTCTTCAAATTGGGCAACTCGATGCGATCGTAAAACGGCCTCTGGAGGTATCACCGCCGTAGCTCCGTAGACCAGCTGAAATGGAGACTCTCCAGTTGCTGTCTTCGGGCTAGTCCTATATGACCATAATACATTATCTAACTCGTTTACCCATCCTCCTCCTATCTTTGTCAACCTAGTTCGGATCCCATCTACTATTGTTCGATTAGTAACCTCCACCTGTCCGTTAGCCTGAGGATGAGCTACGGAAGTGAATCTCTGTATTATGTTCAATCTTGCACACCATCCTCGCACGTTTTCGCCATTAAAATGTGTTCCATTATCGGAGACCAATATTCTGGGTACTCCGAATCTACAGCAGATTTGTTTCTTCAAGAATTTAATCACATTTTCTTCATCTATCGTAGCCAGGGGGGCAGCTTCCACCCACTTGCTAAAATAGTCCACTGCTACTATTAGAAATTTTCTCCCTCCGGAGGCTGGAGGGAAGGGTCCTACCAAGTCGATTCCCCACTTAGCGAAGGGACAAGGAGAGTGCATCGCTCCCATCTCTTTCGCAGGGGTCCTTATCAATGGAGCATTTTTCTGACACTTGACGCATTTCCTCACAAATTCTCTAGCATCTTTTGTCATGGAGGGCCAGTATAACCCTGCCCTTAAAACTTTCTTCACCACCGCTTTGTATCCTTCATGACTGGCTGCATCACCTTCGTGGATCTCTCTAAGTGTGTATATAGCTTCTCTAGTCGATATGCACCTCAAATATGGGTGCGTGAACGACTTCTTGTATAAGTGCCCTCCGATAATACAATATTTGATCCGAAGGGCTCGGGTCTCTCTGGTGGTAGGGGCATTTGCTTCCTTGGTGAGTTCTATCCATATAGCCCTTCTCCAATCATCTTCCTCTTCAATGGAGCCAATGGGGTTCTCCAGAGTCTCTCTTTCCGCAACTACTAGAGTTATTGTTCCCTGTCCATCAAACTCTGTGGAGCTAGCGAGTTTGGAGAGACTATCCGCCTGCATGTTCTTCTCTCGGGGTATTTGGACTACCTCGCACTCTTGGAATTTGCCCATCACCGCTTTGGCACGCTCCAAATAAGCAGCCATCCTGCTATCTTTGGCTACATATTCACCATTCACCTACTGAACAACTAGTTGGGAGTCTGAGTATAGGGTTACCTTTGGAGCTCCCAATTCCAATGCCATCTCCATCCCTCTGATCAAAGCTTCATACTCTGCTCCATTATTTGAGGTCATGAATTGAAACCTCACTGCGAATTGTAGGTCCTCTCCTCGGGGGCCTATCAACACAATCCCTGCTCCGCATCCGCTCAGGGTCACTGAGCCATCTACGTACACCTTCCATCCCTCGACCTCCTCTGGTTTAGTCGACTCTTGGATGAAATCTGACAGGGCTTGAGCTTTTATAGACTTCCGTGGCTCGAAATCTATGTCATATTCTTGGAGCTCGATCGCCCACTTCACCATCCTTCCAGAGAGGTCTGCTCGTCCTATAACCTGTTTCAACAAGTAATTAGTGCGGACCAGTATTTTGTAAGAAAGGAAATATGGGCGCAGCCTCCGGGCTGTAACGACCACAGCTAGAGCAGCCTTCTCAATTTCTGAGTAACGATTTTCGGCCCCCTGAATGATTTTACTGACATAATAAATAGGGTGCTGCAGAGATCCCTCTTCTTTGACTAAAGCAGTACTTAGCGAGAATTCCCCTACGGAGAGATACAAAATAAGGGTATCTCCTGGAGAAGGCTTCGTCAGTTTCGACAACTGAGACAAATGGTGCTTCAGGTCTTCAAAGGCCTTTTGGCATGTTTCGCTCCATTCAAACTTGGTTCCTTTCTTAAGAATTTTAAAGAAGGGATGGCTCTTTTCAGCAGACCTAGCTATGAATCTACTCAACGCTGTAATCCTCCCATTGAGTGTCTGGAGCTTCTTTATGTTTCTTGGTGGCCGCATGTCCAGTACAGCCTTCACCTTGGCTGGATTCACCTCTATACCTCGTTGAGTGACCATATATCCCAGGAACTTCCCTGATTTTACTCCAAAAGAGCATTTGGCTGGGTTCAACTTGATGCCGTTTTCTCGAATTACTTGGAAAATTTCTTCCAAATCCTCTATATGTTGATCTGCTTTCACACTTTTAGCCAACATATCATCTACATATATCTCCATGTTTCTCCCTAGCTGCTTTCGAAAGACAGCATCGACCATCCTCTGATAGGTTGCTCCGGCATTGATTAATCCAAATGGCATCCGAACATATCCGAACGTTCCACAGGCTGCTATGAAGCACACTTTGGGGACATCTGCAGGATTCAGTTGGATTTGGTGGTACCCTTGGTATGCGTCCATCATGCTCAGCAACTCAAAGCCTGAAGTTGCATCCACTAGCTGATCTATTCTTGGTAGCGGGTAGTGGTCCTTAGGGCATGCCTTGTTGAGGTCCCTGAAATCGATGCACATTCTCCATTTTCCTCCCCCTTTAGGCACCAGCACAGCATTGGAGAGCCATTCTGGGAATTGGACTTCTACTACATGCCCTGCTTACAATAGCTTCTCGATTTCTTCCTTCACAATGTTATTCTTCTCAATCCCGAAATTTCGTAGTTTTTGTTTTACGGGTCTTGCCTTTGGATCAACATTAAGGCAATGTATTGCTATCCCCGGAGGGACTCCTGTCATGTCAGCTGGAGAAAATGCAAATATATCGGAATTTCGACGTAATGTAAATATTACCTTCTCTGTGAGTTCAGGCCCCAGTTGGGTACCTATTTTGGTAACAAAGCCGAGTTTCCCTGGAAAGAGCTCCACGCTCATCAGTTCCTCGTCTGTTTTAACATTTACTTGTTCAGGTGCCACTCCTTCTACTTTCTTCCTCTTAACCTCAGGGTCATCTCCTCTCATCCGCTCCAGGCCCCTAGTTAGGGCTCTATCTGCCATTTTCACGGACTCTGCATAGCACTTCCGTGCTTGATACTGGTCTCCTCTCACTTCTCCCACCCCTGTGGCTGTAGGGAATTTCATTTTCATATGAAATGTGGAGATGATTGCCTGAAAAAGATTCAGGCTGGGCCGTCCCATCACAACATTGTATGACGAGGGAATATCAACAATAAGGAACTCCACCACGTGGACCTTCCGAGCTGGAGCATTTTCCAATCCTACCTGTAACATCACTGACCCCAAAGGTTGGATTGCTCCTCCGGAGAAACCATACAGAGAGGTATCTACTGGGCGCAGCTTCACATTCAGCTCCATTCTCTTAAAACATTCAAAGAACATGATGTCAGCCGAACTTCCCGTATCTACGAAGATTCGAGCAACATCGAATCCAGCTATGTCGGTAGTGATCACCAGAGCGTCGTTGTGATCTTCCTTAACTCCCTTCACATCTTCTGGGCCGAATCGGATATTGGGCGTCTCCGTCATGCGCCCCACTTCTTTTAACTGGCTCCCTTGCTCTGCTCTTAGAGCCCGGACATTTTGCTTCCTCTTCCGAAAAGAATCTCCATCAGCTGGCCCTCCCACTATCATGTGGATTATTCCTCTCTTCGGTGGAGGAGGGGGCATATCTTCAGCTGCTTCTCTGGTTTCCTTCTCTTCTGGTTTTCTTTCATGATCCTTCCGCTTCTGCCCTCGAGGGCCCTGCCTATCTCTGAATATAAATTCTTTTAGATGACCCGCTTGGATCATCCTCTCAATTTCGTCCTTCAAGTGGTAACATTGGTTCGTATCATGCCCATACTCATTGTGGAATCGACAGAATCGGTCAGACTTGGGTTTCTGAGGTCCTCGATTTCTGGAATATGGGAATTTCAAGTCTGGATGGTCTCCAGCTACCTCCAGTACTTCAGCAGGCTCAATCCTCAAAGGCGTGTATTTCTCGAATCTCCCACGAGGGCCAGACCGGGGACCTCCGGAGGGATTACTATCTCTTGTTGATCCAGAGGTCCGAGGGACCTCTGGGCTGGATCGTCTGGAAGGGCCTTCCCTTCTTCTCTCTCGATCTGGTGGCCTAACCTCCAGCCTTTTGGCCTTACGGACCTCCTCTAAAGTGAGGTACTTCTCAGCCCTGTGCAGCAGCTCATCGAAATTCTTAACTGACTTCTTAGCTAAGGAGGAAAAGAAATCCCCATCTCGTAATCCGTTAGTGAGGGCGTTGATATTCACCTCCGGAGAGGCTGTAGGGACCTCCAGAGCTGCCTGATTAAACCTCCGGAGAAAAGCTCTTAAGCTTTCGCTCTCCCCCTGCCTCAGATTGAAGAGGGTCAGGGTGGCCCTTGGCTGTCTCCGGGCACTTGCAAATTGATGGAGAAATAACTCACTGAATTCTTCCCAGGATCGGATGGTATTAGGTTCTAACTGAGTGAACCATTGCTGCGCTGCTTTGGCCAGGGTGGTCAGGAACACCCTGCACTTAATTCCTTCTCCGTAGCGATGTAATAGCGCAGCGTTTTCAAACCTTACTAAGTGTTCGTAAGGATCTGCCGTACCATCATATTCAAAGTTAAGGGGCTTGAAGTTGAATGGTAACTCATCCTGTAATATGTTAGGAGAGAACTGGCACCCGGATGTGTGAGCGGATCTACTGGTTCGGTTGTCCAACTGTCTCCTCATATCCTTCATCTCTTTCTGCAGAGCCTGTAGCTGGTCGCTAACTGGCCCTCCGTAGGTATCATCAGTGCTTTCTTCTGTCTCAAGGGGTTCTGTCCCTCGGGGTGCCGGTTCTACGTTCCTTCTAGTGCTTCGAAGGGGAATGCTTCTTTCCGCGCGCGAGGGCACTTTATCATCCTCTTCCACTCGTATCCCCATCTCTTTGGACAACACTTGGGAGGTTCCAGGTGCCTCATCCTGGGGTCTATGGGGCGGTACCTCTGGATTCCCTGGTGCAACCTTGGGAATCTGGTCCTTTTGATCCGCAAAGGCTTTATCTACGGCTTGTCTGATGAGGGCGTTCAATTGATCGGGAGAGATCAAGAGTGTCCCTGAGTCTGGAATATCCTCTCGCTGAGGATCTGCGGTCTGGGGCTCTGGGGTTTCAAGATCCCCGGTTATTCCCTCCCGGACCGGTAAGGGATGATTCTCATCACCTAAATCTGGAGTGGGCGCCAACGGATGATTTGATCCAGTAGGCGCGTGAATTGGGTTTTTCCCCCGGCCTCCCATTGGTAGGGGATCGATCGGCAAAGGGGGATTCTCACCCGGAAGATTTTTCTTTCCAGAAATAGATGTTTTGTCTCCGCCACCCATTTGCTCAAACAGGTAGAAATTCGTGAGAAAATCTTTCAATTCTTTCCCACAGACGGCGCCAGTTGATGTGCTAAAATTTGCACGAGAGGATTGCGTATCCTCTGGATTGGATGTCCCACTCTTCGAACACGTACAATCACTCCAAGTGTGTTGCCTTCGTTCAAAACCTTCAAGAACCTGCAAAGAACACGCCGGAGGGGAGTCCGGCGCGGACACTCCGATGCCTAAGTCAGTATAGGGCTTATTAATCTCTCCCAAGGATCTCGGGATCCTTGATATATAAAAAACAGTTCTTGAAAGATCTCCCAAAGGTAGATTGTATTCAATAATTTCAATTTAGTAAATGCGTAATGTACGAGAGTCTAACCTGAAAATCTCCTCGATTTTACCTATTTATAGAGATATTAGCTGGAGAGGAAGTCAAGCCTTCCTTCTTTTCCGGAACTACCCGCCAGACTCGGTCCTGCGGAGTGGACGAAGCCTTCTTTCCTCCACTTCCCGAAGACTCGGCCATATCTTCTCTTTATTTGACTCGGTTCCCCCGGATAATAGAGGATAAGGTCCATCTTCTATCGAGTCCAAGCCGAAAATAGCGGAACCTCCCTACGTTCAAGGCTCACGAACTTCCTCCAAAGTAATTCTTCTGGAAGCTTCTCTTTGGCGGTAGCTCCCTCCAAAGGGATCTCCCGAGAGGATTTCTCCTCAGAGCATATTTCATAATCTGATCCTTTCACTTTTATCCTATCCCTTATACACGTGTCGACTCCTTATTAAGTGACATTTTTAGGCCGCATCACCTATATATATAAAAATGTGCACTAAAAATCGCCCCACATTCCCTCCCCATCCCCAACCAATTTCAACTCCCAAAAAATTCCATGAGCGCCAATAATGACGGCGCCACTTCTTTCACTTATCACTATTCTGACATTGTTTTTAAGAGCCCCAGTTGATGTGGCGCTTTAATTTATTTTGTTAAACCCATATAAAATACTTACATTCTATTAATTCAAATTATAAACAATAATATATTATTAAAAAAGCCTCGTGAAAATAACAAATACTTTAAAAGTGAAAATAATTAATAACAAATTAATAAGTACTTATGATGTAGTTAAACAACTACTCCGTAAAGTATATTTTAAAAATATACATGAATTATTGGTACACCTTTTATATATACAATTTTTTGTCTAAAATAATTGACTAAATAAAAAAGAGAAATTTCTAATAAAGTTATAATTTCACACTATAAAACTTATCACCGTTTTAATTTTAAAATAATTCAATTATGAATTTTTGCCCTTTACACGAAAATCTCGACCTTTAAGTTTTTATATTGTAAAAATCAAAATCCAACCAAAAATGTATTTTTCTAAATCAATAACTGAATTCAAACCAAAAAAAAAACCTGAATCGAAATAAAATATTCCATATAGCTTATATTTTTCTTATAAAAATATTTTATACTATTTAAAACGAATTATTTATTGTATTTATTAAGAGTATAGAAAAAAAATCAATTAATTTTTAATATATATGCATTTATTGTATTTATTAAGGTGTATAGTTTTTTCACCATTATTTGTATGGACACATCTTATCATTCTTATATGTATCGGCCATGTATATAATATAAGAGCCTATTTGATAATATACGTGGACTATATGGAATATAAGAAAATAAACTCTACTTTTTGATAAGACGTGGTCATGGGGAGTGATATGAGGACCATAATTTATATGAATTTTAAATAAATGTGGTTCAATAATTTCTAAGTGTAACAAATTATGCATCTCATCTTTTTTTCTCTCTCTCCCCTTTTAGTGTGTGTTTATTCAATTATTCTTATCTCTTTTGTTTGCACATGCACAAGTTTGTACAAACCACAGTGGCCAGTGGGAATTCTAGGCCACAACGTCCCTAGCCAAAAAAAACAACAACAACTAAGACGTGATTTGAGAGTATTATTGCAGCATTAGTTAACTTTATTATTTTGAGCATGTTTCATTCTATTGTAATCCTTTATTTTTGGTATTAGCCCACGATAGTGTTGGGCCTCAATTAGGTTTTAGAAGTCTGAGATTATTTATACTCAAGGTGTTGCATTGTAATAAGGAGTTGATTTTGATATTTAATAAAACTTGTGAGATCGTCACCTAGGATACGTAGTATCAAGGTGTTCATCTTTTCGTGTTATACTTTCGCTACGTCAGTTGATATTCAGAGACCGGGCACGATGCCTCCTCGCCGTCAACCTCCACTCGACGTCGTCGCCGTCACACATAGTGATGCAGTCGCTGATCTCAGCCGTCAAGTAGCCGCTCTCACGGCAGGCCTTAAGGATCTCCGGCAGATTGTTGCCAATAACTTCACGGGAGCACGACACGGCCCCCATCCGACACGTCCTTACATTGAGGGTCTTCGCAACAGGAGTGGCCCATCGCTTGCGCGATCGCCGCGTTCGGTTCGTTCCGATTCGGATGAGGACGAGACTCTCTTCGACGTCAATCTGTTTGCTCCCTTGGCTCGCGAGCCTAGTTTTCGAGGGGGTGACGATCGTCGTTGGAAAGCGGGGCTCCAGTTAGAAATTCTCGAGTGCACGGGATGTCTCGACCCGTGCGAGTTTCTTGATTAGAACACCACAGTTGAAGATGTTTTGGATTGTAATACAATCCCAGATGAGGTGGATTTCGATGGCGATGAAAACATGTCCAACATACTCCAGAGTTTGTTTTTTGATAACTTTTCAATTACAGATGATGATGTCAATGTGGGATATAAGGGGCCACCGATTTTTTATGACGACGTGAATGCTCTTTTCGTAAAGGTGATTATGTTGTTCTTACTGGTAAGAAAGTTGTGATGGAGATTGGAAACCAAACTATTTTTAACCTCATTCCTATACTTGTTGGAAATGTTGGATTGTTCTTTACCAAGGGTGACTTAACGAAAGACAGTGAGATGGTTGCAAAGTACATGGTTGGAGCACCTGCTCGTGTTGGGTTACACCAACTAAATTTTGGTTACTCTAAGAATGTTGTGGCAGATCGATCCCAACGCGCTCTTTACATGTTCGATTCGAGGGCAAATCTTTCCTACATAAGGAGAGATGATGGAGATTGATTGACAACAATTAAGACGTGATTTGAGAGTATTATTGCAGCATTAGTCAACTTTATTATTTTGAGCATGTTTCCTTCTATTGTAATCCTTTATTTTTTGTATTAGCCCACGATAGTGTTGAGCCTCAATTATTAGGGTTTTAGAAGTCTCGGGTTATTTATACTCAAGGTGTTGCATTGTAATAGGGAGTTGATTTTGATATTTAATAAACCTTGTGAGATCGTCACCTAGGATACGTAGTATCAAGGTGTTCATCTTTTCGTGTTATCCTTCTGCTACGTCAGTTGGTATTCAGAGATCAGGTACGATTCTTGATGATGATTCAAATTATCGATGCATGTTTTGATGAAAATTGTGGTTATGATGGATCACCAATTTTCGATGATTATTATGATGAAGAATGTGGTTGTGATGAACTGTCAATTTTCGATAATTTTATCAATATTTTGGTTGATAATGTTGACGATGGCTATAGTGGCCCTCCAATTTTTTGCGAGGAGAATGAAATAATTTTTATAATTGACGATATTCATTCCAATAATGTTGACGATGGCTATAGTGACCCTCTAATTGCAACACGATGAAAGGTTGAGATTTAAAAAAAAATCGTAAAGATCGTGATTAAATTAATATTGAGATTAAAGGTGATGTATTTATTTAGAATTAACTCTATACAAAATGACCGATATTTGATGGGAAAAAAACATGTAAGCTTAATTAGATGGGCAATTCTTACGGTAGTCACATTTTACAAAGTGACTCCGCAGTCACTTTGTCGAATCGCGCCATGTGGCGTCGTAACCGTAAAAACAACCTGCTACCTGTCATACAAGTTTCAGTTATTTTTAGTATTATTTAAATTATATTTTGTTATTTACTATATTACCCTTCTTTTTAAATTTTATTTATATTTTACCTGCACCCACTAATTTAATGAGTGCACCCCCTAATCATATTTTTACTACAATTATTTGCACCCGCTAATTTAATGAATTCACCCCCTAAACATATTTTTACAACAATTATCTGCACCCGCTCATTTAATGAGTTCACCCCCAAATCATTTCTTTTTTACAACAGTTATTTACACCCGCTCATTCTATGAGTTCACCCCCAAATTATTTTTTACCACAATTATCTGCACTCGCTCATTTTATGAGTTCACTCCCAAATTATTGTTTTACCACGGTTATCTGCACTCGCACATTTTATGAGTGCACCCAAAATATTTTTTAAAAAATAATCACATTTAAAAGACTATATTATCCTTTTATTATTTTACACAAAATATAATAAAATAAACTCTAAAAAATCAATTCACCATCAAATCACCCATATTTAAAAAAAAAGCGTAAAAATATAATTAATAAAAAACTATCGAAATTAGCCACAAATCTCAATTTTTTTTCTTTTTAATTTTTCTTCCCCCTCCTCTTTTTCTTTATTCTTCCCATTTTCAATTTTTTTTTCAAATTTTTTATTTCCTTGTTTTTTTTCTCTTTTCCTTTTTAAATTTTTCT
The DNA here is from genome assembly GCA_963675135.1 of Galeopsis tetrahit. Lineage (NCBI taxonomy): Eukaryota > Viridiplantae > Streptophyta > Magnoliopsida > Lamiales > Lamiaceae > Galeopsis > Galeopsis tetrahit. The sequence continues at coordinate 7,054,802 of OY776126.1, forward strand.
GTCTTTCTTTTCCATTTTTTGCATGTGTATTTTTTAAATTTTAATACAAAATAATATTATAGGTATAATTTTATTAAAGTCGATCGGTGGTACACCTAAATTTTAATTTTAATTTGATGAGTAAAGGACCTGCCGGAAATCCATGCATGTCGGCGGGTGAATCGCAATCGCGATTCTTCACTTCCATAATAATCGACATAATCTTCCATCTCGGCCACGATCCATGGTGGCCGAAATCCTCTCCTCATTTCGACCACCGATGCGACTGCTTCGATCAATCTCCCTTGCGTTCGCGATCCAGGAGCTTCTCCTACATCAACGGCGCTCGCGTGCAACACTCGGATCGACGCTGTCTCTCTCTCGTCGTTCATCTCTATCCAAATCGAAGCTACATTGCTTCATCCGTCTTCTTCACCCTGCTCCTGCGCAACCTCTTCCTCCGGTTGACGACGGCCCAACGGAGGACTGTGAGTATGTTGCTGATGGATCTCTGACCGGACGACACTCGGAGCCGGTGACCTTACTAATGAAATCCCAAGCGACGACTACTGACCTAGGGTGCCCTCTCATTGGGCTAGGGTTTCCTTCAATTGGGTTTGGTAATGTGCACCCTCTATTTTCTTTAGTACACCCCGATCAGCACTCTCTCCACTTTTTTTATGGTATTATTGTTATTGGTATTATTGATACTGGTATTACTAGTTATTGATTGCGGTATTACTATTAATACACTATTGAATTAATATTAATGATTATTGATTATTAATTGTGGTATTACTGATTATGTGAAATTATTTATTACTGATTTTTTTTTTTTTTAAGGTATTACATATTATTGTTTATGGTATTACTGATAATTGTTTTTGGTATTATTGAATATAATTAGATTTGTGGAATTATTTGTTATTGTATGAGATATTACTATTCAATGTTCATGGTATTACTACTTACTGTTCATGGTATTACTGATAATTATTTTTTGTATTATTGAATATAATTAGATGTGTGAAATTATTTGTTATTGTATAAAATTTTACTGATTAATATTAATGGTATTACTGATTAATGTTCGTCGTATTACTAATTATTGTTAATGGTATTACTGATTACTGTTTATGGTATTACTGGTTATTACTTGTTGTATTACCGACTACTCCCTCCTTCCTATTGAAAACTACCCAACTTTCCTTATTCGTTTGTCCCAATGAAAGTTACTCATTCCTTTTTTGCCAAACTATTCTCTCTCACATTTCATTATATTCTTCTCTCTCTCAATCACATCACCTCTCATACATCCACTTATTATATCATATTTTTGAACCTCTGTGTCCGAAGCTCATGAGGAGCTTTCACTGGGACGGAGGGATTATAATAAAATCATACATATAATATTATTTTGTATTAAAACTAAAAAATATACTAATGAAAAAAAAGTAGGAAACAAAAAAAACGAAGAAATAAAAAGTTTGAATTAAAAATTGAAAATGGGAAGAAAAATTAAAAAGAAAAAAAAAATAAAAATTGTGCCTAATCTCGATAGTTTTTTTTAATTATGTTTTTACGATTTTTTTTCTAAAAATATGAGTGATTTGGTGGTGAATCGACGGTAACTCGGCAATGACTCGGTTGTAGATTGTAAATGTATAAATTAGGGTTGATTTTATTATATTTTGTGTTAATTAATAAAAAAATAATATAGTCTTTTAAATGTAATTATTTAAAAAAACATTTTTTGGGGTGAACTCATAAAATGAGCGGGTGCAGATAATTGTGGTATAAAAATAATTTGGGGGTGAACTCATAAAATGAGCGGGTGCAGATAATTTTGGTAAAAATATAATTTGGGGGTGAACTCATAAAATGAGCGGGTGTACATAACCGTTGTAAAAAAGAAATGATTTGGGGGTGAACTCATAAAATGAATGGGGGCAGATAACTATGGTAAAAAATGATTTGGGGTGAACTCATAAAATTAACGGGTGTAGATAATTGTTGTAACAAATTATTTTATTGTATAAGGATAAAAATGTAAATTTACAACAATATATTTTAATTAATTTAATTTAATAGAAAATACAAATTTATGACATTTTACGACACATTACGACAATACATATCGTAAAATTTACAAAAGGTAACAGGTCATCAATTCTAAACCTTTAGATTAGATTTTTAATGGCTTAGATTAACTGACTACGGTAGTCATTACGACACGTTACGACACCCTGACTACATATAGAAGGTCCCTAATTAGATTTATAGAAATTCTTATGTAATACTCCCTCCATTTTTTATTAAATGTCACTTTGCCTTTTTCAATATTTTTTAAATAAGTGTCATTCTACACTTTTTTCTTCAAGTTTGACAATTTTACCCTTGTACATTGTACTCCCTCCATTTTCTTTACCTTGATTTAAGTTTTTTTTCCTTTTGAATATAGTACTATAACATAAATTATGCATAAACCTTAATTATTGTATACATGAATATCATCTACAATATTGACCACATTCATTACTAAACATAAATTTAATATTAAAATTAGTTATCATTAATGAAGGGTAAAATGGTCCATGATTATATATCTTAATATGTTGAAAATTGTTAAAACGACACCTATTTAAAAGTGGAGGGAGTACATCTAATTTGAAATGGATGTACTCCAGTATTTTCCAACCTAAATAAAACCAAAACGGCTGATCAATATTGTTGACGTATATATACACTATAAATTCATAAAGATATACTTAAGGATATAAAACATGATACACTATAAATTCATAAAGATATACTTAAGGATATACTTAAGGATACACTATAAACTCATAAAGAAAGTCAACATTGCCATCCTAGCTTATCGAATATTTATCACATTATCAAAATGACAACAAACCTTGGCCCCCGATTTAAAATTAGTATTTCTGAAAAATTAATGATTGCAAAATTGACAAATGTGTCGTCTTTAATTATTTGGATATTTTTCAAAAGGAATACATGGAACTTAGAATAGATTTCTAGGATTGTTAAGTACATTTTTAAATAATATTAATTATTTTTACTCAAAAAAAAATTTATTTTATTAAATGTGTAATATTTGTACGTATAAAATATTTTATATGTAAAATATGCATAATTAAAACAAAATTTAAAAATTCACAAATTATATTATAAATGTATCTTTTTTTACAGGTATTATAAATGTATCTCATCTTACTTTAATATAAAATATAAGTAATTAAGAAAAAATAAATAAAAAATTTAAAATAGTGAATTTTTAAAAACTATTTCAATGTACTACAAATATTTCGTATGATTACTGCTCTATATGCATGTTTTGATTCACAAAAGAATTCTACTACTCTATTATCTTTTTACTTATCGATCGATAGCACGTATCATTATCAGTTTATGAAAATATGAAAAAAAAAGTTTTTACGTGCTATATTTAAGAATATTAATACTTTAATAAATATGTGGTAGCAGAAATGCAATAAAAGTAGTACAGTACAATCACAATTGACAGTATAAAGCGTGCCATTTTGCACGTGGGTATCCTTTTGCAATTGCCGCAAAAGATCGCTGTCGTCACAGCTGGCGCACTCTCTCACTTGTTCTAATCACCTGTTATCTCTACTTCATCACTATTGTTTCATTCGGTTCTAATTTGGATTTTTAACCCAATTTCATACAAGAATAATTTCAAGTCATTTGTCACTTATTTCATGCTAAACTCCATTTTTAATTGTTTATCTTTGTATTTATAAGATATGAAAATTTTGGAGAGCAAAAAAGAGATATTTCCAAATTTTAAAAATAAAGAAGGAGATAATATATATATATATATATTTATTGTCTTATAATAAAATTTAGAATTTAATTATATTAATTTCATATTTCAATAAACACGGCTAACATTATTAAAATATTAAAATTAGAATCAATCACTATCAAATTAACGTAACGTAATAAAATACTAGGATCTTCTTGATCAGGGGTAGTGATCAGCCGAGTGCACAGAATCCCTCCAACCAAAAAGCAGCAGATAATTATAACCTGTCAGTAAAAACGGTATCTATCAAAGTGTCGCAGAAGCTGCCAATGATTAGCGATAACATTTTCTGTCTCTAATACTCACGTTACCATTACCCAGTTGGCAAAAGAGTCCACAAAATCTCTCCATCTTTTTCCACTTATATATATATATATATTCACACAATTTAATTTCGAAAATAAAATTCGAAATTAAAGTACATGGTGTTCAAGCGTCTGATTATTGGCGGCGAAATAGTTGAAGAAGAAGGCGAGTGGGAGAGAGAGAGATAAAATTGGAGAGAGAAAGTTCAAATAAGGAAATAAAACAAAATCTTCAAGATTCAAAGGTTACCTAATTTTATGCATTTAATTGTTTACTTAATTTTCGATTTTGAATTTTGAAAAAAATCCAGTTTCTATTTTATGCATTCCGGTAGTTAATTTAAATTGGTGTTAATTGCAGCAGAGAGGAATTATTAAAAAAATGGAGATGATGAAGGGAACAACAGTAGTCGTGGTTGCGAAATGCGATTGTTGCGGGCTAACAGAGGAGTGTACAGAGGAATACTTAAAGCGTGTTCGTGATCGTTATTCGGGCCGGTGGATTTGCGGGCTTTGTGCTGAGGCTGTGAAGGATGAGATTGTGAGATCGGACAAGAGTATTGGAACAGAGGAGGCTGTGAAGGAGCACATGAGTTTTTGCAAGAAATTCAACAATTTAGGCCCGCCAAAGAATCCTACTGTAAATTTGATTTCTGCTGTCAAACAGTTGCTTCTGAAGAGCTTCGATTCGCCCCGATCCACGAAGCAGCCCGATTTCGCTCGATCCCAAAGCTGCCGTCCTGCAAGATGAATTGAATCTGGTATCTTCAAGGTGAATTGAATTGTTATTGAACTAAATTCTGGTCTTATTCTAGTGTAGCATTTGTTTTTGGGGGTTTAATTTCTTGTAAATGCCAATTTGTTTCCCTATCAAATTGGTGCATAGATCATCCCTAGTGATATTTCATAATTGAAGGGTGATTTTGTTCATTTTTAGTATCAATAATTTCTCATTTGTACGTAGCAAAATTGAACAAGATGTTAGGACAAATTAGCTCACCGTGCTTGTTCATGAGCTACGAGTGGATGTGTTTGTTAAATTTGTCAGTTGAAATATTTTCATGTATTTAATTTTACGTGTTACATTTTGAATGTAAAAATCTATGAAATTACAACTTCACATGAAAAAAGAAAAGAAAAAGAGGAATTAGATTTATGATTATTAAAGGTGATAGGGAAAGAATGTGCAGAAAGGCAGGGCCTAGTTTCAACAGATTTTCTTGCCAGGGGAAACAGGTGTGGTAATATCTTCTCATAAGTCATAGGTGGTCCAAAAATATATGGACCCATATTCATAAGAGTTGTATTCTATTATTAATCTATTAGTACTATAATACTTTTGTACTGTAGCGGTCTGAGTTAATATGTGGGAGCAATATCATATGTAGGGATTTGAGATGACTGATAAGATATTCATCAAAAATCAAAATGAAATTTAAATTATACCGAATCACTTAAAAAAAAAAAAAACCAAAATGAAGGTATGAGATTTTGAATCTAAATCAATCCAATATATTCCCCTGTTGAATACTAAAATAGCAATTTAATTTTCTCAGTGAAAATAAACACAAATTACAGTACTTTATTTTTAATTTGTTAGGTTTTAATTTCAATATATATCAAATTACTAGTAATTTGCATTTGCATGACATAAAATGGTGCCCACCACCAACAACAACATGCCAGATCAGACCTATTCAATTCCAAATTCTAGACTTTCTAAATTTTATTTATTTATACAATCCTTTATTCTTGATAAAATATTAAGTCCCAGTTTCCAGGATTGACTATTTCCCTAGTTTAGTTTATCTAATAATGCTACCAAATAGTCCAATGCTATAAATATAAACTTCTTAATTGATATTTATGGAGTGTGTAAACTTGGAATTATTGACATTTGTTTGTATAGTTGATAGTTCACAAGTATATTCCAAAAAATATTCAATTTGATAAGAGAATACAATTGAATGAATTTAATAAGTCATCGTCATCATGTATTCCATCACCAAGAATCTATCATAGAAAAATCATAAGAATTGCCAAACATAGGAGTATTTCTTTTTTCGATTTTGGTCTAGTAGTGTACTAGATTAATCTTAATTATGCGTATTACGTTTGTAAAGTTAACATTCATAGAATATAGCACTTTAATAATTTAATGAATAAAATTTACATTTTAAAATAAATTTATATTAAATGTCATATATATTTTATTTTTTGTAATTCTAAAATTTTATTATATAATTAAGTATTTTAATTTCAACAATATATTAAATTAATAATATGATTTTATTTTATCAATTGATGTATGATTTTAAAAGGAGAGTACCTAAAATAGAAATTAACTAAAAGAATGCATCAATTAAGTTACCATGCATGATAACATAACATGAATATTTAAATTAAAAACAAAATTTAAGTAAAAAAATGTAAGTAAATTAAATAGATTACCATAAACAAGTCAAACTCGTGAGAATTAAATATTTAAAAAACGGCCTGGCTATATACCCCTCCACAGACTTGTTAAATAATACCCCCTCCATTTATTAATTAAATATACAAGGAAAAATATTAAATTTACCCTTATATAAAATAATATTAAATAGATACACTCCCCTTAAACCTAATCCTAATTTTAGAGCCGTCCCTCCACCTCCTCCGCCGGTAGCCGATTAATTATTTTTTTTAAAAAAAACTTAAAAAATAAATACATTTTTTCGACAAATAAGTGTCCACCATAGAGTATATTTTTATACTATAGATTGTCCACAAAAAACACCCTCGTCGATAACATTTTATCGAAAGAAAAAAAAATCAGAAATTTCGACAAGAACTTGTTGACCATAAACATGGTGGTCGACAAAAATTTGTTGAAAAAAAAAAATTAAAAAATCCTACCTGTACAAAAATTAAAACGAGGAAAGAGGGGGAAAGGTGAGGCAGCAACATCGGCGGCGTCGGGGGATGAGGCGGCCGCGGGGCAAGGCGGCGAGGGTGGTCGTGGCTGTGCATAAGTTAAAAAATGAAAATGGGGGGTGGCAGCCGTGAGATGGGGGCCGTGGCCGACTTCCATGGCCGACCTCGTGAAGGGAGGGTGAGGCGGCCGCGACCAAGAGAATGTATGGGAGGGGAGGTGGTGGGGGCAGCCGACTAGTGGTGGTGGACGGGTGAGGGCGGCCGACTAGTGGTGGCGTTGCCGCGGCAGCGGCCTGGAGTGGGGAAGGGGGCTGAGTTTAGGGTCTATGAAGAAATGAAAGAGAGGTAGGAAAAATAGGGTTACAATTTTATATATGGAGGAGTGTATCTATAATTTGAATTTAATGTATACAAGGGTAGATTATGGGACGTACTACAATAATTTTCACACTTTCTTTTTTGGGACGTCCCACAATAACTTTAACACCCTTAAAATGGAAAACTCTTTATAAACTCCACCCTCACAATATTCCCAATTTTACATAAATGCCATTATTTTTTTTCTACACATACATAAAAGTCAACCCATTTCTTTACTTTATTTAAAAAAATTTACAAATTTACCCCTCAAAACTCCACTCATTATTACACTTTCTTAATATACGTGTTCATCTACCTATGAAAGTTATCTTGGGGACGGAGGGAGTACCATTTTAAGTGGGAGAACATTTATTGTGGAAGTATATTTAACAAGTATAGATGGGTATATAGCCTGGGCCAAAACAGACTTTTCGGATTACAGGGGTGATTGTGAAATGTACTCGCACAATACATGCTCCCAAGTCTCGGTGGGTGTACTTCCCAAAGTTGTGTGTGCGTATAAACGTGGCCTGAAATAAATTGGGCTGGATATGTACCACAGTTTGAAATTTGAACCAAGCCTCTAATGAAATCGCTGGTATTAATGTCAATGGAACATGGGTGGAGGAGGTCAATGATGTGAAGGGAGGTATTTTCAATCACTTTAGGGACCATTTCAAAAGAGCTCCAGTATGCAGACCTTCCCTATCACCAGATTTCTGTACCAACCAAATATCCCAGGAAGATAATTGCATGCTCACAGCCCCCTTTACGGAAGAAGAAGTTAAGAACGCAGTGTGGTCTTGTGAAAGCTCAAAAAGCCCAGGACCTGATGGCTTCAATTTCAGATTTTTCAAGGAATTTTGGGAAGTCTACAAAGCGGACCTCTTACGGCTTATGAGAGAATTTCACACGGAAGGCAAATTGGTTCGGGGTCTCAATCCATCCTTCATTATGCTCATTCCGAAAAAAGAAGATGCTCAAGATTTGGGGGATTTCAGACCAATATCGCTGATAGGTGGTGTTTATAAGATCATATCGAAGATTTTGGCCCTACGACTAAGTAAAGTGATGGAAAAGATTATCTCGGAACAGCAGAGTGCTTTTATTGGAGGACGACAGATTCTGGATAGTGTGGTGACACTCAACGAGATCATTGACGAAGCAAAGAGAGGTAAAAAGAAAAAAAAAATCTGTTTAAAATTGATTTTGCTAAGGCCTACGACTCGGTCGATTGGGTTTACCTCAGAACCATTATGGAGAGATTCAAGTTCCACCCACTTTGGATTAAGTGGATCATGGAGTGCATCACCACAGCCCGCACGTCAGTTTTAGTGAACGGCAGCCCGTCCGGGGAATTCAAGATGGAGAGAGGGCTCCGCCAGGGGGACCCTCTGTCCCCTTTCCTCTTTCTCATCGCAACTGAGGGGCTAAGTATTATGATATCAAAGGCCGTCCAAAGCGGGGCTTACAAGCCAATTGAGGTGGGGAGGAATAGAGTTAAGATTTTTCACCTACAGTTTGCGGACGACACCATCTTCACTGGGGAAGCTAGCTTGGAAAATATTCTTTTCATCAAGAGGTTTCTCAAACTACTGGAGTGCACGTCGGGGCTCAAAGTCAACACTGATAAATGCTGCCTTTTCGGGATCAATATCTCTGAAGTAGAGACGTTGGAGTTGGCTGACACCGTGGGCTGCAGAACTGGTAGGCTACCTTTCGTCTACTTGGGTATGAAGGTGGGAGCACCTTCTAGATCGGTGACAGAATTAAAGTACGTGGTGCAGAAAGTCAGAAATCGACTTCAAAAGTGGGATGGTCTCAAGCTGTCGATAGGGGGAAGACTCACATTGCTCAATGCCGTTTTATCCTCTGTACTGGTGTATTATTTGACCACTTTTCGGGCGCCAAAAGCTACCTTGAGAGAAATTGAGAGTCTACAAAGAAACTTTATGTGGGGAGGGGGGGTGTGCGAATGTGCAAAAAAAGATACCATGGGTCGACTGGAGAACAGTTTGCAAAATAAAATCAAAGGAGGGGCTGGGGGTGAGGGACTTGAGCATTTTTAATAAAACTCTTTTAGGGAAGTGGGTGTGGATTTTTTGTAATGAGAGAGGGAGTCTGTGGGCCAGGGTGGTAGAATCTAGGTGGGGCGTGCATTGGGGGGCAGGGTTGGAGAGCTCTAATCAAGGGAAAGTGAGAAGAGTATTAGGGTGGTGGGGGGACATTTTAAAAAGTGGGGGCTGGAATGGGGTTGAGAAGGGCTGGATATGGGAGAACATTACTAGGAAGGTAGGAGATGGCATGAACACACTGTTCTGGGACACCAGGTGGGCAGGGGAGGAAATACTTAGAACTAAGTTTCCAAGACTATTCCATCTCAGTTTAGATAAGGAGAGCATGGTGGGAAATATGGGTGAATGGAGAGAAAATGAATGGGTTTGGAGGTGGGATTGGAGGAGAGTGTTGAATGATAGAGAATCTGCTTTACATAACGAGCTTCTCACTATGATTGACAGGTTTAAACCATATCGGGGCGGGGAGGACACATGGATCTGGCCAAAAGGAAAAAGCGGGAAGTTCACTACCAAAGAGACATACGAGTGGCTGAAGAACGACCTGGACGAACGTACACAAGACGCAAATGATGAAGGTAGAATCGATGGCTTTGAGACTGTTTGGAACAAGCTTACACCGTCTAAAGTCTCGATTCATGCGTGGAGAGTAATCAAGGAGAGGATACCCACCAAGACTAAGCTGCATAGCCGCAGAATCCTACCCCAAGGTGCTGATCAAAATTGCCCATTCTGCCAAGGAAGCGCTGAAACGCTGAGACATATTATTTTCGAATGCAACCTCTCCCACCAAGTTTGGATGGACATTATAAAATGGCTAGGGGTGCAAACTGTTCTTTCCTCTAATCCAATGAACAATTTACTCCATTTTAGTAAATTGCTCAAAGGAAGGGGGGGGGGGGAGGGAGAACGATACTCTCGAGCATTTGGGAATGTGTGGTGTGGATTTTATGGAAAGGGAGAAACGCCAAGATTTTTAGAAATGAAGCAGCAGTTAAATACAAGATGGTCGAGGAAATCATTTCAAGAGTGTGGAGCTGGATCACTACGAAAGAGGAGAGGTTTAGGAGAACTGAATTCAGGGAATGGAGAAGCAACCCTACAAAGCTACTAGAGAACCGAAGAAGGGACTCAACCGCAATGCCAGATTTTCCTTAACTACTGTCTTTCTCTTGACTTGTTCATTTTTATTTGATTAAGTGGTACATCTCATGCCACATGTTTCCTATTGTTCTGTACGGACCCTTCCCTCATTTCTAAAATATATTGATTTTACCGACCAAAAAAAAAAAAAGGCACACACGGATCCTATGCCATGTGGAAATCCCAAAATTACCCTCTTCTCAATTAAAATCCTAAAAAGTCATTCCAATTCTCATTCTCAGTACACCCACCTCCCTTCCTCTCCCACACTCTCCCGTCACCTCTTACTCCGTCGCTGCCACCCACGTCGCACCTCCCCCACAGTGTCGCCGCCGCCGTCGCACCTCCCCCACAGTGCCGCCCACGTCGCAGATCGCGTCGGCCGCCTCTTTCCTCAGCCGCGCAACAGCGACGCCGACTGCACTCCCTCCCCTCTCCTCGCCGGCGGTTCGCGACGCTGACTGAACCCCTTTCCCTCTCCACTCTCCTCGCCGGCGGTTCGCGACGCTGACTGAACCCCTTTCCCTCTCCACTCTCCTCGCCGGCAGTTCGCGACGCCGACTGCACCCTCTCCACTCTCCTCCCGGCGGTTCGCGACCCCGATGCCCTTCGCGGCCGCAGGTCTCCCCCTCTTCTCGTCGCCGCCGTCATACAAAAGGTGAGTTGGTTTGAGATTTTTTTTATTACAAATCCAAAAAAAAAAAGGGGGTTTTGAATTTTTTTTAATTTTTTTTTTTTGATTTTTGGTATTTGTTCGAATTTTTTTCTCGAACATATTGACTTTGTTTTGAAATTTTTTTCGAACAATCTGTGTTTGTTTTGGAATTGAATTTTTTTTCGAACATATTGACTTTGTTTTGAATTTTTTTTCGAACAATCTGTGTTTGTTTTGAAATTTTTTTCGAACAAGATGTTCGATATTTGTTTTCGGACAAATTTAAGTTGTTTTGAATTTTTTTTCGAACATATTGAGTTTGTTCATTAAAAAATTTCGGACATCTCAACTTTATTTGGGTAAAATTTTCGAACACATTAAAAATTTATTTTTGTTGTTGAAATTTTTGGATTTTTAGGATTTTATTTGTGGTTGTTTTGGTGGTGAATCGGGTGTGAAATGATGAATCGGGTGTGAAATGGAATGGATGGGTGTACTCATCCGTCCATTTTTTTAAAAATTTGCAGGAAGGGTACAAACAACATTTCGCATACCCCTTATGATAAAAAAAAAGATTCGGTGGGTGTCCTCATAGGATCCATGTGTGCTTTTAGCCGCACCCTACCTCTTATCGTCATTTGTTTGTCAAATTGGGCTGGGTGTGTGTGTGTGGGCTGGAATATTTATTTGCATGACTAAATCTTCATAACATTAGATTCTTTAATTACAAGATAAAAAGAAAAAAAAAATTATACTGTAGTGTTTTTCTACGATAACACAGTAATATCATACAACAATCAATTTTTTTAAATATCATTGAATCGTTGATTCAACATATAAATTCTTTTTTATATAATCATACTTTGCATTAGTGCATTAGCTCGATACAACATGCAATCGCACTGCATTGCCTTACTAACAAATTAATTAAATTAATAAAAAATACAAATATAACCTTTCAATCGATCGCACTACATCATCCTATTTTTCTTGGGTGAGATCGGGCCCAACTTGATTGCTATTGAACCTGGAAATTTGCGACCCAGTCTAACCCTAAGCAAATTGTCGAACCATCGGAAAAGAACAATTTTAACTCTATAAATAAATTGATATTTCAGTATTTTATTTACTGCAAAAATTAAATATTTTCTCTAATAACAAATTTCAATCATGACATGTTAATTTTTTATTGAATGCTTATAAAATAGGACGAATATTCTGTCGTCACAATAGAAAAAATTAATTTGTGTAAATTGTAAGTTCAAATTTATCATTGAAAAATTGCTTTGAATTTCTATGGACGTTTGCAAATAATAAGAAGGGGGAGTAAAATTTTTATTTAAAAAAATTGAAATCTGTTAGTTGAGTTTACAAATTACTATCTTGAAAAATTTGCAGGATGATGTCGAAAAAAAGAAAAAGAAAATTTGCAGGATATATTAGGTAAGGTTGAAAATTATAGCGAGAATGATGAGCAATTTTGGGATTTGGCTATTTTCTAATCAATTATGGAAAAAGTACTATTGTACTGCATGTACTATTACAATTAGTACTTTGTAGTTTGTACTACACTGTATATATATTTAATTATTCTAACTAACGCGCAAATATGCAATTTAGATAATTTAACAATAATAGATGTCGAAAAAAAATAATTTAACAATAATAATATATCACCTATTTTAACTTTTAAATTTAAAGGATTCGAATTCTCTACATTTTCATAACTTGGAATTCTTATAGAGAAAAGGAGAAATTGTGTGCATTCAACATTTTCCATTTTAACCTACTTGTTATGTAAAAAAAAAAAAAAAGAAGTTGAAAGTACATTAAGTAAATAATATATTATTGATTTGACAAATAGATAGAATCCACACTTAGTTTGAATACTCTTTCGTCAAATATAACTCCAAAAGTACAATATACTCTAGTTTACTTTTTCATAATCATGCGTTTTAAATAATAACTTCTTTCATACTAGTAAAAAGTTTCATATAGTATTATTTTTTATATATTCCGCAACTGTTAATAACATAAGTTATTAACAAAGTTCTTTGATAATGATATATTTGGAGTACTAGGGTTGAATCTTCAATTACATTGAATCTAGACTATTATTTCAAGTTGCTACTAGGCATGTTAGGGAAATGTGTATAAGAATTATCAAAAGCAATTGGTTCATTCCAAAATGTGTGAACTATGTTGGATATTATACCCTCTACGTATCAAATTGATGGTCACTTTCATTTTTATTTTGTACTTAAATTTTTTGAACTTTACCTATAAATTTATAAATATATCCTTATTTATTGAATATTTTAAATATTTTATACCTTTCAAAAAGAAAAGATTTCTTATGTTTGGGGAACAAATAAGAAAGGATAAGAGGGCCATATTTTTAATAGTATGGAGGGAGTAATAATTATAAGATAAATACATTTGAATGTTCCATATTGTGGATGAATGACAAGTAGATGATATTTTTTTTAATAAATTGTATTTCCTATATTTCACAACTGTTTACACTTTTTTCTTATTTATCCGTTACACAATTATTTACACATACCAAACAAATGAAACATTTTCATAAACTTCATCCTCATAATATTTATATAAAATGTCATTACTTCTACCATTTTGTGTTAATAGTTTAGGAGAGTGGAACATCAAGTGCACCACAAAAATTGAAACACATTCAAGACACTAGTTTATTTATTTATTTTAAAAAATTGAAAAGTGATTTGGTTATTATTATTATTTTGACGGAAAAGTGGTTTGGTTATATAAGCAACGTATAACGTGCAAGAATCATGAGCACTAAAATTCACTTTAAAAAAAACTTAAAAAATAAATAAAAATTGAACAAGAATATTTACTACATGGAGTATATCACAAATTAATACTCTTATTTCGTTGTATGTACGAAAAAAAGAAAAAAAGAATAGTAGTACACTCGAATGAAAAGCAATTTAATACTCTCCATCCAGTATTCAATTTACTGTCTTATCTGCACAACTTTTCCCAAGAATCCAATTCCAATTCCAATTTACTTACGTTTATTTCAATCCAACCCCACCTAAAAGTCTTCCTCCATCCATCACCAAACAAAAAAACTTGTTAATTCTCAGAAACAGAATTCCCAATTCTGCAGCAAAGATGATGCACATGACTTTTTACTGGGGCAAAACAGTTACGATCCTCTTCGATTCCTGGAAAACCGATTCATGGCTCAGTTATTTCCTCTCTCTCTTCGCCTGCTTCATTTTCTCGGTCTTCTACCAGTACATGGAGGACCGCCGCCTCCAATTGAAGTCTCTCTCCGTCGCCAAGACTCCGCCGCCGCCCTCCGCCACAACCGTTAACACGCCTCTGCTCTTCTCGAAGCTGAGTCGGCGCAAGTGGGCCCCATCGCAATTCGCCGGGGCGATCTTGTTCGGGATAAACTCGGCGATCGGGTATTTCTTGATGCTCGCGATTATGTCGTTCAACGCCGGAGTTTTTATCGCCATCGTGGTGGGGCTGGCCGCCGGGTACCTGATTTTCCGCGGCGATGAGGATGTGGCCGTTGTTGATAATCCTTGTGCTTGTGCTTAATTAATTCACTATTTGTTTGATCTTGGAATTCTCGTTTGATTGTATTGGATCTTGGGATTTTCGTTTTATTTAGTAGATTATATCAATTCTTCTTGCTGCTGATAATTCATGATTGTTGTAAACATATTATCAAATGATCGTTTTTTATTTGGGAATTATGATAAAGATCTGTCTGGCTGCACTTCGAGGTTCTTAGCAAAGTTTGTGAAATTGTGTGATTTTCTGCTGTTGGGAGCTTGGGATCCCCTGTTTCAATACGGCGTCGTTTTTCGATAATGTAACACAAACAAAACTTCATTTGGGCTATTGGGATCTTGAGCTGGATCGGGCCGATCAAGAACTTCATTAAGTCAACCCAGTCCAATTTGGGTCCGACTATTTACACCTCCATTTGCGTTGAGAACACTCCCCCCGATTGATGCACCCCCCCAAAAAAAAATTGGTCAGAATAAATGCACCCCCATGAAATTGTCTTAATTAACATTTTCTCATTTTTATCTATATAATACAACTTTACTTATCACACCCTCCCTCGAACCCTACTTCTCTTTCTTTTTTTCTTGCCGCCTCCGCCGTCGCCGCCCGCCTCCTTCTCCCTCAACTTCAGTCGCGGCCGCCTCCATCCCCCTCAGCCTCAGTCGCGGCCGCCTCCATCCCCTCCGCCTCAGTCGCGGCCGCCTCCTTCTTCCTCAGCCTCAGCCGCCTCCATCTCCCTCACCCTCATCCGCGGCCGCCTCCTTCTCCCTCGGCCGCGGCCGCCTCCTTCTCCCTCGGCCGCGGCCGCCTCCTTCTCCCTCAGCCGCGGCTGCGACGGCCTTCCCCTCTCTCCCGTCGTCGCGATGGCATCCCCTTCCCCTCCCTCTCTCATTTCTGCAAATTAATTTTTGTTCAACCCGATCGAAGATGCCGGCCACCCCACCTCAGGTAAGTGTATCGCCGCCGCCGTCTGGTAAAGTTCAGTCGACGACAATTTTGAAGTGTTAGGTTTTAGGGTTTCTGCAATTTGCAGCAGAAACCCTTTTTTTTTATTTTTTTTTATTTTCGACACCATATCGTCGACCATGTAACCTCTCGTCCAATTTAAGTTAAAGGGTATTTTTGATTTTTTACATTATTATTTTATTATTAATGAGGGGGAGTGTTCTAAACCGAAATGGAGGTGTAAATAGTCCCACCCGTCCAATTTTACTTAGGCTAACGGGCCAGCCCAATTGTGTATCCCCAGATTTAAAAAAATAAAATAAAAACTAGACTTAGCGTTAGAGATAAAAGTTAGGCATAAAAACAGTAACTCACAAAGAATCTAAAATCCTAGATAATTGAAGAATTAAGTGTAAGTGAATATTTTTCTCTTTGTGTTGAATCGAATCACATACTCTTTTAAATACCCCATACTAAAATAAGTTATATTTTAATAATCCAAATTTACAAAATGGGCTCCCAAAGGACCTGCGGGTCACATGGGTCCAGATATAAATACCCCATACTAAAATAAGTTATATTTTAATAATCCAAATTTACAAAATGGGCTCCCAAAGGACCTGCGGGTCACATGGGTCCAGATAGACTCAATTTCAATGAGTATATTTTCATGGGCGCGGCTAAAGGCACCCAAGGATCCTATGAGTACACCCACACCGAAACTTTTTTTTAAAACAAGGGATATGCAAAATGACGTTTGTACCCCTCCTGCATTTAAAAAAAAAGGACGGATGAGTACACCCACCACCGTTCTATTTCACAAAAAAATCATTTCCACCCGCACCAAAACACAAAAAATCAACACAATTCTTCAACAAAAACTCAACAAAAATAATTCTTGAGATGTTCGAAAATATTAACCTAACAAAATTAAGATGTACGAAAATTTTTATCCAACAAACTCAAATTCAATGTTCGAAATTTTTTAATGAACAAATGTATTATGTTCCAAAAAATATACAAAACAACTAACATTTGTTCGAAAAAAAAAAAATCGAACAAGATTCAAAATTTTATCCAAAACAAAAACAACAGATTGTTCGAATTTGTTTCCAAAACAAACCCTAGATTGTTCGAAAATAATCACAAAACATCCAAAAACCCTAATTTTTTCACAAACCTAAATTTCCTAATTTTCAAAAACCTTAACTTACCTGAAACGGCGGACGAGGAAGGAGGCGATGCGAACGGGCGGCGTGGGGGACGGCGTCGTGCGAATGGACGACGTTGATGGTGGAGGCGTCGCTGTGAACGGGCGGCGTTGATGGTGGAGGCGTCGCTGCGAACGGGCGTCGTCGTCGGTGCGAACAGGCTTGGTGGGCGGGCTTCGCGGCGTGAGTGGGGAGGGAGAAGGGCGGCGGCGGCGGCGTGAGTGGGGAGGGAGAAGGCGGGCGTCGCGGCGTGAGTGGGGAGGGAGAAAGGCGGCGACGGCGGCGATTGGGAGGGAGGGGGAGGTGGGTGCACCGTTTCCTCTGAAAATGTGAGAAATGAGGAATGGAAAGAATTTAATTATATTTTGAAATGAGAGGGTTATTTTTGAGATTTTCACGTGGGTGTTCTCATCCATTTTGTGGGTGTTCTCATCACGTGGGTGTCCTCATAGGATCCTTGGGTGCCTTTAGCCGCGCCCTATTTTCATAGTTCAACCCATACTTATCGTTAGATTGAATGGGCTGACCCAGTGGGTTCGGATTGCTGTTAAAAATACAGCAACAAAACGTCAAAGTAGTAAAGAGTGAAGAAGAATTGGCAGCAATTTATTTATTTGTTGCAAGTCTGTAAAATGGAGGAGTCGAATATGCTTAATTGTAAATCCTTGCAACATAATGAACCAACTAGGGCTTGAGAAAAAAACTCCTATAGGAAAAAAGATTGGAACCGAATCAGATCAGTTTTAAATCTTTGCACAATGATGATCAACTTGATGCAATGGTTATAACTAGCGTCTCTAGGACATAGTAAAATAATTCATACCAAAGGTGGAATTATCTAGGTGCACAATTTTGACTTATTCCAATTTGGTGGTTCAAAAATTCAAGTGGAAAAATTTGTCGAAAAGTTATACAAAAAATTATGTATGAATGGGATAAGGAATAAAAAAAAAAAAAGGGGTTTGAAACGATCCAAATTCGGGACTAGTCCAAAATTTATTGGTCCGGTTTGATATAGATTCAATCTCTGGTCCACCCATCAAGTTAGATTTTGGTCTCAGTCTGAACAGGTCCAACCTAGACCGATTTTAGTTTGACGTACACCAATAGAATCAACCAACTAATTCTATGGAGAATCGAGTGCATGAGAGGAAGCCTTTGGATCACACACAAACTAACACACTCGGGTAGGTGTGTGTAAAAAAACATCCTGCACAAGACCCTCATGTATATGAGGGGGTTCCGAAAGATCTTGTTAAAATAGAGCATTACGCCAAATTCGGCCTTTAAATTGTTGAAATAGTTTTTTTAATGACGAGTAGTTGTATGATTGATGTCTATCGAAGGCTCAGAACCCCTCTTTCTCTTTTGCTAATCATATTTAACAATAATTAAAGTCTAGTATAAAATTGGGAATTGTTTTTTTTTCTAAGTAGGATAGTTTTCACTTGTGGGAGGTTCAGAAAAAGGATATAGAAATTAAAGAATACATTTGTCTTCTAAATGGTCCTTGGAGATCGAGTAACTATATAGAACAATTGTAAAATCGAATCAAGAACACAGAGCTGAGTGTAGGAGAGTGAGGAATTATGACTCCTGTAATGATATTAAAACAAAAACAACTAATCGGATACATAACATATATGTATATAAGGGAGTGGATCGACAATTGAGGAATTTATTTGTACTTCATCCCCCTAATAATCCAAGAAATCATCATGCCTCTCTAAAAAGAGGAATTTTCTCTCTTCTTGCCTCTAAATCTGTTCTTCAACTCTTGTTCACGCCAACATTAGTTGAATTTTTTATGCACAAAACATGCATGCATGATATAAAAATTATTTCAATCTAAAAAGTGATGACAAACGACATGCTCGATCTTGTAATGATGCAAATGGAGCAGTGACCATGCTACAAGAAATTAAAATAATATCCATGCCATTCTGGAGGATCGATGTTGCATTCAAAAAACTATGATTTGGTTAAAGGACGAAAACACATTTGAGAAAATCCACTACAACGATGGATCGATGTTGATCCTTAGGAGAAAATCGTTTTCGATTGTACTTCATGGAAAAACAACTTAAAACTACATTATCACAATTGAAAATGACTATATTACATCCTCAGTTTCCACCACATCATCACTAAAATTAAAGCATTCATATATATATATATAGTATGTCTTCAAATATTTTTCTAGGAACTACCAATTTTACATTTTTACACCGATATATCAACAATCGTTTGTAAACCACTTAATTATTAGTCGAGTTTTTTAGTAGGTTAAATTTTTTACCGGCTATTTGAAGGAAGCTTTACTCAATGCTCGATCAGAAAGAACAAAGCATGGGGTAAAGAAAGGGTTCACCTTTGTTTTTCATTTTCGGCCGAAGATTCCAACATTTTTTATGATTCTTAAGAAGCATAAAAAAGGTTGGAATCTTCAGCAGAAAATAAAATTTCCGACAAACTCAGAAATCAGAAATATAGGAAACTAAAATTCAGAAATCTGCCATTACATAGAATTCATAACACCGTACCCGAATTTTTAAAATAAATATACAGTCAAAGGCGGAAAGAAATATTGGAGAAGAAACCATTGCAAAATCCATAGCATGTTTTAATATATATGAATACATATATACGGAGTGAAAAAGAAACTCATTCCAGAATCTATATATAGCAACCAATTCAAAACACACAAATCACTTGCTTGGCCGGCCTCGTAAAGAGAGAGAGAGAGAGAAAGAAAGTGAGCGAAAAGAGGTTGAAAAAGGTTCGCTTGCTTTCTCTCTTCGTGAGGGTCGCGCAAGTGATTTATGTGCTGTGAATCGGCTGAATAGATTATGAAAAGGACTTCTTTTCCGCTCCCTATGTATTCATTTATAAAAATCAGCTAGACTCTGCAATGAGTTTCATTTTCAACATTTCATTATGCCTTTTACTGTGTATTTATTTAAAAAAATATGTTGTTGATTCATTTAAAAGAAAATGACTGTATTGGTGTTATGATTTTTATGTGTTGGTTGATTTCTGAATATTAGTTTCTTGTATTTAGCCGAAGAAGCATCAGAAATGTCGGAATTTTCGGGTAATAGGACAGATCACTCAACACATGCACTTTTCTTGATAAGCTCCAGGTGGTTTTTTTGTAGCAATAAATCTGAAAACAAACCTATCGATACAAACTTATCAAACATGAACTAGTTATAAATTAATTTCATGCTGCATCTATATTTTTCTTTATTGTGACTAAGATAGTAAGATTATATGCAATTAGTTCCTATTATTTTATGAATTTAGCATATAATTAATTTGAAGGGGGTTTTGCAAAAAAGAATATTGCAGAAAAAATCAGTTAAGTTTGGTTAAATTTATCTTAACAACATCGGAATATTTAACTTGATAAAAGAATACTGCAGAATATTCTTTATAAAGAAGTTTGATTAAAGAAAATAAAAACTTACACAGCAGGCAGCATTTGTGGATCAAAAATAAATTAAGAATCGTAACCAACACTTGAAAATACTCGTCTGATTGTGTGATTCGTAAAGTTAAACATCTCAAAAGTGCTCATGAGTTATGGGATAAACTGTCTGAATTATACTATGAAACATCTTTACCCAGTAAATTGTTTTTGTTGAAAAAGTTTTTCCGTTATAAACTTGACATGAACAAGGATATAGATGAGAATCTTGACAATTTCACTAAACTTATACAAGATATAAAGCAAACGGGTGACAAACACATTGATGATTACACTGCTATTGTTCTTTTGAAGGCTATACCTGATTCTTACAATGATTTGAAATCTGCTATTAAATATGGTAGAGATGATGTTACTTTGGATATTGTTGTGAATGGCTTAAAAAGTAAAGAACAGGATTTGAAACAACATGGTAGTGTGAAGGGTGAGGTCATGCATGTGAGGGGTAGAACTAAGACGAAAAATCAGCCTAAGAAACATGATAAAAATGATGGTGAGAGAGGTAGATCTAAGTCTCGGACTAAGGCTAGAAAATGTTTTCACTGTCATGAATCTGGTCATTTTATTAAAGATTGTCCTAAGAAAATTCAAGAAAAACATGATAAGAATGAGCATGCTAATATGGTTGTTAGTCAAGAGAATTATGGTGATGTTTATATGGTTATTGAACCTAGTGTGAACTCTGTGCATTCTTTTGATATGAAAAAGCATGAATGGCTCATTGATTCTGGTTGTACTTATCACATGTCTCCTTTTAAGGAGTTGTTTACCACTTTTAATAAGGTTCAAAATGGTTTTGTTTCCATGGCGAATGACAAGAAATGTGATGTGATGGGTATTGGTAATGTGACTTTGAATTTTTCTTCTGGTGTTACTTATACTTTGAAAAATGTTAGATATGTGCCTGCTCTTTGCAATAACCTTATGTCTTGTGCTGCATTGGAAGATGATGGATTGGAAGGTAAATGGGGTAAGGGTTTTATGAAAATTGTTAAAGGAACTTTGGTGATTTTCAAAGCTGAGAAAAGAAATAATTTGTATGTTTGCTCTGCTCAATCTGAGTTTTTAAATGCTGTGAATGTGTCCAAGGGTGACAAAACTGATTTATGGCATAACAGGTTAGGACACATGAGTAATAAAGGTATGAAAATTTTGCAAAAAGATGGTTCTTTTGGTGATGATAAAATTTCTAGTATTCCTTTCTGTGATGCATGTGTACTTGACAAACAACATAAAGTGAAATTTCCTGTTTCTCCCTCCCCCAATAATTCCACTTGCAAAGATGTGCTTGAATATTTACATGCTGATGTATGGGGGCCTGCTAGTGAACCCACTCAAAGTGGTAACATGTATTTTTTGTCCATTATCGATGATTTCTCTAGAAAAGTTTGGGTGTTTTTGATGAAAAACAAATCTGATGTGTTTTCTAAATTCAGTGAATGGAAAACCCTTATTGAAAATCAAACCGGTAAGAAAATCAAAGTGCTTAGGACTGATAATGGCTTGGAATTTTGTAATGCTCAAATGAATGATTTTTGTACAAAATTCGGTATTAAAAGGCATAAGACGGTTCCTTATAATCCCCAACAATGGTGTGGTGGAAAGAATGAATCGTACTTTAATGGAGAGAGTTAGAAGCATGCTTGCTACTTCGGGTCTTTCTAAAAAGTTTTGGGGTGAAGCTGTTTGTACTGCTGCATATTTAATTAATAGATCTCCATCTGTGCCTTTAAATGGTAAATGTCCTGAGCATGTTTTCTATGGTAAGAAAATTGATTATTCTAACTTAAGAGTGTTTGACTGTGCTGCGTTTGTTCATAAAAAACTTGATAAACTTGAACCTCGTGCAAAAAAGTGTGTTTTTCTTGGTTATCCTGATGGTGTGAAAGGTTATAGATTGTGGTCTATGGATGAGCATGGTTACAAGATTATTATAAGTCGAGATGTTACTTTTAATGAGCATGATTTTCCTTATTTACCTGCTTCATTGCCTTTACATGAGTTTAATGACACTTCTAGGGAGGTGGAGCATGATATGCCTAAACTTGAAATTGATAATGTTCACGTTGATAATGAAAATGCTGAAAATGAGTTTGATGATATATCTGATAATCTTGAGAATGTGAATGATGATAATTTGCAAGGTGGAGCTAATGATAGACCTAGAAGGACTGTTAAGAGACCCCTTAGATTTGATGATTATTATTTGGATACTCATGCTTTTCATGTTTTTGAGTTAAATGATAATGAACCTAAAACCTACAAGGAAGCTTTAAAATCTGATCATTCTAAAAAGTGGATTAATGCTATGAAAGAAGAAATGGAGTCTTTGCATGTTAATCACACTTGGATTCTTGTGCCTAAACCTGTTAATTGCTCTGTTGTTGATTGCAAATGGTTGTTTAAGGTTAAGAATGATCTTAATAATGTTAGATACAAAGCTAGGCTTGTGGTTAAAGGATTTACTCAAAAAGAGGGGGTAGATTATACTGAAATATTTACTCCTGTGGTGAAATTTACAACTGTGCGAATTATGCTTGCTTTGGTTGCCCATTTCAATTGGGAATTGAAACAAATGGATGTTAAAACTGTTTTTTTGCACGGTGATTTGGATAAACCGATTTATATGAAGCAACCTAAGGGTTTTGTTGATACTAAACATTCTAATCATGTTTGCTTGCTTAAAAAATCTTTGTATGGTTTGAAACAATCTCCTAGACAATGGAACAAAAAGTTTGATGCTTGTATGATCTCTTTGAAGTTTAAAAAAATGTGCGTATGATCATTGCCTATACTATAAAGATGATGTTAATGTTCCATTTTACTTGCTCATTTATGTTGATGATATGCTTTTGATAAGTCCTAGTGTAAAAGCTATTGAGCATGTGCAAAAATTTCTTGGTGATAACTTTGATATGAAAGATCTTGGAGATGCAAGGAAAATTTTAGGCATGCATATTGATAGAGATAGAAAACGACATACTTTGTTGTTAAACCAAGCTTCATATGTAGAAAAGATTTTAGAAAAATTCTCTATGTCTACTGCTAAATCGGTTAATGTGCCCCAAGCTGCTCATTTTGTGCTAAGTAAGGATCAGTCCCCCAAAACTGATTCTGAAATTAATGCTATGGAAAATGTACCTTACTCTAATGCTGTTGGCTCAGTTATGTACTTAATGGTCTCTACTAAACCTGATATTGCTTATGCTATAAGTTGTTTGAGCCGATACATGTCAAATCCAGGTAAAACTCATTGGGAGGCCATGAAATGGCTCCTCAGGTATTTGAAAGGTACAGGTAACGTTGGTCTTAAATTTTCCAAAGCTGTTAATGATGTGAATTTAGTTGGTTATGTGGATTCGAATTATGCTAATGATAGAGATAATAGAAAATCAACTACTTCTTATGTTTTTACCTTGTGTGGTTCGTGTATAAGTTGGAAGTCTCAATTACAGCATGTCGTTGCTCAGTCCACACCTGAGTTTGAGTATGTTGCTATCACTGAAGCTGTAAAAGAGGCTATTTGGCTTAAAGGGCTTGTCACTGAAATTGGTGTACTTAAGGGAAAAGTAGTTGTTTACTCTGATAGTCAATCTGCCATTCAATTATGCAAAAATCCCGTGTTTCATGATAGGACTAAACATATTGATGTTAGATTTCATTTTATTCGAGATATCATTGAAAAAGGCATAATTGATTTAGTGAAGATTCCTACTGAAAAGAATCCTGCTGACATGGGAACTAAATGTTTAAACTTGGACAAATTTAAGACTTGCATGAAACTATTGAATTTTGATTCGATTGATTGATAGCATGAGTTTTATGTTGCTTGGGGACCGAGACTGTATTTTCTTAGCACTTCTTATAGTCTCGATTATGTGTTTGAAAGTGCTTAACTTTAAATCTGTGCTAACTAGTGTGTTGTGTGTGCAGGTCTGACTGGACTCATACTACTAACATGTTTGTTGCTTGTGCAGGTTTAACGGGCGATGATGAATAAGTCCTAAATTCAATATAAGTGGATGATGATGCTTTAAAGGGGAATGGACCAAAGAGGTGGAGAAATGTTGGGCCTTTGTCTAGCCCCACTATTTTAGTGGAATGGTTTCTTGGCCCACAAGATATGGCTTTGACCCATATGAGAAAAACCCTACTTTTCCTTTCTTACCAAATCTCACACTTTAGGCAGACTTTCTCTTAATCACGGTAATTTGTACCAATCCCACGATTTACTTTCCTTTCCCTTCATTGGGAATTATGGCTAATTGCCGGAAATCGTGGGTGGTCTTCACTATATAAAGGGCATTGGTCCTTTGGTGAAAAGTGTGGTTTACAATACAATTCTTGTATGAGTGAGAAAAGAGAAAGAGCTACCAAGAGTGAGAATTCGGTGAGATAGGAAGGCCTCGAGGTTGTTCCCTTGCATCGTGTGACGTTCCACTTGAGTCTAGGCGCTGAGCCCGGTGTTTTCGGTTTCTCTTTAATTTCTTTTTCTCTATTGTTGTTTTCCTCCATTTGTTTTCTTTTGTATTACACTTGTTTTTAGTACAAGGAAAACTTACAATCAAAACTGAAAAATAAAAAAATTTGAGGACAAAAGTAGAAAATTAGGAAGTGGCAATTAACGAATCAAAGTGAATTAGAGTAAGTGGAAGAGAATATCAAACCTTATTGCCTGCAATGGAGATCCAATCTGGAATTGAATGGAAATTGAATTCGAGATTTAGTGTGAAAAGGATATACGGACGGAGGTGTAATAGGGAGGGCTAGGGTTGGGCGTATTTATACTAAATGGCAAGGCGGAGTCACCGAGAGAGGCAACTTTAGGGTTTTCAATTCAAAAGGTACTGCGCCCATCGATCATTTCGACACCGTCAATTGCACTGACTAGATTATTAATTAATTAAATTATTAAATTATTTGTTTAAAAATATTGTTTTCGTTCAATCTGAATTAATATTATATTAATTAATAGTTTTAAATAATAAAAAAATGTACATAATATTTATTATATTCACAGTTTCTAAAACATATTTATTAATTATGAAATATTTTAATTATGCTGATAATAACAATTTAGTTGGAATGTTTGTTTTAAATTAAAAGACCATTTTTAAAATCGGCAAAGTTTTAAGCGTTGCCACGTAAATGACCATTTTTGGCATTGGCCAAATAACCCATGTTTATTCATTAAGAAAGTCTCCTAGCCAACACTTTAGCTACAATTTTGTAGTAGATGTTGATCATAGAGATAGGTCTATAGTCCCCAATGCTAACCGGGTTCTGCTTTTTTGGAATCAGGGTGATGAACGTGGGAATGAAGCCTTTGACAAATCTCCCGTTCGTGTGGAATTCATCGAACAGTTTCTGAAAATAATCTTTCAGGAATTCCCAGCTATCTTAGATGAAGGAAATTTTGAAACCGTCCGGGCCTGGACTTTTTGACGGTTCACAACTCCAGATTGCATCTTTGATTTCCGAGGCTGAGAAGGGTTCTGTGAGCATGTGATTATCCGAACTTCATACTCTATGAATGGCAAAATCTGGTGGGATGGTTGGTCGAGCTGTGCGTGGGGCCTGGAAACAAGTCCTGAAGTGATCCGAGATTGTAACTTTGATTGCCTCTAGGGAGGAGAGCCAAACTCCATCAAGGCACATATTTGACAAGTCGTTGGCCTTTCTCCGACCATTAATACATTTATGGAAAATTTTGGTGTTCGCATTCCATTCCTTAATCCACTGATTTTTCGCTTTTTGGCTAAGGAAACTTTGTCTTGTTTCACAATCTGTGAAGATTTCACTCATAATTTTTCTCCTCTGATCAATTTCGTCTTCATCTATCTAGCCTGAACACGTTGTCTATAATATCAAATTCCAGGAGTTTCTATTTGTTTTGTCTCGATTCGATGATCAAGCTTCCCAAAAGTAAGCATTCCAAATATCAATTTTAGTCCTGTAACCTAAACCGAGCCCAAAGAATTAGTTATGTTTCCTGACAGTATCAATTTTAGTCCTATAACTTTGACAAAGCTCAATTTTAGTCCAGTAACTTTGCATTTTTTACAATTTAGTCCTGTAACTTTGCACTAAAATTGGAGAATTTTTTTTACTTAGGTCCCGTAACTTTCACTTAAAAAAAAAAGAACGTCCAAAAAAGATAAAATTTTAATTTATGTCTCATAATTTCTTAAATTGGTTAATTTACATACAATTTTTGCCTTTTTATGTCCAATAACGAGAATAAAAAAAATATTTCCATCCCGTAACTTAAATCTTATTTTAAAAATGTCCTAAAAGGAGATTTATATATTTTTATTTATGTCCCATAATTACGTAATTTGGTTAATTCACGTCAATTTTCTTTATTTTGCAAATTGTAAATAGTGAATTGTAATTTTTTTAATCCACATGATCAAATTTTTTCCACGCTATACAAGTCAAGATCGACCATGTTCCAATTTACATCGATTATCCATAATTTTTATGCGCACACGACAAAAATGTGAGTGACGTAGTATCATTTGAGTGGAGAAAATGGTGTTTTAGTCCCACCAACCATGCACCCTCGTTTTTTTGGTCCCATGACTTTCAAATGTAGTCCCAGTAGCCTAAATTTTGTCAATTTTGGTCCCATCGTTAGTCAGCCGTGAGTAAACTTTTAGCGTTTTTGGTCCCGTTGATTCTTCTTTCTTTTTGGAGCAGAAATTGACACTTCCACTGAAATAATCTTCATTACATCCCAAAAATCTATAATTAAGAAAATAATTAAGCATAAATTTATAGTAAAATAATAGAATCAATGTCCGACATGAGAGTCACCGGAGAATGGAAACACCTTATCACCGGAGAAATTGAAACAAATTATACACACTCCCCAAAACTAATTAAAAAAATCAACTCGAACATATTTTATCATTAGCCAGCTGGTTTTCAAATCTTACATTCTTCATCTCTGCAACTCAATTTACAGAGCAAGAGAGAAAAAAAAAAATAAGAAAGAACTTTTCTGTGGGGGCCTGTCCCCTCTGTCAATTTGCCACGTGCACCAGAATTTCCCGTATGTTTGCGCTAATTCTCAAAGTTCCGGCTTCTAAATCATCTCCGGAACCCAAGGGTTCACCCACATCCCCGACGTGATCTACAATTGTACGTTTTCTAATTGCCCTTTCGTTTCAATCGACGATTTGGAATTGATTGAATTGTACTGTACATACCTCGTAACCGTGAGAGTGCCAGAGCCTCTGTTCCTCCGGAGGTAGTGTGTTGAAGATTTTCTCCAATACAATGTACTCCACGCCTGGACAATTAATCGTGATTAATTGAATAGTAAATTGATTGATTGATCGATTTGATTGAGATTATCGATGAGGTGAGTGGTGGATTCATCGGAGTCATAAACGGCGGATTAGATGGCAGCTTATTCATTGGAGAAGATGGCGGATGGCCCTCTTGAAAAAGACCTCGCCGCCTTCTTCACCGACGATGGCGGATGGCCCTCACCGCCTTCTTCACTAACGATGGCGGATGACCCTCGCTAAACCTTTAGTGTTCGTTAGATTATTGGGGTAAACATGTTCAGTGAGGAATTAAAACAAACAGTTGGTGTGTGCCAAACTAATCAAACAGAGCAGATCTTCTTGAGTTTACCCGCCACAGATTACTGCAATTCAAAATAACACCCCGATTATCTCATACAATTAGAGAGAGAGAGAGAGAGAGAGAGAGAGAGAGAGAGATGAGATAGAAAAGTGACCTTGTTAAGGACCTAGAGAGAATATGCGTAAGTTCGTTTAAGGAGTTCGTCAATGGTGGAGGCTTCATTGGCGTCGACTTCTCTGTAGTTGACGAAGTTTTCACGGGCGTATTTGACGAAAAAGACCTTGCCGCCTTCTTCACCGACGATGGCGAATGGCCCTCGACGCCTTCTTCACCAACGATGGCGGATGGCCATCGCCGCATTCAAGCTACTACGAAAATGTCCGGCGAAGGAGAGAAGATGACGACTACGATTTGGGGATTTTGGTTTTTTTAATTTGGGGATTTTGGCCACAATCTTATGGTTCTGAAACAATTTTGGATTTTTTGTTAAGGGTGAAATTTGATTTTGAGTGAAAAATAACGATTGACGACCACGTGAGTCTGTCCGTTAAAACTTAACGGGGCTGGGATGAAATTACAAAATTTGTACAATACGGGGACCAAATGTGATAAAATTTAACCTATTGGGACAAAATGTGAAAGTCATGGGACCAAAAAACCAGGGTGCGTGGTTGGTGGGACCAAAACGACAATTTTCTCCATTTGAGTGTCTTCAACAAAAATTGGACGTGAATTAATCAAGTTACAAAATTATGGGACGTAAATTAAATTTTTATATTTTTTGGGACGTTTTTAAAAAAGGTGAAAGTTATTGGTCATAAATATTTTTTTTCTCCTGAAATTTAGAAAGTGCAAGTTATAGGACTAAAATTGGTACCTTCATGACTACAATTGAGAAAATGTAAAGTTACAGAACCAAAAATTAAGTTCGGTCTAAATTACAGGACTTAAATCAATATTTTCTCTCTATTCTTTTTCAATACAAAACAGCTTTTAGTAAATCTGATGCATTTAGAATGTTTGTAATAGTTTACAATTTTTTCATACACAGCTAGGACTGATATTGATAGATCTTAATTTTTTCCGTAACGTGCAAATTGCGTCAACTTTATAATTTAAATAGATTTTCCACAAGTCCAAAACAAGATACGAAAGTATATATAGAAACTAGGATACTAAATGCAAAACTAGAATCCTAGACATTTTAATTGCTGTTTCTCCTTATCTTGTTTGTGTACGTGCTCTAAATATATGATTTATTCTACTTGTGCAATTTATTTGGAATGCTTGTTTCAAATTAAAAGACCATTTTTAAAATCGGCAAAGTTTTAAGCTTTGCCCCGTTAAAGGACCATTTTTGGAACTGGCCAAATAACCCATGTTTATTCATTTTCATTACATTTGAAAACAGCTTTTAGTCAATCTAATGCATATTAGAATGATTGCAATAATTTACAAATTTTTCATAAACAGCTAGGACTGAGATTGATAAAGTAGATGCGACAACACTTACATTTTGAATAGATTTAAAGTACGCAGTTTAACGCCCGCATTAAAATTCACGGAAAATCTTAGAATATTTAATAGACCTATATTTAAATAATCTCAAGGCTTCAATTGCAAAAGAAATACTGACGTGAAAGACGATCCGCCAACCAAAACCCTAATCGAATGAACTAAAGAATGAACAACTTTCATGAATGAATTATATGCAATATTACGACAATATTTATGAAATATTTATATATATATTCAAGAATAATTGAAAACTTAAACGTGGAAAAACTGTGCTAGATGAAGTGCGCTCCACGTCAAAGCTCGGACGATATGATCCACGCCATGTTCGAGCTTTCAAAACCATTTCCGAGTTCATAAATTTTATTAAAGTTAAAGAGTTGTGTGACACTATCTGTATATATATATATATATATATATATATATATATATATATATATATATATATAGTCGATGTAAATGTTATGCACACTGTTGGTGTTTTCTGAACTAAACTTGACAATATTTGCAAGTGTATAAAGAAAAAGTATTTCTCATTAATTGAAAACTGCCGTGTGGAGCAGAGTATATATACATAAGAACGGGCCTTTTCAACTATGGCCCAATGCTGAAATAAAGAAACAAAATAATTAAATTAGGAAACTAAATATTTGAACAATCAAATATTAGATACGCTGTTAATTATCATCAAATATACTGCCGAATATTTGATGATAGAAGATATACTCCAATACTCCCCCTCAAGTTGGAGTGTGTAAATCTCGAACACCCAACTTGCCACGAAGAAAGCGAACACGATCGGCACCAAGGGCTTTAGTAAAAATATCTGCCACTTGATTCATTGTATGGACCATGCATGGTTTAATATCGCCATTAGCAACCCTTTCTCGAAAAAAATAACAGTCCATCTCAACGTGTTTCGTATGTTCATGAAAAACTGGATTAACGGCAATGTGACGAGCCACTTGATTATCGCAATAAAGTGGCGTAGGACTAGTGTTGGGAATAAAATGAGCTACGTTTTGATTAAATACCAAAAACCCCCTGAGACATGCCTAATTTATAAATGAATATGTTCTAGAAATGTTAGAACATATAGCATAAGGCTAGATGAGAAGCTGAAATGTTAGGCAGCTCTTAGACAATTAGATGCACAATTTGAGGGGGAACCTATGCTTTAAAGATAATCAAGATCAAGTCCCCTCAAGGCTCAAATTCTGGAACAATCACTTAAGAGCAAGGACACTCTATGAAATCTAAGATACTCTGATCAGGAGAGTTGTCCAGAGAAGATGTTCTTATGCAAGAACAAGATTGTAAAGCTCAAAAGGACAAGTCCAATGAAGATTCTCTGTTCAGGAGAGTTGTCTAGAGAAAATATTCATAAAGCTCTGATCAGGAGAGTTGTCCAAAGAAGCTAGCCATATGCAAGAACAAACCTACCTAGCTCAAAAGGACAAGACTACTCAAAGGTTTTGGTCAGGAGAGTTGTCCAGATAAGCCAACTCTAAAGTATAAAGTGCTCTGATGCAAAAAGACCAATCATGCTGATCAGAAGAGTTGTCCAGAGGAGTTGTCTCAGCTAAATTGATCAAGATGAAATGCTCTGAAAGCCTGAGGTCAACTATGCTGAAGAGATTGAGACAATCACTCCCTAAAGGTCTTCAAAGAAATAAGCTAAGACCATCCTTAAGAGAAATAAAGGGAATGAGCCAAGTCATCTGAAGAAGAGCAAGCCAACCATGCTGAAAAGCAAAACTGCTGATAGTGATAAGGAGAGTTGTCCAGATGATAAGGAATGTTGTCCTATCATTGGATCAACCTTCAGAAGCCATGTCCAAGTCCTAACAAGAAGTCAAACATTGGGAAAAGTGCTGCAGAATGAAGACAAAACTGTTACAGCCGTTTATTACCCAAATGAGGACATGTCACTATCAAGAATCTGTCTTCCAGTTTGAAGAACTCAAGGAAGACATTTATAGCAATTTGGGGCTGCCTCTCCAACGGGCAAATCCTCCATTTTGTCTATAAATACAGAAGTGTGAAGACCATTTGAAAGTATCCAACTGACCTCAACATAATCCAACCTAGCTCAAAGTTCTTACAAGCTAGAGTGCTTTCAAAGCTTTCAAAGACTATCTTAGTCTTCAAACACTTCTTCTAAGCTGAACCAAATTGTATATCCATACACAAGCTTAGAGAGATATCCTATCCTTATACACTGATCTTCATTGTAAAGGATATCTCATTAGTTGGAACCTTACTTCAACCCTTACACCTTTCAAGAGTGAAAGTGAGAAGGTTGTAGTAGTAGAAGTGGTAGGAGCTGACTGTTGAGAGAAGAACAGTTCAGTTCTGAGTTGAGAAGAGGGTACTAGGACTCTAGACATCCTAGGGATCAATTCACCAAGGAGTGGTGTTCTTGATCAAGTGCACCTTGGCACTATAAAACAAGTTAATTCCAAGAGTGAAGGAATTATCCTGTTAAATCAGGGAAAGTGGATGTAGGAGCTTGAGTCTCTGAACCACTATAAACTCTTGTGTTGATTTACTTTACAAGTACTTACATTCACTCAACACTGCACACAAAACTGATCTTTCAAGGATAAACATTCAAAGACTGTGGAAAACTGTTTTGGACAAGTTCCCTGAAGCTTAACTGGACTGTGTTGTATTGACTAAGTGATTTCAGAAACTAAAGGAGTCTAAACTTAAAGGGCCAACCACTATTCCGCACATATAACCCCCCTAGATAGTTATTCAACTAAGTACTCAATAGTACTTAGTAGGTTGATTATCTTAGAAGAGTTAATCTTCTTCAGCAGAGTTGTCCAAGACAACCTTTCTGAAACTCTGGTTTGATCAAAGTTGCAAAAGAATTGCATACAAGTGTATCCCCCCCCATACACTTGTCATATACTCCTTTCAGGACCAACAAGTGGTATCAGAGCAGGGGTTCAAAGACCACTGCTTCTGAAAATCCATCTTGATTTTCAAAACTCACATATTTGGTGTGGTCACTGAACTGATCTCTATCTGAAATCCATTACTTGTTGATTGATTGATTCTTATTGAGATATGGCTAACAACAATGCTGTCCCTCCACCTGCTATTCAAGGTTTGGACAATATGGCCACAAATCCAGTCAACCACATTTCTCATCACAAACTGCCCATGTTTTCAATAGACAATTATGAATTCTGGAAAATTAGAATGAGGGCTCATCTTGCATCTCTTCATACTGACATGTTAAGAGTAATCACAAGAGGACCTTTTGTGTTTACTCAAACTAACCCCAGGGTAACAGATGCACAAAAAGCAGATGTAAGGGAACTGATTCCCAAGGATGAGGATGGTTTCACTGCTGATGAAAAGAGAAAAGATAACCTGAAGTATCTTGCCATGAATACTCTTTATCAAACAATTCCAGATGCAATCATGGGAAGAGTCTACCACTGCACAACAGCCAAAGAAATTTGGGACACCCTTGCTGAAATGTGTGAGGGTACTGAAAAGATCAAGGAGAATAAGCTCCAAGTTGCTGTGCAGAAATTTGAACAGTTTACAATGGAGTCTGAAGAGTCCATTGATAAATTTGCTGGTAGATTCACTGATGTGATGAATGAAATCAACTCATTGGGCAAGGTCTACACCAAGAGAGAGGTTGGATTAAAAATTTTGAGGAGTCTCACTCAAAAGTGGGATGTCTATGCTGTGATGATGCAGAATACCAAAGACCTCTCCACTATGCCCATGCAACAAATATTCTCAGAACTTAAAGCCTATGAGTTTGACCTCAATAGAAGAAAGCCTGTTGAGGAACCTTCAAATCCTACTAAGGGAGTGGCATTCAAAGCCAAAGTTGCTGAACCAGAAATGCAACCCACTCCCAGATCATCAAAGACAGTCTCTAAGACTGAGATGAAGGAAGAACTAGCCTTGATGGCTAGAAGGTTTGACAAGCTCAACACAAGGTTTGGTAGATACAAGAAATTCTACCAAGACAACAAATTCAGGAGAAGATACAACTCCCCTGAAGATCAGGCTGAGGACAAAAAGCCTGAAGAGAAAAGATCAGAGGACAAGTCCTCTGATAGGAGAAGATCCAGTAGAGCTGATCCTTCTTCATCTAAGAAAAGAGAAGAATCCAAGAAGGATGATGATGAAGATCTGTGCTATAACTGCAAAAAGAAAGGGCACTTCCAATATGACTGCCCTGAATTGAGCTCTAAAGAAAGAAGAGAGAGACAAGCCAAAAGAGACAGAAAATTCACCAATAGAAAGGCCATGATGGCTGGTGAAGAATCTGATAGTGCTGAAAGCTTCAACTCTTCTGATGGATTGTTCTCCAACAGTGATGATGATGATGATGTCTGCAACATGGCTCTTGAGGATGATGAGGTATCCTCTACTTCTAGTTCACCATCATTTATCTCACAAAACACTAGTGAGGTTAACCTGAAACTTTCCTTGGGAAAGTTGATGGAAGATTTCACTAAATTACAAGAATTTCATGACAATTGTGTGAGAGAAAATGAAAGATTAGCTACTGAACTCACCAAGAACTCTGAGGTAGCTGTTGATGTCAAGTCTACTGAGTTGTATCAACAAGTCTTGAGAAAGCTTGAGGAAGCAAATCTCAGGATAGTTGACCAACAAAAGGAGATTGATGATCAACTTCTCTCTCAGAAAAGAAAAGAATTTGAACTTAAAATTCTAAATGCCAAATTTGAAAATCTCTCACATGAGTATGATATTCTTAAATCAAGTGAAGAGAGCCTGAAATTAAAGATGTCTGCTTTGAACAAATCCTCTAGAGCAATAGAGGAAATTCAAAGTTATCAAAGACCTATGGCTCAAAGAAGTGGATTGGGTTTTGATCCATTTGAACCTTCACCTTGTCTTAGTGTTGCATCCACAAGTAACACTAAGAGAATCTTTGTTAAGTCAGTGGCACAACAAGCTGAAAATGAAGTAATTCAGCCACTGAACAAAGGAAAGGGCAAATTGAATGAAATGCCTACTCAAGTGATTCAGGAAAATAGGCCAAAACCTAAGGAAATGGCCAAAGCTCCTGAACACAAGAGGAATATTGGTCAGCAGAGTAGACCCAATGGAAGGGCAACCCTCCTGAACAATGTTCAGAGGAATTATCCAAGGTATAATCAGCCTAGGCCAACTCATCTGAGAAAGCCTCAGCTGAATAGACCTAAGGAAAACCATCCTTTAAGGCAGAATAAAATGAGACAACCAAAACCCTTCATGCCAAAGGGTAATGGTCATAAGAAAACCTTTCCTCAAAGATTTCCTCAAGCTGCACAAAGAACTCATAAGTTCAGGAAAGTGGTCAACTCCTCTGAAACTTACAGAGTTAACACATTCACACATACTTTCCCAAAGGCATTTAAGGGAAAGACAGTGTATGTTGATGCACTAGGAAATCAACTTAGCCACCTTGAATCAATCAGGGTTATTAGGCAAGTTTGGATTCCCAAAGGTACAGCTAACCTCTCAGGACCCAAAACTCAAAGGGTACCTAAACCTATCTAATTGCAGGTACCAATGGGCCACAAGAAGAGGAGCATGAACAAAAAGACAGCATGGTACCTTGACAGTGGATGCTCAAGGCACATGACTGGAAACAAGGAACTCCTCTCTGATTTTATTGAAAAAGAAGGCCCAAATGTCACCTTTGGAGACAGCTCACAAGCAACAACAAAAGGTTATGGTACTTTGATGATTGGTAACATCAAAGTAACCAATGTATCTTATGTAGCTGGTCTCAAATATAACCTCCTGAGTATCAGTCAATTCTGTGATAAAGATTTTAATGTTGAGTTCTCAAGTGCAAAGTGTCTAATTAAAGATAAAACTCAACAAACTCTATTGACTGGAACTAGGAAGGGAAATGTGTATTTTGCAGACTGGGACAAGTCTACTGATGCTGCATGTTTCATTGCTAAAAGTTCTAGTGAACAAAGTTGGTTATGGCATAAGAGGCTAAATCACCTGAACTTCAAATCTATGAATAAACTTGCTAGAAATGCATTAGTTAAAGGACTACCTAATGAGGTTTTCATTAAAGAACATGTGTGTAAACCATGTCAAGAAGGAAAACAGATTAAAGCCTCATTCAAAGGAAAACCAGTCATTTCCACTGAAAGGGTACTTGAACTTCTACATATGGATCTATTTGGACCAATTACCCCTTCAAGCATAAATGGTAGAAAATACACATTAGTGGTAGTAGATGACTTCTCTAGGTTCACATGGGTAGTATTTCTCCTTAATAAGAAGGAAACACAAGTCAAACTGCCTGAACTTCTAAAGAGGTTGTCAAATGAGAAAAGCCTTAGCATTATCAAGATAAGATCTGATAAAGGCACTGAGTTCATTAACTCATACATCAATGAGTACTGCACATCAAATGGAATAACTCATGAAACCTCAGCAGCTAGAACTCCCCAACAAAATGGAGTTGCAGAAAGAAGGAATAGAACTTTAAAAGAAGGTGCTAGAACTTTAATTGCTGACTCAAATTTACCTAAGAGGTTTTGGGCTGAAGCTATAAACATTGCATGCCATACTCAAAATAGATGTTTGATCACTAAGGGGCAAGGCAAAACCCCCTATGAACTCTGGAAAGGGAGAATGCCTAAAGTGTCATATTTTCATATATTTGGCTGTAAATGTTTCATTCACAATAATGGGAAAGAACAGTTGAAAGCTTTTGATAGCAAAGCTGATGAGGGAGTATTTCTTGGATACTCTCAAATCAGTAGAGCTTTCAGAGTTTACAACAAGAAATCCCTTATAGTGGAAGAAACACCTCATGTTGTGTTTGATGAATCTATCTTTGAGATCAGGAATGATCATTTGGAACCTGAAGAAATCACACAGAGGACAACCAGATTAAGCCTAAAAGACAAAGACACTGAATTCATAGAAGTTGTCCAAATCAACCTACCTGAACATACAAGATTGGACAACCATCCTGAAGGCAACCTTCCTGAGACAAATCCCACTGATGGAAATGATGAACTGAATGATCCAATCCCAGTTCACATCCAGGTAACAACTACCAATGAAGAAGCAGTTCCTGCTGAGGTAGTTAATGGGTCAAATAATCAAGGGGGAACTCAAAATGTTGAAAATACCAATGTCCCTGACATTGAGGACAACACCCCTGATTATGATCCTGAATTAGATCCTGCATTAAATTATCCTGAATTTTATGATCAAAATGACACAACTTCAGTAGAGGACAACTCTACTGAAGAGATCAGAAAAAGAAGGACTTGGTTGTCTGACCATCCTACTGACCTGATACTTGGTGATCCAAGTATAGGAGTCAGAACCAGAAAGTTTCATGGTGAAAGTGCTATGTTCTGTTGTTTCTTGTCAGAACAGGAACCAAAAGATATTGAGGAAGCACTTCAAGATGCCAATTGGATCACAGCCATGCAGGAAGAACTGAACCAATTCACCAGAAATGAAGTATGGGAGCTGGTGGATAGACCCTCACATCAAGATGTTATTGGAACAAAGTGGGTGTTCAAGAACAAGAAAAATGAAAATGATGTGATTGTCAGAAACAAAGCAAGACTAGTGGCAAAAGGATATTTCCAACATGAAGGCATTGACTATGATGAGACATTTGCACCTGTGGCAAGGCTAGAAGCAATAAGGCTCTTTTTGGCCTATGCAGCCCACAAGAGATTCAAAGTATACCAAATGGATGTCAAGAGTGCCTTTCTGAATGGAGTCTTGAAAGAAGAAGTCTATGTGGAGCAACCACCAGGTTTTGAAGTTGGAAACCAAGTTTACAGACTCAAGAAAGCTCTATATGGACTCAAACAAGCCCCTAGGGCTTGGTATGATACACTGTCACAATTCCTCTTGGATCATGGATTCACCAAGGGAACTGTGGACAGAACTCTCTTCAGAATCTCTAAAGGAGAGGACATCTTGCTTGTCCAAATTTATGTAGATGACATAATTTTTGGATCCCCTAATGAGAAGCTGTGTGAAAAATTCTCCAAGCTCATGCAAAGCAAGTTTGAGATGTCCATGATGGGGTTGATGAACTTCTTTTTGGGTCTACAAGTCAAGCAATCTAAAGAAGGAATCTTCATCAACCAAGCTAAGTACACAAGAGAAATGATCAAAAAGTTTAGGTGTACAACTAGCAAGCCAGTAAGGATCCCAATGAACACAAATTGGAAGATGGATCCTGATGAGAGTGGCATTCCAACCAACTCTACTGAGTATAGAGGAATCATTGGATCACTCCTCTATCTCACTGCCAGCAGACCTGACATCACCTTTGCAGTAGGTGTTTGTGCAAGATTTCAAGCAAATCCTAAGAAAAGCCACCTTGAGGCTGCAAAGAGGATTTTGAGGTACCTCAAAGGCACTGAGAATCTAGGCCTTTGGTACCCTGCTGATGACAATATTGAGCTAACTGGCTACTCAGATGCTGATTATGGAGGATGTAGGATTGACAGAAAGTCCACTTCAGGGACTTGTCAATTCTTGGGCAACAAGCTTATTTCATGGCTCTCCAAGAAGCAGAACACAGTGGCCACTTCCACCACTGAAGCTGAATATGTTGCTGCTGGAAGTTGTTGTGCTCAAATCCTATGGTTGAGACAACAACTAAGAGACTACAAAGTCAACTCTACTGAAGTGCCAATTTTCTGTGATAACAATAGTGCCATTGCTATATCACAAAATCTTGTCTTGCACACAAGATGCAAGCATGTGGACATCAAGCACCACTTCATTAGAGATCATGTGGAGAAGAAGGATATCAAGCTAGTGAAAATTCACACTGATCATCAAAAAGTTGATATTCTAACCAAGCCACTTGCAGAGGCAAGATTTCTGGAGCTATCAGCAGAGTTGGGACTACTTGATCCAGGGAAGTTGGACAAATAAGTCCAAAGAAGCTCATTGATTAAGGGGGAAACAAACTCAAACTTCAGCAGACTTGGTCAAGTCTACTGAAATTCAGAAACATGACCTTACTTCTTCAGGACACTTGTCCATGTAGGGTCAGATAAGTTGTCCTGGCTATCAAACAAATTCCTAGGTTTGATAAGCACCTATTTTTGGTGATCAATACCTATTTCGAAATCTGTCCCATTGAAATACAGTTTTCACCTTTCTGGGATTTAATTTGTCTCCCACCCAAAAGGTCACTTTCCATGCATTAAATGCCAAGATTTAACTCTTGTTTGCATTAAACTTTTTGGGACATGATCTATCTCGAAAAATTCCCAGCCTTAAACAAACATTAAAAACCACCCACGTTTTGAATAAAACAGTTATTTCACTGTTACATTGGTTTTTGACCATTGGATCAAAAATGGACAACTCCTCTGAAATCAATCCTAGCCGTCCATTTTGGATTTCCATTTTTGTTCACCTTTGAATTGTCTCAAGACCTTACCAACTCATTGACAAACATTCTTTTTAGAATATTCACAAGTCTTAAGATACCCACAAACACTTCTTCCCCAAGTATTCGAAACCCTAACTCAAAATTCTTCAAACTCTCTCATTCTTCATCAAACTTCTCTCTGTAAATTTCAATGGCCCCCAAGGTTAGACCTGAAATGCTTGTTGATTTCTCCAACAAAGATCTAGACCTAGATTTTGGCTATCTAAGCAACAAGAACAATCTTCACTTTGAGCCAATTATCTCTTTTGAAAGTGAAGATCCTGAGATTACTCCAACCCTGAGATGGTTGAGAAGGGCTGGTCTCCAAAAGTTCTTGGAAGAAAGACCAAGCTCTTGCTTGGAAAGCTATATGGCAGAATTCTTTGCCTTCCTCAAGTGGAGAGGCAAGCCTGAAGATGGTGAAGTATCAACCAGGCTATCCTACACAGCTGAAGGAGAGGAAGAGGAGAGATTCCATAGAGTTAGATTCTCCTCAGAGGATCTGGAAGGAGCCTTTGGATTGCCTTATGAGGGAAGGAATCCAGAAGTCTATGGTACTGGACATGAAGAAGAAATAGCCCAAGAATGGCTATTAGTTCCAGGCCCTCTCTCCTCAACTCAAAACAAGAAAACTCTCAAGCCAGAGTTTCTCAATCTGTTTGAGGTAGTTGCTAAAAGTCTCTTAAGCAACACTGGAAGCTTAGAGCAAGTCAGCCATCCAAGGATCAGAATCATGGCTGCCATTATTGATGCCAGTGATAAGGGCATCAAGTTTGATTGGAGGACCTTCATCATGTCTGAGATGATGAAGGAGAAGGCTAAATTTAAGGTGAAAGCCCACAACAAGGTAGTGCTAGAAGGGAAAATCAAGTATTGCACCAGGGCAAGCTTGTTGATTGAGAGGTTTTCCCACTATTCCCAGATGCAGACCTTTGCAAAGCCCCTCCCAGCCCAAAAGATCCTGTTCAGAAAGCTCAGTAAGAAAACTGAGAAAAGAAGGATGCTACTGGCCAAGCCTGCTGAAGAACAGGAGGAAGAGAAGCCTAAGATGAAAAAGAGAACAAAGGCCAGGGCTGTAAAGACAAGAAAAATGTCTCAGAGAATCTCAGAAGAGAATTCAGATGCTTCAGCTGAGATTGAAGAAGTTGCTAGAGAAGGTGTACAAGTGCCATCTGATCATTCAGAAGAACTCAGGCAAAAGTACAATGAGACTAGACAAAAGTCTAAGGGTGATAAGAGAATCAGGGAAGTTGTCCCTGAGAAGGAAGGAAGTGGAAGTAGCAGGGCCAGCAAGAGAAGGGCCAAACCTACTGAAAAGGTGTTGGAGCTGCAAGAAGAGAGGTCTCTTCAATTGGCTCTAAGGGAGAGCAGAGCTGAAAGCAGGGCCAAATCCATGTCAAGGACCAATTCATCTGGTTCTGGAACTCCAGAATCCAAAGTCCCTGAAGGTCAACCCATAGAGGCCAACCTCCCTGAAATTCAGTATCTTGAGCCCAACTCCCCTGAAACCCATGTTACCCCTTCCAACCAACCCATTACCCCTGTAAATCTCACTAAGAGATATTCTCCTGAAGGGAATGAGCAAAGAAGTGGCATAGATGTGCTTGCTGATTTAGCAGTAGATGAGACAAGACTCCTGTCTCCCCTTGACTCATCCATGCTCAACTATTCAAAGCTCTTAGAGCATGCACTTCATGAGCCAACCCCCCTGAGTAAAGCCCCTTCAGATTCATTGCTCTCTAAAGCAACTGAAGATCCTTCTACTGTACCAAACCCATCTGAAGCCAAGATCCCTGAACTTAATCTACCTGAAGCCACATTAGGAGAACCCAGAGCCAACTCCCCTATAACCCAAAGTCCCCATTCAAGTGGAGATGAGGAGGAGTATACTTTTGAAAGTATGCTCAGAGGAGGAGCCAAGGCTACTGTGGACAGTTTGTATCCACAACTTGCTGAATTTCCAAGAATTCAGAAGGCCTTTCATGATTTGAGGATGCTTGTTGATGTAAAAGATAAATCTATGATGGAGATATCACAAGTCATCCAAGATAAAGGTGCAAACTGGTGGCAAATAGAGGAGAACAGATTGCTACACTTTGCTGGAGTTTCAAAGACAAGATTCCTCATTGATGAGGAGATTTTTGCAAAGTTGGTAGCCAATAAGATTGAAGAGGAGAAAGAAAGAAAAGCCAAGGGAATCAAACACCCTGACAGTGGCTCTAATGATGATAATTCCCCTGATGATCCCTCAATCCCTTCAAATCCCAACCCTCCTGAAACCCCTCAAGCCAACCTCCCTGAACCCTTTCAACCCAAGTCTTCTGTAGCAGATAGACTTTCCAATCCTCCCAAAACCTATCATAGGAAAGGCTCTGTAACTTCAGAGGTGTTGACCAAGGGTGGTAACACAACCAAAGACACATCTGCCAATGAAGGTTCTTCTGAACCCAAGGCACAGCCTAAAGATGTTGAGGTTCCTGTACTAGAGGCTAGTTTGATTAAGGCCTATTCAGTGTCAGAAGAGTTGGACATTGATCAGCCCTTAATCATTCAGGATGACTCCGTGGCTGCTGATATAAGCACTGTGATCTCCCCACAACTGCCATCTTTGAACCTTGTTGAAGGTGGAGATGCTGCAGGTTTAGGAGAAGGAGTTGAAA
Organism: Galeopsis tetrahit; assembly: GCA_963675135.1. Classification (NCBI taxonomy): domain Eukaryota; kingdom Viridiplantae; phylum Streptophyta; class Magnoliopsida; order Lamiales; family Lamiaceae; genus Galeopsis; species Galeopsis tetrahit. The sequence continues at coordinate 7,096,520 of OY776126.1, forward strand.
AGGAGAGAATAGTTGAAAAATCAGAGGGAGTTGTGGATGACAGAGAGGTAGTCATCACTACGATAGTGAGTGTACCAACATATGAGGGTGGAATAAGTGAGGAAGGACAGGTTATTCTTGAAGTCAAATCTGAACTTCAGGAATCCCTTGATGAAAGGAGGCCTGATTCCTTGAGTGAGATCATTATTACAGAAGGGAGAAAAGAAAAAGTTGAAAATGAGAAGAAGACTGCTGATGTATCAGAGTCTTATGTAAAAGAAATTGAGGGTGATGAGTGCTTATTTCCTAACTTGTTTGATTTATCTGATGTTGCAGGTATTTCTCTTGACCAAATTTTTGCAGAAGAGTTCCTCACAGATGCACCTATCCAAGTTGATACAGGCTCAGCTCAAGCCTTACTTGGCATGCAATCAGAGAAGTTGGACTCCTTGGCTCATCAAGTCCAATCTGCTCATGCTGAAACTTCAGGAGCATTGAATGAGCAAGGAAGGACTCTAGCATCTGTAGAAATGAGGCTCACTGGCTCTGAAGATGTTGTGCTACCAACTCTTGAGGCAAGAATCAGTGGTGTGGAATCTGGTCTTCAAACCATCTCCACTGAAGTTCAAAATGCCAAGTCTACCATGGAAGCCATCTCAGAGGAGGTCAAGAAAGAACAGAAGCTGCTGAGAGATAATCACAATGCTAATGTCAAAGCTCTCAGGCTCACTGTCAAGCAAGCTCTTGGAAAGAAGACAGCACTACAAAAGAGAAGAGCTGAAGAGCAAAGGCTAGCTATAGTCAAAGCAGCCTCAGAAAAATTTTCCCAAGAAGTGTTGCCCAACATTGCTGAAGGTGCAGTGGCCAACCTCACTGAGCTCTTAAAAGCCCAACTGGATGCATCTCTGAAAACAGCCATGGAAGAGGTTGTCCAACAAAAGATGAAGCCTGTTCTAGCCTTCCTTAGCTTGAGCAGTGATAGGATGCAAAATATACATGATGAGAATGTATATTTGTTGGAGGAGATGAAGTCCCTGAACCAGGCCCAATCCCTAATGGCCACAACAATGAGTGACCTAAAGCCCCAGTGCTTTGATGCTGCCAAAAAGGGGGAAAGGGAAAGAGCAAGAGCAAAAGGTGCCTTGGTGATTGGGAGTCCAGTGAAAGGGAAAGACAAAGTCCCTGAAGGAAAGGGAAAAGAGCCAGAAATGCTGAACTTGGAAGATTTGGATGAAGAGGAGCAGTTAGCATTGGCATTGAAGAACTCAATGGCCTCAGCTCAAGAAGAAAGGGCAAGGAAACAGCAAAGACCAGGTGGTGAAGTATCTGGTCTGGACAAGGTAGCTGAAGGTGTCCAAACTAGAGGAAAGATCAAGAAAGCCCAAGGAAAGAAGAGACAAGTTGAGACATTCACTGACTTTCCTAGCAGCCTTGATCTTCCACCAGAATTCAGAATTGATGAGGATGAGCCTACATCAAAGAAAGCCAAAACTGCTGAAGATCCCAAAGCTGCTGAAAAGGACAAATCTTCTGAATCTGGCAAAACTGCTGAAGGTACCAAGTCCTCTGAAGACATTGAAGACTTATTTGCTGAAGGATTTGGATCTGAACCTAAGAAGAAGACAACAGTCCTAGCTCTTGATCCATCAAAACTGTTTCATGAAGGGTATGGCAAAGACCCTGAAACACAACAGAAACTGGCCATGATGAGGGCCCAAGAGAAAATGGATCTGATGGAAGAAGCCAACAGAGCAAGAGATGAAAGGAGAGCAAACTTTCAGAAACCAAGAAGGAGAAGAGCAACTTACAGCAAGATGAAGCCTCAGCTTCTAATCCCAATGGACACCAAATATCCACACTTGGATAAATGGGTGCCAATTCAACTAAATGACACATGGGAAGAAGCCAAAAGGGAGTTTGTCTATGACTATTATGTCATTGACAGATGGAATGGAGGAGATGCAAACTCTGCCTTCACTGAGTTCATGCTAGAATACTACAGAGAATTGTATCAACAACTACTTGCAGCTGCTGACATTGCAAGATTTGAACTCACAGCTCCCAAGCCAATCATATACATGCCTCCAAAGCTTGAAGGATGGATTGACCAAGCAAGAATTCTGAGGGAATTTACTGAGATCCTTAAGCTGAACAAGATGGTTCTTGGACCTAAGGGAACCAACCAAGAAGCCATGGCACTAAAAAGAAGAGTGTGGGCACAGTATGGAATGCTGCCACCTCCTGAGGATGATCTTTGAAATGGCTAAGTCTTCTGACCTTTCTTAATTGATCAACTATGCTGAAATATGGTCAAGATTGCTGATATGGTGTGATAATCTGGTTGCTCTGATCTATTATGGATTGCTCTGATACAAGATTGGTGCTCTGATACAAGTTTATGCTCTGATATGCTTAGTATTGTTAGAATATAATGCTCTATTGTATTTAGTGTTGATGATTCATGCTCTGATATATATTAAATTCAACTATCAACATGCCTGTAATGATCTCTTATATGAATGATAGTTGAACTACTTTTGAATCAAGATACACTTATACAAAAATCTCTCTATGCCTATCCTTGAAACCTACTTGCAACAAAAACAGTGAATACACTAACACATTGTCTTTTCAGGAACATTGATCTTAGTCATGTCTTCTGAAGATATATGTAATAGGTGTATACAAGTCACTTTTGCTTAGATTATGTAGGTTTTGGCATCATCAAAAAGGGGGAAATTGTTGGGAATAAAATGAGCTACGTTTTGATTAAATACCAAAAACCCCCTGAGACATGCCTAATTTATAAATGAATATGTTCTAGAAATGTTAGAACATATAGCATAAGGCTAGATGAGAAGCTGAAATGTTAGGCAGCTCTTAGACAATTAGATGCACAATTTGAGGGGGAACCTATGCTTTAAAGATAATCAAGATCAAGTCCCCTCAAGGCTCAAATTCTGGAACAATCACTTAAGAGCAAGGACACTCTATGAAATCTAAGATACTCTGATCAGGAGAGTTGTCCAGAGAAGATGTTCTTATGCAAGAACAAGATTGTAAAGCTCAAAAGGACAAGTCCAATGAAGATTCTCTGTTCAGGAGAGTTGTCTAGAGAAAATATTCATAAAGCTCTGATCAGGAGAGTTGTCCAAAGAAGCTAGCCATATGCAAGAACAAACCTACCTAGCTCAAAAGGACAAGACTACTCAAAGGTTTTGGTCAGGAGAGTTGTCCAGATAAGCCAACTCTAAAGTATAAAGTGCTCTGATGCAAAAAGACCAATCATGCTGATCAGAAGAGTTGTCCAGAGGAGTTGTCTCAGCTAAATTGATCAAGATGAAATGCTCTGAAAGCCTGAGGTCAACTATGCTGAAGAGATTGAGACAATCACTCCCTAAAGGTCTTCAAAGAAATAAGCTAAGACCATCCTTAAGAGAAATAAAGGGAATGAGCCAAGTCATCTGAAGAAGAGCAAGCCAACCATGCTGAAAAGCAAAACTGCTGATAGTGATAAGGAGAGTTGTCCAGATGATAAGGAATGTTGTCCTATCATTGGATCAACATTCAGAAGCCATGTCCAAGTCCTAACAAGAAGTCAAACATTGGGAAAAGTGCTGCAGAATGAAGACAAAACTGTTACAGCCGTTTATTACCCAAATGAGGACATGTCACTATCAAGAATCTGTCTTCCAGTTTGAAGAACTCAAGGAAGACATTTATAGCAATTTGGGGCTGCCTCTCCAACGGGCAAATCCTCCATTTTGTCTATAAATACAGAAGTGTGAAGACCATTTGAAAGTATCCAACTGACCTCAACATAATCCAACCTAGCTCAAAGTTCTTACAAGCTAGAGTGCTTTCAAAGCTTTCAAAGACTATCTTAGTCTTCAAACACTTCTTCTAAGCTGAACCAAATTGTATATCCATACACAAGCTTAGAGAGATATCCTATCCTTATACACTGATCTTCATTGTAAAGGATATCTCATTAGTTGGAACCTTACTTCAACCCTTACACCTTTCAAGAGTGAAAGTGAGAAGGTTGTAGTAGTAGAAGTGGTAGGAGCTGACTGTTGAGAGAAGAACAGTTCAGTTCTGAGTTGAGAAGAGGGTACTAGGACTCTAGACATCCTAGGGATCAATTCACCAAGGAGTGGTGTTCTTGATCAAGTGCACCTTGGCACTATAAAACAAGTTAATTCCAAGAGTGAAGGAATTATCCTGTTAAATCAGGGAAAGTGGATGTAGGAGCTTGAGTCTCTGAACCACTATAAACTCTTGTGTTGATTTACTTTACAAGTACTTACATTCACTCAACACTGCACACAAAACTGATCTTTCAAGGATAAACATTCAAAGACTGTGGAAAACTGTTTTGGACAAGTTCCCTGAAGCTTAACTGGACTGTGTTGTATTGACTAAGTGATTTCAGAAACTAAAGGAGTCTAAACTTAAAGGGCCAACCACTATTCCGCACATATAACTCCCCTAGATAGTTATTCAACTAAGTACTCAATAGTACTTAGTAGGTTGATTATCTTAGAAGAGTTAATCTTCTTCAGCAGAGTTGTCCAAGACAACCTTGCTGAAACTCTGGTTTGATCAAAGTTGCAAAAGAATTGCATACAAGTGTATCCCTCCCCCCATACACTTGTCATATACTCCTTTCAGGACCAACAACTAGTTTGGCGAACCCTGAAATCCTCCAATAGCCAACGTAACCAAATAATTTCACACACTGTAGTGGCCATTGCTCTATATTCCGCCTCGGCTGATGATCGAGATACAACTGATTGTTTCTTCGTGCGCCACGAAACGGGAGAGCCCCCAAGAGTGATGAAATACCCTGTGGATGATCGCCTAGAGAAGGGACACCCCGCCCAATCTGCGTCGCAATGTCCTTGGAGATCAAAATTTCCATGGGTGACACGTGTTTTTACCAACACGTTCCCCTCAAGTATAAGAGGTTCGCGTGTAATAAAAGCAAGGCCCGGTTAAATTATCGATCCGTGGGACTAGTATGTGTAAGTAGCCTTAGTGTGTATGTTGTTCTTTGAATATAATGAAAATTCATGGTTTGTGCTAAGAAATGTAAATGAAACTCACAAATAACAACTAATGATAACAAATAACTAAGAAGAATACGATAGAACTCAAGTGAGGAGGGGTAGTGTTCGGGTGTTTGTCCTTGTGTGGAATCGATGTTAATAGTTGAAATCTATGTGTAATTAATTGGATGGAATTTGGTAGAAGCAATCACTAAGCATATATCATGTGACGCACCTAGGATCGAGAGGATGAATAGAAGGTTTCTTACTCGGGTAATCACACGACTAGGGGGTTCGACTCTACCTAAATTATACTAAACTAATCCCTAATCATGCTTTTCCACTTGAATACTCACAACCAAGCTCCTATGGCCTTCTCACTAATCACTTAAAGGTTAATTCAAGCAATTAATGTAGATAAATGGGGTTCTAATGAAATTTACCCAACTCTCGTTGCGATAAACCAATATTAACTTACTCACTCGATTCCCAATCCTCGATTATACTATCTACCCCGATTAACCAACTCTCGTTGCATTAATTGAGTTTCCAATACAACCTAATAATTGAGTTCTTGCAAATAATCTAACAAAACCCATAAACCTAACCAATAAACCTACCAATGAATTCCACAATTAAAATCAATCTAAAACATTAATTCCCCCACAACACCCAAACACCAAATTGCTTAGCCCATGGCTAATTTACTGAAATTAAGGAAAGCAAATGAGAAATTAAACATACCCATAATAAATAACACAATAATCTTCAATAAAAGTAAAGGTATCACCTCTTTGATTGAAAATGTAGACAAAAACCTTAAAATGCTTCAATGGAGTCTTCAATCCTTGCTTGAAAATGAAATTACAACCCACAATCTCAATTAAACTAAGGAAATCCACTTAATTCTATAGCTAAACTAAGAAAAACAAGCTAAAATGGAGCAAGATGATGAAATTTGGATGTGTAGGGAGCTTGTGTGGCCTCCAATGGCTTCCTCCTCAAGAAAAACGAATTTGGGAGCTTAAATACCCTTTCCCAAAAAGCTTGGCACGTGTCCCTAGGTAAAAAGTGGAGGAGCAGAATTTTTTAGCTGGAGCACGGCCGTGCACGGGGCTCGGCCGAGCTGCCCGTGCATAAAAACGTGCGCGTGATTTTTTCCTTCAGGAGCACGGCCGTGCTTGTGTCTCGGCCGTGCCCTGGCCATTCTTCTCCAACCTCGAGCTCGGCCGAGCTCTTGTCTCGGCCGTGCACTTCAGAATTCCAAAATCCCTGTTTCGGGCACGCCTTGCCCGTGCTTTGGTCTCGGCCGTGCCCTTCTTGTCATGCAACTCCAACAAAAAACGCGTCTATTAAAATGTAAAAGTTGACATTCTCTTTTGCTGGACGAAACAACTCTTAAATGGGGCCCAGCTGATGAGACAAAAGGCTGTTACTCCTTCTTGATTAATGCATTCACTGATGGAGTAGGTGGCGTTGGGCTCGAGGTTGCAGCCCCTTTCTTTCTTGTTGACTTGGACGGGTGGCATGGGTTGAATGGATGTGGGGCTTGCTTCAATTAATTTCAGCAGCAAGCTCCTGCTTTATTTCTCACGTGAGTTTGACAAAATGGGCTTGTGGGCCTCATTTCCTTTTCTTTTTACTTGAGCCCAAACAAATTAATCAAATGGGTTGCCAAAATTAATTGAAAGCCACAATAATTTTAACTTTCAATATTTTCTTGTTCCGACTCCCATCTCGTCTCACTCCTTTAATTGACCTCATAAAATTATTAAGGTGTGCTTTGCTCTAAAAAATCTCATTTTCCTACCAAAATAGCAAACACCACACCTTTCTCATTTCAAGTGCAATTAGTCAAATTAATATAAATAATGCATGAAATCCTATCAAATTAGGCAAAATTAATACATGAATTTCAAACAATTTTCACACTAATCACCCCCCCAAACTTAAAGTGTTGCTCGTCCCCGAGCAACGAAAGAAAATAAAACAAGTGGGAGAATTGTGAAGGAATTCAAATTGAATGCAATGTAAATCTTGTGAATGATCAAGCAACTTTTCAAATCATGATTCATCAAATCTTGAAATCATCTACCATGTCAAGCAAATTATGATCACAACCAAGACAAATTCAAACACTTACTCCACCACCCTCTCAAGAAGTGTTTCACTCACACTCAAGTGTATATATGGACATGTTTGCTCTCTAAGGTCAATCCACAAAAATGCACAATCCATAAGCTTGCTCTTAAACTCAATTCTCCACCTTTTATTCAAGCAACAATCATCAATCAAGGAGGACTTCAAAGGGTTGTAATGTAGGCTTTTTGGACATGGTGGGGTAAATTTGGAAGTGGTGACTCTATTAACTTGTAGAGCAACAATTGTTGGTGTTATTCACTCACAATCATCACTCAAATTTCACACCACAATTATATCTCTTTCTTTTCTTTTCTTTTCACCCAACTTCCTTGCCAATTTTGAAGCCATTTCTTTCTTTTGAGCTTCTAGGGAATTTATTTGTTCCCCTCTTTGTTTTTCACAACTTTTTTTTTTTATAGCTCAAATTGTTTCCCCTCCTTTTTTTTTTCTCAACCATTTTTTTTCTTTTTCTTTTGACATTGGTCAATCTAAATCCACTCTTCAAGAAGTTTACTACCAATTCACCAACAATGAAACTCCACAAGTTAATTGGGGCAATTAAGGCTAAAAAAGAATGGTGTCATGGTTACATTTTGTAGCTTGCCAAAAAATCGGTTTTCCGGCTCAACGGGGCTAACTACGGAAATGCGTCTTTTGGTGGGATTTATTTTAGGCCAAGTGACTAGTATTCAAAGAATTGCCTCCTATCATTTTTGACAACTTCACTCAAATCAAGTTTCAAATAAGTTCAAGAGCAAGTTCTAGCATGCACAATTATGAATGACTCACTCAAGAAAAATTGAACCGAATTGATTCTTCGATTCAAAAGGCTCAACACTCACCGGCTCAATGTGGTGAGTATAAGTGTTGGTCCCTAAGTTGAGTTAATATCGAGGGAAGCTAAAGAAAATGTCTAGAGGGGGGTGAATAGACTTTTCTAAAATCTTTCGATATATCAGAATTACAATGTGCGGAATACGAAATTAACAATGAGCCCAATTAAAGTTTATACTCAACTTAATTCGAGAACTCTGTTTTAGGTATACTCAGCTAGTCTAGTTCAGTTATGTAATTCAATTAACTAAACAATTAATCAATTAAACAACAAAACAAAACAGTAAAGTAAATCAAACACAAGATTTATAGTGGTTCGACAACTTGTCTACATCCACTCTCACAAACCCAGTTGTGATGTTTCCACTAAACTCTTCCGATCGAGTACAAGTGTATGTTCCTGTCTTTAAAGTCCCAAGAAGAAGACTTAGATCTTCAACAGACTATACCTCCAGATATGTCTACGATCTAACTAGAAATTTTACAAGTATCTAGCACCTTGAAAATAACAAAACAAAAACTAAAAACTTCTCTGATCTTCAGTAGTAGCCTTCTTGATTCTTCACTTGTCTTCTGGCTTCTATCTGAACTTCAATCAACTCTGAGAGTAAACTTCGAATATATCTTTACTTTGAGTATGTAGATTTTCAGCGTATCAGTTATCTTCAAATGATCACCACCATGAAGTATTTATAAACTTCTGAAATCAAGAACTAATCAGTTGTAACCAACTTTTCTTGATAACTACCTTCAACTGAATCTTCTTATATCCATATACGCGTTTCTTGTTGTGTATTAGTTATTCCATAACTAACTTCTATATCTTCTTCTTTTCACGCGTTTCTAACTGACTAACTTCATTTTGACTTGTCTTGAGTAGACTTGTATGTACTTGTCTTGTCTTGTAGTCCTTCTGTCTTGAGTAGTAGACTTCAACTCTTCTTGTCTGATCTTCCTTGTTCAATCAGTAGACTATACTAAACCTATCAAGACTATTACATTACTTTAAGCTTTCATAACACAAACTTAGTCAACTTATAAACTATACAATAAAACTAATCTATTACATATAAAAACATCATGAGCTCTATACAACATTTAAATAGCTCAGTAACAAACTTAAACAAATACTGTAAACACATATGAAATACTTATAAACTGTACTTATCTTTTCATGTGACCTTATGTGAACTCTACTGATCTTGTACAAGATGACTTAACTCAACTAGACTAGATCAGTCAACACTTAGAAAATATTCATACTACTTTTGGCTTTATCAAAACTTCATCTTTTATTCATCATTTAGGACTTGTTCTAGGATTCATATCCCAACAATTTCCCCCTTTTTGATGAAGCCAAAACTACTAGAACCTTTTCTCATAAGTAGACTAGTTAAGTAGTTATCTTGTCTTTTAACATCAAATAGTACTTTATCTTTTCATTCATTTAGAAATAAGATCAGTAAATATTACAAATACTTACTCAAAATAAAACTAAGTAATCAGAGCAAAAAAAACTAATCTTCAAACAAACAAAAACTAATCTGAAAGAGTACCTCCTTCTGGATTTGGAACGCAGAATGCATCAAGGAGTCTCTTGTGAATTAAACAGATATGATCTTCATCTTCAATCTTCTCTTTATCTAGCAGCTCCTCTTCGAATTTCTTGATCTGGTTATGATCAACTCTTTTACCTGAGCTGGTCATGGGACATTTCCATTCAGGAAATTCAGGAACAAGAATGTTGAAGTTAGCACCAGCAGAAATCCTCAAGATTAGATGCCACAACTTCCTGTGTTGTCCTTCCATGAACCTGTCAAATAAAGAATACAGTTCATCTTGACTTTCAGCATCACCATACTTCCTTATTATCCAATGATCAAGTTCCCATTGACTCTTCACTTCAATCCATTCAGCTCTATGCTCATTATCTATGAAGTGATCAATGAACTTGTCTTCCATTTTGTCTTCATCAGCTTTCAACTTCTGCAGCCTTTCAATATGCTTAGTAATCTTCTTTTTGCTTGCATAATGAATCTCATCATCAGCAATCCTTTGTTTCTTCTCAACTGATGCAGTAGCAGTAGGCTCTTCAATATCCAGCTTTCTCTTAACTCATCTGGTCTGAATCTCTGCTTCAGGAGACACAACAGCTTTGCCTTTATCTAATCTCTTCTGCTTTTCTGTCTCAGCATGCTCTAGATCTGCCTTCTTCACTAATCTGCCTCTTTTAGGCCTTCTTAGTTCTTCAATCGCAGTAGCAGCATCTTTCATCTCAAGTTCAGCACTAGCATATTTCACAACTTCATCTTCTACTCTACTTGTCTCTTCCCCCTTTTTGGCTTCATCACTTGCCGTAAGAGTGAAAAGAGAAGTAAAGCGAGTCATCTCTTCTTTCAAAGCTTCCTTCATGGCTTCAGCAGCTGACTCAATGTGTTTCTGATGCGATTCCTCATTACTCATCTTGTCTAATCTATCAGTAACCAGTTCCAACTTCCTTGTACATGAAACTAGTTCATCTTTTAAATGAGTAGCCGTCTGACGAAGAAGAGTATTCTGTGTAGTTAACTCATTTAGAACATCCCGAGAACGCACCAATTGATCTTGTGCTTCCCGTCTCTGTTCATCAGCAATAGCAACTTTAACTCTGTAAAGTCTCTCCATTTTGCTTGACTCTTCAGCTAGTGATCGAGCAAACGAGATTGACCTCTTTTCTGAAAAATCAACTTGTTTCTTCAGAAAGTCTTCAAATTGAGCAAACAACTCTTCCCGGAAAGTGGAGTCCATCTTGTTGACTTCACCAACAAATAAGTCTCTGGATGTGTCAACAAGTGACTGATTCTGTTCAACTAGCACATCCTTCATTTTCAAGTTTAAGAACTGGTCTATGGCAGTATGAACAACAATTCTTAGATCCGTCTTTAATTCATCCAGGAACTTTTCTGGAACAACTTGAGTAGAACTGGTAGTTCCAACAACTTCATCATCAAAGGCTTTGATCTCATCTTCATCAAACATCTCAGCATCCAGGAACTCATCATCTTCTTTACCAAGCATGAGTGAATCGACTTCATCTTCATCACTTGCAACAATGTCTTCCAATTGTTCTGAAGTCTGTACTGCCATCTCAGCTAATTCCGGCTTGATCTCGTCTTCCACCAGATCAGTCTGGGTTCCGACATCAGATGCGAACACATCCTCAATGACACCATCCGGAATATTCAACAACTTTTTGACTAAATCAACCAAGGCTTTGCGAGGGAATAGCTCGGAGTGATCCTTAACTCCACTATTTTCTTTCTGTTCCATCTCTCAATCCATAAAGTTGGAGATTCCGCCCTTGCCTTGAATGACTTCAAAAAGATCATCCGTAGAAGACTTCTTCAACGCGAACCATGTGCAAATCCTGACTAGCTTCTCAAACTGTTCAGAAGCTGTGTCGATGTCAAGAGTCGAGAGTGTCTTCTGCAGATTTCTTGAAACTCGAGCACAAATCCTCTTCTCTCGTAGACACATCGGATAATACACCAGGGAATCAAATCTAACAACAGACGGGTCCTGAGTAGATGGGGTCTCTAACTCAGCTGTTGCAGTGGCAACTAGCGTCTTGTCTAAAGTAGATGGGTTGGAGGGTTCACCATATTCTGGTGAGGGAGAGGGAGTAAAGGCAGTGGTTTCTGTGGGCTTTGATGTGGCTAGGTCAGGTATGACAACTGTAGGAGTATCAGTTGTATCTTGTCTGGGAGTGATTTGGGGATGACTGGCTCTAAGCGGTAATGCCGCCAGTACATGTGAAGTTGAGGATAAAGGACGAGGCCTAGATCGATGTGATCTAGCCTTGGTTCGAACAGTAGAGAGAGAGAGAGAAGGAATTGACAAATTTTGTGAAGAGGTACCAACCTGGTGACTCGTCTCTTCTGGTGGAGATGGGGTTCCAACTCTCACAAGAGTATACCTCTCAGGAACTTGGTCACTCGACTCCTTCTCGTGTAGCGACTCTTCATCTGATTGAGTCTTTTCCGAGTCGTCTGCACTGGACTCTGCTTCCTCAGACCCAGCTTGTGAAGAACTCTCTGAATCCGCGTACGGCAACACTTCAGATTCATCAAATTGAACGTGCCTAGGAGCAGCTGGCCTTACAGCAGCTTGCTTCTTCAGTGCCTCTTTCTTTAAGTAGAACTTAAGAGGATGAAATGGCTTTCCCTTGCTCCAAGTAGTCTTGTTGGGCATCAAAAGTGGGAGTAAGATGCTCAGCTTGTTACCATATCCAACTGCTTGAGACACTACCCAGTTCCGAGTATCAACATCCACCCTAACACTTCTTTCAAAGTGCATCATCCTGTCAGCTATCAACTTGAACCAATTACCCTCAGTAATTCCATCATATATAGCTGCCATTATCCTTGTTTTGACTTGGGTAACTGAGTCATGAGACCCAGTGGCACATAGAAGCATCTTGCTTGCTATGTCCAGTAGAGTGCGATATTTTTCCAATAGTTCACCCTTCTTGGCTGTAATAGCTTTACCATCCGGTTTCAACCTCATTTTCTTTCCACAGAAAATACTTAAATACCTCATCTCCTGTCCTTCAGCGTACTTCTCCACATCAATCGTTCCGATGGGCAACTTCAATCTTTCAAATAGAGCTTCACGAGTGATTTCCACTCGATTTGAACCGATAAATGATTCGATAATATCTCCTCTTCTGCTGGCGTCAGCATAGAATTCCAAAACTTCTTCCTCCAGAACAACTTGAGGAAACGCCTCCAAGTAGGGTCTTAGACCGCATCTGGTACACTTGGTCAAGATTTCTGCATTTCCGACCGTATGATTTCCTTCGAAAAACAGAGATGGCTCAACATGCACCTTGTTGTCATTTATATATCTCCCTAGATCAAATGGTGCCTGAATGTTGGTGCTGACATCGAAGATAGATCGAATAGACATGTTAAATGATTTGTAATGAACACGAAAGTAGATTATGCAGGAAATCACTGTTAGTAAGTAGTAGAGGAGTTATGAAACGTGAGGCAAGATGTGTACAAGTATTGGGTTTTGTTTAAAACTGAATTTTTGATCCAACGGTCAAGATCGAAGGATTAGATCCAACGGTTAAGACCTTTGGCATTCGGTTACGGAACCGAGACGAAAGTGTGTTTTGATTTTGTAAAAATTGAGATCCACCTCTCCTATTGGTAGAAAGAGGAGTGTACTCATCTGACCTAACATATTCATATTTTGCCGCGAACTGAATGTGTACACCTCATTAACTGGGGGTGTATAAATCCAATTCTAGGATATTCAAATTTTAACACTGTCAAATTACTTTAACACCTTTAATTTGTTTCGAATAAACACAAACACATTTAAAACAAAGAAAAACTTAGCTTGTCTGTTCGAGTCCATCCAGAACAGATGAGTAGATCTAATCTTCATAAGACGAGTAGACTTAATTTCACAAGACGAGTAGTCTTATGAGTACTAGTCGAGTTCCCCCTTCGACTGTGCGTGTCTATTCTGAACGTCGAACAACTTTATGTACCTGTCTTATTTTGTGCTACAGATAGTTGAGTAGAATAATTAAGAATGAATATCAATTTAAGTCAATGATCAAGGTTCAAACAAGATGACTGTTACAAACTAAAGAGTCAACATAAGGATCTTTAAGAAATCAAGGATTCCCCCTTAAATGTTTATTCCCTTAGTATTACCCTCAGCTTTACCAGCTTCCTCATCGGGTTGTTTGGTCAACTTGTCTGACCTTGTATACCTGTCTGTTGAGTGAGTAGATGAGTGCTCTGTGCCTTTTGTGGTAACTTGTTTATTTCTCCTTTCTTCTTAAGACTGTACCTGTCTGGTTAGTACATCTCTACATACTAGTAGGATCAAGATCAATTAGTCCTAGACTAATGCATAATTCATGAAATCGGGCCTCAGCTAATGGTTTTGTGAAAATATCAGCTCTTTGAAAATCAGTATGAATCTTTTCCATGCGAATATCCTTCTTTTCTACATGATCACATATGAAATGGTGTTTAACATCAACATGCTTACAACGTGTGTGCAGAACAGGATTTTGTGTAATGGCAATAGCACTATTACTATCACAGAATATAGGAACATTTGATTCACAAATATTATAATCTCTAAGCTGTTGAATAAGCCATAATAATTGACTACAACAACTACCAGCAGCCATGTACTCGGCTTCAGTAGTAGAGGTAGCAACACTTGTCTGCTTTTTCGAAAACCATGAAATGAGTTTTGTGCCTAAGAATTGACAAGAACCAGATGTAGATTTCCTATCTATTCTACAACCACCAAAATCAGAATCAGAGTAGCCACTTAGAGATAAATCATCATTTGAAGGATACCATATACCACGATTGATAGTTCCTTTCAAATATTTCAATATCCTTTTAGTGGTTTCCATATGACTCTCTTTTGGATTAGCTTGAAAACGAGCACATACACCAACAGAAAATGCAATATCAGGTCTACTAGCAGTCAAGTAGAGTAATGAACCAATAAGACCACGGTAATGAGTTTGATCAGTACATTTACCATTCTCGTCTGGATCCATCCTGTAAGTAGGTTGCATAGGTACTCCAGAAGATTTACATGTCTTAATACCATACTTGTCTAGTAGATTACGAGTATATTTTGCTTGATTTATGAAAATCCCTTCTGGGGTCTGTTTTACTTGAAGTCCAAGAAAGTAATTCATTTCACCCATCATAGACATCTCAAATTTACTTTGCATGAGTGTTGAGAAACTTTCACTCAGCTTTTTGTTAGGTGAACCAAAAATGATGTCATCTACGTAAATTTGGACGAGTAAAATGTCTTTCCCTTCTTGTCTTCTGAACAAGGTTCTATCTACCTTGCCATTAGTAAAACCATTTTCTAATAGAAATTGAGAAAGAGTATCATACCAGGCTCTTGGAGCTTGCTTTAGTCCATATAAGACCTTCTTTAATCTGTATACCTGATTACCTTTGACTTCGAAACCTGGGGGTTGTTCAACATACACTTCTTCCGCAAGAATACCGTTAAGAAATGCACTTTTAACATCCATTTGATATATAGTAAATTTCATGTAAGCAGCATATGCAAGAAACAATCTAATGGCTTCTAGTCTAGCAACAGGAGCATATGTTTCATCATAATCTATGCCTTCAGCTTGTGAATAGCCTTGAGCGACTAGTCTAGCCTTATTACGAACAACTACATCATTCTCATCTTTCTTATTTTTGAAAATCCATCGAGTGCCAACTACATTATGATGTTTCGGTCTATCGACAAGTTCCCAGACGTCGTTTCGAACAAACTGATTCAACTCGTCTTGCATAGCAATGATCCAATTACTATCAGCCAATGCCTCATTAATGGTTTTAGGCTCGATAGATGAGAGGAAACAACACCAGTAAAACAGAGATGGACTAGATTGTTCTTGCGACTCAAAGAGTTGTCGTCTAGTCTTCACACCAACAGTAGAGTCACCAATAATATTTTCAGTATTATGTGCTGATTTCCATGTATTTCTATTCTTAACTATAGTACTATCATCTATATCATGTACAGCATCATGCATGTCAACATCATTATCATCAGAAGATTTAATAGGAGTAGACGAGTCGACTAGTTTAGGCATGTCAACTGGTCTAGTAGAGTTACCTTGAGCACTTACCTTCTTCTGGTCATCTGACTCGAGAGCTTTCATGAATGGATTGTATGCTTGAACGGATTCATATACCTCTGAATCTTTGCCAGATTCCATAGTTAGCTCAGTCACTTTCTCACTGATCTTGTTGGCAGATGTGTCCTGTTGAGATTCTTCGAAAACCACATGTGGTGTTTCTTCCACACATAGGGTAGAGTAGTTGAATACTCTGAATGCTTTGCTAGTTGAGGAGTATCCTAAGAATATCCCCTCGTCTGCTTTAGCATCAAATGCATTCAACTTGCTTTTCCCATTGTTATGGATGAAACACTTACATCCAAATATATGAAAATATGAAACTCTGGGTTTTCTACCTTTCCATACCTCGTAGGGTGTCTTACCTAGTGCTTTATTGATAGCACTTCTATTTTGTGAGTGGCATGCAGTATTGATAGCTTCTGCCCAAAACTTCTGAGGCGTATTATACTCTGTCAGCGTGGTCCTGCAGGCCTCCTTAAGAGTTCTGTTCCTTCGCTCTGCTACTCCATTTTGTTGTGGTGTCCTTGCTGCACTAGTAAGGTGCTGGATGCCACGCTTAGAACAAAAATCTTTAATATAGCAGTTAATGAATTCAGTACCCTTGTCACTACGGATCTTGACAATTGACTGATTCTTCTCAACCTGTAACTTCTTCAACAGCTCAGGCAAAAGTGTTTGTGTATCACTCTTCTTGTGTAAGAAGACTACCCAAGTGAACTTAGAATAGTCGTCTACCACAACAAGTGTGTACCTTCTACCATTCAAAGTTGGAGGAGTTATTGAGCCATGTAAGTCCATATGTAGAAGTTCAAGAACTCTACTAGTTGAGAGGGATGGAATAGATTTGAAAGAACCCTTTACCTGTTTACCTTTTTGACAGGATGTGCATACATGTGACTTATAGTAGACTTCATTGGGAATACCTTCCACAAGGTAGTCTCTGGCTATCTTATTAAGAACCTTAAAGTTTAGATGACAGAGGCGTCTATGCCAGAGCCAGCCAAGTTCTTTCGGATTTTTAGTAAGTAGACAGGTATCCCTCGGACAACTGTTCCAGTTCACTATGTACACACTTTCTTGTCTTATGCCGACCAGTAGGACTGTGTGTGTCCTTTTGTCAATGATTTCACATTTCCGACTCTTGAACTGCACTTTGTATCCACGATCACAAAATTGTGAAACAGAGAGTAAATTGTATTTCAAGCCTTCAACATATGAGACGTCTTGAATCTCTATGTCTCCATTCCGAATGTAACCAAATCCTTTAGTAACAGCAGTGGAGCTATCACCAAATATCACGTTTGGTCCTTCTTGCTCATGGTAGCTTGATAAGAGAGTCTTGGTACCAGTCATGTGGTGCGAACAGCCACTGTCTATGTACCAAGTTTCTCCTGTTGAGCCACCCTTCTTGTATAGATCGAGTCGACCCTGTAATAGATGATATTTCATAATTTAGGTACCCTCCTTGTTTATTGGGGTCCTTGGGGGTTAGTCGAGTTCAATGGAATCCAAATGTACATTGGAGTCCTGAACAAGTTTGATCTTCTAAGCTTTCGACCATATTTGTTGCAAAATAAGACCTTGTTGTCCTTATCTGGCCTATCAGTCGAGTTCGGGTCTACTCTTTGGAGATAGCCTTTTGACTTAATCTCTACTTGAGCAGGCACTTGTCTATGATAGTCAGAGTAAGGTTTGTATGCATTAGGTCCATACGGTTTATAGACATGTTTAGGTCTTTCTTCTCCTTCGATATCATATGACAAAGGTGGAGGATATAAAACAACTTGTGTACGATATTTTGGATCTTCCTGTCTAGGTCTAGACGAGTAGAGTTGAGACTGTCTTATAAAAGGAGGTCTAGACTCTTGTCGTCTAGTCTGTACTTGTCTAGTACTCGTCTCCTCAGGATACCAATCCTCGTATCTGACCTGATTTGGTCGTCCACGATTCCTAGTCCTTTGTTGACTTGTCTTAAACGAAACAGGCTTGTTGTTAACTTTCTTTTTACCTCCTTTGGTAATTGGAATGTTAACTCGAGCTTGTTTTGGTACAGTACCTTTAGTTGGAGTGTCAATATCGTATATCATTGGTTCTTTTCCTTTATCATTAGTCAAAGAGCTTGGGATGAAAATAGTAGGGTTCTTAGGAACTAGAGTAGACGAGCTTGATGTCTCAGCACCTATGCCTGTCTTGTCAGCAGGAGCCCTATACCTATCCGACAATTCAAGATTAACCTTTGAAGAGTTAACCAGGTCAGTAAGTTTAAGGTCTAAAGTGACAACCTCGGTTTCTAAGAACTTATTACGTTCTTCAAGCTTTTTGAACTTGTTTTGTAAAACATTGAATTCATGTTTCTCAGTAGCATGTGTCTTAAGTAGGTCTTGATACAACTTGTCTGTCAATGCACACTTGTCTTTGAGTTGTCTCAACTCTTCTTGCAAGCGTTCATTTAGGACTGTTATATTAGGATCTACTTTAGACTGGGCTTCCTTAAGATCAATGATTTCTTGTCTTAAGATGATGTTTTCGTCACTGACTTCAATGAATGCCTTGTTGGCAAGTAGGAGGTCGTCTTCAACTGCACTAGTAGAGTGCTGAAGACTACTCCCTACTTTGCTACTGGCAGTGTCACTTTCATCAGATTCTGATTCATCACAAGATTGAAAAGATGTAGCAGATGATACCTCTTGGTCGATTTTAGCCATGCAGCATAGACCATCATCTACTATGAAGGCTTCATCGTGATCTTGTTCAGACGGGTAGCTAGATGAGGATGATGGCAACTCGTCTGAGTCAGAGTCAGAGTCATCATTAGCCATCATTGCCTTCTTACCACGGTTGTATCTTCTTTCCCTTCGTGCTTTGCGTTCTTCTCGATCATCGGTACTCAGGTCTGGACATTCATATATGTAGTGACCTGGCTTCTCACAGTTATAGCACAAGATATCATTAGTAGCCTTTTTAATAGGAGAGTTGTTCCTTCGTTTATCACGTCTATCAGAACGAGTAATCTTCCTACCATCAGACTCTCTATCTTGTCTGTTACCTTTCGAGACTTCGTCTCTCCTTTCGGACGAGTTTCGGTCTCGTCTGGTCTCAGACGAGTTCTTAGAAGCAGACCCTCTATGCTCTCTATAGAACTTCTTATATCTTCCGAAACGTTTATTCAGCCTATCAAACTTTCTAACCATGAGGCTTACCTGATCCTTCAGACTAAGATCAGTATCTAACTCGTCTTTCACAGAAGTAGACCTAGTTTTAGACTTAGACCTGTCTACTTTAGACGAACTAGCCTTAAAAGCAACGTTCTTAGACACAGCATGTTCTCTGTCACTGCTTACTATGGGTTCATCTTCGTCTAGATCAAACTCATGGGCCTTTAGAGTTTGAAACATGGTTTCTGCTGTCCATACGTCTATATCTTGGGTATTCTTAACAAGCATTTTTACCATTTTCCATCGACTATCAAGGCTTTTGAGAATCCTAAGATTGATTTCACGTGGAGTATAAGATTTACCAAGGACTTCCAAGTCATTCATGATTTTGGTAAAACGAGTATCCAACTGGTCTATTGTTTCACCAGCTTTCATATGAAATGATTCGAATCTTTGGACTGCAGTGGAAAGCTTGCTTTCTTTGATTAGGGATGTCCATTCACAAATGATAGCTAAGCGATCCCACATTTCTTTGGCAGTTTTACATTTTAACACTTTTCCCAGATACTCGTTAGGAAGAGTGTGTAAGATGTAATTCTTGGCCAAGCTATCCAAATTATTCTGTCTCATTTCTTCTGAGGTTAGTTCTGACCTTGGTTTCTTGACGAGTGTACCCACGGGTTGATTTGCGTCGAGGGCAGCAGTGTTTGGGATCATGGTCACTATCGGACCTTCAGTGATGACGGAGATCATTAAGTCGTGAGTGGAGCTGAAGATGGCTTCCATCCTTAGTTTCCAATAGTCATAGTCTTGTACCTGGAACTTAGGTAACTTGTTAGCGCTGATCTCAAGAGACATGATTTCAAGAAATAAGTGTTAAGTCGAGTTATGATCAAGAATAACGGATAAGTCTAGAACAGGGAGCACGAAACAGATATAACAAGAATATTTGATCAAGAACACGTACAAGAACAATCAAAGAACAAGACTTCACCCTGAGTCTTAAGTCGGTTATCAAGAAACAGTAGTTCGAAAACTACTGCTCTGATACCACTTGTTGGTCCCTAAGTTGAGTTAATATCGAGGGAAGCTAAAGAAAATGTCTAGAGGGGGGTGAATAGACTTTTCTAAAATCTTTCGATATATCAGAATTACAATGTGCGGAATGACTTGGATCGTATTTTGCACACTCTTTTTAGCACAACAATAACAATCCCCACAAGCGTATGAGTTCGATAGTAGTATGATAAGTATACCAAGTAGATATTCGTTCCAAGGACCTAATTAGGAGAGTGTGGAGCCCCAAAACTATAAGTTAAAATGGTGTTATAGAAGCTAAACGAGAGAATTAACAAATAACAACCTAGAAAATAAACAACTAATGCAAACAACTAAACTAACTCTCAAAGATGAAAGTGCAAGTGGAAGAATTGCTTCGGGTGTTTTCCTTATGTGGGATCACTAATGAATTAACGAACTAATCACAATAATTAAGTCTAATGTCTTGAATTATGCTAAAGGCTATCACATAAGTGTGCAAACCCCCTCGAAAGGCATAAGTAAACATCGTGCATTGATTAGCAATTATAGGATCTAACCAAATACCATAAGCTCCTAAGATAGTGTTGCATAAGCACTTTCAACACGGTTACTAATGCTTATGAAACGCCCTCTCACCAAACTCCTAGACGACCTCTATTCGTTTAGTGTCTAAGGTTGTCGGTCTAGCCATTAACACCCCTCTCGGGTGAGCTAATTACTAATTAACTTCTATTCAATTGATCAAAGCTCACACTCACACCCCAATTATGCAAACCCAACTCTCGTTGCAATCAACACAATCGAAAATGCTAGCTAATAGGGTTGATCAATCAAATGAATCAAACACAATACAACTCTAGAAACAATTAAAATCAAGACATATAGGTTAATTGAGCAATTAATTCATAAACCCACTAATTACCCTCATAATTCAAACACCCAAAGCAATAAAAGTCTAGCTCATAACTAAATTAATAACTAGAATAAAACTCATAGAAATTAAACTACAAAACATTAATGAAATTGAAATTACTAAATTAAATTTGCAATAATGAAAAATATCACCTTAGGTCTTCAAATACTTCAATCTCACAAACAATAAAATAAAATACTAAATTGAAATCTATCTATGAAATGGAAGAACAAATTAAACTAATCTATTGAGTGGAGTGGTGGGGAGGAGAAGAGATTTCTCCCCCAATGGAGTGATGTGCCCTCTGTTTCCGCCAATTCCAGCTTCTGCCTCCCTGTGCGTGTATCCACTCTTTCTCCGAACTGGCCTTCAGCTAATTAAAACAAAATGATGGGCCAGGTGGTGGAAAATGGGTCTGCTGCTACGTAGCGGCCCAATTGCTTAAATGGAGATGGCCTTTCTCAATTCAGCTATCTGCTTGGGCCAATTCTTTTCTGCCACTGCTTTTAAATGTTAAATGGCCCAATGAATTAATTGAATTAACAACTACTGCACACCCGATTTTCTTCAACCTGGGCTACTGATTATGGGCCACAAAGATGGGCTCAATTTTTGGGCTCAAACAATTTAATTAAATGGGTAGCAAAAATTAATTGCTAAACCCAAATAATTTTAACTTTTCGATTTCATTCTCGTCTCATTTCTTCGAGGCGTGGTTTTGCTCTAAAAAAATGCTCTTTTTCCTATAAAAATAGCAAACAACACCCTTTCTCCAAATCAAGAGCAATGAGTCAAATTAGTGTAAATAATGCACAAAATCCTATAAAATTATGCAAATTAAATACATGAATTTCAAGCAATTTTCACACTAATCACGGAATACGAAATTAACAATGAGCCCAATTAAAGTTTATACTCAACTTAATTCGAGAACTCTGTTTAAGGTATACTCAGCTAGTCTAGTTCAGTTATGTAATTCAATTAACTAAACAATTAATCAATTAAACAACAAAACAAAACAGTAAAGTAAATCAAACACAAGATTTATAGTGGTTCGACAACTTGTCTACATCCACTCTCACAAACCCAGTTGTGATGTTTCCACTAAACTCTTCCGATCGAGTACAAGTGTATGTTCCTGTCTTTAAAGTCCCAAGAAGAAGACTTGGATCTTCAACAGACTATACCTCCAGATATGTCTACGATCTAACTAGAAATTTTACAAGTATCTAGCACCTTGAAAATAACAAAACAAAAACTAAAAACTTCTCTGATCTTCAGTAGTAGCCTTCTTGATTCTTCACTTGTCTTCTGGCTTCTATCTGAACTTCAATCAACTCTGAGAGTAAACTTCGAATATATCTTTACTTTGAGTATGTAGATTTTCAGCGTATCAGTTATCTTCAAATGATCACCACCATGAAGTATTTATAAACTTCTGAAATCAAGAACTAATCAGTTGTAACCAACTTTTCTTGATAACTACCTTCAACTGAATCTTCTTATATCCATATACGCGTTTCTTGTTGTGTATTAGTTATTCCATAACTAACTTCTATATCTTCTTCTTTTCACGCGTTTCTAACTGACTAACTTCATTTTGACTTGTCTTGAGTAGACTTGTATGTACTTGTCTTGTCTTGTAGTCCTTCTGTCTTGAGTAGTAGACTTCAACTCTTCTTGTCTGATCTTCCTTGTTCAATCAGTAAACTATACTAAACCTATCAAGACTATTACATTACTTTAAGCTTTCATAATACAAGCTTAGTCAACTTATAAACTATACAATAAAACTAATCTATTACATATAAAAACATCATGAGCTCTATACAACATTTAAATAGCTCAGTAACAAACTTAAACAAATACTGTAAACACATATGAAGTACTTATAAACTGTACTTATCTTTTCATGTGACCTTATGTGAACTCTACTGATCTTGTACAAGATGACTTAACTCAACTAGACTAGATCAGTCAACACTTAGAAAATATTCATACTACTTTATCAAAACTTCATCTTTTATTCATCATTTAGGACTTGTTCTAGGATTCATATCCCAACAATAAGTGCTTTCCTAAGTCTAGTTACTCACACAAATTGCAATCAAGTGATACAATCATTCAAGAATTGACTCACCACTCATATCTAAGTCACAAAATCACCTATAAAAGAATCATGCATCCAAAATTCAAATCCATCTCAATACATCCATCTTTCACCAACAATTAAATTCATGTGCTTGGGTGTAAAAAGTTTGAAAATGAGTGATAAAATTAAATTGCAACCAAGCACTACACAATAGCTCTAATCCAACACATATGACAAATGACTTCACCATCATGAAAATCAATCAAGCACACACCATCCAATATTATAAGAAAATACTAATCACCAATGGCATGTGCTCATATGAAAAGTAAGCTAAGTACAAAAAAATTAAAGAAAAATTTCCCTACCCCCCCAAACTTGAGCATTGCTAAGCAATCCAAGTTTGGGAAAGGGTGTACCTTCCATGATGGCTATCACCTCCTTTTCTCATTCTAACTCCATCTCTTCAATGATTCCACTTTGATTTCTTTCTTCACCATTAGACCACACGTACGTCCATACGAATGTATCTACAAAAATCAGGCTCATCCAACCATCAAAAGCATCATCTAAAAACATAAAAAGAAACTACACTACGAAAGCAAGTAAAAATGGGTTGCCTCCCATTTAGCGCTAAGTTTAACGTCTTCAAGCCGGACGGAACTTATAGAGTTCAAACTTCCTCTTTCATCTTGACACCACCAACTTCTTTTGAAGAAGAAGCATAGTGGTGCTTCTTTGCTTTGTTCTTCATTTTCTTCTTCTTGTCATACCAATCCTTCACTTTCTTCTTTAGAATTTTTGAGCTTGGATCAACTCTTTTCTTAACTTTTCTTCCTAGGCCACAAAGAAAGTTAATATTAGTAACACAAGATTTATTAGAACAATGTGAATCATTAAGAATTTGAGAAGTGGAGAGTATAGCATTGCTTATGCTTGAGTTTGAGGAATTTTTCATATCCTTCATTACAAATGTCACTTCCTCCTCATCCACTTTCAACTTGATCTCTCCATCTTTCACATCAATTGTTGCTCCCCCCGTAGCTAAGAATGGTCTCCCCAATATCAAAGGAATTTCGGGGTCCTCTTCCATATTCATCACCACAAAATCGGCATGAAAGTTAAATTTATCCACTTTCACCACTACATCTTCTACAACCCCTTCCGGGTAAACTATGGAACGATCCGCCAATTGTAGAGTCATGTTGGTTGGCTTCATACTTCCAAGCTTCAAACGGTCATACATTGAGAGGGGCATCAAATTTATGCTAGCTCCAAGATCACAAAGAGCTTTCTTCTTTTCTCCATTGCCCAACTCACATACCAATGTGAAGCTCCCGGGGTCTTTCAACTTTTGAGGGAGACTCTTTTGGATTAAAGCACTACATTGCATAGGAAGATTCACCGTCTCACATTCTTCCACTTTTCTTTTCTTTGAAAGAATCTCTTTCATAAATTTTGCATAAGTGGGCATTTCCTCAAGAGCCTCCAAGAATGGTACATTCACGGTGACTTTCTTGAAAATTTCAAGAAACTTTCCAAATTTCTCATCGAGCTTCTTTCTCATAAACCGTTGGGGAAATGGTGGTGGAACAAGTGTTTTTGGAACTCCCCACCCATCACACTCTATCTTCTCTTCATACTTTGCTTCTCTTGCTTCCTTAGCTTTCTTCCACTTAGGTATCCTTTCTTCTTTCTTCTCTTCTTTCTCCATCTCTTCTCTTATCCTCATTTCTCCATCTTCGACTTCATTTGGCATGCTTGGTCCCTCGTATTGAGTGCCACTACGAAGATTAATTGCCGTACAATTCTCTCTAGGATTTGCTTCCGTAGTAGAAGGGAACTTGCCTTTTTGATTTACCCCACTCGAAGAAGCATTTTGACTCATGTGAAACTCTATGTTCTTCATTTGCTTGGCCATTGATAGCATTTGTTCATCCAACCTCTCTATTTTTTGGTTTTGTTGAGCCGTCGTTTGATTGTTTTGAGCTATGAAAGTGGTTAACAAGTCTTCCAAATGTGGTCTCCCTTCATTGTTTGGTGCACGAGCACCCGGATCAAATCCCGGAGGGAGAGTGAGAGTGGCCTTAGGGTTTCCATAAGAGAAGTTTTCATGTTTCCGAGCATTTTGGTTGTAAGGAGGATTTCCTTGGAATTGGGCTTGAGCATGTTGTTGGAAACGGTTTTGATTAGGAGTTTGGTTTGGGAACGGTTGGTGAAAATTTCCTTGAAAATTCCCTTGTTGATATTGGGGCCTCCCCATGTAGTTAGCATCTTCAACTTGGTTCAACATGTTAGGCATTTCCATTCCCCCACCAAAACTTTCTCTCCTTTGATTGTTCTCCATTAACTCAACCTTGTCCAAGAGCATCTTGATTGTATCACCCAATGATGTGGAGTTATTCCCAATTTGAGCAACTCTATTGGGTCTATTTCCATCAATAGGCCAATCGTAGGTGTTTGTAGCAATTGCTTCAATGATTTCCTTTGCTACTCTTGCACTCTTTGCAAACAATTGCCCACCCGCGGATGCATCAATGTATTGCCTTGAAGAGAGCCCCAATCCATTATAGAAGAAGCTAATCGTTTGCTCTTCGGCGAACCCATGTTGAGGACATCTCCTCAAAAGACCTTGGAATCTCTCCCATGCACTATAGATGCTTTCATTCTCCCTTTGGAGAAATTGAGTAATCTCGGTCTTGCATTGAAGAGTCTTGGATGGAGGGAAGAACTTCAATAAGAACCTCTTGCTTAGCTCGTCCCATGTGGTTACTCGGTTGTTGATCATTGAGGTAAGCCATTCCTTAGCTTTATCTTTCAAGGTGAAAGAAAAGAGCCTCATCTTCTAAGTGTCCTCATGTACCCCATTGATCTTAACCGTATCCGCATACTCCAAAAATCGGGACAAGTGTTGATTGGGATCTTCAAGTGGCTCACCCCCAAATTGCCTCTTCTCTAGCATTCGAATTAGACTCGAGCTAATTTCGAAATTGTTGGGCGCAATCGGAGGGCGCTCGATTCCATCATAGTACCTTTGAACCGGGGGTTCAAAATAATCTCGAATGGTTCTCTCTTCCTCATGACCGACTCCACCCTCATTCCCCGCTCCAATGACTCGGTTGTCGATAGGAGGGTGAATGATGTTTTGATTGTTGTTGTTTCCTTGATTATCCGCCATTGCTCTCTCTTGTTCAAGTGTTTGATTTCGATCTCGATTTCTTCTTCGTGCCGTGGCTTCGATCTCCAAATCAATAGGAATAGGATCAATTCCACTTGCTCTTGTGTTCATGCACCTATAGAATCAATCAAGTATCAAATTCCAAAGACAAGTCAACAAAGAACTTACTAACAAGAAAAATAAAATCACTAGTACTCAAGACCAACAAACATTAAGTTACTTAAAAACAAAACTAGTCCCCGGCAACGGCTCCAAAAACTTGACACGTGTTTTTACCAACACGTTCGCCTCAAGTATAAGAGGTTCGCGTGTAATAAAAGCAAGGCCTGGTTAAATTATCGATCCGTGGGACTAGTATGTGTAAGTAGCCTTAGTGTGTATGTTGTTCTTTGAATATAATGAAAATTCATGGTTTGTGCTAAGAAATGTAAATGAAACTCACAAATAACAACTAATGATAACAAATAACTAAGAAGAATACGATAGAACTCAAGTGAGGAGGGGTAGTGTTCGGGTGTTTGTCCTTGTGTGGAATCGATGTTAATAGTTGAAATCTATGTGTAATTAATTGGATGGAATTTGGTAGAAGCAATCACTAAGCATATATCATGTGACGCACCTAGGATCGAGAGGATGAATAGAAGGTTTCTTACTCGGGTAATCACACGACTAGGGGGTTCGACTCTACCTAAATTATACTAAACTAATCCCTAATCATGCTTTTCCACATGAATACTCACAACCAAGCTCCTATGGCCTTCTCAGTAATCACTTAAAGGTTAATTCAAGCAATTAATGTAGATAAATGGGGTTCTAATGAAATTTACCCAACTCTCGTTGCGATAAACCAATATTAACTTACTCACTCGATTCCCAATCCTCGATTATACTATCTACCCCGATTAACCAACTCTCGTTGCATTAATTGAGTTTCCAATACAACCTAATAATTGAGTTCTTGCAAATAATCTAACAAAACCCATAAACCTAACCAATAAACCTACCAATGAATTCCACAATTAAAATCAATCTAAAACATTAATTCCCCCACAACACCCAAACACCAAATTGCTTAGCCCATGGCTAATTTACTGAAATTAAGGAAAGCAAATGAGAAATTAAACATACCCATAATAAATAACACAATAATCTTCAATAAAAGTAAAGGTATCACCTCTTTGATTGAAAATGTAGACAAAAACCTTAAAATGCTTCAATGGAGTCTTCAATCCTTGCTTGAAAATGAAATTACAACCCACAATCTCAATTAAACTAAGGAAATCCACTTAATTCTATAGCTAAACTAAGAAAAACAAGCTAAAATGGAGCAAGATGATGAAATTTGGATGTGTAGGGAGCTTGTGTGGCCTCCAATGGCTTCCTCCTCAAGAAAAACGAATTTGGGAGCTTAAATACCCTTTCCCAAAAAGCTTGGCACGTGTCCCTAGGTAAAAAGTGGAGGAGCAGAATTTTTTAGCTGGAGCACGGCCGTGCACGGGGCTCGGCCGAGCTGCCCGTGCATAAAAACGTGCGCGTGATTTTTTCCTTCAGGAGCACGGCCGTGCTTGTGTCTCGGCCGTGCCCTGGCCATTCTTCTCCAACCTCGAGCTCGGCCGAGCTCTTGTCTCGGCCGTGCACTTCAGAATTCCAAAATCCCTGTTTCGGGCACGCCTTGCCCGTGCTTTGGTCTCGGCCGTGCCCTTCTTGTCATGCAACTCCAACAAAAAACGCGTCTATTAAAATGTAAAAGTTGACATTCTCTTTTGCTGGACGAAACAACTCTTAAATGGGGCCCAGCTGATGAGACAAAAGGCTGTTACTCCTTCTTGATTAATGCATTCACTGATGGAGTAGGTGGCGTTGGGCTCGAGGTTGCAGCCCCTTTCTTTCTTGTTGACTTGGACGGGTGGCATGGGTTGAATGGATGTGGGGCTTGCTTCAATTAATTTCAGCAGCAAGCTCCTGCTTTATTTCTCACGTGAGTTTGACAAAATGGGCTTGTGGGCCTCATTTCCTTTTCTTTTTACTTGAGCCCAAACAAATTAATCAAATGGGTTGCCAAAATTAATTGAAAGCCACAATAATTTTAACTTTCAATATTTTCTTGTTCCGACTCCCATCTCGTCTCACTCCTTTAATTGACCTCATAAAATTATTAAGGTGTGCTTTACTCTAAAAAATCTCATTTTCCTACCAAAATAGCAAACACCACACCTTTCTCATTTCAAGTGCAATTAGTCAAATTAATATAAATAATGCATGAAATCCTATCAAATTAGGCAAAATTAATACATGAATTTCAAACAATTTTCACACTAATCAATGGGCCGAAAGAAATATGTCTTGCCCGGGTGTTTGTTTCAAATAGCGTAAAACAAGATGGACCGCATTGAGGTGACTTTGACGTGGTTGACTCAAAAATTGGCTTAATTGGCTCACTGGGAAGACGATGTCGGGACGAGTTACGGTGAGATACAAGAGACGACCAACCAAGCATCTGTATTGAGTTGCATCAACAAAAGGCGTATCGTCATCAGGGCTTAGCTTAAGGTTTTGTTCCATAGGGAATGCACTTGGTCGCCAACCTTGCAATCCACTTTCCTCCAATATATCAAGTGCATACTTGCGTTGACTTAACACGAAGCCTTCAGGGGAGCGAGCAACCTCAATTCCCAAAAAATATTTCAACATACCCAAGTTTTTAATGCTAAACTTATCATCCAAGTATCGTTTAACATAATTTATGTGATCGGGATCATTGCCGGCCAAAAGAACATCATCAACATATATAAGTGCAGAAACGTAAGTGGTACCTTTTCGACAGATGAAAAGGGAGTGATCGACTCGTGATTGATGAAATCCGATCAAGAGAAGAGCATGGGTGAACTTTTCATACCAGTTTTTGAGAAGCTTGTCTAAGCCCATAAAGAGATTTTTGTAGTTTGCAAACACGTGTTTCGCCTTCTTTTGCAAATCCTTGCGGAATCCGCATATATACGTTCTCATGTAGATCTGCGTGTAGGAAAGCATTGTTGACGTCTAACTAATGCACTTCCCAATTTTGTCGTGTAGCAATGCTTAACATGCAGCGAACAGTGACAAGCTTTGCCACGGGGGCAAATGTTTCATGAAAATCAACGCCCTCAATTTGCGTGAATCCCTTTGTGACCAAACGAGCCTTGTAACGCTCTATATCACCATTTGGTTTATACTTTATTTTATATACCCATTTCGATCCGACAACTTTCTTTCCGGGTGGCAAATCGGTTAAGATCCATGTACCATTCACCTCCAAGGCATGAATTTCCTTTGCCATAGCCTCACGCCATAAGGGGTCTTTAACAGCCTGAGAGAAATATTTTGGCTCATCACGTGATGACCGCTAGGAAAGCCTTATGAGCAGGAGAAAATTTATTGTATGTAATGAAATGGGAAAGAGGATATACCGTCGAGTTGATTGAATTGGTAGTGGATCGTGAATGGTCTACTGAGGGGGGCAAGGAAGTCTCGTAAGAGTCCAAGTGTTTGGGACGGAGACTCACCCGAGTTTCAATCAATGGTGCAGGCGGTGCAATAACATCGACGGTAGGCGCATCGAGAGAAGGTGCAGCGTCGGGCACCGTGGTCCCAGTGTCTGGTGGAGGAAGAATGCTCGATAACTCAAGTGCTTAATCATCACTTGACGAGGCTCGTCGGATATAAGGGCGAGCTGTGGGATGAACACGGTCGAGGCTAGGGGCTGGGTCTCGAACAAAATTCTGGGCTCTGCGTAGGGCATCCGCAAAGTCTAAGCCGTCACTCCCTTTAAACGTAAATAGGTTCTCAACGAAGGTGACATCTCGTGAGCTGAAAAATTTCTGAGTATGTAGATCAAACACTCGACATGCCTTTTGGCCAACGGGATAACCAATGAAAATGCACGCACTCCCTCTTTCTCCAAACTTGTCCTTGCGTCGATTCTCATGCGCATATACTAAGCACCCAAAAACTCGAAAATGGTCATATGGTGGCGTCTTACCGAACAAAACATCGTTCGACGATTTATTATCAACAATAGGAGAAGGTAGTCGATTGATAATGTAAACTGCAGTAAGGATACATTCTCCCCAAAACTCAATTGGCAGCCCTGACTCAAATATAAGTGCTCGAGTAACCTATAGTATGTGACGATGCTTGCACTCGACAACCCCCTTTTGTTGTGGTGTGTCTGTGCAAGAAGTCTCCAATAAAATACCATTAGCTGCATAATAATCAAGTAAAATCGACGCTTGAAACTCAAAGCCATTATCCGAGCGCACTCGTTTGACTGATTGGCCAAATTGAGTTCGAACCATGTTTAGAAATTTAATCAAAGAGGTTGCAACATCAGATTTTCTATGTACAAGATAAACCCAAACACCTCTGCTGTGATCATCAACAATTGATAAAAAATATCGAGTACCACTAAACGTGTCACATTTATAAGGACCCCAAATGTCACAATGTAATAATTCAAAACAATGAGAAGTAACTGTTGTGCTAATGGGAAAAGGTAAACGAGTTTGTTTAGCTCGAATATAAGAATCACAAAAGTTAGGGTTCTTTCCACGAGCCTTCAAGGAACAAATGTGTTTTAATTTTCCATCGGAGGCATGTCCCAAACGTTTATGCCATAATTCTGAATCACCAACAACGGCTAAGACGGCCCCCTCAATTTTCGACGGCTCAAGGTAGTACATAACATCACAATGCCTACCCACTCCAATCAGCCTCCTCGAGGGTAAGTCCTGTAAAATACAGAAGTCACGGAAAAAGGTGAACACACAATTCAATTCATTGGTAAGACGACTGACTGAAAGAAAATTGCAATGAAATTGTGGTATGAATAAAACGCGACTAAGACACAACCCGTTCCCTAATACGAGTCGACCAATTGAGTGAACCGAAACCATATCACCGTTTGGTATTTTCACAAAAGGTTCTGAATGAGTAGATACGCCATCAATCAATGCACCGACATGGCACGTAATGTGTTCGGTTGCCCCCGAATCTATGATCCAAGATCGTGTGTGATTTGCCATATGTGCCGTCGGTGTCGTCGAAGAAACTTCTCCAGCTTGAAACTCATTGTGCATAAATTCAATCAACCGAGTCATCTGCTCAACGGTTAACCCAGGTACGGTAATTGCTACGTCGACGACCATATTAAGTTGCAGCGGAAATATAATTTTATAATGGTGAGAGAGTTACCAGAATCGGCGCTCTGATGCCATGATAATATTTGCAAGTGTATAAAGAAAAAGTATTTCTCATTAATTGAAAACTGCCGTGTGGAGTAGAGTATATATACATAAGAATGGGCCTTTTCAACTATGGTCCAATGCTGAAATAAAGAAACAAAATAATTAAATTAGGAAACTAAATATTTGAACAATCAAATATTAGATACGCTGTTAATTATCATCAAATATACTGCTGAATATTTGATGATAGAAGATATACTCCAATAAAACTAATCAAACACAAACAAAATTAAGAACATAAGAATAATATGTACGAGAAATTTAGGAGAGAAAAAAATTGGTACGAAAAATTGAAGGTCTCTAAGTTACGGGACTAAAAATGAAATGATTTATATATCAAATAGCAGCACTGATGGAATCCAACTCAAACAGAGATTTGAACACTCTAAGTCAACCCATGTGCCAACGAATTGCTGATCCAACATGTGGCAATGTCTTGAAATGTCAATTTTTAGCAATTTTTTTGGAGATAACAACGACCAATTCCAATATGTGGCAATGTATAAAGTGTATATCCAAGATATAAAATGTTGGCAATCTACTCTTTATATTTTGGAGATAGCAACGACCAATCCCACATGCTCAAACACCTTGACAAAGGTCAACTTTGAATGCAAATTATAGTTGGATTTTTTTTTTTGGTTTCGATCTAAATTAGATTGCAATTCGTGATTTTCTAAATAAGTTGAACCTTCAATGGGGTGTTAGGGCATAAGGTTGGTTGTGCCTTCAAAAACGAAAATGTCTTTGACTACATGCCAACTTATTATACCTTTTTCATACCCCAAATTTCAATCCTTTGAAACACCTTTGAGAATTTGCAGCCACTTAACTGTAGAGGGACAATATCTCTTGAAATGCACCTCCAGTCTTTCTAGAGAATGTTGCATTCCAAAATGCACCTATGATGTTAATCCGCGGGAGAAGAATGGTATGCCAGTTCCGTAAAAAACAATTGCTGGCATGACAATGTAGCTTTAAATGGTGAATGGTGATATGTCGATAATTTAAAACGAAAAAATGATATCTCCAATTATCGCCACATCATCACATAAGGCTACATACATAGTGTTGGGATATGAATCCTAGAACAAGTCCTAAATGATGAATAAAAGATGAAGTTTTGATAAAGCCAAAAGTAGTATGAATATTTTCTAAGTGTTGATTGATCTAGTCTAGTTGAGTTAAGTCATCTTGTACAAGACCAGTAGAGTTCACATAAGTTCACATGAAAAGATAAGTACAGTTTATAAGTACTTCATATGTGTTTACAGTATTTGTTTAAGTTTGTTACTGAGCTATTTAAATGTTGTATAGAGCTCATGTTGTTTTTATATGTAATAGATTAGTTTTATTGTATAGTTTATAAGTTGACTAAGCTTGTATTATGAAAGCTTAAAGTAATGTAATAGTCTTGATAGGTTTAGTATAGTCTACTGATTGAACAAGGAAGACCAGACAAGAAGAGTTGAAGTCTACTACTCAAGACAGGAGGACTACAAAACAAGACAAGTACATACAAGTCTACTCAAGACAAGTCAACGTGAAGATAGTTAGTTAGAAGCGCGTGAAAAGATAAAGATATAGAAGTTAGTTATGGAATAACTAATTCACAACAAGAAACGCGTATATGGATAAGAAGATTCAGTTGAAGGTAGTTATCAAGAAAAGTTGGTTACAACTGATTAGTTCTTGATTTCAGAAGTTTATAAATACTTCATGGTGGTGATCATTTGAAGACTACTGATACACTGAAAATCTACATACTCAAAGTAAAGATATATTCGAAGTTTACTCTCAGAGTTGATTGAAGTTCAGATAGAAGCCAGAAGACAAGTGAAGAATCAAGAA
The DNA here is from genome assembly GCA_963675135.1 of Galeopsis tetrahit. Lineage (NCBI taxonomy): Eukaryota > Viridiplantae > Streptophyta > Magnoliopsida > Lamiales > Lamiaceae > Galeopsis > Galeopsis tetrahit. The sequence continues at coordinate 7,129,740 of OY776126.1, forward strand.
GGCTACTACTGAAGATCAGAGAAGTTTTTAGTTTTTGTTTTGTTATTTTTCAAGGTGCTAGATACTTGTAAAATTTCTAGTTAGATCGTAGACATATCTGGAGGTATAGTCTGTTGAAGATCTAAGTCTTCTTCTTGGGACTTTAAAGACAGGAACATACACTTGTACTCGATTGGAAGAGTTTAGTGGAAACATCACAACTGGGTTTGTGAGAGTGGATGTAGACAAGTTGTCGAACCACTATAAATCTCGTGTTTGATTTACTTTACTGTTTTGTTTGTTGTTTAATTGATTAATTGTTTAGTTAATTGAATTACATAACTGAACTAGACTAGCTGAGTATACATAAAACAGAGTTCTCGAATTAAGTTGAGTATAAACTTTAATTGGGCTCATTGTTAATTTCGTATTCCGCACATTGTAATTCTGATATATCGAAAGATTTTAGAAAAGTCTATTCACCCCCCTCTAGACATTTTCTTTAGCTTCCCTCGATATTAACTCAACTTAGGGACCTACACATAGGTATAATGTTTTCAATTATTTTTTCAAAAACTGTCAATGCGATTTTTTCCACCGATCAATATCATTATAATGGATTGTAAGAGCATTCTAGAATGCGCATTATCCTCATCCGTAGTTCAATCTAACCTACAACATGATTTCATGAATGTAACAATCACCTGAATGACTAGAAGAACATTTCAAAGTATTGTGTGTTTAGTAAATAGAATAATCAAGTTGTAAGCCATGCTCAAAAGTATATTACAAACTATTTACAACTGAGTTAGGAATAAAGTGTAGTATCCAAGATATAAAATGTTTGCAATCTAAAATTTCTTTTTTGGAGAAGGCAACGACCAGCCGCATGTTCAAACCCCTTGACAAGGGTCCAACTTTCAATGTAAATTATAGTTGGATTTTTTGTTTTGGTTTCTTAGATTGCAATTTGTGATTTTCTATATAAGTTGAACCTTCAACGGGGGTGTTAGGGCACACGATTGGTCATCGCATTCAATGAAGAAAATGTCTTTGATTGCCAACTTATTATATAATGGATATTATAACTTTTTCATACCCCAAATTTCAATCCTTTGAAATACATTTGAGAATTTGCAGCCACTTAACTATAGAAGGGCGACAATATCTCTTGAAATGCACTTCCATAGTTTCTGGAGAATGTTACATTCAAGAAACCATGTTACGTAACGAACATGATTTCATGAATGTAACAATCACCAGAATGACTAGAAGAACATTTCAATCCTTTGAAATACATTTGAGAATTTGTAGCCACTTAACAATAGAAGGGCGACAATATCTCTTGAAATGCACTTCCAGAGTTTCTGGAGAATGTTACATTCAAGAAACCATGTTACGTAATGAACATGATTTCATGAATGTAACAATCACCATAATGACTAGAAGAACATTTCAATCCTTTAAAATACATTTGAGAATTTGCAGCCACTTAACTATAGTTAAGGATGACAATATCTATTGAAATGCACTTCTAGAGTTTCTGGAGCATGTTACATTCAAGAAACCATGTTACGTAACGAACATGATTTCATGAATGTAACAATCACCGGAATGACTAGAAGAACATTTCAATCCTTTAAAATACATTTGAGAATTTGCATCCACTTAACTATATAAGGACGACAATATCTCTTGAAATGCAATTCCAGAGTTTCTGGAGAATGTTACATTCAAGAAACCATGTTACGTAACGAACATGATTTCATGAATGTAACAATCACCAGAATGACTAGAAGAACATTTCAATCCTTTAAAACACATTTGAGAATTTGGAGCCACTTAACTATAGAAGGACGACAATATCTCTTGAAATGCACTTCCAGAGTTTCTGGAGAATGTTACATTCAAGAAACCATGTTACGTAACGAACATGATTTCATGAATGTAACAATCACCAGAATGACTAGAAGAACATTTCAATCCTTTAAAATACATTTGAGAATTTGGAGCGACTTAACTATAGAAGGACAGCAATATCTCTTGAAATGCACCTCCAGAGTTTCTGGAGAATGTTACATTCAAGAAACCATAAAATACATTTGAGAATTTGGAGCCACTTAACTATAGAAGGACAGCAATATCTCTTGAAATGCACTTCCAGAGTTTTTAGAGAATGTTACATTCAAGAAACCATGTTACGTAACGAACATGATTTCATGAATGTAACAATCACCAGAATGAATAGAAGAACATTTCAATCCTTTAAAATACATTTGAGAATTTGCAGCCACTTAACTATAGAAGGATGACAATATCTTTTGAAATGCACTTCTAGAGTTTCTGGAGAATGTTACATTCAAGAAACCATGTTACGTAATGAACATGATTTCATGAATTTAACAATCACCAGAATGACTAGAAGAACATTTCAATGTACTGTATGTTTAGTAAATAAAAGCCTTGTTACATAACGAACTTAAACGGTAACATTAACCGGCACTCATTCTTTATTAAGAAGTTTCATTAAATCCAATTTCCCCAAATTAAGAATCATAATCATTAACCAACACCTGCAAATCCAACGTAAATTTATAGCTCGATAGTTATGCAAATGAACCAAAAATATACCAACAGTACCCAAAGCTAGCTACTTACATTAATCATAAACTTACACTGTTCCACCGGATGCTCTCTTAGCCATCACGCTCCATCCGCTAGGAATTTGTGGATCATCATCACCCTTGAAGTCTGTCAATCCAATTATTATATTGCTCTGCAATAAAACGCAAATTAAGAATCATAACCAACACCTGCAAATCCAAAATAAATTAACAACTTATGCAAATGAAGCAATAATATACCAACACCAAAGCTAAATTTATGGTATTAATTAATAATCGGAAAAACATATAAATTCAGGAGAAAAACAGAAACATAACTGAATGAAATGACAAATCAAACGAATTTGAGATGAAACCTTGCTTTTACCGAAAAACAACAGCAAATTTAATTTCACTTCTTAGATCTGAAAAGCAAATCAGCCAATACATACGAATCGCAACACCAATGCATTCAATTTTAAAAAAAAAAAGAATCAATATATATATATATATAGCAGATCTTTTAAAATCAATATACAGTCAAAAACAATAAATTTACAACTTCTGCAAATCAATATTCATAAAAGAATCGAAAAACATATATATAAATTGAGGAGAAAAATAGAAAATGAGGAAGTGGCGACAAAGACAAGATCAAACCTTATTGCCCGCAATGGAGATCCAATCTGGAATTAGAGTAAGAGGAAGAGAAGATCAAACCTTCAATGGATATCCAAGATCTGGAATTGAAAGGAAATGAAATTGGAGATTTAGTGTGAAAAGGATATATGGATGGAGGTGTGTAATAGGAGGGGCTAGGGTTGGGCGTATTTATACTAAAAATGGATCGAACTTTAAAATGGATTCACATTATAAAAATTGACCAATAAACTAAATTTCAAACATTGCAAATCAATGTTTGGCAAGTATGATTTACCTCTCTTGTGTGGTTTACGGATTACTGCAAGATTTATTGCAAGAAAATGATGAATGAATTAAGCAATAATTCTGATTTTTCTGGACATTGTTTGTCAATTATTATCTGAAAAACCACGGTTTTGCCTTACTAGCAGAATCAAATAGATCATTAGCAATAGCTCCAATTTTTATACGTACATATTACCTTTTAAAACATTGATTACCTATAAGGGCTTACAAATTCACGATTAAAATAAGTCCACTTGATTTACTATCTACCTTAAACCAACATTCTATAAAATGAAACCAGAATGATATAAAATTATGTCATAAAAAAGATTTTACGCAGTAATCCCTTGATCAGAAAAATTACGTACGTGCACCCAACTGCATAGTACAATTGAGTTACAATTTTGATTTGGTTATAACATGGCGGGTCAAAATTTCAATTGGGCAATAATATGAGATATATCCAAATCACTTGAAATTCAATTGTATGTTATGTACTCAATTGCATACAAGAATTTGTCTATGTTAGTGTGTGTGACCTGCTAGTCCCAATTTCGACCTGATATATATATTTGCATGGTGCAGTGGAGTCACAATTTTGACTTGTTTCAATTTGGTGGTTTAAAAATTCAATTAGAAAAATTTGTCAAAGAAGAATAGAAATTAAAAAAAAGTTGGCTAGTTTCTTTCTTTTTTTTTGAAAGGAAAAAGATAATTATATTACCGAGTACCAGAAGTACTCAAAGGAGTGAAGCACTCGAGAGTTACATGAAAATTATAGAAGTGGTGCAACAGCACCAGGTACACCTAGCTACTGGAAATGTCACAAGAATTGTTACAAGCACACTGATGAAGGGCTTGCACACCAGTCATTGAAGGATGTGGAGGCTGGGCAAGTTCTATGCTGCGAGAGGCTGTTCCACGCCATGGATCGGAGTTCATCGAAGATCTTCTCCATTTTGGGATGCTCGTTTGCAAAGATTTTTTCGTTTCGAGCTTTCCAAATGAACCACACTATCATGCACCACAAACATTCCATAATGGGGGTCTTTCGTTTGGATTTCATCAGCCCGCAGAATTGGAGGAAGTGTGCCGCCGGGCTGAAGTGGAGAGCCGGGTTGATGTTGAGCCATCTGCAGCAAAGGTTCCATAATTTTCCAGAGAATCCACAACTGAAGAAGAGGTGTTGAATTGTCTCCTCTTCTTGACCGCAGAGAGTGCATGAGAGATCCTCGCCGTCACCAAGGATATTTCGTTTCTTTAGTTCGGACCTAGTCGCCAATCTTTCTCTAATCACCTTCCATGCTAACCCCGAAAATTTAGAAGGGGTTAGGCTATTCCAGATTCTGCGAAGGGCCTCTCGGGAGTTGACGTCTAGAACTTGGGTTGGGGCTGGCAATTCGATACCATCGTACGCTGATTTGGCTGAATATTTTCCGTCACTAGATAGCTTCCAAATCCACGAATCGGCAACATGTTCCTGCAGATTAGTAGAGTCTAGCAAATGAAGTAAATGAGTATTGAGATTTTCTTCCCAAGTGAATAAATCTCTTCTCCAAAGTTCCATTTCCAGTTTCCATTCACCCATTCACCACACTCACTAATCAATGCCTCCTTGTTGGTACAAATTGAGAAAAGTCTTGGGAAGAGTTCACTTAGGCTTATTTAATTTAATAATGTTGGTCTAATGTTGGTACAAATTGAGAAAAATATGTTAATTTAATAATGTTGGTCTAAATAGAGATAATTTCACTTTATGTCCCCTAACTTAGGCTTATTTAATTTAAATCTTTTAAATATTCACTTTTTGAATATAGGTCCTAGGGTTTTCATTTTGCATCCCTTTCAATTTACATCCTTATTGTCGAAAATCTTTAATTCAAATTCATTCTCTAGTTCATTCGATTAGGATTTTGGTTAGCGGATCGTCTTTCACGTCCATATTTCTTTTGCAATTGAAACCTTGAAATTATTTAAACGGATTTTCCGCAGGTCCAGAACTTGGAAACTAAAGTGTAGAAACTAGGATACAAAATGCAAAACTAGAACTCTAGTAATTTTGATTGTCGTTTCTACTAGTCTTGTTTGCGTATGTGATCTATAAGATTTATTTAACTTGTGCGATTTATGTGGAAAGTTTACTTTAATTTTAAGACTATTTATAAAATCGGCAAAGTCTTAAGCTTTGCTGCGTAAAAGAACCATTAATTTATGGAAATGTCCAAATAACACATTTTTATTCAATTGCAATGCATTTAAAAACAACCTTTAGTTAATCTAATACATATTAGGAAGTTTTCAATAGTTAAAAAAAAATCATAAACGACTAGGACTGAAATTGATAAAAAGGATGTGATAGCACTTACTTTTTTGAATAACTTTAAAGAACACAGTTTAACGCCCTAGTTAAAATTCAAGAATAATCTTAGAATATTTAATATAGTTATATTTAAATTATTTCATGGATTTAATTGTAAAATAACTACGAACGTGAAAGACGGCCCGCCAACCAAAACCCTAATCGAATGAACCAAAGAATGAACAACTTTCATGAAAGAATTATATGCAATATAATATTACGATAAAGTACTTAAGGAATATTTATAATCAAGAATAATGGATAATGGATAACTTAAACATGGAAAATCAGTGCTAAGTGAAGTGCGGTCCACATCAAAGCTTAGAAGATCCTCGGCGCCACATTTAAGCTTTCGAAGCCATTTTTTAGTTTATAGCTTTTATTAAAGTTAAAGAGCTGGTCGGGTGACACTATTTGTATAGCCGATGAAAGGGGAAGTATATCATATGTTGCAGGGGTTTACTAGTATATCTACTAGCTCCTCCATGTCACATTGTCTAATGACTGTTTCGTATTTTTGCACAATTTAATCACAAAAATAACTTACCTAAAAGTTTATGGGTTCGTTATAGTACTGCAAGTATAAGACCAAGTAGTTATCGTCCAAGGACCTACGAGAGCGTGAAGCCCCAGAACTATACGTCGGAATGGTGTTATAGAAGATAAACGGGAGGATAAAGCAAATACCAATAAAAAAAAGAAACAGTAAGTAAACAACTAAAACTAACACTCAAGATGAAAGTGCAAGTGGAAGAATTGCTTCGGGTGTCTTCCTTATGTGGGATCAGTAATGAATTAACAAACTAATCACAATAATTAAGTCTAGTGTTTTGAATTATGCTAAAGGATATCACATATATGTGTAGACTAATCCCTCGTGAGGCTCAAGTGAACACGTGCACTAATTAAGAACATAATTGCATCATCAATGGGCAAAATCAAACTACTTATACAGAACATAATTACATCAACAGAACATAATTACATCAACAATGGGCAAGAACAAAACTTAGAAAAAAATAAAAAATGAAAAGCTTATTTTCAACAAAGCAGACATCTGTTGGAACGCCCTCATGTCATGTTTGTACTTTTGATAATAAAGTTGCGTTAAAACGATGTATTTTGGTCATTATTGGACTGGGCCCTTCCCCATAAGGCCCCACCGTCGGGCATATGCGCCCTCTTGCTACCCATATGCGAGGCGCCGTCTTAGCCTTCCCTGAACAGGATCGCTCCCACACCTGTAGCGTTCGTGATCGACATCCTCAACTGTGTATCGATCGAAAGGGAGGCGGCACAGCCCCCAACCAAAGTCAAAGTCCACTTTTTGGGACTAATTAAAGAAAATAGTAACCTCTACAACTACTTAGGGGAAAACTGCTTTCGTTTCCAAAACGGCTAATTAGCCCGAATTAAGGGAATACGGGGATATAGCTCGAAATAGAGAACACTTATGTCGACACTGGTTTGTTGATCAAACATACTCCCATCAACTCTGGTTTGTCGACCAAAAATACCTTCGTCGATAAGATTTTGTCGAAAGAAATTTTAAAAAAAAAGGAAAGAAAGCATACCTGGGTAAAAGACGAAAAAACCCCTCAACTAACTAATCCCAAAATACATGAAAATAAGGAACTAGAATAACCATGAATAAGAAACCCACACGTCTACTTCTTATACTTACATCGTTGATACACAACAAAATCGTTTTTGGTACTTCATGAAAAAACAACTTAATTAACACATAAATAACTACATTTTGATCAAGTTTTAAATGGTGATGTAGCAACAATTGAAAATGACTATTACATACTCAGTTGCCACCACATCATCACTAAATCATTCATAGTAGGGTACTATGTCTTCAAATATTTTTCTAGGAACTGCCAATTTCTATATTATAACGTTTGTCAGAAAGGGTTTTTTTCACCTTTGGGGTTTTCTTTCTTTCTGTTGGTCCCAAAAGGAGTGTGAAACGTGTATTGGGGGTGGGGAATATGCCAAGTCCTATAAAAATACTCAATGAAATATTCTAACAGAACTTAACAGTAAGCAACTTATATGCGGAATAAATGATAGACCCTATTATACTCCTTAAACAATATGCACTCAAATACTTAACAACCAAATAAGCAGTTGTATCAACTAAAAACTTAAGTAATAAGGTAAATGCAGTAAATAAGAACACAAGACGTATAGTGGTTCGGAGGCTAAACTGCTTCTACGTACGTCCACTCTCCTAATTTAATAGGATAATTCCTTAATCACTTGGAATTAACTTGTTTTTACAGTGCCAATGTGCACTCTACTTCTTCTTCTCTTCTCTTGATTTCTTACAACCTTCTCTAGTTGTAATACTCTCAAACTTCTACGAACTCAACAATACTCTCAAACTATCTCTCAAGATGAAAGTAGGGTTTTATTCTAGTACCAACTTAGTGTGATATCCTTTACAATTTTAGGAATGAATGTAAAGGCTAGGATATCACTTTCTAGGCTTAGGATAATAAAACAATAAGCTTGCCTAGTGGGCACTAATGATAACACTCACAAAAACAGATATGCTTAAAAGCTTTAATCTCTCGAGTGTTTTGAATACTTTTGAATGCTAAAATATTGCTAGAATGTGTATGGCTTGTATGTCCCGTAATCTTGAAATGTTTCAAGATATGACCTATTTATAGATGAAGCAAACTATCTGTTGGTGGAGATAGCAAACTTATCCATAAATTTGAACTTTCAAATTGTTCAGGGGCCTGCATGCAAATAGTACATGCATTCACGTCCATTCTGATTTTTGCATTCCATTCTCAGAATTTGTTATGCGCAGTGACATGTGGTAGCAAATCATTGGCTATTTTGGAATAATTTTGTCCTTCCAGTTAACGGTCTTGTACTGGGTAAATGCCTTGTCATCCATCGTCTTTGACCATAAGTGTGTCAAGTCCAAAGTATATGAACATCCAAATTCATCATACTTGACTTTTATTTTTCAGCATACTTGGCTTCATGGATCCTTGTCACTTGTTCATAACACTTCAACTTCTTGTCTTCCATGCTACTTGTCTTCATGCTCTTTGTGCTTCTAGGTCATTTGACATAGATTCAAGAACAATCTATCTAATTAAAAATTAAAGCTCCCTACTATATATGAGCTTTTCTAACCTGAAAACCTAGACTTCACAAATCATCATACTTGGGGTTTTACTTAGGGTTTTGGTATCTAATCAAAATCAAATTTTCTTTTATTAATACAAACCATATCCCAACAATTCCCCCCTTTTTTATGATGCCAAAACCTACTTACTTCAAAAGATCCATAAAGATTTATTTTTTCAGTAGATTTGGCAAAACAAAAGGACAACTAGCATGTAATTTCTATACTTAGAAAATTTTACAGAATATTTTCAGATTGCCAAACCTATAAAGGCTAAGTTCTCTGAATTCTATAAAACTTAAATTAAGCACAAAATCATTTAATCTTTAAGCTAGAGCCTAGTTTTAGACAAATATAGCATAGATAAAAAGACTTAAAATTGTTGTCTGGTGCATATATAAACAATCATCATCCAGGTAAGATAACACAGATTAAGAGTAGAAGGTTGTAAATTCTAGCTCTTTAAGGAGGAACAATTGTTCAGAATTTAAAATAAAACACAAATAGAAAGTTCATGAAAGTTTTTGAATCTTGACTTGACCTTCAACAACTTCATCACATGCTTGCATTTGTCTTCTTCTTCAGAAAGGTTGGAAGTTCCTAGCCTTGAACAATGGAGTCAGCCCATAAGATGCAAAGTGCCTGTTCTTCAAGGCCATAACCTCTTCATTCTTTCCAATCAAGTCTTCATCTTTGACAAGTTGCACAAATTCATCAGTGATGGCTTTCCTGTCAATTCCACTGCCATCAACCTTCATTGGTGGAGTCCAGAAGATCTGTTCAGGAGCTTTAACAATCACATTCTCCTTCTGAGCAACTCATAATATTTTGGGATACAGATCTGGATAGTTCTCCATCTTGAACCCTTCATACAGACCATCAATGTCTTCAAAGTCTCCCTACCTCCTGACAACATAAAAGAGATGATCCCATACTCTTTTTGCTTCTTCCCAAACATCATTAAGTTCAGCAAGAACCCATTTGTCAGTGTGAGGGAATCTTTTCAGAGTTACAAGCTTCCTTTTAGCCCTGTTCTCCATCATCAAGGCATATGAACTCTTGTAAGATTTTGAATTTCCTGTAAGAAAATCTTTGTGCCTTTTCAGTGTGCATTCTTCAGCATTTTTGAACATTTTAGTACTTTCTTCAATCACAAGCTTCCTCACTCCTCTTCTGGTCTCTGCATCCTGACCAGCTCCTTCTGCAAAGATGTTGGCAACCTCCTCAAAACCAGGAGTATTGGCTTTTGCAGATTCAACAACAACAGTTTCATGAGTAGCTATTCCGACAAACAACTTTTCCTCCCTTCTTACTAAGGTCGAGGTCTCCATTTCTTCCATCTCTTCTTCATCATCAGGTTCACTGGATTTATACTTCTTGCTTTTCTCATAGTTAGTTAGTTCAGCTAGCTTCTTTCTTTTTTGAGTTGGTTTTCTTAACTTTCCACTTCTGGTTTTGGGGCAATCCTCTTCTTTAGTAACATCAGTAATCTCCAGAGCTTTAGCTTTCCCCTTGCCAGTGCCTTTGTTACCTTCCCCCTTACTCTTACCTTCCCCCTTTTTGGCATCATCAAATGCCTCAATATTAATGGGGTCAGCAGGTTTGGCATCAATCTTAGCCATTGTTAGTGATAACTCTTATTGATGGGTGTCCATTCTCTTCACCTGAGTAGAAATGGGATCAACATGGCTTAGCAGAAAGGCAGAAATAGTGGAACTTACAGATTCATCCACTTGCTTCTTCACAACTTGATCAACTTGGTTTCTCATCACTCTTATCACTTTCTCCAAGTTGGCTTTGAAAAGATCAGAAGAAGCATCTAGTGAACTCTTTATTGTCTCCCTTATCAATTGATCTTTTTGACTCTCCATTGACTGAGTCAATTTATCAATATCCTTTGACAACATCTGAGAGATTTCTTCTTTCTCCTTGGCAACTTCATCTTTAATCTTCAGAATATCTTCTCTTTTTTCCTTCTTTATCAAATCTTTTTTAGTGTGGAAATATGTGGTAACAACATTTGACATGATCTGGGATGACTCACCAACCTTGATGGTTGAGTCCTTCACATCTTTTCCAACATCCTCCAATTTCTTGTCAAAAGAAACAAAATTTTTCTCCACAGCTTCCAGCTTGATGGTTGTAGAGTTCATCTTTTCCTCCAAACTCTCAACTTTGATACACAATTTCAAGGAATTGTTATCAACAGTTTCCTCCAAATTCTCCATCCTTCTTGTCATTCTCCTTGCCTTTGAGTTCAGATTCAGCAATGACTTATATTGGGCTTCATTTGTGGGAATGATTGTTTCATCCAAACTATCTCTTACATATTTTCCCATGTTTAGACATAGTCCTACTACATTCTCCATTCTTTCCTTTTCAACAGTTTCAATTTGTTCAATCTGAGTATTGAACTCCACTTGCAAAGCTTTCAACCTTTTCTCCTCTTCTTCAATGATGCAAACTTCAGTCAGTGGCAATGCATCAAGGTGAATTGGGAACTCCATCGAGGTTGATGGTGCTGCAGCTATTGCCTCATTTTCCAAGGTCTTCTCCATAGCAGCTTGTTCCTCTGATTTCACAGCATCTCCCACAACAATATTGGCCTCAACTTCATCTTTCTTGGCCTCAACTTCAATGACTTCAGTAGGAGTTGGTTTAACTAACTCAGCATCATTGATAATAGGATGTTCAACAATTTTGTCAATTGGAGCATCATCCATCATGACAATCTCCATAGATTCAGTAATTTCAACAGTAGTTTGAATAGCTGGCTGGGCTTCTTCTCTAATTTTTTCAATCAATTGACCTTGGTCAATCTCCTCAATCCTTTCTCCTTCACTTGAATATTCTTTATATCTTCAATGACAGTCTTTACTCCATCAAAAAAGTATTTTTCAACAGCAATATCTCCTTCATTGTTGTCCTCCTCCATATTGACAGCATCATTCTTTTTTGCTTTCATCTTCTTTGTCCTCAACATTTTTGGACATCTCCTATGTTTTGTCCTCAGTCTTCTTGGACATGCTTTCTTCCTCTTGTTCATCCTCCTCCATTTTATCATCAATATTTAAATCAATTCCAGAGATAATTGATTGAATACCCTCCTTCTGAATTTTTATGTTTACCAAATTGGCAAACAACTTCTCATCTGTCAACTCAAAAGTAGATTCCCCTTCAACAAACTATGTCAACCTTGTCTCCTCATTCTCCCACCAGTCAAGTCCCTTGGACTCAATGACCTTCCCAATGTTATACATAGACTTCTTCCTTATGTTTACAATCAACCTAAGATCATAGAAGATGGATCTTAAGTCTGGATATCTGGAAAGTTGGGGGTAAAGCCGGTCTAAGAAGAATTTGGATTCATCTCTTAGTGACATTTCATAAGTGTAATCTTGGGCTTTATCTGACTTGGGTTAGGGTTGGGATGAAGTTTCTTCAAAATCAGTAGGTATGGGGGTATCAGATTTGTAGGTGATTTTTAGAATGGTTGGATCATTCAAGTGTGGGGTGGTTTCAATAATTTTTGAAGGGTGGGTTGGTGGTTCTGGATCATTCAAATCCAGCTCTCTTGGTGACATTTCTCCTTCATTATTACCTTCATCATCATCTTGTTCATCAACATCCATCTCCTCATCAGAAGTATCATCTTACTCTTCTGCAGTTTTTTCTCCACTTGAACTAGGGCTTGACATGACCCTTTTCTTCTTGGATGATTGTTCAACCTCCTTTCCTTTTCCTTCTTTCTTTGCTTTTTCAAGAATGCTAATCCCCACCTATGTTGCTTCAACACTCTTTTGCTTAGCATATTTGGCTTGAAGTCTTAGGTGATTTGATTTCCAAACCCAATCTCTTCTGGGTTCTTACAGATAGCTTCCTGAACAGAATTTTGGTGGTGTTGAACTTGACTCCATCTTCAAAAATGTCTCCAGGTCCTTTCTTGTACAGGAATGCAGCAACTTTAGTGCAAAAAGTAAGTTTCTTCTCTATGAACACCTTCCTCACATCAACAATCTTGAATTTTGCTTTCTCCTCTGCTAGTTTCTTTAAAAAGTAGCCTTTCCAGTTCATTGGTTTCCTTCCTCCATCAATGACTGCTTTCATCAACCTTACTTTTGATTTTTGTTGATCTGATCATAATTAACTACCTGTGGTGCACATGACAACTTTTGCAACCACATCTAGTAGAAGTTGATAGTCCTTCTTTAGAACTCTTTTATGTAATCCAGATTTGAGAGGTACTGGCTTATCCATCCATTGATTTGCAACTTCTTGCTCCTGATGTCTCATGTATTCTTCAGGATCCTCTCCAGTAGCATTCAAGCCAAAGAAGTCATCAAAGTCTTCTTCAGTGAACTCAAACTTCTGAGTTGTCTTCTTGGTTGTATCCGGCTCATGAGTCATGATGTATCTAGATCCAGAGCTTTTCTGAGTGAAGGTGCCTATGAACTGAGTGGTTGCTAGTTCCAGGAATGGCTTCAAGCCATTTTCTCAATCCAGCTTGCTCAAACCAAGTGACTACCCTCTTGGTGTGTTTGTTTGACAAATTGTCAAAGCAAATAGTCTGCTCAAAATGGAGCATGGTTGCTTCACTTAAGTAGTTCCAGTTGATGTCATAATTAGGATGATTGAAGTCAACTAAAATAAGATTAAACATAATATTAGTATGTGTATTCTTCAAAATCATGTGAATCCAGAATCTTTCCTATTTTAGCACTAAAACATGTTTAGACTAAGCTTAACCAGCATTTTAGTAATCAAATCTAAGATTTATTGTGGATAAACACTAAAACATTTCTAACGCGACAATATCATATCCAACAATGTATTTTTCATTTAATCACAATATCCTGATCTGATACATGCAAAAACTTGAAGGATTCTTAAACATTTAAAGTTCTCAGCAATAAAAATAGCATCAATCTGTCAGTATATCATTCAATAAATATAGAATTCGCAATTCTAGTATTTAAAATTCAAAACACAGTCATTTAAGAGTAAAACAGAGCATGTTGTGTGTTTAGTGATCTTGATCGATTATGCATGTTTGTTTAAGAGATGAAAAATGATTACTAACCCATTTCCATAGTCATTTTAGTGAAAGAGTAGAGCTTAAAGCAGAGCTTGAGGATTTTTGAGAAATTTTAGCTTAGGGCTTTTCCAGAAAATTTTAGAATTCGTAAATGATGAAGATTTCTAAGTCCTGCTTTTATATATGCTCTCAGCTGAACGTTTAAAAATTGTCAGGTGTAGAGCCGAGATTTTAATTTGATTAAAATCAAGGGCTCAGATCAATTTTGTTACACCAAAGGACGCAAATGTCGTGTCCAATGAACAGTAAGGCACTTTTTCAGAAAATCGTGCAATTGATCGTCTTTTAGCAAAAATCTCTTGTTTGTCGATTATGAGCATTAAATGCGTACTATAATGGTGAACAAAGTTTTAACTTCTATGAAAAGAAAAACTTATCCGCAGCCAAGTGACAACTTGACTGAATAAACCTTGACAACTTCTATGTGTACATTCAATTTTTTCCAAAAAATGAATCAAATAATATATATAGCAGATTTCATAAAATCAATACACAGTAAATTGGAGAATCATAACCAACACCTGCAAATCCAAAATAAATGCAAATGAACCAAAAATATATCAACACCCAATTAAAGCTACTTATATTAATTAAAGAATCGAAAAATCAAAATATAAAAATTGAGGACAAAAGTAGAAAATAAGGAATTGAAGTGGCAATTAACGAATCAAAGTGAATTAGTGTAACTGGAAGACAAGATCAAACCTTATTGCCTGCAATGGAGATCCAATCTGGAATTGAAAGGAAATGGAATTCGAGATTTAGTGTGAAAAGGATATATGGATGGAGGTGTAATAGGAGGGGTAGCTAGGGTTGGGAGTATTTATACTAAATGGCAAGGCGGAGTCACCGAGGGAGCCCACTTTAGGGTTTCACATTTTCAATTCAACAACCTCTATTGCACCCACTACATTATTTGTTTATTTACATTTTTTATTGAAAAATATTAAATTATTTATTATTTAATTAAAAGTATTCTTTTCGCTCAATCTGAGATAACATTTTTTAATAATAAAATGTAATTATGCTTATAATAATATTTTAGTTGATACTCTTTTAATATTAATATAATTATGAAGTAAAAATTCTAAAATTCCATAGTTAATTAAATTGTTATTAATTATAGGTTTATATGTTAATATAATAATGTTGGTGTAAATAGGGATTATTTCATTTTATGTCCCCTAACTTAGGCCTATTCAATTTAATATTTTTTAAATATTCACTTTTCAATATAGGTCCTATATAGGTTGTCCAATTTACATCCTTTTTTGTACGTCCTTATTGTCGGAAATCTTTCAAATTCACCAGAAATGTGAGTGTGTGGCTCGCACATGTGGAATGAATTGAAAATTCCGACAAAATTTTCAATTTACGTCTTGTAATTATAAATCAATTTATTAAATCTCGAAAATAATGAATTATGGACTGTTATATTCATTTTAAGAATTTGATTCTAAAACAGTTTTTCAATCTAAAAAGTGATGAAATAGACGAACTTATCCCGACAAAGCACCAAGAAATACGACACGCTCTTGTAATGATGCAAATTAAGTATCTCAATTGAACATGAGCTGGCTGACTAGCAAATGGAGCAGTAAACATGCTAGCTACAAGAAAAATATCCATGTCAGATGTTGCATTCCAATAACTATGTTTTGGTTCAAATTGGACTAAGGAGGAAAAGGCATTTGAGAATTCTCATGCAGAGAAAATCTGTTGTGAAGTGCAGAGAAGTAGCCAAGAAACCAAGAACGAATTAACAGAATAGATCAAGAACACAGCTCTCGCTGCCCACAAGTGATTTATGTACTGTGAATCGATTGAATAGATTCTGTAACAGACTTCGTTTCCACCCCCTATATATTCATTTATAAAAATCTGCTAGACTCTGCAATGGGTTTCGTTTCCAATGTTTCATTTCGCCTTTGACTGTGCATTGATTTAAAGAAATTTGTTGTTGATTCATTTAAAAGAAAATGATTGTATTGGTGTTGTGATTCTTATGTGTTGGTTTATTTCTGAATTTTAGTTTCTTGTATTTAGCCGAAGAAGCAACAGAAATGTCAGAATTTTCGGGTAATAGGACAGATTACTCAACACACTTTTCTTGATAAGCTCCATGCCAGGTGGTTTTTTTGTAGCAATAAATCTGAAAACAAACTTATCGATACAAACTTATCAAACATGCACCAGTTATAAATTAATTTCATGCAGCATCTATTTTTTTTTTCTTTTTTTGTGACTATTATTTGGTGAATTTAGCATATAATTAATTTGAAGGAGGGTTTTGCTAAAAGAATATTGCAGAAAAATCAGTTAAGTTTGGTTAAATTTATCTTAACAACATCAGAATATTTAACCTGGTAAAAGAATATTGCAGAATATTCTTTATTAAGAAGTTTCATTAAGAAAATAAAAACTTACATAGCAGGCAGCATTGTTCCACTAGGATTTGTGTAGTATCCAAGATATAAAATGTTTGCAATTCCACATGCTCAAACACCTTGACAAAGGTCCAACTTTCAATGCAAATTAATTATAGTCGGATTTATATAAGTTGAACCTTCAATGGGGTGTTAGGGCTTCTGGTTGGTCGTCGCCTTCAAAGACGAAAATGTCTTTCATTGCCAACTTATTATATAATTGATATTTTCTCTACATTGATCTCTTTTTTTTTTTTTGAACAGAAAAAGGGAATTATATTATCAGAGTACCAGTGGTACTCGAGAATGAGAAGGATTGATCTCTTGAAATGCACCTCCACTCTTTGTGGAGAATGTTGCATTCAAGAAACCATGTTGTGGTTCAAATTTGACTAAGGAGAAGGATACGCCCTTTCCTGGATGCACCTACGATGTTGATCAGTGGGAGAAGATCGAATGGTATGGCAGTTCCGTAAAAAACAATTGCTGGCATGACAATGTAGCTTTAAATGGTGATATGTCGATAATTGAAAACGAAAAACGATATCTTCAATTATCGCCACATCATCACATAAGGCTACATACTTATAATGTTTTCAATTGTTTTTTCAGAAACTGTCAATGCGATTTTTTCCACCAATCAACATCGTTATAATTGATTGTAAGTGCATTCAGGAATGGGCATTATCCTCGTCCGTAGTAATCCAAACTACAACATGATTTCATGAATGTAACAATCACCAGAATGACTAGAAGAGCATTTCATACCCCAAATATAAATCCTTTGAAATACATTTGAGAATTTGCAGCCACTTAACTATAGACAGACGACAATATCTCTTGAAATGCACCTCCAGAGTTTCTGGAGAATGTTACATTCAAGAAACCATGTTACATAATGAACATGATTTCATGAACGTAACAATCACCAGAATGACTAGAAGAACATTTCAATGTATTGTATGCTTAATAAATAAAAGCCTTGTTACATAAGGAACTTAAACGGTAACATTAACTGGCACTCATTCTTTATTAAGAAGTTTCATTAAATCCAATTTCCCCAAATTAAGAATCATAATCATTAACCAACACCTGCAAATCCAACATTAATTTACAGGTACTTATGCAAATGAACCAAAAATATACCAACAGTTCCCAACGCTAGCTACTTATATTAATCATAAACTTACATTGTTCAACCCGATGCTCTCTTAGCTAGCCATCACGCTCGATCCGCTAGGAATTTGCGGATCATCATCACCCTTGAAGTCTGTCAACCCAATTATATTCCCCTGCAATAAAACGCAAATTAAGAATAATAACCAACACCTGCAAATCCAAAATAAATTTACAACTTATGCAAATGAAGCAATAATATACCAACACCCAAAGCTACTTTTATGGTATTAATTATTAATCGGAAAATCATAACAGAAAAACATATAAATTCAGGAGAAAAACAGAAACATAACTCAATGAAATGACAAATCAAACTGAATTTGAGATGAAACCAGCAAATTAAATTTCACTTCTTAGATCTGAAAAGAAAATCAGCCCAATATATACGAATCGCAACACCAATGCATTCAATTTTCCAAAAAATGAATCAATATATAGCAGATCTTTTAAAATCAATATACAGTCAAAAGCAATAAATTTACAACTTATGCAAATGAACCAAAAATATTTACCAACTCCCAATTAAAGCTACTTATATTCATAAAAGAATCGAAAAACACATATATATATATTGAGGAGAAAAATTGAAAATGAGGAAGTGGTGACAGAGACAAGATCAAACCTTATTGCCCGCAATGGAGATCCAAGATCTGGAGTTGAAAGGAAATGAAATTGGAGATTTAGTGTGAAAAGGATAAATGGATGGAGGTGTAATAGGAGGGCTAGGGTTGGGCGTATTTATACTAAGGCAAGGCGGAGTCACCGAGGGAGGCCAATTTAGGGTTTCACATTTTCAATTCAACAACCTCTATTGCACCCACTACATTATTTATTTATTTACATTTTTTATTGAAAAATATTAAATTATTTATTATTTACTTAAAAGTATTCTTTTCGCTCAATCTGAATTAAGTGTTTTAATAATAAAATGAAATTATTCTTATAATTTAGTAGACATTCTTTTAATATTAATATAATTATGAAGTAAAAATACTTTCAAGTATATTCCATAGTTAATTAATTTTTTATTATTTATAAGTTTATATGTTTATATAATAATGTTGGTGTAAATATGGATAATTTCATTTTATGTCCCCTTAGGCTTATTTAATTTAAATCTTTTTAAATATTCAATTTTTCAATATAGGTCATAAGGTGTTCATTTTGCATCACTTTTTATTCAATTTACATCCTTATTGTCGGAAATCTTTCAAATTCATTCTCTAGTTCATTCGATTAGGGTTATGGTTGGTGGATCGTCTTTCACGTCCGTATTTCTTTTTCAATTGAAGTCTTGAAATTATTTAAACGGATTTTCCGCAGGTCTAGAACTAGGAAACTAAAGTGTAGAAACTAGGGTACAAAATGCAAAACTAGAACTCTAGCAATTTTGATTGTCGTTTCAACTAATGTTGTTTGCATAAGTGTTCTATATAATTTATTTAACTTGTGCGATTTATGTGAAAGTCTACTTTAAATTAAAAGACTATTTATAAAATCGGCAAAGTTTTAAGCTTTGCCGCGTAAAAGGATCATTTATGACAAAGGCCAAATAGCACATTTTTATTCAATTGCAATGAATTTAAAAACAACTTTTAGTTAATCTAATACATATAGGAAGTTTGCAATAGTTTACAAAATTTTCATAAACGACTAGGACAGGAATTGATAAAAAGGATGTGATAACACTTACTTTTTGAATAACTTTAAAGAACACAGTTTAACACCCTAGTTAAAATTCACGAATAATCTTAGAATATTTAATATAGACATATTTAACTTATTTCATGGATTTAAGGGGCGTGAAAGGCGGCCCGCCAACCTTTTATTAAAGAATGAACGACTTTGATTAAAGAATAATATGCGATATTACGACAACCTTTAATAAATATTTATAATCAAGAATAATATATTGATAACTTAATTAAACATGAAAAAATTGTGCTAGGTGAAATGCAGTCCACATCAATGCTCAGACGATCCTCAATTAATATTAATATAATTATGAAGTAAAAATACTTCAATTATATTCCACAATTAATTAAATTGTTATTAATTATAAGTTTAGTGTTAATATTACAGAGTTGGTGTAAATTAATAGGAATAATTTAATTTTATGTCCCCTAACTTAGGCTTATTTAATTTAAATATTTTAAATATTTAATTTTTCAATATAGGTCCTAGGGTGTTCGATTTGCATCATTTTTTGTTCAATTTACGTCCTTATTGTCCAATATCTTTCAAATTCATTTTCTAGTTCATTCGATTAGGGTTTGGTTGGTGGATCGTCTTTCACATCCATATTTCTTTTCCAGTTGAAGCATTGATATTATTTAAACGGATTTTCCGCAGGTGCAAAACTAGGAAACTAAAGTGTAATATAACTAGGATACAAAACACAAAACTATAGAACTCTAGGAATTTTGATTGTCGTTTCTACTAGTCTTGTTTGTGTACGTGTTCTATATGATTTATTTAACTTGTGCTATTTATGTGGAAAGTTTACTTTAAATTAAAAGACTATTTATAAAATCGGCAAAGTTTTAAGCTTTGCCGCGTAAAAGAACCATTTATAACACATTTTTATTCAATTGCAATGCATTTAAAAACAACTTTTAGTTAATCTAATACATATTAGGAAGTTTGAAATAGTTTACAAAATATTCATAAAAGACTAGGACTGAAATTGATAAAAAGGGTGGGATAACACTTACTTTTTGAATAACTTTAAATAACACAGTTTAACGCCCTAGGTAAAATTCAAGAATAATATTAGAATATTTAATATAATTATATTTAAATTATTTCATGGATTTAATTGCAAAATAACTACGGGCGTGAAAGACGGCCCGCCAACCAAAACCCTAATCGAATGAACTAAAGAGTGAACGACTTTGATGAAAGAATTATACTAAAGAGTGAACGACTTTAGTGTGAAAAGGATATGTGGATGGAGGTGTGTAATAGGAGGGCTAGGGTTGGGCGTATTTATACTAAATGGCAAGGCGGAGTCACCGAGGTAGCCCACTTTAGGGTTTCACATTTTCAATTCAACAACCTCTATTGCACCCACTACGTTATTTTTTTATTTACATTTTTTTATTAAAAAAAATATAAAATTATTTATTATTTAAAAGTATTCCTTTCGCTCAATCTGAATTAATTTTTTTTAATAATAAAATGTAATTATGCTTATAATAATAATAATATAGTTGATATTCTTTTAATATTAATATAATTATGAAGTAAAAATACTTCAATTATATTTCATAGTTAATTAAATTGTTATTAATTATAAATTTATATGTTAATTTAATAATGTTGGTCTAAATAGAGATAATTTCACTTTATGTCCCCTAACTTAGGCTTATTTAATTTAAATCTTTTAAATATTCACTTTTTGAATATAGGTCCTAGGGTGTTCATTTTGCATCCCTTTCAATTTACATCCTTATTGTCGAAAATCTTTAATTCAAATTCATTCTCTAGTTCATTCGATTAGGGTTTTGGTTGGCGGATCGTGTTTCACGTCCATATTTATTTTTCAATTGAAACCTTGAAATTATTTAAACAGATTTTCCGCAGGTCCAGAACTTGGAAACTAAAGTGCAGAAACTAGGATACAAAATGCAAAACTAGAACTCTAGTAATTTTGATTGTCGTTTCTATTAGTCTTGTTTGCGTATGTGATCTATAAGATTTATTTAACTTGTGCGATTTATGTGGAAAGTTTACTTTAATTTTAAGACTATTTATAAAATCGGCAAAGTCTTAGGTTTTGCCGCGTAACAGAAACATTTATGGAAATGGCCAAAATAACACATATTTATTCAATTGCAATGAATTTAAAAACAACCTTTATTTAATCTAATACATATTAGGAAGTTTTCAATTCTTTAAAAAAATTATAAACGACTAGGACATAAATTGATAAAAAGGATGCAATGTGATAACACTTAGTTTTTGAATAACTTTAAAGAACACAGTTTAACGCCCTAGTTAAAATTCAAGAACAATCTTAGAATATTTAATATATTTATATTTAAGTTATTTCATGGATTTAATAGTAGCCTTATCCTACTCGATTATGATGGGACGATGATGGCTCAGGATATAGTGGACAAATCTCCAAGCCCTGAAGTTATTTCGGTCTTGAACAGTTTATGCAACGACCCTAAAAAAATTGTGTTCCCGTATCTACAAAGATTCGAGCGACGTCGAAGCCAGCTATGTCGGTAGTGATCACCAAGGCGTCGTTGTGATCTTCCTTACCTCCTTTAACATCCTCCGGCCCAAATCTAATATTGGGCGTCTCTGTCATACGTCCTATTTCTTTCGGTTGACCTCCCTGTCCCGCTTTTAGAGCTCGAACGCTTTGTTTTCTCTTTCGGAAGGAATCCCAATCTGCTGGTCCCCCCACAATCATGTGGACTACTCCTCTCTTTGGTGGTGGAGGGGGCATATCTTCGGCCGCTTCCTTGGTCTCCTTCTCTTCCGGTTTCCTTTCATGTTCTTTCCGTTTCTGCCCCCGAGGGCACTGCCTGTCTCTAAATACAAATTCTTTCAGATGACCTGCCTGGATCATCCTCTCAATCTCGTCTTTCAGGTGATAACACTGATTCGTGTCGTGTCCATACTCATTATGAAATCTGCAAAATCGATCGGACTTGGGCTTCTGCGGTCCTCGATCTCTGGAATAAGGGAATTTTAAATCAGGATGATCTCCTGCCACCTCCAGTACTTCGGCAGGTTCAATTCTCAAGGGTGTGTACTTCTCAAACCTCCCACGAGGACCTGACCGGGAACCTCCAGATAGATTGTTGTCTCTTGTTGAGCTGGAAGACCGAGGGATCTCTGGGCTGGAACGTCTGGAGGGGCCCTCTTTTCTTCTTTCTCGATCTTGTGGCCTAGTCTCCAATCTCTTGGCTTTTCGAACCTCCCCAGGGAGAGGTACTTCTCTGCTCTATGTAGCAGCTCGTCAAAGTTCTTAACTTGCTTCTTAGCTAAGGAGGAGAAGAAGTCTCCATCCCGTAATCCGTTAGTAAGAGCGTTGATCTTCACCTCCGGAGAGGCTGTAGGGACCTCCAGAGCGGCCTGATTGAATCTCCGGAGAAAAGCTCTTAAACTCTCGCTCTCCCCCTGCCTCAGATTGAAGAGGGTCAAAGTGGCCCGCGGCTGCCTCCGGGCACTTGCAAATTGATGGAGAAATAACTCACTGAATTCCTCCCAGGATCAGATTGTATTGGGTTCCAATTGAGTGAACCACTGTTGCGCTGCTTTTGCCAGGGTGGTCAGGAACACCCTGCACTTGATTCCTTCTCCGTAGCGGTGTATTAATGCAGCATTATCAAACCTTACTAGGTGTTCATACGGGTCTGCCGTACCGTCGTATTCAAAATTGAGGGGCTTGAAATTGAATGGCAGTTCATCCTGTAGTATACTAGGAGAGAACTGACATCCGGAGACATACGCGGATCTACTTACTCGATTGTTCATCTGTCTCCTCATATCCTTCATCTCCTTCTGCAGAGCCTGCAGCTGATCGCTAACTGGCCCTCCGTAGGTATCATCAGTGCTTTCTTCTGCTTCAGGGAGTTCTGTCTCTCGGGGTGCCAAATCTGCATTCCTTCTTGTATTCCGAAGGGGAATGCTTATTTCATCTCGGGAGGGTACCTTATCATCTCCTTCTACCCGCATCCCTACTTCTTTGGATAACACTTGGGAGGTTCCTGGTGCTTCTTCCTGGGGCTTTGAGGTAGGTATCTCCACATTTCCCGGTGTAGCTCTGGGGGCTCGATCTCCCTGAGCCGCGAAAGCTCTCTCTACAGCCTACTTGATGAGGGCATCTAGTTGATCGGGAGAAACCAGGAAGGGCTCTGAATTTGGAGTGTTCTCCCGTTGAGGATCGGAAGTTCGGGCCACTTGGGTTTCAGTGTTCACTATTATCCCCTCCTCGATCGGGAGAGGAGGGTTCTCATCACCCAAGCCTGTGGTAGGCGTCACTGGCGGATTTAATCCGGATGGGGTATGAACTGGATCCTTCCCGCGGCCTCCTTTTGGTGTGGAATCGGTCGGCAAAGGAGGATTCTCCCCTGTAAGGGCTTTCTTTCCCGAAGTAGACGTGACCGTGTTGTTTCCGCCACCCATTACTCGAACAGGTAGAAATTCGTGAGAAAATCTTTCAACTCTTTCCCACAGACGGCGCCAGTTGATGTGCCAAAATTTGCACAAAATGATTGGATATCCTTCGAGTAGGATATCTGACTTCCCAAACACGTACAAGCAATCCAAATATGCCGCTACCTTGATAGAATCTTCCGGAACCTGCAAAGAACACGCCGGAGGGGGGTCCGGCGCGGACACTCCGATGCCTAAGTCAGTATAGGGCTTCTCAATATATCATAAGGATCTTGAGATCCTTGATTTATCAAATCAGGCTCTCAAGAAGTATCAAAGATAGGTTTTGCACTAAATATATTAAGTTTGTAATAGTAAGAAAGTCTAACCTGAAAACATGCTTTGCATTACCTATTTATAGGAAATTCCCCTCAAAGGGAAGTTATGGCTTCCCTCCCTTTCGGAGGTACTCCTTGGACCCGGCTCAACTATGTTGACAAAGTCATCCTAGTTAAAATTCACGAATAATCTTAGAATATTTAATATAGACATATTTAACTTATTTCATGGATTTAAGGGGCGTGAAAGGCGGCCCGCCAACCTTTTATTAAAGAATGAATGACTTTGATTAAAGAATAATATGCGATATTACGACAACCTTTAATAAATATTTATAATCAAGAATAATATATTGATAACTTAATTAAACATGAAAAAATTGTGCTAGGTGAAATGCAGTCCACATCAATGCTCAGACGATCCTCAATTAATATTAATATAATTATGAAGTAAAAATACTTCAATTATATTCCACAATTAATTAAATTGTTATTAATTATAAGTTTAGTGTTAATATTACAGAGTTGGTGTAAATTAATAGGAATAATTTAATTTTATGTCCCCTAAGTTAAATAAGCCTAAGTTAGGGGACATAAAATGAAATTATCCATATTTACACCAACATTATTATATAAACATATAAATAATAAAAAATTAATTAACTATGGAATATACTTGAAAGTATTTTTACTTCATAATTATATTAGTATTAAAAGAATATCAACTACATTATTATTATAAGCATAGTTACATTTTATTATTAAAAATATTAATTCAGATTGAGCGAAAATAATACTTTTTAAATAAATAATAAATAATTTAATATTTTTCAATAAAAATAAAAAATGTAAATAAACAAATAATGTAGTGGGTGCAATAGAGGTTGTTGAATTGAAAATGTGAAACCCTAAAGTGGCCTCCCTCGGTGACTCCGCCTTGCCTTTTAGTATAAATACGCCCAACCCTAGCCCCTCCTATTACACACCTCCATCCATTTATCCTTTTCACACTAAATCTCCAATTTCATTTCCTTTCATTTCCAGATTGGATCTCCATTGCAGGCAATAAGGTTTGATCTTGTCTTTGTCGCCACTTCCTCATTTTCTATTTTTCTCCTCAATTTATATATATGTTTTTCGATTCTTTTATGAATATAAGTAGCTTTAATTGGGAGTTGGTAAATATTTTTGGTTCATTTGCATAAGTTTTAAATTTTTATTGCTTTTGACTGTATATTGATTTTAAAAGATCTGCTATAAATTGACAATTCTTTTTTTGGAATATTGAATGCATTGGTGTTGCGATTCGTATATATTGGCTGATTTTATTTTCAGATCTACGAAGTGAAATTTAATTTGCTGTTGTTTCTCGGTAAAAGCATGGTTTCATCTCAAATTCAGTTTGATTTGTCATTTCATTCAGTTATGTTTCTGTTTTTCTCCTGAATTTATATGTTTTTCTGTTATGATTTTCCGATTATTAATTAATACCATAAATTTAGCTTTGGGTGTTGGTATATTATTGCTTCATTTGCATAAGTTGTTAATTTATTTTGGATTCGCAGGTGTTGGTTATGATTCTTAATTTGCTCTTTATTGCAGGGGAAATAATTGGATTGACAGACTTCAAGGGTGATGATGATCCACAAATACCTAGCGGATCGAGAGTGATGGCTAAGAGAGCATCGGGTGGAACAATGTAAGTTTATGATTAATATAAGTAGCTAGCTTTGGGTACTGTTGGTATATTTTTGGTTAATTTTGTTGGATTTGCAGGTGTTGGTTAATGATTAAGATTCTTAATTTGGGGAAATTGGATTTAATGAAACTTCTTAATAAAGAATGAGGGCCAGTTAATGTTACCGTTTAATTAAGTTCGTTATGTAACAAGGTTTTTATTTACAAAACATACAACACATTGAAATGTTCTTCTAGTCATTCTGGTGATTGTTACATTCATGAAGTCATGTTCGTTATGTAACATGGTTTCTTGAATGTAACATTCTCCAGAAACTCTGGAGGTGCATTTCAAGAGATATTGTCGTCCTTCTATAGTTAAGTGGCTGCAAATTATAAAATGTATTTTAAAGGATTGAAATGTTCTTCTAGTCATTCTGGTGATTGTTACATTCATGAAATCATGTTCGTTATGTAACATGGTTTCTTGAATGTAACATTCTCCAGAAACTCTGGAAGTGCATTTCAAGAGATATTGTCGTCCTTCTATAGTTAAATGACCGCAAATTCTCAAATGTATTTTAAAGGATTGAAATGTTCTTCTAGTCATTCTAGTGATTGTTACATTCAGAAATCATGTTCGTTACGTAACTTGATTTCTTGAATGTAACATTCTCCAGAAACTCTAGAAGTGCATGTCAAGAGACATCGTCGTCCTTCTATAGTTAAATGGCTACAAATTCTCAAATGTATTTAAAAGGATTGAAATGTTCTTCTAGTCATTCTGGTGATTGTTACATTCATGAAATCATGTTCGTTACGTAACATGGTTTCTTGAATGTAACATTCTCCAGAAACTCTGGAAGTGCATGTCAAGAGACATTGTCGTCCTTCTATAGTTAAGTGGCTGTAAATTCTCAAGTGTATTTTAAAGGATTGAAATGTTCTTCTAGTCATTCTGGTGATTGTTACATTCATGAAATCATGTTCGTTACGTAACATGGTTTCTTGAATGTAACATTCTCCAGAAACTCTGGAAGTGTATGTCAAGAGACAGTGTCGTCCTTCTATAGTTAAATGGATGCAAATTCTTAAATGTATTTTAAAGGATTTAAATGTTCTTCTAGTCATTCTGGTGATTTTTACATTCATGAAATCATGTTCGTTACGTAACATGGTTTCTTGAATGTAACATTTTCCAGAAACTCTGAAATTGCATTTCAAGAGATATTGTCGTCCTTCTATAGTTAAATGGCTGCAAATTCTCAAATGTATTTTAAAGGATTGAAATGTTCTTCTAGTCATTCTGGTGATTTTTACATTCATGAAATCATGTTCGTTACGTAACATGGTTTCTTGAATGTAACATTCTCCAGAAACTCTGGAAGTGTATGTCAAAAGACATTGTCGTCCTTCTATAGTTAAATGGATGCAAATTCTCAAATGTATTTTAAAGGATTGAAATGTTCTTCTAGTCATTCTGGTGATTGTTACATTCATGACATCATGTTCGTTATGTAACATGGTTTCTTGAATGTAACATTCTCCAGAAACTCTGGAAGTGCATTTCAAGAGAAATTGTCGTCCTTCTATAGTTAAGTGGCTGACAATTTTCAAATGTATTTTAAAGGAGTGAAATGTTCTTCTAGTCATTCTGGTGATTGTTACATTTATGAAATCATGTTCGTTATGTAACATGGTTTCTTGAATGTAACATTCTCCGGAAACTCTAGAAGTGCATTTCAAGACATATTGGTGTCCTTCTATTGTTAAGTGGCTGCAAATTCTCAAATGTATTTTAAAGGGTTGAAATATTCTTCTAGTCATTTTGGTGATTGTTACATTCATGAAATCATGTTCGTTATGTAACATGGTTTCTTGAATATAACATTCTCCAGAAACTCTGGAAGTGCATTTCAAGAGATATTGTCGTCCTTCTATAGTTAAATGGCTGCAAATTCTGAAATGTATTTTTCTATAGTTAAGTGGCTGACAATTCTCAAATGTATTTTATAGGATTGAAATGCTCTTCTAGTCATTCTGGTGATTGTTACATTCATGAAACCATGTTCGTTATGTAACATGGATTTATTGAATGTAACATTCTCCATAAACTCTGGAAGTGCATTTCAAGAGATATTGTCGTCCTTCTATAGTTAAGTCGCTGCAAATTTTCAAATGTATTTTAAAGGATTGAAATGTTTTCAAGTCATTCTGGTGATTGTTACATTCATGAAAATATGTTCGTTATGTAACAATATGGTTTCTTGAATGTAACAATCTCCAAAAACTCTGGAAGAGCATGTCAAGAGACATTGTCGTCCTTCTATAGTTAAATGGATGTAAATTCTCAAATGTATATTAAAGGATTGAAATGTTCTTCTAGTCATTCTGGTGATTGTTACATTCATGTAATCATGTTCGTTAGTAACATGGTTTCTTCAATGTAACATTCTCCAGAAACTCTGGAAGTGCATTTCAAGAGAAATTGTCGTCCTTCTATAGTTAAGTGGCTGACAATTCTCAAATGTATTTTAAAGGAGTGAAATGTTCTTCTAGTCATTCTGGTGATTGTTACATTCATGAAATCATGTTCGTTATGTAACATGGTTTCTTGAATGTAACATTCTCCGGAAACTCTGAAAGTACATTTCAAGAGATTTTGTTGTCCTTCTATTGTTAAGTGGCTGCAAATTCTCTAATGTATTTAAAAGGGTTGAAATATTCTTCTAGTCATTTTGGTGATTGTTACATTCATGAAATCATGTTCGTTATGTAACATGGTTTCTTGAATGTAACATTCTCCAGAAACTCTGGAAGTGCATTTCAAGAGATATTGTCGTCCTTCTATAGTTAAATAGCTGCAAATTCTCAAATGTATTTTTCTATAGTTAACTGGCTGAGAATTCTCAAATGTATTTTATAGGATTGAAATGTTCTTCTAGTCATTCTGGTGATTGTTACATTCATGAAACCATGTTCGTTATGTAACATGGATTTATTGAATGTAACATTCTCTAGAAACTCTGGAAGTGCATTTCAAGAGATATTGTTGTCCTTCTATAGTTAAGTGGTTGCAAATTTTCAAATGTATTTTAAAGGATTGAAATGTTCTTCAAGTCATTCTGGTGATTGTTACATTCATGAAAATATGTTCGTTATGTAAAAATATGGTTTCTTGAATGAAATAATCTCCAGAAACTCTGGAAGTGCATTTCAAGAGATATTTTCGTCCTACTATAGTTAAATGGCTGAAAATTCTCAAATGTATTTTAAAGGATTGAAATGTTCTTCTAGTCATTCTGGTGATTGTTACATTCATGAAACAATGTTCGTTACGTAACATGGTTTCTTGAATGTAACATTCTCTAGAAACTCTGGAAGTGCATGTCAAGAGACATTGTCGTCCATCTATAGTTAAGTGGCTGACGATTCTCAAATGTATTTTAAAGGATTGAAATGTTCTTCTAGTCATTCTGGTGATTGTTAAATTCATGAAATCATGTTCGTTACGTAACATGGTTTCTTGAATGTAACATTCTCCAGAAACTCTGGAAGTGCATGTCAAGAGACATTGTCGTTCTTCTATAGTTAAATGGATAAAAAATCTCAAATGTATTTTAAAGGATTGAAATTTGGGGTATGAAAAAGTTATAATATCCATTATATAATAAGTTGGCAATCAAAGACCTTTTCTTCATTGAAGGCGACGACCAATCGTGTGCCCTAACACCCTTGTTGAAGGTTCAACTTATATAGAAAATCTCAAATTGCAATCTAAGAAATCAAAACAAAAAATCCAACTATAATTTGCATTGAAAGTTGGACCCTTGTCAAGGGTTTTGAGCATGCTGCTGGTGGTTGCCTTCTCCAAAAAAGAAATTTTAGATTGCAAATATTTTATATCTTGGATACTACACTTTATTCCTAAGTTGTAAATAGTTTGTAATATAATTGTGAGCAAGGCTTACAACTTGATTATTCTATTTACTAAACACACAATACTTTGAAATGTTCTTCTAGTCATTCAGGTGATTGTTACATTCATGAAATCATGTTGTAGTTTAGATTTCACTACGGACGAGGATAATGCGCATTCTAGAATGCTCTTACAATCCATTATAACGATATTGATCGGTGGAAAAAATCGCATTGACAGTTTCTGAAAAAACAATTGAAAACATTATACCTAAGTATGTAGCCTTATGTGATGATGTGGTGATAATTGAAGATATCATTTTTCATTTTAAATTATCGACATACCACCATTCACCATTTAAAGCTACATTGTCATGCCAGCAATTTTTTTTATTACGCAACTGGCATACTATTCTTCTCCCACGGATTAACATTGTAGGTGCATTCTGAAATGGTGTTATCCTTCTCCTTAGTCAAATTTGAACCACCACATGGTTTTCTTGAATGCAACATTCTCCAGAAAGACTGGAGGTGCATTTCAAGAGATATTGTCCCTCTATAGTTGTAGCTGCAAATTCTCAAAGGTGTTTCAAAGGATTGAAATTTGGGGTATGAAAAAGGTATAATAAGTTGGCATGTAGTCAAAGACATTTTCCTTTTTGAAGGCACAACCAACCTTATGCCCTAATACCCCATTGAAGGTTCAACTTATATAGAAAATCACGAATTGCAATCTAATTTAGAAACCAAAAAAAAAAACTTCCAACTATAATTTGCATTGAAAGTTGAGCATGTGGAATTGGTCGTTAATTGCTATCTCCGAAACAGAAAGAGTAGATTGCAAACATTTTATATCTTGGATATACACTTTATACATTACCACGTATTGGAATTGGTCGTTGCTATCTCCAAAAAAATTGCTAAAAATTGACATTTCAAGACATTGCCACATATTGGATCAGCAATTCGTTGGCACATGGGTTGACTTAGAGTGTTCAAATCTCCGTTTGAGTTGGATTCCATCAATGCTACTATTTGATATATAAATCATTTCATTTTTAGTCCCGTAACATAGAGACCTTCAATTTTTTGTACCAATTTTTTTCTCTCCTAAATTTCTCGTACCTATTATTCTCATGTTCTTAATTTTGTTTGTGTATGATTAGTTTAGTTCAGAAAACACCAACAATGTGTATAACATTTACATCGGCTATATATATACAGATAGTGTCACACAACTCTTTAACTTTAATAAAATTTATGAACTCGAAAAAGGTTTTGAAAGCTCGAACATGGCGTGGATCGTCCGAGCTTTGACGTGGAGCGCACTTCATCTAGCACAATTTTTACACGTTTAAGTTTTCAATTATTCTTGAATATATATAAATATTTCATAAATATTGTCTTAATATCACATATAATTCTTTCATGAAAGTTGTTCATTCTTTAGTTCATTCGATTAGGGTTTTGGTTGGCGGATCGTCTTTCACGTCAGTATTTCTTTTGCAATTGAAGCCTTGAGATTATTTAAATATAGGTCTATTAAATATTCTAAGATTTTCCGTGAATTTTAATGCGGGTGTTCAACTGCGTACTTTAAATTTATTCGAAATAAAAGTGTTGTCGCATCTACTTTATCAATCTCAGTCCTAGCTGTTTATGAAAAAATTGTAAATTATTGCAAACATTCTAATATGCATCAGATTGAATAAACATGGGTTATTTGGCCAATTCCAAGAATGGTCCTTTAACGGGCCGGGGCAAAGCTTAAAACTTTGCCGATTTTAAAAATGGTCTTTTAATTTGAAACAAGCATTCCAAATAAATTGCACAAGTAGAATAAATCATATAGCTAGAGCACATACACAAACAAGATAAGTAGAAACAACAATTAAAATGGCGAGGATTCTAGTTTTGCATTTAGTATCCTAGTTTCTATACTTTCGTATCTTGTTTTGGACTTGTGGAAAATCTATTTAAATTATAAAGTTGACGCAATTTGCAAGTTACGGAAAAAAATCAGATCTATCAATATCAGTCCTAGCTGTTTATGACAAAATTGTAAACTATTACAAACATTCTAAATGCATCAGATTGACTAAAATTGTAAACTCTTACAACCAATTGTGTGCCCTATTTGGAGAGCGAGGAACAACAAATTAAAGTGTTTGCAATCAAGGTGAGCAAGCAAGAGCAGATGTTCGACGACGTTCTAGTTATGATGTGGGGTTTAGTATCTAATTACAAATCCAACACTACTTCATTTAATTTCCATGATTGGTGTGCAAATCCTTAGCTTATATGCGTGCAACGTAGCTGATCGCATACATTGTAATTTCCCTATGTAACTCCATGTTATTATCTTTCGAGTACCCCTGGTACTCGGCTAATAAAATTTTCTCCATTCAATATGATTTATTTAACTTGTGCTATTTATGTGGAAAGTTTACTTTAAATTAAAAGACTATTTATAAAATCGGCAAAGTTTTAAGCTTTGCCGCGTAAAAGAACCATTTATAACACATTTTTATTCAATTGCAATGCATTTAAAAACAACTTTTAGTTAATCTAATACATATTAGGAAGTTTGAAATAGTTTACAAAATATTCATAAACGACTAGGACTGAAATTGATAAAAAGGGTGTGATAACACTTACTTTTTGAATAACTTTAAATAACACAGTTTAACGCCCTAGTTAAAATTCAAGAATAATCTTAGAATATTTAATACTCCCTCCACTTTTAAATAAGTGTCATTTTAACAATTTTCAACAAATTAAGATATATAATTATGGACCATTTTACCCTTCATTAATAATAACTAATTTTAATATTAAATTTATGTTTAGTAATGAATGTGGTCAATATTGTAGGTGATATTCATGTATATAATAATTAAGGTTTATCATTATTTATGCTATATTACTATATTTAAAAGGGAAAAAACTTAAGTCAAGGTAAAAAAATTGAAGGGAGTATAATGTATAAGGGTAAAATTGTCAAAATTAAAGAAAAAGGTGTAGAATGACACTTATTTTGAAAATATTAAAAAATGCAAAGTGACATTTAATTAAAAACGGAGGGAGTATATAATATAGCTATATTTAAATTATTTCATGGATTTAATTGCAAAATAACTACGGGCGTAAAAGACAGCCCGCCAACTCAAACTCTAATCGAATGAACTATAAAGAGTGAACGACTTTGATGAAAGAATTATATGCAATATTACGACAACCTTTAAGAAATATTTTTAATCAAGAATAATATATTGATAACTTAATTAAACATGAAAAAATTGTGCTAGGTGAAATGCAGTCCACATCAAAGCTCAGACGATCCTCCTCACGTTCAAGCTTTCGAAACCATTGTCGAGTTTATAGCTTTTATTAAAGTTAAAAAAGGTGTGTGGCACTATCTGTGTAGCCGATGAAAGGGGGACTATATCATATGATCATCAGATACATACATGTACATAAGGGACTTATTTGTACCTCATCCCAATAATCTTAGCTATCCAAGAAATCATTTTCTCTCTTCTCGATCGCCTCTGAATCTCTCAACACGCCAACATTAGTTGAATTTTTAAGAACAATACATGATATAAAGTCAATAAGAAAATACGACATGATGCAAATGAATGAAGTATCTCAATCAGGACTAGCAAATGGAGCAGTAAACATGCTAGCTACAAGAAAAATATCCATTCAAAAAACTATGTTTTGGTTCAAATTCAACTTATAAGGACAAAAACACATTTGAGAAAATCCACTACAAGAAAATCTTTTTAGTACTTCATGGAAAAACAACCTAAACCTACATTATCAAGTCCAAAAATGGTGATGTAGCCACAATTGAAAATGACTATTACATCATCAATTGCCAACACATCATCACTAAAGCCTTCATACATAGTAGGGTATATATCATGTCTTCAAATATTTTTTTAGGAACTACCAATTTTACATTTTTACACGGATATATCAACAATCGTTTGTAAACCACTTAATTATTTGTCGAGTTTTTTAGTAGGATAACTTTTTTTACCGGCTATTTGAAGGAAGCTTTACTCAATGCTCGATCGGAAAGAACAAAGCATGGGGTAAAGAAACTTTCAACTATATTGTAATGTTTGTCAGAAAGGGTTCACCTTTGTTTTTCATTTTCGGCCGAAGATTCCAACATTTTTTATGATTCTTAAGAAGCATAAAAAAGGTTGGAATCTTCAGAAGAAAATAAAAAAGCCAAAGGTGAACCCTTTCTCCTTTCTGACAAACTCAGAAATCAGAAATATAGGAAACTAAAATTCAGAAATCTGCCATTACATAGGATTCATAACACCGTACCCGAATTTTTTAAATAAATATACAGTCAAAGGCGGAAAGAAATATTGGAGAAGAAACCATTGCAAAATCTATAGCACGTTTTAATATGAATACATGTATACGGAGTGAAAAAGAAACTCATTCCACAATTTATAGCAACCAATTCACAATACACAAATCACTTGCGAGACCGGCCTCGTAAAGAGAGAGAGAGAAAGAAAGCAAGCGAAAAGAAGTTGAAATTGTCTAATTTTTCTTCCTCATTCGCTTGCTTTCTCTCTTCGTGAGGGTCGCGCAAGTGATTTATGTGCCGTGAATCGGCTGAATAGATTATGTAATGGACTTCTTTTCCGCTCCCTATGTATTCATTTATAAAAATCTGCTAGACTCTGCAATGAGTTTCATTTTCAACATTTCATTACACGCCTTTTACTGTGTATTTATTTAAAGAAATATGTTGTTGATTCATTTAAAAGAAATGACTGTATTGGTGTTATGATTTTTATGTGTTGGTTGATTTCTGAATTATAGTTTCTTGTATTTAGCCGAAGAAGCATCAGAAATGTCAGGAATTTTCGGGTAATAGGACAGATTTCTAAACACACTTTTCTTGATAAACTCCACGTAGTTTTTTGTAGCAATAAATCTGATCAAAACAAACCTGTGGATAAAAGAATATTGTAGAATATTCTGTATTAATTAGAAGTTTGATTAAAGAAAATAAAAACTTACACAGCAGGCAGCATTTGTGGATCTGATCCCTTGAAGTCGATCTGCCAATCAAAAATAAATTAAGAATCGTAACCAACACTTAATTGCAAATACAACTTTTTACTTAAAATAAATTTAAAACTTATGCAAACAAAGCAAAAATATACCAACAATCAAATCTACTTGTATTAATTAATATTTGAAAAATTCATAACGGAAAAACATAAAAATTCAGGACGAAATTGAACAGATCACAATGAAGTGGTTGAAATGATGACAAATCAAACTGATTTTGATTGAGATCTGAAAAAATTCTTAGATCTGAAAAAGAAATAAGCCAATATATATGAATTAATTACAACACCAACAAATTCAATAAAAAAAAAATCAATATATAGCAGCTTAAAATCAATACTCAGTCAAAAGCCAACACCTGCAAATCCAAAATAAATTTACAACTTACGCAAATGAAGGAAAAATATATACCAACTCCCAATTAAAGGCACTTATATTAATTAAATAATCGAAAAAAAATATATATAAAGTGAATTAGAGTAAGTGTAAGAGAAGATCAAACCTTGTTGCCTGCAATGGAGATCCAATCTGGAATTGAAAGGAAATGAAATTGGAGGTTTAGTGTGAAAAGGATAAATGTATGGAGGTGTAATAGGAGGGCTAGGGTTGGGCGTATTTATACTAAGGCAAGGCGGAGTCACCGAGGGAGCCCACTTTAGGGTTTCACATTTTCAATTACACAATGTACATTGCACCGACTAGATTATTTGTTTATTACATTTTTTATTGAAAAATATTAAATTATTTATTATTTATTTAAAAGTATTCTTTTCGCTCAATCTGAATTAATATTTTTAATAATAAAATGTAACTATGCTTATAATAATAATGTAGTTGATATTCTTTTAATATTAATATAATTATGAAATAAAAATACTTCGATTATATTTCATAGTTAATTTATATGTTAATTTAATAATGTTGGTCTAAATAGAGATAATTTCACTTTATGTCCCCTAACTTAGGCTTATTTAATTTAAATCTTTTAAATATTCACTTTTTGAATATAGGTCCTAGGGTGTTCATTTTGCATCCCTTTCAATTTACATCCTTATTGTCGAAAATCTTTAATTCAAATTCATTCTCTAGTTCATTTGATTAGGGTTTTGGTTGGCGGATCGTCTTTCACATCCATATTTCTTTTGCAATTGAAACCTTGAAATTATTTAAACGGATTTTCCGCAGGTCTAGAACTTGGAAACTAAAGTGTAGAAACTAGGATACAAAATGCAAAACTAGAACTCTAGTAATTTTGATTGTCGTTTCTACTAGTCTTGTTTGCGTATGTAATCTATAAGATTTATTTAACTTGTGCGATTTATGTGGAAAGTTTACTTTAATTTTAAGACTATTTATAAAATCGGCAAAGTCTTAAGCTTTGCCGTGTAAAAGAACCATTTATGGAAATGTCCAAATAACACATTTTTATTCAATTGCAATGCATTTAAAAACAACCTTTAGTTAATCTAATACATATTAGGAAGTTTTCAATAGTTAAAAAAAATCATAAACGACTAGGACTGAAATTGATAAAAAGGATGTGATAGCACTTACTTTTTTGAATAACTTTAAAGAACACAGTTTAACGCCCTAGTTAAAATTCAAGAATAATCTTAGAATATTTAATATAGTTATATTTAAATTATTTCATGGATTTAATTGTAAAATAACTAAGAACGTGAAAGACGGCCCGCCAACCAAAACCCTAATAGAATGAACCAAAGAATGAACAACTTTCATGAAAGAATTATATGCAATATAATATTACGATAAAGTACTTAAGGAATATTTATAATCAAGAATAATGGATAATGGATAACTTAAACATGGAAAATCAGTGCTAAGTGAAGTGCGGTCCACATCAAAGCTTAGACGATCCTCGGCGCCACATTTAAGCTTTCGAAGCCATTTTTTAGTTTATAGCTTTTATTAAAGTTAAAGAGCTGGTCGGGTGACACTATCTGTATAGCCGATGAAATGGGAAGTATATCATATGTTGCAGGGGTTTACTAGTATATCTACTAGCTCCTCCATGTCACATTGTCTAATGACTGTTTCGTATTTTTGCACAATTTAATCACAAAAATAACTTACCTAAAAGTTTATGGGTTCGTTATAGTACTGCAAGTATAAGACCAAGTAGTTATCGTCCAAGGACCTAGGAGAGAGTGGAGCTCCAAAACTATACGTCGGAATGGTGTTATAGAAGATAAACGGGAGGAAAAGCAAATACCAATAAAAAAAGAAACAGTAAGTAAACAACTAAAACTAACACTCAAGATGAAAGTGCAAGTGGAAGAATTACTTCGGGTGTCTTCCTTATGTGGGATCAGTAATGAATTAACAAACTAATCACAATAATTAAGCCTAGTGTTTTGAATTATGCTAAAGGGTATCACATATATGTGTAGACTAATCCCTCGTGAGGCTCAAGTGAACACGTGCACTAATTAAGAACATAATTGCATCATCAATGGGCAAAATCAAACTTATACAGAACATAATTACATCAACAGAACATAATTACATCAACAATGGGCAAGAACAAAACTTAGAAAAAAATAAAAAATGAAAAGCTTATTATTTTTTTTTTTGAATAGAAAAACTTATATAGAGAGAATTGTGGAGCACCAGAGGTACTCTTAAAATTCAGTTACAAGGAGATGAATAAACGCCTGACCAGACTAAGGAGTAATGAAAAACCAGAACAAATTACTATCTAAATAATGACCACTTATGCACAGGCTTCTCTCGGGCTGACAAGGTTTTCTCCAAGATTCACCAAGTGCTTTCTTGATTTGAAACTTCTAAGCGTCGATCTTCTTGAGCAATAATGGCAAACCAAACGTGATCCTTGCGATTATCACCATTGTTTTGTCATCGTTCTTTAGAGCTCAAGCTTCGTTAGTCCCCGGTTTCATTCTGAAATCGGGGAACCCACCGGTTGAGTTCAGTTTCTGGGCAAATATACGCCGTACAACCACCTTTGGGCAGTTACGTCGCCTAGCAACAGAATTCAATGGGAAAATCCAAAAGGCATAAAGAATTGAATGAAACATAAACCACCATAACAGCTGCAACTGCTGCGGTTCGACCTCCATCACCAATGAAAGCCAACGCAGTTGCTGTTCGTCCGTCTTCCCCGATGAAAAGATCAAAAAAACCAGAAAGTCCGATCAATTCCAATGCCAAGAAGAGGCAGCGCGGGCTGTCGCAAGAAAGAAAAGAGATCGTCGAGATGCGTAAGGAGATCATGAGCGAACAACAACGAAGGCAGCAGATAATCGATCTGGCCATTGCTGAGCGTGAGGAAGGATTCAAGAAACAAGAAGAGGAAGCTCGCCTGAAAAATGAATCCGATGCGAGAGAGAAAAACCCTAATTATGAAGAATCAAGCGAAGAAGAAGAAGAGGAATCATGCGAGGAAGATGAGGATACCTTGGAGACTGAAGCATGCAGCAATGATGAACACAACAATGATATTATGGAAGAAGTGTCCCTCCCGGCGATCAAACTCAAAACAAATTTTAGAGATTTTGGAAGTACAGGATCGGAAAACCAAATCTAGGCGAACAGGGCGAGTGTCGACAATAAAAGTTCGACAGAAAGCAGATTGTTCGATAATGAGAGTTCGAAAAGAGTAGAGTTCGGAAAGGAAAATTCGACAAGTGACAAAAATGTCGAAACAAAAAGTCCGAACGAGCGTTAGAATTTCGGAAACATCCAGGTAAGTGATCTGCATGTATTATTAAATGAATCTGAAAGGTGTGGTTTGGCTAATGCAGATAAGTCACCTGAAGATATAAGCATGAAGGAAGCAGAGGAGAATGATAGTAAGGCCAACAATGCAAAAGGGAATGAAGGGAATAACAAAGCTGGAGGAAAACCTAAAAGGGCTTGGACTAAAGGAACGGTGCCGGAAAGTATCCGAGGGAATAGGATATTGAAAGACGAATACAAGCTGAATTACGTTCCCCCAAGTGCTAACAAAGTTCACATTCCGATGGAGATGATTTCAAATGATTGGGAGCATGCTTTAATATAGTAGTTTCTTGGCCGATTCCCGGGATTCCATGCCCTTCGTATCATGTGCAAGCAATGGGGCATTCCACACGAAATAAAGTCCCATGACAGCGGCTGGTTGATCTTCAAGTTTGGGAACGAGGCTGACCTTGAAAGTGTGCTAAAAGGAGGCCCATACAATATTTGGGGGCACAATTTGATGATGAAAAAGATGTTGTGGGCGTTTGAATTTAGTGATTACGAGATAAGCGTCACCCCGGTTTGGATTAAACTCCGGAACCTGCCCCTTTGTTGCTGGAATTCGAGAGTTATCGAGATGATTACCTCCTTCATAGGGCGGCCACTATACACGGACAGATTATCCATACAATGGAGAGAGTTTCATATGCCCGTATCCTCGTAGAAGTCGATGCCGTGAAACCATTAATAAGGGAGGTTGAAATTAACATTGGGAGTAAAAAAGGATGGGTCCAGAAAATTGAATATGAGCAGGAGCCAAGGTATTGCAACAAGTGCCAAAAATTCGGCCATGCTACAGGTGACTGCCATCCTAATCAAGCCGCGACTTACGTGAACGGAAAAGAATCGCATGGTGGCAATGCCCAGGTACGTTCCCATAATAACTCCTCTACTTCTGATCAGAATACTCATAATAAAGGGGATTATGGGGATAATGACGGTAAGAATACGCATGAAACTATGGGAAATGGAAGGAACAGAAATGCTAAAAACCCTAATAATAACAATTATGTGAAAAATCGTGCATATATGCCAAAGAAACTTGTAGAGGAGAAAATCGTGCGTAGTGGTAGATTTGACATGCTAAGAAATCTTGATGATGATGATAACATAAAGGATTGTAGTATGGAAGAGGATAAGCAAGATGAAAATAGTGATAATGAACACATGGAAGTTGCGGAAAAAATTGTCAAATTTGAAAATTTTAAAAACAGTCGCATGAACAGAAAAGGACCTGATATAGATAGTCATAATACTGAAAATAGAAGGGTAATGGAGCTAGGAGAAACATCTAGGGCTATTAGGCGTGAGGACAGTATGCAAGGTCCTTGCAAGAATATGCTCGATGATCATAAAAGACCTATTATTGGCATGAATGGTGTGATATATGAAAGCAGCGGGGGAGACCCCTTAGGTTCGCCATGATTGTTGCAACATGGAACGTTAGAGGCCTAAGGGGTGGTAGCACCCTTGGCAAGATAAGGAATTTAATTATTTCTAAGTGTATTGACGTTTTTGGCTTTGTTGAGACCAAGGTAACAAATGAGAATAGTGAATGGCTTAAGAAAGAGTTTGAAGGATGGGAGAGCACCAATAATTTTGAGCTTAGCAACATGGGCAGAATCTTTGTGATATGGAGAGGCGACAAGGTGGCGGCTACGGAAATAAGCAAAACGGATCAGGTGATTCATTTAAAGTTACGTTGCCTTGTTACTCAAAAATGCTTCACCTATTCATGTGTATATGCAAGGAATTTGGTGCATGAAAGAAGAGCTTTGTGGGAAGATCTTGCGGATTATGATGAGAGAGAGCACCTTCCTTGGATTCTTGCTGGAGACTTCAACACCATTCGCCATCGTAGTGAGCAGCTTGGAGGAGCCGAAAGGAGTGATGTGCGTATTGAGGAGTTTGCCAACTGTGTTGGAGCTTTGGGCTTGATTGATGTGCAGACCGCCGGCTGTTTGTTTACGTGGGCTACGAAGAAGATCAAAAGCAAGTTGGACAGGGTCATGGTGAATGGTGCTTGGATTGAAGAGGGCTGGAGTGCTAGTACTGTGTATGAAGCTCCGGGAATCGAATCCGACCATGCTTGGTCCATCACGACAATTCTTGAGCAACCTAAAAGAGTGAACAAGCCTTTCCGATTTTATAATATGTGGGCAAGTCATGAGGAGTTTATTGATTTGGTCAAAACTAGTTGGGATGAGGAGGGCATCGTAGGCACAAAACAATTTGTCCTTGCCAAGAAATTGAAAAGACTGAAACAGCCCCTCAAGGATTTGAATAAGAAAGATTACATGCACATTTCGAATAGAGTGGAAAGGAGTGAAAAAGATCTTGCTACTATGCAACGGGAGCTTTTGAATTGCAGGGATATGGCTAGATCGGAGGAGCTGTACGAGTTAATTCGGCAAAGGAAGGATGAGTTTCGGAAATTAAAGGGGTGGGAGGAGTCCTATCTTAAACAAATGTCGAAGAAAAAGTACATTATTAATCAAGACAGAAGCACCAAACACTTTCACTCTATAGTTAAGAGAAATAGGAGGAGAAATCATATTGTTAGCTTGAAGACTGATAATGGCAATACTAAAAACTACGAGGATATGGCAAATCACTTACTTGAGTATTATCAAGGCCTCCTAGGAACTAATATTCAGGTCAGTGATATTGATAGCAAAGTCGTCAATGCTGGAGCGTGCGTCGAGGGAAGCATGGGTAATGAGCTGACGAAGGCCGTCGGCGAGGAGGAGATTAAAGCTGCCTTATGGAGCATCGGCGATGACAAGGCGCCGGGGCCCGATGGCTACACGTCCGTGTTTTTTAAGAAGTGTTGGGGGTTTATGAAGGACAACATCGTCGGAGCTGTGTGTGAGTTCTTTACAAATGGGCACATATTGAGGCAATTAAACTGTACGTTCATCACGCTCATTCCAAAGAAGACGCACGACCTTGAGGTAACTGATTTTAGACCCATCTCGTGTTGTAACGTGGTCTACAAAATCA
The DNA here is from genome assembly GCA_963675135.1 of Galeopsis tetrahit. NCBI lineage: Eukaryota > Viridiplantae > Streptophyta > Magnoliopsida > Lamiales > Lamiaceae > Galeopsis > Galeopsis tetrahit. The sequence goes on from OY776126.1 coordinate 7,171,392, forward strand.
TTAGCAAAATCCTTGCTAATAGATTGAGTAGTGCCACGAAGGAGATAGTGTCAAAAAATCAAAACGCCTTTGTCCCCGGTCGTGTTTTGGCGGAGAATGTGTTCCTTGCGCAAGAATTATTAAGAAAATACGATAAGGCGAATGCTTCTAGCCGAGCAATGCTTAAAGTCGACATTCGTAAGGCCTACGATTCGGTATCGTGGAATTTCCTTCGAAGGCTGCTTGTGTGCTTGAAGTTCCCTACCCAATTTGTCGATTGGATTATGACGTGCGTTACTACCCCGACATATTCGATCTTAGTCAATGGCATACCTTGTGGCTTTTACAAAGGGAGGCGCAGACTAAGGCAAGGTGATCCACTCTCTTCTCATTTGTTTGTTATATGCATGGAGTACTTGCATAGATTATTAAGTGTGAATGCATGTGATAAAAAATTTAGATATCATCCTAAGTGTGCCAAGTTAAAAATTACCAACATGATGTTTGCAGATGATTTGCTCTTATTTTCCCGTGGTGATGTGGAGTCGATAACTGTTTTGCATGATACTTTGAGGCATTTTGAGCTTGTGACTGGTCTCGGCATTAGTTCTAAAAAATCTACCATTGTCATGGCCGGTGTTAATAAAAATGATAGAAGCCGTATATTGAACATTTTAGGGTTTGAGGAAGGTACTTTGCCTATAAAATACCTGGGTGTCCCTATTGCCGCCAGAATAAAAATTAAAGTTTGTGAGCCTTTGCTTAATAAAATCCGTGATAATATGATAAAGTGGAGTTCCAAAATGTTGTCATATGCGGGGAAATTAGAATTAATTAAAAGCGTAGTGTATGGGGTGTTAGGTTACTGGTTCAGCGTGCATCTTATACCTAAAGGGGTTATAAGACGGATTGAGACTGCGTGTAGGCAGTTCTTGTGGGGAGGGAGGCTTGCTTTAGTCGCTTGGAATGACTTATGTCGGCCTAAGGATAGAGGGGGATTGGGTTTGAAAGATATGGAGAGTTGGAACCGGATTCTTGTGTGTAAAACTTTTTGGGATATACATAAGAAAACGGATTCCTTATGGGTTAAATGGGTGGGCTCTTATTGGTTAAAAGGGGTGAGGACGATTTGGAATATGGGCTGTACTAAGGAAACATCTATGATGCAACGCACACTTTGTAACTTTCGTAATAATTTGGTGGAACACTACGGTGGTGTTAATAATGCGATCCGTAGAATGAACAATATGATGAATATAAAGGGTGGCATGGATGTTAGCAAGGTTTACAAGGAGATGTATCCTGTGCATGGGCAGGAGATGGTGAGGTTTCAAGATATTTGGACGTCTTATATACCTCCCAAGTACTCCTTTGTGTGCTGGTTGGTTTCTAGGCATAGGGTGATCACTAACAGGGAAAATTGTTTTTTCAGGACCGCAACTTAGGGGGTGTTGCAAAATGAGGACCATAACTTTACGGGCTGACAAAATTAGGCCCGTAACTTTTATTTTTCGCAATTTCAGACCAAATTAGACCAATTAACCTAATTTCGGGCTAATTGTGGCCCATTTTCGGCCCAAACTTAAGTAAGTAACAAAAAGAGGACCACAACTTAATTTATGACAAAAAGAGGGATGTAACTTTTTTTTTATTTAATTTTAGACCCAATATAAATATATATAATTTTTAAAATCTACTCTAGCTCATGCATATTTCCTCAATAATAAATCTATGATTTTTCAAATATTATACATCTCTCTACGTACAATTTTAAAATATTATACACAAATTTTCCATAAAATTTTGAATCGAATATATTAAATAAGAATGTCGGAAAATGTTTGATCCAATTTTTGTAATTAATGGTTAGTATAATTCTCTCAATAATAAATCTATGAATTTTTTTCTTCAATTACCGATATAGTTGTAAAATTTATAAGCATTATGTATGTAAATATTGTCTTTATATTGTGAGAATCTTTTTAATTAAGAATTAAAAATTTATCATACCAAATTATAATAGTTTATTCTTTTCAATTCACTATAATTTAATATATTTGTTTTTTAAAACATAAATAATGTTGTCTAATTCATAATAATTAAATTTTTACATCTACAATTATTAAAATTTTAGGGGAAGGTTGTTGAGGAAAAAGGGGAAAACACTACCTTTTCCCAAGGTATGATTTTGGAGTCTAAATATATTCATTATACGATATAGAAAATAGGGGTCATTAATACAACACACTTGCGTACTTGAGTTTACTCATTTTACATTATTGAAAGTACGAAATACTTTTAAAAATATACCATTCTTGCGAGAGCTTTCACTTGATTCGGGTAGCTCCGCCCTGATTCTTCCTTGTTCGCATAGTTTTCATATATTGTAATTTCTTACATTGATTTATATTATAATTAAATTTGAATATTCTATTTTATTATTGTTTTATTTATTTATATATATGTATATAAATATATGTACATATATATTAAACTATTTGATTTGAAATGTTATGAATTTTTTTGTATAATATAGGACATGAGACAATAGGGATTTAATTGAGGAAGGGAATGAGCTAGAGTGGATTTTAAAAATTATATATTTATATTTGGCCTAAAATTGTAGAAAAAAAAAGTTACAGTCCTCTTTTTGTCATAAATAAAGTTATGGTCCTCTTTTTGTTACTTACCTGCATTCGGGCCAAAAAATGGGCCTAAATCAGCCCGAAATTGAGTTGATTGAGCTAATTTGTCCTGAAATTGCGAAAAAAAATTAAGTTACGGGCCTAATTTTGTCAGCCCGTAAAGTTACGGTCCACTTTTTGCAACACCCCCCAAGTTGCGGTCCTTAAAAAACAATTTTCCCTCACTAACATGAGGTTTGACGAAGATGAAGATAGGCGGTGTATGTTATGCATCAGTGGCTATGAGACTATTGATCATTTATTTTTTGAATGCCCCTTTGTGAGGAGCATATGGAATAAAATGGCGGATTGGCTCGGTTGGAAGGGGACTGTTCATAACTTGAAAGATGCTTTGGAGGATATCCATAAAGATAGGGGGATAAGCTCGGTAAAAAAACGTGTGCTTAGGCTTTGTGTGGTGTCGGTGATCTATCATACTTGGCGTTATAGGAACAAGTGTAAATTTGAGGGTAAGAGAGAGCAAATTGATAGCCTTGTTCGTGGTATTCAAATTGGCATGTGCTTATATGGTGAATTTATTAAAGGTTTTTATGATCATTGTATACGTGCTTAGCTATATGATCTGTGCAATATGTGAGCTTTTTTTATTGTGGAATGGAAACTGCTTTGTGTGTTATTATTGGTCAGGTCATGGCAGCTGCATTGATAGCAAAAATGCTAAGATCAATGCAGCATGGTGGGCCGAGCTTTGCATGGCAAGGGATTCTTGGAAGCTGGCGAGAAGACCTTGCGTGGCAAGGAAAAGGACCAATTATGCGAAGAAGACTTGCGAGGCTAGGAATGGGAAGATTGCTGGAATTTATGAGCTTAGAATTGCTAGGAGGTTGCAGAAGCTGATTGATGTCATTAGTTGGCCTTATAAAGGGCCTTGTAAATATTCTAATATAAACAGTCGCAAAGATTGTCTGAATTGGGAGGAGTACCTAACCGGATGATGAGGCACGGTTTTCCCCTTGCCGGGTTTTTCCCGTAGGGTTTACCGGTGGGGGGTTTTTAACCCGACCTTGGACGGAAGGGGAATTTGAGGGCTGAGAGATGTATCGCGTTTGCGACGGCTCTTTGAGTTTGTCGTGTGTGGGCTGATTTATTTATTTAACTCCCTTTTCAGTTCTCTCGGGCTGGCACACCAGTCGTGAAATGTCGTCGCGCTAGAGCATACATTATGTTGACTGAGAATACTCCAGGCTTTTGCTCTAATTTCGTCAAACAGTTTTTCGGATTTCGGCTCCTCATTTGAGAAGATCTTCTTATTCCTAGCGTTCCATACAAACCAAACCGTCAAGCACCAAATGCATTCCAAGATGAACTTTTTGCGCTTGAATCCGGCAACACCACAGAATTGATAAAAGTGTGAGGTTATGCAATTCTGCATCGGCGACCTATTGTCGAACCATGATAAGATCAGCCTCCAGATTTTATTTGCCATAACGCAGCCAACGAACAAGTGTTGCGTTAAAACGATGTATTTTGGTCATGTATTGGAGTGGGCCCTTCCCCATAAGGCCCCACCGTCGGGCATATGCGCCCTCTTGCTACCCATATGCGAGGCGCCGTCTTTGCCTTCCCTGAACAGGATCGCTCCCACACCTGTAGCGTTCGTGATCGGCCTCCTCAACTGTGTATCGATCGAAAGGGAGGCGGCACAACCCCCAACCAAAGTCAAAGTCCACTTTTTGGGACTAATTAAAGAAAAGAGTAACCTCTACAACTACTTAGGGGAAAACTGCTTTCGTTTCCAAAACGGCTAATTAGCCCGAATTAAGGGAATACGGGGATATAGCTCGAAATAGAGAACACTTATGTCCACACTGGTTTATTGATCAAACATACTCCCTTCAACTCTAGTTTGTCGACCAAAAATACCTTCGTCGATAAGATTTTGTCGAAAGAAATTTAAAAAAAAAGAGGAAAAAAAGCATACCTGGGTAAAAGACGAAAAACCCCCTCAACTAACTAATCCCAAAATACATGAAAATAAGGAACTAGCATAACCATGAATAAGAAACCCACACGTCTACTTCTTATACTTACATCGTTGATACACAACAAAATCGTTTTTGGTACTTCATGAAAAAACAACTTAATTAACACATAAATAACTACATTATGATCAAGTTTTAAATGGTGATGTAGCAACAATTGAAAATGACTATTACATACTCAGTTGCCACCACATCATCATTAAATCATTCATAGTAGGGTACTATGTCTTCAAATATTTTTCTAGGAACTGCCAAATTCTATATTATAACGTTTGTCAGAAAGGGTTTTCACCTTTGGGATTTTCTTTCTTTCTTTCTGTTGGTCCCAAAAGGAGTGTGACACGTGTATTGGGGGTGGGAGGGAGGGGGGGGGGAAATACACGTGTATGTGTTTTTCAAAACTTTTACAATTAATCAACATAAATAACCAGAGTCGGGTAAATTATACAGATGCCAAGTCCTATAAAAATACTCAATGAAATATTCTAACAGAACTTAACAGTAAGCAACTTATATGCGGAATAAATGATAGACCCTATTATACTCCTTAAACAATATGCACTCAAATACTTAACAACCAAATAAGCAGTTGTATCAACTAAAAACTTAAGTAATAAGGTAAATGCAGTAAATAAGAACACAAGACGTATAGTGGTTCGGAGGCTAAACTGCTTCTACGTCCACTCTCCTAATTTAATAGGATAATTCCTTAATCACTTGGAATTAACTTGTTTTTACAGTGCCAATGTGCACTCTACTTCTTCTTCTCTTCTCTTGATTTCTTACATACTTCTCTAGTTGTAATATCTCTCAAGATGAAAGTAGGGTTTTGTTCTTGTACCAACTTAGTGTGATATCCTTCACAATTTTAGGAACGAATGTAAATGCTAGGATATCACTTTCTAGGCTTAGGATAATAAAACAATAAGTTTGCCTAGTGGGCACTAATGATAACACTCACAAAAACAGATATGCTTAAAAGCTTTAATCTCTCGAGTGTTTTGAATACTTTTGAATGCTAAAATATTGCTAGAATGTGTATGGCTTGTATGTCCCGTAATCTTGAAATGTTTCAAGATATGACCTATTTATAGATGAAGCAAACTATCTGTTGGTGGAGATAGCAAACTTATCCATAAATTTGAACTTTCAAATTGTTCAGGGGCCTGCATGCAAATAGTACATGCATTCACGTCCATTCTGATTTTTGCATTCCATTCTCAGAATTTGTTATGCACAGTGACAGGTGGTAGCAAATCATTGGCTATTTTGGAATAATTCTGTCCTTCCAGTTAACGGTCTTGTACTGGGTAAATGCCTTGTCATCCATCGTCTTTGACCATAAGTGTGTCAAGTCCAAAGTATATGAATATTCAAATTCATCATACTTGACTTTTGTTTTTCAACATACTTGGCTTCATGGATCCTTGTCACTTGTTCATAACACTTCAGCTTCTTTTCTTCAATGCTACTTGTCTTCATGCTCTTTGTGCTTCTAGGTCATTTGACATAGATTCAAGAATAATCTATCTAATTAAAAATTAAAGCTCCCTACTATATATGAGCTTTTCTAACCTGAAAACCTAGACTTGGCAAATCATCATACTTGGGGTTTTACTTAGGGTTTTGGTATCTAATCAAAATCAATTTTTCTTTTATTAATACAAACCATATCCCAACAATTCCCCCATTTTTTATGATGACAAAACCTACTTACTTCAAAAGATCCATAAAGATTTCTTTTTTCAGTAGATTTGGTAAAACAAAAGGACAACTAGCATGTAATTTCTATACTTATAAAATTTTACAGAATATTTTCAGATTACCAAACCTATAAGGGCTAAGTTCTCTGAATTCTATAAAACTTAAATTAAGCACAAAATCATTTAATCTTTAAGCTAGAGCCTAGTTTTAGACAAATATAGCATAGATAAAAAGACTTAAAAATTGTTGTCCGATGCATATATAAACAATCATCATCCAGGTAAGATAACACAGATTAAGAGTAGAAGGTTGTAAATTCTAGCTCTTTAAGGAGCAACAATTATTCAGAATTTAAAATAACACACAAATAGAGAGTTCATGAAAGTTTTTGAATCTTGACTTGACCTTCAACAGCTTCATCACTTGCTTGCATTTGTCTTCTTCTTCAGAAAGGTTGGAAGTTCCTTGAACAATGGAGTCAGCCCATAAGATGCAAAGTGCCTGTTCTTCAAGGCCATAACCTCTTCATTCTTTCCAATCAAGTCTTCATCTTTGACAAGTTGCACAAATTCATCAGTGATGGCTTTCCTGTCAATTCCACTACCATCAACCTTCATTGGTGGAGTCCAGAAGATCTGTTCAGGAGCTTTAACAATCACATTCTCCTTCTGAGCAACTCATAATATCTTGGGATACAGATCTGGATAGTTCTCCATCATGAACCCTTCATACAGACCATCAATGTCTTCAAAGTCTCCCCACCTCCTGACAACATAAAAGAGATGATCCCATACTTTTTTTGCTTCTTCCCAAACATCATTAAGTTCAGCAGGAACCCATTTGTCAGTGTGAGGGAATCTTTTCAGAGTTACAAGCTTCCTTTTAGCTCTGTTCTCCATCATCAAGGCATATGAACTCTTGTAAGATTTTGAATTTCCTGTAAGAAAATCTTTGTGCCTTTTCAGTCTGCATTCTTCAGCATCTTTGAAAATTTTAGTACTTTCTTCAATCACAAGCTTCCTCACTCCTCTTCTGGTCTCTGCATCCTGACCAGCTCCTTCTGCAAAGATGTGGGCAACCTCCTCAAAACCAGGAGTATTGGCTTTTGTAGATTCAGCAGCAGCAGTTTCATGCGTAGCTATTCTGACAGACAAATTTTCCTCCCTTCTTACTAAGGTCGAGGTCTCCATTTCTTCCATCTCTTCTTCATCATCAGGTTCACTGGATTTATACTTCTTGCTTTTCTCATAGTCAGTCAGTTCAGCTAGCTTCTTTCTCTTCTGAGTTGGTTTTCTTAACTTTCCACTTCTGGTTTTGGGGCAATCCTCTTCTTCAGTAACATTAGTAATCTCCAGAGCTTTAGCTTTCCCCTTGCCAGTGCCTTTGCTACCTTCCCCCTTACTCTTACCTTCCCCCTTTTTGGCATCATCAAATGCCTCAATATTAATAGGGTCAGCAGGGTTGGCATCAATCTTAGCCATTGTTAGTGATAACTCTTGCTGATGGGTGTCCATTCTCTTCACCTGAGTAGAAATGGGATCAATATGGCTTAGCAGAAAGGCAGAAATAGTGGAACTTACAGATTCATCCACTTGCTTCTTCACAACTTGATCAACTTGGTTTCTCATCACTCTTATCACTTTCTCCAAGTTGGCTTTGAAAAGATCAGAAGAAGCGTCTAGTGAACTCTTTATTGTCTCCCTTATCAATTGATCTTTTTGACTCTCCATTGACTGAGTCAATTTGTCAATATCCTTTGACAGCATCTGAGAGATTTCTTCTTTCTCCTTGGCAACTTCATCTTTAATCTTCAGAATATCTTCTCTTTCCTTCTTTATCAAATCTTTTTCAGTGTGGAAATATGTGGTAACAACATTTGACATGATCTGGGATGACTCACCAACCTTGATGGTTGAGTCCTTCACATCTTTTCCAACATCCTCCAATTTCTTGTCAAAAGAAACAAAGTTTTTCTCCACAGCTTCCAACTTGATGGTTATAGAGTTCATCTTTTCCTCCAAACTCTCAACTTTGATACACAATTCCAAGTAATTGTTATCAACAGTTTCCTCCAAATTCTCCATCCTTCTTGTCATTCTCCTTGCCTTTGAGTTAAGATTCAGCAATGACTTGTATTGGGCTTCATTTGTGGGAAGGATTGTTTCATCCAAACTATCTCTCACATATTTTCCCATGTTTAGACATAGTCCTACTACATTCTCCATTCTTTCCTTTTCAACAGTTTCAATTTGTTCAATCTGAGTATTGAACTCCTCTTGCAAAGCTTTCAATCTTTTCTCCTCTTCTTCAATGATGCAAACTTCAGTCAGTGGCAATGCATCAAGGTGAATTGGAAACTCCATCGAGGTTGATGGTGCTGCAGCTATTGCCTCATTTTCCAAGGTCTTCTCCATAGCAGCTTGTTCCTCTGATTTCACAACATCTCCCACAACAATATTAGCCTCAACTTCATCTTTCTTGGCCTCAGCTTCAATGACTTCAGTAGGAGTTGATTTAACTAACTCATCATCATTGATAATAGGATGTTCATCAATTTTGTCAATTGGAGCATCATCCATCATGACAATCTCCATAGATTCAGTAATTTCAACAGTAGTTTGAATAGCTGGCTGGGCTTCTTCTCTAATGGTTTCAATCAATTGACCTTGGTCAATCTCCTCAATCCTTTCTCCTTCACTTGAATATTCTTTATATCTTCAATGACAGTCTCTACTCCATCAAAAAAGTCTTTTTCAACAGCAATATCTCCTACATTGTTGTCCTCCTCCATATTGACAGCATCATTCTTTTTTGCTTTCATCTTCTTTGTCCTCAACATTTTTGGACATCTCCTCTGTTTTGTCCTCATTCTTCTTGGACATGCTTTCTTCCTCTTGTTCATCCTCCTCCATTTTATCATCAATATTTAAATCAATTCCAGAGATAATTGATTGAATAGCCTCCTTCTGGATTTTTATGTTTACCAAATTGGCAAACAACTTCTCATCTGTCAACTCAAAAGTAGATTCCACTTCAGCAAACTCTGTCAACCTTGTCTTCTCATTCTCCCACCAGTCAAGTCCCTTGGACTCAATGAACTTCCCAATGTTATACATAGACTTCTTCCTTATGTCTACAATCAACCTAAGATCATAGAAGATGGATCTTAAGTCTGGATATCTGGAAAGTTGGGGGTAAAGCTGGTCTAAGAAGAATTTGGATTCATCTCTTAGTGACATTTCATAAGTGTAATCTTGGGCTTTATCTGACTTGGGTGAGGGTTGGGATGAAGTTTCTTCAAAAGCAGTAGGTATGGGGGTATCAGATTTGTAGGTGATTTTCAGAATGGTTGAATCATTCAAGTGTGGGGTGGTTTCAATAATTTTTGAAGGGTGGGTTGGTGGTTCTGGATCATTCAAATCCAGCTCTCTTGGTGACATTTCTCCTTCATTATTACCTTCATCATCATCTTGTTCATCAACATCCATCTCCTCATCAGAAGTATCATCATACTCTTCTGCAGTTTTTTCTCCACTTGAACTAGGGCTTGACATGACCCTTTTCTTCTTAGATGATTGTTCAACCTCCTTTCCTTTTCCTTCTTTCTTTGCTTTTTCAAGAATGTTAATCACCACCCGTGTTGCTTCAACACTCTGGGTTCTTACAGATAGCTTCCTAAACAGAATTTTGGTGGTGTTGAACTTGACTCCATCTTCAACAATGTCTTTAGGTCCTTTCTTGTACAGGAATGCTGCAACTTTAGTGCAAAAAGTAAGTTTCTTCTCTATGAACACCTTCCTCACATCAACAATCTTGAATTTTGCTTTCTCCTCTGCTATTTTCTTTAGAAAATAGCCTTTCCAGTTCATTGGTTTCCTTCCTCCATCAATGACTGCTTTCATCAACCTTACTTTTGATTTTTGTTGATCTGATCATAACTACCTGTGGTGCACATGACAACTTTTGCAACCACATCTAGTAGAAGCTGATAGTCCTTCTTTAGAACTCTTTTATGTAATCCAGATTTGAGAGGTACTGGCTTATCCATCCATTGATTTGCAACTTCTTGCTCCTGATGTCTCATGTATTTTTCAGGATCCTCTCCAGTAGCATTCAAGCCAAAGAAGTCATCAAAGTCTTCTTCAGTGAACTCAAACTTCTGAGTTGTCTTCTTGGTTGTATCTGGCTCATGAGTCATGATGTATCTAGATCCAGAGCTTTTCTGAGTGAAGGTGCGTATGAACTGAGTGGTTGCTAGTTCCAGGAATGGCTTCAAGCCATTTTCTCAATCCAGCTTGCTCCAACCAAGTGACTACCCTCTTGGTGTGTTTGTTTGACAGATTGTCAAAGCAAATAGTCTGCTCAAAATGGAGCATGGTTGCTTCACTTAAGTAGTTCCAGTTGATGTCATAATTAGGATGATTGAAGTCAACTAAAATAAGATTAAACATAATATTACTATGTGTATTCTTCAAAATCATGTGAATCCAGAATCTTTCCTATTTTAGCACTAAAACATGTTTAGACTAAGCTTAACCAGCATTTTAGTAATCAAATCTAAGATTTATTGTGGATAAACACTAAAACATTTCTAACGCGACAATATCATATCCAACAATGTATTTTTCATTTAATCACAATATCCTGATCTGATACATGCAAAAACTTGAAGGATTCTTAAACATTTAAAGTTCTCAGCAATAAAAATAGCATTAATCTGTCAGTATATCATTCAATAAATATAGAATTCGCAATTCTAGTATTTAAAATTCAAAACACAGTCATTTAAGAGTAAAACAGAGCATGCTGTGTGTTTAGTGATCTTGATCGATTATGCATGTTTGTTTAAGAGATGAAAAATGAGAAGTACTAACCCATTTCCATAGTCATTTTAGTGAAAGAGTAGAGCTTAAAGCAGAGCTTGAGGATTTTTGAGAAATTTTAGCTTAGGGCTTTTCCAGAAAATTTTAGAATTCGTAAATGATGAAGATTTCTAAGTCCTGCTTTTATATGCTCTCAGCTGTACGTTTAAAAATTGTCAGGTGTAGAACTGAGATTTTAATTTGATTAAAATCAAGGGCTCAGATCAATTATGTTACACCAAAGGACGCAAATGTCGTGTCCAATGAACAGTAAGGCACTTTTTCAGAAAATCGTGCAATTCATCGTCTTTTAGCAAAAATCTCTTGTTTGTCGATTATGAGCATTAAATGCGTACTATAATGGTGAACAAAGTTTTAACTTCTATGAAAAGAAAAACTTATCCGCAGCCAAGTGACTGAATAAACCTTGACAACTTCTATTAGGAGTTCTCCATGTGTACATTCAATTTTTTCCAAAAAATGAATCAAATAATATATATAGCAGATTTCATAAAATCAATACACAGTAAATTGAAGAATCATAACCAACACCTGCAAATCCAAAATAAATGCAAATGAACCAAAAATATATCAACACCCAATTAAAGCTACTTATATTAATTAAAGAATCGAAAAATCAAAATATAAAAATTGAGGACAAAAGTAGAAAATAAGGAATTGAAGTGGCAATTAACGAATCAAAGTGAATTAGTGTAACTGGAAGACAAGATCAAACCTTATTGCCTGCAATGGAGATCCAATCTGGAATTGAAAGGAAATGGAATTCGAGATTTAGTGTGAAAAGGATATATGGATGGAGGTGTAATAGGAGGGGTAGCTAGGGTTGGGAGTATTTATACTAAATGGCAAGGCGGAGTCACCGAGGGAGCCCACTTTAGGGTTTCACATTTTCAATTCAACAACCTCTATTGCACCCACTACATTATTTGTTTATTTACATTTTTTATTGAAAAATATTAAATTATTTATTATTTAATTAAAAGTATTCTTTTCGCTCAATCTGAGATAACATTTTTTAATAATAAAATGTAATTATGCTTATAATAATATTTTAGTTGATACTCTTTTAATATTAATATAATTATGAAGTAAAAATTCTTCAATTCCATAGTTAATTAAATTGTTATTAATTATAGGTTTATATGTTAATATAATAATGTTGGTGTAAATAGGGATTATTTCATTTTATGTCCCCTAACTTAGGCCTATTCAATTTAATATTTTTTAAATATTCACTTTTCAATATAGGTCCTATATAGGTTGTCCAATTTACATCCTTTTTTGTACGTCCTTATTGTCGGAAATCTTTCAAATTCACCAGAAATGTGAGTGTGTGGCTCGCACATGTGGAATGAATTGAAAATTCCGACAAAATTTTCAATTTACGTCTTGTAATTATAAATCAATTTATTAAATCTCGAAAATAATGAATTATGGACTGTTATATTCATTTTAAGAATTTGATTCTAAAACAGTTTTTCAATCTAAAAAGTGATGAAATAGACGAACTTATCCCGACAAAGCACCAAGAAATACGACACGCTCTTGTAATGATGCAAATTAAGTATCTCAATTGAACATGAGCTGGCTGACTAGCAAATGGAGCAGTAAACATGCTAGCTACAAGAAAAATATCCATGTCAGATGTTGCATTCCAATAACTATGTTTTGGTTCAAATTGGACTAAGGAGGAAAAGGCATTTGAGAATTCTCATGCAGAGAAAATCTGTTGTGAAGTGCAGAGAAGTAGCCAAGAAACCAAGAACGAATTAACAGAATAGATCAAGAACACAGCTCTCGCTGCCCACAAGTGATTTATGTACTGTGAATCGATTGAATAGATTCTGTAACAGACTTCGTTTCCACCCCCTATATATTCATTTATAAAAATCTGCTAGACTCTGCAATGGGTTTCGTTTCCAATGTTTCATTTCGCCTTTGACTGTGCATTGATTTAAAGAAATTGGTTGTTGATTCATTTAAAAGAAAATGATTGTATTGGTGTTGTGATTCTTATGTGTTGGTTTATTTCTGAATTTTAGTTTCTTGTATTTAGCCGAAGAAGCAACAGAAATGTCAGAATTTTCGGGTAATAGGACAGATTACTCAACACACTTTTCTTGATAAGCTCCATGCCAGGTGGTTTTTTTGTAGCAATAAATCTGAAAACAAACTTATCGATACAAACTTATCAAACATGCACCAGTTATAAATTAATTTCATGCAGCATCTATTTTTTTTTTCTTTTTTTGTGACTATTATTTGGTGAATTTAGCATATAATTAATTTGAAGGAGGGTTTTGCTAAAAGAATATTGCAGAAAAATCAGTTAAGTTTGGTTAAATTTATCTTAACAACATCAGAATATTTAACCTGGTAAAAGAATATTGCAGAATATTCTTTATTAAGAAGTTTCATTAAGAAAATAAAAACTTACATAGCAGGCAGCATTGTTCCACTAGGATTTGTGTAGTATCCAAGATATAAAATGTTTGCAATTCCACATGCTCAAACACCTTGACAAAGGTCCAACTTTCAATGCAAATTAATTATAGTCGGATTTATATAAGTTGAACCTTCAATGGGGTGTTAGGGCTTCCGGTTGGTCGTCGCCTTCAAAGACGAAAATGTCTTTCATTGCCAACTTATTATATAATTGATATTTTCTCTACATTGATCTCTTTTTTTTTTTTTTGAACAGAAAAAGGGAATTATATTATCAGAGTACCAGTGGTACTCGAGAATGAGAAGGATTGATCTCTTGAAATGCACCTCCACTCTTTGTGGAGAATGTTGCATTCAAGAAACCATGTTGTGGTTCAAATTTGACTAAGGAGAAGGATACGCCCTTTCCTGGATGCACCTACGATGTTGATCAGTGGGAGAAGATCGAATGGTATGGCAGTTCCGTAAAAAACAATTGCTGGCATGACAATGTAGCTTTAAATGGTGATATGTCGATAATTGAAAACGAAAAACGATATCTTCAATTATCGCCACATCATCACATAAGGCTACATACTTATAATGTTTTCAATTGTTTTTTCAGAAACTGTCAATGCGATTTTTTCCACCAATCAACATCGTTATAATTGATTGTAAGTGCATTCAGGAATGGGCATTATCCTCGTCCGTAGTAATCCAAACTACAACATGATTTCATGAATGTAACAATCACCAGAATGACTAGAAGAGCATTTCATACCCCAAATATAAATCCTTTGAAATACATTTGAGAATTTGCAGCCACTTAACTATAGACAGACGACAATATCTCTTGAAATGCACCTCCAGAGTTTCTGGAGAACGTAACAATCACCAGAATGACTAGAAGAACATTTCAATGTATTATATGCTTAATAAATAAAAGCCTTGTTACATAAGGAACTTAAACGGTAACATTAACTGGCACTCATTCTTTATTAAGAAGTTTCATTAAATCCAATTTCCCCAAATTGAGAATCATAATCATTAACCAACACCTGCAAATCCAACATTAATTTACAGGTACTTATGCAAATGAACCAAAAATATACCAACAGTTCCCAACGCTAGCTACTTATATTAATCATAAACTTACATTGTTCAACCCGATGCTCTCTTAGCTAGCCATCACGCTCGATCCGCTAGGAATTTGCGGATCATCATCACCCTTGAAGTCTGTCAACCCAATTATATTCCCCTGCAATAAAACGCAAATTAAGAATAATAACCAACACCTGCAAATCCAAAATAAATTTACAACTTATGCAAATGAAGCAATAATATACCAACACCCAAAGCTACTTTTATGGTATTAATTATTAATCGGAAAATCATAACAGAAAAACATATAAATTCAGGAGAAAAACAGAAACATAACTCAATGAAATGACAAATCAAACTGAATTTGAGATGAAACCAGCAAATTAAATTTCACTTCTTAGATCTGAAAAGAAAATCAGCCCAATATATACGAATCGCAACACCAATGCATTCAATTTTCCAAAAAATGAATCAATATATAGCAGATCTTTTAAAATCAATATACAGTCAAAAGCAATAAATTTACAACTTATGCAAATGAACCAAAAATATTTACCAACTCCCAATTAAAGCTACTTATATTCATAAAAGAATCGAAAAACACATATATATATATTGAGGAGAAAAATTGAAAATGAGGAAGTGGTGACAGAGACAAGATCAAACCTTATTGCCCGCAATGGAGATCCAAGATCTGGAGTTGAAAGGAAATGAAATTGGAGATTTAGTGTGAAAAGGATAAATGGATGGAGGTGTAATAGGAGGGCTAGGGTTGGGCGTATTTATACTAAGGCAAGGCGGAGTCACCGAGGGAGGCCAATTTAGGGTTTCACATTTTCAATTCAACAACCTCTATTGCACCCACTACATTATTTATTTATTTACATTTTTTATTGAAAAATATTAAATTATTTATTATTTACTTAAA
Source organism: Galeopsis tetrahit (assembly GCA_963675135.1). NCBI lineage: Eukaryota > Viridiplantae > Streptophyta > Magnoliopsida > Lamiales > Lamiaceae > Galeopsis > Galeopsis tetrahit. Next base: position 7,187,098 of record OY776126.1, read on the forward strand.
AGTATTCTTTTCGCTCAATCTGAATTAAGTGTTTTAATAATAAAATGAAATTATTCTTATAATTTAGTAGACATTCTTTTAATATTAATATAATTATGAAGTAAAAATACTTTCAAGTATATTCCATAGTTAATTAATTTTTTATTATTTATAAGTTTATATGTTTATATAATAATGTTGGTGTAAATATGGATAATTTCATTTTATGTCCCCTTAGGCTTATTTAATTTAAATCTTTTTAAATATTCAATTTTTCAATATAGGTCATAAGGTGTTCATTTTGCATCACTTTTTATTCAATTTACATCCTTATTGTCGGAAATCTTTCAAATTCATTCTCTAGTTCATTCGATTAGGGTTATGGTTGGTGGATCGTCTTTCACGTCCGTATTTCTTTTTCAATTGAAGTCTTGAAATTATTTAAACGGATTTTCCGCAGGTCTAGAACTAGGAAACTAAAGTGTAGAAACTAGGGTACAAAATGCAAAACTAGAACTCTAGCAATTTTGATTGTCGTTTCAACTAATGTTGTTTGCATAAGTGTTCTATATAATTTATTTAACTTGTGCGATTTATGTGAAAGTCTACTTTAAATTAAAAGACTATTTATAAAATCGGCAAAGTTTTAAGCTTTGCCGCGTAAAAGGATCATTTATGACAAAGGCCAAATAGCACATTTTTATTCAATTGCAATGAATTTAAAAAAAACTTTTAGTTAATCTAATACATATAGGAAGTTTGCAATAGTTTACAAAATTTTCATAAACGACTAGGACAGGAATTGATAAAAAGGATGTGATAACACTTACTTTTTGAATAACTTTAAAGAACACAGTTTAACACCCTAGTTAAAATTCACGAATAATCTTAGAATATTTAATATAGACATATTTAACTTATTTCATGGATTTAAGGGGCGTGAAAGGCGGCCCGCCAACCTTTTATTAAAGAATGAACGACTTTGATTAAAGAATAATATGCGATATTACGACAACCTTTAATAAATATTTATAATCAAGAATAATATATTGATAACTTAATTAAACATGAAAAAATTGTGCTAGGTGAAATGCAGTCCACATCAATGCTCAGACGATCCTCAATTAATATTAATATAATTATGAAGTAAAAATACTTCAATTATATTCCACAATTAATTAAATTGTTATTAATTATAAGTTTAGTGTTAATTAATATTACAGAGTTGGTGTAAATTAATAGGAATAATTTAATTTTATGTCCCCTAACTTAGGCTTATTTAATTTAAATATTTTAAATATTTAATTTTTCAATATAGGTCCTAGGGTGTTCGATTTGCATCATTTTTTGTTCAATTTACGTCCTTATTGTCCAATATCTTTCAAATTCATTTTCTAGTTCATTCGATTAGGGTTTGGTTGGTGGATCGTCTTTCACATCCATATTTCTTTTCCAGTTGAAGCATTGATATTATTTAAACGGATTTTCCGCAGGTGCAAAACTAGGAAACTAAAGTGTAATATAACTAGGATACAAAACGCAAAACTATAGAACTCTAGGAATTTTGATTGTCGTTTCTACTAGTCTTGTTTGTGTACGTGTTCTATATGATTTATTTAACTTGTGCTATTTATGTGGAAAGTTTACTTTAAATTAAAAGACTATTTATAAAATCGGCAAAGTTTTAAGCTTTGCCGCGTAAAAGAACCATTTATAACACATTTTTATTCAATTGCAATGCATTTAAAAACAACTTTTAGTTAATCTAATACATATTAGGAAGTTTGAAATAGTTTACAAAATATTCATAAAAGACTAGGACTGAAATTGATAAAAAGGGTGGGATAACACTTACTTTTTGAATAACTTTAAATAACACAGTTTAACGCCCTAGGTAAAATTCAAGAATAATATTAGAATATTTAATATAATTATATTTAAATTATTTCATGGATTTAATTGCAAAATAACTACGGGCGTGAAAGACGGCCCGCCAACCAAAACCCTAATCGAATGAACTAAAGAGTGAACGACTTTGATGAAAGAATTATACTAAAGAGTGAACGACTTTAGTGTGAAAAGGATATGTGGATGGAGGTGTGTAATAGGAGGGCTAGGGTTGGGCGTATTTATACTAAATGGCAAGGCGGAGTCACCGAGGTAGCCCACTTTAGGGTTTCACATTTTCAATTCAACAACCTCTATTGCACCCACTACGTTATTTGTTTATTTACATTTTTTTATTAAAAAAAATATAAAATTATTTATTATTTAAAAGTATTCCTTTCGCTCAATCTGAATTAATTTTTTTTAATAATAAAATGTAATTATGCTTATAATAATAATAATATAGTTGATATTCTTTTAATATTAATATAATTATGAAGTAAAAATACTTCAATTATATTTCATAGTTAATTAAATTGTTATTAATTATAAATTTATATGTTAATTTAATAATGTTGGTCTAAATAGAGATAATTTCACTTTATGTCCCCTAACTTAGGCTTATTTAATTTAAATCTTTTAAATATTCACTTTTTGAATATAGGTCCTAGGGTGTTCTTTTTGCATCCCTTTCAATTTACATCCTTATTGTCGAAAATCTTTAATTCAAATTCATTCTCTAGTTCATTCGATTAGGGTTTTGGTTGGCGGATCGTGTTTCACGTCCATATTTATTTTTCAATTGAAACCTTGAAATTATTTAAACAGATTTTCCGCAGGTCCAGAACTTGGAAACTAAAGTGCAGAAACTAGGATACAAAATGCAAAACTAGAACTCTAGTAATTTTGATTGTCGTTTCTATTAGTCTTGTTTGCGTATGTGATCTATAAGATTTATTTAACTTGTGCGATTTATGTGGAAAGTTTACTTTAATTTTAAGACTATTTATAAAATCGGCAAAGTCTTAAGTTTTGCCGCGTAACAGAAACATTTATGGAAATGGCCAAAATAACACATATTTATTCAATTGCAATAAATTTAAAAACAACCTTTATTTAATCTAATACATATTAGGAAGTTTTCAATTCTTTAAAAAAATTATAAACGACTAGGACATAAATTGATAAAAAGGATGCAATGTGATAACACTTAGTTTTTTAATAACTTTAAAGAACACAGTTTAACGCCCTAGTTAAAATTCAAGAACAATCTTAGAATATTTAATATATTTATATTTAAGTTATTTCATGGATTTAATAGTAGCCTTATCCTACTCGATTATGATGGGACGATGATGGCTCAGGATATAGTGGACAAATCTCCAAGCCCTGAAGTTATTTCGGTCTTGAACAGTTTATGCAACGACCCCAAAAAAATTGTGTTCCCGTATCTACAAAGATTCGAGCGACTTCGAAGCCAGCTATGTCGGTAGTGATCACCAAGGCGTCGTTGTGATCTTCTTTACCTCCTTTAACATCCTCCGGCCCAAATCTAATATTGGGCGTCTCTGTCATACGTCCTACTTCTTTCGGTTGACCTCCCTGTCCCGCTTTTAGAGCTCGAACGCTTTGTTTTCTCTTTCGGAAGGAATCCCAATCTGCTGGTCCCCCCACAATCATGTGGACTACTCCTCTCTTTGGTGGTGGAGGGGGCATATCTTCGGCCGCTTCCTTGGTCTCCTTCTCTTCCGGTTTCCTTTCATGTTCTTTTCGTTTCTGCCCCCGAGGGCCCTGCCTGTCTCTAAATACAAATTCTTTCAGATGACCTGCCTGGATCATCCTCTCAATCTCGTCTTTCAGGTGATAACACTGATTCGTGTCGTGTCCATACTCATTATGAAATCTGCAAAATCGATCGGACTTGGGCTTCTGCAGTCCTCGATCTCTGGAATAAGGGAATTTTAAATCAGGATGATCTCCTGCCACCTCCAGTACTTCGGCAGGTTCAATTCTCAAGGGTGTGTACTTCTCAAACCTCCCACGAGGACCTGACCGGGAACCTCCAGATAGATTGCTGTCTCTTGTTGAGCTGGAAGACCGAGGGATCTCTGGGCTGGAACGTCTGGAGGGGCCCTCTTTTCTTCTTTCTCGATCCTGTGGCCTAGTCTCCAATCTCTTGGCTTTTCGAACCTCCTCCAGGGAGAGGTACTTCTCTGCTCTATGTAGCAGCTCGTCAAAGTTCTTAACTTGCTTCTTAGCTAAGGAGGAGAAGAAGTCTCCATCCCGTAATCCGTTAGTAAGAGCGTTGATCTTCACCTCCAGAGAGGCTGTAGGGACCTCCAGAGCGGCCTGATTGAATCTCCGGAGAAAAGCTCTTAAACTCTCGCTCTCCCCCTGCCTCAGATTGAAGAGGGTCAAAGTGGCCCGCGGCTGCCTCCGGGCACTTGCAAATTGATGGAGAAATAACTCACTGAATTCCTCCCAGGATCAGATTGTATTGGGTTCCAATTGAGTGAACCACTGCTGCGCTGCTTTTGCCAGGGTGGTCAGGAACACCCTGCACTTGATTCCTTCTCCGTAGCGGTGTATTAATGCAGCATTATCAAACCTTACTAGGTGTTCATACGGGTCTGCCGTACCGTCGTATTCAAAATTGAGGGGCTTGAAATTGAATGGCAGTTCATCCTGTAGTATACTAGGAGAGAACTGACATCCGGAGACATACGCGGATCTACTTGCTCGATTGTTCATCTGTCTCCTCATATCCTTCATCTCCTTCTGCAGAGCCTGCAGCTGATCGCTAACTGGCCCTCCGTAGGTATCATCAGTGCTTTCTTCTGCTTCAGGGAGTTCTGTCTCTCGGGGTGCCAAATCTGCATTCCTTCTTGTATTCCGAAGGGGAATGCTTCTTTCATCTCGGGAGGGTACCTTATCATCTCCTTCTACCCGCATCCCTACTTCTTTGGATAACACTTGGGAGGTTCCTGGTGCTTCTTCCTGGGGCTTTGAGGTAGGTATCTCCACATTTCCCGGTGTAGCTCTGGGGGCTCGATCTCCCTGAGCCGCGAAAGCTCTCTCTACAGCCTACTTGATGAGGGCATCTAGTTGATCGGGAGAAACCAGGAAGGGCTCTGAATTTGGAGTGTTCTCCCGTTGAGGATCGGAAGTTCGGGCCACTGGGGTTTCAGTGTTCACTATTATCCCCTCCTCGATCGGGAGAGGAGGGTTCTCATCACCCAAGCCTGTGGTAGGCGTCACTGGCGGATTTAATCCAGATGGGGTATGAACTGGATCCTTCCCGCGGCCTCCTTTTGGTGTGGAATCGGTCGGCAAAGGAGGATTCTCCCCTGTAAGGGCTTTCTTTCCCGAAGTAGACGTGACCGTGTTGTTTCCGCCACCCATTACTCGAACAGGTAGAAATTCGTGAGAAAATCTTTCAACTCTTTCCCACAGACGGCGCCAGTTGATGTGCCAAAATTTGCACAAAATGATTGGATATCCTTCGAGTAGGATATCTGACTTCCCAAACACGTACAAGCAATCCAAATATGCCGCTACCTTGATAGAATCTTCCGGAACCTGCAAAGAACACGCCGGAGGGGGGTCCGGCGCGGACACTCCGATGCCTAAGTCAGTATAGGGCTTCTCAATATATCATAAGGATCTTGAGATCCTTGATTTATCAAATCAGGCTCTCAAGAAGTATCAAAGATAGGTTTTGCACTAAATATATTAAGTTTGTAATAGTAAGAAAGTCTAACCTGAAAACATGCTTTGCATTACCTATTTATAGGAAATTCCCCTCAAAGGGAAGTTATGGCTTCCCTCCCTTTCGGAGGTACTCCTTGGACCCGGCTCAACTATGTTGACAAAGTCATCCTAGTTAAAATTCACGAATAATCTTAGAATATTTAATATAGACATATTTAACTTATTTCATGGATTTAAGGGGCGTGAAAGGCGGCCCGCCAACCTTTTATTAAAGAATGAACGACTTTGATTAAAGAATAATATGCGATATTACGACAACCTTTAATAAATATTTATAATCAAGAATAATATATTGATAACTTAATTAAACATGAAAAAATTGTGCTAGGTGAAATGCAGTCCACATCAATGCTCAGACGATCCTCAATTAATATTAATATAATTATGAAGTAAAAATACTTCAATTATATTCCACAATTAATTAAATTGTTATTAATTATAAGTTTAGTGTTAATATTACAGAGTTGGTGTAAATTAATAGGAATAATTTAATTTTATGTCCCCTAAGTTAAATAAGCCTAAGTTAGGGGACATAAAATGAAATTATCCATATTTACACCAACATTATTATATAAACATATAAATAATAAAAAATTAATTAACTATGGAATATACTTGAAAGTATTTTTACTTCATAATTATATTAGTATTAAAAGAATATCAACTACATTATTATTATAAGCATAGTTACATTTTATTATTAAAAATATTAATTCAGATTGAGCGAAAATAATACTTTTTAAATAAATAATAAATAATTTAATATTTTTCAATAAAAATAAAAAATGTAAATAAACAAATAATGTAGTGGGTGCAATAGAGGTTGTTGAATTGAAAATGTGAAACCCTAAAGTGGCCTCCCTCGGTGACTCCGCCTTGCCTTTTAGTATAAATACGCCCAACCCTAGCCCCTCCTATTACACACCTCCATCCATTTATCCTTTTCACACTAAATCTCCAATTTCATTTCCTTTCATTTCCAGATTGGATCTCCATTGCAGGCAATAAGGTTTGATCTTGTCTTTGTCGCCACTTCCTCATTTTCTATTTTTCTCCTCAATTTATATATATGTTTTTCGATTCTTTTATGAATATAAGTAGCTTTAATTGGGAGTTGGTAAATATTTTTGGTTCATTTGCATAAGTTTTAAATTTTTATTGCTTTTGACTGTATATTGATTTTAAAAGATCTGCTATAAATTGACAATTCTTTTTTTGGAATATTGAATGCATTGGTGTTGCGATTCGTATATATTGGCTGATTTTATTTTCAGATCTACGAAGTGAAATTTAATTTGCTGTTGTTTCTCGGTAAAAGCATGGTTTCATCTCAAATTCAGTTTGATTTGTCATTTCATTCAGTTATGTTTCTGTTTTTCTCCTGAATTTATATGTTTTTCTGTTATGATTTTCCGATTATTAATTAATACCATAAATTTAGCTTTGGGTGTTGGTATATTATTGCTTCATTTGCATAAGTTGTTAATTTATTTTGGATTCGCAGGTGTTGGTTATGATTCTTAATTTGCTCTTTATTGCAGGGGAAATAATTGGATTGACAGACTTCAAGGGTGATGATGATCCACAAATACCTAGCGGATCGAGAGTGATGGCTAAGAGAGCATCGGGTGGAACAATGTAAGTTTATGATTAATATAAGTAGCTAGCTTTGGGTACTGTTGGTATATTTTTGGTTAATTTTGTTGGATTTGCAGGTGTTGGTTAATGATTAAGATTCTTAATTTGGGGAAATTGGATTTAATGAAACTTCTTAATAAAGAATGAGGGCCAGTTAATGTTACCGTTTAATTAAGTTCGTTATGTAACAAGGTTTTTATTTACAAAACATACAACACATTGAAATGTTCTTCTAGTCATTCTGGTGATTGTTACATTCATGAAGTCATGTTCGTTATGTAACATGGTTTCTTGAATGTAACATTCTCCAGAAACTCTAGAGGTGCATTTCAAGAGATATTGTCGTCCTTCTATAGTTAAGTGGCTGCAAATTATCAAATGTATTTTAAAGGATTGAAATGTTCTTCTAGTCATTCTGGTGATTGTTACATTCATGAAATCATATTCGTTATGTAACATGGTTTCTTGAATGTAACATTCTCCAGAAACTCTGGAAGTGCATTTCAAGAGATATTGTCGTCCTTCTATAGTTAAATGACCGCAAATTCTCAAATGTATTTTAAAGGATTGAAATGTTCTTCTAGTCATTCTAGTGATTGTTACATTCAGAAATCATGTTCGTTACATAACTTGATTTCTTGAATGTAACATTCTCCAGAAACTCTAGAAGTGCATGTCAAGAGACATCGTCGTCCTTCTATAGTTAAATGGCTACAAATTCTCAAATGTATTTAAAAGGATTGAAATGTTCTTCTAGTCATTCTGGTGATTGTTACATTCATGAAATCATGTTCGTTACGTAACATGGTTTCTTGAATGTAACATTCTCCAGAAACTCTGGAAGTGCATGTCAAGAGACATTGTCGTCCTTCTATAGTTAAGTGGCTGTAAATTCTCAAGTGTATTTTAAAGGATTGAAATGTTCTTCTAGTCATTCTGGTGATTGTTACATTCATGAAATCATGTTCGTTACGTAACATGGTTTCTTGAATGTAACATTCTCCAGAAACTCTGGAAGTGTATGTCAAGAGACAGTGTCGTCCTTCTATAGTTAAATGGATGCAAATTCTTAAATGTATTTTAAAGGATTGAAATGTTCTTCTAGTCATTCTGGTGATTTTTACATTCATGAAATCATGTTCGTTACGTAACATGGTTTCTTGAATGTAACATTTTCCAGAAACTCTGAAAGTGCATTTCAAGAGATATTGTCGTCCTTCTATAGTTAAATGGCTGCAAATTCTCAAATGTATTTTAAAGGGTTGAAATGTTCTTCTAGTCATTCTGGTGATTTTTACATTCATGAAATCATGTTCGTTACGTAACATGGTTTCTTGAATGTAACATTCTCCAGAAACACTGGAAGTGTATGTCAAAAGACATTGTCGTCCTTCTATAGTTAAATGGATGCAAATTCTCAAATGTATTTTAAAGGATTGAAATGTTCTTCTAGTCATTCTGGTGATTGTTACATTCATGACATCATGTTCGTTACGTAACATGGTTTCTTGAATGTAACATTCTCCAGAAACTCTGGAAGTGCATTTCAAGAGAAATTGTCGTCCTTCTATAGTTAAGTGGCTGACAATTTTCAAATGTATTTTAAAGGAGTGAAATGTTCTTCTAGTCATTCTGGTGATTGTTACATTTATGAAATCATGTTCGTTATGTAACATGGTTTCTTGAATGTAACATTCTCCGGAAACTCTAGAAGTGCATTTTAAGAGATATTGGTGTCCTTCTATTGTTAAGTGGCTGCAAATTCTCAAATGTATTTTAAAGGGTTGAAATATTCTTCTAGTCATTTTGGTGATTGTTACATTCATGAAATCATGTTCGTTATGTAACATGGTTTCTTGAATATAACATTCTCCAGAAACTCTGGAAGTGCATTTCAAGAGATATTGTCGTCCTTCTATAGTTAAATGGCTGCAAATTCTGAAATGTATTTTTCTATAGTTAAGTGGCTGACAATTCTCAAATGTATTTTATAGGATTGAAATGCTCTTCTAGTCATTCTGGTGATTGTTACATTCATGAAACCATGTTCGTTATGTAACATGGATTTATTGAATGTAACATTCTCCATAAACTCTGGAAGTGCATTTCAAGAGATATTGTCGTCCTTCTATAGTTAAGTCGCTGCAAATTTTCAAATGTATTTTAAAGGATTGAAATGTTTTTCAAGTCATTCTGGTGATTGTTACATTCATGAAAATATGTTCGTTATGTAACAATATGGTTTCTTGAATGTAACAATCTCCAAAAACTCTGGAAGAGCATGTCAAGAGACATTGTCGTCCTTCTATAGTTAAATGGATGTAAATTCTCAAATGTATTTTAAAGGATTGAAATGTTCTTCTAGTCATTCTGGTGATTGTTACATTCATGTAATCATGTTCGTTAGTAACATGGTTTCTTCAATGTAACATTCTCCAGAAACTCTGGAAGTGCATTTCAAGAGAAATTGTCGTCCTTCTATAGTTAAGTGGCTGACAATTCTCAAATGTATTTTAAAGGAGTGAAATGTTCTTCTAGTCATTCTGGTGATTGTTACATTCATGAAATCATGTTCGTTATGTAACATGGTTTCTTGAATGTAACATTCTCCGGAAACTCTGAAAGTACATTTCAAGAGATTTTGTTGTCCTTCTATTGTTAAGTGGCTGCAAATTCTCTAATGTATTTAAAAGGGTTGAAATGTTCTTCTAGTCATTTTGGTGATTGTTACATTCATGAAATCATGTTCGTTATGTAACATGGTTTCTTGAATGTAACATTCTCCAGAAACTCTGGAAGTGCATTTCAAGAGATATTGTCGTCCTTTTATAGTTAAATAGCTGCAAATTCTCAAATGTATTTTTCTATAGTTAACTGGCTGAGAATTCTCAAATGTATTTTATAGGATTGAAATGTTCTTCTAGTCATTCTGGTGATTGTTACATTCATGAAACCATGTTCGTTATGTAACATGGATTTATTGAATGTAACATTCTCTAGAAACTCTGGAAGTGCATTTCAAGAGATATTGTTGTCCTTCTATAGTTAAGTGGTTGCAAATTTTCAAATGTATTTTAAAGGATTGAAATGTTCTTCAAGTCATTCTGGTGATTGTTACATTCATGAAAATATGTTCGTTATGTAAAAATATGGTTTCTTGAATGAAATAATCTCCAGAAACTCTGGAAGTGCATTTCAAGAGATATTTTCGTCCTACTATAGTTAAATGGCTGCAAATTCTCAAATGTATTTTAAAGGATTGAAATGTTCTTCTAGTCATTCTGGTGATTGTTACATTCATGAAACAATGTTCGTTACGTAACATGGTTTCTTGAATGTAACATTCTCTAGAAACTCTGGAAGTGCATGTCAAGAGACATTGTCGTCCATCTATAGTTAAGTGGCTGACGATTCTCAAATGTATTTTAAAGGATTGAAATGTTCTTCTAGTCATTCTGGTGATTGTTAAATTCATGAAATCATGTTCGTTACGTAACATGGTTTCTTGAATGTAACATTCTCCAGAAACTCTGGAAGTGCATGTCAAGAGACATTGTCGTTCTTCTATAGTTAAATGGATAAAAAATCTCAAATGTATTTTAAAGGATTGAAATTTGGGGTATGAAAAAGTTATAATATCCATTATATAATAAGTTGGCAATCAAAGACCTTTTCTTCATTGAAGGCGACGACCAATCGTGTGCCCTAACACCCTTGTTGAAGGTTCAACTTATATAGAAAATCTCAAATTGCAATCTAAGAAATCAAAACAAAAAATCCAACTATAATTTGCATTGAAAGTTGGACCCTTGTCAAGGGTTTTGAGCATGCTGCTGGTGGTTGCCTTCTCCAAAAAAGAAATTTTAGACTGCAAATATTTTATATCTTGGATACTACACTTTATTCCTAAGTTGTAAATAGTTTGTAATATAATTGTGAGCAAGGCTTACAACTTGATTATTCTATTTACTAAACACACAATACTTTGAAATGTTCTTCTAGTCATTCAGGTGATTGTTACATTCATGAAATCATGTTGTAGTTTAGATTTCACTACGGACGAGGATAATGCGCATTCTAGAATGCTCTTACAATCCATTATAACGATATTGATCGGTGGAAAAAATCGCATTCACAGTTTCTGAAAAAACAATTGAAAACATTATACCTAAGTATGTAGCCTTATGTGATGATGTGGTGATAATTGAAGATATCATTTTTCATTTTAAATTATCGACATACCACCATTCACCATTTAAAGCTACATTGTCATGCCAGCAATTTTTTTTATTACGCAACTGGCATACTATTCTTCTCCCACGGATTAACATTGTAGGTGCATTCTGAAATGGTGTTATCCTTCTCCTTAGTCAAATTTGAACCACCACATGGTTTTCTTGAATGCAACATTCTCCAGAAAGACTGGAGGTGCATTTCAAGAGATATTGTCCCTCTATAGTTGTAGCTGCAAATTCTCAAAGGTGTTTCAAAGGATTGAAATTTGGGGTATGAAAAAGGTATAATAAGTTGGCATGTAGTCAAAGACATTTTCCTTTTTGAAGGCACAACCAACCTTATGCCCTAACACCCCATTGAAGGTTCAACTTATATAGAAAATCACGAATTGCAATCTAATTTAGAAACCAAAAAAAAAACTTCCAACTATAATTTGCATTGAAAGTTGAGCATGTGGAATTGGTAGTTAATTGCTATCTCCGAAACAGAAAGAGTAGATTGCAAACATTTTATATCTTGGATATACACTTTATACATTACCACGTATTGGAATTGGTCGTTGCTATCTCCAAAAAAATTGCTAAAAATTGACATTTCAAGACATTGCCACATATTGGATCAGCAATTCGTTGGCACATGGGTTGACTTAGAGTGTTCAAATCTCCGTTTGAGTTGGATTCCATCAATGCTACTATTTGATATATAAATCATTTCATTTTTAGTCCCGTAACATAGAGACCTTCAATTTTTTGTACCAATTTTTTTCTCTCCTAAATTTCTCGTACCTATTATTCTCATGTTCTTAATTTTGTTTGTGTATGATTAGTTTAGTTCAGAAAACACCAACAATGTGTATAACATTTACATCGGCTATATATATACAGATAGTGTCACACAACTCTTTAACTTTAATAAAATTTATGAACTCGAAAAAGGTTTTGAAAGCTCGAACATGGCGTGGATCGTCCGAGCTTTGACGTGGAGCGCACTTCATCTAGCACAATTTTTACACGTTTAAGTTTTCAATTATTCTTGAATATATATAAATATTTCATAAATATTGTCTTAATATCACATATAATTCTTTCATGAAAGTTGTTCATTCTTTAGTTCATTCGATTAGGGTTTTGGTTGGCGGATCGTCTTTCACGTCAGTATTTCTTTTGCAATTGAAGCCTTGAGATTATTTAAATATAGGTCTATTAAATATTCTAAGATTTTCCGTGAATTTTAATGCGGGCGTTCAACTGCGTACTTTAAATTTATTCGAAATAAAAGTGTTGTCGCATCTACTTTATCAATCTCAGTCCTAGCTGTTTATGAAAAAATTGTAAATTATTGCAAACATTCTAATATGCATCAGATTGAATAAACATGGGTTATTTGGCCAATTCCAAGAATGGTCCTTTAACGGGCCGGGGCAAAGCTTAAAACTTTGCCGATTTTAAAAATGGTCTTTTAATTTGAAACAAGCATTCCAAATAAATTGCACAAGTAGAATAAATCATATAGCTAGAGCACATACACAAACAAGATAAGTAGAAACAACAATTAAAATGGCGAGGATTCTAGTTTTGCATTTAGTATCCTAGTTTCTATACTTTCGTATCTTGTTTTGGACTTGTGGAAAATCTATTTAAATTATAAAGTTGACGCAATTTGCAAGTTACGGAAAAAAATCAGATCTATCAATATCAGTCCTAGCTGTTTATGACAAAATTGTAAACTATTACAAACATTCTAAATGCATCAGATTGACTAAAATTGTAAACTCTTACAACCAATCGTGTGCCCTATTTGGAGAGCGAGGAACAACAAATTAAAGTGTTTGCAATCAAGGTGAGCAAGCAAGAGCAGATGTTCGACGACGTTCTAGTTATGATGTGGGGTTTAGTATCTAATTACAAATCCTACACTACTTCATTTAATTTCCATGATTGGTGTGCAAATCCTTAGCTTATATGCGTGCAACGTAGCTGATCGCATACATTGTAATTTCCCTATGTAACTCCATGTTATTATCTTTCGAGTACCCCTGGTACTCGGTTAATAAAATTTTCTCCATTCAATATGATTTATTTAACTTGTGCTATTTATGTGGAAAGTTTACTTTAAATTAAAAGACTATTTATAAAATCGGCAAAGTTTTAAGCTTTGCCGCGTAAAAGAACCATTTATAACACATTTTTATTCAATTGCAATGCATTTAAAAACAACTTTTAGTTAATCTAATACATATTAGGAAGTTTGAAATAGTTTACAAAATATTCATAAACGACTAGGACTGAAATTGATAAAAAGGGTGTGATAACACTTACTTTTTGAATAACTTTAAATAACACAGTTTAACGCCCTAGTTAAAATTCAAGAATAATCTTAGAATATTTAATACTCCCTCCACTTTTAAATAAGTGTCATTTTAACAATTTTCAACAAATTAAGATATATAATTATGGACCATTTTACCCTTCATTAATAATAACTAATTTTAATATTAAATTTATGTTTAGTAATGAATGTGGTCAATATTGTAGGTGATATTCATGTATATAATAATTAAGGTTTATCATTATTTATGCTATATTACTATATTTAAAAGGGAAAAAACTTAAATCAAGGTAAAAGAATTGAAGGGAGTATAATGTATAAGGGTAAAATTGTCAAAATTAAAGAAAAAGGTGTAGAATGACACTTATTTTGAAAATATTAAAAAATGCAAAGTGACATTTAATTAAAAACGGAGGGAGTATATAATATAGCTATATTTAAATTATTTCATGGATTTAATTGCAAAATAACTACGGGCGTAAAAGACAGCCCGCCAACTCAAACTCTAATCGAATGAACTATAAAGAGTGAACGACTTTGATGAAAGAATTATATGCAATATTACGACAACCTTTAAGAAATATTTTTAATCAAGAATAATATATTGATAACTTAATTAAACATGAAAAAATTGTGCTAGGTGAAATGCAGTCCACATCAAAGCTCAGACGATCCTCCTCACGTTCAAGCTTTCGAAACCATTGTCGAGTTTATAGCTTTTATTAAAGTTAAAAAGGGTGTGTGGCACTACCTGTGTAGCCGATGAAAGGGGGACTATATCATATGATCATCAGATACATACATGTACATAAGGGACTTATTTGTACCTCATCCCAATAATCTTAGCTATCCAAGAAATCATTTTCTCTCTTCTCGATCGCCTCTGAATCTCTCAACACGCCAACATTAGTTGAATTTTTAAGAACAATACATGATATAAAGTCAATAAGAAAATACGACATGATGCAAATGAATGAAGTATCTCAATCAGGACTAGCAAATGGAGCAGTAAACATGCTAGCTACAAGAAAAATATCCATTCAAAAAACTATGTTTTGGTTCAAATTCAACTTATAAGGACAAAAACACATTTGAGAAAATCCACTACAAGAAAATCTTTTTAGTACTTCATGGAAAAACAACCTAAACCTACATTATCAAGTCCAAAAATGGTGATGTAGCCACAATTGAAAATGACTATTACATCATCAATTGCCAACACATCATCACTAAAGCCTTCATACATAGTAGGGTATATATCATGTCTTCAAATATTTTTTTAGGAACTACCAATTTTACATTTTTACACGGATATATCAACAATCGTTTGTAAACCACTTAATTATTTGTCGAGTTTTTTAGTAGGATAACTTTTTTTACCGGCTATTTGAAGGAAGCTTTACTCAATGCTCGATCGGAAAGAACAAAGCATGGGGTAAAGAAACTTTCAACTATATTGTAATGTTTGTCAGAAAGGGTTCACCTTTGTTTTTCATTTTCGGCCGAAGATTCCAACATTTTTTATGATTCTTAAGAAGCATAAAAAAGGTTGGAATCTTCAGAAGAAAATAAAAAAGCCAAAGGTGAACCCTTTCTCCTTTCTGACAAACTCAGAAATCAGAAATATAGGAAACTAAAATTCAGAAATCTGCCATTACATAGGATTCATAACACCGTACCCGAATTTTTTAAATAAATATACAGTCAAAGGCGGAAAGAAATATTGGAGAAGAAACCATTGCAAAATCTATAGCACGTTTTAATATGAATACATGTATACGGAGTGAAAAAGAAACTCATTCCACAATTTATAGCAACCAATTCACAATACACAAATCACTTGCGAGACCGGCCTCGTAAAGAGAGAGAGAGAAAGAAAGCAAGCGAAAAGAAGTTGAAATTGTCTAATTTTTCTTCCTCATTCGCTTGCTTTCTCTCTTCGTGAGGGTCGCGCAAGTGATTTATGTGCCGTGAATCGGCTGAATAGATTATGTAATGGACTTCTTTTCCGCTCCCTATGTATTCATTTATAAAAATCTGCTAGACTCTGCAATGAGTTTCATTTTCAACATTTCATTACACGCCTTTTACTGTGTATTTATTTAAAGAAATATGTTGTTGATTCATTTAAAAGAAATGACTGTATTGGTGTTATGATTTTTATGTGTTGGTTGATTTCTGAATTATAGTTTCTTGTATTTAGCCGAAGAAGCATCAGAAATGTCAGGAATTTTCGGGTAATAGGACAGATTTCTAAACACACTTTTCTTGATAAACTCCACGTAGTTTTTTGTAGCAATAAATCTGATCAAAACAAACCTGTGGATAAAAGAATATTGTAGAATATTCTGTATTAATTAGAAGTTTGATTAAAGAAAATAAAAACTTACACAGCAGGCAGCATTTGTGGATCTGATCCCTTGAAGTCGATCTGCCAATCAAAAATAAATTAAGAATCGTAACCAACACTTAATTGCAAATACAACTTTTTACTTAAAATAAATTTAAAACTTATGCAAACAAAGCAAAAATATACCAACAATCAAATCTACTTGTATTAATTAATATTTGAAAAATTCATAACGGAAAAACATAAAAATTCAGGACGAAATTGAACAGATCACAATGAAGTGGTTGAAATGATGACAAATCAAACTGATTTTGATTGAGTTCTGAAAAAATTCTTAGATCTGAAAAAGAAATAAGCCAATATATATGAATTAATTACAACACCAACAAATTCAATAAAAAAAAAATCAATATATAGCAGCTTAAAATCAATACTCAGTCAAAAGCCAACACCTGCAAATCCAAAATAAATTTACAACTTACGCAAATGAAGGAAAAATATATACCAACTCCCAATTAAAGGCACTTATATTAATTAAATAATCGAAAAAAAATATATATAAAGTGAATTAGAGTAAGTGTAAGAGAAGATCAAACCTTGTTGCCTGCAATGGAGATCCAATCTGGAATTGAAAGGAAATGAAATTGGAGATTTAGTGTGAAAAGGATAAATGTATGGAGGTGTAATAGGAGGGCTAGGGTTGGGCGTATTTATACTAAGGCAAGGCGGAGTCACCGAGGGAGCCCACTTTAGGGTTTCACATTTTCAATTACACAATGTACATTGCACCGACTAGATTATTTGTTTATTACATTTTTTATTGAAAAATATTAAATTATTTATTATTTATTTAAAAGTATTCTTTTCGCTCAATCTGAATTAATATTTTTAATAATAAAATGTAACTATGCTTATAATAATAATGTAGTTGATATTCTTTTAATATTAATATAATTATGAAATAAAAATACTTCGATTATATTTCATAGTTAATTTATATGTTAATTTAATAATGTTGGTCTAAATAGAGATAATTTCACTTTATGTCCCCTAACTTAGGCTTATTTAATTTAAATCTTTTAAATATTCACTTTTTGAATATAGGTCCTAGGGTGTTCATTTTGCATCCCTTTCAATTTACATCCTTATTGTCGAAAATCTTTAATTCAAATTCATTCTCTAGTTCATTTGATTAGGGTTTTGGTTGGCGGATCGTCTTTCACATCCATATTTCTTTTGCAATTGAAACCTTGAAATTATTTAAACGGATTTTCCGCAGGTCTAGAACTTGGAAACTAAAGTGTAGAAACTAGGATACAAAATGCAAAACTAGAACTCTAGTAATTTTGATTGTCGTTTCTACTAGTCTTGTTTGCGTATGTAATCTATAAGATTTATTTAACTTGTGCGATTTATGTGGAAAGTTTACTTTAATTTTAAGACTATTTATAAAATCGGCAAAGTCTTAAGCTTTGCCGTGTAAAAGAACCATTTATGGAAATGTCCAAATAACACATTTTTATTCAATTGCAATGCATTTAAAAACAACCTTTAGTTAATCTAATACATATTAGGAAGTTTTCAATAGTTAAAAAAAATCATAAACGACTAGGACTGAAATTGATAAAAAGGATGTGATAGCACTTACTTTTTTGAATAACTTTAAAGAACACAGTTTAACGCCCTAGTTAAAATTCAAGAATAATCTTAGAATATTTAATATAGTTATATTTAAATTATTTCATGGATTTAATTGTAAAATAACTAAGAACGTGAAAGACGGCCCGCCAACCAAAACCCTAATAGAATGAACCAAAGAATGAACAACTTTCATGAAAGAATTATATGCAATATAATATTACGATAAAGTACTTAAGGAATATTTATAATCAAGAATAATGGATAATGGATAACTTAAACATGGAAAATCAGTGCTAAGTGAAGTGCGGTCCACATCAAAGCTTAGACGATCCTCGGCGCCACATTTAAGCTTTCGAAGCCATTTTTTAGTTTATAGCTTTTATTAAAGTTAAAGAGCTGGTCGGGTGACACTATCTGTATAGCCGATGAAAGGGGAAGTATATCATATGTTGCAGGGGTTTACTAGTATATCTACTAGCTCCTCCATGTCACATTGTCTAATGACTGTTTCGTATTTTTGCACAATTTAATCACAAAAATAACTTACCTAAAAGTTTATGGGTTCGTTATAGTACTGCAAGTATAAGACCAAGTAGTTATCGTCCAAGGACCTAGGAGAGAGTGGAGCTCCAAAACTATACGTCGGAATGGTGTTATAGAAGATAAACGGGAGGAAAAGCAAATACCAATAAAAAAAGAAACAGTAAGTAAACAACTAAAACTAACACTCAAGATGAAAGTGCAAGTGGAAGAATTACTTCGGGTGTCTTCCTTATGTGGGATCAGTAATGAATTAACAAACTAATCACAATAATTAAGCCTAGTGTTTTGAATTATGCTAAAGGGTATCACATATATGTGTAGACTAATCCCTCGTGAGGCTCAAGTGAACACGTGCACTAATTAAGAACATAATTGCATCATCAATGGGCAAAATCAAACTTATACAGAACATAATTACATCAACAGAACATAATTACATCAACAATGGGCAAGAACAAAACTTAGAAAAAAATAAAAAATGAAAAGCTTATTATTTTTTTTTTTGAATAGAAAAACTTATATAGAGAGAATTGTGGAGCACCAGAGGTACTCTTAAAATTCAGTTACAAGGAGATGAATAAACGCCTGACCAGACTAAGGAGTAATGAAAAACCAGAACAGATTACTATCTAAATAATGACCACTTATGCACAGGCTTCTCTCGGGCTGACAAGGTTTTCTCCAAGATTCACCAAGTGCTTTCTTGATTTGAAACTTCTAAGCGTCGATCTTCTTGAGCAATAATGGCAAACCAAACGTGATCCTTGCGATTATCACCATTGTTTTGTCATCGTTCTTTAGAGCTCAAGCTTCGTTAGTCCCCGGTTTCATTCTGAAATCGGGGAACCCACCGGTTGAGTTCAGTTTCTGGGCAAATATACGCCGTACAACCACCTTTGGGCAGTTACGTCGCCTAGCAACAGAATTCAATGGGAAAATCCAAAAGGCATAAAGCATTGAATGAAACAGAAACCACCATAACAGCTGCAACTGCTGCGGTTCGACCTCCATCACCAATGAAAGCCAACGCAGTTGCTGTTCGTCCGTCTTCCCCGATGAAAAGATCAAAAAAACCAGAAAGTCCGATCAATTCCAATGCCAAGAAGAGGCAGCGCGGGCTGTCGCAAGAAAGAAAAGAGATCGTCGAGATGCGTAAGGAGATCATGAGCGAACAACAACGAAGGCAGCAGATAATCGATCTGGCCATTGCTGAGCGTGAGGAAGGATTCAAGAAACAAGAAGAGGAAGCTCGCCTGAAAAATGAATCCGATGCGAGAGAGAAAAACCCTAATTATGAAGAATCAAGCGAAGAAGAAGAAGAGGAATCATGCGAGGAAGATGAGGATACCTTGGAGACTGAAGCATGCAGCAATGATGAACACAACAATGATATTATGGAAGAAGTGTCCCTCCCGGCGATCAAACTCAAAACAAATTTTAGAGATTTTGGAAGTACAGGATCGGAAAACCAAATCTAGGCGAACAGGGCGAGTGTCGACAATAAAAGTTCGACAGAAAGCAGATTGTTCGATAATGAGAGTTCGAAAAGAGTAGAGTTCGGAAAGGAAAATTCGACAAGTGACAAAAATGTCGAAACAAAAAGTCCGAACGAGCGTTAGAATTTCGGAAACATCCAGGTAAGTGATCTGCATGTATTATTAAATGAATCTGAAAGGTGTGGTTTGGCTAATGCAGATAAGTCACCTGAAGATATAAGCATGAAGGAAGCAGAGGAGAATGATAGTAAGGCCAACAATGCAAAAGGGAATGAAGGGAATAACAAAGCTGGAGGAAAACCTAAAAGGGCTTGGACTAAAGGAACGGTGCCGGAAAGTATCCGAGGGAATAGGATATTGAAAGACGAATACATGCTGAATTACGTTCCCCCAAGTGCTAACAAAGTTCACATTCCGATGGAGATGATTTCAAATGATTGGGAGCATGCTTTAATATGGTAGTTTCTTGGCCGATTCCCGGGATTCCATGCCCTTCGTATCATGTGCAAGCAATGGGGCGTTCCACACGAAATAAAGTCCCATGACAGCGGCTGGTTGATCTTCAAGTTTGGGAACGAGGCTGACCTTGAAAGTGTGCTAAAAGGAGGCCCATACAATATTTGGGGGCACAATTAGATGATGAAAAAGATGTTGTGGGCGTTTGAATTTAGTGATTACGAGATAAGCGTCACCCCGGTTTGGATTAAACTCCGGAACCTGCCCCTTTGTTGCTGGAATTCGAGAGTTATCGAGATGATTACCTCCTTCATAGGGCGGCCACTATACACGGACAGATTATCCATACAATGGAGAGAGTTTCATATGCCCGTATCCTCGTAGAAGTCGATGCCGTGAAACCATTAATAAGGGAGGTTGAAATTAACATTGGGAGTAAAAAAGGATGGGTCCAGAAAATTGAATATGAGCAGGAGCCAAGGTATTGCAACAAGTGCCAAAAATTCGGCCATGCTACAGGTGACTGCCATCCTAATCAAGCCGCGACTTACGTGAACGGAAAAGAATCGCATGGTGGCAACGCCCAGGTACGTTCCCATAATAACTCCTCTACTTCTGATCAGAATACTCATAATAAAGGGGATTATGGGGATAATGAGGGTAAGAATACGCATGAAACTATGGGAAATGGAAGGAACAGAAATGCTAAAAACCCTAATAATAACAATTATGTGAAAAATCGTGCATATATGCCAAAGAAACTTGTAGAGGAGAAAATCGTGCGTAGTGGTAGATTTGACATGCTAAGAAATCTTGATGATGATGATAACATAAAGGATTGTAGTATGGAAGAGGATAAGCAAGATGAAAATAGTGATAATGAACACATGGAAGTTGCGGAAAAAATTGTCAAATTTGAAAATTTAAAAAACAGTCGCATGAACAGAAAAGGACCTGATATAGATAGTCATAATACTGAAAATAGAAGGGTAATGGAGCTAGGAGAAACATCTAGGGCTATTAGGCGTGAGGACAGTATGCAAGGTCCTTGCAAGAATATGCTCGATGATCATAAAAGACCTATTATTGGCATGAATGGTGTGATATATGAAAGCAGCGGGGGAGACCCCTTAGGTTCGCCATGATTGTTGCAACATGGAACGTTATAGGCCTAAGGGGTGGTAGCACCCTTGGCAAGATAAGGAATTTAATTATTTCTAAGTGTATTGACGTTTTTGGCTTTGTTGAGACCAAGGTAACAAATGAGAATAGTGAATGGCTTAAGAAAGAGTTTGAAGGATGGGAGAGCACCAATAATTTTGAGCTTAGCAACATGGGCAGAATCTTTGTGATAAGGAGAGGCGACAAGGTGGCGGCTACGGAAATAAGCAAAACGGATCAGGTGATTCATTTAAAGTTACGTTGCCTTGTTACTCAAAAATGCTTCACCTATTCATGTGTATATGCAAGGAATTTGGTGCATGAAAGAAGAGCTTTGTGGGAAGATCTTGCGGATTATGATGAGAGAGAGCACCTTCCTTGGATTCTTGCTGGAGACTTCAACACCATTCGCCATCGTAGTGAGCAGCTTGGAGGAGCCGAAAGGAGTGATGTGCGTATTGAGGAGTTTGCCAACTGTGTTGGAGCTTTGGGCTTGATTGATGTGCAGACCGCCGGCTGTTTGTTTACGTGGGCTACGAAGAAGATCAAAAGCAAGTTGGACAGGGTCATGGTGAATGGTGCTTGGATTGAAGAGGGCTGGAGTGCTAGTACTGTGTATGAAGCTCCGGGAATCGAATCCGACCATGCTTGGTCCATCACGACAATTCTTGAGCAACCTAAAAGAGTGAACAAGCCTTTCCGATTTTATAATATGTGGGCAAGTCATGAGGAGTTTATTGATTTGGTCAAAACTAGTTGGGATGAGGAGGGCATCGTAGGCACAAAACAATTTGTCCTTGCCAAGAAATTGAAAAGACTGAAACAGCCCCTCAAGGATTTGAATAAGAAAGATTACATGCACATTTCGAATAGAGTGGAAAGGAGTGAAAAATATCTTGCTACTATGCAACGGGAGCTTTTGAATTGCAGGGATATGGCTAGATCGGAGGAGCTGTACGAGTTAATTCGGCAAAGGAAGGATGAGTTTCGGAAATTAAAGGGGTGGGAGGAGTCCTATCTTAAACAAATGTCGAAGAAAAAGTACATTATTAATCAAGACAGAAGCACCAAACACTTTCACTCTATAGTTAAGAGAAATAGGAGGAGAAATCATATTGTTAGCTTGAAGACTGATAATGGCAATACTAAAAACTACGAGGATATGGCAAATCACTTACTTGAGTATTATCAAGGCCTCCTAGGAACTGATATTCAGGTCAGTGATATTGATAGCAAAGTCGTCAATGCTGGAGCGTGCGTCGAGGGAAGCATGGGTAATGAGCTGACGAAGGCCGTCGGCGAGGAGGAGATTAAAGCTGCCTTATGGAGCATCGGCGATGACAAGGCGCCGGGGCCCAATGGCTACACGTCCGTGTTTTTTAAGAAGTGTTGGGGGTTTATGAAGGACAACATCGTCGGAGCTGTGTGTGAGTTCTTTACAAATGGGCACATATTGAGGCAATTAAACTGTACGTTCATCACGCTCATTCCAAAGAAGACGCACGACCTTGAGGTAACTGATTTTAGACCCATCTCGTGTTGTAACGTGGTCTACAAAATCATTAGCAAAATCCTTGCTAATAGATTGAGTAGTGCCACGAAGGAGATAGTGTCAAAAAATCAAAACGCCTTTGTCCCCGGTCGTGTTTTGGCGGAGAATGTGTTCCTTGCGCAAGAATTATTAAGAAAATACGATAAGGCGAATGCTTCTAGCCGAGCAATGCTTAAAGTCGACATTCGTAAGGCCTACGATTCGGTATCGTGGAATTTCCTTCGAAGGCTGCTTGTGTGCTTGAAGTTCCCTACCCAATTTGTCGATTGGATTATGACGTGCGTTACTACCCCGACATATTCGATCTTAGTCAATGGCACACCTTGTGGCTTTTACAAAGGGAGGCGCAGACTAAGGCAAGGTGATCCACTCTCTTCTCATTTGTTTGTTATATGCATGGAGTACTTGCATAGATTATTAAGTGTGAATGCATGTGATAAAAAATTTAGATATCATCCTAAGTGTGCCAAGTTAAAAATTACCAACATGATGTTTGCAGATGATTTGCTCTTATTTTCCCGTGGTGATGTGGAGTCGATAACTGTTTTGCATGATACTTTGAGGCATTTTGAGCTTGTGACTGGTCTCGGCATTAGTTCTAAAAAATCTACCATTGTCATGGCCGGTGTTAATAAAAATGATAGAAGCCGTATATTGAACATTTTAGGGTTTGAGGAAGGTACTTTGCCTATAAAATACCTGGGTGTCCCTATTGCCGCCAGAATAAAAATTAAAGTTTGTGAGCCTTTGCTTAATAAAATCCGTGATAATATGATAAAGTGGAGTTCCAAAATGTTGTCATATGCGGGGAAATTAGAATTAATTAAAAGCGTAGTGTATGGGGTGTTAGGTTACTGGTTCAGCGTGCATCTTATACCTAAAGGGGTTATAAGACGGATTGAGACTGCGTGTAGGCAGTTCTTGTGGGGAGGGAGGCTTGCTTTAGTCGCTTGGAATGACTTATGTCGGCCTAAGGATAGAGGGGGATTGGGTTTGAAAGATATGGAGAGTTGGAACCGGATTCTTGTGTGTAAAACTTTTTGAGATATACATAAGAAAACGGATTCCTTATGGGTTAAATGGGTGGGCTCTTATTGGTTAAAAGGGGTGAGGACGATTTGGAATATGGGCTGTACTAAGGAAACATCTATGATGCAACGCACACTTTGTAACTTTCGTAATAATTTGGTGGAACACTACGGTGGTGTTAATAATGCGATCCGTAGAATGAACAATATGATGAATATAAAGGGTGGCATGGATGTTAGCAAGGTTTACAAGGAGATGTATCCTGTGCATGGGCAGGAGATGGTGAGGTTTCAAGATATTTGGACGTCTTATATGACTCCCAAGTACTCCTTTGTGTGCTGGTTGGTTGCTAGGCGTAGGGTGATCACTAACATGAGGTTTGACGAAGATGAAGATAGGCGGTGTATGTTATGCATCAGTGGCTATGAGACTATTGATCATTTATTTTTTGAATGCCCCTTTGTGAGGAGCATATGGAATAAAATGGCGGATTGGCTCGGTTGGAAGGGGACTGTTCATAACTTGAAAGATGCTTTGGAGGATATCCATAAAGATAGGGGGATAAGCTCGGTAAAAAAACGTGTGCTTAGGCTTTGTGTGGTGTCGGTGATCTATCATACTTGGCGTTATAGGAACAAGTGTAAATTTGAGGGTAAGAGAGAGCAAATTGATAGCCTTGTTCGTGGTATTCAAATTGGCATGTGCTTATATGGTGAATTTATTAAAGGTTTTTATGATCATTGTATACGTGCTTAGCTATATGATCTGTGCAATATGTGAGCTTTTTTTATTGTGGAATGGAAACTGCTTTGTGTGTTATTATTGGTCAGGTCATGGCAGCTGCATTGATAGCAAAAATGCTAAGATCAATGCAGCATGGTGGGCCGAGCTTTGCATGGCGAGGAGCTGCATGGCAAGGGATTCTTGGAAGCTGGCGAGAAGACCTTGCGTGGCAAGGAAAAGGACCAATTATGCGAAGAAGACTTGCGAGGCTAGGAATGGGAAGATTGCTGGAATTTATGAGCTTAGAATTGCTAGGAGGTTGCAGAAGCTGATTGATGTCATTAGTTGGCCTTATAAAGGGCCTTGTAAATATTCTAATATAAACAGTCGCAAAGATTGTCTGAATTGGGAGGAATACCTAACCCGATGATGAGGCACGGTTTTCCCCTTGCCGGGTTTTTCCCGTAGGGTTTACCGGTGGGGGGTTTTTAACCCGACCTTGGACGGAAGGGGAATTTGAGGGCTGAGAGATGTATCGCGTTTGCGACGGCTCTTTGAGTTTGTCGTGTGTGGGCTGATTTATTTATTTAACTCCCTTTTCAGTTCTCTCGGGCTGGCACACCAGTCGTGAAATGTCGTCGCGCTAGAGCATACATTATGTTGACTGAGAATACTCCAGGCTTTTGCTCTAATTTCGTCAAACAGTTTTTCGGGTTTCGGCTCCTCATTTGAGAAGATCTTCTTATTCCTAGCGTTCCATACAAACCAAACCGTCAAGCACCAAATGCATTCCAAGATGAACTTTTTGCGCTTGAATCCGGCAACACCACAGAATTGATAAAAGTGTGAGGTTATGCAATTCTGCATCGGCGACCTATTGTCGAACCATGATAAGATCAGCCTCCAGATTTTATTTTCCATAACGCAGCCAACGAACAAGTGTTGCGTTAAAACGATGTATTTTGGTCATGTATTGGAGTGGGCCCTTCCCCATAAGGCCCCACCGTCGGGCATATGCGCCCTCTTGCTACCCATATGCGAGGCGCCGTCTTTGCCTTCCCTGAACAGGATCGCTCCCACACCTGTAGCGTTCGTGATCGGCCTCCTCAACTGTGTATCGATCGAAAGGGAGGCGGCACAACCCCCAACCAAAGTCAAAGTCCACTTTTTGGGACTAATTAAAGAAAAGAGTAACCTCTACAACTACTTAGGGGAAAACTGCTTTCGTTTCCAAAACGGCTAATTAGCCCGAATTAAGGGAATACGGGGATATAGCTCGAAATAGAGAACACTTATGTCCACACTGGTTTATTGATCAAACATACTCCCTTCAACTCTGGTTTGTCGACCAAAAATACCTTCGTCGATAAGATTTTGTCGAAAGAAATTTAAAAAAAAAGAGGAAAGAAAGCATACCTGGGTAAAAGACGAAAAACCCCCTCAACTAACTAATCCCAAAATACATGAAAATAAGGAACTAGCATAACCATGAATAAGAAACCCACACGTCTACTTCTTATACTTACATCGTTGATACACAACAAAATCGTTTTTGGTACTTCATGAAAAAACAACTTAATTAACACATAAATAACTACATTATGATCAAGTTTTAAATGGTGATGTAGCAACAATTGAAAATGACTATTACATACTCAGTTGCCACCACATCATCATTAAATCATTCATAGTAGGGTACTATGTCTTCAAATATTTTTCTAGGAACTGCCAAATTCTATATTATAACGTTTGTCAGAAAGGGTTTTCACCTTTGGGATTTTCTTTCTTTCTTTCTGTTGGTCCCAAAAGGAGTGTGACACGTGTATTGGGGGTGGGGAGGGAGGGGGGGGGGGGGGGGAATACACGTGTATGTGTTTTTCAAAACTTTTACAATTAATCAACATAAATAACCAGAGTCGGGTAAATTATACAGATGCCAAGTCCTATAAAAATACTCAATGAAATATTCTAACAGAACTTAACAGTAAGCAACTTATATGCGGAATAAATGATAGACCCTATTATACTCCTTAAACAATATGCACTCAAATACTTAACAACCAAATAAGCAGTTGTATCAACTAAAAACTTAAGTAATAAGGTAAATGCAGTAAATAAGAACACAAGACGTATAGTGGTTCGGAGGCTAAACTGCTTCTACGTCCACTCTCCTAATTTAATAGGATAATTCCTTAATCACTTGGAATTAACTTGTTTTTACAGTGCCAATGTGCACTCTACTTCTTCTTCTCTTCTCTTGATTTCTTACAACCTTCTCTAGTTGTAATATCTCTCAAGATGAAAGTAGGGTTTTGTTCTTGTACCAACTTAGTGTGATATCCTTCACAATTTTAGGAACGAATGTAAATGCTAGGATATCACTTTCTAGGCTTAGGATAATAAAACAATAAGTTTGCCTAGTGGGCACTAATGATAACACTCACAAAAACAGATATGCTTAAAAGCTTTAATCTCTCGAGTGTTTTGAATACTTTTGAATGCTAAAATATAGCTAGAATGTGTATGGCTTGTATGTCCCGTAATCTTGAAATGTTTCAAGATATGACCTATTTATAGATGAAGCAAACTATCTGTTGGTGGAGATAGCAAACTTATCCATAAATTTGAACTTTCAAATTGTTCAGGGGCCTGCATGCAAATAGTACATGCATTCACGTCCATTCTGATTTTTGCATTCCATTCTCAGAATTTGTTATGCACAGTGACAGGTGGTAGCAAATCATTGGCTATTTTGGAATAATTCTGTCCTTCCAGTTAACGGTCTTGTACTGGGTAAATGCCTTGTCATCCATCGTCTTTGACCATAAGTGTGTCAAGTCCAAAGTATATGAATATTCAAATTCATCATACTTGACTTTTGTTTTTCAACATACTTGGCTTCATGGATCCTTGTCACTTGTTCATAACACTTCAGCTTCTTTTCTTCAATGCTACTTGTCTTCATGCTCTTTGTGCTTCTAGGTCATTTGACATAGATTCAAGAACAATCTATCTAATTAAAAATTAAAGCTCCCTACTATATATGAGCTTTTCTAACCTGAAAACCTAGACTTGGCAAATCATCATACTTGGGGTTTTACTTAGGGTTTTGGTATCTAATCAAAATCAATTTTTCTTTTATTAATACAAACCATATCCCAACAATTCCCCCATTTTTTATGATGACAAAACCTACTTACTTCAAAAGATCCATAAAGATTTCTTTTTTCAGTAGATTTGGTAAAATAAAAGGACAACTAGCATGTAATTTCTATACTTATAAAATTTTACAGAATATTTTCAGATTGCCAAACCTATAAGGGCTAAGTTCTCTGAATTCTATAAAACTTAAATTAAGCACAAAATCATTTAATCTTTAAGCTAGAGCCTAGTTTTAGACAAATATACCATAGATAAAAAGACTTAAAAATTGTTGTCCGATGCATATATAAACAATCATCATCCAGGTAAGATAACACAGATTAAGAGTAGAAGGTTGTAAATTCTAGCTCTTTAAGGAGCAACAATTGTTCAGAATTTAAAATAAAACACAAATAGAGAGTTCATGAAAGTTTTTGAATCTTGACTTGACCTTCAACAGCTTCATCACTTGCTTGCATTTGTCTTCTTCTTCAGAAAGGTTGGAAGTTCCTTGAACAATGGAGTCAGCCCATAAGATGCAAAGTGCCTGTTCTTCAAGGCCATAACCTCTTCATTCTTTCCAATCAAGTCTTCATCTTTGACAAGTTGCACAAATTCATCAGTGATGGCTTTCCTGTCAATTCCACTGCCATCAACCTTCATTGGTGGAGTCCAGAAGATCTGTTCAGGAGCTTTAACAATCACATTCTCCTTCTGAGCAACTCATAATATCTTGGGATACAGATCTGGATAGTTCTCCATCATGAACCCTTCATACAGACCATCAATGTCTTCAAAGTCTCCCCACCTCCTGACAACATAAAAGAGATGATCCCATACTTTTTTTGCTTCTTCCCAAACATCATTAAGTTCAGCAGGAACCCATTTGTCAGTGTGAGGGAATCTTTTCAGAGTTACAAGCTTCCTTTTAGCTCTGTTCTCCATCATCAAGGCATATGAACTCTTGTAAGATTTTGAATTTCCTGTAAGAAAATCTTTGTGCCTTTTCAGTCTGCATTCTTCAGCATCTTTGAAAATTTTAGTACTTTCTTCAATCACAAGCTTCCTCACTCCTCTTCTGGTCTCTGCATCCTGACCAGCTCCTTCTGCAAAGATGTGGACAACCTCCTCAAAACCAGGAGTATTGGCTTTTGTAGATTCAGCAGCAGCAGTTTCATGAGTAGCTATTCTGACAGACAAATTTTCCTCCCTTCTTACTAAGGTCGAGGTCTCCATTTCTTCCATCTCTTCTTCATCATCAGGTTCACTGGATTTATACTTCTTGCTTTTCTCATAGTCAGTCAGTTCAGCTAGCTTCTTTCTCTTCTGAGTTGGTTTTCTTAACTTTCCACTTCTGGTTTTGGGGCAATCCTCTTCTTCAGTAACATTAGTAATCTCCAGAGCTTTAGCTTTCCCCTTGCCAGTGCCTTTGCTACCTTCCCCCTTTTTGGCATCATCAAATGCCTCAATATTAATGGGGTCAGCAGGGTTGGCATCAATCTTAGCCATTGTTAGTGATAACTCTTGCTGATGGGTGTCCATTCTCTTCACCTGAGTAGAAATGGGATCAATATGGCTTAGCAGAAAGGCAGAAATAGTGGAACTTACAGATTCATCCACTTGCTTCTTCACAACTTGATCAACTTGGTTTCTCATCACTCTTATCACTTTCTCCAAGTTGGCTTTGAAAAGATCAGAAGAAGCGTCTAGTGAACTCTTTATTGTCTCCCTTATCAATTGATCTTTTTGACTCTCCATTGACTGAGTCAATTTGTCAATATCCTTTGACAGCATCTGAGAGATTTCTTCTTTCTCCTTGGCAACTTCATCTTTAATCTTCAGAATATCTTCTCTTTCCTTCTTTATCAAATCTTTTTTAGTGTGGAAATATGTGGTAACAACATTTGACATGATCTGGGATGACTCACCAACCTTGATGGTTGAGTCCTTCACATCTTTTCCAACATCCTCCAATTTCTTGTCAAAAGAAACAAAGTTTTTCTCCACAGCTTCCAACTTGATGGTTATAGAGTTCATCTTTTCCTCCAAACTCTCAACTTTGATACACAATTCCAAGTAATTGTTATCAACAGTTTCCTCCAAATTCTCCATCCTTCTTGTCATTCTCCTTGCCTTTGAGTTAAGATTCAGCAATGACTTATATTGGGCTTCATTTGTGGGAAGGATTGTTTCATCCAAACTATCTCTTACATATTTTCCCATGTTTAGACATAGTCCTACTACATTCTCCATTCTTTCCTTTTCAACGGTTTCAATTTGTTCAATCTGAGTATTGAACTCCTCTTGCAAAGCTTTCAATCTTTTCTCCTCTTCTTCAATGATGCAAACTTCAGTCAGTGGCAATGCATCAAGGTGAATTGGAAACTCCATCGAGGTTGATGGTGCTGCAGCTATTGCCTCATTTTCCAAGGTCTTCTCCATAGCAGCTTGTTCCTCTGATTTCACAACATCTCCCACAACAATATTAGCCTCAACTTCATCTTTCTTGGCCTCAGCTTCAATGACTTCAGTAGGAGTTGATTTAACTAACTCATCATCATTGATAATAGGATGTTCATCAATTTTGTCAATTGGAGCATCATCCATCATGACAATCTCCATAGATTCAGTAATTTCAACAGTAGTTTGAATAGCTGGCTGGGCTTCTTCTCTAATGGTTTCAATCAATTGACCTTGGTCAATCTCCTCAATCCTTTCTCCTTCACTTGAATATTCTTTATATCTTCAATGACAGTCTCTACTCCATCAAAAAAGTCTTTTTCAACAGCAATATCTCCTTCATTGTTGTCCTCCTCCATATTGACAGCATCATTCTTTTTTGCTTTCATCTTCTTTGTCCTCAACATTTTTGGACATCTCCTCTGTTTTGTCCTCATTCTTCTTGGACATGCTTTCTTCCTCTTGTTCATCCTCCTCCATTTTATCATCAATATTTAAATCAATTCCAGAGATAATTGATTGAATAGCCTCCTTCTGGATTTTTATGTTTACCAAATTGGCAAACAACTTCTCATCTGTCAACTCAAAAGTAGATTCCACTTCAGCAAACTCTGTCAACCTTGTCTTCTCATTCTCCCACCAGTCAAGTCCCTTGGACTCAATGAACTTCCCAATGTTATACATAGACTTCTTCCTTATGTCTACAATCAACCTAAGATCATAGAAGATGGATCTTAAGTCTGGATATCTGGAAAGTTGGGGGTAAAGCTGGTCTAAGAAGAATTTGGATTCATCTCTTAGTGACATTTCATAAGTGTAATCTTGGGCTTTATCTGACTTGGGTGAGGGTTGGGATGAAGTTTCTTCAAAAGCAGTAGGTATGGGGGTATCAGATTTGTAGGTGATTTTCAGAATGGTTGAATCATTCAAGTGTGGGGTGGTTTCAATAATTTTTGAAGGGTGGGTTGGTGGTTCTGGATCATTCAAATCCAGCTCTCTTGGTGACATTTCTCCTTCATTATTACCTTCATCATCATCTTGTTCATCAACATCCATCTCCTCATCAGAAGTATCATCATACTCTTCTGCAGTTTTTTCTCCACTTGAACTAGGGCTTGACATGACCCTTTTCTTCTTAGATGATTGTTCAACCTCCTTTCCTTTTCCTTCTTTCTTTGCTTTTTCAAGAATGTTAATCACCACCCGTGTTGCTTCAACACTCTGGGTTCTTACAGATAGCTTCCTAAACAGAATTTTGGTGGTGTTGAACTTGACTCCATCTTCAACAATGTCTTTAGGTCCTTTCTTGTACAGGAATGCAGCAACTTTAGTGCAAAAAGTAAGTTTCTTCTCTATGAACACCTTCCTCACATCAACAATCTTGAATTTTGCTTTCTCCTCTGCTAGTTTCTTTAGAAAATAGCCTTTCCAGTTCATTGGTTTCCTTCCTCCATCAATGACTGCTTTCATCAACCTTACTTTTGATTTTTGTTGATCTGATCATAACTACCTGTGGTGCACATGACAACTTTTGCAACCACATCTAGTAGAAGCTGATAGTCCTTCTTTAGAACTCTTTTATGTAATCCAGATTTGAGAGGTACTGGCTTATCCATCCATTGATTTGCAACTTCTTGCTCCTGATGTCTCATGTATTCTTCAGGATCCTCTCCAGTAGCATTCAAGCCAAAGAAGTCATCAAAGTCTTCTTCAGTGAACTCAAACTTCTGAGTTGTCTTCTTGGTTGTATCTGGCTCATGAGTCATGATGTATCTAGATCCAGAGCTTTTCTGAGTGAAGGTGCCTATGAACTGAGTGGTTGCTAGTTCCAGGAATGGCTTCAAGCCATTTTCTCAATCCAGCTTGCTCCAACCAAGTGACTACCCTCTTGGTGTGTTTGTTTGACAGATTGTCAAAGCAAATAGTCTGCTCAAAATGGAGCATGGTTGCTTCACTTAAGTAGTTCCAGTTGATGTCATAATTAGGATGATTGAAGTCAACTAAAATAAGATTAAACATAATATTACTATGTGTATTCTTCAAAATCATGTGAATCCAGAATCTTTCCTATTTTAGCACTAAAACATGTTTAGACTAAGCTTAACCAGCATTTTAGTAATCAAATCTAAGATTTATTGTGGATAAACACTAAAACATTTCTAACGCGACAATATCATATCCAACAATGTATTTTTCATTTAATCACAATATCCTGATCTGATACATGCAAAAACTTGAAGGATTCTTAAACATTTAAAGTTCTCAGCAATAAAAATAGCATTAATCTGTCAGTATATCATTCAATAAATATAGAATTCGCAATTCTAGTATTTAAAATTCAAAACACAGTCATTTAAGAGTAAAACAGAGCATGCTGTGTGTTTAGTGATCTTGATCGATTATGCATGTTTGTTTAAGAGATGAAAAATGAGAAGTACTAACCCATTTCCATAGTCATTTTAGTGAAAGAGTAGAGCTTAAAGCAGAGCTTGAGGATTTTTGAGAAATTTTAGCTTAGGGCTTTTCCAGAAAATTTTAGAATTCGTAAATGATGAAGATTTCTAAGTCCTGCTTTTATATGCTCTCAGCTGTACGTTTAAAAATTGTCAGGTGTAGAACTGAGATTTTAATTTGATTAAAATCAAGGGCTCAGATCAATTATGTTACACCAAAGGACGCAAATGTCGTGTCCAATGAACAGTAAGGCACTTTTTCAGAAAATCGTGCAATTCATCGTCTTTTAGCAAAAATCTCTTGTTTGTCGATTATGAGCATTAAATGCGTACTATAATGGTGAACAAAGTTTTAACTTCTATGAAAAGAAAAACTTATCCGCAGCCAAGTGACTGAATAAACCTTGACAACTTCTATTAGGAGTTCTCCATGTGTACATTCAATTTTTTCCAAAAAATGAATCAAATAATATATATAGCAGATTTCATAAAATCAATACACAGTAAATTGGAGAATCATAACCAACACCTGCAAATCCAAAATAAATGCAAATGAACCAAAAATATATCAACACCCAATTAAAGCTACTTATATTAATTAAAGAATCGAAAAATCAAAATATAAAAATTGAGGACAAAAGTAGAAAATAAGGAATTGAAGTGGCAATTAACGAATCAAAGTGAATTAGTGTAACTGGAAGACAAGATCAAACCTTATTGCCTGCAATGGAGATCCAATCTGGGATTGAAAGGAAATTGAATTCGAGATTTAGTGTGAAAAGGATATATGGATGGAGGTGTAATAGGAGGGGTGGTTGGGAGTATTTATACTAAATGGCAAGGCGGAGTCACCGAGGGAGCCCACTTTAGGGTTTCACATTTTCAATTCAACAACCTCTGTTGCACCCACTACATTATTTGTTTATTTACATTTTTTATTGTAAAATATTAAATTATTTATTATTTAATTAAAAGTATTCTTTTTGCTCAATCTGAGATAACATTTATTTTTTTAATAATAAAATGTAATTATGCTTATAATAATATTTTAGTTGATACTCTTTTAATATTAATATAATTATGAAGTAAAAATTCTTCAATTCCATAGTTAATTAAATTATTATTAATTATAGGTTTATATGTTAATATAATAATGTTGGTGTAAATAGGGATTATTTCATTTTATGTCCCCCTAACTTAGGCCTATTCAATTTAATATTTTTTAAATATTCACTTTTCAATATAGGTCCTATATAGGTTGTCCAATTTACATCCTTTTTTGTACGTCCTTATTGTCGGAAATCTTTCAAATTCGCCAGAAATGTGAGTGTGTGGCTCGCACATGTGTAATGAATTGAAAATTCCGACAAAATTTTCAATTTACGTCTTGTAATTATAAATCAATTTATTAAATCTCGAAAATAATGAATTATGGACTGTTATATTCATTTTAAGAATTTGATTCTAAAACAGTTTTTCAATCTAAAAAGTGATGAAATAGACGAACTTATCCCGACAAAGCACCAAGAAATACGACATGCTCTTGTAATGATGCAAATGAAGTATCTCAATTGAACATGAGCTGGCTGACTAGCAAATGGAGCAGTAAACATGCTAGCTACAAGAAAAATATCCATGTCAGATGTTGCATTCCAAAAACTATGTTTTGGTTCAAATTGGACTAAGGAGGAAAAGGCATTTGAGAATTCTCATGCAATCCACTACAACGATGTTGATCGTTAGGAGAAAATCTGTTGTGAAGTGCAGAGAAGTAGCCAAGAAACCAAGAACGAATTAACAGAATAGATCAAGAACACAGCTCTCGCTGCCCACAAGCGATTTATGTACTGCGAATCGATTGAATAGATTCTGTAACAGACTTCGTTTCCACCCCCTATATATTCATTTATAAAAATCTGCTAGACTCTGCAATGGGTTTCGTTTTCAATGTTTCATTTTGCCTTTGACTGTGCATTGATTTAAAGAAATTTGTTGTTGATTCATTTAAAAGAAAATGATTGTATTGGTGTTGTGATTCTTATGTGTTGGTTTATTTCTGAATTTTAGTTTCTTGTATTTAGCCGAAGAAGCAACAGAAATGTCAGAATTTTCGGGTAATAGGACAGATTACTCAACACACTTTTCTTGATAAGCTCCAGGTGGTTTTTTTGTAGCAATAAATCAATGCAAGTTTGGTTAAATTTATCTTAACAACATCAGAATATTTAACCTGGTAAAAGAATATTGCAGAATATTCTTTATTAAGAAGTTTCATTAAGAAAATAAAAACTTACATAGCAGGCAGCATTGTTCCACTAGGATTTGTGTAGTATCCAAGATATAAAATGTTTGCAATTCCACATGCTCAAACACCTTGACAAAGGTCCAACTTTCAATGCAAATTATAGTCGGATTTATATAAGTTGAACCTTCAATGGGGTGTTAGGGCTTCCGGTTGGTCGTCGCCTTCAAAGACGAAAATGTCTTTCATTGCCAACTTATTATATAATGGATATTATACCTTTTTCATACCGAAATACATTTGAGAATTGTCAGCCACTTAACTATAGAAGGATTGATCTCTTTTTTTTTTTTTTTTGAACAGAAAAAGGGAATTATATTATCAGAGTACCAGTGGTACTCGAGAATGAGAAGGATTGATCTCTTGAAATGCACCTCCACTCTTTGTGGAGAATGTTGCATTCAAGAAACCATGTTGTGGTTCAAATTTGAATAAGGAGAAGGATACGCCCTTTCCTGGATGCACCTACGATGTTGATCAGTGGGAGAAGATCGAATGGTATGGCAGTTCCGTAAAAAACAATTGCTGGCATGACAATGTAGCTTTAAATGGTGATATGTCGATAATTGAAAACGAAAAACGATATCTTCAATTATCGCCACATCATCACATAAGGCTACATACTTATAATGTTTTCAATTGTTTTTTCAGAGTTTCTGGAGAATGTTACATTCAAGAAACCATGTTACATAATGAACATGATTTCATGAACGTAACAATCACCAGAATGACTAGAAGAACATTTCAATGTATTGTATGCTTAATAAATAAAAGCCTTGTTACATAAGGAACTTAAACGGTAACATTAACTGGCACTCATTCTTTATTAAGAAGTTTCATTAAATCCAATTTCCCCAAATTGAGAATCATAATCATTAACCAACACCTGCAAATCCAACATTAATTTACAGGTACTTATGCAAATGAACCAAAAATATACCAACAGTTCCCAACGCTAGCTACTTATATTAATCATAAACTTACATTGTTCAACCCGATGCTCTCTTAGCTAGCCATCACGCTCGATCCGCTAGGAATTTGCGGATCATCATCACCCTTGAAGTCTGTCAACCCAATTATATTCCCCTGCAATAAAACACAAATTAAGAATAATAACCAACACCTGCAAATCCAAAATAAATTTTCAACTTATGCAAATGAAGCAATAATATACCAACACCCAAAGCTACTTTTATGGTATTAATTATTAATGGGAAAATCATAACAGAAAAACATATAAATTCAGGAGAAAAACAGAAACATAACTCAATGAAATGACAAATCAAACTGAATTTGAGATGAAACCAGCAAATTAAATTTCACTTCTTAGATCTGAAAAGAAAATCAGCCCAATATATACGAATCGCAACACCAATGCATTCAATTTTCCAAAAAATGAATCAATATATAGCAGATCTTTTAAAATCAATATACAGTCAAAAGCAATAAATTTACAACTTATGCAAATGAACCAAAAATATTTACCAACTCCCAATTAAAGCTACTTATATTCATAAAAGAATCGAAAAACACATATATATATATATATTGAGGAGAAAAATTGAAAATGAGGAAGTGGTGACAGAGACAAGATCAAACCTTATTGCCCGCAATGGAGATCCAAGATCTGGAGTTGAAAGGAAATGAAATTGGAGATTTAGTGTGAAAAGGATAAATGGATGGAGGTGTAATAGGAGGGCTAGGGTTGGGCGTATTTATACTAAGGCAAGGCGGAGTCACCGAGGGAGGCCACTTTAGGGTTTCACATTTTCAATTCAACAACCTCTATTGCACCCACTACATTATTTATTTATTTACATTTTTTATTGAAAAATATTAAATTATTTATTATTTACTTAAAAGTATTCTTTTTGCTCAATCTGAATTAAGAGTTTTAATAATAAAATGAAATTATTCTTATAATTTAGTAGACATTCTTTTAATATTAATATAATTATGAAGTAAAAATACTTTCAAGTATATTCCATAGTTAATTAATTTTTTATTATTTATAAGTTTATATGTTTATATAATAATGTTGGTGTAAATATGGATAATTTCATTTTATGTCACCTAGGCTTATTTAATTTAAATATTTTTAAATATTCAATTTTTCAATATAGGTCCTAGGGTGTTCATTTTGCATCACTTTTTATTCAATTTACATCCTTATTGTCGGAAATCTTTCAAATTCATTATGTAGTTCATTCGATTAGGGTTATGGTTGGTGGATCGTCTTTCACGTCCGTATTTATTTTTCAATTGAAGTCTTGAAATTATTTAAACGGATTTTCCGCAGGTCTAGAACTAAGAAACTAAACTGTAGAAACTAGAGTACAAAATGCAAAACTGGAACTCTAGCAATTTTGATTGTCGTTTCAACTAATGTTGTTTGCATAAGTGTTCTATATAATTTATTTAACTTGTGCGATTTATGTGAAAGTCTACTTTAAATTAAAAGACTATTTATAAAATCGGCAAAGTTTTAAGCTTTGCCGCGTAAAAGGATCATTTATGACAAAGGCCAAATAGCACATTTTTATTCAATTGCAATGAATTTAAAAACAACTTTTAGTTAATCTAATACATATAGGAAGTGTGCAATAGTTTACAAAATTTTCATAAACGACTAGGACAGGAATTGATAAAAAGGATGTGATAACACTTACTTTTTGAATAACTTTAAAGAACACAGTTTAACACCCTAGTTAAAATTCACGAATAATCTTAGAATATTTAATATAGACATATTTAAATTATTTCATGGATTTAAGGGGCGTGAAAGGCGGCCCGCCAACCTTTTATTAAAGAATGAACGACTTTGATTAAAGAATAATATGCGATATTACGACAACCTTTAATAAATATTTATAATCAAGAATAATATATTGATAACTTAATTAAACATGAAAAAATTGTGCTAGGTGAAATGCAGTCCACATCAATGCTCAGACGATCCTCAATTAATATTAATATAATTATGAAGTAAAAATACTTCAATTATATTCCACAATTAATTAAATTGTTATTAATTATAAGTTTAGTGTTAATATTACAGAGTTGGTGTAAATTAATAGGAATAATTTAATTTTATGTCCCCTAACTTAGGCTTATTTAATTTAAATATTTTAAATATTTAATTTTTCAATATAGGTCCTAGGGTGTTCGATTTGCATCATTTTTTGTCCAATATCTTTCAAATTCATTTTCTAGTTCATTCGATTAGGGTTTGGTTGGTGGATCGTCTTTCACATCCATATTTCTTTTCCAGTTGAAGCATTGATATTATTTAAACGGATTTTCCGCAGGTGCAAAACTAGGAAACTAAAGTGTAATATAACTAGGATACAAAACGCAAAACTATAGAACTCTAGGAATTTTGATTGTCGTTTCTACTAGTCTTGTTTGTGTACGTGTTCTATATGATTTATTTAACTTGTGCTATTTATGTGGAAAGTTTACTTTAAATTAAAAGACTATTTATAAAATCGGCAAAGTTTTAAGCTTTGCCGCGTAAAAGAACCATTTATAACACATTTTTATTCAATTGCAATGCATTTAAAAACAACTTTTAGTTAATCTAATACATATTAGGAAGTTTGAAATAGTTTACAAAATATTCATAAAAGACAAGGACTGAAATTGATAAAAAGGGTGGGATAACACTTACTTTTTGAATAACTTTAAATAACACAGTTTAACGCCCTAGGTAAAATTCAAGAATAATATTAGAATATTTAATATAATTATATTTAAATTATTTCATGGATTTAATTGCAAAATAACTACGGGCGTGAAAGACGGCCCGCCAACCAAAACCCTAATCGAATGAACTAAAGAGTGAACGACTTTGATGAAAGAATTATACTAAAGAGTGAACGACTTTAGTGTGAAAAGGATATGTGGATGGAGGTGTGTAATAGGAGGGCTAGGGTTGGGCGTATTTATACTAAATGGCAAGGCGGAGTCACCGAGGTAGCCCACTTTAGGGTTTCACATTTTCAATTCAACAACCTCTATTGCACCCACTACGTTATTTGTTTATTTACATTTTTTTATTAAAAAAAATATAAAATTATTTATTATTTAAAAGTATTCCTTTCGCTCAATCTGAATTAATTTTTTTTAATAATAAAATGTAATTATGCTTATAATAATAATAATATAGTTGATATTCTTTTAATATTAATATAATTATGAAGTAAAAATACTTCAATTATATTTCATAGTTAATTAAATTGTTATTAATTATAAATTTATATGTTAATTTAATAATGTTGGTCTAAATAGAGATAATTTCACTTTATGTCCCCTAACTTAGGCTTATTTAATTTAAATCTTTTAAATATTCACTTTTTGAATATAGGTCCTAGGGTGTTCATTTTGCATCCCTTTCAATTTACATCCTTATTGTCGAAAATCTTTAATTCAAATTCATTCTCTAGTTCATTCGATTAGGGTTTTGGTTGGCGGATCGTGTTTCACGTCCATATTTATTTTTCAATTGAAACCTTGAAATTATTTAAACAGATTTTCCGCAGGTCCAGAACTTGGAAACTAAAGTGCAGAAACTAGGATACAAAATGCAAAACTAGAACTCTAGTAATTTTGATTGTCGTTTCTATTAGTCTTGTTTGCGTATGTGATCTATAAGATTTATTTAACTTGTGCGATTTATGTGGAAAGTTTACTTTAATTTTAAGACTATTTATAAAATCGGCAAAGTCTTAAGTTTTGCCGCGTAACAGAAACATTTATGGAAATGGCCAAAATAACACATATTTATTCAATTGCAATGAATTTAAAAACAACCTTTATT
Source organism: Galeopsis tetrahit (assembly GCA_963675135.1). Lineage (NCBI taxonomy): Eukaryota > Viridiplantae > Streptophyta > Magnoliopsida > Lamiales > Lamiaceae > Galeopsis > Galeopsis tetrahit. The sequence continues at coordinate 7,227,063 of OY776126.1, forward strand.
TAATCTAATACATATTAGGAAGTTTTCAATTCTTTAAAAAAATTATAAACGACTAGGACATAAATTGATAAAAAGGATGCAATGTGATAACACTTAGTTTTTGAATAACTTTAAAGAACACAGTTTAACGCCCTAGTTAAAATTCAAGAACAATCTTAGAATATTTAATATATTTATATTTAAGTTATTTCATGGATTTAATAGTAGCCTTATCCTACTCGATTATGATGGGACGATGATGGCTCATGATATAGTGGACAAATCTCCAAGCCCTGAAGTTATTTCGGTCTTGAACAGTTTATGCAACGACCCCAAAAAAATTGTGTTCCCGTATCTACAAAGATTCGAGCGACGTCGAAGCCAGCTATGTCGGTAGTGATCACCAAGGCGTCGTTGTGATCTTCCTTACCTCCTTTAACATCCTCCGGCCCAAATCTAATATTGGGCGTCTTTGTCATACGTCCTACTTCTTTCGGTTGACCTCCCTGTCCCGCTTTTAGAGCTCGAACGCTTTGTTTTCTCTTTCGGAAGGAATCCCCATCTGCTGGTCCACCCACAATCATGTGGACTACTCCTCTCTTTGGTGGTGGAGGGGGCATATCTTCGGCCGCTTCCTTGGTCTCCTTCTCTTCCGGTTTCCTTTCATGTTCTTTCCGTTTCTGCCCCCGAGGGCCCTGCCTGTCTCTAAATACAAATTCTTTCAGATGACCTGCCTGGATCATCCTCTCAATCTCGTCTTTCAGGTGATAACACTGAATCGTGTCGTGTCCATACTCATTATGAAATCTGCAAAATCGATCGGACTTGGGCTTCTGCGGTCCTCGATCTCTGGAATAAGGGAATTTTAAATCAGGATGATCTCCTGCCACCTCCAGTACTTCGGCAGGTTCAATTCTCAAGGGTGTGTACTTCTCAAACCTCCCACGAGGACCTGACCGGGAACCTCCAGATAGATTGCTGTCTCTTGTTGAGCTGGAAGACCGAGGGATCTCTGGGCTGGAACGTCTGGAGGGGCCCTCTTTTCTTCTTTCTCGATCCTGTGGCCTAGTCTCCAATCTCTTGGCTTTTCGAACCTCCTCCAGGGAGAGGTACTTCTCTGCTCTATGTAGCAGCTCGTCAAAGTTCTTAACTTGCTTCTTAGCTAAGGAGGAGAAGAAGTCTCCATCCCGTAATCCGTTAGTAAGAGCGTTATTCTTCACCTCCGGAGAGGCTGTAGGGACCTCCAGAGCGGCCTGATTGAATCTCCGGAGAAAAGCTCTTAAACTCTCGCTCTCCCCCTGCCTCAGATTGAAGAGGATCAAAGTGGCCCGCGGCTGCCTCCGGGCACTTGCAAATTGATGGAGAAATAACTCACTGAATTCCTCCCAGGATCAGATTGTATTGGGTTCCAATTGAGTGAACCACTGCTGCGCTGCTTTTGCCAGGGTGGTCAGGAACACCCTGCACTTGATTCCTTCTCCGTAGCGGTGTATTAATGCAGCATTATCAAACCTTACTAGGTGTTCATACGGGTCTGCCGTACCGTCGTATTCAAAATTGAGGGGCTTGAAATTGAATGGCAGTTCATCCTGTAGTATACTAGGAGAGAACTGACATCCGAAGACATACGCGGATCTACTTGCTCGATTGTTCATCTGTCTCCTCATATCCTTCATCTCCTTCTGCAGAGCCTGCAGCTGATCGCTAACTGGCCCTCCGTAGGTATCATCAGTGCTTTCTTCTGCTTCAGGGAGTTCTGTCTCTCGGGGTGCCAAATCTGCATTCCTTCTTGTATTCCGAAGGGGAATGCTTCTTTCATCTCGGGAGGGTACCTTATCATCTCCTTCTACCCGCATCCCTACTTCTTTGGATAACACTTGGGAGGTTCCTGGTGCTTCTTCCTGGGGCTTTGAGGTAGGTATCTCCACATTTCCTGGTGTAGCTTTGGGGGCTCGATCTCCCTGAGCCGCGAAAGCTCTCTCTACAGCCTACTTGATGAGGGCATCTAGTTGATCGGGAGAAACCAGGAAGGGCTCTGAATTTGGAGTGTTCTCCCGTTGAGGATCGGAAGTTCGGGCCACTGGGGTTTCAGTGTTCACTATTATCCCCTCCTCGATCGGGAGAGGAGGGTTCTCATCACCCAAGCCTGTGGTAGGCGTCACTGGCGGATTTAATCCGGATGGGGTATGAACTGGATCCTTCCCGCGGCCTCCTTTTGGTGTGGAATCGGTCGGCAAAGGAGGATTCTCCCCTGTAAGGGCTTTCTTTCCCGAAGTAGACGTGACCGTGTTGTTTCCGCCACCCATTACTCGAACAGGTAGAAATTCGTGAGAAAATCTTTCAACTCTTTCCCACAGACGGCGCCAGTTGATGTGCCAAAATTTGCACAAAATGATTGGATATCCTTCGAGTAGGATATCTGACTTCCCAAACACGTACAAGCAATCCAAATATGCCGCTACCTTGATAGAATCTTCCGGAACCTGCAAAGAACACGCCGGAGGGGGGTCCGGCGCGGACACTCCGATGCCTAAGTCAGTATAGGGCTTCTCAATATATCATAAGGATCTTGAGATCCTTGATTTATCAAATCAGGCTCTCAAGAAGTATCAAAGATAGGTTTTGCACTAAATATATTAAGTTTGTAATAGTAAGAAAGTCTAACCTGAAAACATGCTTTGCATTACCTATTTATAGGAAATTCCCCTCAAAGGGAAGTTATGGCTTCCCTCCCTTTCGGAGGTACTCCTTGGACCCGGCTCAACTATGTTGACAAAGTCATCCTCTCCCGAAGAACCGGGATCATCCCCTTTTAGTGGGTCTCATCTCCTAAGATAATGGAGGAAGAAGTCTTCCTTCAATCACTCCTGGACTGATTCGTGAGGGTTCTCCTATAATCTCGGCTTGCCAAGTCATACCAAGACTGAGTCTTTTTGTCGTTTCTCTCCGGGCAGAGCTCCCTCCGGAAGGACCTCCAGAAGAGACTTGGTATCCAGAGCATATTATTTAATCCCATATCTCCTCCTTGACCTTATCCTCAATACACGTGTCGACTTCTCATTTGATGACATTTTTAGGCCGCATCAAATTGAAAAATAAATACGGGCGTGAAAGATGATCCGCCAACCAAAACCCTAATCGAATGAAAGTAATGACATTTTGTGGAAATATATAAATATTATGAAGTGGATTTTTTGAATGATTTTCCTTTTTAGGGGCGTACAAATATATAAAAAAACTCTTAAAATAAGTATGAAATGTGTACATGTGGACCTTGGATGAAATATTCATATACATATCATACACAAAATTTGCACGTACGGATCGTGCACAAAATGTGCACGAAATTTGCACAAATGTGCACGTACGGATCGTGCACATGACATTTGTATTTTATTCACTATAAGAATTTTTTTTTGTCACACACACACATCTTTCGTCACACACACATATGTATATATAAATATATAATTAGGCCCCCGAAATCTCGGAGCCCTGGGCGGTTGCCCCTACCGTCCTGCCTCAGGGCCACCCCTGATCACAAGAAGAATAAGAGATTAGTTGTCTTCCAACTTCATCTTTTCCCCTGATCACACATCCCAAGTTCCAGGTATAAAATTATGCTTTTTATTAGTGATTATATTCTTGATTTTTTTGCTATTTGTAAATCGAGGCTTCCCTCCCTGCATATAGTATACTTATAAGATTCAAAATCATCCAAAGATAATATGTAGAGGTATACATGTGGTTTCACCTCGACTATCTGCTGGCCCATTTTTACTACAACGAGTCATTAGCAAGTACACTTTCCAAGTGATTGAGAAGCTCTTTTGCTTGCCACGAGCCAAAATCAGGGTCTGCTTCTTAATGATGCCATACTATAGCACTCTCCTTGTGCTCTATCGATGAACCATCTGTGGCTTCTGTGTAATGCTCCATTATTGGGACGACTATATTTTTCCAATCCAAGTCTACAGGCAACCGACAAGATTCCCACTCAGAATTCTTACTCCACCTAAAAGAAGACAAAAAAAAGTAAGTTGAAAATACAAAAAATAAACTCTAATCATCTCAAAAGAGCTTGAATTTACCGGATGAAAAAACCATGCTCAGCAGATAGCCCGAGTTTCTCACATTCAGAAAACCATTTGCTAAGTGAATCCCTTCCTCTTCCACTAACAATGAACACAATGTTTTTGGGGTCGTTGCATAAACTGTTCAAGACCGAAATAACTTCAGGGCTTGGAGATTTGTCCACTCTATCCTTAGCCATCATTGTCCCATCATAATCGAGTAGGATAAGCCTTCTATTAAATCCATGAAATAATTTAAATATAACTATATTAAATATTCTAATTAAAATTATTCTTGAATTTTAACTAGGGCGTCAAACTGTGTTCTTTAAAGTTATTCAAAAAGTAAGTGTTATCACATCCTTTTTATCAATTTCAGTCCTAGTCGTTTATGATTTTTTTAAAACTATTGAAAACTTCCTAATATGTATTAGATTAAATAAAGGTTGTTTTTAAATGCATTGAAATTGAATAAAAATGTGTTATTTGGCCATTTCCATAAATGGTTCTTTTACGCGGCAAAACTTAAGACTTTGATGATTTTATAAATAGTCTTAAAATTAAATTAAAGTAAACTTTCCACATAAATCGCACAAGGTAAATAAATCTTATAGATCACGTACGCAAACAAGACTAGTAGAAACGACAATCAAAATTACTAGAGTTCTAGTTTTGCATTTTGTATCCTAGTTTCTACACTTTAGTTTCCAAGTTATGGACCTGCGGAAAATCCGTTTAAATAATTTCAAGGTTCAATTGCAAAAGAAATATGGATGTGAAAGACGATCCGCCAACCAAAGCCCTAATCGAATGAACTAGAGAATGAATTTAAATTAAAGATTCCAAGAATAAGGATGTAAATTGAAAGGGATGCAAAATGAACACCGTTGGACCTATATTCAAAAAGTGAATATTTAAAAGATTTAAATTAAATAAGCCTAAGTTAGGGGACATAAAGTGAAATTATCTGTATTTTGACCAGCATTATTAAATTAACATATAAATTTATGATTAACAACAATTTAATTAACTTTGAAATATAATTGAAGTATTTTTATTTCATAATTATATTAATATTAAAGGAATATCAACTACATTATTATTATTATAAGCATAGTTACATTTTATTATTAAAAATATTAATTCAGATTGAGCGAAAAGAATACTTTTAAATAAATATTAAATAATTTAATATTTTTCAATAAAAAAAATGTAAATAAACAAATAATCTAGTCGGTGCAATGTACGTTGTCGAATTGAAAATGTGAAACCCTAAAGTTGCCTCTCTCGGTGACTCCGCCTTGCCTTAGTATAAATACGCCCAACCCTAGCCCTCCTATTACACCTCCATCCATTTATCCTTTTCACACTAAATCTCCAATTTCATTTCCTTTCAACTCCAGATCTTGGATCTCCATTGCGGGCAATAAGGTTTGATCTTCTCTTCCACTTACTCTTTTTCAATTTATATATATTTTTTCGATTATTTAATTAATATAAGTACCTTTAATTGGGAGTTGGTATATATTTTTGCTTCATTTGCGTAACGTTGTAAATTTATTTTGGATTTGCAAGGTGTTGGTTATCATTCTCCAAGGTTTCTTATAGCTTTTGACTGAGTATTGATTTTTTTTTTAATTGAATTTATTGGTGTTGTGATTAATTTGTATATATTGGCTTATTCTTTTTCAGATCTAAGAATTTTTTTCAGATATCAATCAAAATCAGTTTGATTCGTCATCATTTCAATCAGTTCATTGTGATCTGTTCAATTTCGTCCTGAATTTTTATGTTTTTCCGTTATGAATTTTTCAAATATTAATTAATACAAGTAGATTTGATTGTTGGTATATTTTAATTTGCTTTATTTGCATAAGTTTTAAATTTATTCTAAGTAAAAAGTTGTATTTGCAAATGTTGGTTACGATTCTTAATTTATTTTTGATTGGCAGATCGACTTCAGGGGATCAGATCCACCAATGCTGCCTGCTGTGTAAGTTTTTATTTTCTTAATGAAACTTCTTAATAAAGAATATTCTGCAGTATTCTTTTATCAAGTTAAATATTCCAATGTTGTTAAGATAAATTTAACCAAACTTAACTGATTTTTTCTGCTTAGCAAAACCCCCCTTCAAATTAATTATATGCTAAATTCACAAAATAATAGGAACTAATGGTTGCATATAATCTTACTATCTTAGTCACAAAATAGAAAAAAAATAGATGCAGCATGAAATTAATTTATAATTAGTGCATTTTTGATAAGTTTGTATCCATAGGTTTGTTTTGATCAGATTTATTGCTACAAAAAACTACGTGGAGTTTATCAAGAAAAGTGTGTTGAGAAATCTGTCCTATTACCCGAAAATTCCGACATTTCTGATGCTTCTTCGGCTAAATACAAGAAACTATAATTCAGAAATCAACCAACACATAAAAATCATAACACCAATACAGTCATTTTCTTTTAAATGGATCAGCAACATATTTCTTTAAATAAAGACACAGTAAAATGCGTAATGAAATGTTGAAAATGAAACTCATTGCAGAGTCTGGCAGATTTTTATAAATGAATACATAGGGAGTGGAAAAGAAGTCCACTACATAATCTATATTCAACCGATTCACAGCACAGAAATCACTTGCGCGACCCTTGCGAAGAGAGAGAGCCAGCGAATGAGGAAGAAAAATTAGACCTTTTCAACTTCTTTTCGCTCGCTTTCTCTCTCTCTCTCTCTCTTTACGAGGCTGGTCTCGCAAGTGATTTGTGTATTGTGAATTGGTTGCTATAAATTGTGGAATGAGTTTCTTTTTCACTCCGTATACATGTATTCATATTAAAACGTGCTATGGAATTTGCAATGGTTTCTTCTCCAATATTTCTTTCCGCCTTTGACTGTGTGTTTATTTAAAAAAATCGGGTGTTATGAATCGTATGTAATGGTAGATTTCTGAATTTTAGTTTCCTATATTTGGTTGAAGAAGCATAAAATAGGTTGGAATCTTTGGGCAGAAAAAAAATAAAAAATAAAACCAAAGGTGTACCCTTTCTGACAAGCATTACAATATAGTTGAAACTTTTTTTACCCTATGCTTTGTTCTTTCCGATCAAGCATTGAGTAAAGCTTCCTTCAAATAGCCGGTAAAAAGTTAACCTACTAAAAAAACTCGACAAATAATTAAATGGTTTACAAACGATTGTTGATCGGTGTAAAAATGTCAAATTGGCAGTTCCTAGAAAAATATTTGAAGACCTGATAATGTTGTTGTTTTTTTTTTTTTATGTCTTAAAGTTGTTTTTCCATGAAGTACGTACCAAAACGATTTTCTCCTAAGGATCAACATCGTTGTAGTGGATTTTCTCAAATGTGTTATCGTTTGTCCTTATTCGAATTTGAACCAAAACATAGTTTTTTGAATGCAACATCTGACATGGATATATTTTTCTTGTAGCTAGCATGTTCAATTGACATACTTCATTTGAATCACTTTATATCATGTTTTGTTCTTAAAAATTCAACTAATGTTGAGAAATTCAGATAAGAGAGAATGATTTCTTGGATTGTTGGGATGAGGTACAAATAAATTCCTCATGAATTATTGATCCAGTCCCTTATATATATATCCGGCCAGGTGAAGACTAGAAATCCAAATATCATTCTGTGTGCCTTCATATATACATGTATAAATTAAGGGCTACACCTTCATTATATTCGATTTTACAATTGTTCAAGGACGATTCAGAAGACGAAGAATGTATATTCTTTAATTTCTATATCTTTTTTGTGAACCTACCACAAGTGAAAGCTATCCTACTTAGAAAGATTTTTTTTTTAAATCCCAATTTTATACTAAACTTTTTTTAGTTGTTAAATATAATTAGCAAAAGAGAGACCTAGAGAGGGGTTCTGAGCCTTTGATATACATCAATCATACTATTTCACCAATTTAAACGCCGAATTTGGCAAAAAGGTTTATTTTTAACACGATCTTTCGGATCTGAATCCCCTCATGCACTGTATCTCTCTCTCTCTTTTTTTTTTCCTTCCATTGCTTGATACTTGATAGCTTGAAGCTGCAAGCTTCAATAGACAAATTCTTGTATGCAATTAAGCACATACCATACAATTGAATTTCAAGTGATTTGGATATATCTCATATTATTGCCCAATTGAAATTTTGACCCGCCATGTTATAACCAAATCAAAATTGTAGCTCAATTGTACTATGCAGTTGGGTGCACAAGTTCAACTCCCGCTTAAAAACTTGTTTTGTACAATTCCGACTATAGTAAAAAAAAGTAAAAAATCCCGTATGCTCGTACGTAATTTTTCTGATCAAGGGAAATATGATTACTGCGTAAAATCTTTTTTATGTCATGTTATGACACAATTTTATATCATTCTGGTTTCATTTTATAGAATGTTCACTACAAAAAATAGTTGAAACCGCGAGGGAAAATCGCGAGGGCACGTAATCCTTCACAAAATAGCGAGGGTTTTTACGAGGGGAGCAGATGGCGAGAAATTTCACGTGGGATTTGAAAACCCTTGCAAAATGACGAGAGAATTACAAATCCCTCGACATTTAACAAGGGATATTCGAAACCCAGGTCTTATATTATTTTTAAAAATGATAAATGGCGAGGGAATTTAATGCTAGCGGTCAGGTGAGGAAATTTAATGCTCGCGGCCAGGTGAGGGATAAATTAAAATGCTCGGCAAAAAATAGTGAGGAAATTCTGGCAAGGGAAGTATATGCTAGCCATTCCCTCGTTATTCATGTTAAAGACGACTTTTCCTTCGCCAAATCCCTCTCTATTTGGATACCTTTTTTTGTAGTGGTTGGTTTAAGGTAGATAGTAAATCAAGTGGGCTTATTTTAATCGTGAACTTGTAAGCCCTTATAGGTAATCAATGTTTTAAAAGGTAATATGTATAAAAATTGGAGCTATTGCTAATGATCTATTTGATTCTGCTAGTAAGGCAAAACCGTGGTTTTTCAGATAATAATTGACAAACAATGTCCAGAAAAATCAGAATTGCTTAATTCATTCATCATTTTCTTGCAATAAATCTTGCAGTAATCCGTAAACCACACAAGAGAGGTAAATCATACTTGCCAAACATTGATTTGCAATGTTTGAAATTTAGTTTATTGGTCAATTTTTATAATGTGAATCCATTTTAAAGTTCGATCCAAATATTACTAGGAGCGGTCCGGGACAATGCTTTGTTTGTATCATAGTGAAATTGCGAACTCCATCAAATTGGAACTCCAAACGTACATGAGGATCCTCAAATTCAAGAATTCATTTAAAATCTTTCATATTTTTTTATTGATCATATATATAAACTAAATCTCAAACACTTTAGTTCCAAAACATGCAAAGAAGAAAATTGGAAAAAAAAAAAGATCAGCAGAATTTTATATAGGATCAGACAATGTGACATGGAGGAGTAGATATACTAGTAAACCCCTGCAACATATGATATGTTCCCCCATTCATCGGCTATACAAATAGTGTACGTGTGTCAGCCACCTCTTTAACTTTAATAAAAACTATAAACTCGAAAAGTGTTTTGAAAGCTTCAACGTGGGGAGGATCGTCTGAGCTTTGATGTGGACTGCATTTCACCTAGCACAATTTTTTCATGTTTAATTAAGTTATCAATATATTATTCTTGATTATAAATATTTATTAAAGGTTGTCGTAATATCGCATATTATTCTTTAATCAAAGTCGTTCATTCTTTAGTTCATTCGATTAGGGTTTTGGTTGGCGGGCCGCCTTTCACGCCCGTAGTTATTTTGTAATTAAATCCATGAAATAATTTAAATATAACTATATTAAATATTCTAAGACTTTTCATGAATTTTAACTAGCGCGTTAAACTATGTTGCGTTAAACTGTGTTCTTTAAAGTTATTCAAAAAGTAAGTGTTATCACATCCTTTTTATCAATTCCAGTCCTAGTCGTTTATGTAAATTTTGTAAACTATTGCAAACTTCCTATATGTATTAGATTAACTGAAATTTGTTTTTAAATTCATTGAAATTGAATAAAAATGTTCTATTTGGCCTTTTCCATAAATGATCCTTTTATGCGGCAAAGCTTAAAACTTTGCCGATTTTGTAAATAGTCTTTTGATTTAAAGTAGACTTTCACATAAATCACACAAGTTAAATAAATCATATAGAACACGTATGCAAACAACATTAGTTGAAACGACAATCAAAATTGCTAGAGTTCTAGTTTTGCATTTTGTACCCTAGTTTCTACACTTTAGTTTCCTAGTTCTCTAGACCTGCGGAAAATCCGTTTTAAATTATTTCAAGGCTTCAATTGAAAAATAAATATGGACGTGAAAGATGATCCGCCAACCATAACCCTAATCGAATGAACTAGAGAATGAATTTGAATTGAAGATTTCCGACAATAAGGATGTAAATTGAATAAAAAGTGATGCAAATTGAACACCCTAGAACCTACATTGAAAAATTGAATATTTAAAAGATTTAAATTAAATAAGCCTAAGTTAGGGGACATAAAATGAAATTATCCATATTTACACCAACATTATTATATAAACATATAAATAATAAAAAATTAATTAACTATGGAATATACTTGAAAGTATTTTTACTTCATAATTATATTAGTATTAAAATAATATCAACTACATTATTATTATAAGCATAGTTACATTTTATTATTAAAAATATTAATTCAGATTGAGCGAAAATAATACTTTTTAAATAAATAATAAATAATTTAATATTTTTCAATAAAAATAAAAAATGTAAATAAACAAATAATGTAGTGGGTGCAATAGAGGTTGTTGAATTGAAAATGTGAAACCCTAAAGTGGCCTCCCTCGGTGACTCCGCCTTGCCTTTTAGTATAAATACGCCCAACCCTAGCCCCTCCTATTACACACCTCCATCCATTTATCCTTTTCACACTAAATCTCCAATTTCATTTCCTTTCATTTCCAGATTGGATCTCCATTGCAGGCAATAAGGTTTGATCTTGTCTTTGTCGCCACTTCCTCATTTTCTATTTTTCTCCTCAATTTATATATATGTTTTTCGATTCTTTTATGAATATAAGTAGCTTTAATTGGGAGTTGGTAAATATTTTTGGTTCATTTGCATAAGTTTTAAATTTTTATTGCTTTTGACTGTATATTGATTTTAAAAGATCTGCTATAAATTGACAATTCTTTTTTTGGAATATTGAATGCATTGGTGTTGCGATTCGTATATATTGGCTGATTTTATTTTCAGATCTACGAAGTGAAATTTAATTTGCTGTTGTTTCTCGGTAAAAGCATGGTTTCATCTCAAATTCAGTTTGATTTGTCATTTCATTCAGTTATGTTTCTGTTTTTCTCCTGAATTTATATGTTTTTCTGTTATGATTTTCCGATTATTAATTAATACCATAAATTTAGCTTTGGGTGTTGGTATATTATTGCTTCATTTGCATAAGTTGTTAATTTATTTTGGATTCGCAGGTGTTGGTTATGATTCTTAATTTGCTCTTTATTGCAGGGGAAATAATTGGATTGACAGACTTCAAGGGTGATGATGATCCACAAATACCTAGCGGATCGAGAGTGATGGCTAAGAGAGCATCGGGTGGAACAATGTAAGTTTATGATTAATATAAGTAGCTAGCTTTGGGTACTGTTGGTATATTTTTGGTTAATTTTGTTGGATTTGCAGGTGTTGGTTAATGATTAAGATTCTTAATTTGGGGAAATTGGATTTAATGAAACTTCTTAATAAAGAATGAGGGACAGTTAATGTTACCGTTTAATTAAGTTCGTTATGTAACAAGGTTTTTATTTACAAAACATACAACACATTGAAATGTTCTTCTAGTCATTCTGGTGATTGTTACATTCATGAAGTCATGTTCGTTATGTAACATGGTTTCTTGAATGTAACATTCTCCAGAAACTCTGGAGGTGCATTTCAAGAGATATTGTCGTCCTTCTATAGTTAAATAGCTGCAAATTCTCAAATGTATTTAAAAGGATTGAAATGTTCTTCTAGTCATTCTGGTGATTGTTACATTCATGAAATCATGTTCGTTACGTAACATGGTTTCTTGAATGTAACATTCTCCAGAAACTCTGGAAGTGCATGTCAAGAGACATTGTCGTCCTTCTATAGTTAAGTGGCTGTAAATTCTCAAGTGTATTTTAAAGGATTGAAATGTTCTTCTAGTCATTCTGGTGATTGTTACATTCATGAAATCATGTTCGTTACGTAACATGGTTTCTTGAATGTAACATTCTCCAGAAACTCTGGAAGTGTATGTCAAGAGACAGTGTCGTCCTTCTATAGTTAAATGGATGCAAATTCTTAAATGTATTTTAAAGGATTTAAATGTTCTTCTAGTCATTCTGGTGATTTTTACATTCATGAAATCATGTTCGTTACGTAACATGGTTTCTTGAATGTAACATTTTCCAGAAACTCTGAAATTGCATTTCAAGAGATATTGTCGTCCTTCTATAGTTAAATGGCTGCAAATTCTCAAATGTATTTTAAAGGATTGAAATGTTCTTCTAGTCATTCTGGTGATTTTTACATTCATGAAATCATGTTCGTTACGTAACATGGTTTCTTGAATGTAACATTCTCCAGAAACTCTGGAAGTGTATGTCAAAAGACATTGTCGTCCTTCTATAGTTAAATGGATGCAAATTCTCAAATGTATTTTAAAGGATTGAAATGTTCTTCTAGTCATTCTGGTGATTGTTACATTCATGAAATCATGTTCGTTATGTAGCATGGTTTCTTGAATGTAACATTCTCCAGAAACTCTGGAAGTGCATTTCAAGAGAAATTGTCGTCCTTCTATAGTTAAGTGGCTGACAATTTTCAAATGTATTTTAAAGAAGTTAAATGTTCTTCTAGTCATTCTGGTGATTGTTACATTTATGAAATCATGTTCGTTATGTAACATGGTTTCTTGAATGTAACATTCTCCGGAAACTCTAGAAGTGCATTTCAAGAGATATTGGTGTCCTTCTATTGTTAAGTGGCTGCAAATTCTCAAATGTATTTTAAAGGGTTGAAATATTCTTCTAGTCATTTTGGTGATTGTTACATTCATGAAATCATGTTCGTTATGTAACATGGTTTCTTGAATATAACATTCTCCAGAAACTCTGGAAGTGCATTTCAAGAGATATTGTCGTCCTTCTATAGTTAAATGGCTGCAAATTCTGAAATGTATTTTTCTATAGTTAAGTGGCTGACAATTCTCAAATGTATTTTATAGGATTGAAATGCTCTTCTAGTCATTCTGGTGATTGTTACATTCATGAAACCATGTTCGTTATGTAACATGGATTTATTGAATGTAACATTCTCCATAAACTCTGGAAGTGCATTTCAAGAGATATTGTCGTCCTTCTATAGTTAAGTCGCTGCAAATTTTCAAATGTATTTTAAAGGATTGAAATGTTTTCAAGTCATTCTGGTGATTGTTACATTCATGAAAATATGTTCGTTATGTAACAATATGGTTTCTTGAATGTAACAATCTCCAAAAACTCTGGAAGAGCATGTCAAGAGACATTGTCGTCCTTCTATAGTTAAATGGATGTAAATTCTCAAATGTATATTAAAGGATTGAAATGTTCTTCTAGTCATTCTGGTGATTGTTACATTCATGTAATCATGTTCGTTAGTAACATGGTTTCTTCAATGTAACATTCTCCAGAAACTCTGGAAGTGCATTTCAAGAGAAATTGTCGTCCTTCTATAGTTAAGTGGCTGACAATTCTCAAATGTATTTTAAAGGAGTGAAATGTTCTTCTAGTCATTCTGGTGATTGTTACATTCATGAAATCATGTTCGTTATGTAACATGGTTTCTTGAATGTAACATTCTCCGGAAACTCTGAAAGTACATTTCAAGAGATTTTGTTGTCCTTCTATTGTTAAGTGGCTGCAAATTCTCTAATGTATTTAAAAGGGTTGAAATATTCTTCTAGTCATTTTGGTGATTGTTACATTCATGAAATCATGTTCGTTATGTAACATGGTTTCTTGAATGTAACATTCTCCAGAAACTCTGGAAGTGCATTTCAAGAGATATTGTCGTCCTTCTATAGTTAAATAGCTGCAAATTCTCAAATGTATTTTTCTATAGTTAACTGGCTGAGAATTCTCAAATGTATTTTATAGGATTGAAATGTTCTTCTAGTCATTCTGGTGATTGTTACATTCATGAAACCATGTTCGTTATGTAACATGGATTTATTGAATGTAACATTCTCTAGAAACTCTGGAAGTGCATTTCAAGAGATATTGTTGTCCTTCTATAGTTAAGTGGTTGCAAATTTTCAAATGTATTTTAAAGGATTGAAATGTTCTTCAAGTCATTCTGGTGATTGTTACATTCATGAAAATATGTTCGTTATGTAAAAATATGGTTTCTTGAATGAAATAATCTCCAGAAACTCTGGAAGTGCATTTCAAGAGATATTTTCGTCCTACTATAGTTAAATGGCTGAAAATTCTCAAATGTATTTTAAAGGATTGAAATGTTCTTCTAGTCATTCTGGTGATTGTTACATTCATGAAACAATGTTCGTTACGTAACATGGTTTCTTGAATGTAACATTCTCTAGAAACTCTGGAAGTGCATGTCAAGAGACATTGTCGTCCATCTATAGTTAAGTGGCTGACGATTCTCAAATGTATTTTAAAGGATTGAAATGTTCTTCTAGTCATTCTGGTGATTGTTAAATTCATGAAATCATGTTCGTTACGTAACATGGTTTCTTGAATGTAACATTCTCCAGAAACTCTGGAAGTGCATGTCAAGAGACATTGTCGTTCTTCTATAGTTAAATGGATAAAAAATCTCAAATGTATTTTAAAGGATTGAAATTTGGGGTATGAAAAAGTTATAATATCCATTATATAATAAGTTGGCAATCAAAGACCTTTTCTTCATTGAAGGCGACGACCAATCGTGTGCCCTAACACCCTTGTTGAAGGTTCAACTTATATAGAAAATCTCAAATTGCAATCTAAGAAATCAAAACAAAAAATCCAACTATAATTTGCATTGAAAGTTGGACCCTTGTCAAGGGTTTTGAGCATGCTGCTGGTGGTTGCCTTCTCCAAAAAAGAAATTTTAGATTGCAAATATTTTATATCTTGGATACTACACTTTATTCCTAAGTTGTAAATAGTTTGTAATATAATTGTGAGCAAGGCTTACAACTTGATTATTCTATTTACTAAACACACAATACTTTGAAATGTTCTTCTAGTCATTCAGGTGATTGTTACATTCATGAAATCATGTTGTAGTTTAGATTTCACTACGGACGAGGATAATGCGCATTCTAGAATGCTCTTACAATCCATTATAACGATATTGATCGGTGGAAAAAATCGCATTGACAGTTTCTGAAAAAACAATTGAAAACATTATACCTAAGTATGTAGCCTTATGTGATGATGTGGTGATAATTGAAGATATCATTTTTCATTTTAAATTATCGACATACCACCATTCACCATTTAAAGCTACATTGTCATGCCAGCAATTTTTTTTATTACGCAACTGGCATACTATTCTTCTCCCACGGATTAACATTGTAGGTGCATTCTGAAATGGTGTTATCCTTCTCCTTAGTCAAATTTGAACCACCACATGGTTTTCTTGAATGCAACATTCTCCAGAAAGACTGGAGGTGCATTTCAAGAGATATTGTCCCTCTATAGTTGTAGCTGCAAATTCTCAAAGGTGTTTCAAAGGATTGAAATTTGGGGTATGAAAAAGGTATAATAAGTTGGCATGTAGTCAAAGACATTTTCCTTTTTGAAGGCACAACCAACCTTATGCCCTAATACCCCATTGAAGGTTCAACTTATATAGAAAATCACGAATTGCAATCTAATTTAGAAACCAAAAAAAAAAACTTCCAACTATAATTTGCATTGAAAGTTGAGCATGTGGAATTGGTCGTTAATTGCTATCTCCGAAACAGAAAGAGTAGATTGCAAACATTTTATATCTTGGATATACACTTTATACATTACCACGTATTGGAATTGGTCGTTGCTATCTCCAAAAAAATTGCTAAAAATTGACATTTCAAGACATTGCCACATATTGGATCAGCAATTCGTTGGCACATGGGTTGACTTAGAGTGTTCAAATCTCCGTTTGAGTTGGATTCCATCAATGCTACTATTTGATATATAAATCATTTCATTTTTAGTCCCGTAACATAGAGACCTTCAATTTTTTGTACCAATTTTTTTCTCTCCTAAATTTCTCGTACCTATTATTCTCATGTTCTTAATTTTGTTTGTGTATGATTAGTTTAGTTCAGAAAACACCAACAATGTGTATAACATTTACATCGGCTATATATATACAGATAGTGTCACACAACTCTTTAACTTTAATAAAATTTATGAACTCGAAAAAGGTTTTGAAAGCTCGAACATGGCGTGGATCGTCCGAGCTTTGACGTGGAGCGCACTTCATCTAGCACAATTTTTACACGTTTAAGTTTTCAATTATTCTTGAATATATATAAATATTTCATAAATATTGTCTTAATATCACATATAATTCTTTCATGAAAGTTGTTCATTCTTTAGTTCATTCGATTAGGGTTTTGGTTGGCGGATCGTCTTTCACGTCAGTATTTCTTTTGCAATTGAAGCCTTGAGATTATTTAAATATAGGTCTATTAAATATTCTAAGATTTTCCGTGAATTTTAATGCGGGTGTTCAACTGCGTACTTTAAATTTATTCGAAATAAAAGTGTTGTCGCATCTACTTTATCAATCTCAGTCCTAGCTGTTTATGAAAAAATTGTAAATTATTGCAAACATTCTAATATGCATCAGATTGAATAAACATGGGTTATTTGGCCAATTCCAAGAATGGTCCTTTAACGGGCCGGGGCAAAGCTTAAAACTTTGCCGATTTTAAAAATGGTCTTTTAATTTGAAACAAGCATTCCAAATAAATTGCACAAGTAGAATAAATCATATAGCTAGAGCACATACACAAACAAGATAAGTAGAAACAACAATTAAAATGGCGAGGATTCTAGTTTTGCATTTAGTATCCTAGTTTCTATACTTTCGTATCTTGTTTTGGACTTGTGGAAAATCTATTTAAATTATAAAGTTGACGCAATTTGCAAGTTACGGAAAAAAATCAGATCTATCAATATCAGTCCTAGCTGTTTATGACAAAATTGTAAACTATTACAAACATTCTAAATGCATCAGATTGACTAAAATTGTAAACTCTTACAACCAATTGTGTGCCCTATTTGGAGAGCGAGGAACAACAAATTAAAGTGTTTGCAATCAAGGTGAGCAAGCAAGAGCAGATGTTCGACGACGTTCTAGTTATGATGTGGGGTTTAGTATCTAATTACAAATCCAACACTACTTCATTTAATTTCCATGATTGGTGTGCAAATCCTTAGCTTATATGCGTGCAACGTAGCTGATCGCATACATTGTAATTTCCCTATGTAACTCCATGTTATTATCTTTCGAGTACCCCTGGTACTCGGCTAATAAAATTTTCTCCATTCAATATGATTTATTTAACTTGTGCTATTTATGTGGAAAGTTTACTTTAAATTAAAAGACTATTTATAAAATCGGCAAAGTTTTAAGCTTTGCCGCGTAAAAGAACCATTTATAACACATTTTTATTCAATTGCAATGCATTTAAAAACAACTTTTAGTTAATCTAATACATATTAGGAAGTTTGAAATAGTTTACAAAATATTCATAAACGACTAGGACTGAAATTGATAAAAAGGGTGTGATAACACTTACTTTTTGAATAACTTTAAATAACACAGTTTAACGCCCTAGTTAAAATTCAAGAATAATCTTAGAATATTTAATACTCCCTCCACTTTTAAATAAGTGTCATTTTAACAATTTTCAACAAATTAAGATATATAATTATGGACCATTTTACCCTTCATTAATAATAACTAATTTTAATATTAAATTTATGTTTAGTAATGAATGTGGTAAATATTGTAGGTGATATTCATGTATATAATAATTAAGGTTTATCATTATTTATGCTATATTACTATATTTAAAAGGGAAAAAACTTAAATCAAGGTAAAAAAATTGAAGGGAGTATAATGTATAAGGGTAAAATTGTCAAAATTAAAGAAAAAGGTGTAGAATGACACTTATTTTGAAAATATTAAAAAATGCAAAGTGACATTTAATTAAAAACTGAGGGAGTATATAATATAGCTATATTTAAATTATTTCATGGATTTAATTGCAAAATAACTACGGGCGTAAAAGACAGCCCGCCAACTCAAACTCTAATCGAATGAACTATAAAGAGTGAACGACTTTGATGAAAGAATTATATGCAATATTACGACAACCTTTAAGAAATATTTTTAATCAAGAATAATATATTGATAACTTAATTAAACATGAAAAAATTGTGCTAGGTGAAATGCAGTCCACATCAAAGCTCAGACGATCCTCCTCACGTTCAAGCTTTCGAAACCATTATCGAGTTTATAGCTTTTATTAAAGTTAAAAAAGGTGTGTGGCACTATCTGTGTAGCCGATGAAAGGGGGACTATATCATATGATCATCAGATACATACATGTACATAAGGGACTTATT
The DNA here is from genome assembly GCA_963675135.1 of Galeopsis tetrahit. Taxonomy (NCBI): domain Eukaryota; kingdom Viridiplantae; phylum Streptophyta; class Magnoliopsida; order Lamiales; family Lamiaceae; genus Galeopsis; species Galeopsis tetrahit. Next base: position 7,245,808 of record OY776126.1, read on the forward strand.
TGTACCTCATCCCAATAATCTTAGCTATCCAAGAAATCATTTTCTCTCTTCTCGATCGCCTCTGAATCTCTCAACACGCCAACATTAGTTGAATTTTTAAGAACAATACATGATATAAAGTCAATAAGAAAATACGACATGATGCAAATGAATGAAGTATCTCAATCAGGACTAGCAAATGGAGCAGTAAACATGCTAGCTACAAGAAAAATATCCATTCAAAAAACTATGTTTTGGTTCAAATTCAACTTATAAGGACAAAAACACATTTGAGAAAATCCACTACAAGAAAATCTTTTTAGTACTTCATGGAAAAACAACCTAAACCTACATTATCAAGTCCAAAAATGGTGATGTAGCCACAATTGAAAATGACTATTACATCATCAATTGCCAACACATCATCACTAAAGCCTTCATACATAGTAGGGTATATATCATGTCTTCAAATATTTTTCTAGGAACTACCAATTTTACATTTTTACACGGATATATCAACAATCGTTTGTAAACCACTTAATTATTTGTCGAGTTTTTTAGTAGGATAACTTTTTTTACCGGCTATTTGAAGGAAGCTTTACTCAATGCTCGATCGGAAAGAACAAAGCATGGGGTAAAGAAACTTTCAACTATATTGTAATGTTTGTCAGAAAGGGTTCACCTTTGTTTTTCATTTTCGGCCGAAGATTCCAACATTTTTTATGATTCTTAAGAAGCATAAAAAAGGTTGGAATCTTCAGAAGAAAATAAAAAAGCCAAAGGTGAACCCTTTCTCCTTTCTGACAAACTCAGAAATCAGAAATATAGGAAACTAAAATTCAGAAATCTGCCATTACATAGGATTCATAACACCGTACCCGAATTTTTTAAATAAATATACAGTCAAAGGCGGAAAGAAATATTGGAGAAGAAACCATTGCAAAATCCATAGCACGTTTTAATATGAATACATGTATACGGAGTGAAAAAGAAACTCATTCCACAATTTATAGCAACCAATTCACAATACACAAATCACTTGCGAGACCGGCCTCGTAAAGAGAGAGAGAGAAAGAAAGCAAGCGAAAAGAAGTTGAAATTGTCTAATTTTTCTTCCTCATTCGCTTGCTTTCTCTCTTCGTGAGGGTCGCGCAAGTGATTTATGTGCCGTGAATCGGCTGAATAGATTATGTAATGGACTTCTTTTCCGCTCCCTATGTATTCATTTATAAAAATCTGCTAGACTCTGCAATGAGTTTCATTTTCAACATTTCATTACACGCCTTTTACTGTGTATTTATTTAAAGAAATATGTTGTTGATTCATTTAAAAGAAATGACTGTATTGGTGTTATGATTTTTATGTGTTGGTTGATTTCTGAATTATAGTTTCTTGTATTTAGCCGAAGAAGCATCAGAAATGTCAGGAATTTTCGGGTAATAGGACAGATTTCTAAACACACTTTTCTTGATAAACTCCACGTAGTTTTTTGTAGCAATAAATCTGATCAAAACAAACCTGTGGATAAAAGAATATTGTAGAATATTCTGTATTAATTAGAAGTTTGATTAAAGAAAATAAAAACTTACACAGCAGGCAGCATTTGTGGATCTGATCCCTTGAAGTCGATCTTCCAATCAAAAATAAATTAAGAATCGTAACCAACACTTAATTGCAAATACAACTTTTTACTTAAAATAAATTTAAAACTTATGCAAACAAAGCAAAAATATACCAACAATCAAATCTACTTGTATTAATTAATATTTGAAAAATTCATAACGGAAAAACATAAAAATTCAGGACGAAATTGAACAGATCACAATGAAGTGGTTGAAATGATGACAAATCAAACTGATTTTGATTGAGATCTGAAAAAATTCTTAGATCTGAAAAAGAAATAAGCCAATATATATGAATTAATTACAACACCAACAAATTCAATAAAAAAAAATCAATATATAGCAGCTTAAAATCAATACTCAGTCAAAAGCCAACACCTGCAAATCCAAAATAAATTTACAACTTACGCAAATGAAGGAAAAATATATACCAACTCCCAATTAAAGGCACTTATATTAATTAAATAATCGAAAAAAAATATATATAAAGTGAATTAGAGTAAGTGTAAGAGAAGATCAAACCTTGTTGCCTGCAATGGAGATCCAATCTGGAATTGAAAGGAAATGAAATTGGAGATTTAGTGTGAAAAGGATAAATGTATGGAGGTGTAATAGGAGGGCTAGGGTTGGGCGTATTTATACTAAGGCAAGGCGGAGTCACCGAGGGAGCCCACTTTAGGGTTTCACATTTCAATTACACAATGTACATTGCACCGACTAGATTATTTGTTTATTACATTTTTTATTGAAAAATATTAAATTATTTATTATTTATTTAAAAGTATTCTTTTCTCTCAATCTGAATTAATATTTTTAATAATAAAATGTAACTATGCTTATAATAATAATGTAGTTGATATTCTTTTAATATTAATATAATTATGAAATAAAAATACTTCGATTATATTTCATAGTTAATTTATATGTTAATTTAATAATGTTGGTCTAAATAGAGATAATTTCACTTTATGTCCCCTAACTTAGGCTTATTTAATTTAAATCTTTTAAATATTCACTTTTTGAATATAGGTCCTAGGGTGTTCATTTTGCATCCCTTTCAATTTACATCCTTATTGTCGAAAATCTTTAATTCAAATTCATTCTCTAGTTCATTTGATTAGGGTTTTGGTTGGCGGATAGTATTTCACGTCCATATTTCTTTTGCAATTGAAACCTTGAAATTATTTAAACGGATTTTCCGCAGGTCCAGAACTTGGAAACTAAAGTGTAGAAACTAGGATACAAAATGCAAAACTAGAACTCTAGTAATTTTATTGTCGTTTCTACTAGTCTTGTTTGCGTATGTGATCTATAAGATTTATTTAACTTGTGCGATTTATGTGGAAAGTTTACTTTAATTTTAAGACTATTTTTAAAATCGGCAAAGTCTTAAGCTTTGCCGCGTAAAAGAACCATTTATGGAAATGTCCAAATAACACATTTTTATTTAATTGCAATGCATTTAAAAACAACCTTTAGTTAATCTAATACATATTAGGAAGTTTTCAATAGTTAAAAAAATATTCATAAACGACTAGGACTGAAATTGATAAAAAGGACGTGATAGCACTTACTTTTTTGAATAACTTTAAAGAATTACAGTTTAAAGCCCTAGTTAAAATTCAAGAATAATCTTAGAATATTTAATATAGTTATATTTAAATTATTTCATGGATTTAATTGTAAAATAACTACGAACGTGAAAGACGGCCCGCCAACCAAAACCCTAATCGAATGAACCAAAGAATGAACAACTTTCATGAAAGAATTATATGCAATATAATATTACGATAAAGTACTTAAGGAATATTTATAATCAAGAATAATGGATAACTTAAACATGGAAAATCAGTGCTAAGTGAAGTGCGGTCCACATCAAAGCTTAGACGATCCTCGGCGCCACATTTAAGCTTTCGAAGCCATTTTTTAGTTTATAGCTTTTATTAAAGTTAAAGAGCTGGTCGGGTGACACTATCTGTATAGCCGATGAAAGGGGAAGTATATCATATGTTGCAGGGGTTTACTAGTATATCTACTAGCTCCTCCATGTCACATTGTCTAATGACTGTTTCGTATTTTTGCACAATTTAATCACAAAAATAACTTACCTAAAAGTTTATGGGTTCGTTATAGTACTGCAAGTATAAGACCAAGTAGTTATCGTCCAAGGACCTAGGAGAGCGTGGAGCCCCAAAACTATACGTCGGAATGGTGTTATAGAAGATAAACGGGAGGATAAAGCAAATACCAATAAAAAAAAGAAACAATAAGTAAACAACTAAAACTAACACTCAAGATGAAAGTGCAAGTGGAAGAATTGCTTCGGGTGTCTTCCTAATGTGGGATCAGTAATGAATTAACAAACTAATCACAATAATTAAGCCTAGTGTTTTGAATTACGCTAAAGGGTATCACATATATGTGTAGACTAATCCCTCGTGAAGCTCAAGTGAACACGTGCTCTAATTAAGAACATAATTGCATCATCAATGGGCAAAATCAAACTTATACAGAACATAATTACATCAACAGAACATAATTACATCAACAATGGGCAAGAACAAAACTTAGAAAAAAATAAAAAATGAAAATCTTATTTTCAACAAAGCAGACATCGGTTGGAACGCCCTCATGTCATGTTTGTACTTTTGATAATAAAGTTGCGTTAAAACGATGTATTTTGGTCATGTATTGGACTGGGCCCTTCCCCATAAGGCCCTACCGTCGGGCATATGCGCCCTCTTGCTACCCATATGCGAGGCGCCGTCTTAGCCTTCCCTGAACAGGATCGCTCCCACACCTGTAGCGTTCGTGATCGGCCTCCTCAACTGTGTATTGATCGAAAGGGAGGCGGCACAACCCCCAACCAAAGTCAAAGTCCACTTTTTGGGACTAATTAAAGAAAAGAGTAACCTCTACAACTACTTAGGGGAAAACTGCTTTCGTTTCCAAAACGGCTAATTATCCCGAATTAAGGGAATACGGGGATATAGCTCGAAATAGAGAACACTTATGTCGACACTGGTTTGTTGATCAAACATACTCCCGTCAACTCTGGTTTGTCGACCAAAAATACCTTCGTCGATAAGATTTTGTCGAAAGAAATTTAAAAAAAAAAAGAGGAAAGAAAGCATACCTGGGTAAAAGACGAAAACCCCCCTCAACTAACTAATCCCAAAATACATGAAAATAAGAAACCCACACGTCTACTTCTTATACTTACATCGTTGATACACAACAAAATCGTTTTTGGTACTTCATGAAAAAACAACTTAATTAACACATAAATAACTACATTATGATCAAGTTTTAAATGGTGATGTAGCAACAATTGAAAATGACTATTACATACTCAGTTGCCACCACATCATCACTAAATCATTCATAGTAAGGTACTATGTCTTCAAATATTTTTCTAGGAACTGCCGATTTCTATATTATAACGTTTGTCAGAAAGGGTTTTAACCTTTGGGGTTTTCGGGGAAATACACGTGTATGTGTTTTTCAAAACTTTTACAATTAATCAACACAAATAACCAAAGTCGGGTAAATTATATAGATGCCAAGTCCTATAAAAATACTCAATGAAATATTCTAATAGAACTTAACAGTAAGCAACTTATATGCGGAATAAATGATAGACCCTATTATACTCCTTAAACAATATGCACTCAAATACTTAACAACCAAATAAGTTGTTGTATCAACTAAAAACTTAAGTAATAAGGTAAATGCAGTAAATAAGAACACAAGACGTATAGTGGTTCGGAGGCTAAACTGCTTCTACGTCCACTCTCCTAATTTAATAGGATAATTCCTTAATCACTTGGAATTAACTTGTTTTTACAGTGTCAATGTGCACTTTACTTCTTCTTCTCTTCTCTTGATTTCTTACAACCTTCTCTAGTTGTAATACTCTCAAACTTCTACGAACTCAACAATACTCTCAAACTATCTCTCAAGATGAAAGTAGGGTTTTGTTCTTGTACCAACTTAGTGTGATATCATGTACAATTTTAGGAACGAATGTAAAGGCTAGGATATCACTTTCTAGGCTTAGGATAATAAAACAATAAGCTTGCCTAGTGGGCGCTAATGATAACACTCACAAAAACAGATATGCTTAAAAGCTTTAATCTCTCGAGTGTTTTGAATACTTTTGAATGCTAAAATATTGCTAGAATGTGTATGGCTTGTATGTCCTGTAATCTTGAAATGTTTCAAGATATGACCTATTTATAGATGAAGCAAACTATCTGTTGGTGGAGATAGCAAACTTATCCATAAATTTGAACTTCAAATTGTTCAGGGGCCTGCATGCAAATAGTACATGCATTCACGTCCATTCTGATTTTTTCATTCCATTCTCATAATTTGTTATGCGCAGTGACAGGTGGTAGCAAATCATTGGCTATTTTGGAATAATTCTGTCCTTCCAGTTAACGGTCTTGTACTGGGTAAATGCCTTGTCATCCATCGTCTTTGACCATAAGTGTGTCAAGTCCAAAGTATATGAATATCCAAATTCATCATACTTGACTTTTGTTTTTCAACATACTTGGCTTCATGGATCCTTGTCACTTGTTCATAACACTTCAGCTTCTTGTCTTCAATGCTACTTGTCTTCATGCTCTTTGTGCTTCTAGGTCATTTGACATAGATTCAAGAACAATCTATCTAATTAAAAATTAAAGCTCCCTACTATATATGAGCTTTTCTAACCTGAAAACCTAGACTTGGCAAATCATCATACTTGGGGTACCGTTTTACTTAGGGTTTTGGTATCTAATCAAAAACAAATTTTATTTTATTAATACAAACCATATCCCAACAATTCCCCCCTTTTTGATGATGCCAAAACCTACTTACTTCAAAAGATCCATAAAGATTTCTTTTTTCAGTAGATTTGGCAAAACAAAAGGACAACTAGCATGTAATTTCTATACTTAGAAAATTTTACATAATATTTTCAGATTGCCAAACCTATAAGGGCTAAGTTCTCTGAATTCTATAAAACTTAAATTAAGCACAAAATCATTTAATCTTTAAGCTAGAGCCTAGTTTTAGACAAATATAGCATAGATAAAAAGACTTAAATATTGTTGTCCGGTGCATATATAAACAATCATCATCCAGGTAAGATAACACAGCTCTTTAAGGAGCAACAATTGTTCAGAATTTAAAATAAAACACAAATAAAGAGTTCATGAAAGTTTTTGAATCTTGACTTGACCTTCAACGGCTTCATCACTTGCTTGCATTTGTCTTCTTCTTCAGAAAGGTTGGAAGTTCCTTGAACAATGGAGTCAGCCCATAAGATGCAAAGTGCCTATTCTTCAAGGCCATAACCTCTTCATTCTTTCCAATCAAGTCTTCATCTTTGACAAGTTTCACAAATTCATCAATGGTGGCTTTCCCATCAATTCCACTGCCATCAACCTTCATTGGTGGAGTCCAGAAGATCTGTTCAGGAGCTTTAACAATCACATTCTCCTTCCGAGCAACTCATAATATCTTGGGATACAGATCTGGATAGTTCTCCATCATGAACCCTTCATACAGACCATCAATGTCTTCAAAGTCTCCCCACCTCCTGACAACATAAAAGAGATGATCCCATACTCTTTTTGCTTCTTCCCAAACATCATTAAGTTCAGCAGGAACCCATTTGTCAGTGTGAGGGAATCTTTTCAGAGTTACAAGCTTCCTTTTAGCCTTGTTCTCCATCATCAAGGCATATGAACTCTTGTAACATTTTGAATTTCCTGTAAGAAAATCTTTGTGCCTTTTCAGTCTGCATTCTTCAGCATCTTTGAACATTTTAGTACTTTCTTCAATCACAAGATTCCTCACTCCTCTTCTGGTCTCTGCATCCTGACCAACTCCTTCTGAAAAGATGTTGGCAACCTCCTCAAAACCAGGAGTATTGGCTTTTGCAGATTCAGCAGCAGCGAGCAGTTTCATGAGTAGCTAAGGTCGAGGTCTCCATTTCTTCCATCTCTTCTTCATCATCAGGTTCACTGGATTTATACTTCTTGCTTTTCTCATAGTCAGTCAGTTCAGCTAGCTTCTTTCTCTTCTGAGTTGGTTTTCTTAACTTCCCACTTCTGGTTTTGGGGCAATCCTCTTCTTCAGTAACATATGTAATCTCCAGAGCTTTAGCTTTCCCCTTGCCAGTGTCTTTGCTACCTTCCCCCTTACTCTTACCTTTCCCCTTTTTGGCGTCATCAAATGCCTCAATATTAATGGGGTCACTAGGGTTGACATCAATCTTAGCCATTGTTAGTGATAACTCTTGCTGATGGGTGTCCATTCTCTTCACCTGAGTAGAAATGGGATCAACATGGCTTAGCAGAAAGGCAGAAATAGTGGAACTTACAGATTCATCCACTTACTTCTTCACAACTTGATCAACTTGGTTTCGCATCACTCTTATCACTTTCTCCAAGTTGGCTTTGGAAAGATCAGAAGAAGCATCTAGTGAACTCTTTATTGTCTCCCTTATCAATTGATCTTTTTTACTCTCCATTGACTGAGTCAATTTGTCAATATCCTTTGATAGCATCTGAGAGATTTCTTCTTTCTCCTTGGCAACTTCATCTTTAATCTTCAGAATATCTTCTCTTTCCTTCTTTATCTAATCTTTTTCAGTGTGGAAATATGTGGTAACAACGTTTGACATGATCTGGGATGACTCACCAACCTTGATGGTTGAGTCCTTCACATCTTTTCCAACATCCTCCAATTTCTTGTCAAAAGAAACAAAGTTTTTCTCCACAACTTCTAGCTTGATGGTTGTAGAGTTCATCTTTTCCTCCAAACTCTCAACTTTGATACACAATTCCAAGGAATTGTTATCAACAGTTTCCTCCCAAATTCTCCATCCTTCTTGTCATTCTCCTTGCCTTTGAGTTCAGATTCTGCAATGACTTGTATTGGGCTTCATTTGTGGGAATGATTGTTTCATCCAAACTAAAGTGTAGAAACTAGGATACAAAATGCAAAACTAGAACTCTAGTAATTTTGATTGTCGTTTCTACTAGTCTTGTTTGCGTATGTAATCTATAAGATTTATTTAACTTGTGCGATTTATGTGGAAAGTTTACTTTAATTTTAAGACTATTTTTAAAATCGGCAAAGTCTTAAGCTTTGCCGCGTAAAAGAACCATTTATGGAAATGTCCAAATAACACATTTTTATTTAATTGCAATGCATTTAAAAACAACCTTTAGTTAATCTAATACATATTAGGAAGTTTTCAATAGTTAAAAAAATATTCATAAACGACTAGGACTGAAATTGATAAAAAGGACGTGATAGCACTTACTTTTTTGAATAACTTTAAAGAATTACAGTTTAAAGCCCTAGTTAAAATTCAAGAATAATCTTAGAATATTTAATATAGTTATATTTAAATTATTTCATGGATTTAATTGTAAAATAACTACGAACGTGAAAGACGGCCCGCCAACCAAAACCCTAATCGAATGAACCAAAGAATGAACAACTTTCATGAAAGAATTATATGCAATATAATATTACGATAAAGTACTTAAGGAATATTTATAATCAAGAATAATGGATAACTTAAACATGGAAAATCAGTGCTAAGTGAAGTGCGGTCCACATCAAAGCTTAGACGATCCTCGGCGCCACATTTAAGCTTTCGAAGCCATTTTTTAGTTTATAGCTTTTATTAAAGTTAAAGAGCTGGTCGGGTGACACTATCTGTATAGCCGATGAAAGGGGAAGTATATCATATGTTGCAGGGGTTTACTAGTATATCTACTAGCTCCTCCATGTCACATTGTCTAATGACTGTTTCGTATTTTTGCACAATTTAATCACAAAAATAACTTACCTAAAAGTTTATGGGTTCGTTATAGTACTGCAAGTATAAGACCAAGTAGTTATCGTCCAAGGACCTAGGAGAGCGTGGAGCCCCAAAACTATACGTCGGAATGGTGTTATAGAAGATAAACGGGAGGATAAAGCAAATACCAATAAAAAAAAGAAACAATAAGTAAACAACTAAAACTAACACTCAAGATGAAAGTGCAAGTGGAAGAATTGCTTCGGGTGTCTTCCTTATGTGGGATCAGTAATGAATTAACAAACTAATCACAATAATTAAGCCTAGTGTTTTGAATTACGCTAAAGGGTATCACATATATGTGTAGACTAATCCCTCGTGAAGCTCAAGTGAACACGTGCTCTAATTAAGAACATAATTGCATCATCAATGGGCAAAATCAAACTTATACAGAACATAATTACATCAACAGAACATAATTACATCAACAATGGGCAAGAACAAAACTTAGAAAAAAATAAAAAATGAAAATCTTATTTTCAACAAAGCAGACATCGGTTGGAACGCCCTCATGTCATGTTTGTACTTTTGATAATAAAGTTGCGTTAAAACGATGTATTTTGGTCATGTATTGGACTGGGCCCTTCCCCATAAGGCCCTACCGTCGGGCATATGCGCCCTCTTGCTACCCATATGCGAGGCGCCGTCTTAGCCTTCCCTGAACAGGATCGCTCCCACACCTGTAGCGTTCGTGATCGGCCTCCTCAACTGTGTATTGATCGAAAGGGAGGCGGCACAACCCCCAACCAAAGTCAAAGTCCACTTTTTGGGACTAATTAAAGAAAAGAGTAACCTCTACAACTACTTAGGGGAAAACTGCTTTCGTTTCCAAAACGGCTAATTATCCCGAATTAAGGGAATACGGGGATATAGCTCGAAATAGAGAACACTTATGTCGACACTGGTTTGTTGATCAAACATACTCCCGTCAACTCTGGTTTGTCGACCAAAAATACCTTCGTCGATAAGATTTTGTCGAAAGAAATTTAAAAAAAAAAAGAGGAAAGAAAGCATACCTGGGTAAAAGACGAAAACCCCCCTCAACTAACTAATCCCAAAATACATGAAAATAAGAAACCCACACGTCTACTTCTTATACTTACATCGTTGATACACAACAAAATCGTTTTTGGTACTTCATGAAAAAACAACTTAATTAACACATAAATAACTACATTATGATCAAGTTTTAAATGGTGATGTAGCAACAATTGAAAATGACTATTACATACTCAGTTGCCACCACATCATCACTAAATCATTCATAGTAAGGTACTATGTCTTCAAATATTTTTCTAGGAACTGCCGATTTCTATATTATAACGTTTGTCAGAAAGGGTTTTAACCTTTGGGGTTTTCGGGGAAATACACGTGTATGTGTTTTTCAAAACTTTTACAATTAATCAACACAAATAACCAAAGTCGGGTAAATTATATAGATGCCAAGTCCTATAAAAATACTCAATGAAATATTCTAATAGAACTTAACAGTAAGCAACTTATATGCGGAATAAATGATAGACCCTATTATACTCCTTAAACAATATGCACTCAAATACTTAACAACCAAATAAGTTGTTGTATCAACTAAAAACTTAAGTAATAAGGTAAATGCAGTAAATAAGAACACAAGACGTATAGTGGTTCGGAGGCTAAACTGCTTCTACGTCCACTCTCCTAATTTAATAGGATAATTCCTTAATCACTTGGAATTAACTTGTTTTTACAGTGTCAATGTGCACTTTACTTCTTCTTCTCTTCTCTTGATTTCTTACAACCTTCTCTAGTTGTAATACTCTCAAACTTCTACGAACTCAACAATACTCTCAAACTATCTCTCAAGATGAAAGTAGGGTTTTGTTCTTGTACCAACTTAGTGTGATATCATGTACAATTTTAGGAACGAATGTAAAGGCTAGGATATCACTTTCTAGGCTTAGGATAATAAAACAATAAGCTTGCCTAGTGGGCGCTAATGATAACACTCACAAAAACAGATATGCTTAAAAGCTTTAATCTCTCGAGTGTTTTGAATACTTTTGAATGCTAAAATATTGCTAGAATGTGTATGGCTTGTATGTCCTGTAATCTTGAAATGTTTCAAGATATGACCTATTTATAGATGAAGCAAACTATCTGTTGGTGGAGATAGCAAACTTATCCATAAATTTGAACTTCAAATTGTTCAGGGGCCTGCATGCAAATAGTACATGCATTCACGTCCATTCTGATTTTTTCATTCCATTCTCATAATTTGTTATGCGCAGTGACAGGTGGTAGCAAATCATTGGCTATTTTGGAATAATTCTGTCCTTCCAGTTAACGGTCTTGTACTGGGTAAATGCCTTGTCATCCATCGTCTTTGACCATAAGTGTGTCAAGTCCAAAGTATATGAATATCCAAATTCATCATACTTGACTTTTGTTTTTCAACATACTTGGCTTCATGGATCCTTGTCACTTGTTCATAACACTTCAGCTTCTTGTCTTCAATGCTACTTGTCTTCATGCTCTTTGTGCTTCTAGGTCATTTGACATAGATTCAAGAACAATCTATCTAATTAAAAATTAAAGCTCCCTACTATATATGAGCTTTTCTAACCTGAAAACCTAGACTTGGCAAATCATCATACTTGGGGTACCGTTTTACTTAGGGTTTTGGTATCTAATCAAAAACAAATTTTATTTTATTAATACAAACCATATCCCAACAATTCCCCCCTTTTTGATGATGCCAAAACCTACTTACTTCAAAAGATCCATAAAGATTTCTTTTTTCAGTAGATTTGGCAAAACAAAAGGACAACTAGCATGTAATTTCTATACTTAGAAAATTTTACATAATATTTTCAGATTGCCAAACCTATAAGGGCTAAGTTCTCTGAATTCTATAAAACTTAAATTAAGCACAAAATCATTTAATCTTTAAGCTAGAGCCTAGTTTTAGACAAATATAGCATAGATAAAAAGACTTAAATATTGTTGTCCGGTGCATATATAAACAATCATCATCCAGGTAAGATAACACAGCTCTTTAAGGAGCAACAATTGTTCAGAATTTAAAATAAAACACAAATAAAGAGTTCATGAAAGTTTTTGAATCTTGACTTGACCTTCAACGGCTTCATCACTTGCTTGCATTTGTCTTCTTCTTCAGAAAGGTTGGAAGTTCCTTGAACAATGGAGTCAGCCCATAAGATGCAAAGTGCCTATTCTTCAAGGCCATAACCTCTTCATTCTTTCCAATCAAGTCTTCATCTTTGACAAGTTTCACAAATTCATCAATGGTGGCTTTCCCATCAATTCCACTGCCATCAACCTTCATTGGTGGAGTCCAGAAGATCTGTTCAGGAGCTTTAACAATCACATTCTCCTTCCGAGCAACTCATAATATCTTGGGATACAGATCTGGATAGTTCTCCATCATGAACCCTTCATACAGACCATCAATGTCTTCAAAGTCTCCCCACCTCCTGACAACATAAAAGAGATGATCCCATACTCTTTTTGCTTCTTCCCAAACATCATTAAGTTCAGCAGGAACCCATTTGTCAGTGTGAGGGAATCTTTTCAGAGTTACAAGCTTCCTTTTAGCCTTGTTCTCCATCATCAAGGCATATGAACTCTTGTAACATTTTGAATTTCCTGTAAGAAAATCTTTGTGCCTTTTCAGTCTGCATTCTTCAGCATCTTTGAACATTTTAGTACTTTCTTCAATCACAAGATTCCTCACTCCTCTTCTGGTCTCTGCATCCTGACCAACTCCTTCTGAAAAGATGTTGGCAACCTCCTCAAAACCAGGAGTATTGGCTTTTGCAGATTCAGCAGCAGCGAGCAGTTTCATGAGTAGCTAAGGTCGAGGTCTCCATTTCTTCCATCTCTTCTTCATCATCAGGTTCACTGGATTTATACTTCTTGCTTTTCTCATAGTCAGTCAGTTCAGCTAGCTTCTTTCTCTTCTGAGTTGGTTTTCTTAACTTCCCACTTCTGGTTTTGGGGCAATCCTCTTCTTCAGTAACATATGTAATCTCCAGAGCTTTAGCTTTCCCCTTGCCAGTGTCTTTGCTACCTTCCCCCTTACTCTTACCTTTCCCCTTTTTGGCGTCATCAAATGCCTCAATATTAATGGGGTCACTAGGGTTGACATCAATCTTAGCCATTGTTAGTGATAACTCTTGCTGATGGGTGTCCATTCTCTTCACCTGAGTAGAAATGGGATCAACATGGCTTAGCAGAAAGGCAGAAATAGTGGAACTTACAGATTCATCCACTTACTTCTTCACAACTTGATCAACTTGGTTTCGCATCACTCTTATCACTTTCTCCAAGTTGGCTTTGGAAAGATCAGAAGAAGCATCTAGTGAACTCTTTATTGTCTCCCTTATCAATTGATCTTTTTTACTCTCCATTGACTGAGTCAATTTGTCAATATCCTTTGATAGCATCTGAGAGATTTCTTCTTTCTCCTTGGCAACTTCATCTTTAATCTTCAGAATATCTTCTCTTTCCTTCTTTATCTAATCTTTTTCAGTGTGGAAATATGTGGTAACAACGTTTGACATGATCTGGGATGACTCACCAACCTTGATGGTTGAGTCCTTCACATCTTTTCCAACATCCTCCAATTTCTTGTCAAAAGAAACAAAGTTTTTCTCCACAACTTCTAGCTTGATGGTTGTAGAGTTCATCTTTTCCTCCAAACTCTCAACTTTGATACACAATTCCAAGGAATTGTTATCAACAGTTTCCTCCCAAATTCTCCATCCTTCTTGTCATTCTCCTTGCCTTTGAGTTCAGATTCTGCAATGACTTGTATTGGGCTTCATTTGTGGGAATGATTGTTTCATCCAAACTATCTCTTACATATTTTCCCATGTTTAGACATAGTCCTAATACATACATTCTCCATTCTTTCCTTTTCAACAGTTTCAATTTGTTTAATCTGAGTATTGAACTCCTCTTGCAAAGCTTTCAATCTTTTCTCCTCTTCTTCAATGATGCAAACTTCAGTCAGTGGCAATGCATTAAGATGAATTGGGAACTCCATCGAGGTTGATGGTGCTGCAGATATTGCCTCATTTTCCAAGGTCTTCTCCATAACAGCTTGTTCCTCTGATTTCACAGCATCTCTCACAAAAATATTGGCCTCAACTTCATCTTTCTTGGCCTCAACTTCAATGACTTTAGTAGGAGTTGATTTAACTAACTCAGCATCATTGATAATAGGATGTTCAGCAATTTTGTCAATTGGAGCATCATCCATCATGACAATCTCCATAGATTCAGTAATTTCAACAGTAGTTTGAATAGCTGGCTGGGCTTCTTCTCTAATGGTTTCAATCAATTGACCTTGGTCAATCTCCTCAATCCTTTCTCCTTCACTTGAATATTCTTTATATCTTCAATGACAGTCTCTACTCCATCAAAAAAGTATTTTTCAACAGCAATGTCTCCTTCATTGTTGTCCTCCTCCATATTGACAGCATCATTCTTTTTTGCTTTCATCTTCTTTGTCCTCAACATTTTTTGACATCTCCTCTGTTTTGTCCTCAGTCTTCTTGGACATTCTTTCTTCCTCTTGTTCATCCTCCTACATTTTATCATCAATATTTAAATCAATTCCAGAGATAATTGATTGAATAACCTCCTTCTGAATTTTTATGTTTACCAAATTGGCAAACAACTTCTCATTTGTCAACTCAAAAGTAGATTCCACTTCAGCAAACTCTGTCAACCTTGTCTCCTCATTCTCCCACCAGTCAAGTCCCATGGACTCAATGACCTTCCCAGTGTTATACATAGACTTCTTCCTTATGTCTACAATCAACCTAAGATCATAGAAGATGGATCTTAAGTCTGGATATCTGGAAAGTTGGGGTAAAGCTGGTCTAAGAAGAATTTGGATTCATCTCTTAGTGACATTTCATAAGTGTAATCTTGGGCTTTATCTGACTTGGGTGAGGGTTGGGATGAAGTTTCTTCAAAAGCAGTAGGTATGGGGGTATCAGATTTGTAGGTGATTTTCAGAATGGTTGGATCATTCAAGTGTGGGGTGGTTTCAATAATTTTTTAAGGGTGGGTTGGTGGTTCTGGATCATTCAAATCCAGCTTGGTGACATTTCTCCTTCATTATTACCTTCATCATCATCTTGTTCATCAACATCCATCTCCTCAACAGAAGTATCATCATACTCTTCTGCAGTTTCTTCTCCACTTGAACTAGGGCTTGACATGACCCTTTTCTTCTTGGATGATTGTTCAACCTCCTTTCCTTTTCCTTCTTTCTTTGCTTTTTCAAGAATGCTAATCACCACCTGTGTTGCTTCAACACTCTTTTGCTTAGCAGATTTGGCTTGTTTTCTGGTTGAAGTCTTGGGTGATTTGATTTCCAAACCCAATCTCTTCTGGGTTCTTACAGATAGCTTCCTGAACAGAATTTTGGTGGTGTTGAACTTGACTCCATCTTCAACAATGTCTTCAGGTCCTTTCTTGTACAGGAATGCAACAACTTTAGTGCAAAAAGTAAGTTTCTTCTCTATGAACACCTTCCTCACATCAACAATCTTGAATTTTGCTTTCTCCTCTGCTAGTTTCTTTAGAAAATAGCCTTTCCAGTTCATTGGTTTCCTTCCTCCATCAATGAATGTTTTCATCAACCTTACTTTTGATTTTTGCTAATCTGATCATAACTACCTGTGGTGCACATGACAACTTTTGCAACCACATCTAGTAGAAGTTGATAGTCCTTCTTTATAACTCTTTTATGTAATCCAGATTTGAGAAGTACTGGCTTATCCATCCATTGATTTGAAACTTCTTGCTCCTGATGTCTCATGTATTCTTCAGGATCCTCTCCAGTAGCATTCAAGCCAAAGAAGTCATCAAAGTCTTCTTCAGTGAACTCAAACTTCTGAGTTGTCTTCTTGGTTGTATCTGGCTCATGAGTCATGATGTATCTAGATCCAGAGCTTTTCTGAGTGAAGGTGCCTATGAACTGAGTGGTTGCTAGTTCCAGGAATGGCTTCAAGCCATTTTCTCAATCCAGCTTGCTCCAACCAAGTGATTACCCTCTTGGTGTGTTTGTTTGACAGATTGTCAAAGCAAATAGTCTGCTCAAAATGGAGCATGGTTGCTTCACTTAAGTAGTTCCAGTTGATGTCATAATTAGGATGATTGAAGTCAACTAAAATAAGATTAAACATAATATTAGTATGTGTATTCTTCAAAATCATGTGAATCCAGAATCTTTCCTATTTTAGCACTAAAACATGTTTAGACTAAGCTTAACCGACATTTTAGTAATCAAATCTAAGATTTATTGTGGATAAACACTGAAACATTTCTAACGCGACAATATCATATCCAACAATGTATTTTTCATTTAATCACAATATCCTGATCTGATACATGCAAAAACTTGAAGGATTCTTAAACCTTTAAAGGTCTCAGCAATAAAAATAGCATCAATTTGTCAGTATATCATTCAATAAATATAGAATTCGCAATTCTAGTATTTAAAATTCAAAACACAGTCATTTAAGAGTAAAACAGAGCATGTTGTGTGTTTAGTGATCTTGATCGATTATGCATGTTTGTTTAAGAGATGAAAAATGAGAAGTACTAACCCATTTCCATTGTCATTTTAGTGAAAGAGTAGAGCTTAAAGCAGAGCTTGAGGAGTTTGGAGAAATTTTAGCTTAGGGCTTTTCCAGAAAATTTTAGAATTCGTAAATGATGAAGATTTCTAAGTCCTGCTTTTATATGCTCTCAGCTGTACGTTTAAAAATTGTCAGGTGTAGAGCTGAGATTTTAATTTGATTAAAATCAAGGGCTCGGATCAATTCTGTTACACCAAAGGACGCAAATGTCGTGTTCAATGAACAGTAAGGCACTTTTTCAGAAAATCGTGCAATTGATCGTCTTTTAGCAAAAATCTCTTGTTTGTCGATTATGAGCATTAAATGCGTACTATAATGGTGAACGAAGTTTTAACTTCTATGAAAAGAAAAACTTATCCACAGCCAAGTGACAACTTGACTGAATAAACCTTGACAACTTCTATTAGGAGTTCTCCATGTGTACATTCAATTTTTTTCCAAAAAATGAATCAAATAATATATATAGCAGATTTCATAAAATCAATACACAGTAAATTGGAGAATCATAACCAACACCTGCAAATCCAAAACAAATGCAAATGAACCAAAAATACATCAACACCCAATTAAAGCTACTTATATTAATTAAAGAATCGAAAAATAAAAATATAAAAATTGAGGACAAAAGTAGAAAATAAGGAATTGAAGTGGCAATTAACGAATCAAAGTGAATTAGTGTAACTGGAAGACAAGATCAAACCTTATTGCCTGCAATGGAGATCCAATCTGGAATTGAAAGGAAATTGAATTGGAGATTTAGTGTGAAAAGGATATATGGATGGAGGTGTAATAGGAGGGGTAGCTAGGGTTGGGAGTATTTATACTAAATGGCAAGGCGGAGTCACCGAGGGAGCCCACTTTAGGGTTTCACATTTTCAATTCAACAACCTCTGTTGCACCCACTACTTATTTGTTTAGTTACATTTTTTATTGTAAAATATTAAATTATTTATTATTTAATTAAAAGTATTCTTTTCGCTCAATCTGAGATAACATTTAATTTTTTAATAATAAAATGTAATTATGCTTATAATAATATTTTAGTTGATACTCTTTTAATATTAATATAATTATGAAGTAAAAATTCTTCAATTCCATAGTTAATTAAATTGTTATTAATTATAGGTTTATATGTTAATATAATAATGTTGGTGTAAATAGGGATTATTTCATTTTATGTCCCCCTGACTTAGGCCTATTCAATTTAATATTTTTTAAATATTCACTTTTCAATATAGGTCCTATATAGGTTGTCCAATTTACATTCTTTTTTGTACGTCCTTATTGTCGGAAATCTTTCAAATTCGCCAGAAATGTGAGTGTGTGGCTCGCACATGTGTAATGAATTGAAAATTCCGACAAAATTTTCAATTTACGTCTTGTAATTATAAATCAATTTATTAAATCTCGAAAATAATGAATTATGGACTGTTATATTCATTTTAAGAATTTGATTCTAAAACAGTTTTTCAATCTAAAAAGTGATGAAATAGACGAACTTATCCCGACAAAGCACCAAGAAATACGACATGCTCTTGTAATGATGCAAATGAAGTATCTCAATTGAACATGAGCTGGCTGACTAGCAAATGGAGCAGTAAACATGCTAGCTACAAGAAAAATATCCATGTCAGATGTTGCATTCCAAAAACTATGTTTTGGTTCATTTGGTTCAAGAACACAGCTCTCGCTGCCCACAAGTGATTTATGTACTGTGAATCGATTGAATAGATTCTGTAACAGACTTCGTTTCCACCCCCTATACATTCATTTATAAAAATCTGCTAGACTCTGCAATGGGTTTCGTTTCCAATGTTTCATTTCGCCTTTGACTGTGCATTGATTTAAAGAAATTTGTTGTTGATTCATTTAAAAGAAAATGATTGTATTGGTGTTGTGATTCTTATGTGTTGGTTTATTTCTGAATTTTAGTTTCTTGTATTTAGCCGAAGAAGCAACAGAAATGTCAGAATTTCCGTGTAATAGGACAGATTACTCAACACACTTTTCTTGATAAGCTCCATGCCAGGTGGTTTTTTTGTAGCAATAAATCAAGTTTGGTTAAATTTATCTTAACAACATCAGAATATTTAACCTGGTAAAAGAATATTGCAGAATATTCTTTATTAAGAAGTTTCATTAAGAAAATAAAAACTTACATAGCAGGCAGCATATATTGTTCCACTAGGATTTGTGTAGTATCCAAGATATAAAATGTTTGCAATTCCACATGCTCAAACACCTTGACAAAGGTCCAACTTTCAATGCAAATTATAGTCGGATTTATATAAGTTGAACCTTCAATGGGGTGTTAGGGCTTCCGGTTGGTCGTCGCCTTCAAAGACGAAAATGTCTTTCATTGCCAACTTATTATATAATGGATATTATACCTTTTTCATACCGAAATACATTTGAGAATTGTCAGCCACTTAACTATAGAAGGATTGATCTCTTTTTTTTTTTTTTTTGAACAGAAAAAGGGAATTATATTATCAGAGTACCAGTGGTACTCGAGAATGAGAAGGATTTTTTTTTTGAGCGTAAAAGGTAAATATTATAGCTCAAGAAACGATAGCCCCAAAGGGACCACGCACTCCGTACAACATCCACATGCCTCCTATGTCGAGAATGAGAAGGATTGATCTCTTGAAATGCACCTCCACTCTTTGTGGAGAATGTTGCATTCAAGAAACCATGTTGTGGTTCAAATTTGACTAAGGAGAAGGATACGCCCTTTCCTGGATGCACCTACGATGTTGATCAGTGGGAGAAGATCGAATGGTATGGCAGTTCCGTAAAAAACAATTGCTGGCATGACAATGTAGCTTTAAATGGTGATATGTCGATAATTGAAAACGAAAAACGATATCTTCAATTATCGCCACATCATCAAATAAGGCTACATACTTATAATGTTTTCAATTGTTTTTTCAGAAACTGTCAATGCGATTTTTTCCACCAATCAACATCGTTATAATTGATTGTAAGTGCATTCAGGAATGGGCATTATCCTCGTCCGTAGTAATCCAAACTACAACATGATTTCATGAATGTAACAATCACCAGAATGACTAGAAGAGCATTTCATACCCCAAACATAAATCCTTTGAAATACATTTGAGAATTTGCAGTCACTTAACTATAGAAAGACGACAATATCTCTTGAAATGCACCTCCAGAGTTTCTGGAGAATGTTACATTCAAGAAACCATGTTACATAACGAACATGATTTCATGAACGTAACAATCACCAGAATGACTAGAAGAACATTTCAATGTATTGTACGCTTAATAAATAAAAGCCTTGTTACATAATGAACTTAAACGGTAACATTAACTGGCACTCATTCTTTATTAAGAAGTTTCATTAAATCCAATTTCCCCAAATTGAGAATCATAATCATTAACCAACACCTGCAAATCCAACATTAATTTACAGGTACTTATATTAATCATAATCGATAGTTATGCAAATGAACCAAAAATATACCAACAGTTCCCAACGCTAGCTACTTATATTAATCATAAACTTACATTGTTCAACCCGATGCTCTCTTAGCTAGCCATCACGCTCGATCCGCTAGGAATTTGCGGATCATCATCACCCTTGAAGTCTGTCAACCCAATTATATTCCCCTGCAATAAAACGCAAATTAAGAATAATAACCAACACCTGCAAATCCAAAATAAATTTTCAACTTATGCAAATGAAGCAATAATATACCAACACCCAAAGCTACTTTTATGGTATTAATTATTAATCGGAAAATCATAACAGAAAAACATATAAATTCAGGAGAAAAACAGAAACATAACTCAATGAAATGACAAATCAAACTGAATTTGAGATGAAACCAGCAAATTAAATTTCACTTCTTAGATCTGAAAAGAAAATCAGCCCAATATATACGAATCGCAACACCAATGCATTCAATTTTCCAAAAAATGAATCAATATATAGCAGATCTTTTAAAATCAATATACAGTCAAAAGCAATAAATTTACAACTTATGCAAATGAACCAAAAATATTTACCAACTCCCAATTAAAGCTACTTATATTCATAAAAGAATCGAAAAACACATATATATATATATTGAGGAGAAAAATTGAAAATGAGGAAGTGGTGACAGAGACAAGATCAAACCTTATTGCCCGCAATGGAGATCCAAGATCTGGAGTTGAAAGGAAATGAAATTGGAGATTTAGTGTGAAAAGGATAAATGGATGGAGGTGTAATAGGAGGGCTAGGGTTGGGCGTATTTATACTAAGGCAAGGCGGAGTCACCGAGGGAGGCCACTTTAGGGTTTCACATTTTCAATTCAACAACCTCTATTGCACCCACTACATTATTTATTTATTTACATTTTTTATTGAAAAATATTAAATTATTTATTATTTACTTAAAAGTATTCTTTTCGCTCAATCTGAATTAAGAGTTTTAATAATAAAATGAAATTATTCTTATAATTTAGTAGACATTCTTTTAATATTAATATAATTATGAAGTAAAAATACTTTCAAGTATATTCCATAGTTAATTAATTTTTTATTATTTATAAGTTTATATGTTTATATAATAATGTTGGTGTAAATATGGATAATTTCATTTTATGTCACCTTAGGTTTATTTAATTTAAATCTTTTTAAATATTCAATTTTTCAATATAGGTCCTAGGGTGTTCATTTTGCATCACTTTTTATTCAATTTACATCCTTATTGTCGGAAATCTTTCAAATTCATTCTCTAGTTCATTCGATTAGGGTTATGGTTGGTGGATCGTCTTTCACGTCCGTATTTCTTTTTCAATTGAAGTCTTGAAATTATTTAAACGGATTTTCCGCAGGTCTAGAACTAAGAAACTAAACTGTAGAAACTAGGGTACAAAATGCAAAACTAGAACTCTAGCAATTTTGATTGTCGTTTCAACTAATGTTGTTTGCATAAGTGTTCTATATAATTTATTTAACTTGTGCGATTTATGTGAAAGTCTACTTTAAATTAAAAGACTATTTATAAAATCGGCAAAGTTTTAAGCTTTGCCGCGTAAAAGGATCATTTATGACAAAGGCCAAATAGCACATTTTTATTCAATTGCAATGAATTTAAAAACAACTTTTAGTTAATCTAATACATATAGGAAGTGTGCAATAGTTTACAAAATTTTCATAAACGACTAGGACAGGAATTGATAAAAAGGATGTGATAACACTTACTTTTTGAATAACTTTAAAGAACACAGTTTAACACCCTAAAATTCACGAATAATCTTAGAATATTTAATATAGACATATTTAAATTATTTCATGGATTTAAGGGGCGTGAAAGGCGGCCCGCCAACCTTTTATTAAAGAATGAACGACTTTGATTAAAGAATAATATGCGATATTACGACAACCTTTAATAAATATTTATAATCAAGAATAATATATTGATAACTTAATTAAACATGAAAAAATTGTGCTAGGTGAAATACAGTCCACATCAATGCTCAGACGATCCTCAATTAATATTAATATAATTATGAAGTAAAAATACTTCAATTATATTCCACAATTAATTAAATTGTTATTAATTATAAGTTTAGTGTTAATACTACAGAGTTGGTGTAAATTAATAGGAATAATTTAATTTAATGTCCCCTAACTTAGGCTTATTTAATTTAAATATTTTAAATATTTAATTTTTCAATATAGGTCCTAGGGTGTTCGATTTGCATCATTTTTTGTTCAATTTACGTCCTTATTGTCCAAAATCTTTCAAATTCATTTTCTAGTTCATTCGATTAGGGTTTGGTTGGTGGATTGTCTTTCACATCCATATTTCTTTTCCAGTTGAAGCATTGATATTATTTAAACGGATTTTCCGCAGGTGCAAAACTAGGAAACTAAAGTGTAATATAACTAGGATACAAAACGCAAAACTATAGAACTCTAGGAGTTTTGATTGTCGTTTCTACTAGTCTTGTTTGTGTACGTGTTCTATATGATTTATTTAACTTGTGCTATTTATGTGGAAAGTTTACTTTAAATTAAAAGACTATTTATAAAATCGGCAAAGTTTTAAACTTTGCCGCGTAAAAGAACCATTTATAACACATTTTTATTCAATTGCAATGCATTTAAAAACAACTTTTAGTTAATCTAATACATATTAGGAAGTTTGAAATAGTTTACAAAATATTCATAAACGACTAGGACTGAAATTGATAAAAAGGGTGGGATAACACTTACTTTTTGAATAACTTTAAATAACACAGTTTAACGCCCAAGTTAAAATTCAAGAATAATCTTAGAATATTTAATATAGTTATATTTAAATTATTTCATGGATTTAATTGCAAAATAACTACGGGCGTGAAAGACGGCCCACCAACCAAAACCCTAATTGAATTAACTAAAGAGTGAACGACTTTGATGAAAGAATTATATGCAATATTACGACAACCTTTAAGAAATATTTTTAATCAAGAATAATATATTGATAACTTAATTAAACATGAAAAAATTGTGCTAGGTGAAATGCAGTCCACATCAAAGCTCAGACGATCCTCCTCACGTTCAATCTTTCGAAACCATTGTCGAGTTTATAGCTTTTATTAAAGTTAAAAAAGGTGTGTGGTACTATCTTTGTAGCCGATGAAAGGGGGAGTATATCATAGGTTGCAGGGGTTTACTAGTATATCTACTCCTCCATGTCACATTGTCTAATCCTATACAAAATTCTGGTGATCTGGTTTTTTTTTTTTTTCCTTTTTTCCAATTTTCTTCTTTGCATGTTGGAACTAATGTGTTTGAGATTTATTTTATATATATAATCAATAAAAAAATATGAAGGACTTTAAATGAATTCTTGAATTTGAGGATCCTCATGTACGTTTGGAGTTACGCGCGTTCCAATTTGATGGAGTTCGCAATTTCACTATGATACAAACAAAGCAGTGTCCCGGGCCGCTCCTAGTATTATTTGGATCTAATTCAAAAAACTATGTTTTGGTTCAAATTCAACTTATAAGGACAGAAACACATTTGAGAAAATACACTACAAGAAAATCGTTTTGGTACTTTATGGAAAAACAACCTAAAACTACATTATCGAGTCCAAAAATGGTGATGTAGCCACAATTGAAAATGACTATTACATCGTCAATTGCCAACACATCATCACTAAAGCCTTCATATATAGTTGGGTATATATATATCATGTCTTCAAATATTCTTCTAGGAACTACCAATTTTACATTTTTACACCGATATATCAACAATCGTTTGTAAACCACTTAATTATTTGTCGAGTTTTTTAGTAGGTTAACTTTTTTACCGGCTATTTGAAGGAAGCTTTACTCAATGCTCGATCGGAAAGAACAAAGCATGGGGTAAAGAAACTTTCAACTATATTGTAATGTTTGTCAGAAAGGGTTCACCTTTGTTTTTCATTTTCGGCCGAAGATTCCAACATTTTTTATGATTCTTAAGAAGCATAAAAAAGGTTGGAATCTTCAGAAGAAAATAAAAAAACCAAAGGTGAACCCTTTCTCCTTTCTGACAAACTCAGAAATCAGAAATATAGGAAACTAAAATTCAGAAATCTGCCATTACATAGGATTCATAACACCATACCCGAATTTTTTAAATAAATATACAGTCAAAGGCGGAAAGAAATATTGGAGAAGAAACCATTGCAAAATCCATAGCACGTTTTAATATGAATACATGTATACGGAGTGAAAAAGAAACTCATTCCACAATTTATAGCAACCAATTCACAATACACAAATCACTTGCGAGACCGGCCTCGTAAAGAGAGAGAGAGAAAGAAAGCAAGCGAAAAGAAGTTGAAATTGTCTAATTTTTCTTCCTCATTCGCTTGCTTTCTCTCTTCGTGAGGGTCGCGCAAGTGATTTATGTGCCGTGAATCGGCTGAATAGATTATGTAATGGACTTCTTTTCCGCTCCCTATGTATTCATTTATAAAAATCTGCTAGACTCTGCAATGAGTTTCATTTTCAACATTTCATTATGCCTTTTACTGTGTATTTATTTAAAGAAATATGTTGTTGATTCATTTAAAAGAAATGACTGTATTGATGTTATGATTTTTATGTGTTGGTTGATTTCTGAATTATAGTTTCTTGTATTTAGCCAAAGAAGCATCATAAATGTCGGAATTTTCTAGTAATAGGACAGATTTCTCAACACACTTTCTTGATAAACTCCACGTAGTTTTTTGTAGCAATAAATCTGATCAAAACAAACCTATGGATACAAACTTATCAAACATGCATTAGTTATATATGCAACCATTACCACCATTAGTTCCTATTATTTTGTGAATTTAGCATATAATTCATTTGAAGGGGGGTTTTGCTAAGCAGAAAAAATCAATTAAGTTTGGTTAAATTTATCTTAACAAAATCGGAATATTTAACTTGATAAAAACTTACACAGCAGGCAGCACACTTGTGGATCTGATCCCTTGAAGTCTGCCAATCAAAAATAAATTAAGAATCGTAACCAACACTTGCAAATACAACAAAAATGAATAAAAAAATATACCAACAATCAAATCTACTTGTATTAATTAATATTTAATTCATAACGGAAAAACATAAAAATTCAGGACGAAATTGAACAGATATATATGACAATGAACTGATTGAAATGATGACGAATCAAACTGATTTTGATTGAGATCTGAAAAAATTCTTAGATCTGAAAAGGAAATAAGCCAATATATATGAATTAATCACAACACCAATAAATTCAATTAAAACAAAATGAATATATACCAACTCAGTCAAAATCTATAAGAAACCTTGGAGAATGCTAACCAACACCTGCAAATCCAAAATAAATTTACAACTTACGCAAATGAAGCAAAAATATATACCAACTCCCAATTAAAGGCACTTATATTAATTAAATAATCGAAAAAAAATATATAAAGTGAATTAGAGTAAGTGGTATTGAAGTATAAAAACAGAGCACTCTTCTTAGTTAGCATTTGATAGCAGAGCACTTCTCTTAGTTAGTATTAGCTAGCTAAATGTAGTCTAGATACAAGCTTTAACAAATTCTGTTAAGAGTAGTTACATAGAAGAATCTAGAAGATGAGCAGTTACAACTAGTAGTCTATTTATACTACTCTCTTGTATCAAAAAATTTTAGATCATTAATATACAGATTTACATTTTTCAATTGTGAAGTGATCTCAACATGGTATCTTGAGTCTACTTTCAGGGGAAATCATGTTTTTGTGTGGTGGTTATTCGTCTATAATTGATCAATTTCCTTTCTAAAGTTCTATTTCATAGTCTGATTTCACCAATTTGTTTTTTTTTTTTTCTTTTTCTTTTCGTTTCTGTTTCTTCGCTCATCTTCACCCAATTTCTGTTCCTATTTCGTGAATTTTGCTTTATTCATGGATTCCTCTTCTTCTTCTTTTCCTCCTACCTTTCTCAAGCTCAACATCCGCCTTGATCGAAAGAACTACATGTTCTGGAGATCACAGATCCTTGCTACAGTCAAAGCTCATGATTTTGAGGATATCTTACTTTGTGATGAAAATTCGGTTCCCATGGCGGTTACAGGTGATGCTGACTCAATTATGTGGCATCGCAAAGATCAGTATCTGCTCAGTTGGTTGTTTAGCTCTGTGAGCGAGCCAATGCTTGGATATGTTAGCCGATGCACTCATGCCTTTCAAGCCTGGAAGGTGTTTGATAATTTGTTTCATCAACAGTCGACTGCTCAGGCCTTGACCTTAAGGATTCAATTTCTGTCTCTAAGGAAGAATGATTTGAGCATTGATGAATATCTTCTTCAAATGAGACTTTTAGCGGATGGACTTCAAGCTTCAGGCAACGCTTTGTCTGATGATGATCTGGTTTTGTACATTTTAGGTGGATTAGGAGCTGAATATGATGCGGTTGTGGTGAATCTAACCACACGAGGCAAATTACCATCGTTATCTGAGGTACAAGCTATTCTTCTCACACATGAAATGCGTCTTCAACAACTGTCTTCCTCATCTCAGCTCAATTCCTTGGGATCTACTCCCTCTCCACCATCTGCTAATGCGGTTTCCAAAGATGCTCAGACCAAACCTGGGGGTAAGAAACCTCGATTCTATTATAATAAGCAGCGCATTGTATGTCAACTTTGTGGCAGGAACAATCATGTGGCTGCAAAGTGCTTTCGGAGGTTTGACAACATGTTCCATGGGATTGATCAATCAAATCGCCAGTCTCAATCCTATTCTGCTTCGCCTCCAGCTCAAGCACATATGGCATACTCTGTTCAGCCATCAGCGCAAGCACATATGGCACAGTTCGCTCGTCCTTCCTACACTCCTCGATCCTTCAATCAGTATGGTGCGTCTACATCAGCTACTCCTCCATCTCCTTGGTATGTGGATAGCGGTGCGACACACCATGTCACATCTTGTAATGCCCGTTACTTTTTTATCTAATAATAATTTATTTATTTAACTAAATATTAGTTAATACAACTTATTTAAGAAGAAACTTGTAACCGCTCCCCCATCATGAAATTTCAGTTATTTGTCCCTAATAATGAGGAAGCTAGAAACGGTAGAATTTTAAATCCATCATAAGAGACTCATCATTTTCTCTTTTCCTCCCCAACTCCATTAAGTATACGATTCTTCTACTTTCTCAACCAATAAAAAAATACAGAAAACTCATTGTTTTGATATCTTCCCCTCTCGACGGATATTTTTTGGACGCCTCCGCTTCGTTCTCTTTGTCTCTAAAGTTTTGTTCTCACCATCGTTGTTGCAGAGGTATTTTCTCTCATCTTATTTTATTCAACCTCTAAACAAATGAATGTTGTAGGTTTTGTTTAGTTAATGTTAAGCTTGTTAAGTTTGATTATTCTGCCTACGATGACAATTAGGAATTTAGGACCCCTTGCAATACAATTATTATGTGAGAGTAGTATTCTAATTTAAGAAAAATCAAGCTGCTCAAATTTCTGGAATTTCGCACCATAATATGTATTTTGCCGACGTGATACTTCTTGTTTTTTATCCATTTATTTTATAATTTCAGCCTTTTGCTATACACCTTCACCTTCGTACAATAGCTTTAATCCCTTCTATGTAGATGCCAAATGAAACAAATGCTAAATGTTAGTATGATGTGTGTACAGTGTGTAGACTGGCCAAACATTTTATACCTTTCTCCATTTTAATTCTTTTTTTTAATATGCTATCAATTAAGTATGCCTTACAATAAAGAATACCAACAGCTTGGAACTTTACGTATATTGCTTCTATAAGTGTAGTTCTAGATTATTCTTTTGAGTTTAGGTACACATTTTAATTAATTGTTATCATTTCTGTAGTAATATATTTATTCTATTAAACTAGGTTAATTGATTTGGGAATTAGGGTTTTCGAATTTACGAGTTTTAAGTATCTCAAATCAAACTATGTATTATTTTTAATTTAGTCCTTCAATATTTTAAACCCTTGCAATTTCGTCCCTAGGATCATAATAAGATTCATTGCTACGCAAGTGTTTCGATTAGTTATTTATTATTTATTATACTAATTAGCCGTACACGATAATCAATGCAAGGCGACGGAAATTACGAGGACTAGTTCGTGCAAGGCTTTCACGTATCATTAGTAGCTACTATCTCCTATCCAGGTGGGTTTTAATTGCTTTATCCTCTACGGTGGTTTGTAGAGCTCTATTGCATTTGTTATTCATTATTTAATATTTTAGATAAATGTTTGAGTTAATTGTTTACTATGTGAATTCATTTATGTTATCATTTCTATTGGCAAAGTTATCATTATATTGGCAAAGTTATCATTCTATTGGCAAAGTTTGTGGCAAAGTACATTATATATTGGCAAAGTTTGTGGCAAAGTACATTATATATTGGCAAAGTTTGTGGCAAAGTTATCTAATAGCCAGGGGCTCCAAATGGGGTCCGGGACCGACGGGTCTTCGGGTGCGACCCGCCGTGCTCACTACGTGTGGGAATACCTTAGTCATTTATTTGGCTTTGGGAAGGTCCACAAACTCTATTGGCAAAGTTGGCAAAGTTGGCAAAGTATCAATGGCAAAGTATATGTGACAATGTGAATGCTATTTACTATGTTTCGATTACTTGATTATTTATTTTTATTATTAAGTATTGAATGACTTAGATCCACTGAGTGTGCTTGCATGCTCACCCCCATCACATTATCAATTTCAGGTTGAATGAAGAGTTGGACGGCGAGAAACTGTGATGGGAGACGACCTTCATTAATTAAGAATAAAAATTATGGATGATTTATGCTTATCTTGGATTATGTTTTGGTTCTTGAGTTTTTAACTATTTAAGTAAAACGTGAAGTTTCCACTTGAACCCTATTATAACTGTTTTTTTTCCGCTGCTTGGTTAAACTCTTTTAAAATAATAAGTTGTTACACTCTTTATTTTACCGTTGTAATATTTAGTATTTAATTTTTGGCGTATTAAAGTTAGTTATTTCAACTACTTTTGGAAATGTCCGAATTTTCAAAATTGGGGTGTGACACATCTCAACTTGAGAACCTGAACATATCCTCACCTTATCAAGGTACAACTCAATTAACTTTTGGAAATGGTCATACTGCCTTTATTTTAAATACTGGATCATGTCATTTACCTACTATGGATAAATCTACTTCACTTGCCTTGAGGAATGTATTGCATGTGCCAGATATTACGAAAAATCTCTTGAGTATATCTAAGTTTCTTGCGGATAATGATGCTGTTATGGAATTTCATACTACTACTTGTTTTGTTAAGGATATGAAAACTCATCAGGTGCTACTGAAGGGAGCACTTAAAAATTGATTATACCAGCTGGATTTGAGTCATATTGGTGGTAATGAGAAGTCTCGGTTGAATAAAGATCAAGTGGCAAGCAACCATACTCTTTGCAACTTGGTGTCTTGTGATGAAAATAAAGCTCGTTTGTGGCATAACAGATTAGGTCATCCGTGTTTATCTACTTTACGGAATGTGCTTAAGTCTGTGAATTTGAGTTTGTCTAATAATGTGTTGGAAATGTGTGAAGGTTGTAAACTAGGTAAGATGCATCAAAGGTCATTTTCATCTGTTGAGCATCATACACATAATCCGTTTGATATTGTACATGCTGATGTATGGGGTCCAGCATCGGATGTTTCGTTCAATGGTTATAAATACTACTTACTTTTGGTGGATGACTTTACTCGTTTCACTTGGATATTTCCATTGGTCTTAAAATCTGATGTAACAAGAGTGGTTTCTCAGTTTCTGGCCTTAGTTGAAAGACAATTTAATGTCAAAGTGAAAAAGTTTCATTGTGACAATGGTGGTGAGTTCTTGGCATTACGGAAACTGTTTGCAGATTCTGGAATTTTATTTCGTCACTCGTGTCCGTATACACATCAACAAAACGGACTTGTGGAGCGTAAACATCAACATGTTGTTGAGTTGGGGCTGTCAATGCTTGCTACAAGTAACCTACCAATGAAATTCTGGTGGCATTCTTTCACCACTGCTGTCCATTTAATTAATATACTCCCATCTCCTGTAACCAAAAACACCTCACCATTTCAGCTCCTATACAAGAGTAATCCTACCTACTCATCTCTTAGGGTGTTTGGATGCGCATGTTTCCCTTTTCTTCGTCCATATAACACATCTAAGCTTCAATTCCGATCCACAAAATGCATATTTCTTGGATACTCTTCATCTCATAGGGGCTATATATGTTTACATCCATCTGGTAGGATGTACATCTCAAACACTATGGATTTTTTTGAAAATGAATTTCCATACTCATCACTTTTCACAGCTACAGACACCACCCTCCAAACTTTCCATATTCCTACCTTCAAACCACCAATGTTTCTGCCACTCGCCAACAATCCTCCATCACCTATGTCTCCTGAAAACAGTCCCACATCTCCTGCATCTTCATCACCCTTAATTCCTCACACCTCCTCCCAACATTCAGATCCCTCAGAATCATCAGCCTCACCTCCTGCTATTCAACTAAATGTGGATCTCCCATCCACCTTAGTTCACCCCATGGTTACTAGATCCAAAACTGGGGTTTTCAAACCTCGGTTGTTCTCATCAGTTGTAGTGCATCCCATATTGGAACCTGATTCTGTAGCTCAGGCTCTTGTTATACCAGAATGGAAACAAGCTATGCAAGAGGAGTATGATGCATTGATTCGCAATAAAACTTGGCACTTAGTTCCCCAACATTCTGATATGAATGTTATCACCACAAAATGGCTATTCAGGGTAAAGTACAAGAAGGATGGCTCTCTTGAAAGATATAAGGCACGTCTTGTGGCTCGTGGATTTCAACAAACAGCAGGGGTAGATTACTTTCATACATTCAGCCCGGTGATTAAACCAGCCACTCTCAGAATCGTATTCACTTTAGGTGTGACCTTTGGGTGGGAAATTCAACAAGTGGATATCAACAATGCGTTCTTACATGGCACGCTACAAGAAGTGGTGTATATTAAGCAACCAGAAGGATTTGTCAATGATGCTTTAGCTGGTCATGTCTGCAAGCTGGATAAGGCCCTCTACGGCCTCAAACAAGCTCCCAAAGCTTGGTACGATACTCTACATGCATTTCTTGGATCTAAAGGGTTTATACAGTCAACTTCAGACCACTGCCTCTTTCATTGCACTCGTAATGGTCATCTGACCCTTGTACTCGTTTATGTGGACGACATTCTCATCACAGGGGGTTCTTCATCTCATGTTCATGAGCTTATTTCTGATCTTCACATTAAATTCTCACTCAAACATCTTGGCCTTGTGAACTATTTTCTTGGGATTGAAGCTCTTGTCACTAACTCGTCCATTATTCTTACTCAATCCAAATACATCAAGGATCTCCTTTCTAAAACGAATCTCTGTCAATGCTCCTCCTGCCCTACACCCATGTGTCCTGGCCTTAAGCTTTCCTCCCAGGACAGCCCACCTTTCTCTGATCCATCACTATTTCGGAGTGTTATTGGCACTCTTCAATACCTCACTCTTACGCGCCCTGATATCAGTTTTTCCGTTAACAAACTCTCTCAGTTTCTTAACTCACCCACATAAAATCATTGGTCATCCTGCAAACGTTTACTCCGATATCTAAAGGGTTCACTAACAGTTGGTTTAGTTTTTTCTCCTGTTTGTGATTTCAGGATAAATGCGTTTGCCGATGCGGATTATGCCTCCAGCTTGGACGATCGTCGGAGTACATCTGGTTTTTGTTTAAAACTTGGGAACAACATGATTTCTTGGAGCTCAAAGAAATAGCAGGTGGTCGCAAGAAGTAGTACGGAGGCTGAATATCGGTCTTTAGCACTAGCAACTACGGATATTCTTTGGGTAATGTCACTGCTTCAAGAACTCAATCTCAACATTCCGCTGCGCACTCCCTCGTATCTCTGGTGCGACAATCAGAGTGAAATTACCCTTGCCTTTAGCCCTGCATTTCACTCTCGGACAAAACATATTGAGGTAGATGTTCACTTTCTTCGAGAAAAACTGCAGTCCAAACAATTGGACGTCCGATATGTTCCCTCGGAAAATCAGCCTGCTGACCTCCTCACGAAGCCAGCCTCACCATCTCGATTTAGCATGCTTCGTCCCATGCTTGGTCTTGGTTCAATAGGCAGTCCAGTTTCTTCGGGGGTATATTGAAGTATAAAAACAGAGCACTCTTCTTAGTTAGCATTTGATAGCAGAGCACTTCTCTTAGTTAGTATTAGATAGCTAAATGTAGTCTAGATACATGCTTTAACAAATTCTGTTAAGAGTAGTTACATAGAAGAATCTAGAAGATGAGCAGTTACAACTAGTAGTCTATTTATACTACTCTCTTGTATCAAAAAAATTTAGATCATTAATATACAGATTTACATTTTTCAATTGTGAAGTGATCTCAACAAGTGGAAGAGAAGATCAAACCTTGTTGCCTGCAATGGAGATCCAATCTTGAAATTGAAAGGAAATGAAATTGGAGATTTAGTGTGAAAAGGATAAATGGATGGAGGTGTGTAATAGGAGGGGCTAGGGTTGGGCGTATTTATACTAAATGGCAAGGCGGAGTCACCGAGGGAGCCCACTTTAGGGTTTCACATTTTCAATTCCACAACCTCTATTGCACCCACTACGTTATTTGTTTATTTACATTTTTTTATTAAAAAAATATAAAATTATTTATTATTTAAAAGTATTCCTTTCGCTCAATCTGAATTAATATTTTTTAATAATAAAATATAATTATGCTTATAATAATAATAATATAGTTGATATTCTTTTAATATTAATATAATTATGAAGTAAAAATACTTCAATTATATTTCATAGTTAATTAAATTGTTATTAATTATAAATTTATATGTTAATTTAATAATGTTGGTCTAAATAGAGATAATTTCACTTTATATCCCCTAACTTAGGCTTATTTAATTTAAATCTTTTAAATATTCACTTTTTGAATATAGGTCCTAGGGTGTTCATTTTGCATCCCTTTCAATTTACATCCTTATTGTCGAAATTTTTTAATTCAAATTCATTCTCTAGTTCATTCGATTAGGGTTTTGGTTGGCGGATCGTCTTTCACGTCCATATTTCTTTTGCAATTGAAACCTTGAAATTATTTAAACGGATTTTCCGCAGGTCCAGAACTTGGAAACTAAAGTGTAGAAACTAGGATACAAAATGCAAAACTAGAACTCTAGTAATTTAGATTGTCGTTTCTACTAGTCTTGTTTGCGTACGTGATCTATAAGATTTATTTAACTTGTGCGATTTATGTGGAAAGTTTACTTCAATTTTAAGACTATTAATAAAATCGGCAAAGCCTTAAGTTTTGCCGCGTAAAACAACCATTTATGGAAATGGCCAAATAACACATATTTATTCAATTGCAATGCATTTAAAAACAACCTTTATTTAGTCTAATACATATTAGGAAGTTTTCAATTCTTTAAAAAAATTATAAACGACTAGGACAGAAATTGATAAAAAGAACACAGTTTAACGCCCTAGTTAAAATTCAAGAACAATCTTAGAATATTTAATATAGTTATATTTAAGTTATTTCATGGATTTAATAGAAGGCTTATCCTACTCGATTATGATGGGACGATGATGGCTCAGGATAGAGTGGACAAATCTCCAAGCCCTGAAGTTATTTCGGTCTTGAACAGTTTATGCAACAACCCCAAAAACATTGTGTTCATTGTTAGTGGAAGAGGAAGGGATTCACTTAGCAAATGGTTTTCTAAATGTGAGAAACTCGGGCTATCTGCTGAGCATGGTTTTTTCATTCGGTAAATTCAAGCTCTTTTGAGATGATTAGAGTTTGTTTTTTGTATTTTCAACTTACTTTTCTTGTCTTCTTTTAGGTGGAGTAAGAATTCTGAGTGGGAATCCTGCCGGTTTCCTGTAGACTTGGATTGGAAAAATATAGTCGTTCCAATAATGGAGCATTACACAGAAGCCACAGATGGTTCATCGATAGAGCAGAAGGAGAGTGCTATAGTATGGCACCATCAAGAAGCATACCCTGATTTTGGCTCGTGGCAAGCAAAAGAGCTTCCACTACAAGAAAACTGCAATTTAGCCGTGAAAAAATTTGTCGCTAATTCTAATATTTTCGTCGCTAACGTGAGTTAGCGATGAAATAATTTTGTCGCATGATTTGTTGCTATACACCCGTCGCTAACGTGTTTGTGACAAAAAAATTAATTTTGTCGCAAATATTAGCGATGAAAATTTAAGTTTCATCGCAAAATATTAGCGACGAAAATATGAGTTTCATCGCAAAATGTTTGCGAGGAAAATCAAACATTTGTCGCAAACACGCTAGCGACGGGTGTATAGCAACAAATCATGCGACGAAATTATTTCATCGCTAACTCACATTAGCGACGAAAATATTATAATTAGCTACAAATTTTTTTGTGTCTAAAATAGTAGCTCCTTATTTCGTGACTAATTTTTTGCAATAAATATTTTAATTTCGTTGCAAATGTTAGCGATGAAACCCATATTTTTGTCGCTAATATTTGGCTTATGGATATCCGATTTACGAATTGTTCTCTAAATCCCCTTCTGCACTCGACCAACCCGACCCACACCCACACGCGCACCCAACCCGACCAAACCGACCCGCACCCAACCTGACCCAACCGACCCGCACCCAACCTGATCCAACCGACAAGCATACCCCTCCCCATTTTATTTAAATAACCGACCCACACCCGTACCCAACCGACCCGACCCGCATACCCATCCCCATTTTATTTAAATAACTATTTATTTGGTCTTTGTGGGAATTGATCCCAGGTGGATATGCGCCCATAGCTAGACGCCCACCACTCGGGCAGACAGCTCTTTGGTTCAGTTTTTAATATTAATTATATATGTATTCAATTGTTACTAATTTAGTTAATTTTACGTATTTAATTAATTTATTTCACATATATTAATTGATTAATTTTTAACTTGTAACAATTATATAAATAATAAAAATAATTACAATTGTAATATTTATAAATATTGATTAATTTATAAATATTTATCAATATTGATTAATTTATAAAAATATTTATAAATATTGATTAATTTTTCACATATATTAACTTGCAATATTTAAAACAATTTCAATTGTAAAAAATCAATGTTACTTTAACAATTCCAAAAAAATAATAAATATTACATCCAATCTTCATCCTCTCATCTTTATTTATATCCATCTTCATTTGTATCTTCATATTTATAAATGTTGTTATAAACATTCAAACCGATTTATATAAGATACAAACTTTGGGAGATTTATTAAACATTTAAACCGATTTTCTAGATTTAATATGCATAGTTGAAGTAGTACTCTTCCCTCATGCTTAGTATAAATAACAACAAATAATTAATGAAATCAAGATAATAGAAAAACTGAAAAATATAAAACAAATTATACATAATGAAATCAAGAAATTATACCCCAAAATAAATCAAACAAATAACTTAGTATGTCAAATTAATGAGTGTAAATGAAATTATATTGATCATATTATTTCAAACATCATAATGTTGGAATCGTCTGTATTGTTTCACACTATGCATGCACTCATTTTTTTTTTTATTATGTTTAAACAACAACCTTTTTTAATTCATGATAATTAAACATGAATTTTTTTATTTAATCACTAAAATATTAGAGACGAAATATAATTTTCATTATTATTCTGATTATTAATAATAAAATAAAATATTGTTTTGCTAATAAGGTGATGAAATATTTTAATTTTCTCGCAAATATTAAATCCACAAAATTAGTCATAAAATTTTTAATTTTGTTGCTAAAATATTAGCGACGAAATATAATTTTCATTGATGTTCTGATTATTAACAACAAAATGAAGCAATTCGTTGCTAGTATAGCGATGAAATATTTTAATTTCATCGCAAAAAATGATTTCAATAAATTAGCCACGAAAATTTCCATTTCATCGCAAAATATTAGTGACGAAATATAATTTTCATTGTTCTGATTATTAACAACAAAATGAAGCAATTTGTTGCTAATATAGCGATGAAATATATAAATTTTGTTGTAAAAATTAATTTCAAGAAATTAGCCACAAATTTTTTTTATTTCATCGCAAAATATTAGCGACAAAATATAATTTTCATTGATGTTTAGATTATTAAAAACAAAATGAAGTAATTTGTTGCAAATATAGCGATGAAAATTTTCATTGATGTTCTGATTATTAAAAACAAAATGAAGAAAATTGTTGCTAATATAGCGATGAAATATATAAATTTTGTTGCAAAAATTAATTTCAAGATATTGGCAACGAAAATTTCGATTTCATCGCAAAATATTAGCGACGAAATATAATTTTCATCGCTGTTTTGATTATTAACTACAAAATGAAGCAATCTTTTGTTAATATAGCGATGAAATATATAAATTTTGTTGCAAATATTAAATTTAAGAATTTAGCGACGAAAATTTCTATTTTGTTGCAAAATATTAGCGACGAAATATAATTTTCATTGCTATTTTGATTATTAACAACGAAATGAAGCAATTTGTTGCTAACATAGCGATGAACTATATAAATTTTGTTGCAAATATTAAATCTAAGAATTTAGTGACGAAATTTCTATTTCGTTGCTAAAATTTGATTTTAGCGATGAAATTTAGATTTGTTGCAAAATTTCCGTCGCTATTCCCCCTGTTTCTTGTAGTGTTCTCAATCACTTGGAAAGTGTACTTGTTAATGACCAGTTGTAGTAAAAACGGGCCAGCAGATAGTCAAGGTGAAACCATAGGTATACCTTTATATATTATCTTTGGATGATTTTGAATCTTATAAGTATACTATATGCACGGAGGGAAGCCTCGATTTACAAATAGCAAAAAATTCACTAATAAAAACCATAATTTTATACCTGCAGGAACTTGGGATGTGTGTTTGGTAGGTGGGCTGGGGAAAAGATGAACCTGGAAGACAACTGATCTCCTATTCTTCTTGTGATCAGGGGTGGCCCTGAGGCAGGACGGTAGGGGCAACCGCCCTGGGCCCCGAGATTTCGGGGGCCTAATTATATATATATATATGTGTGTGTGTGTGCCGAAAGATGTGTGACAAAATGTTTTTTTTCTTATAGTGAATAAAATACAAATGTCATGTGCACGTTTTGTGCACGACCCGTACGTGCACATTTCGTGCACAATTTGTGCACGATCCGTACGTGCACATTTTTTGCAAATTTCGTGCACGATCCG
Organism: Galeopsis tetrahit; assembly: GCA_963675135.1. Taxonomy (NCBI): domain Eukaryota; kingdom Viridiplantae; phylum Streptophyta; class Magnoliopsida; order Lamiales; family Lamiaceae; genus Galeopsis; species Galeopsis tetrahit. Next base: position 7,283,765 of record OY776126.1, read on the forward strand.
TACGTGCACATTTCGTGCAAATTTTGTGTATGATATGTATATGCATATTTCATGCACGGTCCATATGTACAAATTTCATACTTATTTTAAGAGTTTTTTTATATATTTGTACGACCCTAAAAAGGAAAATCATTCATAAAATTCACCTCATAATATTTATATATTTACAAAAAATGTCATTACTTTCATTCGATTAGGTTTTGGTTGGCGGATCGTCTTTCACGCCCGTATTTATTTTGCAATTGAAGCCTTGAAATTATTTAAACGGATTTTCCGCAGGTCCAGAACCAGGAAACTAAAGTGTAGAAACTGGGATACAAAATGTAAAACTAGAACTCTAGTAATTTTGATTGTAGTTTCTACTAGTGTTTGCGTACATGTTCTATATGATTTATTTAACATGTACGATTTATGTGGAAAGTTTACTTTAATTTAAGAATATTTATAAAATGGGCAATGATTTAAGCTATGCCGCGTAAAAGCACCATTTACGGAAATTGCCAAATAACACATTTTTATTCAATTGCAATGCATTAAAAAACAACCTTTAGTTAATCTAATACATATTAGGAATTTTTCAATAGTTTAAAAAAAAATCATAAACGACTAGGACTGAAATTGATAAAAAGGATGTGATAACACTTACATTTTGAATAACTTTAAGAACACAGTTTAACGCCCTAGTTAAGATTCAAGAATAATCTTAGAATATTTAATATAGCTATATTTAAGTTATTTCATGGATTTAATTGCAAAATAACTACGGACATGAAAGATGACCCGCCAACCAAAACCCTAATCGAATGAACTAAAGAATGAACAACTTTCATGAAAGAATTATATGCAATATAATATTACGACAACTAGGAAATATTTATAATCAAGAATAATTGATAACTTAAACATGGAAATATTGTGCTAGGTTAAGTGCAGTCCATATCAAAGCTTAGGCGATCCTCGGCACCACATTCAAGCTTTCGAAACCATTTTCGAGTTTATAGCTTTTATTAAAGTTAAAGAGAAAGTTAAAGAGCTGGCCGGGTGACACTATCTGTATAGCCGATGAAAGGGGGAGTATATCATATATATGTTGCAGGGGTTTACTAGTATATCTACTAGCTCCTCCATGTCACATTGTCTAATCCTATACAAAACTCTGCTGATCTTGTTTTTTTTTTTTTTTTTTTCTTCCTTTTTTTCCAATTTTCTTCTTTGCATGTCGGAACTAACACTACCACACATTTTCACTTGGAGAGCTCCACTTGGAGAGCTCTTTTTTCAATCAGCTCTCCAAGTGAACACATGGAGAGCGGTTTTATTAAAAAAAAAAAAAAAAAACTTAGAGAGCGGTTCAAAACCGCTCTCCAAGAGAAACTCTTGGACAGCGGTTGAGAACCGCTTTGCAAGAAAGATTACAGAGCGGTTTAGAACCGCTCTCCAAGTATACACTTGGAAAGCGGTTCATAACCGCTCTCCAAGCCCAAATTCTGGTCATAACCCTAAATCCCCCAAATTCAATTAATTCGACGCGTTTTCTACTCATTCGATCTTCTCCTCCAACATTCATTCTCCTCCTCCAACATTCAAAACGCGTTTGCCCCAAATTAACAGTCGCCGTCGCCTCCTTCCTCGCGGCGTCGCCGTCACCGTCGCCTCCCTCACTCTCTCTTCTCGCGCCGTTGCCTTACTCCCTCCATCTCCCACCTCGTGCCGTCGCCGTCGACTTTCTCTCCAGCCGTCGCATCGCCTCCCTCTCCGTTGCTTTCGCCGTACTCCTCGTCGCCGTCACCGTACTCCTCGTCGCCGTCGACTTGCTCTCCAGCCGTCGCCGTCGACTTGCTCTCCAGCCGTCGCCGTCGCATCGCCTCCCTCTCCGTCGCCGCTGTAGGTACAGGTACGTACACACACATATATACATATATATATATATATATATATATATATATATAGATGTATTTACAGGTTAATGGTGTATATATATGTGTTAATTAGTGTATATATGTATGTTAATGGTGTATATTTGCAGACGTACTTGTAGCCCTCTCGTATTTGAAATTTGATGATTATTGTGATTTGTAATACCTTCAATCCCTCTCGTTTTTTCTAGTGATTGTGTCTAAAATGCTTATTAATCCTCCAAAATCCCTCTTTCCATTTAATCTTTCTATTTGGAGATTATAATTTAGATTATATGCCCCAGTTATGCCTAACTCAATTACTAAAAATTTGTAAACTGTTTTATCGAGAACGTTTCAGGGTAACTGCTGTTTCTTAGCAGCATTAACATGAGATTAGTTCTATGGGTTGTACTTGGAACATTTGTACACTCTCCCAGCATGTTTCTTCGTAAAAAGAGCAATAAAAACAGAGAACATTATAACTCATTTTTTGAAGATAATTTGTTTCGACAAATGAAAGTTTTCACTAGGGAAGTGAGTATTTAAACAATGCTGGTCAATTGATGATGCTGATACAATGGTGTTTGCAGCATTCTCTTTTTCGTGAATACTACTTGTTTTAATTGCATACTTCATAATTAGCCCTATTTTTCTTCACAAACATTGAGGTAACTCGTATTTTGATGCAGGGCATTGTTTTAATTGTCTCTTAAAATATTAATTATATAAAAATTACAAACTCATCAAAGTGAGATTTTTTGGATGACGACGAACTTAATTTTTTTAAAAAACTACCCATTATGTTAGAGATTTTGGCATCTTTTATGACAATTATTTATCTCCTTTTCAAGTTTTAAAATTTATTTGAAAAAAAAGGTATTATGTATATAGACTTATTAATTGCCCATAGACTTATTTACAGAAGATAATCCTTCAACTAGAAATTAAAGGCGAAACATTTAGAAAATGAAATTGAATAATTGAAATGATTTCGAGTATTTAATACTCCAGTAACCAACTAAATACATTCACGAATACATTAGGATACATTAATTGTCTTTAGAAACACTTATATTGTCTTTACTATAGGCATCTATAGTTCTATATGGATCGAAAGTGGGTTCGAGCTGATCGATTATCAGAGGAGTATAGGAATGGGGTGGAAGAGTTTTGTAATCATGCAATTAGACACTGCTCCGACGATCATTACATTCCATGTCCTTGTTGGAAATGTATGAATGGAAAAACTGTTAGAGGTCGAAAAAATTTGTTCACCCACTTGATGATTAACGGTATTGATAAAGCATATACCGTTTGGACATTTCATGGTGAGACAAGAGATGGGTGTAGCTCAAGAAACCTAAAAACTGACTTTAGGTTTGAAAATACAGTGGATGATGTACCTACTGTTGATACATCGAGTGGGGATGACGATGATCTGCCAGATCACCCGTACATGTCAGAGCAGTTAAGGGATTCATCCGAATTACCCCTTTGGCCCGGGTGTACGAAGGCAACAAAACTGTCAGCTGTGTTGATATTGTTGAACTTAAAAGCAACTCACGAGTTATCTGATGCGTGCTTCACAAGTATGCTGGAAGTAATTAGTGGTCTATTGCCTGATGAAAATGTACTGCCTAAGAGAACATATGAAGCTAAACAAATGCTCAAGTCCATCGGGTTAACACATCAGAAAATTCATGCTTGTCCGGATGATTGTATCTTATTTCGGAAGGAGTATGCAGATCTCGATGAATGTCCCAAGTGTGGGAAGAAGCGATATAAGAAAAACAAATCTCCTGCGAAGGTGATGTGGTACTTTCCAATAATACCAAGATTCAGGAGAATGTATAGTAGCGCTGTGGATGCTAGAAATTTAACTTGGCATCATGATGATAGGATCAAAGATGGAATGCTAAGACACCCTGCTGATTCACCCCAGTGGAAGACATTCGATTTCAAGTATCCAGAATTTGGCAACGAGCCACGACACTTGCGTCTTGCACTCTCAACTGACGGAATGAATCCGTTCGGTATTCAAAGTACGAACCACAGTACATGGCCAGTGATTCTGTTAGTTTATAACCTTTCACCCGAGTTGTGCATGAAGCGCACTTACATAATGTTGTCTATGTTGATATCGGGACCCAAACAACCTGGTAACGACATAGATGTATATCTGGCTCCTTTGATAGAAGACTTGAAGCTTCTGTGGGATGAGGGTGTCGATGTGTATGATGCTTGTAGAAAGGAGAATTTCAAGTTGAAGGCAATGTTGTTTGGAACTATCAATGACTTTCCTGCTTACGGGAATCTATCTGGATATAGTGTGAAGGGGGCCGATGCATGTCCTTGTTGTACCAAGAAGACACATCACATTCGATTGAGTCATTCTAGGAAGACCGTTTATATGGGACATAGGAGGTGGTTGGAACCAACGTACAAGTATAGAAGAATGGCTGATGCATTCGATGGCACAATCGAGACAGATAGAGCACCACGTTTATTGTCAGGTTCGGATGTATTGGATGAGATGAAGAATATCAAAACACAATACGGAAAGAGCTTCAAAAAAAGTGTCCCCACTAGTGGTTTCAAGAGGGAAATAATTTTCTTTGAATTGCCCTATTGGAAAGAGCTGTATGTTAGACACTTCATTGATCTAATGCACGTTGAGAAGAACGTTTGTGCCAGCTTGCTCAATACTCTGCTAGCTGATAAGAAGTCCAAGGATGGTTACAATGCAAGAATGGATATGATTGATATGGGAATAAGATCAGAACTAACACCTGTGCCTAGAGAAAAGGGCAAACCGTTCTTACCTCCTGCTGCACACACCTTGTCCAACAATGAGAGAAAAGAGTTACTACAGACACTGAAGGATGTGAAAGTACCGGAGGGTTATTCGTCCAACATACAGAGACTTGTATCAGATGATGGGATGAGACTGATGAATCTGAAATCGCATGACTATCATGTCATCATGGAGACTTTCTTGCCAATTGCAATACGTTCTATCTTGCCTGAAAATGTGCGCATAACCATAACAAAGTTATGTTGGTTCTTCAAGGCAATGAGTAGCAAGGTCATAGATCCTAGAAAATTGGTTGGTTTTCAGAGACAGATTGTGGGGACGCTTTGTGAGCTTGAGATGTATTTTCCTCCATCATTTTTTGATATAATGGTTCATCTAACCGTTCATTTGGTACACGAGACAAGGATGTGTGGTCCTGCTCGTATGCGATGGATGTATAGTGTAGAGAGATATATGAAAGTGCTCAAAGGATATGTGATGAATATGTCCAGTCCGGAGGGATGCATTGCAGAACGCTATTTAATAGAAGAAGCAGTTGAGTACTGGTCTGAATTTATTCCGAATGTCGATGCAATTGGACTTCCAATTACCCGGCACACCAATAGAATGGATGGTGAAGGCATTACTGGTGGTCGACATGTAAGTGTTAGTATGGAGGAACTAACACGAATGCACTTGTGCGTACTTCATAACACGGTCGACGTGCTTCCTTTTATTGACTTGCACATGCAAGCACTTGCTGAGACGTTTCCCACCAGAGATAGATCATGGATTGAAATTGAGCACAACCGAACGTTTGTTGACTAGTTCAACGGTCATGTACGAAGTATGTTGTCACAGGATAAAGATTCAGTGACAGAAAGAGTTAAGTGGTTATCCAGAATGTCTGATAGACATGTGTATTCATACAAGTGTTATCTTATTAATGGATACACATTTTATACCAGAGATCATGATGCCACAAGTACAATGCAGAATAGTGGGGTGTCCATTACTGCAACTGCAGGGGATCAATCGACTACTTACTTTGGACAGATTGTCAACATTTTGGAACTCGAATATGTTGTTCACCGCCAACCAATCTTCGAGTGTAGTTGGGTGAGGATCCCTAACGGGGTCCAAGTTGAAAGTTCTGGGATCGTACGCGTTGATTTGAAGAATGTGGGATACAGAGATGACCCTTACATAATGGCCAGTCAAGCTCAACAAATTTTCTATGTCCCCGACCCAGTTAATAAGAAATGGTCCATTGTGGTTATGTCAAACAAATTGAACAATAGTTACCAGAATAGCGACCACGTCGATGAAGATGATCCTTTTCAGAACTTCACTCATCCTGTACTCTCTTTCGATGATCCTGCAAATCTACGCCCGTACCAGAGAATAATTAGAGATGAGGATGAATATTGCAATCCGGATCTTGTTAACATTCATGGTCATGAACGAGAAAAGTCAACCAAAAAAAGAAAAAGAAAAATAAGTGCTAAAAAGAAATGTACGAATTTATTGAATGTTGTTTCTCCTGCTTTATTGAATGTTGTTTCTTCTGCTTTATTGAATGTTATTTCTTTTGCTTTATTGATTATTGTTTGTTTTTTGTTTATTAAATGTTGTTTCTTCTACTTTACAGGATCATGTCTTTTTTGGAACATCCTGGAGATTCTGATGAAGATGATGATTTGAGAGAGGGTCTCACTGATGCTCCCACCAGTAGCAGCTCTGGGGAGAAGCGCGCCAGAGGCATAGTGACGATGTCTGCTATTAAGAGGGCTCGTAGCCATGGGAAAATGCCTAAGGTAATTTTATTACAATTGAACAGTTGAAATTGTAATTACATTATTTGATCGTTGAACCTAATTAAATACTATGTTATTGCAGGTGACGTTCAATGAGTATGGACAGCCCATAGGAAAAGAGAGTGAGAAGTTCTCCTTCTTCCTTGGAGCTACAGTCAGGAGTGTGATCCCTATCGTGCTGCCATCCAAGGACTGGCGCAGCAACCAAATGGCTCCTTTGAAGGACAGATTATGGGAGGAACTGACGGTATGTTAATTATATGCTTATTGAAAGTTGTTGTATAATTACTAAATTTACTAAATTGTCATGTTATATGCGTATAGACTACATTCGTCGGTCTTGAACACAAGTACAAGAAGTCTATACTGTCGCAAGCTGGAGTACTGGCCAAGAATTTTCGGGCTTGGTTGAGAAATAACGCACTAGATCCGGAAACCGGACTTTACTCGGCTACTCCGCCTGAGCAGTATGAGAATAAACCTATGGTGGCCCCGTATTGGGAGGACTTTATTCGTAGAGCTATGGATGAAGATTTTCAGGTAAAATTGATCAATGTCATTTTCCTCAATTCCTTATGTCCTATGCTTTTCAGTGTTTATCGTATTTATAATACAACTGTAGAGGCAAAGTCATCAAAATCGCGAACAAGCCAAGAAGATGGAGGCTCGATATCGTGGATCGAACAAAGGATATGCACGCATAAGCGAAAATATTGTGAGATCAGAATTCTAACTTTTAATTGTTTTTTATATGTTCACTTTTAATATATCTAATAAAGTGACACTTTCATCACTATTGTAGAAGGAAGAAAGAAGGAAATCGGGAGAGAATGCGCCTCTTGTTACCCGTTTCGAGTTATTTCAGGCTACAAGAAAGACTCGAGATGGGCGTATTCCCGATTCCAATGCACAGCGGATCATCGAAGAAGCGGTAATCTATCCATTAATTTATCTTTCAATTACAAACTATTATTTCTAAACAAATAATTAAATGATGTTTTTTTGTGATTTAGGAGCGCATATCTCAGACCATGACACCCGACGACATCCGCGCTATCGGCACTGATGATTTGTATGGACGGGTTGTAGGTCGTCAGGAGCATCCCGACCGCTTTCGGAGCTTGGGATATGGCGTGACGAAGACCTCGTTAGCTATGGCACCTGCCCTTCAAGCCATGAATATGGTGGGTATTCTTTCAGAACAGGTTGCCAAGTTGACTAGAGAAATGGAGACTATAAGGTCCGAGAAAAAATCTAGTCACGGATTGTCGTCGAGTGGAGCAAGCTGTGAGAATAGTGTCGTTGATGCTAGGTTTGCGGCTGATGGTGGAGACGACTTTATTGAGGCACTTCAAAACATCTCTCAGGTATCAAAATGTGCATGTCTCGCCTTTGTTTTAATTAAAGAGTAGTGTATTAAAATTTTCTAACTAATATCTTATTCGAACAGCCACCGACCTTTTGCTACCTTTATTTGGAGGATCCTCTTCGGTTGGTGGCCACGGGATCGTTGCACAACAACTCCCATCAAATGATTCATGGTTGTCCACTCACTCCTGGTTTCGTGAGGGTCACACTAGAAGTACCCATAGACGAAGAATTAGATTCACCCTTGCCGAAACCAGTAGATGATGCTGTCACAGTCGGAACAGCGATCGGACACTTCATCGAATGGCCGAGACACTTGGTCTCGCACACCGCGAAGGTAAAATTTATGTTATTAAAATTTATTATCTTATATGTCGTTCTAAATAATGTTGCAAATTGATTGTAGACACTATCTCCACGACAAAAGCCTAAACAGAAATCAAGAGATGTCGTAGATAGTCGGATGGAGAGAACGAGGGACGTGGGTATTCGGGCACGCGTACTTGGTTATCCATTGCCTGGACACTTAGATCACGGCCCCGCCGTACAGAATATGGTGAACACGAAGGTGCAGTCCGGTGCTTTCGATACCATCACAGTTCCGATGACTTCTTACTTTCACAAGCATTTTTTTGAGGAATTCATCGGTGCGGAAAATGTCCTTGAAGTCTTGAACGACCAGTGGTTGAGTGCAACCACCATAGCCTTCTACCTCAAGTATGTGTTTATTAATTATCAGTATTTACTTTCTATACAGTTTAATTTTCTTTTTAAATTTTAATTAGCGTATATATGTTGGTTAAAGATATTTGGGTGAGGTATATCTCTCTAGAGATAACCGAGCATGTGGATTGTATTCCTTCATCTCCCCCCAAGTGTCTTGCATATTGAGTAGTGATAGGGCAGAGGGCATGGAGGGGATAGTCGAACATATGCTGAGTCATACTGGGAGAGAACATCTCATTTTTTGGCCAACAAATGTGGGGTGAGTACAATAAACATTTCGTTAAAATTTGTATGCATAATATGTTATTTGCATATTTGCAGCTAATTTAAATATATATTCTTAATATAATATAGGAGCCATTGGGTGTTGGTTGCCATAAATATGAAGACATTAAGTGTCTTTTTTATGGACCCAGCTTTGGATGGGGTGGTTGCAAATCGTCCCGATCTCATGTCATACATGGAAGCGTAAGTTCATTTTTAATATTATAATATAATGATTTGTTTTAATTACTTTTTAAATTATACATATTTAATCTATTTTTTTCTTCTTATTATAATAATAATAGTGTGATGACGATGTATCGAAGTCGCCTTCTCAATCTAGTCTCAAGATCTACTTTCAGTAGAGTGAGCTGGATAGATGTTAAGGTAATTTAATTTAGTAAGTTATCAAATTAATAGAAAATAATCATAATAGTACTATTAATGCATACTTATAATTGCTAATTATATATAACAGGTTCCGAGCCAACGTGATAGTTATCATTGTGGACATTTTGTATGTTGTTATATTGAGGATATAATCAAGACTTATCAAACGACGATTCCTAACACGGTAAGTCAATTTATATATTTATTTAAATTATTTTTCATTGAATAAAAATTCATATACTATATATCTAACTATATTGATTGATCGTTGTTTGCAGTTTATCTATAACCGTCCGCTCAAAACTTACAACGACAAAAGAATGGACAAATGGAAAAAAGATTGGACAGGGTACCTTTACAATCGATTTTTGTAAACATATAATTAAATTAGTATAATTTTTGGTAGAATGTAATGTACGTATTAACTTATATATTTGTGATGTGATGATATTTCATCTTTTTGGTTTATATATGTTTTTGTACGTTTATTTATTTGAATTTAATTAACTTTTATTTTGTATAAATAGGATTTTTAAAATATAAAATAATTATTAAAAAAATAATATAAATAGGATTTTTAAAATATAAAATAATTATTAAAAAAATAATACAAAAAAAAAATACTTAGAAAGCGGTTTAAAACCGCTTTCCAAGTAAAATCGAAAAAAATATATATTGCTTGGAGAGCGGTTTTGAACCGCTCTCCAAGTGAAATTAATAAAAAAAAAAATTAATATAGAGAGCGGTTTTGAACCGCTCTCCAAGCTCCTATACTTAGAGAGCGGTTCATAACCGCTCTCCAAGGGCCTCACTTGAAGAGCGGTTTAAAACCGCTTTCCAAGGCCTCTTACTTACAGAGCGGGTTTTAACCGCTCTCCTAGCTTGGAGAGCTGTCGCTTGGAGAGCGGTTTTAAAGGCTCTCCAAGGCCCTTTTTCAAAGCTCTCCAAGCTCAATTTTGTAGTAGTGTAATGTGTTTGAGATTTAATTTATATATATGATCAATAAAAAAAATATGAAAGATTTTAAATGAATTCTTGAATTTGAGGATATCTCATGTACGTTTGGAGTTTGCAATTTCACTATGATATAAACAAATCAGTGTCCCGGGCCAGTCCAGCCTATTAATATTTGGATCTAAATCGAAATTTAAAATGGATTCACATTATAAAAATTGACCAATAAACTGGATTTCAAACACTGATTTGGCAATGTTTGCATGGCAAGTATGATTTACCCCTCTTGTGTGGTTTACGGATTACTGCAAGATTTATTGAAAGAAAATGATGAATGAATTAAGCAATAATTCTGATTTTTCTGGACATTGTTTGTCAATTATTATCTGAAAAACCACGGTTTTGCCTTACTAGCAGAATCAAATAGATCATTAGCAAACTTGTATGCTTGGGAAGAAAATTCATTACATCAACTACTGCTTTCTTTGGAGAATACTTCTTTGCAGGAACTCAATGCAGATTGTTGGAAATGGAAGCTTTCGGGAGACAGCCACTACTCCTCCAAAATGGCTTATGACGCACAAATGACGCTAGTTCTTCTTAATTCGGACTCTAGACGAAGAAGTTTGAGAGGCCCTACGGAAAATTTGGAACAAGCTAATCCCAAGTAAATTCTCGGGACTGGCCTGGAAAGTTTTGCGGAAGAGGCTGGCCACACGAATGAAAACTAAAGAGACGCCACACATTAATGGTGATGACCTCTCTTGCGGACTTTGCGGACAAGAAGACGAGATAGTGCAACACCTTTTCTTCACTTGCAGATTCTTTGATAAGGTTTTGGACTTATGGCGCCACTCATGGTTCGACTCCCCCACGGCCAGACACTAGTGCACGTCCGAGACACACTTCCAGCAACATTGCGGACTGCTTGGAGAGGTAAACATGCACTTAAAATTCATCCTAGAATGCTTATGGTGTTGCATCGTGTGGCATATTTGGAGAGCGAGGAACAACAAAGTGTTTGCAATCAAGGAGACCAAGCAAGAGCTGATGTTCAACGATGTTCTAGTTATGATGTGGGGTTTAGTATCTAATTACAAATTCTACACTACTTTCACTTAATTAATTTCAATAATTGGTGTGCAAATCCTAGACTTATATGCGTGCAACGTAGCTGATCGCATACATTGTAATTTCCCTATGTAACTCCATGTTATTATCTTTCGAGTACCCCTGATACTCAGTTAATAAAATTTTCTCCGTTAAAAAAAAAATCACAATTTTATACATATTACATTTTAGAACGTTGATTACATCCATCGAAGCGGTACTGAAGGGCTTTGAGGATTGGTCCTCTCACTGGTTCGACTCTATTAACCCGTGGGTTTTGTCGGACGTCAGTAATCAAAGATCAGTTTGGTTAAGGTTGTATGGTGTTCCAATCCATGTTTGGAATATAAGATTTTTCAAACGGCTCGCCCTCCTCTTCGGGAGTCTTGTTGAGATTGATCATATTACGGAGTCTAAGGAAAACTTCAGTTTTGCAAGGATTCGAATTCTTATGGCTGGGCCAACTCTCACCAACATCTGCATTTCACCCCTCATTGACGATGTTACATTCAAAATAAGAATTCTTGAAGAACCAGAAGTTCTGATTGCCTCTACAGAGGATTCTATCTCTGACACTGATTTTTCTGAATCGGACTCCGATGAAATATGGGAAAAGGTGGATGTCGATCCTGCTTTCTCAGGAGATTTCGAACCCTCTGCACAGGATCCTCCCGCCGGCGACTTCGAGAATTCTATCCATGGACTGCCCGGCGGTGACCTGGCGGCTGAGGAGAGTAATTGCTCGAGTGGGTCCCACCCCTCGAATGCATTTACTGCTTCCTCGTCCATTGTGCCAGACTCTTTGGAGATTGAAACATCCCCCTTGATTACAGAGCCCACGCGTGAATTAAATGCATCCGTTCCCTCGGGGACGGCGGTTACGGATGCACGAGGCATTGCACTTAAGGTGGATATTAATTGTGGCGCTCTTCCTCACGCTTCCCTAGAGGCACCTCAAGCGATTACTCCCCCTGGGAATGGTATCCCTTCCGCCCCCGCCCCCACCCCCCTGATTCTTTCACCCCCCCTCCCCTGCCCCTACACAGATTTGCTCACCTCCAATGAATCACCCTCCTTCCCCCCCCCCAAATAAACCCTTCCCGTCCTCCTCTCCTCTGGCTTCTTCTCCTCCCCACTCCCATCCCACTCCTCAGCACCATTCCCCTACCCCTTCCCTCCCCCCACCTATTCAGGTACCTTTCCTCCCCCCGGCCTGTGCACCCTCTGTTGCCCCCCCCCCCCCCAGGCCTAACCGCCCACCCAAGAAACCAAAAATTCCCCCTAGCAAGAAGAAGAAGCTGATCAGAGCAGAATGGGCTACTTTCTCTAAAGACTTGGCTGATCTTGACAAAACTAAATCAATGCAACAAATCCGAAACTTTGGTCTCCGCCTGGGTCTTAAGAAAAGCACCCCAGCCTCAACGGGCAGCGGCTTGGTCCGTTGATGCAGAAGTTTGTCGTCCCATTTCAGGTGTGTTTCACTTTCTTTATGCGATTACTAAGCTATAATGTACGGGGACTTGGTAACGGTGTAAAACGAAACGACGTAAGAGAATTGATCATTAGAAATAGAGTTGAAGTATGTTTCCTTCAGGAGACAAAGTTAGAAACCATTGGGGATTCTTTGAGCAGAGGACTATGGGGAAATAAAAAATGTGGCTATGTATTTCGACCCTCAGAGGGTCGAGCGGGTGGCATCGCCACTTTCTGGGATGATGACTTCCTTCAGTGTGTCAGCGCTTGGCACACGAACGGCTTTCTCGTGGTCAACGCAATCCGAAAGAAAGACTCTTCTGACATTTGCCTTATAAACATCTACGCCCCATGCCACTTTCGAGAAAAGAGAATCCTCTGGGACACCCTCAACCTTGTATTACAACAGAACCGAGGAAAACAGATTTGTCTAGCTGGTGATTTCAATGCGGTAAGGTACCCAAATGAGAGAGATGGAAGATCAGGATATAATAACAGAGCCGAGATGGAAGCTTTTGAACAGTTCATTACAACCGCCAATCTCATTGAGACTCCACTCTTTGGCCGAAGCTATACTTGGTATCGCCCCGATGGAACTTGTAAAAGCAAACTAGATCGAGTATTGCTCAATGAGGAATGGATTCTGGCCGACCCTCCTTCACGCCTCTTAGGACTGCCGAGATCAATCTCTGATCATTGCCCCCTCATTCTGGAAGATCAGCCTTTGAATTGGGGCCCCAAACCGTTCCGTTTCTTTAACGCCTGGTTAAGCCACCCCTCATTCAAAGAGGACTTTGTGGACTTCTGGGGAAAACTACAAATTGAGGGTAGACATAGCTACATCGTCAAAGAGAAATTCAAAGCAACAAAGGTCTTCTTCCGGGACTGGAGCAAGAGAAAATTCAGTAGCCTTGAACAGCAAATAGAGGCAAACAAACAAAAGCTTTTGGAACTGGATGCCATAGACGACGCGATGGGTTTGGACGATGAAGAAATTGAGCAGCGTCGTTCGATTCTGAATGAAATATTCACCGATTGCGGAACAAGGCATAGTCTCCTAAGCCAAAAAGCCAAGCAAAAATGGATCAAGGAGGGCGACGCGAACACCAAATTCTTCCATAAATGTATCAACGCCCGACGCAAGTCAAATGATTTATCAAACCTGTGCTTTGACGGAAACTGGCTCACCTCGCCATCTGACATCAAAGTCGCCATCTCAGATCACTTCAAGAAGCACTTCCAGGCCCCCCAAGAGTCCCGTCCCACCATTCCCCCCGACTTTGCGTGCCGCACCATCAGCGCTGTAGACAATCTGATGCTAACAGAATCATTTACAACCTCTGAAATTAGGGATGCTGTCTGGAGCTGTGAGCCCTCCAAATCGCCTGGCCCTGGCGGATTCCCCTTCGCCTTTATCAAAGCAAATTGGGAATTGTTGAAGGCAGATTTTCTGAACCTCTTTACCGAATTCCACTCAAACGGGAGGTTTGTTAAAGGATTTAACCCATCCTTCATAGCCTTAATCCCTAAAAAACAAAACCCCACAAGCATTGGTGACTTCAGGCCGATTTCCATGATCAACAGCTATTACAAGGTTATAGCCAAGGTCTTGGCTAGAAGGCTTTCCAAGGTTATAGGTTCAGTGGTTTCGGAATCTCAAACAGGCTTCATTCAGGGAAGACAGATTCTAGACGGAGTGTTAATTCTTAATGAAATTATTGATGAGGCAAAAAAGAAGAAGGAGGAAAAACTGCTTTTCAAGATTGACTTCGCCAAGGCTTTTGATTCCATCGATTGGGACTTCTTGTTTAACATGATGCGAAGCATGGGCTTTGCGCCGCTGTGGTGTAAATGGATTCGAGAATGCGTTACATCAGCCTCTGCTTCAGTCCTCGTTAATGGCAGCCCCTCAACAGAATTTAAATTGGAGCGGGGACTAAGGCAAGGGGATCCATTATCCCCACTGCTCTTTATCATTGCGGTAGAGGGTCTGAGTGTGTTGATCAACAGGGCCATATCCGAAGGTCACTACGACGCTGCTGCAATTGGCCGAAAGTGTATCCCCATCTCACACTTACAATACGCAGACGACACAATCCTGGTGGGTGAAGCAACTACAAAAAATATTTGGGCTCTTAAATGCCTATTGGTGAATTTCGAACAGCTATCCGGTCTGAAGATTAACTTCTCCAAGTGCAGTCTCCTCGGAATCAATATGGACGCGGAGGTAGTACAAGAGGCAGCGGCGTTCCTTGGATGTCGAGTTGGTGAACTACCGATGAATTTTCTTAGCATTCAAGTTGGGGTAAACCACAACAGGACCGAGGCCTGGAAAGAGGTGGTTCAGAAAGTAAAGAGCAGAATTAATTCATATGGAAACAGACAGATCTCTTTTGGCGGAAGAATTACACTACTCAACGCGGTTCTAGTCTCGTTGCCCATTTATTATCTATCCTTTTACCGAATCCCAAAGAAAACCCTGAGTGAAATCGTCAAATTGCAACGAAACTTTTTGTGGGGGGGTGGTGTGTGCTCTACAAAAATTCCATGGGTCTCATGGAATGACGTTTGTAGACCTAAGCCAGTCGGGGGACTTGGTGTTAGAAATTTAAATTTATTTAACATATCTCTTCTTGGCAGGTGGGCATGGAGAATCCGGACAGAGCCTAACGCACTATGGGTAAAAATACTAGATTCAAAATATGATATTTTCTGTACAGTGGAAGCTCCTTCTTTGACGAACAGGAACAAGGCAACGGGCTGGTGGAATACGATACACAATCTCTTTTTCGACAGCAACTCCAGCCCCTGGTTCAATCAAAACCTTTCCAAAACTTTGGGCGACGGCAGAAACACATTCCTATGGCACGATCGCTGGGTGGACGAGCAAAGCTTGAAGGTCAGATTTCCTAGACTCTTTATGATCTGCTCCAACAAAGAAGCTAAGATCAGCGAGGCCGGCGAATGGGACAACAACTGGAACTGGAGTATTTCATGGAGAAGACCTCTCTTCGCCCGAGAGGAAACAATGGCTACAGAACTTCTCAATGCACTTGGGAATACTAATCTACAACCTGCAACCACAGATACATGGAGGTGGAACCTTACTAGAGATGGCATCTACAGCGCTAAGTCAGCTTACGGGGGCCAAGGCCTCTCGGCACGAACACAACCCCTCCAAGAAGACGCATTAGTTGCCTTTAGAACGCTGTGGAATAAGGCGACCCCTCCCAAGTTTTCAGGCCTAGCTTGGAAAGTGATTCGGGGACGGATTGCCACTCGAAATGAGCTACGAAGGAAAAATATTTTAAGAAGCGGTGATGACATATCTTGTGCACTCTGTGAAGCAGCCGAGGACACTCATCAACATTTGTTCTTCGACTGCCGATTTTCCTGCACCATATGGAGGTTACTTAAGCGCTGGCTCAATTGCAACATGCCGTTTCAGCCTAGACCCGCAGCCCACTTCCATCAATTTTGTGGCATACTTGCAGCTAGACGTAAGGGATTCATCTTGGAGTGCATTTGGAGTATGACGGTGTGGTATATTTGGAGCGCTCGGAATAAGAAAATATTTTCGAATGAGGACCTGAAGCCGGAGAAGACGTTCGACGAAATCAGAGCCAAAGCTTGGAGTATCTTCAACCTACAGAAAGAATGCCCGACAGCAAACACATTCCAGGACTGGTGCGCCAACCCAAGGGTTGTATGTGCCTAACACTTCGATTGAAGATCAAAATATAGCTTAGGAATGGTGCCTTTTATTTTTGCTTCTTAGCATGTATTTTGACACTCTCCTTTTGAGTACCTCTGGTGCTCGGCTTTCTTAATGAAATCACGTTTTTCCTTCCAAAAAAAAAACATGTAAGGGCTTACAAATTCACGATTAAAATAAGCCCACTTAATTTACTATCTACCTTAAACCGACATTCTATAAAATGAAACCAGAATGATATAAAATTGTGTCATAACATGACATAAAAAAGATTTTACGCAGTAATCCCTTGATCAGAAAAATTACGTACGTTCGAGAGCATACAGGAGAATATTTTAATTTTACTACATATAGTCGAAATTGTACAGAAGAATTTTTTAAGCGGGAGTTGCACTTGTGCAACCAAGTGCATAATACGATTGAGCTACAATTTTGATTTGGTTATAACATGACGGGTCAAAATTTCAATTGGACAATAATTAGAGATATATCCAAATCACTTAAAATCCAATTGTATAGTATGCACTCAATTGCATACACGAATTTGCCTATGTTAGTGTGTGTGACTTATGGACTGCACTTCACAAAATTTTCAATTTACGTCTTGTAATTATAAATCAATTTATTAAATCTCGAAAATAATGAATTATGGACTGTTATATTCATTTTAAGAATTTGATTCTAAAACAGTTTTTCAATCTAAAAAGTGATGAAATAGACGAACTTATCCCGACAAAGCACCAAGAAATACGACATGCTCTTGTAATGATGCAAATGAAGTATCTCAATTGAACATGAGCTGGCTGACTAGCAAATGGAGCAGTAAACATGCTAGCTACAAGAAAAATATCCATGTCAGATGTTGCATTCCAAAAACTATGTTTTGGTTCATTTGGTTCAAGAACACAGCTCTCGCTGCCCACAAGTGATTTATGTACTGTGAATCGATTGAATAGATTCTGTAACAGACTTCGTTTCCACCCCCTATACATTCATTTATAAAAATCTGCTAGACTCTGCAATGGGTTTCGTTTCCAATGTTTCATTTCGCCTTTGACTGTGCATTGATTTAAAGAAATTTGTTGTTGATTCATTTAAAAGAAAATGATTGTATTGGTGTTGTGATTCTTATGTGTTGGTTTATTTCTGAATTTTAGTTTCTTGTATTTAGCCGAAGAAGCAACAGAAATGTCAGAATTTTCGTGTAATAGGACAGATTACTCAACACACTTTTCTTGATAAGCTCCATATATGCCAGGTGGTTTTTTTGTAGCAATAAATCAAGTTTGGTTAA
Source organism: Galeopsis tetrahit (assembly GCA_963675135.1). Taxonomy (NCBI): domain Eukaryota; kingdom Viridiplantae; phylum Streptophyta; class Magnoliopsida; order Lamiales; family Lamiaceae; genus Galeopsis; species Galeopsis tetrahit. The sequence goes on from OY776126.1 coordinate 7,301,568, forward strand.
ATTTATCTTAACAACATCAGAATATTTAACCTGGTAAAAGAATATTGCAGAATATTCTTTATTAAGAAGTTTCATTAAGAAAATAAAAACTTACATAGCAGGCAGCATTGTTCCACTAGGATTTGTGTAGTATCCAAGATATAAAATGTTTGCAATTCCACATGCTCAAACACCTTGACAAAGGTCCAACTTTCAATGCAAATTATAGTCGGATTTATATAAGTTGAACCTTCAATGGGGTGTTAGGGCTTCCGGTTGGTCGTCGCCTTCAAAGACGAAAATGTCTTTCATTGCCAACTTATTATATAATGGATATTATACCTTTTTCATACCGAAATACATTTGAGAATTGTCAGCCACTTAACTATAGAAGGATTGATCTCTTTTTTTTTTTTTTTGAACAGAAAAAGGGAATTATATTATCAGAGTACCAGTGGTACTCGAGAATGAGAAGGATTTTTTTTTTAGCGTAAAAGGTAAATATTATAGCTCAAAAAACGATAGCCCCAAAGGGACCACGCACTCCGTACAACATCCACATGCCTCCTATGTCGAGAATGAGAAGGATTGATCTCTTGAAATGCACCTCCACTCTTTGTGGAGAATGTTGCATTCAAGAAACCATGTTGTGGTTCAAATTTGACTAAGGAGAAGGATACGCCCTTTCCTGGATGCACCTACGATGTTGATCAGTGGGAGAAGATCGAATGGTATGGCAGTTCCGTAAAAAACAATTGCTGGCATGACAATGTAGCTTTAAATGGTGATATGTCGATAATTGAAAACGAAAAACGATATCTTCAATTATCGCCACATCATCACATAAGGCTACATACTTATAATGTTTTCAATTGTTTTTTCAGAAACTGTCAATGCGATTTTTTCCACCAATCAACATCGTTATAATTGATTGTAAGTGCATTCAGGAATGGGCATTATCCTCGTCCGTAGTAATCCAAACTACAACATGATTTCATGAATGTAACAATCACCAGAATGACTAGAAGAGCATTTCATACCCCAAATATAAATCCTTTGAAATACATTTGAGAATTTGCAGTCACTTAACTATAGAAAGACGACAATATCTCTTGAAATGCACCTCCAAAGTTTCTGGAGAATGTTACATTCAAGAAACCATGTTACATAACGAACATGATTTCATGAACGTAACAATCACCAGAATGACTAGAAGAACATTTCAATGTATTGTACGCTTAATAAATAAAAGCCTTGTTACATAACGAACTTAAACGGTAACATTAACTGGCACTCATTCTTTATTAAGAAGTTTCATTAAATCCAATTTCCCCAAATTGAGAATCATAATCATTAACCAACACCTGCAAATCCAACATTAATTTACAGGTACTTATGCAAATGAACCAAAAATATACCAACAGTTCCCAACGCTAGCTACTTATATTAATCATAAACTTACATTGTTCAACCCGATGCTCTCTTAGCTAGCCATCACGCTCGATCCGCTAGGAATTTGCGGATCATCATCACCCTTGAAGTCTGTCAACCCAATTATATTCCCCTGCAATAAAACGCAAATTAAGAATAATAACCAACACCTGCAAATCCAAAATAAATTTTCAACTTATGCAAATGAAGCAATAATATACCAACACCCAAAGCTACTTTTATGGTATTAATTATTAATGGGAAAATCATAACAGAAAAACATATAAATTCAGGAGAATCAGAAACATAACTCAATGAAATGACAAATCAAACTGAATTTGAGATGAAACCAGCAAATTAAATTTCACTTCTTAGATCTGAAAAGAAAATCAGCCCAATATATACGAATCGCAACACCAATGCATTCAATTTTCCAAAAAATGAATCAATATATAGCAGATCTTTTAAAATCAATATACAGTCAAAAGCAATAAATTTACAACTTATGCAAATGAACCAAAAATATTTACCAACTCCCAATTAAAGCTACTTATATTCATAAAAGAATCGAAAAACACATATATATATATATTGAGGAGAAAAATTGAAAATGAGGAAGTGGTGACAGAGACAAGATCAAACCTTATTGCCCGCAATGGAGATCCAAGATCTGGAGTTGAAAGGAAATGAAATTGGAGATTTAGTGTGAAAAGGATAAATGGATGGAGGTGTAATAGGAGGGCTAGGGTTGGGCGTATTTATACTAAGGCAAGGCGGAGTCACCGAGGGAGGCCACTTTAGGGTTTCACATTTTCAATTCAACAACCTCTATTGCACCCACTACATTATTTATTTATTTACATTTTTTATTGAAAAATATTAAATTATTTATTATTTACTTAAAAGTATTCTTTTCGCTCAATCTGAATTAAGAGTTTTAATAATAAAATGAAATTATTCTTATAATTTAGTAGACATTCTTTTAATATTAATATAATTATGAAGTAAAAATACTTTCAAGTATATTCCATAGTTAATTAATTTTTTATTATTTATAAGTTTATATGTTTATATAATAATGTTGGTGTAAATATGGATAATTTCATTTTATGTCACCTTAGGCTTATTTAATTTAAATCTTTTTAAATATTCAATTTTTCAATATAGGTCCTAGGGTGTTCATTTTGCATCACTTTTTATTCAATTTACATCCTTATTGTCGGAAATCTTTCAAATTCATTCTCTAGTTCATTCAATTAGGGTTATGGTTGGTGGATCGTCTTTCACGTCCGTATTTATTTTTCAATTGAAGTCTTGAAATTATTTAAACGGATTTTCCGCAGGTCTAGAACTAAGAAACTAAACTGTAGAAACTAGGGTACAAAATGCAAAACTAGAACTCTAGCAATTTTGATTGTCATTTCAACTAATGTTGTTTGCATAAGTGTTCTATATAATTTATTTAACTTGTGCGATTTATATGAAAGTCTACTTTAAATTAAAAGACTATTTATAAAATCGGCAAAGTTTTAAGCTTTGCCGCGTAAAAGGATCATTTATGTCAAAGGCCAAATAGCACATTTTTATTCAATTGCAATGAATTTAAAAACAACTTTTAGTTAATCTAATACATATAGGAAGTTTGCAATAGTTTACAAAATTTTCATAAACGACTAGGACAGGAATTGATAAAAAGGATGTGATAACACTTACTTTTTGAATAACTTTAAAGAACATAGTTTAACGCCCTAGTTAAAATTCACGAATAATCTTAGAATATTTAATATAGACATATTTAAATTATTTCATGGATTTAAGGGGCGTGAAAGGCGGCCCGCCAACCAAAACCCTAATCGAATGAACTAAAGAATTAATGAACGACTTTGATTAAAGAATAATATGCGATATTACGACAACCTTTAATAAATATTTATAATCAAGAATAATATATTGATAACTTAATTAAACATGAAAAAATTGTGCTAGGTGAAATGCAGTCCACATCAAAGCTCAGACGATCCTCAATTAATATTAATATAATTATGAAGTAAGAATACTTCAATTATATTCCACAATTAATTAAATTGTTATTAATTATAAGTTTAGTGTTAATATTACAGTGTTGGTGTAAATAGGAATAATTTAATTTTATGTCCCCTAACTTAGGCTTATTTAATTTAAATATTTTAAATATTCAATTTTTCAATATAGGTCCTAGGGTGTTCGATTTGCATCATTTTTTGTTCAATTTACGTCCATATTGTCCAAAATCTTTCAAATTCATTTTCTAGTTCATTCGATTAGGGTTTGGTTGGCGGATCGTCTTTCACATCCATATTTCTTTTCCAATTGAAGCATTGATATTATTTAAACGGATTTTCCGCAGGTGCAGAACTAGGAAACTAAAGTGTAATATAACTAGGATACAAAATGCAAAACTATAGAACTCTAGCAATTTTGATTGTCGTTTCTACTAGTCTTGTTTGTGTACGTGTTCTATATGATTCATTTAACTTGTGCTATTTATGTGGAAAGTTTACTTTAAATTAAAAGACTATTTATAAAATCGGCAAAGTTTTAAGCTTTGTCGCGTAAAAGAACCATTTATGGAAATGGCCAAATAACACATTTTTATTCAATTGCAATGCATTTAAAAACAACCTTTATTTAATCTAATACATATTAGGAAGTTTTCAATAGTTTTAAAAAAATCATAAACGACAAGGACTGAAATTGATAAAAAGTATGTGATAACACTTACATTTTGAATAACTTTAAAGAACACAGTATGACGCCCTAGTTAAAATTCAAGAATAATCTTAATTATAATATTTAATATAGTTATATTTAAATTATTTCATGGATTTAATAGAAGGCTTATCCTACTCGATTATGATAGGACGGTGATGGCTCAGGATATATAGAGTGGACAAATCTCCAAGCCCTGAAGTTATTTCGGTCTTGAACAGTTTATGCAACGACCCCAAAAAAATTGTGTTCGTTGTTAGTGGAAGAGGAAGGGATTCACTTAGCAAATGGTTTTCTGAATGTGAGAAACTCGGGCTATCTGCTGAGCATGGTTTTTTCATCCGGTAAATTCAAGCTCTTTTGAGATGATTAGAGTTTTTTTTTGTATTTTCGACTTACTTTTCTTGTCTTCTTTTAGGTGGAGTAAGAATTCTGAGTGGGAATCTTGCCGGTTGCCTGTAGACTTGAATTGGAAAAATATAGTCGTTCCAATAATGGAGCATTACACAGAAGCCACAGACGGCTCATCGATAGAGCAGAAGGAGAGTGCTATAGTATGGCATCATCAAGAAGCGAACCCTGATTTTGGCTCGTGGCAAGCAAAAGAGCTTCTCAATCACTTGGAAAGTGTACTTGCTAATGACCCGTTGTAGTAAAAACGGGCCAGCAGATAGTCGAGGTGAAACCACATGTATACCTCTATATATTATCTTTGGATGATTTTGAATCTTATAAGTATACTATATGCATGGAGGGAAGCCCCGATTTACAAATAGCAAAAAAATCAAGAATGTAATCACTAATAAAAAGCATAATTTTATACCTGGAACTTGGGATGTGTGTTTGGTCGGTGGGCTGGGGAAAAGATGAAGTTGGAAGACAGATCTCCTATTCTTCTTGTGATCAGGGGTGGCCCTGGGGCAGGACGGTAGGGGCAACCGCCCTGGGCCTCGAGATTTCGGGGGCCTAATTATATATATATATATATGTGTGTGTGTGTGTGTGTGACGAAAGATGTGTGACAAAATGTTTTTTTTTCTTGTAGTGAATAAAATACAAATGTCATGTGCACGTTTTGTGCACGATCCGTACGTGCATATTTTGTGCAAATATCGTGCACAATTTGTGCACGATCCGTACGTGCACATTTTGTGCAAATTTCGTGCACATTTTGTGCACGATCCGTACGTGCACATTTTGTGCAAATTTTGTGTATGATATGTATATGCATATTTCATGCACGGTCCATATGTACAAATTTCATACTTATTTTAAGAGTTTTTTATATATTTGTACTCCCCTAAAAAGGAAAATCATTCATAAAATTCACCTCATAATATTTATATATTTACACAAAATGTCATTACTTTCATTCGATTAGGGTTTTGGTTGGCGGATCGTCTTTCACGCCCGTATTTATTTTGCAATTAAAGCCTTGAAATTATTTGAACAGATTTTCCGTAGGTCCAGAACCTGGAAACTAAAGTGTAGAAACTAGGATACAAAATGTAAAACTAGAACTCTAGTAATTTTGATTGTCGTTTCTACTAGTGTTTGCGTACGTGTTCTATATGATTTATTTAACATGTGCGATTTATGTGGAAAGTTTACTTTGAATTTAAGAATATTTATAAAATCGGCAAAGATTTAAGCTATGCCGCGTAAAAGCACCATTTACGGAAATGGCCAAATAACATATTTTTATTCAATTGCAATGCATTAAAAAGAAACCTTTAGTTAATCTACTACATATTAGGAATTTTTCAATAGTTTAAAAAAAATCATAAACGACTAGGACTGAAATTGATAAAAAGGATGTGATAACACTTACTTTTTGAATAACTTTAAGAACACAGTTTAACGACCTAGTTAAAATTCAAGAATAATCTTAGAATATTTAATATAGCTATATTTAAGTTATTTCATGGATTTATTTGCAAAATAACTGCAGACATGAAAGATGACCCGCCAACCAAAACCCTAATCGAATGAACTTTCATGAAAGAATTATATGCAATATAATATTACGACAACTTAAGAAATATTTATAATCAAGAATAATTGATAACTTAAACATGGAAATATTGTGCTAGGTGAAGTGCGGTCCACATCAAAGCTTAGGCGATCCTCGGCGCCACATTCAAGCTTTCAAGACCATTTTCGAGTTTATAGCTTTTATTAAAGTTAAAGAGCTAGCCGGGTGACACTATTTGTATAGCCGATGAAAGGGGGAGTATATCATATATATGTTGCAGGGGTTTGCTAGTATATCTACTGGCTCCTCCATGTCACATTGTCTAATCCTATACAAAATTTTGCTGATCTTGTTTTTTTTTTTTTTTTTTTCTTCCTTTTTTTTCCAATTTTCTTCTTTGCATGTTGGAACTAATGTGTTTGAGATTTAGTTTATATATATGATCAATAAAAAAAATATGAAAGATTTTAAATGAATTCTTGAATTTGAGGATATCTCATGTACGTTTGGAGTTTGCAATTTCACTATGATATAAACAAATCAGTGTCCCGGGCCAGTCCGGCCTATTAATATTTGGATCTAAATCGAAATTTAAAATGGATTCACATTATAAAAATTGACCAATAAACTGGATTTCAAACACTGATTTGGCAATGTTTGCATGGCAAGTATGATTTACCTCTCTTGTGTGGTTTACGATTACTGATATTATATTGCAAGAAAATGATGAATAAATTAAGCAACTCTGATTTTTCTGGACATTGTTTGTCAATTATTATCTGAAAAACCACGGTTTTGCCTTACTAGCAGAATCAAATAGATCATTAGCAACTTGTATGCTTGGGAAGAAAATTCATTACAACAACTACTGCTTTCTTTGGAGAATACTTCTTTGCAGGAACTCAACGCAGATTGTTGGAAATGGAAGCTTTCGGGAGACAGCCGCTACTCCTCCAAAATGGCTTACACTACAAGAAAACAGTGGAATTCCAACAGGAAAATTCCAACAGTTTTTTGCATTTTTTCCGCTGGAATCATTGATTCCAACGGAAATTCCAACGAAAATACGACCATTGGAAAAGTGAGCGTTGGAACCGTAAAATTCCAATGAAAATTCCAGCAGAAAAAAATTCCAACAGTACATTCCAACGGATTTTGAACGTTGGAATCATCACCTATTGAATTTTTTTCCAACATAAATTCCATTGAAGTATCCAACGGTAATTTTCCATTGGAATTTTTTCCAACGGATTTCGACCTTTGGAATTTTAGTTGTTGGAAATTATAAATTTGAATTCCTACAGTAATTCCAATAACAAAAAAATCTGTAGGAATTTTTATTCCAACAGACATGTAACGCTGGAATATCTAGCTATTGGAATTTTTCCATGACATATTTCATCATCAATTCCAATGGTGATTTTCCGTTGGAATTCTTCCAACAAATATTAGCCATTGGAACTTAAATTGTTGGAAATTTATTCAAGTCAATTCCAATATCAATTCCAACGGCATTAATCTAACTGTTGGATTAAAAATTCCAATGAACATGTACCGTTGGAATATTCAATTGTGGAAATTTGTCCAATATAAATTCCAACAACTTTATTTAGTTGGAATTTATTTAAAAAATATTTTATTTTTATTGCTATATTAAAAAATAATATTAAAATCAATTAAAATTACGTAATATACCATTTGAACTAAACTATATAATCAATTTAAAAATATATATAATCAATTTAAAAATATATATAATAATTTAAAAATTAAATACAATCTAAAATAATGAATGTCATAACAAAAATAATAAGTTAAAACATCGGTCATAACAAAAATAATAAGTTAAAACATCGTAGTCATAAACTAAGAGTTGATCATCTTTCCAATTCACACCACTGACAAAAATAAACTAAAACTAATATAATAACATAAATAACTCCTAGTAATCACCATCATCATCATCATCATCATCATCACAATCACCACCATCAATACCAAAGGCACGATCATCCTCTTCATTCTCATTCTCATCATTATCTGTGTTCTCAACATCACGAGAAGACACTCCGGAAGAAGATGCATCATGGGCAGTGTTGTTCATCATCTTCTGAAGAAGACGATGAACAGAGGCTAATTCACTCTCAACAGTAGTTAAACGAGATGTTAAGACCTGAACTTTTGAATTGGTCGGATTGGTGTTACTAGTCTTACCCCTCTTATTAGATCTTGAACTTGAAGATTTAAATAAAGCTGCTTCTGATCCAAAACCATAAGTTCTGCCTCTCTTACTATTTCCTTCATTAGCCTCGTAAAAGATCTTAGAATCATCAATCTCATCTTCAGCTACACCTTCTGCCAACTTGCTAGCCTTTAAATCCTTATACTTATTCTACATGTAGTTTTCAATAAGTACAATATATTAGGTTTAATTTTGTAAATGTAAAATACAAAAGGATATATATATATATATATATATATATATATATATATAATATCTAGTTCCAAAAAATTAACTCTTATTTTAAAAATACTTACGTAAAATCCTTCGGCTCTAGAATTTTTCCATTTATTATCCTCTTCATCGTAGTTGAGCTTCAAAAAAAGCTCAGGAACGGTAGCATCTCTCCCGAGCTTCATTCCCTAAATTAAATCCAAAATTGATAATTATGAATAAATTAAAATATATATATACAAACATTACTTAATTAAAATAACTATGCTTACCAGTCGTCTTAAATGTTCCGAAATCGAAATAGCACCGCCTCGATGCAAGCATCCATCATTATTAGCCGATATGTTCTTTTTGTTCTGATTAGACAAGTTTATGAAATCTGGGTCCGTCTCCCATTTCGTTTTAAGTGCCTCAAGCACTCCAGAAGACAACCACGACCCTTTGGATTTTCCCCTACGAATATCCACCAAACTTGAACGCACAATGTTTGCCGCTTTATATTTCCATATCCTTTTAATATCAACTTCATGCTCAGGATCCCAGCTACAACAATTCTACCAAAAAACAATAATCTTAGTTTTATATATAATAGAACAAACTTTAATTTGACAAATAAACATCTTTACAAGCTTATGATATTACCTTAAACTGGACAAACCACATGTTTTTTACATTTGTAGGAATCTCACTCCATCCACGCCACGGTTGTGAATATTTAGACTTGATGTTTCTACTAATGTATTTAATGGCTTCTGAAGGAAAAAACCTGTTACACAATAATTATGAAAAATAATATACATCAGCTAATAATAATAAATGTATTAAAAATTATAATGAAAATGTAAGTAGCTAAAAAATCGTACTCATTTCCATTCGGTTGTATCAACAACTTACTACCGGTCGAACTGTTTGTGGGGGCCCTCTGAGATGCTCCCTCAGTTGATGGTGTAGAGGCTCTTTGAGATGCTCTCTCAGTTGATGATGTAAAGACTCTCTGAGATGCTTCCCCAGTTGATGGTGTAGAGAGTCTCTCAGATGAAGCTCTTTCAAATGATGTTGGAACCCCTGGAGTAGCTCTCTTAGATAGTGCAGAAGATTGAGAAGGGGATCTATTTGATAGTGTAGGAGTTCTCTCAAATGGCACAGGGTTACTGTCAGATAAAGTTCTCTCAAATGTTGAATGGACTCTTTTAGACGGAACTCTCTCATGTGGTGTAGAATCTATCTCAAAGCTTCTCTCAAAAGGTGTAGGGTCTCTCTCAAACACTCTCTCAGTTTGTGTTGGAGATCTCTCAAAAGGTGTAGGGTCTCTCTCAAACACTCTCTCAATTTGTGTTGGAGCTCTCTCAGAATGTGTTGGGTTTTTCTTAGACGGTATAGTGTCTCTTTCAAACGCTCTCTCAATTTGTATTGGAGGACTCTCAAATAGAATAGATTCTCTCTCAGCTGTTCTTTCAAATGTGGATTGATTGTCAAAATTTGTGGATGTGATTTTTAAGCTAGTGTCTTTCAGATGGTCTCTCAAATGCTCTCTAGATATGCTTCTGCCTCTGCCTCTACCTCTACCTAATCTAATAGTTGAGTTTGTGTCTCTGCCTTGTCCTCTACCACGTTCACTTTTACGTGTCATCTATGGACATTAAACATGAAACTTCAATATAACACACCCATATATATAGAGCACACATATATATTACGTAGACATATACATGTATATATAAATATTAGAAAAAAACTTTATTGAACATGATAGAACAATATATGAAGAACACTGAACTTTTAGATAAAAATAACTCTTCATTAATTGATTCAGAATGACTACAATGGAAAATATAAATACTACTTCTTAAAATACTACTATGGATCATTTATATATGACTGCTTATAAGAGGCTTTCAATACAAGACAATAAAAATTACTCATACAGTCAACACACCCATATATATAACATATATATATTACTCACGCGCACACATATTTATATTACTTACAAATCTTTATACACACAACAGTACAAATAACAACACACACCCATATATATATATATATATTACTCACACTACAAATAACAACAGTACAACACACACCCATATACATTACTCACAGTTAACATATATATATTGCGCGCACATATATATATATATATATATATATATATATATATATTACTCACACGCACACACATATTATATTCACACACCCCACATACATCCTCACACAAGTACGCGCGCGCATATATATATATATATTATTCACACGCGCACACACACACACACAAATTATACTCACACACCCCTCATACAATTACGCACATATATATATATATTATTCACACGCACACACCCAAATTATACTCACACACCGCACACATATATACTATCATGCACAAAAATATAAATTACAGTTTCTTCCAAAATAAAAATATAAAATATACTAATAATTAATAAATACAGTCACGGTAAAAAAAAATTGAAGGGAGAAAAAAAACTCACCTTACCGTTCGAAGAATTGAAATAAACACGACGGAGGCACTAATGAAGTAGGAGGGTTTGAGATTAATTTAGATATATGGAAAAAAAATAAGAATTGAAATAAAGCGGCACAATGGAGTAGAAGAATTTGAGAAGGATTTTGATATATAAAAAATAAAAGATGGAGTGAGAGTATATCTTTTGAGAGGGATAAATATCAAATCTTTGAAATATTCCTACTAAGAAATTTGAGAATACCGCGCCTAGGTCTAATCTGGCGCTCATCTAAAATTTTAAAACTTTTAAGATTAATTAATAATTTTTATAAATTTAATTATAAATTATGTATTAAGTTTCAATTCGTCAAATATAGAAAATTTTATAAATATACTTTTTGTTTTGGAAAGACAATCAGGGGTTGGGCATATATTTATTTTAGATTTAGTAATATAATTTTTCAAATTTTAGTGTATATATATTTTTTTAGATTTTTATATTTTATGTATTTTTAATTAATATATTATTTTTTTAGGATTTATTAATATAAGTTTTATATTTTTTTCAAATTTTTTTCGTTTTTTTTTAATTTTTTAAAATAATTTGTTGATGTTTAAAAAAAATGTACAATAAAAGTCATATGAGACAATTGATTAAAATGAAAATTCTAACCCTTGGAAAAAAATGTATATGGTGTGCACAATGAATGAGACGAGTTGACGAAAAACATCAGACATCGTTAGATATGGCCAATAGAAAAAAAATTCAAAATTGAGGCAAAACTAGTGATGAGAATTAAGAAAATTGAAAATCGAATATATAAAACAGAGTCACTGTTGTATGCACTCAATTAAAAGATCACTTAAAATTCAATTGGACAATCACTTAAAAATACAATTGGACGATCACTTAAAATTCAATTGTATATATGCATCCAATTGCATACAAGAATTTGCCTATACGAAAACAACACCTTGCAACACAAGCAGCAACGGTATTCAATTAAAAGTGAGTGACGTAGAACTTGAATAACATGAGACTCTCAACCAATCGAGACGAAATAAAGAAGGGTTGATTCCATTTCATTTGTGACCGCTTTTGTTTTAATATTGCACATATCAAGATCAATGTAATGCGACTGTTCCTTTTGTGGCCGCTTTTGTCTCTTTGTGTTGCTTACATTTTTTTTCTCTCTTTCTCTTCTTTACATTTTTTCATGGTAGATTCTTCTAATTTCTCAATGGTTGTTGATTTACCTTGCTACATTTTGTAGATCAAAGTTCTATATAGTAAATAATGAAATTAAATGGAGAAACACTTCTCGAGTAACCCAATTGAATTGAATTTTTTAGTGTTTTCTATTATGTTCTTCAAGTTTGTAAATTAATTTTTTTTTTAATTTTGATTATATATATAGTATCATAATTTTTTTATAAAATAAAATATATAATACTCTCTACTCCGTCCTGGAATTGATTGATGATGTAATATAAATGAGGGGTATTTTAGGTGATTTTGTGAGGTATAAAGTGAATTTGGTAAGGTTTAAGGTAAAATGTACATAAAAAATGAGTGACAATTTTGAAAATAAAATTATGTTGGAAGGGTAATAATTTTATGGGGTATTTTCATATTAAGGGTTTGCAAATAATTTTAGGACGTCCCAATAAGTAAAGTGGGCAAATAATTTCATAGGACGGAGAAATAATTAATTATAATATTTATCTCATATATCAACCAAACCTTATTTATGTAATCTAATGTCAAAATACAGTGACTTCAAAAAAAAAATGTCAAAATACAGTAACTACTTGTAGCTAATTAAGAAAAGATCCAATTATCTACACCTATACAATAACTTGGTTACACATTGCAATCATGAACACATATAAAATATTATTTGGATTTAAAAAATGAATAAAATATTATTTGTATAGTATAATATTTTACCAAATCTCACTTCAATTAAGTTGGGATTGACATGGAAATCAAATCTTTTAATTGGAAGATATTTTAATATATATTTTTCCTTTAACAAAAAAAGGCGGCAACCTCCCTCCAATTTTCCTATATTACCGTCAATTTCCAACTATTTCATACTCCAATTTTTATCTGAGTATGCTCCTCCGGTTATTTATATATATATATATATATTACTCTACTCCTCACATGCACTAGTCTCCTCTCCGTCACTTGATCCAGGCATTCACACACTTGATCATCCAGGCATTCACACACTTGATCCATTTACCGGTTACGCACCTGCGCGCCCTTCATCTCGCTTAATTTAAGGTTAGATATTAACTCCATTATCTTTTTTGTTTGACAATTGTATTACATAAATTGTGTATAATTTATTTTCGTGGGTAAAATGTTTGTAAATATTTTAACTTTCTAGTATGATCGAAATTTGTATTATGAATAATGCTTAATTAAAGGTTATTATCTTTTTTGTTTGACAATTGTATTACATAAATTGTGTATGATTTATTTTCGTGGGTAAAATATTTTTAATTATTTTAACTTTCTAGTATGACCGAAATTTGTATTAGGAATAATATAAGGAGGAAAACAAATTGTATTTTCATTGAGTAGTCAATAGGTGGAATATTTTCATATATACATGATAGAAAATATAATATAAAGATATTATTCCTAATAATTTATTTCGAATATACGGAACTCAAAAGGTTTGGGTTTATTAGAATTTTGTGTGCCTTCTCGATAACTCTTTGGCGAGCTCCGAGTGATATCGGAGTAACAGTGTGCGAAATCCACTGTGTCGATAGAGCTACAGCGAAACTGGACCGATCGGTCGGTTTTGAGCTACAGCGAAACTGGACTGATCGGTCGGTTTTGTACTGTGGCGGCGCTTCACAAACATCGTTTCGAATAACCGGTGAGTGATTAATTTCAGATTTACTGAAGGAATTAGGGATTTCAGATTTTGAGTGATTAATTTCAGAGCATTTGGTTGAGGATTAATTTGGAAAATTAGATATTCTTCACGGGCCTATGTTCAAATTAGGATAAGTCTGGAAATTGCAGTTTTTTTTATCTTGGGCTTTTCAGCTATTTTGGATTCTCTATTAAATTGTTTTTCTGGCTCTTGGTTAAATTATACCGTAATTTCTGAAAATTAATTAGGGCTTGTTTGGCGGGATAGAATCAGGATATTATTCTTCTTGCTACGGGTTCAAGCCTAATTTTGAAATTATACAATAATATTAATATCATGTGTTGTGATTTCTCGAGTTTTTTAATCTTTGATGATCAAGAAGAAATATTTTTTGAGTAGTTTGTTGTTTATTGATATTTATTTTTAAGAGACAAATTTCAGTTTTAGTCTAGCTTTGAAATGTCAAAAGTAATGAAATACCTTCATCAAGGATAATCGAGTTCTTGAAAGTAATGAAATACTTTAATAAATTTATTATGATATTATGAATAAAACATACATTATTTATGTGTTTCATAAGGAAGGAATGTATGTATTGAATATATAGGATTATGCCATTTAATTATATATGTCTTTGCTAAAACTTTTTGCTTGCTTTCTATTTTTTTGGAAAATATTGATTTCTAAAATTTGGATGAACAAAGGTTGATATTAAAGTCATTTATCATAGTTAAAGTCTTTTATTGAGTTTGTGGTTTAAAAATATTGTTAATATGAGTCATATATACTTGAGGTGTGTGTTCACTGTAGTTTTTTTCTAAAAATAAATTGCACTGACAAAAAGGTAATGTTATCTCTATTTTTAAAAGGATATATGCTACCACTATGTGCTATATTTTTTTATTTATTTTTGATGGCGCTATATTTTTTATTTTTTTATTTATTTTTGATGGCGCTATATTTTTTACTTCACATTTGTAGGTAATAATAATTTTAACACTCTCTTCTCAAAAAATAAAAAAATAAAATTAAATCGTTTAAAATGTCAATTATTTGGATAGATAATGGAGATACCAGAGCATCGTCATTGGATGTACAATAAAAAAGATTCACAACAAAATCGAATGTCAAAGGAATTCATATTGGGGGTGGAGGAATTTATTTTAGCTGCACAACAACTTGATGTCTTTAAACAAGAAGGAAAATTTAGATGTCCATGCTTCAAATGTAAGTGCTTGCGATTTCATAAACCGGATTTGGTGAGACAACATTTGTATAAAAAAGGTTTTCAACCAAATTATTATCATTGGCATAATCATGGAGAAACCCCACCACTCGTATTTGATAGTCCTTATGATATTGAAGCTGATGATTTGAATCCGTACGAGAGAATGGTTATTGATGCCGAGGGGCATAGTTTTTATACGGATCCTCCACTAGAAGAACCTAATCAGAGTTATACACACTTTTACAATTTATTATGTGATGCACAGTCTCCGTTATGGGATGGATGTAAAGATCATTCAGTCTTATCAATTGCCGTCAGACTTATGAGTTTAAAGTCTGATTACCACATTCCAGTTGCGTGCATTAATGAAATTATTACATTGATAAAAGAGGTATTACCAATTGGTAATAGAATGCTTGTTGACTTTTATCAAACCAAAAGACTAGTATCTCGACTTGGATGCGGATATGAGAAAATTGATTGTTGTCCACGTGGTTGTATGTTGTATTACGGAGACGATGTACATGAGACAAAATGTAGATTTTGTGGAGAGACTCGTTTCAAGGAAAATGCATCAATAAGGAATAGAAAGAAAGAAATTCCAAAGAAGCAGATGTGGTACTTACCTATTATCCCTCGATTACAAAGAATGTTTGCCTCTAATGCAACAGCTAAGCATATGACATGGCATCATGACAATCGACGCGAGATAGGCAAGTTGTCACATCCATCTGATGGGGAGGCGTGGAAGCACTTCAATAAAAAACACCCTGTATTTGCTTCAGAACCAAGAAATGTGAGATTAGGACTATGTTCAGATGGATTTAGCCCATTCAATATGAACTCCAATGTGTATTCGTGTTGGCCTGTGATCTTGACCCCATATAATCTTCCTCCTGATATGTGTATGAAAAGAGAATACATGTTCTTAACAATAATTATCCCTGGTCCTAGTAATCCTAAAAGTAAAATTGATGTCTATCTACAACCTTTGATTGATGACTTAAAAAAATTATGGAATGAAGGAGTGGTGACGTATGATATCTCTAAAAAGCAAAATTTTCTTTTAAAAGCTGCATTATGTTGGACTATCAATGATTTTCCTGCATATGGAATGTTATCTGGTTGGTCGACATCTGGTAGATTGGGTTGCCCTATTTGCATGGAAAGTTCTAAAGCTTTT
Source organism: Galeopsis tetrahit (assembly GCA_963675135.1). Lineage (NCBI taxonomy): Eukaryota > Viridiplantae > Streptophyta > Magnoliopsida > Lamiales > Lamiaceae > Galeopsis > Galeopsis tetrahit. The sequence goes on from OY776126.1 coordinate 7,317,934, forward strand.
TATTTGAAAAATGGGGGGAAGATGTGTCACTTTGATTGTCATAGACAATTCCTATCAAAGAATCATCCATTTCGCAAGGATAGGAATAACTTTCTAAAAGGCAAAGTAGAAATGAGTGAGCCCCCTAAGAGGTACTCAGGAGTTGAATTACTTGCGAAAATAAGTGAATTTCCTAAGATAACTGATTCGGGTGATAACTTTACATCACCGGGATATGGGGTTAATCATCACTGGACCAAGCGCAGCATCTTTTGGGACTTACCATACTGGTGTGATTTGTTGAATCCACACAACATAGATGTTATGCACACTGAAAGTAATATATTTCACAATGTGTTCAACACAGTTATGGATGTTAAAGATAAAACAAAAGATAACGTTAAGGCAAGGAAGGATCTTCCTTTATATTGTACTCGACGGGCTTTAGAGTTGGAAGAAACGTGTAATGGAAAGATGGTGAAGCCAAAAGCCCATTATACTTTAAATGTCAATCAAAAGAGAGGAATATGTGAGTGGGTACAGGGTTTGAAGTTTCCCGATGGATATGCATCTAACTTATCAAGATGTGTTGACTTGAGATCTTGCACATTGCAACATATGAAATCTCATGATTGCCATGTCTTCATGGAAAGATTGATTCCAATTGCATTCAGTTGTTTACCAACTCCAATCTGGCAATCATTAACCGAGTTGAGTTATTTTTTTCGAGATTTATGTTGTCCTGTGTTAGAAAAAAATAGACTTGAAGCGATGGACAAGAACATTCCTATCATCTTATGTAAGTTAGAGAAGATTTTCCCTCCAGGTTTTTTTGACATAATGGAACATTTACCCATACACTTGGTTTATGAAGCTATAGTTGGTGGTCCCGTGCAATTTCGATGGATGTATCCATTTGAAAGGTATTATTCTTGCATTAGAGTCATTTTACTTCACTATTATTTAAAACACCAATACATATCTTCATGTCCATTATTTTCTTTTAGGTTCTTACATGGTCTTAAGAAGAAAGTTAAGAATAAAGCTCGTGTGGAGGGGTCTATTTGTGAGGCCTATGTGCTTGAAGAAACATCTACATTTTGTTCATACTATTTTGAGTCTCACGTTCATACAAGAAATAGAAGAGTTCCTAGAAATGATGATGGTGGGATTTCGTCTGAGAATCCACCAGTTTCTATATTTAATTACCCTGGCAGACATGATGGAATATCTAAGAGTCGTTATCTCACTGATGAAGAAATGGCAGAAGTTTCTTTATACGTACTCTTGAATTGTCCAGAAGTTGAGCCATATTTTGGGTACGTTACATCTCATATAATGTATTCTCTCCTAATTATCCTAATTACACATTTGATTTTACTTATCCTTGATTTATATCTTTCACTGTTTTTAGCATTTACGAGGCATTTTTGTATGCAAACCACTCAAATATCAGTGGTGTTGAAGTCCAGAAACAAATAAGATCACATTTTGTTGATTGGTTCGAAAAATATGTAAGTTCTTTTTTCTTATACAATATGATAATTATTTAGTTATTAGTTGTACAACCACTTAATCTTTGTATGCTAAATTGTGTATTTTCAATAGGTGCATAACCCTAATAATGATATCCAAGATCAATTTTTGTATGACTTGGCATGGGGTCCATTACGTCGAGTGCAGACTTATTCGGTATATTTTGTGAAAGATTATTGTTTTCACATATCTGCTTTGACACAAAATAGGAAAACAAATAATTCAGGAGTCGCTCTTACTGGAGAAAATACCACATATCATGGAATTGTTCAGGAAATGATTGAGATAGAGTATCCTGGAGAACAAATCAAAAGGTTAACATTATTTAATTGTAAATGGTTTGATCCTTCGTCCACGGGCACAAGGACTTGCCCTAGATATGGAGTTGTTGAAGTAAAATCAAATAGGAGATATATAGGTAAAGATATATTTATATTTGCTCAACAAGCTGAACAAGTATATTATACACCTTATCCAAACCCTACTCCAAATAAGAAAGATTGGTTTGTGGTGATTAAAACTAAGTCAAGACGTACGATTCAATCACCAGATACTCCATATCAAGATGATGTTGGTTCCCACTTAAATGGAGTATCTTGTCAAGAAAATGTTGATGTTGATTTAAGGGATTTCAATAGTAGGGGTGAAGAAATAAATCATATTGCAAGTGTACATAATGTTGATAAAGTCGATGATCATATTGAAGAAGATGAAGAAACATCACATGGAAGTGAAGATTTTGAATCTGAGAATGAAGTTCCTTCTGATTATTATGAACATAGTGATTGATCGATAAGATCTTTCTTTATGTTTTTTTTTAAAAAAATTTCCTTTTGGATTTTGAATGAATAATCTTGAAATATGCTATTCTTTTCTCCCCCCTCTTGAGTTTGAGTTATATGTAGTAATTTTTTTGGTGTTCTTAATGAAATAATGTTTTTTTTTTCAAATTTTGATTAAATTGGCATAAGGAAAAATAAATGTCGTAAATATTTGGTTATCTAGCTCCACTCTAAGAATTGAGCTACAACAATGTAGTACGTGTGTGTATATATATATTTACAAAATTTTAAAAATATCAATTATTAATGATGTACTCAATTTAATTGTAAAGATAAAGGTATCCATCACTTAATTATATCACTTAAATAAATCTTACAATGAGAGGATTTTTATCACAAAATTATGAGAATCATTCCAACGGTTCAATATAGTTGAAAATTCTATTGGAATAATTAATAAAAAAAATCCAACGATTTCTGTCTGTTGGAAATTTTGTTGGAATTATATAAAAATTATGAGTTGATTTAGGAAACCATTTCAACGAGTGACTGTCAATGGAATTTTCGTTGGAATAATTAAAGAAAAATCCAACAATAAAACATTACGTTGGAATTAGATATAAAATGTAATTTTATTTAGGAAAATCATTCCAACGATCTATCACCAATAGAATTTCCATTGGAACAATAAAAAAAAATTCCAACGATATTCATGTCGTTGGAAATTTTGTTGGAATTAGATATAAATATATAATTTGATTTAGGATAATCATTCCAACTGTCTAGTATCGTTGGAATGTTTGTTGGATATTTTTTTAAAAAAATTCCAATGCATTTTCCAACGGTAAATTCCAACGGCTACCACAGGGTGTTGGAATCTTCGTTGGATTTTTCCAATGGTAACTTACGTTGTTGGAAAAACTGTTGGAATTTTGAAAATTCCAACGGTTTATTTTTCCGATGGAATTTTTCCGCTGGAATTCCACTGTTTTCTTGTAGTGTTATGACGCACAAATGACGCTAGTTCTTCTTAATTCAGACTCTAGACGAAGAAGTTCGAGAGGCCCTACGGAAAATTTGGAACAAGCTAATCCCAAGTAAATTCTCGGGACTGGCCTGGAAAGTTTTGCGGAAGAGGCTGGCCACACGAATGAAAACTAAAGAGACGCCACACATTAATGGTGATGACCTCTCTTGCGGACTTTGCGGACAAGAAGACGAGACAGTGCAACACCTTTTCTTCACTTGCAGATTCTTTGATAAGGTTTTGGACTTATGGCGCCACTCATGGTTCGACTCCCCCACGGCCAGACACTGGACGTCCGAGACACACTTCCAGCAACATTGCGGACTGCTTGGAGAGGTAAACATGCACCTAAAATTCATCCTAGAATGCTTATGGTGTTGCATCGTGTGGCATATTTGGAGAACCAGGAACAACAAAGTGTTTGCAATCAAGGAGACCAAGCAAGAGCTGATGTTCGACGATGTTCTAGTTATGATGTGGGGTTTAGTATCTAATTACAAATTCTACACTACTTTCACTTAATTAATTTCAATAATTGGTGTGCAAATCCTAGACTTATATGCGTGCAACGTAGCTGATCGCATACATTGTAAAAGTATAATTTTAATAAGTATAATAAATTAATCAATAATTAATATAGTAATGAAATCAATAATTTTCTATTTTAATTAATAATATTTTAGTAATTTAAGTCAATAATTTCCTAATTTAATCAATAACAAAATCACGTTACTAATGAAATCAATAATTTACCAAACTAATTAATAATGACTTAATTTAAACAATAACAATAATTACTATATTTACAACACCTCTACTTATAAGAATAATTACTAATTTAATCAACAATAATAACCTAGTTTAATTATAAGAATAATTACTAATTTAATCAACAATAATAACCTAGTTTAATTATCAAAACGAACTAACAAAACTACATTATATATTTGAACTAACATACATTAATTAATTACAATTAACCAATAAAAAACATATAATCCACGTACTAACATATATTTGAATGAATTATACATATATATTCATCAACTATGTACATGAAATTTTATAATAATTAACATGCAATTTATAATACAATAACTTAATTAAAATTAATTAAGAAAAAACGTACCGTTTAAATTGAAGAAAATTGGAGTAGATAATCGTAATGCCCTTTGTCGATCAATCCACGCACCACGCACAAGAAAATCCAATCCACGAGGACAGAACAGGAGACGAACAGGGAGAGGGGGACGAAAGCCAAAAAAAAAATTTCCCTTATGGGGAAGAACTGCCTCTCCTTCGGCAGTTCTTATAAAAAAAAAAAAATTGTGGCTACCGACGGATATTTCCGTCGGTAGCACGCGAATATTAATTAGTCAGTCAAAGCGGTGCGGCTACCGACGGATATTTCCGTCGGTAGCACGCGAATATTAATGTGTCAGTCAAAGCGGGTCGGCTACCGACGGATATTTTCCGTCGGCAGTCGAAATTTGAACGACCGACGGAAAAAATCTGTCGGCAAGCAAGGCTAAACGACACCGTTTGGCCGCGGAACTAAATTTCGTCGGGAAGTCCGTCGAACGGTCCCGACGGATCTTGGATTCCGTCGGGAGTCAGTCGATTCGAGAATTCCGTCGGCGATCCGTTGGGCCGGCCGACAGAATGGATTCCGTCGGTAGCCTTCCGTCGGCAAACTCCGCGTTTTTTGTAGTGTTTCCCTATGTAACTCCATGTTATTATCTTTCGGAGTATCCCTGGTACTCAGTTAATAAAATTTTCTCCATTCAAAAAAAAAATCACAATTTTATACATATTACCTTTTAGAACATTGATTACATATAAGGGCTTACAAATTCACGATTAAAATAAGTCCACTTAATTTACTATCTACCTTAAACCAGCATTCTATAAAATGAAACCAGAATGATATAGAATAATGTCATAACATGACATAAAAAAGATTTTAAGCAGTAATCCCTTGATCAGAAAAATTACGTTCGAGAGCATACAGGAGAATATTTTAATTTTACTACATATAGTCGAAATTGTACAGAAGAATTTTTTAAGCGGGAGTTGCACTTGTGCACCCAAGTGCTAAATACGATTGAGCTACAATTTTGATTTGGTTGTAACGTGACAGGTCAAAATTTCAATTGTACAAAAATCAGAGATATATCCAAATCACTTAAAATTCAACTGTATAGTATGCACTCAATTGCATACACGAATTTGCATATGTTAGTGTGCGTGACTAGTCCCAATTTCGACCTGATACATATTTGAAATTTTTTGAATTTCCGTTATCACCCTTTCACAATTCTCTTTAAGCATAATGAAACTTATCTCTTCTGCTCCCTTTTTTTTTTTTTTTTTTAATCTAGGGTCTTTCACATAAAATTGTGTGTTCAGTCATCTTATTTAATTTAATTCTTTTTATGCAAAATATAGACATCTTTTGCATAATTTTAGGCTCGGGAGGGATTTAATCCACTACAAAAAACGCGCGCCATAGGGACGGACAAATGCCGACGGATTATAGTCCGTCGGCACTGCCGACGGATATGCTGACGGAATGCCGACGGATTGAAAAGTCAACATCAATGCTGACGGATTTCCGTTCCGTCAGCATTTACCGAGGGAAATGCTGACGGATTTCCGTTCCGTCGGCATTTACCGAGGGAAAATGCCGACGGATATTTTGAAAAGCGTATGCCGACGGATAATCCGTCGGCATCTGACACGTTGAATCCGCACCGCCTCGTTTTCCAAAAAGGTAACGGTTACCATTAATATTGGGCGGTTAGCGAGGGAAATGCCGACGGAATATCCGTCGGCATTCGTAATTTTTTTTTTTATATAAGGGCCTGATATCAGAATGCGTTTGGCAAAAAAAAAGGGGGGGGGGAGTGCGTGAGCGAGGATTCGGTGGGGAAGACGAAGACGAGGACGAGGCTATTGAAGCAAATTTCTCCGATTACATTGATACGGTACGTTTTCTTAATTAGTTTTATTACTTAGGTTTAATACTTATATATGTTTATGCATGAATATATGTAAATATGAATAATTTAATGTTGATTTGCATGTTATATTGATTTAGTTAGTTGTTAAAATATTATGATCATGTTAGTACGCATGTTAGTACGTATGTTAGTTAATTTAATTTGTTGATTAAGAATAATTTTGATAGAGTTGTTTTTTAAGGTTAATTTACTACTTAATTGTTATATATATACATTAATTAATTGTTATATAGTTAATTACTAGTTTAATTTAATGGTGTAATTTTGATATAGAATATTTTTAATGTAGGTAGTGCATGTTTCAATCAATTGTTTAAATTAGTTTAGATATGTTGGATCACGTTGTAATTAGGAATATGTTGATTAAATTAGGAATACGCTATATTAGTAAAAAATTTAAATTAGGAATATGTTCATTAAATTGATAATTATTGACCCAATTAGAAAATTATTATTTTAATTAGTTTTAGATTTGTTCAATTTAGGAATATATATGTTCAATTTTTTATTATTGATTAAGTTAGGTAGAAAAATAATAATTAGAAAAATAATAATTAAATTAGGTTATTGTTGATTAAATTAGGAATATGTTGATTAATTAAATTAGGAATATGCTATATTAGTAAAAAATTTAAATTAGGAATATGTTCATTAAATTGATAATTAGAAAACTCCAATTAGAAAAGTATTATTTTAATTATGTTTAGATTTGTTAATTTAGGAATATGTTAATTTAGAAATATTTTTAATTTAGGTGATGCATGTTTCAATCAATTGTTTAAATTATTAGTTAATTAGATGGTTCGACGGTGGTATCACGTTGTAATTAGGTTATATATATATATATTGTTTTGATTTAAATTAGGAATATGTTGATTAAATTAGTAATTGATTAAATTAGGAATATGCTATATTTGTAAAAAATTTAAATTAGCAATATGTTCATTAAATTGATAATTAGTAAAATTATGTATTTTTTATTGATTGAAGCAGATGAGTGAACAAGTACCGAATCCGGGTTCTGGTTCACGTAGGCCATCTGGGTCACGTGCAAGGAGGGCTCGGGGTCAATCAGTACCTGTGACGGCTCCTCCTCCTCCTCTTGTGGCAGTGTCGCCGCCGCCGCCGACTACGATGTCGGTTGGTTCGTCATCCTCTTCTCGTCAGCATCCTGTTCGAGACCCAAGGCAACCCATTGATATCGTTTCAGGAAGGTAAGTCAATAATTATAATGTTTAACAGTATTCAATAACGATTAACATCTTCTTATTTATTTATTTATAATGTGTTAGTTTATAAATTTGTTAATAATTTTACAGGTTGGTGCCCGGTAATGAGGTGTCCAGGATCTGCGCACGATCCTTTAAGACGTGTAAGATTTCCAAGGGTTGTATCACTTGGTTGATGGTGCCACAATCTAAAAAGGATGAATATTTCGAGGAGTTCCAAGTATATAATTACAATAATTAAAGTTTATTAAATAACTAATTATACATATTATTTGATAAATATGTTGAATATTTGTATAGAAAAAGGCCCGTTGGGATACGGCGATCTACTCGGACGACGCTATTTACGATAAGTGGTACGGTGTTTGTTCTACTCGGTACTCGAACATGATGTACGACTGGAGAACGACCTGGCGTGATGAAGATAAAAATCTTGTTCTGGGGGAGGAGGATGGTGTTGACCTGTGGGAGTCGTTGGTTGAGAAGTGGTTGGACCCGGCTTACCAAGAGAAGTGTGAGAAAGCTCGGGCCAACCGCAGAACCGACGTTGGAGGCGGGATGGCAGTGCATCGGGGGGGAGCTCGGTCCGTCCTCGAGCAATCACTTGCTCTCGTAAGTTTTATTTAATTTTTAAAAATTAAATAATTATAGTTAATTATTTTATATTAGTTATCTAAATTAATTTGTATATGTTTATTTGATACGTAATAGGAGCGGGAGACTGGACGTCCACACACTCACTTGGATCGGATGAGTCTTCTTCATCCGTTTAATGCCGATACACAGACGTCCACCTACGGGCGCACTACTGACCTCCACGTAAGTTTAATTAAATTTATGTATTAATTACATTATATATATAGATAATTAAATAAATTTTAATTTTTTAATTATGTAGTTGAGCGTCCGACAGAGGATTGAAGAGGCCGAGACGCAAGCCGTGACTACTGCTGAATCCGGAAGCAGCGGTACCCCTTCGGTTGTTGACGTGGACCAGCTTTACCTTGACGTTGCCCCGACCTCCAAGGGAAGGGTCCTTGGCCTTGGTGGGATGAGCAACGCCGTGAGGACACCAAGTGGTCGGTCGGCCCGGAGTGCATCGCAGCCGTCCGTATCCTCCACTGCCGTCCCGGATCCGAACGTCATGGCAACGTTCGAGAACTACTTCCGCCTCTGGAGTGCCAATGCGGGTCGGACGTTGGGGATGTCTGCTGAGCAGATCGAGGCCATCTATCAACAGACGATGGGGCAAGCACCGCCAGCTCCAGCTCCAGATCAAGCTGCAGGTCAAGATGCAGGTCAGACCGATGGTGACGAGGTCAACTTGAATGAGGATGTGGTGGACCGATTTTTTAACGACTATACTGGCAACTTTCCTGGTTGAACAATTTAATTTTGTGTTGAACTAATTTATTTTTCTGTTGAACTTATTTAATTTTCTGTTGAACTTATTTACTTTTCTGTTGAACTTATTTATCTTTATGTATATATTTATCTTTATGTTGAAATATATTTTGAACTATATATTGCAGTTTATTTGTGTAGTTTATTGGTGTATAGATGAAAATAGGGTGCATTCATTTGTTTCATTGAGTACAAAATAATCTCATTTAGAGTGCATTCTAGATAGATTTAAACCACTTGAAGGTGGAAGTGAATTTTAGTACAAAATAGCCTCATATAGAGTGCATTATACATATATTTAACCAAACCACTTGAAGGTGGTAGATGCAACCATGACAACTAGCACAATCAAAATGATTTTGTTCACTTTGATTAAATCCTTGATTTCTTCAGCCAAATTCTTGATCTCTGTAACCAATTTCTTCATCTCTTGAGTCATTTTCTTCATGTCTTCAGTTTCTTGGTCACTTTGATTAGATCCTTGATTCTTGTCAACAACACACTTTTCTAGAGTATCAGCCCATACAAAGAAACCACATCCACCACCATCACTTTGGGAGTCAGGACAATTATGAAATATCCTCCCTTTACTTCTAGGTTGTTTAGAAGCATATGTACAACATGCCTTTCCACAATAACAAACAAGGCCTTGCTGAAATCGAATAGAAGATGAAGAAGACATGATATTTCTTTGCAAAATAGAAAAAATCGAATATGGTGTGTGTGAGCTTTGTGTTGCTATATATACAAAAAATTGAATTAATTAATAAAAAAAAAAAAAAAACCGCCAATATGCCGACGGAATATATTTTCCGTCGGAATTCACAATTTGGTACATACTGACGGATATTCCGTCGGTATTTATCTATGCCGACGGAAATTTAGGCGGGTGAAATGCCGACGGAATTAACTTTCCGTCGGAATTCACCATTTGATAAATGCCGACGGATAATCCGTCGGCATTTATCTTTGCCGACGGATATTTGGGCGGGTAAAATGTCGACGGAAAGATAGGTCCGTCGGCATTTCCGTCGGGAAATGTTCCCCAAAACTTACTACTGCCTAATTTTTTTCCACTTCACTTTCGTATTGCAAATTTACACCAAAACTTTATACTGCGAAATTTTTTATGCTCATGCTCGGGTATTCAGAAACATCAAATTACGGTACATTTTCTACCATTTTTAATTTACTGTATATATAAAATTCAATATAATGTAATTACATGTTTTATATATATCATAACTTTTGTGTGAATTTATTATAAGAGTAGTCGTTAGTAATGTGTTGCTCCACTTAAATGTTTAGCAGATGGATTTGCCTGACCGTCGTTGGATGTATTGTACTCCTAGAATGATTAGAGGAAATGTGAATGTGGAATTTTATAATGAACTCGTGTTATTTGTTGAATTTGCAAAACGCCAGCCACATTACATGAGTGGAAATTGCATTAGGTGTCCGTGTAATGCTAAGAAATGTCAGAATAAGCAATATAAAGAGATTGATGAGGTCCTAGTACATATTGTGAAGAATGGTTTCGTTGATAATTATTATAATTGGACTAGTCATGGCGAAACACGTTGGCCTTATAGATTTGATGAAGTGTTTTACTATTACACTGTTGGAATCTATCAACAAGAAGCAAATTTCGATCATGTTGGCACTAGTAACGAGGTAGAACAACGGTTTGGGGACGAAGAACAACAGTTTGGGGACGAAGAACAACAGTTTGGGGACGAAGAACAACAGTTTGGGGACGAAGAACAACAGTTTGGGGACGAAGAACAACAGTTTGGGGACGAAGAACAACAGTTTGGGGACGAAGAACCGAATATGTATCAAACAATGATCAGGGAAGCTGGTTTTTCAAACATGGAAGAGGAGCCGACGAATGAGGCATTTCGGTTTTATGAGATGCTCAAATTAGTCGAAGAAGATTTATATCCGGGTTGTGAATCCCACTCACAGTTGTCATTTAATGCACGACTCATGAACATTAAGACCGAGAACAAGCTTTCTAACAGGGCATATGAGCAAGTGACACAGTTATGCAGTGAAATTTGTCCTCAAAATAATAAGGTGCCTACGACGTTTCATCAAAGCAAACAAATGTTGAAGAATGTTGGTTTGCCGGTTGAGAAGATTGATTGTTGTGTGAATGGTTTCATGTTATATTGGGGTGACGAAGATAGCAGTCTGAATATGTGTAGATTGTGTGGCCATCCCCGGTACAAAGAGGCACGTCGAAAGGGACCTGGTGGTCAATCGAAGAAGACAAAGAAGAAAGTGCCATATAAGAAGATGTATTACCTTCCTATCATTCCCCGTTTGATGAGATTATATCAATCAAGTGCCACTGCACAACACATGACGTGGCATGCTACAGATTCCTCTTCGGCTGAGTCGAGGGAGATGCGACATCCGGCAGACTCAGAGGCCTGGAAACATCTTGACAACGTGTTTCCAGATTTTGGTTGTGAACCGAGGAATGTGAGATTAGGTTTGTGTACTGATGGTTTTGCACCGTTTAGGATGCATGGGAAGCAGTATTCTTTGTGGCCGGTGATACTGACTCCATATAATCTTCCTCCGTGGATGTGCATGAAACCTCAAACAATGTTTCTGACTGTATTGGTGCCTGGACCAACGAATCCAAAGGACAAACTGGATGTTTATCTCCAACCTCTTATAAAAGACTTGATCCTTCTTATGGGAGAATGGAGTCCAAACATACGATGTTTTTAGAAAGCAGAACTTCACGATGCGTGCTGCTCTTTTATGGACCATTAGCGACTTTCCTGCATATGGTATGTTGTCCGGGTGGAGTACGGCCGGAAAGAAAGCATGTCCGTATTGTATGGAGAATTCTGAAGCTTTCAGTCTCCCGGTGAGTAGAAAAGTTTCATGGTTCGATAATCACCGTAGGTTCTTACCTCAAGGTCACCCGTTTCGAAGAAATAAGAAGAACTTTGTAAAGAACAAAGCAGTCACAAACAATCGACCTCCACTACGAGATGGTATTTTATACATTTATTTAATGATCAAGTACTAAACGTATATTTATCTATTGCTTTTAGTGTCACTTATAATTTACTCTCCGTACAGGACGTAGGTTGTTATATGAGGTTCAGTGGACGGGGTTGAAAAAAAGTACTGAGGAAAATGCAGCGGAACACAACAGAGGAATTGAGGGTGGTTGGAACAAAAGGAGTATTTTTTGGGACTTACCATACTGGAGTTCACTATTGATACGACACAATTTGGATGTGATGCACATTGAAAAGAATGTGTTTGACAATGTGTTCCACACAAACATGAACACGGAAGGCAAGACGAAAGACACTCCAAAGTCTCGGGAGGATTTGGACACTCTTTGTCGCCGTCCAGAGTTGAAAAAGGATGAGCGTAGAGGTAAATTTCCAAAGGCTAGCTACACACTGGATAAGCCACAAAAACAAAGATTGTGTAGGTGGATAAAGGAGTTGAACTTTCCGGACGGCTACGTGTCGAACTTGAGTCGATGCGTGGACACAACAACGGGTAAGGTTGCAAGGATGAAGAGTCATGATTGTCATGTATTTATGCAACGCTTGATATCGATTGCGTTCCGAGAACTTCTTCCTCTCAATGTATGGAGGGCTATCACTGAATTAAGTCTATTTTTTAGAGATTTAACGGCTACAACGATCACGATCGATGATATGATTCGTTTAAATGAAGACATTCCAGTGATTTTGTGTAAGTTGGAACAAATTTTTCCACCTAGCTTCTTTAACTCGATGGAACACTTACCCGTTCACTTAGCGTATGAAGCGAGAATTTGTGGTCTGGTGCAATACAGGTGGATGTACCCATTTGAAAGGTAAAATCTTACGTTTTTTTATTTCATTACAATTACACATGCATTCGTATAAGTTTTATATATATATATATATATATATATATATATATATATATATATATATATATATATGTGTGTGTGTGTGTGTGTGTATATCAGGTATCTCCACAACTTGAAACGCAATGCTAAACAAAAGGCAAACGTTGAAGCATCGATTGTGAATGCTTATTTGAATGAAGAGGTTGGCATGTTTTGTTCTTATTACTTTGAAGACCACGTCAACACAAAGTTAAGAAGTGCTCCACGTAACTTCGGTGGTACATCCGCTGACGATATCAGTGAAGAGGTCGATGGAATGCTCTCCATATTCAAGTCTAAGGCTAAGGGACGGCCAATAGGAAAACCCACTGAACGATATTGGGAGACGAACTCGGAGGCGGAAATAGCACAAACGTATGTGTTATTGAATTGTGATGAAGTTCAGCCATACATTGAGTAAGTATTTCATATATAAATCGTCTATTTAAATACCACTTCATTTATGTCATTTAATATTAACCAAGTTTTTGAATGTTGTGAATTAGGATGTACACTCAAGAACTACGACGAGCAGAACCAAACATCTCAGATGCATATATAGATGCTCGTATTCAACGTGAATTTTCCCGATGGTTCGAACGTTATGTGAGTACCATTTAATTAATTATGTTTTACGTAAATAAATTAATATGTATTTTAATTAATTTTAAATTGAGTCGTATAGGGACGGGATAACGCTCTAGACAGTCGATTCTTACGAGATCTCAGCAAGGGACCACTACGTCGTGTAAAGACTTACAACGGTTATATTGTGAAGGACTACAAATTTCATATGTCTGGGTATGCATCGACAAAGGCAACTACCAACAGTGGCGTCTGCGTTAGCAGTGCGAATTACAATGCAGATGCAAGTGATTACTTTGGGGTGTTACGGGAAGTCGTCAAAGTAGAATATCCAGGATATCCAACAAAGACTGTAGTGTTGTTCAAGTGTCATTGGTTTGATTCAGGCCATCTAGGAACAAGAATTCACCCGGAGTACAAGCTCGTTGATGTTAGTTCGAAAAGGGCGTATGTTGGGGATGATCCATTTGTATTTTCCCATCAAGTATCTCAAGTATACAACTGCACATATCCGGGAGCTCCACGTGGTTATGAATGGCACGCTGTTTGCAAAGTAAAGGCAAGGTCAATGGTAGAAGTCCCTAAAAAGGACAAAAATACTGAAGATGAATCTCCATTTCAAGCAGAACAAATAGAGACTCCAACTGAAGTCTTTACGGGAGATCTCAATCTTTCTGTACCCTTGACGGCTGTAAATCCCCAATTAATCGAAATTGAAGGTGAAGAGGAGGGGGATGAAGAAGAGGATGAAGAGGAGAATGAAGATGAGGATGAAGAGGAGAATGAAGAAGATGAGGAGGAGGATGAGGAAGATGATGATGAGGAGGAGGAGGATAAGGACGAAGAGGAGGATGAAGACGATGAAGATGAAAATTAATTCAATTAATGTAATGTATTTATTTCTTATTTTATAAAAGTTAATTAATTATTTATCATTTAGGTACAAATTATAAAAATTAAATTTACTATAAATATAAGTCACAACCAATATATATATTAATATATGTGGAAGAAATGAATTAGTAGGTCTAGTATATAGTAGGGTTTAGGGTTTTGGTAATTTATTAGGTCTAGTATATAGTATATAGAAAAAATTGAATTATTTAAAAAAAAATTAAAAAAATCGCCAAAATGCTGACGGAATTAACTTTCCGTCGGTATTTACTTTTTGAAAAATACCGACGGACGGATTATCCGTCGGTATTTGAACATGCCGACGGAAAATAAACCCTTATATATAACTCAACCTAGGTTTTTCTTTCACTCTTTCCAAACTTTCCTCTTTACAATCCCTACTCCTCTTCTCCAACCAACTCTTCGGCGACCTCACCGGCCCTATTCCCGCGCCGATTTCTCTCCACCAATCTTCCGCGCCGATTTCTCTCCACCGTGAAGCATGGCCGCCGCCCAATCTGTGCTCCTCCGGCGTTTTAATAAGTTGGCCGACTCCGACGTAAGTGATTTTTATTTTAGATTGAAAATTTTTGAACTTCAACATCGATTTTTTTTTAATTTTTTGGTTGTTTTCTTGAAGTAGACGAAGTCGCCGCCCTTCGTCGGAGACTGGAAGAAGACGAAGCCACCGTCAGTTTCTGGAAGTACGTATTAGATGATGATGATAATGATCAAGTAAGCTACTAATTATTTTGATTTGTTAAAAACAATGTCAATTTCTTCACATTCCCAACATAATATTTCATGTAATATTATTGTTTCATTGCATAGTATTTTAATTTTTACATAATGACATTTTTTACGAAATTTCTTCACATTCCCAACCTCTCGGAAAATGTAATTATGGTCGGAAAATGAAATTCTGGTCGGGGCCTCCCCGGCCACGCATATTTTTTTTATTAATATTTTGTATTACTGACGGATATTCCGTCGGTATGTTACTTTCGAAATTATAT
The DNA here is from genome assembly GCA_963675135.1 of Galeopsis tetrahit. Taxonomy (NCBI): domain Eukaryota; kingdom Viridiplantae; phylum Streptophyta; class Magnoliopsida; order Lamiales; family Lamiaceae; genus Galeopsis; species Galeopsis tetrahit. The sequence goes on from OY776126.1 coordinate 7,333,328, forward strand.
TTTTTTTATTCATATTTTGTTTTACCGACGGATATGCCGACGGATATTCCGTCGGTCAAATGCCGACGGATATTCCGTCGGTCAAATGCCGACGGATATTCCGTCGGCATAATACCGACAGAATATCCGTCGGCTTCCGTCGGTATTTGAATTTCAATTATTCAAAAATTCATTTCTTTTATAATTATTTTAATTTATTCTAATTTCTTTTATAATTATTTAATTCAATGTTTCCGACGGAATTACCGACGGAATGTTGACCCGGTTTGTTAAACGGGTTGTCCGGAATACCGACGGACATTCCGTCGGAAAAAGATGACGGCCATTTTCCGTCGGTATTTCCGTCGGAAAATGCCGACGGAATTCAAAAATCCATCGGCAAAAAATGCTGACGCCGAGAAAGGGGACGGCCGACTTTCCGTCGGTATTTCCGTCGGTAACCTCGGCGGCCGACGGAAAATCCGTCGGTAAATCCGTCTCCAAAAGGCCATTTTTTTGTAGTGATCTATGGATTTCAAATTCAACATCCAAATTCACTCCACTTGTTTGGATTAAAAAGTAAATAAATATATGGATTTAAAATTCTTAACATATTTTTTTAGTTAAAATTGAGAGAATTTTAAGTCCTAACTAAAACCATGTCATTTGAAATTCATCTATTTTCAAAACCTTTCATTTGAAATACCTCCTCAAATCAAATAACATGGTTTTAGAGAGGATTTAAAATCCTCTCAATTTTAACTAAAAAAATATGCTTAGGATTTTAAATCCATTCATTTCATTTTTAATCAAACAAGGGGAGTGGACTTGAATGATAGATTTGAAATCCATAGACGGAGCCTGAATGTGTGCATAAAAATTAAAATAAACATCCATGCAAAGAAGCTAGCTTATATATTAACCAACCAAACCTTCCCTCCTTTTTTATCGAATATGATGATACGTTAATTTAGTTTTTCATCTTTTGTTCTATTAATATATATCATATATTAGTAGATGACAACTTATAACATCAGTCAATACACCTGAATCTAGCTAATTAATAAGAGATATCAAATAAAATATTAATCTAAAATTAATCCTGTTGTACGTACACCACAAAATCTGCTCCAAATCGTGAGGGATAAACGCTCGCCAATCACATGAGGCGAGGGAATTCACGAGCAAAAAATTCCCCAGCCAAAATGTTCCTCGACAATTATTTTGCAACGGAATTTGAAAATCGTTTGTCGTTTCGCGAGCACATATCCCTCGCCAACTAGCGAGGGAATTGGTCCCTCGGTAAAAAGTGAGGGTTCGATCCCTCGCAAAATATTTTTTTTTTTTATTTGATGTAATCCCTCGTCAAATCCGTCGCCATTAGGTGAGGGATAATTTCCGTCGCCATCTTCGCGAGGGAATTCCCTCGTTATTTACCCTCGCCAATAATTAATTCACAAAAAACGTAATACCTGGGTTTCGAGCCCAAGCATCCCACTGGAATTAAACGATTGTTAGTCAAAATCATTTGAATATACTTACGTTCAAGAAAATTAAAGTTTCAACATTAAACATAATTAAAATCATTATCATATTGTCCACCTAAAAAAATAACATTAAAAGGTATAAGTGTATCAATCTCATCTTCAATTTAAATTAAACAACATAAAAAAGCAGGGAAAATTGCACTTTTGGTCCTGTAAAAATGAGGTCAAATCACTTTCGATCCTTTTATAGACACTGTTAGTCCTATAAAAAATTTCCGTTAGTTTTAAAGGCTGAGAGTTTGTGTGATTTTCACTTTTGGTCCTATAAGAATAAAGTCAAATCACTTTCAATCCTGTAAAAATGAGATCATATTACTTTCGATTCTTTTTCATACACTTTTAGTCCAATTTCCATCAATTTTAAAATTAAGTTCAACTATTAATTGTAGTATAATATAATAAAAAAACATGTCTAATTAAATCTTAAAATAATTTACTATTTATGGGGTTATAAATTAATTTGATTTTTTAGATTTTGGGCTTATAAATTAATTTGATTTTTTTTTTTAAATTATTTACTGATTACAGGGTTATAAATTAATTTGATTTTTGAGATTATATTTAAATATATATTGTTTATTTTTTAATTTTAATTTTTTGAACTTACTTTTGAATTTGTATTTTTGTATATATTTTATTTTTTTATACAAAATAAAATTCTTCAAAAGTTATTTAAATTTAAGAATTTACACAGTTACATTACATTATTTCTTCAATAATTTTTAATTATATTCAGATTGTTTTTGAGTTAAAAAAATTCAGACTCTATTAAAAAAAATTATATAAATGAGTGAAATTTCATAATATAGCGTTTTAAATTCTATTTATTTTAATTTTAAAGTTTAATTATATATGATTCATTATTAGTTTTGAAAATATTATTTGTATTATTTTAATCATAATTACTTTTTTAAATATATTTTTTGTATTTTCTTAATTATAGTTACTTTTTTTTAATTATTATAATGTATTTTTTAATTATAATTACTTTTTTTTGTATTTTTTAATATATTTTTTAAAATAATTATTTGATATTTAAAAATTAATGTATTATTCTAATTTAAGGTTTTTTTTTTTACTTTAAAAAAAATTATATATTATTTTGAGAACCTTAAATTTAATTTTTAATGTAGATTTTTAATTTATAAATTATTTAGAGGAATTTCATAATTTTTTGAAGTTAGTAAATTCAGAATTTTCATTAAATTATTATCTGGTTCGAAAAAAATATATTTAATTGTATTTAGATTATATATAGATCTTTTATTTTTTACAGTTTTACATAAAATTTTATTTAGTTTAAAAAAAATTATTCCTTACATTTTCAAATAATATTTGATTTTTTAATTTGAGAATGTATTTGATCATATAATTAATTTATTTTTAATATAATTTTCCAAACTAACGGAGTAAAGGTTTCATCCAAGTTTCCATCCAAACACTAACTGAGAGGACCACTTTTGATTGAAAAGGGGCCACTCCTGAATTTCAGGACCAAAAGTGATTTAGAAAAATTCTTACAGGACCATAAATGCAATTTTTCCTAAAAAAGCATAAGTGTATCAATCATCATCATTCTCACGTACGTCGACCCTCAACGGTACTGGACCCCTACCTACCACAAATTAAACTCTAAACCAAATTTTGAAGTCAGAGTTATTTGATTTGTGAAGTCATCTCTCATCCCTTAAGGGTTTTACACGCGCTCGACAATTCCCTCGCGAACTGTGCCCCTCGACATTTGGCGAGGGAATATATGATGTCGCTAGTTTCCCTCGCGATTTCGGATTAATTTTTTAGTGGTATGGCTAGTATCTAAAGCGTTTGAAGGTCGGCACGACCAGCTTGTGCTTTGCTCGTTTTGGGTTTGTTTTTTTTAGAGTTGTAAGCTTTATGTTGGTTTTGTTTTTACCATATCATTCTACAGGCTGTAATTAAGGTTTTCTGCAATTGTTCTTCTGTATGGGCCCGGAGCCCCTTGTACTCTTTTCGATTATTGAGTTTTTGCTGTTTAAAAAAATCAAAAAAAAAATCAATATATCTCAATATTAGGGGTCCCATTGCTCATATACTTGGCATTAATTAATTGAAGATGTAAATTTGGGCACGGGTCTTTTTACATGCTTTTGACATAAATAGGAGTATCTTTTACTTATGTCAAATTAGACGTTTCCAGTCAATACAGAAAATAAGTAACTCAAATAATTCAACAAAAATAGCAATTCACAAATATAAAATACGAGAACAGAAAATAGAGCACGCAAAAATTTAAGTGGTTCGATCAACTTGATCTACATTCACTGAACACACAACTTCAATCTTGATTGATAAAAGAATGTTTACATACTAATCACTCGGAAAGGGAATTTATCCTCACTTCACTCGTGAACTCACAATTCAGGAACGAATGCTCGTACGCGTCAATCTTTACAAATACAAGTTATGGGGTATTTATATTGATCAAGGTTGATTGCAACGTGTGTTGATTGCGTGACTCTGACAGGTTGTTACAACCCCTAACAAACTCATGTTTTCTCCATTGCCCAATCTGAATTGACAGTTTGGCCCTAACAAACTCATGTTTTCTCCATTGCCCAATCTGAATTGACAGTTTTGCCCTTCACTTGTTCTAGTAACAGAAGACAACGATCAGAAGACTGCTAGAACACCTCCCTCTTCTAATTTACTCTTCTGATATCCCAACACGTACTTAGTCAAAAGACTAACCCTGCTACTAGACATCTATTCAGCTGATATGAACTCTTCTGATCACCTCATCTCAGCAGACTCTAAACATCACCTACTCAACTGACTGACCTCCAACTCATCTGATCAGGCCTAAATTAGCTTACCTAACTCCTCCACCAGCTGATACGCCCAACATCTGCGTACATCAGCAGACTAGTACTCTGTTAATCTGAGATTATGAGATAAACCTCACAGCTCACAACTTACAACTTTATTTGTCAGCTTAATTAAGATCGATGAATGACCAAAATTAAAAGAGCACGTCTTGAGGTGAGACCCTCTCAAGAATATCATTCCGTGAGACGGACTTCCATTGATCCAATATAAAAAGTGATAATGTTTAAGTACAAAACTAGTGATAGTCATTTAAAAAAAATTATCACTTTTTATTTAAACATAATTACTTGTATTGTGTTATAAGTGCAGTCTAGCAAAAAAAAAAAAAAACTAGCTAGTCTCGGGGTGCATTTTGACAAACATAAAAATTTGAAGAAAATAAAAATTGATTGTCCAACCTAAAAATTTGAAATATGGATTAAAAGACTCGTCTCACGAATCTTTTTTTTGTAAGCCGGTCTTACACAAGCATTTGTCAAATTAAAATAGATTAGACAGGGTTCCTTTCACTTGTATTAAATCGGTGTATACTATTTACGCATAAAAAATAAAAAATAAAAAACTATATATTTACACATTTATTGCTAACCTCCCATACTTATTACATTTACATCTTTATTGCTATAGAATAGTAATACAACAGCAACAACACAATCACGTACGCCTCACTTATGAGTGACGGGTCAAAAAAAGTTGTTATATTTCAACGTCTAGCATCTTCCTTCTCTTTTTATTTTTCTTATTTAATTCTTTAAGGCTTTTAGCCTCTGCGGATCAACTATTAATTGAATTGAGTCATACTAATTTTTTTTATATGAGGTGTCCTCCTATGCAATTAACGATGCACATGCAATACACGTTTAATTAAAGTAATTTCATAACTCAATGTTCGAATTTCCAGATCAAAATATTTAAAACAAAAAATGCACAAAATCAAAAGTGAAATGTAAATCCTAAAGTAACTGGAACAGATCTGTCTCACAAAGACTTCTTATTTACTTTAAAATATAATTGGACTAGAATCCATAAACTTATAGTAAATAATATTCTCCCACCGTCAATAGTGCAAATTAAGTGTATTTAGTTGCTTTGGTGGCTTTGTCACATGCACAAAGATTGTTGATATAACTCCTCAACAATTAATTCCTAGCTATTAGCTAGCGGAGTAACCAAAGAAAGATGGCCGGGGCCTCCTCTTGCCTGAGCATCGTCTCCCTCTTCAGCATCTTCCTCCGCCGCTCCATGAGGGCAGCCGGCCTCTCCCGTCAGTCGATGCATATCGACGACAACACCACCATCCACTTCTGGGCCCCCTCCGCCCCCACTAATTCCAAACCTAAGCTCCTCCTCATCCACGGCTTCGGCCCTCCCGGCATGTGGCAATGGCGGGCCCAAGCCCCCTTCTTCGCCGCAGAGTTCGACGTCTATATGCCGGACCTTATTTTCTTCGGCGACTCCTTCACCACATCTCCCCAAAGGTCCGAAATCTTTCAGGCCACTTGCCTCGCCAAATTGCTCGAAAAGCTAGACATTTCTAGGTAATTATTAGAGAATTAATATAAATGAATTAATATATTTATATATTTAAATTTGGAATGTGGGTGTTTTAATTTTATTTAGGTACTCGGTAGTGGGGACGAGCTACGGGGGATTTGTGGCGTATCGGATGGCGGATATGTGGCCGGAGAGGGTGGAGAAGGTGGTGATCGCCAGCTCCGCCGTGAACATGCGGCGGAGCGACAACGACAGATTGCTGAAGAAAGCGAATGCAGCCAAGATTGAGGATCTGATGATTCCCGTAACCGCCAAGCAGCTGCGGACTTTGCTCGGATTCGTACTTTCCCGCCGCACACCCTGCCTAATTCCTGGTTTCGTCCTCAATGATTTCCTTCACGTGAGTCATTTAATTTCTTCAAATTAATTTTCTTAATCATGTTTTACAAATTAAAACTACGATTGCTCAAGTAGTTAGAGCACCAGTTTATTTGTAGATTTGAGTCATGAAAATGGGTTTTTGGTATATTAAAAAGAAAAATAAACTTGGACTAAGTTCGATATATCTATCTCATTTTTCGTATTTCATTTTGTGTTTTAATATATTCTAGTGTTTTGTAAATTAAATTTGGATCCAGAAATTGTTTTCTGGAAACAGGAAAGAGAAGGTGGAACTCTTGAAAGAATTGACAATTGGACAAAATGAAGTCGTAGAGCTTACTCCGCTTTCACATGTACGTAAGATAACCATTTATTTATTTTATTACCAATATAAAATTATTTTACTTAATTTCTGATAATTTATAACGTACTCAAATTGAAATGCAGCAAGTATTGATTCTATGGGGAGAGAATGACCAAATATTTTTATTGGAGAAAGCTGTACAACTCCAGAAGTACGTACGCGTCTCCTTTAAAATTCATTAACCTTGGAGTATATATTATTACTAGTATTTTAATGTGTTAACATTGTCTGCATCCATTATTTATTTTTTTTACTTATTCTCCCATGAAATTACACAAATCAATTAATACATCTATTTAAGTCACACTCAAATTAATGAAGAGATACAATATTCATACTCACATGTATGATGTATCACATAATTTCCTACCCATTCCGTATGATTTATCTGTAAAACAACTAAAATATTGAGTTTTGTTAACATAGATAATTAATTTTAAAGTCGAAAAATTTAAAAGATAAAAATAAAAAAACAATATTTACCCTTTAAAACTAATATTCATTTTTTTTTAAAATAATAAAAATTATCTAGTGGGTACAAACAAGTTGAGTGTCCCAATTGCAGATTGCTGGGAGAGAAGGCGATATTACAAGTTATAAGAAAGTCATCACATGTACCTCAACTTGAAGATGCGTCCCAATTCAACAAAATCGTTAACGATTTTTTGTGTGGTTTGTGATGGTTTCACTTCAAATGAAGTGTCACATTTATCGCTTATTTTGGGAAAAACGACAAAAACTCATAGTCAATTTTCGTATTTAATTCTTCACGGTATTAGATGCTACAGTTGTACGTTGCTTTCTTAAAATTCATTCGGGCATAAATAAAAGCATGTAAGAAAATATCTATATTTTCAGTTTTTACGGTACTATGTGATATATTTTCAGTTTTTGTGGTCACCGTATTAGTATTAGAAAAAATGGATATTTTCATAATATTTATAAAAAAAAATTGAATATTAAAATCGATATCTTCAATTTTTTGGTTACTTTTAAAGAAACAAATACGAGCAATATCACTACATATCACTACCACTACTCAAATTTTTATTTTATTTTTACAAAACATCAACATATGATAATTCCTATTCAAGATCAAAGTTATCGGGTTACGTGATAGCAACATAGCCCATAGTAGTTGTTGGGCCATAAGCCTAAATTTGAAGGCCTTATAGACATGATTTTTTTTTTTTCGAGCACAAGGTAGTAATATTGTTTTTTTTTTTTTTTTATATAAGTCCATTGTTAAATATATTAAATTAACAAAGAGTGTATTTCATTGAGATTCTGTTGGATTTTTTTGGACTTTAAAAAGTCATTGGATTTAGAAAATCTATAGACTCTTTGCAGAGTTTGACTGACTTTTTTATTGATTTACATGGATTTTCATAGATTTGACAAGATTCTGAAATATACATTTTTTAATTGATTTACATGGATTTTCATAAACTACGCCCCTAAAACTATTGATGCAAACGTATATCGAACACACTTGTATATTGATGTGCCAAAATTTGCACGAGAGGATTGCGTGTCCTCTGGATTGGATGTCCCACTCTTCGAACACGCACAATCACTCCAAGTATACTGCCTTCACTCGAAATCTTCAAGAACCTGCAAAGAGCACGCCGGAGGGGGGTCCGGCGTGGACACTCCGATGCCTAAGTCAGTATAGGGCTTATAAAAATCTCCCAAGGATCTCGAGATCCTTGATATATCAAATCAGCTCTCAAAGGATATCAAAAAGGTGTGTTGCGTTTAGTATATCAAGTTTGTAATATAAGAATGTCTAACCTGGAAATCTCCTTGGATTTACCTATTTATAGAGATCTTTCCTCGAGAAGAAGTCAAGTCTTCCTCTTCTTTCGGAGTTGCCCATAAGACTCGGCCCTGCTGAGTGGACGAAGTCTTCCCTGCTCTCCACTTCCTGAAGACTCGGCAACACTCTATCTTAGTGGACTTGGTTCCCTAAGATAAGGGAAGATAAGGTCTGCCTTTCATCAAGTCTAGACCGAAAATAGCGGAATCTCCCTACATTTAAGGCTCACGACCTTACATCAAAACTGATTCTTCTTGAAGCTTCTTCCCAGACGGAGCTCCCTCCAAATGGATCTCCAGAGAGGATTCTTCATCAGGGAGCATTATATAATCTGATTCTTCCACTTTTATCTTATCCTCTATACACGGGTCGACTTCTTATTAGGTGACATTTTTAGGCCGCATCATCTACTCCCCCCTACTCTCGTAAAAGGGGGACATCTTTTGGGAGAGTAGAGAAATTTTCTAAAATCTAGTACAAGGGTCCTTCTGGAGAGACGTGTATCATTCCTGCTTTGGAGAGGAAGTTTTAAAACATGTCCTTCTCTGAAGGCTTTTCCCGCCTCCAACTAAGGAGACTTTTCAGTTTCCGCGCGTGGGCCCCCACGCGATCGCTTTTCTCTCTCCTTTGTTATTCTCCCGAGGAAAATTCTCGATTCTTCCCCATATATTCTCTCATTTACTCCACACAACCGCCTCTTTTCTTTTCTTTTCCAAATTCCATTTCCTCCCAAAAGTCTCATATCGTCTTCATCTTTCTCCTTCGGTGTTCTTCCTCCGAGTTTTCGCCGTCGCCGGCCGCCCCGACCGATTCCGTAGTCCTCTTAATCAAGGTAACCCAGCTATCTTCTTTTTTTTTTCTTTCCACTTTTATTAGCACTGTAACTCGATGTCAAGCCCCCTTTCTCCGCCTGAAAATCTTAGCCCAAACTCTTCTGAATTGACTCCCTCTCTAATGGGGAGTCCAGAGAATAAGATTTCCCCTTCATCTCAAATCGACCATACTCATCTAGTTAGCCTTACTCATGCTTATGGTTTTCCATCGGAATATACCTTTCGCGCTCCTCGCTCAAACGAACGCCCAGATCTCTCCCAACCCCGGACTCTTGCTTTTTTCGAAGCTCAACTTAGGGCAGGACTACGATTTCCAATTCATCCCTATTTGGCTGCCATATCGACTCGCATGCAGATCCCTCTTAACCAGTTTACTCCGAATGCTATCCGTACTATGATAGGCTTTTTCATCCTGGTGAAAGGGAATGGGGGTGACCCATCTGCCGAACTGTTTCTGAGCCAACATTCTTGTAAAGTGAACGATGGCTTCTTTTATGTTAGTGGGCGAAGGTCCCGTGTTTGTAAGTTTCTGAAAAAACTCCATGAAGAAGACTCATCCTGGCGAGATTATTATTTTTTCGTTACAAGCCCCACTGATTGGTCATTTCCTCACGGAGATTGGATATTCCACAACCCAGGAGTACTTCCTCCTCCTTTGAAAGCTTATTCTGTTTCCAATTACACTGTTATGACTGATCTCAATACTCATATCCATCTGCACAATTATTTCGATATTCCTGGTATTTGTAAAAATCCTCGCATCCTCTCCCACTTTGGCTTTTGCCCTCAAGACTTCCCTTTAGATTCTCGAGATGGTAAAAAATATTTTATTCTTATTTCTTACTTCTCGTATGTGGCTATTTTTCTACATTCTGAACATCTTCTTGGTTATCTGCAGCAATGAGTTGGCTAACTCACATCTCACGGGATGCCCCTGCTCTCAGCATAGTGAAGACCCCTGTATTATCCGCTCCAGAAGATCCTCCAAAAGCTCCTCCGTCTCCTGCTCTCGAGAGCTCAGCAAAGACCCCGGCTCCAGGGAGCCCTTCAAAGGTTCCTCCCCTCCCCGGTTCATCCACTCAAGTTCCTGGTTCAGTTGCTAGGAGAACCCGATCAGCTGCCAACGCCTTCTTTTTTTACTGTGGCACCTCTAAGAAGAAGGGAAAAGTGACCCGTGCTGAGAAGGAATCTCCCCCTCCTACTGTGTACGAGCCTCTCCACCGTCTTATCGACCGATGCCCTGCTCCTCCCAACGCTGAGTTATCCGACACGCCTCTTCCTGAAGATCTACTGCTCCGGGGGACTCATCTTTTTTCCGAGGTACTTTCCATTATTTTCAGATCTCTGCTTTCTTCACATCCTAAACATTGTTTCTTTTTCTTTTGTAGTTTGGTCTTATCTATACTAAGATACTCGACCAAGGCGTTGAGATGGTGGCTGTGCTCGAACTTCTCCGGGCTAAAACATCTTCTCTCTAGTCAACTCTCAAAGGGATCACTACGGAGAAAGACAAGGCTCATAAACGAGCTCAAGCTCTGGCTGAGGAGTTATCTCTTCTACAGACTCAAAGCAAGAAGGATGCAGCCCAGATTAAATATCTGGTGCAGGAGGTGGGACGGATGGAACGCGAGCTGCCAGACGTCGGAGTGCAGGCTTGCATTAAGTCTCTATTCACTTCCTCCTTGGGTCAAGAGTTCTTGGGGACTCTCCATACTCAGTGGCTGTCCGGCTTCCTAAAGAGCTCGAGCTTCTTATGCGCCATGGGGCCCCATATCCCTCATTTCATCGACCATGGCTTCAGCAATGCTGTGGCCGAACACTCAGCCCCGGGGTTCGATGGGACCTACTCCCGTGAGTTTCACCTGGATCAACTCGCTACTCCTCCAAAATTCTTGGGGGATCCTAAGGAGAGCCCCGACAGTCCTTCGTGGTTGCCCGGCATGAATCAGGCCATCACCAAGTTGCAGGCTGCTAAGGTGAGCATGGCTGAGCTAAAGCCCCTGGAGCGTCTAGTTTATCCTTATGCCTCTGCTCCAGAGATGGCAACAAAGGTAGATGGAGGGACAGGCGTTGAAGATACCGTGAAAGGCACAGAGGGTCCAGAGGAGGGCGGAGGGTCTAGCAACCATGTCGCTGAAGTGGAGGGGGCTGCTAGAGGAATTGAAGGAGTTGAGGTCGCTTTTTCTTCTCTGTTTGCATGAGTAACTTGCAAGACCAGCAAAGAATATGTTGGAGGTGTGCTCTCTCCCTCCCTTTCTGTTGGTCTTGTAGGCTACGTTGGAATCATCTCTTGGTTGTCCTATCTTTTGATTTCAATTGGCTTGGTTATGGGGGGACATCCTCCCTCTTCTCTTGACTCCTGGATCATAAAATCTATCTTTTTCATTATCTAGTCTTTGTAATTCTCAAGCATGGTGAGGGCTTTCTGGAGGATCTCGGTCTCTAAGCCTCTAAGCGTTTCACCTTCTTTTTACTTTCTTGTGCTTAAAAGACTTTTATTTGCAAAAAATCTTCTCCTTTCATTAATTAACCTTCTTGGGTTTCAAGTACGATAAGGGCTCTCTGGAGCACCTCGGCCTCTAGACCTCTGAGTGTTTCTCACTCGTATTCTTAAAAGATTTTAATTCATAAAATCTTCTCATTTCAGTAACCCACTTGGGTCTCAAGTAAGATGAGGGCTCTCTGGAGCACCTCGGCCTCTAAGCTTTTGAGTGTTTCTCACTCGAATTCTTAAAAGATTTTAATTCATAAAATCTTCTCATTTCAGTAACCCACTTGGGTCTCAAGTAAGATGAGGGCTCTCTGGAGCACCTCGGCCTCTAGGCTTTTGAGTGTTTCTCACTCGAATTCTTAAAAGATTTTAATTCATAAAATCTTCTCATTTTAGTAACCCACTTGGGTCTCAAGTAAGATGAGGGCTCTCTGAAGCACCTCGGCCTCTAGGCTTTTGAGTGTTTCTCACTCAAACTCTTAAAAGATTTTAATTCATAAAATCTTCTCATTTCAGTAACCCTCTTGGGTCTCAAGTAATATGAGGGCTCTCTGGAGCACCTCGGCCTCTAGGCCTTTGAGTATTTCTCACTCGTCATTTTTTGTACTCATATATCACATATTCAAATATGAAAAAGATAATCACGACACAATAATTCTGAGTAATTCTTTCTTCAAAAAGGGATAAGACTTCATTGATTTATTGTCAGTTTTCAACATAGGCCATAGATAACCTACGCCGGTCTCATTAAAAACCTCTTTACGGAAAAACCCCAGAGGGGAAACCCGTAGAGAGGGAAAAAGAGCTCCGGTGAAGCCACAAAATACATTAAGCAAAATATGAATCCATGTAAAAAATCACAAAACAAAAGTCATAAATGGTCTCAAGACCTTACACTTTCTTCAAATAAAGAATCTCTTCAAATGGCAAACGTTCCAGGGTCTAGCTATGTCAACCCCTTCCATGCTCTGTAATCTATAGGCTCCTCCCTTCAGTACCTGTGTGATTTTATAAGGCCCCTCCCAGTTGGGCTCCAACTTTCCCGTATTCTTTAGGGCATCAACTCTTCTTAGTACCAGGTCCCCTGCTCTAAAGGACCTCGGGATCACCCTTCGGTCATATGCGGCTTTAATTCTGCTCTTATACCTTTCGGCACGTACTCTAACCATCTCTCTTTCTTCTTCCATTAAATCTAGGGCCTCTCTCATCAATCTTTCATTCTGATGTTCTTCAAATTGGGCAATTCGATGCGACTGCAACACGGCCTCTGGAGGTATCACCACCGCGGCTCCGTAGACCAGCTGAAATGGGGACTCTCCAGTTGCTGTCTTTGGACTAGTTCTATATGACCACAATACATTGTCTAACTCGTTCACCCATCCTCCTCCTATCTTCGTCAGTCTTGTTCGAATACCATCAACTATCGTTCGATTAGTAACCTCCACTTGTCCATTGGCTTGAGGATGAGCTACAGAGGTGAATCTCTGTATTATGTTTAGTCTTGCACACCATCCTTGTACATTTTCTCCGTTAAACTGTGTTCCATTATCAGAGACCAATATTCTGGGTACTCCGAATCTGCAACAAATCTGTTTTCTCAAGAATTTAATCACATTTTCTTCATCTATCGTAGCCAGAGGAGCAGCTTCCACCCATTTGCTAAAGTAGTGCACTGCTACTATCAGAAATTTCCTTCCTCCGGAGGCTGGAGGGAAGGGTCCTACCAAATCGATTCCCCACTTAGCAAAGGGACAGGGAGAGTGCATAGCTCCCATTTCTTCCGCAGGGGTCCTTATCAATGGACCATTTTTCTGACACTTGACACATTTTTTCACAAATTCCCTAGCGTCTTTTGTCATGGAGGGCCAATATAATCCAGCCCTTAAAACTTTCTTCGCCACTGCTTTGTATCCTTCATGACTAGCTGCATCACCTTCATGGATCTCTTTGAGTGTGTACATCGCTTCTCGGGTTGATATACACCTCAAATATGGTTGTGTGAACGATCTCTTATATAAGTGCCCTCTGATAATACAATATTTGATCCGAAGGGCTCGGGTCTCTCTGGTGGTAGGGGCGTCTGCTCCCTTAGTGAGTTCCACCCATATGGCTCTTCTCCAATCATCTTCCTCCTCAATGGCACCAATGGGGTTCTCCAGGGTCTCTCTTTCTGCCACTACCAAGGTCACTGTTCCTTATCCATCAAACTCTGTGGAGCTAGCGAGTTTGGAGAGGCTATCCGCCTGCATATTTTTCTCTCGAGGTATCTGGACTACCTCGCACTCCTGGAATTTTCCCGTCACTTCTTTGGCTCGTTCCAGATAGGCAATCATCCTACTATCTTTGGCTATATATTCTCCATTCACCTGTTGAACAACTAATTGGGAATCTGAATATAGGGTTACCTTTGGAGCTCCCAATTCTAATGCCATCTCCATTCCTCTGATCAAAGCTTCGTACTCCGCCCCATTATTCGAGGTCATGAATCGAAACCTCACTGCAAATTGTAGGTCCTCTCCTTGAGGACCCGCTAGCACAATCCCTGCTCCGCATCCGCTCAGAGTCACTGAGCCATCTACATATACCTTTCATCCCTCAGCTTCCTCTGGTTTGGTCGACTCTTGGATGAAGTCGGACAAAGCTTGGGCTTTTATGGCTTTTCGTGGCTCAAAATCCACATCATATTCTTGGAGCTCTATTGCCCATTTCACAATCCTTCCAGAGAGGTCTGCTCGCCCTATAACCTGTTTCAGAAAGTAATTAGTGCGGACCAGTATTTTGTAAGAGAGGAAATATGGGCGCAGCCTTCGCGTTGTAACTACTACTGCCAGAGCAGCCTTTTCAATTTCTGAGTATCGAGTTTCAGCCCCTTGCATGACCTTACTAACATAATAAATAGGATACTGAAGAGATCCCTCTTCTTTAACCAAGGCGGTGCTTAGTGAGAATTCCCCTATAGAGAGGTACAAAATGAGAGTATCTCCCGGAGAAGGCTTTGTCAGCTTCGGTAGCTGGGATAAATGATGCTTCAGGTCTTCAAAGGCCTGTTGGCATATTTCATTCCATTCAAACTTGGTTTCTTTCTTGAGGATCTTAAAGAAGGGATGACTCTTTTCGGCAGACTTAGCTATGAACCTGCTCAATGCTGTAATCCTCCCATTGAGGGTCTGGAGCTCTTTCACGTTTCTCGGTGGTTGCATGTCCAGTACAGCCTTCACCTTGGCTGGATTCACTTCTATACCTCTTTGAGTGACCATGTATCCGAGGAACTTCCCTGATTTTACTCCAAAAGAGCACTTGGCGGGGTTCAATTTGATGCCGTTCTCTCGAATTACTTGGAAAATTTCCTCCAAATCTTCCACATGTTGATCTGCTTTTACACTCTTAGCCAGCATATCGTCTACATATATCTCCATGTTCCTCCCCAACTGTCTCCGAAAGACAGCATCGATCATCCTTTGATACGTTGCTCCAGCATTGATTAATCCGAATGGCATTCGAACATAGCCGAACGTTCCACACGCTGCTATGAAGCACACTTTGGAGACATCTGAGGGGTTTAGCTGGATCTGGTGGTATCCTTGGTATGCATCCATCATGCTTAGCAGCTCGAAGCCTGAAGTTGCATCTACTAACTGGTCTATTCTTGGTAACAGATTGTGGTCTTTAGGGCATGCCTTGTTGAGGTCCATGAAATCGATGCACATTCTCCATTTTCCTCTCCCTTTAGGCACTAGCACAGCATTGGAGAGCCATTCTGGGAATTGAACTTTCACCATGTGTCCTGCTTTCAATAGCTTCTCGACTTCTTCTTTCACGATGTTATTCTTTTCAATTCCAAAATTTCGTAGTTTCTGTTTCACGGGCTTTGCCTTTGGATCAACATTAAGGCAATGTATTGCTATCTCCGGAGGGACCCCTGTCATGTCAGCTAGAGAAAATGCAAATATATCGGAATTTCGACGTAATGTAAAGATTACCTTCTCTGTGAGTTCAGGTCCCAGTTGGGTGACTATCTTAGTAGCAAAGCCGAGTTTCCCTGGGAAAAGCTCCACGCTCATCAGTTCCTTGTATGTTTTAACATTCACCTGTTCAGGTGCTGCTCCCTCTACTTTCTTCCTCTTGACCTCAGGGTCATCTCCTCTCGTCCGCTCCAGGCCCTTAGTTAGGGCTCTGTCCGCCATCTTTACAGACTCTGCATAGCACTTCCGTGCTTGGTACTGGTCTCCTCTTACTTCTCCCACCCTTGTGGCTGTAGGGAATTTCATTTTCATATGAAATGTAGAAATGATTGCCTGAAAGAGATTCAGGCTAGGTCGTCCCATCACAACATTGTATGATGAGGGGATGTCTACAATAAGGAACTCCACCAAGTGGACCTTCCGAGCTGGAGCGTCCCCCAATCCTACCTGTAACATTACTGATCCCAAAGGTTGGATGGCACCTCCAGAGAAACCATACAGAGAGGTATCTACAGGACGCAGCTTCACACTCAGCTCCATTCTCTTAAAACATTCAAAAAACATGATGTCAGCTGAACTCCCTGTATCTACGAAGATTCGAGCAACATCGAACCCAGCTATGTCGGTAGTGATCACCAGAGCATCGTTGTGATCTTCCTTAACTCCCTTCACATCCTCCGGCCCAAATCGGATATTGGGCGTCTCCGTCATGCGTCCTACTTCTCTTAACTGACCCCCTTGCTCTGCTTTTAGAGCTCGGACACTCTGTTTTCTCTTCCGAAAGGAATCTCCATCGGCTGGTCCTCCCACAATCATGTGAATCACTCCTCTCTTCGGCGGTGGAGGGGGCATATCTTCGGCCGCCTCTCTGGTTTCCTTCTCTTCCGGTTTTCTTTCATGGTCTTTTCGCTTCTGTCCTCGAGGGCCCTGTCTGTCTCTAAATATAAATTATTTTAGATGGCCCGCTTGGATCATTCTCTCAATCTCGTCTTTCAGGTGGTAACACTGATTTGTGTCATGTCCATATTCATTGTGAAATCGGCAGAATCGATCAGACTTAGGCTTCTGAGGTCCTCGACCTCTGGAATATGGGAATTTCAAGTCTGGATGATCTCCTGCTACCTCCAGTACTTCAGCAGGCTCAATCCTCAAGGGCGTGTATTTCTCAAACCTCCCACGAGGGCCAGACCGGGGACCTCCGGAGGGATTGCTATCTCTTGTTGATCCAGAGGTCCGAGGGACCTCTGGGCTGGGTCGTCTGGAGGGACCTTCTCTTCTTCTCTCTCGATCCTGTGGCCTAACCTCCAGTCTTTTGGCCTTACGGACCTCCTCCAGAGTGAGGTACTTCTCTGCTCTGTGCAGCAACTCATCAAAATTCTTAACTGGCTTCTTAGCTAAGGAGGAGAAGAAATCTCCATCCCGTAATCCGTTGGTGAGAGCGTTGATCTTCACCTCCGGAGAAGCTGTAGGGACCTACAGAGCTGCCTGATTGAATCTCCGGAGAAAAGCTCTCAAGCTCTCGCTCTCCCCCTGCCTCAGATTGAAGAGGGTCAAAGTGGCCCGTGGTTGCCTCCGGGCACTTGCAAATTGATGGAGAAATAACTCACTGAATTCCTCCCAGGATCGGATAGTATTAGGTTCTAGTTGAGTGAACCATTGCTGCGCCATTTTTGCCAGGGTGGTCATGAACACCCTGCACTTGATTCCTTCTCCGTAGCGGTGTAATAGCGCAGCATTCTCAAATCTTACTAGGTGTTCATAAGGGTCAGCCGTACCGTCGTATTCGAAATTGAGGGGTTTGAAATTGAATGGTAGTTCATCCTGTAGTATGCTAGGAGAGAACTGACATCCAGAAACATACGCGGATCTACTTGCTCGATTATTCATCTGTTTCCTCATATCCTTCATCTCCTTCTGCAGGGCCTGTAGTTGATCACTAACTGGCCCTCCGTAGGTATCATCCGTGCTTTCTTCTGCTTCAGGAAGTTCTGTCTCTCGGGGTGCCAGATCTGCATTCCTTCTTGTGTTCCGAAGGGGAATGGTTCTCTCCGCTCGTGAGGGCACCTTATCGTCTTCTTCCGCCCGCATCCCCATTTCCTTGGACAACACTTAGGAGGCTACAGGTGCCTCATCTTGGGGTCTCGGGGCAGGTACCTCCGGGTTTCCTGGTGCAGCTCTGGGAACCCGATCTCTTTGATCCGCGAAGGCTCTCTATACAGCTTGCTTAATGAGGGCGTTCAACTGATCGGGAGAAATCAGGAGCGGCCCCGAGTCTAGAATATCTTCTCGCTGAGGATCCGCTGTCTGGGACTCTGGGGCTTCAGGGTTCTCTGTTACTCTCTCCTCGACCGGTAGGGGATGACTTTCGTCGCCCAAGCCTGGGGTATGTGCCAATGGCTGATTTGATCCAGAAAGAGTATGGATTAGATCTTTCCCCCGGCCTCCCCTTGATGGGGGATCCGTGGGCAAGGGGGAATTTTCCCCTTGAAGATTCTTCTTTCCCGAAGTAGATGTTTTGTTTCCGCCACCCATTTGCTCGAATAGGTAGAAATTCGTGAGAAAATCTTTCAACTCGTTCCCATAGACGGCGCCAGTTGATGTGCCAAAATTTGCACGAGAGGATTGCGTGTCCTCTGGATTGGATGTCCCACTCTTCGAACACGCACAATCACTCCAAGTATACTGCCTTCACTCGAAATCTTCAAGAACCTGCAAAGAGCACGCCGGAGGGGGGTCCGACGTGGACACTCTGATGCCTAAGTCAGTATAGGGCTTATAAAAATCTCCCAAGGATCTCGAGATCCTTGATATATCAAATCAGCTCTCAAAGGATATCAAAAAGGTGTGTTGCGTTTAGTATATCAAGTTTGTAATATAAGAATGTCTAATCTGGAAATCTCCTTGGATTTACCTATTTATAGAGATCTTTCCTCGAGAAGAAGTCAAGTCTTCCTCTTCTTTCGGAGCTGCCCATAAGACTCGGCCCTACTGAGTGGACGAAGTCTTCCCTGCTCTCCACTTCCTGAAGACTCGGCAACACTCTATCTTAGTGGACTTGGTTCCCTAAGATAAGGGAAGATAAGGTCTGCCTTTCATCAAGTCTAGACCGAAAATAGCGGAATCTCCCTACATTTAAGGCTCACGACCTTACATCAAAACTGATTCTTCTTGAAGCTTCTTTCCAGACGGAGCTCCCTCCAAAGGGATCTCCAGAGAGGATTCTTCATCAGGGAGCATTATATAATCTGATTCTTCCACTTTTATCTTATCCTCTATACACGTGTCGACTTCTTATTAGGTGACATTTTTAGGCCGCATCATATATAAAAAAAATTATCTAAATTATTTAGAAAAAATACCAAAAATATATTAGTTCAAAATTATTTTTTATTATTCATCATTATTATTCTCATCTTCATTTCCATCACGATTATACCTCGGCCTCATTTCCTACATATCATTAGCTTCAGTTATTTGTTGTAGTTGGCTTTGAGAAAACAATTCCAAATTTTCCTCTTCTATGATGCGGTGATTCTTCATATTCCATTGGAAATTCAATTCATCAGAGCGACATTCTTTTCGAAGCCTCTTCTCATGTCTAGATTTGGTGAATCTTGATCTTCTTCATATTCGACTGGAAATTCATCAGAGCGATGCTTGGGTTTGAAATGGGAACGGAGGTGGGTTTTGAAAATTGTGAATTGCGATTTGAAAATACCAAAAATTCTCTCAATCACATTTAGAACATAATTTTAAAATACAGAGATGTAATCTTTTTCACGATAATAATGGTGGTGGTGAAGAATATGTGATGATAATAGAAGAACATAGTTACATTTCTTGATTTTATTTCATTTGAAGAAGAGCGGGAAGATGGACAACTTTTCGATTTTGTAAACTGTGAGGGATTTTGTGGTTCAAAATACAGCAAGAATGTCTGTTTTTTCTCTACTTTTGTGATAGCCATAAAATTCTGAAATAATAAAAACTTTTATAATGTTTTTGTGTTGTATATCTTTTTTTATTTCAAATAACAAGTGCTTTCGAAGGAAACTAATGCAGTAGGTTAGTAGTTGAAATTTTCTTAGAAGAACAACAAAGTTTTTTTTTCTTCTCTTTCAGAGTCTTATGAGAGAATCCGTTGAAATCTCTGGTTTTTAGAAGAGATTTTGAATAGTGAAATTTATTTATATTTTTGAAGGAGAATCCAACGAAACCCATAGAGTATTAAAATCCATACCTAAAAATTTCTAAAGACTTTTTAAAATCCGTATTGAATACCTCAGATTT
Source organism: Galeopsis tetrahit (assembly GCA_963675135.1). Lineage (NCBI taxonomy): Eukaryota > Viridiplantae > Streptophyta > Magnoliopsida > Lamiales > Lamiaceae > Galeopsis > Galeopsis tetrahit. The sequence goes on from OY776126.1 coordinate 7,353,353, forward strand.
TAAAAGTCCAAAAAAATCCAACAGAATCTCAATTGAATCTAACTTAAAATTGATGGGCTATTATATTTAGGGGATTTATTCAATTCATGAGATTTTGTTGGATTTTTTTGGACTTTAAAAAGTTAGTGGATTTAGAAAATTCATAGACTCCATGCAGAGTTTGACTGACTTTTTTATTGATTTATATGGATTTTTATAGATTTGATAGGATTGTGAAATGTATTTTTTTATTGATTTACATAGATTTCATAAACTGAAATTATTGATGCAAACGTATATCAAACACAGTTGTATATTAAAAAAAATTATCTAAATTATTTAAAAAAAATACCAAAAATATATTAATTCAAAAAATATACTTCCTCCGTTCCAGAGAAAGCTACCAAACTTTCCTTTTCCTTCCGTCCTAGAGAAAGCTCCCCATTCCTTTTTTGATAACTATTTCCCCTCACATTTCATTATATTTTTCTCTCTCTCAATCACATCACCTTAATAGACTAATACATCTACTTATTATATTGATATTTCTTAACCTCCGTGCCCGAAGCTCATGGGGAGCTTTCCCTGGGACGGAGGGAGTATATATATTATTCATTATTATTATTTTCATCTTCATTTTTTCCCACATAGCATTAGTAATACTGGTTCTCATGCATTAGCTTCAATTTTTTGTTGTAGTTGTCTTTGAGAGAGCAACTGAAAATTCATAATATATTATAAAGATATATACAAATCTTGTTAATATTATATTCCAAATAATCTTTTACAATAATTAATACTATAAATTAGGTGAAGATCGAGAATATATAAATTAGTATATCAAATGGGCTGATATTATATATTTTTAACATGAGAACATAATTTTGAAATAATGGTGGACTGGTGGTGAAGCTCTCACTCTCCGCAATTTCTCCAATGGCATGAATGATGTGAACTCTATCTATTTCTTTGAAGAATTCTGGTTAATTCCTTTTTAATGGAAATAATGGTTAAAGTAAAATAAAATCTCCAATGGCATGAATGATGTGAACTCTATCTATTTCTTTGAAGAATACTAGTTAATTCTTTTTTAATGGAAATAAAGGTTAAAGTAAATTAAAATTGATGATGAAGAAAAATGCGTAGGTTAGTAGTAGAACTTTTGTTAGAAGAACAACAATGTTTTTTTTTTTTCCATCTTTTTAAAGTTTTCTAAGAGAATTGAGACTTTTTAAACCCAGATTCCACAATTTTTTAAATTAATTAAATTGGCGAGGGTAAAGGCCCTCTTTAATTCGCGAGTGGGGCCCCCTCTTTAATTGGCGAGGGGGTGCGCCCTCTTTAATTGGCGAGTGGGGCTTCACCCTCTTTAAATGGCGAGGGTGCCCTCGCCAATAAATTAGCGAGGAGCACTTTGGCGACGGCGACTGCCCCTCGCCTATGCTGTCGCCAAAACGCTTAAAGAGGGCAATTCCCTCGCCTTTACCCTCTTTAAATGGACTGTTTTTTGTGGAGATTACACTAAATGGCTTTTTTTTTCTTTCTAATTTCGTCCTCGTCCTCTAATTGTAACTCTTTAAAAAAAAAATGTTTATAAGTATTCCCAAAGTATGATTCAACAACATTGTACATCGAAATTAATTTGTTTACCCGTTATGTTAACTTAGGTAAAACGATATCACATGTAAGGCGAAACTATAACCATTGAGAAAAATTCATTTTACGTCCTGTAACTTAGGCCTAATCCAATTTATATCCTTTAAGTTTTCACTTTTTCGATTTACGTCCTTTTTTATTCAATTTACGTCCTTTTCGCCGAAAAATTTTCAAACTCACCAGAATGTGAGGAATAAATTGGGATTCCGGCCAAATAGTCCAATTTACGTCCTTTAAGTTTGAAATTTTAAAATTTAATAAATAAATTTTCTAAAAATATCTTTAAATTTTTTAAAATATTATTAAAAATCTGAAAACATCATTAAAATTAAAAACTATAAAATGTGAAAAATAAAATTCAAAATGCCTTATTTAATTTTTTTTTAAATCTCATTAAATATTATAAAATGTGTAAAATAAAAATAAAAACAAAAAATTTTACAATTCAAAAAATCGAAAACGTTTAACTTAAAATTAAAAATCTCATTAAAAATTCTAAAAATCTCTTTATTTTTTTTAAAATGTGTAGATTAAATATTAAAAAATTTAAAAACCCATAAGAATAATAAAAATTATTAATATATCATTAAAAATCAGACTTGATTCGGACTCATCCGCCATTAAAGTTTTTCTCGAACTCATAATTTTTTTTGTATTCCACGCCTTGATTGATTGTAGAACCGTGTCAAATTCATTTTAATGAGGTTTTTAGAATTGTATAATTTTTAATTTTATTTTAAACATTTTTAAAATTTTAATTAATATATTTTTTATATTTAGAATTTTATGTTTTTATGAGATTTTTAGAAATTTTTTATTTTTAATTTCCAATATTTCAAATTTTTAGAATTTTAGATTTTTTAATTTTTTTTTTTAATTTTAGAATTTTTTATTTTTATTTTACACAATTTATAAATTTTAATGATATTTTTAGTTTTTAATGAGATTTTTAATTTTTTAAAGAATTTTTTAATTATTAATTTTCAAACTTAAAGGACGTAAATTGGACTGTTTGACCGGAATTTCAATTTTCCGGCGAAAAGGCATAAATTGGATCTAAAAGGACATAAATTGGACACCCTAGGACGTAAATTGAAAAAGTAAAAACTTAAAGGATATAAACTGGATTAGGCCTAAGTTACAGGACGTAAAATGAAATTTTCTCTATAACCATTACTCAAACTCATTAAGGTTGTGTTTGGATGGGGGAATTTGATTTGAGGAGACATTTTAAATGAAAGGAGTTAAAAATACATGAATTTCAAATGACATGGTTTTAGTGAGGATTTGAAATCCTTTCAATTTTAACTAAAAAAAGCTAAGTATTTGAAATTCATACATAATCCAAACAAATGGAGTGGATTTGGATGGTTGATTTAAAATCATAGATCAAAACCTTCCATCCAAATGAGTAATTGTGATAATTGAACTTTGAGTTAACTTCGTAAAATAATTTCATAGAAGATCGATGTCATTTATCATTAACTGTTCCTCAAGGGAACAGCTTTCCGGTGGGATTGAAAGATGAATAAATTGTTCTCCTCCGTCGATTAAAAATGTACTCAATTTTTTTGGCATGGATTTTAAGAAAAAATATATAAAAAGTATAGATAGATTGATTATTTTTATAAAAGGAAATTGATACATTTTGGTGTGAATCAAATAAAATAAATGAGTTTTTGGTTGATAGATAAATAAAAAAAGGCGGTGAGCATTGGATGGACGGATAGGGTAGTTATTAATTTAATTATTATGTGTGAATGGAGTAGGGTTTTGGCAATTAATAAAAAATGTAGGATGGGGGCATGTAATTGACCCCAAGTGTGAACGTGGCATGGATACGTACATTCCAACCATTATCCCCCAATAGAACTAAAAGCGTTGTTTATCTCCTCCCAATTAGGTGGGCCCACACTTGCAAAAACGCCTTTCTAGCAATTCACGAGATTGACCAATCTAACAACTTTCTTCGCGGGACCAATTACACGATAACGTGTCACTCTCCGTGGAAAGTTTTATTGATGGGATATTAATTATATTTTCAAAAAAATATATATTATCTCTCATGGAAAAATAAAAGGAAATTAAAAAAAGAATTAAGTTTCAAAATTTGAAGAAAAAAAATGACAAAGATGTGTGTAAAACAATCTAACATATTATTATAAGACTCGTGAATTTATAGAATTCTAACAAGATTTTTTTTAGAAAAAAGCACTATAATATGTTCACATACCATAGTGAAACTTCTGTCTTATGCTCTCTTCGTCTCGATTGCGCTTTAAAAATTTTATTTGTCTAGCTAGTTTGTGTATCCTTATTTAAATTTTTTTTTTTAACATCCATTATTTGTTTCTATCTTTTTTCCTAACTTTCTATCTTAATTTACTTCTTTTTCCTAGCTCTCTTTGTCTTTTAACTTTTCCACTCTATGTTTACAATTCTACATCAACACTCATTACCCATATAATATTATATATCTTCATTGTAAAGGGGAAATTTACTATGTCCAATTAATCTTTGTAAAAAGAGTATATTACATTGTCCCACGGAAGACTTTCTGAAAAACAAAAGAGATAGTGGAAAGGATGGAGAGAGATCGAACATATATAAAGAATTTGTCCAAAATTGAAAGTGGAATTAATATAAATATTATTGTACCAAAAATATTTAATTAACTCGATCAGACGTCCAATGAAATTCGAAAGAAGGATTAGTTGAGTACACGTATAAGCAATAAATAAATGTTCGAAAAGATAATTAAGCCCAAAGTAACAAGTCCAAAGAAGTTAAAAATGTACGTTTTCTTCGTGTCCATAAAAATTTAATTTAATTAGGTAGCCGCTATTTTATTTTATTTCTAAACCAAAACATTGTTTTGTAGGAACATATATTAATATTCTACTGACCTTTCTTTCAAATTAAACATAAGTCACATATCAAATATCAAAATAATGCCAGAAAAACACAGCTAACGTATATGGATAAGGAGTTAAGGAGCATAAAACATGTCACATGGATGTGCTACGTAAAGTACAATCAAAATAATTACAATCCTAATTAAGTTCAATGAGTTTATAGTCAAGATGAACTTAAATATATTACCCACATCCACATGCAATTATTCATTTCTTTAGGTTATATTTATGCATAATAATATATATGATCGTCTCAATAAGTTGCTAATTAGTAGTAATTACTTTCTTGTAGTAGTAATATATAGAGCCGCCTATATAGTTGTATGTGTATAAGGATCAAAAAGTAATTAAAGAGAATAAAATGTGTCTCGACTATTAGGAATATAATATTATAAAGATTTGTATCTTTTAATATTATGATTCATTCTTATCTCTTAGAATATTTAATGTAAATATTTATTCATATCTTGTAAATATAGATACACTTTGTATCTATAAATACATCTCTTGTAAACACTTTACAATCATTCAATGAAAATATAATTTCACTATTCATTGTTTCTCTATATGGTATTAGAGCCTCTCGGCTCACGCCTCTATCCCACCTAAACCCTCGTAATCGTTGTTCGATATTCTTCGTCGTACAAAACCCACGATTACCCCAACCTCATGAAGATAAGTTTCTTCTTCCCCCTCATGAAGACAAGTTTCTTCTTCCCCGTAATCGTTGTTCGACGTTCTTGTCGTACAAAACTCACGATTATCCCAACCTCAAGAAGACAAGTTTCTTCTTCCCCGTAATCGTTGTTCGACGTTCTTGTCGTACAAACCTCACGATTACCCTAACCTCAAGGAGACAAGTTTCTTCCTCCCCGTAATTGTTGTTCGATGTTCTTGTCGTACAAAATCCACAATTACCCCAACATCAACGAGTCATACGGCTAACGCCTCGATCCGAAACCCTCCCCTATAGTCGTTGCTCGACGTCCAGCGCCCCGTCCAAACTCCCGACTACCACCCTTAACCGTTGCTCGGCACCCAACACCGATCAAAACTCACGGTTGCAACCCTCTCACGGTAACCAATTTTGATTAAAACAACCGTGCACTCACGAGAAGCTTTCTTCTCCAAAATCTCCATCCATGGAAGCCCATGCAAACTCCCCAAGTAACCACACCCGTAGTTTTAGTAAAAACACCCCCTGCTAAAACTCTACTGTCATATTATTTCCGCCGCCCAATCTAATTAATCAAACCCCTCCCTTACCTATTGTCCCTACCCCACCCCCAACTTTTACAAATACACCCCCTCCCCAAAATATGCCAACTCTCGACGAGAACCCAACCCCTTTACTAAACTTGTTACCCACACTCCCTGTCTCGCCTCTGATGTTCAATGCATTTTGCAATTGACTACTATTTTATTCGAGATCTGATCAAGACTTATCAACTTCGAGTTTCACATGTTTCGTCTGCGGATCAACTTACTGATGCTCTTACCAAGCCACTTCCTCATTCTCGCCTACAACCACTTATGATCAAGATTGGACTCTCCTACGGTGCTCCATCTTGAGGGGGCGTATTAGGAATATAATATTATAAAGATTTGTATCTTTTAATATTATGATTCATTCTTATCTCTTAGTATATTTAATGTAAATATTTATCCATATCTTGTAAATATAGATACACTTTGTATCTATAAATACATCTCTTGTAAACACTTTACAATCATTCAATGAAAATATAATTTCACTATTCATTGTTTCTCTATATTACAAATTAATTTGAATAACATTTTCTAATACAAAATTTTAACTCTTTTGTGGACAAAATGTGTATTTATAACATTTAAAAACAATCTTTTGTGAATTGGATATATTGATTATTTTCCAAATACATGAATGATCATATATATATAATCAAACCATGCAATAAAATAGAATGATTTTTTTTTGTGCACATAAATTTGAATACACAGTACTCTATTCATTTTGGTTAAATTAATTTAAATGCGTAAATCAAATGTTGTAAGGGGTGAACAAAAGAGAATATATATTGTTCTTTAATTATTTTATTTTTTAAAATTTTATTAATTCTAAAGTTGGTAGAGTACTTGTGTTCTAAAGTCTCTACGAATAACTTTAGAAATTAATTTTGTGATATATAGTAATATAGGCTTTAATTTATGTGGTAGAGATGGATTATTTAGAATGGTTTACATAATGGACGAAAAAAGGACAAAAAAAAAAGAGTAATAATTATTTTACGTTACATAATTTTGTAAATTATTTAATTTACGTCCATTTACTTCATTCCTACAAATTATAAATAGTAACTTGTATTTTTTTTTTTTTTTTAATTCACATAACTATTGTTTTTTCACGCTATATATGCAAGTCGAGTTTGACCACTTTACAATTTTCGTCGATTTTTTATAACCTTTATGTGTACGTGACAAAAGCATTAGTGAAACAGTGCCGTTTTGGTGTCTCCAAAAAAATTGAACATTATTTAACCAATTTACCGAATTATGAAATGTAACTTTATTTGCTTAATTAGATTATTGCACTCAGAAGGTAGTTATACAGAACTTTATTTGCTTAGATTATTCATTCAATAGGTATTTTAATTTAAACTCACCTTACGAATACAAACCAACTATTATTTCATTTACGTAATAGTGATTAATTAATTAATCTCTGCCTCTTAATCTAAGTATTTTTTTTCTTTAACTTTTATATTTTAGAAGTAAGATTCAAATCAATTAAATTTTAAAAGTAAGATTCAAACTGTATTTTCTTCTATTTTCGTGTTCATGTATTTCTAAATATTGTTGTCTTTAGTTATAATATAGGAGTATCATGTTTTCTTTTTTTTCTCCTTAAAATATCATGCTTACCTAAAAAAAAATGCCTCCCACCGGCCACCGCCAACTGGGAAGTTATAGAAGAATAAGAAAATTCAGATATTATTAATTTATTACTATAGTATCTACAAGTCTTCACGCAACTTCATAGTATTGGATAAAGTGGGGTCCATCTTCGCCTTAAATTGGAGCTGGGCCCACATATATGGATAACATCTAATCCATCCGAAAGTCGACATAAACCTCAAATATGCTTTCAAAAACAATTTTTCACACTAAACGTGGCAAAATTCTATTGGAGCGTATGCATTGGTTGGCCACCGATTAAGTGCCACGTGTCATATGATCATCCTTTGTGAAAGAATTTTGTCTCATCAAAAAGTTCAAACTTGAGGGAGATAATTATTTTTTGTATATTAATTCATATTACTCTCCCTCAATTGTGGGTCGAATTATCATTTCTTATCCTTTTGAGGAGGAGACCCATCGAGTGGACAATTAAGATGGGTGAAATTGCTTTCAACAGGAATTGAACCCAGATCGTTTGTCTGGAGGCTCTGATACCATAAAAGAATTTGTTTTCATCTAAAAGTTCAAACTTGGAGAATTAATACTTGTATATTAATTCTTATTACATCGCGATACATGATAAATACAAGTCATGATACAACTGCAAATTTTATCACGTGGACAAACGACCCATTAAAGCATCCTTAAATTCACGCACTCCACGCTGATATGTGTCATCATCAATGTGAAAAATTCACATTTTTTACACGGATATATATAAATTTGAAAAACAATCGAAGTCGTGGAGTGTAGGTAATAGGTGATGATCCCAACACTAGAGAGATGTGCAACCTCTAAAGGGACCTATGAATCAACAATTGACGTCAAAACAACATGCCCAACCAAATCAAGATTCAAGGGAGGAGGAGGCTTCCCCGATAATGGGCCAACAAGAGGCACAAGAAAGTCAACAAGTCTTGGAAAGTATGCCTCAAAATCAGTGAGGTGGTCATGTTGGGAATAAAATGACATATGTTTTGATTAAATACCAAAACCCCCTGAGACACGCCTAAGTCAAGTTGATTGTGTTCTAAAGATGCTAGAACACATAGTATAAGGCTAAGATGAGAAACTGATATATTAGGCAGCTCTTAGATGATTAGATGCACATTGTGAGGGGGAACCTATGCTTTGAAGATTATCAAGATCAAGTCCCCTCAAGGCTCAAAATCTGGAACAAACACTAAGGACAAGCATACTCTATTGAAAACCAAATGCCTTGATCAGGAGAGTTGTCCAGAGAGATTGTATCCATGCAAAAACAAGGTTGTAAAGCTCAAAAGGACAAGGTTACTCAAATGTTCTGATCAGGAGAGTTGTACAGAGAGGTTAACTCTATGTGAAAACAAAAGCTCTGAAGCTAAGAGACCAAATATGCTGATCAGGAGAGTTGTCCCAGAAGAGTTGTCTCAACAAGCTTGAACCAGAACAAAGGTTCTAATGTTTGAAGGTCAACCATGCTGAAGAGTTAGAGACAACCATACCCTAAAGAACCTCAATACAACATGCTAAGATCACCTTGAAGTGAAGCAAAGGGAAAGAGCCAAGTCATCTGAAGAAGAGCAAGCCAACTTTGCTGATAAGCAAAACTGCTGATAGTGATAAGGAGAGTTGTCCATTTGATAAGGAATGTTGTCCTATCATTGGATCAACCTTCAGAAGCCATGTCCAAGTCTTAACAAGAAGTCAAACATTGGGAAAAGTGCTGCAGAATGAAGACAAAGTCTTAACAGCCGTTTATTACCCAAATAAGGACATGTCACTATCAAAAATCTGTCTTCCAGTTTGAAGAACTCAAGGAAGACATTTATAGCAATTTGAGACTGCCTCTCCAAAGGGCAAATCCTCAAATTTGTCTATAAATACAGAAGTGTGAAGACCATTTGAAAGAATTGAACTAGACCAACTACTAAGCCAACTATCCCACAAGCCAAAGTGCTTTCAAAGCTTTCAAAGAGACTATCTTAGTCTTCATACACTTCTCCTAAGTTGAACTTACTGTATATCCATACAAAGCTTAGAGAGATATCCTAATCCTTATACACTGATCTTCATTGTAAAGGATATCTCATTAGTTGGAACCTTACTTCAACCCTTACCTCTTTCAAGTGAGAAAGTGAGAAGGTTGTAGTAGTAGAAGTGGTAGGAGCTGACTGTTGAGAGAAGAACAATTCAGTTCTGAGTTGAGAAGAGGGTACTAGGACTCTAGACATCCTAGGGATCAATTCACCAAGGAGTGGTGTTTTTGATCAAGTGCACATTGGCACTATAAAACAAGGTAATTCCAAGAGTGAAGGAATTATCCTGTTAAATCAGGGAAAGTGGATGTAGGAGCTTGAGTCTCTGAACCACTATAACCTCTTGTGTTGATTTGATTTACAAGTACTCACATTCATTCAACACTGCACACAAAACTGATCCTTCAAAAGATACATATTCAAAGACTGTGCAAAAACTGTATTGGACAAGTTCCCTGAAACTAAACTGGATTGCATTGAACTGACTAAGTGATTTCAGAAACTAAAGGAGTCTAAACTTAAAGGGCCAACCACTATTCCGCACATATAACTCCCCTAGATACTTATTCAACTAAGTACTCAATAGTACTTAGTAGTTTGATTATCTTAGAAGAGTTAATCTTCTTCAGCAGAGTTGTCCAAGACAACATTGCTGATCTCTAGTTTGATCAAGTTTGAAAAGAATTTCCATACAAGTGTATTCCCCCCCCCCCCATACACTTGTTATATACTCCTTTCAGGACCAACAAGTGGTATCAGAGCAGGGGTTCAAAGACCACTGCTTCTGAAAATCCATATTGATTTTCAAAACTCACATATTTGTGTGGTCACTGAACTGATCTCTATCTGAAATCTCTTATCTGTTGACTGACTGGTTATTCTTGAGATATGGCCAACAACAATGTTGTTCCTCCACCTGCTGTTCAAGGATTGGACAACATGGCCACAAATCCAGTCAACCACATTTCACATCATAAACTGCCCACGTTTTCAATAGACAATTATGATTTCTGGAAAATTAGAATGAGGGCTCATCTTGCATCTCTTCACACTGACATGTTAAGAGTAATCACAAGAGGACCTTTTGTGTTTACTCAAACTAACCCCAGGGTAACAGATGAGCAAAGAGCAGATGTAAGGGAACTGATTCCCAAAGATGAGGATGACTTCACTCCTGATGAAAAGAGGAAAGATAATCTGAATTATCTTGCCATGAACACCCTCTACCAAACAATTCCAGATGCAGTCATGGGTAGAGTCTACCACTGCACCACAGCCAAAGAAATTTGGGATACTCTTGCTGAAATGTGTGAGGGTACAGAAAAGATCAAGGAGAACAAGCTCCAAGTTGATGTGCAAAAGTTTGAGCAATTCTCAATGGAAGCTGATGAGTCCATTGACAAGTTTGCTGGTAGATTCACTGATGTAATGAATGAAATCAACTCATTGGGCAAGGTGTACTCCAGGAGAGAGTTGGATTGAAGATCTTGAGAAGCCTCACTCAAAAGTGGGATGTCTATGCTGTGATGATGCAGAATACCAAAGATCTCTCATCCATGCCCATGCAACAAATTTTCTCAGAACTCAAAGCCTATGAGTTTGACCTCAATAGAAGAAAGCCTGTTGAGGAACCTTCAAATCCTACTAAGGGAGTGGCATTCAAGGCCAAAGTTGCTGAACCTGAAATGCAACCCACTCCCAGATCATCAAAGTCAGTCTCAAAGACTGAAATGAAGGAAGAACTAGCCTTGATGGCTAGAAGATTTGACAAGCTCAATACAAGGTTTGGTAGATACAAGAAATTCTACCAAGACAACAAATTCAGGAGAAGGTACAATTCCCCTGAAGATCAGGTCAAGGACAAAAAGCCTGAAGAGAAAAGATCAGAGGACAAGTACTCTGATAGGAGAAGGTCCAGTAGAGCTGACCCTTCATCATCTAAAGGAAGAGATGAATCCAAGAAGGATGATGATGAAGACATATGCTACAATTGCAAGAAGAAAGGGCACTTCCAGTATGACTGCCCTGAGTTGAGCTCTAAAGAAAGAAGAGAGAGGCAAGCTAAAAGAGATAGAAAGTTCACCAATAGAAAAGCCATGATGGCTGGTGAAGAATCTGATAGTGCTGAAAGCTTCAACTCTTCTAATGGACTGTTCTCAAACAGTGATGATGATGATGATGTGTGCAATATGGCTCTTGAAGATGATGAGGTATCCTCCACTTCTAGCTCACCATCACTTTTATCACTGAACACTAGTGAAGTTAACTTGAAACTTTCCTTTGGGAAGTTGATGGAAGATTTCACTAGATTACAAGAATTTCATGATAATTGTGTGAGAGAGAATGAAAGATTGGCTATTGAACTTGCCAAAAACTCTGAGGTAGCTGTTGATGTCAAATCTACTGAGTTGTATCAACAAGTCTTGAGAGAGCTTAAGGAAGCAAATCTCAGGATAGTTGACCAACAAAAGGAGATAGATGATCAACTACTCTCTCAGAAGAGAAAAGATTTTGAACTGAAAATTCTGAATGCCAAGTTTGAAAACCTCTCACATGAATATGATATTATTAAATCAAGTGAAGAGAGCCTGAAATTAAAGATGTCTGCTTTGAACAAATCCTCTAGGGCAATAGAGGAAATTCAGAGTTATCAAAGACCTATGGCTCAAAGAAGTGGATTAGGTTTTGATCCATTTGAATCTTCACCTTGTCTTAGTGTTGCTTCTATAAGTAACACTAAAAAAATCTTTGTTAAATCAGTGGCACAACAAGCTGAGAACGAAATAATTCAGCCACTGAACAAAGGAAAGGGAAAATTAACTGAAATGCCTACTCAAGTGCTTCAGGAGACTAGGCCCAAACCTTTGGAAAAGGTCAAGGCCCCTGAACACAAGAGGAATGTTGGTCAGCAGAGTAGACCCAATGGAAGGGCAACTCTACTGAACAATGTTCATAGGAGTTATCCAAGGTATAATCAGCCTAGGCCAACTCATCTGAGAAAGCCTCAGCTGAATAGACCTAAGGACAACTATCCTCAAAGGCAGAATAAAATGAGACAACCAAAACCCCTCATGCCAAAGGGTAATGGTCATAAAAATGCCTTTCCTCAAAGATTTCATCAAGCTGCACAAAGAACTCATAAGTTCAGGAGAATTGACAACTCCCCTGAAACTTACAGAGTTAACACATTCACACATACTTTCCCCAAGGCATTTAAGAGAAAGACAATGTATGTTGATGCACAAGGAAAACAACTTAGCCACCTTGAATCAATCAGGGTGATTAGGCAAGTTTGGGTTCCTAAAGGTACAGCTAACCTCTCAGGACCCAAAACTCAAAGGGTACCTAAACCTATCTAATTGCAGGTACCACTGGGCCACAAGAAGAGGAGTATGAGCAAAAAGACAACATGGTATCTTGACAGTGGATGCTCAAGGCACATGACTGGAAACAAGGAACTCCTCACTGATTTTATTGAAAAAGAAGGCCCAAATGTCACCTTTGGAGACAACTCACAAGCAACAACAAAAGGTTATGGTACTTTGATGATTGGTAACATCAAAGTAACCAATGTATCTTATGTAGCTGGTCTCAAATATAATCTCCTAAGTATCAGTCAATTCTGTGATAAAGATTTCAATGTTGAGTTCTCAAGTGGAAAATGTTTAATCAAGGATAAAACTCAACAAATTCTATTGACTGGGACTAGGAAAGGAAATGTGTATTTTGCAGACTGGGACAAGTCTACTGATGCTGCATGTTTCATTGCTAAGAGTACTAGTGAACAAAGTTGGTTATGGCACAAGAGGCTAAACCACCTGAACTTCAAATCAATGAACAAACTTGCTAGAAATGCATTAGTTAAAGGACTGCCTAATGAGGTTTTCATTAAAGAACATGTGTGTAAGCCATGTCAAGAAGGAAAACAGATTAAAGCCTCATTCAAAGGTAAACCAGTCATTTCTACTGAAAGGGTACTTGAACTTCTACACATGGATCTGTTTGGACCAATCACCCCTTCAAGCATAAATGGTAGGAAATACACATTGGTTGTAGTAGATGACTTCTCTAGGTTCACATGGGTAGTATTTCTCCTTAATAAGAAGGAAACACAAGTCAAACTACCTGAACTCCTTAAGAGACTGTCAAATGAGAAAAGCCTTAGCATTATCAAGATAAGATCTAATAAAGGCACTGAGTTCATAAATTCATACATCAATGAGTATTTCTCATCTAATGGGATAGCTCATGAAACCTCAGCAGCTAGAACTCCTCAGCAAAATGGAGTTGCAGAAAGAAGGAATAGAACCTTAAAAGAAGCTGCTAGAACCCTAATTGCTGATTCAAATTTACCTAAGAGGTTTTGGGCTGAAGCTATAAACACTGTATGCCATACTCAAAATAGATGTTTGATCACTAAGGGACAAAGCAAAACCCCTTATGAACTCTGGAAAGGAAGAATGCCTAAAGTGTCATACTTTCACATATTTGGTTGTAAGTGTTTCATTCACAATAATGGGAAAGAACAGTTGAAAGCCTTTGATAGTAAAGCTGATGAGAGAGTATTTCTTGGATACTCTCAAATCAGTAGAGCTTTCAGAGTCTACAACAAGAAAACTCTTATTGTGGAAGAAACACCTCATGTTGTGTTTGATGAATCTATTCATGAGTCCAGGAATGAATACCTGGAACCTGAAGAAATCACACAGAGGACAACCAGATTGAGCCTAAAAGACAAAGACTCTGAATTCATAGATGCTGTCCAAACCAACCTACCTGAAAAATTCACATTGGACAACAATCCTGAAGGCAACCTTCCTGAGACAAACCCCACTGATGGAAATGGTGAACTGAATGACCCAATCCCAGTTCACATCCAGGTAACAACTACCAATGAAGAAGTAGTTCCTGCTGAGGTAGTTAATGGGTCAAATAATCAAGGGGGAACTCAAAATGTTGAAAATACCAATGTTCCTGACATTGAGGACAACACCCCTGATTATGATCCTGAATTAGATCCTGCACTCAATTATCCTGAATTCTATAACACTGGTGACTCAACCTTAGTAGAGGACAACTCTACTGAAGGGATCAGAAAAAGAAGGACCTGGTTGTATGACCATCCTACTGATCTGATACTTGGTGACCCAAGTATAGGAGTCAAAACCAGAAGGTTTCATGGTGAAAGTGCTATGTTCTGTTGTTTCTTGTCAGAACAGGAACCAAAAGACATTGATGAAGCACTTCAAGATGCCAATTGGATCACAACAATGCAGGAAGAGCTCAACCAATTCACCAGAAATGAAGTATGGGAGCTGGTTGATAGACCTTCACATCAAGATGTTATTGGAACCAAGTGGGTGTTCAAGAACAAAAAGAATGAGAATGATGTGATTGTCAGAAACAAAGCAAGACTAGTGGCAAAAGGTTACTGCCAGCATGAAGGCATTGACTATGATGAGACCTTTGCACCTGTGGCAAGGCTAGAAGCAATAAGGCTCTTCCTAGCCTATGCAGCCCACAAGAGGTTCAAAGTGTACCAAATGGATGTCAAGAGTGCCTTTCTAAATGGAGTATTGAAAGAAGAAGTCTATGTGGAGCAACCACCAGGTTTTGAGGTTGGAAACCAAGTATACAGACTGAAGAAAGCTCTATATGGACTCAAGCAAGCCCCTAGGGCTTGGTATGACACACTGTCACAATTTCTCTTGGATCATGGATTCACTAAGGGAACTGTGGACAGAACACTCTTTAGAATCTCTGAAGGAGAGGACATCTTGCTTTTCCAAATTTATGTAGATGACATAATTTTTGGATCCCCTAATGAGAAGTTGTGTGAGAAGTTCTCCAAGCTCATGCAAAGCAAGTTTGAGATGTCCATGATGGGGTTGATGAATTTCTTTTTGGGTCTACAAGTCAAGCAATCTAAAGAAGGGATCTTCATCAACCAAGCCAAGTACACCAGAGAAATGATCAAAAAGTTTGGGTGTACATCAAGCAAGCCAGTAAGGATCCCAATGAACACAAATTGGAAGATGGATCCTGATGAGAGTGGTGTTCCAACCAACTCCACTGAGTATAGAGGAATAATTGGCTCACTCCTCTATCTTACTGCCAGCAGACCTGACATCACCTTTGCAGTAGGTGTTTGTGCAAGGTTTCAAACAAATCCTAAGAAAAACCACCTTGAGGCTGCAAAGAGGATCTTGAGGTACCTCAAAGGCACTGAAAATCTAGGCCTTTGGTACCCTGCTGATGACAACATTGAGTTAACTGGCTACTCAGATGCTGATTATGGAGGATGTAGAATTGACAGAAAGTCCACTTCAGGGACTTGTCAATTCTTGGGCAACAAACTCATATCTTGGTTTTCCAAGAAACAAAACACAGTGGCTACTTCCACCACTGAGGCTGAATATGTTGCCGCTGGAAGTTGTTGTGCCCAAATCCTTTGGCTGAGACAACAACTCAGAGACTACAAAGTCAACTCTACTGAAGTGCCAATATTCTGTGACAATAACAGTGCTATTGCCATATCACAGAATCATGTATTGCACACAAGATGCAAACATGTGGACATCAAGCATCACTTCATTAGAGATCATGTGGAGAAGAAGGATATCAAGTTGGTAAAGATCCACACAGATCATCAAAAAGCTGATATATTGACAAAGCCACTTGCAGAAGCAAGATTTCTGGAATTATCAGCAGAGTTGGGTCTACTTGATCCAGGGAAGTTGGACAAATGAGTCCAAAGGAGTTCATTCATTAAGGGGAAGTAAATTTCAAAGATCAGCAGAATTGGTCAAGTCTGCTGAAATTTAGAAAGATGACCTAAGTAATTCAGGACACTTGTCCATTGAATCTCAGGACAGTTGTCCACATCCTTTCAGGACACTTGTCCTAGTGGGGTCAGATAAGGTGTCCTAGCTATCAAACTAAATCTTGGTCTGATAAGCACCTATTTTTGGTGATCATTGTCTATTTCAAAATCTGTCCCATTGAAAATTCAGATTTCACCTTTTTGGGATTTAATTTGTCTCCCACCCAAGAGGTCATTTTCCATGCATTAAATGCCAAGATTTAACTCTTGTTTGCATTAAACTTTTTGGGACATGATCTATCTCGAGAATCCCCCAGCCTTAAACTAACATTAAAACTCCACCCACGTTTTGAATAAAACAGTTTTTCACTGTTACATTGGTTTTTGACGATTGGATCAAAATTGGACAACTCCTCTGAAGACAATCCTAGCCGTCCATTTTGATTTCCACTTTTGTTCACCTTTGAATTACACCAAGACTTCACCAACTCATTGACAAACATTCCTTTTAGAATATTCACAAGTCTTAAGACCCCCACAAACACTTCTTCCCCAAGTATTCGAAACCCTAGCTCAAATTTTCTTCAAAGTCTCTCAATCTCTCTCAAATTTTTCTCTGTAACCTTCAATGGCCCCCAAAGTTAGACCAGAGATGATCATTGATTTCTCTAACAAGGCTCTAGACCTTGATTTTGGATATTTAAGCAACAAAAACAATCTTCACTTTGAGCCAATAGTTTCTTTTGAAAGTGAAGATCCTGAGATTAAACCAACCCTGAGATGGTTGAGGAGAGCTGGATTACAAAAGTTTATGGAGGAAAGACCAAGTTCATGCTTGGAAAGCTACATGGCTGAGTTCTTTGCCTTTATCAAGTGGAGAGGTAAGCCTGAAGATGGTGAAGTTTCCACCAGATTGTCATATGTGGCTGAAGGAGAGGAGGAAGAGAGATTTCATAAAGTGAAATTCTCTTCAGAAGATCTTGAAGGAGCTTTTGGATTACCTTTTGAGGGAAGGAATCCAGAAGTTTATGGTACTGGACATGAAGATGAAATAGCTCAAGAATGGCTATTAGTACTAGGTCATCTCTCTTCAACACAAAACAAGAAGACTCTCAAGCCAGAATTTCTCAACCTCCTTGAGGTAGTTGCTAAGAGTCTCTTGAGCAATACTGGAAGCTTGGAGCAAGTCAGCCATCCAAGAATCAGAATTATGGCTGCAGTGATTGATGCTAGTGACAAGGGCATCAAGTTTGATTGGAGGACCTTCATCATGTCTGAGATGATGAAGGAAAAGGCTAAATTCAAAGTAAAATCACACAACAAGGTTGTGCTAGAAGGGAAACTCAAGTATTGCACCAGGGCAAGCTTGTTAATTGAAAGATTCTCCCATTATTCTCAAATGCAGACCTTTGCCAAACCCCTCCCAGCCCAAAAGATTCTGTTCAGAAAGTTCAGCAAGAAAACTGAGCAAAGAAGGATGTTTATGGCCAAACCTGCTGAAGAACAGGTTGAAGAAAAGCCTAAGATGAAGAAGAGAACCAAGGCCAGGGCTGTCAAAACAAGGAAAATGTCTCAATTATCTTCAAGAGAAGCCTCAGGAGCATCAGCTGAAGTTGATGAAGTGGCAGAAGAGGGAGTAAGTGTGCCTTCTGACCACTCAAAAGAGTTGAGGCTGAAATACAATGAGACAAGGCAAAAGAAGAAAGGTGATAAGAGAATCAAGGAAGTTGTCCCTGAGAAGGATGGTGAAGGCAGTGGGAGCAGTAGGGCTAGGAAGAGAAGGGCCAAGCCTACTGAGAAAGTGTTGGAGCTACAGGAAGAAAGGTCTCTTCAATTGGCTCTAAGAGAGAGCAGAGCTAAAAGCAGGACCAAATCCAAGTCAAGGACTAGCTCATCTGGTTCTGGAACTCCAGAATCCAAAGTCCCTGAAGGTCAACCTATAGAGGCCAACATCCCTGAAATTCAGAATCCTGAGCCCAACTCCCCTGAAACCCATGTTACGCCTTCCAACCAACCCATCACCCCTGTAGATCTCACTAAGAGATATTCTCCAGAAGGAAGTGTGCAAAGAAGTGGCATTGATGTGCTTGCAGATTTAGCAGTAGATGAGACAAGGCTTCTATCTCCCCTTGACTCATCCATGCTCAATTACTCAAAGCTTTTAGAACATGCACTCAATGAGCCAACTCCCCTGAGCAAAGCCCCTTCAGATTCATTGCTCTCTAAAGCAACTGAAGTACCTTCATTTGAGCCTAATCTTTCTGAAGCCAACCCTCCTGAATTTAACTTGCCTAAAGTTGCAGTTGTTGAAACCACAGCCCACTCCCCTATAGCCCAAAGTTCTCCATCTAGTGAGAATGAGAAGGAGTATACTTATGAAAGTATGCTCAGAGGTGGAGCCAAAGCCACTGTGGACAGCTTATACCCACAGCTTGCTGAATTTCCCAGAATTCAGAAAATGTTCCATGACTTGAGAATGCTAGTGGATGTCAAGGACAAAACATTGATGGAAATCTCTCAAGTCATCCAAGATAAGGGTGCTAATTGGTGGCAAGTAGAGGAGAGCAGATTGCTACATTTTGCTGGTGTGATGAAAACAAGATTCCTCACTGATGAGGAAGTTTTTGCAAAGTTGGTAGCTGAGAAGATCATTGAGGAGAAAGAGAGAAAAGCTAAGGGCATCAAACACCCTGACAGTAGCTCAAATGATGATGATTCCCCTGATGATCCTTCAAACCATTCAACTCTCAACCCTCCTGAAACCCCTCAAGCCAACCTCCTTGAACCTTCTCAACCCAAGTCTTCTGTAGCAGATAGACTTTCAAACCCTCCGAGAACCTACCATAGGAAAGGCTCTGTATCATCAGAGGTGTTGACCAAGGGTGGTAACACAACCAAAGACACATCTGCCAATGAAGGTTCATCTGAACCCAAGGCACAGCCTAAAGATGTTGAGGTTCCTATGTTAGAGGCTGGTTTGATTAAGGCCTATTCAGTGTCAGATGAGTTGGACACTGATCAGCCCTTAATCATTCAGGATGACTCAGTGGCTGCTGAAATAAGCACTATGATCTCCTCACAACTGCCATCTATGAACCTTGTTGAAGGTAAAGATGTTGCAGGTTTAGGAGAAGGGGTTGAAAAAGAAAGTAGAATTGAAAAATCAGAGGGAGTTATGGATGAAAGAGAGGTAGTCATAACTAAGATTGTGAGTGTACCACCATATGAGGGTGGAATAAGTGAGGAAGGACAGGTTATTCTTGAAGTCAAATCTGAACTTCAAGAATCCCTTGATGAAAGGAGGCCTGATTCCTTGGGTGAGAACATTATCTATGAAGGGAGAAAAGAACAAGTTGAAAATGAGAAGAAGACTGTTGATGTATCAGAGTCTTATACAAAAGAAATTGAGGGTGATGAGTGTTTATTTTCTAACTTGTTTGATCTGTCTAATATTGCAGGTATATCTTTTGACCAAATCTTTGCAGATGAGTTCCTAACAGATGCCCCTATCCAAGTAGATACAGGCTCAGCTCAAGCCTTGCTTGGAATGCAATCAGAGAAATTGGACTCCTTGGCTCATCAGGTCCAATCTGCTCATGCTGAAACTTCAGGAGCATTGAATGAGCAAGGAAGAACTCTAGCATCTGTAGAAATGAGGCTTACAGGCTCTGAGGATGTTGTGCTACCCACTCTGGAAGCAAGGATTAGTGGTGTGGAAACTGGTCTCCAAACCATTTCCACTGAAGTACAAAAAGCCAAATCCACCATGGAATCCATCTCAGAAGAGGTCAAGAAGGAACAAAAGTTGCTGAGAGACAATCATAATGCAAATGTCAAGGCTCTCAGACTAACTGTCAAACAAGCTCTTGGAAAGTAAACTGCATTGCAAAAGAAAAGAGCTGAAGAGCAAAGGCTAGCAATGGTGAAAGCAGCCTCTGAAAAATTTTCTCAAGAGGTATTGGCCAACATTGCTGAAGGTGCAGTGGCCAACCTCACTGAGCTCCTTAAAGCCCAACTGGATGCATCCCTGAAAGCAACCTTGGAGGAGGTTGTCCAACAAAAGATGAAGCCTGTTCTAGCTTTTCTCAGCTTGAGCAGTGATAGGATGCAAAATATACATGATGAAAATGTATATTTGTTGGAGGAAATGAAATCTCTAAACCGGGCCCAATCCCTAATGGCCACAACAATGAGTGAGCTAAAGCCCCAGTGCTTTGATGCTGCCAAAAAGGGGGAAAGGGAAAGAGCTAGAGCAAAAGGTGCCTTGGTGATTGGAAGCCCAGTCAAATGAAAAGACAAAGCTGCTGAAGGAAAAGGAAAAGAGCCTGCAGTGCTGAACTTGGAAGAACTGCATGAAGAAGAACAACTAGCACTTGCATTAAAAAATTCAATGGCATCAGCACAAGAAGAAAGGATGAGGCTACAGCAGAGACCAGGTGGTGAGGTGTCTGGTTTGGACAAAGATGCTGAAGGTGTCCAAACTAGAGGAAAGATCAACAAGGCAAAAGGAAAGAAAAGACAAGTTGAGACATTTACTGACTTTCCCAACAGCCTTGATCTTCCACCTGAATTCAGAATTGATGATGATGAGCCTACATCAAAGAAAGCCAAAGCTGCTGAAAAGCCCAAAACTGCTGAAAAGGAAAAGTCTTCTGAAATAGTCAATATTGCTGAAAGTGCCAAGTCCACTGAAGATATTGAAGAGCTATTTGCTGAAGGATTTGGACCTGAACCTAAGAAGAAGACAACTGTCCTAGCTCATGATCCATCAAAACTGTTTCATGAAGGGTATGGCAAAGACCCTGAAACACAACAGAAACTGGCCATGATGAGGGCCCAGGAGAAAATGGATTTGATGGATGAAGCACAAAGAGCAAGAGATAAGAGAAGAGCAAACTTTCAGAAACCAAGAAGAAGAAGAGCAACTTACAGCAAGATGAAGCCTCAACTTCTAGTCCCAATGGACCCCAAATATCCACACTTGGATAAATGGGTGCCAATTCAGCTGAATGATACATGGGAAGAGGCCAAAAGGGAGTTTGTCTATGACTACTATGTCATTGACAGATGGAATGGAGGAGATGCCAACTCTTCCTTTGCTGAGTTCATGATAGAATACTACAGAGAGTTATATCAACAACTACTTGCAGCTGCTGACATTGCAAGAATTGAACTCAATGCTCCCAAGCCTATCATCTACATGCCTCCAAAGCTTGATGGATGGATTGACCAGGCAAGGATCCTAAGGGAGTTCACAGAGATTCTTAAGCTGAACAAGATGACCCTTGGACCCAAAGGAACCAACCAGGAAGCCATGGAACTCAAGAAGAGAGTGTGGGCACAATATGGGATGGTGCCACCCAAAGAAGATGATCTCTAAAATGGCTAAGTCTTCCTGACTTTTATATGCTGAAATGGATAAATACTTAAGTTGGTTACTAATTTGTGTTTTGGTCAACTACTCTGAAGATGCTCAAGCTGCTGATATGATGTGCTCTAATGCCTAAATGCTGAATGACTTAAGAGTATATCATACTTTTGTAATAAATATGTGCTTAATTGTAATATCTCATGCTCTGATATGTTTTTGTTCAAACTATCAACATGCTGTAATGATTTTCATTTGAATGATAGTTGAACATATTTTGGATCTGAAAAACAAATCTCTCTATGCCTATTCTTGAAACCTATTTGCAACATGAATGGTGAGTACACTAACACATTTTCTTTCAGGGAAATTGACCTCAGTCATGACTTCTGAAGATAAATGTAACAGGTGTAGTCAAGTCACATTTGCATAAAATGTATAGGTTTTGGCATCATCAAAAAGGGGGAAATCGTTGGGAATAAAATGACATATGTTTTGATTAAATACCAAAACCCCCTGAGACATGCCTAAGTCAAGTTGATTGTGTTCTAAAGATGCTAGAAGACATAGTATAAGGCTAAGATGAGAAGCTGATATATTAGGCAGCTCTTAGATGATTAGATGCACATTGTGAGGGGGAACCTATGCTTTGAAGATTATCAAGATCAAGTCCCCTCAAGGCTCAAAATCTGGAACAAACACTAAGGACAAGCATACTCTATTGAAAACCAAATGCCTTGATCAGGAGAGTTGTCCAGAGAGATTGTATCCATGCAAAAACAAGGTTGTAAAGCTCAAAAGGACAAGGTTACTCAAATGTTCTGATCAGGAGAGTTGTACAGAGAGGTTAACTCTATGTGAAAACAAAAGCTCTGAAGCTAAGAGACCAAATATGCTGATCAGGAGAGTTGTCCCAGAAGAGTTGTCTCAACAAGCTTGAACCAGAACAAAGGTTCTAATGTTTGAAGGTCAACCATGCTGAAGAGTTAGAGACAACCATACCCTAAAGAACCTCAATACAACATGCTAAGATCACCTTGAAGTGAAGCAAAGGGAAAGAGCCAAGTCATCTGAAGAAGAGCAAGCCAACTTTGCTGATAAGCAAAACTGCTGATAGTGATAAGGAGAGTTGTCCATTTGATAAGGAATGTTGTCCTATCATTAGATCAACCTTCAGAAGCCATGTCCAAGTCTTAACAAGAAGTCAAACATTGGGAAAAGTGCTGCAGAATGAAGACAAAGTCTTAACAGCCGTTTATTACCCAAATAAGGACATGTCACTATAAAAAATCTGTCTTCTAGTTTGAAGAACTCAAGGAAGACATTTATAGCAATTTGAGACTGCCTCTCCAAAGGGCAAATCCTCAAATTTGTCTATAAATACAGAAGTGTGAAGACCATTTGAAAGAATTGAACTAGACCAACTACTAAGCCAACTATCCCACAAGCCAAAGTGCTTTCAAAGCTTTCAAAGAGACTATCTTAGTCTTCATACACTTCTCCTAAGTTGAACTTACTGTATATCCATACAAAGCTTAGAGAGATATCATAATCCTTATACACTGATCTTCATTGTAAAGGATATCTCATTAGTTGGAACCTTACTTCAACCCTTACCTCTTTCAAGTGAGAAAGTGAGAAGGTTGTAGTAGTAGAAGTGGTAGGAGCTGACTGTTGAGAGAAGAACAGTTCAGTTCTGAGTTGAGAAGAGGGTACTAGGACTCTAGACATCCTAGGGATCAATTCACCAAGGAGTGGTGTTTTTGATCAAGTGCACATTGGCACTATAAAACAAGTTAATTCCAAGAGTGAAGGAATTATCCTGTTAAATCAGGGAAAGTGGATGTAGGAGCTTGAGTCTCTGAACCACTATAACCTCTTGTGTTGATTTGATTTACAAGTACTCACATTCATTCAACACTGCACACAAAACTGATCCTTCAAAAGATACATATTCAAAGACTGTGCAAAAACTGTATTGGACAAGTTCCCTGAAACTAAACTGGATTGCATTGAACTGACTAAGTGATTTCAGAAACTAAAGGAGTCTAAACTTAAAGGGTAAACCACTATTCCGCACATATAACTCCCCTAGATACTTATTCAACTAAGTACTCAATAGTACTTAGTAGTTTGATTATCTTAGAAGAGTTAATCTTCTTCAGCAGAGTTGTCTAAGACAACATTGCTGATCTCTGGTTTGATCAAGTTTGAAAAGAATTTCCATACAAGTGTATTCCTCCCCCCCCCCCCCATACACTTGTTATATACTCCTTTCAGGACCAACAGGTCACCCATGGTGACGTCCGGATTGAGAGTGTCCAGATAAGCAAAAATGTGGATATCGGTCAATAATACATCATGTTGTTTTTGCATAAATGTAGAAGAAAAACTGAAGGGTTGCAACAATGTGGGGCTTGGGAAGGCCGAGCAAATCTGGGTCCATATGCAAGTAACGGGCGTCTGTTGCGGGGGGACGCACACCCTACGAGCTGGGCTATAGGGACCCGACTAAGCACTACAATAGGACCTCGTTAGAGTCGTCCTCAACAGCAACGAGATGACGCATATGGTTGTGGGATTGACTGTGTGGCAAGACGCAACCATGGTAGGGAGGAGTTACGATCTGGATTTGGGCGAGGGCAGAGGCGACGACCTGCTACGATTTAGTCTCGTGAAGGGCCCCAAGCGAAAGGCCAAGAGGTTGAGGCGTTGAACTAGAGGTTGTGGTATGTGAAGGTGTCGGCCGCCATAGGCGGTTGTGAGAGAAAAAAGACGCATAGTTTTAGAGGCCCTTGACGGAAATTGTTGCGGCCTAGGGTGGCCCACTGCCTGGAGGGACGGCTAGTCGACGGATGTGATGGAGAGGGTCACCGAAAGGTTAAGGGTGAACGAGCTGGGCAAAAGGTGAAAGGTTGTCGGCGGTCGAAATTAAGGTTCTAAAAGGTATATACAATACTCTCTCTTATACATAATATAAGTCGTTTTGACCCTTTTTTTTTTTGTAAATTATATGACGTTATACATTTTTTAATGTAAATTAATTGCATTTTTTTTAATTTTTTCTTAAAATCAATAAATATTTACATAAATGTGTTATTCATTTAATGAGAAGTACAAATATTAATTAAGATTTAAGAACAAAATGAGAAATTAATTATTTTCTTAATATATGTGAATTGATACAAAATGACTCATATGACTTATATCCCCTACTATACTAATAGGGAGTCGAGATTGCTTATGTGTCGTCTTCTGGTTGATTTTTCTTACGTGTCGTCTTCTGGTTAATTTTGTCTACGTGTCGTCTTCTGATTGATTTTGCCTAAATTATCAATATCAATTATATAATACCAATTTCAATGTTACTGATTGATTTTGCCTAAATAATTCAATATCAATTATGTAATACCAATTTCAATGTTACCGATTGATTTTGCCTAAATAATTCAATATCAATTAAAATTCATTTAAATTTGTAATGTTACTGATTTCCTAAATTATGTAATATCAATTTCTTCACAATTAATAATCCATTTTCCATTGATAGAATTTACTGAATTTTAATTCACTTATATACTAATAGGCATTTTTTAAGATTACTTTGCATATTAATTAAATGTTATATTAAAAAAAAATCGGTTTCATTCGGTTTTGCTTCTTAAATTTTTTGTTGAGTTTTTTAAATTATTTAAATATACAATATATTATAAATAATTATTTTTTATTGACATTTCGCGTAATATGGGATGCTTATTTGGTTTTGAACCAAAAGAAGTAAAAGATACTCCTTATTTTAATTGTCAATTTATTTTGCAATTTCACACCGAGACAACTCAGACAAGTAAATAGCCCCCACATTCACGAGTAAGTACGTGCCTACCTTATTTAATTCCCCAATGCTTTTAAACCCTTATCCATTCACAAAACAAATTAGCTGGCCATCACACTCCTTGTACGAATGTTTTTTATTGTGCCAACCAGGAAAATATTAATATAGTAATTCCTCCTTTTAAATTTTGGATGTAAATATTTTTATGTCTATTTAAATTTAACTTGCACATTTTTATAATTAAAATATTTATTCATTTTTTTATATAAACCATTAATATTCTTTAAAATTTGTAAAATGAAATTATAAATTCAAAATTTGGACCAGGGGTATTTAATACAAGCTTATTTATAGTACTATAAATATCTCATGTTGAATATGACATGAAAACCAACAATGGATTGCTCAATTAAATTAATTTAAATTTTGGACAGTAAATATTAGGCAATCGTAAGTCTTATCATAACATTGATTATCAATCTAATTTAGAATAATATAGGGATTATACATGTTTCATAGACTTATCAAGGTGATGTTTACTTCATAATTTAAATCAGTTTTAGATTATAAAATTATACATCGATTTTAAATTAAGATTTAAAAATTAATTTTAATTAAATTTGATATTAATTTCTCTAGACAATAATATAATAATACAGTAATACAATAATTATTAATAATAAAGTGCATAATTATACTCCATTCAATAGAAAATCCAACTATAATTTTGGATGAATGAAAATAATAAACAAGTTTACACTACAAAAACGCATGTTTTTGCCGACGGATGTATACCGACGAATTTCCTTTCCGACGGCTGTACCGACGGAATTCAAAGTCAGAAGACTCTGCCGACGGAATTCAATTTCCGTCGGCTTTCCCGACGGGATACCGACGGATATGCCGACGGACACTCAGAACTCTCTACACGGTGTCGTTTTTGGGTCACCGGCCGACGGATCGTTCCGTCGGTATTGTAAATATTCCGTCGGTAACCGACCCGCATTAACTAACCGCCTTCTTGATCGACTCCCAAAATTAAATGTGGTCATTACCGACGGATATTTCCGTCGGTAACCGACCCGCAATAACTACCATAATTAATCTGGTCATTACCGACGGAAATATCCGTCGGTAAAGGCAATTTTTTTTTTTGTATATAAACTGAAGAACAGATTACAGAAACCCTCCCTCCTCCCTCCTCCCTCCCCACTCTTTCCTTCTTCATCTTCATCGCGCGAAGAAGAGGCTCGGCCGAGGTGATCTCTCGACTCGATTAGAAAATCTATACGGTACGCTTTCTTAATTTGTTAGTAATTAATTTTTAAGTTATATATGTATTGCCTATAATTATGAATTAAATTGCATGTGTTAATTTAAATTGTTATATAGATTAATATGAAATTAATTGTTTGTAGTTGATGTATATAGTTAATTATTTTGAATGTATGTAGTTGATATATCTAATTAATTAGTTGATATTGTAAGTGGATAATTGCCTATATGTATAGCTAGCTAGTTGATGTATATAGTTATTTATAATAAATTGATGTGATTTGTTAAGATCGATATTGCATGTTTTGCATAATTGATGTTATATATATAATTGATATTATTGTTGAATTTGTATATACGTTGGAGTGGAGTTAATTACATAATTAAATTATGATATTGTACGTTATAATTAGCTAGATTAATATTGTTGATTTACTAATTATGAAATTATTGATTAAATTAGGGGCTTTGTTAATTATATTAGGAAATTGTTATTTTAAAGTTAGAAAAAATTGTTACTAAATTTATTAGGTTATAGATTGTTAATTAAAATAGAAAATTGTTAATTAAAGTTGAAAATTATTGAATAAATTAGTTATTGTTGAATAAAATAGGAAATTAGTTATTGTTGAATAAAATAGGAAATTATTTATTAAAATAGGTTATTATTGATTAAATTAGGTTTTTATTAAATTTTAATTTATTAGATTATTGTTTTTTATTAAATTAAGAAATTTATTATTAATTAATTAGTATTATATATATAATTTATTAATTTAAATGTTTAAATTAAATAGATGACTGGAAATGGTGCTGGTGCCTCTGGTGGCTCGGGATCTCACGGGGCCTCCGGGTCACGTAGCCGATCGAGGAAGAGTCGATCCAAACTTAGACCCGAGGCGCCGGCGCCTACACTGTCACGAACACCATTATCGTCGCCTCCGCCACCCATTCCACACCCGTCGCCTGATCAGTCGTCGTCTCATTCGTCTGTCCGGGACCATCCTGCTGTTCCTGCTCAGGATGGTCGGGAGCGCGTTTGGGCTACAAGTGGAGGAGTGTAAGTAATTAAATACTTTTATTGTTTAATAATTAATAATTAATTAATTTCACATTCGTTTTAATTTATAATGTGTTTTGTTTGTTAATTAATGTCACAGATTGTTACCTGGTAACGAGGTCTCCAGGGCATGCACGATTGCTTTTGGCTCTTTACCGATCTCTGCGGGTGCATATACCTGGTCGAAGGTCCCAAAACCAAAAAAGTTGGCGTACTTCGAGGAATTTCAGGTAGTAATTAATTACTTAATTATTTAATTAATGTTTGTTAATTTGTTCAATAATAAACAATTTATTATATGTGCAGAAACAAACCACTTGGGATCGGAATATGTACTCAGACCAGGCTATGTTCAGGTATTTCTGTAAATCGGCGCAACAGCGGTATAAGGATTTAATGTACGAATGGAGAATGGCATGGCGGCGCGATGGGACGACGCAGAGCTTGGGTAAGGATGATAATGATGTTGTGTTGTGGGATTCATTGACGAGGGAGTGGCTGCATCCGGAGTACATCAGGAAGTGTGAGATTGCTAAGGCCAACCGGAGATCCGACGATGGGGGTGGGATGTCCAGGCATCGGACTGGAGCCCGGTCCATCCTTGAGCAGTCGATGGTCATTGTAAGTGTTTATTAATTTTTTAATTAATTTCAATAAATTTAATTATATATTTAATATATATAATACATAAATTAAATTATTAGGAACGGGATACGGGGCGTGTACCCACTCACTTGGACCGGATGAGCATTGCTCATCCGTTTAATGCTGAAACACAGCAATCCACATACGGGCGCACAACTAACCTCCACGTAAGTAATAAAATTGTTTAATTAAATACATTTTTTATAATTTATTCTATTAATTTAAAATTATTAATTATGTAGTTGGAGATGAACCGGAGGATTGCCGAGATCGGAACTCAAGTCGACCCTACTCAACCCGGAACCAGCAGTGCCCCTACAGTCGAGGAGGTGGACCGGGCTTATTTGGAAGTTGCCCCCACCACCCGCGGACGAGTTCTGGGCCTTGGTCGTATGAGCGCTGATGTCATTTCCGGCGCTGGTCCGTCCCAGACGGCATCGCAGGGTTCCGTATCTTCCACCCCAACTCCTGATGTGACGATGGCACAATTCAACCATTACATGCATGTGATGCATGTGAATATGGGTCGAGAGATGGGGTGGTCGGACGAGAGGATCGAGGAGGTTTATCGGAGAACCATGCAAGCTCCTCCACCGACGGCCAACGTGAACGTGCCTGTTCCCCCAGCCCCCTCAGCCCCCGCAGCCCCCGCAGCCCCCTCCCCCTATGTCCCGACCATGCAGCACGATGATGACGACATCATTGGTCAGTTCGTTGGCAACGATAACGACATTAATGATATATTCTACTATGGTCAATGAGTGACTTTGAATAATTTTTTTTTTTTATGTGTTTAACAATTTTATTTTTATGTCTCGTAGAACTATTTACTTTTATGTCTCGTAGAACTATTTATTTTTTATCTGCATTTTTGTTGAACTATTTACTTTTATGTTTAAGTATCAGTTGTTTAATTTTAGTTATGTGTGTTTTATGTGTTAAGAATGTGTATATTTAAATTTGGATGTTTTATGTGATAGATAAACAACATTTTCATTGAAAATTGCCTTGAAGAAAGGCTGTTGTTGTGGTTACATTACATGCATACACTTAACATTACATAAACTTAGCAATACATATTAGAGACATAAACTTAGGATTACATCCAACCTATAAACTTGAACACATAGGGTAGAACACAGAATACTATGGCCACAACAAGAAAGTTCCTCTGCTTCTTTAGCTCTTCAACTTTTCCAGCTTCAAATCCTAATTCTGAGGTTAGTTGGTCAGATGTATCCTTATACATATCCCCAACTAGTTGCACATGATTCAACTTGTTGTTGAGCTCTTGATTTTCAAGCAAAAGTGAGTCAATTCTCCTCACCATGCCCGGAAACATTCCGTGTGAACTCGTTCCTTGTCCGTGAATTTCGTGTTCATCGGCCCAAACAAAAAAGGAGCATCCATTACCATTTAGTGAATCTGGGCAAGTATAAAATAGTCTACCTCTGCTTCTTTCTTGCTTCGACATGCACACACGAGCTTCTTTTCCACAATGGCATACCACAATTTTCATGGATGTCGAAGATGAAGACATGAGTTTCTGTATTTTTTTAAATTTTGATGTTTGTGAAGAAGTAGGTTGTTTTGAGTGTGGTTGGAGTGTTAAGAATACGTAGTTAAATTTTTTTTTATACGCGTTTTTACCGACGGAAAGTGATTCCGTCGGTATTGAACATGTGTCAATACCGACGGAATTTCCGTCGGTAATGTAAATACCGACTGAAAATTGGTCAACGGAATCTGACTGATTTGACATACATTTGAAATATGTGTTACCGACTGAAATTATCCGTCGGTATTGGCAATACCGACGGAATTTCGGCGCGTGATATACCGACGGACTGACATTTCCGTCGGCATGTAGTATTGAAAAACATTCCAGAACCTCAAAACACGCGAAAATTTTTAGTGTGGAGCAAAAAATTTGGATTGGAGCGAAAATTTAAGGTATGTTTTATAGTGTGTAATTTTAATTTGGTGTTTAGTTTTTTAGTGTGTAATTTTACTACATAATTTTTACTTTTAGTGTTTAATTTTTAGTGTGTAATTTTATTTTGGTCAAATTGTTTAACAGATGGAATTGCCGGATCGTCGGTGGATGTATTGTACT
The DNA here is from genome assembly GCA_963675135.1 of Galeopsis tetrahit. Lineage (NCBI taxonomy): Eukaryota > Viridiplantae > Streptophyta > Magnoliopsida > Lamiales > Lamiaceae > Galeopsis > Galeopsis tetrahit. Next base: position 7,383,977 of record OY776126.1, read on the forward strand.
CCTAGGCTCGTTTTAGGAAATGTGAATGTTGAATTTTATGATAAACTCGTGTCATTTGTTGAATTTGCAAAGCTACACCCACATTACATGTCTGAGGATTGTATTAGGTGTCCGTGTAATGCTAAGAAATGTAGGAATAGATCATTTAAAAGCATTGATGAAGTCTTATGCCACGTTATTATGAATGGGTTCGTTGATAATTACTATAATTGGACAAGTCATGGCGAACAACGGTGGCCTTATAATTTTGATCAAGTCTTGTACTATTACACTACTGCAATTTATGAACAACCCGTACACGTTGAGCATGTCGGCACCAGTAACGATCAAGAGTTTGGGGTGGAAGAACCCGATATGTATCAAACAATGGTGATGGAAGCCGGTATGTCAAATATAGAGGAGGAACCAACGGATGAAGCATTTCAGTTTTATGAGATGCTCAAATTAGTCGATCAAGATTTGTACCCAGGGTGTGATTCTCATTCTCAGTTGTCATTTAATGCTCGACTTATGGCTATCAAGACGGAGAACAAGCTATCTAACAGAGCATATGAGCAAATGACACAATTATGCAGTGAGATTTGTCCTGTCGATAATAAAGTACCTACGACGTTTCATCAGAGCAAACAACTGATGAAGAATATGGGTTTGCCGGTTGAGAAAATTGATTGTTGTGTGAATGGTTGCATGTTATACTGGGGTGATGACGATAGCGATCTTCTTATGTGTAGAATGTGTGGCCATCCCCGGTACGTACAAAGAGCCACGACGGAAGGGACCAGGTGGTCAATCGAGCAAGACAAAAAAGAAAGTGCCACACAAGAGGATGTATTATCTTCCTATCATTCCTCGTTTAATGAGATTGTTTCAATCTAGTGCTACAGCTCAACACATGACGTGGCATGCAAGAAATTCTGAAGATACTGAGGCTGGGGATATGAGACATCCGTCCGACTCTGAAGCCTGGAAACACCTTGATAATGTGTTTCCAGGATTTGCTTGTGAACCGAGGAATGTGAGATTAGGCTTGAGTACTGATGGTTTTGCACCGTTTGGGAGTTATGGAAAGAAGTATTCTTTGTGGCCGGTGATACTGACTCCGTATAATCTACCTCCATGGATGTGCATGAAACCTCAAACAATGTTTCTGACTGTATTGGTGCCAGGTCCGTCGAATCCAAAGCATAAACTTGATGTTTATCTCCAGCCTCTTATTAAAGACTTGATCTTCCTATGGGATAACGGAGTCCAAACGTATGATGTTTCTAGGAAACAGAACTTCACGATGCGTGCTGCTTTATTGTGGACCATTAGCGACTTTCCTGCATATGCTATGTTGTCCGGGTGGAGTACAGCCGGAAAGCAAGCTTGTCCGTATTGTATGGAATATTCTGAAGCTTTCAGTCTCCTGAAGAGTAGAAAAGTTTCATGGTTCGATAATCACCGAAGGTTTTTACCTCGAGATCATCCATTTCGAAGGATAAGGTGGACTTCACGAAGAATAGAACACTCACAAACAATCGACCGCCCCTTCGAAATGGTATTTTATACATTTATTTTAACATGTTTTTTTGGGTTACATTTATTCTAACATTTATTAATCGTACAGGACAAAGTCTGTTACATGAGATTGAGTGGACGGGTTTGAAAAAAACTACGGAGGAAAATGCAGAAGAACACAACAAAGGAATCCCAGGTAACTGGAAGAAAAAGAGTATTTTTTGGGACTTGCCATATTGGAGTTCACTATTGCTCCGACACAATTTGGATGTCATGCACATTGAGAAGAATGTGTTTGACAACGTGTTTCACACAATCATGAACACAGAAGGCAAGACGAAAGATACTCCAAAGTCCAGGGAAGAGTTGAACACTATCTGTCGCCGTGATGAGTTAGAACAGGATACCCGTACAGGTAAATATCCAAAGGCTTGCTACACACTAGATAAGGCACAAAAACAGGAATTGTGTAGGTGGATTAAAGAGTTAAGATTTCCAGACGGCTACGTGTCAAACATGAGTCGATGCGTAGACACAACAAAAGGTAAAGTTGCAGGGATGAAGAGTCATGATTGTCATGTTTTTATGCAGCGCTTGATACCTATTGCGTTTCGAGAATTTCTTCCTCTGAATGTGTGGAGGGCTGTCACTGAATTAAGTCTCTTTTTTAGAGATTTAACGTCTACAACAATCAAGGTTGATGATATGAATCGTTTGGAACGAGACATTCCAGTTATTTTGTGTAAGTTGGAACGTTTTTTCCCACCTAGCTTCTTTGACTCGATGGAACACTTACCTGTTCACTTAGCGTATGAAGCTAGGATTTGTGGTCCAGTGCAGTACAGGTGGATGTACCCATTTGAGAGGTGAACAATTCTATTTCTCTCATTTAATTAGTTTTTAGTAAATGGAGCCTTATTTTAATTTGTTAACTATTATAATTTTAGGTATCTCCACAACTTGAAGCGCAATGCTAAACAGAAGGCAAACGTCGAAGCATCGATTGTTAATGCGTATTTGAATGAAGAGGTTGGCATGTTTTGTTCATATTATTTTGAAGACCATGTCAACACGAGGATCAGGAATGAACCACGTAACTTCGATGGTAGAGGTACGCAACAAGAAGTCGATGGCATGCTCTCTGTATTCAAGTCTAAGGGGCGACCTATAGGAAAAGCCACTGAACGATATTGGTCAACACACACAGAGGCTGAAATAGCACAAACGTACGTGTTATTGAATTGTGATGAAGTTCAGCCTTACATTGAGTAAGTATTTCATATATTTATCATCTAATTAAATAGCACTAAACGTGCGTCATTTATCATCTAATTGTGTTGTGAATTATTAGGATGTATACACAAGAACTACGACATGCAGATCAAAACATCTCAGATAGAGACATAGATACTAGTCTTCAACGTCAATTTGCCCGATGGTTCCAACGTTATGTGAGTATCATTAATTGAATTTTACGTGAACAAATAATTGTTTTGATTAATGTTAATTTTAACTGTACGTATAGGGACAATCGCACGATTTTCAGAGCCGGTTCTTACAGGATCTCAGCAAAGGACCACTACGTCGTGTGAGGACTTACAACGGCTATATTGTGAAAGGCTACAGGTTTCATACATCAGAGTATGCATCAACAAGAACGACTAACAACAGTGGTGTTTGTCTTAGGGGTGCGAATTACAATGCAGATGCAAGTGATTACTTTGGGGTGTTGCACGAAGTCGTTGAAATTGAATATCCGGGATATCCAGTGAAAACCGTAATGTTGTTCAAGTGCTATTGGTTTGACACATCCCCTTTAGGAACCAAAATTCATCCGGAGTACAAGCTTGTGGATGTTAATTCGAAAAGGAAGTATAGCGGGGATGATCCGTTTGTATTTGCCTCTCAGGTATCTCAAGTCTACTACTGCACGTATCCAGGAGCTGGAAAACGTAATAGATCAGAATGGCACGCTGTTTGCAAAGTGAAGGCAAGGTCAATGGTGGAGGTCCCCCAAAAGGAAAACAACGATGAAGATGAACCTCCGTTTCAAATGGAACAAATAGAGAATCAAACTGAAGTGTTTGCGGGAGATTTTATTCTTTCGGTAGACTTGACGGCTGCAAATCCACAATTGATTGTTATTGAAAACGATAGTGGACATGAGGAGGAGGATGAACATGACGAGGGGGAGGATGAAGAAGATGAGGATGAAGAAGATGAGGAGGAAGAGGAAGATGTGTCAAATAATGAAAATGAAGACGAAGATGAATATTAAATTAATGTAACCTAGCTATTTTATTTTGTACAATTTATAAGATTTCATTATTTATCATTTGGTTATAACTTATAATTTAATTATTTATCATTTGGTTATTTTATTAATTAACTTATAATTTAATTTAATTATTTATCATTTGGTTATAAAAATCAAATGGCGACGGAACATATCCGTCGCCATTTCCGTCGCTAACGGCAACGAGCCAAAGCCGACCGAAATATCCGTCGCCATTTCCGTCGCTAACGGCAACGAGCCAAAGCCGACAGAAATATCCGTCGCCATTTCCGTCGCTAACGACAACGAGCCAAAGCCGACCGAAATATCCGTCGCCATTTCCGTCGCTAATGGCAACGAGCCAAAGCCGACCGAAATATCCGTCGCCATTTCCGTCGCTAACGGCAACGAGTCAAAACCGACCGAAAATTCTGTCGCCATTTCCGTCGCTAACGGCAACGAGCCAAAGCCGACCGAAATATCCGTCGCCATTTCCGTCGGCATTTCCGAATATAAATGCAACTTTCTCTCATTTCACGCGTATTTTCCCTCAAACTCTCTATGTCTCTCCCTCTCCCTCTCCCTCTTCCCCTCCCCCACTCCACCTCCACCTCCTTTCCGAATGTAAAGCCTCCTTGCCGTGGTCGCGGCCGCCGCCCATCCTCCCTACCTGCAGTCGTCTCCAAGAATGCCGTCGCCCACCGCCTCCTCTGTCGTCGCCCACCGCCTCCTCTGCCGTCGCCGTCTTCATATAAAAGGTACGTTTTTTTGCCCACCGACGTCAACGTCTTCTACTGGACGAACGGTACTTGTTATTTTTTGTTTGATTTTAATATTTTCTCTTTTCATGTAAATTAAGATTATGACATGTGCTTTGTGCTTTGTATCTATATATGCTTTGTGCTTTGTATCTTAAAAATCATTTCACCGAATTTGATTTTCTTATGATTATGTTTTCCTTTCGATTTGGATCGATGATGCATTGTTGAAGGCCTAATCACTTGATAAAAAAATCAGTTTATCAGATTTTATTAATAATTATTCCTTGAATTATTGATTTATTTATTGTACTCTAAATCTCTTATCTTTGAACTACCAGCATGACCGAAACTATGCGAGCCTAATGAAGTTACTTGATTTCTGTTGAGGTATGTTCAATTTTTATGATAATTTAATTTATGTTTAAATCTATAAAATGACAATTGAATCTTGATTCTTTGGAATTGATTTTGAAATGGTAGGGATGGAGTCGAGTCAGCGAAGGACAATTTAATATACTCCACGGTACGTATTAATATACTCACATTCTTGTTAAATTATTTCTCATATAAGTTTTTGTTAATTTTTAATATATTGTTTTAATATTTCACAGAGCTTTTTCAAGCATTCTAGTGAGGGGTATAGTTGTCATAATAAGTAGCAAAATTCTATTTGCTTCTTACTTGATCGATCCGCTGCCAATTCCGGAACACCATTCGATGCCTTAGCACGATTTTGTTTATTCTATTGAATGTAATGTAGATGTAATGTAGATTTGTGTATTGAACTATTTAAGCAATTTTGATCGTGTATTGAATTTTGATCATGTATTGAATTTTAATCAATTATGTAAGCAATCGGGATCGGGTCGGATCCCGATCGCAAATAAATTTTTTTTTTAAAATTGTTGGTACTTACCGACGGACTATTCCGTCGGTGTAGCGTCGGTAATACCGACGGGCGAGCCGACGGAATTCCGTTTTTTTTAAAAACATTTAATACGTACCGACGGAAAATTCCGTCGGTAAATTAAAATAATAAAATTTAAGTCCAACATATACCGACGGATCTACCGACGGAATATTGATTTGGGATCCGTCGGTAAAGGCGACCCGGTTTGAAAACTTGGTTTGAAAACGGGTTGGCTTGAATGCCGACGGAATTGATTCCGTCGGTACAGGCGACCCGGTTTGAAAACGGGTTGGTTTGAATCCGTCGGGAATCCGTCGGTATATACCGACGGACGCATATTTTCCGTCGGTAACCACTACCGACCAATTCATCGACGACGGATAAAATCCGTCGGTATATCCGTCGGTAAGAGCCAATACCGACTGAATAACCGTCGGTAAAACACCTCTTTTTTGTAGTGTTATGTTACGGTCTGAATTTACCTGAATTCCGAACTCTAATCTAGTGCATGTCATATCCTTAGCTTGCCACGTCCAATACCTTATCATATACTCTTGAAAAAATTACTACTGGAGTACTTAAATTAAGATAAAAATATACAAGTAAAATATGATAAACAATTTTTTTTATTATTTTAATTATACATAGTTCATATATACAGAGTGTTGCTCAATATATGAAGGCCTGACACCACCGACGTATAAATAGTACGTACTGATCGTTTCTATTAGTATTATATTACTCGTCTAATTTAATTATTTTAGTTTTTTTAATTGTTTTTTTTAAATAATATTTTTACCTACAATATTTTATTCCTACTCTTTTTTTTTTTTTGACGGGAAATAAAAATAGATTAATTAAACAGTCACTAAATCGGTATAAATATCCGGCTCAATATGATCGAGCGGATACAACATCCAAAACAAATTCGGTAATGCATGAAAAATCAAAGAACTTTAAACGATGGACAACTCTATTGCCTATTTTTCAAGTTCAAGAGAACGAAATGAAATTAAAATTACTTATTTATTTTATTTATAAATAATTATTTTATTAATAAATAGATCTAGATCTACAATACTTCATCATACTTCTAATCTTTTTATTTTATATATAAACGAATAATATTTATTAAAATGTACACTTGAAAAACATGAAAAATTATATGAAAATTTTCATATATAAAATATATATAGTTAATTAACATAAAATGAGAAAAACTTATAGGTAGTAATCTATAAATTTTTAAAAATAATATTAACTAGATATATTTCATGGTAAAATATTTGAGGTTAACAAATTAGATGTAATGTAGTTAAACGGAAGAAGTAATTAGTAATTACCTAGGATACCTATATATTTTTTTGTTTTGGATAAGAATTGCTTTACCATGCATGTCTAAAACAAAGATCATATATGAAGCACCATCTTTCGGCTATCCAAACTCATTCTACGACTCTGACTTTTTGGTTGAGTTGTCGGGCTTGTCGCTGCCTTTTCAATAAATATAATTAATATTTTTTTTATACATTCATTTATTTTAATATTATATTTTTTATGTGATTTCGTTATATACATCATTTATGTGTTATCGAAAAATAAACACATGTATCTAATTGTAAAACTTTAAAAAGTAGTGTATCGAATTGATAAACACGTCGTGATATATATATATATTTTGTAATTAACCTTTTATTTTAATACCCCTTAAAAATCTTGTAAAAACAAATTTATACATTATACGTACATAAACGGAGGGAGTACTGTATTTGTTTTCGCACTATTTTATTTATTATGGGCAGAGCCGAGTTTTATTAAAATAATTTAAAAGCTAATTTCGTTTCTTTGATATTGATGGTATATTTCGATAATAATCCTGTAAAATAAAATTTGGGGGAAGTGGACAAATATTATAAAACAATTAAATTTGATAGAAAAATATCTAGGGGAGATGGAAGTGGACTTTACTTGTGGTTCCTAAACGGAAGCAGCGTCCTTGGAAAAAACATTGAACAATAACGGATATGGATTGGATAATTTCAAAATGTATGGTTTGAAAATCGCAATTAATAAATCACACAAATTTGGCAGGAAATTGACCCAAAAACGTGTTATCGTGGCATTATAATTTTCAATATATATCTTCGAAAGTGTGTGTGTCCGAATCTATAAAAAGATTTTGTGGTGGGGTCACAATTTTCAATTTGCATTATCCTTTACGAGATATGTATCAACAATCCTACTACCCCAACCACGTGTACAACACACATGTCATTGTCCTTGTAAAGTTCTGGTTCATTTGATTTTTTTTTTTTAATTATTTATTTCCTGCTAGATTAAAAGAATTTATTTGAAAAAAATGTAAGGAGTTGGTCGTAAATTTCATACTTTCCGTCTTATTTGAAATGTCATGCATTAAGTCAATAATGATAATTATAATAGTAACGATAAATTAAGTCACTGGGAATATTGAAAATTAATAAATTGATAGGGCCGAATTACTATTTTAATTATTATTTTTTCTAAATATAATTATTTTGGAAACATAAATTAATTAAATTATTTTGTCGGCCAAAATAAAATCTTGGTATGTATACTTATTTTTAGGGGAAATTTTGTAAAGTTTTATGTATAAAGTAAGAAATGAGTTGACTTTTGGGTGCATTAAAAGTAATGCAATTTTATGTAAAAATAGAATATTGTGAGAGTAGTTTATAAATAGTTTTTCATTTTAAATATGTAAAAGTTATTTTGGGTTGTTAAAAAAAAATAGTGGAAAAATTATTGTGCAATGGAATGATAAATCAAATTATAGAAAATTGAACAAATTTGGTAGCCTGGGATGTTCTCGCTCATCATTTACTCCATCAATTTTAACATAGGTTCATTTTGAATAATTCTTTATATAGGTTTTGTTTCCAATTAAAATCAGTTCTAAACCAAAACAATATTCTCTAGCAATTGTGAATAAACATAAAAAAGGGTCAAACATAACTTTGAAGTTGCAATTCTATCACAAAAGGAAAATTCAAGATTAGTTGATATAGAAAATTGATTATTATTACTATAACAAGTTTAATGCCTAATACCTAGCCCCGCCCCCCCCCCCCCCCCCCTCCCCCCTCCTTTGGTTTACTTTGAATAATTCTTTGTATAAGTTTTATTTTTGATCAAAATCAATTCTAAACTAAAATAATATTCCCTAGCAATTTTGGATAAATATAAAAAGGGTCAAATATGACTTTGAAGTTGTAATGCTATCACAAAAGGAAAATCCAAGATGCACTAGCTAGTTTTGATTCGTTCATATGAAATACTAGTTTATTACTATGACAAGTTTAATGCCTAATACCTATTTTTATTTTTATTTTGAAGCAAAATACGTAATATTTTTATAAATGGCAAATTTGACGTTCCATTCCAAAGGTGTAGGTTTAATTATTTAAGCTTGAAATAACTTTTATCTGAAAATTACAATCATATTACTCAACTTACAAAATATTATTAGTCATAATTAATTAAAGATTTATCACTCAACTGTAGAAACAATTCAAGTTAATGATTTGTTAAGTATTTTGATACAACACATGTAAGAACTATATATATCTTGATTAGTCGAGAAGTGATTAAAGTCTATTTACATGAACAATTGTCTATTTTCGAAATATTTATTTGATTGTTCAGATATATAGCTAGTGATATTATTATTATTATTATTATCAAGCAAAATCAACATCAAATCAACTACAGTATATAGTTTAGAGCAGAGTCGTGGAAGTTAATAACACACTTTTATAGTATAGTCGAGTCCTTGTTAGCGTGCTGTGCTGCCTTATCTTGGTGCAACTTTACGTTGTGGAATGTATTTTTTAAATTAAATTAAAGCCACATAAATCCAAATTATGAAAAAGTAATTTACGAAAAAGATAATTGTTGGGTAATATTCCTTGGTATAAAACCCCAATTGCATTGGCCTAATACAGTTCTTTGAATATTCGATGGTGGAATTGTTTTGAACGATTATCATTATATTATGTTTATTATCCAACATCAACTAATACACCAGTCAAGACTATATTTCGTTGCTTCTAACGAAAGATATTTATTCCTCTTTTGATCAATTTCTCTTTTAAATTTTATTATATTATATTTTTCTCTCTTTCAATCAAATCACTTTTAATACATTACTTATTCTATTATATTTCTTAACATTCGTGTTCAAAACTCATATAAAACTTTGATGAGACGAAATAAGTATTATCCTTAAATTTTAAAATTGCTTTTAAAAGTAAAAGGCGTTCATAGGAATAGGATTAGGATGTTTGCCGACGTCTCTTAAAAGATGACAAAATATTCAAACTTGGAAGATGCATGTCCTGTGTTCGGTCGAATTAGAAAAGGACATCAATTCCAAAATAAAAATATTACAAATTCAAATATGAACCCACCGCATTAAGGCTCCCTATAGAGATGACTATTATTTATTGAAAAATTCAGACTAAAATTCTTTGAAAATAAAATTAAAACTCTCGGCCTTCCTTTTGCACTTTAAATAAAAAAAAATTACAGTTTTATCTAAATTATCCAAAAAACTCCGGAGTAAAATAAACCTTAAAAAAATAAATAAAAAACCATTGTTAACAAGGCTGTGCTAGAATTATGGAGAGTGTGAATAGTAAAATTTGAGCGTGTAAATATTTATGGTTAAACATGTGGTGTAAAACATAATTGGGGGGTTTGTTTATTTTGGTAGATAATCTGGCCCATTAAATTCCAAACCAACGCCATTGCATTCTTTCATTCTTATCCTCATTCCTTCTTCCATGCCACCTTCAAATAATCAATAATAATATATCTTCTTCTCTTCATAATATAAATAAAAAAAATTATCCAAATTTCATTCATTTCCTTCTCTCACCTCAAATTAAACTTGTAATTCTATGTTATCATCTTCATGAAGCACATTCTTTTCGTTTTCAACACTCTCCGATGATGATTAAATCACACACTCACACACACTCAGACGCCGCAAATTAACAAACCGCATTTTTTTTTTCATTCGGTTTTCTGTGTTCAAATCCAAGAGTTTTACGAGGTTCGTTCTGGGTTTTCGATTATGTTGTCGAGATCTTACTTCAATCTGTTGAATCTTGACGACTACTCGAGTGATCGGACTCGGATCCCGAGAGTGATTTCCATGGCTGGGGTGATTTCTGATTACGAAGACGGGAGCAATGCGCGGAGCCCTGAATCCGACACACGTTCCGCCACCGGAGAAAGGCGAATAATCGTGGCTAATCAGCTTCCGTTGAAGGCGTCGAGGGATTCAACCAGCAAATGGGAATTCGATTGGGATAGAGATGCCCTAGTTCTTCAATTAAGAGACGGATTTCCCCCAAATGTGGAGGTCGTATATGTGGGGTGTTTGGGAGTGGAGATTGATCCATCGGAGCAAGAGGAAGTGGCCCAATTACTGTTTGATAAGTTCAGATGCGTCCCCACTTTCCTGCCGTCGGATTTGATCAACAAGTTTTACCACGGTTTCTGCAAACATTATCTATGGCCCCTGTTTCATTATATGCTGCCCTTGACGCCTAATTATGGAGTCAGTTTTGATAAGGCCATGTGGCAGGCGTATGTATCAGCAAACAAGATTTTTGCAGACAAAGTGATGGAGGTGATCAATCCAGATGAGGATTATGTGTGGGTCCATGATTATCATCTCATGATCCTGCCTACTTTCTTGAGGAAGAGACATCACAGGGTAAAACTTGGATTTTTCCTTCATAATCTTTTTCCTTCATCTGAAATTTATCGAACACTGCCAGTTAGGGAGGAGATTTTGAGGGCCCTTTTGAATTGTGATCTTGTAGGATTCCAAACTTTTGATTATGCTAGGCATTTTTTGTCATGTTGTAGTAGGATGCTTGGATTGGACTATCAATCCAAAAGGGGTTATATTGGGTTGGATTATTATGGCAGAACTGTTAGTATAAAAATCCTCCCTGTTGGAATTCATATGGGTCAAATCAAATCTATTATGTCTGTACCAGATACTGCACATAAGGTTAAAGAATTGAAGAAGGAATATGATGGGAAAATTGTGTTTTTGGGTGTAGATGATATGGACATGTTTAAGGGCATAAGTTTGAAGTTTATGGCATTTGGACAGCTTTTAGATGAGAATCCTAGCTATGCTGGGACTGCTGTCCTTGTTCAGATCATGAATGCTCCCAGGAGTATGGGCAAGGATATTCAGGATGTTCAAAATGAGATCAATAAAGTTGCTGATGAAATTAACCGAAAACACGGGACCCACGGTTATCAGCCCATTGTTTTTGTGAATGGCCCTGTCTCTTTTCAAGATAAAGTTGCATACTTTGTGATTTCTGAGTGTGTTGTGGTGAATGCTGTTAGGGATGGTATGAATTTAGTCCCTTATAAGTATACTATATGCAGAGAGGGAAGCCCCGATTTAGACAAGGCATTGGGAGTCGATTCTGCTTCGCCGAAGAGAAGTGTCATTATTGTGTCTGAATTCATTGGATGTTCTCCATCACTTAGTGGCGCTATACGGGTCAATCCTTGGAATATTAATAGTGTGGCTGATGCAATGCTTTTGGGTATAACAATGGAGAATTCGGAGAAAGAATTAAGGCACGAGAAGCATTACAAGTACATAGCGTCTCATGATGTTGCCTATTGGTCTAGGAGTTTCAATCAGGATCTTGAGAGAGCTTGTGGTGAGCATTATAGGAAGAGGTGTTGGGGCATTGGGTTCGGTCTGAACTCGAGAGTTGTTGCATTGGGTCCTAATTTTAGGAAGCTTTCGGTTGAGCACATTGTTTCTGCTTATAACAGCACAAATAGAAGGCTTATCCTACTCGATTATGATGGGACGATGATGGCTCAGGATAGAGTGGACAAATCTCCAAGCCCTGAAGTTATTTCGGTCTTGAACAGTTTATGCAACGACCCCAAAAACATTGTGTTCATTGTTAGTGGAAGAGGAAGGGATTCACTTAGCAAATGGTTTTCTGAATGTGAGAAACTCGGGCTATCTGCTGAGCATGGTTTTTTCATCCGGTAAATTCAAGCTCTTTTGAGAGATTAGAGTTTTTTTTTTTTGTATTTTCAACTTACTTTTCTTGTCTTCTTTTAGGTGGAGTAAGAATTCTGAGTGGGAATCCTGCCGGTTGCCTGTAGACTTGGATTGGAAAAATATAGTCGTCCCAATAATGGAGCATTACACAGAAGCCACAGACGGTTCATCGATAGAGCAGAAGGAGAGTGCTATAGTGTGGCACCATCAAGAAGCAGACCCTGATTTTGGCTCGTGGCAAGCAAAAGAGCTTCTCAATCACTTGGAAAGTGTACTTGCTAACGACCCTGTTGTAGTAAAAACGGGCCAGCAGATAGTCGAGGTGAAACCACAGGTATACCTCTAATATCTTTGGATGATTTTGAATCTTTAATTTAAATAATTATAGAATGTCTTCTTTTTCTTGTTTATAATATTATAAACTGATTGCAGGGGGTGAGCAAAGGTGGGGTGGTGCAGAGTCTAATGGAAACAATTAGAAATACGGGAAAACAAGCAGACTTTGTTTTGTGCATAGGCGATGATAGATCGGATGAGGAAATGTTTGAGGCTATTGCAAGTTCAGTTGCAAACCACTCGTTGCCTGATACAACAGAAGTATTTGCTTGCACGGTTGGTCAAAAACCAAGCATGGCCAAGTATTACCTTGATGATACAGTCGACGTCATCAAAATGCTACAAGGCCTTTCTGCTGCTTCAGAAAACCAGCTATCGAAGAAGCAGCATCAGCAGCACGTCTCTTTTGAAGGATCAGCTTGTTGATATCTATACTAGTTGAATGACTGAAACTTGATCTAGTTTCTAGACACGAAAACAGCTCTCTGTGTACATATGATGATGATACGTGTGTTCTTGGTGGATCTTACCTTAGGAAAAAAAGAATGTATCGTTGTTGCATTCGTAGCTCGATGATACTGGGTATAGATCCTTTTCTTTATTTTCACAATACTTTTCTTCAGTTATACTACATTTTTTTGTTTAATGTCTAGCTTCAATGACTATTGAATTGCAATCCTTATCACCAGGCAAATCAATGTAAAACAGATCGTTTTCTCAACCTTGTACAAAAAATTACAAAATCCAACCATTATCAACTCTTGCATCTTTTAAGTTGGTAATGGTAGGGGATCCACTAATTCAACATTTCTAATAAAATCTTGAATTGAGCCTTTTATTTTAGAGGATTATTATTATATAAGTTTCTTAAAATAATTTTAGAGGAAATTAGAAAAAATATTTTAGAGGAAATTAGAAAAAATAATTTTAGGGCAAACGAAGTGGGGCGGGCTACCAAAACCTCAACCCAACCCACAAAGAGGCGGGCCGTGAGTTTCGACGGGTCTTACTACATCCTCAATTTTAAATCTATTATCATAATCTAAAATATAACAATGTAACTTTAACTAGAAGGTCGAAAAGAGCGGGCTGACCCGCCCCCAACCCACGTTCCAAACGGGGCGGTCCCTATAGGCCCGCTTCCTAATGGGCTAAGAAAAACTGAGTCCAACCCGTATTTTTTTTATGGCGGAGTTTAACATCTCTAACTAAAATGTTGAAAAATTAAACACAAAAATTTATATGATAATTAAGTTAAATTTGAAAGCAAAAATTTGTGGGTCAGGCTCGGGTTAACGCGAGTCAACACGGGTCAAATTTAATTAAAATATAATATATTTTTCGTTTTCAAATGTGTTTTACTACATGATCAAAACTATGTTACATTCAAAAAAAATCTGGACACTTAATTTTTTTGACAAATTCTTCAGAATATATTTTGTCATGTATTAGTACACTTTTAATTTTGTAGTGATAATATTTTGATCTTACTTACTGTGAACAACCTGAATTATATTTAATGTATTCATGAATTTTAGATTATCAAATAAATTTCTAAATAATTTATAATTGGTCCATAATGAAAATTCATCAACTTAAATGCAATCTAAACGTTCTCGACAAAGAAATATAATCCAAAGTAAATTCTTATGAAAATCATAAAACGACGAATAAATTGATACGGAAATAATAGAATACAAAAGTAATTTGGGTCTTTGGATTAATGAGCCGCCGCTGGTCAAGCATGTGGACTGTGACTTAATTAGGTTAATAAACAACTTCTTGAATCTCGCTATTATTATTCTTTCCCCAAAAAATAATCTAAAAAATATCTCACCATATTCTAAGTCCCAGAACCAATCAGGCCTACATCTCTGCACACACTTCCTTTTCACCAATTCTTTTAATGGTTTCTGCAAATCTGCCTTGTCAGTAATCAAACTTAGTATCATGATCAAGAATGTTTGCTTTAATTGTGATTAATTAGTCAGCCTCAGTACTAGTATTCTTTTACTTCATAATCATATACATATCGTTGAGAGAGAGAGATTTGGTTTCATGCCTTGTGATAATGGAAGTGAAGAACGAGAAGCTTGTGAGGTATGTTACTACTCTTTACTAGGTGGGTTTATGGTATAACTCTCTTTTCTTTTCAAGAGTCGAGGAAACAATGGTGACTGATGATGAAACAGTCGGAAATATCTAATTGAACTCTGAAAATCGTGGGAATTTACAATGTTCCTCTTTTCGAAAAGATCTGATTGTATTTCAGTTGAGCAAAAAAGAGTCGCCATCTTCGTTTCCCCATGGTTTAGTTTTCTTTAAATGTTGTTGCTACTTTCCCCTTTGAGTAGCATACTTTGTTGGGCTTCGCTGAAATTGTGATTGAGCTTCTAAACTTGATTATCCTCAAGAAACTCGTAAATCTCATAGTTAATTCATCTGAAATTTTCAGAGGGGGTGTACTAATTTCTTTCAATGTAACCTAGGTTTTATTCTGATGAGAAGCAACCAAACAGATTCATGTCATGGGGAGGGAAAACCGATTCACCCGAAGTGGAGAAATCAACAGCAAGCCGCAAATTGACGCATTCCCAATTAAATTCCGATGGAAAATGGAGGATTACTGATTCCCTCAAGTTTGGTGGTTCCAAAGTGTTACCTAAGTGTCAGGAGCCTTGGCACAAGCACATTCTTGATCCTGGTAGTGAGATTGTGCTCAATTGGAACAGGGTTTTCATAGTTTCTTGCTTATTGGCACTTTTTGTAGACCCATTGTATTTTTACTTGCCAAGTATTGGAGGGAATAAGGGTTCTTGGTGTGCTAAAACAGATTACAAGTTGCGAATAGTTGCTACATTTTTCCGCACCATTCCCGATCTTTTCTATCTATTGCATGTGGCCATTAAGTTTAGGACAGCATATGTGGCTCCAAGTTCTCGTGTATTTGGTAGGGGTGAGCTTGTAATGGATCCCAAGAAAATTGCCCGAAGATATTTAAGATCAGACTTCTTCATTGATCTAGTTGCTACATTGCCTCTGCCTCAGGTACTCCCTCTGGGTCTAGTTGTAATTTCAACTTTGTGTTGATAAGTGCATTGTGTCTAATATGTCTCCTGTTATATTTTGTCCTTCAACACAACTTTGCTGTTGGAAACTTGGAATGAGTTCTTCAGCTTTAACTTAAGGATGTGTTTCTTTCTTTGTTTGTTTGTTTTATTTTTTTTGCTTCCCTGTAGGATGACTAGAAGTGTGTAAATGCTCTAGGTTTAAACTTGGTATCTGGTAGCTTAGGTATGTGATGTTGTTCTCTATCTGCTGTTTCAGTGAAAATAAAATCACATTTCAGATATTTCATAATTCTTACTGAAGGCAGCATTATCATGGAGAAGAGAAGACGATTACCTTACATGATTCCTCGCATTGGCCTCAGTGAACCTAGATAGTACCAATTTTGTTAACGAACATTTGCAATAAAACTTGTAATGAGGTTTCTGGGAATTGGTTGGAATAAGGGTTTTACAAGAATTAGCAATGCAATATAAAATGTTAGTGAGTTGTATGCTGATGTAGACAATAGATGTTTAAAATCCTTAACTACTAAAGATTTTTCTGAATCAGTAGAAAATAAAGATCATTGTGTACCATTTTGTTTGATTTAGGGAGAAAGCTTCGGTATTATCCAGGACAACTTTACCATGTGGTGAGTAGGACAATACGTGAGTGACGAAACAACTTCTTATCTCGATTTTTACACACTAAACAGAGTATGAGAACTGCTTCATAGCACTTTCAAAATTTTGATTACAAAATTCTACTAGTCTTTGAGTTCTCGCGTAGATATATTTATAACATGTTGATGGAGTCCCTTGAAATCAAGGAAAATAACTGATCTACTCTACAAGATGGAAGGTTTGCTTGAACTTTATCTGACTGTGTCACTGTTTACTGCATTAACAAGAAATGATGCAAAATGTGTGACTATTCTTATTATGGGAAGGATGGAATATATCTTAAGTGTTCACATTGGCAGCTTTATCCATTTGTTTTGGGGCCTGGTCTATGGCTCGAGTCATAGTCTTTGCGTATGTTCTGAACTAAAATCTAGAAGTAGTTATTATGAGATGTGAAGCTTGTTATAAGCTTCATTCTAGTATTGCATATGGACAATGCGTACAGAAGGTAGTCTGATATGTGTGAAGGCTTGTATGAAACTGTGCTCTATGTCGACTTGGTTGTGAAGCTTTTGAGAACCAAGTTTATATTAGTTTTTGTTTTAATTGTACCATAACTATTAACTACGGTTCTGCTATGTGTGAATTCCATTTTTCAGCTCTCTGAAGTTTGACTTTATATGTTACAGATTGTAGTCTGGTTCATCATACCAGCTTCAAGGACCCACCGGACAAATCATAACAACAACGCCCTTGCTCTGATTGTATTATTCCAATATATTCCCAGGTTATACCTAATTTTCCCATTGAGTTCTCAAATTATAAAAGCAACTGGAGTTGTCACCAAAACTGCTTGGGCTGGGGCTGCCTACAATTTGCTACTCTACATGCTCGCAAGCCATGTATGTAATACTTCTTTAGTTGCATTTTATCTTTAAATGTTTTGTTCAGTAAATTTGAGGTGAGTTATTGCTTGCATTTTATATAGGTCCTGGGTGCATCATGGTATGTACTGTCCGTTGATCGTTACTTGTCTTGCTTGAAATCAATATGCAAGAGAGAAGAGACCCCCACGAAATGTTTGCTTGAATACTTGACTTGTGATGCTTCTGAGAGTATGCAACAACGCAACATTTGGATAAAGAACACGACCGTCTTCCAAAGTTGTGATCCTAATGAGGATATCACATTCAAATTTGGAATTTTTGAGAATGCTGTCACCAAACAAGTTGTATCTTCAAGTTTTATGCGAAAGTACTTTTATTGCTTATGGTGGGGCTTACAGAACTTAAGGTACATTCTTGATTTTCACACATTATTATGCTCTTACCACTATTCGATGACACACATGTTATCTGCAGTTCGTACGGGCAGAACTTGTCAACCAGCACGTTTATCGGGGAGACTTCATTTTCCATCACCATTGCCATTGTGGGTCTTGTTTTATTCGCACATCTGATCGGAAATATGCAGGTCCCATTTCATATTTCAACTTTAAACAACCCTCCCTCTGTGAAGTCCTCTATACAAATACCATTCATGTCTAAATCTTTTGATTTATCCCCATCTGCAGACATACTTGCAGTCTCTAACATTAAGGCTGGAGGAATGGAGACTTAAAAGACGAGACACTGAGGAATGGATGAGACATCGTCAACTTCCTGAAGATCTGAGGAAACGTGCTAGGCGCTTCGTTCAATATAAGTGGCTTGCAACACGAGGAGTAGACGAAGAATCTATTTTGCGTGGTTTGCCTGCTGATCTTAGTCGTGATATTCAGCGTCACCTCTGCTTGGATCTTGTCAGACGCGTATGTTTCTCCATCACTTCCTTATTTTCGCACCATAAACGTTCGATTCTTGTATTTTGTTATCTTTAATACATGACACGTTATAATATTAAATTGTGATGTCATTTAAAACACCTAAGTGGAAGCTGACTTTACCATCATCTGCAATTGTTTGTTTTTCTCTAGGTCCCCTTTTTCTCACAGATGGACGATCAGCTACTGGATGCAATATGCGAGCGATTAGTTTCTTCGTTGAGCACAGAGGGTACGTACATTGTTCGTGAGGGGGACCCAGTAACAGAAATGCTCTTCATAATCAGAGGTCGACTGGAGAGCTGCACGACAAACGGGGGTCGAACGGGTTTCTTCAACTCGATAACCCTAAGACCTGGAGATTTTTGTGGAGAGGAGCTGCTTGCTTGGGCATTACTCCCAAAATCAGCTCTCAACTTGCCTTCTTCAACAAGAACAGTTAAAGCGCTGATTGAAGTCGAAGCTTTTGCTCTACGAGCTGAAGATCTCAAGTTTGTCGCCAATCAATTTAGAAGGCTCCACAGCAAGAAGTTGCAGCACACCTTCCGGTTTTACTCTCATCACTGGAGGACATGGGCAGCCTGCTTTATACAGGTTGCCTGGAGAAGATATAAACGGCGAAAGATGGCCAATGATCTTGCCAGAATGGAGTCGTTTGTATCGATTAAACAAGAAGATGAGGAGGAACGGGATCCATCAATTCCCATAAAATCGAACTTGGGAGTCACTATACTTGCTTCAAGATTTGCTGCCAATACAAGAAGAGGTAGAGCTCACAAGATTAAAGACGTAGTAGTAGATTTGCCAAAACTACCCAAACCTGAAGAACCCAACTTTGAAGATGATGAACCAGATGATTGATTGATTTAGTCATCTGCACAAGCTAAGAGAACGATAACAATGATACAATCTAAATGAGCAACAATTTGAGGAAATATCATAAAAAAAAAAAAAAAAAAAAAAAAAGAGCAATGATATGTGTATCTTTAGATTGCTAATTAATCAATTGCAGAATTTACAAATGGATTGTCACAATCTTTTCAATTAACGTTGTATTCTTCTGTACACTCGACGACTCAATACTTGTCGTTGTCATAAAACTGAATAGTCTTGTATTTCTGGGAAATGATCTCAGCCTGAACTTTTCTAGCGGTATCAGTTGCACAACCAACAAGAATGAGAACTGAGGTACCCGCGAATCCTCTGAAAGCCGTAAGGTGTGTAGCTTGTTCGATCACAGCAGGGCCAGCAGCAAGAATTGCCAAAAATGCAGAACCCAGAACTGATATTCGGCTCAGAACCTGCAGCCCCGTACATAAGCATATTTGTTGGGAAATATATATGGGATTGAAAAAGATGATAATTTTTCTTGGATATTTGAGCATCAGCCATCATCAGATGTCAAGAAAAATCTATGTAAACCAATAAAACCAAATTTTAAAAAAAAAAAAAAATTACCGTTTTGATAAAAAGAGCGGTGCTTTTTCCAGGTCGGACAAGGGGGATGGAAGCGCCTTGCCTCTTCAACTGCTCGCTGACATCATCAGGGTCCAATTGGAGAAAGGTGTAGTAGTAATTGAAGAATGCTATCATCAAAATGTTTGTTGGCAAGTACAGTGGACCTGAAATAATACGTTCCTATCAACTCCTTAGCAATTATATATCTATAGCTATTTTTCACAATATATGCTTTATCTTGAAAACTTTTATTCTTATAATAATTTTGCAGCACATAAACAGGACAAGAAGCATATTAGTTAATTTAGCATACCCCCAGGATTTAAACCTACAGCAGCCTTCTTCAGAAAATTGACACCAGTAAAGCGCGCAAGAGTTCCTGGAAGAGCTAGGGATGAAGTAGAGAAGATGATTGGCATCACTCCGGAACTATTTACCTGTTAATTACCAACTATATTACTACAAACACAATTTGTGAACAAGAAATTCCAGTAAAAATGCTAATTACTGTACTCAAAATTACAGGGAGAAACTGAAATTAATGATCAAACGCAACTAAAGATAATTTAAAGGGAATTAACATCAGAAACGGATCTCACAAACCTTAAAGGGTAAGTAAGCAGATTTTTCAGGGCCCCCAGCTCCACTGTTATATCTAGAGGCATAATTGAGCGGAATTTTTCTCTCTGCTTCCTGAAACGTCATAAACAACTCCAATTAATTCACTGCACGTTAATGTTGGAATTTTCGACGAGTAAAAAGTAACAAGTACCTGAACATATACAATGCTAAGGACAAGCAGGAAGAACGAAACAACGATGCCAATGAGTCCAACATAGTTACCATCTTGAAATGCTTCTGCAACTGTCCTCCCAAAGGATGCTGGCAAGTAGGAGATGATATTGGTGAAGATTAAAAGAGAGGTACCGTTTCCTAGTTTTAAGTCGGTAATTCTTTCTCCAATATAAGTTGTGAAAACTGATCCAAGAGTCAGTAAAATAATAGATGAGACGGCCCACTCAGTACTGAAGTCATTGACATAAGGACGAAGATACAATACTTGCCCAATTGCCTGCCATAAAATCAATTAATGAAACATAGTTATATCCATTGTCAAACAAAAGAATGCCTTTCCTCCCAATTTTTTTTTGGCATAATGTCTCAAAAGGTACTTAAACTTTTGTTTTGACAGGGTCCTAAACTATTTTTTGTTTTAAAAAGCCCTTCAAGTATAAAAAATTTATTTCATGAGCTCTCTCAAGAAGAAAATTGACAAAATTCTTTGATTCACCGTAATGGTCCCGTTAAATAATGTATGTGTCAGCTTTATTTAATTTTAATTATATGCAAAAATAGATTTCACAGTCCATTTTAGGTACCCACCTGAAGTATTGGTGTTAAAAACAACTTGCACAAAACACATCATGATATTAATAAAATTAACACACATAATTTAACGGGACCATTAAGATAAATCGAAAAATTCCATCAATACTTGAAGGGTTTTTTAAAACAAAAAATATTTTAAGACCCTATTGAAACAAAAGCTGATAGTTTAGGGATCTATTGATGATTTATTCCCAAAAACAATTATGCACACACACACACAACAACAATTTGCAGAGAATCTGAAAATCGGGTAAGAAAGAATACCTGCACTACTGCAAAGCCAACAGATGCATAGCGAGTATACTGCAACACTTTCTTTCTTCCAGCCTCACCTTCTCGTTTTTGGAGTTCTTGCAACTTGGGGTAGATTTGAGTGAGAAGCTGAAAAACGATTTGTGCATTGATAAAGGGCACAATGCCAAGAGAGCCTATTCCAAGACGACCAATACCCCCTCCAGAAAAAGAATCAAGAGTGCCCAACAGGCTGTTTTGATCAAGATTACCAACAAACGCCTCCCGATTCACACCACCAAGCGGTATGTATATACCGAGTCGTGAGAGTGCAAGATAGCCCAGAAGCTTGAGAAATTTCCCTGGAAGTGGGCCCTTGAAGAAATCGCCAATGTCAATGCTCGTATCCTCAATGGCAGCTGGAAAATGTGAAACAATCCTAATCAAGGGCCAAGGGCAGCCAGGTAAAAATTTATTGAAGACATTAATAGAAAACAAAAACAATTAGAAATAAACCTGCTACTCCTCTTGATGATGAAGATTTCTCTTTTCTTGTCCCTGAGGCACTGTTAAATGTCTGATAAAATTCAAGAACACTTTCATAAGCTGTTTTTAAATCCGGGAGTCCATTCGGATTGATGCCCAGTGGATCGAACACAGAACTCTCGCAGCTGGGAAATGTTAAATACACAAGAAAAGAAAATTGTGTCAACCTATTTTGATTGTTTGTTCTTAGATATGACTAGCTTAGTTCACATTTCAATGATTATCAATTTTTCATTCAATATCCGAATCATTTGTGGAACAAATTCAAATGACATAACAGTGTGTGCATTATATGTCAATTAACAGTGCCGTATTAGACTTTGCTGTGATCAATAGAATTAAACCATATAGTTACCATGAAAACACAATTACAAAAAATTGAAACAAAATTGCATGATTCAAAACCTATCGATCAACAAAGTAGACTTTTGGAAGACGAGGTCTGAAAATTCAAAAAAGCAAAAAGAAAATCCACAGAAACTTGAAAATGGAGAGGAATTAAAAGAACCCCATTTCATATAATAACCCTATAAGCCTTGAAACATAAAAACACTTGAAATTGGAGGAGTTTCAACAGCGGTTACCTTCGCTTGTCGCTGTTTCCAGAGTTGTTTTTGTGAATGGAGAGAGAGGCTCTGCAAGTGGAAAATTTAAGATTTTTGTGGACATAATTCAGTGGCTTTACACAAAAAGTGTCTGTTTTGGAAATGGGATTGTGTTTTAGACTAAACAGAGAAGAAGAAGAAGAAACATGCCTCACCGTTATCAACATTATCCTCTCTCTCTCTCTCTCTCTCTCTCTCTCTCGCTCTCTCACATACAAGGGCGCGTTTGGATTGGCATTAACTATTTTGATCAGAATCCGATTTGGATATTATTTCTTCAAGGCTTCACTCTTGGCCCGTAGGCCATGGGCCATGGCCCATTTTTGGACTACATCAACCTAATGCCTTTAAAAAGGGTCCGGCTATCTGCACCTCCAAACTGTTACCGAAGATATGCACTGTTTTTTTGTTTTTTCAAAGGTGTCTTTTTGATATTGTCAAAAAAAATTATTAATTACACTTGATTACATTTTTTTTATTAATATCTTTTAATTTGTTCATTAATATTTTTTACTATCATTTTTTAATTTAACAATAAATTTATAGGTATACAAAAAATAGTTAATTAAGACCGGAGGAACATATTTCAAATTCACTCCATATTGGGGAGAATCTCGTTTTCAATTTTTTTTTTAAGTCAAAAAAATCAAATTTATTAACAGTTACCACTTACAAATTTAAGTCGATATGTTATCCACAATATTTCATGCATGAGAGTTCGAGAAATCCTAACAACTCTAACAATCAATATTGATGAGGCTAAAAGTGGATTAAAATTGGGTCTGACTATTTACACCTCCATTTCAGTTTAGAACACCCCCCTAAAATATGGCAGGATGGATGCACCTCCCCCTGAATTGTCTTAAATACCCTTTCTTCTCAAAATCCTATTTACTAAACACACGCCCCCTCAAAATCTACTTTCTTCCATTTTCCTTCCACCTTCAACCTTAACCTTAACCTTCCACCTTCCACAACCTCTCCAGCCACCGCCGCCCCGACCTGCCTGTCACCGCCCCCTCCTGCCCCGTCGCCGCTTTCCCCCTCCCTCTTCCTTCGCGATCTGTAAAAAAAAAAATACAGAAAATGGTGTGGCCGCCACCCACCGTCTGCCGCCTGTCATTGCCCCCGCCCACCGTCCGCCCCCTGCCTATCGGCCACCGCCCCCTCCCTCCCCTCACTGGTGCCCCGCTGCCGCATCCCAGGTTTGATTTTTTTTGTTTTTCTTTTTTTTTATTTCGACCACTGTAGGTCGACAAAAATACACCCTCGTCGACAACAGGGTGTCGACGAGTGTATTTTTGGTCGATCTACAATCTACAAAAATTTTCAAAAGTTTTTTTTTCCCGACACACAGTGTCGACCATATTCACTCTTGTCGACAAGTGAATATGGTCGACACTGGTTTGTCGAAAATTAAAAAAAAAATTGAAATCGTTTATTACACGAACAGTTCTTGAAAAGGAGCCTAGAAAAATTGAACATAAGTGTCTTACAAGCGTGATAATGTAAATTGAAATAACCCATTTCTTTTAATGCAAGTTGAAAGAAAATAATCAATTTAGCTCATCCTTTTAGACTTTTTCGACACTGGTTTGTGGTTGTGGTTGTGGCGGCGGCAACTGAGTGTAAAAATTAGGTTTAGGGTTTATTAAAGGTGAAGGTGGGGTGCAATTAGTAACAGGGGTGTATTTAGTAGTGTAATATGATTTAAAGGGTATTTTTGGTTTTTTACATTATTATTATATTATTAAACTGAAAGGGGTAGTGTTCTAAACCGAAATGAAGGTGTAAATAGTCCCACCCTTAAAATTAACAGAAGGGAAAAGAAGGGTCGGGGTATATACCCCTCCAGCTTTGTTTGATACACTCCCCTCTCACATTTATTAATTAAATATTCATGTAAAATACCTGTTTTGCTCTTTTATTAAAATATAAAAAAAGATAGATACACTCTCTTTAAATTTAAATTTAAACTAACCCTAATTCTAACCCTAACCCTAATTTTAGGGACTGCCACCGCCACCCACTGACCGCCGCCGCCCAACAAACGGCCACCGCCACACAAAATAATTTTAGAAATTAAAAAAAAAAATCAAACTTGAAAATAAAAAAAAAGACGACAAACCTGAGTCGACCTGAGTCGACCAGGTCGACTCTGGTTTGTCGACCAAAAGTAATCCGGTCGACTATGTGTTTCGAAAGAATTTTTTTTTTTTTTACGAAAACTGAATTTTTCGGCCTATTTTGGGTCGACAAAAAACACTCTCATCGACGATCTATTGTCGACGAGAGTGTTTTTAGGCGACCTAAAATAGTCGAAAATTAAAAAAAAAAAAAAAGCAAACCCACTTTTAATTTCGCCGACGACTTGAGGGAGGGGTTCACGACGGTGGAAGCCGGGAGAAGAGGCGGAGGGAGCGACGCTAGGGAAGGGGGCGGAGGCGGTGACGCTGGCCGGATTAGTTGCCGAAAAAAAAAAAAAGGAAAAAAAGAGTTTGATTTTCAAGTTTGATTTTTAATCTTCTTCCCCCCTAACTTTTCAGACGGCAACACGGAAAAAATAAAAAGGAAAAAAAGAGTGAAAGGTTGCAGACGGCGACGGCAAGCGGGAGTGAGGGCGGCGGCGCGACCAGCAGCGGCGGGTGGGGCGGCGATAGAAAAATTAGAAAAAAAAAAGAGGAAAGGCGGCGCGGCTAGCGGTGGTGGGGGGCGGCGCGACGCGGCCAGCGAAGGTGGGGGGCGGCAGGTGGAGTGGGAGAGGAAGAAGAAGAAGGGGGAAGAAGATGAAAAGTTAGGGTTTAAGTGTGAGGGTGTATTTATGGAGATTTTTAGAGAAAGGGTATTATAGGTAATTTGGGGGGAGTGCATGTATAATATATCAATTTTAGAGAGAGTGCGTGTATCGGGGGAGTGCATTAAACAAGGCTGGAGGGGTATATACCCCAACCAGGAAAAGAATACGTCGTGGTTTAAAAAGAGCATTGGTCTACATAAATAAGTGGGCTTTTATGTGAAACAGGCCCAAAACAAGAGAGATGGAAGAGAGATGGAAGAGAACGAACATGATTGATTAAACACAATAAACCACACTTTCTAAAATAATACTCCTCCGGTTATACTAGTGTACAACCCTGTATTACACAAATTTTAAATAAAAATTTAAAATTTTAATATTATATCTTTCATATATTTACTTTAAATTATCATAATTATATTTTGTAAAAATGGTTGTGTGTAATTATAAATTCATTTTCGATAAATTTTATTTAACAATTTTTTAAAATTATATTAATCAAATGTAAACCATATATTATAATGCAAAACAGATAAATCAATATGAATGTAATTATTGTACAATTCATAATAAATCATTAAACAAAACACATAAAAAAGAGAAAATATACAGTAAAATCTTTATAAATTAATACTCTATAAATTAATAAACTCTCTAAAATAATAAAATTTTTCGGTCCCGACTTAGACCTTTGTAAAAAATCATCAAATTCGATAAGATAATATTTTTTTGAAAAATCCTTTTATAAATATTAGGTCCCATTAAAACTCTAAATTAATAATTCATAAATATTATGGTATGGTATCTCTTATAAATCTTTTCATTAACCCACTCTTGTAAATCTTTTTGAGTGCATGTGGGATGACATCTCTTATATATACTCACATAATGCTCTACGGGTTTTATCATTTATGGATGATTTTGCGATGCCTTTTAGATGAGAAGACTTGGTTGGGTCATTGGGGTGTTATGAAATATTTTATTTCCTTATTCATGAGATTTATATAGTATATGTTTCATATATTCATCATGCATGAATATATTTAATTGACTATAATAGTTATTTAAGTGCAACGAATTAATGTAAACATGTATATTTAAGTAATTTCAATGAATTGATACATGCAGCCATGAATATAATAGGTTACAAAGAATTGGTTGATACATGAACATAATCAAATAAACATATATGAATTCATTTATTTTCAATATATATGTATTAAATTTGCTAAATTTAAAAAAGGTCTCTCTTTTAATTAATAAATATTAATTTATTGATAAATTAATATCTCTCTAAATTAATAAAATCTTATGGTTCCAAGATTATTAATTTATAGAGATTTTACTGTACATCGTAATTCAATAGAAATTCTTAAATTGATCATATAAATACATGTTTTGAAAGGAATTGACAAATCCATAAACGAATAACCTTAATGTTCTAGGTTTCTTTCTCCAGGGTTACTGTTGATATCATAGAGTGGTTATACACCAAATTTAATAAAGATGGTAAAATGTAATAAAAATAATTAAGATAATATCAATAAAGCAATTATTCTAAACATATATGTCTAACATCAAACAAATTATGAATCCCCTATATCATATATATATATATACAATAAGAGTTTCTCAAAATGCACAATAAGGGTGTCTCAAAATGCTAATTACTCCTTCCGTTTCAGAATTATCTTCACATGTGATGTGTCACACAAATTTAAAAAATTTGTTTTATTGATGTATGAAGTTAAATAAAGAAGGGATATTTTAGATGATTTTTAGTGAGGTATAACGTAAAAGAGGAAATTTTATTTTTAGTCCTATAAGTTTGATACATTCCAAAATAAATCTTTTAAGTTTCAACTTTACAAAATACGTCCTTTACCTTTCAATTTTTGTCCTTTTTTACATCAATTTTTATCCTTTATATTTTGTAGGAAGTAAAATTGGTAAAGTTTGGAGAAACATTTTTAAGGGAAGAATGAAATACTATTTTTACTAAAACTCGGAGTTTAAAGTCAATTTTAAAGGGAGGACGAAATTCTGAAGAAAAAAAACAAGTTTTTATTGAAGTTTCGAGTAAATTTTAAAAGAACGAAATTTAGAGAAACATTTCTAAGGGAAGAATGAAATACGAGTTTTACTAAAAATCGAAGTTTAAGGTTAATTTTAAAGGGAGGACGAAATTTTGAAGAAAAAATCAAGTGTTTATTGAAACCGGAGTTGTCAAATCAAATTTTTTAAAATTAGAGATGAAAAAAAAGGGATGAAATATTTTTCATGTGTAGGAGAAATATTTTAGAAAGGAAAAATTCGAAGTACGCTAAAAATTGGAGTTTCATGTCAATTTTTAAAATTAGAGATGAAAAAAAAAAAGGGATGAAATATTTTTCAGGTGAAGGAGAAATGTTTTTAGAAGAGAAATTCGTGTTTTACTAAAAATCGAAGTTTCGAGTAAAATTTTAAAATGACAACATTTTGGAGAAACATTTTTTAGGGAAGAATGAAATACGAGTTTTACTCAAACGGAGTTTAATGTCAATTTTAAAGGCAGGACAAAATTTTTGAAGAAAAAAGACAAGTTTTTTGTTAAAAACGAAGTTATCGAGTCAATTTTTAAAATTAGAGATGAAAAAAAAGGGTTGAAATATTTTTCACGTGAAGGAGAAATATTTTTCACGTGAAGGAGAAATATTTTTGGAAGAGAAATTCGTGTTTTACAAAAAATCGGAGTTTCGAGTAAAATTTTAAAAGGACTACATTTTTTACGGAAGAATGAAATACGGGTTTTACTCAAAATCGAAGTTTAAGATCAATTTTAAAGGACAAAATTTTGAAGAAAAATAGTAAGTTTTTGTTAGAAACGGAGTTATCGAGTCAATTTTTAAATTTAGAAATGAAAAAAAAGGGACGAAATATTTTTCACGTGAAGGAGAAATGTTTTTGAAAGAGAAATTCGTGTTTTACTAAAAATCGAAGTTTCGAGTAAAATTTTAAAAGGACAACATTTTGGAGAAACATTTTTAGGGAAGAATGAAATACAAGTTTTACTCAAAATCAGAGTTTAAGATCAACTTTAGATGGAGGACAAAATTTTGAAGAAAAAAGACAATTTTTTTGTTAAAAACGGAGTTATTGAGTCAACTTTTAAAATTAGATATGAAAAAAAAGTGTTGAAATATTTTTCACGTGAAGGAGAAATGTTTTTGGAAAAGAAATTCGTATTTACTAAAAATCGAAGTTTCGAGTAAAATTTTAAAAGAACAACATATTTTGGAGAAACAATTTTTTTTAAGGAAGAATGAAATACAAGTTTTACTCAAAATCGGAGTTTAAGGTCAATTTTAAAAGGAGGACAAACTTTGAAGAAAAAAGACAAGTTTCTTTTAAAAAACGAAGTTATGGAGTCAATTTTTAAAATTAGAGATGAAAAAAAAGGGTTGAAATATTTTTCACGTGAAGGAGAAATGTTTTTGGAAGAGAAATTCGTGTTTTACAAAAAATCGGAGTTTCGAATAAAATTTTTAAAAAAGGACTACATTTTGGAGAACCATTTTTTAGAGAATAATGAAATACGGGTCTTACTCAAAATCGAAGTTTAAGGTCCATATTAAAGGGAGGACGAAATTTTGAGAAAAAAAAAAGTTTTTTGTTAAAAATGAGTTATCGAGTCAAAATTAGAGATGAAAAAAAAGGAACGAAATATTTTTCATGTGAAAGAGAAATTCGTGTTTTACTAAAAATCGGAGTTTCGAGTAAAATTTTAAAAGAAAGACAACATTTTGGAGAAACATTTTTTAGGGAAGAATGAAATACGGGTTTTGCACAAAATCGGAGTTTAAGGTCAATTTTAAAGGGATGACGAAATTTTGAAGAAAAAAGACGAGTTTTTTTGTTAAAAACGGAGTTATCGAGTCAATTTTTAAAATTAAAGATGACAAAAAAAGGGATGAAATATTTTTCATGTGAAGGAGATATGTTTTTGGAAGAAAAATTCGTGTTTTACTAAAAATCGAAGTTTCGAGTAAAATTTTAAAAGGACAACATTTTGGAGAAACATTTTTTTAAGAAAGAATGAAATACAAGTTTTATTCAAAATCGGAGTTTAAGGTCAATTTTAAAGGGAGGACGAAATTTTGAAGAAAAAAGACAAGTTTTTGGTTAAAAAAAGAGTTATCGAGTCAATTTATAAAATTAGAGATGAAAAAAAAAAGGAATGAAATATTTTTTGTGAAGGAGAAATGTTTTTGGAAGGAAATTCGTGTTTTACTAAAAATCGGAGTTTTGAGAAAAAAATTAAAAGAAGGACAACATTTTGAAGAAACATTTTTTAGGGAAGAATGAAATACGAGTTTTACTCAAAATCGGAGTTTAAGGTCATTTTAAAGGGATGACGAAACTTTGAAGAAAAAAGACAAGTTTTTTGTTAAAAATGAGTTATCGAGTCAATTTTTAATATTAGAGATGAAAAAAAAAAGGAATGAAATATTTTTTGTGAAGGAGAAATGTTTTTGGAAGAGAAATTCGTGTTTTACTAAAAATCGGAGTTTTGAGTAAAATTTTAAATGGACAACATTTTGGAGAAACATTTTTAAGGGAAGAATAAAATACGGATTTTCTAAAAATCGGATTTTAAGATGAATTTTTAAGGTAGGACGAAATTTTGAGAAAAAAGATATGTTTTTTGTTAAAAATTAGAGATGAAATATTTTTCATGTGAAGGCGAAATGTTTTTGGAAGAGAAATTCGTGTTTTACTAAAAATTGGAGATTCGAGTAAAATTTTAAAAGAATGAAATACGGGTTTTACTCAAAAACGGAGTTTAAGGTCAATTGTAAAGGGAGGACGAAATTTTGAATAAAAAAAACAAGTTTTTAGTTAAAAACGGAGTTATCGAGTAAATTTTTAAAATTAGAGATGAAAAAAAAGGAATGAAATATTTTTCTAGTGAAGGAGAAATGTTTTTGGAAGAAAAATTCGTGTTTTACTAAAAATTGGAGTTTCAAGTAAAATTTTAAAAGGACAACATTTTTTAGAAACATTTTTTAGGGAAGAATGAAACACGGATTTTACTTAAACGGAGTTTACGGCCAATTTTAAAGGGAGGATGAAATTTTGAAGAAAAAAGACAAGTTATCGAGTCAATTTTTAAAATTAGAGATGAAAAAAAAAAGGAATAAAATATTTTTCATGTGAAGAAGAAATTTTTTAGAAGAGAAAAATTAGTGTTTTACTAGAAATCGGAGTTTCGAGTAAAATCTTTAAAAAAGGACAACATTTTGGAGAAATATTTTTAGGGAATAATGAAATACGGGTTTTACTCAAACGGAGTTTAAGGTCAATTTTAAAGGAATGACGAAATTTTGAAGAAAAAAGACAAGTTTTTTGTTAAAAACGGAGTTGTCGAGTCAATTTTTAAAATTAGACACGTGAAAGAGAAATGTTTTTGGAAGAGAAATTCGTGTTTTACTAAAAATCGAAGTTTCGAATAAAATTTTAAAAAGACAACATTTTGGAGAAACATTTTTTTAAAGATGAATGAAATACAAGTTTTACTCAAAATCGGAGTTTAAGGTCATTTTTAAAGGGAGGACGAAATTTTGAAGAAAAAGACAAGTTTTTTGTTAAAAACGGAGTTAACGAGTCAATTTTTAAAATTAGAGATGAAAAAAAAGGAATGAAATATTTTTCAAGTGTAGGAGAAATGTTTTTGGAAGAGAAATTCGTGTTTTACTAAAAATTGGAGTTTCGAGTAAAATTTTAAAAGGACAACATTTTTTAGGGAAGAATGAAGTACGGGTTTTACTTAAACGGAGTTTAAGGTCAATTTTAAAGGGAGGGCGAAATTTTGAAGAAAAAAGACAAGTGTTTGGTTAATTTTTTAAAAAGTACAAAATTTGGAGAAACGTTCCCAAGTGGAGGACGAAATTAGAGTTTTACTCAAAGTCGAAGTTTAAGGTCAATTTTATAGGGAGGACAAAATTTTGAAGAAAAACGCAAGTTTTTATTAAAATCGGAGTTATCGAATCAATTTTTAAAAAATTAGAAATGTAAAAATAATGATGAAATATTTTTCATGTGAATGAGAAATATTTTAGGAAGAAAAAATTCAAGGTTTACTAAAAATCGAGTTTCATGTCAATTTTAAAAAAAAGGACAACAGTTTGGAGAAACATTTTTTAGCGAAGAATGAAATACGGGTTTACTCAAACGGAGTTTAAGGTCAATTTTAAAGGGAGGACGAAATTATAAAGAAAAAACAAGTTTTTTGTAAAAAACGGAGTTGTCGAGTCAATTTTTAAAATTAAAGAAGAAAAAAAGGGATGAAATATTTTTCATGTGAAAGAAGAAATGTTTTTGGATGAGAAATTCGTGTTTTACTAAAAATCGGAGTTTCGAGTAAAATTTTAAAGAAGGACAACAACATTTTGGAGAAACATTTTTTTAGGGAAGAATGGAATACATGTTTTACTCAAAATCGAAGTTTAAGGTCAATTTTAAAGGGAGGACGAAATTTTTAAGAAAAAAGACAAGTATTTTGTTAAAAACGGAGTTATCGAGTCAATTTTTAAAATTAGAGATGTATAAAAAGGGATGAAATATTTTTTATGTGAAGGAGAAATACTTTTGGAAGAGAAATTCGTGTTTCACTCAAAAATGCAGTTTTATGTCAATTTTTAAAAAAGTACAAAATTTGGAGAAACGTTTTCAAGTGGAGGACGAAATTAGATATAGATGTAAAAATAGGGATGAAATGTTTTTAATGTGAATGAGAAATATGTTAGGAAGAAAAAATTTGAGGTTTACTAAAAATCGGAGTTTCATGTCAATTTTTAAAGAAGGACGAAATACAAGGTTTACTTAAAATTGGAGTTTTAGGTCAATTTTACGAGGATAAAAATTGGAGAAAATTTGGGACGAAAAATGGGATTTTAAACTAAATTGAAGTTTTTGAGGTAATTTTAAATAAGTTAATTTCGAAAAATTTAATCAGGAAATTCATTTTTTATTTGTTTAATGGAAAAACAAAAGAATTTTCAAAGTTGAGTTCAAATGGAGAAAATTTTAGGGACAAAACATAGGGTTTTACAGGTAATAAGTTTAAAAGAGACAACATTTTGAAGAAACATTTTTTAGGGAAGAATGAAATACGAGTTTTACTCAAATGGAGTTTAAGGTCAATTTTAAATGGAGGACGAAATGTTGAAGAAAAAGACAAGTTTTTTTGTAAAAAACGGAGTTGTCGAGTCAATTTTTAAAATTAGAGAAGAAAAAAAAAGGGATGAAATAATTTTCATGTAAAGAAAAAAAGTTTTGGAAGAGAAATTCGTGTTTTACTAAAAATCGGAGTTTTGAGTAAAATTTAAAAGGACAGCATTTTGGAGAAACATTTTTTTAAGGAAGAATGAAACACAAGTTTTACTCAAAATCGGAGATAAGGTCAATTTTAAAGGGAGGACGAAATTTTTAAGAAAAAAGACAAGTTTTTTGTTAAAAACGGAGTTATCGAGCCAATTTTTAAAATTAGAGATGAATAAAGAGGAATGACATATTTTTCATTTGAAGGAGAAATATTTTTGGAAGGGAAATTCGTGTTTTACTAAAAATCGGAGTTTCGAGAAAAAATTTAAAAGGACAACATTTTGGAGAAACATATTTTTAGGGAAGAATGAAATACGGGTTTTACTCAAAATCGGAGTTTAAGATAAATTTTTTAAAGGAGGACAAAATTTTGAAGAAAAAATACAAGTTTTTTGTTAAAAGCTAAGTTATCGAGTCAATTTTTAAAATTAGAGATAAAAAAAAGGTTGAAATATTTTTCACGTGAAGGAGAAATGTTTTTGGAAGAGAAATTCGTGTTTTACTAAAAAATTGGAGTTTCGAGTAAAACATTAAAAAAAAGGACAGCATTTTGAAGAAACATTTTTTAGGGAAGAATGAAATACGGGTTTTACTCAAATGGAGTTTAAGGTCAATTTTGAAGGGAGGATGAAATTTTGAAGAAAAAGACAAGGTTTTTGTAAAAAACGGAGTTGTCATGTCAATTTTTAAAATTAGAGAAGAAAAAAAAGGGTTGAAATATATTTCATGTGAGGGAGAAATGTTTTTGGAAGAGAAATTTTCGGGTTTTACTTAAAATCGGAGTTTCGAGTAAAATTTTAAAAGAAGGACAGTATTTTGGAGAAACATTTTTTAGGAAAGAATGAAATACGGGTTTTACTCAAAATCGGAGTTTAAGGTCAATTTTAAAGGCAGGACGAAATTTTGAAGAAAAAAGACAAGTTTTATTTTTTTTAAAAACGGAGTTATCGATTCAATTTTTAAAATTAGAGATGAAAAAAAGGGATGAAATATTTTTCATGTGAAGTAGAAATGTTTTTGGAAGAGAAATTCGTGTTTTACTAAAAATTGAAGTCTCGAGTAAAATTTTAAAATGACAACATTTTGGAGAAACATTTTTTTATGGAAGAATGAAATATGGGTTTTACTCAAAATTGGAGTTTAAGGTCAATTTTAAAGGGAGGACAAAATTTTGAAGAAAAATGACAATTTTATTGTTAAAAACGGTGTTATCGATTCAATTTTTAAAATTAGAGATTAAAAAAAAAGGATTGAAATATTTTAGTAAGAAAAATTTGAGGTTTAATAAAAATAGGAGTGTCATGTCAATTTTGAACGGAAGACGAAATTTGAAAAAAAAATAGTAAGTTTTTTTTTAGACGGAGTTATCAAGTCAATTTTTAAAATTAGAGATGAAAAAAACGGATTAAATATTTTTAATGTTAAGGAAAAAATCGTGTTTCACTCAAAAATGATGTTTTATGTCAATTTTTTAAAAAAGTACAAAATTTGGAGAAACGTTTTCAAGTGGAGGACGAAATTAGATAGAGATGTAAAAATAGGGATGAAATGTTTTTAATGTGAATGAGAAATATGTTAGGAAGAAAAAATTCGAGGTTTACTAAAAATCAGAGTTTCATGTCAATTTTTAAAGAAGGACGAAATACGAGGTTTACTTAAAATTGGAGTTTTAGGTCAATTTTAAAAGAAGGATAAAAATTGGAGAAAATTTGGGACAAAAATCGGGATTTTAAACTAAATTGAAGTTTTCGAGGTAATTTTAAATAAGTTAATTTTGAGAAATTTAATCAGGAAATTCATTTTTTATTTGTTTAATGAAAAACGAAAGAATTTTCAAAGTTGAGTTCAAATGGAGAAAATTTTAGGGACAAAACATAGGGTTTTACTCTAAATTGGAGCATTTTGGCCAATTCACAAGGAATTGCGTCATATTAATACTGAAAACATGCACACACATATAAGTTGTGATGAAATGAAAACATGCCTGTAAGGGGTGTGAGATGATTTGGCAGCAAGAGCGCAGATCACATCCACAAGAGCAGCTAAGGATATGATTTATGAACTGAGGCTCCTTCAAACGATCTCCTTCATGTTCAATCCTACGAACAAGCTCACTTCCTGCCAGGTCAACCAGCCACAAATCGCTTCTTGTCCTTTGTCCATTTATTAGATTTTCTCCCACCACAGTCACCCGCAACAAGCTGCAGCATATATTTAAAGAAATAAAGCAGGGGAAATTAATTCGACTAAAGTAATATTAGCTCTTGATCAGATGAATAGCAATAAAAGGCCAATACTTCACTACAGTAAACATATATGCATAATATTCTCTAGTCCTCACTTTCAGTAAGCATGTCCATTTATGCATCATCCATCTTAGTTAATCAGATGAATAACCATAAAAAGCAATACAGATGCCAGAATAAGCTATAATTACCAGTGAGAACGGCTGCAGAACTCATTAGCATGGGTGGATACGACAGATCTCTGTGCCATAGGCGTGAGCTTCAACGAGTCCAGGGACTTTCTTTGTGCCCTCAGCTGATTGTTTTACCTGCAATCTGCATTTGCAAAAGTTAACCACTCTGGAAAAAAGATAGTGCTTGATAATATCAAAACCATCACTACTTATATCCTATTAATTCAATCTTATTCTTCGTCAGGCTAGACCTATAGTTTGATATCACAGACCAAAGAGACTTGGAGAAGTAAAAGACTCAGGGTGGGGTTTAATAAAACTGCTTCTACAGCAAAATGATAAAAGTACATGGAAAGACAAGCAAGAAAAATTATAAAAGGCTCACTTCTTAGTAGGTTGGTTCAAGTCTCAACCAGAAGATCCCTTCTTTTCATTGTAAACTTCCAACATGCTCTCAAACAACTCGTGATGCTGCTTCTTTCCCTCGATATTCTAACTAGCTCCTCTAGAGTAAAATAATTATCTTCCCTATTTTCTGGTGTTCCTTCCATTGTGTACGTCTTTCCGGTCGTACTCCTGTATTCTCTAGTGTCCCTTCCCCATTGTGTTTTGTCTTTCCAGTGCCAGTTTGTCTATAAGCAAATATGCACACGTTGTAACCATCAAGGACAGAGGTCACTATAGGTAGAATTTTAGTAAAGACAGAATCTGCATATTAAAAGAAAAGTCATGGAATTATGTAGGAGTAAGAAAAAAGCGAGGTCCTATAGGAGGGATTAACAAAACACATATCCACGTGAAGTTATATATTACCTTGGTTATCCTCAGGTTTAAATACGTGATCAAATTTGAATTGCTTTTTGGAAGAATCAGAAAAACTATCTGTAGCTCATTTTCCTGTGACGAATCAAAGTCAGCAACAGATGTGAAACCAAAATATAAATTCTTGAAATGAAAACTAGAATTAAAAAAAAAAAAATGTAGAATCCAATCCTCAGGTTTAAATACGTGATCAAATTTGAATTGCTTTATGGAAGAATCAGAAAAACTATCTGTAGCTCATTTTCCTGTGACGAATCAAAGTCAGCAACAGATGTGAAACCAAGAAATATAAATTCTTGAAATGAAAACTAGAATTAAAAAAAAAAAAATGTAGAATCCAATCCTCAGGTTTAAATACGTGATCAAATTTGAATTGCTTTATGGAAGAATCAGAAAAACTATCTGTAGCTCATTTTCCTGTGACGAATCAAAGTCAGCAACAGATGTGAAACCAAGAAATATAAATTCTTGAAATGAAAACTAGAATTAAAAAAAAAATGTAGAATCCAATCCTCAGGTTTAAATACGTGATCAAATTTGAATTGCTTTATGGAAGAATCAGAAAAACTATCTGTAGCTCATTTTCCTGTGACGAATCAAAGTCAGCAACAGATGTGAAACCTTTAAATATAAATTAGAATAAAAAATAAAAATTTGAAGAATCCGTTGACCATTTACCTGTAACTTATTTCCGAGATGTTCGATTTTCTGAAAAATTGGAAGAGTTTGGCTCCAAGAACATGCTTCTTGAGTATCTGCTGATATCACTATTTCTTTCACATAGTCCTGATAGCAATTCCCAACACATAAGATAAGTGATAAGTGGCCAGACAAAAATATTTGTTGTTTGAGAAGCATCCAACAACTTTGACTTGCATTATTATCTCTATTTTCTCAAAAACATAAACAACTGGGTTCAATCTCAAAAATAAATTCTTAAATCTGATCAAGATAACCCTAATTACAGAAAAAGAGGGAAAAAATATAAAACCATAACCTGATTGTTGATCTGGCGTCTCTACGGTCTGATTAGCATTAATTTCTGTGTACAAGGAAACCCAATCAAAAAGAACACAGTTGTGTGTACGGAGTGCTTGTCTATTTAAGAACTCTCTAAAGTAGACCTTCTTAAGCACCTACAGATTTTATTCCCAGAGCTTGTTGAGGTAGTGGTTGAAAGCACATCACACCAGCCTCTACCAGCACCCACGCTTCAGCAAAGCCTTAATCCACGTGCCTTTTATGAGGTTGTTGAAGTCATATAAGCCTTGCCGTATCTTTTAAGACCAACTAAAGCATGACTAAGATGATCAAAATAATATAAGCAACGCATTACGATGAATACTGGTTCTGTGCAAAAAAAAAAAAAAAAACTAGCAGAGGGTTGTTATATTGATTAGCAACATTGCAGCAGACAATTTTTTTTTCACATTTTTGTTGATAGATACTGATAAAAAGGCCCCAAGAAGGTATATAAGAACACGAAATAGTACAAAATTTAATACTGTACAATTTTCACCGCAGAAGTTTAGCCACATTAATGATTACCTTAAAATTTGCAACCAAACTACAGCACACAAAATTTGTTGTTTGAGAAGAACACACCTTTAACTTGCATTAGTATCTGGTATTTTCTCAAGGACACAACAACTGAGTTTAAATCTGGTCAAGATAACCCTAATTAAATAAAAAGAGGGAAATTTGGAGAAACTTTTTTAAGGGAAGAATGAAATACTAGTTTTACTAAAGATCGGAGTTTAAGGTCAATTTTAAAGGGAGGACGAAATTCTGAAGAAAAAAAGCAAGTTTTTATGGAAGTTTCGAGTAAATTTTAAAAGAACGAAATTTAGAGAAACATTTCTAAGGGAATAATGAAATACAAGTTTTACTAACAATCGGAGTTTAAGGTCAATTTTAAAGAGAGGACGAAATTT
This sequence comes from Galeopsis tetrahit, assembly GCA_963675135.1. Lineage (NCBI taxonomy): Eukaryota > Viridiplantae > Streptophyta > Magnoliopsida > Lamiales > Lamiaceae > Galeopsis > Galeopsis tetrahit. The sequence goes on from OY776126.1 coordinate 7,421,920, forward strand.
TGAAGAAAAAATCAAGTTTTTATTGAAATCGGAGTTGTCAAATCAAATTTTAAAAAATTAAAGATGAAAAAAAAGGGATGAAATATTTTTCATGTGTAGGAGAAATATTTTAGAAAGGAAAAATTCGAAGTACGCTAAAAAAAATTGGAGTTTCATGTCAATTTTTAAGGTAGGATGAAATTCGAGTTTTACTAAAAATCGGCGTTTCGAGTCAGTTTTAAAATAAAGACAAAAATTGGAGAAACATTTTTTAGGAAAGAAGAAATATGAATTTTACTCAAAATCGGAGTTTAAGGTCAATTTTAAAGAGAGGATAAAATATTGAAGAAAAAGAGCAAGTTTTCTTTTGTTAAAAACGGAGTTATCGAGTCAATTTTTAAAATTAGAGATGAAAAAAAAGGGATAAATATTTATCATGTTAAGGAAAAACATTTTTGGAAGGAAAAATTCGAGTTTTATACTAAAAATGGAGTTTCGGGTAAATTTTAAAATAAGGAAGAAATTTGGAGAAACATTTTTAGGGGAAGAATGAAATACGGGTTTTACTCAAAATCGGAGTTTAAGGTAAATTTTTTAAAGGTAGGCCGAAATCTTGAAGAAAAAAGACAAGTTATTTGTTAAAAACGAAGTTATCGAGTTAATTTTGAAAATTAGAGAAGAAAAAAAAGGGATGAAATATTTTTCATGTGAAGAAAAATGTTTTTTGGAAGAGAAATTCGTGTTATACTAAAAATCGGAGTTTTGAGTAAAATTTAAAAGAAGGATAAACATTTTGGAGAAACATTTTTTTAAGGAAGAATGAAATACAAGTTTTACTCAAAATCGGAGTTTAAGGTCAATTTCAAAGGGAGGACGAAATTTTGAAGAAAAAAGACAATTTTTTTGTTAAAAACGGAGTTATCGAGTCAATTTTTTATATTAGAGATGAATAAAAAGGGATGAAATATTTTTCATGTGGAGAAATGTTTTTGGAAGAGAAATTCGTGTTTTACTAAAATATCGGAGTTTCGATTAAAACTTTAAAAAAAGGACAGCATTTTGAAGAAACATTTTTTAGGGAAGAATGAAATACGGGTTTTACTCAAAAGCGGAGTTTAAAGTAAAATTTTTAAAGGTAGGACGAAATTTTGAAGAAAAAAGACAAGTTTTTTGTTAAAAACAAAGTTACCGAGTCAAGGTTAAAAATTAGAGAAGAAAAATAAGGGATGAAATATTTTTCATGTGAAGAAGAAATGTTTTTGGAAGAGAAATTCGTGTTTTACAAAAAAATCGGAGTTTCGAGTAAAACTATTAAAAAATGACAGCATTTTGAAGAAACATTTTTTAGGGAAGAATGAAACATGGGTTTTACTCGAATGGAGTTTAAGGTCAATTTTAAAGGGAGGACGAAATTTTGAAGAAAAAGACAAGTTTTTTGTAAAAAACGGAGTTGTCGAGTCAATTTTAAAAATTAGAGAAGAAAAAAAAGGGTTAGAAATATATTTCATGTGAAGGAGAAATGTTTTTGGAAGAGAAATTCGTGGTTTACTTAAAATCGGAGTTTCGAGTAAAATTTTAAAAGGACAACATTTTGGAGAAACATTTTTTTTTAGGGAAGAATGAAATACAAGTTTTACTCAAAATCGGAGTTTAAGGTCAATTTTAAAGGGAGGACGAAATTTTGAAGAAAAAAGACAAGTTTTTTGTTAAAAACGGAGTTATCGAGTCAATTTTTAAAATTGAAGATGAAAAAAAAGGGTTGAATGTTTTTGGAAGAGAAATTCGTGTTTTACTAAAAAATCGGAGTTTCGAGTAAAACTTTAAAAAAAGGACAGCATTTTGAAGAAAGATTTTTTAGGGAAGAATGAAATACGGGTTTTACTCAAATGGAGATTAAGATCAATTTTAAAGGGAGGACGAAATTTTGAAGAAAAAGACAAGCTTTTTGTAAAAAAAGGAGTTGTCGAGTCAATTATTAAAATTAGAGAAAAAAAAGGGATGAGTATTTTTCATGTGATGAAAAAATGTTTTTTGTAAAAGAAATTCGAGTTTTACTAAAAATCAGAGTTTCGAGTAAAATTTAAAAGAATGAAAACATTTTGGAGAAACATTTTTTTAGGAAAGAATGAAATACGGGTTTTACTCAAAATCGGAGTTTAAGGTCAATTTTTTAAAGGGAGGACGAAATTTTGAAGAAAAAAGACGAGTTTTTTTTGTAAAAAATGGAGTTGTCGAGTCAATTTTTAAAATTAGAGAAAAAAAAAAGGTTGAAATATTTATCATGTGAAGAACAAATGTTTTTTGTATGAGAAATTCAAGTTTTACTAAAAATCAGAGTTTCGAGTAAAATTTAAAAGGACAACATTTTGGAGAAACATTTTTTTAGGGAAGAATGAAATACGGGTTTTACTTAAAATCGGAGTTTAAGGTCAATTTTTTAAAGGGAGGACGAAATTTTGAAGAAAAAAGATAAGTTTTTTTGTTAAAAACGAACTTATCGAGTCAATTTTTAAAATTAGAGATGAAAAAAAAGGGTTGAAATATATTTCAAGTGAAGAAGAAATGTTTTTGGAAGAGAAATTCGTGTTTTACTAAAAAAATCGGAGTTTCAAGTAAAACTTTAAAAAAAGGACAGCATTTTGAAAAAACATTTTTTAGGGAAGAATGAAATACGGATTTTACTCAAATGGAATTTAAGGTCAATTTTAAAGGGAGGAAAAAATTTTGAAGAAAAAGATAAGTTTTTTTTGTAAAAAACGGAGTTGTTGAGTCAATTTTTAAAATTAGAGAAGAAAAAAAAGGGATGAAATATTTTTCATGTGAAGAAAAAATGTTTTTAGGAAGAGAAATTCGTGTTTTACTAAAAATCGAAGTTTCGAGAAAAATTTAAAAGAAGGACAGCATTTTGGAGACATTTTTTTAAGGAAGAATGAAATACAAGTTTTACTCAAAATCGGAGTTTAAGGTCAATTTTAAAGAGAGGACGAAATTTTTAAGAAAAAACACAAGTTTTTTGTTAAAAACGGAGTTATCGAGTCAATTTTGAAAATTAGAGAAAAAAAAAGGAGGAAATATTTTTCATGTGAAGAAGAAATGTTTTTTGTAAGAGAAATTCGAGTTTTACTAAAAATCAGAGTTTCAAGTAAAATTTAAAAGAAGGACAATATTTTGGAGAAACATTTTTTTAGGGAAGAATGAAATACGGGTTTTACTCAAAAAAGTTTAAGGTCAATTTTTTAAAGGGACGAAATTTGAAGAAAAAAGACAAGTTTTTTTGTTAAAAACTAAGTTATCGAGTAAATTTTAAAAATTAGAGAAGAAAAAAAAAATGGATGAAATATTTTTCATGTGAAGGAGAAATGTTTTTGGAAGAGAAATTCATGTTTTACTAAAAAATCGGAGTTTCGAGTAAAACTTTAAAAAAAGGACAACATTTTCAAGAAACATTTTTTAGGGAAGCATGAAAAACGGGTTTTACTCAAATGGAGTTTAAGGTCAATTTTAAAGGGAGGACGAAATTTTGAAGAAAAAGATAAGTTTTTTTGTAAAAAACGGAGTTGTTGAGTCAATTTTTAAAATTAGAGAAGAAAAAAAAGGGATGAAATATTTTTCATGTGAAGAAAAAATGTTTTTAGGAAGAGAAATTCGTGTTTTACTAAAAATCGGAGTTTCGAGAAAAATTTAAAAGGACAGCATTTTGGAGACATTTTTTTAAGGAAGAATGAAATACAAGTTTTACTCAAAATCGGAGTTTAAGGTCAATTTTAAAGAGAGGACGAAATTTTTAAGAAAAAACACAAGTTTTTTGTTAAAAACGGAGTTATCGAGTCAATTTTGAAAATTAGAGAAAAAAAAAGGAGGAAATATTTTTTGTAAGAGAAAATCGAGTTTTACTAAAAATCAGAGTTTCAAGTAAAATTTAAAAGAAGGACAATATTTTGGAGAAACATTTTTTTAGGGAAGAATGAAATACGGGTTTTACTCAAAAAAGTTTAAGGTCAATTTTTTAAAGGGACGAAATTTGAAGAAAAAAGACAAGTTTTTTTGTTAAAAACTAAGTTATCGAGTAAATTTTAAAAATTAGAGAAGAAAAAAAAAATGGATGAAATATTTTTCATGTGAAGGAGAAATGTTTTTGGAAGAGAAATTCGTGTTTTACTAAAAAATCGGAGTTTCGAGTAAAACTTTAAAAAAATGACAACATTTTCAAGAAACATTTTTTAGGGAAGAATGAAAAATGGGTTTTACTCAAATGGAGTTTAAGGTCAATTTTAAAGGGAGGACGAAATTTTGAAGAAAAAGATAAGTTTTTTTGTAAAAAACGGAGTTGTTGAGTCAATTTTTAAAATTAGAAAAGAAAAAAAAGGGATGAAATATTTTTCATGTGAAGAAAAAATGTTTTTAGGAAGAGAAATTCGTGTTTTACTAAAAATCGGAGTTTCGAGAAAAATTTAAAAGAAGGACAGCATTTTGGAGACATTTTTTTAAGGAAGAATGATATACAAGTTTTACTCAAAATCGGAGTTTAAGGTCAATTTTAAAGAGAGGACGAAATTTTTAAGTTTGTTAAAAACGGAGTTATCGAGTCAATTTTGAAAATTAGAGAAAAAAAAGGAGGAAATATTTTTTATGTGAAGAAGAAATGTTTTTTGTAAGAGAAAATCGAGTTTTACTAAAAATCAGAGTTTCAAGTAAAATTTAAAAGAAGGACAATATTTTGGAGAAACATTTTTTAGGGAAGAATGAAATACGGGTTTTACTCAAAAAAGTTTAAGGTCAATTTTTTAAAGGGACGAAATTTGAAGAAAAAAGACAAGTTTTTTTGTTAAAAACTAAGTTATCGAGTAAATTTTAAAAATTAGAGAAGAAAAAAAAAATGGATGAAATATTTTTCATGTGAAGGAGAAATGTTTTTGGAAGAGAAATTCGTGTTTTACTAAAAAATCGGAGTTTCGAGTAAAACTTTAAAAAAATGACAACATTTTCAAGAAACATTTTTTAGGGAAGAATGAAAAATGGGTTTTACTCAAATGGAGTTTAAGGTCAATTTTAAAGGGAGGACGAAATTTTGAAGAAAAAGATAAGTTTTTTTGTAAAAAACGGAGTTGTTGAGTCAATTTTTAAAATTAGAAAAGAAAAAAAAGGGATGAAATATTTTTCATGTGAAGAAAAAATGTTTTTAGGAAGAGAAATTCGTGTTTTACTAAAAATCGGAGTTTCGAGAAAAATTTAAAAGAAGGACAGCATTTTGGAGACATTTTTTTAAGGAAGAATGATATACAAGTTTTACTCAAAATCGGAGTTTAAGGTCAATTTTAAAGAGAGGACGAAATTTTTAAGTTTGTTAAAAACGGAGTTATCGAGTCAATTTTGAAAATTAGAGAAAAAAAAGGAGGAAATATTTTTTATGTGAAGAAGAAATGTTTTTTGTAAGAGAAAATCGAGTTTTACTAAAAATCAGAGTTTCAAGTAAAATTTAAAAGAAGGACAATATTTTGGAGAAACATTTTTTAGGGAAGAATGAAATACGGGTTTTACTCAAAAAAGTTTAAGGTCAATTTTTTAAAGGGACGAAATTTGAAGAAAAAAGACAAGTTTTTTTGTTAAAAACTAAGTTATCGAGTAAATTTTAAAAATTAGAGAAGAAAAAAAAAATGGATGAAATATTTTTCATGTGAAGGAGAAATGTTTTTGGAAGAGAAATTCGTGTTTTACTAAAAAATCGGAGTTTCGAGTAAAACTTTAAAAAAATGACAACATTTTCAAGAAACATTTTTTAGGGAAGAATGAAAAATGGGTTTTACTCAAATGGAGTTTAAGGTCAATTTTAAAGGGAGGACGAAATTTTGAAGAAAAAGATAAGTTTTTTTGTAAAAACGGAGTTGTTGAGTCAATTTTTAAAATTAGAAAAGAAAAAAAAGGGATGAAATATTTTTCATGTGAAGAAAAAATGTTTTTAGGAAGAGAAATTTGTGTTTTACTAAAAATCGGAGTTTCGAGAAAAATTTAAAAGAAGGACAGCATATTGGAGACATTTTTTTAAGGAAGAATGAAATACAAGTTTTACTCAAAATCGGAGTTTAAGGTCAATTTTAAAGAGAGGACGAAATTTTTAAGTTTGTTAAAAACGGAGTTATCGAGTCAATTTTGAAAATTAGAGAAAAAAAAAGGAGGAAATATTTTTCATGTGAAGAAGAAATGTTTTTTGTAAGAGAAAATCGAGTTTTACTAAAAATCAGAGTTTCAAGTAAAATTTAAAAGAAGGACAATATTTTGGAGAAACATTTTTTTAGGGAAGAATGAAATACGGGCTTTACTCAAAAAAGTTTAAGGTCAATTTTTTAAAGGGACAAAATTTGAAGAAAAAAGACAAGTTTTTTTGTTAAAAACTAAGTTATCGAGTAAATTTTAAAAATTAGAGAAGAAAAAAAAAATGGATGAAATATTTTTCATGTGAAGGAGAAATGTTTTTGGAAGAGAAATTCGTGTTTTACTAAAAAATCGGAGTTTCGAGTAAAACTTTAAAAAAATGACAACATTTTCAAGAAACAATTTTTAGGGAAGAATGAAAAATGGGTTTTACTCAAATGGAGTTTAAGGTCAATTTTAAAGGGAGGACGAAATTTTGAAGAAAAAGATAAGTTTTTTTGTAAAAAACGGAGTTGTTGAGTCAATTTTTAAAATTAGAAAAGAAAAAAAAGGGATGAAATATTTTTCATGTGAAGAAAAAATGTTTTTAGGAAGAGAAATTCGTGTTTTACTAAAAATCGGAGTTTCGAGAAAAATTTAAAAGAAGGACAGCATTTTGGAGACATTTTTTTAAGGAAGAATGAAATACAAGTTTTACTCAAAATCGGAGTTTAAGGTCAATTTTAAAGAGAGGACGAAATTTTTAAGTTTGTTAAAAACGGAGTTATCGAGTCAATTTTGAAAATTAGAGAAAAAAAAAGGAGGAAATATTTTTCATGTGAAGAAGAAATGTTTTTTGTAAGAGAAAATCGAGTTTTACTAAAAATCAGAGTTTCAAGTAAAATTTAAAAGAAGGGACAATATTTTGGAGAAACATTTTTTTAGGGAAGAATGAAATACGGGTTTTACTCAAAAAAGTTTAAGGTCAATTTTTTAAAGGGACGAAATTTGAAGAAAAAAGACAAGTTTTTTTGTTAAAAACTAAGTTATCGAGTAAATTTTAAAAATTAGAGAAGAAAAAAAAAATGGATGAAATATTTTTCATGTGAAGGAGAAATGTTTTTGGAAGAGAAATTCGTGTTTTACTAAAAAATCGGAGTTTCGAGTAAAACTTTAAAAAAAGGACAACATTTTCAAGAAACATTTTTTAGGGAAGAATGAAAAACGGGTTTTACTCAAATGGAGTTTAAGGTCAATTTTAAAGGGAGGACGAAATTTTGAAGAAAACGATAAGTTTTTTGTAAAAAACGGAGTTGTTGAGTCAATTTTTTAAATTAGAGAAGAATAAAAGGGATGGAATATTTTTCATGTGAAGAAAAAATGCTTTTTTAAGATAAATTCATGTTTTACTAAAAATCGGAGTTTCGAGTAAAATTTAAAAGGACAACATTTTGGAGACATTTTTTTAAGGAAGAATGAAATACAAGTTTTACTCAAAATCGGAGTTTAAGGTCAATTTTAAATGGAGGACGAAATTTTTAAGGAAAAAGACAAGTTTTTGTAAAAAACGGAGTTATCGAGTCAATTTTTAAAATTAGAGATGTATAAAAAGGAATGAAATATTTTTCATGTGAAGGAGAAATACTTTTGGAAGAGAAATTCATGTTTTACTAAAAATCGAAATTTCGGGAAAAAATTTAAAAGGACAACATTTTGGAGAAGTATTTTTTTAGGGAAGAATGAAATTCTGGTTTTACTCAAAATCGGAGTTTAAGGTAAATTTTTTAAAGGTAGGACGAAATTTTGAAGAAAAAAGACAAGTTTTTTGTTAAAAACTAAGTTATCGAGTCAATTTTAAAGATTAGAGAAGAGAAAAAGGGATGAAATATTTTTCATGTGAAGGAGAAATGTTTTTGGAAGAGAAATTCGTGTTTTACCAAAAAATCGGAGTTTCGAGTAAAACTTTAAAAAAAGGACAGCATTTTCAAGAATCATTTTTTAGGGAAGAATGAAATACGGGTTTTACTCAAATGGAGTTTAAGGTCAATTTTAAAGGGATGATGAAATTTTGAAGAAAAAGACAAGTTTTTTGTAAAAAACAGAGTTGTTGAGTCAATTTTTAAAATTAGAGAAGAAAAAAAAGAAGATGAAATATTATTCATGTGAAGAAAAAAAAAATTTTGGAAGTGAAATTCGTGTTTTACTAAAAATCGGAGTTTCGAGTAAAATTTAAAAGAAGGAAAGCATTTTGGAGAAACATTATTTTAAAGAAGAATGAAATACAAGTTTTACTCAAAATTGGAGTTTAAGGTCAATTTTAAAGGGAGGACGAATTTTTTAAGAAAAAAGACAAGTTTTTTGTTAAAAACGGAGTTATCGAGTCAATTTTTAAATTTAGGGATGAAATATTTTTCATGTGAAGCAGAAATGTTTTTGGAAGAGAAATTCGTGTTTTACTAAAAATCGAAGTCTCGAGTAAAATTTTAAAAGAAGGACAACATTTTGGAGAAACATTTTTTTATGGAAGAATGAAATATAGGTTTTACTCAAAATCGGAGTTTAAGGTCAATTTTAAAAGGAGGATGAAATTTTGAAGAAAAATGACAAGTTTTTTGTTAAAAACGGAGTTATCGAGTCAGTTTTTAAAATTAGAGAGGAAAAAAAAAGGGATGAAATATTTTTCATGTTATGGGGAAATATTTTAGTAAGAAAAATTTGAGGTTTAATAAAAATAGGAGTGTCATGTCAATTTTGAAGGGGAGACGAAATTTTAAAGAAAAATAGCATATTTTTTTTTAGACGGAGTTATCAAGTCAATTTTTAAAATTATTAATGAAAAAAATGTATTAAATATTTTTAATGTTAAGGAGAAATATTTTTGAAAGGAAAAAACCGTGTTTCACTAAAAAATGCAGTTTTATGTCAATTTTTAAAAAAGTACAAAATTTGGAGAAACGTTTTCAAGTGGAGGACGAAATTAGATAGAGATGTAAAAATAGGGATGAAATGTTTTTAATGTGAATGAGAAATACGAGGTTTACTTAAAATTGGAGTTTTAGGTCAATTTTAAAAGGAGGATAAAAATTGGAGAAAACTTGGGACAAAAATCGGAGTTTTAAACTAAATTGAAGTTTTCGAGGTAATTTTAAATAAGTAAATTTCGAAAAATTTAATCAGGAAATTCATTTTTTATTTGTTTAATGAAAAAACAAAATAATTTTCAAAGTTGAGTTCAAATGGAGAAAATTTTAGGGACAAAACATAGGGTTTTACTCTAAATTGGAGTATTAATACTGAAAACATGCACACACATATAAGTTGTGATGAAATGAAAACATGCCTGTAAGGGGTGTGTTGTGATGAAATGAAAACATGCCTGTAAGGGGTGTGAGATGATTTGGCAGCAAGAGCGCAGATCACATCCACAAGAGCAGCTAAGGATATGATTTATGAACTGAGGCTCCTTCAAACGATCTCCTTCATGTTCAATCCTACGAACAAGCTCACTTCCTGCCAGGTCAACCAGCCACAAATCGCTTCTTGTCCTTTGCCCATTTATTAGATTTTCTCCCACCACAGTCACCCGCAACAAGCTGCAGCATATATTTAAAGAAATAAAGCAGGGGAAATTAATTCGACTAAAGTCAGGGACGGACCCAGAATTTTATATGGAGGGGGGCCGATACAATTCAACATAATTTTCAATTCTAAAATTTAAATATTTTATATTTACATCAAGATATATCAATATTCATTGTTAGATATATTAAAAAGTATGTCCTTATACTATTAAAACTTAGAACTTAACAAATGCATATCACGAAAATTATCGACAATTAAAATATATGTTTTGTTAGTTTACTTTATCAATAATCAATATACACTAATAGACAATTTTTAAGAAGCACATCTTCCATTTATTTCAAGTATATAGTCTAATTTATAATAGAAAACGATTGTTTTTAGCTTAGTTGAAACTATAGTGATAACCGAGAAACGGGAGAGGAGAATAGCAGTGAAATTAATCAAATTATGCATACATTTTTCAGAACTAATAATTTATAATCATGTAAAATAAAAAATGACAAATTAAAATATAAGATTGGATTGAGAGATGGTTAAAAGATACCGAACAAACTAATTAAAATTGGGAATAGGCCCAACCCAATTGATATATTATTGTATTTTGTAATGTCAAGACTAATACATAGTATAATACATACTCCATATAGTAATGAAGAGATGAAAAAATCTGGGAGGGGCCAGGGGTTCCGTCTGACTAAAGTAATATTAGCTCTTGATCAGATGAATAGAAATAAAAGGCCAATACTTCACTATAGTAAACATATATGCATAATATTCTCTAGTCCTCACTTTCAGTAAGCATGTCCATTTATGCATCATCCATCTTAGTTAATCAGATGAATAATCATAAAAAGCAATACAAATGCCAGAATAAGCTATAATTACCAGCGAGAACGGCTGCTGAACTTATTAGCATTGGTGGATACGACAGATCTCTGTGCCATAGGCGTGAGCTTCAACGAGTCCAGGGACTTTGTTTGTGCCCTCAGCTGATTGTTTTACCTGCAATATGCATTTGCAAAAGTTAACCACTCTGGGAAAAAGATAAGGCTTGATAATATCAAAACCATCACTATTTATATCCTATCAATTCAATCTTATTCTTCGTCAGGCAAGACCTATAGTTTGCTATCACAGACCAAAGAGACTTGGAGAAGTAAAAGACTCAGGGTGGGGTTTAATAAAACTGCGTCTATAGCAAAATGATAAAAGTACATGAAAAGGCAAGCAAGAAAAATTATAAAAGGCTCACTTCTTAGCAGGTTGGTTCGGGTCTCAAACAAATCATGTAAACTTCCAACATGCTCTCAAAAAAATCATGTCTCGTGATTCTGCTTATTTCCCTCGATATTCTAAACAAGCTCCTCTTCTAGAGTACAATAATTAACTTCCCTATTTTCTGGTGTTCCTTCCATTGTGTACATCTTTCCGGTCGTACTCCAGTATTCTCTAGTGTCCCTTCCATTGTGTTTTGTCTTTCCGGTGCCAGTTTGTCTATAAGCAAATATGCACACGTTGTAACCATCAAGGACAGAGGTCACTATAGGTAGAATTTTAGTAAAGACAGAATCTGCATAATAAAAGAAAAACACATGGTATTATGTAGGAGTAACAAAAAAGCGAGGTCCTATAGGAAGGATTAACAAAACACATATCCATGTGAAGTTATATGTTACCTTGGTTATCCTCATACGTGATCAAATTTGAATTGCTTTTTGGAAGAATCAGAACAAACTATCTGTAGCTCCTTTTCCTGTGACCAATCAGAGTCAGTAACAGATGTGAAACCTTGAAATGATTATAATCAAAACTTGAAATATAAATTCTTGAAATGAAAACTAGAATATATATATATATATATATATATATTGTTGAATCAGTTCACCATTTACCTGTAATTTGTTGCCGAGATGTTCGATTTTCAGAAAAATTGGAAGAGTTTGGCCCCAAGAACATGCTTCTCGAGCATCTGCTGATATCATTATTTCTTTCACATAGTCCTGATAGCAATTCCCAACACATAAGTGATTTCTTGTTGTTTGAGAAGAACACAACTTTGACTTGCATTATTATCTCGTAATTTCTCAAGGACGCAACAAATAATATTGGGACACAACAACTGGGTTTAATTTCAAAAGTAAATTCTTAAATCTGGTCAAGAAACCCTAATTAAAGAAAAAGAGGGAAAAAATATAAAACACTAACCTGATTCTTGATCTGGAGTGTCTAAGGTCTGATCAGCATCAATTTCTTTGTACAAGAAAACCCAATCAAAAAGAACACAGAAGTGTGTAATTGTGAGAAAGGGCGCGCTCAGGGAAAGCGAGCGAAAGAGAAATGTAGAGGAAGAAGAAGAGGAGAGAACTCAATGGCTATAAAAATAAGGGAGGGCTATCAACACCCAAATATTGTTATTCATACCCCATATTTATTTGGACAAAAATAAAAATAATTAAATTTATTAAAATGTCCTTTTAATTTTTTTTAAAAATAATAAACACTCCTAATAATTTTAATCACACCCCATTCTTAAATTCTATCTCATTTAACCATCATTCAACTATTTTTACTTTTACATTAAAAAATAACTCTATTCTTAAAACTCTTCCTTTATACATAAACCCTATCACCATGAACCCTCCACATGATGAAATAATCACAAAAAACATGATTATGGAAGAAGAAAACGTGATGGTGAACATTAATATAAATATATTTAATGTTTTTTACACTTTTTTCATACATTTTTTACACCATATTCATTTTTTTTGCTATACCAGTCGCCGATGTGTTCGGCTAGAATCGTGACCGAACACAGCACTGTATGTACGGCTGGAATGACTGAACGTATCAATGTATGTACGGCCATTTTCGGCCGAACACAATTTCCCCAAAATTCTTGAGTGTTGTTTTCAGAAGCGTGGTTTTGTGGTTTCAACTTCAACAAATACTGGCTGATTTGGTTTGCTCATATATATATATAATTAGGTTAATAACAAACAAATGGTTTAGTTGGTGATAATATTTTTTCGCCAAAATCTTAATCTGGATTTATAACACATCAACAATTAACCCGTAAGACAAAGAGTAGTTGGTACATACAGCGTTCGGCCATATATACGGCCGTGCAACTATGTTGTGTTCGGCCATTTTTAGATGTGCATTTCCTTGGTTGTGCGACCGTTGCAGCCGTGCGCAACAAGGAGTGCGCGGCCACGAATTTGGTCGAACACCTCCATTACAGTAGCACGAACAACAGTAAAATGGCGCAAAAACGAGACTCAAAACACCATTTTAGCATATCAAACTCAATTTTTTATACAATCATTTCACAATGTATTTAACAACTAGAAAAATATTGTTCGATTGTTTCATCCTTTTCAAAAACTTTACCGTATTTTTTTTGGGTTTTGTTGATAAAGGGGAAAGGGTTAATGGGGTGTGTTTAGTAAGAATATGGTATTTTGAATGGAGAATGAGATTTTGAATAAATAAGGATGTTAGAGGAAAAGAATGGGGTGTGTTTAGTATTTTTAAATTTCAATGGGGTGTGTATAACAATTGGGGTGTGTATAACAATTGGGGTGTCAATAACACTATTTGGGGTGTTGATAGCCCCTCCCTAAAAATAATCTAAAAATAATTAAACACTAGTGTAAATCCGCGAATTTCGCGGGATTGAAAAAAAATATATTATTACTTAATAAAATTTTATATAATTAATGTAATTGATAAGAGAATGTGTTGTTATTTATGTATGATTATAATATGTGAGTCTTTGTCTAATAATATTTTCGTACGTGCATGAGGTATGCAGGTATAACTTGTATTTTAAAATTCTTATAAAATTATAAAAAATAAACATAAGAAATTTAGAGCATGACAAAACAATGAAATTGAAATTAATATAATTACATGAAGTGGTGAAATATTATTGAGTATACAATATTATTTTTTGTTTGGAGAACAATATGAACATTAGAGATAAATGTGTGTACTTTGTAGAAATTTGTAGAATAATATAGAGAATATGTACTTTGTAGAATAATATAGAAAACATTTGTTAGCAGTTTAATTAAAATTATGATAGTATATAAGAACAAAAATACAGTTGCATAACTTTGACTTTTAATAATTAAGAAATTGTAAATAAAAATAATTGTGAAAACCTAAAAACTTTATTAAAAAAAATATTTAAGGAAATTAATTAAAAAAAAAAAGTAAATTCTAACAAAATTCGAAAAATAGAAACAAAGAAATGTAAGATAAGGTAACAATAATTATCATTTGTGTAGGAATTAAAAAATTGTTTTTCATATATGTTTCAATAAATAATATATACGGAGTATTAAATAAGAGTGTCGATTAATTTTTTTAAAAAATTAAATATAATTCTTAGTATGCACTCTCACAACGAATTCCACAAATTATGTCATGAAATGGGCCAAGAAGCAGCCCAAACAAAACAAAGCTGAGAGGAGTACCTACAAATGTGCCATTTTTATTTTCTAGTAGAAAATTGATTTCCACCCATATTTTGGGAAGGCAGTAGCCGAGGAAAGAAATAGAGGGCAGAAGATATGCCAATTGTACACTCACCAACACCTCGAAGATGTTCTTATTTTTATTTTATTTTTGAAGATGAGACATTGAGAATTTTCCACCCTGTCCACTCAGTTATTCCTCTATGATTATGTAACTATTTTGAATCGTTAATATACGTTATGATAATGTGTCTTATATTAATTTTAGGGTATGAATGAAAGATTTATCTCAATAATTAAACATAAGCATGGGATCCAATTTATCATGATCTCGAAAGAGAATCAACCTATAAGATCAAACATAATACCGATTAAATATGATTTTAGTCATAAATGGATTAAGTATTGTATATATCTTGGAACTATATTTTTTCTTAGATTAATTTAATTTTAATCATACTTATGTAATTTTTATTTCATTAGTTTGTTGTTGATTTGGATTAAACTAGTTTTATTTGTTTTCTTAGTTTTAGTTTATAGATAGCATTAGAATTTGTCTTAGTTTTTTAAATCTTCCGTGAAAATCAATTGTCGTGTCAACAACTATTATTTTTACACTAATCTTTTTTTATGGGTCGACTTGTATTTACCATATATACTACAACATCGTACACTTGCATTTGGCTATATTAAGTGTTGGAAAAAACACGAACAAGCTATAAATTTGAAACAATCGATTGAGTCATGAAGGTCAAAGGTTGTGATCTTTATTCTTGATTAAGTTTTTTTGTTTTCCAACAAGGTTTTCTTAGTTAAAAGATTGGTCCATCAACTATTTTACTAAGACACTTCTATTAGCTAAATTTGAGTTGGGTCTTAAATTGTTTAGTTTACATTGAATTTCAGATAGGGTTGACGGTTTAATTCTTCTGTTTCATTGGTATTTCACATTCCTGAAATTTTAACACGTACGCGTCGCCCTTAATATTATAGGACGTTAATTTTTTTTCAATATAATACATGTCAATTATCTATATAATGGAATAAGATGTGGAACACTAAAAATAGAATAAGATGTGGAACACCAAAATTGGAATAAGTGATCTCGTTCATACTCATGGATAGGGCAGTGGTATGTGGTGATCTTGTGTTAGTTTGATCAAATTCAAGGTCCAAGGTGGAGAATTATGATGAAAAGTTAGCTCTTGAATCAAATGAGTTAATCAATTTAGATCTAGTTTTGTATAGTTGGAGTTAGTTGAGTTAACTTAGTTTAGTAGAGTTTGAATCAGCGGAGTGGAGTTTATCATTTGTCTGTTGTAGACTTGTGATTTTGTCAGCCGAAAGTGTTAGTCTACTAGGGGGTGTTTCTTTTGGGCTTTGGGTGGTTTTAAAAACCAGATTTTTGAAATCCTGGTTTTTGAAATCCCGATGAATAGTAATATGGGTGTTTCTTTTGGGTTTTGGAATTAGGGGTGTGCACCGGTCCAAAACCGGACCGGGACCAGTTTGGACCGGGACCGGAATCTTACTAAAAGGTCGGACCGGAGACCGGACCGGAATCTATCCGGTCCGGGTTTGGACCGGTTGGACCGGAATTGTTTTTTTTTTTTTTTTTTTATTTTTTTTTTTAATTTATGGAAGCAAGAACAAGATTGGTGAATTTGTGTATGAAAATTAAAGTGTTTGCTCTTCATTACGTCAATATGAATTTTATTTACACTGTTATTAATGATCTTTTGACCCTAAAAATAAATTAAATATGTTTGTTAAATTATATATTTGTAAAAAATGTAATAAGATCTCAACACATTACTTGGTTTTGAAAAATAATTGAGAGTGCATTAGTAAAAAAATATAAAAAAATTAAAAAAATAAAAAAAAAAAAATTCCGGTCCAAACCGGTCCGGACCGAAAAATTCCGGTCTTGGACCGGACCGGACCGGAAGACCGGAATCCAAAATTTCTCGGACCGGAGACCGGACCGGAATCTAACCGGTCGGTCCGGTTCCGGTCCGGTCCGGACCAGTTCCGGTCTTTTTTCCGGTCCGGTCTTTTTTTGAACACTCCTATTTGGAATAGTGAAGGATTTAACTTTATGTCAAATCAAGTTGTAAGATTGAATGAGTTTGTATTATTATATTATTGTTTGGTGAGATTATAATGATTAGTTGATTAAATGTATTATATTATTGTATTATTATATTATTATAGTATTATTATATTATTGTTGAAAAAGAATATAATGATTGGAGTAATATTATATAGATATAACTTTATGTCAAATCAATATGTTTGATAAGGGTGGTTTTGAGTGGATTTTGAAAATCGGTTTTTAAATCCCGAAGTAAAACGGGTTTTGGATCTTGAAATCCAAAACCTGATTTTTAAAACCAAAAGGAAACATCCCCTAAAGTTTCTAAAGATAAAGGATAACAGTTAATATATAATAATTTCACCGTTTTCAAAACAGTTTTTCTATTACAATTATATTTCAATTATTTCTTTTGTGGTTTTCAAAACAGTTTTTCTATTACAATTATATTTCAATTATTTCTTTTGTGGTTGGGTAAAAACTTGATATTGGCGTATATCACAAGTTAAAATACATCATTTTCACATATCACTAACATACAATCAAACACGAGTGGCGTAATTAAAAGACTCAATATCTGTAACATAAAGTTGAGAAAAAACAAAGAATGTGAGGTTTTTCATGTGCCAAGTGTAAGCTAACTTACTTATTAAAATATTCTTGTTTTAATCTCTTGTTTGTTTGAAAATCAATTAAAAAGAAAAAAGAACTCACATTTATTGAATGTAAGGGGGTGTTTTCAAACATTACAAACAGCTTCCAGAATCACTTTTTTTAAAGTTGCCCTCTCACAGCTTTTACCTTTCAGAAGTGCTTTTAAGCTGTTTATAGAATTTGCAAACACCCCCTAAATCATTTAATCAAAGTGATTTATAATTATTTTTAGTCGAGTAGGAGTATTTAGTAAGTCAACTCGAGTCAACTACACCCAATCACGGAGTATATGACAATGTATTCCTTTCATACGATTCAAAGCATCAACTTTTTCATGTCGGTTATTTTTCTTGACTATTTAGGAAAACGCGTGCCCATCATTTCAAAGACAAATTATCAAAAAAGCATTTCTTGGGTTTTCACTTCATTTTAATCACGTATAACCTAAAAAAAAAAGTCCACAATTCATAATTACAAGCTCAATAATTCAATCTCGCACGTATACTATATATGTTTTGAATTGAACATTAATGTAGTAGCGTTATGATGAGTCGATGCCACAATTAACAATTACGTGTTGGCCAAAACGACCAATACAATGGGAGAAAACGACAATACCAAAACGCGTATAGTATAGGTTTTATATGGACCAACATTTCTCTTACTCTACAAGCAAGGAATGAATATACAACCCTTTGATTCGAAAGCTTCCCCATTTGGGATAAGAATATATGTGGCTTATAAGCTATGGACCTCAAATTCCCCTATTATACACGCGCAATTAATGAATTAATCCATTATTTAATTAGCTAACACATGGTTCTACTAATTAGATTGATATATATAGTAAGACATCATTATTGAACACGAAAGCATAATGTTTTATTAATAGTTAACCTATATATGAATCCCGGCACCTGCAATTGAAGTATACTTACACATGTGATGTGTGGTATATATATATATATATATATATATATATATATATATCCTGATCATTATTATAATGCATGTGTCGACATAAAAATTTATATGAGACGGTCTCTATGTACTACAATTATTATATGTCAATTTTCTTATAATAGTGGTGTGATCATTATTTTAACATGTTAGGATGGTGTGTCAAATGGGTCAGCCAGTTTTTGGAAATGATTTGGGAGTTTTATCGGTTGAAAATAATTTATTAATTAGCTAAACTTGATCTACAAAATATAATTAAAGATTTTGGATCTAGAAAAGTAAATATTTATGGTTATATATGTACATAAGTGATGCTATTTCTTAATTAAATAACAAATTTTTTAACTTGGTGAAGAATTAGTTAAGCGTGAGAATGTGAAAAGTAGGGCAACTAGGTAGGGCTAATAAATGAAAACACATGCAAGAGTTGATCAATGGGCCATGCATATATAAATTAAATTGACAAATTAAAAATGTTTTTAGCTACGATTGAAACATATTTGTCTTGTTGGTTGTAGTTAATTTAGTTATGTCTACATTCAAAGAAGATGTCCTTTTACGGGAAGCTTCTTTCATGTATTGATTGATCTAATTAACATTCAATTCGGATCGAAGTGGGATATTTCTATATATTTATTGACCCTTGAACAAATGAGAGGAGGGTAATGCATTAAAGAGGCTAGTTGTCACCTAGCTAAATATCAAAGTTTTGTCATTTTATTTTAATAATTTCCAAAATAATTTAATCAGACTTATAATGTTTTACTATTACATAAGACTTGCTGGGATATACTCCCTCCGTTTTTGAATAAATGTCACTTTGTCTTTTTTAATATTTTTATAATAAGTGTCATTCTACACTTTTTTCTTTAATTTTGACAATTTTACCCTTGTACATTATACTCCCTCCATTTTCTTTACCTTAATTTAAACTTTTTCCTTTTTGAGCTAGTATTAATTTAAAGTCAAATTGGCCACTATTCTTGGTAGATTCCAGCTAATTGATTGTCAATTGATTTCGAAAAAGCGACCCATTAATTAAAACCAAATTTTCCAACGTTAATTTAGTAGCCAACTGATTTCTAATTTATTTTCAAGATATTAGCTTTGTTTTAATTTTTGTTTATAGCATGATTTAGGAGAGCCACCCATAACAACAGTGTTTCTTCGCCATATAGGATTGGGGTTTCTTTGCTTTCAATTCAATTGGTTCGTTATACATCACACTTTTTTCGTTTACATTTGTCTATATATATGTATATCTGTGTTGTTTAATTTGAGTATTTTTTGTTGTTGCAAGGGTGACTACTGTATTTTCGTTTTGAATCATGAACGAAAATGAGAATGATGGATTAAAATTAGATATGCAATCTCATCAACAAGTTGCAAAAGATTGCTTTGATGAGACAATAGCATCCTTCGAAAAGGCTCTTAAGGAGGCAAAAGCATTCCTTGAAAGAGCCGAATCTGATGCTTTGAAAATTAGTGCTGCGGTTGAGTTATCTAAACAATACGTTTCTGATTCGGATGGTGAAGATGACATTAGCCGATCTTCTACACCTTCCATTTTTCGTCGTGCAAATAAAGTTCAAGAGAAGTCCAGAGATGACGTTAAGAATGATATGTTGAAGATTTTACTCCCAAAGCTTTTCGAGAAGAAATAAATGAATAAACCTTGATTATTTTTTACAATTTGGCTTGATAATTTTTTGAAATTTGTCTTTTTTAATTGTGTTAGATTTCTATGTTCAAATTTTATCATGATTTGATAATTTAATTGTGTTTTAATTGAGGGGTATTGGAATATATGTGTAAATGTTTCTTGTGCATTTTATTAGATCTGTCCTAATAACACTGCTCCATTATCTTGAATTGTGAAGCAAAAATAGTACTCCATACTTTACTCTAAATTCAAAGTGTAATAAGTGTTGGAAAAAAAACTTAATGAAAAACAAAATGGATGCAAAAAAAAAAAATCATCGATCACAATCACTCATGCTTCATATTTCTTCAAGTGTAGCTCCACTAGATCCAGTCCCTATAAATACAAGACAACATTATTAATTTATTAACGACATAAAAAAATTGCAAATGTTTAAAATTAACTTACCCATTCGTGTCGCTAACAAGTCTTTAGCCCTTTGTAATAATATTGGCTCACATGGAATTTGTATAGGAAGATGACCTAGCATTTGAAGTCGTTTTTTGTTTATGTGTGGAATTTTATATCGATTTCCTCCTCCCACTTTCATGGTTTCTTTCATACATAGATGCAAAGTCAACCACACATAATTCAATTTGATAGGTGAATAATCTTCATAGGCTTTCTCAACTGCTTGAACAAGTTCAGGGATAGTTCTCGCACGGATTTTTTGTTGCAACGATTGAATGGCCCTAAAAAATCCAAGGTCAAGTATATTAAGATCAGGAGAGTTTGGGGGTTGACAAGTTAAACGAATGTCAAATCCATTTTGGGAAGCCGCATCTAGAAAATCAGGGTCCGTTGGAAGAACATGCGTTCTAGCGTTGTCTTGTTGAATGAAAATAGTTTCTCCGTAATCTAACCTTGGCCACTTCTCACGAATGGATGGAATAACTTTTTCAATTAAAAATGCTTTTATCGTCTCCCTCTTAACACATGTAATGGCTTTCATCTCCATAGTGCCAGCTTGTCTATTTCTGCTACTTCTTTGTGCTGGTTGTTCCGTGACAAATGGCCAACAACCAATTTTACCCGAGAAAACCACCCTTCCTTCGTCATCAAACCTAGGACGAGCCGTGGCGGCTAAGAACATGACCTTCCCAATGAAATTTTTACTTTGACATGAACGGTCAGGGTCGCTTTCATTAGCGAGTAAGTAGTATGTTTGGTCTTTCTTTGTCAAGTAAAACCATTTTTCATCGATATGCACATAGTTAAACATATTCTTAAACTTTGGATCATTCGACATTGTGCTTTCGTCAATCATCGACAAGCAGAACTCGATTCGAGATGTTTTATTTTCCTCTTTCAAATACGGTTTGATGGCACTTGAGTGACGACGAAGGACTCCTTGCTTAAAAAGATTATACAGTTTAGAGGCACTAACCCCTAAAACATTCGCAAAAGATGCTATTGTTGTCCGTTGATGCAAATCTATTTGTGACACCCTACTTAAATCAACCTCAATTTGTTTACGACCACAATTATGTATTTTCTTTGACGAAACGTCCACATCCGTGCCCGGAGGAGTACTCTTATGAATTTTCCATATTCTTTGAACTGTTCGTAAACTCTCAACATTGAACATATCTTTCACCTCTCTTGTTGTGTTCTTCTTCAATTTACCATTAAGACTCTTCTCTAATAAAACATGGTAAATTGCCCATCGTTCATCATTACTTAGGATTCTTTTTCTTCTTCTCTCTCGAACATTACCTATTTAACATCATAGTCAATTATCTAAAAAAATTACATTCATATATATTGATGTGTTATTCAACTCTAATAATTAAACGTAATTAAAATAAAATTTCACAAGCCAACGTGACTTTGAACCCAATATAAATTTATGTTTGTAAATTTTTGAGTAAATTGTAATCAAAAGTAGGGCATGTGTGTGTACAAGAAATTAAACATTCATTCCAAAAAATTAATTAAAGTAGAATCAAGTAAACAATGTTAAACATTAAATTAATATTTCGTATAGTACCTTGTTGGCCATCTTCATTTTCTCCTGTTTGCCCATTAGTATCCTCGGTTTGTTGGTCATCCTCATCTGAGGAATCTGACCACATTCCATCACCATCTTCATTTAACTGATTTAAGTCGAGCTCTATAACAGGACTTTGAATCTCATTCTCGTTATTAAGTGTGATTATGACATTTCTGGATGAAGAAGGCATCACAAAGATTGAATTTTCTCCTTCGTTATGTAATTCATGGTTGACAACAGGTTGGTTTAAATCGATATTCATGGTGGGGATGTGAAAAATTGTAAGATTCATTATCATATTTATAGGTAAAAGAGCTAGTAAAAAATTTCAATATTTTGAAATTGAAAATTTTGGCTCCATTGTTGAGTAGTTGGTTCAATATTAAAATTATCAAAATTTTAGGCTCCATTGTTGTGTAGTTTTCATAAAATTTGAATTTGCCTCCAATGTTATTTGTATAGTTGACTTAAATTTTAAATCATCAAAATTTTGGCATTGGCATAGTTGGCGTAAATAAATTATTTCAAGGATGTGCATATCAACAATTTTGCCACAATCATGGATAAACTTTAATTGAGTAGTTATCATTAATGAAGGGTAAAATGGTCCATAATTATATATCTTAATTTGTTGAATTTTGCTAAAACGACATTTATTCAAAAGTGGAGGGAGTATTAGATAGTGTGTGAATATTTTATTATTGTATAAATATATTTAATTAAGAGGATCAGACAAGTGGAACCCATATCTGTAATTATAAATTATAGATGTTGATACTAAAAGCTTCCTATTTTCGTGTATATCTTCAAAGCACACATGTCAAGATTATCGGCGACAGTGAGAGAGATTGTGGTAGGCTTAAATTAGTAACTTGTAGATATAATACGCACATGACATTCTTGTAAAGGAGATTATTGTATCTTTAATTGAGTTGTTGCAACATTATAGAGGCAAATTAAAACAATGATTGTCTTTTTTTTTATTATTATTATTTATATTTATTCGACGTGGCGTTTATTAGCTTAATTAATAAATCCTAGCTACTTAAAATTAAATTGAATCCAACTCTTTAAGTCAATTATACCCTACGATCGTAGCTTTTCCTTTTTATTGTTTTAATTACTCTGTTTGAAACTCATAACTTCACAAAGAAAACTATAAATATCTACTCCAGACATCAACTTTATTTTTTAAATACAATATTGCTTTTCTATTATAGCGTAATCATACCCACAAAGAATAATACATCAAATTATTTATATCTTAAGATCATCCCCTCTCTCTCTCTCTCTCTCTAAAGTGGTCAATTGATTAGCATCCACTATATTATCATTATTATATTATGTAATAATAATAATGAAGTGTAATTATGTGTATATATTATTGTTTAAAATAAATGATTCTTTTAAATTTTTAATTGAAATTAGAAAGGGATGTGTATTAAAAGGAGATTGTAAAAAAGAAGATAAAAATGGTCCTAATTTTTGTAACGTTCAATATATTGTTGAACCGGAGATCTTACTTAAAATATGGTTCAATAATGTATTATATATATATATATATATATATATATATAAAATAAGAAATTTACTATTAAAATAATTTATTAAATTAATATATCAAATATATTTTTCGTTCCCCTACCTCCAGTTCTGAGTTCATCCCCGTATATAATGATATTATTGCAATTATTATTTGCATGTAAGTTGGTCCTGTCACTCTGACTTCCAAAATCTTCAAAGTTGTTGAATTAGCTAGCAAAACCTATTTACATTTCTAAGACATAATGGCAAACTACTCTTGGAGATCCAATTATTAATTAAAATACTACTACGTACTATGTGGTATCTTCACAACCCTTGAAAAATGATTTAAAAATAAAAAGTGGATGATTTTAATAACAGGGAACCTTTCCTGAAAATAATAATACATTATATACGGTGTGAGTCGCCCACGGATTGCGGTGATTTCTTCTATGAACATTGTGAGTATTTGTAGCCCACACGAGAATTTAATGCAAAAAGAGTTTATTTTCCAATTTTTATGTAATTCAGGATAAAAATGTGTCCTAAGATTTGAAACTCATAATTGCAACATTTCTGATGTTTAAATATGTTACTACTACTATTTCATAAGGAAATCAAAATTCATACTTCTTTCGTTCGTAAAGTTAAAGTTTGTTGCATAGAATTAACGAACATATTTTTTTTATACTTCTATTCCTCATTAATTTTTTTCTTTTCGCTTTTGAAACAAAATTTAAGAACAAATTCGACAAATTTTATAAAACGGATGGAATAATTGTTAGTATTTCGAAACATTGGATCCATTAGAAAGGGAGGGGTAAAAGAGTTGTATGGCAATGGGCATGGTCTGTCTTTAAAAACTGAAAGGTTAAAATTTGGGGAGGCGACACGTTGCACATGCGCAAACGTGATTTCTGCAACAAAACTATATCGTCTTGGGCCCCACCTTTTCACTATAAATATACATTATTCAAACCAAAAAGTTCATTTTTGACAGTCAATTCGTATCATGAAATGAATCAGTCAGCAAAAACCATTAGTAAATTATTACTATCAATTTATACACTCTTTAAAAAAATACTAAAAATGAAGGGAGAAAGTTGTCATCTTTATTCATCACTATATTGATATAATATTAGTAATTGTTACAAAACATTTATGGCAGAAAAGAAAAAGGAATTAACAAATAATACGTACTATGGTAAAAAAACAGAAACTAAAAAACAAGGCGAGTGCTGTTCAAGATTCGTTAACCTGTCTGTCAACATCCCACTCTTCTTTATCTCCTTTTTACTCTTTACTTTTTCATGCCCCTCTTTCGCTGATTCCTATAATCCCCCCAAATACTTTCAATATTTACAAATCTGGCCCAAAATCACTTCTGTTTCTGTCCCTCATACCAGTATGCTATTAGGTAACCAATCTTCATTGTCTTTGCTCTTCCCTCGATCCCTGCAATCCGATTCTACCACCAATCGAACCACCGAATTGCTCCGATCGCCAGCTGGCAATTGGGCTTTAAGTCGATCAAAGCTCGGGGCGAGGACTCTCTCTATCCATTCTCCTAGACTGCCCCTATCATGCCATAGACCCCCTAAGATCTTCTCGACCACATCGTCCTCTACTTCAATCGACAAGTTCTCATCAACCACCATCGAGAATTTCACGTTTATGGTTTTCTTTATCTCACGTCGAACAAATGCTGAATTAACGGGCTTGAATACTATTGCATCGTCCACGTTGCTTATGAGCTCATGAGGCACCGATGTGATCGAGAACTGCGTGTTTGCGAGGCCAAGATCGTCATCATGTTCGATGGTTAGGTCACTCGATCCATCCATTTTCTCATCCTCAATGTACGCTGCTGCAAGATTAAGGTCCAAAGAAAGGCCTGGGACTGAGGCCGTTTCCTTCCTCGGCTTCGACGGCCTATCATCATCCTGCAACCAGCTCGCTCTCCGTTTCCCACTCTTTTCTCGAACAATCAATCCCAACTGCCAACCGCCGCTTGCTATCGACAAGAGCTTCTGATCGTCTACAAATAGACAGTCTCTTATAGCTTCAGGATTCGTTCTCGACCAATCTCCCGTTATGACAAATACGGCATTGCCAAGCCCAACTTCACGACCATGAGAATCGGTGAGCCTCCCTCTCTCGATCGCTCGTTTTATGCTCCCACGAACGAGCATATCCGCTTCGTCAATATCTTCGAGCAAGATCACCAAAGATGGATTTCTCCGTACCGCCTCTGCGATACGATCGATTGCAGTCTTACCACGGATGTTCATATCCAAATCTTCTTCGTTCCGTCTCTTACCCAGGCATATCGTTACTGGACATGCTCCACACATTTGCTCGGCTAAAACCCACGCCATTTTCTTCTTCCCGACTCTATCGGGTCCCGTGAAAAGTAACCATATATCTCCCCTCGATCCAACCCCACGTTGTTTCCCATTACCCAGTTGGCACCGTGTAATAGCCGAAGCCACAGCAGAGGCAGCTTCGGCCTGCCACCATGCTTTCTCCATGAGGCCCTTCAGTAGTTTCTTGTACGTGTCGGCATCCAAAGCATTAGAAAACTTATATAGCAACTTAGTTTGCGGTTCAGACGAGATACAACTGAGCAAGTCTTTAACCTTATCTTTCTCGGGGATGCTATCCAGTCCTTTCGTTCCAAGAACCAAATCGGTCCTAACAGGACTTCTCGGGGAGCCATTGGCAAGCTCTGTAGGTCGACTAATGACTTGATTCATGTTCAATTGTAGGGCTTCTCCGAGAGGTTTCATTGTGGGCTTAGGCTGGAAAGGTGGACGTGAGAGCATATTCGGGTTATACAAACTCGTCATAGGTGGAGCAGGTGGAGCAATTCTATCAGGACAAGTATTTTGATGAAAATTACGATGAAGATGCAAGCATGTGTCCCTCCATTTCTTCTGCAGGTTTTGAGTCTTCTGCGTTGAAAGTAGTCCTTGATCCTTCCCCTGTAAAAATTCAAAAACTATTAGCCTCTATCCATTTAAATCGAACTTCCAAACATTGAAATCAAACACAACATACAGGTGATTCATCTTTTGTGTTAGGATCAGCAGTATTGAGTTTGGCATTTTGCATCCACTGGGGCAGAGACGGTCGGGCCGTTTGTTGTTTAGCTTCGGAAAATGACTTCTCAATGGCGGCGAGTTTTGTGAGCTCCTTTTCGTAATTCTCCAAACATTGAGGGCAAATAGTTGATCTTTGAGCAGTATCCAAGTTTTCAGAGCTTCGTCTCGATAAAGTAGGCAGAGTACTTGTGAGAGCCTTCAATGGATTCAAAGACTCCATCGGATTATTCATAAGTCTCTCAGTTCCCAGCCTAAAATATAAAAATCCCAAATCAAGAATATCAATATTCTAAATAGCTACCAGTCAGTCACACAAGCAATAGAGCTTTTATAATTTCAACTGAAACCATCAATATGGAATCTGATTACAATAAAACTCCCAAATCATGGATTGTAAACTATACCAAATATTCAATTCAAGCCCGACAACTATAATCAATTTATGTAAAAGAAACTTGAATAGTATGAATGAAAGAATATACCTAGGAAACAGAGGCGATCTTGGAGTAACAGGCACAGCCTGAAGATCCCAATCGTTTTCCATGGCGGAATGATAAACTTGGCACCTCAAATATGTTTCACAAGTTGCTGTTCCAATTAACCAGAGCTCATTACCCTCATCTCCTCCGCGGAATCTTCCCAACAATTTCGTCATCTCCGCCACCGCCGCCCTCCCGGTCTCCGAAACCACAGGCTGTTGCTCCACCAGCCATTTCAAATCCCCTAAATCAAGAATCACCCCTCCATTCCTGATTCTACTCTCGATCACCCCTCTCAAATCCTCGATCCTTGCTGCTATCTGATTCTTATCAGATAAAACCCCTTTCTCAATTGTTATAACTTGAGCGTTCTTCAAATTCGAATCACTCCCAAACTCTCTGTTCTCTATCTTTCTCAACAATTCCTTCACCACAGTCTCGGGCTCCGAATCACCGACCAGAATAGGGTTCCTTTTTTTCCTCCTCGACATTATCTCAAACACCTTGGTTACATCATCTCCCTTTAGATTCCCAGCCTGCCCTTGCTGCAATCGGGAATTCAAATAGATGTTCCGATTACCTGAAATCGAAGACGGCGGCGACAATTGACTAGGGTTAGAAAGCAATCTCGGCGGAATTCCTCCGCCGCTGACGACATGATGGGCGTTTGAACTGTTCAACGATTGCTCGATTGTGGCTTTCACGGCTGGGCTTGAAAAGCTTGCTTCCCTCATCACGCGGCTCACGCCGGGATCATCGAGAATGGAAATAATCAGCTGCTCGAGCTCCACTTTCACGGCAAGGAGCGGCTGCTGTTGCTGTTCAGGACAGCCGCGCCGCTGATGAGCCTGAGC
The DNA here is from genome assembly GCA_963675135.1 of Galeopsis tetrahit. Lineage (NCBI taxonomy): Eukaryota > Viridiplantae > Streptophyta > Magnoliopsida > Lamiales > Lamiaceae > Galeopsis > Galeopsis tetrahit. The sequence goes on from OY776126.1 coordinate 7,449,462, forward strand.
CCGCTTCAGCGCCGCCATGAGGGCGTTAGAGATCGGCGGCTCAATCGCTGAGCCGTCCATGTTCTGAGCCGTTGGGAGCCGTTCTAAAGCCACGCTGAAGCAGAGCTCCAAGGCGCGGCACTGAAGGGGGTGGCTTGAATTGGGGTGTGACCGGATGCATGCTTGCCGTAAATATCCCGACGGCGAGGCCAGTAGCGTCGCCGCCACGTGGAGCGGCGTAGTCTGGCCGTGGTTGCGGCGGCTCGCCTCCGCTATCGAGTGGTTCAAAACACTGGCGGCCTCTGGTGTTAGGGTCTGCTGAATAGTGCTCAAACCTGCTCTCATATTCCCCCCTTGTTCACCCGAATTAATTGTACTGGTTTCAATTTAGAAAAAGAAAGATTATATTTCTCGTAATAACAAGCAATCGGAATCTGGAAAATTGCTCAACAAATGTTGAAAAATCTGCTTTGAAAGCAGGCCCTTGTAGCTCCAAAAACAGAAAATTGAAATTGAATCTTGAAACTGTACAACAACAAGGGTTGATTGAAGTTTCAATTTTGATTTTGGGTTCGTGAATTTATGATCAAGTTTATAAATGTGTGAGACTAAAAAGCTGTGTGTGAAATTCAACGCGAAAAGGAAAGATCAGATCACCTCCTTCACACAAAACCCCCTCCTTTTCTTTCTCTCTCTAAAAATACAGCTTCTCTCTCTCTCATTCAATACATATACATGAAAAAGTAAAAGTATTACCCTTCAACTCACACATGAAGACATAAAACAAATTGTGAAAAACAAATGGTGATGGCACAATTAGCCCTATAATTTTCTAATTCCACCTTTTTCCTATTTGTGGGTGTGACATAAAAATAGAAAAAGATAAATAAAAGAGAGAGTACAAAATTTTCTTTTTAATAGCAGCATAAAAGGCCAAAAGGTGATAAAAAATGTAAGTAGGAGGTGTCAATATGGAGAGAGCATGCATTGTTTGTTTTCTTGTTTTTATAAAAAGGGGATGAGAAGAGGAATTTATGGAAATTAGGACCTTGGAAAGAACTTTAAATTGCAAGGATTTCCGTAAATAATAGACAAAGCAGTATGTTCATACTTTTAGGCTAATTTAATTCGTGTTACTTTTTTCTGAAATACTATTAATAAGAAAATATTTGTGGAAAATTAAGTGCATGTATAATGTTCAATATTAAAATTCGAACTATATATCTGTCTTTGATCAAGTTGTCTGTCATACTTTTTAGTGAAAATTTGTTGTTTAGTTGGGGGTTTTATATGTTTATTGAATAATAAAATTAGTAGTAGTATGTCTTTCTCAACTGCACTTGCATCAAGAGAATAAAGTAATAGGAGTAGGTTTTATTTTAAAAAGATGATGGAAAGAAAGATCAATGAACCTTTTTAGAGGAGATTCATGAGTGGTAAAGATTACTTTATTTACTCAATCAAAAAAAAAAAAAAAAAACTTTATTTACTTCGGTCTTTCTCTCTCTTACTTTTTCTTTTATTTTTTTAAGTTTACCCCCACCCCCCACCACACCCCTCCCCTCCCCTCCCCTATCTCTCTCTCTATATATATATATAATTAGATATACATATTACATGCATGACTGTATATTGACTGCCTTTTAAGCCCTCATTCTGTTTTGTGTTTAGTTCTCATCTATCATTGATAGAGTGGAATCCCACAACTCGCGCGTGTTTGAACGCGCGTGCTTCTAAGGGTGTGTTTGGCATCATAATACTAATGTTTTTTAAGAAGTGGATTAGTAGGAGTAGTACTTTTAATTTGGTAAATTGGTTTTATTTTTAAAAAATCAACCACTTATAACCTCACTTATTTTGACTGGGGTGCTTTAAGCCTTTAACACAGAGTTATCCCACATCAAAACTCGTAGAAGTGGTAATTACTTGATTGTTTGATATATATAGAGAGTAAAATTACATTTTTCTATTGTGAGACGGTTAGTTCATAATGTTTTATAATAAGTGATTAATAAAAATTTAACTCGTCATATAATTTTATTATGAGTGATTGAATTTTGTCATTAGATAAAATATTTAATTTAAAAAAAATAAAATTATTGACATAACCTTATAACTTATAATATTTTTATAAAAAACATATATAACATGGATTTAATAAAAATATAAAATACATTCTTAATTTAGTGTTTTGCTTAATTATGTATTGTATTGAGCAAACACATTAATTTAATGCACAAACATACACAACAATCAAATAGTATTTGAAAGATTGTTTATTATAAATTATAGCGAAATTTATTTAATCATATAAAAAATCAATAAAATTATACTCCCTTCTATCCTTTTTAATTGTCGTTTCAGATTTTTTAGAATTAGCAATTTAATTGACGTTTTGTAAATTTATCTCTAATATACTCCTTTATTTTTTTAATTAGATAATTAATCGATAAGAATAAGTCATCCATCATTCCCATAAAATCAGGCATACACCCAGTTAAATTAACATTCATTCATTTATTTATTAAAGACATATTAAGAAAATAGTTTATTTCTTAATACTGTAGAGATACATGACTCAATTAAATTGAATAGGAGAGAGTATATTACTCCATTAAATTATAGTTTGACTGATTACATGATTAATGAATATTGGAGTACTATATTTTAGAACAATTAATATAGCCTTTTGACGTAAGTCAATGGGTATTCGTTAATATCAATGTGTCCTTTAGGGTATGTGTAGTATTTGTCAACATTAAGAAACTACTCAATTTTGATGTCTGGAATCATAAATAAAGATGACTTTTTCATTTTGTAGAGATAAATAAAGTTGTATTGATTGTAATTAGGATAACCCTAACAAGGATTAATAACCATTTTGATATTAAGCACGACGCCTTTAAGCATTTTAGACTTTTAGTTAGAGCTCGTACAAGTGTTTTTCAATTTAGTGTTACCTAACACCTAAATTTTTAACTTATATAGAGAAAACTATTTTAACTTGCATATTGTGTGGTTGGATTTTTCTATTCTATTTTTTCATTTTTTACTGGAGTATTCCACACTGTTGTAATATTATAGAACGTTGATTACTTTTCCCGTTCGTCTATAAATTTTCTATTACTTTTCGACATATAAATTAAGAAAAGTGATTAAATAATAAATATAATACAAGTAGGGTTAGTCTTATGTGAAATATTGCATACGTGCATTCCATCTCAATTAGGCAAGTCAAAACTCTAAGTCCAAATGTTAAATTAAGTCAATTTAAAAAAATTCGTGGGTCATAAGTCTGAATTCGGGTTGCCCAAAAAATTCGCGGGTTGCAAACAGGTGGTTTACTACATGACCAAAATATTGTTACTACAAGGCCAAAATATTACCACTACAAGGCCAAAAATTTAATACTATATGTCAAAACATTCTGAAAAATTCACCAAAAAATAAAGTCTCCAGAATATTTTTGAACATGTAGTAATACACTTTTGACCTTGTAGTGATAAAATTTTGGTTTTGTAGTAACATTGTTTTAGTCATGTGTAGTAGACGAATAAGTCAAAATTAGTTTAGTAATTTTGCCCCCAAAAAATAAGTGTCCACAATATTTTTAGACTTGTAGTAATACACTTTTGACCTTGTAGTGACAAAATTTAGTTCTTGTAGTAACATAATATTGGTCATGTAGTAAAATAATACTCCTATATTAGAGTGAAAATAAATATTTTAATTAAGGTTGACCCGTGTTGACCCGCATTAACCCACGAATTTTGACATAATTTACCTTAATTAGTCATATTGCATGTATGCAATATTGCATATAAGTTTTTGCGATACAAGTAATGTGATTGAGAGGAAGAGAGATAAAAAAAAAAAGGTAAGATATGAGGTGAAGTATAAAAATATGAGGTGAAGTGTAAAAATAAAAGATTAAAAGTATTTATCAAAAGAGGTATGATAAACTTATAGATAGATTAAATGATAAAATGAAAAATTTATAAACGAACGATGAATTTTTTTTTTAATAATAATAGATGGTAATTTGATTGTACGTTGGGGGAGGTTTTGTGACAATTTGATTGAAAACACCTCCCTTGAAGATGTTTTAACAAGTTTTTTTTTTTTTTTAAGGTTAATTACAAATATTATTATGTATCATACATTAAGAAAGTAAACTAAAAAAGATTACACGATTTTTTGTTTTAAATTTATCTAGAAATGTCACCTGTCTCTGTCTTCAAATTCTACAAAAAAATATTCTGAATTAATTTCTGGAATCTGTTATTTTTTATTTTAACTTTGTAAATTCGAATGCGTGAGACGTAGAATTTTGAAAAGGGGATGTTCTTTTATGAAAACTTAAAGAAGCCTTTTCTTTTCTCTCATTTTTTTTTTTTTTTTTTGGTAATGTAGAATCTAAGAGAAAGCATGCCCTTTTTTCAAATTTATCCCATTCGTGTCACCTTGTGATTGGATCATTTTGATTCACTCTCATCTATTCTATTGCCACAAAATTTTCAGCCATATATATGCATCGTGATTTTTGTTCCAGAATCTAAAATTTATCCAACTGTCAAAAGCAGTTTTGGTCCATTTTTTTAAAGAGAGAAAAAAGAGAGGGAATCAAGAGATGGAGAATAAAAGACGTCGACGATTAGATTAATTAGACATTTAATTAGACCCTCAAACTCATCATTTCAGTTAATACTTAATAGATACTCCATCGACCAAAAATATTGCTATTTTTCACTAAAATAATTAAATCTCATATTTCATTTTATCCATCTATACATTGTTTACAGTAATATGCATAAAAATATTATATATATTTTGCTTTTTCATACCGACAAACAAATGGATAGGCCGGATGGAGTAGATTTTTAACATAAAAATGAATGAAAAAGCATATCTCCAACTCAATATTTAGATTGTAATTTTATTAACATGGTTGATTGAATCAGTTTCATATACTCAATAAATATGTATGAAACTTCTTACACAAATTTTTTGTCATATACTCCGTATAATGAAGTCTCAGAAGTCTTCTTCCATCATCACGCTTAAGTAATGTTTTTGTTGAACTTTTTCTCTTTAGAAATTTGCTTGGTTTTTGTTGAAATTTCTATCTCACATATTTGACTTCTTGATCTGTCATCTATTGATTTGAATCCTCTACATTTCTTTTAGAAAATTTATTATAAATTTTGAAAAGAAATAGGTGCATAATAAAATAATAAGTAACAATATAAAATATAAAATCTACTCAATGTGTCTATCTTAAATTTCGGATATGGAAATCATTAACATATCCTGGTATACAAATTAATCAACTAAATTTGACAATGATGGGATAACATTCTTATAATATAAAATTATACTTCCCTTTTGACTTATGTGACTTAATTAATTAATTAATTAAATTGTTAGTATTTGATTAATGTTTGCTTATATTATCAAAACCTTGTTGGCGGGGTGAATGTGTATTTTCATATATTTCCGTTGGTTTTAATCATTTAACAAACTTTGGAAAGATTATCAAACTATTTGACAATTATTTTACAAAAAATTCAAGTAAGTATTCGTATTTTATATTCAATCGGAGTATAATGCAAACCAAAATCATATATGGGATTTTGTAATAGATTTTAAAATTTAGTGGATTTTAAATTCGGATGCTTGTAATAGTATATGTGTTTACTTTGGAATTAAGTAGATTGAGATTTATTTTTTTTAGAATTTATAAGTGCTTATATATCGTGATACTTGTGTGTAATTGATTTCACTTATACAATTGAAATTGAGCTCTAATAAATTGAGTTAAATGTTGAGTTAAAGATTAAATTGAGTCAAATTGGACATTAAAATCAAGGTTGTGTTTGGATGAGGGATTTGATTTGAAGATGTATTTCAAATGAAATGATTTAAAAATATATGGATTTCAAATAACATGGTTTTAGTGAGAATTTAAAATTCTCTAAATTTGAACTAAAAAAAATATTAAATATTTAAAATTTATTCATTTACTTTTTAATCCAAACAAATGGAGTGAATTTAGATTATGAATTTAAAATTCATACCTAAATCACTCCATCCAAAAATCTAAAAATCACAACAATAGAAAGGTGGAGGATGTTAATGACAGGAGTTATATGGAAGATTTGGAGAAGCAGAAATGCTAAACAATTTTCAGAGGAAGAACTCTTGGTGAAGAAATTTGTGAAAAACACCAAAATTCAGCCATGGGATTAACTTGAAGGGCGAGATATCATAAGACCGAACTCATCCATTGCGGTATGGTGTTTTGATCCATATACCAGCTTAGAAATGGAGACTTGATTAATAGAGAGAAAAGGGCACTATATGATAAGTTCTTTTTCATTTTTGTAGATAAGTGATACAAGAGAAATACAAATGTAAATTGTACAGATTAAGTACCCATGTACTCAAATGAAATATATGGGTATTTTATCGATTAAAAAAAAAAAACTTATTCATCAAACACTTTTTTTTATTGATGATTTGTGAATTAATTTGTTGGAATTCAATTAATTTATTGGTAGACTTGATGTTCAAAGATAAAAAGTGGGTGAAATTAAATCGACGACCATAGTGGAAGGTTCTAAATAAGCAAAAAAAAAAGAAAAAAAAGTAGGGGTGTTTAGGGTTTGTCTTTTTATATATAACCAATAAGCATAGGTTGGTCATCGTGTATTTATTTATTTAAACAAAGCTTTCTACACACATAAAAAGGTTACGTGGGCCCATAATGATATTATTTTCCTTAAGTCGTTAGAATTACACCTTTTTCTAAAATCGCTTTTCTCCTTTAACAAGTCTTCACGAACAAAAATCATCATTATAGTCTCCTTTTTGCCTTTTGGTAACGCACGCTTTCACTTGCCTTTTACGCGTTTCTCGAGCCTACAACTAACTTTTTACCACCTCCACCCCCTCTATAATTGACATTTTTAACCCATTTTTATGTATAAATATAAAAACTTTTAAGGGTTGGTAATAATCAATTTAATTAATTATAATTACATGCGCAAAAGGGCTGAAAAGTTTTTGGTGCAATCAGGTGGTTCTCTGAAAACCACGTGACGAATTGTGGCAAAATGTATCAGAAAGTTATTAATTCTGAAAGCGTAATAGTGTTTCCTTTATTGGTTATAAGAACATTGATTTGTATTTTTTTATACTGCGATATTCGGTTCAACTCTGTGTGAATGAGTCTCATAAAATATGTTTGCACATTATAAGGTTGAACGTGAGATCTAAAGAGGAGTACACTTTCTAAGTCTCAAGTTTACACCGGCCACTAGATCAATTTTTTGGAATTAGAACATTAATTGTGGTAATATAAATTGTTTAGCTAAAAGTGTGCATTTTGCACTATTTGAACCGATTTTGTTGCAAAATTGTGACTATATTCTTACCTCCATATTTATTATACCACTGTAATATTTTTTTTAAAGATAGATGTGAAATTAAACTTTGAGTATAAGCGGTACTCAAAATTCTGAAATAGAGCAGTAAAAAGTGAAACATAATAAGAAAAAAATTACACCATCTAGTTGAAAATGATATCATTTGTGATCTTTCAAAGTTTTCAAATCACACATTTGAAATGATTCCTAGTGATTGAGTTCTTACCAAAGTTAACAAACTCAAAAAATTGTTCTTTCAACATTGAACGCTCGAGCCAATCAAATAGTTGATGAGATTGGACATGATATTTGTAATATTTTTTTAGAATTTTTTTTGTTAGAAAATAATTCTCCCGTTCAAACAAAATTATAATTACACATTAAATAGCAATCTAAAAGTGACACGATACATTGGACGACCTGGTAAAACCTGGCTTTTACCATGCTCAGTACGGTAATTTTAATATTTGGGTAAAGTGTTATTAGATCAATTAATTAAAATTTTGTGTGTTCCTATTACTTATGTTACTCATATATGTTGAAAAAATAAGTAATATTAAACGTGAAAAAATATGGTACACTATTACAAATTGAGGAAAATTGAAGAAAATCATGAGGGAAAAAAAATCAATAATCGTGTTTCGAAAACTAAATGGATGCCAATATATTTCAATTAAAGTGGCGCAAAGGAGCTCGATAGAATCCCATGAGAAAATGTAAATGAAAAAAGAAAAAAAAAAGGTTTGGAACATAGCGTGAAGAAAACATTATTACAAAGAAAAAGAAAAAAAAACGACGAAAAAGTTTGAAATATGTGAACATCTGTCCAAGGCCAGCTTTTCACATTTATTGTCGACTTTAATTATTTGCTTCTAGTGTGTCAGAGTGCAATCGTATAGCATCTGTAAAATCATTCAATTTTTTTAAAGAAAAAAGATAAACTATAAAAATCACACGCACACATATAATAAAAATAATAATTAGGAGTATAAAATATTTTATACACAAACCCAAGTCACACATATATATTAAGAAAATGTAATATTGAGTAAGTTTTTGTAGAATAATTTTATAAATTTTTATGTATAAAAGTAGAGAAATTAGTTAATTTGTGTAGTTCTGTATATGTGGGGGCAAAAGTAATTAATTTTATGTAAAATTATGAATATTGTGGAAATGTCTTATAAAGAGTTTTTCATTTTAAATGTGTAAAAGTTATAATAGGGTATCACGAAAGAAAAATACGAAAGTTATTATATACGAAAATAATATATCTTCTTGTCACAAATATTATCTTACTACATGAACAAAAATAAAATATTGTCACTATAAGGTCAAATATATATTATTGCAATTTACCCTATGTTGGCATTCGTAAAATCAAAATATTCTGGACACTTAATTTTTTGTGTAGATTTGTCATAATATTTTTGAACTTGCAGTTGTATATTTTCTGCCATGTTAATGATAATATATTGATCTTATAGTAACAAAATGTTTTTATATCCTGTAATATCATATTTTGCCCTTCGTAATACCATATTAATAATCTACAATTGCATACTCAACTAATTAATTGTTGCATAAGTGAAACGATCGAGAAATCGTTGAAGAAAATACACGAAACATATCAGATAAGAAGAGGAAGACGAGAGCATAAGCAGTTAAGTTTTATGCATAAAAAAATTGAAAGTACAAGACGGGCCCGGGTATTAAATACCCCCCTCAATTTACAACAACCTTACTTTATTGTACCTAAGAAATGGACCAAGCCCAGACTCTACGACGAAATAAATATGAAAACTGTGAGAATAGGTATGTGATCACCGTTAATGAGGTGATATGAATGAATCACTATTTATAAGTATTTACAAGGAGATAAACATGGTAAATATAACAAACCATATCCAAAGAGATATATACAAAGATATGGTCAAAATAAAAAAAGTATTATTCCTATATTTACATTATTCCCTATTACCCCCTGTCAAGCGATGCTGAGGATGAGGACGAACGCAGAGGAAGACTCTTAGTAAGACATTGGCGAGCTGAAGGTTGGACGGGACGAACTGGGTGAGGAGGCGACCAGAGGAGACCAATTCACGAATAAAATGGCAGTCAATGTCGATGTGCTTTGCTCGCTTATGGGCGACTGGATTTTGACTCCAAAATAAGGCACTTTTGTTGTCGCATAGGAGAGTTGGGGCGGACACGGGGAGTTGGCCAAGCTCCCGAAGGAGGTTGTTGACCCAAACGACCTCCTGAGCAGTGTTAGCAAGCGCACGATACTCGGACTCACAGCTCGAGCGAGCAACAGTGGGTTGTTTCTTTGCACTCCAAGAAACCAGGTTGCCACCGAGAAAGATGGAATAACCGTACGTTGAACGCCGAGTGTCGGTGCATCGAGCCCAGTCTACATCAGAGTAGGCGACCAACGAGTAGTCACTGTGCCGACCAAAAGTAAGGCCAAAGTTAATCGTGCCTTTAACATACCGTAAAATCCGTTTTACGGCGAGGAAGTGATCATCAGTAGGCGACTGAAGGAATTGACTAACATGATTGACAGCATAAGACAGATCCGGGCGAGTGATAGTCAGATACTGAAGGGCACCAACAAGTGAACGATAAAGAGTTTGGTCGACGAAGGGTGTCCCAGAGCGAACAAGAGATTCCCCCGCGACAAGGGGAGTGGAAACAGGCTTGGAGTCAAGCAGCTCGGCACGGACGAGGATGTCATGAGCGTACTTCGCATAACTGAGAAAAAGGCCACCAGGAGTGTGCGAGACCTCAAGGCCGAGGAAGTAGCTGAGGCGACCAAGATCCTTGATCGCAAATTCTTTGTCGACGCGACGAATGAAACGTCGAATGAAATTATGGTCACTCCCTGTCACAATAATATCATCGACATAAAGTAAGAGGTACAAGGTAACTGTTCCTCACCGGAAGTAGAAGAAAGAGGGATCTGCTCGACTACAAAGAAAACCCAAGGTCTTAAGGAAGCTACTGAAGCGAACAAACCAGGCGAGTGGAGCTTGTCGAAGACCATACAAAGCTTTCTTGAGGCGACAAACATAGTCTGGGAAGCGAGGATCAACAAAGCCAGGGGGCTGAGCCATGTAAACGGTTTTTGTCAACTTCCCATGAAGAAAGACATTATTCACATCAAGTTGATGCATGTGACACTGATTCCGAACAGCCAGACACAGGATGATGTGAATAGTTGCAGCCTTGACAACCGAACTGAATGTATGTGAGAAGTTAAGGCCAGGTACCTGAGAGAAGCCCTGGGCGACCAGACGAGCTTTGTAGTGATCAACAGTACCGTCCGCAAGATATTTGGTGCGAAAAACTCATTTCGAACCAACAATATTTGTAGAAGGTGGGCGAGGAACCAATTCCCAAGTTTGGTTAGCATGCAGAGCATCAAGCTCAGATTGCATGGCAGCCAACCAGTGTGGATGCTTAAGGTCAGATTTGAAACCCTTAGGCTCGACAGAGGTGGAGAGGGCGGACAGGAGTCCGGTGGTCGCAATGTCGGCAATGTGCCGAGTCATGAAAATCCCAGACTTGGCCCGAGTGATCATCGGGTGAGTCGAGGCAAGTTTAGGGCGAACAATAGGTGGTTGGGCAACTGGGTGAGTAACAAGTGGTTGGGTAGCAGGGCGAGCAGGTGGGGGCTGATCAGGTAGACGAGCAGCAGGCACCTGAGCTGGCCGAGCAGGAGGCAAGACCGGTTCTGGAGAATCCAAACAAAGAACACAAGGAAGCTTGGGAGCAACAGTCGATGGTTCCAAAAAAGAGCTGATCTCAAGGGAATCAACAGGCGAGGAAGGATCAGGTTTGGCCGAGAACGGGAACACAGACTCATCAAACTGAGCATGGCGAGTAGTGTAGAAGCGGGAAGCGATCGGATCGTAACACCGAAACCCTTTGTGAGAGGAACTGTAACCCATAAAAACACACGGAGCACTGCGAGGAGCAAGCTTGTGGAGATCATAATTCCGAAGATATGGAAATACGCGACAACCAAATGTTCTGAAGTTTACAAAGTTCGGAGCAGTGCCGAACATAAGTTGAAAGGGCGACCAATCCCCAAGAACAGGGGTGGACAAACGGTTAATAATGTAGACAGCAGTGGTGAAAGCATCAACCTCAGAAATGAGCAGGCATGCTCGCCTGAAATAACAACGAGAGCCCAGTTTCAGTGACATGATGATGCTTGCGCTCAGCCCGACCATTCTGTTGAGGAGTGTAAGGACAAGAGATTCGATGGTGAATGCCATGATCGGCGAGGAAACTACGAACGCGACCATTAACAAATTATGTACCACCATCACTCTGGAAGGCCTTAATATTGGTAAAAAACTGATTGCAAACAAAGGTGTGAAACCGCACGAACACTTCAAAGAAGTCAGACTTGGCGTGCAACGGGTAGAGCCAGGTGAATATGGAGAAATCATCCACAAAAATGACATAGTACCGAAAACCATCATTAGAAGCAACAGGGGAAAGTCCCCAAAGATCACAATGAACTAAATCCAAAACACGAGATGCTCGCTTCTCATTTAATGCAAAAGATAAATGTTTACTCTTAGCCAATTGACACGAAGTACATAAGTCCGGTTTGGGCAAAACAGAAGTAAGGGACAACAAGCCCAATTTATTCAACAAATTAACTATAGAAATAGGAACATGGCCTAATCTACGATGTCAACACTCAAAAGAAGCCTTCAGCGACGAGCTCCGTAGAGCAGCGACCAAGGCTGGAGTGCCCTGCTCCAGGGCATAGAGTTCTCGACTATGCCGACCCCTCGCCAAGGGTTTCTTGGTCGCCCGATTCTGGATGACAAATGAGTCATTAGTAAATAAAATATAAATAGGAAAGTCCGAAGTAAGCTTACTAATGGATAATAATTTCTTAGTGAGATGTGGTACGACGAACACATCTAACAAACGAACATCCTTATTAACCGAACACGACCCAACATGAGTGATCGGAATAGTAGAGCCATTAGCAACAATAACATTGTCGTTACCAGAATACGGGTGAGGATTTTCCAGGTCAGCCGAGCGAGGAGTCATGTGAGCGGAGGCACCACTATCGAGGAACCAATCCGAAGTAGGAGGATGCGAGACATGACACTAAGAATCAAGGGCATGAGCAAGATTGGCTGCAGAAGGTGTAGGGCGAGCATAACGGTCCGGACATCGATTCGCATAATGACCCTTTTGGCGGCAAATCTAGCAAGTGGGAGGGCGACGAGCATGTGCCGAGCCACTAGCCGAGGATCCAGTGGTCACCTGGCGACCAGAATTCCGAGGAGAGAAGTTACGGGATTTGGTGCCAAGGCGAGCAGGCTTACCCGAGCGAGCAGAGGCAGAGAAAGTTGGAATGGGCGAGGACGAGTAGTCCATCGAGCGAGTAAACTGCTCATAGTTTAAGGCCTGATGGATCAGATCCCGAAAGGCAGGCATGGACGTCAAATCCATGCGAGTGTCAGAGAAACCAGCAAACTGGGAGCCGAGACCTGTAAGAAACCAATGACACTTGTCGTCATCATCAACAGGCTTACCGATGGAGGCTAGTTGATCGCAGAGAGCACGAAACTTCTTGATGAAGTCGTCGACGGAGGTGGATCCACGACGAAGGGAGAGGAGCTGATTTCGCAATTGAGTGATGCGGGAGACCGAGGTGTGACTGTAGGCTGCCTCGAGTGCGACCCAGATGGAGCGTGAGGTGTCACAACCGATGACCTCAACCATGGCTTCTTCAGATAGGGAGGAAAGAAGAAGATTGAGGATCTTTTGATCCTTCTCAAACCAAGCGGTGTAGGCTGGGTTTGGAGCCGATTCACCAGATGTGGTGATCGACTTCGCCGGAGTGGGTGTCGTGCCATGAACGTGAGAGATGAGATCATGGCTTGACAGAACCGGGACTACCTGATTTCGCCAGAGCAGGTAGTTGGAGGATGACAACTTGATTGTGAAGAGATGAACCAAAACATTGAGAGGGATGGTGGGGGGAGTGGGAGCCGCCGCCGCCATGAGGAAGGAAGGGAAAATTTTTAGCGTGAGACTTTAGAGAGAAAATTAGGGTTTCGATGAGTCAGACTGATACCATGTGAGAATAGGTATGTGATCACCGTTAATGTGTTAATGAGGTGATAGGAATGAATCACTATTTATAAGTATTTATAAGGAGATAAACATGGTAAATATAACAAACCATGTCAAAGAGATATATACAAAGATATTGTTAAAATAAAAAAATATTATTCCTATATTTACATTATTCTCTATTAAAAACAATACGACAACATTTTATTAAACACAATTAAAAATCTTTTTCGTAAGTCTTGTAAACACAACTCTTCCATCTGAAACCACGTGCCTTCAACACTCTTTCCATGTGTAACATAAGATAAATCCGATTAATATCTGTGATGACTAAAGATGATGTAACACTCAAAAATCAACTTGGGGTACGATTAACAAAAATGTAAGATGTAGCATAATACAGAGTTGGCTGTTAATCTACCACACCATCTTTAATCACGTCGAACTTTAATCACGTCGAATATTAGTCAAATGCATCGAATTACAATAATTAACTAGTTTGTATATATACCTTTATAAGTTGGTGAATTTTTATTAATTAGGAGTACCAAATTAAATGCAAAAGTCAAGATGGAACTTTATACAAATATTGCAGCCTTTTATTTGACTTTAATGTGTAAGCTAGTTAGAGAGTAACCAAATTTTAGATGTTTTAGTTGGGTAGCATGAAATTCACATTGCTAAAACTATTGCTCTCTCTATATTAGAATTATTCAACGCCTCAATAGTGTTAACGACTTGGACAAACATGCCAGTTGTTCGGTATTACTCCTTCCATTACAAAATAATGATCTCTTTATTTTAATTTTCAAAATATTACTATTCACTTCCTTTTTTTAATGTTTAAGAATTTTAAAACATTTTAATGTTTAATAAATAAATGTATATTTAAAACTTTATAGATAAAATTTTAAATTTTAAACATAATAAATAATGTTTATTAATTTGTGTAAAAATAAATAAAAGAAAACTAACATTTTGGGATTGATTGCATAGAACAATTTCGGCAAATTATACTTATTGGGTAATTGACCATCAAATATTAAGATTATAAACTATCCACGACAATATGACATAAGTCTAAAACGAACTTTTATCCTGTTCACATTCCTTTCCCCAAATTCCCTCTCAGATTTTATTTATTTGTTTTTTATGATTATGGCTTAAGTTTGATTCAATTACCATGATTTTAACTCAATAATATATCACCATTGGCACCTACAATTGATATCATAACTAAATAATGGAGTATCATTTAATTCAAATTGCAAGAGCAATAATGTTATGTCGTGTGACAATTTTCTTCATCGACCCCAATTTCATTTAATTCTATTATACACTCTATTTAATGTAGTATACAAAAAATTATTAAAATATAATATTAAATTTAACATGAATAAATGATTTGACTATTAGTTCTTCCACGGCCTTCACCTCAAGATCCAAACTCTTGATGAATAATCGATAAATTTCTCCACACTCTAACGAAAGTTTAGCACCTGAAAATGACTAAAGGCACACAAAATCATTGAGAACTCCTATCACGAGTGGGAACAAGCTCCGACAAAGTGGGATAGCTCAAGTGGTTAGAGCACCGCTACCTAGACCTTAAATCCTGGATTCGAGTCATGGGGAGTGGGAACAAGCTCCCTGAATTTGTATCAATAAATAACTATCGAGACTATACGTAGCTTAGATATACGATTTGTCAATATTGTTACGGAATTTGAGCAGTGACGGAGCCAGGAATTTTCAGTAGGGGGGCTCGATTTACATTACGATAAAGATAAAATAATATATAATTATTATACTCATAAAAAAATCTCATAATAAAATTGTCAATACATTTCATTCCATTAAATTAAATTGATAGTTGGAACTTAAAATGAAGTGAAATTTAATATTTTGTAAGAAGTACTAATATTTTATAATCCATACAATATACTGTAGTAGTAATACTTTTAAATATAAATGCACAAAATTATAAAAACACTAAACTAATTTTTTATTTTAAATTCAATACTAAAACATTGTTTAATTTTAGAGACAATTTTGTGATTATTACCAAAAATTTAGAAAATAATTTCAAATATACTATCAAATCTATAATGTTGACTCTATTAAAAAAAAGAATTGGAGTATTAAGAAACAAAATGTATGCAAGCATTTATTTTTAGTCCATTTAAACTTAATATGTATATTTTAAAATGAAAATAATATTTTTATAATCAGCCTCAAATAATTACTTATTTACTTAAATTGTTATTATTTTATTTATATATAAATATATACAATTATTTAAAAAAAAAACTTATTATAAATATATAAAAAAAAAATTGTTGGGGGGCCACTGGACCCCTCTGGACCCAATGTGGCTACGACATTGGATTTGAGTACCCCATGTACGCAGCAATATGGGGTACTCAACAATATATATGAACCACATTTACCTTCTAAAAAAAGATAAAAAATCTCCACTCTTAAATTTTACACAAATCAATAAAACATCTACTTAAGATTCTGAATTTTACATATATTATTCTAAATATACTCTTATTCTAAAATAAAATATACAGTAAATGATTGAAGAGAAATATCTTGTTGCCATGAATTGTGAATGGAGCAATAGTCGTGGCTCCCAAAAGGCGTTTTTTAATTCCCTGGGGCCCTCCAAATTCAATGACTTTTATGATCTATAAAGTATGTTAGTGTGTTAATTTAATTGATGTTTTGTTGAGAGACATGATAGTATATTATAGGGCCCTTTTCACTTGCACAAGTCAAGCCCCACAACTTTATCCATATATCAATATGATCAACTTAATCATGCCTTAGAATTCAAAACTTGAAGGCAAGCAAGCAAACACATTTTTTTGCCCACATGCACCACCACCACCCCCACTATCCTCTGTTTGTATAATCAAAACATGAATTTACATTTATGTGTACTTATGTTTAGTTTCTAGGATAGTTTATATATTATATTGTGAAAAATAAATTAAATATTGAGAAAGAAAACAAATACTATTGTATATGTCATATGCGTGACTTAATTTGTGTATGCAAAGAGTAGGGAAAAAGTGGCTATATGTGCACATCAATATTTTGGTGGTTTCAAATCATATTCATGAGAAATTGCACATCACTAATTATAGTATAAAAAGGGGGATATGGTGGATTCCGATGTGATTAATTAATGAATCCACGAGAAAATAATAATAATAATAATAATTTGATACCAAAGTTGCCATGCACACATAAAAAGAACATGACATATATACTATATATGTACTCACACTTTTAATGTTCCGAATAAAATTAAAACCCCCAAAAAAGTTGAAACCAGCAAATAAGAGTTCATGTAAAAGGGGATAAAGGAAAGCCACTTTTCCTCCACCAATGACTTGGAAACATTGTTATATTATGAATCTACGTACCACTCATGGCATACATACTTACTTTACACACAAGCATCCAACTTTCCTATGGAAACAACAAAAATGCTTCCAAGAAATTAATTAATTGCTCACTCTTTTCGAATTAATTGGATATACATCTCATATATGCCCAACACACTTGTTTGTTTTGGGTTTATATTGATTTATGAAAACCAATTTTTTAAAATTAATCCGATTTTAGAATCAAATAATATGGTGTGTGTGTTTGTTTTGTAATTTTAAGAAACACAACTAATAATTTTTAGATTTTTTTTTTCTTTTTTCAAAAGATGCGAGATAAAAGAACATTTAAAAAGAAAGGATTCTCACTCCCTTTCTATTGCTTTCAAACACCTCTTTAAATTTATAAATGTAAGGAGAGATCATTTGATTGAATTGACAAATATGAATTGACAAATATGAAAGTAGTAAGTTATAAGTATTATAGCCAGTGATGATTTTAATTTTAATTAAAAATGAATTTTAAAATATCAAATTAAACACAAAATTTAGATTTGCAATTCCAAAATCGATTTTTAAAAGTAAAAATAGCTAGAGAGTAATATGTATATATATATTGGTTAATATATATGAGTACAAATCACAGTAATAATGTAATATGATATGTTTATTATACAAATGGAGGAACAATTGCTTAAGAAGGCATGATAATTGTGTTGGTACGTAGTGCGAAGATATTAGTGCAATTAAACAAATTTATTTTTGAAAAGAGAAATTAATTGATTAATGATGCTATTAACCCTGCTTTTAAAAGTAGAGACAAATCTATGGTTGATACTATTAGGAATATAATATTATAAAGATTTGTATCTTTTAATATTATGATTCATTCTTATTTTTTATAATATTTAATGTAAATATTTATCCATATCTTGTAAATATAGATACACTTTGTATCTATAAATACATCTCTTGTAAACACTTTACAATCATTCAATGAAATTATAATTTTCACAATTCATTGTTTCTCTATATGGTATCAGAGCCTCTCGGCTCACGCCTCGATCCCACCCCCAACCCTCGTAATCGTTGTTCGACGTTCTTCGTCGTACAAAACCCACGATTACCCCAACCTCATCTACCCCAACCTCATCATGAAGACAAGTTTATTCTTCCCCGTAATCGTTGTTCGACGTCCTTGTCGTACAAAACTCACGATTACCCCAACCTCAAGAAGACAAGTTTCTTCTTCCCCGTAATCGTTGTTCGACGTCCTTGTCGTACAAAACTCACGATTACCCCAACCTCAAGAAGACAAGTTTCTTCTTCCATGTAATCGTTGTTCGACGTTCTTGTCGTACAAAACTCACGATTACCCCAACCTCAAGAAGACAAGTTTCTTCCTCCCTGTAATCGTTGTTTGACGTTCTTGTCGTACAAACCTCACGATTACCCCAACCTCAAGGAGACAAGTTTATTTCTCCCCGTAATCGTTGTTCTACGTTCTTGTCGTACAAAACTCACGATTACCCCAACCTTAAGAAGACACGTTTCTTCTTCCCTGTAATTGTTGTTCGATGTTCTTGTCGTACAAAACCCACAATTACCCCAACATCAACGAGTCATACGGCTAACGCCTCGATCCGAAACCCTCCCCTATAGTCGTTGCTCGACGTCTAGTGCTGTCCAAACTCCCGACTACCACCCTTAACCGTTGCTCGGCACCCAACACCGATCAAAACTCACGATTGCAACCATCTCACGCTAACCAATTTTGATTAAAACAACCGTGCACTCACGAGAAGCTTTCTTCTCCAAAATCTCCATCCATGGAAGCCCATGCAAACTCCCCAAGTAACCACACCCGTAGTTCTAGTAAAAACACCCCCTGCCTACAACAAAGCCCTACTGTCATATTATTTCCGCCGCCCACTCTAATTAATCAAACCCCTCCCTTACCTACTGTCCCTACCCCACCCCCAACTTTTACAAATACACCCCTCCCCAAAATATGCCGACTCCCGACGAGAACCCAACCCCTTTACTAAACTTGTTACCCACACTCCCTGTCTCGCCATTGCCTCTGAAGTTCAATGCATTTTGTAATTGACTGCTATTTTATTCGAGATCTGATCAAGACTTATCAATTTCGAGTTTCACATGTTTCGTCTGCGGATCAACTTGCTGATGCTCTTACCAAGCCACTCCTTCATTCTCGCCTACAACCACTTATGGTCAAGATTTGACTCTCCTACGGTGCTCCATCTTGAGGGGGCGTATTAGGAATATAATATTATAAAGATTTGTATCTTTTAATATTATGATTCATTCTTATTTTTTATAATATTTAATGTAAATATTTATCCATATCTTGTAAATATAGATACACTTTGTATCTATAAATACATCTCTTGTAAATACTTTACAATCATTCAATGAAATTATAATTTTCACAATTCATTGTTTCTCTATAGATACTTCTGCTCAAAGTAACATTATTAATAATTTATGTATGACGTACTATAAATAAACCCCATGGTGGAGCATGTTGTGCGTACGCTGCAAGATTAATGGAGTAAACATTATTCTCTTTTATTCACAGCATATATATAAATGCTTTATTTATTTATTTATTTGTATTCAAATATTTCATTAGGCTTTCCAATTCATAAATTACTGCGAACTTGTTTTTATACTCATATATATATATTGCAATCCATTGATTATACACTTAGGGGATGTTTCCTTTTGGTTTTAAAAACCAGGTTTTTGATTTCAAGATCCAAAACCCGTTTTACTTTGGGATTTAAAAACCGATTTTCAAAATCCACTCAAAACCACTCTTATCAAACATATTGATTTGACATAAAGTTATATCTATATAATATTACTCCAATCATTATATTCTTTTTCAACAATAATATAATAATACTATAATAATATAATAATACAATCTCACCAAACAATAATATAATAATACAAACTCATTCAATCTTACAACTTGATTTGACATAAAGTTAAATCCTTCACTATTCCAAAACCCAAAAGAAAAAACCAGGATTTCAAAATTCTGATTTTTAAAACCACCCAAAGTCCAAAAAAACACCCCTTAGTTTTGCAATAATGTACTGCATGACAGAGGTCCTGAATTGAGTCCTCTTTTAACTTTTTTTTTAATAAAAGAATTAATGGATTATTCTGTGAGGGAATGTTTGATCTTTATATATCTTAATGATATTTTTAGTGTAGAGTTTTGCTTAGCTCAAGGATATACCCGGAATCCATATAATTACATGAGTTTAACACTTTTACTATTAATTCAGAAAAGTTTCAGGTTTCTGTTTTTTTGGCCGGTAACCATGAATGAAAATTTGAATTTTACACATGATTTTATTTTTTGCACTTTTAGGCCAATTTGGCCTAAAATACTCAAAATCGGGCTGCTAAAATTATCAATCTACTCGTGATTTATATCTTTCCATTCAAATTCCCAAGGATTCTCAACAATTCAAGGGTTAAGTAATACTCCACAGTACATCATGTTCTTCATCTCTCTCAAACGTGCCAATTTGGTACCATCAATTGTGAATTTCGTATCGAATTTGTGTCTTGCACATCTCATTCAAGATTCAATTTTTGTCCTCTCGATTCCGGCAACTTTTGAGTTTTGACAGATTATAGGTTATACCACAAGACAACAAATTAGATGAATGCAAATACTGAACAAGCAATTTTGATTTAAAAGTAAGGAAGAAATACCTAATGAAGAACCCATCAGATCAATCAACTCTTGGACGCCAGTAATACATTTGATCAACTCGGTTTAAAGACAGCATGCTGAAAAGGTAAATAACCACAGTAAACACTAGTTCATACGTACCAAATGATATTATTCAAAAATGATGAAGAAGCCTGTTTTTACCTTTATCTGTGTCCGATTATACGTATAAGTAACGTGAACTAATCCATCACTAGCTTGAATAACAGCTGGATAAGAGAACTCCATCCCCACAGTGTCCTCTAGTGTGGCAACATCACTCCACGAGTCACCATCGTCTAAAGAAACGCCAACTTTGAGTACACCACGTGAGATCGTATTGTACGCAACTACAAGGCGGCCATCACTCAGTTTCACTCCATCAATTCCTGTTCTCATGAATGATCATATATACGTCAGTAAAACCAATGTAACTAACTTAAAACCCATTATAATAGGGTTTATATTTTTTTAGGCCAGTAATATTAGCCATTCTTTATTTTGTTCCAGACTTCCAGGCCATTTCCACTTTTTGAAATTGTTCCTCTAAGTTTACCATATTCGACTTTTTTGTCCAGTAATCGGCTAATAACATTAACCCAGCTGGTCATTGGCAAAAAAGTCAAATACGGTAAACTTACATGACCAATTTCAAAAAAATGATGCAGTGACTGACTGGGTTACCCTCAGTAGCCGATCGTTGGACGGAAAAGTCGAATATGGTAAACTTACAGGAACAATTTCAAAAAGTGGAAATGTTCTGAACCAAAAAAATAAATAAAATGGGTAAGTTACTAGCCTAAAAAAATATAAAAGTTGTTGTAACCTGAATTTGGGTTCGGGAGTTGAGTTGGCCTTGCGTAATCCCAGGTGTGACCGCCATCAGGCGATTCTGACATGCAAATTTTGTTTATTCCTTCGAAGGATCTCAATAGAACACGAATGTTTCCTTTTGCGGTCTTGTATGGAACGGGTTGGATTACGCTGAGAGTTTCGTTCTGAATGTATATAGGCCCATATTTTCTCCATGACCTACCCAAATCTGCAGTTATCTGTTTTATAGATTTAGAGAACGCGTTAGCTACTCCCGATTATAGTTATTTTAAGACGAACGAGGAGGAGTTGTTATGAGGACCTCCATCCATGCACCCCAAGAATTCCAGCTCTCCACAGAAGATCCACAGAGCAAGTCCCCATTCTCTAGCAGGATAGGCTACAGTAGACATCAATTTTGTTAAAATACGAATTATATAAATGTTTAATAGAATAAACATTATTGAAACAAGTTCAGCCATACCTTGTTTTTAATGGGTCCTAATATGCCAGGAGGAAGCTGTTTTCTCTCTGACCAAGTGACACCGCCATCGTAAGATTGCTTCATACATCCACTCCATCTAAATTAGTAGAGGGCAATCAATTAGAAGGTTTCAGAATGGTAAAATTATCAATTAGAGGCATGAAAGATTTTTCCGATGAATTCGGGACCTTAATAATAGAAAACTATCAATTTGAGACCTGAAAAATATAAAATTATCAATTTATGACTCAAAAAAATTTAAGACTGTGTCTGTCATTTTATATATTATAGTTATCCAGCAATATTTTTATATATCACAAATCACAATTCCAAAAAAGAACAAAGAAATTTCACGCGAATGGAAAAAATAAGGCTAAAAACTATAAGATGTCAAGCATGGTTCTAAATTTTGTGGGTCCTAAATTGATGATTTTTATCTTCAGTTTTTTTATTTTTTAGGTCCCGAATCATTAGGAAAAATCTTTCAGGCCTATAATTGATAGTTTTACTATTTTCAAGTTTTGAACTAACAAAATTATTTTCTAGGTATGGATCTTGCACTTTTTTTCCATAGATGTTTTAAGTTTCATGACAAATCAACTTGCAATCGGCATCCATTTCCACCTCACAGTTACAGGGTATAGTCGAACTTTTGTCCAGTCCAATTTACATTATGTGAGAAGTAAAAATGGCGTGCTTCCATCTCATTAACCGTTTTGAAGTCTAGGAAACTATTAACACTTTCATAGTTACCGGTGAAAACATTTTCCGTTAAAATTATTGGCTGCCAAAAGGACCATGAAAATGGAAGAAACAAAGATAGATCTGAAGACTTACTTTTGAACCTCTTGACCAATTTTATAGAATAATAGCAACACGTTGGAAGGGTGTTTATATAGCACCGGATTCCACATAGGAACACCAGGTTGTTCATCAACAGCAATAGGAGACTGCCAATAACCATCCTGCCATTTCATTTCGTGTTATCAAAATTGACAAATATTTCTTCTCTAAATGCGTAAATTGAACTTGTCTTGATGAAAAGGAAAGGCTCGTTGAGCTTGGGGACAAGGATTATTACCTTGTAAGTCTGTATCCAAATTTTCACATCAGGTGCTCCCTCTGCTGTACCACCAAAATAAGCTACCAAAAAGTGATCTTTATCAACCTACAAAAAATACCAATTATAACTTTGTTATATAATTAGCTGGTATTAAGGCTACAATTATATTAAATTTGTGTGTAGCACCTCTACTATTGTAGAAGCATGACAGCTGTTGAAGGGAGCTGAGTTAGCTGGAAACGTGAACTCCTCAACCAACGGCACCCAAGGAGAAGTTTCATCTTTCATCTCTGAAAATAATGTGTTGTTTGCCTTTATGCTCCTTACCTCACTGCACAATTAAAATACAACATAATGATACATTCATGCTAATTTATACATTCATTCACCAGAAAAAGGGCAAGCCCCATGCATTATCAGAGATACCCCAAAAGAATTCACCCACCCAAATAGCCAACTTTAGTTCAGTCCAATTCACAATTATCATCATTAGAAGAAGTTTTCCACTTCCATTTTAATTTTACCTGATTTACCACCATAAGTAATCAAATAGCAGAACACAAATGCACATAGAGGTCTTTGACTAAAGCTAAATATCACCATTGCACACAACACATACAGATAAAGATAGATTCAGAACACACAAAGAGTTGCTCAATGTCCATACCATAAATATATAATTCGAAGTTTTGCTATTTGATTTTCTGATTACTAAGCTACCTAACAGTTAATTCAATGCCAGAGTATGATACAGGTTAATCACATTGTTTGATTTCATCAAAGTATTAATTTTGGCTCCCATTTTTTACAAAATTAACCAAATAGCAATATTTCTTGCAAATTTGACCTAAGAGCAAATTGTGGACTGAAAAAAACACAAACAAAAAGAACAAGGATACTACCTTCGAGAGAGGAAATGAATTGGATGGACCAAATTGCTAGTTTTGAATTTCAAGAATCTACCATTAATCCTGAAACTGCTTTGCAACCAAGAAAATGAATAATGTAAACAAGATAACAAAGGGAATATCAACAGCAAAATGGAGACTAACAAAAACCAAGAAACAAACTTCCCCATTAGTCAAATCACATTACATTACGGAGGCAAAGTATATTAATATACTAGTGGCGTGCTAGAAAAATTAATTAACAATAAGTGGTAACTGCTACACCAATTATGCAGCTATATATATAATCAAACATGTAATAAAGAAATGAGATACTGTAAAACGGACTACTATCTCATCTGCACACGGATTTTCATGTCGTTGTTCTTCTTCCTTTTCCTAATAATTTTTCTGGAATCTGAAATGAGTATGGCTTTCTAAAGATGAAGAAGCAAGAGAAAAAGTGTTGACTATGAGAACAAAAGGAGTGGCAATTCGGGCCCAACCAAAACATTACGGCCCAGCCCATGGGATCGGACCAACTTTTTTCGGCGTTGGCTATATACCCCTCCAGCTCTGTTAAGTATACTCTCCTCTACATTTATTAATTTAATATTAATGTAAAATACCTAAACTACCCTTTATTAAAATAAACTAAAATAATCATGATAAATACACTTCCCCCACTTTTAAAACCCTAACCCTAATAGTTGTCGTCGCCGCCGCCTCCTCCGGCGACCAACACCAACTCATTTTCAACACATAAATTTTAAAACATAAAATAAAAATAAAAAACATATTTTCAACAAACCAGGGTCGACGGAATGCATTATCGTCGACAAATTGTCGTCGACGATAATGCATTCGGTCGGCACTAGTTTGTCGAAAAAAAAAACTTAAAATTTTCGATGAACCAGTGTTGAAGAAATGCATTATCATCGACAACAATTTGCCAACGACAATGCATTCCATCGACGACAATTTGCCGACGAGCATGCTTTCCGTCGACACTGGTTCTTTGAAAGTTAAAAAAAAAAAAAAAAAAACATGCGCGGACTGTCGTGTGGAGAGGGGGAGCGTGGCACAGCGAAAGAGGGGGAGGAGGCGGTGCTACATGGCCGATTCAGGTTTTGGGAGAAGGTTATCGTGGAAGGGAGGCGGCGTCGTCGCCGCACAACATAATTTTTTTTTTTTTAATCCTAAACTTACCTGCTCGTGCGGGAGGAAGGAGACGACCGGCGAGCAGCGAGCGGCGCGCGAGGGGAAGAGAGAGCGGCGGGCGGCGCTGGGCAAGGGGGCGGCGCCGCGTCGCCTGAACAGAAAATAAGAAAAAAAAATCACTTACGGCGGCGCGCGGCGAGGAAGGGGGCGGCGGCGCTTGGAGTGTTGGTAGGAAGAAGAAAAATCACCTTCGACGGCACGCGGCGAGGAAGAGGGCGGCGATGCTTGGAGGCGGCGGCGCGAGTGTTGGTAGGAAGAAGAAGAAGAGGTATGGAGTGTTGGGAGGAGAATAAGAAAGAATTAGAATTTATGATTTAATTAGGGGAGTGTATTTATAAGGGTAGATTAGGTATTTTGTAGGGGAGTACATCTAACGTATGACATTTTAGGGAGAGTACATTAATCGTGGGAGTATATTTATACTCCCAAGGCTGGAGGGGTATATAGCCAGGGCCCTTTTTTCACTTGGGCCTATAGTCTATTTTTCGGCCCAATAAGTGTAATACCCAACCTAAACATTACAACATCTTGCTTCAAATATTGGGCTAAGTAGTGGGTTGTACATTCGGGTGTATTAAGCAAAATCCCATAAGTTGATAGTCACATTTTTTTTTAAAAAGAATTATTGGGAGACACAATTTCGTGTGGTGAATAATGTAATACTCCTATTACGGTTTAAAATTTATTAATGTGGAGTTTGTATTTTTTTTTAGACTTTAAAAGTGTGGAGGTATTCGATCCACATTTTTTAAAGTCTTTAAAAAAAAATTATGTATTCAATTGTCTATAGATTTTTTTTTATTCTCTTCCAAAAATATAAATAAATTTCACACTCTAAAATCAAATCAGAGATTTCAACGTATTTTATCAAAGAACTCTAAAAACGAAAGGTGAAAAGAAAAAAAAATATATTGTTCTTTTATCAAAGATACTACACAAATCTTTTTGTTGCTCTTTGTTTAGGATTTTGAGTATGGATTTATTGAAGTTGTTTGCTATTACTTTGTTATTTAGTTTTGGGTGATTTTGGGGTAGGAGTGTGTGCAGAGGGTTGCAAGCGAAAAATGTTTAATGTGTGGAAATATTGCGGTTGGTTTAGGTTGCTAACCTTCGCCGTTGTCAGTTTTAATTTACTTTGCTTATTGTACAAAGATTAAGAAAGGGTTGGTCTGCTATGGACTCGAGTGCATGTTGTGCACCCTAGTCCATGTTGCACTTTTTGTTAAATGGTGTTGCACTTTTTAATTATTAAACTGTATAATAATATTTTTAGTAATAATTGAAAAGTGCAACACCATTTACCAAAAAGGGTAAGTCAGTAAACTGAAAAGTGCACATTGACTAGGGTGCACAGCATGCACTCGAGTGCATACTAGACTTTACCATTAAGAAATATAATATTAATAAGATTTGTATATATCTTTTAATATTATGTTCATCTTTATCTCTTAAATATTTTATAAATTCATGTAAATTAATAAATAAATAAAAAATGTATTCCACAGTCATATGAAAATCATATAAATCAATAAAAAAATAAAATAGTAAAACTGTGCGTTAGTTTAATTTTCTTATTATCAATTGATGAATTATTACAACCTCATTCAAAACTTTTTGGGAAGAGAATACATCTTCAGCGTGTTGTGTTGAGTAAAGAATTAATGCTGTAACTTTTGCTTTTCATCCAGCATATTATATATATAATAGTATATGGTGTCACTTTTATTCACGAGCCCATCATTCATAGGTCACACATGATGACTTTAAAGTAAACTCAGTCCGTATCAGATGCAATGTAACATGCGAATTGCAAAGCAAATCAAATACAGGGTTTTTTTTTTCCATCTTTACGTTTATGATATATGATAATATATCCCTGAACTTCAAACTTATTTTACAAATAAACGTTTTATTCATTTTACTAACTATATTTAATTACTTCAAATTACATTTCACTAAACTCTTATATTTTCTCTTAATGTTTACTAGTCTTCAATATTTACAGCTCACAAAGTTATGCCTAAATAAATATCCAAAATTACTATACATGCAGTATCACTTTTATTAAAAAAAAATCTCTTATGTTAACATTAAAACTCTTATATAAATTCTACATAAATTAAGAATTAGTCGTTTTTTTTCTCACACTCTTTTTTCTCATCATCAATTCTTCCTCATAAAAAACCATAGATTATTTTCAATTGGAGGGGTGCAAACATTTTTTTATATAAAATAAAAAAATTTAACTAATTTTTAATTATGGCATCAACTAATGAGATGGAGGCGTAAACTCTCTCATAAGGAGGGAAAGGTTCACTATGCACTTTTTAGTAAAACTGCATACACTTTTTTTTAAATATATTAAAAGTGACAACGGGATGGGGTCGGTTTATGCCTCTTCCGGCCCCGATTTCAACGTGGATTTTTTCTCCCTATCGATATTGGGTATTAGAGCTGTTATTCAAGTCGAGCCGAGTATTTGAAGTTTGAGCTTGACTTGAGCTCTTATTGAGTCGAGTCGAGTCTCGTTAAGGCTCGGTTCGAATAACAGCACTGTTGGGTATCCTCGACTCAATTCGAAAACCAAATTATTATTATTATTTTTTTCTATTTTAATAATCATTATATCTCCATAACAAAAAAAATTGAAATTAATTATATTATAAAATTCGTTCCCAATTTAAAGTTTTTCAATTTTTCCAAAAACTCAACAGAAACCGAATAAAAAGACCAAATAACCATCCAGATTAAAATGGGAGCGAGGCAAACCACCCGGAGATTCTAATTGGGGCGCGGCCGACAAAAAAATGATTGAGCATATGAAATGTGGCCAATTATATAAGTTGGGTTGGGTAGTTCAAATAAAACTTTTTAATGTCTTAATCCCATAAATTTTGCAATTAAAACCTACCAAATGGGGGGTATACACCAGACGGCAGGTGCGCCATAAAATAGCTAGAATTAAATATAGCCGACAATAAATTTAAGTCCAATAAATGGAAGAGTCCCACAAATTAGATCGATGAAATGCCTTGATATTTTTATTTTTTTGAGATTATATATATTATTTATCACGTTTTCTACTAATTGCTTTTAAAATTTTAAAAAGCTTAATTATTAATTCCAACCTCTAACAACTTAATTAGAACAACTTTTTAAAATTTTAAGCAATAAATACTTATAGCTTTCTATTTTTTCATTAATTATAATTAGAGACTTTAATATGTTCTAAAATTTCAAGACTCCCATAATCTTGAAGTCCGTTCTACTTAATATTCTCCTAACTTTAGCAAACCCCTACCAATTAAAGGATAAAAAATGAGATTCTTTTGCGTGATTAATTTTTCTTGCAGTAATTTAAGTTTTTGCTAATTCTAGTTCTGTCTTAACATTTTGAAATCGAAAATATTAGTAAACTTCAAGGGACATTCATGGAATAACAAAAAGTAGTCAATGCATATGAATAATTAAATAAATATATCATTCGCATGTGCAAATAAGTTAAATGATTTTCTTTGATCAGAACATAATTAAATTCACTTTATTAATCAATAACTACCTTTTACTCCATTCCTTAGTAATAGTGCTCCTCCATCTCAACTATTTTTATTCATATATTTTTCTCCCTCTTATTTTTTTTGTCCCAATCAAATAGCTTTCGATAATATTTTTTGTTTACCCTTTTATAAATATACGTACGTACCATCTATTTTCTTGAAAGGTAAGGGTACCACTTATTTAATGTTTGTGCATAGTTTCCGTTCAATTAATGCTGATGAGTCGTTTCCATAAAAAAAAAATAATAATGCTGATGAGTCGTACTCCTTTCAACTTACCATTTTCTAATATATAAAAATAAATATGTACGTGCATTAAATTGAGTATGATCAGGGAGTACAAATTAAATTTATAAAACCAGGTTACTTTTTAATTGCTTAGTTTTGTGATATTTCCAATAGATTAAATAAAACCTATAGAAGAATCACGTCACGTCACACATGCATTGCATGCCATAGTCTAGTGCAAGTTTTTGTGATTTACGAAAACTTTAATTTGACTATTTGAAGTTGTAAATCACTAAATCCTATGGAAAAATACTGATTATAAAATGTAGGAGTAATAAATAAAAGGAATAGAAATTAAACAATTATGTGGTGCATATGCGTCTCTAGAATAGATCCTTTATAAGGGGATTAGAGGACACACGTGAGAGTAATAAAAATATCTAACAACAAATTAAGGTTAGAATCAAATTAAGATATATAAAAAAAAGTGAACAAAATTTTAGTGGGTACGTAGAGTAAAAAGATTTTGGATTAAATTAGTTTAATTTAGTTTTTTACGCACATGGAAGAAAGTGTGGGTCCGCCTTAATAAATATGAAACCGATGTTCAACCTCTTAATTGCAACCTCAGCTTTTGTTGGACGACATTAAAACGCGACATATGCATGTTAAATCATGTTTAATTTAAGACTAATTAGATAAATATGAGAAAGATATCTAAATTTTAGAGATTTTAAAGTATAATTTACTTTTAGTCTTTAACTATATATCAAACAATATATACAGTTGTGAGATAAAATTAATCTACTATACACATATACACATATATACACATATCGAATTGAGTATAAAATATTGCATGTCCCCCGTAATCACTATTCACTATCACAATAGAATATAAATGTGTTAATGGTTTCACACGATAAAAATTATAATGTGTATCTTGCTTTTATTTCTTTTGCAGTAAATACTATTTTTGACAGGAAAAAGGAAAATGCTAAGTTTTTACCAAGATTAAATAAAATGTAGGAGTAGTTGTGTGTGGCGGTCATATTTTATTTGGATCATTTTTCTTTTTAAAACACTATTAAATTAAAGTTTCATAAATCCACATATTATATAAAATGATAAAGTAAATGACTATCTTATACGAATTTTTTTCTTCTTAAAAGTTATATTATAAATATGATGCTTCAATTTTATTTTATTTTATTTTGAAAGCGATGTTTCAATATTTCTAAGTGTTGTAATATTGGGATTCAAAAAAAAAAACCTATTACATTTTTTATGGAGTATTTATATAATGCACTGTATATTTTCATTCACAATCTATAACAATCTTTACGTATTCACTCCATAGTTTTTTAGAATTTTATAATAATCTTTCGGTATTTTTGTCTCCAGGTAATGTCCACAATAACATTTTTATTTATTTATAACAAGCACTAAGTATTTATAATCAGGGAAATAATTTATTTGTTGTTGCTAAATTATATTTTAAAAAAAAGTTCAGTTATTATATTAATGGTAACACTCCTAATATTTAGATTATGTGCAATTTTACACTATGCAAATAGTATATAGACAAATTAATTAAAAACACTCTTGACAAATTTATTTTTAATCCGACCTGAATATATAGTTTTGAGTTGAGCTGATTTGAATATGTGGTGAATTAAAAATATGTGCAACTTTGTCGTGTACTATACTCGTTTACATTTTCATTTCATTGAAGAATTTACAATTATACATTTTCTAAAATTATTGTAACAATTTAGTTGTTTGTTAGATGGTTAAGATATTAATGCAGATTTAGAAATTTCTTAAATGGAAAACCCATTCTTATTTTATATTCTAGAAATGGACCAATAAAACTGTGACTCTTCTCCATAGCTCACACCCTATCAGGAATAATTAATTAATTAATAAAAAAAAAAAAAACAATTCCTGAGTTGCAGTGGCGAGTCACAACTCGCGAGTGGGTCATAAACCCATCTCTTCCACACGACTGAACAAACCGAGGATAATTATTAAAATTCAGAAAACTATTTAATATCTATATATAAATTAATGCAATTCAGGAGGAATCAATGAATAGGCTCCTGAATTTTCTAACACGATATATGATCTACAAAGTAGGGAAAGTATATACTCCCTCCGTTCGCCTATAAGTTTCCCATTTTACCATTTTAGTCCGTCCGCCTATAAGCTTTCCATACCTTTTTGGTAAGTACTTTTTCTTACACTTCACTTTATATTCTACTTTTTCTCTCTATCCCTCTCCTTCTTCCAATCACATCACTTGTACTATATCTATTATTTAATCACTTTTCTTAATCTTTGTGCCAAAAAGTAGGAGAAGCTTATAGGCGGACGGAGGGAGTAATAATCACACTATTGTTATTATTATTATGAAAAGGCTTTTCGTGTGAGACAAATGTTCCTATCTGTATAAATAATACTCCCTCCATCCCACTATAAGTTTTTCACTTTCCTTTTAGGGATGTTCCACAATAAATTTTCCATTTCATTTTTTACCATTTTTGGCCTATTATTTTTTCTCTCTCAATCACATCACTTATACTTTATCTATTATTTTATCATATTTCATCTCACACTCATCAATTATTTTCTCTCTCACCATCATATCACTTGTACTACATCTATTATTTAATCATATTCCTTAATCAAAACACCCAAAAGAAATGGAAAACTTATACCGGGACGGAGGAAGTAATAGTATATTAAAATTAAATATGATAGAAAAACAAAGCCTGCTCTGCTCACGGGAGAACTTTACAACCAATTGCAAGCATCCAACAACCAAAACGACGTCAAATATTCCACTTCCCATCCCAAATACCCCAAAATACTTGTGGAAAATGACAGCACCTATAAATACTATACTGTATATTTTTCAATGAGTGAAATTATATATATACATATATGTATTAAAATGGAAATATATCCTCTCAATTTATTTTGTTTAAACTTAGAGAAAGATACGCATGATAAATTACATAATTAATGGAAGAAAAAAAATGAAACACGTATGGGTTTCTTTCTCTTATTGTCATAAAATAAACAAAGATGATCCATTTTCTAAACCAAACTAAAATTATACAAAGAGGGATATATCATATATGGGTAGCCGGGTAGGGGATTTTGAAATGGAACACTAGTAAATCACAAATTTCTTATTGGATAATTTGAGTTCAACAAGAAACAATTGTCATCTCTAAATCAATTTTTTTAGGGTTAAGGTGATGATTGATCTATATAAAATGATCATCCGATGATGTTAGACAAAATTTTCTATAATTTTTTTTTAAGTGACTATATTAAGTTGATTTGATAAAGTCTAATAAATATACTTAAAATTACTACTAACTTTTAGTTAAAATTTTGATTTTTGACAAATTTTAACCAAAATCATTTTACTCCAAACATTATTCACTTTGAATTTTTCATTTTCCAAAATGACACAAATATCCTCCTGCGTACAATACTGAGAGATTTGAGAGCTATTCCTATTATTGCTTCTCGATAACATTAATTAATGCCAGCACAACCTGTTTTGTCATTATCATAATAATAATAATAATAATTAATCTGTATGATTTATTGATATATCTGGATGCCTATCATTCAAATACAAAGACGACGGTAGTATTAAAATAAGAAAAAGAAAACCATTTAGCGAATTAAGATTATTGGGACAGAGAAAAGTAGAAACATGGACCTCTTTTTAAGCAACACGCAAATTCCTGATTATCCAAACAAAAAGACTAATATGCATTAATCGGTTTTAATAGTTTTTCCCAATGTTTCTTTTTTGACAAGATTTTTTCCATACGATTTTTTTTTTTTTTTTTTGACAATCCGAATTGGTAATAAGGTTAATATAATACGTTAATCGATATTTCATATTCTTGTGTATAAAAATTCTTGAGCATTCTTAATTTTCGAACTCCAACTTTTTCAATTATTTGAAAAATAAATTTCATATTTTCCGAATATATTTCATTATTTTCCATTGGGCCCTGCTATTGTTGTCCTTTTAAGAATCCGCACCCAGTCCAGTCGTCTCCGTGTTGTCTTTTCTTTGCTGTTGCTTATAACGCTCAGTCGCTCATAGTGCTTTTCCTTTTCTACATTTCATAATCATAATTATAGCCAAACTGAAATTAAATACTACTGTACCAATTGAAAAACCCAAAAAAAAAAACAGAAAAGGAAAAACGGGAAGCATAAAGTAAACCGCACAACAACAGGTTAACCGTCGAGCACGTGCCGCCGCTGTTGTGGAAAACCTCTTCTCCGGCAACTACAAATGGACTCTTCCGGTACGCCGAGGCAGACATCCGGTTCGGGTCGATCCTCAGTGATCGACTCGATTCGCGGCTTCTCGCTGTCCGGAGTGCGCATCTCGAAGGAGGAGGTCCGGAAGAAAATCACCATCCCTGAGTATCTCCGGCGTGCCATGAGGGAGGCGATCCGAGTGAAGAACGCCGGCGCCGCTACCGTGACTCGGATTTACGAGGTAGCTCACGACGAAGAAGCGCCGGCGTCGGAGGAGGCTGCGGAGTGGCCGATGGTTGTGTTTATCAATTCGAAAAGTGGTGGGCGCCACGGGCCCAAACTCAAGGCCCGTCTCCAGGAACTCATGGGTGAAGAACAGGTAAACTCTCTCTACTGCTTTTTGTTACGTATACGCGTACGTGTATAATTGTATCTTGAGTGGATACGCACAACTGTGTACCTTCTCAGTGATTCAAATAATTTCGGTGCCAATAAAGTTATTGCTGTGTGAATTGTTTGTGCGCCTTCTTCTCTGAACATCCTTTAAATATAATTTAATATTTTGTAACTGAAAACTTATACTCCTATTTAATTTCTACTCCAGTTTTTAGATGTCCTATTTAATGCTTCAATTTGATGTTTTAATTTAGTGGGATTATTATTGTGTGTATATAAAATAGAGTTTCCGTGTGACAACTACTTAAATATAAATTTATACAGTGAAGCATTTCCCAATTTTTAATTAAATTGTTGATATTGAGAAATAGTCTAAAATATTACTTCGTCATACTTTTTGGACCTCAGGGCGAAATCTGGCTATAACCAACCAATCAATCTTTGCTTGGAACCTAATAAAGGTCTTAAAAATTTCATATGAGAGCTAAAATTTTGGCACATTACTGTATTATATAGAGCTAAAATTTCATATGAGAAATAGAAACAAAAGGACGGATTTTTCCATATTTAAAACTTCTTTTATCGTGTTTCTTGCATGATTACAGATTAATTTCTGACAAAGGCATCAAAATTAATTCATTTTAAGATTTAGGTAGACAAGTGCTAAAATATTTTAATTAAGATTTTCAAATAATAAAGTTGCCACATAATTTCTATAGGAAAGCTTTAATACCAAGTTTATCAGAGGACTGAAAGAAAAAATTATCGTACTTCTTGACAAGATTTTACTTCATTCTTTTTTTTTTCTACGATGTTGTTTAAGCCTTTCCTTTTAATGTAAAACTGCCTTTTCTCTTTAGTTTTTGACCCACCATAGATCCTTCATCCGGTCTCGGGTTCTCATTTTGATTAGTTTTTTCGGACTCTTCAATCGTTTTACTTGGTAGGTGATTCTCAGGGGTGTACCAATTTCGATGCACCCCGACATCTGGTTCGGCTTGTGAACTTATGGCTTCTATCTTTTCTTTTTCCCTTTTAATTCACGACTTTTTATTGTCTCTTTAGTTTATGAGGTAAGTTAGTGCAAGAATAAGTTTTGAGACTGCTAACTATCAAGTTTATCATTTTGGTAGGAAGTGTCTTTCTTTAAATTTCTTGAGAAGTACCACGGTATTCACTTCAAGTGATTGTGGAATTTTGCGATTAATAGTTTCATTAGATATTGATAAGTTGCAGCTTGGCCTCTATTTCCTCATTAGATAATTTATTTAGTTGGGTTATCTGCTGACTACATAGATCTGATTGACTTATTGTATTTCTTTGATTCATGCGATTTATGCATGTGACATCAATATGGTAGGCTAGTATGCATGATCATTCATCTCTTGTCAGAGGGACTACAAAGTTTTTGGTTTAATTATACTATGCAATAAATCCTGGCACAAGGTTCATTGCAACAAATACTTATGGTATAAGTTTTCCTTCATGCTGGTACCAGGTTTTCGACCTTTCAACCGTGAAGCCCCATGAATTTGTCCAGTATGGATTGGCTTGCCTGGAAAACTTCGCTAGTTCTGGAGACAGCTGTGCAAAAGAGACTCGTGAGAAACTTAGGATTGTGGTATGTATTTTTTGCTGACTTTGTCATGCTACTGATTACTGTTTTCCCTTCCACAATTACTATTGTTGATGATGTGGTCATATTTTGTTTACATGGAAAACCTGTATGTATGTATTATTTGACAGGTGGCAGGAGGAGACGGCACTGTTGGTTGGGTCCTAGGGTGCCTTGGAGAGCTTAACAAACAGGGTAGGCTGCCAGTTCCGTCAACTGGGGTTATACCACTTGGTACAGGAAATGACTTATCAAGAAGTTTTGGTTGGGTAAGCTATTATATGCATCCACTTTCACATTAACAACTCCCTGTTTTGCTGGTTTCTGAAGATCTGTACATTGCCTTTTTGCAGGGCGGTTCATTCCCTTTTAATTGGAAATCATCCATTAAAAGAACACTTGACAAGATCGCTCATGGTCCTACTTCTCGTCTGGATAGGTGACATTTAGTTCTGCAAACTCAATGATCGTTCATATCACGCGGTCATATTTTTGTTACTTTTAGTAATAATGTGAAAGCCTATGACACAAGAAGAGGCAAAAATTATGATTTTTAAGACTGTAGTGGCATGCATATGATGATAAAATTCTTTTGTACATAAATCCATGTGGAAGGTAAACTGAAGGATTTTTAGGTTAGTGGTTCATACAAGACTATTTTATGATTGGAGGGATATGGATTTTTTGATAGCATAGTGTAATTTCAAAGCTGCAAATGATAACTAAGTCTATGTATGACACCATCTGTTTGTTTGTTATGATGCTTTTCCTTGTTCGGTATCTTGTCTTACTGTTGTAACTTCTTCAGAGGGCCACTACTAGGTGAATTTTCCTAATGCACCTTAATTTTCAGTTGGCAGGTTTCAATATCAATGCCAGCTGGGGAGGAGTTGGATGCACCTTATTCTCTAAAGGCAACAGAAGAAACGCTTCTTGATCAGGTTTGCAGCTGAATTTAGTTTTTCAGTTTCATAATTTTTTGGAGTACCCATTTTTGGGCTAACAGTAGGGTTTACATCCATGATTTAGAAAATATTCCTGCTTTGAGGTCTCGTATGCGAATTAAGCTCGCGAGTCCTACATACTATCCCTGTTGTTTGTCGTACCTCATTCTGTATGAAAATTATGATTGCTAGTGTTTCTGCCTTATGTCACCTGTATTTTGTCCTGTTTAATGATGTAATTCTTTTGTCTCATGTTTGTGCATTTAAACTTGTTTGTCTTTCAGGACCTGGAAATTGAAGGGGAGTTGCCGGAGGAAGTTTCCTGCTATGAAGGCGTATTTTATAATTATTTCAGCATAGGTTTGCATTTGAATGCTACTTTCTTCTATGTTTGTTTATATGTTTACAATTGTTGCTGAAAAGTATAGTTTGTTATGTCAATGAAGGAATGGATGCCCGAGTAGCTCATGGTTTCCACCATTTACGCAATGAAAGGCCTTACCTTGCTC
Source organism: Galeopsis tetrahit (assembly GCA_963675135.1). NCBI lineage: Eukaryota > Viridiplantae > Streptophyta > Magnoliopsida > Lamiales > Lamiaceae > Galeopsis > Galeopsis tetrahit. The sequence continues at coordinate 7,486,159 of OY776126.1, forward strand.
GGGGTCCCATCTCAAATAAGGTGCAAATTGTTCTACCAATCTGTAATCGATATTCAAATTTCTAGTGAAAGTGAAGCTCAATCCCAGGTCTCTGAAACTTCAAATGGATGTTTATGCTTTCTCACATATATATTCCCTTGTAATGTATCCTTATGAGTTGAATGAATAAAACTTAATCACGGAAAAGTGGGCCTGGAGAGAGAAGACAAGATTTTTATCTAATAAATCATTGCTTCCATTTCAATGCGCTGAGCTGAGCTAATTAGTCCTGCAGCTACAAGAGTGGTATAGCTGTGTAGCATCAAATGTCTTGTGTCATATATTTTATCTTTGGAGTTCATCAGTTACACGTGATGATCTATAAATCAGTGCATAAATACTAGTAGTTTCGTTATTAATGCATAAGTATGCTTTGATTTCCACGCTTTTGAGCCCTGTTATCTCTGAATTTTGTTAAAGATGGGTTTTTTCTCTCCACTCCACTCTCATATGAGCATTCTAAATTTAGATTTTTGAGTGCAGATTATCTACTCTGGATACAGTTGCGGGCAAGGGTGGTTCTGCACACCATGCAGCACCGATCCAGGTTTAAGGTTTGGTTTTCTCCCACATTCTCAAATATCACGTTATTGTTGTTCATAATCGTGTTCTTGTGTGTTGATGGAAATAATTTAAATTTAATGGACTTGGCATGCCTCTTGCTCGATCTGCCTTCCATTGCGTAAAATACCCAATTCTACTTACTTTCTCATGGTCACAGCTAAATTCATATTGTTGTGCAGGTCTTTGAGAAATATCTTGAGGATATACGTTAAGAGGGTTAATCATTCAAAGTGGGAACAACTTCCACTTCCATCCAGGTTTTTTTCTTTCTTTCTTTCTTTCTAGGGTTCGACGTTGATACAATTTGGTTTAATAAACCTAAAGATTGTGGATCTTGTTGCAGTGTGAGATCTATTGTTGTTCTGAATCTTCCTAGCTACGGGAGTGGGAGAAATCCATGGGGCAAGTTGAAGCCAAATTATCTTGAAAAGGTAGGTAATTTCAACTGAGTTGTTTGAGGCTGGGCTAGGCTAGGCTAGGCTAGAGCATCTCACTCTCATCCTTTGTTTTGTTTTCCGACACTAACAGAGAGGATTTGTTGAGGCCCATGCGGATGATGGTTATCTGGAAATATTTGGGCTTAAACAAGGATGGCACGCTTCAATGGTTATGGCTGAAATAATTACGGCTAAACACATAGCCCAGGTACTGACTATTTCATTCAACCAAGCAACTATTGTAATAATTGCATCAAAATAAACAAGAAAATGTTTGTTTGATTTTAGGCATCGGCTATCCGGTTTGAGCTTAGAGGAGGAGAATGGAGAAAGTCATACCTGCAAATGGATGGTGAACCATGGAAACAACCCTTGAGCAAAGAATTCTCAACGTTTGTGGAGATCAAAAGAGAACCATATCAATCCCTTATGCTCAGGGGAGACTGACTGAGTAATTTCTAGTCTATCTATGCATGCAGCATCTTCCCCACCAATTACTTTGTTGTATTAGCTTTGCTTTGCTGCATTTAATAATGTACTACTATTCTTTAGGAGAAAAATATGTTTAGTAGAGTTAGGCCTTTAGGGTGCCAATTTAGAGATTTTTTAGAAAGAAAATTTCATTGATTAAGGAATGATGTATAATTTGTTTGCCTCAAGGAACAAAAAACAAGTGTGAGCAATTAATTAATTATTATTAATGCAAGTTTTGATGATGAATATTATTATTTAATCAGCCAACCAAAAAAAAAAGTCAAGATGGATCTTGCTCCACGTATCCAGTTGTGAATGTCACTTACGGTGCAGTCTTGTTAGAATATTTCAAATGATTCTTCAGAAAAGTCTTTATGTATCTTAAATATCTAATTACTGGACAATATTTACTTATTCCAAGTAGAAAGTTTTGAGATTTTTTGTTACACATCGTTGTTACACCTTCCACATGAATGACATTATAAGAGGTGTTATTATCTTTCATGATAAACTCTTTAGATGTATCTATCTATGTACCACGATCAAAGCAGATCTTCAAGACAAAAGAAGCGAATTATGCATTCACACAATTATTTGAGGAATAAACAAGAAAGTATAGAGACAAAATATTTTTTTTTTTTTGGGAAAACTAACTGTCCATTGGCTAAAAAAATTGAAAATTTACTGGATTCAATAGATATTCATCAAGTTATTTACATCATTTCCATGTACCAAGAAGATAAAAAAATGTGGCATACCTTGAACATGGATCGAAAAATACTAGTTATACATGTACATGGTACAAACAATTTAACAATCCGAAAGGAAAATCATCTTCATTAGATTGCTTTTCAAGAATTTCTCCCCCCACTACTATTGATTCTAGTTTCTGAATCTTGAGAAGAAAAAGTTTGATCGTCAAGGCTTGTTACATGAATTTCTTCATCAACATGCTGAGGGACTTGTTCAGTAACACTTGCATCTGTGCCTTCTTCTCTCGAGGAATAACCATTCAGACTACTCTCCACAAGTTCAGTACCCTCCTCTTCACCTTCTACAACAACACCAGCATCCTCGATGGGATTAACTCTTGAAGTTTTAAAATGGAAGCAACGAACTGTTTTATCGGTCAGCTTTCGGCCTATTGATGTCTCTGAGCAGAACAGAGAAAATATAGTTATTGATCCTATAATAAGAAAAAGCCCTGCAAAGTCATAGAAAGACAGGCTCGGCGTCTGGTGTGAAATCGTCGAGGAAAGTGGATCTTGGGAAGAGTATCCAGGCCCGAAATTCTTTTGTTCAATAGCTGTCATGTTTGAGCCTTGAGTAACTTCCAAGATTGCCTTTGAGAAATGTGCAACTAAGGGAGAGTCCTTAGGGAAGGCCTGGAAAATTTACAACCTTTAGTTTTTAAAAAATCATTTTTTGTTGTATTAAGAATAAAGAAACTTACAAAGCCAAATCCACCAGTTCTGTACGTTGGTCCAACTATTTTGTATTGAGAATCATATTTGTTGAGAAGGAGTTTCATGAAAGGAATCTCGTCGAATATTGCATCTATGCCACCTTTTTTGCTTCCCAAAGACATAGCAGCATGATATTCTTCAGCTGATGAGTAACTCCTGAGCCTTGCATGATTGATATGTAGCTGCTTTGTCAAAAACTGCTTCATAAAGGAACCTTCCTGGTAACCAATATAATAGTTATCTGAAAATGCAAACTTTAGTTGATCTACGGTCAGAATTGCTGATAAGCTCGCTGTGTAACTCTGCATTAGTATGAATGACATGAATAGCCAAGACATCAACACAAAAAACGACCAGTTATTCGACACCATGCTTCCTGTCAACAACAAAAACGTTAGTACTAATTTATATACAATTGGTGTTCAAATAAGCATATACAATCAAGAAACATAATCTTACTTTCTGGGAAGGCAAGAACGGATACTGGAATCAGTGCCCTTAAGGAAACAGGCTCAGTGCCACTGCTAGTAACTCGGTGTTCCAATATGCGAACAACTACCCCCATCGAAATGGCAGCCACAATTATTCCCAACCAAAGATCCCACCCCAGGGGCTTAATAAAGATCCACATGTCAAATGGCTTTCTATTTTTAAACACTAGGATGACTCCTGATTCAGAATAGGGAAGCGAAAAATCAACAAACGTTGCTCTTGGTGCCCAATTCGTCGTATCCCCCACTACCATGTCAAATTCCTATTTTGAAAAAGAAAAAAAATAGTATGCAATCTTGCCATAACCATATAGTAGCTAATATGAATGAGAGAAAAATTGAGAATGTACCTTGGGTATCTTATGTAGCATGTCGTCGTAACTCCAATCAATATTTTTCGTGTCATTATATTGATGAAAATCATAATTGATGTGGAATGGTAGTGCCTCCAAGGTAGCCAAGAAGATATCAATTGAAAATCCAGTTGCATTTACATAGTTTGTTTTAGGATTAATAGTCACATCAACAAACTCTGTGTATCCATGCTTCCATGGAATTCCAACTCGGAGGTTCCCATGTGTTGGAATAGCCCAACCCTTGGGTTTAGTAAGTGAATCTCCAGGCCACACAATGTTTTTGAGTCCTTTTTTCCAACTTGTGTCACTCAATTCTCTGGTTATTCCTCTTTCTGGTGTCCAAAATCCTATAGTTTTCTCTCCACTTCCAACCACATTAAATATCTCAAATGCCGAAGGCTTCAACTTTCCATCAACCAGTTGAAAGTCTCCACTCAAGCCTCTAAATTCTGTATTGGAAAATTCATGGACAAGTTGGGATCCAAATGGTGAGATTCTGAACTTTTTCTTGTCTGTTTCATCTGCAGTTGTGTTGGTATGGAATGACGTAGGATTCACTCGCGCAATCTTTTCCACTGCCATTGCTAATGCAGTTACAGCATCATATGCCCACAAACCATAAACATTTAATTCCATATTTGAGCCTCTTCTTTTCCATCTTTCTCGAAAACTATCAAGTTCTTTTGAGCTAGACAAATAAGGCCTTACGCCAAGAACTCCTTCCATTGAATCGCGAGTCATTGAGTCCAACGAACTCATAAAAATAGATAAACTGTTAGTAATGATCCATGCATATTCTTCACTCATTACCCCTGCCTTTTTAGCAAGAGGGAACAAGCGATAACCGAGAGAAGGACTCATGTGCACTAAGAACACTCTGGTTTGCTTTGTCTTTAAGTTGTCCAGTTGTTTCAAGATATGGCCATCATCAGCTGAATTTGGGATAGCAAGCATATAAGCTAGTGCAATATCAACTTCTTGGAATGCCTTATTTAGAAGAGACACAAATTGAGTTCCATAATCTGTATCTTCATACAAAACAACAAACTGAGGCCATCCAAATCCTTGACACATGGCTGCAAGAGCCTTTGCTTGAACAACATCATCAGGCGTCGTCCTGACAAAGTAGCGATTCTTCGTATAGGAAAGATCTGAACTTTTTGCTGTAAAAGAGATAATTGGGACATGAATTTCTTGCCCCAGTTCTGCAAAGAACATTTCTTCTTTGGATCCTTGTGGCCCTATAATCCCATGCACTTCTTCATTCTTCAGTAGCTCTACAACTGCATAAGAATTAATACACAAATGTACAATTTTTTAACTTGAAGTCATAAAAAATGAACTGTTTGTCTACTATGCGATTAGGATTTAAGAAAAATAAACATGTCGATGAATTGGGCTATTCTTGCAACTGAAACGGGTATTTAAAGTTCTTAATAGCAAAGGGTGCAGTTGATACAATTAAGTGGTTTTTACCCCAAAAAATGTTTATTATTATTATTATTATTGAGCATTATGTTTACTACTAATATCTAATTCTATATTAAGGCTGGATGGTTGATATAAACAACTAATAACTCTTACAAAACAAGTGATACTATTAATAGTATCTAACTAATACAGTAAATTCTAGTAAAACAACTAATACTATCATTTAAAAACGTACTTAAATTGCATAGTGCAACTGATGCATAGTATTTGACTTTATTTTTTTTATAGTACTATAATTTTTAAACTAATTTCTAAAATACTATTGAAAGAATATGTATAAAATATACAGAGTATTTCTGAGGGAATTAGTGCAATAGTACTATAGTTTAAAATTACTCCGTATAGAATATTCTAAAATTCACGTAAGACACGGGATGTGTACTAAGTGATCCATATATAATCAAATACGGAGTATAAAAATAGTTTGAATTTTGAACTGGTTTACTTTGACATTTTGAATATATTTAGTTGACTTTAATTATCTAACAAAATTTAAGCCGACACCTTTAATCATTGGTTTCGTTACTTTTAAGTCTTTAATTTAATGGTGTTTCATCATTTATCTAGCTAGAGTTATCAATATATTCCAAATACAAAAAATGATCAATATAAATTATAATTCACATGTACATATTCATTACTACATGCATCTTCCAGTTTGAATTGAAAAAATAGAGGGGGTAAAAATGAATATACCTGCAAAATTAGCTTGAACTACACTGTGAGCATTCTTGGTGTGCAGCTGCAACCTTGTTGTGTAGTTTGGATGCACATTATAGAAATCTGAAATTGACATTTTCATGCACACATCGGCCATCGCACCCAGCGTCGAGTTCATATCGAGTACGACCCCAATTGGGACATCTACAAGTCGTGATTCATTTTCTTCAACATTGTTCGTTTCAGAATAATAACGATCAATGCACAAGAAAAATATGAGAAAAATAGTTAGAAGATTGTTTAGCATTGTCTTGAATTATTCAAAATGTTTTATTTTGTCCAATAAGTTGAGATTTTATAGAGGAATCTAAGTAAAAGATTTGATAGTAACATATATATAGATTAATTAGTTCAATATATAAGAAGGAAATTCTATGTGGTTGTGGTGGACAATTTAAACGAAAGGTTTTCGTTGAATCTTGGGTGATAAGTCATGCCTGGGAATAATTTATTTGTCAAATCATGAACTTAAATTATATGGAAACTTCCTGGTAGGAGGGAATGAATTAATAAAAAACGACATTCAATATCAAGATTTTTTTAATTTTAATTGTAAATTTGTTCAGATCACAATATGCAATTAAATTCAATCATTGTTACTGGCAGTATGCTATAAATATGTAAATTTGTTATTCCAAATAATTGTACAGACAATCCCTCAGCTCGTTACTTGATTTTGGTATCATTTAAGATACAATTTTTGTTTTTCGTATATCAAAATTTAAAGCCTCAAAAGAGCATTTCTGGAGGGAAATAACAAATTTATGATTTAATTTTTTTAGATCTGGTGATCAGAGATAGGTTAATCAAATAAAAATTGAATTAGTATTTGAATGAAAATATATTATTTCTATATTGCATTATTCCCTATTAATTAAATCTTACAGTTGCTGTCTAATTTTGTTGATGTAATTGTCAAAAAGGATATTATAGAGTTACAACTGATTTTTGTCTAAGCTCAGTCGACTATAACTTGTCACGAAATTTCTTGGAAAATTTAGAGTGCAAACAAAAGATTCATCGCTGTCCTCATTTAATTCTAGATGCCCCAACTCAATTGTTGATTAATTTATTTGTATTTCCCCAAGTTTTATTGCATCCAAGTTTCTGAGAATGAATTTATAAAATTAACATATATTAATATCTAAGGAGGGTGAGAATTATAAAATTGGGTGAAGGAGTATATATACACTAATAAATAATTTAAAATTACATTAAAATAATAAAAATTGAGAGAGGTGTATCTAGCAATGTTAGAGATGCAAATAAACGTAACGTAGAGTAAAATTGCACTAGATAAATAGAGAGCTACGGCCATGTCAACCCATTTTTATAGGCCTGGGTCTGATCCATGGGCTTAGTATTGCTACTTACTTATAGGCCTGGGCCTGCGAGCCCATTTTTATTTTCTTCCCAACCTTGAAGAAAAACGTAACTAATCTTAGCAATACACCACAAAGACCAAAAGAAACCTGGCCTCATCTAGATTAGTTTTTTTATTTTATTTTATTTTATCTTAATCGGTTAAAGGATGGGAGTACTTTATTAGTGCATTAAAAGACGAAATAGAACCCATCAACAAAAAATAGAACATAATAAATAAGGTGATATATTTGGCAATATCGATTGGCAGAATTGACCAAATTGTTTTTTAATTTGATGTGCACGGATTATTGTTTTCAATCAGCCCCATGTTGAAAATTCTAATTCTAAAATGCCATACATTTAGGGCATGTTTGTTTTGAAATTTGGAGGATTTTGAAATCCGGATTTCAAAATCTAGTGGATTTTAAAATTCTAATACTCTTTATGTTTTGTGTTTGTTTTGGGATTTATGTAGGGTAGGATTTAACTTTATAGAATAGGATTATAGGTTTTATAGGTATTTATATAGGATTTGTAGGTATTTATAGGGTTGACTTTTATAGGTATTTATAGGGTGGGATTTTAAAATCCTGAATCAAAATCTCAAACTGTAACGGGGGTGGAGTTTCGAAATCCCAAATCCGGATTTCCCATCCCAAAACAAACATGCCCTTACTAAATGAAATCATATTAATTTTAAAATAATGACACCTCATATTATAACAATTATACTTCATTTGTTCATAAAAAAATGTACTCACATTATTGGAGACGAGTTTTAAAAAAAACTAGATAAAATAAGAATGTTATATGAAAAAATAATTACACTTTTGATGGATTAACAAATAAAGAAATCGAGTACAGTTTTGGTGGACGGAAAAAGTAGTTTGTGTGCATAGAAGTGACAGTTAGAAAAAAAAAAGTTGACGCGAAATCAGATTTATTGAAGTATTTGACAAATGGAAATAATTGATCTCCAAATAAGTAGAGGAATGGTGAAAATATCTCCAAGAAAGGTGGTGGGAGATGATTGAAACGAGAGAGTAAATGGATCAGGTGAATAAAGGAGTGTGGGTGGATTAGAGTCATGATATATGATTCAATTTAATATGGTGGGACTCCTCTCCATCTATTTGTTATACTTTTCTTTTCATTGGTAACATATATAGAAATTGTACTGTGTCTATGGCCTGGGAAGCAACGTAACTACTGCTTTTGGACTCTTGTTTAATTTCTTTTTTCACACTAAACATATTCTGTTAGGCTGACTCATACTCCACACAACTACTACAATTAGAAAAAGTTTGCATTTTTATTTTATCAATATTCAAAATTAATTAGATCAAATTGTTCAAGTATAGATCAGTTACACTATACAAGTATAGTTTGTATTACAATAACTGTAAAAGTTAATTTATATATAATCTTGTGTTAATATTATGAGTCCAGAATTCCACTATACAAAATAATTAACCAATTTTCAAGAGAAACGGGTGTCTGTTTTAAACAAAAAAAAAAAAAAAAAAAAAACAGAAACGGGCTATATGACGTAACATGCACTCTCTGTCTGATATTTTGCCGTAAATGATTATGTTATTGAGATCACTGTGAATGTTGTTTTGTCAATATATAGGAAAGAAGAATAAGTGATGAGGTTATGGGGTCATTTGAAATACAGTACTAGCTACTGCCTTTTTTGATGGATGTTTCACTCTCTTTAAATTGCTGTTTCGCATTGTACCAGATACTACTATATAAGTTGTGTTGTGTGCCTCATCAAGAGCTATAGGGGCACACACAAATTAACCTTTTTTTTCTGTTTTAGTTTTAGTTGCTTTTCCACCATGATTAATCATGTCATCGATGAGCAGTTGCAGATATCATCTGTGTTGTGTCTATTTAGTTAGTAACAAGATATATACTATAAAATCACAAGGCCAACTACATCTCTCATTTTAAAATACAAACTTAATTTTAAATCAAACAAAATTCTCACCCTTTTATTTACCACTAGGGGAGTGCGATTAATTGAAACACCACATTTCATTTCCAATTAAAATTCATCAATTCATTAAAGAAATCGGGCATTTTAAAATAAAATAAAATTATATAGTCTCACATAAAAATTTATCAAAAACTTATACATCAACTCGTTTTTTTTTTTTTTTTAAGTGCTCACTTTATTTTGTCTTTTATTTGTTATATCTACAAATTTCAACTAAAGTAACGACGTGACATCCCATTATTCCAACCAACTACCTTTTTTAAAAGCAATACATAAAGCCATTATTATACTCCATGATTTCATCTATCTTGTAAACTCAAATCTAAATAATTGTTGTGTATAGAATTTAAAAATATATTATTTTTATTTTTAAAGAATAACACTCCTAAACAAAACTTTAACATTTTTTTTACGCAAATTCAAATTTATAGAAGTTTTTCCCTAAACAAAATTGTTGGTATAGCTAAATCATAAGTGGAAAAAATACCCCCAAAACGAAAAACGTCTTACTAAATCGCACAATTGGAGATAATGCGCTTCATCATTAATAATGTTGCTAACTAGGGAACATAACAATGAAATGGGAGAACGATTTGCAATATATATGGAATGGAAGTTGTGAAATAAAACAAAATTAATATGACCACTATTATAAAAATAGATCGAGTGCAAATATATTCCACTAATCATCATTTTTCAGAAAAAAAATAAAAAATAAAAAAATGTATATACAGTAAAACCTCTCTATAGTCATATCTTGGGACCATAAAAAAATATTCCTAAATGGGGTTATTCCTAAATAGAGTTACAGCATAAGGTTTTTTTTTTTTTTTAAATGCATGTATATTATATAATGGTATAATTAGTAGATACATGTACATGATGTAATGTGTTGAACTTAATTGAACTAATTTACTCACGTAATATGAAAAAACAATACTCAAGAGTCACCCACCATAGATGCATGTACTTGCTTTTCATCTATAAATACTATGTATAATACATTTTTTTTTTATCAATTACATCAAATCAACATTTTCTTCACGCATATAATGGCACCAAAAATAGAAAAGAGAACTCAAAGATTAAATTATTGTCACAATCAACCTTGAACAAGTATTTTAAATCAACTTAAATCTATTGTAAAATTATATATATTATTATGATTTATTCCTAAATGGAGGTGTATTTCTTTATGTTGGGACTTGAAAAAATATGAATTATGACAATATGGAATTTATTTCAAATTATAACTGGTCCCAAGTTGGGACCATGAATTTTTATTCTTAAAGAGAGTTTATTCCTTAATAGAGTATTCTTTTTTAGAGGTTTTACTGTAGTACTATCTTTTGCCATACCTCAAAAGCTACTTTCCCAATTTTTTCGCAAATTTCAAATTATTCTCTAGATACTCCATGAACTAATTGAATGATATCGATTAATATAATATATATATTTATTACGTTCGAGTTTATTAAGAAATAGTCAAAACATTCCTTGTATATATGACATATTTGTTATATTTACCTTTTGTATTTATCTTTTCCTAAAATCATGTAATTAGGTTATACTGTAATTACTCCTATAAATACAAGTCATTCCCCACTCACCAATTCAACGGTGATCATATCTCATTGTTAACATGGTATCAGCCTAAACACGATCCTAAACCCTAACCCTAATTTCTTTTTATCCCTCTCTACTGCCGCCGCCACTTCACCTATCATCGAGCTTGTCCCCCTCGATCATCTCCCTTCAATGGCAGACTCTTCCAATTATCTCCTATGGAAGAAGCAGGTTGTCCCGATGCTCACTTGTGCCGATCTCTATGGCCTTGTGGATGGCACATCCGCCCCCCCTGCCGCCACTCACACGACCTTCGTTGCCTGGAAAACGAAGGATCGGAAAGTACTTGCCCTTCTCCTCTCCTCTCTCACTGAAGAAACCCTGGCCGAGGTCGTTCAATGTGACACGGCCCGTGACACTTGGCTTGCTCTGGAGGATGCTTTCAGTCACTCCTCCCAGTCACGAATTACCCAACTTCGTGAGGAGCTCCTTCTCCTCAAGCGTGACTCTCTCCCTGTTGCCGACTACAATCGGCGCTTTAAGGCATTGTGCGACCAACTTGCCGCCATTGGCAAACCAGTGGACAAATCTGACATGTCCCACTGGTTTCTACGGGGTCTTGGCCCCAAATTCAGCGGGTTTGCCGACACCAGAATGACCTTCTTACCTGTGCCTGCTTTCCGTGACTTACTACATCAAGCAATTGCCTTTGAGATCATGAACAAGCCTGATCTCGCCGAACCCGCTCCAGTTGCCTTTTATGCTCGCGATCAACCCTCTGCTCGCTCGAACACTCGCGACCATACTGGTGGTCGCCCTTCTGGGTTCTCTCGTGGTGGTCGCTCCAACTTCTCCGGTGGTCGCGGAGGGCGGAAATCCTACATCCCTCGTTGCCAAATTTGTCGTGGCGAGCACTATGCCACCAAATGCCCTCAACGTTTTGTTCGCGGACCAGATCCTCGTCTCCCTGCTCGCCCATCCGCCCGCCTGTCCGAGGACCCATCCGCTAACCTTGCTCAAGCCTTTCACTTGGCTTGCACAGTCTCCTCGCCGGCCTCCTCGGATTGGTATGTTGACTCAGGAGCCTCGGCTCATATGACTTCCAGTACCTCGCATCTGGACTCTTCGGCTCCATATTCTGGTAATGGACAGGTTATTGTTGGTAATGGTCACTCATTACGGATTTCTCATGTTGGTTTGCATTCAATCTCTAAGGATATTGGTCTTCTAGATGTTCTTGTTGTTCCTCATATCACCAAGAATCTTTTATCTATTAGCAAGCTCACGTCTGACTTTCCAGTTGATGTTTGCTTTTCTGACAAGACATTTGTTGTTCAGAATCGGGCTACCAAGGAGGTGGTGGCTCAGGGGCGTTGTGAACAGGGGTTGTACGTGTTGGAACGGGCACTCCCATCTTTGGTCGCTGCCTTGAAGAAGCCCGGTGCTGCTCGCGCCTCCTTCGATTTATGGCATTCTCGTTTGGGACATGTTCCTTTTGATGTTATTAAGGATTTAAATAAATTAGGGCATATATCTGTTAATTCCGTTTTACCGAACCCTACTGTTTGCACCTCTTGCCAGTTGGCCATGAGTAAACGTTTGTCTTTTCACATTAATGAAAAATGTGCTTCTGCTACTCTTGATTTAGTTCATTGCAACCTTTGGGGTCTCGCTCCCGTAACTGCGCTTTCTGGTTTTCGCTATTATGTTGTGTTCGTCGATGACTTTTCTCGTTTCTCATGGATATATCCTCTCCGTGCGAAATCTGAGTTTTTTGCTACATTAGTCGCATTTCACAAGTTTGTATGCACCCAATTTTCGACATCTCTAAAAGTTTTTCAGAGTGATGGTGGTACTGAGTTCGTTAACAAAACTGTTCGCACCTTCATGACCGACCATGGAATATTACATCGAGTGTCATGCCCTTACACACCCCAGCAGAATGGTCGCGCCGAGCGAAAGCATCGCCATATAACTGAAACTGGTCTCTCCATGCTTTTCCATGCCCGTGCTCCGAGTGAATTTTGGTTCGATGCCTTTGCTACTGCAGTACATCTCATTAATCGTCTTCCATCCTCTATTTTGGGTGGTCAATCGCTGTTTCAAGTTCTGTTTGGTACTATGCCTCTCTATGGGAATTTCAAGCCCTTTGGTTGTCGGGTTTTTCCATACTTACGTGATTATGCCTCGAACAAGCTATCTCCTCGCAGCCGACCATGCATTTTCTTGGGATACAGTAGCCTTCACAAGGGCTTCCGGTGTTATGATCCCGACTCCTCCAAAGTCTTTGTTACTCGACATGCTATATTTGATGAAGGTTGCTTTCCTTTTTCAGGTTCTCCTCAGCCCCTACCAACCAATGCAGTGGTCTCTTCCTTCTTGGACGCCGACTTGGGCTCCTCGAATGACTCCTCTCCTGAGTCTATTGCTCCCACTTCAACCATGCCCTGCTCGGCATGTATCTCTGATCCTGGCGAGGACCCACTTCCTCCGCCAGTCTCTACTGCGGAGCCACCTGCTCCCCCTGCACCGGCCGAGCACCCTCTGCCGACCACTGACCCACCAATGGAGCGACCACGGTCTAACCACCAAATGATCATGCGAGCTAAATCTGGGATCTTCAAACCAAAGTACCCACTAAACTTGGCCTCCACTGCCCTGCTCAGTGCCCTCACTGCCTCATCGGAACCCCGTGGTTTCAAGTCTGCAGCCAAGTCCCCTGAATGGTTGGCCGCCATGCAGGAAGAAATTGATGCTTTGCAAGTTAACAAAACTTGGAATCTTGTTCCTCGCCCTCAGGATGCGAACATTGTTGGTTCCAAATGGGTCTTTAGAACGAAGTACAAATCCGATGGTTCCATTGAACGACACAAAGCCCGACTGGTCGCTCAAGGATTCACCCAAATCCCTGGCACAGACTTCTCGCACACGTTCAGTCCGGTTGTCAAGGCGACCACTGTTCGTGTTATTTTGGCTCTCTCTGTTCAAAACAATTGGCCCCTCCATCAGTTGGATGTCAAGAACGTTTTTCTTAACGAGTATCTCCAGAAACCAGTCTTCATGGCTCAACCTCCTGGCTTTGACGATCCTCGGCTCCCGGATCATGTCTGCAAACTAAAGAAGGCCCTATATGGTCTTCGCCAAGCCCCCTTGGCCTGGTTTCAGCGGTTCAGCTCCTTCCTGCTCGACATTGGCTTCAAGGCGTGCAAGTCTGACTCCTCGCTGTTTTACCTATTTCAGGGTTCCTCGGTCGTCTATCTACTTTTGTATGTGGACGATATCATTGTCACTGGGAATGACCCCGCCATTGTTGCTCGCTTTATTGCTAGGGCGAACAAGGAGTTCGCACTCAAAGATCTCGGTCGCCTTAATTACTTTTTGGGTTTAGAAATCTCTTACACCCCTTCTGGGCTGTTCGTCGGGCAGTCCAAATATGCTCGCGAGATTCTTGAGCGAGCCGAACTTCAAGACTCCAAGCCCATTGCCACTCCCTTGGCCGCGGGCGAAACCCTGGTTAACACTGGTGACCCTTTTTCGGATCCAACTCTTTATCGCTCCTTGGTGGGCGCCCTCCAGTATCTCACCATTACTCGACCTGATCTATCCTTCTCGGTAAATCATGTCAGCCAGTTTCTCCAGGCGCCGACCAGCGACCACTTCTCGGCACTAAAGAGAATTCTTCGCTATGTTAAGCACACTGTCAACTTTGACCTTTCCTTCACTCGACGAACAGACTCCTCTGTGGTCGCCTACTCGGACGCAGATTGGGCTCGTTGTGCGGAAACTCGCCGATCAACCTATGGTTATTCAGTTTTCTTAGGTGGAAATCTAGTGTCCTGGAGTGCCAAGAAGCAGCCCACTGTTGCTTGCTCCAGCTGTGAATCGGAGTATCGTGCCTTAGCCAATGCAGCTGCCGAGGTCGTTTGGCTAACCTCTCTGCTCCGCGAGCTCTGCGTTTCGTTACCAGCTCGCCCCGTTCTCCTCTCCGACAACAACAGCGCCCTGTTTCTCAGCCAAAATCCAGTGGCACACAAACGGGCAAAGCACATCGACATTGATTGTCACTTTGTTTGCGAGCTCGTCACCTCTGGCAAGCTACTCACACAGTTCGTCCCCACACATCTCCAGCTCGCCGACATCTTCACGAAGAGTCTTCCTCGCCCGACGTTTGAGTTCCTTCGATCCAAGCTCTGCGTTTTTCCTCATCCCACGCATCGCTTGACGGGGGATATTAAGGAATAGTCAAAACATTTCTTGTATATAGGACATATTTGTTATATTTACCTTTTGTATTTATCTTTTCCTAAAATCATGTAATTAGATTATACTGTAATTACTCCTATAAATACAAGTCATTCCCCGCTCATCAATTCAACGGTGATCATATCTCATTGTTAACATAGTTCAGCATCTATGCCAAACTTATAAGTTCCTGGAAAACTAGAAGAAATTATTTTGGAAATATAGCAAGAAAGTTAGAGCAACACTTGTGTAGAAGTGGTTCATCTAAATTATTTTTTGCGAATGTCATTATTGTACATTTGTACATACGAAGTATTAATATTTTAAAAAATATTTTCATTTTTTTAACAATAACATTTTATTATATCCACAACAATGATATTTTATATGCATAACAATATCACTTTATATATACAACCACCAAAGAAAAAGAGGGGGTTCACGTTTAGACATGTGCAAAATCGAAATTAAATCGGAACTGGTCAAATCGGTCGATTCGCCGAACTGTCGGTTTCGGTTTGAAAGTCGAACAGTAACCTTAAAATTAAGGTTAGATTTCGATTCAGGAAATTCAAAATCAAAATCGACAGTTAAACCGACGATTCGACGGTTAAACCGGTCAAACCGGTGAGTTTGCCCCCTTTTTTCTATTTTATTTTAATATTATTTTATAAATACCTAAATTTCAACTCATTTTTTCACATCAACATCTATGTGGTAGTTTATTTTTTCACATCAACATCAACATCAACATCTCTCATCTCTCACCTAAAACAAACAAAACACTGAGTAAAAAAAAAATAACTCAAATCAGCCAATTCGGTGGTTCAAAACCGTAATCGACCAGGTTATAGTTTAATTTCGATTTGTAAATAGTCAAACCGTAATCTACTTATATGAATACGTCTATTCACGTTGATGGAAACTGAAGTGAATGGTGAATAATTTCCTTTGCAGTTGAAAACTAGTTGACACCAACAAATTTCATTTTTTTGGTTTATACATGGGCCCATGTTAATTAAGAGAGATAAAGTGATGTTTGCAAGAGCGAGTAGGTAAGGATATATTAACATAACAAATAAAATCAATTTAGCTTGTTTTTGCAATTTCTACCTTCAGAATCACTTTATAAATTTTGAAAAAAAAAAAAAAAAATATATATATATATATATATATATATATATATATATAGCAAATACCACACAAATACAATGAATTCAAAATTGAGAGTAACATAAATGTTTCTCTCCCCATGTTTCACAAATACAATGAATTTAAAATTGAGAGTAACATCAATGTTCCTCTCCCCATGTTTCACAAATATTTTATTGTACAGCTGATGATTTCAAGCATTTTAGTTTTATTTTTCTTATAATATTATTGTATTCCGCGGTTTTTACAAAATTAGCATAATGGGTTTACGAGTTTAGACTTAATTAGAAGAGATCTTAATATTGATACATTTAAAGGAACATCAATCCTAGCTTTGGACAAACTGGGTCAATATATAGCTATATGATGATTTAAAAAAAAATTCGAAATTTGTAAATTGAAAAATGAAATGATTAGCATAGGACACGATACAAGTTTTATTGCTCATGATAACAAAATAGTGGTTAATTTGTAAATTTCCTAGCAAAGGACTAAATATATACTAATGCTTCCTTTAGTTATTGCTCTTGTGCCTACATATTCCCAACATTATCCCCATTTCAAGTATTCTACAAATATTATTCCAATGTACCACCTTAAAAGACAACCCTAAATTCTTTCTCCACTGCATTTCCTCCAATTTTTAATACTTACTACTTTTAAAAAAATATTCCTGGGAGATCAAAGTTAATCATTGTTTTTAAATAAGAAATATTGTAAGTGGTTACTTGTGGAGTTATATTACATTCTATAGGCTTCTAGATTCAAGATGAGTGCAAGTACTATCCATATGAGATTTTAATAATTTATCATATACTCCCTTCGTTATGAGATTTTAATAATTTATCATATACTCCCTTCGTTTTAATATAAGTATCCTACATTTTTTTTATGGATATCCACAATAAGTTTCTCATTTTATTTTTAGCATATTATTTTTTCTCTTACAATCACATATTCACATCAATTATATTTTATCTATTATTTTAATATATTTCATCTAATACTCATTTACTATTATTTTCTTTTTTACTATCACATCATTTGTAGTTTGTACTACATCATCTATATATTATTTTATCATATTTTTTTAATCAAAACAAACTTATAATGGACGGAGATGTAGCTTATGCTAAATGCTATTGAAAAATAATCATAAAAATGTGTTCATATAGGTATGGTTCAAGACTTGGATACTTTATTTATATATAAATGTGTTCAGTTGGTATGGTTCAATAATTTATATACTTTTCATATTTGAAAAAAATAATGAATGACGAAGAATTCAAAAGTTGTACTATTGCATAACAACGAGTTATGCAGAAAATGATGTAAATCCTTTATAATATAATAATGATAGTGCTTACAATAATTGTTGAGGTGGATATGCCAAAGCTGCTACAGAAAATTAGAGCAGCCAAAAAAATCATAATTATTGGTGGTAACCCGGCCCACTGAATTATTATTTGGTTTTAGTGGAAAACCCACTATATAACTAGCTAGAATTACTTGATTAAGGTGTTTATAAAATGTATTCCATATATTTGAATATTAATCATCATTAATTAAAAGTTGAATTGATAGTTACATTAATTAATTTTATTTCATCATGAGGATAAACAGTCAGTCTTACTATTTACATAAAATTTGTTACTAGTACTTTACCTAGCTAATCCACTATATATACTGTTCTTGTCTTGTTGCTATTTTAGAAGGATTTGATTAAAAAATGAAAGTACTTATTTATAGTAAATCTTGCTTCCACAAGTATTTGATACATTAGCAGAATACATATATTTAATCAGCAACACATATTTTACCCATGAAATGTCTAATTAAAATATTTTAAAAAAATTCACAGGTCACGAGTAGGTGGTTTACTACATGACCAATATATTATTACTATAAGACCAAACTATTATCACTGTAAGATAAAAATGTACTACTACATGTCAAAAATATATCGGTGAATTCGTCCAAAAAATCAAGTGTTCAGAACATTTTTTAACATGTATTAATACATTTTTGGCTTTGTAGTAAAAATATTTTAGTCATGTAATAACATAATTTTGATCATGTAGTAAAACAATATATACTTGAAAGCGAAAAAATATATTTCAATTAAGTTTGACAGCGCGTTGATCCACAATTTTTGCCCTAAATTTACTTTCATTGTCTATATTTTATGTATGGAATATTTTATATAAGTTTTTATGATATTTAATTTAATTAAAATTAATGGTGATCACACTGGATCATTTAGCGAAGAGTTGCACTCTTGTGTACCAGTTACATACATGTAACTGGTTCATATTTAATATTTGAATTAATATTATACTGTATTTAAACTAATACTATACTATATTTGAACTAATACTATACTGTAATTAGACTAATATTATACTATATTTAGTATAACTCAGGTGTAAAATTCATCCATTTAAAAAATTATATTAAATAGGAACAAGTTACATGTATGTAACTGGTACACACACAAGTAATTGCCTTTAGCGAAACTTACACTTGAAACTTTCTTTTGCTATTTATTTATTTTATTTTATATATGCATCGGGCCTAATGACATATGCTAGTTTTTTTTCATCTAAAAAAAGGGAATTCGTTACATAGTATTAGGTCAAGTTTGATAGCTTAGATTAAATCTAGATTAACTCTATCTCATCTCTTATAGGTTGTTTGATAACTTATATTAAGGCTAGATTATACTTTAAAATCTATAAAGTTTAGATATCATCCTAATCTCAGTCTAATTAGTCTTTGCTATCAAACATGGCCTTAAAGAATGACTTGAGTGGGGGGACACAATTGAAATGTATTGCCTCGTATATAATTATAAATATGTATATATTGTCACATCGATAGTGTTAGTGTAGAATTTGAGTATCTTAATTAATTGATGATTCCATTAGTGGGATTCGGTTTTGATTAGTGGCAATGTGTCACTTCACCTGGGGTAATCTGATTATCTTAATCCGAGAATTAATTAATTAATTATTATTAGTGGCCGGGGGCTTCTTAAAAAGCTGCTTCAATTCATGGCATGGGTAAGGATATATACTTGGGTTGGGAAAATTAAGGAATATGTACGTTGTCCTTAGCGTGTACGTCGGAGTAGTGGTGACTGGTGGTGCACTATAGCCTACAGGGGACCCACCAAACAAATTAACATAGCTAATGGAGTACTAATATATTCATGTTTTTATTATTTTAATTCGGATATTAAAGTATGGTGCTATTTAAAAATGCTCTATATTGTTGGAGTCTGGATAGACATAATAAAGTATGGTGTTTTTTTAAATGCTAGCATGTATTATACACACTCTCCCTCCACAAAAACTGTTTTTTTTTTTCTAATGATTAACATGTCTGTTTTATTTTTTAAAACTCGCTTACTTTATGATCCCTCTAATTTATTTATTTTATTCTATATTTTCTCTATTTTATTAATAATCAAATAATATTTTTAAAACTTATAAAAAATAACATGGACGGATAGAGTAATATATTACTAGTATGTTATAGAGATCATTTTACTATATTACTCGTATCTCACAAAGATACGAGTATTTTACTATATCATTTTTTTTGTTCACAAATATATTTGATTCAATCAATTTTTTTATTTATTTATAAAACTATACAAAATTATATATCAACACTCAGGTACTAATTTTAAATTCTTTTTTGAGTAAAATAAATATATATATATATATATATATAATTTTCTTTATATAAATTGAACTCATTTTAGTATGCACACACATTTAAGGAGGGTGTACCGAGTATGTTGAATTAATTAATGTACAACAACTTTATTTTAAAACAGAAAATGGAAATAAAAAAAGGTGATGGAAAATCCTATTGAGTGATAACATGATTCATTGGCCAAAAGGTTAATTGACTGGGGAAGGCAAAGTAGTTTAGACAAAAGAAAAAGATTACGTTTGAGTTTGAGTGTGTTTGCAAAATAACGAGTTATCCATGATCCAACTCAGCGCATCACCCAAATATGCCTTTTGTCATAATATGAAAAGTTATTTAAAGTGAAGTTGCCTCTAATTGGAGGACAGCTTGAATAAATAAAAATATTTATAAATAAATTAGGCAATTAGCTAGAACTCCACTAATTCATCTGGAGTAATATAATCGTTCTCTTTTTTTCAGATCAAATCGTTAAATTCAAAAACAAAAATACAAATTAATTTAACGAATAAGTGGAAAAAATAATACACACAGTCTCACCCTAAAAAAACATAATATCGTGTTACGTGCACAGGATTTTTTTTTTTTAAAGGACGTACACAAGAATTTTGGTAAAACTAAAAGTGAAAATCTGAAATTGTTAATTTAGAAAAATCTAGCTGTTTTTTTTTTTTTTTTTGAAAGAAGGAGAAGAAAGAAATGAAAAGGTGGGTGAGTTGTACGGATTGGATCCATCACCAATATACACAAGTTTTAAAGCTTTCAAATTGTATTGTTAATTTGTTAGAAAAAAATTATATGTGAATATATAAATCTATTTTCAGTTCTAAATACATACTTTTATTTATATATATATATATAAATACCTAATTATAAACACATAATGCATCGTTTAACGGTGTGCGTACGCATATTTTAAATTTTAGTTATAATTATTTCAAAAAAATCAATCAATTATTTTACAAGAAATTGATAGTCGTGGTCAGTTGTATAGTGTAAATGATATGCTATACATTACAGTCATTACTCTGCATTTTTCGATTTTATATAGAAATCTAATTTAATGTAAAATCAACGAATTGAAGATGGTGATGATAACATCAAGGGCGGACCTAGGCACACCATGGGGGTGGCCATGGCCCCTCAACTTTTTTTTAAATATATATTATAGGTATTAATTATTAAATTAATTAATTTTATTATAAATAAATTTATTTCTTAATTATTAGTTGAATTATTACTTAGACTGTTCTCCACTTTTTAAGTAATGAGCTCTTATCTAAATACTAATATTAAAATATATTTTAATTTCTTATATTTTAATTTTACAAGTTAATGATTTTTTAAAAGACCATATATATATTTTTATTGATAATTTTTTATATACAATTGAGTGTATTTTTAATAAATATTATCAATTATTTAATTGAATATCAATCGTTAGAACCAAGTTAAAATTGCACCATATAATGTAGATGGGTCTCATTTATAGAGTTTAAAATATTTATAGAGTTTTAGATATTTAACAGAGAAATATATAAATATAGAATATTTAAATTTTATTAACGAACATATAAAATTGACCCCCCTCAATACCAATCCTGGGTCCGTCCCTGGCATAACATATCTAAATTTAAAAGAAATTCAAACTATTCCTCAATTATCTTATACTTCTATAGTTCTCTCGTTTGTTATAAGCGAAGGATCCTAGGAACTAGGAAGGTGGAAGAATTTATGTCTTCATGGATTTATTCACAATTTCTTATTTTGAATTTTTTTTAAAAAAAAAAAACCAATCACAATTCAATAGGACAATAATAAAAGGTAGATCATATAAAAGAAAATTTTTTTAGGACCATAAGTTCACAGGTCGAGCCAGAGGTCGGAGTGTCATTAAAACCTTGTCTGGGAAAACCCTCCTTAGGGATAAAACCAAGTCAAGGAAAAAGGTACACACCTCTAAAAGTCAATGTCTATAGAAAGCAGTATATAAATCATTATGCATATATGAGAGTAAAAAGTTGGGGGTAGCCTCTCCAGACACAATCAAGGCCGCCACAGCATCCGCCGTTTGGTTGGCCTCTCTAAAGACGTGTGATTATTTGATGTGCATGTCCTGTGTAAGAGGGTGGATCTGGCTCCAAATGCCTTGTACACGCCAAGAAATAGAGGGATTGATGATCATAAAAGTGTCTATCGTGAGTGTAGAGTCCGACTCAATTCAAAGAAAGTGTCATCCCTGATCATGTGCATGCTTGATGGCCAAAAGTACCACTGCCAACAGGGCGGAACCAGAATTTTCTTGTGAAGGGGGCCAAAATATACAGCTCAGCACTAACATATTTTCTATATGAAAATTTAGATTTTTTAAAAAATTTTAAAAAAAGGAAAAAAAAAATTGTACATAATCTATGACACTGGAGATAGATGATATAATTATGTTCTAATCTATCAAACCCTATTAACTGAAATTAAAAATAAAGATTATTTTTTTCTCTACTAGTGTGAAGCCGTGAGAATAAAATGCAAAAGATGTTCAGTATAATGATCTACAATTTTTAATATTCAGTGTCTATGTAAATATTTTATTTTAATGTTTTTTTATTTATGCAATTTGGGGTGAGTTTAATTTACTCTTGGACTTAATTCTAGGACCCATTTAATAATGGATGAGATACACGGGAGTCCAAACTAATAAATATAAATATATTTTATTATAATTCAAACTATAGGTATAATAGTAAAAAAAATAAAATTGGAGTGGGTCATGGCCTCCCCAACCATATGCTTAGTTCTGTCCTTGACTGTCAACTCAGCCTCAAGAGGGAGGCTCCAACCCACCTCAGTGGCGACTGCAGCCACGAAGAATCCCCTGAAAGTCTTGAAGATCGCCTCCGCATGCAGACTGCCCAAGGAAGATGCAGACTGCCCTTGGAAGAAGAGGAATAACAATTCAATAGGAAGTTGAAAAAATAAAATGAAAATCTCACAGGACAATATATCTTATGAGTACTATTTTTATACCATCTCACATAATAATTTTTTGTTGTGCTGATGCCATTATATATTTACATATTAAAAACATATAAGTAAATAAATAATGTCACACAAATTTCGGGCTTACAATGTTCAATAAAGTTTTTATCACACTTATAAATTGAGATTAATTTATTTATTGAATAATATTAATTATTTGTATTGAACAATAGTAGCTTCAATTTTTTTTTTTTTTTTTGAGATATACTCATTCCGTCTTTCTATAATTGAAATGTTTGTTTTTTTTTCCACAGATTTTAAAATATATAATACTAAAATGACAAGAAAAATAAGAATGAAAAAAATGGTGAGATGAAATATTATACTCCGTAGAAATCAATTGAGTTTAAAAGTACAAAAATGGCAAAATGAGGGTCAATTAAATTAAGGGGGAGTATTAATTAGCCTGTAAATAGGTTTGAATAGTGTATAGAAATAGAATCGTGTCCGGAACCAAAACCGAGAAGCTGCACTCAAAAGCAAAGCAAAGCAAAAGTAACTAAAACTATGAGCTTCCGAAGCCCACAAGTATTACAACACACAATGAACAGGAAGGAAACTTGTGAATTACGACATTTTGTTACTTGTAGGCCCCACCTTTTGCTTTATACTCCATAATAGTAATGAAATGACGACATAATAATAATAATAATTCACCTAAAAAAAAAACGTAAAATCCACCTCGTCCCCCACTTGTTTTTAAAAACTCACTCTATAAATTCCCACAACTTATTCATTCATTCCGACACACCCACCGGTACACAAACAAAATACACCCACCCTCTAAAAACATTTCACATTTTTTTACCAAATGGCAGCAATTGGAGGATCAGCGGCGGCGGCGCCACTATCCGCGGTGGTTCGGTCGCCGTGGCACTCCCCGGTGCCGTACCTCTTCGGAGGATTGGCGGCGATGCTGGGCCTAATCGCTTTCGCTCTGTTGATCCTGGCCTGCTCCTACTGGAAGCTCTCCGGATATCTCGAAAACGACGCCGAGAGGGACCTTGAGGCAGGGGAGGCCGACGCCGGCGCTAAGGTGGCGCCGCCGGTCATGGAAGAGAAGTTTCTGGTGATTATGGCCGGCCAACAAAATCCGACCTTCTTGGCCACTCCTATGTGGAGTAGGGCGTCGTCGTTTGGTAGTAATAGTACCAGCTGCACTGAAAGTAGTACCGTCTTGTCTGATTTTGAGGAAAAGAAAATTGTTCAAACAGTAGCCGAAGATCAGGTCCATTGACAATTTTTTTTTTTTTTTTTTTAAATTTTGGGGTTGCATGTAATCATGTAGTAGGAACAAAACAGGGGTTAAATTTGGTTATGTTAGGAGCTAGCTAGCAGCTAGATTAATTAATTTGCGGAATGTAAATAATATTTGGAATTTTGGAGGATGAATGAATGGGAATTTCTATCTTCTTTAATTACCTTTTTAGAGCATATACTAATAATTATAAATACATTCTTTCTACTCGGATTTGAATCAAATTACCAGATGCAGATTTTAGGTAGGGTTCATATATATTATATATATGCCCTTGTTAAAAATAAAATAAGTAACCGTTCGAGAAAGCATACAAGATATAATTTGGAAATCGATACCCAGTTTTTCTCTAATAGCTAGTGTAAAATTGAAGGAAAAAGCTGCCATTGTTTGCTGCAATTGAATTATTTATTGAGTTGTACAAGTTATTTGAATTTGGTGATATGGTAAAAATAATTAAATTTTATGTCGACGTAAATATTTGAGTTTAAGCTTATCCGTTTGATTGATTTAAAGGAGTCTGAAATCAGGTGATTTGAATTTTGAACAAATGTTATTTGGAGGTAGCGGAGTTATTACACAATTAGTTTAATAAATTTACAAGCTAGGAGACCTGCAGAACAAATATATAGTATATGCATCAAAAGTAGTTGGTCACGTGACACACATGACATGAAGAAACACGTGGACGATACAAACAGAGTTTGTTTACCCGCCGCGGCGACCTGAAACCTCAAACTGGCAATAGCCGCTAACAGGTTTGCAAAATCTGGTGGCCACTTATCTTGACAAATTTTTTTTTTAATATATTAATTCAAAAAAACTTTAATTAAAATGATCAACATTTTTTTTTTGAAGCAATTAAAATGATCGACATAATATGAGTAAAATGTTGATTTGATCAGCAAATTAAGTATAGGCTAATCATTTTTATTAATTGTTGAATGCTGCTGCCATGGATCATTTTGGTATTATAATTTCTGAATTAGTGACAGACAGACTAATAATTGGAGAAAGCAGTTGGAAGAAACATAATTGTACTGAATCCTGTCAAGAATAATGTCTAGATTCAACAAAGTTTGATGCACTATCTCTTCAACCAGAAAAGGGATTTTGGAAAAAAAAATGTAATCGAAGAGTACTGTTCATTATTTAATATTTGACGTAATATTAATAGCTTTTTAAACGAGACTGTAATAAATAAATGTTTTGTGCATTTTTTAAAATTTCGATTTTATCTTGACTAATAGGCTCGATCGATAAATATTGTGAGTGAATTCTACATCATGAAATAATTCATTTCAAGAAGAGAAGAGGCTAAGTTGGTGAGAAATAGAATAATTAAGTAGTCGTTCTTGTAATTATATATACTTGATTCTTGTTGAGAATTATTTCTATTTCTTTAAGCTATACATCTTTTGTGGATAAATTTTACATGTATAATGATTGATTTGGACCCCCCCCCCCCACACAGAGGATATTATTTATAAGCCAAGAGCGTAGTTTATATGTTGATCGGTTTGATTTTCCAATTTCACTTGATGTTCATTCTACGTATTACCCCTAATATTATAGAGTGTTTATGGAGTATATTTTAATGTGACATATGCATGTGAACCATTCATATAGTGAAATAAAATGTGAAACACCAAAATTAAAACATGTGATTTCATTCGAGATTTGACTACTTTGAATCGAACTCTTTCGGACACAATTGTATAATTCGTATGATTGTTGTAGTTTACACGGGTAATTTTTGTACGAATCTTTATACATATGTATATTATTGGTGATAAATGCAATTTATAATCATACAAAATAAATACGAAAATGCATCGATCATCAAGCATAAGAGGATATATGGTAGTGGTAGCTAGTGAGGTACACACATCATGCATATTGGATGTGCTGCATTATTTAGCTAGGGTCTCTAAATCATTAGTTGTGGGAAACTATAAGCTAGATAGTAATTTGAATGCAAGTGGGTCCAATTGGTGGGTGGGATTAATCAATGGGATTGATTATGATATTATATATAGTGGATTAATGCAACACCTTTCTTTATTAATGATTTGCTGACATACTAAAGAAAAGGATATTTTCCTGTATATAAAAATGACACACTTAAACAAGGAGTACTCAGAGGGAATTAAGTTTTAGTCCCACTTAATTAACTGTAATTAGTGCTATATAATGTAGCAACTTACTAGTTACTACATAGTCATCAAGCATAAAAGAGCTAGGTTGATATTTCAAATTTAAGATTAATGGTTAATTATCATCCACAATCAGTTATGTGGTGATTTGTGTTTATACGATAAAATAGGTATCTAAAGGCAAATACTTACAATGGGAACTCTGTAATTAATTTAAATAATACTCCATTAATAGTTATACTAAAATGTATTTATTGCTGAGTATTAAGTTATTAATTTAATTAAGTAGCTAGAGTCTCATAATTCATAAATGAGGTTGGTGAATGGGGGAAGCATTATAAATAATGAATAATGGAAAATAAATAGGTTTGAGATATGATATGCGGCTACATGAAAATGGTTGGTGATGTAGTACAGTGTAAATAAGAGTGATGCTAGGGGTAAAAGTGGAGGTTTGGTGCTTTTTGGTAATGAAAAATTGGATATTTCTTTGTTGTCTTATTCCATTGGCCATGTTGACTGTTTGATTAAGTACAAGGATTTTACATGGAGATTTACTGGTTTTTATGGATCCCCAGTAGCACACCTAAGAAAACACTCCTGGGATTTGTTAAGAAAGATCAGGAACTCTTATGGGGGGAGAAATGATGCATGGGTTGTGGGTGGAGACTTCAATGAGTTGTTATTCCTGAATGAGAAAAAAGGGGGGGATACCAATAAATTGAGACCATTAAGGCAGATGAGGGAATTTCAAGAGATAATAGATGAATTGGGTCTAAAGGAGTTAGAAGCAAAAGGACCTTTCTTTACGTGGTTGAACAGGAGGAAAGGCATACATCAAGTAAGAGAGAAGTTGGATAGGTATTTCGCAACAGCCCAATGGATGGATGAAGTAGGGAGTTGGGAGGCTAAGAATCTGGATTTCTTTGGCTCGGATCACAGACCGGTTCTATTAGCTGTGAATGAGGAAAGAATAGAGCAAAAGAGATTGAACTCACGGCTGTTCCGTTTTGAAAGAGCTTGGACCTTAGAGGCTGATTTTAGAAAGGTTGTAAAACAGGGGTGGTCAAAGGGGGCTGGGGGAAAGCAGGGGCTTATGAAGCAGATTCGGGAGTGTGGAAAAACACTAGGAAGGTGGGCGAATATACGAGTTGGGGACATTAAGAACAAAATTAGACGATGCAGAGGGGAGCTAGAAGGGATATTGAATAATGAGCAAGGAGAAGTGGAGATGAGCAGGGTGAGAGAGATAGAGACACAACTGGAAAGACTCCAATCCCAGGAAAATATGATATGGCAACAGAGGTCCCGAGTATCTTGGCTAAGTGACGGGGACAGAAATACAAGAACATTCCATCGAAAGGCTTCGCAAAGGCAGTGGGTGAACACAATTAGAGGGGTGGAAAATGAGGCAGGTGAATGGTGCGAATCGGAGGAAGGTATTGCCACGGCCATTCAAGAATATTTTGGTACTATTTTCATATCTCAGGAGCCAGGTGAGGAGGAGATAGTACATATGCTAAACTTGACAGAAACCATTGTCACATCTCACATGAACGATTTTTTGGAAAGACCATATACAGCAGAGGAGATAAAGAAGGCAGTATACCAATTGAATCCACTAAAGGCTCCGGGACCAGATGGTTTATCGGCTGGATTCTATCAACAAACGTGGGAGGATACTGGCCACGATGTTACAGCGGCGTTATTGGATAAGCTGAACAACGGGGGAGATATGGCGGAATTAAATGAGACATGGATCACACTCATCCCGAAGAAGAAGGAGCCCCGCAAGGTTATGGACTTTCGCCCAATCAGTCTGAGCAATGTAGCATATAGGATTATGGCCCGAACGATCACAAATAGATTAAAGTTGGTGATGGGAGGAATTGTGGATGACAACCAGAGTGCGTTCACTTCGGGAAGGCTGATCTCAGACAATGTTATATTGGGATACGAGTGTATGCACTGGCTAAGGAATAATAAAAGTAATGAGGGGTACGCAGCGTTGAAGCTCGATATGAGTAAGGCGTATGACCGGGTGGAATGGAAATACATGGAACTCATTTTGGTAAGGCTGGGCTTCAAAGAAAAGATAGTGCAGCTCCTCAAGCAATGTATTACAACAGTACGATATGCCTTCAAAATAAACAACAGAATTTTGGGTGATCTAAGGCCAACGAGGGGATTACGACAAGGGGACCCCCTGTCCCCTTTCCTTTTCGTTTTGTGCGCCCAAGGATTGTCGGCCTTAATTCGAAAGGAGGCATTAGAGAAGGGGCTGACGGGTATCAGTATTGCACGAGGGGCACCGAATATTACACACTTATTTTTTGCTGATGACAGCCTTTTGTTCTTTAAGGCATCGGCAGAGGAGAGTGCTAAAGTTAAGAGGTTGTTGAATTGGTATGAACAGGTTTCTGGGCAGCAGGTAAATTATGAAAAATCAGCCGTGACTTTTAGCCCACATACAAGACGGCAGAATATACAAGGGGTCCGGGAGGCACTACAAATCAGGATGTCCAATGGACATGAATTATACTTGGGACTGCCAACCTTTTCAATGAAAGCAAAGAGAGTCCAGTTTGGCTTTTTGAGAGATAGAGTGCTAAAAAAGGTGGAAGCTTGGAAAGAGAAGGACTTTTCGGAAGGAGGGAGGGAGGTGTTAATAAAAGCAATTGTACAAGCAGTCCCGACATACACTATGGCGTGCTTCAGAGTGCCAGCCTCAATTTGTCATGAGATTGAGAGAATAATTGCGGATTTCTGGTGGGGACTCAAAAAAGGAGGGAAAAAACTTCACTGGAAAAAATGGGAGGTGCTTTGTGATAGAAAAGAAGTGGGAGGTATGGCTTTTAGAGATATGGTTTCATTCAACAAGGCGCTTTTGGCCAAACAACTCTGGAGGCTCATTGAGAGGCCGGATTCGCTATTAAGCCGGGTGTTAAAGGCAAGATACTTCAAACATGTGGGAGTGATGGAAGCAGAGGTTGGACATAATCCATCGTACATATGGCGATCACTGCATTGGAGCAAGGCATTGTTGGATAGTGGACTCAGATGGAGAATTGGCAGTGGGGAGTCAGTTAGCCTCTTCAAGGATAGGTGGGTGATGGGGTTGGATGGAGGCCGACTTCTCTCGAGGAAAGCTAGTGGATCTTCGGTAAGTCGGTTCATTAGCAATAATGGAACTTGGAACCGGGAGCTGTTACAGCAGGCGTTCTTGCCGATAGAGGAGCAGGCCATCTTAAGTACACCGATAGGGGGATTAACGGTAAGTGACTCACAATACTGGAAATTGGAGAAAAAAGGATGTTATTCAGTAAGAACGGGATATTGGCAAAACATTCGAACGGCATCAATCACTGCAGGTAAGGCATCGACCTCGAGGGAGGAGGACAAGCATAATAGATGGAAACGGATTTGGAGTTTAGCAGTGCCTCCAAAAGTCAGAATTTTCTGGTGGAAGGTGAGGTGGAATATTTTGGCGACCGAAGGCAACTTACAACGACACCATGTGCCTATGCCAGGTACGTGCAAACTGTGTGGTTCATTGGAGGCATCGACGTGTCATGCTCTGTTTTTTTGCCCATTTACGAAACATGTGTGGAAGAGATATGGTTGGTGGAATGCACTTAAGAATCATAAGGGGCAGGGGATAGATGACCTGTTGGAAGGGATGGAGTTTGATAAGGAAGGGAGATTGGAGGATGAGTTTGTTACGCTAGCGTGGGGAGTGTGGAAGGAGAGATGTAAGCTTGTGCATAACCCAACGGGGGGGGGGGGGGGGAGAGGGGGACATGGAATGGTCGGACTATATCGAACATGGAGTGGGCACTGTCATGGCTTAAGGATTACCAGGATTGCAAGCACCAGTTGGCAAAACCGAACAGATGCGGTGATGTGAACCAAGAAGGCGAATGGACGGAGAACTACATTCTGAAAGTAGACGCAACCTTCAAGAGTGACGACAATAAATATGGGGTGGGAGCAATTTTGGGCAAGCGGGATAAGAGTGTAGTGAGAGCTATGTGCGCTCCAATTGGTGGTCCGGGGTCCGTCCTTGGGGCAGAGCTTAAAGCAGTCGAGGAGGGTTTAAAATGGTGTTTGAGGCACAAATGTTTACACATACGAGTGCTATCGGACTCCCTCGAAGCGACGCGGATGGTGAATTCGGATAAAAAAGTGTGGGGAGTGGAAGGGTATGTTCTAGATAGGATACGTCAACTCCGAACCAATTTCGTAGTGTGCGAGATTGAACATATATCTAGAACAAAGAACATGGCGGCAGATGCATTGGCAAAATGGGCCGCGGAACATCACTCTACTCAAGATTGGAGAGCTGATTTAATACCTCTACAGTTTGTTAGCATAGCCCCTTTTTAAGAAGTTGGTGAATGATTGTATTCGTTAGGCTATGTATCTACTGTTTCAAAAAAATAAAAGAGTGAATTGAAAATGATTGTTCGTAACATGCATTATTCTGGCACTCTAGGAGCCTAGGAGGATACTATTCTTTTGTTTTTCTCATCCAATGCATTTTTTTTTTTAAATTTTGAGTAGTACTATTTTTATGTCTTTTTTCAGTCTTAATTTCAGAAGGACTGATCACGCAGCAGTGCGTCCAGAGCAGAAATAAACGAATGATTGTTCGTAACATGCATTATTTTCCCCTTAATTTGACGTGTCAGAAAATCAATTCGATATAATTATTATTATTAATTAATAAATGGTGGTCATGAAATAAAGAAGCAAAAGCGTTTTGTTCTCTAAAAGGTATGAAAGTAACGAAACGTAAGAGTCTTTTATTATAAGGTCAGTCTTCTGGCTACAAGCAATGACCACAATTACTTTACGACTCTTCTGCATTCTTGCAACTAAATTAAAATTATAAATATATTGAAAACGGAAAAATTCTTGTGAATGATCGAATTAAATGTACTCTACTTGATAACTACTAACCCAATTTGCATTTTTCTCTAACTAATTTATGAATTTTCAACTTAATTTTGGTGGATGTATGTATATAATTACACATGCACAAGATCATTTATTTGTTATAATATTTTTAATTTAAATAATCTATTTTATTTTATCAATAAATGCCATATCCGTGATATTTCAAATAAAAAAAATGTAAATATAATCTCAATTTAAATTTGTAGGCTTGAATCATTTAAGGGGTGTTTGTTTTGGGATTATGTAGGATGGGGGAAATTCGGATGGAGAAATCTTGGATTGAGAAATTTTAATGAATAGTGATTGTGTATGTTTGTTTTGGGATGTTAAGTAGGATAAGATGTAACTTAATGTTAAATTAATTGTGTAAGAGTGTATGATGTTGTATTATAGTAGTATGTTATTTTATGTCAAATCAATTAGTAAGAGTAGGTGATGTAAATTTAAAATTAAAATTAAAGTAAGAGTAGGTGATGTTATATTATTATAATAGTAAAATATATATGTATTTTTAGGAGTGGATGTAATTGGATATTGAAATCCGAATGTGAAATCCTGAACTAGAACAAGACGGGGGACGTTACGTCCCACGTCCGGACGTGTGAATCCCAAAACAAACATGACCTTAACAAATGTGGGCTTCTTTCAATTTAATTTGTGGGCTTTTAATTATTTAACAAAGATGGGCTTTTAATTTTTGGGATTTTTTTTGTAATATTTCGGAAATTACTTGCGATTTTGTTATACTTTTTTCGAGAAAACAATTTCGACCCATGTATTTCGAAAATAAATTCCAAGATTTGTAATTTTATCGATTTATTTTCACAAGATTTGTGGTTATTTTCAAAAGTTCTTTTTCGAAAACTATGTTTTCTGAAAATGTTGACTCGGTGGTGACTCGATGACGATTTAACAAGGATTCAGTGGATGTACAAATAATGTTTTAACTAGTTGTATTTTGATTTAATTAATAAAAGAGCAATGTAGTCTTTTTATTTATTTGAAGGGCGCGGCTAAAGGCACCCGGATTTCCTATAAGTATACCCACCAAACATTTTTTTAATTTTTTAGAACATAAAAAACCAAGATAAGTACACCCACACGTTCTATTTCATAGAATTATCTCCCCACCAACACCACCACCACCACCACTCTTCAAAAAAAAAAACTTCAAAATTGCAACAAAAATTAATCCAAAACACCAACGGTTCTAAAAAAAATTCAAAACAAACATGTTCGAAATTTTTTCCAAAAAAAACAAAACTCAGTATGTTCGAAATTTTTTCCAAAACAAACTCAATATGTTCGAAAAAAATTCCAAAACAACTCAAATTTGTTCGAAAAAAAAGATCGAACATCTTGTTCGAAATTTTTTCCAAAACAAACTCAAGTTGTTCGAAATTGTTTCCAAAACAAACACAATATGTTCGAAATTTTTTACAAAACAAACTCAATATGTTCGAAAATAATTCCCGAACTACTAAAAACCCTAATTTTCCTAAATTTTCTAAAATTTTCAAAACCCTAATTTCTGTAAAAAATTTAAAAAAAAAAACTTACCTTGCGGGTGCCGGCGACGGGCGTGGGTGCGATGAAGGGGAGGGGGAGAGGCTGCCGCCGCGAAGGGGAGAGGTAGACGGCCGCGACGGCCCAAGGCAGTGGCTGGGCCGCCGCGGCGAGGGCGGGGCCAACGAGAGGGAGGGGGCGGCCAGACAGGGTTGCGGGGAGGGGGCGTTGGTAGCGGCGGCCGGCGGCCGGTGTTGCAGCTGGGAGAGGGCGGCGGTGGGGTCGCGTCGGCTGGGGCTGCATCGCGTGGGTGATTGGGAAAAGGGGGAAGAGGGAGGCGACGGTGGCTACGGCCGCGAACGGGGAGGGGGAGGGATCTGGACCGACGGGGGAAGGCCTCGCCGGCGATTTGAAAGAAAGGGTGGCTGAATTTTTTTTTGACGGAGAAGAAGGAGGTGTCTGAATTGAGAAAAGGGAGAATGAGATTTTAATTGAGATTGAGGGTAAATGTGGGTTTTCCAGGTGGGTGTCCTCATCCGATTCGTGTGTGTTCTCATCACGTGGGTGTACTCATAGGAAACTCGGGTGCCTTTAGCCGCGCCCTTATTTGAAAAATTCAGGGGTGAAGTCCTAAAAATACATAAAGGGTTGAGGTATATACCCCCCCAGCTTTGTTTAATACACACCCCCTCCACTTTTATTAATTAAATAATCATGTAAAATGTCTATTTTACCCTTTTAATAAAATACAAAAAGATACATGCACCCTCCATAATTAAACTAATCCTAACTCTAATTTTAACCATAACCCTAATTTGAAAGGTATTAGCCGTCACCCACCTAATGCCGCTGCCGTCGCCGCCCAAACTCCGGCCGCCGCCGCCCAAATAAATACTCAGAAATTAAAAAACATAATATAAAAGTAAAAAAAAAAAAATGAAAAACTTCCGTCGACACTGGTTTGTCGACCAAACACACTCCGGTCGACTCTGATTTGTCGACCAAAAACACTCCGATCGACTCTGGTTTGTCGACCAAAAACACTCTAGACAATAGGATTTTTTCGAAAGAATTTCAAAAAAAAAATTGAAATTTTTGACAATATAGAGTCGACCAAAAACACTTCCGTCGACAAACCAGAGTCGACCGGAGTGTTTTTGGTCGACGCAATATTGTCAAAAATTAAAAAAAAAAAAAAAAAACTGGAGGAGCAACTGGAGGAGTCAACCAAAAAATGCGTACCTGGGGCGGCGGACGAGCGGCGGAGGCTGGACGAAAGGGAGGATGAAGCGTCGCTTCTTGGGGTGTGGCAGCGCCGGCACGATGGAGGAGGAGGAGGAGTCGGCGCCGCGCGATGCGATGGAGAAGGAGGAGGCGCGCGATGGAGGAGGAGGAGGAGGCGTCGGCGCGCGATGGAGAAGGAGGAGGAGGCGGCGCGCGATGGAGAAGGAGGAGGAGGCGGCGGCGCCGCGCGATGGAAGAAGAGGAGTAGGAGGCGGCGCTGGACGAAGGCGGCATGCGGTGGGTGGCGGCGGAGAAGAAGATGAATGGTGTGGGGAAGAAGGAGTTTGAGGAAATTAGGGTTTAAATGTAAAAATGTGGGTTTTTGGGGGAATGCATTTATCCTATACAATTTAAAGAGATAAATGGTATAATAGGTAATTTAGGGGGAGTGCATCTATCTTACATGTGTCTTGAGGGGAGTGCATTAAACAAAGCTGGAGGGGTATATACCCCAACCCATACATAAATTGTCGGCCCAAAACACAAAGCAAGGCCCAAACCAATACTTTAGGCCTCCTTTGGTAAGCCCCAGTAATTATCGCTCATTTCCTTTTCACGATCAAGCTAATCTTTTCTGGTCTTCGATTCCTTCGTTCGTGAAAGGGCAAAACATCTGCACAGAAATACAGTCTTGGTGGTGTCGCAAATCGAACGCTGAGAATAGTCTGTCTATTGATCGATTCTCAATTGCAGGTATTGTTCGCCAATTGAATCTATTAGTCTTGAGCTGCTACGAACTGGCCTGTTTTTTTTTTTCCAGGTAATATTTTGTTGTGTATATGGGCCACTTGCTGCTTAATAATCGATCTCAATTGTGTTTCAGATTCAAAATTTTATATTTTGGAACTTCACCTAGGATTTGAATTTGAATAATGTGGTTATATTGTGTTTGTTGGGTCGAATTTTAATTTGAGTACCGTTACTTAGTTTCCGTTTGTCAATTTGTGCAAATTGAATTTGTAGTAGAAAAACTCAATCGATTGTTCGACAAGGGAGATGGTGGCGGAACAACTAAGAACACAAAATCTCCATTTTTTTGCGAGAGGTGGAGAGTTACATGTAGATGTGGTGCAAATGAGAAGAAAATGCTAGTGTTTCGATTGTTCTCAAAATATTTAATATTCTGTTGTTCGTTGTTCTGTGATTGGACTTTGTGGAGGGATATGAACTTAGTTGAATAATTAAACCGGGAAATTTTTATTTATTGATTTTATGGGGTGATGAATGTATAAACCTGATTTTATTATTGTCCTTTGTGAATTTACTTGTGTAATTTTAAGTGAAACAGACCAACTGGAGGTTATGTTGTTAGATCATATCCTAGTTCTTTTTATAAAATGAGCACTAAATTGATATATTAATTTTATGTATGTGATGTATTGACAGTTAGCATCAATACAAGATTGGTTTTACTACTTTGGAGTCTAAACAATTTGTATTGTAAAATGAAAGTTATTTGGATTTTGTGATTTTATGGCTCTTTTGATATTTAATTTTTGCCTTTTGAATATAAGCATGTATTAGTATGTAATACACTTTTTTTTTTAATTATTAATGTTAAGTAGGTTAACGAGTCGAGTCGAGCTCAACTTTATCGAGCTTTTCTTCGAGCTTGAAATAATAAGCTCGATCAAGTTTCGAGCCTCGAGTTTCATCTCTGGAATGAAATTCGTCTGTGTTTTGTGACGTCCGAAAGTGCGATTAATTAGTTTCACTGAGGTTCTATTATTTGCTTGAGTAATTCAATATTTAAGTGGGAGAGTGGGGAAACATTATTTATGCATTTCCATTTTCCATTAAAGTGTATTCCTTCCCTTGTCTCTGTATTCAATTTGATTGTATCTCTTGTTGAATCTGCAACAGAATTCTGAGTAACAGGCTGATGGGCTCAGAAAATAAAGATCCATTGAAGTTGACAGAGTGGAAAGGTTTTGAAGAGTCCGTAAATAGTGGTTCTGGATCTTCTGGTGATGAAGTTGTTGCAAAGAAAAGAGTTCACAGAAGGATAAGGCAAATTCCAGATTATTATTTCCTTCCTCGTAGATCTCTCCTATCTTCGCTGCTCATCAATGGAGCTTGTATAGCAGGTGGAATTGGTGCTGGAATGCTTTTAGAAGTTTGGATCAACAAAAAAGTTGAAGGTATTCATTTGTCTCAATATTCTTTATTTGATTAATTGGGTGTAATTAATTGGGTGCCATTACAGATGTTGTCTCACTTTAAACTAAATTACTATCTCAAACTTTATGGGAAGTTTTTAAGTTGATGATACTTGGAATTCCTATTTGTGATGCTTCTGTTCTATATTTTTCTTACAGAGGATGGAGGTATCATTTGGGATTTTGAGAAAAACTCTCGTGGCAAATGAAAAGATCCTTAATGGTGTTGCAGTAACTTTAGCGTGATGGACAATGTCGTTTTGTGGTCTTGTTCAGTTTACATACATTAACTTGGGTGCTGCAAAAAGTTGTAGAAAAGTCTGCCCAGAAGGTTTAAATTTTGGAGGATGGAAGTCCTTAATAATCATGCTGATTTCTTTCTTAATTGTTTTTCATCTTCCAATTATATTTTGTGTTGTAACTAAACAAATACTAGCTACTTCATATCATGTGGTAATGCATGGTTGATTAGATGATATTTGTAAACATCTCTTGCTCTAATTAGCTAGGATTTTTTGTTTAAATTTTGGGGGCAAGTAGGAAAAAACAGGGATTAAATTTGGTTTATCTTTACTCTTTTAGAGCATATACTTATAATTATAAATAGATTCTTCATTTTTTGTTTCCTTATGTTGTTAGGATCTGCAACTTGTGAAAGATTTCCCATAATACTTGATATTATTTCTTAAAAAGTATTTTATCCACATCAAAGGACAAACTTGTAATTGTCATTTTTTTGGCAAGTAAAATAGAGTTTTTTATAATTTAGTTTGACTATTTGAGTTTAACCCCTAATGATTAGTCGTTAGTTTAGTAGTCGCATATACTACTATTTTATATCATAGCAGTTACGCAATTTATTAATATAAAATTAGTAAGATATATATTGATGTAGTTGAATGGTTCGGCTAAGAAAAAACAAGTATGAAAACAACTATGTCCACGCCACTTGTAAGCAAAGTAGAGGTTGTTTTATAGTAGAAATAATCGATCACATTAGTAATTAATTAAAATTAAAAAAACAGGATCGTACATTGGCATTGCAGGCTAATTAATTTGGTGGGTGCATACAAGTGATATAACCGTGCCCTTACAAAGACTTGCTAGAGGCCTGAATATCAGCATATGGCCCATTACACTCAACCTAGTACTCCTATTTCTTAATAACTATAGTCTAATTAGTTTTTATTATGAAAAGAGAGAGAAAAGATTAGGGGCACTACCCTGCCAAGATTTCAAAAGGAAAATGCCAAAAACCCAAAACGGGCCAAAGAATGAAAATAAAAAAAAGGTCCAAAACACAAAGCAAGGGCCCCTAACCAATTCGAACAATTATATTCTCATTAAATTTCCCATAATACTTGGTATTATTTCTCTTCAAAATCAATGTGTCATTGTATATTTGTATTATTGGACGTAAGCACATCAAATGATAAACTTGTAATTTTAAAAGGGTGTCATTTTTTTGGCAAGTAAAATAGTGTTTTTATAATTTGCTTTGACTATTTGAATTTAGCTTCTAATGATTAGTCGTTGGCTTAGTAGTCGCATTTCGCATATATACAACTTCCAACTTCCAAGTGAGTTTTTTTTTTCAGTTATAAATAAAAGTTAATCATTTTTTTTTTACAAATTACCTTCTCTCACATTTCATTATATTTTTTTCTCTTTTAATTATATCACTTCTAATACATCTATGTATTATATTATATTTTTTAATCTCATGATTAGCTTTTACGAGGAAGTACTATTTTATATTATGGTCATGTTTAATACTCCCTCCTTCCCATACTTGAAGATCCATTTTACCATTTTGGGTGTCCCATACTCGAAGATACTTAACTAAAATAGCAAAGACACTTTTAAACAATCTCCTTAAAACATCACAATATTACAACAAATGTCACTACTTTATTACTCTTTATAAAGTTGAAAAATCTTTACTACCCTCACTTTATCTTACACAATACTAATAAACAATTTATTCATTAAAACTCGTGCCCAATTGATTTTGGTCTTAGGTAGATTATACTTTAAGATCTAAAAAGTTTAGATATCATCATAATCTAGTCTAATCAATCTTTGCTATCAAACATAACTTGTACGTAAAACCTGTACGTAAGCAATTTATTTAATATAAAAAGTATAAGATTGATCTAGTTGAATGCTTCGCCTTAGAAAAAAAACAAAGTATCAAGAAGTTGGCCTATGCTATGTCCATGTACACCACTTGTAAGCAAAGTAGAGGTTGTTTTTAGTAGAAATAATCGATCACATTAGTAATTAATTAAGTGTTTAATCATTAAATTAAACAAACATAGAGGATCAATGATCCTCCATTGCAATTGCAGGCTAAGGACGGCAACTGCATGTGTCAGCATTGAAAATGACAAACTTTTTAAACTGAAATGCTTTAAAAACAGCTACTCCATCCTTTCCTTTCCCCAATTCGCTAAACTCAAATTAATTCCACGTAATTTTTATCATGGGTTCACAACTCAGTTGTTGTGGTAACGACAAAGTTGAACAAGGGTATGCAATTAATCATCTTACCAAACATGCAATTTACTATCTTACAATTGTGTGTGTGTGTGTAGGTTGACAATAGGAGGAGGAGGTGAAAACAACAAAGGATGGAGAATCTTCACATACAAGGAGCTTCAATCAGCTACCAATGGATTCAGTGAAGATTACAAGCTTGGTGAAGGAGGCTTTGGAAGTGTT
Source organism: Galeopsis tetrahit (assembly GCA_963675135.1). Lineage (NCBI taxonomy): Eukaryota > Viridiplantae > Streptophyta > Magnoliopsida > Lamiales > Lamiaceae > Galeopsis > Galeopsis tetrahit. The sequence goes on from OY776126.1 coordinate 7,525,329, forward strand.
TATTGGGGCAAAACATCTGACGGCCTTCAGGTTAATAATTATGTCTCATCTAAAAGTTCGAACTTGTAGAGAGGTGAAAAATTAATTCTTGTATATTAATTCGTAGATTGCAGTGAAAAAATTGAAGTCGATGAATTCGAAAGCAGAGATGGAGTTTGCAGTGGAAGTGGAGGTGCTGGGAAGGGTGAGGCACAAGAATCTGCTGGGGCTGAGAGGCTACTGTGCAGGCAACGACCAACGTCTCATCGTCTACGATTACATGCCCAATCTCAGCCTGCTTTCTCATCTCCACGGCCAGTTTGCTGCCGAGGTTATGCTCGATTGGGACAAGAGAATGAACGTTCTAATCGGCTCAGCTCAGGGGATTCTCTACTTGCACCATCAAGTAACACCCCACATCATTCATCGAGACATCAAAGCAAGCAACGTCCTTCTCGACTCCAATTTCGACCCATTAGTCGCTGACTTTGGCTTCGCCAAGCTCATCCCCGACGGCGTTAGCCACATGACTACGCGCGTCAAGGGCACCCTCGGCTACCTCGCCCCAGAATACGCCATGTGGGGGAAAGTCTCCGAGAGTTGCGACGTTTACAGCTTTGGAATTTTGCTTCTAGAAGTCGTCACTGGTCGCAAGCCAATCGAGAAGCTTCCGGGTGGGGTAAAGAGGACCATCACTGAGTGGGCTGAGCCACACATCACAAAGGGGAGGTTTAAGGATCTTGTGGACCCCAAATTACGTGGCAACTTCAATGAGAAGCAGCTGATTCAAACCATAAATGCGGCTGCATTGTGTGTGCAGAGTGAGCCGGACAAGAGGCCTACAATGAAGGAAGTGGTTGCCCTTCTTAAGGGGCAGGATCCTAATGGGACTGGGGAAAGTTTGAGGATTAAAAGTGTTAGGTATGGTGAAGATTTAATGGCCCTTGATCAAGAAACTGATGATGATCATGAACATGATCATGATCAAAAGATTAATGATAGATATGAAGATGAGAGTAGTGTGTATGGTGTGTTTGGTGCACTTGAGGCACAGAGGATGCAAGATCCTTACACACATTATAGGGATAGGAGATGAATTAATTGATGATCATGAAGGTGTCTGAGTTTAATTACTTGCGTTTATTTTCATTTGATGTATGATTAATTTTGTTTGATTGTATTTGGAATTATAATTAATCTGGTTGAAAGAGTCATGCTGGATGAGATTGATATAAATAATTTGTCGATTTACTATGGTAACTGATGAGACCAAGTTTTGCTCCGTTTGAGAGGTGGACGACCATCATCTTTGGACTATTTAACCTGCACAAAAGCCGGGCCGGAGGGGTCTCCGGCGATGGCCTTCCGACGCTCAAGTCAGTCAAGAATGATGAAGAAGATGATGTACATTCAGTTGTAGAGAGAGTGTGTGTAAAGTAGTGAGGATGAGCTTAAACCCTTGGAAATAAAATAGATGGCTTATATACCTTTTTACCTGAGGGGTGGAATAGTAATTTTGTTTCCTAGGGTTTGTTACCGAATTATGCCACGTCATTGTACGATTCCAACATTCATTAAATACTTCAGGTAGTGCACCCACATTTGTAGAGATCTTCTGACACATCAAGATCATATGATTTCCTTTTTTGAATAAAGGACATGTTCTTTAGAGAGGAGGGCACGAGATCACAGATCGATCGTCTCTTCTCTGACAGTTCAGAGGAGGGACCGAAAGTTTCCCACATAATTTATTAAGGTCTTGGTAGAGGAGGTATGTATGCTCCCTCCTCTGAACTCCCAATCCACCATGCTCCTCCGATCAGGAAGTGATTCAGGGGAAGGACCTTCTTTCAATATTGAGAGATAAGTGACTATGCTCCAGAGGGGGACTCCCACTCGACACTTATCATGATGCGAAGCATAATCAAATGGTAATTCCACGCACGTCCAGTCAACTGTGATATCTCCTCTGACAGCTCAGAGAAGAGATAAGAACGACTTCTTGCAATTCTAGGTTCAGTTCAGAACAACTTCTTAGGTGGAGATCTTAAGATTTGAGGAGGCTTCCACTCGTACATTAAATCTATTAAGGAGAGGTTCTTCGAGATGAGGTCACTTCCTATAACCAGATTTGATCTGGTAAGGGAAATATTCCATACCAACATGGTTCTAAAAAGGGTGCAGTGCATTCTCCTTTTGAGATATGACACAATTATGTCATATGAATAGGGTTCAGAACATTTGATCTGATCAGAGCATGCATTCTCAAGTAAAAAGGGTTCAGAACTCTTTATACTATTTACGGGTATGATTAAGATGAATCTTACCCATCATATCTCTTTTTGAGATATGACACAATTATGTCATATGAATAACATTAATTCTTCACTAGATGGGATGAAGTGATCTAATCTTATACTCCTTAATCCAGTGGCACCATACAAGAAGAATATCTAGTCCAATAGAATCATTTACATATTATAGCTTCCCAAGGGATTTAATGGGCTCATTTATTTCTTCTTTAAATCGAATGCTCAAAACCCCAACATTCAACTACTATGATCTACATAATGTAAAATGAGGCCCAATACCATGGGCTTCAATCATAACAAATTAAAACTGTTAGGGGTTGTTTTGTTAAAGTACAGAAAAATAATTTATGTTAAGAATTAAGATAGACATAAAATATTTATATAACAATATACATCTTCCATTTTTTCAAAAGTTACCAATTTTGCTATTTCGAGGTGTTCCACTAAATGTGCAACACGAGGTACCGACACGAAGTACTAAAAACATTCTTGATTAAAATGACTAAAAACAATATATAAATTACAAATTACAAATTACAAAAAAAGTGATATAAGTTTCAAAATAAAATCCGACCTTTTAATTTTACTAGCAGTTGTACATAAAAAGACCTAAGAAAATGAAGAACACAAATTGGAAGGGTAGAGGATATTTTTGTTACATATCCTGATACTAACTAAATGTTTGTCCCAAAAAAGACAATTTGGATTAAAAACATGTCTTTGTGTTTCCCTGAGCACAAGATCGATAGAGATAGAGACAGAGACTGCACAAATATAACTCTAGATCGTGTACAACACTGCAAAGTAAAGACATTCACACACTTTGTATCTTTGTTAAAATTTTGAAGAATAACTTACACACTTTTCCTAATTATTGTTCTTTATTGTGTTTTTATTACAACCCCTTTTTCAATGAACTAGTTTGATTTAAGCCTATCACCTTATCCACATAGTTACCAAATATTTTAAAGATCCTTTCAACTTACTAGCTCACAATACTGAAACTTTTGCCGGCCTAATGAATCTCGTGTGATAAATCTTATTCAATCAAAAATAAAATGAGTTAGTGCCTAGTTACACAGTGCAACTGGACAGCAGATGAATTGAGATGAAATGTTAATTTTATATCCAAAATATCATTTGGTGTGGTCTTAAGCTGATCATTAACAAATTTTGTCCTACCAAATTGCAATATGGATTGGCATAGTTTTTGAACGTGTGCACACGTGTACGGATCATGTAAAAAATAATCAAGCTCTCTTCGATTCATCTGTTCCACTTTTCGTGTTCCATCCTACTAAATTTTTAACACGTGTTGCCCCTATTATTACAGGACGTTGATTAGTTTTTAATATGACATATGTCAATCATTTATACAGCGAAATAAGATGTAGAACAACAACATTGAAACAAGTGTTCTCATTATACTTATGAGTGAATGTCAATGATGTTATTTTTTACCCCTAGTAAATACTCTATTTTAGTGTTAATTTTTTTTCACACAAGATTAGGAACAAAATAAATTAAAGTTATGAGTGAGTGTCGTTATTTTTTA